>OY751375.1:10000000-14800000 GCA_963565295.1 Epirrhoe alternata
GGGAAGGTCCTATACTACAAGAAGGTACTTACATTGAGCTAGACAGCTGTACCTACTACGTGGTGATTTGTAAAGTAACAGTGAACTTTTGTTATACGCGAGTTTTCATTACTGGTCTGTGTAGAAACCATCGGCTGAAAGCCTCCTTGCATTTGTTTTACGAATACCCTGGTAATACAAACCTCAGATCTTGAAAATCCTCATGATCAAATATTTGATCTTGGTCCTCTGGCGACAAACTTAAATCACTAAACTGCTTTTCCATGGATATAGACATTTCACTTTAACATTCAACTTTCGGCACTTCACTTGAAAATTGCGGCTTTTTAACAAAAAGGGGACACTCGCGCGCGCACGTATTGCTTGGATATTTTCAATGAACAGGTAATTATGTTTTATTACTGGACATAGTATGCAGGAGATTAAACATAACGGTAATGAATTAATAAATAACACGCTTGTTTGTTTTCTTTGGAAAATTAGATAAACCGTGTCAACGCGACGACGCGCCACTGAGCGAGTAACGTGCAAAAAGGGAGCAGTTTGACGTCACGCTCGCTCAACAGGGTTGAGTTAGGGAAGGGATTGGTGGTCGGCAGCCGCGCCGGTGGGGTCGGCCCGAAGCTACCGCCCCGCGCCGGCGCCCAGAACGATCCGGATCAAGAGAATACAGCTCGGCGCGAGACGAGCCCCACCTAAACATTTTGCGATGATTCAATTCAAAAACCGCACCTAACTATTGGATATCAGTGATTCAATCGTTGGTAACCGAACAACGTATTTTACCCCCGGCGGCGCGGCGCCACACATTGGTTCAACGTTGCTCCCAAGCTCCCAACGCCACTCGTCTCTCCAACGAGTGGATCTCGAAAATACACTTCGGAAACGCTTCATAGCGCGAGGTGATCAAGAAAATTTTATACAATTTCTGTCCAATGAAGTAGGGATTGTGGTTATTGTGGTCTATCATTTTGAAAGGTAATTTTGTTAGCCATCCTGTCCTCAGCTCGCCGCATCCAGCCGTTCGCAGATCGTCACTCCCACCTGGACGGAGGGCGTCCTACACTACGTTTGCCAATTATTTGTCACCACTTTTCTCCGAAATCGACACCAGCCCGGCTAGCGTGCGCGACGTGAGGTTTCCTCACGATGATTTCTTTCACCGTTTAGAGCACGTGTTAAAGTGTATATACATTTGACGAAACGCAAAATCCATTTTTGCACGGCCGGGGTTCTTCATTTCTTCACAATCTACTAATTTTTCGTTTCTCGTGCACGAGATATCTCACGTCGCGCACGCTAGCCGGGATGACCGGCGTAGACGTCCAGCAGCAGCTCAGAGAAGTTTTAGTCGAAAGGAAATCGCACAAAGGAATCGCAGGATTCCATCAGGAAACTGATTAGGTCAATGATGACAAAACTACCTTTCAAATGATATCCCTAGTTTATTGTTTTGTAGGTAGGTATTACACAAAAATATTCATACCAAATCGATGTCCATCTCTACCTATTTCATACGTTTTTTTTTAATTCGTATTATTATGGGCTTTTTGGCAGGTATTTTTTACGATTACGATTTACGATTTCTGATAGGTCCACGAAACCGAAATGTGTCAAGAGTCGGATGCGGAAGTGGAGAGAAGACAGATAATAAGATAAAAGTAAAATAAGCCCGTGCAATAAATCAGAATCTGATTTTTATGGAATGAAATTTTTTAACATTTATATACATCCACATAAAAGTGTCTCAACTATTATGTAACAGAATAATAAGTACCTAGCCATTTATTTTGACTCGAGTACCTATAAATAAATAGAGGAATAGCTACCTACACCATCATTACACCTTACCTAGTCTCCTACACGAAGTAGTAGGTGGAAGGTAGGGTATAATAAATAGCTCCGAAAATAAATACGACTCAAAAAAAACCCTACAAAACCAACCGCCTACGACCGTGGAAAGTGTGGAATAAATGAGGCAGGAGTAAACGAAAACCTAAAAATAGTTGCGGCCTTGGTTCAGGTGTGACGAGTTGGGATTGGGATGGGAGTCCCTCCCTCCCCAGTAATTATCCTCGTCTCCGTGACCGCTTCCAAGGTCAACCAAAGTTCGATACCTATACAGGGTTATAATTTGTAAAACATCGGTAACCCCTTAGGACGGTATAATATCATCATAAACAACAACTTTTGTTATATGACTTTTTACAAAACTTAATACATTTACCAAAAATAAACCTTCAGGATTTCGTTATCCTATCTAACACATTTGTCCTATCTACAAATTTCGGCCCCCGCCGCCCTAACCCCGCTCGCCTCGCTATTGTACGATCGCTTTCTTTTGCTTGGCATAGACTTCGTAACATTTAGAGCTATTTTAATATTTTTACTCTATTGTAATATTTTTATTTTTGTATGAAAATCTGATGCAATCGAGGCTGAATAATTCATTTTTTTTAAACCAAAAAATTTTTTTTTAAATTTAAAAGTAAGTAAACCTATGTTTCCTAAGAACAAAACCTTTTAACTACAAAAGAAAAGGTAACCTTCAATGTTATAAAATTTTGCCTGTAAGTATAAACAGTATTGTTATTGTTATAAAAAGTATTGTTGTTGTAAAATAGTTATTGTGCGGGGCCGACAACGCTAAATGTATACAAAGGGCTTTATTAGTTTCAATCAAATAAATGTCGAATATGTCAAAGTATTTAGAAACGCACTGTAAAAAATAATTAAATCAACCCCCCCCCCCCCCCTACACAACGCAAATGGTAGACCAGGTAGCTACGTTACCGGCATAACAAAAATCCTAAAAACGCATATATGGTGCGTTGCCAGCACTGAATGGGTTAAAGCATCAAGACGAGACTGCTCTAGGTATATTTTTAATGTAAGAATGAAGGAAATAGGTAGTATTTACACGGTAGAATTTCAACTGATACGATATCATCGTACTGCAATTTTTTACGTGTAAACGGTTTAGATCATCGACTGCTAAAGTCGTATGTGCGACGCTCACATCGCATCGGCTTAACAAAACGAGCCAAAAATTGCATCGTGTAAATAATCTTTCAGACTTACGGGCACGCGAACCTCGAGCCTAAAATTGCATTGTGTAAATGATCTTTCAGTCTTACGGCACGCGAACCTATAGGTCGCTAGCGCTACCACACCCACAGTATTAGTAGTAGGTTCTACCTGGGTAGTGGATGGGCGGGCACATATCAGAATATATAAAATCAAAATGTATAAAGTTGTTAACATTACCTAATGATCCAAATACCTAAAATAATTGTGTATCTATTGTACTAGGTACTAAGGCTTCCAATTATTCGAAAAATTTACTATTCGAATTATTCCATTTTTTTTCAGGACCTATTCGAATATTGAAAAATAACATTTTTTCTTTGAAAAATGACCATAAATCTACAACTGCAACTCAGAAACACCTAGTAAAGTTAGTAAACACAAAAAAAGAAACGAGATCGTAATAGTGTCGAGGAAAGAGTACCTAGTTCCCACTATTTTATTTTATATGAATGACGATAAAACGGTATTATTTTATAAAACCCGATTAATGTTTTTTACATTAGAAGGGCATGTTGTTTAGCTTAAATAATTGTAAAAATGATATCAGTTTTTAACATTTAAGAGTCATTCCAAATCCTGCCAAAAGTTTCCAAATCCCCCAGTGGCAGGGGGTTTGGGCACTCCTGCCTGAAGGTGGTTTCGACATTGTATTCAACGCCAAAATAGTTACTATGGTACACGCAAAACCATCAACCACCTATAAATTTAACTACATAATGAAATGTCCTATTTTACATGATTGAGCGGTGTTGATAGTCTCTAAACTAAAGTACCATGTTACAAATTTGAATAACTACAATACAATCCAAGTTACAAGGGGGTGCCCAAACATCAGTCTCTTCTGCCCAATGCTCCCCTACCTCTTGTGTACCAAATGGTACGAGTTGGGAAATTTAAATAGGTAAGGTAAGCGAAGCTCATAAGTATAAGCTCATAAGCATAAGAGAAGCTCGTATAAGTATTTGGGTCTAAGACACTGCTGAGGACCTCCACTGTCACACAATTCTTCTCTATCTGATTTAGTACCTAACCATGGATGTAGAAGGAGTTGCGATTCGTCTTTTTTGCAATTGTTCTTTTAAACTCCTTTCAGATTGCGTTGCTTCGAATTGCTACGGCCGTTGGAAAAGAATTAAGGCTATTTGTCATTAATAAAGTCCTGTTTAATTTTTATTTTGCCGAATCCTGTCAGTTTGCGCGTGTTAACGCTCATTCTAACCGCTCCAAAGGACCACCTAAGGCTCGTGCGCTGCAGCGCCAATTTTGAAATGGTATAATGTGCAATTTGGAATCAGAATTTGACGTTCAGTTATGCGTTGAACAATATTTTCGAATATTCGAATATCTTCAAGTTATATTCGAATAATTCGATCCACTTTGATATTCGAATATTCGATTGGAAGCCCTACTAGGTACATTTCTGGCTGGTTTTTTTACGAACCTAACTAACATAACCGCGAGGCCAGCGAACGTAGCAAGCGTGCCGGCCGACTGTGCCGCGGCGCCAGAAATGTATTACTTATTATTAGATACAATTACTTATTACTTAACAGCTTTATAGATTTTAGTTTAAACTTATATTTTAACCATTATGAATTTTGAACTTATACTTATTGACCATTAATTAATTATGTTTTGTAACCAGTACCTACGCAATATAAACTTTCGGTGTTTTGAGCATTATACATTTCAAGTTTATACATTAATTTATAAACCTTTACCAATCGAACTTTATGCATTTTTAAAATTATATATTAAATTTAGTATTTTAAACTTCGGTATTTCAAGGTTATACATGTACCTATCTTGATTTTATATATTCTGATATGTACTCATTTTAGGCATTATAAATTTCGAACTAGACCGACAGTGGCTCAGGCTGGCACAGGACCGGGAAGAATGGCAAAAGTAGAGGGAGGCCTACCTATACCCAGCAGTGGGTGAAGTCGGGCTGCGTGCGGATGAATGAATGAATGAAAATTCCGAACATTATAAATATTGCTTTTTAAGTTTCGGTATTTCAAGGATGAATTATGTTACTTATGTATATTTTGATTTTATTTAGTCTAACCTACAGCGAAAGTCTCCTAGATTTTTTTAGTCTTTATTTTATTGGGGTCACCAGACCAGTCAACAGACTGAGCTGACTTGATCCTTTCTGGACGAACCCAGCGAGTTTATAGTTAGTTCTCCAAGGTAAAAAAAAATCGTCATTATAGTTTTAATTTCATCATTCAATCAAGAGACAACTGATTACCGTCAATCACAATCACTAAAAACGATAACAGTTCGTGAAGTATTTCTGTTGGTAGGTCCGTGTAGCGGCGCCCCGGCCATGCTTTTGCCTTGCTTGCCACAGCGATTGCCCGGCGCCTGCGGAGGGCGGTCGTCTGACACCGCCTACTTCGTCTGGTATAAGCGTCACCAGTCTCGTGTCCCGCTTTACCTTCAAATTCAGTTCACAAGCATTCACAACTCGAGACCCATCCAAGGAGAATATAATGTCCTTCACACAGGTACCTTCCAACCACACATTCCTCCCGAATGCATCAACTATTAAAGTTATGCAAACAAGTATAGTACGGAGAAAAGGGGTAACGGAAAAAATGCCCAGATGAAAACCAAAGACAAAAAATATTTAAAAAATCTGATGCTAGAAGTAGGATCTACCTAAATATTTAAAAATATGGTATCAATCTAAGAAGCAAATAAGAAACGGGAATTATTAAACAAAAAAACAAAAATGTGGAGGACGTCTAACAATACGTGCGTTCAGACGGCGACAGCGAGCCCACTAACTGAAGTTCACTCGCACCACACTGAGTCTGAGTGACTGAGTCCGATCCAGGCGAAAAGCTGCTTGCTTGCACTAACAACAGCAAAAGGCCACGCTAACTACGTCATCATAAATAGGTATGAAATGAATGAGTCACACTGCTTGCTGTCTCAACGCGATGTGGTCGGTGAGATTAGACAAATTGTATATTATATCTATGTAGAACTTAACCCTTAATTACTCGCGTGGGGTATTTCACACCCTAGCGACTGTTTGACCGTCTCTAGTTTTTGGAACAGCGCTTTTTACTTTGTTATTTAATATAATTTCAACGCATAAAAAATCCCATACAAACTTTAACACCCCCTCGGGGTGGTTTTGAAATTATTTTAATGCAACCTTTTATTAAATTCATTGAACAACCATCATACTATGTTTCAAGTTTGAAGGTACTATACAAGTATTTTTATAAGTATAGGTAGGTAGGTTAGGTTAGGTACTAGGAATAAGAAAAATTTATTGTTCAACTGTGTTTTTACAAAGATGTTAAGATATTTATAGATACTTAGGTATCAATCAACAGTTTGTACATTGTGGGCGTACAATGATACGATTTTTCATACAAAGTTTTTAGCACTTTTCACCCCCTTAGGGGTTGTTCTTGTTCTCTAAGATAGAAAACCCTCAAAATTTCAAGTCTTTACGATCAGAAGCTGTTAAGCTGCAGTCTGTCAGTCAGGCAGTGGGTTGGGTGGGACCACTTCTGAAAAGGTAGGGGAGCATTGGGCAGTAGGGAGGTTTGGACACTCCCGTGTTATGCCGGCCATACACCATCAATCATCATGCTTATTATCCAATCGGCATGACGCTGCCAATTTGATCAGTTAGACGCTGCCAATTTGATTGACCGTAAGGGGGTGGATCAAGCCAATCCACCCCCACACACGGTCAATTCTGGCCAGCATAACACGTAGGTGTCCAAACCGCCTTACTTCCCACCCAATGCTCCCCTACCTCCCATAAGACCTACCTACGTTACCTACCAAACAAAAAAATCAAAATTCATCAAAAACTCAAGTCTATGGATCTAGCATAGATATCTAATTCGTCTGTGGGGGATCTAGGCACGGATTTCTTCTGGTCTGTGGATCTAGGTGTTCGTATCGTACGTATACGTACTACCTACGTGCGTGACGTTGCATATAGCAGTCTCGAATTTTCGATTCCCGCTCGATGCGTTCGTTTCGTTACCTGCCACTTTCTGCAGCACGCTCTTTGATGTGCGTCAATCGCGCTAGTTCGTTATTATAATGAAACAAAAAAAAAAGGTCATTGTGCACGTGCACTCGTGCACCATATAAAATTCAAGACATTGTATCTTTCTCTCGATAAGTTAAGTTTAATTTTTAAAGATCTCACTTAGATAGTAGAATACTGTAATGTTAGCCAAGTTGTAATAAATAAATTACTTTAAATGACCTACGGGTGTTTCATTAAAGTTACGAGTCAAGAATCGAGATCTCTTGACTTTGTACTGTAAATAAGAAGACCTTATGTCTGCCCTACTAAGTAACTTTTGATGAAACATACAATTACTGAAGACATTACAAACCCTTTTGTCAGGGGCAGGGACGGGGTGGGCGCGCTCGATTCACAATAAATGCAACATTAAACCATTGAGACATTATAACTCAATGCATTAAACTAGAAACCTAGTCAATTGGTATGGTAGGTTAGGTAGATAGTTAGATAATAAGTCATCCGGGGGCGGGCGTTTGACCTGATATGACCCCACTCCCGGAACTTATTGCATTCAATTACTGTGCAGTTCCATGCCCCGCAGCTAGCAAGCGCTGCTGTCCTGTTCGGAAGTACGCATAACTGGCAACAATTGATAGCAGTTCACTCTGTTCTCGCAAGAATCACGGTGATTTAGCTATCTATCTACATCTGTACATCAGGATTACTGCCAATAGAGCCAAAAAAATTCACGGGGTGATTCATCATTTGCCTGCGCTTCTCCCGCTTATGCGAGGTGTCGGCACAATATTACATTGATTCAATTAAATGTTTTATTTAATTATTAATTTAACATTTAAAAATTTCAAAAACTATGAATAAAAAATGCCAGGCAGGAAGAATTCAAACAATAAAAAGAATTATTAAAAAAACGTAATCCAGAATAATAATAAGTGCGACTGTGCACGCAAAGAGATTTTTATTTACATACGATGAAAATGTAGTTTTAAGGTAGGTTAGGTACACTATATTTTGCAACTTGTTTGTTGGTGTGATGTGAACGCAGCTCGTAGGGTATAATGGTCATCGCACATTAGCACAGACCTTATCCGCACCGTACGCCATTTTTTCAATAGAAAAATGCGTACAGCGCATACGGTGCGGGTGCAATTACATAGGGTTAGCATTCATATGTGGTACTAAAATAGCCTAAGACATTCAGGGATAAATTGTAGCTTTCTTAATGAAATAAAAATTTTCCGAATGGGATCTGTCTGTCGAATTACCTATGATTGTACAATGAGTTTTTCACCCTGTCATTTCTATCACCCTTTTAGTTACATGACTTTCATCTTCTTTCCGCATTATACAGGATGTTTTTTCAGGGCATAAAATTGCAATTTTATGAAAAAAGAATATGCAGAAATATTTTTTTCTAAATCGAGCACGTAACTCTTAACACGACTTTTCGATAACTCTCAAGGTTTCAGAGTTACCCTTAGTGGCCCTGAAAAAAAAACTCGCCCTGTATAATGCAGAGAGGAGATGAAGGTCATGTAAGTAACTAAAAGGGTGATAGAAATGAATGTAGATGGATATGTGAGTAAAGGTAGACCTAAGAAAAGATGGATGGATTGTGTGAAAGAAGATATGGGTAAGAAAGGAGTGGATATAGTATGGAGATGACGAGTGGCTTGATGGAGGAGAGTGGAGGAAGAGAACATGTTGTGCCGAGCCTGCATAAGAGGGATAAGGGCAGGCCAATGATGATGATGTACAATATGAGTATCCCACCCGTGCATGTAAGCTCCTAGGTAGACAAATAAAGCCTCTCTAAAACTATCGTCATCCTTCCTTCATTCATATGAATACTATTGAATACCATCGTGGCTTGTGGCAAATTTTAATTGAAGCCCGCTCGTCTAGACGTACCATTTCCTTTCGTTGCGTTCGTTGACTTGTTGAGTAATGAATGAGTACTAGAACAGTCCAGAACCAGCAACTCACTAAGCCCATCGTGATAACATCATGCAACTTCATGCAAGTCTGTATGATGGTTTATCCCACGGATTTAAAGAAATGAGATTTATCCCCTTCTGTAAGCTAATGGATAGGAATAGGAATAAACGACTTCCGCCTGAATGGAAGCAGACTTTCCTTCCATATAAAAAATTGTAAATAAGTACATAAAAATGTTGTTTCACATCAGCAATGTTTAGCACTTTGGATGGACTGTGTAAAGGATGATATGGCTAAGAAAGGAGTGAGTGTTGAGTTGACGGCTGATAGAGCGGAGTGGAAGAGGAAAACCTGTTGTGCCGACCCCACATAAAAGTGGATAAGGACAGGGAAATGATGATGATGATCAACAATGTGTAGCACATTTTTACCCACGACGCGAACGGAGGTGTAGTTAATTAGCATTACTTGTCTACAAATCAGGGGCTTGGCTTTATTATTAGTAGATCTCATAACTTTTTACAGTGAAAGCAGTAACGAAGTTGTTTGTCTTGGTGAAGGTTTTTGGTGTGATAAGTTACTTCGGTTTGTAAAGTTTTTGCGCGGGACAGGCTCAGTCAATCCCACAGGGTAAATCCCACTAATATAAATAAAGCTGTTAGTGAGTTTGTTTAGATGTTTGTGTTTCAAGTTTCAATAACGCCTAAACCAGTGAACCGATTTGGATGAAACCTAGAATAGGCGTAGATAGAGTGACCTGGCATTGCATCTCACTCATATAATAAAGCTGAAAGTTTGTGAGTTTGTTTAGATGTTTGTTTGGATATTTTGATGTTTGTATGTTTGTGTTTCAATCACGCCTAAACCAGTGAACCGATTTGCATGAAACTTGGTATATTCGTAGATAGTGACCTGGAATAGCATATAGGCTATTCAAAATGGCAAAGCCGCGCGCACTAGCAACTAGTGGTTAATAAATCAAGCAAACAAGCTACTAGAAAAAAACCGTGGCACTTCCGGGAGTGCCGAGAGAAGCGAAAACTTGAATTAAGTGCCTACGTACCTAGTGTATCTTTTGAATCGTTAGGAAATCGACTTTAACCGTTTAGTTAAAAAATGATCTTTTAGAAATGTAAAAATATTGCCGTAAAAGTTTATCGTGTACAGTACTAGATGGCGCTACTGGTAGGTGTCGGTGAGCAGTCACGTGGCTCGCACGTGACCTTATCGAGGCGAATCCAAGAATTTATTCTTACTTATCTCAAAAATTCCCAACGCGCCTACAGAAGTTTTCACTTCAAAAAACGTCTAAATATATAAGTTTTTTTTAAAGAAGGTAGGTACTAGGTACTACCTATAATCCAACTAAGCTTCGTAACGGAACTTCAGGTGCGCCAGTGCACGAGCGTTCAGACTCGCACTTGGCCGGTTTTATAAATTAATCTCGCCTTGTTTACTCCCAATAATTATATCCAGCTTTGACTTGAAATAAAAAAGGCAACGACACGCGCCATTCCATTCTTTTATTTTCAATGATATTTGGTTTGCGGACTGCCAAGGTCGGCAGCACCTACGACGCCGACGCCCAGTGTGACCTTGAAAGTTTTCATAAATTAGTGAATACTAGCTCGTAGTTGGGATAGTGGAGGGTTGGTGTGCCGAGGCGGGATGGATGCACTGCACTCTATGCAGCCGGAGGGGTGTGGCTACCGGCCCGCCATTGGCTCGCAGATACAACTCCGCTAGAGGGGTTGCGTTGCAAGTTGCAACCTAAAACTAATGGTATAACTAATGCTTTGCTAGATTACTGGACACCTCGGACAAAGAACTAGGCTTGTGCTTGCTCGGTCAGTACAGAGAGCGCTCCGTACTAGTACGATCGTTGTGAAGAACTAGATCGGACTTCTAGTACTATTAGTACATCTAGTACAGTAGATCTTCGGTTCTATGAGTCACTCGGTCGGTCGGTCGGTCCTGAACTACGTACTAGCTTTGTGTTTTGTAGGACATGAACGATGTTCGTACTAAACTAAAGATCGAATGAAACGCCCGCCACCGTGATATCTCTGTCTCTTTTATTACCGCTTACTCGCCTAATGAGTCTATCTCTGTCTGCGTTTGACAAACCAATCAGACACTGACATGTGAATATATTTCTAACAGTTCTTTTTCCGAACGATCGAATGAACTAGAGTCCTAATAGGATCGTGTAGTTCTTTTCATTCCGTCCTAGTACAAGGGTAGATACGCATGCCGATTTGAACCCTATTACAGTGCAGGAAGGCGCAGTTATGATAATTTCCTTAACGAAACGATCGAATGAACTAGTGTACTAGAGTACTAATAGTCCTATTAGGACCGAGTTATGTGAACTAGGTCAACTAGTACACTTGTGGGAATTAATTCCTATTAGTACTTAGTTCAGGAACTACACAAGCCTACAAAGAACAACACTAAAAATGTAACTAGTAAAAGTAAAAAAATTACTTTAAATTATTTCTGTGCAGATAATTCAATCTTAGATATTCTACACGAATAGGTAAAGGTAAGTAGCAAACAAAACAAGACCTTGCAGCAGTTCAGCTATTTGACTTGAAGTTCATAGATTGAAAGGATGTTACACTTACACTGAATAAATGCTTTCTCTTTCTTTCTTACACCATACTACGAGTACAAATGTATTGTATTTAATTGCTTATTGTTATGATGCAGATAAGATTGATCTTTTATTTCCGTCAACGGCTCCAGATCCAGACGAGTGATTTCAAATCTTTGGAATTTTCACGAGCCGATTTCTAACTAAGTCCAATAAAATTATCTGGTGCTACTACTACTAGCATTATTTAAATTATAGAATTATTTGAAATGAAGCCGATATTATGGGATTGAGCAACTGAGGTGGGGACGACCAACTGCCAAGCCCCCGAAACATTTTTTCTGTAAACATCTAAGTTTTGTTGCAGAAACTTTGTATCTGAAACATGTTTCTCAGTGAATTAGTGAATGGGCTTTAATCTGTTTAGATGTCCGCCGTGATTGAACCCCCAAACTTTCGCATAATAATATCAGTGGCAAGAGGGGTGCTTTTAATAAACCGGATGATGATACCTGGTACTGGTACCACCTATAACGGCCTCAAATTAACGACCGTACCTAACACAGACAGATGTTTCAATAGTAGGTACGACCAAGAGTGAGTGATATTCGCGCTCTAAGGTTATAATTGCAGCTGCCGATGCCATTTTGAACTCACTTAGTACAAAAGCACAGGGCTCCCCGAAATTCAAAAAATATTATTACGGAACCCTAAACTAGCAAATAGTTTTTTAATTTAACAGTCATTCGTTGCGCGGACAGGGTTATTAAGGGGACGTCCTAGCTAGAGCAAAATTCATTTGAATTAAAGTTAGACGCAAGGCGCATGGAAATCAAAATGTCCAAGGTCTTGGTATGCTGTACAAGAAATATGTCCCCGAGATAATTAGATTCATCTTGATCCGCTGTTTTGACACACATAAAGCCGCTTAATTTCGGAGCCACTTACAAAAACGGCTTCTAGTTTTTCGGGTTGTATTGTATGTAATGTTGTAAGGGTACTGGTTTTTCGTGGATTCGCCGCAAGATTTGTTTTTGTATGCTTTTAATGTAGCGCGTACCAGGCAGGATAGTCGTTGACTACATTTGTTACCCAACCAGTTCTCAAATGTATTATAATTTAAAAGTAGGTAATCGGCAGTAGGTTGGCTCCAAGTTATTATTAATACATTTTTAAAACTGGAGGATTACGAGTTGAGCAGATGGTTCGGATAAATTTAAATCTAAAAAGCTCCTCTAATCAATAGAAATTGATGTCTGTGGTTGTACGAGATATTTTCTGATCACAGTATTTTGGGACATTACACTAATAGTCCAGTCATTTGGTGCGAAAAAACGGGGTTACCTGGAAAGTTTTCCGGGAGTTGTGCAAATTGGTATTGTTATAGATTTTAGGTCGCTCTTTCCGAATTTCAACTTTGCCAATAGTGGAAGATCCGATGAACCAACGACATGCACGCATCAAAAAGTATTAACTTATTTTTAATAATCTGGCCAGTATTTATTTTAAACTCTTCTGCGCGCGGCTTCGCCTGCGTGGTACCAACATTTTGAAGAGCCTATATGCTATTCCAGGTTACTATCTACGCCTATTCCAAGTTTCATCCAAATCGGTTCACTGATTTAGGCATGATTGTTACACAAACATCCAAACATACTCACAAACTTTCAGATTTATTATAATAATAGGATATTAGGATTATAAGGATAGGATTACCTACTCATTATATATTTTTTTACTACTTACTTTATAGGTATGTATTACACATCAAGATGTAATGACCTACTTAATAATAACCCATCCCCTACTCATATAATAAAGCTAACAGTTTATATGTTTGTGTTTTCAATCACGCCTAAACCAGTGAAATTTATAATTACCTACTGTCATTTATTAGGTTACTTTTTACGCAAAGGGTAAATCGGGACCCTATTATTACTAAGACTGCGCTGTCTTCACCAGGCTGTATCACATGAACCGTGATAGTTGAAATTAACAGATGTCTCTGCTGATGATCGGTTGCCGGTATAACAACAAATACTAAAAATCAGAACAAAATAAATATTTAAGGGGCTCTCATTCTCATACAACAAACATGATTTTTTTTGCTGTTTTTATAGATAATGGTACGGAACCCTTCGTGCGCGAGTCCGACTCGCACCTGGCCGGTTTTATTATGTTTCAATTTGAGTTGTCTGGGGTTTCAAATTTCAATGAATAGATAAAACTTTCTAGTAAGTGTACCTATAAGAGCAGAGCCCTTTGTAGCCCCGGGGCGAAAGGCGGAGCCCTACCCTCTGCGATTTGCGTGCGAGGCTCGATTTGATGGCCTATGTATTAATAAATGCATCTGCCAGTAAGTATATCAAATTCAAAATAGGAGTAAGTACATAATATCCTATGTAAATAATAGTGATCACGCGTCGGGCACGTGTCGGCCTACCCTTAACTTCTGCTTATTTTATAAACTAGCTATCTCCACTTTTACAACGGAAACCCGTTGTTCATTATAATAAGAGTAAGTACCAAACCAAAATAATTTGCTTTTAAATTGTAAAGGGTTTTTTTTAGCTCTTTTGTTAATTTTGCACGCGCTTACCGGCTAGGGGAAGTGGCGTGTAATGAAACGTAAGAAAGTAATATTTCAGTTATCTCATACCTCAACCAAAGCAATAAAATTTATGTTTAATTCACGCGTGTATTCAATTCATATTCAGTTAATAGAGGTATGTACCTATAGTACCTGCGTAATATAATACAAGGAACTACGTTTCCCTCGGTCGATTCCCCCAATGAATATTATGGTGTTGCTGCCCAAGTGCCCACAAAACCCTTGGTTAAAATTTCATAATGTAGGTAGGTAGGTACATAATGCTTGTAATGTAGGTAGATATTTTTTTTTGGATAACTTTAATCCGTTCCAATTGGACATTTTCAATAAAAAACTTTAAATGCTTATAACTCGAAAACTACAAAAAATCGTAGAATATACCCCTGGATGTGAGGAACTTAATTTTATTCGTTTGAAATCACTGAGTGGACCAGCCTGTATACCCATTAAAAGAGAACAACTTTTGTCGATCTAAAATACTTAATGCCCTCTTTATTTGTTAGAACTATGTAAGTACCTACTTACATACCTTAAGAATTTATTGAAATGACAAAATATTACAGTCAATTAAAATTAGGAGTTATCACTAAAACGTATCCCCCTCTTTTGCTTAAAAGTTCACAGTATAGCCATAGGTACCTCCTAGGCCCCCCTCTTCTGCTTAAAAGTTTACAGTATAGGCATAGGTACCTCCTAGGTAGGTAAGCCTATCGGTAAATACAAAGCACCTAAATTTCAATTTAGTTCGCGATGCCTACTGTTCTTACAGAACCACTTGTACACAGTCTTACAGTACCTCCAGTTGTCTGGTAGAGATCGCTTTTTAGCGATAAGACCGCCGATTATTATCATAATATTTTTTTTAGTTTTATGTGGAGTGCAAAAATAGTAGATTATTCACCAAGGGGATAAAGCAGTGTATTATGTCACAGGCGCCATATTGAATCCCAAGCGCATCGAAGGATTCGTTAGTTAACTCCCGAGTGAAACGAGGGAGTTAATGACTAGAATCCTGGGACAGCGAAGGATTCAAGAGCGCCCAAGACTAAAACAGCTTTAACCCCGAGGTGAAAACTCTACTTTTCACACATACTGCGAGAAAAATAGTGAATACACCCAGAAAATAATATGCAAGTCTAAATGAACCGGTTCTATAGGTACAATTATAATAATTTATTTGTTTATTCCATGTTTATTCTCAATAAATATTTTGGCATATATGCAACAACAATAAATAGTTTGGGGGATTAGCCGCATTTTTTCATATAAGTAGGTATTTTAATAAATTTAACTTGATGCATGGTAAACATTTTCATAGAAAATTTCTTATAAGTTCCATTCAGGTGTGGTGGACTCGATGGTAAAAAATTTCATAGAAATGTTGAAGTGCGAAATTCAAACCTCATTACTTATCTCTTCAGAGGGAAAAATGAAATCTCATACTACTTTATTCCCGCCCCCCATTTTGTTTTTTTGGGGGGAGAAATGAATAATTTTGACATGAGATTGTGCCTATGACGATAAAAGTAAGCATTTCGAGCGGGTAGGGTGAAAAGTATTTTTTATCTTCTATCTATCTAGGTAGGTACAGGTACTTATTATTATAGGCATGAAAGTATACTACACAATTGTTGACTGTTTTCTGTCTGTTTGTTCCGGCTAATCTCCTGACTGAACTGGACTCTGGACCGACTTTGATTAGGTAGGTAAGGTAGGTACTTAGGTAGGCATGTTACTGTCAGCTGCAAGCTATGTTTTAAGAAGTAGATAATCACGGCTACTTTTAGTTTACGGTAATTCTTATAAACCTACACACAATTTATGCTAACTACATATTATGGAGTAGGTAAGGTAGGTTAGGTAAGGTAAACCTAATGCGTTTTGGGTCCCCACGATACAGATTAAATCTAGTGTGGGCACCACAGGCAAGCTTTTCCCGTTCTATCCTTCTCGGTAAATACATAAATAATTGTGTGCGACACTAGATAGGTTAGGTAATAATATCTTTGTATATTATTGCTATTGTGTACTGTGTACCTACCTATTGTTTCAAGTTTTGTACTGAGTAATAAATATTTTTCATTTCATTTTCATTTTGTGAATGGCGCAAGCAAGCATGAGCACAGAAAAACAAGAAAATAAAAAAAATCAACCTACTTAACTAACTAGACCCAGTCGTTTCGTCCTGCTTCAAAAATTAACAATTTTATCATCAAATACCTAAACAGCATCCTGTCTCGCTCGGCGATAGGTATATAACCTAAATAGGTAGGTAGGTAATATCGCCAAATAAACGTTGTAATTGAGGGAATAATCAAGGCTTACACCTTCAGCTACACCTTATGATTATAGCAAGTGTTACCATGTCCACGTTCCTTGTGTTTCTTCGAGTACCTATTAAAAGCAGGAAACATAATATAACAGTAAATAACATAATAAAACAGTACAGATAGATAAAGGACTTCCATAGAAACGTAGGTTACTATGCACCAGGATAGGTAGATGGATTTCAGAATGCATACCGGCCGGCTCCACGCGGTGCCGATGCCGGTCGTCTCGTAGCATCAGAAACGCGCGCGGGGTAGGCGCACTTTAAAATAGGCAAAGCATTTCATAGTTGCTTGAAGGAAGTATTGAACTCAACTGACCTGTGTGTATAGTGCGTGCGTCGCATTATTTAGGTAGATAGACGTATGTGGAGAAAATACATTACTTAGGTCTATATATAGACTGAACTGAACCGAAGGACAAAGTAAAATTCCACTTGGTGCCTACCTACCTACTTTTGAAAAATAATCATTCGAGTCTGAATTTTGTTTAGTACTAAGTACTTACAAATAGT
The DNA here is from genome assembly GCA_963565295.1 of Epirrhoe alternata. NCBI lineage: Eukaryota > Metazoa > Arthropoda > Insecta > Lepidoptera > Geometridae > Epirrhoe > Epirrhoe alternata. The sequence goes on from OY751375.1 coordinate 10,017,114, forward strand.
ATCATTGAATTGAACACCATTCCACAATCCACGACACACTTTTATTTCGTCACTAACTGGAGTAAAAAATAGGTTAGGCTAATGTAGCTGAATTGCAAACTCGAAGTACATGAACCTACCTACGTAGAGGTAAATTAGTTTAGGTACTTACCTATCTTCGTACGTGGGAGTGGCATCGCCGGAAGCTCCTTGGGATAAGTCACCTTCCATGGTAGGGTGTGTTGGATAGAAAAGGGCCTCACACGGCGTTTACGGAACGGAAAAGTTGGCACGCGGAATAAACCGGTGCACACGTATAGCGTGTACTGAGCGGAGTGAATCGCGCCGCGCGGCGTATCGTGAGCGTCTTGCTCGGTCGGTTGGCGGTACAATGCGAGGATCGCGAGGCGGAGGCGCGGTGCGGGGCGCTCGGTAGCGGGGCGGGCGCGGGTGTGCGGGCGGCGCGGGTGGCGAATAGTGTCGGGCGGCCCGGCCGGCCCCGGCCGGCGGCGACGGCGGCGGCGGCGGCGGCGCGGCGCGCGACGCTGAGGAAGCTGCCGCGCCGCGCCCGTCTCCGCGCCCGCTCCATGCAAGAGGCACACGACTGTTATCTGCTATGCTAGAACGGCGCGGCGCGCGCCATAAAGCCCATCATAACTTGCATGCTTCTTATCTTATCATTTCCAAAGGCGCGTCGCGTTGTGTCGTCAAAACAACGAATAATGATAATAATCAATGGTACCAGCAGTAGGTAGGTAGGTAATTACCTACCTACGATCAAACCAATACATTAGGAACATACCCAGGGCGGCATATTATGGGGAACAGTAAGAAAAACCCCATGTTTGTAAAGTTAGGTTGATTATTTTTATTTCATTTTAACTACTTACCTACCTACATAGAGTAAAGTTGTTGCATCGCTATGCTACCTTCATAGAGCTCAAAAGCTTCAAAAGCTCATAGACTCCGTTCAGTGAGTCAGACGCTAGGAGTGTCGGTAGGTAGGTCCCTACTCCCTACCTGTAGATCATACCTACGTTATAATTAGTAGGTACTACTAGGTACCTACCTACTCAATGGTAGAAAACGATAGTCGCTCAAACCTTAAAAAATCGGCATTAGGCTGCTGCCTCAAAATGGCTTAGAATAGAACGTGCGGGTTTGTGAACGTACAGATAGGTGTCGGTTAGGTGAAGCTGGTATGAAGTCATACTGCTACCTACAGCCCCGAAACATGCCAGAAGTTGTCGTGTAGCCTCTAGCCAGATAAGCGTTTGCTTGTAGGAACCCTGGTTGAAATATTGAGTATGTTAACAGAGTTTTTTTGTCAGATAGAAGCCTTTTTATACTATGGATAGGTAGTGTTGCAGAAATGCCGAGAGAACGCATCCATCCAGCCAATTTCACCTCAACCATGGCTTTTGGTAGTGGATCTGTTTTGGTGTGATGGGTGTGGGATGGTAAATGTGTTGGATTGGAGCTTGTAGGTACCTATCTACACACTAATCCGTTATTGAAAAGGGATTAACTGCATTAAGATATTTCTTAAAGATCTGGGAATCCCATGTATGATATAGGCTTTTACCCTGTTCATCGTTTCATAATTTTGCACTGAAGTCCTCGGCAGCACAGCACTCGAGAATCATAAATTAAGTCAATATTATCGAATAGAATACTTTTAGGAAAATATTGGAAGAAGAATCCACTGAAGGGATCCAACCCCCAGATATTATATTATCTGGGCCCCAGTTATAGAACATAAAATCCAAATCGGTTTGGTTGGTAGAGTGGATTAACTAACTGGATGGAGCATGAAAAACCATTTCCAGGTCCTCATCAGAAATCAGGCAAACCCAACGCAAACAAGACTGTTCAAAGTTGTATGGGACGTGGTCTATGAACCAATAGCGATACTGTAGTGGTATTTCCGTAGAGATATCTTAACTGCATCCTTGTGCAAAGGGGCATCAAAATCTGTCCCGGCAGTTTTGAGATATAGGTACAGGTTGGATTTTTGAGACGAGGTTGTAAGGGCAGGCACCTTAACCATTCTAGTTACAGGAAAACATTTCTAGAAGACTAACCATAGCTTTTTGAGGTATTCCTAACTGCATTTACACATTTGGTTAAAAGTGTAGTCAGGGAAAAAAATTGCTAAAATACCAAAAATGTTTCAAAGTTCTATGGGACGTGGTCTTTGAACCAATAGCGATAAGTACTGTAATGGTATTTCTATAGTTGTGCAAAAGGGCATCAAAATCTGTCCCGTTAGTTTTGAGATAAACAGAGTGCACTTTTGAGACAAGGGCAGAGTTACAGGAAAACGTTGCTAGGAGACCATCCATAACTTTTTGAGTTATTAAAAATTGAATTCACACATTTTGGAAAAAAATTACAGTCAGCGAAAAGTGCTCAATTAGGTACCAAAAATGCAGTTACGATATCCTACACAAAAACAAAATCATTACAGTATCGTTATTGGTTCATAGAACGCTTTTAGGTACGTTTTTATTTAGGTTTTTCTTTTTTGTGTGCTTAGTTTTAGCACGGATTTAGTACGGATCAGGTCTTTTCCTTGCGAAGCATAGCCGAAAAGTTTTTGGCCAAAGGTCAAAAAGTCTATTGCGCATTCGTGGATTTGGAAAAGGCCTATGATAAAGTGATGAGGAATGAGCTTTGGTCGGTACTGTCGATGTATGGAGTGAACAGCGACCTCGTTCGAGCTCTGAAATCTCTCTATGAGGATTCTAGTGCTTGCGTGAGGATACATGGGTCACACTGAATGGTTTAACATCCAAAAGGGCGTTAGGCAGGGATGTGTAGCGTCACCATGGCTGTTTAATCTATTCATGGACAGTTGCTTGAAAGATTTGAAAGATGGTGCAAATGGTTTAAGAATGAATGAGTTACTCGTCAAATGTCTTCTCTATGCCGATGACCAGGTTATACTTGCGTCGTCGGAGAATGAGTTGCAGGAGATGGTAACAGTTATGCATGAAGCTTTTAAGCGAAAGGGAATGAAAGTAAATGTGAGCAAGACGAAAATGATGGTTTTTGAAAAAGATGAATGTATGACAGCATGCAATATTCTGATTGACGATGAAAGAGTGGAACAAGTGAAAGAGTTTGTGTATCTGGGGACATTGTTTACAAGAGATGGGAAGTACGATGAGGATATCGAAAGGAGAGTGAATGCTGGAAACCGAGTGAATGGGGCTCTCCATGATTTTATGAACAGCCGGAAAGTGTCCGACAAGGCACGACTGGCAGTTCATAGAGGAGTGTTGGTACCGACATTAATGTATGGAAGTGAAAGTTGGGTGTGGCAGAAAAAACATCAGAGTAGAGTGAATGCTGTTGAAATGAGAGCGTTGCGTAGTATGTGTGGGGTAACGTTGAATGATAGAGTGATAAGGGAACAGTGTGGAGTGAAAGAAGATGTAGTGTTGAGGATCGAGAAAGGTATGTTAAGATGGTTTGGGCATGTAGAGAGGATGGATGACAGTCGTTTGACAAAGCAAGTGTATGCGGCGAGTGTGCATGGGACAGCTGGAAGGGGAAGACCTAGGCGAACCTTCTTGGATCAAATTGGCGACATTTTGGAGAAGGGCCAGGTCAAAAGTACCCTAAACCGACGAGCATGTATGAAGAATGTAATGAGAGTGAATGAGGCGAAAGTTGTGTGTCAGTATCGTAGCGACTGGAGATCCGTGGTCTCTGCCTACCCCTTTGGGAAAGAGGCGTGACTTTATGTATGTATGTATGTATGTAGTTTTAGCACTAATAACTTATTTTTACGTGGATTGAGTGTATGTACCTACCTACTAACATTATCTAGATTCTAGAGGAATATTTTTTATAGGAGGAATATTATTCTGGCGCTTGGGCGCGGCCGCTGCCGCGGCACGCTCACTTTGCTCGCTCGCCCCACGCGTATTTTTCAATTTTCACCAACCAACATAACCTAAGCCTAACCAACTAATTTCGATCTAAGTTAATGTTCCCAAGCGTTGAACATTGATGCCTAGGCAGATCGTGAAATGGCGTCGTTGAACGATATGCCTAGCCATAACATGAAATGACTAATTCATCGATCTGCCTGCGACACATGCAATACCTAGGTACTCTAGGTAGGTATACTTAACCGCTGGTTGTTTTGAAGGTGGCGCGTGCGCGTCGCGAAGGTAGGTAGGTAGGTGTTTTATCGATCGCTCGTTGAAGTTTAGATGCGTGTCGGCTGGCAGCCGAGGAAATGCCTTCAAGTTACTCTTGCCTAGTTGATTACTGCCTTGCCTAAAGATTTTCCTACCCCTAGTTAGTTGTACCTACTTGAAGGAAAACCTCCTGAGGAAACCCGCAGCTTGTCAGCTCCACACGTATTGACGATGTCTTTCCTGTAGATAAGGCCGAATGGATTAGGTGCTGGGCAAGCCTGCTGGCAGACGACACGGCCTGGAAGGCCGTGGCCTCTTTCTGTGAAGCCGTTCTGCTGGTCCAGAAAGAGGCGGCTGAGCGGGATCGTGAGAGGGCAGATCGCGCTCGTAGAAGGAGGCGGAGGCGGGGCGCTAACGGCCGTCCCGTACCGCCTGCCCCCCCCGTGAGGGGGGTGGAGTGGTATCCCCTGCCAAACAGGGGACTTTCCGGGTCCGCGGGTGGTTGAAGTGGGGACTTCGACTGTCCACGATGCGGATCCCGGGAGGGCGGCGGCGCTCTGTGGCGAGCGCCGCCGTAAGCACCGCGACTCCGCGAGGGTGCTGGGCGTGGCTGTGGGTGCCATTCCCGGGACAGTGCTTAGGCAAAATGCGAGAGGGTCACCAGCGTGTTCCGTAGGAGGTCCCGGAGCCCCTTGACATGCATGGAGGCAGGCCACGCGTCAGGTGAGCTGAGAATCCGACATAACCCTTCCGCTGTCCCTACGGGGCGGTCTGGTATTCATAATGGATTTTCGTACCATCTGATAAAATGTCCCAGGCACTATTACAACAGCATCCTGTTGAGTGTAGTGTAGGCACAGACGAAAGAGCCTAGGCTATCTCGTCTATGAGTGTAGGCATAGGATGCCTCCTGGCGCTGTATAAAACATCTCTGATATGTAGGTAGTTAGGTACCTACCTACCTAAAAGGCCTAAATAAGTTGTAGGTACTTGTTTATATGTGCCCTAGTTGAGTACCTAACCTACCTACCCCTATGTGGTGTTACCTACAGCACTGATTTCTAGTAGGTATTACAAGTACGCGTAGGTAGGTAGGCACCTACTTGTATTGGCAAGTGTGTTTCACTTACAGCTAACTTTACATTCTGGCAAAAAAAAGCTTAATATTAAATTATACCCTGGTAAGGTTGCTATGCTATGTTGCTACCTACATAACAGAACACGATCTCGACAAAGATAGGCATCGATTGGCGGATGTGTGACGTAAACATTCGCTTTATTATTTGATTTACCAACCCACTTCAAACGTGCCGCCTAACATCAAGGGCTTTTAATAAAGAAAGGCGGGAAGGAAGGCAGACTACGTAGGTCTAGGTAAGTAAGGTAGACGTAGGTACTTAGTAAGTAAGGTAGACGTAGGTCTAGGTAAGTAAGGTAGTTTTTTTTTTTACGGGACAGATATTAATAATCAACGGTATAGTAAGTATTAGGAAATAAAATCGTAAGTTTTTGAAAACGACGACGGATCATAATAATGTAATAAGATCCCACTGGGATTACGAATTCTTTTCAAACCCTTCAAAATCTACAAAACTTGAGTTCATCGAAATTCTTAACGTTGCTTGGGATGTGACTTAATTTGTAGCATTTTACACATTTAAGGTAGGTACCCATACCTACCTATCAGGACAATAGGGAGGTCAAATGCACCGATTTCTCGAAGTGAAGGAAGTAGAGCTTAATTAGAATAGAGGCGTGCGTCAGGGCTGTTAGTCCATAAGGTGGGAACTTCAGAAGACTTACCGAAATCATAAAAGAACCTAGGTAGGTAGGTACTTACTATTTGTACTATCTATGTATGCTCTGCCATCTGTATCGTGGCTCTGCCAGGTAGACCTAGAACGGCTACTTTTATCAAACAAACTTACGTCCATCCCCCCTGTGACGAGTTGTTACTGCTGTCCTTCAGCTGGGTGGCACTGGCGCTCTGCAGATTAGGAACGTTTACCCTGAAACAAACCAAAGAAACATGAAATGAATGGATGGACGATATGAAAAAAGGGTAGGTAAGTATAAAAATCCCCTTCGACAATTAAAAAAACTCGGATGAGGTGCTCAGGGGATTTTTAGACATAAGAGGACTAAAAATTCCTTGACTCATTTATTTTATTTTTATATTCCCCGACGCAGGGGATTGTCGAAGGGGATCTATACGATGCAACAAACTAAGCGGGCGACCGAGACCGAGCTATACAATACAACGCTGTCTTCGTCTTTTTTAGGCGTCACCAAAAATAGGTTCTGCGCAGCTACTTCAGACTGCTAAAGATCGGTTATGTGCATTGAGTTATAATGTACTAACGTGAGAACATAACACCCCCATAAGGGAAATACTATATAAGTATTTTTATATTAGGAAGATATATCGATAACAGCCTAATAAATCTGTCCAGAAAGTGGAGAAACATAAAATTTAATCCTAATCCTAATATCCTAATAGGTATTGAGTTTGTTTGGATGTTTGCATGTTTGTGTATGAATCACGCCTAAACCAGTGAACCAATTTGGATGAAAAGTAATATCAAATTTAATTTCATGTAAACAGATTTAAATTTCGAACTTCAACATTTCTATGAAAAAAAAAAAAAAAAATGTGGCACCTAATCTTTTTCTTCAGAGTTGAATTTTGATATTTCTATGAAAATATTGGTACCATAGAGACCTTCACTAAGTAGAATTTATTCAAATACAAAAAAAGTGTGACTAATTCCTCCAAACCACTGAGCGATTATAAATTCGGAGTTATTGAAGTCAAAAAATAAGTCAAAAAGTCAAAAAGCATTTATTCAGTAGACCGCTGGGATCACTTTGAAACGTCTTAAAACTAGGTGATTTTACTCCTGTTCCTTACAAGACTTTCCATCTCGCCCCCACTCACCCTACCTGACGGAGTGTTTTCTTACAAACGATTACAATGCGTTCACATTCGGTAGGTAGGTAAGGTACCTATCGGTAGTCTAAACAGAGTAAGTTGTAAGTACCTACATACCTACACCTACATGGGATTGTCGCAACCACAGACAGGTCGCAATGCAATTACAGGGTAGGTAGGTATCATTTTTTATGGTCCAACGCAGTTGTCGGAAGCTCTGACTCAGAACAACAGTCTGGTCCAACCAAACCACGGTCCAAACAGTCAACTGGGTAGGTCAGGTAGGTAGTAGGTACTACAGATTTACAGAATTTTGAAATAAGTACCTACAGAAAACGTTTAATTGATTTTTGACCAAAGGTTTGTAAGAAACACCGAAATAGGTACACGAATACTTGAAAAGAAGTCTGTGCAATAAAGTACCTACAAGGAAAGACTAACAAAGAACACACACAAACGTAAGAAAAGATGTCGCCGTAGCCGAAATCGGCCAGGATGATTATCAATAATTAATTTCTGGCGCTTCAGCGGCCGCTGTAGCGGATGTAAAGTGTAAAAACCAAAACCAAAATTATTATTTAGGTAAGTATCTGGATTTTGAATTTCTATCAGACGTTTTCTGGATTTCAAAATTTGGTGTTCCAGTTTTCGAAAGTTCGATAGGTTACCCCTAGGCACCCCCTAGGTAGCAGCCTCAGAGTAACTATCGTCATCCGCCATGTTCCCCAAGCTCTCGACTTACATATACCTTGGCGCCTATGTCGGTTGTTTGGAAGTAGGTAGGTATTAGACTACCTAGGTACCACAACGACATAAAGCAGTAAGTACCTTACCTACCTAACCATTTCAGGTCTAGAAGTATCTGAATCAGATCATGTTGTGACGTGACCATTGTTTCTGTGACAATGAGTAATTAATTATGCAGACACTATAGGTAGTACATAACAAACAATGCAGGCGCCAGAGACTTTCCGTAGAAAATCGAAAAACTACTGAATCGAAAAACAGGACACGTCACGTGCCTGCGTTCTATTGGTAGGTAACTCGTACCTTCTATATTAAGGGTGGTTTCTCTCGCGTAAATCTAATTAATCACCAAAGTACTCATCAATGGCCTTTTACATCTACATAAGATGATTTATGCAGCGTCCGTTTGGTTGGTCCGGCACTTACGGAGATGGCTAGTAAGGCCGATACGGGAGCGACAGCTACGACCGCAAAGTGGACACAGATGTGTTCCCTGTGTTGAAGTTGGGAGTGAGGAGAGTGTGGCGCGCTGATGACGTTGCTCGCGCTTGTGAGCCAGTGAGTCGAACCAGGTGTTGTCGTGAATGACCACTCCATCTGCTATGGCTATCCTCCAACTAACACGATCTTTTGATTTGCTAACCCAGTTCTTGGGGTCAATACCAAAAGATAACATATCCCGTTTTACGGAGTCTTTAAATCTCAGCATGGGGCGTCCGACTGGCCGCTTAGCGTGTGCAACTTCTCCGAGGAGAGTCTGTCTCGGCAAACGCGAAGGCTCCATCCGTTGCACGTGCCCCAGCCACCGCAAGCGCCGTTGTTTTAACAAGGCGATAAGGCTGGGCAATTGTGCGGTACTGAGCACCTTCTCGTTCGTTACATGATCTCTCCACGATATGTCCAAAATGCGCCGAAGACAGCGCATGTGGAAGTTGTTTAATTTCCGTTCCTGCTTGGCATACGATGTCCAGGTCTCCGCTCCGTACAAGAGTATACTCAAAATACATGTCTGATAAACGATCATTTTAGTTTTGGTGGTCAAATGCTTATTGTACCATACTCTTGCACCCAGCTTCCCGAACATCGTAGATGCCTTACCTATACGAATATTAATCTCCGCATCCAGTGAGAGATTGCTAGATACTGTTGAACCAAGGTAACAAAAATTATCAACAACTTCCAGGGGTGTGTCACGCAACAAAATAGTTGGACTTTCGTTTACACCTTGCGCCATTATGACGGTCTTCTTTGCATTTATGGACATGGAAAAGAGCATACAGGCTTTGTTGAATTTGTCCACCATTAACTGAAGCTCTTCTGGGGATGTAGCGACAAAAGCTGCATCATCGGCAAATAGTAAGCTATCCACGAAAATATCCTGGCGGTGTCTTTTGGTCTTAAGAAGTGATAAGTTAAAAAGCTTACCATCTTTCCTCGTGTGAAGATGTATGCCTTGGGTGGAATTACCAAAAGCGGTCTTCAATAATAAAGTACCTACTCAGCTTCTAAACTAAGAATACTTACATCTAGTGTTTCTCCAGTTATAGGATGCACTATGCACTATAATATGGACTCAACTAAACTAAAATAGGAATTTCTAACATAAAATAGGAATTTATAAAATCTAGATCCCCAATGATCCGGGAATTCCGGGATAAAAAGTAAATAGCCCATAGATCTCTATTGAAGGTAATCTAATAAAATGATGTTGTTTGACAACATCATCTGACGACCTCTGTGGGGTAGTGGGCGAAGCTTGCGACTCAGGAGGTTGCGGGTTCGATTCAGAGACTTCAATTTTATTTATTACTAGCTATCCGTCGCGGTGTTACCAGCGGTCCTTCGGGAAAACTTCACTTTCCCGGGATAAAATATAGCCTATGCTCATGAGGGATAATATAGAATTGTAACGGTGAAAGAATTTTTCAAATCAGTCCAGTAGTTTCAGAATCAGCGCCTATTAAATTCAAACAAACAAACAAATCTTTCCTCTTTATATTATTAGTATTTATATGTAAAGGCCTTTCGAAATTCCTGAAGTGGTAGGTAGGTTGTTAGTTTATTTATTTATTTAAAAATTACTCACAATTTCTTGTTGGCAACGGACGGCTCAACTATCAACGGCAAACCGCAATATGAATAACCTGCAATCAACACAAAAATGGCCTTATTTTTTTTTACTAAAGCAGCTGCACTCTCAAAAGGTCACAAGATATTAAGGTCATTGCTACTTAATGATGACCTTAATCTCTTGGTAAACTTGGGGTAGGTAAAGTTTACCATTATTTTAAGTGAGTAAGTAGAAAGTAACGTGCACACTGGGGGTACCTATGTAGATACCTCATCATCATCATTGGCCTCTTTATCCATCTATTACAGATGATTTGTTGTATTACACATGATTTAGGCGGCGTCAGTCAGGTTACACTACAGTTATTAAGATTTGAACACTTTCGTTCGTGACTAAATAAGCCTATCCGGGAGTGGCAGCCACGACCGCACTTGGTGCAAACAAAAGACCCTGGGGATGTTGCAGGGTATAGGTCCCTTCGTAGTACCTATACCTAGGTACTAAACTACTCACTTTGTAGGTAGGTAGGTACACTAGGTACTACCCACCCGCTCGCGATCATTGAGTTATAATGTACTTACATAATTATCTCGATGCTCGCGATATGAATAAAAGGTGGACTTTCATTTTAAAGTCTGATGAGGTTGGGTTGTTTCCATAAATTACTAGGTCCCGTTCCGTTTTGCGAAAAACACGCATCACGGTGACACTTAGTGCTCTACAAAAAGGTCATACAACTCGGATTACTCACCGTGAAGTTTGTCGATAGCACGATCTGCGGCAGATTGATCAGGAAAATCTACGAATGCATAACCACCTCTCTTCACAGAGATTTCAGCGACGGTAAGATTTTGTTCAGCGAATAGTTGTCGTACAGCTGCTTCGTCAGCTTCAATTGGCAAGTTACCGATGTAAAGTTTATTCATGGCAGAAACAGTTTTCAGCTGATCGCTCATTTTGATGTTTCGTAGGGCACGGAAACAGTAAAATTGTAAATAATATTTTGGATGTAGGTAAATCCAGGATTGTATTGCTATTTAGATAGCAGTCAGTCACTTTCAGCGTCCAAAGTCAGTCGGGCATCGATTCGAAATTCTTTTGTCATTAGCTGTCAAATCAGCCATTGTAATTCAAATATCGAAAAACGAGTCAAGGAGGATTTTATATATTGTATCCTACTTACTTAAATAAAACTCGATGGCCATGCATTCTTTCTGGAATGCAAAATGTTGTTTTCCAAAAAGGCGGAATTGACAGCATCGACTAAGTATGTACTGAAAAAGATCATAGGTACCGACAACATCATTGGTACCCACAGAATTCCACAATTCGAATTCTTATGTAGGTACCTATTATGTTACTTATAGTATACTAGCTGTCCGCCGCGGTGTTACCCCCGCGATCCCTCGGGATAACTTCACTTCCCCGGGATAAAATATAGCCTATGTTCCTCGGGGATAATGTAGCATTCTATTGGTGAAAGAATTTTTAAAATAGTAGTTTCGGAGCCTATTCATTTCAAACAAACATACAAACAAATCTTTCCTCTTTATAATATTAGTATAGATAACATCATTGTTGGTATCTAAGTACGACAGACAGAGAGGTGTAGAGTTCCTCGTTAGGCCTCGTTAGGTTATACCTACCTACAAGCCTCGTTAGGTTAGACTTAAGCCGGGTCCACAGCGCCCTGTTTTCGTGTTTTTAACATGTTATTAACCGAATAGGCGCGTGCCATTGGTGTAAAACAATGCTAACCTAACATGTTAGAAAACACTAAAACACAGCGCTGTAGACCCGGCTTTAGACAATTTCAAGACAGAAGCTTCTATCTACTCCATAGATAAAAGTACCTAATAGACATAGACAGACATTCATTCACCACTTTGGCACACAATACAATCACTAATTTAAATGGATTCAAGGTAAAAAGAAGCATAAATAAAAATGTAAAGATTGTGTGTCACAGCAGCAATAAGGCCTCTACTCAGCATTATGCCGCCCCACTGAGAAGTGGTAAGGTGCTAGTATTCTGCCGAAGCCCTCATAGTCACTTCATAATTCCTACTGATAATACTTACTCCTTTCCTACTTAACAAATTTCTGAATGAAATGGTAATCGTTGTGGTTTTATGCTCTTTGGAAATGTTGAATAAGCGTCAAAAAGCCAAAGGGTTTTTGTGGAAATCAGGGATAGGTATACCGGTTATGGTTAACAACCGAAATGAATCTGTTATTAGCCGAATTGAATACCGGTACACTAACCGAAATGATAAGTGTTTGTATCATAAGGTTCATTTTCGGCGTGAACTGCGAGTGAACCGGGGAGGCGGCAGTCGATAATCTAAGGAGTAAACGTATGTAATAACATGACATTTCTTTTCAATTATTTTCATTCAAAATTCAAATATGAAATCTAATAATAGTAGATTGTTACACAAGGGACGTAAGTAAGCTATTACAGAACAAGATCCAATTTGGCGCCAGTGCGAGCGCAGCTCGCATAGGGCGCTAATGGATCGCGTGCACCCGAGATATTTAGTCACGCGAGCGAGCGCAGCGAGCGGGGTGAATATAGTTCGAGGGTGTAATAGCTACTTGCAACCGAGGTAAGCATTCTACTTTATATCATTCTTGCGAGGTAAATAAAACATTGGTAATGCAAAATGAAATTTTAATTAGAATCATTAGCTTTAGAGAAAAAATAGAAAAAAATGGTTACTTATTAAATGCCGCCATGTTCAGTGTTTTTTTTTTCAGTAAAAACTTTTCTTACCATTTTATAAGAAAAGAGATTGTTTACCAAGGAGTTTTGCATAGCTTGAACTGTAAAGCCGGGTCCGCAGCGACTTGTTTTTGTGTTTTTGTACAAAATAAAAACATAACCGCCCGTCCTCTGCGCCTATTTGTAGTTATTGTTTTTATTTACATTTCAAAAATGAGTTCCGACGCAGAAGACATGAAAACTGTTTTATCCATATAAAAATAGGATGTATCAAAGAGGTACCATGCTAAATAAAGGTTTTAGTTTTTTTGATTTAGTTTTTTTCTTTAGTCTTTCAACGTAAAATCCCAAAGCACCGTTCTTACTCCTAACAGTTGTATTTAAAGCAAAGTTTTTTCTTTAGTCCACTGCATTTCCACAATAATGGTCGCTGTTAATGGTCACCTTCTTGAAGTTGTCTCGCAGTACACATACCTCGGGCAGATTTTGCCGTTAGGTAGAAGCAACTTTGAGAAGGAGTCCAAGAGAAGGATTCAGCTGGGTTGGGCAGCATTTGAAAAACTACGTCGAGTCTTCTCGTCACCCATACCGCGATGTTTGAAAACGAAAGTCTTCTCAGTGCGTCTGTCATTTAAGGGAAGGCCTATGTCCAGTAGTGATATAGGCCGATGATGAGATGATGAAAATCTAAGCGCTAAACCAATAATTCAAGACGTTCCAGACCATGAATTTAGCATGGTACCTCTTTGGTACACTATATAACTTAGTTCCAGACCAAAAAAATTTACACATTTGACATTGACTTCTTCAACACAAACCACTTTCCCTCCCCGCAGGCAAATGCGGGGGATGTTATCCATTCTTCTCGGAAAACATTTTGTTGTTATTTTTGTCTATGCCAAGCCCGAATTGACAGGTTATTTTGTACAAAAACACGAAAACACGTCGCTGCGGACCCGGCTTAATGTGAACATTACAATTCAAGCATAGTGCGACGTAATGTTGCCTTGAATTGCAAACACCAATTTACAAGGAGACTTTCCACCATAGTAATCCCTAGTTACTGAGCAAGTATGATATAAAGGTATATTATTCGGTATATTCAATGACCTTTCATACCTACTATGGTATATTTATTATGTGTGAATAAACAGAAAAAAAAAATCATAGGTAATGACTGGAACAATGTATTTATTATGGGTAGGGTATATCATATATTAATATTATACATCTAGGTACATAAATTGTCTTAAAATTACATACAAACTTAAGCATTATCCATTTTATAAAATATAGGTACATACAAATTTACAAAACAAGTAGATACTCACGTAAAAAAAAAAAAACAGTGGCACTCCCGGGACTGCCGACAGAAGTGAAAACTTGGTTTCGGTAAATGTAATTATTTAGAGTATTTTAGAGTATCGAGTTTAACATTTGAATCGAACAGCACTAGTCGTATAATTTAACGGCAATTCCTACCTTTAAAGACGAAGACAGCGTTGTTTATCTGACTCACGTTAAGTTTTTTGCATCGTGTTATCTTGCTTACTCTAGGCAGTAGGTACCTACACTGGGTGAAGATGAATCCAATAGATTACTCCTTCAATCTTAGAGGTTATATTTTTAACCCCCGACGCAAAATGAGGGGTGTTAGAGGTTAACGTGTATCTGTCTGTGGTATCCAGTGGTATCGTTCCTAGCTCATAAACGGGTGAACGATTTTCGATTTTCGACCGAGTGTTCTTAGCCATGTTTCATGAAAATCTATACAGCCGTTTGAAGATCGTCAGCTCTTTTCTAGTTGATGAGGGTGTAACTCAACTGGCAATCGACATCCACTTCTTTTTGACATCGATTTCAAGAGATACAATAAGTCGGTGTCGGTAACAGGTCACGTGACTCGCGGCACGAATCAAAGTTTTTTACCCCATCTCCCAACTTGCCTAAAACAGTTTTCACTTCAAAAACTGACTAATAATTATTGTTTGAAATACTTACAAAAAATTTAAATAAACTAAATAGCAAAAGATCACATAAAATATTTCCAAATTATAATAATAAATTAATAACTAAAATAGGGCAGGTACGAAACACATTTTAGGACTGCACCTACCTATTCCCCTCAGTATGTATGTATGTGTGTTTAGACATCGTAAAGGGGATTGTTACAAAAATTATTGACTTTACGAACACCACGCGGTCACAGAACCAGGCAGAGCAGACTAGCATGGACTAGCAGGGCTAGTCCGCTAGCGCGTTGATGAACTTATTTCCTGGATAATACAACCGACACACGGACGGATAGCTTTCTTTTAAAAGTTTTACTCTAATAACAACGAAATAATCGATTTCAATAATAACAAAAAACAAACTACAATCATAAAAAAACAAGCACAGATCGATACAACAGTAGGTAAAAATAAGTTACCCCCGTTCACACCAAGCGACACAAGCACAACATATTGTATTCTACATGTATACACATTTGTCGTTTTTTGCTATCTGTGTTCTATGCTTACACCTAAAAGAACTAGGTAGGTACTTTTAGTTTGGGAATAGGCTTTAATTTATACTAATCTTGCAGAAAACTTAAGTTTGTATGAAAAAAGTGTCCAAAATATTTATTTTAAGTTTCATGGTAGGTTTGTACAACTTGTTTGTTGGTGTAAACGTGGGGTTATACTAAGGAGCAATAAAGGTTATACGATTATGATAATAAACGCATCACATTATGTAATTATAATAGGACCGTAGTTTTACGGTTATCCAGTAGACATTAAATAACTCTGAGAGCGTAAATGTGCGTTATGTATGAAATAGAACAACTTTTTTAAATCAATAGTAGGTAAAGTAGGCACACACAACCAATCCTCAGCTCTCTGAAGTTAGGTGCACTAAACGATTGCGCAGGTTTGGTAGAGTAGGCGAGATAGGACGATGCAACAAACTAAGCGCGTGAGCGAGGCAGCTATACAATGCTGTTTTTGTCTTTTAAGCGTCATCAAAAACGGGTTCTGCGCAACTACTTCAGAGAGCTAAAGATCGGTTGTGCGTACTTTTTAAACCAGCGTATGGATCCAGTCTAAGAACTTATATTTTATCATTCCGCGAACTGAGCTCTAACAAAACATACTGGCAAGAAACGCATTCAACAAATATTTAACTTATATTTACGATATAACATACATTGGAAATAAATAAATTATAACATGATAATATAATCATTCAAGTTTTGATTAGATATAATATTATTTAAAGCAGATTATTCGCATTATTTACTTATAAACTAAAGAAATGAATGAAAGCAGCTTGACGAACGTTACAGCGCCATCTAGTACGTTTACAATAAAACTAAAGACTTTTGTTTGTTCTTCACAGAAAGGGCAATAAGTTACAACGTATACAAGATGCAATAGAACCCGAAAACGGATGCAATATTGACGTGACAACGTCTTATAATTCGATAGAGCCGGCTGCACGCACGAAAAATGCGGTGTTACCTCGCTCTGAGGCGTTCCATGTAAGGCTTGAAGTGCAAGCGAGAGCGCGGAACGAGCGACAAAGAAGCACAAACGTTGTCACGTTCAACTATCGTCAGTAAACCGACTTTACAGACAACCAATTTTTTTTTTTTGCATCTTGCTTGATCCGATTGTCACAACAAAGAAAGGCCCTCACTAATAAACGTTGCATAAAATTATGTAATGCATAAACTCCAAATTTGTATTGTTATTCATAGGTTATGCATTGTATAACTTTATGCAAAGTTTATTACGAGTAGTAATAGGGACAGTGTTTTGTTTATCTATTAGGTATATTTAATTATTTTGTCTCGGGTCGTTAGTATAATATGTGTATGTATTTACAAATAAAAAGTATGTAAGTAGTATATCAGTCATGTCTGTAGTACCCATAACACAAGCTCTGCTTACTTTGGGGCTAGATGATGCTGTGTGAAAAAGTCCAGCATTGTTATTATTATAATTGTTTTACAAGTATTAATAAATGTGTTTATTCTGACCCACAACAATAATACGAAAATCTTAGTAAGGGCCTAGATAGATATTCTAAGTTCATTTTTTTGAGAGTAGCTTTACTGTACCCAGTTCAGTGCATGTATAACAAGTGAAGTCTAGCGGTATTACTCATAAATACAACGTCATTCGCTGACTTATTTTTAAGATTTAGGTCATTTTATTAATGAACTATTTTTACAAACTCGTAATAACATTAGTACCTATACCCTTTTCATCCGATATTCATTATACAACGTCATTTTTGTAAACTCTACATTTTAAACAGTAAACGAGAACCATCATAACATTATTTTTGTTAAGATTATTGTACCATCGTATTGTACTACCGTGAACCCCGTGTTTTAAATGGGAAAAATACATTTTCACAACACCTCCTCGAAAAAGTAACCTTATAAGTGATAAAAATATAGCTGTTTGTATCACGTATAAAGCTTCTTTTACAAAGTGAGTCATTCCCTAAAATGGCGGCTAAGGAATTTCATTACACCCTTTGGAGCAGGTAAGTAATGAGATTTGAATTTCGAACTTCAACATTTCTATGAAAAATACCTTAGATACCTGCATCAAGTAGAATTTATTCAAATATAAAAAGACGTGGAGCCATCTAAACAGTTTTTTGTGTAGCCATGAAAAATAAAATCAGCAACCATAAACTGCATTTTTTTTGTATTATTCTTTATGCTTTTTACAATGCGATGATGTAAAGAGAACTGATGCTAATTCTGTAAAAATGTCGACGTTTTCAATGTTAGATTTAGAACATCCTTGAATCTAATATCCTTACCATCAAACGTGACAAATTTATTTCTCGGAATAAACCAAGAATAATCATACATTTTGACAGTTTATACTCAGGAATAACTTTATGTCAAGTTTATTAATAAGCGCCTAAATATTTAACTTTTAACGGTCCACAAGAGGATAAAAATATCGCACCAACAATAAATATTGGAACTGAAGGATTTTGTCGATTGCTTCACAGGAGAGTTGACCTGCTTTCCATAAGTGCCACATCTCTACAGAAAAATATAGGTAAATGACATTTCAGGTTACTCTATTAAGAAACATCCGAATGTTCCGGCACGAAAGAAGTTGCGATTTTTGATCTCTAGGACAGAATACTCAGCCAAAATATTGGATTTATCACACCAGAGTAAGGCTCCAGTAGGCAAAAGCATCTTTTCTACAACGCGTTAAAACTCCAAATCGTCTCTCAAATGTAATTTCTATCTATTCTACCGTAGAGATAATAAGCAGGCGTAAAGTTTAAAGCATCATGTAGAAACTTCGACTTCTTGTACGAGCGGATGAAAGGATGTTCCGTTGACCGCCTGTCGAACCATCTCGACTCGGGCGTGCACTCGGAAATGTAGGCGCGACTCCAAATTGTATCCGGAATATTTCTTCCTGCGATAAACAAATAAACTGCCTAAGTATTTTGAGATCTAGGGCGCAAGCCTGGACTAACTGGCGTCTTCGTATTCCATTCAAATGTCATACTAAATGCATGGAAATAAAGCACAAACTCAATTAACAAAACAAAAGCAATCGGACGTCCGATTAACGACATACCGTGTGCACAATTTTTTTATGGAAGAGGGGGCAAACGAGCAAGTGGCATGGTAAGTGTTTGCCACCGCCCACAGACAACTGCTGCATCAAGTCATAATTTGTGCTTCATTTGACATTTGAACTGAATAGGAAGACGCCCGATGCCAGACGCCAGATAAGTGGGGCTTACGATTCTTAAACATATTTAGCTACCAAAAATGTTTAGTTCATGTCAAAAACTGTCAAACGCTGCACTGAACTTAATTATAAATAACAATTACTATGTATGTATTAACTAAATACAATTAGAGAAAACAATGCAATGCAAGTCGCCTAGGACCTATTTAGTGATATCCTCACGGTCAGTGCCTAGTAGTACCTATAAGACCAGCAGCCTTATTGTCTTACTTGAAATCCATTCCCAGTTATCATCCCAATTGAGCTCAACCAATCACATAACACGAAAATGACAAAACACGTCATTTTCGTATTTTGTGATTGGTTGACCTCAATTGGGATGATAACTGGGAATGGATTTCAAGTTAGACAATAAGGCCGGTTTTGTGAATTGGACTGACGTCAGAACTAACCTTCAGAATTGCACTTTACATAAAAGTTGACAATATGAGTGTGGCCTGGGATATGCAAATGCAAGCCGAAGAAGACCGAAAAATAAGTAGCTGGATTGTGTGAGAGATGATATGAATTTGTTTGTTACGGTGTTACAGCGCCACAAATTTATCTGGACCGGTGGCCAAAAGAGGAACAATAATTTAACCGTAAAATATATTTTTCTGCCAACACCAAATGCGATAACAGCGCCTCTCTCACCGGTTCAGATAAGTTTGTGGCACTATACGAGAACTTACTTTGCATCGTTCAATAGGCTTAAAGTGGTTTCCATATCCCCCATTTGGTAATAGCACATGGCTAGCTCGCATACGGCGTAGGGCACAAGAAAAGCGTCTTCCTTTATTAGACGCTTAAGTCTGGAAGAAAGAAATATTACACTACATTAATATCGGAGGACATTTCACAGCGTCAACTACGATACAAACTTCGCAATTTAGCTGCCTTATTCCGCCATTTTGTTTTTTAAGATAACTACAATACGTTATGTTGTTCATACCTAGTAATCGAAATTTAAAACCGAGCTTGGAACATGTGACTGTCACTGACACAAACGTCGTCGTTTGAAGCAAACTGAAGTAAAAATAGTGCTAATAAGACAATTTTGAGTATTCAATTTCCACGCGCTAAGTAACCTATCTATATTTTTTAACATCATTGGATACCTATCAAATCACACTTTTTTGAGACATCCATCCAGCCATTTGGAAAATGCAACAGAGGATCACCACTGCTTCCCCGAGGCGCGGTAGAGAGTCTCTCAGATCTTTTACGTATTCTAGATCCTTTTAAAATGTCACATTTTGCAGAAGTTAGTATTCCATACGTGACAGGCTACAAGCCAATCATTTGGAAAATACAGCAATAAATAAATTTACAAACACTAATAAAATTACAAAGGTTGGTCTAGTGTGTGTATAATTATTTCTGTGTGCGTAAGCTATACTGAGCGCTCATTCTTCAATGAGCGATGTTGCTTACGCACACAGAAACAACATGCATATGCGGTATAAAAGGTATAGGACTCACTCAATAACACGTTGGAACTCAGCGATGGCACTGAGAGGTAACTCCATGGCAGCAAGCGCACAACCGTGGATATAATACAGTAGTGCCAAGTTGTCTGACATGAACTCGCCCATCCAGTCACAGGGTGTACCTTCCACCAACTGCCGCGTCCTTTCTATTATCTAAAAGAAAGGAGTATGAGTCAGTGACCAACTCTGGTGGCGGAGTTTTTAGGCCGCTTTCTTCATGTCTTAACGACTTAAAGTGAAGTGCGCTCTGGCGTGAGGTCTGCGTGAGGTGTGCTGGCCAGCCCGCGCCCTATTACACTGAACGTTATTTATAAATGTATTTTTTTGTTACAAAATAATACTCCTTGGCAATAAAATAATTCCGTAATCCACTGTTTTTATTAGAGAACACGTAGACGAAATTTCATTAGCAAATTAAACTGCTTTATTATGAAGATTTAGAGGTTACTTTGTGATTTTTTTCTATCGAGTCAAATTATGCCAATAGTGTTTCGACTCCCAGACCCATAAATAATAAAATAATATCCTTAACTATTTATTGTCATCAAAAATATTAAAAAAACGGTGTTTTTATGCCTTAAAAATTACGTGACGTACAGTCAAAACGTGAGTTTTGCGACCTACATCACCTTAAATAGCCGGAACTGAGAATTTAACATGCCCTCCAAAGGACGGAAGCGCTCACATGAAAATGCCACTGGCAGTCACCCAACCACTTACGGATCGTTCACAACGTTGCTTAACTTCGACGATCTATTAAGAACAACTAAGTAAGCAAGACCACGAGCGCTTCTATTATCTAGAATAGAATAGATAAAAGTTTTGTTATACAAACTTAGGCCTAAACATCTATATTAGATGATCTATACAGCGTCAGGAGGCAACCTATGCGTACACTTAACAGGATGCTGTAGTACCTGCGACATTGTTTGTGATGGAATAGGCTTGTCCAGTACCAGTCAGCATAATCGGCCTTGCCCACAGAAAAGAAAACATTTACTGTAGAACACACTTTGTAATTAGAGTAAAGTGCAAGCGAGAGAGCATGATAAGCACCATTTCAGATTCATTTCTTTATGTCGTTAAGGGTTCATATTTGTTGTTCACATTCAGGGTATACAAAACGGCGACGTCTTTTAAAATTCTTGGCTTGTTCCGTGAGTGACCGGCATACACTAGACTTTCACCGTGATAATGCCACTGGCGGTCACCCATCCATTTAAAAACCATTTTGAAGGGAGCCTTTGGGATATACTCGTATAATATACTAGAGTTTTACCGTGATGAATCGTTGCAGTAGCGCCTTGTCCCTCGTTAATATGGCGAAGAGATTCCATAAGCACATAAGTTCAAGTCCAGGCAACAAGAGTCGGCCGCCTTGTGCGTGGTAGCGTACGCAGCGACGTATCACAAACTTCTCCATCGGTAACGACTTGCCAGCGATACGGACTTTGTATAGCGGCGCCTCACTGAAACATAAAAATAAACAGTCCGAGAGTGCCGACGGAAGTAAATGCACATGCATGTTGTTACTGTGTGCCTGAGGTCGTAAAGCCAGGTTTTCACTGTAAGAGTGCACTCGGACCGGACTCAGATGGAGCACTCCATGGACAAATGAGCCCGCAGTATCGCTTACACACACAGAAAAACAACGAGTGATTAGCAATAGGATGTTTGTGTTTTAATTACGCCTTAACCGGTAGGCCGATTTGGATGAAATTTGGAAGAGTGGTACTTAGTTCGTAGTTGGATTAGCGTAACTACCCAACGATGGCCTCTTTAAATTGATCGGATAATTCCCGACATCGAATCCAACGGCCTCTTTAAATTGGTCGGATAATTTTCGACATCGAATCTAAATGTCTCTTTAAATTGGTTGGATATTTCTCGATATTGAAATTCGGTATCGAGAAAAAAAAGACCATTTTTTTTGAATTCGACCCCTTACCGCATCAGATCATCGATTAAGGTCCCATCACATTTCCTGAGATCAGAGCAGCTAGACTGTAGCAACATGGCGGCTCTGACGTAAGTGTGCGTTGTTTTAGACCATGCGCTCTCTTCTACCAACTTGGCAGCATAGCTTGAGGATTCTATGAAGTTTAGCTTCAATCTGAAAAAGTAATGAAGTGATATCAAAGATTTTAAAATGCATAAACTACCCATGCGGGACTTCACTCGGTGAATGTCAAGGTTTTAAGGTGGTTCGCATAGGTGCAATTGGGATAGGTACAGTAAGCAACGAAAGTCGAGTTACAGTTGGACTTTTTAAAGTGACTTTTGTTTTCGATAACTAAGAAAAGTTTTCTTGGCAAATTATTACGAACCAAGACTTTATCTTGAAATATTTGTGAAACATCAACATATTAGTCTTGTATTTATATGTATAAAGCTGAAAGTTTGTTTAGATGTTTGGATATTTGGATGTTTGTGTTTCAATCACGCCTAAACCAGTGAACCGGTTTGGATGAAACTTGGTATAAGCGTAGATAGTGACCTGGAATAGCCTGAAGGCTATTCAAAATTTTGGTACCACGCAGGCAAAGCCGCGCGCAGTAGCTCGTAACTAAATTGAAGCAATAAAGATGAATGAAAAAAAAAAAACGAAGAACGAACATGATCACGATATCTCAAAGACGAAATTATTATAATTATTTTGAGCCTGGATTTTCCCACTGCAGGGCAAAGCCTCCCAATCCCCCTTGCACTTTTCGCGGTCTAGTGCGGTTGTATGCCAATCCTTCGCGAAAGAGTCCAGCTCATCCCACCATCTCAGTCTTAATCTGCCGCGATGTTTGGTGCCAAATGGTCAAGACGCAATAGATATGATAAATAGAAAATTATGTACATAAATACAAAGTTGAACATACCCTTGCACCCACATAAGCTCCCAGTAGCAAAGCAGTCGGAACTGCTTGAAAGTCTCTTGGCTGGCGATAGCGCGGTTGTAAGTCTTCACGCCTTGGTCCAACCTACCACTTAGGAATTCAGCGCGGGCCCGGAACGCGAGGAACCAAACACTATCCGGATAATTCTGAAAGAACAAAATCATCACTCAAAGAAAAATTGGTGGTTGGCAATTCAGAAACAAAGAAAAGAAAATTTGAAAGAAAAATATTTATTTTGCAACAGTACAAACAGAAAAAAACGAGGATAAAAAGAACAAAAAAATATATAAGATGTTGCAAAACGGGCCTTAACTCAGCATATGCTGGGTTGTGAACAACCAGCGCTGGTCTTCCGTTAAGGCCGTTTTGGGACCGAAAAATACTTAATTAGGTAGCGGATTAATAAATAACACAGCAAAATTAACAACACAATAACGTAATATAATCTAAGCAAAGCAATAAATGGTAAACCTTAGTTAATTACATATTTGTTATAAAAGTGAAAAATGGAAAATAACTCTATATATATTATAATATTACATACATATTTATATTATGTACATACACATTCACAGCACAGGTTTAGAAATAGCCATCGGAATCGACAGCAAACAAGGGGTATTTTGATTCATTGGGAAGACCGGCGGATTCGTTAATTATTTACCGTAAGTGTTTTCTTCAGCAGTTGTTCAGAGTAAGCCAAGTCACCTTGCCCGCCGATAAACTGACAGATGACGAGGTGGTAAGCGAGCAGAGTTAGGTCACAGAGTACTGCGCGAATTCCGGGCGACTTCGAGCCTTTGTCCAGTTCACTGAGCCCGTAGTACTACAAAATACAAACATAATGAACATTTATATAGAAAGACTGAAGCAAATTCGAGACGCTCCAGTCTGATTGAAATACAAATAGACCTTATAGTTGAATAAATGGTTCTCCATAAAAAACATACCAATATTGAGTGCGTTGCTCAATTTTGGTGAACTTAATTACAGGATTTTCATAATCCTATCTCAAGCACCAGGCTCGCACAAACAGTGCAACAATTCGCTCTAACTTTAATATTATGCTAACAAATGTTGTATGAACCAGACAAATAAACGTTATTACAATTCTTTTACCGCATACGGTTTGTTTTAAGTAAGTTTGTTAGGTATTAATATAAGTATGCATATTAAATGGTCAAATAGCGTGATAGTCACTACATTTTTCCAATTATGTTATTTGCCACAAGAAGTCTTGGACTTTATTATAAGATCAGTTACTTTATAAGTTCGTATGAGTCAGTGGCCAACTCTGATGACGGAGTTCTTTGGCCGCCTTAAGGCCTCCGTCATGGGTTAGCGACTTAAATCCGGGACCGATAATTTAACGTACCCTCCGAACCACGGAAGCGCTAAGATGAAAATGCCTCTGACGGCCACCCATCTACTTACAGACCGTTTAGAACGTTGCTTAACAGAGACAGATCAAGAACGAATAAGCAAGCACGACCAAGAGTACTTCGCTCGCACTTCCGTTCAGCTCACCTTATTACCGGAGAAGCCCACAAACTCCAACAAAGCGACGAGTCGCGGCGGCAATAGCGAGATCATCAGATTGAAAGTGGCCGTGCCGAGTCGCACGCCACTCTTGAAGTGGACCCTTGAATCTTTTGAGTCCCACTTCTTCACCTCTTTGATCTCCCAACAAGCTCTGAAACAAATTAACTTTGTACCTTTGCCTGCAATAAGAAGTATCCCTACCTACTATTTTTTTTAACATCATTGATCTACAACCTACATCTTAGCCGTCTTATTACAAAATATACTGGTGTTGGCAGAATAATACATTTTACAGTAAAATTCGTTAGTTCCTCTTTTGGCCACCAGTCCAGATAAGTTTGTGGCACTGTAAGACCGTTAGCTTTTAAAAATAATGTCAAACTCATTGCTGGCGACTCTCGATGCGCAGTAGATGTTTTTTGTAAAATTATTAAGCCACTTTAGGTAAGTTCAATATTAAAAAGATGAAGCCTCCGGTTATTGAAATAGTTAACGTTATGGAAATATATGAAATTATGTATGACCTTTGCAAATAAGAAAATACCTAAAAGTGTACATAAAAAGTAGACCATACTTGACCGGTTTTGCTTTTTTACCATAACTAGGAATGTTAAATGCCAAGGCTTTTGATATTGATTTTTAGGAATCTAAGCAAAGAAATTTATACAGGACAGATCCTGCTTGGATCTTAAGTAACGGAATTAAAATACACATAACTGTTTCGCGGTTACGGTTATAGTAAGCTGTCTAGGCATTATAGTTTTTGAACCAGAAAAGTCGTGAAAGGTTGCAAGTTCGATTACCCCTATGACAAATTTTTGTGTGATCAGCAAATATATTTATCGAATCTGTGTGATTTGTGTTAGAAAGTATGAAGTCCAGGCTAGATTTAAAATGTCAAAATGAAGCCGATGTCCATTGTCAGTTGAGTTACATAATAGCCAAAAAGGTTCCATGCTAAATCTATGCATAATAGCCCTTATTTGTAGGGTAGGTACTATGCCAAATCTATGCAATAGCACCTTAGGTAAATAATGAGATTTGAATTTCGAACGATTCGAACGATTTGAATTTTTACCATTGAATCCACGCCAAATAGAACTTAGATGAAGAAAAAGAATAAATGTGGCTACTGATCTTTTTCTTCAGAGTTGTTTTTTTTATATTTCTATGAAAAATTTTACCATAGAGAGACCTGCATCAAGTAGACTTTATTCAATATAGTTATCAAGTATGTTAAGATGGTTAGGGCATGTAGAGAGGATGGATGACAGTCGTTTGACAAAGCAAGTGTATGAGGCGAGTATGTATGGGACAGCTGGAAGGGGAGGGCCTAGGCGAACCTTCTTGGATCAAATTGGCGACATTTTGGAGAAGGGCCAGGACAAAAGTACACCATGAAGATGTCTGAGGGGGTAGTCAGAGGTATGTCCAGAGATATTTTACATGCCCACATTTGGCAGTAGTATTTCATACGTGAGAGGAGAGCAAGCCCATTGTCGCCTTTAATTATGTAAGAGTAAATTCGTATGTATGAGTCAGTATGAGTAGCCAACTCTGGTGATGAAGTTTTTAGGCTGCCTTATGGCCTCCGTCATGGCTTAACGACTTAAGTAGCCGGGACCGACAATTTAACGAGCCCTCCGAAGCACGAAAGCGCTCAGATGAAAATGCCGCTGGCGGTCACCCATCCACTTACGGATCGTTCAGAATGTTGCTTAACTTTGACGATCTATCGAGAACGACTAAGCAAGCACGACCACGAGCGCTTCAAGAGCTAGCGAGATTTTTAATAATAAAGATATCTTACTGATAGGTGCTGTAGCACGTCTTCACTTTGAGTGTGCCTTTAAACAAGCCAGTGAGGTCTTCGCCCTCGATGACTGTCAAAGCAGCTTGGAGTAGCAGAGCTTCCGCATAGCACAACTCTGCATGTGCCTCTAGATCGGAGTACGACGCAAAGTTAGGCTGGAAACGAAACGTAATCAATAAACTGACGACCTCTGTGGCGCAATGAGTGGCCAGTTGTGACACAGAAGGTGGCGGGTTCGATCCCCGCCACGGGATAAATGTTTTTATGATCTACAAATATTTATCTCGGGTCTGAGTGTTTCTTTCTATGTATAATATGTATGTATTTACAAACAAAAAAGGATATAAACAAATAAGTTACCGAGTTCCCATAGTACAAGCTTAGCTAAGTTTGGGGCTAGGTGACGCTTATTTTTTATTTATTTATTTAATAATAATATAATAATCAGCCACATGTAACGAACTCACACACAGTGCCACAAAGACAGAGATTATGATGATGAATTAAGAGTTCAGGATATTTATATTGTTATTATAATGTTTCAATTCTTTAAGAGCCGACTTACAACAGTGGAGAGTTTTTCGAATAGGATATTACTGATAAAAGAAGCGGTGTAAAGTAAGTATTCGATCAGATTGAAAAGTCCACAAAATCATAATTTAAATTGCTGTATTTTCTGCATGACACTTGTTATACAAGAATACATAGATAACGATATAAACTCTAAAAATATCATCATTCATTCTTAACGATAATATCAAACCAATTAAAATCATGACCCTCTGCTGTACTACACACAAACATGAAACAAGTGAAGGTCATACAGAGGGAAATAATTGCATGGAAACCGGTATTTTACATAAAGTTCATGATTATTATAAAATGAAGAATTTATCGTTCATACCTTTTTGATAATAGATCCGATGCTCTCAACAAATGTGTAGCGTCTTCGATTCTTGTTGCATATTGATATGCACGTTTTGATTGCAGCAATCGCTGCTTGTATTTGGCCCGGGTCAAATGTGAGCATTGCAGGAATAAACTCGAATATGGCTACTCCCAGGCTGTGGTATAGTGATGTACGGGACCTGCAATCAAATTGTAATAAGGTTTTACATCACTTTTTAAACT
This sequence comes from Epirrhoe alternata, assembly GCA_963565295.1. Taxonomy (NCBI): domain Eukaryota; kingdom Metazoa; phylum Arthropoda; class Insecta; order Lepidoptera; family Geometridae; genus Epirrhoe; species Epirrhoe alternata. The sequence goes on from OY751375.1 coordinate 10,044,354, forward strand.
AACACGAAATTAAATTTCTTTGTTTTTTTCCGACGATCTCCGTGGCGCAGTGGGTGAAAGCCCGCTTGGGAAGCAGAAGGTTGCGGGTTCGATCCCCGCCGCGGGATATATGTTTGTATGATCTGCAAATATTTATCTCGGGTCTGGGTGTTTCTATGTATAATATGTATACACTATGTATAATATGTATTTACAAACAAAAAACTATTACGACGAAAATTCCTGTTATCAAAAACAAGTTTTTATTTGTGTGTACGTAACAAATTGTAATTTAATATTCCAACTTTCAAATTTGAAAAAGTGCCAACGATGCACATGACGTATACATCTAGGTACACAGGTGACCTTTCTATGAAAATTGCAACACAATTATCACGCATTCATAATAGAACTGCAGTTTTTAAACTTCTTGACCCCGGTCGCAATTCATTTTGTTGCTTTGCAATTTTCCATGTGGAATTTTCCTATAGTATACAGGGTGTAAAAAGACAACTACCGAAAACTGAGGGGTCGCAATCAGACCATGATTCTAAACATATTAAGCGAAAAAAAACGCAGTCATTTTATGTTACTTTCGGTTATTTACTACTAGTACAACATAAAAATACCATACGTACCTAATAATTTTATTTATAAAAGAAAAAAACAGTTAAAACCCAAAATCTAGCAATTTACGTAAAAGAACGCGCCCAGAACATACGCAAACAGTAATCTTCTATCGCTGTTTTTTCCGGATATAATGTTTTTTTCGGAAAATCCTTTTGGATTTGGTTGTGTGTTGGGATGCTGTACCTACCCCTTGCGGCTTCGGTAGACGTCTTTTTACACCCTGTATATAGTAAAAACGACCGAAACACCATTCAGTTTGTGACATCACTATAATACAAAGTCCATAACGGACTAATTTCATGATTTTCATAAACATTATTCATGTCAATTTAATTTCCAAACAATGCCCAACGTTTAGGTGAGCTCAATTGAAAATAGAATAACAATAATTTGACTGTGTACTGTGTTATATCCCTATATGGAACGAGCTATAGAGAACATGTAGGTAGTAGGTGGCTAGCATGCCTTTTATACTTATAGCACAAATGCCAGAAACAACAATTTTCTGAGAATGTGTAAAAACGGTTCTCTGTCGTAGTCGATATCTCAATTAACAACTGTTATAGTAACTGTGTATGTTGACAGGGCATGATACGGCGTTATTCATAATCCTGTACAGTAAAAACCTCTACATAAACAGCTATGCTAATTAACCAAGATAAGAAATTAACCAGACATAACTGTGTTTAGATTTTAAAATATTTTATTCGATAACAGCTGACTCAACATTATGATATCTCAATTTCGAGTTCATATAACAATTCGATAGACAATAACAGTTATAGTTCTTCCTGAAATTTATAATTCATCTCCCAAAATATTAATTGTAACTGTTTTAATTTCTTATCATTTTATCAGAAATCTTATCTCCATAGATCAAATCATGATAACTCCGGTATCAGCACCACGAACAAAAATGCTGCTAAAATAGACAATAAATACTGAACAAAACAAAACACGATTTGATTTTTCTTTTCTTTCCCGTATTATGGGTTCAAGGAAGTAGAGAAAAAGACTAAAATAAATCAATTCCGAGCCTTTAAAGTAGAGAAAGTTCAAGGCAACATAGAACCAAGTGCTAGAAAATTTTAAAACGGCATTGAGGTTACATGTCGTGTAACAGGTATTTTGCATATCAAATATACATTATATTTATGTGATGCGAAAAACATCAAAGACGTAAGGGCATTAGGGTTCCTGGAACACAGTATCATCAACGGTGAGAGATATAATATAATGTCATTGAAATATGAGTAAATAAAATATGGGTAGCGTTTGTTTTTACAGGTTTTTAGATATACTCGTATTTGAAATTTTTATGGTATCTTAAAACTAAAAAGCGATGGAAGCAACCCACATTTCTACAATACGACAAAAATAATACATGACACAGTGACTTGAAATCTTACTACTGAAAACTGGTTGGGCTTCTTAGGAGATTACTTTTTGCGACCATTCTTGGATTAGTATAGAAAGTATCGTTATACACTTGATTGAATATTATTTTATCCTAATAGAGCTGACTTTGATACGGACAAATAAACTACGATGACAGTCGATATAAAGTTACACTTTCACTAAAAGTTCAGTGCGAGTATTCAGTCAGTAGCGATAATTTTAGAGTGAAATAAACTTACTATGTTCTTTCAAATTAATTTCCAAGTAGTTCTGAAACGCAGTAAAAGCTTGTATATTAAAATACTTACCATGGTTTCATGATGGACATAGCCCCCTTGAGATCATTGTTAAAAAACTTCTTGATGGCTTTGTCGCAGTCTATGAAAGACTGTTCCAAGTCGATTGATTGCCTGTAAAGAATGACATAATTATATTGAAAACAATAATATATATATTTCATTTAAGGTTGTCAATGATGTATCTTATAAAAGTAATTAGGACGAGTTAACGTTATATAAATTAACGATAAGTACATCACTTACAACAAATGATTGAAATCAATGAATTTCATTTGTGATGACATCTAATCACAGGTAGTCCAAGCTTGTGGGACACCAGCAGTTGCTCGCCATTATAATAACTTAATTCGATCGATAATGACCTTGGCAACACAGAAACCTCAACTGGCACAAACCTTTTAATAAAAAAACCAGACAAGTGCGAGTTAGACTATTACTAGAGAGACTATTATTATTATTATAATACGATAGTTAACCAAGTTACGATAGTTAAACAAGATAGCAAACCTACATACACCAAAGTTATTTGGTAGGTATGATTTTCCATTCTCATGTACGAGTATGATGTACATGAGAAAGGAAATCATGTTTTTTTTTCATATTTTGGTCTTAAATCAAAATAAAAAAAATCATTATTAATCATTATAGAAATAAAAATAAATCTGTTTAAACTTGTGTCAATGAAGCCCTTTTATTACCCTACACGACACATTTAACTCCCTTCATTTCGACCCTCATTCCATGCATTAGGCCCTGGTTTTTTCGTGATTTAACTAAAAATATACGGTTTTCAGATTTTTTCCTGTATTTTTAGTATAAGACGATACTACTTGCCAAATTGTATAGTTAGTAGTGGCGGTTAGTAGTCGGGAAGTAGTGGCGAATTTTTATTGTTTGAAGAAATTCGCAAAAATGATTATTAGCCTAAAATGATTACGATGGCAATGAGTTAAGTCATGCAAGTTGGGAATGGTAGGTAATAATTTAAAAAATTACACTCGGCATTGAATTGAATTTTTAGTCAAAAATGACGATGTAAAATTGTGGGTGACTAGACCTTAGTTACGCCGATACTACTCTCCATTGTAATGACACTATTTTTAGGTTCTGCGTTGTATAATTACTAGATACCTACATAGTTATTGTATCACAGTTTTGTTTTTCGAATAAAATAAAATAAATAATCATCATCATCTCCATAATACACCTAGGCCGTCATTAATAAACGTAAAGTTAGGCCAGGTGTAACTTAGGAGTAACCATCATTTTTTTGGATTTTAGACTTGGTGTAACTTTACACCACGTTTATTAAAAACGGGGCTAGAGACTTGATTTCATTTATGAGTGCAGCCAGCACACACAAGTGAAACGATTGTAGCAATTCAGTCGTCAGTTGAGTTGTAGGTAATTGCGCTTCGACCGACCGTACATCTTTTATAGGGTTTCATTGCCAAGTAAATCAACATTTTGAGAGTTCAAACAAGGTTCTTTCTAAAAGGTCATAATGGAAAATTTTCCCTTTTCGACGAGTACTTCTATTTAAAACCTACATTTGTGCTCCGTGGCAGAATGTCACCACTCAGAGTAGGCACATATTGTCATATCTTTTAGAAAAAAATAATTACCTATATATTTTCCCTGTTATTGTATGCAGTGTTCACTGTTTTTTAAAACCAGATATTTAAGGATAAGTTAAGTTTATAGTTCACGTTAAAGTGTTTTTTTTTCGATTTGTGAACCAAAAAAAATGTGACGTAACTAAATTTTTTTTATGGAAACCATCACGCAAAAGTGGTTCTGCCACAGCACAAACTTTCTTCCATTATTTCGCATAGTTCATGCATTAATTTATGCTTAACGAATTAATATTAATTTTATGCTAAGCTGGCACATTATAGTTATAACTTATGATTACAGAGTCACAAAGCATTAAGAAAGTATCATATTTTTATTGCATTTCATACCAGCTACATTAGGTTTTTTTATAAATTCTATTTAAAATTCAAAATAAAAAAAAAACAAAAAACAGACAGGGTCACGACTGTATCCCCGAGGCGCGGTAGACATTCTCTCAGATCTTTTATATTCCAGATATTTTATATTTAAAATTCAATAGTTGATTAAAGTTAGTCCTAGCACTATAATATTTTAATGACACATACGTTATACTTTAAGCATTGTTCAAGTTCACGCAAATGTAGATAAGATCATCAACCACAATTTAATAATTTGTTATTACATAATATGGTAAGATGATTCTACCACGGAGCATAACACCTTTCAAAGAGACAGGTTTTCAGTTCAAGATTATCAACATAATAAACTTACGTATAAGATTCTCCATTATATGAAATACAAAATATTTTATGTGGTCAAATTATTATATACTCAACGGTAATAATCAACATTTAATTCCAAGTTAATTCCTTTTTATACCAGTCTTAAAGAAGAGAGATAATTGAATACTCACGAGTTGGTTGAGCCATCATTTGCGTCTTCGAAGATATCCTGAAAAAGTATTTCATTTAAACCACGTTTACTTAAAAACATTGCCAATCGTACAACTTAGCCTCGTATTAGTGCTACTCAAGCATTATCTTACATTAAACACAGTTTAGCCAACTTAGCTTATAATTTTGAAACGTTGTTCGAGTACTTATAGATTGTCCCAGTTTAAATGTAAACTCAATTTTCGCCAGAGACCACGTTTTAGCATATCTGTGATTTATGGATTGGTGTTGTGAACAATGATAGCTGGGTGTACTTGGAGGACCGTTCTATAAATAAACCCAATTATTGATTAGAGTTTGAATTGTACGAGTACTTGAGTGATGGCAATCTGTAACACGAGTACGAGTCATAGAAACATTAGAATCACGTTACATTTTCGCGTCGTACTTTTACGACTCACGATACTTTAGTAACCATATCCCATTCACGGCTCTTTCTTTTTACTTTCATAAGCACGAGAGTGTTGCAATCTGTCAATGACCTGTGTACATGATTTCCATAAGTATTACAAGTGCAATGGCAGATAGCGGTATAAGGGCAGAGTTTAGACTGGATATTTAAGCAATTGGTAGGTACCACCTAAGTTATCATAAGTTTAGATTTAAGATGGATCACCTAAAAGAAAGCTAGGCCCCAAACCGTGTTTGTTGCCCTGATTCTTCACGGTATTGGTCGCGAAGGAACAGGAGTAAAATCACCTAGTTTTAAGACGTTTCAAAGTGATCCCAGCGGTTGACTTTGACTTTGACTATATTTTCTGGAGTGCAGTAAAAGGGGTCCCACTAATGTAATTAATTTTCCAAGTTTTTATTTAACCACTTTCTAGATGTGAATTATACAATAGGTATATCTTATTCAGACACACAGTTTTGAAATAAATTATTCTTATTCTGAATCACGACAAAAAAAATGATTCTTAAAGATCCAAGACAATAAACAATTAAACTGCTAAATAAACCATACGCTCGCACAATATTACTAAAATAAAAACGACTGATTCATCAATGTGATAAATGGTTTACCTCGTCAAAATCTTCGCAGACCAAAGCGGAATCGCTGGAAGACGAACCAGGAGTTAGGAGCTCCAAGGCAGCTTCACGATTACTTGCCATCTTATCTGATAAAGAATAGTATATTTAGTTATCAATATTATAACTTTTATAGGTATACCTTATACTTTTTTTTTTACAAAATCTTGTTTACATTTTTAAGTTGCTTTGGGAAAAGTTCCCGATCGTAAATAGCGTCGATTTAGTTAGATTAAAAGGTACAGTCACGGACAATAAGATGTATACACTCTACAATGTTTCAATCCATGTACAGATAAACATTTCCAACAATATTCTGATATTTTTATTAATTTCGCCTCTAGTTTAATGTGAAATCAATTTCCGCTTTTGGTTTTTAACCTACATCTAGTAGTTTTATGTGACATTAATTTTAAAAGTATGGAGTGTATACATCTAATTGTCCGTGACTGTACCATGCTAAATCTATGGTTAGACCAATTGTTTTTTGACACATATTATAGCTGACTGTAGGTACCTTATTAAAAAAATAAGAAAAAATGAGGTTGGTTTTTCTTCAAAATAAACCCATACTTTTATAAGAACAAAACTTATTCACTACAAAAATCCGGACAAGTGCGAGTCGGACTCATTCACCGAGGGTTCCACAAGCAGATCTATATGTAGATCATTGTCAAATTAATAAAAAGGCAACTTTTCATCGAACGTGTCTCAGCTTTGGTTCTCGCAAGACATATACAAAATTATTTTACCAACAATCTTAGATTAAGTTAGAAACAATTTACTTCTGGTTATAAAGTGGCATAAACTTTATTCTTTTGCAGTTACCTGCTGTTAACAGAATGATAAAAGAGATCGATTTCCCGATAACGCTGATTCGGAAGTCACATAAACGCGATAACAAACGCTAGATTTGGTTACCTATTACTGTGGTTTGTATAACAAAATAAACGAGGAAAGTCGGATGACAAGAACAAATATATCAGTGCTTGGAGATACTTCAATGCGAAGCATCAGTTAACCAAACATGAATAAATCCTAGATATGTATAATCTATGTGGAAAGAGGCTCGCGTTCATCTTGCACTTCTTTCAACGGATCTAGCACTCTGATCTAGCATTCGTCGCATTCGTGAAATTAGCCGTTTGTCTGCGCAGAACACAATTTTGTATGAAAAAGCGTTCACTGCGCAGACAAACGGCTAACCCTAACGCCTAGATGCATTGGACGAAGTAAGTATGTATATCACTAGTCAGCAACAGAAGTCCAATAAGATTATGATATTTCACAACTAACAACAAACGAATATTTCCGAAATCCGAAAAATCATGACCAAAATGTAGTCGAAGATCTCTCTGTCTTTAATAACTTCTCAAGCGAAAAATCAAACTGTTAATCAACTTTCGTTGCTGACTGTACATGCGGACGTATGACGTCCGCAGCTCTTCCCACTAATATAATAAAGCTGAAAGTTTGTGTTTGTTTAGATGTTTCAATCACGCCTAAACCAGTGAACCGATTTGGATGAAACTTAGAATAGATGTAGATAGTGACCTGGAATAGCATATAAGCTATTCAAAATGTTGGCACCACGCGAGCGAAGTCGCGCGCAGTAACTAGTATAATTCTAAACCATAACAATATACTTGCGTAGATTTATTTCTCAAGATATAACCGCGTTTGTTAGTGGTATTTATTTCATGATTATAGTGTTAGGAAGAATGGTTTGAGCTGTGCGCTCATTGTCATTTATTTAATTTACTCAACGATTAAGACTTAGGATACAACGTCTAAGGTTAAAAACAGTGAGAATGTGAGACACGTGAGTCATTCATTCCGTAACACAGGAACTGGTTTATTTATGAATAAAGAAAAATACAGAAAATTGTTATATTAAACAAGATTACCTGAAGATTACACGAAAACAACAACGCTGATGGAAGTTATAATAAGGTAAAGATTTATAATCTTTTTATCCTTGTCCTAAATTACATACGAGTAGCAGGAAGTACTTATTTTCTTCCATTGGAGTGAGATCTTGTCATCATCATTTCCACAGAACTGTTCTGTGATCTGTGATTATTTCAGCCCTGCATCACCTTCTGCCAGCAGTGTGGGCCTACCTTCGTATATGCCAGTCTTTTCTTGGCTTCTTTTCTTATTCTCGGCGAGCAAAGAAAATAGGTTATCAGGAAATAGATACAATTATCCGGGGAATACTATTAGAGCAGCTGATTAAGTAGGTAAAATATCTAATTCTATTGGTAGAACCTAGTGTTTAAAAAAAAGTATGATATTCATATGGTAGGTAATGCAGTTGACGGTGTGTTTTGGATACTAACATAATTTGCTTGGCTTGTAGCTGTAGTGAAAGTAGTCTCCACGGGGCTCACCAGAAAACTTTCACTATACGTTTGCGTCTTTTTCTTGATGTAGATATGTTTTATATAAGCAAAAATACGTTCTATCTTCTAACACTCAATCTAGCAATTAAGTTACCTAACTATGCATACCTATAATAATTTATTATAATACAATCATCATGTCTAGCTAGACTAGTTTTTCTGAAATGAAACAAATGTCTCATATTATAATAATGATACCGGAAAACTGCAGATTTTAATGCATGTATACCTACAGTAGATAATAATGGACTATCTTCGCGAATGCCTAGATCCGTTGTAGGTACCTACTGATTGTTCTTCTAATTCAAAAAGTAGGTAGAGCATTTAAGCATTCACATGATCCATGCAGATTATTTTATTCGTAGTTTGCATAAACTGAGCTATCACGAATTCGCTCCGTAGCTCATACTCATTAGCTATCGTTAATGAAAAATGGATCTCATCTGATAATCGGGAACGCTAATCACAACAATGGTTTAATCCAGGAGAATCAGCCAAATCCTACCGCAAGCGAAAGTTTTTGTAACTTTTGCTGTACCTACTGGTAAACCAGTGCTGGTGTCATCCACTACAGCTTATCAGATCTGGCTGGACGATCAGATCTGATGATTACGTCAGATTTGTATTACCATTATGAAAAGCGAGCCGTAAAACAACCGAGACTGGTCAATTGCTTCCCAATGCTGTTTCAAGATCTCGCTAGGCCACACACAGCACAATAGACGGCAGTGCCGGATTTATATTTTTTATGAGTGTAGGCCACTTTATTTCTGCCGCCCCATGTACATACCTTTCTAAAATAATATTTTTCCATTTTAATTTCCGAATAGGTTTCGATAGGAATAAGTTTCTTTCTATAGGGATTTATTGAAAAACCATTAGAAACCAGTGGATGTGTTTGACTTTTATCCTCTGAAATCAAGTGAGCGTCCTCTGAAATCTGCCGCCCCTAGGCCGCGGCCTATACTCAAATAGTATTTAAAAATACAATTTGAGCCTGTTTCATCATATATCTATCATCATATTATAAGGAGGAAAGATTTGTTTGTTTGTTTGAATTGAATAGGCTCCGAAACTACTGGATTGATTTGAAAAATTCTTTCACCATTAGAATTCTACATTATCCCTGATGAACATAGGCTATATTTTATCCCGGGAAAGTGAAGTTTTCCCGAGGGAACGCGGGTAACACCGCGACAGACAACTAGGTATTAATAAAAAGATACAAAGGCTAACATTACAAAATAAAAGTTTCAGATAAAGAATGGAAAAATCTATTCTCAAAATTTTGCAGTTATTTTTACCAATTACATAGTTCCTCCTCCTTGTGAAGAAAACCTCATCATGGAATTAAATAGGTAGGTACATACTAAAAATATAACATAAGTAAAATAAGTTTGTATGAGTAGTAGAGTGTTTGGCCAATTATTCATACAAACTTATTCTCTCTGGTGACAGAACTTTCAGGCCACCTAAAAGTCTCTGTGCATCATGGTTTAACAACTTAATAGCTGGGACCGACCACTGAACATGGGTATGTTAAGAAGTCGTAACTGAGCATTTCCGACGTTTCCATGCTTCGGAACCCTCCGGAAATGCGGTCTATAGGGTATGTTAATAAATACCAATGTAAACAGTATCATAGTGGGCCAACTCTGATGATAACTTATCTCAGATTGCTTTAATGAGACAAAAATGTCAAAATAGATAGAAACTTAGTTCAATCAGAGATTATGTATAAAATAATAGTAAACAGATAGGCAGAAAAGTTCTCGAGTGGAGGCCACGCACTGGAAATTGATGGGGGAGACCTATGTTCAGCAGGACGATAGATGGCTGAGATGATGAGGTACCTTTTACAATATCACTGTTACACCATAAATAAAACATGCATTGGATAGGATTCTAACTCGATGATTGGAAGCAATGAATATGTCTAAACACAGATGAATCTAGCATAGAAGATAAATGTTTTTGTTACACCTAGGTAAGTAAGTACCCATATAATCAGTGAAAATAAATATATTAAAGATATTTTACTTTAATTTTGATATTACATCTTTGACTTTTGTTTTCTCATTGATGTCCACCAGTAATTGTAGAACTACTTATTGTAAAAATATCAACAATACATAGACAAAAATGGTGCTGGATGGGCCATATGATGAGATCCCGTAAGAACAGATCGGCATACAACAGTCTGGTACCCTAGAGATGGAAAACGCAACAGAGAGCGGCAAATAGAGAGATGGGAAGACGACCTACCCAAAGACTGGCATGAGCAAAGAGCATGCCTGGACGGCAACCATTGGCAGAATCTAGGTTCTGCCAATGATTGCCATCCAGGCCTATGTCAAAGGACAACCTGACCAGACCAACACTGAAACCTAAGTTATAAAATAAGTAAATTTAAGTTAAGCTCAGTTAAACAATTAGAAGTTTAAGTTATTTACCTCATTGTAGAAAGGTCAGAGAAATAAAGGCTATTTTTATTTTATTTATAATTAAAATTTTTAAATTTCCTAAATTTTTACGTACGATATTTTGTATTACCTACCAGCAAATTCTATTGAGAGAATTTGCCTAGGTAGGTACTTACATTATTATTTCCAGCAGGCTAAAAGCTTAACAAAGGCTATCCAACAAACCAAAACATGGTTTATTTACTAGTTTAGATAAAACCGCATAAAAGATAGGTTAAAGATAGAGAGAAGAAAACTGGTTTTAGCCTTGTTCCAACATTTGTGAGCGGTTATTAAATTATTTTTGAACAAAACAAATCTGTGTGAATAAAATTTCGGTGATTCCTCACAAGTTTTAACAGATAGCCAGGGTTGTAAACATGTCCTTAGGTTATTCTAGACAATCTTAGATCTAAAACATCTATGTTTTCACTTAATTTTCACTAAAAATATCAATTTATGGAATTAATCTCACCGTTAATATTCACGACACCACCGCCGTGCCGCAGACCGACGTCAAACTGAACTGTCAACAGAAATCACCACCAATGACTTATGTCAGATGATGATGACAATTGACATTGACATCATCACTTGAATGATAGGAGACAGAATGAAAGTAGCACCTGCCGTTACTCTGTGGCACCTGCCTACTGCTGTTTCACACGAGGGCAGAACAGTGAGGCGGATGATGATGTCCTCCTTGATGTCTTCCTTGATGTTCTTCCGTCAACGGCGAAACTCGTTAACTCTGGAGATCATGGATTTAGCATGGTACCTTTTTGGTACACTTATTTATCTTTGCTGGAGATGGCTTGTAAAGCCAAACTTTTTTTGTGAGGCAGAACCATGGATTTAGCATTGAACCTTGAACAGTGCACTGTTCGCGGCTGTCAGCCGCGTCCGATACTAATAATATGTTTTTAGAGGTTTCTAGCTTTACATACGTCATTATACGAAATTTGCAAGAGTATGCGTTCGTCGTCGAACCAAAAATCATTAATCATTTTGTTCCTCGTCCCCCGCAAAAACCAGCAGAAAATGTTAAAAGAGAAAAATCTGTCTGACTCTTGCTGGCTGACTCTGAGTGACTGTGAGTGGCTCGGATTTATTATCTGCGTTGAGTGAACACTGTAATTTCATAGGACAAAATTATTACATTCAATAGATCATATTTCATTCATTCATTCAATAATGCATGGCGATTGTGCGAGCGTTTTGTTTTTCGTAAATATTTTTTTGTTGAACCTGAAGGTTTATTATTAGGATATCCTTGTTCCTATTAGTAAAAATAATTCAGTTATGTAAACGTGCGAGTAAAAACAATCTATGAACCAGTCTTGATGAGCGCCGCAAGCCCACGCCACGCCTGAGTACCGAAATGTTTGGTCAACTTAAAAATTTACTATTTCAGCTACTGCTAATACTTTACTGAAGAATAATTATGTTTACAAATAGCTTTTGAACTCAAGTGCTTCGAGTACTTCTGTTGCTTCATTATTTTAAAAATGAAGCTAATTCTAATTTTATCCTTCCTATCCTGTGGGCTGGCCTATGACAAAGGTAAGTGTTGGTAATTTAGAGCTTACTTTCCGTATCACCGAATTGTAAGCCTTAAAATTCAATTAGAGCATTCATCATCTCACTCTGCCCTCCCTACGATAAAGACCCTAAGTCCATTCCGCCAAATTTCGAGAAAAACGCGCTTAAAGTTTTTTTTCTTATTTTAGCTGTCATTGCTACAATAATTGAGATATTTTTAAAAATTTTACTTCTTTTTGTCACTTGATTTGTATATTTTATAACTATGTATGTTTTTCTATTTTCTTTTTGTTTTCCGAGTTATTAGAGGCCAAGAAATGTTTATGATTAGTATTAGTAGATAAACTTTTTTTTATGAACTAAACATAAGCAGCGCAGGTACCGCAGTTGGGATGCTTGTGTCTAGGAAAATGAACAGTTACGGTTTTTATAACTAGGAAACTATTCTTAGGATCTTTATGTTTTGTATTTCAATAAACAGCAAAAATAGTTTCCTAGATATAATAATTTTTACCAACCACATGCGTTGCTTACGACTAGTAAAGAAGCAGATTTCAATGAACCTTGCATGTAAATACTCTATTTGGGTTGTTAACTTTATAAAGTAAGTATTGGGTCTGAGTGAAGCTAGACTTTAGATGGTTTAAAACAGAAGCAAATAAAGTTGAATATTTGCATAAACATTAATGTTTATTCGGAAACAGTTAAAACTTATACATATTAGTTAACTGAGATCAACTTTCAAGGGATTCAAAAATATGCTTACCTAATCATGCAACATGAAATTATTAAGATTATTGAGTTCTTCTTATTATGTACTTAATTAATATAAAATTATCTGAAGAGATCAGTTATTATTAGATATCTGAGATCAACTTTCAAATTCTTCAAATCATATAAAGTTATACAGCACAATCCTTAAGAATATTTTTGTCTTTTATTATCACTTATTAAGACTTTCCCTTCTTTCATAAATCTCATAAAACTTAAGTACTTATACATATTCATCACTAGGATGTCAACTACTAAAATTATAGTAAAACACTAACAAAAATACGGCGAGTAGGGTAATAATCAGTAACATAATCGAAAATCTTACATAATATAATTAATTCGTTCTTATTACATTAGAAATCATCTAAGTATTAGATCAGATAAGTATTAGGTACCTACTCTTCTCGTGATGCTAACTTACTTATCATTCAAAGGTAGCTTCGTGGTTACTATCAAAAGCTAGCTACGAAAAGGGTAAGTACCTATCCACCTTATCATTCAACTTACTCCTAGAATTTTTTAAATTGGAAGAACTTTTAACCTTAGAAGCAGACTCGTGGTAGGTACCTAATACTTAGGTACATACTTAATACGAAAAACTAGCTACTTCGGTATTACCTATGTCTGTTACATTTTGTTATCAGACTGAAAGGTGGATTTGGATGAAGTTTGATTGATAAGGTAGGTTAGCATTACGAGAAGTGTTATATACCCACCCTTCTTGCTATACTACCTACCGTGAGTTTGAAGCCACAAAAAGATGAAGGTTGAAGGTAGACTAGGTAGAGAAGATTATGTACGAACTATTCAATTACATTGTGTATGCATAAGTATATATTTTTCAATGAGAGAAAGGCGATTTTACTTTTAAATGATAAATCATCATCACGAATTCACGAGGGGTAGAGATACCACGACTTTGAAGCAACAAATAGATGAAGGTTTAGGTAGGAGTGTAGGTACCTACACAAATTATAAGACACAAAAGACGAACTTTTCAATAACATCGGGTAATAGTAACATCGTCTTTCTATGAAATGCAGAATCTAATCAAAACTTCATCCAATCACCTTTCAGTCAGACATCAAAATGTAACAGACACACAGAGGAACTTACTTTCGCATACATAATGTTAGTTAAAAAAAATTATGTTTGTTTGTTTCGCGCCAAATTTCTGTGAAGCGACGACAAACTCGTGCACACTACTCGACGCCTTGAACGCGAATGAGTTTTTTATGTTTTCCCCTCATCCCTCACCGCCTCGTTCTCGGGTCCTACTAGTCACAAGCGTCGCATGAGCGCTCTTACGTTGTGTATATCTAGGATGACCCAATGAAATAAAGATTCGATACCACACATAAAGAGAGTATGAGTCAATGAGATTTTTATCTTTAGGATTTTGATACGCGATAATGATGAAGTACCAATCACAAACATCGTAAGTGGCTCTTAAAACCTTTATGTTTAGGAAACTGGATAAAAACTCTGAGCGTAGTGGACATTAAGTTGTTTATCCTAAGGAAATAAATTAAAATCTTGGACATAGGATGTTTATGCTTATCGTTATATTAATTTCTATTAGACATACGTAAAAAAAGATAATTGATTCAAATAGATCTCGTTGCGCTGATTTCGAATATGTTACTAACTCATTTTCTCAAAAAATGTTACTTACGCTGTTTATCGTAGGGAGGGCAGCACTGCTCTTGTCCTGGGTTGTGTTTATTACACAAATTATAAACTTCTAATTGGATACCTAGATCTCACTGCAATATTTCATCTATCTATTAAGCCAGGTTGCACCCACTGCTGAGTATAGGCCTCCTCTCTATAACACCACTCTTTTCGGTCCTGTGCAGTCCCTTCCCCACAATATTTCATGTTCTTATTGAATGTTTTTTTTTGATAATGTTTCAGCATCTTTCTATGGAGCCAGTTATATCTCATACCCACTTCAAGAGGCTAAAGGACTAACAGACATAAGTTTTCGTTTCCGGACACATCTCTCTGATGCTCTATTGCTCCTGGCTGCTGGTAAAACCGACTATTGTATGGTATGTAAAGATAACATAATTTCTTTTTAATAAGCACAAAAGCTTACAAACTTCAATTTGCTTACAAAATATGAGTATCTGTTTGTCAAAAAGTATGATTGTAAAAATAAATATAATTGGACATTCTATCATTTCAATATTTCAGGTTCGCCTGGAGAAAGGTAGACTGAAGCTGAACATAAATCTTGGTGCTGGTGAAAGTGAGCTGTTCTCACCCAAGGGATCCCTAAATGATTCCCAATGGCACCATGTCAGCATCATCCGAAGAGAAGCAAATCTTACGATGAAGGTGATTACTCTTATCAAAAGTGTGGATTAGCACTATAAAAAATTACAAAAAATTATAGTATCTAATTAGATCTTGTTTGTAGTGTCTGGTAAAGCATATGCCCCAAAGGGAAAATATTTGTTACCCCATCACCTGTGTGGTCTACCACAAGGTTGTTTTGTTCTCCATGTAGGGGCTCTTTATTTATAAAAATAATTATTAATGATAGGTTACAAAAATAAGTAAGAAATGAGTAGTCAATATGTGCCAAAGAGATATACTTAGAGTCAAAATCATTTCACCCATATACATATCTGATGTTGTAAATAACTCAAATTACTTGCAAACACAAATTTCTTCCAAGAAAATAACACTTCATTGCATCTAAATTGGACTTTTTGTAATGACCTGAATATGTCAGGGTCGATGATTTTGCTCTGAGTCACCAAATTACAAGTACATCTGTGATTCAGTGTATACAAAGCCATATAAATTATATTGTAATGGTTCTGTTCACTCAACATTACTTCTCATTGTCATCAAAGTCAATGTTAATGGGACTTAATAGTTGTTGTGTCTCTGTTTTAATTAGAAATTATTATGCTTTGGAAGATATTCATGAGTCTATTTCTTTATTTTTAGGTGGACGATAGTGCAGTAAAAAAGCGGCTTGGAGGGCGTTTCTTTGAATTGAATATACACTTTGGAATATTCCTTGGGGGACAGGGCCACTTTTCTGAGCTATTCTTGGGCCATATGGAAAACTTTCGCGGATGCATGGAGGATGTAAGTTTTATCCTTTGTATTTGCCGGTCTTATAGTTTTTCCATATATTTGCGACAGAAATGTATGAAATTAAAAATCAATTATATTGCAGTTTTATAAGATAGACTTTGTAACCATAAACCATTTGCAATGAAGTCAGATTATGAAACATTTTGTTTATTGCTACCAAGATGTACCAAAATTACAACTCATACTCAGAGTTGGCCACTGACTCATACGATCTTAGTTTACTCATACTCATACTGAATAATTTACAAATTTCAGGTATACTATAATGGAGTGAAGATAATAGAGAAAGCGCGCAGCCGTAGTGGCCTGGTCCGTGTGGAGGGTGTGACTTGGAACTGCGCTCCAGAATTTGATGCTGATGTCAATGCAGACATCAGCTTTGTCGACGAGGGTGCTTATCTCATACTACCGAAGATCAATTCTAGAGCCGGAGGGAGGTAAGCATTAATTTATAGTTTTCTAGCATTCTAATTCATTCATTCTTCGTGTCAATGTGCTCATATATAAATATTAAATTTGCTTGCTCCAAAATGATGCCACCGCTATCGCCCTATCTGAAGCCGCAATAAGGTCTTCCTGGGTTCAGCATTCTAAGTACTTGTTCTACAGAGTTCCTCCCGCCATCTTTTGGTGTTTAGCTTGTTTTTTTTTCAGTTTATACTAGTATCATTAAGTTAGAAAAGGGAAAACAATTTATTGTTCCCTGATTATGGTTGTAGTTTCCTGAAATCAGTTTATACTAGTGAATTCGAAGTTATACAGTGTTACATGGTCGCGATCTCTTCACGTGCATCTACTATAAAACTCGTGTTTTCTTGACTAATTACTAATTTTTCTTTTCAGATGGCAAATAGAGTTCAAAACGATCGCACAAAACGCTATAATACTATACAACGCCGGCGGCGGGCGTTCTGATTTCCTAGCTGTCGAGATATTAGACGGCGTAGTTCGCGTGAAGATGGCACGAGGTCAGATAGTCCACTCAGCGAGAGTCAGCGATGGACAGTGGCACAAAATTCACCTGCTCTTCAATCCTTCGCTTATTGAGGTGAGAGGCGACTGTTGTTTATTATATGTACTATATATAGAGCATTATTGTGATTGGCCTTTGCAAATGTTTTCACACTAAGTTTTCTTTTGCTGTGTCAAAATGCTACTTCGGTCAATTCGTTTAAGAACAAGCTCCACGACTGGCTACGAACTAATAAATCAGTGCTCAAAAAGATTAACCAATCATGAACAATTGATCATTTTCAACACTGTGATATAGACATAATTATCAGCAACAGCTGCTTGTCTATCTCATATATCGAAATATTATTTAGGCGCTGTTCCACGTATTACGTGATTATATTTAGTTACTTTAATTTGTATGCACGCGAGTTTTAAAATTAATACTGCTTTGCAAAGTCAGGTGATGATGATACTAATATTAGACAAAGGTGTTTGATAGAATGAAACTGCTCATCCGAGTTACAAACATTCAAAAGCACGTCCTACAGTAGGCATTAGAAATTAAGCTAAAACATTGCTCGTTTTTGTACATATGCTGCCTGGGCTCATTCACATTCCTCCAAGACTTACTCTCTAGTTAAAATAGTAAAAGTGCGAACGTCTTTTTAAATTAGAATGTTTTTTTGAAGACTAATGGACGCTAAAAACTCCTTTATCTTATTATTAGTGGACTGACGACGTACAGTAAAAGGAACCCTAAAAAGGGTTTAAAAAGGATTCAAGTAAACCCGAATTTTTGAGTGCTTTAAACGATGAAGGAAACATTGTGAGGAAACCCGCGGTTTAGCTCCACACCACACGTATTGTGTTGACAAGTGTTTTCTGTGGTTAAGGCCGATTAATCTAAGATACGAGTATAGGTGCTGGGCAAGCCTATTTCATTTGAACAACCTCGGACGCACTACAGCTTCCCGTTGAGTGGCACAGGTTATCTCCTGATGCTATGTATAAATTACTAGCTATTGCGCGCAGCTGTGTCCGCGTGGTACCAAAATTTTTAATTGCCTATATGCTATTCCAGGTCACTATGTACGCCTATTCTAAGTTTCATCCAAATCGGTTCACTGGTTTAGGCGTGATTGAAATACAAACATCTGAACAAACTCACACTCTTTCAGCTTTAATTATTATATGAGTGGGATGTAGTAAAGATATAAGGAATTAAGTTAGGTTGTATGACAGTACGCAATACGCATATAAATCTTATGAGCTCTTTTACATTCTATGTAGTGTCTATGTATTATCTGCCAGAGCCTCGTAACTAGCGCAAGTTTGAAGTTATGCTTTATATGCTATGAGATGAGATCAGTCTTAGCCGAGCAAATGCATCAATCTCTAACAAAAAATGCGAACGATTACTGTCAATCTGCAAACTATTTGCGTTACCTGATATCTCCATTTTCGTGTCCAAACATAGGACTTATGTCGCATCAGTCACACTCGCAACAGCTGTATTATAAACCAATATCGTACCGCGAGCTTTAACCTTTTACTAGACAAAAGTTCTTCGGTGAAATTGAAACATTGTCAGTATCGAAAAAACGTGTACTATGTGAAAGATTCCCGTGTGAACTGAATACATAATACCTATCTTACCTCGGATCTTCTTTATAATGTCCGTGGAAACTTGATTCATATTAACGGCAGTTGTATAATTTCAGCTCTCAGTGGATAATATCGCGATGAGTACTCGCATAGAGAGTGGAGGAACGAGATACCTAGATCTATCTGACTCTTTCTATCTCGGCGGCATTGAGAACGATAAACGTCAAAGGGCTTTTGCTAAAGGAATCAAGGCAGCTGATTCTAGCATCATGGTAAGAAAACAATTATGTAGGAAGCGAAAAATTGACCGCTTTTGCCTCAAACACAACTCCATCCAATAGAGATTTTATATTACCAGGGCTGCATAAAACCAATAGAAGTAGACGAGAAGGTGTACGGTCTGCCGAACGCGGTAGTAACATACGGCGTCAATCCTAAATGCGTGTGGTTCTACCCATGTGTGGCGAGTCCAGGAAACCCGCCTTGCGTCCAACACGCAACCTGTGAGCAGCACGGAGTCGACCATTTCACTTGCAAGTGCGACCAAGACCTTTGCATCAACCCTGACTATGCAGAGAATTATAAGGTGAGTAATTTTTGGTGTAGTTTTGAACATAACTGGTGCTCCAGCATTTTACGCCTTTGTGCCAAAACAATTACACTAACGAAGATGAAGAACTAAAGAATATAATTTTTATTAGAAAGCCAGAAAACAGAGATTGTAATTTGAATAAAATTTATTTCATAACAATAAAAAAAAACACAATTTTCCAGGTGTACTCAAAATCCAGCGAGCTAGAATTAGTTGGCCTATACCCACTCACAGTGCAAGAAGGTGGGGTCACAGTCATCACCACACAGAATATTGACGTGGTGCTGGATCATCACAAATATGGTGTTCGACCCTCGGGCGTCGTGTTCTACGTCAGCCAGTCTCCACAACACGGGAGAATTGCTATAGATCTGTCTCTTCGAAGCGCACAGTATGGTAACTACGTGGAGGAAGGAAAGGCGAGGCAGTCATTTACGCTCATGGATCTGTCGAGGGATAAGGTTCGTATTAGTGTTTAAATTGTGTGTAGTCAGAACCACATACAACTATGCATGCTCACACTTTTCCACATAGTGTGAGCAAAGTAGAGTTTTGTTCACTATTTGTACGCGGCAAAAGCGACCTTTTTGAGTTAGTGAGATGAAAATAATTTACATTTATTCTGTCTCCAGGTACGATACGTCCACGACGGTTCAGAAAACCACCAAGACGCGATAGTTCTAGAAATGGAGCTGATGCCAGAAGCCAAGTTTACGTTACCCAGCTACTTACAAGGGCGGAACACATTTGTGCTTCATGTCAATATCACTCCGGTCAATGATCCACCTGTGTTGAATCTTATGCCGGGAAAAGTATTGAGACTAACGCAGGTATGTATGATAGTGTAGTGTAGTGTATATGACTGAATATGTTGGACTGTGTGATGCAAAAATATTCCAAACCACTAAACGAATTATAAGTTGTTTAACACGATTAGTAAACTCAAACCCGACATTGACCATATTTTAGTTTATAAAAATTCCATAGTCACATCAATAATCTGTATTGAAAAAATATGAAATAATTCAGTATACCAACCAAACTTAGGTGGGGATAATGTTACTCGAAACATATCGAAACATTTGCGAATACTCTCTTGCTTTGAATTGGATAATTTACTTACATAAATATGTTATTTAGATACTGATAAAAACTTAATTATTATTATTGTCAAAGATATCGTCATCTACATTTTAGTTTTTTGTTATTTGACCAGTTTTTTTTATAAAGTAAAATCTGATTGTTTTAATTCAATTTGAATGTAGTTGGCATGCGTTTTTATATAATTTACTTTTAGTTTTTTTCAGAATGTGAGCTGTGCTTCGTTAATTTATTATGATTTGCTTGTGTTTAGTTGCATGTACCTAATGTCACGTGACCGCAGACAATACAGCCATCTAACCCGTAGTTGAATTGTGAGTACTGCTTTTAATGAAACATAACAAAATATGAAACCTACTTGGCCGTTATTATTTTATTAGTTAGGTATTAATAGCATTTTATAAATTGTATTATAACGTGTATTTTCAATAACCCTGAGTGCACATAAAAATGACTAAAAAATAATTTAACAAGTTTCTTGAAAATAAATACTTTTGAATTGAATTAATATTACTAGGACTTCATTTTGGTTTATAATCTCTGTGTAATAATCTATGTGAATCAGACATACCACGAACTCGTACTTGTGTGTCTCCAACTCCACACGTCATCTTCAACACATGGTCATTAAATATAGAAAAAACGCAATATAACCTATCATACTATAGGTTCCCATATCATAACTATTAATTTGTTGTAATTGCACCAATATATTCCAGGGAACAAGAAAATTGATAACTTCTGACATATTAAAAGCAGAAGACCCCGATACTGCACCAGAAGACCTATTGTACACCATCCTCCATGGAAAGAACGAAGCAAACAGGTAAAGTGTCCTTTACACATCATAAAAGTACCTATAATTACTTGGTATACCAGTTGTGGGAATATAATGGGTCCCTTGCCTGCTTCTGATGTCTTCCGAAAGATAAATAAAGTTCGCAGGAGTAAGACTCTGGTGAAGGAGTTTTTAAATAGAATTCAATTCTTATCCTAGCACGTCCCTCCAAGTGCGTCACGGGTTGAGGTATGCTAAGCTTTAAATGGGTATCAGAAATTTAATTCAATTTAATCATAAAAACATAAATAAATATTACAGTTATTATAAATATAAATAATTTACAATAATCAATCCAGGCAATCTTAATCAATACTCATACAACTAGCTACATTAAGTACGATGTTGCGGGTCAAGTTTAGTCTAGCTAGGTAGTATTTTAATCATTTTTATTATTTTAGGTATGGTAGATCTAAAGAGTTTTTATTCACAGTGGTCACATAGAGATGTCCGGTCAGCCGGTGGATTCGTTTACGCAGCACGACATCGACTCTGGCATCATATCGTACACTCACGCGACTGACGGAGACAAGCAACTCAATAAGACATCTCTGCGTCTCACTCTGCAGGTAATATCATGAATAAGTTCGAACTAGGGTAAACTAAATAGATCTAAACCTTGAACTGTAGTAGTTCAATACAACAGAAGTGCTGAGGTACTCAATGAGGTAAAATTTACCCGAGCAAAATCAAGACGGGCTGCTAAAATCCTCGTCAGGAAAAGAGACAATTTAGCGTTACTTACCAAAACGCTATTTACATTATTATATTATTACACGTGCGCGGCTCGAGTGGAGCTTTGTGATTGGTCAATTCGAGAGCGTTCATATCAATTGAACAAAATAGTAGATTGTAACCGAGCTTCTTTTCTCAGGTATCGGACGGCATAGAAACCAGTGGACCGGGAATCTTGCGCATATCAATAGTCCCTCTGCAAGTGCGACTCGTGAATAACACGGGGCTGCAACTCGTGCATAACTCGTACGCCATTCTCAGCGCTGATAACCTCACATTCGCTACTAATGCGGATGAGAGCAATGTGCAAGTAAAGTGAGTAGACTAATTAAATTAGGTCTGTAACCCCCGTATCAAGTTATTTAGAAGTGTTTATTTGTAAAAACTGACTTCAATGTTGTTTACATGAATGCTACGTCATCATTGTTCCGCCATGCCAATTGGACAAAATATACTTTTTGGTATTTTTGCTCAGACAAAAAGTTTCTTGTCAAATTAAAACCAATCGTTACAATTTGTTTTCAGGTACGATATAGTGAAGCCACCACAATTTGGAGTGGTGGAAAGACTGCGAGTGATTGACGGTACCTGGCAAACTGTGGACTCTTTCACCAGCGAAATGGTCACTTTCGGTCGCGTGCGATACATGCATCTATTGGGGAACCCTTCGCACGATGAATTCAAGGTATGAACCTTTAGCGTGTAATTTGTGGCTAGCTCCTAGTTGGATACATTGGTCCTAACTTGGGTCGTTACTTTTTAAATTATATGTACACACATCACACGCTTCATATTTGTACACTATGCCTAAGCTCACCAAGGTGTAAAGTTCGCTTGCCTCCATTCCGACCTAAAAATGCACTAGCGGCAATCTAAATTTTCTCTAATAGAACAGCACGGCAAAATTGGCGTTGAAATATATTTTCTACGAGATAATTAAAACTGATATCCTGTGTATTCTAACCTATTTCTATTGTTTCAGTTCAAAGCCTCTGTCGGTACGATACGAACGAACACGCTCTACGATTTCCGACTGACCTTCATAAAACTCGAACTGTACCAGTCGGTCAACAAAGAACTCGTACTAAACAACACACGCGAAGCTTTCATATCTTCGCAGCATCTCGAGTACAAGACGAAACCGCTAGTTCTACCCACTGATAGGGTGTTATACACGATATTACGAGCACCAAAGTATGGAATGCTTCATTTATCTTCGGGGAAACATCACTTGCAACTACACAGTACATTTACTCAGCAGAATGTGGACAACGATCAGTTGTGGTATCGTTTACATAGACGGGCTTACTCTCATATTCAAGATGAATTCTCCTTTGTGGTCGGAGCTACGGAATGCGATAACATTACAGGCGTTATGACTATAAAACACATGCCCGGCGCATATCCATCGGATCATTCCTCAAGTCGCGTGCACACTACTCTAGAACGTCTACAAGTCATGGAAGGTTCTAGAATGGCAATCCCAGCCACACATTTGAATCTACGCACCGACGCCGTCACAAACCTTATCTTCAACATCACGCATCTACCGAAACACGGCAAGATCGAAGTCATGAACGAAAATTTAAAAATCCTTCGTGATAACACGACCTACTTCAATCTACAAGAGTTAAATTCTGATAGAGTTTACTACGCGCACGATGATTCGGAAAGTCGACACGATTCCTTTCACTTTATGGCGCTGAGTCCTGAACCAGAGGACTTTCAATACGTTGGGGTATTCCACATCGATATTATACTAAAGAACGACAATAGCCCTGTGAGGGCGGACAATAATATTTTCCATATTGTCCATGGAGGAGCTAGATTGATCACGGCTCGGGACTTGAGTTATTCCGATGCCGACTTGGATACAAAACCTTCCGATATAGTTTACACAGTGCAACGATTCACGAAAGATCCACCGAACGGCGGCATATTCAGAGCGGACAATCCATCGGAGCAAATAGCTCAGTTCACCCAAGAAGACATAAACAAAAACTTGGTCCTGTTCAAGCATCAAGGAAAGGAGTATGGGAAGATGGCGTTTTGGATATCGGACGGGCTTTTTGATGTGAATGGTCATTTGGAGATACAGGCATCTCCGCCGTTTATAAAGATGTATCCGAGCAACGGGTCGATTGTCGAGACCGGGAAAGTTGTTATTATAACGGACACAGATATGCAGGTAAGAAAGCTTACAAAATAATGGGAATATTACATTCAAAAAGTCTTTTTGCTAGTCTAGTATCGGTCGAGTACGTATATTCGCACTTTAATCGTAAGGTTGTCACATACACTCCTTGAAAATTATAAAGGAACTACCGCCCGTGGCTTTGCTTTAGTTCATAGCTGTTCCTGGCCATATGCCACACCTATTCCAAGTTACAACTAAATCGGCCCACAAGCTTAGGCGTGATCGCAAACACAAACATAGACACATCTCAACATTCAGATTATTGATTCTTGTTGTGCTTCTAAAATAAACTACAGCAACCCATTGAGCATAGATCATAAGCATAAGTCGCCTCCTTGCGCTGTATAAATCATCTAGTAAAGATGTAAGTTTCTAAAACAAAACGTTTCCAGGTTGATACAAACATGAACTGCCTAGAAGAGGATATCCGTTATGAAGTGACATTGGAGCCGAAGCACGGCAGTATCGAAGTGGGCGAAATGCAAGGGGCCTCCATATTTACACAACTCGATATAACGGCAGACCGAGTCGCGTATAGACATCGAGAGCCTAAGACACCAAGCGATCAGTTCAGGTAATTTATTTCTGATTTTATACCTGTTATGTAAAGCAACTAACTTTTTCACAATTAAATAATAAAATATTAGTTTAAAGTTTGAAACCTTTTTTCGTACTGTTTGTTCGACTGGCTCCTGGCGCTTGATTATTTAGTTTGAGATGCATCACCTAAAAGAAAGCTAGGCCCCAAACCATGTTTGTTACCCCTGGATCTTCAGGGTATTGACCGGAACAGGAGTAGAATTACTTAGCTAGAAGATGTCTGTGATCTGAGGGTCCTACTGCATAAATGATATTTGACTTAGATTTTTAAAAACAGTGTTCGATTTTTTGTTTGTTTCTTATTTCAAAGTAGCTGTCCGTCGCGGTGTTACCCGCGGACCCTCGGGAAAACTTTACTTTCCCGGGATAAAATATAGCCTATGTTCATCAGGGATAATGTAGGATTCTAAAGGTGAAAGAATTTTTCAAATCGGTCCAGTAGTTTCGGAGCCTTTTCAATTCAAACAAACAAACAAATCGACACACACGAGGAAACTCTTTATAATATTAGTATAGAAGAATATTTACCTTACACGTTTAGTTTCAAGCTCAAGAAAAAATAGCTAAAATAATAAACTATAGTCGGTCCATTTTAATAGGCCACATTTGACATTTCATCAAAATTTAACAACGTAACTTTGTACCGGCGGGCATAAAATACTACTATTTTATCGAAGTTAGTACTGCACAATTGCTTAACTTTTTTTCAATGGCGGTTAAATAATTTATTGTCTTAACGACAAAAGAAGGTAATTTTATGATTTACACCATCCAAACATATTATGTTTCACAACAATTTCTGTTTTCGAGAGAACTGAACGTTGTTACAATGTTGCGTCAGTAAACCCTTGTTCTCTTTTGACACTAGGTATGTGACCCAAAATAATCGAAATTTGAGAGTTAGAATCGAATGAAATGATTTCTCGTAAGAGAATATTTCACTTTTAATGATGATGATGGCGCAATAAATGCTTATTGTTTTTTTTTTAATAAACTTATTTATCCCGTAAAACGTAACTAAATACCAACAAGTACTTATGTAAAAGGACAACGGGAATATCGCATAAAAACTTTTTTCTCTGTTTGACATGACAACCATAAACTTTTGAACAATTTTTATCAAAATAAATAAGTAATGGGGTTGTGACGCAGTCTTGATCGTTGTGCAAAGTGACTTTGCGTTCTTGGTGTGCAATTTTTTTCAGACCCGGTTTTTTTTTAACTGATCTTACCTACTCTTAGTTTACGGTTTACCTGGCGATAAATTTTAATTCATGTGGATGAATCGATACGGACTTCGAACATAATCGAAGTTTTTAAGAAGGTCACCTCACTAGAAAGTTCAAACTGACAAACGTCAAATGTGGCCTATTAAGTTAGACCGACTATAGCTATAATAATGACGTGTTCTTCGTCCATAGATTCAAAGTGATGTGCCTAGACACGTGGGGTGAAGGCGTGTATATTGTGAAGATATTCCCTTCGAGTTACTGGGAGCCGCTTCGAGTTGGCACCAGCCGTCCGCTTGTTGTAGAGGAGTCTACTAGCGTGAACATCACTAAGGATATCCTAGAGGTACATTAGCGGCCTTCACACGCACATCTTTCGCGAGTGATACAGCCAAATGCGCGCGAAAGAACGCGAACTTCAAGTTTCAAAAAAAATATGACTCGCGATTGCGCGTACGGGCTTTCCCGCACGCAATCCTGTAAGCTCCATCCTGCGCGATAGATTGTGCGTGTGAAGGCCGCTATTGTTAGACTTCCATAGTTGGTATTTAGTGGTCTCTTGGAACGGTTTATACATCTAGAGTCGTTCAGCCTGTTTTTTATCTTTTATCTAGTGGCACTTTAATTAGGATGCCTTAAGGCGGCCTTAAAACTCCGTCACCAGAGTTGGCCACTGACTTATACGAACTTACAAATTAGGACGCCTTAAGGCGGCCTTAAAACTCCGTCACCAGAGTTGGCCACTGACTCATACGAACTTACATATTAGACTATGGGTTTCATGGTCGCCGCCGCTAGGTTTTAGTTGCTACTTAATGACATTCAATATAGCCATACACTTGTGCATCACCTTTGAAAGTAGTAGTAAAGGTTATATTTTATAGCAAATCAGAGAGAGAGAGAGACTTGTGAAATAATTAAGTACTTCAAACTTCTTCGCATAGAGATATTCTAATACTAAACATTATTATTTTAGGTGATGCATCCGCAAATCGAGCCATCAAACATCGTGTATCGAATCACCGACGGTCCCTACCACGGCTGGCTAGAAATCACCAACACGCCCGGCGTTTTAGAACTTGAGAATTACAACGAAGAACCAGTTCATATAAAAGTTTTCGACCAATCCGTCATCAACGAAAACAGACTAGTCTACGTGCAGTCTGGAGTGAACCGGACGAGAGATAGAATACGTATGGATGTTACCAATGGAATCGTCTGGCTGAAAGACGTAGAGCTTTCAATAATCATAATCCCTGAACATTTCTACGTGTCGGCTGCTAATTTGACAGTTATAGAAGGAGCCTCAGTCAGTCTGCGACCGGATTCGTTCAAAACTAAGACAGAGTATTATAAGGGAAAGGTGATCTCATATAAAGTGCAAGAAAAGCCGAAGTTTGGGAAGATTGTGATGGGCGATCAGGAGTTGGCCGTTTTGCCGGTATTGAAGCTTAACTCTGGGAATATTCAGGTATGTTTTACTGTATTTTTTTTAGCAGTGTAGAGGTAAATAACATATAATGAAAGTCCGCTACTACGATAAGCAGACCTGAATTTTTAAATAAGTTAAATATTATTACTTACCATTTTATTTATAAATACTACTATTTCAGTATATCCACGATGGTTCTGAGGAGACGTCCGACTCGTTCAAACTGATCGCGCTGACTGAAAGCAACAAACAAAGTTGCACATTCGAAGTGCGTGTAAACATAATGGCGGTGAACGACGAAACGCCTATAGTTGCGGCCAACACCGGCCTTTGTGTTTGGGAAGGAGGGACATTCGCACTTACCAGGAATGAATTATGTAAGCTGCCTTCTATTCTCTTCTACGGTGAAAAGGAAAACATCGTGAGGAAACCCGCAGCTTAGTCAGCTCCTGACGTCGTCTTTCCTCTCAGCTTAATCAGCGGAGAGGATGGTTTAGGTGCTGGGCAAGCCTATTCCATCTCACACAAAGTCGCAGTCACTACAGCGTCCCGTTAAGTGTAGGCCTCCTAACGCTGCTATAGATAATCTAATATATGCTTGCCTACTTGCCTACCTTTTTATTCAATTCTAATCATTGATTTCGGTTTCACAAGTGTTCACCATATTATATTAGTAAAATGCTTAGCCTAATTATGAGTAAGTAATCAAATAAAATTAGAAATAAAATAAAGATGTAAAGGCCTAAGTTTAAACAGTTTCTATATTTCTCTACAGATGTGAACGATATTGATACGCCTCTAGAAAACGTGACCATCATAGTATTGGACATAGTATCTGGCTACATGGCTATGAAGAAAGATCTCGATACTGCAGTGCATCATTTCACGCAGGCGGACATCGACCGAGGACATGTTATATTTGTACACACCAGTAAGTTATACAATTCAATGCCTTTACTTCTTTACGTTCTAAGGCCTTTGCTCGCACTTCTCTTGTATTACAATAATTGTATTTGAAAACAATGTGTGTAAATGATGCAATGCATTTAATTCTCTTTCAGATGGTACAAAAGGCAAAATGATATTTAACGTAACGGACGGACTCCACGAGCTATCGAAAATAACATTTCTCATTTCCACAAAATCTGTCTCTCTCAAAATCGTGCGCAAACAAAACTTACGTGTCTTTCCTCTCATGAGAGAACCCTTGAAGAACTATATTCTCATGTCCAAATGCTCAGACCCTACCAGAAATATAATTTACAAAGTCGAACGAGCCCCTTCTCTAGGAAGACTCGTTATGATGAATGGGGAAAATCATCACAGATCTATAAAACAGTTCACGCAACAAGACGTGAACAATACTATTGTTTACTACGAACACACGCATCCATTCTCAGATTTGCATACGAACGATTCATTTATCTTCACCGTTGAAGCCGCGTTGGCCAAACCTTTGACCGACCTCACCTTCAACATAGATATATCCGTATCTTCCGGTGGTCTGTCAAAGTACGTACATATACCAGAGATAAAAGTCCAGGAAGGGGATAAAGTGCCCGTCAAAGTGAACGTGACTAATGTAATCGCTTATTTGGAAACTCAGGCGGGAGTGAGGCAACCACAGATAGAGGCGCAATGGTCGCAACCATCGCACGGCGAACTCAAACCGTTCTTATCATCACTCACACAGTCACAATTAGAAGGAGGTGTCGTTAATTACGAACACGATGACTCTGATACGTTGCTGGACAAAATTGAGATGGCTTTATTCCTTCTCCCTGACTATGTGCTGCTATGCAATGTTACTATACCGATACACATTATACCGGTGAACGATCAACCGTTCCGGCTCCTCACAGATACGCCGCAAATACAAGTCGTTCAAGGCGAGAACTACACGATAGCTAAGACCGATCTACTGACTGAAGACGCGGATACAGGACCCGCGGGGATACTCTACGATATTATCAGTGGACCGACGCAAGGAAGAATGGTCATGATAGACAAAAACCAAACGATCGATGAAGCTCAATCAATAAACAAGTTCACCCAAGACGATATAAACAACGGCAGAGTTATCTATGAACATTCTGGAATGCTACAAACAGCAACCTTCTATTTTAGAGTATGGGACGGTCAATTTAAACCTACATACACCGTGTTCACAATCGACGTTGTTCCTGTCATATTAAATGTGACTTCATCACACACAATACAACTTCAGCAAGGGTCGAATGTAGCGACTCTGACAACCGATCAGATTTACGTAGATACAAACGCACAGAAAAGGAAAGTATGGTACAACATTACCCGACAACCTACCTATGGAATGATTTACGTAGGACGCAACCCTGTAACCTACTTCTCACACAATGATTTGATAGATAAAGTGGTTATCTACATGCAAAATGACATGACAGCTGCAAATGATAGCTTCGATCTAATCGCCTACGTGCATCACAGTAACGGCACACGTCCGTTTACGATTGAGGTGACTGTGCAACCATTGATGGAGTTAGGCGATTTAAAAGTTGAGGCTGATAAGGCTAAGATTACTCTTAGTAACATGGATGCAACTGGTCTAGCCAAGTTGACAGCCAGCGACCCGATATACACGCTACTACGTAAACCAAGATTTGGCACGCTAAAGAAAATTATACGCAGCGCGGGCGAGAAAACTAGTGCTCGTGAGCGGGAGATAGCATACTTCACACATGAGGATGTAAAAGCTGGTGTTATCTACTATGTGGCGAAGAAAAAGATTAGTGACTTGAATGGACTGGAGGATAGTTTTAGGTTTCTGTTGGCTGCGACGATATTCCAGCCTGCTGCGGGCGATGTGAAGATCTTCCTTGGAAATAGACAGAAGAAGAATCTACCTGGACCTAATGACCCTGAGAGTCACGAAGGTGTACCGGTAAGCGTTTTACTTACATACTGCCATGAAACCCCGTTAGAACTAAAAAAAAATATTTTTCAGTCAGAGTGAAATGATTTTCGAAATTAAATCAAAAGTTGCACTAAATATCTGCTACAATGATGCAAACAACTCACTGCAACAACAACAAGTCTCTGCTGGGTAGGCCTCGCTCTGTTTATGTCATTCATTCCAGACCTGTGTGTATTTCTTTTATCTTTGACCCATTGCACATTCGGACGACCTCGGCCTTACTCTATAAATTCTTTTAGAATCTTTGTGAACAGATCTTTATAAATTCTAGGTGGCAAACGGCGAAGCAGCCTCCTATTACATGATGATTCTAATGGCTGTCTCTGGGGTAGTACTCGCAATCGTTTTCATACTGGGTGCGATCAAATGTCGCCGCTATCTGATGCGCGACCAAAACGCGCTTGTGAAGATACATGGGCAGGCGCAGGGAGTAGCGCCAATTCCGTTGCCGCGACCGCCAGACCATCTGATGCCGTCGCCGGCGCAAGCCACGCCGCCTATCAAACGGTAAGAATTTTATTTTAGAAACAGTATCATGACTTCGCTTTTGAAACTCACACGATTTAAACTCATTTTTGTTTTAATAACGGGACGAGATCGCGTAAAGGTTTTGGATAATATTCGTACTATTATCTTATTATTATTATTCGTCCCGTTATTAAAACAAAAATGAGTATCATGACTATTCCCAAAGACACTAGAATTTACATTAAGTGGCTTAAGATGCTCTAGAGATTTCTATGGGTCAGGAACACGCCCAAAGACATATTCTATTTATATATGACACATTTTGCAGAAGGTATCATTCTGTACGTGGCTTGCATATCGCCTATTAAGAATACTAACAGGATGCTCATATAAATTTTCCGAAACGAAAAAGCCATTGATCGACCGGAATCCGAACCTTTTCGGGAACCACCTTCGGATTGAAATATACCGGTCCACGTAAGCACAAGCCGCTAGTTACAAAGTACTGTTTTTACACGTTTCAATTATAGATTTATTGTCACCGACAACCGCTGGGGTAAACGAGTTCTTGAGTGGAGGCCAGGTAGAGTGACTATCTGGGAAAGGCTGCTGGCAAAAGCTGGATGCGTCGAGCTGAGGCCAGGGCGCAATGACGCTCATTAGGGGAGGCCTATGTCCAGCAGTGGACTGCTACAGGCTGATGATGATGATGTCACCGACAATTTTATTAGAAAAACTCATAGGCTCAATGCACATTGAATTGGCAGCGACGCGACGAGACAATCTAAACCTTAGAACAATGTATCAAGGTATAGCATGAACCAGGTGTCGCGCCGGCTCGAGCAGTCTCGTGCGGTCGTGCATCTTACATTCTATCAAGCGTTTCTATATCTTGTTGCATTGTTCATAAGGTTTATAATGTCTTTTTACGTCTCGTCGCTGCCAATTCCATGTGGATTGAGCCATAGAGTATTTGTAGTAACCGACAATTTTGCTCACCTATTACAATAGTACATTGTTCCACAAGAGAGCAAAATTCGTTTTTGTTGCGAGTGCTGAGTTTGAATCTCGAACAAACGAAGGATTCTATATTTGAATCACGAGCGTAGCGAGTGATTCTATGTTAGAATCCTGAGTGTAGTGAGAGATTCAAAAGCATAAGCAACAAATTATTTTGCTCTCGTGTGATACATACAACTTTTCACCTTACTAGCGAAACCTTACTAATAGTGCTAATCCACACTTGGTATTTCATTTAGAAATGAAAAGTCTTATCAAAATTTTCGATTCCGACGGGATTCGAAACCGCGATGATATTAACCGATAAATATGAGCGGTCGAAGGCACTCCGGCTTTAGGAGGATCGTCTAATCATCGCGGGTTCGAATCCCGTCGGAATCGAAAATTTTGATACATAAGACTTTTCATTTCTAAAATACAAGATGTAAGGAAAACCAATTCCCGCTATTTTTTTGCCCCTCAAGTAGCAGGCTACCAGTCCTGCTACCAGGGTACCTACGTACCTAGTCCGCCGCCGCCTCGCCGGGCGCACGCTGCGGCCTGTAATATTCGATTCTCATTGGTTGCTTGCAGCATTCTAAATTCAAATCACTTTTCCTCATAGTGTGAGCAAAGTAGAGTTTTGCTCACTGTTTTTACGCGACAAAAGCGCCCTTTTTGAGCTAGTAAGGTGAAAAATTACTTTTTACTTCCAGTTACGTATCCTCAGAGCAATCAGTGCATACGGGAACAAGCACGCCACAGCCATCTGGCGGCAGCGTCGCGTGTAAAGTGACTCCATTGGCGGACGCTTTGCCTGATCTTAACACGCGATACCCGTATGGTACCGAGGACCATACTGATGTAAGTGCAGAAACAACCCGAACTGAACTAGCGGTGCGCAAAATGTGTCACCTAATTGAAAAGATTTATACATAATATCTTTTGATGGCTGCGAAGTATCTACGGAACTAGAGATATGATTGTATTGAAATTGAACTAGTGAAGGAAGAACAAAACGAAGTAGTCCCAATTGAACTATTAGTTCTGGAACTACACAAGACTAAACTGAACACATACATCTAAACTAATATTATAACGAGGAAATATTTGTTTGTTTGTACTTATGTTTGTTTGAATTGAATAGGCTCCGAAACTACTGGACCATAGGCTCTATTTTATCCCGGGAAAGTGATGTTTTACCTAGGGACCGAGGGTAACACCGCGGCGGACAGCTAGTAATAAATAAACCTTTACAATGTAGCATATATGTTGCCCAATTCCCAATAATAACCTATCTTCCAGTGAAAGTCCCATTCAATTCGATTTAGCCGTTTCAGAGATGGGAGTTTCCTGGTTTTTCCCGCGTAAATCCTTGTTCCGTGGAAATTATGAGATACAAAGTAATCTATAATGTTGTCCTACAACCTCCTCTTCCAGGGAAAAACAGAATGACAGCCAGACAATACATAAAAAAAACGTTTGTGTTAGGATTGTGTAAATAAAATTATATTTATTTACAAGAAGAATCAGCATTGCCATTCAGCGTAGTAATGCTGCCAGTATTTTGGGCACCCTTCCGACGGGCAGTGACCTGGATGGATCAAGCTATCTAAATAGTAACCCCCCTTCAGTAGAAACCGCCTGACTAAGGGGTTACCAATTGGTGACGCTGACTGTACATCGTGTAAATGCACTTGAAAACACAGTTATTTTGAAATCACACACAGACACTTCAATTTTATTGATATGTATGTACTGAAGTAGTAGTACCCAGCAGTGGGTGAAGTCGGGTTGTGGATGATGATGATGTTCTGATGATGTTACAGGCAGAAGACTGGAGTAGCTATGAGGCGAGTGAAACCGCATACCCAGTGCGACAGCCGGCAGCGGCCAATCCCATGCTGCGGCGGAACCAGTACTGGGTCTGACCCAAGCCCACCTCTACCCTGCCGAGGGTTAAGCCAGGTATGTAATGAATACCTATCTGCTAAGGCGTCGTCCTAATAGAACGCGAATGCTTGAGCAAAGTTTGGAAAAAAAAGTTGCGTGTTTGAAATTAGTTCGTACATACGAAACGAACGCGCCATCAAACATTGATTTCCAATAATGGTTAGCGCACATCTGGCCACACCGTACGCGCCGTCCGCATTTTTATATAGAAAAAAAATGCAGCTGACGTCATCAGCATTTTCTCTATAAAAAAAATGACAACGCCGCGTACGTTGCGGCTAAATGGGTTGACGAAAACGATTCACTGAAATGGTTTTAGCGATGGTCGCATGGCTAAGTCGCGCGATAATCGCGTATTTGCGTTAGGACGACGCCTAAAACAATTTTGGAAGGCCGTGAGTATTTTGACGACTGGTCAGCGAAAAAAATGTTTGCATGATCTACATAATATTTAAATAAATAATGGACATTTGATACAGCACCATCTTTTTTTTTAAACACCCTAGACCTGAGATAAATATATGAAGAACCTAGGTCATGGTGTATTTCAGGATCTAGTATTTGTTGTTCTTTACACCTAGTTGTCTAAAACATTGTTATCTACAGTGCCCCTCGCAGTGGATGCGCATCGCAGCGCGACTTTGCAGCGGCCGAGTCGCCGGATCGCACTAGTTCCTACTCCCTTCCTACTGAGCAACTACACCGCTAAGCGCAAGTACGAAACCTGCGAGATCACTGTCTGAACAACTCTTGTCGAGCTTATGAGAATGGTTGTACCTCAGTTGGGATCCAATCTTTTCCTAACAAAACTATGTTACGCAATATTGGTGGTTATTTCATCTATCTCTGATGAAAGTGGTAAAGATCATGTTTTTTCATAGATACATACTGAAATCCTAATTGATCCAGAAACAATTCATCGATGCTCATTACAAAAATATTTGTGCCCTGAACTATTATCGAACCACTATAGGTAACATCACTGACAAATGTTCAACTACTTATGTAAACACTAGTTCATAAATAAGCATCATAATATTGTTTATGAAATTTTGTGAGAATTTTGTGTGTTGCCTTGTAAAATTAATTTTGGTTTTTGTAATGCAATAATAATATGTCAGACAGAAAAAATAGTAAGCATCAATTAATATGGTCTGATTTTGTAATCACGCTGCCTAAAAATATAAAAAAGAAGGTATAGCTCGCGTCATGTAAAAAAAAACACGCACACGAAAGTACTAAACCTACCGTCTCACCAATTAAAACTAGTTATTCCGAAGTTCTATCAAATTTACACATCGCATAGCTGTACCTTGCGTAAATTCAGAATAAGTCAGAAAAAAATTCTTACCAATAATAAAAGGTGTAGCTATCCTTCTGATACGTGAAGATGCACAAATCGGCAACGTCGCATCCAAGTAGAAACCTCAAAATAAGTATCATTTTGTCTATGAAAGCTGACTGAATTGGTCATTTTGTTTGTCATTCTTGTTTTTTTTCTCATAATGGCTTCGCACTTTTTGTGCATTCGCCAATATTTCACATGTAATTTTTTTATTACAAAATCATTTTTGGTTTCTGCGCTCGTTTTTATTATCAAATTACGATTTTTATTTTATAAAACCTTCTCGCCATGCTACCTCTTCTATTGGAATGTAAGATTTGTTCCAGATAAAGTTATTTTTTTCTCCTGTAAATTTATCTTGAAGTACTTAAACAAAAACTCCTTGGTATGTACGAGTAAAATATATACGAACTCTTTGGTGGTACCTATGAAAATATTTTTACAGTACCTACTAATATGTATTCTGTGGTTACACTAGATTTAAACAAGGGTGCTAGCTGGTGGAACTTCGGAATAGCGTTTGTATGAAAGAAATGTCAAAGTTATGCAAGGTGGAACTTTCTAATTGGTTTATTGGTAGCCATTGTGCTTATTCTTAAGTTGAACTAAAGAAAAACTTTACATAGTGTTTATTGGTGACACTGCTATTGTTTAATATTTTAACAGCACATCGCTTTAGGCTTTGTTATATATACTTAAAAACATTTTTAATTCAGTATAGCATGTATAATCCGATTACAAAATATTAAAGTTATCTTAAAACTCCTTCCATTAAGTCGTCGTGGGTGACATGAAGTGAAAACCTGATGAGAACGCAGTGTTGGTGCTAGAGGTGGCCATTTCATCGTCGTCACTGTCATCACTTGAGCTTTCATTATCATTTGAGTCAGAATAATCACCACAATGATTGCATTTACAATAATCGGCCTCTCCTTCCTTTTATCCGGAACATGTTGCCGCTGCGGTCCGTTTAATACACTGTTTTTATTGTCAACTGCATTATAATCGGCCTCTCTCTTCATAAAACAATGTACTTATATGTGAAACCATTTCGTAGTTAAACACTTGTGTACGATGCTATTTTGAAAGCAAACGTAACGTAAACACAGCGCGGAAGGCAAAGGCCAACTGACGAACCAATAGCGCGCTGGCAAGCGTGTGGCATGCGACCCTCCCGCCCCGCGCCGCACCTCGTACCGTCAAATGGACCCATAATTTATCGCTCATGGCGCATCTTTTCAACCAGCGTTCTGTTTACGTGACGCGACCTATACCTACTACCTATATATACTTCAATAAAAATAATCGACTCATAAGCTCGATTCCATGAATTTAAATCCCTCCCGTGTTTGTTGGTATAAAGTAAAATAGTTGTATGATAAGTGTTTTTAAATAAACTTTGTATTGCCGTTAATAATTCGAACGTACTAGGTAAACGGAGTTTTGTGTTTCTTAATAGACTTTTTCACTTGCGCAAACTATTAAAAAAAATATACTTTGCCATTGCGGAACCATTTATTAATATTTCCTTTTATACATTTAAATCCAACAATGTTACTGTAGTTTTATCTTCCGAAGGTGGGTTTTGTCTTAATTGTTTGTGTAGATGCACATGCACGTTGTTTCTGTGTGCGTGAGCTCGGGAACGCTCCATTGACGAATGAGTGCACAGTATCGCTTACGCACACAGAAACATATCTACACACACAATCCGCCTTCGTGAGATAAACCAACTGTACTACATAGAAACCCTTATTGTAACGTCATACTATTACGTGCCTGATCACGATCAGCCACTGATCAACCCCTCGTGTCTTAATTTAGTCATAAAAATACCGAGATCTCAATCAAATTCCCTTGTATATATAAAAGTGATTTTGTTTGCTTTCATACAAACTTCCTCTTCTGCTTGTTTCTCAAAATATATTATGATTATGTATTGAAATCATGATAAGGCTGATAGATTATTCATTTTCTGCGCACTGGGCGGAAATCTTAAAATTAGTGCTTAGAAATGCTAGTTGACCAGTTCATAATAGTTATTAAAGATATACAGCTTGAATAGATTTTAGTAAGTATCCATAAGCCTGTTTTATGTTGGGAGTTTTTCATTTTCAATTCATTCATTATTCATTTTAATTGCGGTGTTGTCATAATAGCAATTTGCGAGTGATTATTTAGGGCGTTTGTCAGATTATCAGCGTGTGCGCGTATTATATTTTGTCTGTTGTGTCATGACGCATTCACATCTTTATACGTTTTCATTTAAATTGTTATTTAATGTATTGAGTAACTCACAAGAAAATAATCTGACAGGGCGACTGATTTTGCAGGAGATAAAAATAAAATGACCTAAAATAACCGTTTACTTCTTACATTAAAAGTAAATCACCGATTTTATCAAAATAGGTTTTGCTTCAGAGGGTAATAGGTGCAAATGTAATTTAGTATGCTGTATTTTTACTGCAGTACCTCTTAACCACCGCATTTTGAATACAGCTGGATAGACATTATCAGTAAGTCGATAAAGTATTTTTTTTTTACGAAAACCGCTGTTCGTTATTTAAGCTTTAATTCTTGTCAATTATCTCAAAGAATTCTTGCTTGTTCTCCAATACAAACTTACGATACCAAAGCAAACAGACTTCAAATTCTGTTACAAATATAGATATAGATAATGCGCTTAGGATCTCCATATTCCTATCTGTTAATACCTCAAATCTTACTCTAACTTGGGACTCACAACGATCTTGTTAGAATCGTACAAATACTATATGACTGTTTGACAAATTGTTACATGTAAGTGATTAGAATATAGCATTTGTTATTATAATACGCGAACCCAGCAGTCGTAGTGCTAAAAAACGGGCGTCTACTCTAAAGTGATAAATACGATGTTCGGGATGCAAACTGAATTGGCAGCTACCCGACGCGACGAGACGTAACAATTTAACAAGATATTGAATGAAAAAGGTGTGGCGAAGCCTCGCGCACGCTAGCAGTCTCGCGCGGTCGCGCGCCGTTCATTCTATCAAGCGTTTCTATATCTTGTTACATTGTTCATAAGGTTTATAATGTCTTGTTACGTCTCATCGCGTCGCTGCCAATTCAGTCTGCATTGAGCCTTATACGAGCTATATTTTTTTTTTCAGTCAATAAAATCAACCATGAACTGAACAAATCAACTGTCTCAACAAATGACCAAGAATTCTGAATTGAAAAATTGGTCCCTGAGTTCAACAACTTCGGTTATCTTTTGGTCGAACCCGAAAATTCAGATGTGTCTTATTAGAGTAGAAGTCCGGACTTGGTGTGACTGCTTGGGGACAGATAGATTTTCTACACTTGTTCACTTCTGCAGGTTTTGATTAAAATTATAAGTACGTCAACGGGGTTAGTGGAATAAGCCGCTTAATTATGTTGAATCCGGATTTGTTGATTAGGTACGTCGGTATGATAAATGGAAATCTTAGCTTTCATTCTTTTTTACATTATATCACAGAAGAATGAAAAACTGAGCTGTTAGATGAAAGTTGGGATATTTTTGTTTAGGCTATTTGTTCTGCGATCGATGGGGTTTTTACAAACTTCTTGCGTGCTGATTTCTGTAAGCTCGTAGGCCTAAAAAGTATCTAAATGTATTTATGTATCAGTTTGAAGGCTTCTTGATATCATGAAGTTCTGATTGTTGTCTTTGGAGATTGCTTCTAGGACCAGTTGTGCCAAAATGTAAGCCAATATGGTTGTAGTTGTAATCTGAAATAAATCAGTATCTAAGACTAGGTTTATTAAACAAATTATCACACATTTTATTATTGTTAAGAAGTTTAATATATGTAATTTAATTTAGTATAATTGACTAATATTACATTCGCCTAACGAATCTAGGCATTCGTGAAGTTCTGCGTCTGCGCAGAACACGATTTTGTATGAAAAAGCGGTCATTGCGCAGGCAAACGGCTAACTTCACGAATGTCTATCCGTTGAGCGAAGTGTACGTTTGTCTACCTATGTTATTGTATTAATTGATAAAACAAATCTAACTGATGTTATAAGTAGTTATTTTAAAATTTAAGAGTACATTGTAAGTTTGTGCCAATGTATCGATAACCTACGTTTTAAGGTACTTATTAAAATGTTTATGTACTTAAGCCTTAGACCAAAGTCGTGTTAGTTATTCATTTAGATCAGAGCTGATTTTATGGGAACGCTGAATTAGATTGTAGATTATTACCGCGTCGTACTTGACTTCGGAAGATGCCTTGTACAAAATGATGAACAGTGGTGTTAGCCTGTAACAATTCAACTCAGTTGAGAAAATAGCAGGTGAGCATAATTGAGGCTCATAAATCATTTCGAAGCTGTCACCCATTGAGCATGGCATTTGCAAATACTGCTCAATTATTTGAAATGCATGTTGATAGCATTTTAAGTGCCTTTACAGATTCAATTTTATTACGCACTCTTGTTCTGTTTTTTGCGTGTGAGATTCAAAATGACAAGAGACATGTCGCTATATTGAACTTACAATTTGTCACGTATGATATTGTAACTTCTTGCTCTTGGCATAGGTGATTATCCTGATCTTCAAAGGACCATGAAAATCTAAAACAACTCAGAGATGTCTACATGCCGTCGGAACAATGAAGTGATCATTGTATCGTTTCGTTTAAAAATTAATTGCTATTCAAAAATAACTTGGATCAATAGAATAAGATGGTCTTTACGTGCGGTGAAGAAGGTGATTCTGTAAAGGTATTTTTGTAAAATTACAGGGGATTCTATAGACGCGTGTATCAGTGTATCATTGTTGACGTATGATATACAGAACTTATAGTATAAGCTGAAATTACCTTTAAATTATGTGATGTTATGCTTGTCATGATTTTATCCTGGTTTATTGCACTTCAAGCTGCTATTGAGCTGCTATTGAGCTTTAAGAATTCGCATTGTGTTCTCAATTGATTAATTAAGTTCTATTAACATAACAGTTGTAATTGCTACTAATAATACGTTGTACGAGTGTACTGTTATTTTGTATTCTTTGTGTTCAAAGTTGAATGTACTGAAATCTGTTTTCATTTATGTTATTGGAACTGTTTATCCTGATGTTGTTGCTTCACAGACTCTTGACAATATTGATGGTTTGAAACATGTTGTGCCAATCCTCTGTGCCATAAAATATTTGATAAAAAAACGTTGCATTTTGTACGATGTAAGGCCAGAACGTGGATACGATTGTATTTAATTTGTACCATTTAGATAAATAGTGATTTTTTAATAAACTATTTAATAAACTAAACGTTATTTTATTTGTATAGTTTAGTAACCAATGATACTCAATGTTTACAAGTATTGTTTATTAGGAAAACCTTTTAAAATTAAATCTTAAACTAATATACTTATTCTACTTATACAGTCCGTTCATTTGTACAAAGATACGTAAGTAATTACAGAAAAATTATCACAATTATTACTATAGGTAAGAACAGAAATCGAATAATAAAACATCACCGAGCGAGAAAGCGTAGCGAGACGAGCTAGACCATCTCTAGAGTCTAGAGAGCATATAGAAAATATCTACTGTCTAAAGTTCTACTATTTAATATTACAAGTCGCACCCCGCAAGTGACTGGACAGTCGAGTGGAGCGAATGGTGCGAGTATTTAATCTAAGAGAAACTAATGAGTCTCTTTCTAGACAAACCTAACTCTGAAGGGTTTCTTATTCTCTACTCATTACTGCCTTAAATATTAAGATAGCTATCTCTTTCTAATCGACTTCTAGTTTCCTAAAGTTGCCGGTGAGTCCCCTCATAGCGTCCCCTACAGCGTCCGGTCCCATACAGCCGCCGCCCGCTCGAAGAGCAGAAACAGCGCCCTCTCTCGCCGCTTCACTGTACATCTCCAGTCTGACTGAAATCTTGTCGTTGAGCAGCAGAATGTCACGACGACTGGCTAGTTCCACCTTCCAGAGGTCTGGAATAAGAAATTGTATGGACACTTGGGCACAAACATTCTCTATTCCGGGTCTGGGTGTTACTATGGTACATCGTACCGTTTGTACCTGGTACTCGTCGTTTCTGATAGGTATCCGTGGCATACGGAGGGGACCTGTCGTTGATAATACGTTTTAAAACGGCAAGGAAACCCGACTCCAATGTTGTACTCAAGAAAAAAATTGCAAATTAGTATAT
This sequence comes from Epirrhoe alternata, assembly GCA_963565295.1. NCBI lineage: Eukaryota > Metazoa > Arthropoda > Insecta > Lepidoptera > Geometridae > Epirrhoe > Epirrhoe alternata. The sequence continues at coordinate 10,085,696 of OY751375.1, forward strand.
CTAAGGTTTTATAAGTATTCAAAGTAAGTTAGTATGAGTCAGTGGCCAACTCTGGTGACGGAGTTTTTAGGCCGCCTAAAGGCCTCCGTCGTGGCTTAACGACTTGAATAGCCGGGACTGACAATTTAACGTGCCCTCCAAAGCACGGAAGCGCTCAGATGAAAATGCCACTGGCGGTCACCCATCCACTTACAGACCGTTTCGAAAGTTGCTTTACTTTCGCGATCACTATTCATAATTACGTATTAAATAAACGGGATTTATCGCGTACCTTACTTTATTATTTCCCTTGGGAATTTTTTTCCCTAGGGAAATAATAAAGTAAGGTACGCGATAAATACGTAATTATCAAGAACATGTTGTGCCTAAGTATTAATCCCTCAGTAGGTATACTGACCAATCATTTCCTTCATGGGCATGGTGCCTCCATATTCTTTAGGTAGTAGGTTTTTGTCGATTTCACAGTCTGCAACGGCGCTGTGTAGGCAGACTCGCTTGCGGATCTTGTCAGAGATCAGCGCCATGCCAAAGTCGAGGGCAAACTTCACAGTGGGATGCACGTTGATGCCGTAAATCTCTTTGTGGCGAAGGGGCAACGTCCTCTGCAGACGAAGTACGTTGTTTTATTATGTAAGATTACATTATATTATATGACCCTAGCAGCCTACGGACGAAGAAAGGTTGGACCTCAGTGAGAGGAGGTTTTATCAAAAAAAGAGGAAGAAAGAGGGGAGGACTCTGATGCTTTTGATGGAGCAAGAGCACCTTAGCCGCCCTGGATCCACCATATTTAAGTATATATAACTAGCTGCGCTCCCGCGGTGTGACCCACGGCCCCTCGGGATTTTTCAGGATAAAAAGTAGCCTACGCCCTTCTCTGGGATAAAACCTTTATCTATGTCAAATTTTGAGTTGTTCCGGTCAGATCCCCCTTGTTCTGATCCACCTTTCATGATTATTATTAACAATTTCCAGACTGATCCACCTTTTATTTTGTTCGTCCGAACGGATCCACCTAAATTTCGCTAAGAAAGTATGCATATTACAACAATCAAATATTTATGACTAAGTAAAAATCAGTTCTAATAGTTGTATCAAAAATATAAATAATATTTATATTAAGAACTATAAATTTTAATCTTAGCCTGTTCAGTGATTTGGGCGTGAAAAGGTAACAAACAGATAGACAGAGTTACTTTTATAATGTATTAGTATACATAGGCGGATCCAGGGGGGGGGGGGGGGCAGTGGGGCACGTGCCCCCCCCCCCAGAAGATAGTTTTGTGTACCTACTAACTACGAAAAATTTATAAATCGTGAAATTTTTGTCAGTTTTTGTTTCTTGTGCCCCCCCCAGAAAAAAATCCTGGATCCGCCCATTGGATATAGTATATTATATAGTATGGATGTTTTTATCAATCTAGACCGATTCTATTCCCTTTTGTAAAGTTATGTTCTGTAGTAAACTGATGAGTAACGGAGGATCTTACCTCGCCATTCTTCACTATCCTGACAGCTTCCTTAGGCGTAAACAGTGTGAGATGTGGGAAACTGACTCCCTGTCCGTCTGCGAAGTGCACCAATCCCCTCACTTGTGTCTCTTCATCCTCCAGCAACGTCTCGTAGCATATTCCCATGACACGGCACATGTCTTGGTTGGTATATTTGTACGGGTCGAACACACCTGGGAAGTGGAGTCAATGATCTTGCTGTAATTTAAACCTACCTTTAAAGTTCTCTTACCTACATCATCCACAACATATTTAATATCAATTCTTCAACAAAGAAATTTTGAAATTGCGTGATTTAGGATTGGGAGGAGACTGTTTAATTTCATTGACGACTTCAGTGGCGCAGTGGGTGAATGCCCGCTTGGGACGCAGAAGGTTGCGGGTTCGATCCCTGCCGCGGGATAAATGTTGTATGATCTACAAATATTTATCTCGGGTCTGGGTGTTTCTATGTATAATAATGGTATTTACAAACAAAAATAATAAAAGTAGTATATCAGTTATCTGGTTCCCTATTACAAGCTTTTCTTAGTTTGGGGCTAGATGATGCTGTGTGAAATGTCCAGCATTATTATTATTTATTGCGTTCAAAAAAAAAGTACCTAAGGCTAAAAGCTTAATGATTTTGTGCATGATGTAAGTGCTAAAACGTGAAATATGTGCAATAAGCGGTGTAGCGATTTATCAAGACAGGTTAGCGGATAAACTAAATATTGCATATAATAAATGAAATGTAAGTATACTACTTGTATATCTGATGTATTGGTGGCATTGCATAAGAGATATATCTACCGGGCCTGTACACGACCACGCGCCGACCTCCTTTGTCTTTGAAGGGACTGACAAAAATGTACCTGCGGACAAAAATAACAATGTAGAGCTGTTCATCTATCTACATCAGCTAGATATATAAAATGTAGGTAAATAGGTACAAAAAATCCCTCCCGTGATGGCGCAAGCACCACGCGAAGAGTTCACAACATGTTGCGTTATAGTAATGGTCAGATATAGGCTTAATAACCTTGTACTGTCTCAGACCACACATCGCTTTGTGTCGTGTGCGTGTGCCCATATTTTGCGTGTAGAATGATGTACTTATGAAATATTGCTATTTAAACATTGCATAACGTGACTTTGACGCCCGCAGCCGCAGCCTTGAAAACAAGAAATGTTATCGGACCACGGTGCAAGTGCCGTTTTTTGCCACCTACCTAGTAGAGTAGAGTGGTCCTTGACCAGCAAAACGTATACAGGGGTTATGTAACTTCCTTTAGAAAACTCTGATTATTTGTTAACTTTTATTAAATACCTACTGAATTTCGAATTTCAAACTTTCTCAGATTAATTTTACTAAGTAAGTACCTATTTAGTAAAAAAAAACCTTTTTTTAGTTTAGTCTTTTCGGGAAGAGATGTTAATTGATTAGGTATTTAGTATTTGAACATTATCACAGAGTAAGCAAATGTCAATCCTTTCTTTCTAAAAGCTCGGTCTTGCCACACTCATTAAGGTACCTACTCCAAGAGGTGGGCTTACAATGAACGGTACCTAATCTCAAAGTTGTCCCGGGAAATGTCCAAACATTAAAATTGTCACTTACCCCAGATCAATAAGTTCCATCATGGTGGGCAGTTTGTAGTCCAGCTGGTTGAAGGCAATGCCCCACGACTGACGCAGCAGGATGTATCTCTCCATTGCCTCCTGGGCCATGGGAACGCTGAATTTCTTGGCGCGGAGAAAGCGAAGTAGGTAGTTTGAATCTAAGAAAAATAAAACAAATTGTGAGTTTAATTACAAGTTGTTATGCTATTCGCGTTTTCGCATCTCCGAAGTCTATATTTTCTTTTATTTTTGTAAATATTTTGCTACTTTAATTTATGCATTTATAATCATAATCTGCATTTTCTGAATTTACCTAAACCATTTTGGTCTATCACTTCACTAATACCTAGTAGGGATATGTGCTTATACTAAGATGGATGAGCACCATCTTTACTCTCTCACTATCTTTCTGAAATGTTAAATTGTGGTGTAGGTAATCTCTAATTTAATTCATAGTGTACCGAGCTTCAATCGGAATTATTATTATTTAATCGGAGTTGTCCCACTGCAGGACAAAAGCCACCCTTCTCTTCTTCCACTCCTTGCGATTTAACGCCACAACAGGCCAAGCTCCCAGCTTGTCCCACCATCTCATCCTGGGTCTTCCACGTCTGCGTGTCTTATTTTGTGGGGTCCACTGCGTGGCTCGCTTTGCCCACAAATCTTCCGACATGGGCAGACGTGTCTGGCCCAGTTTCACTTCAGGCTGGCGGCTTTGTCACGGTATTACCTACTACATTTATAAGCCTTGTAAAAGCTTGTTTGTTGCCAATCGAACTTGTTAGAGTGGTCCAATAATTAGCGAAGCATAGCGTTTTGGTTCAGCAACTATCAGTGGAATATCAAATAACGTAATGAATCATTCACTTCATCTAGCACACGTTGTTGGTTTGACTGAAGTAGACTTGTCAAGGTAATGATTCTAAATTATATAAACGTTACATTGGTACAGTACACACAACCAATCTTTAACTCTCTAAAGTTAGGTGAACTAAAGGATTGCGCAGGTTTGATAAATATAAATAAATATAAAGTAGGCGAGATAATAATGACGATGCAAACTAAGCAAGTGAACGAGGCAGCAAAGCTGTCTTTGTTTTTTAGGTTTCATCAAAAATGGGTTCTGTGCCTCAGAGAACTAAAGATCGGTTGTGCGTACTGTATGTACTTATTAGATAAAGTTTGAGTATGATGTATGATGAATATAATTGGGACGCGAATATTCTCCTAGTAGGTAAGAGTTATCGAAATTCCTTAATAATTTAACTACATAGTACTTTTTAAACTCACACGATTTAAACTCATTTTTGTTTTAATAACGAGATCGCGTATAGGTTTTCGATAATACCCGGTCGAAACGTCGAGGTAAGATAATAGTTCGAATATTATCGAAAACCTATACGCGATCTCGTCCCGTTATTAAAACAAAAATACATAGTACTTACCCATTCTCACAGCGATGAACTTGGGATTCTGTTCCATCCAGCTCCGAAGGGCAGTCAAGGCCTGAGTCCTGGAGTTCTCTGTCTCCCGAAGTTCTTCCTCTGCTATTTTCTGCACCTCCGCAGACAGAGAGCAATTATACTCTTCCGCGTCGGTCAGGTAGCGTTTTGACAATCGTCGGGCCATGGTTTACTGGGTAACAAAACAATAAAAGCCTCGTGAAGAAGAAATATTATAGTCGCTTTCGAGAGAGAATGGTAGATGTGAGACACAAATAGTCTACCCAGGGTTAGACCCTAAACCACGCGCACGGGTTCGTTCGCGTGGTTCAACTATTTTTCGGGTTTTTTCAACTATTTTGCAAGTTTTATCAAAGCTTGACAATTTTATTAGCAGAATTAGAGTGGTGAGTTGCAATAAATGCAAGATACATCCGAGTAGGCAGGTACTTCAAGTTAATTTGCTTGAATCTCACTGGTCTTGTTACATGAATGTAGGTCTACTCATTAAAACTTACTTCGCATTGCGTCTACAAGTGCCTACGCTTGTAGACATATCATTACAGATCATAAACATTATTACCAAAACATTTGTAGGCATTCACTTTTTGAAGTGTAAACTTCTTTTGTTGGTCATTTTTTGAGATGGGAAAAAAACATTGAACTCCTTTAGGTACCTCCTGTACCTCTTTAGGTAGGTTTACTCGTATAAATATCTGCTATTTCGACCTCAACGCCATAAGAGACGGTGGCCTATCGGTTCAAAACTTTACTTACGATGCGGCATGGGGCTGGATCTTATCCCACAGAGGCGATGTACTTATTGCATTTTTTTTGAATGACCATAAATGTCCATACAATTCCATACATTACAGGTTTTAAACCCAACGCCTAGAATTAATGAAATTAACGAAAAGTCTTAGGTACCTACTATTACACGGTTGCTATTAAATCTAAAGTCTAGGTTGGTAGGTGTTGGTAATTCTACAAAAACTACCTGGATATTGTAATAATTTATTTATTCAGTAAAAATTCATATTGTGCCTGAAAACCATACTAGGTTTGAGTAGGCAGTAGGCACTCACATTCGTCTAAATTATATTAAGGTAGATAATTAAGAACTTTCAACATCGTGCTTCCAATTTAGCACCTGTCTATCTATCATGCATTTCATATTACGCCTATCATAAAATTATCCATAAGTTGTACCATGCAATCAATAGATAAATGTGGGGTGCCGCATACCAGCTCTTTCACAACGGACTTGCAAAATATTTGAGCATACATCGGTGTCGAAATGTGGCACTCAATCAATAGGACGGACAGGATAGGCCGTAAGAAAAGTTACCATACGACGTATAATCAGCGACAAAAGTTCATAAACATTTGATATTTTTGAGTCTCCCTTCTTCGAAGCTCGTAGGTACCCTACCCAAAATGTGCCAATATTTTGGGAACAATCCTACGAGCTTTCCTCCTATGAAATCCTTGGCCTTGCACCATTTATATAATATTCTCACATAGCACGATAAAATGTAACTCAAAAATCTCCTATTGTTTTTGTTCTGTCGCTGACTATAAATAAATGTCGTATAACAAATTTTGAGAGAAAAAAATATTATTTCAAGTCCTTCAGTCCTATAAACTATACAGGCCAGGTCATTCAGAAGTTTAGGAAAAAAATCTATGGGTTTTATATAGCGCTCCTACGCACTTCGTTGTGCCATAGTTTACCAAGTCATTGTGCCCTGGGCCAATTTAGCAACAGTGCGGCTCGGTCGACGTCATTATTTGGTAATGCACTCGACAGCATCAGCATGTTATCGTTATCTTCATCTTGTTCAGCGCTTGTTCAGCAGAATTAACCGATGTAATAGAGTTACAAGCGAATGCTTTATTGGCACTTTATTTCGATTTATTTTCAGGTTTACTGAGATAGTGACGAATAATGACGCTTCCTTCCGTCTGATTCAAGCGTTTACCAAAGAATGGTCCAGAATGGTCAATCTCCTTTGATAGAGTGACCTCTCAGAAATGATTTATTTCGTATCGTTTTTTTTAATTAAAAACTGATGCGAATTCTAGTAACTATCAATATTGGTTTTTAGATTCATACCGAAGTATTTTTTTCGCATAGGTAAATTCTTAGGTAGGTACTGTGAAGGTGCAAAAATACACACAATGAAAGCATAAGAACTAGCATTTCTCTGTTAGATACCTATTCATCGAGATCAGATTGGAGCAGATTTGAGATTGTTATGGTGGTCGGTATCGTGGTTAGGGTTATGAAATACGACATAATAGCATGAGACAAGCGGGGAGCTTACGAAATGACCGGTTACAACAAAAAGGTACATACAATTGGAGCATAGTTCGATCGTAGTTAACTTTGACATTATTACGAAAGCTTATGGTAGGCACTACAGTATCCCGTTAAGTGTAGGCAAAGGTTGCTTCCTGACGTTGTATAAATATCTAAGTAATAGGTAAAGATATAAAGTCCGAAGTTTTTATGGTACATACTTACAACAATTACTGAAATTATGGTTTACTATTAAGCTGATTCTAAATTAAAATTAGTAAGTACTTAGGTTGTTTTTAAATATATTATATACTTTTATATACTTTTTTAATTGTATGTACATATTGTAGTAGCTTAGTTTCTGCAAATAAATAAATTTATGACATATTTGTTAAGGTCTTTTTTTATCTGCGCTGGTACAGTTTGTAAAAAAGTAGTTGAACATTTTAGTTTTCATAACCCAAATAAAAAAAAATAAGTTCCTTCCTGATTATAATTGTGATGACGATAGAATTGCAGGTACCTAATGTTTCCAAATAAAAAAAAACACCGCCTATCGAGCTAGACAGGGCCCTATGATTTTTTTTAGTAGGTACATCACGGTACAAATTATTACTAATGTATAAAAATTGGTTCGCAGAGCACAATGAAATTTATGAAACAAAAGAGGAAGGAACCTAATTGCTCTATAAAACCCATTGGTACTTACCTAATGCAGATTAAAAAAAATAAGTAACTAACTATACGTCTACGTACTTATCACATAAAATACAATAAAATTAATTTCGCAAAGCCATTAATTATCAATTGAAGACAAATAAACGTTTACTGAAAAAATATTTGATTAACTAAAGATTTTTTAAGTTAAAAAACTTGCACGAATTTATTATTAAAAAAAAAAGACTTTTGTAAATCATTGGGCTAATAAAAGTAAACAAACATAAAACTCACGTGTTATGTTTCCCGCTAAAATCCAAATTTGGAACTGTCACTGAACGTGTACTGCGCGGCGAGAACTGGCTTGCACTGCTCCGTGGAGGTGAAACGCAGGAGGTTTTGCTTTCTAGAAGCTGCAACCTGCACCGATTCTCTTTGTACACAGATGTTTCATGTTTTCGGCTGTTACTATTATTCTGGTGTTACTGTTATTGTTGCAGAAGATGCAAACAGTTTCAAATAATAATCCAAAACAGTGTACAATTTTATTTTAAGATTTAATTCCGAATAACTTTTTCAAATAAATATACATTCTAAATGTATAAGTCTAATTTCAACTTTACTATTTTTAGAAAATCTTGGACACGCCATTGCGATGACTCTGAGTAGTGGTCGGAATTCTCATTGGATAGTTGGAAAGTCCTTCTTGTGACGACATATTACAGATAGGTAATATGTCGACAGATAGGTACACCTAAAAATTGAACCAGCAAAAGGCTAAAATAAAAACCTAAGCTTCAACATCTTGGGCGTGTTATTTTTACGAGAATCGTAAAAATATCTAAATATATAAGTAACCTTTACTGTCACACATTTCAGTGATGTAAAGAATGTGATCAAACATTTCACATATATTTTCGTAGTACGAGAATTATAATAAGTACTTTATACATTATAATAAATATAGAAGAAGCTTTCTGATTAGCAGACAATCAGATTAATAGCCTGGCCGTGGGTCTGTTTCATTCTTCTTTAGGATCCTATGTCCTCTCGATGGGGCAAAGGGCGTCCACAGTGACTCTCTATCTAGATCGGTCTTGGGCTTGACGCTTGATCTCACTCCAGGATTTCCCGATCTTCCTCGCCTCGTCGAGCCCCGTCCGCTACCAGGTTTGTTTGGGCCGACCACGTTTTCGCTTTCCTCGGGGGTTCCAATCCATAGCCTGTTTTGGTATATGGTCAAGACACCTTCGGAGCGTGTGGCCGATCCAATTCCAATTACTGCGCTTGATTTGTTGGTCGATCGGGGTCTGTTTCATGGGTAACTTTAATTTATTAACACTTTTTACCTACATGCTCGTAGAACAAGTAATTCGTCACATAAAAGATTTCAACGCGTTCCTATTGCTACGCCGCTACAAAATGAGTCAAAAATTTTGTTTCCCTTAACCTTTTCGATATCTACTCCAACAACTATCACAAATGTTGTACTGACTTAACAATCCAAGCGTTCCAAGGTATTAATTTTTATTTAAAACAAGTTTGAAGTATTCATATCAAACTTACTATATTATGCTTCGTTGTAAATATAAATATCTTGGGACGCTTAAAAATACATAGATTATGGACAAACGTAAAGCTTTTCAACGCATTACAAAATCTGCCGCAAGGTACCTTCAAGGCTTTTTGATGAAACCTTTTATTTCACATTTCTATGCATAAGTAACCATGCAAAGAAATTTAGGAAATCAAACACTTTGAAAATACTTTTGTTGAAACTGTCTAACGTATAACTACCTACTGACCATACCTACTGATTAACTAGTCATTTAAAAACTGTCGACACATTTAAATAGCTGTACATATTTTCAAAAAAATCGTCAAGATAACTAAATAACAAATACATTAACAGAAAAAAATAGTGGCATTCCAGGAGTGCCGACAGGAGTAAAAACTTGAAAGAGGTTTCGATAACGGTTCTAAACTTAAAAAAAGTACAAAAAAATAAAATGCAAAAAGTTAATGTTTTACAGTTTACTGGGATTCGAACTTGGGGCTGTCTCACCAGAGGTCACTCTAACACCTCGGCTATTGTGACGATTTAAATTGTGACGCAATTAGGGTAAGTAGGGTGAAGCTCTATTTTACCTTATTTTACGTAAATCTATTAAATTAATCTTCTTTAGTTACAGTTTTTTTTTTAATTTTTTAGTTTCAGATTTTTAGATTTTTAAGAAAAACTTAGAACTTAACACTATTTTCAAATCATGAGTATAGTTTTATTAAAAATTAATGTATATATATTCTGTTATGTATCGTAGCTTTTTATTTAACTTAGTCATTATTCGTTATATGGTACCTAAATCGCTTCCACAATTGACGACCTCTGCGGCGCAGTGGGTGAAAGCCCGCTTTGGACGTAGAAGGTTGCGGGTTTGATCCCCGCCGCGGGACAAATGTTAAATGTATGATCTCTAATATTTATCTCGGGTCTGGGTGTTTCTACGCATAAATGTATTTACAAATAAAAAAAAAGTATATAAGGTAAGTAGTAAGTACTTAATTCAGTTACTGGTTCCCATCATAGTACGCTTTGCTTAGTTTGATGTTAGATGATGCTGTGTGAAATGTTCAACATTATTTACTTATTTAATTAAGAACTCTATGATCGACTTTCATGTAGAAAATGTTGTTAGCCCCTGGTTTTAGCTTACGCATACTGCGTTAGTATTATATAATGTCATCTTAAGTTTTTATACTTACAAAAAATTGCGTACCTAGATGATTAAGGTCAGCGTGTAAATATAACAATTTTGCGGTAATATACACTAGCGTTGCAACATTTCATGTTTGTTTAACGCAATAATAGGAAAAAAATTACAAAAAATATGTAATTAGGTATACTATGAAACAGTTATTGCACGACTAATATTCAAAATAAAAAATGTCCGATTAGAACTAATTACCAACATCCCACTCATATAATAAAGCTGAAAGTTTGTGAGTTTGTTTAGATGTTTGTGTATCAATCACGCCTAAACCAGTGAACCGATTTCGATGAAACTTGGTATAGGTCCAAATATCTAAACATCCAAACATCTAAACAAACTCACAAACTTTCAGCTTTAATAAATGAGTGGGATAGTAGTATGATTATCAAGATTTTTATATTAACTTTTTATTATTATTATAGTCAACCGTACCTAGTAGGACAAGGACAGAAAATAATGATTGTGATGAAAATTGAAGATTCATCAGTAAATGCGTAACGGTATTCCACACTTGCGGCACGAGATGAAAGTCACTGCACTGCGCCTGCGCAGGCCAAGGTCACACTCCAAAGGGCAAACCCGTCAGAATAACTAATGATTTCACTGTGCCTACAAAATAACATTTTCTTAAACAAATTCAAAGGATAGTGGAACAGAGTGCGATCAGTATGACATCAACTATTTAGATAGCCATTTATATTTTGAGTAACTTGACCTGAGATTATGTCTATCGTACCTTGGGGATACAGTCGTTTTTTAGTTTCGTTTCATTACAATAAAAAACAAGTCACTTTTAATATTTTTAATTCCGGTTCATGTGTGTTTAAATAAATTAATTGAAAAAATCAATAAATAATTAATAGAAGACATTTGCATCGAATTTATCATTCAACCAGAAACATAAGGGTCATACCCAAGAGTAAGATTAGAAACATTCTTGTATACAACTGAAGGGTCAGGAAAGAGCTTGGTGAGCAGAAATACTTGATATTGGTCGACATTCTGCAAATAAAGAGCTGATTGAAATATAATAAGTTTTTGTTGAAGAAATCTTTTTTCAATGCAAGCTTTTAATTTGTAATCGTCATCAGCTAACAGCCACACAGATGGAAATGAGCAGAAAACCGTGATATCCAGAAAAACAGATATTTTACTGTAATAAGGGTTTCCATGCAATAAAGCTCCTGACTCCAACATCAGGATGATGATTTAGACAGGAATTCATTGACTCATTGCACCATGACCGTATAACTTTTGGATCGAAAGGCGGTGCCACATTCACCAGAGCTCTCAGGTGAATAATGATATAATTCATGTGTCAAGTTAACCCCCTATAAGGCATCCTTAAAATCTCCCTATTTCGAAATAGTCACGTAAAGAAGGGGATAATGTAAAACATTTACTTACATTATCTAGAACAAGATCCTCGTCGTCGGCTACCGCGTCGGGAAGTCAACAGTTTGGACGCTTCAAGCAACATCAGTACTAGTAGACCAAAAGCAATCACCAGGCAGGCTATGTCGCACACTCGCCCGGCAGCCACCTTCGAGCAGACGTATGATTTACAACAGAGTGCTATGCCTCCCTCTGCTCCTGCTGCAGGTCCATTACCCGTGCATCCTGGGGGTCCGGGGCAGCCTTTGCTGGAGAGAAAGATGAATTTTACTGTTAGAAAAACAATTTAATCTCCTAGTATGTAAAAGTAACTCTTTCTTGTGTGTAGCCTTTTCACGCCTAAATATCTAAACATATTTTGAAAGGCATGGTTATTTAAATTGCATTTCCAGAAAGGAAATGGATTCATGGGGATACGAGATAATGTTTTCAAAGCGGAAAAAGTTTATTTTTACCCAGACTCGGAACAAACACTGTTTGGAACAACCTACAAATGGCAAAGCTACTAAGATTTGAGTGTCCTTTGCATATCATTTTTGACAGGTTTCTATGAAAATTTACTCCCAAGCTTTTGATATTAGATTGCTTTTGATAATAGCTTCACTGCGGAAATTGAGTACAGGAATCTACCGTACCTAGACTCAGAGCTTCCTTGCCCTGACATAGAAAGTTTGAGATGTTGGGTGGCTCGCTCCACATTGATAAGTGGCATCACGCAGCGAGTTCCGACAGAGGTCACACACCAGTGGGACTAATGTTTGCACGATCTGCAATATTTGTTCCGGGTCTGAGTTGTGTTGTGATACAAGTAGTAAATAGACTGCTATTCTTGACAAAGGTATAGAGAAAAAGTGTTTGCGAGACGACATCGACGCTTTCGAGAAAAGTTGCAAGACGGCGAGGGATAAATATGGGTGGCGGAATAATACTTAAAAAAAACCTATTAAGTAGACGAGTACAAAATATGAAAGATTCAAACAAAATAATTATTGATTTAACTATGAAGATGCCTAATTCGAAAAAGACATACATTTTCTCATTTATTTGGAGATCTCTAATAAAGCTAAGTTCGTGTCAATATCGGTATGTATGTACGTGGCCTATGCGTGTCTCCTATCAACTGATTCATTCAATATAGATTGAATACCAGAACTGAGTTATAAGATCAGCGAACCGTCACGCTGACATCATAGAGGCTGTAAATTATGTAACAATATTAGACATAGAAGGTACTATCTGTTTGAAAAATTTACGTTGCGTTGGATGCGGTTGCCAAACGCCGTGCGATGTTTCCCAACTGTAGGTAATTGTTGTTACAGCACATGACGAGAAAAGTGAACATTTTTATGATACGACACGATATTATTTTGGGTCTGGGTATTTCTACGTATTTAGTGTATTTATTTACAAACAAAAAGTATATAGTATGTCAGTCATCTAGTACCCATAACACAAGCTCTGCTTACTATAATCCATTTCTGAAGGGTTGAGATTGGAATACAATACCTTCAGATAAAAAGTCTACGCACTATTCCAATCGGTCACCACGGCACCTAAGCTGTCAATGCTGGACTATTATAAAACCTAAACTCTGGAATAAGCATTAGCATCAATTTTTCTTAAACTTTTGGTCAATATCATTCCGACAGGTGGACCATAGCTTGTAACCGAGATGGTATTCAAAAAATACTATTCTGTAGTGTACATTAAGTAGGTACGTCAATCGTAGTAGGTTATTTTGTCGTGTCGCCATAACTAAATAGTTACGAAGTAGAAGGGCAGCGCGGTGACTGAGTGCTGGCGTAAGATTAATTTGGCGAAATGAGAGTGCGTACGTTGATACGCATTGTGAGTAGGCTAGCACGAGTTTCAATATTTATATTGATTTTAATATTAATATAATGTAATTACATCCAACAAGCGACGCGTGATCCAAGTTCTGGCACATATTTGGACGATCAACAATACCAACTTGGCTATCTACAGATCGGTTTTAATGATCCTTAGACTGATTTTAGTGTATTTTGTAAATAATGAAGCATAGTTTCTGTGAAGATACATTATAACATAAGAGGTTCTTTGCGACATGACGCTAATCAATTCCATTGGAAGTGTTTATACTCGTATTTATTATTGACTTTTATTGATTTATTCATTAGCTTAACTAAGCCATTTAAACGTTATATTATTGGCTTAGTTTAAGCCAATAAGATCACTTTGAAATATATTTTAGCTAGTTTGGGAGCCTATTGATTCAAAATATTTTGTACTCGATAATTATGTCAATAAACAACATAACAAAATGTTTACTTTTACTTTATTATTTTAAGTAGTTCTCTATTTCGTTCGTTCAGCATAATGCTTCGTCCGCACTTTATTAGCTACACCTTGTTTTGTAAGTTTGAGAAATATTTTACCTATGTATTGCGAGACCATTAATCTATGTAGATCTAACGCCCTTAGTTCGTAGCAAGTAGTCTCGAAAGTGGCCTTGTGAACTTTGATAATTAAAAAAAACAGGATCATTACTTATTGCCAAAGTGCGGTACACATTCTCTCAGATCTTAAACATCTCCCTTAGACACAAATGATCCCTCGTTAAGCAATGATGGAGGCCTATTGGTGGCCTAATAACTCAGTCACTAGAGTTGGCAACTAACTTATACGAACTTACTTTATACATTACTAGCTGTTCGCCGCGGTGTACCCCTCGATCCCTCCGGAAAACTTCACTTCCCCGGGATAAAATATAGCCTATGTTCATTGGGGATAATGTAGGATTCTATTGGTGAAAGAATTTTTCAAATCGGTCCAGTAGTTTCCGAGCCTATTCATTTCAAACAAACAAACAAACAAATCTTTCCTCTTTATAATATTATTAGTATAGAAATAAACTGAGAGATTAGTTGTAGTTAGTATAAAAAAATCTAAATTATTACTGTGTGTGTAGATTAGTTTCTGTGGGTGTAAGCGATACTGAGCGCTCATTCGTCTATGGAGTATTCTCGAACTTACGCACACATTAACCAAATGCATCGGCATATAAAACAACAGGCACTTACGAACAGGCCTTAGCCATATCAGAAGGAGATGTTCATGAATCCCGAAGCCACAATGCGGCAGGCCTGGGTCAACAGGATCAGTATGAACGTGAACGCGACGCAGATTAGCACGATCTCCACAAGGTCAAAGTGACTGCATATGGTAGAATTAGGAGGAAACTCGGCGGAAGCCATCTTCTTTCAGTTTTATCTGTAACATACCTTGTATGTTACCAGCAATCTTAAGCGAAAAGTCAAAAAATGGATGGGTTTGTTAGTGGAAATTCAGCGGAGCGCTTCTGTGTTTCGGAGGGCACGTCACCGCCAGTCGGTCCCAGCTGTTAAGCCTTTAGGCGACCTAAAACTTTTGCCACCAAAGTTGGTCACTATATAGCTCATACGAACTTACTTGCCGGCGATCTGTATCTGTACCGGTAGTTCCAAGTTAATATGCACTCTAATCCCAAGGCACTTTACGGCGACATTTATTCAGACAGGTATTCTAATTAATAGGTAAGCGAAATGATTAGAATAATGGCTGAATAGAATGTATGAATGTGAAAAGTAACACTTGTATTTAGGAATAAATGACCATGAAAGAAATAGATTGATAAAAGCTGAACTTTATGTGTTTGTAAAAGTATACATACATCACACCTCCTTGCCATTGATGTGAATCACAAGCTTTGAGTAACCACGTTGATATGTTGACATCGTGAATGAGTGACCTGTCACAGAGAACGTAATTATAATGTATTTGTTGCAGATGATGTGGAGAATTTAATGACAGTATTGTGTTTCATACGAAAAATCTAATGATTATTGATGGCATGCCTGTTAGGGCTAAGATTCAAATGCAATGTGTGCATTGTGCCACTGTGCCAATGAAATTGCGAAGAAAAAACATTGTGAGGAAACCATCTTGGATCCGGAACCTAAAAAGTTCGAAAAAATGATGACGCCAAGTGCATAAAAGGAACCTCCATAAATTGGTCCAAGAACCAGATCACGTCATGAAGAAGACAGGGAAATTAGAGTTTTTTTTAATTTCGTGGACGAGATAGATCAATTATTGAAATTGAAGGACCAACAATATTACATCATTGGTTGATTTTTGCTCCTGTTTTCAACAAAAAATCAAGGGTTTATCACAAAATCATAATTGAATTTAGAAAAAAGCTACCAGAAATCTTCAGTTGATAATTTTCCTGATATATTTGTATGCTATCTGCATCAATAGTATTGGAGGCGGCAAGGTCAACGCGCAGATGTCTGAAAAAATTATACTTATAAGTATTTACAAAAAGGTATTTTAGATATCTAACTAAAAAAAATATAAAGTAGTCTATTAGATATCGTTTCAAACAAGTTACCTGTACTTTAAAGACGATAATTAAGCTTTGATGATGCTAAACTCTACGTTAAAGTAATCTTCAAAAAAAGTTATTATATTTTATTGTTATTTCAGTTTTATCTAGATTCACAAAATATACCTACATAATTATTAAAACACATAGATAACTTACCACACTGATTATTTTGTTCTATTTCATTCATCTTGGCTTAGAAATTCATGCTGGGTGGCTTTTGCCGAGTAATTTTATTTACACAGAAATCTTGGGTCACATTTTACTTTATTTTTGTAAAGCTTGACAGCTTTTCGTTTTAGATCCATGTCAAAATTCTGTCATAATTTTATGATTAGCGCAAAAAACTGTAAAGAGTTTTGTCCACAAAGGAAAAAGGTTAATAAGGAATTTCGTTTTGAAAGATGTGCAGAGGATGTGCAGAGCGCCACCTATCCACTATACAACGAACAACGAAAAAAATCTAAATAATCAATTTTAACTCTATGATCCGACAAGTTGGCTTCAAAAGAGTGTGTTTGAATATAACTCACTATATAATTTTAACAATTACCGTTAGAGGGCGTGGTGGTTACTTTCACTAACAAACATATAGTAGGTGACTAGGTGCATGCTACTGGTAGGATTGTTATATGGAATAATTACTATTAGCTATTATTCATTTTATTTTTAACTATCCTTAAGTCATCTGATGTATCTAATACTTACAGCAAAAAATATAATATAATAATACTTGAAACACCCTATAAGTTTCTGTTATGGGCAGGTGGGCACAGCTCGGCACACCGGCTCAACCGCAGTACAAAGTGAACCTTTGCCGTCAACGGTCGTTGATATCAGTTTCCCGCGCTTCAACGTATTTATATTTCAAAAATTGTTTCATCAATGAACATCTTTATATTATGCGTAGTGTAATAGATGACCATGCTGAACCTTGAAGAGTTCAGTCGGCCGGTGGAGTCCATCATGCGATGTGAAGACTTCAAGAGTAACTTTGCGAGGAAGCTCTCCAACCGGTACACCACCAGGCCTCCTGTGGCTTCCAAACAGGACACAGCGCTGAAACTGCAGAAAAATAGCTCCGAACTCTCTGAAAATGTAAGTATTTGGCTCTACCATACATTGATTAGTATAATTGTTGAAGCAAACTAGTTTTATGTTTTGTGTCATCATCAGCCCAGGTAAATGGCAGCGCTGTTATTGTATGTTGCCATCAACATTTAAAAGGGAAGTAGGTAATCCCTTCTTCGCAGTCACGATAAATATATTATTCTAAGATGACAATTAGGTACCTACTGATAATAGGACGTGCACTTATTAAGTTAAAGTTGTCATAATTCTAATACTGTTAGTGTTTTGTAGAGCAGAGAAAACATTTTAATGATATCAAGACGCGTTACTTCTCAGTACCTATCTTCAAATTACTCAACTGCAACAGTGCAAATCCCTATTAAAAACTGCTAAAAAAATATATTTGCATACTTATTTTGTGTTCTGTTTCGGTACATAACAAGGTTAACCTCTCGGTCAAGGGACCATCAGAATTAAGATCTCTTTTTTTCAGTTCAGTTGTAGGTAGTTATTTTAAAAAGAGCTTAGCTCTTGTCACTTGATGTGTGTTGAGGTACGTAACGCCGGTATTATAGTTGTTCCAATTGAAGATCAGATTGAACCAACATCCATGGATTCGGTTCCGGTGCTTGAGCCCGCCGTTCTGTTTCTTTTATTTTAGTTCAATTTGTTATTTGTTGATATAACTATATAAGAAGTGAAAGTAGCCGGCGTAACGACACCTATTTATTATTCATGCACACAATAGCTTATAAATATTCATGCTTCCTTCGGGAAATGACTACAATTATTGTTTTCATGGTATTTTAGTAATACCCATTGGCTAGTCTCACGATCCCGCCTCACGATTGTGATGCGTGAGGAATATTGATTTGGGAGGATATAAATAATGGAACAAAGGGTTTTCCGTCAACCTTATACATGTGGAAATTACTGGGCCCATCCGTTACACAATATCGTGGGCATTGGATGAATGATTCAATTACATTTGATTCATATTCAGATTTATCTTTAGAAATCTAACTGGTACAGCATTCAAATGATAGTAATATAATAGTAGGTCAGCTGTCCCTGTGCAATTCATGTCCAGTTGTTGAAAACACAAAAATGCATGGCCTTAGCTGGGCACCAAATATCCATATGTAGGTATCAACAGTTAATATTCGCGATGACCATTCTCTTTAGAAGATAGTACAAGTAGGTCGGTGACAAGTCCAAGTATTCTCTTCATAATAACAACTTCACTGGGTATTTTTGAAGACCGTTCATCTAGTCCTTTAGTCCAAAACCAAGGTGTATTTTGTTCAGGGTTCCAAGTTAAAACTCATGACTATTATGGCCACACATTTATTTATGAATTCTTGAATTGTATTAGAGCTGTTAAAATTACAATTTTTACTGAATATTAAAATTTGACCCCACTCTGCCTGAAGTGAAGCAATCTATGATAAACTTCGATCAAATTCACGATAAAGCATGTTTACCTAGAAAGTGCTTGTACTCTCGATAAAATAAGTATAATAAATCAAACGAATTCTTCTGCGAATAAAACAAAGGGTTTGCTTTGCTCTGAAAAGAGAGATTCGCTATTTATAGACTTTTATATATCTTTCAATAGTCATTCTTCTATTTCATAATAAAGTTGAAATGCAAAGAAAATGCAACACGTGGTAACCATTGTTGAATTGTTGATGCAAACAATAAGCAAATCCTATTGTTACCACAGCTCTCGTTTGGGTCGTATGAATGTGAAATAATCATTTGCAATAATACCCATTCATATTTAAAATTTTAATTGTTAGGATGACTCTGACCCCATGAAATAAAGACTTTTTCAAGAGCGAGCTTTTGTATCCTATCGTATGCTAAGTTTAAGCCACTCGTCCGACCACGAGCGAGTGAGCGGTAAGCGATCAATATATTCAATAAAGCAATATTTTATCGCTCAAGAGACGAACAAAATTTATAAAAACCGTGTCAATAAAAGAGACACAAATATTTATAGTCCAACGCCGGCCGTTCACACCACCGGGTTTTTAACGTGGTGACTTTATCCGCTCTATGGCGTAACGGCGTAATCGCTCAGCGATACTCGCGCAGCGTTCAAAACTCAAGCCGAGCGATAAAAAGTCATAGCCCAGCGATAGAACTATACTCGCTTCAACGCCCGAGTACGCTCAACTACCAAATTACAGATATACATACATATGTACGAGTATATGATAGTTTGCCCATCCTTCTCTACTCAGATAGATACTACTGTCATGTAAATTATTGTTCCTTTTTTCTACGAATCAATGAAAATAGTTGGCCTCCTAAGTTAACAGAACTCGTATTATGCAGTAGGTGCCTATAGTTCGTACTTACGAAAATATATTTTATCATATAAAAGACATCAACGCGCGAAAAGTTCGCTCTGTATTTCAATGTTTCTTTTTTTTACTTATGCTTAGTTTCGTTTTTACGAATAATTGTTTCACCTTTGATGCACGAATGTTCTATTTTAGTAAGTAAGGTGGGATATTCTCTTGCTCGTTAAAATGAACCTCATTTGAAAATAATTGTGAGAATCGGAAGAAATGTTTCACATCCCCTCTCCATGAGATTTCGAGCGACAATACGAATAGATGTGAAAATATTTACATTCGTTCGTAGATCACCATAAATGATCCTGAATGTCCCAGTAAACCCACATATCAAGAGAAAAGATATTCTAAGTTTTGGTCAACATAATGATCGTAAAAATCAACTTCGTCTTAGCTTATCAAATTCTTCAGAGTCTGTAGTGTACCTGTGGTGTACTTGTGGTGTACCTATGGTGTTGTGGTAATGAGATTTGATGGATAAAGAGGAGATGAACTAAGTCATACCAACGTTTACAGCACCGCTCCGGGTGCTCACGGAAGTAGCTCATCGAGCTATTGTGAATCGTTCTCGCGATATGAAAGGATGATAGCGCACCACCATTGTTCTGAGACCTCTATCTCCTTGCTATTGGGATGTGGGAAACCATTTATCATTGAAATGCACGCACTGAAGCGTACGAGGTATCATGGATAAAGCAATATGTGATTAACATCGGCTGCGTTTTTTGATTGTTGATGTAAGCTTAAATTGATCCACAGACGCTGTTGAACAGACCGTTAGTGCAAGAGAGTAACATACTCAAAACTGAATGAATAATTTTTAAAATGAATTCCAAAACTTGCACCCACATGAGATTTAAACCCATAGTTTTTCCGTTTCTTGGAAGATGCTAAATGTTGTTTGTTGAATGAGCAGCGAAGAATTATAACAATTGGTGATATATTCATGCTTCTTCATGCAAATGAACCAGTGAAAGCTAAACAACGTATCCTCATGACATAATTCTACAATCTTGATAGACACTTGTTTCGCCCACTTATGTCCACAGTGGGGCAAGTGTGTAACTCCTTGTTCTGGTTTCTAAGAGTGGTTTTATTTATACATTGATACAACTTTTATTGCATGCCATTAGGAACTAGTTAGGCAGGTTGCTATTTGTTTGTGACTTGTTACCACTGTAATGTTGCTTTAGTTTTCATATTTAGCAAAGAATAATACGTAACAGGATCAGTTGCTACAAGAGAATAAGTTGTATCCCAAAGACATTCACGTACCCACAATATACTCTGCGCAGAACACGATTTTGTATGAAAAAACGTTCACTGCGCAGACAAACGGTTAACTTCACGAATGCCTAGATCCGTTGGGCGAAGTGTACGTTTCTATAAAGTTTGAGCAATTACTATCAATACCAATAATAAAATGAAAAGTCTTATCAAATACCAATATTAACAAAAACGTGGATAATTTCGATCGATCATCAAAGTTGAACAGTAAACAAAATAAAACATCACACCAAGAAGACAATCGTATTTCTCTGAAATCTCTCAGCCTGTGCTCTCAGCTTATGGTTTTGTGTGTCACAATCACAACAAAATTAGTCAAGATGTTTATGTAACCCTACACTCACAAGCTAGGTAATTAACCTCTTGGCCGAACTTCAAAGGCTTGCTTAATCAGTTACCAGTTCCCCTCAATCCTCAGATTTTTACGTTCTCATTTTTTCAACGTTTTTCACCTTAAATGAGAACGGAAAAATCTGAGAGAAATATCATAACAACTTCTTAGTTTTTTTCCATTTTTGAAGAGATGGGAATCCAAACTTTGATCAAGAAATATTCGTAATACTCGCGTATACTTACGATTCGGGACCCACTTTGAAAGTTTTGAAGTTTTGAAAGTTTGTTGAAGTATTGAAACGATTTTTTTAAATATTTAGAAACTGGATTTTAGAGACTAGTTCAATTATAAGGCCACAAGCCGCCTTTTGTTCGCTAAATAGTATAATTTGTTGGTTGCAGGTACGATATTTTCCTTTACCTTTTATAGCTCTAGTCTAACACAAATTTCATTTTACAAATGTGAAAGCTTTGATGGGTGGGTGGATGTTTGTTGCTCGTTTACGCTTACGGATTACATCCACAAACTCACTTCTTAGGTACTTATCTTTTCAGGAATTTATAGGTGTGGAATGCATTGATACTCTGGCCCATGATAACTATAATCAGCAGTTCTTTCAGATCCACTGCAGATAAGATGTACGAAACTGCGAGAAACTAATAGCTCAACCAAGTCCGTAAGTTTAGTTATTGTTGACGAAATCAGCTTTACGAATAAAGTAAATGTGCCTAGTATATTAACAAAGAAAATTACGGGTAGAGTCGTGTAGATAAATGGCTGATATTTCAATCGCTTTCTACTAAGTAAATGGCCAATTTGCCGGTAAACATAGACGTTTATGTTCTTTGAAATACATATAGGAATAAAGAAATAAAAAAATACGACACACAGTTTTTCTGAGCATAGTTATCATTTTTATAAAGTTTTCTAGTAGATAAGGTAGGATAAGGTAGTAGATAAGGTAGGATATTGGAATGTGTATTTTTGAGATTTTTTTTCGGACGAACCTAAATACTGATGGCCTACGAGGTCTATGTCAGACTTACCGGACTTTGGTGGACACAAAAGGCACTGGAACCTGAAGTCATTTATTTTAATTATTGGTGCAATTCAAATTGGAATACACTTTGAGTGACGTCCAACGGCAAAACATTCCTCTATTTACTAGCTTCACAACTCGAACACTGTTTTTAAAGTCTTCATACAATAATATCGTAAATCAATTGCGTTACTTTGCCTTTAGCTGCTTGGATTTAATTATATTAAAATCCAGATTTTTCGCCTAAATAAATCTTTTGAAGTAGTAGGCGAGACATAGCGCCATACTGAAAAATACTCGGATTGACATTTCCAATAATGATGAGCCCTTTATTTTCATTGGCCGGCACTTTTGACTTTTAGGGTCGATTCACATCTGACCGAAGATCCGTCGCGTATTATCGGTCGCGGAACGCCAGAACTGACAAATGTATAGAAAAACACTCGACCGTTCACAATCGACGGATGATACGTTAGTCCGTCAAGTGTGAACGGTCGAGTGTTTTTCTATACATTTGTCTGTTCTGGCGTTCCGCGACCGATAATACGCGACGGATCTTCGGTCAGATGTGAATCGACCCTTAGGCCCAACCTTGTATGAAACCTGAATGGCCTCCTTTTTCGCGTCTACTTACGATAATGATTCTAATCAACCACCGGTGAAATTAAAAAATCGCAATCCAAATGATCTGTGAAATGCTAATTACTTTTGTTTACTGTGTGAAAACAATCTAACGGCACGCGGTAAATCTTTCCACAATTGTAATTTTGAATACAATCATGACTTTTTTTAGTGTACAAATTCTGAGGACCAATGAAACTAAAAGTGCGCGTGTGAATGTAACTTAAAAATCCCTATTATGATTTTTACACTATAATTACCCGACTTTAATATTTTACTTATAGGGCGCGGAGTTTCTGAGAAAGAGGTGAGTTTTACGGGAAACTATTAATTCCTCAGGAAAGAAAGTTATATGGGACCATCTCGGTTCTATACCCTTTCAAACAAAAAAAGAATTTTGGAAATCGGTTCATAATTGACTGAGATATCGGTGAACATGCATAAAAAAACATAAATACATAAAAAAAACATACATACAGCCGAACATAGAACCTACTCCTTTTTTTGAAGTCGGTTACTAAAACATTTAATTTACTTGCTGCAAGATAAATGCTTACGACGTTACTCCTAGAATCACTCGGACAGACACTCGGTCAACAGCCTTATCAGCCTATTAGCAAAATAGGCACGTATGAGTGTGAAACCTCAAAAATGCTATTCCATTCTTTAACTATGAAAAGTGTAAGTAATAGGTTCACCAATCAAAAAAGTCTTTATTACTAAAGGCTACCTTCTTTACTATACTGTGGTTGATTTGCGGTGAGCGAACTGCTATCGTACAGATGCTGTAAGTAATTAAATTCGCTTCGAACAGTTCGAGTATAACCACTTATAACTAGAGTACAAGTAAGTTTTAGCGGTAGATAGAATTTTCTGGCTTTGAAGTTAGTCAAAGTATTTATTTGCTCACATGTGTGTAAGGTCAAACATAGTCTAATTGCTTTGCCCCATTTTACATTAATAACTGTAAATAAAAGAGTTAAAAGTAATAAGTAAATGATTTTCAACTTGTTACTTTGTGGTTTAAACTTTTTCTGCTGTAAATAGCTGGGTTCGCCAGATTTTTTTTGTATGAATATCAGTTGTTGTTGCATGATTTTATCTGATTCATAGCCTGCGTTTTGTTGAGAGCACTCTTGATATTATGTTACAAAAAAATGAGGTCTCTTGGACACTTTTGTTCGTCATTGAATGCTTTTTGTTACCATTTGTTGCGACTTGTGCACTTCGGTATTTGGGAAAGCGGGTTTCTGGTTAAAAAGATAGAATTTTTTAGATAATATCATAGAAATCTTGGTTTGTGTCAAAATCAAGGAAGTGATGGTAGGTTGGTGGAGCATGTCCGTTCCAAATATGTATATGGACGTGTTTTTGACATCTTAAAAGGTAAGGAATGATTTGATCTGAGAGAATGCTTACCATGAAAATCTGTTCTGTATATGTTTGAGGATAGAATGAAAAAACTCTTTATTGTACACAATATTACAAAACATACACAATCAATAAAACCCAACGAGACAATGTACAATGGGCGGTCTTATCGCTTAGAAGCGATTTCTTCCAGGATAGGTACATTTTCTAGTTGTTAAAAGATGTAAGCAGTTTCCAAAAGTCCCATATATTACAAAATATACCTACGTATGTCGTTTCTATCACCCATGTAAGTAAGATCGGCGAAGTAAAGCCTTTTACGGACTATTAGGAGTTCCAATGTACACGAAGGCTGCTACTTTTTGAAGCGATGCTGTCGCTCGATGCTGTCGCTCGATGCTGTCACTACTATCACGTGTATAATCACATACAAATTGACAGAATCGCGACTGTATCGATGCAAACGCACGTCAGCATCGCGACAGCATCGCTACAAAAAGTCGAGCAACAAAAGGAACGCGCAGCAACAGCAGTACCGCAACCGACTGCGCGTTCTTTTGTACGCGTACATTGAAACGCCTAGTCTGTACAAGGCTTTAGTTAAGATAAAAAATATGCCATTTTCTTTGTAGGCTTTATTGGCCATGTACAAGGCATCACAAACTCAAGCACCTTTCGTTTAAGTGGTTACATCATAGTCTACATTACTGTAGCTTCAGAGCTAAACGACTGCAAACAAACGCTCCGCTGACTTTAATTTGCTACCAACGAACTTTAGCATAAAAGCACGTTGGAAACCCTGAACTATTACAACTTTGAAGATACATAGTAAGTGGTTCCAACTGGCTGGCCACGGGGTAATTGTAGATGTGGGATCCGGGCTGAGTCAGACCCACCTGTCTTTGCGATAAATACTGTTTCTACTCTGGGGATTGTGTAAGGGGCGTCGAGGCGTGACGTGCGTACGCAGGATCGTTGGTTCTCTAATAGTTTCTTTGTGTGATGATATTGTGATGTCATATACATTATCCAATGTTTCGCCCTTCCAGCTGCCAACTTCCTGCGTGGATACAAAGTTTTGAGTAAGACAAATATTTTTTTAAATTATAAAAAAGTAAAAAAATAAGTAAGTTCGTATGAGTCAGGGGCCAACTCTGATGACGGAGTAAAAAACGTATTACTTATCCACACTAATATTATAAGATCCTTGGAAACCACGTATCAGATTTAAACAAAAAGTTTCACGGTGGATATTTACTGCCTGTCAGTACCATTTGAGATAAACTGAAACCAAATCAAAATCAAAAACTACCTTGACCAATATATAATCGACCATAAAACGGAATATTTAAGTATGGTAAAAATATTCCGAAAGTGTTCAGTGGGCTTAATAAGATCAGCAATCTAAACAGATTATACGGCTGTCGAAAACCTTTTTACCATTGTTTTCTCGCGTATCAGTAGATCTTCCGAGCGTTGCAGCACAAACTATTATCTAGGTAACTATTTAATTCAAACCTATAATTGGAGTGAGCTTTTTCTCATGAGAATCGTACCTAACTGTTTGTGCGAAACTTTACAGTTCACGGATATGTCTGTGGCATGTTACTAACATAGACACAGACAATTATTGGGGATTTGTTCTTACAAATACTCAATAATTGTCTGTGTCTGTGTTAGTAAATAGGAATGATGATGTTCGCGACACATACGTGAGCAGAATAATGTATATAAAAATACTTTTTATTCAGTTTCATCATATTTAGATAGTTTTAAACATAAAAAAAAAAAAAAAAAAAAAAAGTTTTAAACAATAATTAAGGCGTCACGTTTCTTCAAACCTTATTGAATTTGAATGTTGGTACAACAGTTTGATGACAAACAATGGTAAAAATGATTCACTCGTTCGAATAAACAACACGTTTTACATGATAAAGGACATACAAGAACCGATTCAAAAGAAAATGAATTAACAAACTGTTTCTATCCAACTGCATACGCAATACCGGATCTATAGAGCTGTTGTCGTCGACGGACGTGACTTAAATCCGTTGAAATCACTTCATCATCTAGGTACTCATATAAATAAATAATATGATTTGTGTAGGTCATCTTGAAGATGATGAAAACGAACTTTATCAGCAAGGCACAGTAGACAACGTTTTAAAGTATTAGACTTCTACTAATAACTAATATTAGATAGTCAGAGGCACTTCTATACATTTGGCACAAACTAAACATTTTTAAAAGATATCATTCTATAATTACGGGAATTCCTTATCCCATTTTTATAGAGGTGAAAGGCAAAACAAGTTATTATTTACTGGGATCAGTTGAGCTATCAATATATCGTTTTTAAGGATCCTTGGATGACTCAACTGATTCTATTGTTTTTATACCTATGTAAATATGTAGTAGTTTAGCTATTGAAGTCAAGTTACAAGCACATGGTAAGTCAGAGGCGTGCGTGTAGCGCGCGGCACGCCATTTGTAAGCGATGAACCTGTCGTGACGATGCAGTTCCTTGTAGGAAACTATAACTAATTACTTACTTGCTCAATTAATAATCTTTAGTTTTCAATCAACTGCCAAAAATAATTTGCTTTGCTGTTCAATTTTCCTAATAATCCGGACAAATTATGAAAAAGCGTAACCTAATTATAAATAGGCCAATGATAACAGATTCTCTCTATCTCTATTGTTATATGCATTCGATTTTATGTATTTAGACGTTATTAAAACATCTATCGTGTTAGGTCGAATCAGGTCAAAGTAAAACGTAGAATCATGCACATTTTTACGCACGCTTAAGCATCGGGCCTGAAGCAGTACCCTGGTTTCCCATGAACAAAATGGCAAACGATTAAACTGGATACAAGTCTGGAACACGGCTCGCGTGGTGAGGCAACGTCACGCGCTGGTGGAGCGTGACGCTTGCATCCGGCCGCGACCCTTCCGTGGCCTGGGCTTGGGGTCTGGGGTGCCCAGGCCAACCTAATTGTAATTATACGCAGTAAAAAACTTTCGATGCCAAGGGTATTGGGTATTAATGATCCCACAGGATTTGTAATCCTGTGGGATCATTGATTCATGTATCAAGTGATGTCGAGCGTAAAGGGGCCTCTTTGAATCTTTCCACCGACATAAACCTAATCCAGTGTTTTTCCCTAATAGCTGTGAACCGTTCAACGACACCATTTCACGATCTGCCTAGGCATATCATGATATGGCTAATTCATTACCCAGCATATCGTTCAATGCTCCACGTTTAAGAACATTTACTCAGATCTAAATTAGGTAGTTGGTTAGGTTAGTGAGAAAAATACGCAGGAGCCTAGCGAGCAGCGCGAGCGTGCCGCGGCAGCGCCAGAAATAAAATATTCCGCTATAAAATTCTATTTCACGATCTGCCTAGGAATATCATGATATGCCTAAGTATCGCTAGCCAAATCGTCAAACGTACGTTATGCAGTGGCATAGCTACCGGAGGGCTAGGCAGTGCAGTGCATCGGGGCTCCCAAGCTCAAGGGGCCCTCGGACTCTGAGTCAGAGCCCGAGAGTCCGGAAGGTTTTGAACTTAGGAAACTATAGGTAAGCATGCTCCATCTTAGACCTCACTACTGCTTAACATCAGGCAGAGTGAGGTCAAATGCTGACCTATTCAATAAAAAAAAAAATAGGTATAATTGTTTTGTAAATAAAAATAACTGCATTTTTCGATTTTTGAAAAAATGTACTAAAGTAACTACAGTCAGCCCAGAAAATGACGTAAAAATCGTAAGTTTTTACAAAAAATTCAAAATACATTTACATTTTGCAACAACCTGCATATTTTGACTTGATAAAACCTAAGCCGTTCAGTTAGGGCCCCAGTTTATTTTGCACCAGGGCCCTTGTCTACCTAGCTACGCCACTGACGTTATGGCGGGTGTAAGTTAGGCAAATCTTATAATGGCGTCATTCATCGATCTGCCTGCGACATATACAAAACCGGATTATAAAAATTACTGGTAAGTATACAAATTATTGTCCAAAACTGCACAACAAAAGAAACATTTCTCAGTGGTTAATGAGATCACATGACCTCGATGATTTCTACTTTTTATTACGTACCCAAATACGTCTAAGGCCTAATTACCTACTTGTATAAATATAGGGTCATTTTTGTAATTACAACGACCTGCCATGCAGCATTTTGATTAGTGAAGTGTACTATTTAAAGATTAGTGTGATCATGAGACTGTATTTTTGTTTTGCATACTTAACTTTTTCGGGCCTATGCCTATGCCTATCCAGGGTACCTATATCTTCTGAATTTCATCTAAATGCATTCATTAAAAGATTAGTAAGATTTCTGACGAATCATACAAAATTAGTTTGTATCAGTGTTATAAAACTATCAAAGGAAACTCAGCACCACTGCGGAAATGTGACAATTCTTTAGAAATAGATTTTATGGATCATGAAATGCATTTCCTGAGTTACTCTTCATTTAAGTTTATGCTCGTGATTCTGTTGTTCATTAACTAAGCGTCTATATAACTAATTTAAATCGTATCTAAGCAAAGATTTAAGTGCCGATAAAAATTGAATTGTGACGTTCTGAGTTTTTTTCCTGAGGCAGACAAATTTTAGAACCCTCAGATCAACATGCCGGTTTCCTCGCTTAGGTGGATAGGTCCTTCACCGTTTAGTGCACAAGATTTTTGGACATTATCTCATCAGCTAGCTGTCACTCCAGATAAAATAATACTCTGTTCAAATAGTATTTTGGTGTGCCGAAATTCAGCTCAATCAAACACCAGAAAGTGGGTCGATTCAGCCTGCAAGATTTGATCGGACAAACCAAGAACGAACATTTAAAAGATAAAAGCTTGTAAATTGGCAATGAATGTAGATTAAACCGATTATAAGTCTGGAAGAGCGGCACATTGATGTTTATGCTTTTAACGCGTTTTTTTTTCAATCTTTCATTGAGTCAATCAATCAATCAAACTTAAGAGCTCAGCTCTTGTCGGTGCAATGATGCAACTTCCTCCACCTCTCCCTTTCCAATGCAGATTCCTTTACTTCTAAACGACATGACAGCGATCTTCTCCTTTACTCATGAAATTTATTCTAGGCCTGCCTCTTCCTCGTCTTCCTTACACTTTTCCTTCTATGATGTTCTTAATAAAGCTGTCATGTCGTATAAGATGTCCAATCATTTTTCCTCTTCGATTTTGAATGGTGTTCATCAAAACCCTTTTCTACTCAATTCTTCTCAGCACTTCCTCGTTGGTAACCTTCTCTGTTCAGCTAATCCTCTCCATCCTTCTCCAGCACCACATTTCAAAAGCCTCCAACTTCTCTCTATCCCGCTGTGTCAAAGTCCAAGTTTCGCATCCATAGAGAGCTATGCTCGCTCCACACATATATTTTAATGAACTTTTTCTTAACTCGTTTTGCTATTTTCGAAGTAAATATATTTCTTTTGTTATGGAATGCCTGTTTTGCCATTGAGTAGAAATACAAATTCTCATTGAGTAGAAGTACAAAAATCTTATTGCGATGGAAAATTGTAAGCTGAGAGTAGCTTACTGGCCTTGATCACGCTCAGTTCCAAGCCAGCGCGTCGACACATGAGATGCGAGTGTCGGCCACCCGGCACCGTAACCTGACTCGCCCTGACCGGAGTATTCGCAAAGCATTCGATATCATTTCTCCGCGACGCTGCGACTAGATTGGAAAACTACACCACTAGAAAAAGGCAAAAGGATTTATTTTTAGAAACTAACCAACTACAATTTAATATTATACAAATTACACTTACAAGAAATTAATTTTGTTATCTTAGGATCATCAAAAACTACCTAGAAATAGCTCAACTGATCCATTTACCACCGTGTCTAACACAAGTGGCATACCACGCTGAACGCGGTAATTAACAAAACAGCAAAGACAGCTAATATTCCGCTTAACTTAAAAGGATGAAGCACCTTCAAAACCAATAAATACCTATGCAAAGCGGTACTTAAAATCAGTTGCATCAACGTACATCGCCGATCAACATGACCCCGCCGTTCCCAGCGGTTTAATTTAGCACACGCCAACAATGACCATTGTGCGTATGGTAATAGAATGCGATGAAACACTGACTGCAACGGTTTATAGTGATTTAGCAACACTAAGCCAGCCTGCAAAGATGCTGCTTTTCAGCTCTAATGAAAGTTTTGTTAGAAAAATTGAGAGTTTCGAGTTTGATTCACGGTCAAATACATATTTGCATGAATCAGCAACATAGGCAAATGGGCACAACAAACAACAAACAAATGGGCTGGGCGTTGTGACGGTTGGGTGTTATTAATTTAGTATTATATCCTGGACTTCATATTAAGATATTTAGGTGACGATGCGGATCTCATCGATCTGTTAAAAGTCGAATGAGCCAGACAGCTGACCTGAGATTTTGAATTAAATATTAACCTTGACTTAAGTTTATATGAGAAATATCTCTCCAGCCTATTTAAAATAACTGAAGTTCTTGCTGTTTATTTTGCATTTGCATTATAACTGTCAATTGTTTACATCGAGGTCACCAAGTAGAATTGAGGCAAGAGCGTGGGATATGCAGCTCTGCGTCTGCCAATCAGAGCACCCACGTCAGTTTTTGCTGATTCAAAATGATACAGACTAATGAAGGGACCGTTCGATGCGATTGTCTTTGAACCAACAGTTATTCAACTCTATTGTTTAGAAAAAAACTCATCTCTCAGGCTGATGAAATGTGGAATGTCTTGTTTGTTGCTCGCGATCGTGAGTTTAGAGCCAATTAAATGTAAACTGCGAGTGTTTTAGAGTTTTTTTTAATAAAAAAACACAATAAGTATCAACGTTTAACCAACGAGGATTTATAAATGATCCTTGGTTATTTTCGCCTGAGTCTTTAAATATTAAGTATATTTTTTACGCTACTTATAAGTCTATTTTAAAAGAAAGTCGTGCATACAATGAACTGTTGGCTTGAATTCTATCACTGCTCTGATTCATTTAGTCACATTTTAGCAGTGAAAGAAAAGTTATAATAATGAAAGTAGGATACTAAAAATCACATAGTGAAATATAATGCCGTGAGTTCATTTAACTAACCCATGACTTGATATGATGGGGTTAAGCGTTCAGGGTTCAAACCCAGAGTGAAATTATTGCGCGTGATTCAACTTCCGCATCAAATTTTACTCTAATGACACACAATGACACAGTTTCTTTTATTGCATGTTGTACTTTTGCTTTTTTGTTACAGGCTCCAGAAAGAATTGAGTGTGCTCAACTTTCGAAAAGTGTTTGTGAGCAAAATGGTGAAGTGGTCAAGCCTCCAGATAAGACGAACTCTGATATGAGGAACACGGAAGTGAACGCACTGAATATGGAAGTGGAGACATTGAGATGGCAGCTATCTCAGGTACGCCACCAAAATGTTTTTTTATTGTAAGTGGCTTAGCCTATAAACTGGACCAGGCTTAAAAAACAAGGTAAGTTACACAGCGAGGATCTCTAGTCTAGATTATTTTGTACGTGTCATAACTATGTATAGATAATACTAACCGATTCATTTCACCTTGCGCAACTATGTCGTAATGCCTCGCGAATTGAATGCAAACTGCGATTGTTGACGATGCTGGCTTTCGTTGTTATTTTTAAACAAAGTACCTAATACTCTACACTGTGTTATCTGTTTGGCTCTTGCAATATATTTTTTAAACAAGCTCATTTAATTTCTCATATTTTGAACTTTCAGACTGAAGCAAACAGACAAATGCATATAGCATTATTAAAGCAGGTAGTCAGTTTTCTGAGCAGAGTTAAGGAGCATATCGAATGCCAGAAACCAAAACTGGGGTCACGCAAGGAATCCCTGTCCACGAGGCTCACACCGCGGTCCTTCAACGCAGCTGACCTGCCTCGATCCAGATCCGTGGTGCACGTTAATAAAAATCTGGAATTTTCCCTGAGTCCCGCCAAAAAGATGAACGCGAAGAAGATTAGCAAGTCAATCAGCAACGTCAATGGCTTTAAAGAATGCAGCGGTGGATGGTAAGGCTGCTTCTAACATTTGAATAACTATCAAGCATATCAAGTTTGTTTATAACTAATTTAATGATTATGCATCGTATATTTTAATGATTTTAACAAATACATTTCTTTAATAATAATTTGTCGTCGATTCCACCGGGGCTAGGTTGGAAAGATTGCTTTGAGGAGGCAATATTCAACTGTGACTGTTTATGCGCTAAATTTGTTATTACATCAGCTTTAAATTTTCAGGAATCCCTCCAAGTTATTCTCTACTCCAGAAGAAGAATCTACTCAGAAAATTTCAGAGGAAATGACTCGATTAATAACTCTTGCCAACACAGTACTTAGCACGAAACTCCCTGACCTCGCTTGTACTTATAATAATGAACCTGATTATGCCACCATAAGTGAGACAGCTGATGATAAAAGCCAAAAAAATAATTCCATATCTTCATCTTTAAACCTAACAGACGAAGACATTACTAACTCCTTTATTTTGAACACAATCTGCGACAGCGAAGACGCATTTAACGGAGTTACAACAGATTACACTGAAATTAAAAACGGAACGATTAATGACTTCGTAATGTCGCCCTCGCCATTACCTATAAGCGGTTTGGAAAACGACTTTGCCGAAGTGAAAATAATTGGTAAGACGGTAAAAACGACGGATGCTTTGGCGAAGACAAGATTCGTGGAGAAAAGAAACGAATATAATCACGCGGCCAATTTTATCGAAGACGAAAGTGGATTCTCGTCTATGAGCTCATTCCAAGAAATAGGAATACCAATCATAAGCATAATTCCGCCGTCGCCGTGCAAAGAAGTCAGCTACATCGATGATATCACCGACATTCTGGAGGACACGAAGTGGAAGAGCGACCCTGTAGACCTCGACAAACAATCCGTCAAAGTTTTCTGGGTTTGATTGTCTGTTTATGCTAATGTACAAATTCCGTGAGCATAGTGTGTAAATGCTTTATTTGTGTCAGTAGTTTAGTTATTAACTCACTGAATGAATTTCACATTGTAGTAGATAGCTATTTATATTATTTTGCCTTTGACTAAGATACCCATATTGCATAGTTAGATTACATAGCTTATGTTGCTATATAAAGATTTTGTATAATAATGAATGATAATACAACTTTTTTTAAATGCTTGTTTATTTGCCCTTGATTCATATTAACGGTCAGATAATTGAAAAGCCTTGGCGCAGACGAATTAGTCACGAATTCAAGGCGTGCCATGGTAATAGAAAGTGGATTGAAAATAATCATTCTAATGACTATTCAAACAGATCTAAACATCTACTTGAGTCAGAAGTTCCGATGGTATTTTGCATCTGTCTATTAGTATTAAAAGATAATTGTGTCTTTTGCATCGCAAAATGATCGCAACAGGTATAATAATTAAATCTATTAGTGATTTGGTGAGCCTAGTTGGCGTAGTCCTGAACTTTTAAGTGTTGGTCTACTGTAATATACCAATACACAATACTGTAATATACAGTAGTACGAGTTACTGGTAAACAACTATCAGTTGAGCCATCCAAGAAAGTTCATTTGAACATAGTATGTGCAATACTCCTTTATGTGTTATTTTGCATAAGTTCTCCTCAAAGCGTATCCTCCTTACAAAACGAACACCGAGATTTTGTTGTTTCTCATACCCGTCAGTCAAAACAAAAAACAAAAAAATCATGACACAAACCATTTTGGATTTATAATTTTTACAAAAATATAAAAATAAAAATTTTCGTTAAAAAAATTTAAGTATTACCCTTATTCTGAAAACTGTTTGGTTACCAAAAGTATACACATATTTCGGCTCTAAATTGTAAGTATGGCAGAAGAAGAAGAAAAGGCGAGTGGAGATGGTTCCGAGCACAAGCCCGAGGAGATCCCAGAGCCTGAGCCACCGAAGATACCTGACGTGGAACTCTTTGTAGATGGGTTCGGTTTCATGCCCAAGCATATGCAGACCGCTAAAAGTCGGACCTCTAACGTGTTCGAGAAGTCCAGGAAGTCTATTAGAGAGTTGACCGAAGGAGAACAGGACAAAAGTCCTTGCGCCTCGAGCACAAACATCGATATCGTGAGGAGGTACACATGGAAGACGAAGAACAGAATGACTGTACAGGTATTAGAAATACTTGACTTCCTGTTGCATGTAACTTATGGAAATAGCACACCATATTCATAAAAAATTGTACTGCTCATCAACTTTTAGATCCGTTGAGCGTACTAATTAGGTTGCTGAATTTCGTTCTAAAACAAACGAAACCATACTTGGGTTGGACTTCCGATTTCACTGAATATAATTCAATTACTTAAAAACAATTTAAAATTCCAGTTGATATCCTACGGAGCTACTATCACATCTGTCTGTGTTCCGGATAGAAAGGGAATACCAGATGACGTGGTGGCAGGTTTCGACACTTTAGAAGGTAAATCATAGCCCCATTTACTGTAACCTTATAAGCCCTTATAGGACCTCTTAAAAGTCTGGTCCGACAATTTTTCTGCCCTCCCAAAACACAAAAGTGCTCATTTTCTTTTTCTGTCTGTCTACCCGTCATGCTTAAACTTCTTCCCTTTATGTTTTCAGAGTACTTCCAGCCTCGAAACCCCTACTTCGGCTCGACGATAGGAAGGTACGCGAACATAGTCCGTGACGGAACGGTTATCGTGCGGCCGTCTGGTAGGATGTACATGCTGTCGAATAATAAGGGGCATCATCACTACAACGGGGGATATATCGGATTTGATAAGGTAAGTCATGCCTATATTCTTTTTAACAATTGGTTTTCACTCCGTAGTCTGCAA
The DNA here is from genome assembly GCA_963565295.1 of Epirrhoe alternata. Taxonomy (NCBI): domain Eukaryota; kingdom Metazoa; phylum Arthropoda; class Insecta; order Lepidoptera; family Geometridae; genus Epirrhoe; species Epirrhoe alternata. The sequence goes on from OY751375.1 coordinate 10,120,756, forward strand.
ACCTATCGTCGCTCTAATAAGCAGCGGCGGTCTTACTGAACCAATATTTTAACTAGCGTATATTATGCTATTCCAGGTTACGAACTACACTAGATAGGTACATCTTTCTAAATTACATACAAAGGCGTGACTTTAACACTCGCAAGCTTTCAGTTTTTTTTATATTAGTGGATGCACTGGGTGATGCTACCCGGGAATACTTCACTTTTACGCCATCTTTTTAGCGTGAAAGAGTAACAGACATCCATCGTTACAAACTCTCGGATTTATAACATTAGCATAGTAGGAAGTAGGATTAATGTACAATCATGCTGTTTATCCAGTTACATTACTTGATTTCGTTTTCCAGGTTAACTGGCGGTCGTACGTGAACGGCAACAAGGTGATTATGAGCCACGTGTCAGACCGCTTCAACGAGGGCTATCCCGGCACGCTGATGGCTCAAATCACTTTCGAAGTCACCTGCGATAACACGATCAAAATCGACATGAAATGCACAACCAGCGAGCCAACTGTCGTAAACCTTAGCAACACGCCATATTTCAACCTAGCGGGACATGTGAGTACCGTACTTAGGGCTCCAAGCACTGAACTGTATTTTGACAGATGCGCTCGTAACCAATCCTAATCACGCACACACAGGGCTTACCTACTTACTATCTGTATTCTGTACCTATGCCCTACTCCAATCAATAAACTTACTTCAATCACCATTTTGATTGAATTCGTGACGCTTTCAAGGTTGACAAACTTTACAAATAGTAATAGTAATTACTGGTTCTCCTCCAACAATTATGTAATACACCATGTTTCCATATTGTTTCAGCATACGGGCTGTGAGATGGCATACGACCACATCTTCACGATAAACGCTGACAAATACACAGCTACAGATGAGGAAGGAATCGTCACTGGTATGTGAACATTTTTATGATTATAGTGGTCGTTAACTGACCACGATAATCATAAAAAAACACCGATTTCTAGTTTGCTTTAATTGGAATTGAACTTTTCTTGATATGCTCTCACCTCTCTCCCTGTGCTCTACAGCAATGCTCTACGATGTAGAGCATTGTAGTGTAGAGCAAGTAACACGTAGAATGTATACCATAACTGCATCCAAATTGCAGTTTTGGTGTTGAGTGCCATAATAACGAATACAATAGATTTAGGTGCTATGAGCATGTTATTATCACCTGATGAGAAGTATGTTCGATTGATGTAGCAAAAGCGTAGCAAAAGCAAAAGCGAAAAAAAAAAAAAAGATAGTGAAGTACAACATAAGTATGAAATTCGTACGGTATAAATCTCATCTTAAATGTAACTTATTGAAGTTACTCATCGGTTTGTATTTCTATTTTTCAGGTGAAAAGAAAGTAGTTGGCGGCACAGCTTTCGATTTCAGGGTGCCACGTGTGCTGAGGACCATGATGCCTCGTATGCCCATGGGAGGGTACGATGTCAACTTTTGCATCACCCAGGGTACTGAGCAGGACTTGACGTTCCAAGCTAGGTGAGGCCTCACCTTTTGATTTATTCGAGTTACTTTGGAGGCTGAGTTAAGAAAAAAGGTGTAGGAATGGTTGCTTGGTTTACTATCGCAGGCGCTACAAAGTATTTTTAATTCATCGTGAAAATGTTTTGGTTAATTACGTTTTAAAACTAAAAGAAAAACCGACTTCAATGTTCGACACACGGCGTGCCTCAGGGAATCAATAAGCCATCCATAAAAATCGAAAAAAAAAGAAAACAAATCGACAGATAATGCCAGGAACGTGAGTTCCTGGCATTAGAAAATCGTCAATTTTACATAATGCATAAAGAGTCGATTCGATTTCCAATGGCTAGGTGGGAAGGTTTTTAGAGTTTCACGGGAAAACTATCAATCCCTCAGGAATAAAGTTTATGTGGGACCCCTTTCAAACAAAAAAATAATTTTGATAATCGGTCCACAATTGGCGGAGTAATCGCGTAACAAGATAAAAAAAACATACAGGCGAATTTAGAACCTCCTCCTTTTTTTGAAGTCTGTTAAAAATGATTAATTTCCGTAGCTCTAGGAGCGTTTCGCTTAAAAATATAATGTGTGTTTGAACATCTGGTAGAAACCGACAACAGTATCGCATTGTTATGCTTATCTTTTGTCGGGTACCTTACCTATGCAGTATTCTTAGGAGCTATATTCAAAGCGGTTCTATGAATATTGTTTTCAGAGCACTGCACCCTGGAACCGGGAGAGTCCTTGAGGTGTATAGCAATCAGCCCGGCATGCAGTTCTACACGGGCAACCTACTACCTGACCCCGATAAAATCGTTGAGGTAACATGACCAATGAGTACCTAGTTTTGTGTAGGTAAAAATAGGACGGCACTCATTTAAACTTAAAACTTGTATGTACTTTCAAGAACATATAGTAAACGGCGAAACATGGTTCGGCTGAGACACAGATTCGATTCTCGCAGCGAGACAAATGCTTGCATGTTCAGTAGATATTTTATTCCGGTCATGATCAGTAGGTATTGGGTACAATTTGCCACTCGTAGGTATTTAAAGTATTTGATAGGAGATCCTAGTTTGGGATCTTAGAAGGCGTGTTCGACTTATTGTGTGTGTAGATACACATGCACGTTGTGTCTGTGTGCGTAAGCGGTACTGAGCGCTCATTCGTCCATGGAGCATTCCCGAGCTTACGCACACAGAAACAACTGCAAGTGCAACTGCACACAATAAAAACCAACCCGCCTTCTTAAAATAGGACTGTACCTTCATAGTGACTGTTATTTTTCCCTTCAAGTGGCAGGCTAAAGTCCAAAAACCAGACCACCTTGGCTTTGACTTCGCCAGGACGCGGCTCTGAGGCCTGTAATGCTATTCGATTCTCATTGCTTGCAGCATTCTAAATTCAAATCATTTTTCACCTTACTAGCTCAAAAAGGGCGCTTTTGCCGCGTAAAAACAGTGAGCAAAACTCTAATTTGCTCACACTATGAGGAAAAGTGATTTGAATTTAGAATGCTGCAAGCAACCAATGAGAATCGAATATTACAGGCCGCAGCGTGCGCCCGGCGAGGCGGCGGCCAGGGGGGGCTGGTGGCAGGACTGTAGCCTGCCACTTGAGAAGGAAAAAATAATAATAGCGGGAATCGGTTTTCCTTACATCTTGTATTTTTCGCTAGTAAGGTGAAAAGTTGTATGTATGACACGAGAGCAAAATAATTTGTTGCTTGTTCTTTTGAATCCCTCACTACACTCACGATTCTAACTTAGAATGCTGAGTTTGAATCCCGAACAAGCGAAGGATTCTATAATTGAGAACCCTGAGTGTAGTGAGGGATTCAAAAGCACAAGCAACAAATTATTTTGCTCTCGTGTGATACATACAACTTTTCACCTTACTAGCGAAAAATACAAGATATAAGGAAAACCGATTCCCGCTATTATATTTTTTTTGCCTCTCAAGTGGCAGGCTACAGTCCTGCCACCAGCCCCCCATGGCCGCCGCCTCGCCGGGCGCACGCTGCGGCCTGTAATATTCGATTCTCATTGGCTGCTTGCAGCATTCTAAATTCTAATCACTTTTCCTCATAGTGTGAGCAAAGTAGAGTTTTGCTCACTGTTTTTACGCGAGTAGCGCCCTCTTTGAGCTAGTAAGGTGAAAAGTATATTTTATACGACGGTTTTTTTAATGTAGGATGCGAATGGTGGCGCAGAGGCTGGGGCTGGGGCTGAGGGAGAGGGAGAGGGAGAAGGAGGAGGAGAAGGAGAAGGAGAGGGAGGAGAGGGAGAAAGCGAGACCGAGAGTGAAAATTCGAGTTTGAAAGGCGAAGAAGAGGAAGAAGATCAGAAAAGCGAGGTGATTATGAATCTTATATGGACATTGCGAATGGTTTATTTTTGTGTTTTACTGTTGTGTGATAGTTGAGACACCCTTAAAATTAGTATTGTGGAATAAAGCTGTTAGTCAAAAAATGTTAGTGTAGCGTAGACTTATTTATATACAAATAAATATTATAGAGACTTCGCATTTTCCCTCTATCATGAGTAAAACGCTAATTTATTATCCTGCTCGGAACACTGATGGTCTTACCTTAACCTTTCGTTTTCGCTTGTTGCAGGGTAAAGTGAGCTTTGGCTACGTCCCATTGTTGGGCAAGCAAGGCACGCTATACAAGAAGCATGGACTTTTCTGTATGATGCCACAAAACTACCCCGATGCAGCAAATCATGTAAGTAACATAACTTTACCCGAATTTTTCAATTTATTCAATGCATTTCATCTTGCTTCCAACGGCTTTGCTTGTTGCATACCAATACTGCAATGTTGGGTACCTATATTTCCCCTCAGAGTCCAAGGGCCCCTTGAGTTTGGGGGCTCCGGTGCACTACATAGCTACGCCACTGTGTTTGTGTGTGTAGATTTGTTTCTGTGTGCGTAAGCGATACTAAGCGCCCATTTGTCCATGGAGCGTTCCCGAGCTTACGCACACAGGAACAACGTGCATGTGCATCTACAGTCTACACACACAATTAAGCCAGCGAAATGAATCTATTTGATTTTTCTTTTTTTCCTGTAGAAAAACTTCCCGAATGCGGTATTGAACCCAGGCGAAGTCTATAACCACAGGATACAGTACAAGTTTGGTCTACTGCTCGGGAAGTATGTGTAGTGTTGTCACAAGTATTTTGTAAAAGTTGTTATAAATATAGTAAATTGTGCAGTTCATTTTTTTTTATTAACCTATTTCGTCCCACTGCTGGGTAATGGTCTCCCTTCAAATCCCTCCAACCATCTCTCTCCTTCGAGATCTCCCACCACTCTCTCAAAGGCAGTTCGTATGTTGCTGTTTTATTTAAAAGTAATAGAAAGTGCACCTATTAAACAGATTGAGGATTATCTCTTCTTCTTTGACCGGTTCATTGGCGTATTTTTAAGTACATTCAAGTACCTATACCTACCAGGTAGACTAGTCAAACACAACTAAAGTTCGCTGTTCTTTCGAAACATAATAAAATTAGTCTCATTATTATGTCCCATTAATGGGACCACGAGGGAGAATTTAATGAATGAATGAAAAACTCTTTATTGTACACAATAATTACAAACATACACTTATGAATCAATAAAACCCAACGAGACAATGTACAATGGGCGGTCTTATCGCTTAGAAGCGATTTCTGTTAGCGGCATGCTGTTTATTAGCCAAAGATAGCTTATATTTGTGCACTTCCTTGGCTAAGCAGATAGGTAGTACGTCTTCTAGAAGCAACCCATGTGCACACGTAAGATTAAACCAGGTCGTTAAAATTATCAATCCCTCAAGAATAAAATGTAAATTATGTGACCACTTGACCATCTTTATAACAATTAAAAGAGGCCACTTAGATATAAGCAACGAGGTCACCAATCTATATCCATAATTAACTGTCTGCTTGTTACCTTTTCACGCCCAAACCACTGAACAGATTAGACGGAAAATTGGCATGGATAAATCTTGTATCCCAGGGAAGGACATAGGCTACTTTTTATCCAAAAAATGACCGTGGGACTGCGGCTCACACCACAGGAGCGCAGCTAGTTGATAATAAGGTTAATAAAGGGGTTGTTTATTTTTTGCACGACATTAACTGCCTTATGGGAATCTGCCCTTCTGCTATTACGGATTTTGCTCTGTCCTTTTGCTGCAGAGACGAGAGTATAGCGCTACGAAAACTGTTCCAATGACGGAGATAACGGTGATCCCTTTCAATCTGTCAAAGCCTCGATAATGCCCAACGCACCTAAAGAAGTTTTCATTTCAAAATCATGCATGCAGCTGAACTTAGAACTTCTGTTTTTGAAGTTGGTCAAAAATAATAAAAATTCTAGTTAATTATTGACCCTATTTACCTTTATATTTTTATACCTTGTTCGCTCTCTAACGCTGACTGCACCTAGTTAAATGAATCCTCGAACTTTTCACAGTCAATTACGCCTGCGCCAATGAACCGGTTGAGTTAAATTGGTTGGCAGTCATCGAATCAAACGGAGGTGCTTGTCAGACTATTCTTAGTTAAAAATCAGTGTCCGTTTGTAAGCTCAGACGGGCACACTCCGTGGTAGTGTGGGAAAATTGTATTGTTTGCATACAACGTTGATACAACAATTCGTTGAATCAAATTGCTCAGCAAGCCACCGATTGATTCCTCTGAAATATTGAAAACCCTATCGAATTATATCGCTAGTTTCACTTACCCCTACTAATCTATCCCTACTGGTAGGGAAGAATGGATTTTTTTCCACCTATTCCTACTAGGGGGGAAAAGTGAATGTTTTACTTCCATGTGTTTCTACTATGATAAAATACTACGAAGAAAAGTCATAAAAAGTCAAGCAGACTCTCATCCTATGTTCAGACATTCTTAGGTTTTCTATGACTATACAGAATGCTTGCTTCTACCAGCAGTCTTTAATATTGAAAACCTCGGTTTGGATCTGCATGATAGGTGGAAAAAAAATCATTTTTCCCTACTACGAGATATAATGTGATATGTGGAACTGGCGAATTATACGCCTTACTTGACAGGGAATAAAAGTTGGACATTGAGCTGTCTCCTAGAGTTAATCTGAGCACTCAGATGACAAATTAACTCAAATGGCAGTTAACGAGCTGTTTGCTGAAGCAGGTAACTATAATCGATAACCTAATATCAGACCCTGTGGCCGCTCACGTAGAGACCTGGATGCTAATGTTTAGTGACTCGTAGGTGACGCATCATGATAATTATGCTTCTTTTTAGGGTTCCGTACCCAAAGGGTAAAACGGGCCCTTTTACTAAGACTGCTATCTGTCTGTCCGTCTTTCACCAGGCTGTATCTCATAAACCGTGATATGTATTTCTGCTGCCGCTATAACAACAAATACTAAAAAAACAGAATAGAATAAACATAAAAAATCATTATTTTTGCCGTTTTTATAGATAATGGTACTGAACCCTTTGTGTGAGTCCGACTCGCACTTAGTCGGTTTTTATTTGTGCCGCTCTAGTTACAGGATCGGAACTACACTCAGGGACTGATTTAAAGGAACGTAATAAAATTTTAGAAATTTCTTAAAGTAAATTATATTCGCCTTCTAGATAATTTAATTTATTCTACAAAATCCACATCAAATAAATCTGAATCAAGTTCGTAGTGTTATACCTTTATAACTTAGCTCACAGAAACTAATAATAGAAGAAAATAATAAAAAGGCATTAAACACACATTGAAATAAATAATATAATTCATGTTCCTCTAAATCAGTCCCTGAGTGTATCTGAGTGGATTTCTAGGTAATTTTAAAAGTGCCTAGAAATCCATACTTGCATACTAATATTATAAATGTGAAAGTAACTCTTATCTGTCTGTTTGTTACCTTTTCACGCCCAAGCCGCTGAACAGATTAGGCTGAAAATTGGCATGGATAAAAGTTGTAACCCAGGGAAGGACATATGCTACTTTTATCCCGAAAAAAATGGAAAGCTAGTAGTTCATAATTGCTAAAGTTCTTATAGCGCTCTGGTAAATGAGCACTATCCCTTGTATATTTAAGTAACCCCATAAAGAACAAACTACAAGTCTAAGTACCTACTTTTTACAGTTGGGTTTTTAACGAAAACAATAAAATTGATACCTATACGATATTTGATAACTTTTTGACATTTTCAGAATGATGTAATTATGGATCAATACTTATCTCATGTCATATCGATATTTTTTGTAGTACGAGTACGACGGCTGTCGCACTTACTAAGACACATCGCATACGATGAGCGTTCACACGGGAAAAATTGGCGTGCGATGCTAAATCGTATCGCACCGTGTAAATGCACCTTAAGTTGTACCTCGTAATTTTCTACACGGCTTTACACAAGACTTGCATGCAATACGTGGATATGTGCCAATCGTGTGACTGGCATTGCCTATGACTACCCACCCAGTAGACGTAAAATAAATACTTAATGCTGGACATTTCACACAGCATCATCTAGCCCCAAAGTAAGCGGAGCTTGTGTATATATCAGTTATGTAGTACCCATAGTACTACATAACTGATATACTACTTATATACTTTTTGTTTATAAAAACACCCAGAACCCAGACAAATATCTGTAGATTACACAAAAGTTTGGCACGCGGCGGGGATCGAACCCGTAACCTTTTGCGTCGCAGGCGGGCCTTCGCCCACTGCGCCACGGAATCGTAAGTATGATCGTCGCATGTCGTCGCAATCATAAGCATGAGTCCTAAGAACGGTACACATTCTTAGGATTCTATTCCCCTGGACTAACATTGGCCTGTTTTGCCTTTAGATGCAGTAATCTTCACAAGAAGTATAACTTATAAGTATGTTTATGATCGTAGTACGAGTATACTCACGCATATACTTCGCATTCGGTTCAATTAATTTAGGTTAGCTTTATCAATCTTGTATTTTAGAGATAACAATTTAACGTAGTTATGCCATTTTGCTACGAGTTCATTCCTTTTTGGTGCAACCTAAATTATCCAATTTAATTAATTTTTTTGGATTTTATTATTTTTCTTCACGTTATTTTTTTACTTCTTTGAGATAATGTATACCGCGCCTTGGGAGAACTGTCGTTATCATATTTGTTTTAGTTTTTGTCACCACTTAAAACTCATGGAGAAATTCATTAATGCTTGACTTGGATTTGAACCCATGACCTTCGGATTGAAATTCGGGCCACTAATTACCACTCGACACAAGGGTCGCTAAAAGTTTCGATCACGTTCAAGGCCTAAGTTTATCGACGACGAGATGATTTTCTACGAAATACTTATTTAGGACTTCTATATCCTATACCTATTATGGGTCATCATTCACCATCATTTCCTTGTCCTTATCCCACTTTTATGTGGGGTCGGCACAACAGTTTTCCTCGTCCACTCCGCTCTATCAGCCGTCATCTCAACACTCACTTCCATAACATCCTTCACACAGTCCATCCACTTTTCTTCATAAACCTATTATGGGTACCCACCTAGGTAATTTGATTTTGTAAAAAATATAGTCGATTGACAAAAAAAACAGAGCTTTTTTATGGTGGGCTTATGGCTTCACTTGACGCCCTGAGTCACGCCGCGTTTTCTTTTAAGTTTTCAAAAAACGTATTTATTAGTACTACATTTACAGTAATCAGCAACAAAATCCATTAATTAAAATAATACAAGGTGTCTTTTTTTTTAAATCATTATAGTCTATTTCCATCAAGAGTAAAAAGATTAACGAATTTTTTATTCGGACATTGTTTTTGAGTTTCCTTATGTTTGCAGTCAAGTGTTACACTGACTCATCTGAATGCCGAGATATTATGTAGCTCCGATTTGTGAGAACCTTTTCGAGTTGGAGTGGCGAGTTTTAAAAGCTTGTTGCATACCTGCTATTGTTCAGACTGAATAGTTCTAGATTGTTCCGTACACACCTGGAATAGCATTATAGGTGGGATCGTAAAATTCTAGCAAATGAACACGATGTCGCGTATCGTATGAAATCTTGACCAACGCAGTGATAAGAATCACTCGACTTGTGGCGCAGTGGGTGAAAGCCCGCTTGGGACGCAGAAGGTTGCGGGTTCGACCCTCGCGGTGGGATAAATGTTTGTATGATCTGCAAATATTTATCTCGGGTCCTGGGTGTTTCTATGTATAATATATACAAACAAAAAGTATATACGTAGTATATCAGTTATCTGGTTCCCATAGTTCAAACTTTGCTTAGTTTGGGCTAGATGATGCTGTGTGAAATGTCCAGCATTATTTATTTATTATTATTTACTTTCTAGCGCTCGTCGTGAAGCTTGTCCCGCGTGGTACCAACATTTTGAATAGCCTGTATGCTATTCCAGGTCACTATCTACGCCTATTTCCAAGTTTTATCCAAATCGGTTCACTGGTTTAGGCGCGATTGAAACATACAAATATCCAAACATCTAAACAAACTCACAAACTTTCAGCTTAGCTTAGTGCTATTATGTTTTTATAAATAATTTGAAATTGAAATAGATCTTCAAAAATATTAAGTACGTATGTTGGAAAAATATTTTCAACTTTAATGTGCAGGTGGAAAAACATAGGTTGAAAAATTTGGGAAAATTTGCATTAAGGTACCTATACTAAAATATAAAATAATACCCAATCACAACATTACCTTTTTGCAACTTAGCCCTTGAGTACGTAACCTGGGTGTAAATTTAGGTCCAAAAGCAGGAATTGGGTACGTCGTGTAAATAGCGATATCATACGCTGAATCATACGAAATCTTCTGCAACCACTTGGTGACCTTATATCTTACGCTATAAGGGCTACAATGGCATTAGCAACGCGAATGTTAATACGGCGTTTCAATTTTTGAATACGTACGCCAAAGTGATAAGCGCAAGAGAGGGGTCAATGAACTAAGCAGGGCTTGAGCCTGTTGCGGGGATGAGATGGTTTTAATTATAATTCGTAGGTTAATCCACAACTTTCGGCTCATAAACATTCGTCCTCGAAGTGCCTTGGATAGCTCTATCTTTAATACACAATACAATATTAGCAGGTGATGATAATGAAAATGTGTCTTCTTAAATATATCTTGGTAACTAATATTATTGAATTTCTATAGTGATAATATTAGTGATTTATGATTGCATAAAACCACATCGCTGATGCATAACTTCTTTTTGACGATCCTGCTTAATGTACCATTGTAGGAAAAGGCTCAGGCGCCCTTGTCCGTTAGCTCATGGTTAACAAAACCATAGCTCAGGAATCAGGTTTCTTTCGCATATTTAATTTTGTAGTTGCAAAGAGCAAAGGTACGAAAGGGCATTTTGCCGGGTATCGGTGTGCGTAGGATGCATGTTCGGCGAGGGCCGGTGGATGGTAGCGCGTCGCTCCCGGCCACAGAATAGCTAGCAGTGAGTACAGCCGTCGCCGCCTCCGCCTGCCGCCAACTGCCTCATTCGCGGTCGGACAGCGGTGCAGCGCGAACGCCGCTGCGCGCATGCCGACTCTCGTAAACTTTTGCAACATACGCTTTTGACCGGACACCATGAGGACTGGAGGCGTCTGCGCTGTGGGCCTCCTGCTCCTCGCTACCCTGGTTCTTCAGGTAAGTTTCAATTTGTACGAAAACTTTCAAACTTTGTTTCGCGGTATCGTTTTGCCGGTTAAGAAAGGGCCTCTCGAGCGTTCAGGAACTACATGCATCCGACTAATATTCACGAAATATTGCGTTGCTTGTCCCAGAGCAGGTTTCGTGGAAATGGCCTTTGACATGCCTGCAAAAATTTAAAAAAAAATCAAGCTCCTTTATAATATTTTTAGTTTTAAAATCAAAAAATCTCCCTATTCCTATAAGATCAGCGTATTGATGCCAACGTGAAGATTTATTTATGTTATTGTCATAAAAATTATAAGCAAGTAAATAAGTGTTGTAAGTTTTTTATAAGTATCCAAATTCTGTTCTCCCAATTAGTGAACAATTTTATTAGCTGTAAGCACATCGTGTGTTTGATAAATAAAATATTTATAATTTTATATCGTTTAAAAACGACCTCTCTCGGCGAGGTGGGCGAAGGCCCGCCTGCAACGCAGAAGGTTGCGGGTTCGATCCCTACCGCGGGATAAATGTTTGTACGACTTACAGATATTTGTCTCTTGTCTGGGTGTTTTCTATAAATAATATGTATACTATTATATTCTTAAGTTATACCTTGTTAGTTTAAGTTTGTAATAACTTCTTCAGTTAATTTGGAACTTGATCTTCTCTTGTCTGGAAGAGAGCGCTCACTCTGCTACTCAGTTGAAAACTTTTGCGGTAGTCAACATTTCCTTATTTCCTTTTTACTCTCATGTGTTTTTGTTCCAAATAAATATTTTGAATTGAATATTTTATACTGATATTAACAAAAAAGCATATAAGTAGTATATCAGTCATGTAGTACTTATCATAACACAAGCCCTGCATCTGTGTGAAAAGTGCAGCACTATTTATTTCTTTATACAAACTGAGCGCAATGAAATGTGTACTTCTAAGAAGGGTTAATATTTTTCGATATTCAATCATTCAAAAACAATTTAAGTTACTTGATACTTACAGCCATCTCGACGTAATAATGCAAGTTTTCATTTTATGTTGTATTGACTTGTAAAACTTATGCGTTGCTAATGAAAGAAGATTCCTACGTCAGCACATTTTTCTGTTTAGGTACTTGACGAGTCGGCATTATGGGAAATATTAGCCATCTTTATCTAGTCAGTGTCAGCTTTATCACTCTCGATCTAAACAACTGATAAACTATACGTATATAGAAGGTATGTAGCCTAGGTACTTGACCTAGCTATTATTATCACAAGTAGAAATAACTCGCATTAATATACTTATATCTGTTATTTTGTTGGGTAGGTATATATCACTGAACTATACACCGCTATTTTGTAATTACCAAAAAAATTTTAAACATGGTCTCGGTGTCTGTTACTGATCACATTTATGTAGTTAAAACTCAAAAAAAGTAAAAAAAAAATTATAACCTCAAAAGGAGACGAGACGAGTTAGACATGGATTTATGATTGCTACTGCGGTTTTACTGACTGGGGATGATACGAGAACATAGTTCGAATGTCGCGAGTTAGTTGTTGTCTATAGTAATTATTTGTTCAGTTTTCATAAAATTTTGTTCGGTTTTGGTCGACTACAATCTTCGATAACTTTGTGATAGTTAAATAAAAAAAAGTTCTGACCATGCCATTATCATTTTCTGCATCTGCTGCAACTGTCCTTAATTTTTTTTTGGTAGTCATAAAATAGCGGTGTATATAGATATAGGTAGGTATATCTATCTGACTTTTCTAGTACTCAAACCCTACATAATCCCAAAGTCTTTTCATCCCTACATGAAACTAAGCCAAAGGATTTTTTTTAATTTAGCATTTTTGTCGCTGACTGTACATTTTTTCCAAAGTCTGTTGAAATATCTCAAAATGTTAGGAAAGGTCGCCTCAGAGCATTTTACATTACTGTTAAAGTACCTGTCCGTCATGTCCTGTCTCAAAAATCCAATAGTATAAAAATCTCAAATAATGTTCTAAGCACTACAGCGTCCCGTTGAGTGTAGGCATAACCCGTGTATAGTTAGTTAGGTTCTAATTAGAGCGTGCTAAATATCGAAATATACGTCTGATATACTTCTTTGTGGTTCAACACTAAAATAATCTCACAGTAATTTTTATAAATACCTGTACATTATTGTTTTATTTTTCATCCAACTCAGAAAAAAATTCTGATGGTATTTTTTCATCCGCATTCATTTTGCCAATAAGAGAGATAGCTTTGCAGATTTACAGGCATGTTTTTATTTTACTGAACATTTATTTTTTAACCTTAATACGAATGCACAATATTCTAACAATTTTATTGTAAACCTTTAATTATGTACAGTTCTAATTGCATAATTTTCACAAAGCTTTCAAGCAACTTTTTATAAATAAAATAGCCAAGAACTTTTTTTTCGTTGTTAAATGAAAACTCGATCTTTTTAACAATCCTTTGCATTACTCTGAGTACGGAAAAGTCAAACGTAAACATGACAATACAAGTTTATTTAAATAAGAACTACTTTCCGACCCCGCTTCACTTAACACACAAGCTTAATACTGTAAAATATTTATCTTTTAGATTCGTCCAGATATTTTATAGTAGTACCTAAATGGCAACACGAAGTGATTAAATTACTTTTTAAAAACCAAAAAGAAAATCGACTTCAATGTTGGTCGAATATTAGACGAGCGTTTTTTTGTGATTTAAAGATATTCCTTTTTTTAAAGATGGTTAAAAACCGAACATCTTTATTTCATACACGAGATTACAAAAATAGATATTTAAACGTAAACGTAAACAGGGTCACGACTGTATCCCCAAAGCGCGGTAGACATTCTCTCAGATCTTTTTATATTCCAGATCCTTTGAAGATGTCTAAGGGGGTAGTCAGAGGCATGTACAAATACATATTTGATACATGCCCACATCTTGCAGAAGTTAGTATTCCATACGTGACAGGTTGCAAGCCCATCGCCGCCTATTAGAATACTAACTGGTTTCCTCACGATGTTTTCCTTCACCGTTCAGAGCTCGTGTTAAAGCGCATATAAATTTTACGAAACGCAAAATCCATTGATGCACGGCCGGGATTCGATCCCACGACCTTCGGATTGAAAGTCGAGGTACAACCCCATTCGGCCAACATGGCTCTGGCAGGCATGAAATAGATATTTCATATGTTTAAACTTAGTTTTGAATAAAAAATTGGCAATGAATGCATGCAAATAGTTTTATTCAACCTACGCATTGCAAATCTCAAAGTTTCTTGCAGTCGGGTTTTTTGATTTTTTTATTGGAATATCTGTTTAAAAAAATGTCTGTTATCTGTAGTGCGGACTCTACTTACACTATCCCTGCAAAATGCTGTCCAGGTGTGTAACTGCTTGTTAGTGAAATATTTAATTACTTGCTGCTCTTCCGCGGTGTGAACCGCGGTCCCTGGGTATTTTCCGGGATAAAAAGTAGCCTACATCCTTCCCTGGGATACAACCTTTATCCATGCCAATTTTCAGTCTAATATATGTTCCGAGGTTTGGGCGTGAAAAAGTAATAGACAGACAGACACATAGACAGACAGAGCCTTCACATTATTAGTAGGGATAGCTATGATGACGCATTTAGACGATGTGGTCTTTCTTTTGGTTTTTATCCTTGACTTTCTAAGTATTGTATTGTATACGTTGCTGGACAATACTAGGAAGCTCAAAGACAAACCAAACCTTTGAGCTTAGCTTCCATTTTAATTTGAATGAAATGTTGTCCGACTGCAAGCGAATGAACGATAAGCTTTTGTTTCGCGACAGCTCCATTGGTTTAAGTAACACATTCCTTTCGCTGTAAAGTTTTTTCAGCCAAACATAGTCCAAAGTGTGATTTATACTTAGTATTTTTTATGTGTATGGTTTGTGTTTATAACCGACCTAAAAGGAGCAGGTTCTCTAATTTGTCTGTATGTTTTTTTATGTTTGTTACGTGATCATTCCGCCAATTATGAACGAATTACAAATTTGTTTTTTGTTTCAAAATGTTCCCATATAAATTTTATTCCGGAGGGTTTGATAGTTTTCGCAGTGATTTGTTAAACTAGTAGTTACTACTCCGTTCCACTGGGCAACCGCGGCGTGGCCGCCGCGCATCTGCGCACACGCTCGTCAACCGCCAGTCTGATAAGGCTCTTAAGAGTGTGCAGGAGCGATTTAAGCAATTTTGTAGTTCGAAATCGTTATTTATCTCAGAATCTGTGAAAGCAACCTTCATATTTAGGTAAATGACACTTCATTATTTTATCTTGGATTATGTGTTTTAAAAACACGGTTGGTGAAAGTTTTCTAGATACATTTTTTTATATGCAATTTTTGCACACATTTTGCTATTTATCTCAGGAACAGCACACTTTTTTTAGTGGGTGTTTGTTTTATAAAGAAACCTACAAGTACATCTTTAGTTGTGTCTTTTAATTTTTCCATTGGTTGTATAATTTACTTGTAATTAGCTAAACAACTGTATTAGCGCCGTAAATAACGTTGCGTATCCATAGCTCTGTACTTCTCACACGCCGAACTAAACACGCTCGCTGTCCCGCTTACAAAATGACGCGCAAAATGTATCACTGGCGCTTTAAGTCAACGCGAATATAATATATTAAAAGCACTCTGATGCCATGAGGATTATTTGGTATTAACTAGTAGTGTACTTGTTTTTTTATGGTATCAAACGAACTGATTGCAATATTGAAATCGCAAACACCACAATGGCTTTTTTATCCAATTGGAAAAAGATTCAGACCACATCTTAGACCCCTCGCAGACTACAGACTTTCTATCGGCCGATAGTTGAGACGGGTTTATACTTCTCCATACTCATTACGAGCCGAAGTATATTCCGTCTCAACTATCGGCCGATATAAAATCTGTAGTCTGCGAGGGGTTTTAGTGATAGTGGTTAGTTATTATTGAAACTTATTTGTTACTCCGGGGCGAATGAAATCTGATATCATGATCACGGGACAAAGACCCGTCCAAATAATATGATAGTTCTTTATTATAAGACGAGTATAACGACCTCTGTAGAGCAGAGTGGGCGAAAGCCCGCCTTCGATGCAGAAGGTATCGGGATCGATCCCCGCGGCGGGAACAATGTTTGTATTAACTACAAAATTGGTCTGGGGTCACGGGTCTGGGTGGTTTCTATGTATGTATATAATTTTATGTATGTATTTAAAAACAAAAAGTATACGTATTTAAGTAGTATATCAGTCATCTAGTAGGTACTAGGTATCCATAACACAAGCTATGCTTACTTCGGGGCTAGATGATGCTGTGTGAAAAGTCAAATTGATTTGAGATGTTGTACTTGTAACCTCATTACATTATTCTAAGTATTTCATTTAGCTATTTGCACTTGTTTAAAATCTTTTTAATGAAATATTCTTAATAAAAAAGTTGCATCAGCAGAGAAGAATTTTTTTACCTTCTTTTCGGTGGGTGTGTCGAAATAATATTTTTTCCTAATGCCGAGTCCAAAAATTATATGCCAATAACAAAAATTATAAAAATTATATGCGTACAAAAAATCTCTATTCAACAGTTTAAAGAGTTCTCAACTAACCGAATCAGAACCCACTTTACATGATGGGTGCCTCAAGGAACTTAATTCGCTTTCTTACCTCTCTGCAAGCTAAAAGCATATTTACCTACTTACACATTTTTAAAGCTATGAACATAACTCTGTTTTTCTTTACGGAGCGAATTACCAGACTTGTTTTTATTCCTACGAATTTCATGTACCGTGTCGATTGCCTATAATCTCAATGGCCAGGATTGATCAGGTCATGGTATATAATCTCGCATTGGTGCAATTTGACTATTGAAAATTCAAATCCTCAATGAACACTCCATGGTTATGACTTTGACTTCAACTAAATACATCTTTCGGAAAAATGTTTTAACTAAATAATTGTATCCCATTATCCAGTTTGTTTTGGTTGTTAGCCAGCAGATTGTAGCTACTATGGAATAATAGCTATGCAATAATAGCTTTCAGATAGCTAGTCAAAGCTCGTCATCATCATCATCCACAGCCCCAATTTAACCCACTGCTGGGTATAGGCCTCCCTAAGCTTGTGCCATCTAAATCATCAGCCCAAAATCCTCAATGATATTTTTCTATTTCATTAACTTGTGTTTTAAATAAAAGTGTAAGCTGACAACAACGATAAATTATCTCAAAATCGTACTTAGCACAACAATATGATTTAAAGAGGTCGTTTTGAAAGGCTCTTTATTTTTTTTTATTGTTTTTTGAATTAATGCTTTGGATGCATAGTTGACGAGTGAATTAAAGAAAAAGACATGTGCTTATCGAAAATTTGGATACCGGCAAGTAGGATTTCGTGGCCGAGCGGTAAGGCACTCCGGCTTTAGGAGGATCGTCTGATCGATGCGGGTTCGAATCCCGTCGGAATCCAAAATTTTGATAAGACTTTTCATTTCTTAAAAAGACATGTGCCGACCCCACGCGATACGGCAAGGGAATGATGATGAATTAATGCTTTAAAAAAATATTGATAAAAGCCACATGTTGATATTTTATTTATTTCCGAGAATATTCGATGATATTTCATATATTCGATAGGTATTCTACAAATAGAATTTGACCGTTGCGTAGCAATAAATTCCTGCATATTTACAAAATTTAATTTTGCCTTTTCGACATCCTACGCTTCTACTACGAAATGATAAATCCGATATATTTTTCATAAAATCACTGTAAACGTAATTAATTTTACCTTTTCAATATACTCGTACTATAGGCTTCTACTACGAAATGATAAATCCGATACTTATATCGGCCGAATTTTCGGGTTTTCCTACTACGTACTACATTAGCGGCCTTTCCTTTATTTTACACATCAAGATCGGACCGCGTTCCAAACAACACCATCCGCGGTTTGGAACGGTGTAGTGCGAAATTGTGTTAAGTCGTTTGGATCAACTAATGAATTCGGTCCGCACGTGCGGTTTGGAGGTAAAATCTTTCTTCAACGACATCGAATTATTTCGCTTTGTTTAAAGGAAAACTGCTGTAAGACGCCTAGGGAGGACACTCCTTGCCCCGTACAAACGAGAAGCCCATTGAGTTCGCGATGGCGTTCTTAGAAAAGCAGAGCTTACGCACGTTTAGAAAATTACTTAATTGCCAAAGCGTTGTATGGAGTTTTTTTGAGTGTCCGGGACTAGAAAAGTCTGTGTAGTAATTAAGCGCGAGCCAATATTTTGCATAGACTGTAACCGTATACACTGTTTATACTTACAAGATGTATCTCACCAAAGTTATTCACGGGAACTAAACAACTTCATTATAACATAACTTTATAAAGTTATGTTATAATGAAGTTGTTTAGTTCCAGAACAGATTCTAGTATGTTCTATAGAACACACTAGAATCTGTTGAGCCATCTAGGGTAGTTGAAAACGATCTATAGATAGCTCTACTAATTCAGGTCACCAGGTTTTTGATGCCCCGGTTCTCCATGAACCCAGGGTCTATAAAGCTATTGTGTATAACTGTAAAGGTATTATTTGTTGGTGCTTGATGTACCCTAAGTAGTGACGTAAGCGGTGTTGGTGACCTGATCTGTACACTAAGCTAATTAGCTAAAATAAAACAAACGAGATAACTGTTTGTTTCGCTCTCTGTACATGTTATGTCTGCCTTACCTTTGGTTGTTCTGAGAATCAGTAGTAGGTTTGGTTCTAGCGTGAATAATAGTGAAATCAATAGAGTTTATTAAGAAAATAGGTCTTTAAACATAAGGTTTCGTCTGTATTCATGACAAGCTGTCCGTCGTTTCCGCGTTCCCTCGGGAAAACTTCACTTTCCCGGGATAAAACATAGCCTATGTTCATTAGGGATAATGCAGAATTCTAATAGTGAAAGAATCAAACAAACAAACAAATCTTTGCTTATAATATTAGTGTAGATGATATTCAGACATGTTGCCTTTATCATCATCATCCACGGCCTGACTTCACCCACTGCTGGGAAAAGCCCGCGACGTGTACAATATCGTCTACCCATTTGACCGCCGGACGTCCTACGTTTCTGTACTCAGATTTGGGCTACCATTCAGTCAATACTCTACTCCACCCGTCATCACCGCCTTATGTTACCTTTATGATGTTAAAAAAAACGTAAACAGGGTCACGACTGTATCCCCAAGGCGCGGTAGACATTCTATCAGATCTTTATATTCCAGATCTTTATTTTTATTTTTATTTTTTCTTTATATTTAATTATATTTTTGGAAAATATGCGTTTATTATTTGAAAACGCTTAATTATAACAAAAGCACGGTCATTACAATCGTAACTTAAAACAAATCCGAAAATGATCTCTTCTATCATGCTATCTCGCTTCCTGACAACTATTTAGATAAAATAAGTATTTTACAGTAAGCGACACAAAAATATATGATATTGTTTCATAGTTTCTATTGTATAATAAGTATAATATTGATTTCGCAAATAGGATACTTACCTTTTTTTTCGTAAGCCGAATATTTTTACTTATTTCATGTAATGTCCCTGTTTTTAATATAACCTACACAAAGGTAGGTCATTTTAGGGTTTCGTACCTCAAAAAGAACAAAAACGGGGTTCCCGTTTTTTATATTTATTTACGCAACTCTACAACCTCGCCCCGCACCAACTCAAATGCGTTATCAATGATGTTAGGTGTGCCTAGTGATTTTATCCTCGTATCTCATAATAACGCATCAAAAGTAATGAACTGTCACTTCTAAGAAAGTTAGATTGTCTTATTTTCCAAGAATGCTATCGGTACAGTAACAAGTAAAGTATCTGGCAAGACACCTTACTTACTGGTGTGTAGGCCTATGCATTAGGACATTTTTATGAACCAGCACTTATATTGCAAACTATCTAAAGAGAAAGTGAAGTGTAGACACCATATTTTAAAAGCTCCGTATTTCCTTGGAGCTTTAAAATATTATAGAAAATTTTATAGGATGTCAGTAAAGTGAACAGTGTGTTGGAGATGCAAGTTTATTAACAATTTTAACTCTTGCAGAGGAATAATAAATGTGTGGAAATCTACCATGAGTGGCATAATATTGGTACCACGTGAACGAAGCCGCGAGCGGGCCATATAAAGAAATAAATAAAGAAGAATAACAACAAAATGTAGGTCACTTCCCGTTACCAAGAACTGACTGTCGAGCAAAATATCAGAGGTCAGAAATGCATATTATAAACATCGTATCAAAACAATGATAATGTTTGTAGTTCTCGATTTATTACACTTCTTATATGAAAAAATAAGAACAAATAAACATTTTTGAGAGTAAATGGAAAGACAATGAACAAAACATACTTTACCTATTATTCACAATTAAGATGAATATTTAAATCAAATGAAATTATAATCTCCTTTTCAAGAAAAGCTAAAAATATATCGCGTATGAATCGCAAAAAATGGTGCTTCACTTTTAATGAGCTTTTACCTCCGATCAAGAATACTATTATTTGATACTTATATTCGCTTCGTAGGATGCGAAAAAGTAAGAAACTCCTACATGTCTATGGAATTAACTTTATAAGAAGATTTTAACATAGAATTTCTCTCTCGAGCGACTGTCTGAACCCTCCTCATATTTCAGAACCGCCCAGACACGATTATCAGTTTTTTCAAAAAGCCTGAAAATTGACGGCAATTGTTTGTCTTCTGATACAACGTTCAAAGCTTTTTCTTTCTTTTCATTCTTTTCATGAAAATATGCAAATTTGAGAGGCTTACTATTAGCTTACATTGTGTATGGCATGTGTTAGATATAATTTCTATAGAAAACGACCGCAAAGAAGATTAAAAAAACTGTATCATGCCGGCGATAATACATTATGCAAAATCATAATGCTTTATTTTTTTTTATAAGATAATTATTTTACTGCCAGGCTCCCTAGGGCTGGTCAATGAGTTTTTTTTTTTTTTTTTTTTTTTTTAGTAGCCCGTAGGGATCCCACTGCTGGGCAAGGGCCTCTCCCAAACATTTGGGAGGAATTGCCATAATCGCCACGCTTGGCAGGCGGGTTGGCGATCGCAGTAAGATGTCAAACGGTTCAGAGACGCTGCTGCCCGTCTTCTGTGTTCCTTTATTCCCTTAGTCGCCTTTTACGACACCCACGGGATGAAATGGGTTGGTACTATTCGCCGCCGGCACCACACAGCTTGTGGTCAATGTGTACACAAATGTAATTTTGTAAGTACAAATCATGTAACTTATACGAGTAGGTAGTCAATGACAACTGTTTCTCTATACAGACGAACAAATTTACATACATAATAACATAGCTTTACAAAATACATTATTATCAGTTGAGATATATCTAGGATAGTTGAAAACAATGTATTGTAGGTAAACACTAATCCAAGTTAACTATCAATTGAAAGCGTAACTTTTTTATACTATGGCTTTTTTTTATTTTACCTATACTGTCCCACTGCTGGGCAAAGGTCTCCCATAGTTCTTTCCAACCATCTCTCCTTCGATAGCTCCCACCACCCACAATCGAAGGAGTCGAGGTCGTCTCTCCAGCGTTTCCTTGCTCGTCCGCGGCGTCGTCTCCCTTCAGGTAGCCGCGCATCCTAACAAGGATGTTGGCCCATTTTTCGCTTTGCATCCTATCATACTATGGCTTATAATCCAAAATTGTTTTATGAAGAATATCCTTGTTTCTTCGCCTTAAGTGGAAGTGGGCCGGACACCTACAGAGAGAAACGGGGGAGAAATGGTCCAAAACGGTGACAAATTGGTACCCAATGAATAAACATAAATGAGGCAGACCGAATAAGCGATGGAGCGACGACATAGTCAAAGTAGCAGGCAACTTGTGGAGTAGAGATGCTAGAGATAGACAGAGGTGGAAGGAGCTGGAGGAGGCTTTTACCGCAACGGCGGTCTTTACATAAAAATATAACATTTATATATAATATATTTATAAACTATACTTATAAACCCTATATACGTTTAAATACAAATAGGTACATAAATATAAATAAAGAAGAAAGAAAGTAATATTAAAGTTTGTGTAGAATTAGTCAAGCATTTAAGTTTTCTATAATGTTTTGTAAGGTTTGAATAAAGCTTTTATTATTATTATTATCCTTGTTTTTGAGCTTGGTTAGCCAAGCCAACTATTATTCTCGACTTTTGAAGTGCAAAGCAAGGACTGACAAAACATTGCCTCAGTAGCTTGTGTTCGGCTTCTATTCATTTAATTATTATTTTTAAACCGGGATTTATCACGTACCTGCAGCGCCTGTGGTCAACACAACACGGGCGCTGCAATGCGTCCGAAACGTCGGAAAAAAGAAATAATAACAATAGGTACGTGATAAATACCCGGTTTAAAAATAATAATTATGTCACCAAATCACGAAAGTTTAAAAAGTTCTATTCATTTAATCAGCTTAGTAAAAAAAAAAGTAAACAGGAACACAACTTGATTTAACCCATGGCTCGGTAGACTTTCTCTCAGATCTTTGTCAGTATTCCTTGGAAGCTTGCCTTGGAAGATATCTAAGAAGGTAGAGATAGAAGTCAAAAGCTTAAATCCCTGTGTTGAATTTGGTACACTTGGAATGCAATAATTAGGTAATCAGTGCGCAGTGGCCGTAAGTTGATTCGCTAACTGACAGTAAACTGTGACCGGTCGCACAATCGAGGTTATCCAGGATGTTATCGGCCTAACATTTATTCTCAGCACCTATTTCTGTGGCGACGACCCGATAATTCCACGAAAAAATATTAACATATAATTGTGATTTTTTTATTTGACGCCAGTTATCTGTGTAGTTTATCATCCGCTGACCCTAGACTGTCGCCTTGCACAATACTTAAATATTTGATAACGGTGCCAATTTGCTCATTGTGCCCGATTGACAGCAAATTTTAGATTTTTAAAAGCTGGGCTCTGTGTACGTTATTTGCAATGCAAATGCAAAGTAGTGTATTTATCTTATCGGGGTTTCAATTCGTTTTTTGGTAAGTTCCAAGATTCAAATCCCATTTGACCTCTATGTATAATTTACTTACCTAATCCTCCTTAAATATGATAAGGTCTAAAAATTACAATCACTTTATTATAGTAACATGCTAAACGGAAGCAAAAAAAAACATGTAGGTAATACGCAAATAAATTTTGGAATGATTATCTTATCGAATGTTTAAAGAATACATTTTTGGAGTCGGTTTATCTAACACAATTTTTTTAAAGTAACCGTATGTAAATAATTCTAACTTTGGCTAAGTTAGTAGTTACCGTTCAACTCTGTGTGTGACGGATTTTAACTTTAAACCCTGTAATAACGCTTCTGGCCACGTGGTCCCGCATGGTTCGATCAATCGGGCTTGTAAAAGATAGCTCAGAGATATAAGAAAGTATAGGTAAGTATACTTAATAAGGTAAATGAAATTAAATAATTTATTTGTTCGAAGAATGGTTACATAAGTTTTTAAATTTGTAGATCATTCTCCACCATATTAATACGGTATACAAATTTTTAGTAAGTTACATTATTATTAAATAATCAGAAACAAAAAAATATCGTCATTAAGTCTTAATTCAATAGTAAATAAGTATCTAAATAAAAATTCATGTCAAGCTCTAACATTATCAAATATAGGTATAGAATTCAAAGTAAAGTTGCATCCGTTGCATCCAGGTTAGGCAACAGAAAGAGAATGTGGGTCGTGTTATCGCTCTTATCAGCCTTTCTCGCAAAGCATGCTTTTCCTTACGGCATTTATTTCATCATATCACAATACTAAGTACCTAATAAGGAGTTGAGAGCTGAGTTCGATAGTACCTTGACTTTCGAAGATGGTTGAATATCGCGATCTTAATACGGGCCATCAGAAAACACCGTAGAAACCTAAAAAATGATGAATACTTATAGAAAGGGTAAAATGTAGGTTACTGCCTCAATTCCGAAATTCAGTAAGGACCTCTACCTATTATGGAGGAAGTTTTCAAAGAAATTTTTCCGACGCGTGAAACAGTAAAATTGAAAAATTGTTACCCTTTTCAATGTAGAGTTTTTAAGGATTCCTTAATAATTTACAACTTTGAAACCTCAAGGCAAGTTTCTAGCTGGTTGTTGTTGGTTTATATTTTCAATTTGTTTGTGTTTTTGTGTTTGTGTTTTTACGTCAATACGTTTTTTTATACACGCAGCTGGATTTTATAGGTAGGTACTTAGGAATACCTATGCAAAACGGAACGCGCTTCAAAATATAAAAGAAACCAGAAGGAAATAATAAAAAAATGCATTTAAATGGAACCCTTGCGACTATCAAACATAAAACTAACTTCAAACTCACGGTGTTTATTGCATGCTGTTTAAAGTAGTAACTGTGTATGTCTAATTCCAAACATAATATACTCGCAAATCGGTCAAGTGGTTTAGGTGGTTCTTATTAGACAGTAGTAGTAACCTGCCCATGAAAAGAAAAACTAGGTAAGTTTAAGATTTTGAAAATGCATCCCAAAACTACACCCATGAGGGAAAAAAACCGTGCGAGTCGGACTCGCGCACTATGGGTCCCGGACCGGCAAAAAAAATCACGTTTGATGTATATAGTATTTGTTGTTATATCGGCAACAGTAATACATTGTTTGTGACAACTGCAGTCTAACTATCATGAGATAAAGTCTGGTGACAGACGGACGGACAGACAGACGGACAGCGAAGTCTTAGTAATAGGGTCCGTTTTATCCTATGGGTACGGAACCCTAAAATCAATCCCTTAAAATCTTTGAATAAGTTCGAATTGATTTTATAAAAACAATAAGGAATGGTAAAATGTAAAACTATGGAAAATAAAAACACCGGTATTTTCCTGTTGTTTTACGTTGACATTAAGTCTCATAAAGATTTCCGTATTTTATTATACTAAACGACTAAGCTATAAACTAAAAGACTGAAATAATTAAATAAAGCTGCTTTGATGATGAAAGAGGTACTATTTATTTACCTTCAAGTCTAAGATATAGAACCTACACAAGCCAGCTCACGCGGTCTCGTATGGAACGTTAACTCCGAAGACATGGGCATGTGCTTAAAGTGTATTTGGACGTGCCTCTGACTTCCCGCTTATATCTTATTGAAGGACCTTAAATACATATAATACAAAAAAAACACCCAGACCCGAGACAAATAATTTTAGATCATACAAAAATTATTCCCGCGACGGGGATCGAACCCGCTACCTTCTGCGTCGCAAGCGGATCTTCGCTCACTGCGCTACAGAGGTCGAATGCGGTGTCTATGCTATGTGTGAGTTGTAATGCCAATTTAAAAAGTAACTTCCTATGAAATGACGTTATTTGTTGATAATTTTCATTCGTGCGCAAGCAAAACTACTAAAAAACGTTTACATGGATCTCTGACACTTACGTAAGGATTTTTTTGGTTTATGCGATTATAGAGTTAGGCTCTGGCCTTGGATGACCGGTCGCACATCATGTGTTTGTAATGGTTTAAGTAAATTTGATTTTTATAGACACAGTTTGATCAGGAACGACAACTAATTTACATTTAGGTAAATGACATCATGCCTGACAAGTGTCGAAGTATGATACTTTGATTTATAATAAGCCGTGTTGGTCGAATGGGGTTGTGCCTCGACTTTCAATCCGAAGGTCGTGGGTTTGAATCCAGGACGTATATCAAGGGATTTTTCGTTTCGAAAAATGTATATGCACTTTAACATGAGCTCTTAACGGTGAAGGAAAACATCGTGAGGAAACCCGTAGCTTAGTCAGCTCCACACGTATTGACGTTGTCTTTCCTGTGGGCCAGGCTGATTAAGCTGAGAGGATGATAGATAGATAGATATATTTATTTCTCAAAAGTTAACAATCTTTAGTTAATAGTGTTTCTAAGCCTATATTAGGTTTGTCTAAACACTACTACTTGTATGGTTTAGGTGCTGGGCAAGCCTATTCCATCTCAAACAATATCCCAGGCACTGCAGCGTCCCGTTGAGTGTAGGCATGGATTGCCTCCTGACGCTGTATAAATTATTTAATGTAGATGTAAAGGCCGAATTTTTTTTTATTATAATAGTAGAATGTAGATTAGCCTAAAGTTGAAAACTTCTAGAGTTCTACGTCACATTCTGAAAAAGTAAACGAATTTTCTCCTAAGCACAGTGTTATTTCTGCAGTTTTGTACCTACATGCCTCGGAATACCCCATTAGATATCTTCAAAGGATTAAGAAAACACAAAGATTGAGAGATTGTCTACCATGTCTTGGGGATACAATCCGGGTCATGTTTGTTTCTTTTCTTTTTGATACCTACTCGTTACAATAATAAGTATTATACCAGCTGACTATCTATTATTTTGCCGGGTATACTCGTATTAATCCTTAGGAAGCTCCTCCTTGATATGGATCAATGTCAGAAAAAAATATGAATTTACATTATTTCGATATCTTTCTAATATTATAAAACAGAAAATTTGTGATGGTTGGAATAAGAATATCCTATAATCCTATAATAATAAATATTATAAAGGCGAAAGTTTGTAAGTATGGATGTATGGATGTATGGATGTTTGTTACTCTTTCACGCAAAAACGGCTGGACCGATTTGGTTGAAATTTGGTATGTAGATAGGTGATACCCTGGATTAACACATAGGCTACTTTTTATCCCGATATTCCCGCGGGAACGGGACTTACGCGGGTGAAACCGCGGGGCGCAGCTAGTACACAGTAAACAGAATAAACATCTCTCAGATCTTCTTCCACATCTATTGCGAGAAATGACAACAATAGCGCGATCTAATTTGATGTGAGTCGCAATCTATTAATAGTCTGTTATAAAGCTGTACTTTTACAAATAATTGAACGTTCTAGAAAATCCCGTACAGGTTAAAGTTTCTCCAGGCTGGTTTCAGTTTCCTTCAGAAAACAACATCCACTCATGTTTATATCTCCAAGTTCATATCCTCGACGATCCAGGTACAAAAGCAACAAGTACAAAACTTCCATATTCCGCCAAAACCGGTTCTGTTCCGATGCGATATTATTAAAGGTTTGTTTTGCATTGCTAGCTTTTCCTTGTAGCTATAAAATACTCCCTAAAGGAAACTGTAATGTGTTTCACATTGGGAATATACGTAGTTTTGTTGGGAAAAGACTTGTGACTATTCCAAGTTAATCGTCCATCAGATGACTTTATTTTTTTATAAAACTTTGCATTTGGTTACTAAGAACTTATGGAAGCGGCCACTTTGGTAAGTTATAGCTTGAATACAAATTAAAACAATACTATATACGGTTATTTGAAGTAGATTACCTAAGTAATATTTTTTTTTATAAAAATTTGATGTCACCTTATAATCTGCGTATGGGCTACGCGTTCTAGACTACGCGTTCCAGACTACGCGTTCACGTGTTCCAAGGCTCGCGCGAGTCGATGTAAAATTTCAAATGTTTGACGACTCGTACGTCGTACTCGTACGTACGTAACATGCTTTACTTAGTCCTAAATATTTAATATCTTATTAAAATCTATATGTACAATAAAAAAATATTTTGTTCGTTATCAGTAAACAGTAACCTGAGAAAACTAAAATCGAAGAGGAAACGTTAATTATTTTCATAATAATCATTTTGATCAAGTCTTTGTTTGAGTTATGACAAAAGCCCTAAGTTTACAAGTGCTAGTTGTGTGCGCATATATTTCATCAGTCTGAATACGTTTTCGTAATTCACGAAAGATTACGGTAAAAATTTTGGAGAACCGGCAGACCGCCCTGACTCATCGAGTCCTTATAAAGAGAAAAAACATCTCGCGATCTATAGATAATTCGTGTTTCCTGGTACCTAGTCTCGTCGCCTCTGACTACACCTTCAATATCTTTTTTAAATCATTCTTTTTACTTAGCGATTAAAGGGAAAATTTTCTTTTAAAAGGATTTTGAATACCTCTTCCTGAAACCTTTTTTTTTCAAACGGTTTCGTTTTTTATTGCGGTTGAAAAATATTAGCTATTTCACATCGTAGTTCAAAATACTGGAAATCGTTTTGTACAAACAGGTATTATAAACGGACTTTTGGCCACTTTAAAAGTTGGAAATAAAAATTGCAAGTTTATCAAAATAAAATGACAAAATCTCTGAAAATCAATTCATCATTCCTGCCCTTGTCCCACATTATGTGGGTTCGGCACAACATGTGTTCTTCTTCCATTCTCCTCTATCAGCCGTCACCTCTACACACACTCTTTTCTTACTCATGTCATCCTTCACACAATCCATCCACCTTTTCTTAGGCCTACCTCTACTCGTAAATCCATCAACATTCATACCAAGCACTCTCCTAGTAACATGACAAAATCTCTGAAAATAACGAAAAAATACGTGGTTGAATTAAAAAACCGACATAAATAAATAAATAAATAATGCTGGACTTTTTCACTCAGCATCATCTAGCCCCAAACTAAGCAAAGCTTGTACTATGGGATAGTAATAGTAAAGTATATATATAAAATGCAGACAGACGCAGCTGTTTTCTCAGACGCTGTATAAATATGCTTTAGAACTTTAGGTAGGTATTATAATTTATATGATGCATCATATGAGTTGGTGTGAGTCGACTACGATGTCGTCATTGTCTCATCGTTGACAACATGACACAATACAGCAACTTATTGAACACCTTGAACAAAGAGCATTGTATATGAAAATTATTTTGTAAGTATTTGTAATTTTGATGACAATTCATAGTGTGCCTGTGCATCAGGCAAACAGGAAAACTTATCAACTTCGTTAAAAACACCACGGGCTTGCTAAAAACAGTTCCATTATCAACTGCTTACGGCACTGTTTACGGCACCGTGCAGCCATGCCGTTTGACGGTGACTGCGTCGCACCGGTGGTGATGGGGCCAGGCTCTGATTGCCGACTCGTATACAGATTATTGCGCCGAAGGTTATGATGATGATAGCTTTTAAAAATACATCGCTTTAAAATTCTAGTAACTTATTTTTTAATACAGTTGCTCAAAAAGTGGCGTATTGCAGGGACGTATAGCGTTCGGGATGTGGGCTATTACACACTCGTGCTTTTTTTTACCTTTCCCGCACTCGTGCGTTTTCTTTCCCAACTGTCACGGCAAAGGAAAACATCCTGAGTAAAACCACTTAAAACCAGTTGATAGTGATGATGACAGATAAGAGCGCGCCGCCACCTGCCGCGGAGCAGGCGAACCATGAGGCTAATGATATTTGTTTTGAATACAATTTCAATGTATATGTGAATTTTAACTTTTATAAGAAATAAATGTTAAGTTAGATGAGTTTATTGTATTTTTATTATTTTATTAAATTGCTTCATTTTTTCGCAGCTGTATTAAAAATAGTCGTTCAGTACACGTGCGGAACCGTCATTGCAACTTGTTCCGACTGTCAACTGTAGACATTTGTCGGAACTCTTTGCAATGATAGCCTTTCCGCACTTGTAATGAAATATACTATATTGTTAAATCATTTGACATGCGAATCAAAGATCGGAGACGATTGGCTGATTGTGCTGTCTTGGATGAGTGAGAAATACGGCGTTCAATTTAAGTGAATATTCGCTTCATTATATTCGACACACTTAATAATACTCGTATTATTATTTGGTCTTGAAAATTTATTTAAAAAATATGGAATCAGCTTCCTGCGTCTGTTTTTCCGCTGAGCTACGACCCTGTTGTTTTTAAGAAGAGAGTTAATAGGCACCTTCTGGGTAGAGGTCACCCATTCATCATAAAATTATATAAAAAATAAAATAAATAATAATAATAGGTAGGTATAATAATTGCATAATGTGGGCACTGTCTTTGTTTTTTACTTGATACTGTTTGCTCGATTTCAGATTTAGGATTTTAGCTTTTTCACTCCTCAAAATAAGATAAGATAAGATAAATTTATTTCAAATAAAAATTGTGAATAAAATAATATGCCTATAATAAAAAATAATAGAATGGACTAACAATCGTAGTTTTCTCATAATATATTTTTTCTAAGTCAAAGTCAAATCAAATCAAATTCAGTAGGACCTCTGGGATCACTTAGAATAAATAGACTTTGTTACCCTGCTTCAATCGCGACTAATACCGTGTATATCATTCTTTTAGGTGATCCATCTTGAAACTAAAAGTCAAGCTCCATTGGGGAGCCAGTCAAAGAAAATTGAGGCTCATCAAAGTGAGTTTAGATGCTCATAAAGTACAAAAGTCTATGTCGATGATCTATTCCCTTTTTTTAAATAGAGCAGAGCTTCCTATAACAAGTCATTAACAGAGTTTAAATTGCCGTCCAGCTGATATCGGACCTCGCTATAACATCGGAATTCGGTATTTTATTTTATTGCCAATTTACCTCTGTATTATCAGTCGAAAGCATTCAATGCTTTGATTCGATTTTGATCTGAAATTTTGTATAGAAAGTAGCTTATTTTTTTTTATTGTTGAAAGTGAAATATGTATATGAATCTTTTGAATCATATATTATGCGAAAACATGTTAATTAAATATGCGTATTTTATTTGTTTATGTAATTTCAATTTATAATTTCAATTTATTCATAAAACTTAATACATAAAATTACAATTATTATAAATAATTTACATCGAACCCCGCACTAGGCTAGGCCTGTATCGCGGCAGTTCGAGTGTAATTATTAAATAAACATATTTACATATAATAAATACCTTAAGATACATATAAATTATATTATATAGATTATAATAAACTAAAATTATCACTACCTACGTACGAACTGTACGCACAAACGGGGTGTCTCGCAGGCGCCCACGGAACCGTCGGAACACAACACCCTTCGGCCAAAATGCTGCATCCATGTAGGTTGATAGACTGGCAGTATTTGTATGTATTTGTTTTTAAAACTAGGCTCTAAATGCGTGTAATCAAAATAATTGATAATTGCATAAAATGTTTGATAATTACATAAATAATCCAAATATTAAGTAGATTATCGTTTTACCAGTATATTAAACCATCATCCATTATCTAAATAAATAACTAGAATAGATAGAACTTCGCATTTTAGTTTGATACTCTATAGATTACATAAATGCTAGGTTTCTTATTTCGCGCATGTAGAATTAAAACATAAATGTCCAGTTGCATTATTACTTGTATGACTTTTATGATACATCTATATGCAAACTCAGCATGGAATTGTACGTGTCAAGGCTCCAATCGCTGCCCATTTTGGGCACGGTTTGGTACTATCCGGATTTAATCATCTTACTGATTATTTATGCAACTATTCGCTGAAACTCAAACGTGGCGTATTATGATATCTTGAGTGTGTCTTAAGCAGGGATTGGATAACCCATTCATAACTGTAAACCGCTTCAAAGGGTTACTGATAGAAGCGGTTAACCCAATCGTTTCGCTTACCGAAATGAAAAACATAATAACCGTAATCGAAATTAAGCGGTTAACAGAAACGTTTGGGTTTTTACATCGGTATTTTTTGACGTCAATGACGTATGATTTAGATATAATAGGTATACATCTAATGATATAATAGTTATATTATATCTATGGTATGTAGGCATACCTAGATTTCATTTGAATTTTGAATGAAAAGATTTAAAAATTTAAAAGAAATGTCATGACATGTTATTACGTTTACTCGCAGTTCACGCCGAAAATGCGCCCAATTTGATCCTTATGATAAAACCCTTATCATTTTGGTTAGTGTTTGACAGAGATGAATCTGATAAGTTGCGTTAATTACATGCTATTGAAATTACATTTACTAGTTATTTTGCCAAACTCTAATACAATAATTACGTTTTAAAACAAAAAGAAAAACCGACTTCAATGTTCGACACTACACACGGCGTGACTCAGGGAATCAATAAGTCATCCATAAAAATCTAAATAAGAATAAGTTTTTTTTTAAATATCAACAAGTACAAGCTTTTAATGGATTACCGTGATCTGATTGAACTCACCGATGTAAGTACAAAATTTCATTTCAATCAACCTATTTTCTGAGGAGTTCCGTTCTCCATCATCGGACCAGCTCGCAGTCATCATATTTCAAATTAGTAGATGAAACTTGACCGATGTAGTGAGTTTCAACTCAATCAACCTATTAACTGAGGAGTTCCATTCTCCATCATCAGATCAGCTCGCTGTCACTATATTTAAAATTTTTAGATGATACTTGATCTACAAACCGAGTTTCAACTAAATCGGTCGATTATCTGAGGAGTTCCCTCCATCATCAGATCAGCTCGCTGTCACCATTTTTAAAAATTTTGCTTGAAATAATGCTAAAGAAATAATTGCTTGAAAGAAAGAAATAAATAATGCTAAACAGATAATGCTTAGGCTCCACCGGCGTCTAAAGGCAATAATTACCAAAACTGCATACATTTTATGTCAAGTCTCGCGACACGTGAGTTCCTGGCATTTGTAAATTGTCAATTTGACATATTGCATAGAGAGTCTTAGACTTATCTGTCGATTCGATTTACAATGGCTAGGAGGGAAGGTTTTTAGAGTTTTACGGGCAAACTATCAAACCCTCAGGAATAAAATTTATATGGGACCACCTCTGGAGTATACCCTTTCAAACATAAAAATAATTTTGAAAATCGGGCCACAATTGGCGGAGTAATCGCGTAACATGATACAAAAAAAAAAAAAAAAAAAAAAACATACAGGCGAATTGAGAACCTCCTCCTTTTTTTGAAGTCGGTTAAAAATACAGGGTCACGACTGTATCCCCAACGCGCGGTAGACATTCTCTCGGATCTTTTATGTATTCCAGATCCTTTGAAGTTGTCTAAGGGGGTAGTCAGAGGCATGTACAAATACATATTTAATACATGCCCACATCTTACAGAAGTTAGTATTCCATACGTGACAGGTTTGCAAGCCCATCGCCGCCTATAAGAATACTCACTGGTTTCCTCACGATGTTTTCCTTCACCGTTCAGAGCTCGTGTTAAAGCACAAATAAATTTTACGAAACGCAAAATCCATTAATGCACGGCCGAAAATAGCAAAATACCAGAGAACAGGTCATCCCGAAAGAACTCTACCTACTGTCTAAAGATTTAGGCCTTTAATAATAAACTTGACTTAAAGTTATGTCACTAAAAAAAGTAAGTAAGTAAGTTCGTATGAGTCAGTGGTAACTCTGGTGACGGAGTTTTTAGGCCGCCTTAAGGCCTCCGTCATGGCTTAACGACTTAAATAGCCGGGACCGACAATTTAACGTGCCCTCCGCAGCACGGAAGCGCTCAGATGAAAATGCCACTGGCGGTCACCCATCCACTTACAGACCGTTTCGAACGTTGCTTAACTTCGACGATCTATCAAGAACGACTAAGCAAGCACGACCACGAGCGCTTCTAAAAAATAAATGGTTATTCATAGGTTATGCATGACATAGCTTTATGTCAAGTTTATATGGGCTAAGAGCCCTAATAATTTTAGACAGTAGAGTTTTTTTCTGGTTTTTCTCGGTGGAAAAGGACATAGCCTACTTTATGCTTCCATAAAGTGAGTTTGATAAACAATCGGCAATTTGCTTCGTAGCAAAAACTCGGGTCACACGTGTTTTAATATTGTAACAACGCAGACGTCTGGCCATTGTTTGCAACATGACAAACGTTCTGGTTAAAAGCTATGCTAATTTTAATGTGTCTTTAATGAATGCGTAGTTATAATTGTTCCTTATGCAAGGTGTTTCCGAAAATGTAGTGTTTTATTATTTTTATCCGCTTGGGACGCAGAAGGTTGCGGGTTCGATAAATATTTATATGATCTGCAAATATTTATCTCAGGGCTGGGTGTTTCTATGTATAGTATGTAATTATATGTACCTCAAACAAAAGGTATATAAGTAGTATATCAGTTATCTGGTTCGCATAGTACAAAATTTGCTTAGTTTGGGGCTAGATGATGCTGTGCTAAATGTCCAGCATTATTTATTTTTATTTATTTATACTGTAAATAGTTCACACATCGTGAGTTCCATCAGTTAGTATTTCAAAGATGATGTGCTTGCAATCATTCACGTCGAATGCTAAAGATGTGCTAAAATATGTATTCGAATGCTCTTGACTTCCTTTTAAATTTTAAAAGGAGATAAGAGATAATGTCTACAGTGCCTTGGTAATACAGTCATGATCCAGTTCATTTTGGTATTTTTCAATTTCAATTTTAATGAAATCCCGTTTATCGTGTTAACTAGGCCAGACAAGGATTTCCGTAATCCGTAAACACCGTTATCGACAAAGCTCCATATAATAGGTGCATATGGGCTACCGAGACGTTCGGGAACAAAGGTGCCTGCACTACATTTAACAGGATCTATTGATCACACCTTGAGTTTAATCACAGCCGACTCAAGTTATGATGAACTTGTCAGACACGATTAAACATTAATTTAGGCATGCCTTCCGAGTTAACGTTCCATACGCAAGCCATCACTCGTAAATTCATTTCCTTACTGCTTCGTCTTACCGTGTTTGTCAATAGTTGAGCGTTCAAGGTGCATTTACACGACGCGATTTTTCGTACGATTTGCTAAGCCCCATTGAACGTGCCGACGATCGTCTCGCTATGACAAATCGCATACGATGAAGGTTTACACGTGAAATATTGCCGTACGATACGATATCGTATTAATTGAAATCGCATCGTGTAAATGCACCTTTACTTACTAGTGACAACCAATTACTGGATTCCTTATTGCTTTACTATGGTGAGATGTTTGGCATATCTAAAATCGTTCGTGCAAAAGCTTGGACGGATAGGCGGATGCTTGTTGCTCCTTCATGAAACGACTGAACAGATTTGGATAAAATTTGAAATCGAGGTAGCTTATACCTCTGGATAAATGCATAAGCTTCTTTAATTTCCCGAAAAGAGAAGGTACTAAGGGACCGCAGGTAACACAGCGAGGCGCAGCTAGTAAACTAAGTATACCTGATTTGCGATTTAAGAATTAATAAGAAAACCGACTTCACTGTTATGTACTGCTATGCTACGTAGGAAATTACAAACAGGACGTTCACTACGTTCAGTCAGTTTTAAATTATTCTTGTCATAATGATAATTCGCTATAGCCGGGTTCCACAGCGCCGTGCTTAAGACCCCTCGCAGACTACAGACTTTCTATCGGCCAATAGTTGAGACAGGCAGTCGCAGCGTTACTTCTCCATACTCATTACGAGCCGAAGTCTCGCAATCTACATTTATTTCAAGTTTCATGCAAATTGAGTTGTGATTGAAACACAAACATACTCGCGGTTTGAGGTTTATTATATTGAAAATAGGATCATAGGATATCATAGTTTATAAATGGAACACGTAAAAAAGTTTATACTTACTTTTGGAATTGGTTAAGTATTATCATTAAAAATAATAAAGCGCTCGTGGTCGTGCTTAGTCGTTCTTGATAGATCGTCGAGCGTAAAGCAACGTTCGAAAGCGTATGTATGGGTGACCGCCAGGCGCCAGTGGCATTTTCATCAGGACGCTTGTGTGTTTCGGAGGGCACGTTAAATTGTCGGTCCCGGTTATGGCGGCCTAAAAACGTCACCAGAGTTGGCCACTGACATACGAACTTACTTTTTTTATTAAAAATAATATGAGATACACTTTGATTGCTTCTTTCTAGTCGAGGCACTTTGTGATGGTTATGTTATGCACTAGCAGAAAATAGAGCGTAACCTTTCAAACTAAATCCGTCATTATTGATTCAAATTGAGAACGCTCTACAGCGGCCTACAAATCCAATTGGTTGAGTCTACTCAGTAAACAGACTTCTTCGTCTAGGTAAAAAATGTGTGATTGGCTAGTGTAAAGTTACATACCCTTAAAGTACCCTGTAAAGTAACTTCTTGTGTCAATAGTTATTTTGAACAGTAGTAATAACAATCAAACGGTCAAAGTGATCCCAGCGGTCCTACTGAATTAATGCTTTTTGGGAGCACTGGTGGTCTAGTGCTAATGCCCCTGCCTATCGATCGTAAAGGTCGTGGGTTCGATCCCGGTCGGTGAGTTTTTCTGCCCAAAAATGTATGTGCACCATGCCAGTACAGAACGGTCAAGGGAAACTTGAGGAAACCGACATGTCATAGAACAAAGTTCGAAATCATAAAAAAACATTGGGTGATTAGGGTGTCACTATCCAAAATTGAGTCCCTATCTCCCCCGCGGACGAAGTAGCGGAAACAGCTAGTTGCCTAAATACCTATACTTATATATAATTGAACTAGGTAATAAATTAACCTGGCCTTTTAAATAAAAATAAAACCGTTCAAATAAAATAGGCTAGTACGCATCAGAATCGCACTCGCAGCTTTACTTTATTCTTCTAAAAGGAAAATTTTAGTATCACTAGAATCACTATAGACTAGATTCGAAACATTCGTTTGCGTGGGGCCGGCATCATTAGAGAGAGCACAGAGAGCAGTGCTTAAAGTAGCTAAGCCTTTTCGATACCCAACTACGAAACTCTACACGGACTGCTGCTCTCTCTGTCTGGAAATCCTGCGACTTTTACTGAGGCAACACAAATGCAAGCCGGATGTAAGCGAAAACAGAAGAAGAATTAATCAAATCTTCCCCATCAAACGCTGCAGAAGCACTTTTGCACAACGCAGTTCGTACTTTTTTTCACCATTCATTTTTTTTTTTTTTTTTTTTTCGGAGGGCCTAATACTAATGGCCTATGAGGCCGTTTTAGTGTTACCGGACTATGGCGGGCACTGAAGGTGCCGAGGCGCCTAGAGAGAGAAGTTACGACAACATGCGCAAGGGCACCTCTAGTAGGTACGAGCCTCGGCTTGGGCTGTTGCCGGAGTGAAGTTAACTACCTAACTATCATGACTAGACGATACCACTTCGCCGTTGGCGATGGTGATATCGTCGTCTGGATCGCCAAGAACGTTTCTTGGTCTTCTGGGCATGAACACGAATTTCCGCCTATTGCGGACGCCGACGTCGGGTGGTCGCTCTGGCCTCTCGTAGACGACTGGATACTCTGGAATAGAAGAGACAAGAGGATTCGGATGGTGCGGAGCTGAGTCATAATAGCGCCGAGCGGCGCGTTTTATGAACGCAGCAATCGACTCGAGATTAAGATCGCGGTGAAGATCAACGTTACGCGCGTAATAGGGTGCTTCGGTAGCTTTGCGAAGGAACGAATTTTGAACTATTTGGAGTTTACGAACCGCACGGGCGTGTCCGAAAACTTCCGAGCCGTAGGTCATGATTGGACGAATGCAAGTTTTGTAGAGTGTCACCTTATTTCTAAGGGACATCCTACTCCGCTTGCATATAAGCGAATGGAGACGATTAAGAACGAATTTTGCGCGTTGTCGGACTACTTTAACGTGGGAGTTGAAGTTCAGATGTTCATCTAGGGTGATGCCTAAGTATTTGGTCTTGGCGACCCAGGGAATGGGTTCGCCGTACAGGGAGGTGCAATTGTTTCGCATACGGGGCGGGAAGAGGCCCGACGTAAAGAGCATTGCTGCACTTTTCGACGGGTTAACCTCAATGCGCCATTTACGAAACCAATCGCCTAACTGAGCGAGGGCTCTATTCAATCGAATGACTATGATGTTGGGGCATTGATTCGCTGTATACAAGGCTGTATCGTCAGCGAACAGAGCGAGCTCTACGTGGTCGGTACGAGGGATATCGCTGGTGTACAGCGTGAATAGGACGGGTGCGATGACTGAGCCTTGAGGGACACCAGCACGCACCGGGTGAGGGCTAGAGAGGGTGCCTTCGACGCGGTAGCGAAAGCTTCGATTTTGAAGATAGGCTCGTATGATGAGCACGAGCCTGTCAGGCATACCGAAGTTAAACAGCTTGTAAATCAAGCCGTTATGCCAGACTTTATCGAAAGCTTTCGCCACATCGAGAAAGACAGCCCCCGCCGGGCCGGGATAAATTGGGTCATAGAGTTTGGAGTACAGGAACTCCGTGATGCGGAGTACCTGTTGGGGGCACGAGTGTCGGGCTCGAAAGCCAAACTGTTCGTCGGGAAGGAGTTTTAGTTCGTATATGACGGACCATATGCGACTAAGTAGGAGACGTTCGTAGATTTTGCCTATTGAGCTAAGGAGGCTAATGGGACGATAGCTAGTGGGCAGCGTAAAGTTTTTGCCTGGTTTGGGAATGCCGATGACCGTGGCAGCCTTCCAGGCGTCGGGGAAAGTGCAGTTATCTAGGGCAGCATTGAAGATGCTCACGAGAAGATAGATAAGGGCGAGGGGGAAGTTCTTAAGAACCCTATTGCTGATTCCGTCAGCTCCGGGGGCTTTACGAGCTTTGAGACCTTTGATGACCATCTGAACTTCCGCGGCTTTGACTAAGGGCAGAGGAGGTGCAGAAGGCGGGAGAGCGGATAGTCTTTCGACTTCACTGTTCACCGTATCGAGGTGAACAGGATCGACCGGATTTAAACTAGGGGAGCACTGAGATTCGAGGCTTTCAGCTAAGCATTCAGCCTTTTCGTCGTCATTGAACGCGATAGTATTGTCGGGACGGGTGAGAGGAGGCAAAATCGAGACTGTGTTGTCCGCCTTCAAGGATCGGGCCAAATCCCAATAGGCTTGGTGAGTTGGCTCGATCCCCGAGAGAAGATTGTCCCAGTCACGATCTTTGTGATCCTTAATGCGACTTTTGACGAGACGTTCAAAAGCGCGAAGTCTTTTCCGATTGAGTTCGGTGGGCCATGAGCTGTAATGTCGTGTCGCTGCATTCTTCTCCGTGATCAGCCGTCTCACGTCATCAGGCAGGGCCCTGCGATGGTCTTCCAACACAGGAACCTGCCTTGATGCACCGCTAATAGCGGAAGTGACATGGCTGGTCAGGGAGTCGACTGCAATAGTAATGTCGTCAGGGGAGCTAATATCGTCCGGGATCCTACGCAAGTCAGGCGAGTTTAACACCATTCATTTACAATAAGCTTATTAAACTTATATCCATACATAAGCCACCTTTAACTGAATGCACATTAAAAATAACAACTTACTTGTTAAGCATAGATTATGACAAAACCAAAGCTTTGCTCCCCACTGAATCATACTCGTAATTCCAATCCTTTGTTATCCCCGAGTTTTTTTTTTTTATTAAAAATATTGATTACAAACAAAACACAAACATTACAATAACACAACATATTACCCATACACTACACAAAAAAGGCAGAACGGCTAAGTGGCTAAAATAAGCCCATTATAATAGTAATTAGGTTAAGGATAAGTTTAATTTTGTTAGACATAACCAGTTAAAATAAACTAAAAAACGTAAACAGGGTCACGACTGTATCCCCAAGGCGCGGTACACATTCTCTCAGATCTTTTTATATTCCAGATCCTTTTTGAAAATGTCTAAGGGGGTAGTCAGAGGCATGTACAAATACATATTTGAATTACATTTTTTTTTTTTTTTTTTTTTTACATTTTTTTAATAAAATAAACTAAATTATAGTAAAAGGGAATACGTCATAATATAAGGTTCACATTTAGGCACAGTGCCTATGATGACCAAGTAGCCGAATCAGAATCTCCTTATAACTACATACAAGTGAAAACTTAGAGTGAGGAAGGAGTGAGGCGAGAATGTTTCATTGATATTTTTTTGTATTATAATATAACCAAAGTAGCTCCTTGCAAGCCGAAAATAAGATTCGTCGGCAACTCAATGAAATTCCGAAACGCTACGCAGAAAAACAATTTTATAGCTAAAAAACGCTCATCTTTGTTTTTATTTGGCCTGACCACGTCGTCCGAACTTAATAGGATATCTAATGCATCGTCTAAAGTAGGTTTAGACATGTTTGTCTGGCCTCTGCCGAGTTATTTTGAAGCTCTCTTTTGCCTATTTTAATTACTCAAAACAATATGTTTCAAAATCAATTGCCTAGGTAAATCAATATGATCGGTTTAAAAACTACGTAATATATTGTTTTGAGTGAAGAACTCTATTTAAATTTTTTAAATTAAGATAATTATCAGTCAAGTTTCATAAGCGGAGAACTTTGCAAAAGTTGTAACATTATATCTCAATTTTTGAGAAGCCGTTTAAGAGGAGATCGCTTTTGGTATTCCCCCATTAGAGCAGGGCATGATAGAATAGGTACTTATTTGTTGCTCATGTAGCTAACATAAGTATGATAAAAAAATCTTGAACATATCTTACATTAATTTGGCGTTATTGTTTAAAAACAGACTACAATTTTTTCATTTTGTAGTGTCAGTGTTTTTCCTGTTTCTATTTCTACATTATACTCTCCATGGCAGCAAAAAAATATAAATAAGTATCTAACTTGCATCTAAACTTATCGCAGCTTACTTGAAAAATTACGACGTTAATTTTGTATGCGGGGTGTCACAGCCCGGATCGGGGGCTAATTGGGGGACGAACACTTGGCTCCTTAGTATTCAGTTCAGCTGGCGGGCTCCACCATCAATCTCAATATGAGGCTCTGACGGAAAACCGCGGCACGGACAAGGAACCCCTCTTAGCGAGGCCGGGCCGGTTTGTTAACATCGTGGGATGACCGCGACACTATGATCGATTCCCATCTCACCAATAAGCTTTTAAGAAAACGTTCGATACTTTTGGAGTTTTGGTAGTTTTGTGTGAAAGGACTAAGCATAGCAGAGATTTATGATCTATCTAGCTTCCACTCGTGGCTTCGCTCGCATGGGATGGCATCAGTTCTTCGATGTTATTTCTAGAAACGAGGATTGGCGATCTGATTTCCTTCACATGGCAACATGAATGATGGAATAGCTAGCACATGTGATAAAATAACAATAGCCTATTAGTGTTTCCAATTCAGAAGTGGTACCACATGTCTCGTGCATAAATATTGGAGTGCATGGTTCAGCTAGACAAACTGCCTGTTCTCACACATTTTATACTGTTGAATTTTTAAGGATCCGTTGTATATTAAGTTTTTATGGATATGTAGACACCGACAACTGACAATGCTTATAATAGTTCGGCCAATCCTCATGAAATCCGAGAAACCTTTTCGCGATATCTAATAGCGCGACATACATAAATTCATGCAGTAATGGGGGGACAGTGTTGCTACCGCTGATCCCGACTATTGGCACAGATGAAATAACAACTTTAGGACAAGAAATATCACTGATCTGCACTACGCATTATTCTGAATTTATATTTATATACTTAAATAAAAGTACTTTTATTACATTATACCGTCAAATATTATTCTTTCCTCTCGTAGTTGTGTATGCACAAAAAATATTTAACTAATATCGTTTAAAAAATGTTTCCATAATTTATGAAACCTAGCCGAAAGATATCGGCACAAAGCTCAGTTTGCATTGTGATAATTTGAAGTGACATACTGCTATTGTTATTCATCGCCCATGTCCAGGAAACGAGCGATGTTGCAATACTTTTTGTATCTGTGTAAGACATTTTCAAATGGATTGACCTCGGAAGCGAGGGAAAGACAAAGCTTAATCAATAGGTTCATAACATATAGAGTTTCAACATCTCGGTTCAATTATTGCAATTTCGGATGAATATGATTGATGTTTGCCAGGAGTCGGAGTTTTTAGGCCACCTGAAGGCCTCAATAGTAACGATTTTACAGCCGGAACTGTACCGGAACCCGGGCGGAAGCCCTGGCAATTTAGCGTGCCCTCCGAAGCACATGAGCGTTCATCTTTACTAACTAAAAAAAAATTAGTTCAGTTTATTATAATAATAATAATAATAATGCTGGACTTTTTCACACAGCATCATCTAGCCCCAAAGTAAGCAGAGCTTGTGTTATGGGTACTAAGATGACTGATATACTACTTATATACTTTTTGTTTGTAAATACATACATATTATACATAGAAACACCCAGACCCGAGACAAATATTTGTAGATCATACAAACATTGGTCCCGCCGCGGGGATCGAACCCGCAACTCTTTGCGTCGCAGGCGGGCTTTCGCCCACTGCGCTACAGCGGTCGTCATTGTATGTAACTTCATTTGTAATTATCTAGGTAGAATTTTTCATTACTAATATTCCAAAGAGAGCTACGATAAGATGCATTGGTAAAATTATATTTTGGTAAAATTCCGCTTGTAGAAAAGACGTTGCCTCAAAAAGTAGCCCGATTTGAGTACCTACATGAAACTTTATTGGACTGAAATTATTTTTTCATTATACATGACACCGTTCTGCCTGCGTGACAAAATCGTTCAGAGTTCGCATAGTTCAATTAAAGCTATGTATGCATACAATTTTTATTACACGTTTATCTTTAAGCATCAACTAACCAAAAGACCTGGAGTCTTTTGGTTATTAGTTTAGTTAGTCTTTGGATGAAGCTAAACGAGAGTTTTTTTGAGTTGTTAGACGCAAAAATAATTTACAGCAAAACATCCGCACAGCGTACTAAGGACTCCAAATCCATAATTATCTAGAACGCAGCTGTACCTAAAGCAAACACGACTACCTACTGCTGCCCTCGATACATACAGGATGCATAAACAAAACCATATAAAAAAGGAATACCACTAATCAGCTTCATGACTTTGAATTCATTTATACATAGTATTCAAATATTCGAATAAACATCAAATTAAATTTATTTTTCATTCCAGACAAATCCATGCTTTTTTATCTACAAGGATTGGTCCTGTTGATTGACATAATGATTTTGGTACTACTGTAGACAACATACTAATCCTAAAATACTGTAGTCATAATGTTGAATTTCCATAGTTACAAACTGACATACATACATATTTGTTGTCCTAATAAATTAAAGACACCATTAAATTGACTCTCAACTTCTAACATAGGTCGTCATCATGCTTATTATTACTATGAGTATATTTTTGATCGTCCTAATGTTTATGAATACTATTTTAGGACCTAAAAAACTGATATGACACCGCGAAAGCGCCAGAAAAAGTTGAGTGGATTAACTCATCCACCCAGATCGAATTTAGATGGTTAGGTTAGGTATGTAAATTTTTAAGGATAGTTCTAAATATACCTTTGACATTAGGATATATTTTAGGATTAAAATAAAACCATTTGCATGCATTCATTGCTTTGTTATTCAAAACATAGTTTGAACATATTGACTTCTATTTATTTTTATAATGTCCTTTTATTTTCCTTCATTTTAATACCCCACATAACATGATTGGCAAATTTGTTTATTAATGTCTTATTTCGCTCCTAAACTCCGCCCTTTTGTTATCATTTTTTTTATTTACTACATTTTGATACCCCACTCGATATGATGGGTTATTATTCCTTAACGTGTTACTATTTCACGCATAAGATCCGCCATTTTGTTTTTTTTTTTCATAAAACAGAAGTAAGAAGTAGATAGGTACAGTCAGCAAAGAAAGTGGTTTACCACTTTGGACAAAAGTTTCTGTGAAATCTAACTAGCGCTACGGTTTACTTTTCTAACGGAGAAGAGATGCACAATTATGACGTAATATCCGCTAGCTGATATGCCTGTCATTTTTGAAGTCACTGGATTATTTGGTTATTTTGAGCTCTATTATCAACGCAATAGCTAGTTTTTTTGCAATAATAAATAAAATTTTCATTCAATTTACACAAGTTCGATCTTTTTTGAGAAAAACTTTACATCTGAAAAAGAAAATATCTCTGATAATTGTCACTGTATTACTGTCAACGTAATAAATATTTAAG
Source organism: Epirrhoe alternata (assembly GCA_963565295.1). Taxonomy (NCBI): domain Eukaryota; kingdom Metazoa; phylum Arthropoda; class Insecta; order Lepidoptera; family Geometridae; genus Epirrhoe; species Epirrhoe alternata. The sequence goes on from OY751375.1 coordinate 10,164,693, forward strand.
GTAAAGTGGGGTTATGGCAACTATCGGATAATTTCAACTAATATCACAATTTTCAACAGGCTTGATATATATAAATAAATTGTTCTCTTATTTACTAAAAATAGTAAAAATTTAAAGACTCGAAAAGTAGTATTAATTTACTTGTCGAGTTTATAAAATCGCGATAACGTGCAACTATTTGTAGGTTAATAGTTTCAATTACCCGTCCCACTGTTACAAGCATTTTGTGCAAAATAATACTACATTAATTATTATATTGTATACTTTTATTCTTTACACACTTTACAGCTTAAGACATTTACCTAAGGCGGCAATATAAAACTAGATGAAATTTGTAAAAGAATAGAATTAAACAGCGATAAAGTTAGAACTCCATGGTAATTGTAACTAATTCGAAACGTAGATACTAAACTTAATTTTAAGTTTGATAATTTTCATAGATGGACAAATTCAGATTTGACAAAATTTGTGCTGGACGAAATTCATATTGGACAATATTCGTGTTAGACGAAATCGATATTGGACAAAATTCATATTGGACAAATTCGTGTTGGTCATTAATTCTAGTTTAACATTTGATTTTGGACATTAGTAGCGCGAAGGAAAAATTTTAGTCGCAATTACCCCACTTCACTATTGAAGTGTAAACATAATACTAGCTGTTACCCGCGACTTCGTACGCGTTAAAATCGAATATCGCCTTGACTGTGCATCGTCAAAAAGTTTGGGCTATCAACGATTGCATCACACGTCATCAGAACCTAGTGTTCCTAGATTACAAAAGTCAAACGAGCTTCCCGTCAAAAAGTTCTTACACAAAATTTGAAATCCCTTTTAGGGGTTCTTTTGGAAATCCCTTTTAGGGGTTCTTTTGAAAACCCCTGAAACACGTGTCCATTTATTTTATAATATAATGTATCCAAACCGAGTTTCAAGCCAATAGTTTCCAGTCAAAATGTTCCTATACCAACTTTAAAACCCCCTTTAACCCCATTTTAAGGAATGTTTTGAAAAAACCTGAAACACTGTTCAAGCAAATCGATAAACGCACTAAAAAGTTTTATAAAAAACGTTTTCAACCCTTTTGGGGAATATTTCCGAAACCGCCTTATTGGGTAGTGGGTTATGTTATAAAAGAAAGCTACCCCTTCTTTCAGTTTAGCTTCAGCGGTTTCGGCTCCGCGATGATGAGTCAGTCAGGTTAAGATTTTTTATAGATATAGATTAAATTATAAACAGGGCAATGATAACTGTCATACATAGTTTCTAATTCTTTGCTGACGTAAATAGTATTGCAAGGGAAAATCAACCTTGTTGATTCATGACGTTCTCATGAATCTCAACCGTAGGGTGGTAAACCACTTATTTTGCTGACTGTACTTGTTACGCACTTACGTGTACGCATTTACCTCACATTGTCATCCATCATCATTCGCAGCCACTGCTGGGACGGGAAAATAGCTAAGGGAGGCCTATCCCTTTGCTCTTTTGATTTTTTCCACCCTTCGCTAAAGCACACAAACAAAGAATTATAATGAAATTCAAGTCCACATATGCCGCGAATTTCACATTATAATATGCATCTGTATGCTGTCGTGAAACTCAACTAGACTTCTAAGAGTCACGAAACTTTCTTAGAACAGGTTTTAGAAAAATTGGAATGGAGAAGAGAGGACATAATATCATAAGCGGATCGATTCCTAAAAACACGAGTACAAAAGACTTAAAGCCATTGTCCTCGAATGTACAAACTGTACACTCAAAGGGATCGCGGCATCGCTAACAATGGCAGTCAATGGTAGGTATCATACTTTTGCTTCAGAGTGGCAGGCTTCCCTTACATACATTTCATGAGCTATTTAATCCAACCCCAGGCAGCAGCCATTTGGAATCGCAAAGATGTTAATACCGCCTTGCTTATTTTTTTCGAAACGGGTTTTTTATGAATATTCGATCAAGTTGAATGATTTTTTGCAATTTGCTTATGACATTTTGAATAGTTTACTAAGTTTATTGTTGAGCCTAAACTTGGGACGCTATTTGCAAGAATAAAGGCTCGATTAAACTTAATCTTTAATTATCTATACACTCACCTTTGTTTGCTTTTTTTGTTAGTTATTTATTAAAAAAATACACCCCTATTTTTTTATTACCAAAAAAATTTTAAACATGGTCTCGGTGTCTGTTACTTATCACATTTATGTAGTTAAAACTCAAAAAAAAAGAAAAAAAAATTATAACCTCAAAAGGAGACGAGACGAGTCAGACATGGATTTATAAAAGCTACTGCGGTTTTACTGACTGGGGATGATACGAGAGCATAGTTACAATGAGAGTCTGTACGCGATTTATGTCTATAGTACTTAATTGTACAGTTTTCATAAAATTTTGTTCGGTTTTGGTTGACTACAATCCTCGATAACTTTGTGATAATTAAATAAAAAAAAGTTCTGACAATGCCATTATCATTTTCTGCATCTGCTGCAAATGTCCTTAATTTTTTTTTGGTAGTCATAAAATAGCGGTGTATAATTATTTTAAAAATTGTTTTGTTTTCTCATTTGTAACTTTTGTGCACCAAATGGTTTTGTACCTATGTAGTTTTTTTCACAGTAGTAGTTTTCACGTTCGCTAATCAGAATTGGTCGTAACGGAAGATCAGCGCGGTTTGTTTTTGTTTGTTTACTCAACAATCCGCTTATTTGCAGCAACCTTTAATTAAGTTTTTCACGTGTCTGTTGTGTTATGTACTAAAATATATATATATATATTCATATAAAATTATTGTTGCAAATGAAATATATTCTATTCTATATATAGTGAGATCGCAGTGCTCTTTTTACTAATTTTAGTATTTTGTCAAAAGCATGCTACTCCTTATTTGTGACAATAATAAGCACAATAAATTAATATCTTAACATAGATCACAGAGAACATTGCTTGTGCCATCCAACACGATCTCGCGCCAATCCCATCCATCTACGGCCCACGGAGTGTGCAGTTAACACTATAAAAATCTTTAGGCAAGAGTGACAATGTACACTGATCAATGATCATCCACTAAAGCTGTTTTGTGTCTACGAAAATTTGTAGGAAACAGTTTTGACACACCTAAATGATCACTATCACAGTGCGAGCAGCTCTTAATACTTTGTGTCTAGTAACAGTTGTCAGCGTTGTAAGAAGGTACTGGGTTTGTCTGAGCACCCACTAAAATTAGTGAATCTTTGTGATGTAAAATGACGTGACTTTGTTACAAAACAAGTTTTTATGTTCCTCTAACAATGCAATGTTTATAAGTACGAGTACTACAAGTATATTAAATGCAAAAGTAAGGACGGTTTTATCGCGCTAAATGGATTTTTACGAAGGTACTTGTCTGGATTACTACATAGGCTTCTTTTATCCCAGAAACACTTTTCCGGGATAAAAGTAAAGCTGCAATGAGGATGATGACTCCCGAGGGACTGCGGGTAGGTCCGTGGGGAGCATGGCAGCTACTGTGAAATGAATCTCGACTAGACATAGTACACAGTGCTTTACCAAAATTTTATGAAAAATACAATTAATTTGATACTAATTACTTAGAATTTCATCTTTCATCTTTCTTTTACATCCACTGCGGGGTAATTGAACAATGCCCCACATCAAATAAAAGGGCTTGTTGTAAGGATGAAACAAAAAACTATCATTCCCCTATATGAAAAAAAAATCTAATCCGATTAGGTTTATGTACATAGCATTAGAAAATAAATAACAAACTCTTCATCTTTATTATAATTATATAGGTACATACCTATGTATTTCTAATAAGTCGGTAAGATAAGAACAATAATAAATTAAAAATTCAAAAATTCAAAATTATTTATTCAGAACAAAGTACACTGAAAAATGTATTACAATAGAACGATGAGAACTGAAAAAGTTTAATAATGTATTCTTAGTGAGAAAAAAATATCTGAATTCTCATTCTAGGTTTCAGTGAATAGGATTAATTCATAGGCCCCTTGTTTCGAAGTGTCAAACTCAGAAGCGAGTAGAGTACCCTCATTCACAGAGCGAACTTTGAAATTAGATACGGCGCTTCGATTTATGTTTTACCTAGGTAGTTGGATAAGTTCTTATTATTATTTACTAGCTAGATTCCTATCTGCCACCATTCGTCCCCTGCGGGGGTGGTTAGCCCATAATAGTTTTTTTTTTTTTTTAGTTACCGTCTGCCACTGCATCTAAAGCCACGGTGGCAGACGGGAATCATTAAGGGCTAACCAAACCCCTGCTGGGGTGGATAGCCATAAGTGTTACCGTCTGCCACCGCGTGGGGGCAGTTATTGGGGGCAAACGGTAATAATTCAGAAAAACGAACAATGACCACAATAGTTTAAAATGTATAGTTATGTTCGACAGTTTACTGTGTCGGGGAGAAAATTAACTATAAGTTAATGTAAGATATTCTCAGGTTCTAGTAGTTATAAATATACATGTATGCATCGTTATGAGGAAACCATCCTCGCACCGGAACACGTATCAAGAGTTTACGCTTGAAACTAAAACTTACCTAACTCTAAATTGGACTCATTGTCTTTAAACATAATTGTTGATAAAATCGGTGGCTTGATTGACTTCATTGTTTATCTGTTATATCTCTATTCGTCTATCCGTTTTTCTAGACCTTCAGGTATTAAATACTTAGGTCTATGTTATCGTGATCCTGGGTTTAACCGCATAAATACGGGTAAAATCATTTTATCGGCTTTTCCGTTCGGCTTTTGTCGTTTGCTCTGGAACCTTTGAAGCTTCGTGGTTCAAGTCAAGTGATAAATACACGTATCAAGGATTCGTTCTCAAAGGATTAAGGGTGATCACATAATGCCTGCTTGTAATGGGTGCTGGAACAGTACTGTGGCTGAAATGGGGATGGCGATTATTAGACATGAAATCGGCGAATACAAGATATTTATGATCTACATTAATGGAAATAAATTATCTTGAATCTTTAATAATTTTACAGTATTATATTATTATTATTTTTTCTGATTGGACCACATTAGCTCACGATAGAGAGGAGTGGAAGAAACGAAGGGAGGCCTTTGCCCTGCAGAAGGACACCACAGGCTATTAATAATAATTATAATAATAATATTATTTTTAGAATATACACAATTGACACGTAAAATAAAAATCTGAAATCAAATGTGAAATAATTACGTTTTAAAATTAAAAGAAAAACCGACTTCAATGTTCGACTCTACACACGGCGTGACTCAGGGAATCAATAAGCCATACATAAAAATCTAAATAAGAAAAATAAATCAAATCGACAGATAATGCTTAGGCTCCACCGGCGTCGAAGGGCATTAATTACCAAAACTGCATACATTTTATGTCAAGTTTCGCGGCACGTGAGTTCCTGGCATTAGTAAAGCGTCAATTTGACATAATGCATATCGATTCGAGGGAAGGTTTTTAGAGTTTTACGGGAAAACTATCAAACCCTCAGGAATAAAATTTATATGGGACCACCTCTGGAGCATACCCTTTCAAACAAAAAAATAATTTTGAAAATCGGTCCACAATTGGCGGAGTAATCGCGTAACAAGATACAAAAAAAAACATTAAAAAAAACATACAGGCGAATTGAGAACCTCCTCCTTTTTTTGAAGTCTGTTAAAAAAAAACGTTGCCAACGGTGGGTTGGGTACTAACCGGTGTTACGGGGCGTTATTTACGGGGCGCCACTCTACACATTCGCCGAACTATTCGGCGAACTATTATTTAGAAAGACGATGACAGGCGAATACAGGCGATGAGGCCCTCTACACGTTCGTGATCGTCGGCGTCTATCATGGGCGAATATGTAGAGGGCCCATAACGTGTTACGAGCGTTTGTGCAGTCGCTACGGGGAAACAATTGGCGAGCAACGAGCGGCTTTCAGACCCCTCGCAGACTGCAAACTTTCTATAGGCCGATAGTTGAGACGGAATATAGTTCTCCATACTCGAAGTAAAGTCTGCAGTCTGCGAGGAGGCTTAGATGGATTTTCAGCACACGAAGTAACGTAACACGCTTGCTGCTAATGGAACATTACGAACGCTCTGGTCAGTACTTGGGTACTGACTAAATGATAATTTTGAGGTCAAACATTTTTAGTATAGGCGTTAAATACCTACTCGTAGAGCAAATATTAAACAGATTTATAAATTTATGAAGTTCCTAGTATCCTGCTTCAAATTGCTGTAGGATTCCATTAATCTTGTTGCCATTAGCGATGCAATCCGATCTGTCATCATGAAATATCGTTTTGTCATCATTAGTACTTAGGGCATCATCGGATTTTTGGAGCAAATATAACTATTTATACCTTCTGCGCGCGGCTTCGCTCGCGTTGTACCAACATTTTGAATAACCTCTATGCTATCTACAGTCTACACCCATTCCAAGTTACATCCAAATCACTGGTTTACGCGTGATTGAAACACAGACATACAAACGTCCAAACATCTAAGCAAACTCACAAACTTTCAGCTTTATTATATTAGTGAGATAGTGGGATACTACTCGTAGTCGAATATTAAAGAGATGTCAAACATTTTAAAATGTTTAGAATTAAAGTTATAAAACATTTTCATCAAAATCCTTTCAACAGCATTTTCTTATAAAAAACTTACCGAAAAAGAGAATTAATTAAAGGAACATTCAAACAGTATATTTCGTAGCAAGTACTAAGCGTTATGAAAGAAAATTGCAATAACTTTAAAGTTAACCGCCATGAAAGTGGCTATTAAGAAAATACGGTATTTACACGGAGCTCTCACGGATTGCATTCAAAAGCGTTGCAGTCACTACTTATAGCCATGTTTGTAGGGCCTTTAGAATTGGTCTCAAGGCGGGTTGACAAAGCACCCTTCAGCGTCGCGGCGCGCAGCCCTAAACACATTTATATTATGTACACACGTTTCTCTGAAATGCCTATGAGCAAGTTTTATAAGGACATTTCTTTGTAGTTATTAAGTAATCAAATTGTTTTCCCAGTTATACTTTTTAACTGTTTCACTGGGTAATAAAGTTAAAACAAACTATTTTGTTTCGTGGAAAGCATAACTTGTGCATAACTATTTTCTCTTAAATAGTGTCTGTCAGTGTATATATTTAATGAATAGAATGGCAGCTTGTAAAGGAGTCTGCTAAATCTGGCTCGGCTCGCCATGTTTCTTCGTCACAGGCAGTATAAACTTTGTCACATGTTGGAAGCTCTAATTGTGGCTTAGGTAGTTCTAATTTGGGTTTGAGTGCCTCAGTTGTTAAATTTTTTCATGTAATCTTGTGAATACATTTATTTACAGAAATCAAGCTACTACACTATGCAAATTTTACAAAATACAATAGAATCAGTCAAGCTATCTAAGGATCGTCGTAAAAACAATCTATAGATAGCCCAACTGATCCAGGTCACTGCCAGTCGGAAGCGTGCCCAAAATACTGGCAGCGTTGCCACGCTGAATGGCAATGCTGATCCTTTGTTGCAAAAAATAGCTCTCGAGTCGTCACTTTGACCAGACGACCTGTAAGAATTTTGAAGACGTGTTTCCATATAATTTTAATGGAATAACATTAGTTTACTGAGAGGAATCTAGATGCGGTCATCATTTCTTGAAGAATATTATTCCGAACGATAGAAATATGTGGTTCAGATTTGTTGAGTCAGTACTACCTATACATACAGTAATTTAACGGCCACTCTACACATTCGCCGAAATATTCGCCGAACTATTATTTGGATAGACGATGACTAGTGAATACAGGCGATGGGGCCCTCTACACGTTCATGACCGTCGGCATTCGTCTATCATCAGCGAATATGTAGAGGGTCCATTACGCATCCCCAAACATTATGTAGCATTCTTGTATCCCGCAGTTTTTGCTAGTGCACAACGACAAACGTGTTGGAATAATGTTAGTAGTTTTATTTTAGGGGATTAACCTGTTTTATAGATCAAAATCAAGACATGACAACGTAAAAGCATGTTAAAAATACCAGCTAAGATTTCGTTATTGAATTACACAGTTAGAATGCGCTTATCAAGCCTTTTTTAGTCGTGAAGGTTGGTATTTCTTTGTTCGCAAAGGATAAGAAATAAGTTTTTTTTTCTGAAATGTCGTAAGTGGATAAAATTTATATTTCAAGATTCTAACTCAAAGAGGGCGCTTTTGCCGCGTAAAAACAGTTAAACTTTGCTTACATTATGTGGAAAAGTGATTTGAATTTAGATGCTGCAAGCAATGATAATCGAAAAGCATTAATATAGGACGCAGCGCAGCGGGGCGGCGCGCGGTGGTATGGTTTTTGGACTTTAGCCTGCCACTGGACGGGGAAAAAAATAGAGGGATTCGGTTTTATTTACATCTTGTATCTTTTCGCTATTAAGGTAAAAGTTGTATGTTTCACACGAGAGTAAAATAATTTGTTGCTTGTGCTTTCTAGTCCCTCACTTCACTCAGGATTCTAACATAGAATGACTGTCACACGTCATCTAAACTTACTGCGGCGCTTACGTGAGGCGAGGACATTATGTGCTATCAGCTTTTATAATTTTTTGAAGAAAACCGGGTAATATATAAGATTTACTTAATATTTAAGATACACTGACAACTCGAAATCTTTAGAGTGTAGTCACGTTCTAACTTTACATTTGGTGCAAGCCAACGTAAAGCAAAATGTCTGCGGTCCAGGTTAAAATCCGCTCAAACACACGTCGCTTATAATTTTCATGCTCTTTACTGGCTGGTTGAATTTACCTTTTTATATTTTTACTACGGCTAAGCCAAGGCAAGTTATTTTTAACTCTTAGATTTCTTTCCGATGTTTTATCAATTAATTCGTGTTTTACCAACTACAAACTCAAATCACACCACAGCCGCCGGAACCAACGTCACTCGCGGCTGTCATTGTCATCGGCATCTCGAGTTGCCAACCAAAGAGTACGGTTGCCAGCATTATACTATTTCACTACATAATATAAAACAAAGTCGCTTCCCGCTGTCTGTCTGTCTGTCCCTATGTATGCTTAGATCTTTAAATCTACGCAACCCATTTTGATGCGCTTACATTGCAAAATTTAAATTGCTTAAATTTAGTATCAGCAATGACCACTGATCTCCACTTGCTACGATCCTGGCACACAATTTATATTTAATCAATTCGATATTATGGGTCATCAGCACATTTTTTTCATAGGAAGCTCTACGTAGCGTTTGTATTTAAATCTTGTATCTTGTGATGCAGTTTGAAATCACATTTTGAGATGGCGAGGCTAGCCTAGCGTGTATTATGATAATTTGCAAAGGGGGAGAGACGGATCTTGATTCCCGTTGCGATCATGTTTCACTGGTTTTCAGTTTATTTACGTTTTGTACAAACATTTGACGCTTAGTTGGAAATTAGGTATAGGTGCAACGAGCTCTAGATTAGTATCTAGAAGAAATTACCGCAGGGATAGGATTTTATGCGTTAGTTTTAAGTGATCCGCACCAAAATATTCAAGCTAGTTCTTAAAACCTAAAAGTAAAGTACATACTGTTTCGAAAATCATTTAATCATCATCATCATTGGCAGCTTAAATGATAGCCCACTGCTGGACATAAGCCTCCTCCCTCAAACGTCACTCTAATCGGCCCTGTGCGGTTCTCATCCATGTCTTTCCCTCAATGGCCTCTATATCATCCACCCACCTGGCTACTGGTCTGCCTCGGCTTCTAGCAAAAATTAAAAATTGAAAATTATTTGCCATGAGTCAAATTATATGTTCACATGCCAATTTTATTGCAAATCCCAAATGTACCTTGTTGATGCAACAAGTAGCTCACCGCATTGCGATCCAACTACACTTTCGTGTATTCACGCCCAAATGGGCCCTGTTGTGTTCATGGCCCATTTCATTAGCTTCGTTGTCGAGTCCACAAAGGTTTATTCGTAAAATAAAAATATATCAGCTAACGCAATCTGAAGTCTGGATGCATTAATAGTAATATAATGAGATAATTTTACTGAACCTTAGCTTAGGTTTGCAAGGTTTTCGTCGATAAAATATGGTACATTTTAAATAGAACACGAATACAGAGCATGGATAAAAATATAATTCTACCTGTACAGAAGTTGAACCTTCACTTTTTTTTATAAATCGTTTCATGTATCGAGTATGGGGGCTAGAATAAAAAAAGCGTTAGATTTTACCGTCACGACACATGCATAAGTCAGAAGCGAGCTGCATTTTCTGACGTCATCAGTATTTTTTGTAGAAAAATGACTGCTGTGCTCACGGTGGGGATATATGCGCGATCAGCTTAACAACAACTACATAAGTAAATTTTTTTTCTTATTGCTTTTATGCCCATTCTCCTTTCTCAATGTTGAAACGACGATGCGTCGACATCAGTAAAGAACTACTGCTAGGGATACCGGTTGCGAAAATGCCCAAGTCTGTCGCAGTTACAAGTGGTTTAGTTTAATACTGTTGTCAGTTCTATTTTACGAGCGTAAATTCTAGTTAGCATCTTAATAATCTACGAAGAAACAACTTTTGATGGCTAAACGCCCTAGATAACTCCGAGTTACGACGCGTGATATGAGGGCTGGTATCTTCAAGTATTTCAATCATAAATATAGGTCACTATTATCTTAATAATATCTTGGGCGCCTACTTACGTTGACTGCCATTGATCTTGTCAATAATTGAACAATAGCAAAATATCAGCACCTCTATACCCAGCAGTGGATTCAGTCGGTGGAGGCTGATTAGATAGATTGAAAATAATATGTCATCGATGAAAAGGACCAGCACAGTTAGATGTCACAAACTAAGAGAAGCCTATGCCCAGCAGTGGGCTAAATCAGGCTGTGGCTGATGATGGTTCTGAAAATATCAGGTAGTTGTGTTTGGTTTTACAAACAACATAGAACACAATTGTCCAAGCGTGCGAAGGATTCGAGCTCCGGGGTCCTGTGATTTTGACGCGTGACCACGATCGGTGCAACCCCATCGAAACGTATTCCGAATATTTTCTAAAAACAATCACGGATCTCGTCCCGTTATTAATCAATAAAAAAATGGAAGTGGGTTGATGAAACCAATATGTATTAAAATAATAATAATACTTTTCTGTACTGGATACTGGACTTTTCACACAGCATCATCTAGCCCCAAAGTAAACAGAGCTTGTGTTATGGGTATTACATAGTTATTCATAAACATTAAATTATATCATAAATCATAGCCTGGAATCCTAAATCTGATATTCGTCTGGGTTAATGCAACAGGTGAACGTACTGTGTTAGGCTCGATATTTTGTACGCTTCTCACAAACAAAGCCTCAATGAAGCGAATTGAGGCGCCCCCAGGCATCGAACCCGGATCGGAATCCAAATGGGATGGTGAAAAAGGCGTTTTAAGAAAAAAAAATGTTATTTTTGGAACAAATTAATTAAATTACCTATAGAATATGGTAACGCAATTTTAACAAAGGGAAGACGTATTCATTGTAAGAAATCTCTATAAATTCACTCAGAAATATTGCGTAGGTTATTCGTTTTCATAAGATATTTAAGAGAAAAAAACATGAGAGGTGTCAAGGGACACCCGGATGGAACGAAGTTCCTTTGTAGTGAAGGAATTGTAATAATTTAAAAAAACAACAACAACAACAACAACAACAACTTACTTACTTACTTACTTACTTACTTACTTACATACTTACTTACTTACTTACTTACTTACTTAACAACAACAACAACAACAACAACATTCAGATGTGTAAGTATGATTTTTATATATTTATAGCAAAAAGTGTCGTTACAACTTTTCGTATGAATTTTTTCCGTCTAGCCCCCTTTCGCAACGCGCGATAAGGAACTTCGTTCCAAAAAAAATAAACAACGTTTTGGAGAAATCAGTACTGTCCGTCAACGAGGAGGCGATAAGTTGGTTCGAAGTTTTAAGTTTACCTACCTAGTTTTATAGAAACTGAGATAATCGCGAAACTCTAATACCAAGTTCGTTTGAAAAGTGCGCACACACTAGAGACTGCAGAAAAAATAAATCGTGAAGAGACCGTACGCGCCACAATCATTTTTGAAAATGCGGCTAGCTTCTGACGTCTCAGCATTTTCTCTATTGAATTGACAGTTGGTGTTTGACTTTCGGCGAGGATGGTGTGACCACCTTTAGGCGGCTTGCAGCTTGTATTCCACGTATGAGTATACCTCTGAACTTCAACAGTTCTTTCAATAGTACTAAATATGTATTGGAACGTAGGTACCTGTGACAATCCCTCTTCATAGACAGACATATCCAAAGGCTCTTGAAAGGCTTGGGGATACAGTCGATATCTTGTGTCGATTCGTTCTAGATTGGTTCTTACAGACATGTAATAGCGAAATGGTTCAGCTGTTTGTAATGAGGTGCAACCTGTGGGTGCAACCAAGTAAGCTAAGCTTGTCAGATCTGTTGATATTGTGATAATATTATTGAAGATTCCCCTCACGAACACTGCGCATTACTGTATCTGACGCCTCGCTGCGAGGGGTAACGATTTTGATATAAGTCGCTAGATTTTATGCAGCTAAATGGAAATATACATACTAGAGTACTGACGTAGGTATCGCATCGATTTCATCAGGTTTATACAACGAAACTGACGACCAAAACTGAGGTAGGCAAGTCAATTCATCTACACAAAACATATGATAGGCGGTTTCTCGAACTATCATGGTTAGTTCATAGGCAAAAATAAACAATAGTAGTACGTAAAAGGTCGACGGATAGGATTTGCATTTGGTTTTAGGTTTTACTAGTATTTGGACCATGGACGGAAATCAAAAAAAATTGTACATTCTTATTTAAATAAACTACTTGCGTTACGATTAAAATAATCTTTACCTACGTATTTTTTTTATGATAATTATCATTTTCAGAGAGTATGTTCCATGATAAAGAACAACGCTTTACACAATGTATTTCTCACATTTTATTTACTGCGGCAGTAAACCTTCTGCTTGAGAAATAGAAACAGCTTAGAAGTAATCTCAGCCTTTTTGTGTCTGGCTGTCTAGCAAAAAAAAATTGTAAATATATGGCATAGCAATTAGCGGATGCACAGCTGAATCGTTGTAGGTATTGCGTCATTGGTCATGGGTTCGAAGAAGTCTAATCTGTTTGCCGAACAAACACGGTTCACGGGCGTTTGCTGACTGACACTACTTACCTAATGACGAGTGACACATGACATTTTTATGAGACTGAAAACCTATACTCGTATTATGCAAATCTGAATGTTAGCGATGTTGTTACTATGTTTTTCCCTCAAACAGTCATAATAATAGTCAACTAGCTTCCGCCTCCGGCTTCGCTTGCATTGTAATCAACTTTTAACTGATTAAAAAAAAGTTCTATGTTGTATATTTACCGATATCTCCTTCAATTGTTGCTTACTTCGACAATCTATCAAGAATGTATGCGGAAGCTACACCATGAGCGTTTCTCAACCTTCACCCATTTATTTAGGCTCCGGAGCCTCAATAATTGGGTATATAGCGGCTGCTATGTACACAAATAATGAGCTACCTTTTGAACCACATCAAATTGTCGAATAAATAACTCGTACATTTGACAGGTGGTTCATAATATTCCATGAATCTATTTTAATGGATCTATGATGGTGCCATCCAATTATGATGCCCACCGAAGACTCAAGTACAAACAGCAAGCGAGTTCATGAATGTCACTACCATCGGAGTGTATAGAGCGCGTGCTAATTAAGTTTTCTAAACAAACTTAAGTCAGAGTGTAGACCGGCGTGTAGCGAACGCTGTTTGATTCCGTCCGTATTTCTTCGTAGAATTTATTATCTATTTACGATATAGTACGCCCGTGTTCATTATAGCGATGCTGTCAAGAACTGCAGCTTGATCATTCGTTTAATGTTTACGAGCGAAATATTGACAAAAGATTTGCATAGTATGCAGTAGGCACAATTTATTTGTTTGGTATTTTGCGTAGTTTTCAGAATAGTCCAGACGTTTTTTATTAAAACGTTGAATGCATCCAATCAGAGGCCGTATTCGCATTCCTTTTTTCATTAGTTTGATGACCAAATATTACAAACCGAAAAATTGGCCCTTGATGTCAGAAATCGTTTTATGAAACATCCGAATATTCATCAAACGAACAAAAAATGAATGGGAATATGTCCCCAGTACCTACTTACTAAATGAAATTGATGCATATTATTGTTACTTTTTGAAACAATAAGTGATGAGCAAAAGTTTTGTTATTACTTTAGAATACGATAGTCATTCTGGATGATCTAAAATACATTTACCTACCTTGCGGTTAAATATCGCGTACCTCGTTCGTTTTAACCAATACCGTGTAATTGTAAATCATCGTTGTTGGGGCATTGGTCAAAAACACATTGTACTTATGATCTCATTTTTATTATAACCAATTATAAAGTAGAGATTGGGAGTGTGTCGCTTCTATCAATTCAAGCGGCAATTTTGAACCTAACCAATCTGAGTACCTTTTAATTAACTAGTTAGTTGACAACATACTAAAGTACCCACGTAAAAGATAACAGGCTCACATAATTGATTCCTAAAAGTCTCTATACAATCACTCTCATCAGACATGCAAGATGTTAGAAAGTATTAGGGACACCCTCACCCTATAATCTTTATATCTTGCATTAGGTATAAGAATTTAGACGTGCCTCTGAAGAAATTTTGTAATTTGTAAAGCTTTTGATATTATTTTTATAACATTAGGCTAGAGTGGAATCCTTAACGTGTGCGATTACAAAGTCTTGAAAAATGATACTTAGATATTTATGCGTTGAATATTTTTGAAATCTAGTCTAGACTGACATGATGTGTAGGTAGAATAATTAAATTTATATGAACTAGTAGAGATTTAAGGAGGATTTTTATAATTTTTGCTTATAGTCACAGTGATAGACTCAACGACTTGAAAATTGGGATCTACAGGTAAACTAGGGGTCAGTCTAACTATAAAAATCTATCAAAAAATACTAAGCATGCAATCTACTACGAGTATTATGCTACATCACGAGCGCTTCACTAAGCTAAATGAAATCCTAGTAAACAATCAGTTTCCAAATAGTAGGAAATTTTTATTGATTGCAAACCTGCTATTTTTATTCTGGTTCTAGTTTGAATGATCGAATGATTTAGATGGATCAATAAGATTTGACTCCCGCTCTCATACCCGATCAGTAAGTTGTTTGTTTTGCCCTGAGTTTGTGTGTTTAATTTATTGCAGTGTATTTTTTTGAGACCTAGACTGGTCAAAGATCACCCGCTCGATGGTCGGATGATATTATTAATGTTGCTGGTAAAGCGTGGGACCGGAGAGAGTCGCGTTATAGAGAGGCCTTTACCGAGCAGTAGATGCAACCGGGCTGATAAGTAGATACATAAATAGTAAAGTGTTATCATTACACATTCTGACTTCTTCTGAAAAATAAATTTGAGAGTGATACAGTCGTGATCATGTTTGTTTTGTTTATCTGTCTTCTTTTCTCTGCATCTGACTCTGAACTAAGACAGAATCAATGATATTATAGTAAAATAATAATTATCATTGCACTGAAACCAACTGAACTTTGATTAAATTCTAAAACTAGATTGTTTGGAATTCAAAACATTTTCGGAACGGTGAGGCACGGAATACCTATCACAAATGCAGACAAATCACACGGAAAATCAAGAATAACCTATTTGTTTTGTAAAGTTTTATTATTTGGCTTTAAGTCTTTCTGTCGCTCCACGGACAAAGTATGTGAATTGGAATTTTGATCAAAATTTCATCCAAATCCGTCAAGCTGTTTCATTTGAAGAACCAACAATATTAAAGGGTTTAATTATTATTATACTTTCATCATCATCATCATCAGCCGTTTTCATCCCACTGCTTGGCATAGGCCTCTCTTCGCTCTCGCTATTCGCCAATATTTTGAGCCAGTCTTGTCCATGTACGACCTGAGGATTTAACGATGTCCCCCCATCTTGTAGGTGGACGATCGATCAAATGGAATTGGGCAGGACACGTGGCCAGGCGTGGTGATGACAGGTGGAGCAAAGTGCTAACTGAATGGTGGCCTAGAGATGGAAAAAGAAATGTCGGTCCTCCACCTATTTTACTTTGAAAGTTTTGAATTCATTTATATCACGAGTATTATGACGAGGCCTTAAGGCGGTCTAAAATTTCCGTCACCAGAGTTGGTTGGCCACTGAATCATACGAACTTTCTTACTAAAGCGGCTGTTACAAAAGGAGAGTTTCTTGCATGCGAGCGGCGATTTCTTCTAGGCAATAATATGCTCGCCTAGTGTAAACAAATGCTTCGAGGCTCGCCTCTCGCCTGTAATACTTGCATTCGAGAATCGCTTGAATAATTTGAGTTTCTATCATAATGTAAACTACCGCAGGCAAGACTCGAATGGCAAGGTTTGCCGGGAGATAATCGCATACGACTCGCGTGCGAGAAATTCTTCTTGTGTAGCAGCCACTTTAGTTTTATTGTAATATAATTGAAAATAAATAATTGTGTTTGTATTTCTTTCCTAGTACTGATTTTTTCTGTTAGCTATTTCAAATTAATAAAAAGCAATCGGTGAGTTAAATTATTTCTAGACAGCGAGCATCTCTAATTGACAACGAAACAAGAGCGAAACGAATGAAAATGCCGATTTTCGAATTCGATCAAACGGAATTAAGTTTACAGATAGAGGATTGAACTAATATTCAGTCGTTAAAAAAGTATTATTTTTATTTTCATTCCGAGGCATTCGGAAAATCTGAGCATAGTGCAATTCCGTGTCTACACAACTTCAGCTTTCTGTTGAACTAGGAGCGATTTTACTAACTTTTACAAGAGAGACGACTAGACGAGTAAGTTCTAAAGAGCCAATGGTTAACTCAGAAGCCAGAGGATTGTTTTTTTAGGAATTATTCCACATCAAACAAATGATATAATTTTCAAAAACTTATTTAAGGCTTCTATCTAAAATATTTTAACTATCTGAAAGAATACATACCTATCTGAGACCTGAGTGTCTTGGGACTTTTTCTTTGTTAATTTATTTTTGACTGAGATCAAATGTCATATTTTTAGTGAATTAGTAAGAAATCACAATGATTTATGAAAACAAAGTCGTTTGTAGACTTTGGATATTATTATTCTCTCAATTATTCTCCTTTGGTCTAATTTTACAAGTAAATTCGAACGCACTCCGCTGCACTGCTAGGAACCAATTTGCATGAGACCGAAAACTAAGTGCTAATTACCTACTGCAATAATCCGATTACAGTTGTGCGCGTCATGGTATTTCGTGGCGAGTGCACGAATAATGGAGCCTCAATTAATGATTCATATTGAAGGGGAAAATTTAAGAGGCTTTGCCTACCTTGGTGCATTTATAATCATGAATTGATTTGCGATTCTCTTCCTGCTATTCGACTTTAAATCCAAAGGTCGTGGGATCGAATCTCGGCCGTGCATGAATGGATATTGCGTTTCGTAAAATTTATATGCGCTTTAACACGCGCTCTGAACGGTGAAGGAAAATATCTTTATACTAGCTGCGCCCCGCGGTTTCACCCGCGTAAGTCCCGTTCCCGCGGGAATATCGGGATAAAAAGTAGCCTATGTGTTAATCCAGGGTATCACCTATCTACATACCAAATTTCAACCAAATCGGTCCAGCCGTTTTTGCGTGAAAGAGTAACAAACATCCATACATCCATACATCCATACTTACAAACTTTCGCCTTTATAATATTTATAGGATTATAGGCGGCGATGGGCTTGCAACCTGTCACGTATAACTAACTCACTAACTTCCGCAAGATGTGGGCATGTATCAAATATGTGTTTGTACATGCCTCTGAATACCCCTTTAGACATCTTCAGGGGATCTAGAATACATAAAAAGATCTGAGAGAATGTCTACCGCGTCTTGGGGATACAGTCGTGACCCTGTTTACGTTTTTACTATATTGACATTGAAATCTTATAATATCTTCCATAAAAAAAATTGAAACCAAAAGATAATCTAAATTACATTTCCCTATAATGTAAGTGATTTTCAATGATAATGTCTATTGCAATTACCAGATAATATCAGCCAGTACCTACTTTTATTAATGAGGCCGAACGCTATAAGAGATTAGGGGTTGAGCCATAGCACTAAGCATGGTTCAACAGGCAATACCGGCTTGTAATTTGAGCCAGTGGCACACCCCAAGCTTTCGATAAAACTCAATACAAAACTTTGCCACAATCTTTAGGCTCAATGCACACTGAATTGACAGCAACGCGACGCGACGGACGTAACAAGACATTATAAACCTTAATAACAATGTCACAAGATATAGAATGAATGAGGCCTCGAATACGAGTAGTCTCGCACGGTCGCGACTGCGTTTTATACATCGTCAGGAAGCAACTTATGCCTACACTCAACGAGACGCTTCAGTGCCAGGGACATTATTTTTGTGATGAATTAGATTGATGAATAATCTTCTCAGCTAAATGACCTTATCCCAAGAAAATTATGCTCAATAGTTTGGAGTTGACTAAGAATAAGCTGAAGGTTTCATTCACCGTTAAAAGCTCATTTCAAAAAAATAAAAAAAAGCATCTTCACTGTGTGGTTTGAGAGTTTGATTTGCGCATTAAAGTTTGGTACTTAATCATGCGTTAACAAAAATATCAACTCCGGCGTATGACTGAAATGTTTGATATGTTTTGACTGCACCGTGTTTTAAAATGTAGTATAGCGTTTAGTTGGAATATAAATGAAATGGGATTTCTGAAAAGGGAGCTTCAATCGTCAGTTCTACGAGCATGATTTACTGAAAGTACTGAAATATGGCTAAGTGCAAGCATTCATTTCTAATAAATAATTATCGAGGTAGCTCTATGCAATATTTACGAGTAGGTAAATCTACTTACAATATACATATATTATGTCAATTTATCTGATTTCAGGTTTTATAAATGCCTAGGTTTTTTTAACCACTATTTAATAGTTGTAGATGAATATGTATACCTCGGTCACCTTATCTCATTTGACTCGTGTTCATAAAAAGAAATAGACAGACGAATAAAATCAACATGGAATAAGTACTGGGCCATGAAAGAAATCTTTAAGAGTAACCTGCCTATAAAACTAAAAAGCAAGGCTATGGAAAGCTGCCTAATTCCCTGTCTAACCTATGCATGCCAAACTTGGACACTAACGAAAAAGATATTAGAGAGGCTTCGAGTATGTCAGAAAGGCATAGAGAGAAGTTTCCTCGG
Organism: Epirrhoe alternata; assembly: GCA_963565295.1. Classification (NCBI taxonomy): domain Eukaryota; kingdom Metazoa; phylum Arthropoda; class Insecta; order Lepidoptera; family Geometridae; genus Epirrhoe; species Epirrhoe alternata. Next base: position 10,184,070 of record OY751375.1, read on the forward strand.
TATCAAACTCAAAGACCGAGTAAAAAACTCTCTAATCAGAGGAAAAACAAAAACCAAAGATGTGGTGCAAAGAGTAATGGGTCTAAAGTGGAAATGGGCAGGACACCTACAAAGACAAAAACCAAATAGATGGCCCCACATCGCTACAAACTGGTTACCTCTAAACTTAAAAAGAAAAAAAGGGCGACCACTAAAAAGATGGTATGATGACATAACACAGATTGCCGGGAAAACATGGCCAAGAATGGCAAGAGATAGAGAGGAATGGTGCTCTCGGGAGGAGGCTTTCACCGCCACAGGCGGCCCATATTTAAATTAACATATGCACATATTTTTTTATACTTTTTATTAACTTTTACTTAAGTGTGGAAATAAAGCTTATTTTATTTTATTTATTTTTTATTATTTATTTAATAGTTTATGTTACTTTTCGCATATACAGGTTGTGGCAAAATTTTTCAACATTCAAGGCAGCTACCTTTTCTTTTGTAGTTAAAAGGTTTTGTTCTTAGGAAACTATAGGTTTATTTTAAAGATTTTTTTTTAAACTTACGATTTGATTTGCTATGTTTTTTTTTTGAGAAATGTAATTTTTTATGCTGACTGATTTTTTTTTCGAAATGCAGTTGTTTTTATTTTCAAAATATACGAGTACCTATAGTTTTCTAAGAACAAAACCTAACTACAAAAGAAAAGGCCCCGAAAGTTGTAAAATTTTGCCACACCTTGTTTAAAAATACAGGGTTTGTTTCTTTCTTCTTTTATAAATGAATTTTAAATAATAAACTTTACGACTATTATTTGAGATAGGCTTATGCCTATCTTGTCCCACTGCTGGGCAAAAGACTCCCTTTAATCTCTCCACCTAACGCGGTCCTGTGACATGCCATTAAATTACATTACAAAAACAAACTGATGAAAATGCCATGCTTTTTTACATATTATGCTAGGAAAACATTTTTCAAAACCGAGAATAGAAAGTAACTGATTCGCCCGGTAATCGGTACCCGCGACCCCATCCGGTTGAAGCTCACTAATTGTCGAGACAATTAGAACTGCCTTCGTTATAGGCATATTAATGATGAAATCCCATACTTTACCTACTTCTAAATTGTTTATTTTACCCGCTTTGTAACTTGTTCTAAGGGCGCTTTCAAATTAGACAATTGGAGTGGGACTGTTGCAGTCCGGGTATCGGACTAATAATCGGGTAAAATCATTTTTTCATAAAAAAGGACTCGACGCGCTCTCGATGCCTATTAATCGTGCGAGAGCAGTGCGATCCGGACTGCAGCAGTCTGGCACCAATCGTTTATTTTGAAAGCGCCCTAACACTTGGTAGGTCTAATATGTATAATGCTCCAATGCCGGTCATTCTTAGTCACACAAATACCTACGCAAAGCTACGATTTTGACAAAGGCGCGCTAAACTTCCATCCGATACTTAATATGAAATCAAATTGTTTAAATTTAATAAATCGCTAATTTGTTTATCTATAGTATAATATTATAAACAGGAAAGATTTGTTTGTTTGTTTGAATTGAATAGGCTCCGAAACTACTGGACCGATTTGAAAAATTCTTTCCATTATAATCCTGCATTATCCCTGATGAACATAGGCTATATTTTATCCCGGGAAAGTGAAGTCCCTAAGGAACGCGGGTAACACCGCGACGGACAGCATAATATGCTACATTGAATGCGTTCATTAATTATACTAAATATCTTATGTATGTTATGGGCTCTCCACATATTTGCCGATGTTAGACGAATGCCGACTACATGCGATACTGCCGATTACAGGCGATGTAATCGTTTATGCAAATAATAGTTCGGCAAATAATTCGGAGAATGTGTAGAGTGGCCGTTACATACCAAAAAAATTCTCTACTTGGCTTTGTCACATAAGAAGGAAACGCTGCCTGCGTTTCCTTCTTATGTGACAAACCTGACACACAGATTTTCAATCTTAGTGCAGGTCTCTGCACCTCATTCACATGTGCAATAAAATGAAAACCAATGGTACCTAACCTAGGAGGTACTTTTTGTAAAAACCATATATAATTGCCTAATCTTAATATGATTTAATCACACACTTAAGTTTAATTAAGTACATTCCCTATTGTTGGTCAAATTATCTGTACACTTGTTAAATTTTTTGAAATAAACTATTATCATATCTTATAAGGACTTCGAATGGATACTAATTTATAAATAATATAAAACTTTATTCTTCTGTTGAGATATAGTGATCTTGGTGAGCAGGCACATCTTATTTTAGGTTTTTTTTATAACATTGTTTCATGGTATCCGACCTTCAGCTATCAACATCCTCTGGCAGGAAGGTATACTCGAGCGTAATTTAAACGCAATTCCCGCATAATATAATAACAAAACCTTTGTTTATTCTACAACTAGGAGAAGGGCACGCACTTTATTAATAAACGGGACGTACCAAACTTCCTTCCTTCGATTTTGAGAGCATATTAAGTTTTAGATTGTAAGGTATACATTAAAATAAATACACTACAATTGTAGGAAATTATATTTATTTTCTAATGGATTGGGATTAAATCGTACTGACTGGCGGAAATGGGGGAGTCATTTGCCCAATAATAAATAAAAATAAATTAATATTCATCATCATCATCATCTCAGCCTGGTATCACCCACTGCTGGGTATAGGCCTCCTTTCGCTTTTGCCAGATTTTTCGGTCCTGTGTGTCCCTGATCCAGGTTTTGCCCTCGACTTTTTCAATGTCATCAAATAAATATTAACTTTTGTATTTTCAACAAAAATATATGAAAAAATACCTGAGCCTTCAAATTAGTAGTGTAGTGCAGCCATCAATAAGTAGTGACGCAGCCAGCACGCCACAGTGGTTGTGCTGCAGCGCTTCCTCACGCCTCTAATTTGAAGGCGCCCCTAATAAAATGAGTGATTTACCCAAGATGTACCTATATTACCGCGGTCTAAGCAAAATCATCTCATAATCAATATCCTTTTCCTACTCAATCATTTTGTTTTGTATCCCTTACCAAAACATCAAAAATGTTACGCATCGGTCTTGACTCATTGACCCTAATTCTGATACTCACTTAATAATAATATAACCAGCGCTGCTTATAACCTATCGTCACGTACAGCTTGCTTGATTTAACAATGTTTATGTTACCAAATCGGCAACTGTTTAAATAACCAGGGATTTCGGGGTTTTTTTATCTTGATGATTTAGTAGAATGGAGCTGGATCTGGTCGATGTATTCACTAATTGGTAAACCGGCCCTGGGCAAAAAACATAAATCATAGGTACTATTATTATAAATATACCTAGATTTGTATATGTATTAACTTGCGAGTTTTTGATGATAGTGACTGTAGCAAAACATGCATTTCAGGATCGTGGGAAGTGGAAATCTGTGCTACCTCTCTACCCTTACAGAAAAGACGAGTGATTTATTGTATTATATGAAATTCTATTTGTATTGATGAACCACATTGTTTGTGATTCAGATGTCTTCAAAAATAGTGATTGACACTCTTTTAGTAGGCTTCATTAATTTAAGTCAAATAGTTCATTAATTTTTTGATAACACTTCATTAGAGAATTAGCAAGCTGAAGTTGCAGTGGGCTGGCCATATCTGCCGAAGAACCGATAACTACTGGGGTAAACGAGTTCTTGAGTGGAGACCGCGACTCGGCAAACGTAGTGTAGGACGCCCTCCGGCCAGGTGGATTGACGATCTGCGAAAGGTTGCTGGCAGAAGCTGGATGCGTCGAGCTGAGGACAGGGCGCAATGGCGCTCATTAGGGCAGGCCTATGTTCAGCAGTGGACTGCTATATGCTGATGATGATGATGACTTCATTCGAATTATTAAAATATCGTACTGCTTAGTTGGCCTTCCCAACTGATTGTCAGTCGTTCGTCATTAATTTATACTTTGCCCGTGACCCTGTACTCTACGAGCGCAGTAAAATCTAACTTTAACCAATTGTTTACCAGATATAACGTCATAGCCCTTGTTTATAAAGCGAGACGGTCCCATAAAAGTTTATTTTTTTTTAGCTCTTGACTGGTCTTATCGTTTTCATGCCAAGTGGATCTGTATCTAGATTTGTGCTGAGGAAATACTCGGTTTTCCTAGCGAATATGGTATTATTGAATTACTTATGCCTCTGTTGAATATGAACTTACTAGTAGAACTGAAGTGAGCTGAGAGGGCTGTATCTTTTGAACCGTGAAAGTTGGACACTTGACGTCTTCATAGTGTATTCACTATAAAGATTTCAAGTTCACTTGTGGTATAGTATTATTTTATCTGGGGTATCACTAATGAATAAGACAAAACCATAATATATGATGACATTAAAAAGGTCCGAATCTTTCATGTTATTTTCAGTTGGACAATTGTGATTTCATGATGATAAAGATTATCTCTAGAATTTGTGATTGGTAAACTTACTTATAATAATTTTAAACCAATTTTATTTGCTGTAAGTATCTGACAATGAAGTGAAGTGGCGTTTGAGCGGGGAGGCTTACCCAGCAGTGGGTGACAACAAGCTGTAGATGTTGATGATGATGATCTGACACTGAAGTGTGTGAAACAATTTACCATATCAACATATTGCCCTACTAATTGCCTACTACCTATATTATGAACATGCTTCCGGCAAAATAAATTTCATTTCATTACAGTCCTGCTCGATATTTGCAGGTATATATTAATCATTTTAGTCCAGTAATAAAAACAGTTTTGCAATCAATAAGGAAACGTATACCAGCCATCATACTTAATGGGCCCTCTACATATTCAGCGAAGATAGACGAATGCCGACGGTGACGAACGTGTAGAGGGCCTCATCGCCATGTATTCGCCTGTCATCTTCTATCCGAATATCGGCAAATAGTTCGGCGAATGTGTAGAGTGACCGTAATAAACTTTGGAAAAAGTACTTTTTTTTCCTTTTAATAATTCAATAACAAATAAATGTAAATGTCAACTTAAAAAAGTTCCTTTGGGATTAAATGTGAATGTTTCTCTGCGAGCATCCAATGTATTTAAAATATGTATTTAAAATGTAACGAGCCTGATAGAAGCGAGTTATGAAATGCATTAATCAAGCACATAAAACTCCTTAGCGAAATGGGTCAGACGATTGTAAATCATTTTGTACTTAGCTATAGGGCACTTAACACAAATTGTTGAATAGGGCCAAGCCACAATCTAACGTACAGTTAAATTTTGAGGGACAGCAGTGATCTAATAGGTATTTACGATAACTATACGGATTCATTACTATAAAATATCTCAATTTATACTAGACCTCAATATGTGGTGTACGTATGGATCTGGCTGGGCCCCTGTGATCATTTTATATTCCACAAACTCGAAATCTAAGGCAATTTCTTTAACAGGTTATTACTTAATCGTTTTATAGGTTACTGAATTGGGTACGGGTTTCACCATTTCCTTGCTGATTCTGCTTAACATCCCGGTAACGTTATCCGATATTATCCCACTGAGCACATGAGAAACAAATTATTTACTTATAATCAATATCATATTTTCAGGAGAAAGTTCCAACCAACAATTTAATATTTGATTACTGACTAATCCTTCCATATTCCCAATGAACATAGACTAATGACGCAGGCGAAGATCAGCTAGTGCATAATAAAATTTATGTATCACCGTCGACCTAATGTTGCGCAAAAGTTTTGACTATTGACATCGTCAATTCCAAGAGATTGGCTTCAATGAGCAAGTCGTGAGAGGGGCCGTTACTCTGCGTTACTGTTTCAGAAATAGTATAGGTTGATTAGGTTTATGTCATGTTTGAATCATCAATCTGCTACTTTAATTTAGCAACACTCTAATACTTAAGCTGATTTGCGTTGACTGCTTCTTATTAACTGGGACAACTCCTGATTACGTAGGTATTCTCTTTCACCTTTGTTTTATTTTTATCAATTGTTTTCATCATCATATCGTTGGCATTTTTCCATCTATTAGAGATGATAGATGGCGCTACAATTTTGATTTGAGCAATTTCGTTCTGAAAAGGCATATACGGGAGTGGCAGCCACTACCACATTTTGTGCAATATTTTAGTTTGGGGCTAGATAATGCTGTGTAAAATTGTCCAGCATTATTTATTATTATTTTTATATTTTTTTCATAGCGAATATACTTACATATATGATAAAAAGTTTGATTAAACAAATTAATAAGTAATAAATTAATGACACAAAGCGACATCTACAAAGTTCTTTTTAATTTCTTACAAAAGCTGGCAGAAACTCTGTTCTGAAATTCCCAGCTCAACACGGAGTGAGATGTAGACCATTGTATGCGAAGGCGAGGCCATCCCTGCCCAAGGATGTACTCAGGCCCTGTGGGCTAGGGGGTAACTAATTAAATATGATTCTTCTTCTTTCGAGTCGATGTATCACGCTATTCAGAGCCATTTGGACCAGTAGGAGGCTACATCCACAGCGTTTAAAAAAATATGATAAAATATCTAAAATAGCATATAGGTACATTTCTTGTACACCATAAATTAGGGACAACATAACAATAAGTGCCCAATAGGGACAATAAGTGCCCCCTCAGTGAACTCTTTCAAGAATAGACTGGACAAATATTTAAAGCGCACTGACAAGGACTAAGATATACACGCATCAGCTCTGAGAGCTGCCTGTGTATTAAAAATAATAATAATAATAATAATAAAGTAAGCCATACAAATTGTGTTACTTTACATTAATTTTAATTTTGTGCAAAATGTTTGTATTTTGATTTCGCCAACTTTTGGGGACGCAGGAATAGTTCCTAATATGCGGAAGTTTGTGAGAATCGATGTATGGATGTTGGCTACTTTTGATCCCGGAAATGTGCAGTATTCCCCAGGGACCGTAGGTAAACCGCGGAGCGCATCTGAAAGTTTGTATGTTTGTGTTTCAATCACGCCTGAAGCTCGTGGTCGTGCTTGCTTAGTCGTTCTTGATAGATCGTTGAAGTTAAGCAGTTTCGATACGGTCTGTAAGTGGATGTGTGACCGCCAGTGGCATTTTCATCTGAGCGCTTCCGTGCTTCGGAGGGCACGTTAAATTGTCGGTCCCGGCTATTTAAGTTCGTTAAGCCATGACGGAGGCCTTAAGGCGGCCTAAAAACTCCGTCACCAGAGTTGGCCATTGACTCATACAAACTTACTTACTTTTTTAATCACGCCTAAACCAATTTGGATGAAACTTAGAATAGATGTAGATAGTGGAATAGCGGCTAAAAAGGATAATCAAAATACACGACAATTTTATTACAATTAAAATTTACGGCATAAACCAGTAATAAAACATCTTACTATCAGTTTTCAAAGACTGGTTGAGTTACTATGGGGAACTTCAGTTGTTACAGATGAAAGGGGCAAAGTTCGTAATATCTCATCGCTTGACTTTTTTCGTCCCTGGTGTCGACGTCCCCTCTGTCCCCATTAGGTTGCACGTCTTGTAGTCCACACTCGTCTGAGGATCATGTCGGACTAACTAGAATTGCAAAGAAATCCCTCTCGCGCGGCGTTCTACCCTAATTGCGGCTTGAGTGTCGATTTATTTGCGAATCATGACCCCTGGGGGTTAATGACGAGTTCACTGTTTTATGACCTTCGTCCGGTGGCGGTTAGCATTTTTGTCGGCGACATTATTATTTTGGAAAGCGGGTTCATGTAACTTTCATGATTTTAGCAATGAGTTGAAAAGTTTGATCAAAAAATCGATATCTCTTAAACATAGCATAAAAATATCATCACTTATCTTTGATTATGGTATTACTTAGCTTTCTAGACTCAGACTATAAAATGTTTAAGACGATAGTCAGCATGCCTTGTATTCGAATTAGCCCAATTTATGTAGTTATTAAGGTTATAAACAAACAAAATAATTAACAAATTCAAAAAATGTTTTTTTTTTTTAAAACCTTATGGAAAATTATGAATGATAAAACCCAAATTTTTAACCCCAACTCAATTTCCCTACTTCTCTTCCAATCTAGCAGTTACGTATACTTCATTGCAGGTTTAAAAGAACTGTCGGTACTAAGAAACACAGACTTTTGGATTCAAAACACCCATGCACTTGCCAAACATTTTGGACTTAAAAAAAAATTGATTCTTGAAATTAAATGGGATCTCAAGGCTTAGAAATGTCAGGGTCCTTTACCCGTTTTACCCCTTTAGAAAATAGGACACTTCAAACGTTTTCACATTAACCCCGGTTACATACCGAGTAAGTTATTGAATTCTATAAATAACCTTTTGGTGTGAAAATACCTAATCTTGTGCCGAAATTCTCGGGCGTGAATGACACAGCGACCCAGCGAAATGAAGATCGTTACTGGGCGGGGCGACCCCTGCGGCAGTAAGCCAGTGGCCAATCACAAAACACCTATTTACCTATTCCAACATAATCCCAACCCAAAAGTCTTTAGGTGCTTGTAAATAAGTAATCCATCGTGAGTTATCACCTCAGTTTTCTCAAGCTACACGCCCAATTCAGTGAAAGAAAGAGACTAAGTTAAATGCTTCTGTTTTCTCTGAAGCTCGTGGCGTGACGGGCGTATGCTCGGCTCAGACGTAAGAGGTGTGAGTTAGATTCTCACGGCGGGAATAAAAACTTAGGCATTTACATCTATATTAGATGATTTATACAGCGTCAGGAGGCAATCCATGCATGTACTGAACGGGACGCTGTAGTGCCTGGGACATTGTTTGAGATGGAATAGGCTTGTCCAGCACCTAAACCATTCTCTCAGCTTAATCAGCCTGGCCCACAGGAAAGACGGCGGGAAAGGTTTGCATTTTCTGCAAATATTAACTTATTTTCTGATAACCTACGAAGCAGGGAATCCTGGTGTAGAATCCTGGACTATGTTGTTTACTGTTGGGTGTAAAAATAACTCTTGTTCTTTTGCTAGCAAAAAAAATACTTGTGGTTTAGCTTGGGTTTAATTATAAAATTGTAATTAGAATAGAATAATCGTTTATTTTATGGAAATTATAATTAAGGAACTACACTTTTCTTAACTAGACAAAATAGGTCACCACTCAGCATGTGCTGCAGCAGCTACAGCGCTGATTGCCTGTGGCGCCGCGCCGGTACATAAAAGTATTTGTGTTTGTCCAAAAACCTTTCTTAAAGGTGCTTTGTAAGTTGATGTCTATTTACTTAAAAAAGTATGCTTGGCATTCATTTGTCACACAGAATGAGCAGCTTTTTACAGTACCACAAACTTATCTGGACCGGTGGCCAAAAGAGGAACTAACGAATTTTACTGTATTTATTTTACTGCCAACACCAGATGCGATAACAGCGCCTCTCCTCTCACTGGCAAAGAGAATATGACCACGCCTTACCGGTTCAGATAAGTCTTTTGGCACTGTAGTAACCTAAAAACAGGTTTAGTATACTCTCAACAATTATTAAACTTAAGTAAAATGCTACAATTTTAATCTAAATACTACTTATTAGAAAAGACGAACGTTATGCAAGAACGTTACGCCCCAAACCCACTTTAGCGTGGAATAATGCATAATTTTTACATCGATTAATGAAAGTTTTTTTCATTTCAGCCGTCAACCGCTGAAGACATCTACTGGGAGGGCGAGGGTGGAGAAGATAGGGAGTTCTTGGAAGTGAAAGATGAAGGTGTTCTTTCACACCTGACACGACTGAAGCGAGGTTTCGCAGATTGGTTCAGTAAGTATCTATATTTAGATATACAGCATATCGAGATAAGTAGAAACAGCTAGTAGTGAATCAGCTTCAGGAATATAGAGAAAAGAAAAATATAGAGTTAGCTACGCCTTTGTCTTCAACTTGTTTTAGGCTCCTCTTACTACTCTAAAGCCTCTTACGGACTACGCGTTCCAGGGCCCGTATTCACGTTCCTTTTTTCGTTCGTTTGATGAATAATTGGATGCTTTCTACCATTTCTGACTTTAAGGGCCGAACCAGCAGGGATCGAACCCGCAACCTTTTGCGTACCAAGCGGTCTTTCACCCACTGCACCACAGAGGTCGTTGAAAAAAATTGCATCAGGATGAAATAATAATCCAAAAATATCCTGGAAGTACTATATACTAAGTTTAATTCTAGCGGTACGGGTTTTCATTGTCATATAATTTTTCAGATCCGTTCACTCTAGCACCGCCGACGACCACGTCAGCAGCACCGGAGAACTATGAATCCATCACTGAAGACCAAGAGGATACTGCGTAAGTTGTAAATTTTGCTTCTTCTTCTTAAATAATATTTCTTTCTTTCTTTCTTTCTTTCTTTCTTTCTTTCTTTCTTTCTTTCTTTCTTTCTTTCTTTCTTTCTTTCTTTCTTTCTTTCTTTCTTTCTTTCTTTCTTTCTTTCTTTCTTTCTTCCTTTCTTCTTATCGTGTCGATGCCCACTCATCTAAATAAGTTTTGAATAAATGGTGGCCACCTCAACTGCGCTATCTGTGGCTGCGTTGTGGTTACATTTTGCTACCTTCGATATACTTACATAAATAAAGTAAGTTCGTATGAAATAGTATCCAACTCTGTTGGCAGATTTTTTAGACCAGCCTCCGTCATGGCTTGTCGACAATTTAACGTGCCTTCCGAAGCACGGAAGCGCTCAGTCGATAATGCCACAAGAGGTCATCCATCTATTTTGTTACGGCACAGACAATTTTTTCATAAACACTTGTTTCACTTTTCAGGGACAACAATGAATACGATATCCATGAAAACGTAGATGGATCTGGGGCCGCCCCTGACCCGAGGATCGACCATGATGAAAGTAAGCTATTCCATTATTAAACGGTCAATGAAAATATAGTTTCGGAAAATATAATTTGGAAAATAACATTTTGGAACTATACTATACATTAGGCACAGCAACGAAAGTCGTTTAACATTTGATGTTTCACAGATCTGAATATTTCCGAAATCCGTAACGTCGTAAACTTTGACAAATATTTGAAGGTAAAATCTTGGTTCGTAATCATTTCCCAAGAAAATTTTACTTTTTCTTAGACAACGAAAACAAAAGCCAAACTGGTAATCGACTTTTGTTGGTGACTGTACATGAAAAACCGCACGAAAAAACGAGAAGAACCCAAGGCTTTCGAGCCCCATACTTTATTAACTAGGTCTTCTATGGGCCGATGTGGAATTGACTGGGCTGAGGGTTCTGCCGAAGCATTGCTGGGCCAGCGTGTTCCATCTCAAATAACGTCCCAGGCACTATTATAGCGTCCCGTTGAGAGTATGCATAGGTTTCGCTGTATAAATCTTTTCTTTTTTTAATTTCAGAGACCCTCCGCGTGTCTTTTGTGGTGATGGAGCCGTTCCAGGACGATTACTCGAACCGGGACTCGGAGTTGTTCCAAACCTTCTCCCACAACCTGGCGAATGCAGTAAACGCACTCTTCGGTGACCTGCCTGGCACTCAGAAGGCCAACCTCGTCAGAATACAGTAAGTTTTAGGGTAGTTCCAATAATCTATTTAGTCCTATATGGATTTTGCGTTCGTAACTTATATGCCTATTAACACGAGCTCTTAACGGTGAAGGAATACATCGTGAGGAAACCCGCAGATTAGTCAGCTTCACACGTATTGACTAGGTCTTTCTTTTGGATCATGCCGATTAAGTTGAGAAGATAAAATAAATAATTAATGCTGGACTTTTCACACAGCATCATCTAGTCCCAAAGTAAGCAGAGCTTGTGTTATGAGTGCTATACGACTGATGCCGGGCCTATTCAATCTCAAATAACGTCCCAGGCTCTAAAACGTCTTGTTGAGTGTAGGCATAGGTTGCCCCCTGACTGTCAATTATCTAGTAAAGCTCATGTACTAATTATAGAATTGAAAACGGGACGCAGCAGAATTTTATGTTCTAGAGACTTTAAAATTTGGAACCATGAAGTAATTTTATTATTAATTGCATTCTCAATTATTCCAGGTCCCGAGTGTCGGACAACTTCTCGTGCAAAGTAACACTAGACATCACGACGACTGTCGATAACACCGATCAAATAAAAGAACTGCTGCGTGTACACATCAGGAACACACGAACACTCGGCTCCTACACACTGACTGACGCCGACTTCAGCGCAAACGTGGTCAGCCCAGGTCTGTACACACTTCAGTTTTCACCTTCCAAAGTTCTAATACAAAGGAACGGGTATCAATATAATGGCGCTCCGACCAAAAGAAAAAAAAAGAACTACCTAGTTAACACACAATTTGTATCAAAGAACTTTTTTTTGTTTCATATATGACAACAAAGAATTCCATTCAGAAGAAAATTGATCTATATTTTGTGGCACTCTTCTAGTATATGAAACTTTTCCCTTCCCTTGCCCATACCATAGATATGTACCAACTTGTTGCTCCTCATCTATTAGTATACTTAATAAAGTTTGGGGCTAGATGGCGCTCTGTGATAAAAAATAAATATTATTTATTTTTATCATTTACTGGCGACCACTACGGCGGCGATGGGCTTGCAACTTGTCTCGTATGGAATACTAACTTTTGCAAAATGTGGGCAATATGTATCAAATATTTATTTGGACATGCCTCTGGCCTTAGACATCTATCAAAGGATCTCGAATGATCCTGTTTGTTTACGTTTTTGCTATGGCCAGGGCACACAGTAAGCAAGTAAAATAGTATGAGTCAGGTGGCCAACTCTAGTGACGGACTTTTTAAGGCCTCCGTCATGGCTTAACGACTTAAATAGCCGGGACCGACAATTTAACGTGTCCTCCGAAGCACGGAAGTGCTCAGTTGATGCCACAGGCGGTCACCAAGACCAAGTTCAGAAGGTTGCTTAACTTCGACGATCTATTATGAACGACTAAGGAAGCTACGCCACGAGCGCTTCGCAGCGGACACGCGGTTAAAGTAAAGTTATTTAATCCAGAATGTCAACCTGATGAGCTGCAATGTGCCGACGGGCACTGTGTACCAAGCTCGTCTTTCTGCGACGGCATCCGGGATTGTTCTGACGGGGCCGATGAACGCGATTGTCATATAGATGGTACTTTTTATTTATTTTTTATTTTATCATCAAATCATTATTAAATTTTCCCTGTAAGGTGACTGTTTTATGCTAGAAAAGATATACTTACTTATGCAAAAGCACAGAATACAGGCAAAAGTAAAATTGAAATTGAGTTATTTACATGTTTTGTATTTTATATTTAAAAAACTCATAGTGTGAGCCAGACTCTCGTATATACAGAGCAAGAAAGTATTTGCTTATGGGAAACATTTGTTTTATAATTTTGTTGTCTTTCTTATAATGAACAAAGTAATTTGAAATAGATTTTCTTTAGTGAAATCCTTGTCCTGGGTAAGACAAACATTTACTTTATCATGGGTAAGTTTGCATATAACTGAAATAGAGACAGTAACTTAGTTTAGGGTAGGTAAAAGGAAAAAGAAATGCATGATCATCCATCTCAGTTTTTTTTTCACTTATGTTGTTTTATTTCACCAATAAGATCCAGATGAAGGAAGAGACGATACTGGCAACCGAGTGGAGGTACCCCGACCAAGGTGCGACGACCCTATACCTTGCGCAAGCTCTGCGGTCACCATATGCCCTGAAAATAGATGCGATGGAGTTGTTGACTGCCCAGGAGGCGATGACGAGGACCCCAGTATCTGTGCAGCTGATATTGGTAATAAACGAGAAACTTCTACAAAAGATTTGTACCTCTCAAGCAAGAATTTAAGTGCACTGAAGTGCACTGAAGCGCGGCACTGTGAGTGACAGTGCAGTTGCAGTTTACTCGAAGCATTTTGCCATATTATTGAGCTGGAGGCTCCGTTTTTTATGTTCTTTAAAATTCAAATGCAGTTGGATTCAAAATTGGATAGAAGAAATGGAATACTCCTCACGGATATAGATACTTCTTGTTTTTTGTTTACGTTTTGTTTATTTTTTTTTGTTTTGCGTTCCTAGAACGTGGTGACCAGTCATTGCAGACCACGACTGCACCGCCAGTAGAGGATACCACCAGAGTTATATACCCTCCATCCAATGAAGGTAGCGTGGACTTTACAACTATTGGGATGGTACTAACGTAGCAAGTTATGTGTTAAGTAACAAAATAGGGATTAAGTTTGTATTTTTAAATCTGCATGTATTTCATCATCGCTCTCTCTATACTTAGTCTATATTCATATAGCATTGAGTGCTGACACTTTCACTATTTCGTTTTATACTTACACCTTTTATTCGACAGAGAAATCGATTATTTAACAAGTAAAACTAAGTTGGATATGTACATATTGTACATTGTACCTACTAATTATTGTGATCGACTTTTTGTCAATCGATTTTGGCCATACCTACATCTCTAGAAACTTAAAATGCCAAATCTGTCAGCGCTCATGGAAATGGAAATGGACTATCATAGAGCGCTACAAACTTATCTGAACCGGTGTTATCGCATTTGATATGGCAGAAAAATTGTTTTAAAGTAAAATTCGTTAGTCACCGGCTCAGATAAATTTGTGGCACTCTACACCAGATACTAATAAGTCCCGTGCCTACGAGTTGCTGTCAGCCCCTTGACTCTGGGCGGTTGACATTAGTCAAGAACAGTTAAGTACCACAAACTTATCTGGTACGGTGAGAGAGGCGCTGTTATCGCATTTGGTGTTGGCAGAAAAACAAATTCTAATACTAAATTCGTTAGTTCCTTTTTTGGCCACCGGTCTAGATAAGTTTATTGCACAGTATGTGTTTGTTTACTGTAGGTTCTTGTTACTTTGCCAGTTGCCATTGTCCTTGACCGATGCAAACCACCCAAAGACACCATTCCATCACGCCTTGAAAAATACGTTACACCAGGGTTGAGTTCGAAGATCCATATAAATTATCTTTAGACAGTAGGTATAATATCTGGATGCCAAGGATGAAGCCAACAATTATTTTTAACTGCATAGCGAAATGCCTAGCGATTGATGAAATACCTGTTTTAAACTTGTAACCCCTTGTACTTTTTAGAGTAGGTACCTACATTAATGATACCGTTTTCGTACTAACTTATTTAAAATTTTACTACTTGTGTTCGGCAACACCATGTTGCTATATTTTGAGCTTCCTGAGTAGCAAGTTCGAGTTTCAAACTTCTAACTTGCTAAATTTCTACCTTATACCTACTTACCTAGGCCTAAGGTAGAATAAGGTTTGCTGTACAGTAGCGCCATCTATCGAAAATAATTCAATAACTAATAAAAAAAAACAATCAATTGTCGTGTGAAAAAACTACTATCAATTCTAATGGCCCCTCTACAAATTTGCGGAACATCGATGAACACCCGCGCTCACGAACGAGAGAGGGTTATTCGCCTGTATTCGTTGATCATTGTCTATCCAAATAGTTCGGTCCAAATATAGTTCGGCAAATGTGTAGAGGGGCCATAATAGTTGTAGGGACTTGGGGGATGTAATAAATACTGTGGTTAACTTAAGCCAAAATAGGTATCAAATAAAATGTACCTAAGCATTTAGTTAATGTTCAAATTAAACCTGGATGTAAGTAAATACATTCATTTTTGTTTGTTGATTTTTTAAGTACCTAAGTTCGCATGAGCTAGTCACCAACTCTGGTGACGGAGTTTTATAAAAAAAGAGTTATTATTAAAATATTATAATAATTTGAGTTTTTATAATAATATAGATAATAATACTTTTATTATATACTTATCAATAAAATTAGACGAAGATACTGAATAAAAAAAGAATTATTCAACGCTATGAATATGAATTATTTCATACATTGTACTTTTATTAAGGAATCAGTTTGTTTGTTCGACATCAACTGTAATTTTGTCCGCAGAATGTCCGGCGGGCGAGTTTCGTTGTGACGAGACGCGCTGCATCCCGCTCAACAAAGTCTGCGACCATGAGGCTGACTGCAGCGATGGCACTGACGAAGCAAAGTGTAAGGCTGGTAAGTTACTCCCTAGGTTCAAGAGCGAAGAAAACTGTTACTCTACGGGAAATATAAAACGAATCAGCCATACTCTGTAACCCCAGATTCACACAAACAAACAAGTTAACCTTGAACTTAAAAAAAACTATTTTGAGTAAATTTTTCATACAAACAAACATACCTATTTGTCAAGTTTTATGCAGGATTAGTATAAACCTAACTCCAAAATAATTTAGCTAAGGTATTTCGGTAATTGCTTATAAGTAAAGACAGAAAAAAGTGTACCTACCTAGAATCACAGACATCGTGTGCAGAATGCATGCTTGGCCGCTTGGTGTGAACAGAGGGTTTAGGCCTCCTTAGACTACAAACTCTTTTGATGTTTAAAACACTTGCATTTAAGCAATTAGAGCAATACTTATTCGACTAAAAAGCACACATTTATTTGTCGCACTGTCCATCTCCATGTTAGGTACCTAATAGTAAAAAGTTAGGGTATTGCTGTTGCTTAAATTTCCACAACTTTAATTCATAACCTCTACATTATCAATCTCTACTCGTACTATTGTTTAAATAGTTTGTTATACAGCGCGGACTGATTTACTTTTAAACGTTGAAAGGGTAAGTGTATCAGGGATTACAGAAGCTGCGTAAAAGGTACGTGGCTAGATCTTAAGATTCCTTTGTTATCAGCAGTCAAACGATTTGTTGTAAGATATAGCCGTATAGGTCATTTTTTTTGTACTAGCGCCCCGTTGTGTTGCCAATAGCTGGATATCGTTAAATCATCAATTGATTAGCGCGAGAGCTGCTCGCACCGACGCGCAGACCCTTGCCAGTTGAGCTATAATGACGTGCAACCTCGGCGAGGTTGTTTGGCACTTCGAGAGGCTAATATACCTTCATGCCTGATGCATAAAGTATTATATGTATAAGTAGTATATCAGTTATCTGGTTCCCACAGTACAAGCTTTGCTTAGTTTGGGGCTAGATGATGCTGTGTGAAATTTTTAGCATTATTTATTTATTATTTAAATTACCTATCCCACTAGGCTATGATTATGACACAGCGATCTTCTATAGGTCTAATATTACTACTTATACCTCTAACTTTACATTTCAAATAATAATGTTCTCATCAGGAGATTATTAAAAGGAAAACATTGTACTTATAAGTCTGACATAGTCTCGTTATTGTGTTACTAAATAGCAATAAGGTAGCAATATATGCATACTTCAATAAGCATAACAGACGGCTTTGTAGAGTTAAGTGTTACTTGATGGGTACTTATTAATACTTATGACCTAATTGTGCTGTCGTAAATACTCAGTGGCAAGCGATAACTGAATCAAATTCTTGGATTTGTAAACAGCTTTGATATAGAGACAAATCTTTAGCGTAATACGAAAACGCTTAAATTCTGCAGTAGTTTGAACATTATTAAAACCATTTCTATTTTAATCTCACATGAGAAGTGCTTCACTAGACAGTTTTTATGTGCCATCTATGGTTTTGCATAACGTGGATAGATATATTTTGCGATTTTAAGGACAAACCTACTATAGAAATAGGTACTTAATCCTACTAATATTAAAAATCTGAAAGTTTGTATAATCACGCCAACCTCAAGATCAAGGAGATAGAACAATTCAAAATGTTTGCATAGACTTCATTCAGAACAAACTAAATCCCGTAAATAAACCAAATCCCGCAAATAAATTCATCATCATCGTCAGCCTATTGCAGTCCACTGCTGGACATAGGCCTCCCCTAATGAGCGCCATTGCGCCCTGTCCTCAGCTCGGTCTCCACTCAAGAACTCGTTTACCCCAACGGTTATCGGTTCTTCGGCAGATATGGCCACCACTGCCCCACTGCCACTTCAGCTAGCTAATTCACTAAGCTATGTCGACAACTTTGATTCTATGTCGGATAGTCTTTGCGGATTCTATCTTAAAATAAACTTAATGAGGAAAGGTTGATTAATATTAAAATTATACCATCATAAGTACGAGTAGGTATATTTCTTGTGGTCATCTCCCGAACTACTACAACCAAGCTTTGAACTACTTTGAAGTCGGTAATGTATAAAAATAAGCTGATAAATGAAGTCAGCGTTTATCTCGGTAGCACTGGGAACGTTATGATGTAATCACGTTCACTCGGTGACCATATTTCAAGAAAATAAAACAAACGTAGGTTTACAATTGCATTCATCAAGCATTGGACATAATTAAAGCGCATTTCAGACTACGCTATAATATATAGCATATAGTTTATAGCACAACAATATCGCGCAACATACATTTTTTTAGTAAGCCAATAATATATAGTGTGTATTATGTTTTTGTGTACAATAAAGCATTTATCTATCTATCTATAGTACAGTACAGTGTGAACGTGTCCATAATAAATAAATAAATAATGCTGGACATTTCACACAGCATCATCTAGCCCCAAACTAACCAAATAAATGTATGGTGCGCGATATAGTTGTGCAATGAGCTATATGCTATTATATTATATCGTAGTCTGAAAACCCGCTTCAAGCTCGAATAGCTTTCGCATCGAATGAAAAATGCCATAACAATTTTATTTTAAACTTTTATAAAATATTTATTTTGTTACATAGTTCAAAGAAATATTATTCTTTTTGCTCGAATGATTGAGATTTTTCAGAAAGAGTTTTTAACTTTTATTAGATGGTGTAAGTATAAATCTTCATAATGTATGGTCACCGTATACTGGGAGCATAGTCGGGAATGTGAAGTGCATGTAGGCGTTCCATCGATTCACAAGTGGTATAATAATTATAAACCAATAAACATACCTACTCCTTCCTATCTGGAACTCGTTCTTGTGTCAATAAACTTTGACTTATATTAGTTATTTGCTCCTACACTATAATTATATTGAATTCGGGCACGTTATCTTTGTGAATGAGAACATGTTATCAATTAGAAGTCAAGTTGATTTTTTTATTATTTTTAATGGACATGTTTTTGAAAAGGATTTGAGATAGGTAATAATGTCAGCCAGTTAGGTACATACCTACAGTTCGCGAGCGTGAGATGGTATTAGCAAATGCTGCGAAGTTTTTTCTAAGAAATGTCTCCGCCGGGCTTCATAAAAATTTATTCTAGCATTTATTTGGTAAAAATACAAGTTTTTTTTAGTTTTGGGCAATATGAATGAAGGGCTAATAAAACTATAGCCTAAAATCGTGAGGTACACGGACTCCAGCAGTCCGGCTCCAATCATCTAATTTAAAAGCGCACTTTTGAGTGCGAAAGTGCTGGGCAAGTGTCAACATTGTCCCAAGCACTATAGCGTCCCGTGGGTGCATAAGTTGCCTCCTGACGCTGTATAAAGCTTAAAATATAGATAACGTACGTTTTATAATCAAATGGCTATTATAATTGTACTTGGAATAACAAATCTATTCCAACAATGACAGAGATAACACCCATACCGTTGCGAATCTCATCATAATAAGAAACTGATGATACGACGACCGGACGCCGTAGGATTAGATAGCAACAAATTGGAACGCTGTGGTGTAGCCTTTTTATAACACTAAATAAATCATCATCATCATCATCATCTCAGCCATCTAGTGTCCACTGCTGAACATAGGCCTCCCCCATAGATTTCCACAGCGATCGATCTTGTGCAGCCTGCACCCAACGGCTCCCAGCAACCTTTACAAGATCGTCTTTCCATCTCGTGGGGGGCCGTCCTCTGCTGCGATTTCCGGTGCGTGGCCTCCACTCGAGAACTTTTCTGCCCCAACGGCCGTCAGCTCTACGAGCTATGCTAAATAAATAACTGTGTTATAATTACGTTTTAAAAACTAAAAAGAAAACCGACTTCAAATTTGGTCTCAGGTGGAAAATTACAAGACGAGTTATACGGAAAAAGTATCAATCCCTCAGAAATAAAATTTATATGGAACCACCCCACCTTAGTCAATTTTATCCAATGCCTTTAATAATTGACCCCCATTTTTATTATTTCCCATATACCTAATACCACTAATACCTAGTGCAGTCATGATTCTCTTTCGCTTTGTTTTCTATTTTTGTATAGGTACTCGCAGATTTGAGAGCATTAACAAAATAAGCGATGATATCACAAGCAGGAACAGTTATATGCCTTACCAATTTTAACTCACTTGTAGACATCAGCGAGCATCATAAATTGTCCGCTCAAGGCGCGAACGGAGCGCAGGTCAAATTAATCCAATGAATTTTGAAGAAAATAAATTAATCATACCAAGGTTTTGCTAGATAAGTGAAGTAATTGCTTGTCTGCTGTTGCGCCTTTTTGAGCTGCGTATACTTTTAACAAGTCACATTATAGTCCTGAACCAACTCTATTATTCCATAGTAACATGGGTATAAGAAAATAAGAGTGTTCATACATTGAACCACATTGACAAGTAACAAGTAACGTAACAAGTAACAATAAGTACGGTAGTAAGCCGCGGTAAGTGACGAGTCAACTTTACTATCTAGGTGCTCATTACTTTGTCACTTTACTTTTATTCGTTACTTGCGACTCCTTGACCAATGTAAACCGCCCGTTATAGATCCCTTTCTAAGAAGTTCATATTGCCTGTCTTTGTAGATTCAGATTAATGATTCGCTAGAAAGCAATGCATTGCTCGTACATTTCTCAGATAGGTTGAGTTAGACTACGAGAAGCGATTGCTCATTCTAACCTCACTATGTCAACATTCTCTGTAACCCAATGATGTTGTATACCATAAGTTACTACTGTAATTAGTATCCCATTTCTCTGCTGTAACCTAAACCTCAGATTAAAGTAAACATAGACAGAAAACAGAGACAGTTCTAGAAAGAGAGAAAGAAAGTTGCTCCAGCTCTCTTTCTATGTTCGTTTCGTCTAAATTCTCATTAAAGTTGGGGTATCTTAGACCTTGGCTAGTGCGGTACTTTAGAGATGAAAAATGTTTGTGGCGCCGGTATAACTTCACTATAAAAGAATATTCACACTTCACATCGTCTAGGGTCATCTAGAGAGATCCTAGTTTTAGTTTTTAAATCTACTTATAGTTTTTCCTCATTTAATATCCTCTCATCATTTTGAAAAACTATAACGTATAAATTGTATATTAAATCTAATGGGCTCTCTACATATTCGCCGATGATAAACGAATGCCGACGGTCACGTACGTGTAGAGGGCCTCATCACCTGTATTAGCCTGTCATCTTCTATCCTAATAATAGTTCGGCGAATGTGTTGAGTGGCCGTGAGGTACCTATTCTTGCAATTTCTAATTAGTTGAAAAGCAGTGTTAAACCCTGTAATTGCCAGGTCATTCGAGCTGCACCCAGGCATTTACATCAGTACTGGGAATTTTAATTGTCTTCTGTATACAGGGTCTTTCATTTTAAACTACACAAACAGACAAGGCCTCATTTGGGTTGTAAATAGACGTTTGACCGTATTAATTTAATTCCTAAGCCGATTTGAGTTTTCATTTATCTTTTATTGATTTTTTAGGACATGTTGCATAATTATTTTCAAGGAGACGTTGCACCAATCGCAGCGCAGTGACATCCGAGCACACACTCACATGCACGCTCGAATGGACTAAGTTATTCAAGAAGCAAAAATCTATTGAAAAGATAGTCTTTATCGATTTTCTCGGAGTTTTCATTACAAAACAAATAAAACATTACATAAATAGTTTTTTATTTGTTGAACCTAATTCCTGAATTAACTTAGTTTAAAATTAAAGACGCTACATAAATAATTTTGAACTTACAGAATTACGTGCATAAATTATGATAAAAATGTACTGATCTAAATACATATTTAGAGTTATAATATATAATCCGTTTGTCCAAAATAAAAATAAAATACTCAATTGAATATCTACCACCTCCATTCTGCACTGGTAAAAAACGGCAAGCAGCGTCGATTTAATAAAAACAGTGGCATTCCAGGAGTGCCGACAGAAGTAAAAACTTGAACAAGGTTTCGTTAACGGTTCTAAACTTTTAAAAAGTGTTACTGTCCCACTGGGATTCGAACTCGGGGCTGTCTCACCAGAGACGGTCACTCTCACACGTCCACCGTTGTGACGATACAATGTGAGACGAAATTATGGTAGGTATAGTAAGAGGATGGTGTCGTAACAGTCACGTGAATGAGTTTGATATTTTTCTCCCATCTCAAAAATCCCCAACGCGCTTAAAAAAGTTTTCACTTCAAAATATAATATATATATGTTACAGCCAAAGTAATAAATCTGGATATTATATATACTGTCTAGCCATTATATATAATATCTACTTAATTTAGATAAAGTGATAATTGACACAAAATTAATCACATTAACTAGCTTATTGTATTTAAATTACCATAATAATTATTCTGGTCTGATAGAAAGTTCTGCCAGTCCGATTTTATCCGCTTTGCGCTAACTACCGATGCAATAAAGTTTAGAATTATTTATCGTTGTTTTGGGAACAATCTTGCAATAAAACTTAACTTTTAGTCGTAAGCAGTGTAGTTCGAAGGTAGCGAAATTATAAAGCAATATTTCGTAGCTAAAGAACAATGTATACACGCTATGGTGGATAAGCCAGTCTTATTAACGACTTTCCGTTGGTACGCAAAAGGTAAAATCATAAAACGATGAACTTAATTTTCATAATAAGACAATTCGACCCCTGGGTGCATCGCTTGGCAAAAGACTAGTGTGGGGACAATTTTAATGTATCTCATCGACTCGACCAACATATGTCGATATAAATTGCATAAATATTTATTTAAGTCTCAGTGTTGCATCTTATGAAAACAACTTACCGAGAAAAGCTGGGCACCCCCAGAAAGATCTTAGTGAAAAAAGACTACAATAGACATTATTCTTAAGTAATCTTTTTAGACATTTTATGATAAACACACGTAGTAACATGATAAACTTTCGAATAACTTCTAATTACAAAGTCAGATAAAACAAAAACAAATTTCGAGGCTACGATAACGATTGCAAAATGTTCATTAATTTCTTAATATTATGCTCTAGCAAGGGATTTGCCTCTATCAAACTGAAAACTTTACTAATTTTTAATTAACGCTTAGACTTTAAATGAAAATATACCTTATAGTTTTGGAAAATATGTAAATAGGTTGTAAAACTCAAAAGAAGAATCCCAACCCAACAATCTATTGTAATGTAGCTAAATAAAAAGTTTTTTTTTTTTTAATAGATTGGTATATTATTTTCGGACGAAATCTTACCTAAATTATCGACCAATTCCCACAACTAGACTGGGCTTGCGTGCTTTCACCAATCAATAGTCGCTGGTATTCATTATAATTGCATGTTTTTACTGTACTTAAAAATTATTTCACTGTTTTGACGTTATTGCTTGACTTTATCTGAACGAAAATCGCATTATGGTGACATCGCGACTACTTACCTTCTTTTCATAGAAAATAAACTTAGACGACAAATACAAGTACACATTTTATTGATTTGTCTTGCTGGGAGTAATTTTGAAAGGTAGTAAAATTAGTCTAGAGGCAGGCAATTGAATCATTTCACAATATAAATAATATTAAAGTACTAAACAAAGTTTGAACTTTACAAACAGCTTAATACTGGTAAATTATATTTTCACAAAAAATCGTCATTCGCCGCAAATCAAAATGTCTGACGAAAAACTGCTTCTGCCCCAACCCCAGCGGAATATATCATAGATGAGTTTAGTATAATTGTATGCAGATTGGTTACAGATGGCAAGTATTTGTCTAATTAGTGCTACCGTTTGGCTTGTAAATGTGTGTTTATCTAACCAACAGCTAATGTAGGTATTAATAATTTGTTATTCTCGATAAGACTTATTCTAAGACATTTGCCATTTAAAGGTTCGCCTTTAACCTCGCCTTCCATCTTCGCCTGGAACATTGGAACATCGAAGATTCACTGTATTAATTACCTGCAGTTCTTTTGTTATTTTGCGGTGCGGAGCATCTACGTATTGTAGTTCTATCAAAGTGAGTTCTTTGTACGTAGGTAACAACTTGGAGGGCTTTTGTTTTTGTATTTTGTTGTTTCTGCAACGATGAATTTCAAACTCTTATTGCAATTGATAAACATTACGACGCGTGGCGAAACACCAGCGCGCATTTTTTTTAGATAGCAATACATTATAGAGCTTACTAGTGGTGCCCTTGCGCATGTTTCTTAAAACCCATTTTCTCCGTGTCGGTACCAAAATAGGCCGCCTAAACTTGGTAAAGCGAATAGAGGCAGATGAGACGAATCAGCTAGGTCCGTCAAAAAAAACCGTTGCGACGTCTGACAAATATTAACCCTTTAAAATCACGCATCAAACCACTCAGCTGCTCAGCACAGGATAGGATGTTTGAAGAATAAAAAAAAATACAAGCTTTCGCATTTTTCTTTTGTTTCTAGCATGGAACTTGTAATGGAACATCTGTTGTTCACTCATCAGGTTATCATAGTGATCAATTCTTTGCTTTCCGTGAGCGAGTACAATGGAACATCTGTTGTTCACTCATCAGGTTATCATAGTGATCAATTCTTTGCTTTCCGTGAGCGAGTACAACGTCGCTGACATAAAAATAAGTTTTTCTATGAAATTGAATACAGTGATCGCGTGCCAGAGCTCATTTTCCGTTCGGCCGATGTCTCTCTTGACTGTAATGGGGTATATTAAATTGGCAATATTGGTACGGCTAAGTGCCGATAAGTGTAATGTTTCGGCGATCCTAGATAACCCTAATTGGAGGCCGTGGGCAGTTGTGAAATAGATAACGCTCATCTAAGTATCTCTCGTGTTTGTACCAAATTTGTATACTCGTAGCTTGGAGACACGTGATTGCTGGACCAGCTCAACTCATAGTATCAGATTTTAGGGGTAGTCTATCTATTCTATATATACAGGGTATAAAAAGACGTGTACCTAAGCCGAAAGTAGGTTCAGCATCCCAATACACAACCAAATCCAAAAGGATTTTCCGAAAAAATCATTATATTCGGAGAAAACAGCGTTTGAAGAGTACTGTTTGCGTATGTTCTGGGCGCGTTTTTTTACGAAGATTGCTGGATTTTGAGTTTTAATTGTTTTTTCTTTTTTATATGAAATTATTAGGTAGGTCTTATTATTTATGGTCTTATTATGTCGTACTAGTAGTAAATAACCGAAAAAACCATAGCATGACGAAGCTAAGTGAAAAATGTTTTTTGCGTTTTGTTTTCGCTAAATATGTTTAGAATCATGGTCTGATTGTAACCCCTCAGTTTTCGGTAGCAGTCTTTTTAAACCCTGTATAAATTATAAAAATGGACCCCAATTTTCCTTGGTCACGGCATCAAGAGTGAACGGCTGGACAGATTAAGCTATATCTTTTTTTATTGATTTTATTAGGATTATGAAAGAAAAAAATTAAAAAATTGCGCCAAAAATTAATATAACTTCGTTTGACATAATTTTGAGTCGTTTGACAGGACCATATCAGCTGTCGGGTCAGCTTCAAAAAAATAGTTCATAATTAAATCGTATGTTGAGCGTACCTCGTTCAATCAAACACTGTTATCTCTCGGCTAAGAATTCTAATTGCTTATTATGAATATTTTGTCTCACATTACAGTGAGACCTCAATTTTGGACTCTCGAAGAGATGCCGCCTGTCTTCTGCTTCAAGTTCTTTCCCACATCTTCAGCAAGTAATGATTTATTTCAGGAGCGTTTATCTAGTTTAAAAATTTATCTGTCGACCTCGATGTTAACGGTGAAAAAATCAAAAACTTCAAATTTGTAAGCAGCAATTAAACATACAGTCCTAAAGACATCAATCGCAAAACTATTCGGTCGCGGCGCAGTGTCGCGCGTTGTAAATCACGCGCTTAGATAACGTCGTCGGGGACAGCGCGTCGGGAAGCGTCGTCGTGCGTCCGACTGGCGCTTATCAGACCTTGCATTACGCCCTGTACGTACCTACATGACTGCTACCTAGCCGTTTAGTTGTAATTACTCAGACTTAAGATCTCCAAAAAGCTAGGCCCACGTGTTTGTTGCCTTGTTCAGGAAACATTGCCTGGAAACAGAGTTCATATCACTCCCCTGATTCTTTACTGTATTAAATACTAGCTGCGCTCCCGCGGTGTAACCCGCGGTCCCTTGGGATTATTTCGGGATAAAAAGTAGCCTATGTCCGTCCCTGGGAAACAAACTTTATCCATGCCAATTTTCAGCCTAATCTGTTTAGTGGTTTGGGCGTGAAAAGGTAATAAACAGACAGACAGACAGACAGAGTTACTTTCACATTTATAATATTAGTATGGATGGTAGTGAAAAAACAGGAGCACCTAGCTGAACGATTTTGAACTTTCACTTTGACAGTGTTGGCAGTGGGATGTATTCTTAACTTTCAATTTGAAGGTGACGAGTTCGAATCCCATGCATCAATGGTTAGCTCGGCTAGCACAGCCCTTCGAGAAAGAGCTGCCACCACTTTTTTTCATGACCTACCAAACTCTCACTTCTTACGTCTCAGTTCTTATTAAAAAAAAACAAATCATAAATTACACGCGTATCAAAACAGTAAAATCCAGTAATAAAAACTATTTTTTTTAGTAACATACAATATTTTCGGATAAAAATCTTAGTATGGAGTACACCAGATAATATTTTTTCTATGAATCTCTGAACTTGGTGATAAAATTGCATATCATTGTTGGTGACGGGCCAGCAGCTCTAACTTTAAAGGATGTAACCTAGCAGCCAATAGGCAATTAAATTTAGTGGTTCAGGTAGTTTTATTAATAAAAATTATGTATGCGAGTACGCAAACTGATTTAAACACATTCTAAAATGCTTCTACTGAATAAAAATAAGTTTAATACGCGCTTTTTTTATTGTTCACGAGTTTTACGAGTACTAACTCAATGCTTTAGTAACTTTAAAAAATAAATGATTAAGCCACAACTTTAAGCATACCTACATCAGTTCTGAGGCAGTTCGTTGAGTTCAAAATCAAAATATCTAATCGTTAAATAAAAGTTTAATGAAAAATCTGGTATTTATTGACCGATTTTTAAACGGACAATATACCATTGTAGCCGCCTGATGCGTGCTTCCTTCATGACCAAATCATGACTACAACACGAATAGGAATTTCAATCTGGTCATTGAAATGCATAAATTCAAAATTGACTTTTAATCATACATTAATGGCAGTGGATGACTGTAATCTATTGTGGCATCTTCCTTTGTCATGACCAAGTGGTGAGATCACCAGTTTATGTACCTAAGTATTCATCTCAATGACTTGAAAACTTAAACACTAAGCATAAACTACCAGCATTAAGAACCCGGCATATTTATTGGCATTGCTTAATTTAAGCACCGTTTTCACGATACCAATCTGGCGTACCATACTTGCCAAGCACCACAGAATATTAGCTCTTGCTCCGTTGAGTTTGAGAAAGCAAGAGGCGAGTATGGTATGCCAAGCTGGTACCGTGTAAACGGTGTCTTAGTATGACTACTTATTCTTTTTGGCTTATACATAAACATTTAACTGTCCGCCGTGTTGGCTGAATGGGGTTGTACCTCGACTATCAATCCGAAGGTCGTAGGATCGAATCCCGGCATCAATGGATTTTGCGTTTCGTTGTCACGTATGGAATACTAACTTCTGCAAGATGTGGGCATGTATCAAATATGTATTTGGACATCCCTCTGACCCCCTTAGACATCTTCAAAGGATCTGGAATATAAAAGATCTGAGAGAATGTCTACCGTGCCTTGGGGATACAGTCGGTAACCCTGTTTACGTTTACATTTTTTCAACTGTCCGTAATGACTAATGTAATAACTAATTTTGGTTTATAGTTAAATTAACTTGTGTAGCGCGGGCTTTATTAGTATTACTCGAACGCATCCTTATCTCGGTAATATGAACGCAACCGCAGCGACCGCCAGAGACTTGTCGATAGCTATCTCGCTCTTACCCGCGCGATACGTTTAGCGAAGGCGAACGGCTTTTCCGCGCGAGAGCAATTGACTTTTATTCTTGTATTTATTCATTGTTTTGTATATTTTACCGTGTTACCGTGTTTTCACCATTATACCTTTTACTTATATTTCGTGTTTCGAACCTTATACACCCAAACCCCTGAGAGAAAAGACTATTCCATTACAGTGACGCCCAACTCGCGGGCACGAAAATTATGTAAAATTCTGTGTAAAACATTCGTGAACTTGAAAAGTGCAACTGTCTATCGTGCTACACAATACTGTGAACTCTTTTCCGATAGTGCAGTACACGGGAACATTATACAAACAGTGCAAAACAAGAATTTTCCAGCACTCTGGCGAGTCCATTTTACCGCGTCCCCACGCTACCGGACTAAGTACATGAGCGAAGAAGACTTTTTCGGACTGTGCAGGCGAATCCTCTGTGCACGCGGATTCTCAACGCGTTTTCACGGAGTGATCTGTTTTTTTACCGGTCGAGAAGTCAACCGTACGTACTTAGACGACGAAGAGGCGTGAGAAAGTTGCTGAAGAAGAACTGCTCCCTACCTACTGTGTACCTACGCGGCCAACCCACGCGTCTTCACAGTAAGGTCACCTAGGTACCTACTACATAGAGGCTTTTGTACCTACGGCAAAACCGTCCTAGCGTCTTGGAGCGAGGAACCATATATAATGCCGCAAACAAGACGAAATAAGAGGGACGAGGACTCTGAATCGGATACCGATGAAGGAAATAGAACCGTGGTAGCTTCACCGAACATTACCATGTCGGAAGATATGTTCCAGACCCTTGTTGCCAACATCACTAGGAGTCAAGTGGAAGCAAACCGGGTTCTCATCGAGAGCATGCTGGCGAGCCACAGAGAGCAGCAGACACCTTCTCCGAGAGCCGAGACGCCAGGTCACTCACACCGATCAGGCAACCTCGCGAAGTGTACGGCGCGCTTTGACGGAGCTTCAAAGAACGCGGACGAGCTCGAGGCGTTCATCGAGGCGGTGGAGGTATTCCGGGACTGCACCAACGTCAGCGAGGAGCACGCGCTGCGAGGGTTGCCGATGCTACTGACCGGCGAGGCCGCCGTCTGGTGGCAAGGCGTCAAGGCGACAGTGACATCGTGGGGCGACGCCCTGCGACGCCTGCGAGGGATGTACGGAGTGCCGCGGCCCGCGTATAAGATCTTTCGTGAGATTTTCGCATCTGAACAAAGTGACGAACGGGCCGATGTGTTCATCTGTAAAGTGCGCGCTCTATTGGCTAAATTACCGTATGTTGTTTCAGAGGAGATGAAATTAGACATTGTCTACGGGTTACTGGATCGTAGAATAAGGAAACGTGTAACGCGTGATGCGGTCGATGGATTAGAGCAGCTGATCACAAAGGTCAGGTTAGTCGAGGAGTCTCTGGCGGAGGTGAGTACATCCACCCCTTTTTACACCGGCTCTTGCACTAACCCAGTAGCTGCTATGCGTTCGAGTAATACTCTTGCCGCTGACACTAAGACTGCCGGGGGAGATTCCCTGAGCACAGTCAAACCTACAGATAGGTTAACGTCCGACTCACAGACGTCTAACACTAAGGGTAGTGATAGTGTAGGGCAAAATAAACGCATCCGACCAAAATGCACATACTGCAAACTTTTTGGCCACTCGACGGAACAATGTCATAACCGAAAAAATAAAGATTTTAAGGCAGTAGATAATAATAGTGTTCAGAATGGATCGAGTGATAGTAATCAGTTACGTTGCTATGGGTGTGGCCAACTAGGGGTAGTCAGGTCGAAATGCGAAAGTTGTAATACCGCGCCTAGTACAGGAAAGTCGAGTTTTTGCAGCGCCTATATAGCCGATAGCGACGATTCGCTCCCGCTCTTAGAGATAGGTGTAGAAGAACATAAGGGCGTGGCTATATTGGACACTGGGGCCACACACTGTATAGCTGGTCCTACGCTGTACAAGTTACTCGTAGATGCAGGCGTTAGGTTTAGGCGAATATCGCGAACGATAGGGCTTGCTGATGGTTCGCAGCAAGTACGTAACGCCCTAGAGTGTGATACCGAGGTCACCCTTGAAGGTCGCACAATACCTACCACATTTTTAGTGCTACCGAATGCACCTACTCGAACACTATTAGGTAGAGATTTTATCTTGAATGCGTGCATCCTGTTGGATTTACCACAGAGTAGTTGGAGTTTTAGCGACGCGCCGCGACGATGGTATCCGCTTGTCACCAACTTCACGCCACCTACCGGCGGCTATCCAAAGCTGATGAAGGTAGAAGCTTCACTGAGGGAGGAAGAAGGCACCAAGCTGAAGGTAGACCAGCTGAACTCCTTGATGATAAGTAGAGCTGCCCGCTTCCCGATGAAAACGCCCAGAGATTCAAAGGAAGGTCCCGATCTGCGCAAGGTCATCGAACCTCTCAAGCCAGTCGACGATCCGTTCAGGGGGAGAGGTCGGTCGGACAAAGGATCCCTGATGACGGATAGGATAAGGTACAGGTACGGTCCGGAAGATGGCGATGGTAATTCCGCCTGCCTAGACGTACCTGATCCGAAGAAGGTCCTCGAAGCATACCACCACGCGCCGACGTCGGTAGAGCGTGGGAAGGTTAGAGGTAACTTTCAATCACCGGTCAACGAGAAGCGTAGACGAGGTAGGCCGAAAAGATGTCTTGTCTGACCAAGACGCGAGGGCGCGTAGTCTGGGTCAGAGGGGGAGGTTGTAGCGCGGGCTTTATTAGTATTACTCGAACGCATCCTTATCTCGGTAATATGAACGCAACCGCAGCGACCGCCAGAGACTTGTCGATAGCTATCTCGCTCTTACCCGCGCGATACGTTTAGCGAAGGCGAACGGCTTTTCCGCGCGAGAGCAATTGACTTTTATTCTTGTATTTATTCATTGTTTTGTATATTTTACCGTGTTACCGTGTTTTCACCATTATACCTTTTACTTATATTTCGTGTTTCGAACCTTATACACCCAAACCCCTGAGAGAAAAGACTATTCCACTACACTTGTTATAGTGCTTTTTTTCGTTAGGTATTTACAAAACTTTACACAAAAATTAAAATTGGTTGTCTGTAAAGTCGGTTTACTGACGATAGTTGAACGTGACAACGTTTGTGCTTCTTTGTCGCTCGTTCCGCGCTCTTGCACTTCAAGCCTTACACGGAACGCCTCAGAGCGAGGTAACGCCGCATTTTTTCGTGCGTGCAGCCGGCTCTATCGAATTATAAGACGTTGTCACGTCAAAAATAATATTCCGCATCCGAATACCTATTTACGCATTGCGTGAAAGATCTACGTAAACTAAACCAGTCCTTGCACATGAAAGTTATCAAACAAATTGCAATTGAACAAACAACGCAGGTCAAAGAGTTTCGCAAAGTTTTACTGTATTTTTAGCTTGTACCGTCTTCATTTCAGTAGGCCTAACCTATGACTAATTGGCAACAGGACAAACAATTTTACAATACTAGGTGTTTCTATGTATAATATGTATTTACAAACAAAAAGTAGGTATATAAGTAATATATCAGTTATCTGGTTCCCATAGTACAAGCTTTGCTTAGTTTGGGGCTAGATGAGAAAAAAAAGCCTATTTTTACGGTTGCTTCAAATTATTCTCATATATTTTACCGTATGATTGTGAAAACCTTGTATAAAAACTCTCAGTTTTATTTCAGCGAGATTGTAAACTGTCGATAAATTGTGAATTGACTCAGCATCCTCTTGACTATAAGCATAGGTTGCCTCCTGACACTATAATATCTTTTAAGGGTCGATTCACATCTGACCGAAGATCCGTCGCGGATTATCGGTCGCGGAACGCCAGAACTGACAAATGTATAGAAAAACACTCCGACGGATGATACGTTCGTCCGTCGAGTGTGAACGGTCGAGTGTTTTTCTATACATTTGTCAGTTCTGGCGTTCCGCGACCGATAATCCGCGACGGATCTTCGGTCAGATGTGAATCGACCCTAAATCGAGAATAGACGTAAAATGTCAAAGCTACACCAAAAGAGTATGAAGCCTCTGTTATAAGAATTTTCCATCTGTTATCCAAAAGCTGAACTGTCCCAGGTCCAACCTGGCGGCAAACGTTGCGTGTGTTGGCCTCATTTACCATATTTTATGACACAGTTCCGACTTAGTATTTCACTTTTTGT
Source organism: Epirrhoe alternata (assembly GCA_963565295.1). NCBI lineage: Eukaryota > Metazoa > Arthropoda > Insecta > Lepidoptera > Geometridae > Epirrhoe > Epirrhoe alternata. The sequence goes on from OY751375.1 coordinate 10,216,286, forward strand.
TAAAACTATGTCTTTTAGTATGCGCCGGCAATCATGGGACTAAGAAAAGTCAAGAATATGCAAATTTTATTAAAAAACTAGCTGACCCGCGCAACTTCGTCTGCGCATTATTAGGAACACAGTAGAGGAGTTTTGAGTGAATCGAGAGTAGGTATATACAAAATATAAAACTCCGTCGCTTGTTATGATAATAATACCTATTTTTTTATATTTATGTTTCTCTCAAGAATCCCATAATAGATAGAGGTAGGGAAAATCTTATCTTAAAATCTTAATAAGATTTTCCCTACCTACCTCTATCTATTATTGGATTTTTGAGAGAAACATAAATATAAAAAAAATATGATTATACTCTCGATTCACTCAAAACTCCTGTACTTTGTTCCTAATATTGCGCAGACGAAGTTGCGCGGGTCAGCTAGTATCTTTTATAATGTTCAACAGCAGACAGACTTCAATCAACGTAAATAATATCCAAAAATCCAAACAAACACCAACCAAAAGAAAAAGCGAACTTTGAAATAATTGTTCAAACGAAATGAATGAGCTAAGGTAAACTTTGCAAAAACGCAACGATAGCGCGATCTAGAAATCGGTCAAAATTAGCAGCGCCATCTACTTGCGTTACAACTGAAACTTCTAAATTACCAGGTAAAATAAACGCCAAAAAAAAATATTTTAGTTTCTAGCTGGTTCCTGAAACCCGCGCAAGGTAGCAAAATAAAATAACATTAGGTAATTACTTGAAAACCAACAAAAAGAATCGAAAACTCGGCGATATAGATGGCGTTCTAACCAAAGTCAAGGAAAATCATAACTTCGGATACATGTATTAATTCTTATTTTAAACCGGGTACTTATCACGTACCTTTATCCTACCCTTTTTTCCGACGTTTTACAGCGTCCTAAACGTCGGAAAAAAGAAAGAATAACAATAGGTACCTTCGTGATTTATAGGTACTTATACTTACCCTGTTTAAAATAAGAATTATATCTCCAAATCACGAAAGTTTAAAAAGTTCGGATGTTTTGATGAATGGGAATGTACATGTTACATGTTTATCATTAATTTTGAAATCATTTATCGTGCAAAATAAAAAAAAATAAAAAAAATCTGGCGTGCAAAAAGTGGCCCCGGGCGGTCACCCATCATCTTTATGGCGGCGCCCAGGGTTGCTTAACTTTTTTTCCCATACAAACTTGCAACCCTTATTTTCAAGCCCCCTTATGATTATTTAAAAAAAAAGTAGCCTATGTCCGTCCCTGGGGTAAATTCTTTATCCATGCCAAATTTCAGCTTAATCTGGTCAGCGGTTCTTGAGTTATAAGTGGTGTAACTAACACGACTTTCTTTTATATATATAGATATAGGTAATGATCATTTGGATTTCGGTCTATAGGTATAATTAGATTTTTTTTATATAGTCAATAAATATTTCAATGGAAACTTTTAAAAATATAACCGGAAGTGGTATTCTTCACTTTTCATTAGTGTGAACAGCTTCCGGTTACATTAACTTAGTATTTTTTGTAGAAGAGCCATAAATGAAGTTTAAAACTCGAATATTTGTTTTGGGTCTGAGTGTTTCTATGTATAAATATGTATTTATTTACAAACAAAAAGAATACATATTTATTTACAGAAACTATATACGTAAAAAAAGTATATACAAACAAAAAGTATATAAGTAGTATATCAGTCATGTAGTACCGTACCCATAACACAAGATCTGCTTACTTTGGGGCTAGATGATGCTGTGTGAAAAGTCCAGCATTATTATTATTTTTTATTTCAATTTATAAACAAATATAATAAGTAATAATGCACAGATCTCTTACCTACATTGATCTTCGTTATTTTGGAACGCCACAGATTCAAAAATCAAAACTGTCACTCAGTTAAAATTAAACTAAATCAGCCAGCTTGATCTCAGGCAACTATCACGCTTAGATTACTGCCTGTGTTTGCTGGATTCGTACTCTGAATGATAATAATCACGTGAGCAAAAATAGTTTTGTGAGTTATTACAACGTTATGAAGAGATCGGTTAGAGTTTAAATATACTTTAGTAACAATCTATATAACTATAGAAAGGCTGCTGGTAGAAGCTGGATGCGTCGAGCTGAAGGCAGGGCGCAATGGCGCTCATAGGAGAGGCATATGTCCATCAGTGGACTGTTATAGGCTGATGATGATGATGATGATAAACAATCTATAAATAATCGCAGAAGCCGAGTAATCTAACTTGGAGGTTTGTATGTTTAGTAGAGGTGGCATGTAGATCAGCTGAGATGACGTCACGGTTCATGAGTAAAGCGTGACAACAGTGCACGGGCGCATATAACCATTTACTCTATAGTTCAAGAGACAATTTATAAAATAAACTCTCGTATATTTGAAAGGGCTATAAAAAATGAGAGGATATAATGTCCATTCCTTGAAAATCACTAAACAGTTCATTGGTTGTTTTCAATATTAAAATAAACATACTAACTTTTATATTTATTAGCACGTCGATTACACAACAGTAAGGCTCCGAGTGTATGTCTACCTACAACAGAGTTGTTGAGTTGTAAGCTGCTTTGATTTGAAAACTATATGTCATTTTTTTATACGATGATAGATACGGCTTGGATACGGCTAGTTACTAAATTGCCACATTGTGTGGTCCGGTACGCACATTATTATCAATTCACACAGTTGACCTTTTAATGATTATTTTAAGGCCCGCTACCAAGAACTGATTTAAGAAACGAATTCACAGCTTCAATGTTTACACAGCAATTATGCTGCTTGATAGCTGTGTTTGTGGTTCTCTGAATAATTTAAATCAATTGGAGCATTGGCCTGTAATGTCAATTGCACAATCAAATACTGTTGGGATTGTCTCATCGTCAATCACAATCATTAGGTATGCACTTTTATTATGATAGATGTCCCATTACCAAATACAAAAAAAAAAAAAAAAGTAGTACATAAGTGAGTATTCGTCATCATCATCAATATCAGCCTGTGGCAGTTTAGACTAGCTTGACTTTAGCCTCTCCAACTGCACGCTAACGAGCTAATACGTGTATAGGCTCAACTGATTTTATTGTATTTTAGCAGTTAAGCATGTTCATTTTTACGTTGTATATTCGTTTCTCTTAATCAAAAACGATAATTTTAATATCTATGAGGAATCGATTCCTTTCCAAAATCCATACAGACAAAACAGATTTAATCATGTGGCTAGTTGATCCCGATCTCCTGACCTATAAAATTCAGTTAACTACTTCCAACAAAACGTGTGTAACAAAGCCGGTGACCGGGATACCGCCGGATCTCCAGCTCTCGCCAAATCCACTGACGTATGATGGAATATGCATAAATAATTTTACGAGCAACCTGTTGGGCAAACTGTTCCTGTTTCACTTGTTCTGTCAAACTATTTAGCTGGCACTTGTTCCAAGAAGCTATAGATCTGTACTAAATTATTAAACCTACTGAATTAGTTAAAAAAAATAAGACGTTATTATGATTAAACTGCGCTGCGAGTAAGTAAAGTCTGATATATGAGCGCCAAAATAAAAGTATCCAAATATTCTGACGTTTAAGCATTTGCAGAAAAGGTTAGAAGCACATCCAATACAATTTATTGGCAGATATTAAAATGATTGCGCCTTGTGAAATGTCTTACAATATTTACTATTATTTAAAGATCGTACACATAATATTTTGAAAATGCCTAGCAATGCATCCTAATCTGCCGAAGATCAATCAAATTATAATTAACGTGGCGTGGATTATAAGCGAAATCACCGGTTGTACAGTTCATTGGTTGCATTGTTGTGCCGTGGCCGAAATGGACCACTTTTTATTCGTCATTTAATATCACTCACAGCTTGGTCACTTTGTAAAGCCGGACATCAATTTTTGGGAGCTCTATGTAATTAAAAAACTTATTGATTCGTTAATTTATGTTGGTATACCGTAATTGATAGATATCACTATCAGAAATGTATTGTGAACTGTTTAATACTCTTAAATACTTATTTTAATCAAGTGTATGATGTGGTGTACTATTAATAAATAAATGTCTAATAATTACAATTATGTACCAATTCATCGAAAAATCTTACCGATAGCAATTTCAGTGAACGACATGTGATTGTTGAAAGCTTTATTTATTACTAGCTACTGCGCGCGGCTTCGCTCGCGTGGTACTAACATTTTGAATAGCTTATATGCCAATCCAGGTCACTATCTATGCCTATTCTGTTTCATCCAAATCGGTTCACTCGGTGGTTTGGGCGTGATTGAAACACAAACATATAAACATACTTACAAACTTTTAGCGGGATTTACAGGGCTCTCAAGTTTTATGATGAGATATTTTGTGTGAAACACATGAAATTTCAATAAATCTGATTGTACTAGAGTTTGGATCTGATATCATTCTAGCGCGTAACAAAACAATACAATTACCTACTGGATGTAAGTAACGGCGCGGCGCTACGCACGGTGTGCAATTTGCTTACCTTCACTGGGTTTTAATAAGTAGCGATGCTGTAATAACGAGCCCGTATCACCCAGACTTCGCACATTCTGATCGTTCGATAAATTTTTTTGTTCATATACCTACAAAATATTAAAATAAGCTCTCGAATGCAGTGTACTATCTATTTGCTATGCCTGATTATAATCGAATGCAAACTTGGAAACCGCATAATTGTGGAATTGTTCGGATGCTGTCGTTCACCCAATGCATCATAATTATTTAAATGCAACAATTGAAGCCTTAAATACTTTTTCACACCACCTGCTCGAAAAATTCACATTTATGTCATGCAAACCAAAATTACAGTAAGTCTGTTTTATACGAGTATGATAAAGCATTGGCGCCGGGCAATAGTTGTACTAAAATAATTCCCACTTTTTTGATTTGAATTTGGAAGCTAAAAAATATGGTTTATTTTTACCTTATAGATTTACACCGGGCCAGTTTTTCATATTAGATTTCAATGGTTAATTTTAAGGGCTATATTAAAATCAAAGTTATTAATTAAATAAAAAAAAATGTGTGTTTTTGTATAATACTTAGCGACTTATTACTACTACTTAGCGATATATTACTTAGCGAAGGAGAACACTATTACAGTGTTCTCCTTCGTTAAATAAATTTTGAGTCCAGTTTTCTTTACAAGTTTTATAAAACATACAACGTTTTGGATTCGAAAGGGTAGGATAAAAAGTCCGATTAATGTCACTTAAACTGCGATCCTTGAGGTGTCTCCTTAGATAGAGTACACACTTTACTACTTAGGTGCCTATGTTTCAACTTAACCGAGATATATTTTTTATTTTAAAGCCGCTGGATAATACCGGTCAACGAAGTATTTACTTCTATGAAGTTAATTTGATTGCAATAAACATACATTTTTAGTAAATTTTCATAGTGTTGTTGGGCACTATGAAATATACTATGAATACAATACAATAATCAAAATTGGCAACGAACTGTGACTTGATGTAACTGCACCAGATGTGCCAACTAACGCATACCGCTCAGGTCATGCAATAGGTGGTACGTCTAATCATTGCAGCTGAATTCAGCAGAATTGTGCTTACTTTTGGATGGTTCACTATAAGGTTCCAAACAAAAAGAGAAACCTCTGAGAACCCCCTCAGACATCTCCAAAGGATCTGGAATACACCAAAAAGATATAACAAGTGTATGTAAAATAGAAACATCGCTTCAAACTTTGATTTCGTTTTGTTGTCCCATAAAAAAGACCGTACTAATAGTGTTGTTGAGAGTATACTTAACAAGGCAAAAACATTTTTTTTATTAACACAGAACACGACAGCACACAGAACACATCACTGTTTACAAATTAAAGTTGTATCTATAGTGATGTATGTGAAGAAAGTTGGCATATGTAAACTTTGCCACTTCATTTCTTAGTTTATATTTTCTTTGGATTGGGCTGTTTTATGATAAAACTGATCATATCTGGCTACGAGTATAATGTTTTATTTTAAGTAAATCACCTTTCAATCATAATCGTTCGACGATACCGTAAAAGTTCACAGAAAAAGTAAGATTAAAACTCTTGCCAAATGATAGCTCTATTTTATTTTGTAAGAGAGCACACTTTTAAATCTGTAGTACTTGACATGAATCCTAAGAAAGTCAAGCTGCCAGTGGAATAGTTCTTAGTGCTAAGTTCGTTAATCCGTTTAGCCATGATACTATATATGTGTTAAGCTTGCCACTTGTTACTTACGTACAGGGTGGTTTTGTTTGTAACTGTTTTACACGCATACTTTCCAGAAAACACAAACACAGTATTTTTGAAGACATACACAGGTACTGCAACTTCCCAAATATTTGAAGTGCTTGTTACTTTTGCCATTACATCTTTGGATAACTAGTATTATACTAATATTATAAAGAGGAAAGATTTGTTTGTTTGTGTACGTTTGTTTGTGTGAATTGAATAGGCTCCGAAACTACTGGACCGATTTGAATAATTCTTCTTGCATTATCTCTGATGAACATAGTCTATATTTTATCTCGGGAAAGTGAAATTTTCCCGAGGGTCCGCGGGTAACATCGCGACGGACAGCTACCTTATAATAAATCCCTTAAGAAAAACATATGCGCTTTAAGTATTTATTTTCAATAAAACCTTTATCTGCAAAAAAGTATCCGCTCAGGCGAGTATTTAATGTACAAAACAACAATTTATCAATGAATCATAAACCGAGTAAGATGAAGAAGAAACGATTTTCCGTGAAGTCTATACACGGAAAATCTTATGTTTCTCAACATTCAGCAACCAAATGTGGGAGTAAGTGTTTCTCAATGTTTCGATTAATTGGATGATGATGCTGTGTGAAATGTCCAGCATTATTTATTTATTTTCTAAATTTTAGGAATGTTGAATAACATTTTCCGCTTAACAAGCTCTTGCTTCGATTTATTGATTAACTGTTATCTAAGATGATTGTAGTAACATTTCCAACAGAACTCATTTTTTTTTAATATTTCCAACTATTACATGCATTGAGTGCACCATTATGTGACCCATCTATAAAACTCGCTGTATTCGTGGGTTGTAATCTCTGAGACCATCAGCCAAGACGCCGCACAGTTTCTCCTTAAACCTGGAAACGAATATTGAGCCCCACTATTTTCGATATCGACATATTCGAGAATAATATAGAAATACACGTTCAAACGTGCATATCCCACATTTTTTAAAGTGTTATATGAAAACATACGTACAAAGTACGCCTCAGTAAAATAACATAGTTTTGAATCTGTTTTGCATATGTAGATAGATTTTGATAGGTATGTTTGGGCTGTAGTTTTTAACCTGGCCCTTTTGCTAATATTTATGTACAGGTAGCTCACTCAGTGCTATTTATCAGTATTTGTTGGTCGTTTGTTATTTAAGAGTTCACATTTTAGTACTGTGTGTAAACAGGATGATCATACGGCGTTGATCGCAAGGCGCTACAGAGGGTTAAAAATAAAACAATATCATAAACAAGGAAAGTTTTACAAGTGTGTGCATATGCACTACAAACTGGTTATCGATACAACTAAGATAGATAAGAGAGTTCGCTTAACCGGTAGGTTTTGGTTTAGGAAAGTTCTGCAAAAAATAACAGAAAAATATATATTTTTTAATCCTAAGGTATTTTTGTGTTTCAACCACGACATCAACTGTCGAAAACAATTATCCTTCAGTATCCAAAAAAAACTCACATACTTTCAGATCTATACGATTTCTTAAAAAACTCTTTTTTTCTGTTATTTTTTGCCTATTTAAAATTTTGAGAAGTTAAAAACAGAACTAGCCTCTTCACTAGGCGCTTTTAAAATTGAACCGCCTGGTTGTAAAAAAACTCGTGATACTAAATAACTTGAACTTTTCTTTAAAAAATAAACTACATTACAAAACCCCACAGTGTACCTTAAGCTTAATTTATTCAATTATTTTCCTCAAAATGTTTATTTAACTCAAAACAATAGACAGATTGTAGTTCGAAATAGATCAAGTAAGTATTTCCTGTTCAATGGTGCATTGTTACGTTTTCTTGTTAAATAATAAAATTGAAAATGAATCAATGAAACGTTGCACAATCAACACTTCAGTATTAAGGTATTGCGCTATTTGTTTATTAGAGTAATAAAATATAGACTCCCGTCTTGAAGTTAACTACATATTAACAAAGTGAAAAAAGAAAACAGGATTACGACTGTATCCCCGAGGCACGGTAGACAGTCTCAGGTTGTTAGAACATTAAAATCCTTTGAAAATGTCGAAGAGGGTAATAAAGGCGCTCGTAGCATTCCGTACGTAATGGGTTGCATACCCGTGCCCATCGGCGCCTATTGCGCTTTAACTGGTTTCCTCAAGATGCTGTTATCAATCTTTACACTATAAACCGTTTTAAATAAACGAGGTTTAAATTAAAAGTACTAATTGTATTAATGTTGTTTCATATTGTATTTTTTGCAATAAAAAATAATAGTTTTGTAAAATATTACAAACAAAATTTGCAATGTGAGCTGAGTGTCAGTCTACATATATAATGTTATAAGAAATATTATTTCTCTTGCTCTTGCTTTCTTAAACCCAACGGAGCAAGTACTAATACTCTGTGGCAAGAGGTAAGAATGGTATGCCAGAATAGCATCGTGTAAACGGCGTATAAGTAGTCACTAATTAATAGTCATTCCATTTCTACTACTAAATTCACACACATGATGTCTTTTAAGCTCAACTGTATGTGACATCTAAAGCAAGATACTTTATTAAGGTTATTTCTTTTAAAATTAATAGTATCATTTCTTTAACATTAAAAATTATTAAGGTATCTGATTACTTAATTAAATCAAACTTATTTAAAAAATATTCAAATACAAAAATATAATATTAACATAAATGAAAAATCCATACGGTAATAAAGAGTTAAAATGAGTTCGTTTTTAATAAATTAAACTGTAAAAAAGTTTGATTATCTTATGTTATGTGTTTGAAACAAATTGGGCATGGAAGAGCGAGGCTCTCCGTGGTTTAGCGGTGGGGTACGGATGCTGGCGCCCCGCGGTAGCCACCGTTGCCGCGTCGTGCTGGCGCTGCCAACCAGACCTCCGCAGTCAGTCCGTGTCCAAACGTGCGCTCCGACGCACGCCCTCAAAGCACACGCGCGCTCGCAAACAACCCGTAAGTTCCTCGTGACAATATCGTATAACTAAAAACTCACTCCACACAACAAAAATAAAAAAACACTAATCAGTGAATTTTTCCCCAGTTCAACCAATGAGTTAGATTAGCTTTAAAACTTCAAATTGGCATCGGTTTGTGGTTCTAATAGGGAAGACTGAAGAAAAATTGTCTGAAAAACTATTTAAGGTTCTTAAATTACCGTCTAAGTTTACCGGCCCGTGGAAACGGAAAGTTTTAAAAAGTTTCGCGTTCCCTTTGACGAATTTCACGTGCAGTACTAGTAAACTCTAGTTTTCACCGAAAACTGCGTTAATTACCTACTTGTGATATCTTGATCAAACAAAAGTGAAACAACGCAAGAGATATTTTACTGCTTCTATATAACTTGTCACAATCACAACTGAAATAGTATATAGGTACATAATTTTTATCTAATTTATTTCGTTTACAAAATTATGTTTTATGATATTAAGAAAACTATAATATATTTTATTTTTTTATTTTTAAGCTTAATTCAGTCTTCAGATTTAAGCTATAAAGCTTTTAAAACCGTCTGATTAATCATGATTTTTATTATTTAAAATAATAATAATATTTTTTTTTATTTCAGACAGAAAATATTATTAGTGAAAACGAAATTTAAAGGTATTATAAATCACTCGTTTATTCATTTTTTTTAAACTTAAGAGCTTCGTCAATATTTTGTGAACAATATAAGTACGCGTAAACCTATTTTCGATTGTTCATAATTATGAAAATTTAATCTTGAAGGCAAAAACTAAAGTGAACTCTTCTTTTATGCGATAAGATAAGGTTATTTCGTCATCTGAGTGGTACCTTATGTACCGGAACGCATCATATATCATAAAGATTTGCATACTGTCTGCGACATAAATTACATGTAATGCAGAATTCTTACCAAAAAACACGTACAAAATAATAGCTGTCTGCATTATCTAGGCGGGGGACTTACATTTGCCATATAGAGCAAAAACATACTCACATTTCCATACCTAACGTGGGTTACATTCTGCAAAAAACATATTATTATGTGCCTAGTATGTACCTGCCGTGTTTCGTGCGTGTCTGTAATATTGAAATCTTCATTGTATAAGGACTTGTCTTAGTCTAATGCCATTAGCGCAAGTTTTGACATAATATCATTGTAATCGCGATATATGACATAAAATGTATGCATATTGACATTTTATGTCAAATAACGCGCTATTTAGCAGCATATTTGGTTAGGCAAAGGAAATAGGAGCATAAGCGATGTTTTTTTAAGCTTTTGCTGTTGTCACGTTATCTAGTGGTCTATTTGGACAAATATAAGCTGTGATTTCACAGTTACGTAATACTGTAATAATTTATATTAAAAATACTCCAAGTTTATTCTTGGGTTACCTATCGATCTGTAGAAAAATGAAATACTTACAGAATTTAAAAATCCAGACGACGTTTGATCAATTTTTGATTAACTTTATTTTCGTAGCATAGAAATACGAATTCCATAATTTTCAAAATCCAGATTTTCGTTTGAGTTTTTTTTTTTTCAAAAAACAGATGAATTGAAATACATGAAACATTTCACAGAAGTTTTAAAATCCAGATAATTCACTACCTACCGCGTGTTTTTTTTCCATATAATTGTTATCCAGAAAAATCATTCTTTTGGCGCTTCGGCTCGCCTCGCGCGTAGTATTTCACTATACTCACATAACCTAACCAACTGACTTCGATCTGGGTGGATAAGTACCTTTAAGTCAGATTTTTTCACTATTTAAAGGGCCCGTAGAACAGGGGTTTTAATTTCAACTCGATACCGCCACGCGTTCCCGAGATAAAGGGTCTTGACAGACAGACAGACCGTCAGAGAGACAGACAGACGGACAACAAAGTGTTAAGGGTAATAAGGGTTCCGGTTTTTCCTTTTGAAGTACGGAACCCTAAAAATCGAACCGATAATCTTTCTTTAGTGTATCTGTCAAATTAAACTTCTGCTATGTGTAATGTCGGAATAATAAAAAGATGTAAAAAGTATTATCTGGATTTCAAATTGCTATCAAACGTTTTTCTGGATTTCAAAATTCGGTGTTCCATTTTTCGAATGGTTACTTTATTCTTGACGAGGTACATACTACGTTTAATATTAACTTTAAAATATTATTACATGCTTTGCAAACTCCATCCCAGTTATGTATTCGGTTTCAGAAAAGCTCTTAACAGGCTTTCTGTTGAAAGCAAATAAATACGACTAGCTTTTCTATGATCCACCTTTCGATGCGTTCGTATGGGTTTTGCTCAATTTTGGCTAAAATTCGGTTAGAATTCATATGAATAAAATTGGTTCAACAAGTATCTGTGGTACATTCATTTTGATTTCTGCAACAGGGTCAGCTTTATTTCGTGTGATGACCGACGGCCTTTGTGCCTGAACCCAGCCAGCATTTAGTATTTTAATACGCGGCGATGGGCTTATAACCTGATCGAATGCATTGCTTGTATTTCGACATCTTGAAAGGATCTTTAATGCTTAATATGAGTACTAGCTGCGCTCTCGCGGTGTAACCCGCGGTCTCTTGGGATTTTTGGGGATAAAAAGTAGCCTATGTCCTTCCCTAGAATGCAACCTTTATCCATGCCAATTTTCAGCCTAATCTGTTCAGTGGTTTTGGCGTGAAAAGGTAACAAACAGGCAGACAGACAGAGTAACTTTCACATTTATAATATTAGTATGGATATGGATTCCGTGGGAATACAGTCAATAAAGTTCTACTAAAAAGTTTAAACCGCGAAATACCGTTTCTCGCGTCGATGGTTTAAAATTAATAATTGAGTCTAGGTATGATTTAATTTACTAAAAATATTAATTGAAATAACGACACGTCATTAATCTACTGATTTTTTTTGATGCCAATCGATTCAGTTTAATTTTGGGATCAAAAGACTATCGGGCCTTATCAGGTTTGGGTACTAGAAAAGTCAGGAATTGACTAAAACTTTCCTCATTCATTTTGTACTTGCCTAGCTGCCTATCTGTTGCCTATCTGTTAGCTGTTAATGGCTGTTAATGGCTGAATATCATTCAGGCCGCTAGTTGAACGACGCCGTTTAATCAAATGGCTAGGCGTTAAATTGACCGGCTGATTAAACTAGTTGCAAATTGAAAAGAATTTTGGAAACATTCATAAAAAAAACAAACATACCTACCTACAGCCGAACATAGAACCTCCTCCTTTTTTGAAGTCGGTTAAAATGATATTGTTAATTCCAAAAATCTTTTCCATCGTAATATTGAATCTATTTTTGTATTACTTGCAATTTTATTTATTACAAAATACGGAGAATCGTGCAGCATCGTATGATTGACTCAAAAATAGTTTGCAAGGAATTCACCTCGCTACGGTTTATTAAGGGAATACTCGTAATGCCTTTCTCACACTTTGAGTCGTGTTGTAAAATGTGAGTGATAAAATAACTGCGCGCTTCGCTGCGTATTTTATAAATTTTTAGTCAATAGTTATACTAGTGAATTCTTTTTACTCATAAAAACACCAGATGTATGGAATAATTTTAAAGATAGGATAAAGTCACTTATGACTCGAGAAAAGCCGCACCGATTTTCATGGTTTATGTTTTGTCAGAATAATTAAGAAAAATGCAAAATCTACTAAAAATAAGTCATTCAAAATAATTTTGTTCCTCAGTTTTTTTATTTTTTTTCTTCTTGGCTTCGCACTCTTTGTGCATTAACCTTATTTTATGTAACCTTTTGGCATTTGAAATTAAAGTCGTTTGACAGTTTACACTCCGGAATAACTTTATGTCACGTTCTAAAGACGCCATGTCTTTAGTCTCATTTGATGGCGCTAACTTCTCTAGCAAAAACACCAACCTTTGAACAAACTTGCGCATCTACAGTTCCATAATTGCGTGCGTTTTTTCAACACACTGACTGGGCAAAAGTCTTCTCCAATTCCTTCCAACCGTCTCTCTCCGTGCGCTAAGTCTCATCATTTTCTAATGAAAAAAAAAATCTGTTATTGTCATACTTAACTATTAAGTAAAATAAGCTATTTTTAACCTTTATAAGTCACAATATACCACTTATATTTTGACATGCTCAAAGTGGTTCTGTTAGAATTGTTAGATCAGTAATACCCATTGTTATAAGATTTATTTGAAAGCACAAAGCATTGCATTGAGGCGCGGGCGCACTTGTGTTTATGGGTGAAGCTTGAAATATTTACCGCGGAACTCAAACGAGTTTATATTGAGATAATACCTTGTTCTGTATTTCTTACTTTGTTTATGCTTTCTTTTTAATAATAATGCTAAAACAATACGAGTATATACCTAAATATAAAAAAAACACATTCGAAAAAAAAAATGGAAATTGCATCATTGCACTGATTAGAGCTAAGCTCCTAATAGATTGAAAACATACATAAAATACATCAATTTCTAAAATATAATAAAAAATACTTACTAATTTATTACAACCTTCTGGTGAAAAAATATACATTCTGATTATTATAAATATGAAAATAACTTTGTCTATCTGTGTACTTTTCATGACTAAACCACTGAAAAGACATATTTTAAGATATTATTTTAAATAATCACGAAGGGGCTGTTATAAGTGATGAAAGTTTGAATGGGGAAACGAGTTAACAACATTCAATGCGTACGAAACGAGTTTCATTTAACTAATATGTTTCATTTTTAAATTTTTGCTATAGAAACACCAAGAAGTCGTTTTATTTTGTTCAAATTATAATTTGAGATATTGTAGAGTTTTGCGTCCATTATCATATAGGCATATAGTAAGTTATAGTTTAGCAACGGGACTAAGGTTATCCACCTTACTCGCTGGCAGGATGCTGAGCATCGGATTTGCATCTGCTACTTGTTTGCACTCGAATGTATGAGAGCATTATGAACCCAACAATGTGATGCAAATTAATTTGTTTGTTTTCGTTTCTCACACAGTATAACCGCGACTGTAGGCTTGTAGATCCTTCTTAAGTTCAGCCTATCAACTGCGGAGTTTAATTTTTACGCATTTTTTTTTAACCAACGGTCACTTTGACGTGTTTAATGTTCATTTATTTATTCTGTTTTGTAAAGCACCTAATAGGTACCTTCTGCCTGACATATAACCTATTAAAAACATGTATCTAGTACACGGTTTTGTGACAGGACGCTTTGGAAAATTTTCTAGCTAATTTATTTGTTTTTTCACAATTTAAGTGCTTAATTGATCTGAGTTTTGTGTAAAATAGTTGTAAATAATTTCCGACTATACAGCAAAAACAGTTTTGGTTGGTTTGCGTGAGGTCCAAACATGGATGTGGCCGAGGCCGAACCTAGGCCTCGGTCAACAAACAGTACTATGAGTGAGGAGGAAATCACGGTCGAAGGAATGATTGAGGAGAACAAACCAGTTGAGAAGAATACCAGAGAGAGTGCCACGCGGCTGCCGGTTAAAAGAGTGAGGAATGATGATCCGGAAGGTGATGAAGGATTCACTGTAGTGCGAAGAAAAGCACATCGAGGTATGACTGGAAAAGTGCGAGCATCGACTATGAAAGGTACCGATTTGACTAATAACTGCTTTGAAGTAAGTGTTTCATCTTACACTTTGTTACCGAAACAAATTGGAATGGCAATGCTACTAAGAGCTGAAGGGATATCAAATATTGTTCAAATAAAGTATAAGAGCCCGTACAGAGCAGTAATCAGCTTTGAAAATCGCACGGATGCAAACAATTTGATTGGTAATAAAACCTTCATGGAGTCGGGATACCGATGCTATCTTACCAGTGAAGTAGATGTTACTTATGGTGTTGTAAAGTACTTGGAGCTGGAGGTGAAAGACGAAGACCTGTTGGAGTCGTTATCGTGCGACTCTAAAATAGTATCAGCAAAAAGATTAAACAGGATGTCTGATGATGGAGAATGGGTCCGCAGCGAGACTGTACGCTTTGGTTTCAAGGGCTCCACTTTGCCTCCTTATGTGATTGGATATGGTTGCAGATTCAAAGTAGATCCCTACACGTTCCCGGTGACTCAGTGCGCGTCATGCTGGAAATTTGGGCATTTAACGAGAACATGCCCTCGGAAAGCTATTTGTCCAAAATGCAGCGGCGGTCACGCAAACTGTGAGACGACGGACTACAGATGTGTCAACTGCAAGGGTAAGCACATGTCCCTCAGTAAGTCGTGCCCAATCTATATAAGAGAGAAAAAAATAAGGACAATTATGACCCAAGATAATTGTATTTATAAGGTTGCGAAATCAAAGTACATAGAAAAGATGAAACCAAAGTTTGATGGATATTTTAAAGATCCACCATCTTGTTTCAAGTTTGGTGATGAACCTAGCACTATAAGCTTTGGGGCCGTGAGACCTAGCATGACGTACAGCCAAAGCGTAGGTTCAAAGTTAATACAAACGAAGGCCACAGTTCATCTTAGTGAGGCAGATACCTTACGACGTAACGACGGTGGAGAGACTAGCAATGATGATTCAAAAGCTAGCAGTGAGGAAAATTGTATGCATAATGAACCCGTAAAACCGAGGAAAAAGAAAAATAAAAAGGATCGTCATAATAAAATGAATTCATGTAGCTTTGAAGGTTCCCAAGAGCAACCAGCAGTTGTAGCGGCCCCGGCACCGGTTCCGATGACAGTTCCGACGCTGGCTGAGCCGCGTCGTGAGAAGAGAACGTCAGCTCCGCCTCGTGATCGGAAGGAAAGTATCAGTTTTAGTAGTGTATTTAGAAAGGTGAAAGAAATAGTGTTTTCTGATAAAAGTTTTGAAGAAAAAATAAGTCAGGTGTTAAAATTACTTTTTGATGAACTCATGTCTTATCTAGTGACGATGGTGAGCAATGGAGATGTTCTAACTAAACTTTTGGGCCTCTTTTATGATGGATAATGACATATCAAATACAACCGCAGCTAGGGCGTCGGGCACTGGGGGTTCCATTGCGCAATTCTTAAATATTGCGCAATGGAACTCGCAGAGCTTGATGCCCAAAAAACAGGATCTTGAGCTAGTACTTTGTAGAGAAAATATTGGTATTTGTTTATTGAGTGAAACATGGCTTGATTCTGATATTAATTTCAGAATTAGTAACTACAATGTTTTTAGAAAAGATAGAACAGATTCTTATGGCGGTGTAGCTATTTTGGTTCATAGATCAATAAGGACTGAAATGTGTCCCATAGATATTAAAAATGATAATATTGAAATTATAAGTATAAAAATTTTGAACTGTAAATATTTAGAACATGTTATATCGGTTTATTGTCCTTCGTCTGTAAGAACATCACAGTGTGACTGGGAAAGTATCTTTTCAAAATTTTCATCTAAATCCTTAGTGGCTGGTGATTTTAATGGTCATCATTCGAATTGGTCGTGTAAAACGGATACAAGAGGATTACAGCTGCTTGATTCTTCTTTAGAGCATAATTATGTATCACTGAATAGTGGGGAATTCACAAGGATAAAACTAGTCAATAATCTACTACAGGAATCCGCGCCGGATGTTACCTTTGTAACGACTGACATAGCGATTTATTTTAAGTGGTTAGTGACGAGGGAGAATTTAGGTAGTGATCACTTGGTTATCAAGTATTCCCTTCAATATAGGGACTTCCGTAGATTTGTTCAGAGATTAAATTTTAAGTTAGCTGACTGGCAGTTGTATAAGGAAATTTTGAGAAATAGTTTCAGTGAAACCGTTTGTGGGGATGATATTCAATCAAATTACAATTTATTTGTAGATAAGGTGAATGCAGCAGCGCAGGAAAGTATTCCAATGATTAAAAACTGTATAGATCCCCTCCAATCTTTCCAGCCAAAACCGTACTGGAGTCCAGCTATATCTCACGCCATAGCTCAACGTCGATTAGCATTAAAACAATTTAGACGTAATCCTACGCCCGACAATTTAGATATTTTAAAGGAAAAAATTGCAGAAGCTCAAAGAGTTCACAGGCAAGCTAAGTCAGCGAGTTGGCAACAGTTTTGTAGTTCAGTAGACGAAAGCATGTCAGCTTCAGACATGTGGCGTCGAATGCGTTGGATGAAGGGTCTACGAAGAGAGAATGTGCAAGCGCCCAGAGCAAAGAAGGAAGAACTCTTATGTAGTCTAGCTCCTGACTTTGTTCAAACTGTAAAACCAGTTTTCACTTCAAACAACACTCTCTTAGATAAAGAATTTTCATTAGAGGAACTTCAAAATTGTCTAAAGAAAAAAGATACGGCGCCAGGTGATGATTATATTACTTATTCCATGATTTATAATCTTCCACTAATAGCCAAATTACTTTTACTTCAAATATTCAATCTCATTTTTAAGTATGCGTTGGTACCAAAACAATGGCGTAGCATAAAAATAGTTCCTATTCCCAAGCCTAATGTTGATCCGAACTTATCAAAATTTAGACCAATTTCATTAATTTCCTGTCTTTGCAAAATTTTTCATTCTATGATTTATAAACGTATGGAGTGGTTTGTGGAAAAACAATCAATTTTGGCTCCATTTACAAGTGGTTTTAGGAAAAGTCAGTCATGCATGGACTGTTTGGTCCGTCTAGTGACACAAATTCAGATAGGATTTTCAAAGAATGTTATAACGTCAGCAGTATTTTTGGATGTTGAAAGTGCTTATAATAATGTATTAACGGATCAGCTTGTTGTCATGCTTGATAGTTTAAATATAGGGTCACAAACTTGTAAGTATTTATGGTCATTTCTAAGTAAGAGATATTTGAAAATATGTGATGATGATGGTGGTGGTGAAACCATGGTAAGATGCTCCTGCAGAGGATTGGCACAGGGTGATCCTTTGTCCCCACTTTTGTTTAATATTATAACTCATAAAATTTGTACGGGATATGATAATGTTAATGTACTGCAATACGCCGATGATTTCGTTTTTTATACTCAAAACAGTAACTTGCTACTTAATGAAGTTTATCTTCAACGTGCTTTAGATTCTGCTGTGAATAAGTTAGGAGAGCTTGGCTTAGATGCATCTTCCACAAAAACTCATTGTTGTAGTTTTAGTAGAGGTCGGAGGTTAGATAGTATAGTACTTTCTATTAATAATAACAATATAATAACTGAACCACATATAAAATATTTAGGTGTTTGGTTAGATAAGTCTTTGTTATGGTCCAAGCATATAAATGAAACTCGTGAAAAAACAATGAAAATTATAGGTTTATTAAAAGTGTTAGCGGGCGCATCATGGGGAATACATCCTAAGCACTTACGCCGGTTATACATTGCATTAATCCGTAGCAGAATAGACTATGGATGTTTTCTGTATGATACCGCTGCAAAGACTCATTTATTTAAGTTGGACAAGGTACAAAACATGGCAATGAGAGTTATCGGAGGATTCATTAGAAGCACCCCCATTCATGTTATGGAGTGCGAGTTGTGCTTACACCCATTGAAGTTTAGGCGGTATTATCTTGCCATTAAATATTGTCTTAAAGCCCAATCAGTTTCTAATAACATTACTATAGACCTTTTTAGGGTGTTATTACGTGTAAATCGACATAACAAACCTTTGATGCTTTCTGTTTTTGAAGAAACTAGTACAGAAATTATAAGAAGTTGTAATCCTCTAGGTATGTTCTCGTTAAATACTTGGGTCTCGAGCATAAATTTTGATTTTATTAATACTATGGTAGAGGGAATAGAATTGGCGAAAAACCAATATGATGATAATTTACTTAAATCTCTTTCCCTAGTTATGTTGAATGATAAATATAAAGGTTGGTATAAATTGTTTACTGATGGGTCTAAAACTGGTAACATCGCCGGCGCAGCTTTTTACGATCCCAGTTGCAATGTGAAGGAGGCTTATAAAATTTTGTCTGAATGTAATACTATAATGTCTGTAGAACTTTTTGCAATATCAGAGGCTTTATCTTATGCAAGTACACTAAACATCAATAATTTGGTTATATTGACGGACAGTCGCAGTGCTCTCCAGCACATCACACGAGTCTCCTCCGGAACTCGAGGTACCTTCTTAGCGTATCATGTGATAGAGAAAATAATGCTCTTGTTAAACAGCGGCATGAATTTGAAGTTGCAATGGGTTCCTTCACACATTGGTATTCAGGGGAACGAGGAGGCTGATAGGTTCGCCAAGGAGGCTATTTCAGTTGGTAAGGATACTTATATTATACCTGAATATTCAGAGGTGTTGATCAAATATAAATATAAAGTTTTTGAAAAGTGGAAAACACATTATTGGAATATTTCGGAATCCAAAGGTATTTGGTATAGGATACTACAATGTGAGCCTCCTCGTATACCCTGGTTTGTAAATAGTAGGCTAAGGAGAGACTTGATTGTAACTGCGCATAGGTTACGTTCCGGACACGTTCCACTTGCGAAGTTCAGTCATCTTATGAATAAATCTGATTCTCCCAATTGTGCTTCTTGCGGGGTAATAGAAGACACTCATCATCTCCTGGTGGAATGTGTCCGGAGCCAGCCTCTGAGAGATCATTTTTGTAGGCAATATAATCTAAATATATTGAATGTCGGTGCATTCCACGGTGTTCTGGCGGCTCCGTGGTCTGCATCAGCTAAAGATCTTTTTATAATGGTGAATAACTTACTTAAATAATATTGTGTATTCGTTAGATTTTCTGTAAACGGGCTGACATAGTCACATGGTGACTCAAAGTCCTTTAAAATTTTTAAGAATAAAAAAAAAAAAAAAAAAAAAACCTATTAAAAACCTTTTTCTCAGGATTTTTTAATTTCTAAGAAGGACTGTCTGTCATCATACTCTCATATAAAATTGTAATGTGATATGCTTATGTAGGTCCTATAGAATATTGTTTATTCTATGCTGTCAACACTGTTAACATTATGTCACTTCAGCATAGTTAAACAGCACACACGTGACGTCATCTATCATGAGATAAGATTCTTATACCGAACTTTTCGAGAACTGATTGTTCAAAATGCTTTACATCTAAATTTAAATTTAGTTTCTGCCGTAAATGAGAAGAGAGTAAATTGAAGACCTTTGCCCAGCTGTGGAACAGTGTAAGTAAATAAAAAATGTGCATAAATTATCTAAATCCGCCGTTGCCCAATACTACTAAAGCTAAGGCAGCGTTCAAATCCGATTTCGGAGTAGATATTCAAAATAGAGTACGTTGGTAGAGACACATCAACTTATCAACGAATAGCCATTAGCTAGCCCTGAACCGTAGAAAGCTTCAATTTTGCACACAAATAACAGATACCTTAACAACCACTAAAAAGTTTGTATGGCGAAACAATTAAAAACTAGTGGTTCTGTGAGAACAGGAGACCTCCCGAACAAAATTGGATTTCATGTGCTTTTATTTGTATTTTCCAATATGCTTACCTACCTATGCCTATGTAAACTTTTAAGCAACAGTAAGTAAAGATAAGTTTAAGTGATTACTCGCGTTGCTTTGTTCCTAGGGGGTCGAATTTGGTGTCTACGGTTTCGTCTCGTAAAGGCGGAGAAGACTGCGTACTCTGATTGGTATAGATAGGTATAAATTTAACGATAAACTTCCCATATGATGCTAAAAGAAACTTCCCGCCGCTTTCCTACCATCCACCTCCCCTCTTTGGTTTTTTTTCCATAGGGACCACTTAAGTACTAGAAAAGTCAGAAATCGTCAAAAACTTTCCCCATCAATTTTGTTAAACAATCGATAAATGAACTAAAAAATTTTTTTGTTGTCAAACGATTATATTTCTTGCTCTTTTAAGATAAGATGTTTCACACAGTTATCTAGTAGAAGCTCCAGTAGGTACTACTTGGTATAACGTACTAAGAAATCTCATATGTGATGTATCTTTCTAACAGGTTGCGTAAGAGAGCCTTACATTAAAAAAGTAATAATAGATTATTTAAAACGTTTTTTTTAAAGAAAAGTTACTTTGTAGCTTTTCGAGTAAATTCCAAATATATTGCTTCAGATATAATCTGTTGATGACCATTGACCAATCGATTTCAAAATTTCATAGATTTGTTTTAGATTGTGGACATAAATCACAATGACAGCTTAATCAGCCAATAGTAATTGCGGTGTTTGAACCTGCGTGTTTTACTAGCTCGATGTTGATACCTTCACTTAAATTCGTATATTGCCAAATATTATTCATATTCATCTATTTAATTTGGTTTCATACAGTCCACCTCGCTGGTCCACATTTGCTAAAAAGCAACCATGCATAAAAATCAAATAATTATGTGGTATGTCATACTGTGTTACTAACCCTGTGTGTGTGAATCAAACTTAGATTTGGTTGGACCTCATACGACTGACGTGAAGATATAAAAAAAAACAAATCTGTTATTTCCAGACTTCGATATTATAGGTAAATAAGTTAATTTTAATTTAACTAAAATGCTGATGGGCATCATTGTAAACATCAATCAGCATTTTTAGATAAATTAAAATGATGTTCACACTGATGTAGCCCATCATTTTCATTAGTTACGTTTACCGCAAATTAATTTGATTCTTGTTTATTAACATTGGCATAATGATTTGTAAGTTAATCTGTTTATATGAATTTTATTAATACTTTCGGTATTTTCAATTGTTTGTACTTTTGCGTGCTATTGTTGTGGTCGAGCTGATACAACGTTTCACTGTTGATATTTTTTTCTTATGTTACTAAACCAACAAACCAACTTTGTAGTTGCCTACGGTAACAAAAACGAACGATCTCTTTGATCGGTAAAATGGAAAAAAGTGAAAAAACGTAGTTTTATTTATTTCTGAAATCGAAATTATGTGTTGTAAATACAACTTTATTTATTTTGAGGTACAATTTGGGATACTCGTATAAAGGTATCGAAACTTGAGAATCCTACTTGTGAGTTGTGGCATCAAATTGTATTGAAATAAAACGCTAGTTCAAATGTCGCTTTTCAAAGGAGAAGAATGTTTATCCAACACGTAAAGACATCGTCTCGGCCCAGAGCTGTTGTTTCGTGGCAAGAAGAACCATTTAAATAAGCTTTGATGTGTGGATGAGATGTTTGCGTTTAATAAACTATACGAGAAACATATCAAGGACCCTTCAACCGTATAATGTTGTGTTCACATTTGATCACTGAATTTTTTTAATATAATGTCAGTCTAGGCAGTGGTTATAACTGTGTACAACCTTTATATTTTTTACCTTTTATTGATTAACTTTCATTAGGTACTTAGTAAATAAAATAAATGATAATAATACGAAGTTTAAAATGATTAGGGATATAATGTAAAAAAATCACGACGCAACAAACATTGTTATTATAAAGAAAAATATTGATTATACTGTTGGACATGAATGCTGATCACATTAAATAATACTCTTTGTTTTTCTGCTGCTCAGTAATTCTGTGACACAGTTTGATATCTGACAAGGCAGCCCTTATGGACCCTGAGATAAGTTCGTTTGCAGGTCATTGTGTATTTAATACTTAGTACTTATATGTTTGTATAAATACGTTTATCACTGACATGGTAAACTCTAGGTCTCTCAATGTTATGTAGGTACCCGTAATGGTCCGTCATTGCTTCGGAAAGGACTTTGGCTCGTTGCACGTTGGATTTTTGGTCCCGGCTATAAAGTCAAGCCATGATTGAGCCTTGACTCTGTCAGCTTGAAAATCAGTCACCAGGTTTGATGCAAGGAGATCCGCAAACGCTTAGATGATGTACATACTGGTTAGGTTTCATTCAGGTTTCATTTCAAACAATTTTCTTGGCAATTATAATATAAATAAACTAGTAGGTAAGATGTAAAGCACTAACTCGAAGATGATAAGGTTACTTCAAGTTGTGGACTGTGTGTGCATGCCCTAACATAAAGGTACGGTTACCGAGTGGTTCTCGGTATTTCATTACTGAATTGTTGTGGTTATACGACCGAGTCACTGATAGGGTGTGAGTTGCTAACGCATCGACAATTTCTGAGTATTTTTTATTCGTTATGTAAATCGCAAATCGCAATGCCATTTTAAACTTCAAACTTATCTGTAGTAGCATTGTCTTATTACGATTTAATAATAATCTCTTAAAGAAAACGTAATTTTATGTCTTATCATCACTTTATGAACACTTTTACTAAAATAACTCAGTTTGCTTGTCGATATGAAACTGAATCCAACTCTGAAATAGTATTACTTAGAACGGAAACTTGCTTATAGAACGTATCAACAATCAAGGGTAGGTTGCATACACACTTTTTAGAGTACTTACTGAGTTATTATAATCAGTGTATTTTGGTGGTGCAAAATGGCTTCTTGCCATAGCAAAACTTGGAATGTACAATTTCTGTACTTTACATTATCCATACTTATAAAACTCTATCTATCTATCTGCTTGTTACTTTTTCACGCCCAAACCGCTAAACAGATTAGGCTGAAATCTTTCCAGGGATGGACATAGGCTAATATTTCAAAAATAAACATGGAGAGGGTGAAAATAAGGGTTGAAACTTTTAAGGGTAGCTAGAAGTCAAATAATGTGCGTGTTGTTGTGATATATGTCATACTCAACTCATACAAATACTTCTAAATATATTAAAAATCTATCCAAGATATATATGAGTTTAGGACTCATATATGACTATATGAGTCAGATGATAAATGACATTTACTGAGATTTTGAGTACAGTTCACAGATTTTATAGTGTTGTTCCTAAGCACCCTACTTCAATAGGTACGGTCCTGTAAAGTAAATGAGTCAACTTGTGATGACCGTCACGCTGGTAACTATTTGACCAAACGCATGTCTGCTAAATTAGGGTTCTTTTTCAACAAATATTATTCTGTGTTTTCTACTTAAAAGTTTTTTGATTAAAATTGCTCATTCTGCTGTGAGTTCATAGTGAAATCTCTCATAGCAAAAACATTTTATCTTAATATATTTTCCATAGGAATAGAGGACCACCAATTTCCACTTGAAGTGAAAACTTCTTTAGGCGCGTTTGGCAGTTTTGAGGTGAGAAAAAATCGTAAATCCGCCTGGAAAAGGTCACGTGCGAGTCACGTAGCTGCTCACCGACACCGGGTTATTTGTTTTTCAAGTTTCACTCCTGAAGTGCTATTTTTTCCACAAATAAAGTCCTTCAGAGTTTATTTATTTATTCAACTGATACAAACTCAATGTTGGCAAGCCACATAGGTTAGCCACATAGAGTTTTTTTTTGTTGCAAAGACAGATTTGTACTACCAATACCAAGCTCCGAACACCATACACAAGCAACAAAATAAATACTGAAGCGTAGAGGTAGGCACATCCGTGGGTGGGTCGGGCGTGAAGCATAATTACAATCTCATCTGGACCGATGTTCGTTGAACATTCCTCAGGATTGTTTTTTTAATCATCTTGTTATGTGTTTTAGCATGTCCCTCTGCCACATATTACATTGTACCAAAGATCATTATAAATCGTCGCTGATAATAAAAATACTAGCCACGGATTTCCTTCGCGATTTTAGTGATATATTCTTTCGTAGGTACCGTTATATATGACAAAAAAACTGCAACTACATAGTTGAATAAGCGAGTTAATTTCCTTCATGCTTCGTGAGGAACAAACGCAAGCAACTATTCAAAGTTAAACAGACTATGATTTAGCCGTGTTGGTTCCGAACAATGAGGGAGCCGAAGTGAAGAAACTGAAACTTCCCCTTGTCGGCTCAAATGACTAAACAAAAGCACTCGAAGAGACTCGGGCTCAGGTGAACTTTGTGTAATGCGGTCTTTGCCCATCACTTTAACTTGAATTAGAATCGACGCCGACGCGTTCCTACCACACTGGATGCTTATAAGCCTGTCTTCTCTGATTTCAGTCACTTTTGAAACTTACTAGACTTTTATGTAAAATAAAAGTGAATCATCGTCTAAAAACGAAAAAGTTTTGATTTGCTATGTAAATGGTTTCGTGCGGCATCACCGATTACCTAAAATATTATCCAGGCTAAACAGAATACTTAGGCAAACTAGTAATCATCGAAACTAGAGCAAAGATTTGAAAATTGATGGGTTCATCGGAGACATTACATTTGAAAGACGCTCCCTCCAGCGGCGATGTCGTGCCTTTGCGCAGATTAGCATAAAAGCCGACTGTTTTAACTATTACCGTATTTACTGCAAGTTACAAGCACAAGCGTTTATCATTTCTGACTCACAAATTCTTGAGATTCCAACAAAACTATTTTGAAAACCAAAACGACATTAAAAATCCCATGCTTTCCGAAATATTAAGCTGATCGCACATTTGTCCGCGCTGTACGCACCGCAGTCATTTTTCTATGCAAAAATTACTGATGACGTCAGAAAATGCGGCTAGCTTCTGACGTCTCAGCATTTCCTCTATTGAATTGACAGTTCGGCGCGTTCGGCGAGGATGGTGCGAACACCTTTAAGACCCCTCGCAGACTACAGACTTTCTATCGGCCTATAGTTGAGACGGGCTATACTTCTCCATACTCATTACGAGTCGAAGTTTATTCCGTCTCAACTACGAGTACCGGCCAAAAATAGAAGAAAGTCAAAGTCAAAAAGCTATTCAGTAGGACCGCTGGGATCACTTTGAAACGTCTTATACTTAGGTGATTTTACTCCTGTTCCTTCGCGACCAATACCGTGAAGAATACCGTGATAGTAAGTCTGTAGTCTGCAAGGGGTCTAAGAGGTTAGACCTACAAAATATTCTCCAGATCAATGTAGGCATGTCTGGTTTTATGGTATTATAATATTCTAATAAGATGCTATCTATAGATCGTTTTCGTCAACACGCAGTTTAGTTCATTTGAAATCATTTATCAAAAACATTTGCTTTATTCCTCTCCGTTAATGCTTTGCGGCACAAGAAAGTAACGGAAAGGGGCACGCAAACCGTACCCTCGTCGACCAAATTAATATCAGTTTCTAAATAAGTGTCCCGCAACTTACCGACGTTTTTGCGAAACAAGCCACCCAATGCGGAACTATTGTGATTTACTTCGAATTGTTGATAATACCGCTAAGTTTCAACGTAGGTCATAGTAACTTAACGTTCTTTGAAATTTTACTAACTTGTAGTAATGATCACAGAGTTTGCCTAATCATTGTCTTGTTCGACTATGTTGAGCGATCTTCGGTAGCCAGAGATTGGGTGACCATGAATTCGGAGGGCTGGGTACTTTAAATTTGACAGTCCAGTTAAACATGTTAAGCCATGATGGAGTAGTTCAAGCAGCCTTGAAACTTGGTTACTAGAGTTGGCAACTTAACTTTGAACTAAATTACTAATGCATTTTATCGATATCTGACTGTCCGATGATAGTAATTCCTGCGTATGTTATTATTCATATTAAAATGTTTTGATAGTGCAATGGGACCAATATATAGGCTGTCTCATGATAAGGGCTACTGATAGACCAAACGGAGAACAAATAGTTTAACCGAAACTAGAGCCCGTTCCACAGCGATAGTATAGTTGATGGCTAAAGCCGGCCACACTTAACGGATTTGAACGTCGGATTATCGACAAGTTCACGCCAGCATACTACCGATTTCATGGTCAAACGATTTTGTATAGCTGGTAGATTAATATATGAAATTGAAACTCAGAACCAATTGACTATCCTGTCACGTGTTGAATGCAAAAAGAATCAACTAAAACAGTCGAGCCGTTCTGAAGTTATTAACAACACATTTAGCCACTCATTTTATGTTTTTAAATAGTAATCAAATTAAATTATGCGCATTTCAGTCATTTTGCATTTTGCATTTTGAAATTGTTTCAATTTATAATTTTAACTTGAATATCGCGCAGTATAGGGTATATGCATCGTTACTTGATTAAACTGGTTTACGTAAAACAACCTATTCATTGGAATGACATGAACTTTTGCACACAATAATAGTCTTTCGTCGGCTTCGATCGATTCCTTACCAAATCAAACATTCTTACACCAAGGAAAATTAACTAAACTTACTAACTTTTTACGTAAGTACATTCCGAAATAACTACCAATAGGTCCTGGTACTCCAACAATTTCCTAGATGGCAATGGAACTGAAAGGCTCATTTATAGTACTTACCTAAATAACATTTACGTTGCATTTACACTATACGATTTCAACCCATACTATATCGTATCGCACGACAATTGTTCACGTGTCTCATTGTTTGAGATTTGTCATAGAGCGACAGTCGATGGCACGTTCAACGGGCGGGGTTTAGTAAACCGCACGAAAAATCGCATCGTGTAAATGCACATTTGCTTACGGTAAAAATAATTTGAAAAGCTTGTTTAAAAAATCAACATAAACTTATTTTCTGTAAATGATATCGTCATTGCTTCATTGAACGGTAAATTGACAGGCTATTTGCTTCTTTGCATCTCTATATTAAAATAATAATAATAAATAAATAATGCTGGACAATTTCACACAGCATCATCTAACCCCAAACTAAGCATAGCTTGTACTATGGGAACCAGATAACTGATATATTACTTATATACTTTTTGTTTGTAAATACATACATATTATACATAGAAACACCCAGACCCGAGATAAATATTTGCAAATACAAACGTTTATCCCGCGGCGGGGATCGAACCCGCAACCTTCTGCGTCTCAAGCGGGCAAAATAAAATAATCATAGGTCACAGTCGGTTTATATCTTAGACCCAGGGATAATGCGGATAGGGTTGCTGCAAGCCGATCCCAGTCGTTAATTGAGAATCCTTATAACAAATTAATTCAATAAGCTAGCTGGGCATTAAATGTGCTTGGCGCAATTTTTTTTAATTTTATTTAATAATTTATTTCCCCGCCGTGGGACAAATGTTTGTATGATCTACAGATTTTGTCTCGGGACTGGGTGTTTCTATGTATAATATGTATGTATTTACAAAAAAAAAGTATAGAAGTAGTATATCAGTTATCTGGTTCCCATAGTACAAGCTTTGCTTAGTTTGGGGCTAGATGATGCTGTGTGAAATTGTCCAGCATTATTTATATATTTTTTTTATTTATTTATCAACAACGGAGTAAATTGACCATAAAGATACAAAGCTTCCATTAAGTTCTCCCCAATTTCAGGTTCTCATGTTTAATGCGACAACCTGTGATGACTGAATTTTAAGGCTTAATTTTTAAACTCTGATAAGTATTTTTTTATAACAAATATTTTGTTTTTAATACAAATATACAAGTATTTTGTTATTGGATAACCTTGATTCTCTCGGTTTGCATTCCGCCGTCAAAATGAATGATTGAAACCACTATGTTTTAGTGGTTTCATGGGCACGTTTCGACTGTGGATGATATAAAAGGTACATTTTCTCCGTGTCACTGATTGCAGTACCGCGATGTGCACGGTTCAGACTTTTAGTAGAATAGGATGACACACTTTCGCGACTTAAAGTCACGGTTCGTGTTTTTCGTCTTTGAAACCTTCCGTGAGCATTCAGTTTGTATGAGTAATGACGTAATTTTTTGCTCACGATTTGATACCAATTTCAATGTTTATTTGCTTTAAGCTTACGCTTCTTTATGTGAATGTGTATACCTTTAATGAGACGAGTTGAACTTTGATTTTTGTAGTTACGAGTATTTACGTCGAAATAAACGATTTGAAGACGGAATACACTTATGTCATATTTGATCAGGGAAAAGTAATTTTATTTAACAGAATAACATAGAGCTTAATATTTACTATGTCCACATTACTATCAGATACATCATAACGTTTCAATCATTACTTGTCAGAAGCAATTCACTAAATTAATGTTAAGCTGCGTATGGACTACGCGGGCTACCAGAGTCAATGTAAAATGTCAATGTTTACGATTTTGTTTGACGGCTCGCGCGGGCTTGGAACGCATTGTCAGTACAAGGCTTTAGTTAAGTTATTTCTTTTTCTTTTACTCCCAATGGCATCTTCAATATCTTTTTCTAATATCAAAAACTGATATAAAGCCGTTTCTATAAAACATGTTTTTTTTGTGCGGAAAAAACACTTCCTGTGATACTTCACTTTTCCGTGGTAAAAAGTAGGGATAGAGTAGGTACTACCTATAATGACTTCCAAAGTCGGTCCAAACTTTCGTATTAAATTACTTTATTCATTTACTTTGTTTCATTTCATTAATTATATTATATTATAATAAGATAGAGATGTAAAATCCGTTTGAAATCACAAACTTAGGATCAAGATGACAACCACAAGGTAGCTGGCTGGTTCTTTAGTGTGGGATAAAAACTTTCTCACCGACATAAACTTATTGTGAGTTTTTTTTGTTCCCACTGCAAGTTTCGATGACGCAAGACGAGCCGCTGCCAATGTGAAAACCAGATGTTTTTCAAGGGCTACGCATGGTATAAAAATAAAAAAAGTGTGTAGGATAGAGGTACTTGATACGACACCAGTAGACAGTCTAGCGTACAAAAAATAACAGTTTACATAAAACGTATGTACTCAATAGTCATTTCGCATCAATATCTACTACTAGTTTGAATAAAAACAGAGAATAATAGGCAAAATTAGCTATTTTAGTATTTTTACAACATATACATAATGCTTTCTACGTTTTGCATAATACTTACGTGAAGTGGCTTATCGCGGACAGAAAGGGGGCGAGTTTTTGCGTAACGTCATAATGTAAACTATTCTTCATTTCGCATGAATATATTGCTTTTTGTCGGTTTTAGGCAGCAAGAACATAGTGTACACGTATAATAATAATATCACAACACTAAACATCCATCTCATAAAAATACTAAAATCCATTAACAAGATGTTTTGAGGATTTTTTTTTCAATTAAGATTTCTGTGTTGCTATCATCAACAGTTGTATTCTACAGCTCACAGCTCAGCAGCACCTACAAGCTCATATAAATACGAAACAAAAATATGCGACAAAATCAGACAACAATAACACAAAATTAAATCTTTTTCACAGTGTACGTTGATAATAGTTATTGATTTGTAAATAAATGAGGCGAGGAATGCACTTTTCGTGTTAGCTAACACTAACAATATAATGGTGCAAGGGATAAACGTTGACGATTGAAATACTCTACCGAAAATAATTTATACTGATTTGCACAAATTATACAAAATACAGGATATCCAGTTGGAATAAGGACCGATCTATAAATACCCATTGATTTATTTTTCCTCCAAGGCTATATGTACCTATATTGTTCTTTAGACATGTTTAAGAAAATTTTATGTAAATGTTACAGTCTCAAAAATGGTGATTACATTACCACTTCTGAGCAATAGGCCTTTCTCTATTCGCCACTCTCTCCAGGCCCGTGCTGTCCTCTCTCACTCAGTCTACGTTGATTTTAAATTCTAAAACCGATTTTACTTGATAAGGATTAAAACTAGTAACCATTTTTACCCGACTGTCAATGGAAGAGTTATGTTTTTCGCGCGTATCTTGTATGTATGTGTATGCAATGCGTTATATTTCTTTGTACCCTCGTAACTTCCAAATAACTGTATAGATTTCGACGATTAGGGTATCGTTAAAGGAGAATGGGCATCCCCGCCCAAATCAAAAAACTATCGCCCGCAGAGTGGGCGTATGGTGGAATGGGTAGACCTTCAAAAACACTCCATTTCATTGTATGACAGCTAAAAAATCCATCCTACAGAAATCGAGATATTTGCAGTTAAATATGGTGACTCTTACCATCATGTTTTTTGACTTACAGGCTTCCCGCAGATAAGCCACTATGGGCATTCGATAGAACTTTAGAAGCACTACATTTCATTGTATGACAGCTAAAAAATCCATCCTGCAGAAATCGAGTTATTTGCAGTTATAGGTGGTGACCATCATGTTTTTTGACTTACAGGCTTCCCGCAGATAAGCCACTATGGGCATTCGATAGAACTTTAGAAGCACTACATTTCATTGTATGACAGCTAAAAAATCCATCCTGCAGAAATCGAGTTATTTGCAGTTAAAGGTGGTGACCATCATGTTTTTTGACTTACAGGCTTCCCACAGATAAGCCACTATAGGCATTCGATAGAACTTTAAAAGCACTACATTTCATTGTATGATAGCTAAAAAATCCATCCTGCAGAAGTCGAGATATTTGCAGTTAAAGGTGGTGACTTTTACCATCATCTTTTTTAACTAACAGGCTTCCCGCAGATAAGCCACTATGGACATTCGATAGAACTTTAAAAGCACTACATTTCATTGTATGACAGCTAAAAAATCCATCCTGCAGAAATCGAGTTATTTGCAGTTAAAGGTGGTGACCATCATGTGTTTTGACTTA
The DNA here is from genome assembly GCA_963565295.1 of Epirrhoe alternata. Classification (NCBI taxonomy): domain Eukaryota; kingdom Metazoa; phylum Arthropoda; class Insecta; order Lepidoptera; family Geometridae; genus Epirrhoe; species Epirrhoe alternata. The sequence continues at coordinate 10,247,853 of OY751375.1, forward strand.
CAGGCTTCCCGCAGATAAGCCACTATGGGCATTCGATAGAACTTTAGAAGCACTACATTTCATTGTATGACAGCTAAAAAATCCATCCTGCAGAAATCGAGTTATTTGCAGTTAAAGGTGGTGACCATCATGTTTTTTGACTTACAGGCTTCCCGCAGATAAGCCACTATAGGCATTCGATAGAACTTTAGAAGCACTACATTTCATTGTATGACAGCTAAAAAATCCATCCTGCAGAAGTCGAGATATTTGCAGTTAAAGGTGGTGACTTTTACCATCATCTTTTTTAACTAACAGGCTTCCCGCAGATAAGCCACTATGGGCATTCGATAGAACTTTAAAAGCACTACATTCGATTGTATGACAGCTAAAAAATCCATCCTGCAGAAGTCCAGATATTTGCAGTTAAAGGTGGTGACTTTTACCATCATCTTTTTTAACTAACAGGCTTCCCGCAGATAAGCCACTATGGGCATTCGATAGAACTTTAAAAGCACTACATTCGATTGTATGACAGCTAAAAAATCCATCCTGCAGAAGTCGAGATATTTGCAGTTAAAGGTGGTGACTTTTACAATCATATTTATTGACTTACAGGCTTCCCGCAGACAAGCCACTATAAGCATTCGATAGAACTTTAGAAGCACTACATTTCATTGTATTACAGCTAAAAAATCCATCCTGCAGAAATCGAGTTATTTGCAGTTAAAGGTGGTGACTTTTACCATCATCTTTTTTAACTAACAGGCTTCCCGCAGATAAGCTACTATGGGCATTCGATAGAACTTTAAAAGCACTACATTCGATTGTATGACAGCTAAAAAATCCATCCTGCAGAAGTCGAGATATTTGCAGTTAAAGGTGGTGACTTTTACAATCATATTTATTGACTTACAGGCTTCCCGCAGACAAGCAACTATGGGCATTCGATAGAACTTTAGAAGCACGACATTTCATTGTATGACAGCTAAAAAATCCATCCTGCAGTAATCGAGATATTTGCAGTTAAAGGTGGTGACCATCATGTTTTTTGACTTACAGGCTTCCCGCAGACAAGCCACTATAAGCATTCGATAGAACTTTAAAAGCACTACATTTCATTGTATGACAGCTAAAAAATCCATCCTGCAGAAATCGAGATATCTTACAATCAAATGTAGTGCTTCTAAAGTTCTATCGAATGCCCATAGTAGCTTGTCTGCGGGAAGCCTGTAAGTCAAAAAATACTCGTATGATGGTAAAAGTCACCACCTTTGACTGCAAATATCTCGACTTCTGCAGGATGGATTTTTTTAGCTGTTTTACAATGAAATGTAGTGCTTCTAAAGTTCTATCGAATGCCCATAGTGGCTTATCTGCGGGAAGGCTGTAAGTCAAAAAACATGATGGTAAAAGTCACCACATTTAACTGCAAATATCTCGATTTCTGCAGGATGGATTTTTTAGCTGTCATACAATGAAATGTAGTGCTTCTAAAGTTCTATCGAATGCCTATAGTGGCTTATCTGCGGGAAGCCTGTAAGTCAAAAAACATGATGGTCACCACCTTTAACTGCAAATAACTCGATTTCTGCAGGATGGATTTTTTAGCTGTCATACAATGAAATGTAGTGCTTCTAAAGTTCTTTCGAATGCCCATAGTGGCTTATCTGAAGGAAGCCTGTTAGTCAAAAAACATGATGGTCACCACCTTTAACTGCAAATAACCCGATTTCTGCAGGATGGATTTTTTAGCTGTCATACAATGAAATGTAGTGCTTCTAAAGTTCTATCGAATGCTTATAGTGGCTTGTCTGCGGGAAGCCTGTAAGTCAATAAATATGATTGTAAAAGTCACCACCTTTAACTGCAAATATCTCGACTTCTGCAGGATGGATTTTTTAGCTGTCATACAATCGAATGTAGTGCTTTAGAAGGTCTACCCATTCCACTATACGTCCACTCTGCGGGCGATCGTTTTTTGACTTGGGCGGCGCTTCATACATGCCTGCCCGTTCTCCTTTGTCTTAATAACCCAAGTGTCATAAGATAGGTTTTTGGAAAATAAAATTAAATGGCGGATCTTATGAGCGAAATTGTGACACGTTAATAAAAAAAATCCGGTCATTTAGAGTGGGGTATCAAAATCAAGAAATTAAAAAGAGATTACAAAAATATATACGAGTATTTGTCATATCTAAAACAAAATGGCGGCGGATCTTTGGAGTAAAATACGAAATAGGGTACGTCAGTTAAATAAATAACCAATCATATCGTGTGGGGTATCAAAATGAAGGAAATTAAAAGTAGATTACTACAATAAACAAGTTATATGTTTAAAATTCGTTTTGAATAACAAATTGGCAATGAATGCATGCAAGTAGGTTCATGCAGTCGGGTTTATTGATTTTTTAATTGTAATACTGGTTGAATACATTTTATTCCACGTGGTTGGTATGGTTCAATATCATAAACATGATAATGATTTTTTTATGTAATAGGACTTTTATTTTGGTTAATGCATTATTTTACCTCAAATCACTCAAATCAAATCAAAATTATTTATTCAGAACAAAGTACATACAAACATTGATTACAATAGAACGATGAGAACAGTATCTGTACCTCTACCTATCTCTCTTACGACAAAAAAGAGATAGCAGCAGATTTGATTTAGCAGCTGTTTCTTTATATATGTATTCTGTGGCTATAGGAAGCCTTTAAGTCCAAAAATGCTGTGTCATAAAAATGGTATGTTATCTCGTTGATAACACCATATACTCGTATAACAACCTTGAATGAGAGTGACGACATTGTTATTTGATCAAGATTTTATCTTTCCAGGAATTTGAAATCATTATAAAATGTATTGAACGCATTTGGAGCTTAGCTCTTGTCGGTGCAATGATGCAATTATCTTCAATGCGCTTACAAATATATGTATAAACGACTGTGACGATTAAGGGTTCCGTGGCCGAGCGGTAAGGCACTCAGGCTTTAGGAGGATCGTCTGATCGTTGCGGTTCGCGATCGTTCGAATCCCGTCAGAGTCCAAAATTTTGATAAGACTTTTCATTTTCTTAATGAAATATATAAATTACATAGGTACTAGTGGTCCTGTAAGAACAGATGACCCCGCGAACGAAATTGAATTGTAGGTGCTGTGTATTTTGCAAGAGGCTTATTATACGTACCTACATATGCCTATGTAAACTTTTAAGCAAAAGAGGGGGATAAGTTTTGGTTATACTCGCCTTCCTTTGGTCCTAGGAGGTCGTTCTGAGAGGAATCTGGTGATTACGGGTTCGTATCATAAAGGCGGAGAGGACTGCGTAGTCTATTTAATGTAAATAAAAAAATATATAACGAAAATGAATTTAATATAATGCAAAAACAAACTTCCAGTCATTATCTCTCCTTTGACCTAAACCTCCCCCTTTGGTTTTTTTTTTTATATACATCTCGTGTAGAATTAAGTTCATAATGTGCCTTTCAGATTTAAATCCGTCGATAAATAACACTACAGTACAGCAAACTTCCCTCTTTTCTCCCAATCAAAAAGCGCAATCGACAAAAGTTTTGTCATAAATCAAGAAACCTTAGATGTGCCAATTTTCGTCATAATCGGTTGAAAAATGCGACGTAGGCGATTAGGTACTGACAGATGGACAGAAGGACAAAAGCATTTTTGGCCAATCTCGAAACTGAGACTCTTCGCTCGCTCGATAAATAAATACGAAATAATTAAACGATATGACAGTGACCGCCCCTTTTAGTAAATTCCTGTTCTTTTTTCTCGCGTCATCTTTCTACTTTTCCTCCTACGTTAAGCAAAACCTTTCTTGTACCTATGTCTTCTCGCTTCGAGTCCGAAAAGGCCTGACTATAAAACAAAGAGCATACAAAAATATCCAGTTTCACTAAAAAGGAAACACCATGTTGACCGTTAAACATAAAAAGCACGAGGTGATTTATTGCCTGCAAGCAAATTCGATTTAGAAGAGCCAACCTAAGATAAATAAAAGATCTGTGATAATCTCAACTTTTAGTACTTACTTCGGGCAAACCGAACTAAAGTATAGCCGTGTAACAATATAAATAAAATCGTATTTCTTTTGAACGATTACAAAGTAATTGGCTATCAAGTGTCGGACTAGTATTTATACATAGTAGGTGTTGCAAGTAAGCAATCGTATAGGTGCATTTTAAACAAAAGAGGGCACCAGGCACAGAGCTCGACCCAAAATCCGAGTGATGAAAAGACATCATTGCAGAGACATCGTTGCATCATTGCACCGACAAGAGATGAACTCTTAAATTTGATGATGATCATGATGAAATGACATCAGCAATGTCCTGCATGTATAAGAGACAGCATATTTAAAATAAATATTTGAGAAGATTAGGTAGCCTGATAAAAAAACGAACAAAGTGGAGGAAAAGGGCAATACTCAGAATTTGTGACAGCACAATACATTTTATAAATGAGGTTTTGTTATACTTATTAAACTAATAACAGTCTTCAATCAGGGTTTTAAAAACGAATAAATGATCAGAACACAGCGTTAGTCAGTATGTAACTCGGATGGAAATCGAATCCAGACCCAACAGTGCTGAAAGCAAAGCTACTTGGCTACTGATAATACAATACTTCAATCAGTATATAAATATGCGTAGTAATTTCAACAGTTATTGTCTGATAGTCAAAGCTTGGGTGGAAAACTAACGGAAAACGCGCTGGCTTGATGCGACGCGGACACGGTTCGCTCAGATCCGGCAAGGCCTAGCATAAATGCTGCGTGAGTCTGAGCTTCATAAAATGTTTTTCAACAAACATTGAATCTGCCACGGAACCAGTCCCAAACGGGCAATTTTTAGTGTAGTTAAATAATCTACGTGTATCAAAAAATCAATGCAATACTACGTAATGATAAAACGAGGTGTCACCGGTATTCACAAAATTTTAGGCCTCTTTCTTGTGATTTTTGTGTTAAACGTCTCAAGTTTTGCTAATTAGGATATTACTAAAGAGCTACGAGTAAGTTTTCGGTTGTAAACTTAGTTTCACATCAAATACATATTATATTCGTTACGTTTATGTGAGAAGAGAAACTAGATACAGTCACTGAAACAAAATTTATAGAGAATTTAGTCTTTATTGAAGTAAAAATTCAACAAAACCCATGCGTCTAATTCTTTGCAATTATTGTACATCATATCAACTGGAATTATTGTTTGGTAGAATTTATTGTTAGAGACTTGTGGAGCTGACTGTTCGTATATTTGTCGTCTTGAGTAGGCAGCAGTTTGAGTACTCAAAACGTGGAGTGCACGACTGCACGTCTTATTAGTAGGTAGTTCGTCAAACGCGAAAACTTTGCTTGTCTACTTGTACGGTATCCAAACAAATAGAGTGAACTGTTATAAATAGAATGGACGGTTATTAGTAAAAAATTACATATATACATATTTTGAAATAACGGTTTGAGGTGTTATATTTTTATAAAGTTAATTTGATCAACGTTAAAGCAGTTTATTTCTTGTCTACAACTAGGTAACTAACATTATCCAGTTCAATGTTTATCGGCGGTTTGATCCACCTAAGGACATCGATAAATTCAAATATCAAATTAAGTTTATTCACCTATGGTAAATTATTTTTAATAATTGTAATATTTATGTATTAAGTTTTATAAATTGAATTGAACCAGCACACATCAATAAGCCGTTAGAAAATTTACATAAGTATTTTATTTAAAGTGTGTGTAGAATTTTGTGCGAATATGATAGATAGATAAAGATTGTTTAAATACCTACTCTGACTACAACCTTTGACATCTTCAAAAAAAGGATCTTGAATACATAAAAAAGTTCCCGATAGAATGTCTGCCGCGCCTTTTAAATAAATAAACGCTCGAGAAAATATTTAACAGATATTATAGATGAATAAACTAACATGATAAAAGCGTCTACAGTTTGAAAAGCTAAATAAAAACTGTCATCGCCTAGTATTTCTTTCCTTTCCAAATTGACATCTGAAACAAAACGTGCGTTTTTCTGCGAATTTTTCAGCATTGAATGGACGGAAGAACCTTTTGGAAACGTTTTCAACCGTGTACTCTTTCGGTGATTGTGATATGACACTCTATAAAATATTCTGGCATTGTTGCGTTGTACGTATTATGTACGTCCATAACTGCCAATTTGTGAACGTGTAAATAACTTCCCGATACGCCTTTTAGTTGTGTGGAGTGACAAAAATTGTATGTAAATTGAGAAATATTGGTTGGTAACGTCAACTTTGTGTAGTGATTCATTTGGGGAAGGCGAAAACGAAAGCGACCGGGCATAAATGAACGCACATCGACAGTCGATATGAGGTGTCACAAAGGGGCATGGTTGCCCCTTCTCGTAACAGCAGCAGCGTGTTTTTTGGAGGTCCATGGGCAATGGGTCAGCCGTAAGTATAATCAACTTTTTTATGCTTATATGGTTAAGTGTTGTAAAGGATTTCATTTAAAACACTTAAAACTGACCAATGTGTGTCAGGGCAAATTGCAGCGTAGGGTTTCTTTATACAAATAAACTCATTTATTTATTTGACTAACAAAACGTATTATGCGCTTTTTAAAGGATGTCAAATGATCAGGCAACGAAAATTACATGGTGTTCTAGAGAAATTGTAAATAGGTCTGTTTTATAAATAAAGGTCATAATTGTTATAAGCATGACCAATAAAATGTCGAAACTAGTTCACTGAGCGGGTCATGTCTCGATTTATAGCTCTGTTCTACAACCTGGACTAAATGAATCACGAGATAAAGGCGTAGTGAATCACCTTCTTAATTTATTGAGTGATCGAGTTTGGATTAGAATAGTTGAAATGTCATAACGAACAACATATTCAAAACAAAGACAAAACATAGAATTACCACAAACCTGAAATTTTCCTATGTAAAACTATTCCTCAGCTAGTCTTTATTCTTAAGGCCAAGACCTAGTCGTGGAATGGTTTTTTTTTTTATATTGTGATGTACGTTTGTTTTACGTATTAATTGTTTTGTTACTGCGACAAACGCTTGCGATTCTGGTTTTGCATTTAACATTTAACGTTTTGTGGGCGTGTTTAATCATATTTTAGTGTTGAACCGACCCTGCGCCCACAGAATGTTAACTCACTGGAAGAGCAAACAGAGTTTATCTACAAGTAAAAACCGAGCACATTAAATAGATAGCTGCCAATATTTTTTTTATTATTTGATATTTCGAATGCCTAAAGTGGTCGATTTAATTCGATTTAATAGGTTACCTAAGAAATAAGTTATTTTTATTAGCTAGTTAACTTTATTCTACACTAATTTAAACGTAGTCTCATTGTGTTACTAATCATTATGTACCTAGTCAAAACAAAAGAAACAATTATAACCTAAAAAGGAGACAATACGAGTCAGACATGGCTTTTGATTTGATAGCTACTGCGGTATTATTGACTGGGGATACAACGAGCGCGTAGTTTTAATGAGACTGCGTATGCGATTGATGCCTGTACTTGGCCTGTACTCGTTTTTGGTCAATACTCGATAAATTTTATAGTGATCATTTTTTGCATCTGCTGCAACTATCTCTATTTTTTTCAGGTAATTACAAAATAACGGTGTATAGAGCTAATGAGGGATTGATTCTTTTACCGTAAAACTAAAAAAAAAAAAAAAAAATTCGTCCTGAGTCCAACATTGAAGTCGGTTTTCTTTTTAAAACGTAAAACTATCCTCGAATATTGAAGTAGGTTTTCATATACTGCTACTGCAGCTTTCATGATAACCTGATTTTCTCGGAACACGTACATAAAAAACTGTTTACTCTAGTTAATTTGACTTATTATTATGTAGGAGTATAGGTAGGTATGCCTACATTTTAATCTATTTACGGAAATCTTACTTCTACTTGTCAAATAACTTATCAAAATATACCTATGCTAATACCTTCTCTCTCTCTCTCTCTCTCTCTGTAGAATTCGTTGAATTATTGTTGAAAACGATCCATAGATACCTCAACTGATCCAGGTCACTGCTAGAGGTGTATCCATCCAATAGGCGGCATTGTCTATGTTAGTAGTTTGTCATGTTTATTTGTGTTTGGTGTCATGTTCCATTCAATTAAATGTCGTGATTTCTCAACATCGACGTCACCGTTCAAAAGCTGCTCACACACTGCTAATTAATCTGTAGGTACCTACTGACATCGTTACCCGTATCGATCTAAAATTAAAACAACATCTTCATTACTTCGTAACTAATTTTAAACATAGTGTTTGATTGATAAGTATTTGATTAGCATGCAGTTTGCAAAGCTCATTTTTATTGGGATGCGAATTTATTTATTGAGCAATAATGCCGAAATCACAGTTGTGTGTACTATCGTGTTACAGTCATCCGTAATTGATTAACAGTTTGTTTCGTCCTTTCTTTATCATATCTAAAAAATAATAATATTTTCCTGGGAAATTATAATACTCTACAAACATTTTTGTAAAATTTTTATTCAAGATTTAGGTAGTAAGTACCTGATACTGTAGTGGTAAGTAGGTAACTGATTTTGAAAAAAATATTTACAGGAACTAAGCTACTACAATATGTACATAAATATTACAAAAAAAACAATATTGGAAATATTCATATAATTTTTGTTCAATTCGGAAAAAATTCTAGAGACATAAGTGACAATCAACATTCTCAAAGATTACTTAAAGATGATCTTGTGATTATTTAATCCCATTCTTTTTTATTTTGGATATTCTTTATTAAATTATCCTATTTGATGAATTTTTCATTCATGTGGAACGAAATGTGAGTCTTGTATGCATTGTATTATGTAATTATATAAATAGTATTCTTTTTGATTATAATATGGGTCGATTTCGGCACTTCCATTGAAGCGCTGAATGCTTGTTCAGCGAGCGTCTCTGGGCGGGACACAATCAGGCTTCGAACCGAGCGCAGGCAGCGTCGCAAAACATAATGCCTCATAATAACCAGTAATACCGTCCGAGGATCTCGTCAACTCATTTATACTTTCTGCTTTAAAATAACCCATTGCGTCTGAATCATACGATAAAAGTTGCAAAAAAGTTAGTTCCGAAAACCAAGGCGTGATTTTGAATGCTAAATAAATGGTTATTTCATAGTAATTTGTGTCCCACAGCTGTACAAAGACCTGCCCCCATTCCCTCCACACATCCCAATTCTGAGCTGTAATCAAATTAATAATAATAATAATAAATAAATAATAAATAATGCTCGACATTTCACACAGCATCATCTAGTCCCAAACTAAGCAAAGCTTGTACTATTAAAGTAAAGTTATAAATAAAGTTAATTTATCAAAATCATATGGCTAAAACTATTTAATTTACTTAGTCTAATAAAAATAATAATGTAGTCTAATAAAATAATAATGATTTTACCAAATGATGAAATGAAATTTCTTCACATAAAACACTGTGCAGCAGAAATAATATGTTTACCCGATCCAGTTCAATTATAACGATAATATTATATTTTAAACAGCACTACCCGGATAGATTAAGTAAGTAAGTACCTACTATTACGAGTATAGGGTTAAACTTCAAAAACTTTTGTGTAAGTTTTACTAGGCATTTTAATTAGGTCGCGTCTCCCTCACACCAACCAGATGAGGATTTTCCGGTTTTTCGGAATTGAAATCAACTATAATGTAACTTATTACAGTGAAATCAGACAGTCTTTTTTGTTCAGACATTGATTTGATTGAAATGAAAACGCATGAATCGCATAACGGAAAGCCACAAAATCTGTAGGTAGTTCTTCAACTTTAGTTCAACTAATTCTTCTGTCATAAAACCAGAGAAACGTGAATCATTCTAGGCCAAATTTCAAAAAGTATTACTATATTCAAAACACAATGGTATTCCAGCTTTGGTTGGGATTCAATTAACTGGTTAAGTTGTAAAAACAAACCTCCAAACTTTAAGATGGATCACAGATGGATATAAAAAGTAACCGGTGTAACCCAAATTTTGTCTAACAGGGTCAATTCTTAAGTGTGCGAATGTCGAGATTAAAAATCGTTTAATTCAAGTGCATACAAGTGGAAGGCGATCACGAGGTAACGGATCTTATGAGATGAACCTGCCTTTTTAATATTCATGGCGCCTTTGAGAAGCTTAAAGAGATTATAACTGCATATCAGCGCAAGTTCAGAGATTTTTTTTTTACTTAAAACAAATCTATAAGAAAAGGATTTCAGAGAGAGATAAGGATTTTCTTGTGTACGTATAAAACCACGCAGAAATAGTTAATTACACAAACATGTTTGAATTTGTTATGAGAATGTCAAAGTCAGCCCTAATAAATCCAGACGGCACATATTTGTTCGTCGTTAGCCACAACAATGGCGATTGATGAAATATGTAAAAGGTCGTGTCCCCATCCCCCAAGATAACGATTACGGTAATCTGAGTTTGAGATGCTAATGCACAGTTATAAACATAATATTTTTGATTGCAATTCTGGAAAAAAAGGTTTTTATTGACCCTCACCCACCCAAAACTATTATTAGGACAAAGAATTTAAACATAATTAGCAAATTTACCAGTCGTAAAAAAAACCAAACTACAATTTATACGGGACTACCTCGAGAGTAAACACTTGCAAACAAAAAATCCAATTTTGAAGATCGAATCACAACTGACGGAGATATTGGTGAAATACATTAAAAAAACACATACCTACATCTGAACATAGCACCTCCCCCTTTTTTTAAGTCGTTTAAAAAAAGAGTTTGATACAAAATGAAACATTCTCACATCCCATCCCTGGCAACTTCTTCGGTTCGTGTTCCCGTAGTATGCTCCAGCCCCTTGTCATGGTAATCAGTAATATCAACTACGCCGTGGTTAATCTTTCGTGAACCCGACTGGGTCATTTAGTAAAAATTAGGATAGATAAAAATGCAATCCTATTACCATCATAATACTAGCATTAGCTTCGCCATATTTACTTGTGTGCGTGCTTTGCATAATATTTTTAGTGGCAACTTGTGTTACAGAATTTCATTCTTCATGATTTATAGTTAGTTTATCAATGTTTTCTGAGTTTAGAATTTAAATGATAATACTCGGCATTCACGACTCAGCCCAACTTCTATCTAAAACAAATCACCTACTATAATCTAGTTTAGAAGTTTTGCTTTGTTTGTCTTTGCCAAACTTGTGCATTATTATCCTATGTTTTCTATGGAGTAGTAGCTGCCATAAAAATCGCAACCCTGTCACGTATGGAATACAAATTACTGAAAAATGGGGGTTTGTGCCAAATATGTATTTGGACATGCCTTGGTATGCCTCTGACTACACCCTTAGACAACTTTGAAAGTATCTTAAATGCATAAAAATCTGAGAGAATATCTGCCATGATCAGCCGATTCTGTTATATTGTTTCTCTATATATTTAAGTGAATAATTTAGGTATTGTTTGGACGTACTTGTAGTTTCTAATAATGCTCAAACGGAATTAATTTGTTATGTCGAAGTCATAAAGAGTATATTTCATAGAAATGCCCAGGTTGAATAACTTTCTCACAGACGTTAATCCAAACATAAAACGTAGTGTGGATTTCTAATAGCATTTTACATATAAATGCACGAGTAGGTATTACGAGTATATTGAGTTAATGCCATGAACGAACATGCAGGATATGTAACATTATTTTTGAATCAATCGCTTGACAAAAATGGGAAATGTAAAACTTTTTGTTTATTTGCAAAACACTTCAAGACTTTGATTTTTATCAAGTTTTTCAAACGAAACTGATATAGGCGTAGACAATTTACATTTTAGGCATTAAAGATTTCTAAGGGAGAAGTCAGAGGCACGTCCAAATATATAATATTTGGCAAATTCTCAGGTTTTGCAGAAGACAGCATTGCGAGCCAGGTGCAACCTGGCAAGTAAGCCTTCCTCACGATGATTTCTTTCACCGTTTAAAGCTCGATTTAATGCGCCTTGATGCATGATGGCCGAGATCCGAACCCACGACTTTCGAAAGTCGAGGCACTGGTCCAACATGGTGTATTATTATTTCAGTAATATTTCAAGTGAAAGCTTCTTGTTTTATTCCTAAGGTATAATATCGATGATAAACGAAACAAAAGCTTATATAAATTCGTTTCCGTCTAACGTCGCAATACACTGCAGGCTACATACTAATGTGAATTATAGTTTACCAACACTGTGCGAAATCGAACGTAAATCAAGGGGGATGACAAAATATCGCGTGGCACAGACGACGTCATACGCTAACGGAATACGGAAGGGATGTAAAAACTATTGTCAAAACGTCGTTGAAGTTGTAATAAATATTTTTGTTTAAATGTCAAAACCGTCAAAACACAATATTTTACCTAGAAAGTTTGAAAGTTTGTCGATAGTGTATGATCTCTTTATGAACACATGTACGAGTGTACTATAATATATTATTATGAAGGTAGTTCATATCATCATTCCCGTTCACATCTTATCCCGAAAATGTAAATAGGTATTCCAGCGGAGCGCTTAATTAATATACCTAATATCAAAACAATAATGTTAAAATACCAGATAACCAATAATCTAAAACTTCCACAGGACCTTTAATTTAAAGTTTGGTATTGACAAATATCAACAGATGCACGAAAGTTTCGTGTCATCGTCAATCCTGAACTCGTTCGTTGCTTCACAATCATAATCAGGTTAGAAATGAGTGACACGAGCCAACATACTTCAGGGACAATTTAGTGGTGCGGACCAGTCAGTACCTGGCTCAACCATCTGTACTATGCGACAGTTTAAAAACTTAACAAAAAAACTTTCGCTACATAGGTTCAACCCCATTTTTAGGGTTACGTCGAGAGTACGTACGGATTTATGCCGCAAAAAAAGTATATTTCGACTCTCAAGGGAATCAAAATTCATAGGGTACTTCCTCTTGACCTAGAACTAGGAAATTTGGCAAGTAGTATCGCCTTAGGCTATAAATACAAAAATCTGAAAACCGCATTTTTAGTTAACACACAATATTGACCACACGTTGATGTGTGCTAACACTGTACCTACTTAGTCCTTTGTACAGAACCCTCGGAGGGCGAGACTGACTCGCATTTGTCCGGTTTTTTTATTTCAATAATACGGAGTAATTCGATATTCGTAAAACATCTATTGTAATAATTTTTCAAAATTCCGAATATTCTAGTACGATTACATGGCTTTCCATCGCTTTCGTGCTTTGGTAAGTTTACCTGACCTTGTTACTTTGTTCATGTGGTTTAATAAAGGAGGCAGCCAATTTCTTTCCTTAATGTAATTATTTTCCGTGATTTGTGTCTACTGTCAAACCATTTGCCTATAGCTTTTGGCATTACCATAGTAAGTTTGGTTGGGATCTCCAACTATAGTGGTTGTGCCAGTATAAACAACTTTTATAATTTAAAAAGTAATTAAAAATGCCGATATAAATAAAACCACGATATTCAGATTTATCCTTATCCAAATAAATTTCAAAAAAGATTAAGCCTTTAGGCTATTTCAGTACCCGTAGATTGCTTTTTGGATTTCATTCAAAAGATATCATGCATGAGTTTAAAAATGTAAGCAAACAAATAAATTACAGTTCTTCAGAGTAAATATTGTGTTGTGCATCGGTTAATTTCGTATTTCCGAATACAACCAACCGGTGCCAAACTGGTAATACAGGGTGGTTTTTTGAGAAGGGTGGTGATGGCCACGTAACTGAGAAAAAAGTCGTCAAAATAGAGCCCTCGATTTATAAGAGAACAATAACTGCATAAGTATATAGTTTTTTGTTAAATCTTTTACTTTTGACTGAAACCGACCAGAAAAAAGACATCAATGGATATTGAACCAATATTTCGTTGCTGATATGGATCAATCTTTGGAAAGAAATGTATAACTAAAATAAAAAGCAATACATTTTTTTTTCACGTACTTTGATTCAACAATGACTGACCTCATCAACTCTTTAATGGGTCGATCTTGGATGATCTAGAACACAATTTGACTACATTTTATTTTGCCTAGAGCTTAAAGTGACTACCTATTACATAATTGGTTGAGCACTGAAATCTCCTAAGAAACAAAAGCATATTATCTGATTTAAGTATCAGTTGGGGTTCGGAGCAAAGCCGAACATAACAAGATAGACTCGACTTTTGAGTGTTAACTCACTCATCAAAAGTCGAGTCTATCTTGTTATGTTCGGCTCCTGAAGTAAACTTAACGATACAAAACTTCACTGGCGACTAAAGCCCGACCGAGACAAATAAAAGAGCGCTTCCTTTCCCTATATAAACATATTCTGTATCACCTTAGCGTATTAAAATTCTGCGGCTGCCTCTGACGGGCCTAGTACGAGTACGTGATAAACTTATCACTGTATACTAAATAGCTGTTATGGGCAAGTTTAGAGTTCGCGCATACTGAACGTCGCTCGAACTCACACCTTATATATAGCAGCAACGTGTCGCTTTTTAAAAGTCCCTTTGACTTTGTGGTGCAAACTTTTAAGATTATACCCAGATTTTACCGGGAATAACAATAGAGATTTAAGAGTTTTTGATAATATTAGCCATGTTTAGCAATATGGTTAGGTACATTACTAATATACTAAGTAATCGAATCATAGCTTGAGAAAAAGAGTTGAAAATAAGAATATACGTAGTTTATTTAATTATTGCAACACAAAGCACAATAAATATTGAAATTTAGTTCTCGTGGTACGCCAACATCAATGCATCAATATAACTATTTGGTTTGACAACACCATCAATTCAACCAGAATTGGAGTCAAGGCGTTTTAATAAAGTGATTTATTATAGATGCATTTTATGACTTTGTAATTCAGGTGACGTAAAGTTACAACAATTTAGGCCACGCACACTGCACAGGGCCTAAAAGTATGAGTGCGTTTAAACACGCTAAGATTTATTGAGTTTGATTTGAATATACAAAGCAGTATTTCAATGTTTAAATTATTTACCAGTCAAATAGTTACACAGGTAATTTAATACTCTGACTTTAAAGTACTATCAAAATATATATTTTTGTTTACGAGTGGCTGAAAATGCGATATGCCTTTAACCACAAGTGGGAAACTTTCTGGTCATTATAACAGCCAAAGGGTAAACTTCCCGTAATACTTCCCGATAAAAAGCCCCGAAACTTATCTATCAACTGAAACATTTCACTTAAAGGTAAGAGTGAGTACCGATATAGGTCCATAATTAGATTTTCTTGACATCATGTGAAGGTAACAATATTTTATTAAAAGCTTTTTGACGTACCAAGATTGCTTAGTGGCAGAAGGCGCATGTTACTGTTTAGTAAAACGTTGGTTGTAAATAATACTTTTCAACTTATCAGTTTTACACACTATTTAATATTTTTGAGGTCATGGAGACAATGCAAAGTAGATCGATCGCAAAAATATTCTGTTCATTCTAAGGTAATTGATTTTGTAACTGAACTGAGGGATCCTTTAATAGCTTACCTAAGTAATAATAAGTTTTGTTTTTAATTTGGCGCAACCTATTAGCGACGCGGTGTACTGACTATACTGAATCTTAGCTCGAGCTCGATACGTATCTAAACAAACCCAAGCAAGCAGAGCAACCAGTATTTTAGTTCGTTACTTTGCTATTTGCGGGGCATTAGTATTCATAGTGTTATCCAGGATTCGAATCCTGGACATACATCGTAAAGTTGTTTCAGGCTCTAAACGGTGAAGGGAAACATCGCGTTTGCCCTGTTACGCAAAGAATGCTAAATGCGAATGCTGAATGCGAACCGTGGGCATGTACCAAGTGTACTCGTATTTGGATGCGTGTTTGACTAATCGATAGGTATAATTATCATATTGTCTAGGGGGTAAAGTCGTGATCGTGTTTTGTTTTTAGTTTTGTCAGCAGGACCGACATCCTGTAGAATATCAAATGTAGATATTTCTCAACTGTGTTGTGAATGTATTTTTTTTTTGTTTACAGAATCATGCGGACGCGATGATTTTGTATGCAGCAACAACAAATGCATTGAAAGTAGCAAGAGGTGTGACCGCATTTTCGACTGCCCCGACCGTGAAGATGAATTCGACTGCGGTGAGCCTTATACTAAGAATGCAAGCTTATGTTTCGAATCGTTTTATTGAGCTAAGTGCTTTTGGACCACATCTCAATTTGATTAGTTAGTTGCATGAGTAGTTGAAATATTATTTCTTGAACAAAAACAAATAAACAAATCAAAAACTACAAGTATACTATCCAAGATAGAAAATAAAACTATAGACGGAAGATATTAAGAGGAAAAATTTATAAATGCACCTACCGGCTATTTTAAACTAGCATTACTAGAACTTACCATGTTGAAGTTAGTCAAGCAAGACTAGATAGTATTTTTTTTTACAGAATGTACCTCAGATGACTTCCGCTGTGAAGACGACGGCTCTTGCATCGAAGGATGGAGACGTTGTGACGGTACTCCAAACTGCCGCGACGGCTCTGACGAGCTCAACTGTGGTAAGTCACCATAGGAAAACGAAATAACTCTGCAAGAAAACGTAATTCTTCAGAAACTCACTGTGACTCTTTCTGTCCATGCCTTATTTTGGATTAATATGGTAAGTCTCTCGTAAAAAAACGTGGACTGGAAAGTTTTCCTGCAAAGAGACTGGCAAGTTTCGATGCGGTGATGGTACTTGTATTTCGATACTATTGCGTTGCGACGGATTCAGAGACTGTCGGTTCGATGGTAGCGATGAATTCGATTGCCGTAAGTATAAATGCATCATTAACAAGATTCTAGTTTAACTTCATGTGTTTGAAACGACGTTTAACGGTTAAAAGTTAATGAAATATAAATGGTATACAATTCATTCACGAAAATATATCTCAAATAAGAAGGCACACATGAACATAAACTAAAATCTGGGTAGCTGGATTTCATTAATGATTTAACACTAACAGTCATATATTTAAAGCATGCACGCCAGACCAGTGGCAATGCGATCAAGGGAATTGTATCAAGAGAAGTAAGCGGTGCAATGGTCGCGTCGACTGCCCATCAGATAGGTCTGATGAACGTTACTGTGTTGGTAAGAAAGAACATCAAGTAGTTGACCAGTTCACTGTCATCAACATTACCGTCATACACGCTTCCTCAACCATTTAAATTATTCTATTGCTATTGACTATTCGATGATTGCGATTCTTGTAATCTAATCACATTATCTCCTCTGATTTAACTAGTTTTGCACGTTTCCAGCTCATGGTTACTTTAAGTGCCAGACTGGGAAAGTTATTCCCGATAGCATGAGATGCAACAGACGATACGATTGTCCACCCGGAGACTATTCCGACGAACAGAATTGTCGTAAGTTCTTTTCATCTAGCCGAGTTCTCCAGGGTCTTGTCTTGTTTTGCTTACTGTCCATATTTTACCCGACTGCAGCAGAAATTAGGAAGTGTGTCTATTTATGTAATTATGTATGGTAATATTATATCTATTCATTTAACAACTTGAAGCATTTACATAAGAGGTGTCGTTAAATTCAATCATGTTGATTGTTGGAGTGACATGGCTTTTTGATCAATGATGATTTTAATTCGAGCTGTGATTGAAATCGGGATGGGTTATTTTTTTTACATTCGTTTTTGAGAAATGTTAGTTCTGCGCAGTCGGGTTCCTTGTTTTCATTTTATTTTCAAACACGTTGTTGTTCATTTCTTTTTTCTTATCATGCGTTTCAAGCTATTTTATTCTTCTGTTTGAACCTTTATATGTGTCGGTTATGGTCACTTTGCTTCTTTTGTCTCTTATTTATATCTACGTTTCTATTAGAAATTGCATTAGACAGTTTCGTTCTTTCAGCTATTTCTGGAATTGCTGCTTATAAGATTTCATGATTCTCAATTCTAATCTTTGCACATTTTACCGGACAGCATGTGGTGAAAACGACTTCAGATGCAATAACGGACACTGCATACAAGCATACAAACGTTGTGACAGAACGCATGACTGTCAGGATGGTTCTGATGAACTCCATTGCAAATATGGTTTGAATTTTTCCAAATTATTGTTCTTATCTCAATTTTTTACAACTTTCAAATTTCTACTTTTAAATAGTTTATTTCAATTAGCATGAGCGCTGACACTGTTCTGTTAACGCACCTTTTATCGTCAGAGAAAATTATTTTACAAGTAAAACTTAGTTGGATATGTACTAATTGTGATCTACATTTGGTCAACCGTTTTTTGCCATACAATCTGTAGAAACTTAAAAATAGACATTCTGTCAGCGCTCATGCTAATTAAAATGGACTTTAAGAGGTGATTGTGACAGTATTGTACCTGCCTTTTATCAGTAGTATTCGTATGCTTGTTTAAAATTACTTAATAAATTCTTAAGATATCAAATCACATAAGTCAAAGTCAAAGTCAAAAAGCATTTATTCAGTAGGACCGCTGGGATCACTTTGAAACGTCTTAAAACTAGGTGATTTTACTCCTGTTCCTTCGCGACCAATACCGTGAAGAATCAGGGCAACAAACACGGTTTGGGGCCTAGCTTTCTTTTAGGTGATCCATCTTAAATCTAAACTTATGATAACTTAGGTGGTACCTACCTACCAATTGCTTAAATTATATAATACAAGATAGCAGACATTGAGGACACATCAGCCGTCGAGGGGCAGAGCGACATCAGGCCACGCGAATTTATCATTAATATAATCCTTAAGTGAATAATAAGCTTTTTTTATAAGAGTATTTTTTATGTAAGTTTTAAATCTTCGAATAGGCAGTTTAGTCGCGTTTTCAGGAAGTTTATTATAAAAAAGTATCGTATTTCCCATAAAAGAACCTTTTACTTTTTCTAATCTAAATTTAGGCAAATAAAGTTTATTCTTATTTCTTGTGTTAATGCTATGCACATCACTTTTTTTCCTAAAGTTATTTATATTTTTATGAGTATACAAAATGTTTTCATAGATGTACTGGGAAAAAACTGTTAGAATATTTATTTCTTTAAAACGTTGTCTCAGTGAGTCCCGTGGTTTCAATTTGTAGCTAGCGTAAAACGTTAAAAATTGGTAATTTTTGACTTTTCCCTTCTATAATTACTTACTCCGATAAAAGGAGATCGATGCCAAATCTTAACAATTCATACTCACTTACAAACATATTTTACTAATACGCTAGAAAGGGTCTCATACGTTTCGCTGTACATAGCATCATTTGAAACCGAGTTCCTTTTTAGCTTTAACTAAGGTTAAGGTGCATTATTATTACGGCAGGCACAGATTGCATGGCTTATGAGTATAAATGCACAAGTGGTCAGTGCGTGCATGCTGAGTCATTCTGCAACGGCACGGTGGAGTGCGCCGATGGCTCGGATGAAGGCAACTGTCCCTGCAAGCGGGGTCAGTTCCGATGCCGAGACGCCTCTTGTATTAATATAGTGCTCAGATGCGACGGCCATAGAGACTGCGGACAAGGCGAGGACGAACTCAACTGTGGTAAGTGCGGATGTCCTTCTCACCGTTTCTGTGATTAACTCTCTATCAAAAACTTCCTTTCCTAGCGACTGGCAGTAAAATGGTATAATTGAGCTATCTATAGATCGTTATCAACGACCTATTCTAGTATATTTTGTGAAGGAAAGTAATTAAGAAGTAGCTTGGTTTCGGTATAGACATTCAAGAGATACTTAATGTAACTTGCTATAGTATAGCAAGGTATCTTGGAAGGATTGTGATTTTGATTATAAATGTTTTGGTATCATGAAAATGGTGTGATAGACTCTATCTTCGCTAAAGACTAAAGGTGCATTAACACGATGAGATTTCAACCCATACGATATCGTATTGCATGGAAATTTTTCACGAGTAAACGCTCATCGTATACCATTTGTTAGAGCGACAATCGTCGGCACGTTCAATTTGCGGGGCTTAGCAAATCGTACGAAAAATCGCATCATGTAAATGCACTTTAAGCACGAATATGTATCCGTCTGTTTTGTATTCTAACAATTGCAAGTCCTTAAGCACAAGCATGACGCATGACTACACCTTTTTATTCCAGCTTATTATTGGTTTCTTAAAAATTCATGATTTCAACAATGATAAATGTGGACTTTTTAACTGATCGCACATATTTTATGTCCGAGACGTACGCGCCGCAGTCATTTTTCTATATAAAAAATACTGATGACGTCAGAAAATGCGGCTAGCTTCTGACGTTTCATTATTTTCTCTATTGAATAAACAGTTCGGCGCGTTCGGCGCGGCTGGATCGTGCGATGACCTTTTATCTCCGCGTGATGGTTCGTAAATGTTGTGTCAAACGCAAACATGTTTTTGATGAAGATATAACATGGCTTTATGTTATCTCTTCTTTGCATTGCCTAGAGAAGAGATAATTGTCTTACGTTGCAGTACGGTAAGAAGCATTATGGCGTAGGTAGATTTCGATACTTATAAATATCATTTTTTTGTCATAACTTGTATGATTGTTGTACTTTTCATTTTCTTCTAGACATCGGTTAAATCAGAAGTCATCTCAATAAAGTACTTACATCTCTTGCTAAAAACAATTTCTTCTTTTGTTTGTGTAAATTTGTTAATTGGGGTCTGTGTTTCGGAATAAAAAGCGGCTGTTACACAAGGAGAGTTTCTCGCATGCGAGCGGCGATTTCTTCTAGGCAATAATATGCTCGCCTAGTGTAAACAAATGCTTCGAGCCTCGCCTCTCGCCTGTCATACTTGCATTCGAGAATCGCTTGAATACGAGTTTCTGTCATAATGTAAATAACAGCAGGCGAAACTCGAAAGGCGAGTTTCGCATTCGATTTTTCAGCCGTTTACGTTTAGAATTTGTATGAAGTAAGGTTACTTTTCAGGTTCTTGCCCCGCGGACGCATTCACTTGTCCGGCAAACTCAAGAGTGCGTTGTGCCACCCGGTGTGACGACTTCAAGGAGTGCGACAACGGGGAAGATGAAGAAGACTGCAGCCTTGATGAAGGTACTTACTTAAACCTACTATATTCATAGTGCACGAAAGTAGCCTCATTGAGGTGCACTAACATCTTTTAAAATCTTTTAACAACACTGGATTGAAAGAACAAGACATGACAAGAAGAATAAGTCATTGATTTAATATGATAATTTGTTATGATTTTACCTTATTACAATTCAACTCTCAGATTAAGGTATACATACACTATACATTACTATACTTACATGTTTAAGTGTAATAAACATTGAAACAGTAATTATTTTCGTTAGCTAATTCTAAGTTGGTAGATTCCAGAGTTTTAATACCTACAAAGTCAAAGCGAATTGCACTGCGAGTTACGTTGCGATTATTGATAGTTATATTTGTATTTTTAAGTCATTATTATTCATGGGTAAGATTTATTTGAATGAAAATTAAGTGTTGTAATAATAGCGTTAATTTCATACATTCGATTCGATAGTTTTGTGAATTACAGCTCGTAATTAAATATTTATAAAGCGCTCATACCGACGCATAATATACTCGTACGTGCCTTAAACTATCATGTCAGGCGTTTTATATTGTAATGTAAACCAAGTATAAGAATAAAGTTTATTTATCCCACAAAGGTAAATTTGGTAATAACGATGACTGACTAGAGCTGTATAAAAGCTTCCAAGTATAAACCAAGTATGTAAATAACTAATTTATGTTTGTCCAAAGATTGTCACGAGTGCGACGGTAAATGCCTGAAGTACACCCTGGTCTGCGATGGAAAACCTGACTGTTCTGATGGATCTGATGAGGCTAGCTGCGACCAATGCGACAGGCCTGAAGACTTCAGGTAAAAAACAATAAGAGAGCTCTTGTCAGTGCAAAGATGCAATTCCTCCATTTACCTCTCCTATGCGGTTCATTTTACTTCTTTACACCAAATGACAGCGACCTTTAAATTAATTCTTAGCCTTCCCTATCCTCGTTTTCTTTCCACCTTTCCTTCTATGATGATTTCAGGTAAATCTATGATGCCAAATAGATTGCTCTTGCCAATGTCACTTGCGATTTGCTATTGCGATTTTTACAGCTATTTTCGATGTTTTGCAACAGTTTTGTCTAATTATGTACTTGAATATTTTATCAGTTATCTAGTTCACATAATACAAGTTTTGTTTAGTTTTTGGGCTAGATAGAGCTGCCTGAAATGTTTTAAAATATTTATTTATAAATATACTTTGGGATAAGGGCAAGGGAATGATGATGATACTTTTTAAACAATTAAGTAGGTACCTATTTTTTAAATAAAATATGAACGAATTTAAAAGAATTTTAGTAATAAACAAAATGTTTTTATTTTTATATTATTTATTACTTTAATTAACTATATAATTTACTGTTTGTTCTAAAGTTTTATTCTGTGTAGTATTGGGTAGTCTTTATTACCAATGTACCTAGGATCTGCAAGGCTGATTCTTTTTGCAGATGTGACGACGGAGAGTGCATCAAATTGAGTCAACGTTGCAACGGCATCGCCGAGTGCAACGACGACAGCGACGAACAGCACTGTAATGATACTGTGCCAGCAACGCGAGGTAACCAACAATAATATTATTATTCTTGATCGAAGGTAATATACAATAACTCATTACAAGATTAAGTCAACTTTGTTTTTTATATTTGGGTAAATGTTTAAGTGTGTTTCGGAAAAATCTTACAAAAATAGCCCTTCTTTTGTTGTAAGATTTTTCCGAAAGTCCGGTAGTTTCCGATATCAAATCCAACGGCTTTCCCTCGATCTAACGATGGAGTCAAAAGCCAGAACTTTAACAAGCTCACGATTCTTGTAAGGAATCTATTTTTCTAAAATAACTTTTTCCTGAATTCAGAGGGCTGTCTCGATGGTCAATTTAGATGCCACGACGGTAGCTGCTTGAACAATGAGTTCCTTTGTGACGGCAACCGAGACTGTTACGACGGTTCTGACGAAATCAGCTGCAGCAGCAGTAAGTCAACCTATCAAATACTTTACTCCACAACATTGAGTTTACAATGATTCTAAGCAGTTAAACTAAAATTTTGTTTCTGATTCTATAAGCCATCCACTGATAGAGGTAGGTGTTTTAGTTTTAGCGATGTTGAGATGTTATTCAATAGATTTTTGACTATAAACATTCTGTCTAAAGTACCGTTATTATAATTTCTTATATATTTAGGTAACTAGTTTACTAATGTTTTTGGACTAGCAAATCAAACAGTTACAAGATGGTAGTTTGACTATCTTTACAAGCACGCACGTTAGCAATGTTTTTTTTAATAGGGCACAGAATACTGAATGCACCAAAGCTTCGACTCACACTATTCCACAGTTCTCTATAAAGCACAGTCTTGCTATTCAAATATCTACACTATGCACAATGAATCACATTTTTTTGTGCGCTGAATGTTAAAAACTAGATGGATAAATGAAAGAGTAAAAATAACCAGGACCGCGTGGAAAACCACTTTGACAACAATATAATGCAATATTAACGCACATACAGCGTGGTTCATACGAGCTTCGCGGTCCCCTTCACCGGCTCCCTGCCTCGATACAGAGTTTACCTGTTACAACGGTCGGTGCATACCGTTGGGCCAGCGCTGTGACAATATTTATGACTGCTCTGACTTCTCGGACGAGCAGAAATGCCATTCCGGTACATTTGTTGCCCAAACGCATCCTTTTTGTTACCCATTTTCTAGTTGTTTTTATGAATGATCATTTTAGAGCAATCCATCGTATATGACCATTGTCCAAGCGAGTTTAGTCCCGCGAATCGTTCTATTTACCATTTTGAATTATCATTTTACCGGTCCTTGGAGTAGACATCTAGGTTTTTACAGTCGCATGGTTTTTTATTAGTCTAGAATAGAATCTAGTTAGCCTCACATTCAAGTAGAATGTAGTTTGTTTGTGTTTTTCACTTGCTTTTTATCTTTTTAGCATGCAGAGCTAATGAATTCAGGTGTGATAATCGCTGTTTGCCTGATTATATTAAATGCGATCGAAAGGTCGATTGCTATGACGGTACTGATGAATTACCAGAGCTGTGTAACCCGCCCCCTGAAAACGAACCAACGACTCCGTATGCTTACCCTGAACCTAGCACACCTAGTCCAGTATTTACTACCCCTAGAGGTGAGTTTGTGTTGTTTGAGCATGTAAGATAACGCTTTGTTTTGCTTTCCTATAAATAGATGGTTGAACTTTATTGTAATTCTTTAGAAAATATAAAAAAAAATTAGCTTTTCACTTATGCACGCAGTTTTATAGTACTAAGTACAAACGTAAATTTACGATTTTTTTTTTAAATATCATCTTGTTAGAATACCAATTAGTAGGTATATCTAAAATCGAATTCAAATCCCTTTGATAAAGTGATCTTAGTTTAACTATGTACTACTTAGAGATAGTTTTCGCAATGTAGTTATGTCAAAGTCTACCAACATAAGAACTTTTTATATTTCAGAAACTTATGTATCTGGAACAGGAGGATCAAGACGTTGTAAGTGCTATAGAATTTCTCAACTTTTAAACTAAACCTTCTTTAAAACATGTTACAATTTGTTTAACCATTCTCTTAGGATCTATGAAAAGATTCAGATGCTTTTGCATGATTTTAAATCTTAATAATGATTTATTTACATTTCTTTGGGCCTCTATAACTCAAATTTCTGTTTACAGTTTACAGCCCATACGCTCCTCGCACTGAGAGGCCTCAAACAAGTAAGTTACTTTTTATCATAATATACTAAGTAAAGTCGTTACATTAGGGACTTGTTACAAAGTTTTCCATTTCAGAATTGACTTTTATATTGTATCAATGAATTGCATTCATAGATTGCATAGTCTTGAAGGTATACGAGTACAACTTCTAAACAAAACATACTACAGTCATCACCATGCCAGTACCTAAGCTCTAGAAGGGAATGTATAAAATTACTTTTTTCCTCTCAATACAAGTTATATCTATTTTATTAAAGATGAATTTACACAATGCGATTTCAAGCCATACGATATCGTATTGCACGGCTATTTTTCACTTTGTGCTCCTCGTATTGCGATTTGTCATACACACGGCGGCGAAATTCGGCGAATACAAAAATTTGAGAATCACTGAAAAGCGATACAATTTATTTGTATCTCTTTTCAGAAAATCTGAAATCAGTGCGATAGATTACTGATACCGACAAACAGCGTCTGAATCACTGAACGGTACATATGAGTTTCTTCGATCATTGTGACTGCTACGGATACAGCAGTCGCAGATAAAACACTCAATTAATTTCAAAAGAATGTCTTTTTACCATACAAATAAGCCAAAGTCACCATGAACGGTGTAAACCATAGTCGAAGAGAGAACACTTCAGAGAGCAAAATGTCAACAAACACTCGAAGTCGTAAAAATGAGTAAAAACCAGTGAATTGATGGCTGCATTTAGCTACAACTTACGTCTGATGAAGATAGCAATGCCACAACTATAAGTACTCATAAAAATAATCAACCTAATTAAAACAAATGCGTGGGAAAGGACTGTACGGGACCGAAAAGAGTGGCGTATACTCAGCAGTGGGTGCAACCGGGATGAATAAATAGATAGAAAACAAATGGATTCTTTCATCGGCACGTTCAATGGGCGGGGCAAAGATAATCGTATAAAAATCGCATCGTGTAAATGTACCTTATGGCCTATTCTGTTTGTGATTGTAACAAATACAGAGCCACAAACTTATCTGGTCCGTTGAGAGAGACGCTGTTATCGCATTTGGCGTTTGCAGAAAAATCTATTAATAAATTCGTTAGTTCCTCTATTGGCCACCGGTCCAGATAAGTTTGTGGCATTGTACATAGTTCTAGGTCAGGCTATCAGATATAAAAGTAAAAAAAAAGTTAAATAATTTAGTTTCTTATTGTTAATTTTTTTTTGTTTACTTACCGTATTTTTTATTCTAAAATTAGATATAATTCCGTCCAACGAAGACAGAAATGACATAGACAACTCGGTTACTACACAAGCGCCGAATGGTATGAGCTAAAGCTTGAAGGGTTATTTTGTAAAGCTTTTTTGTGTAGCTTTCATTGGGTGTTTGTTCATTATTTCCATCATACGGCCATTCTTATTAAAAAGTTAAGTAAGGACTTGCTAATCTCGAGACGCACTGTTTTGGTTTCATAAACGAATTTTAGTCAGCGTTATCGCACCGTTATACAGGGTGTAACATTTAGAATAGTCAGTAGGGGAAAGTCTGAAACTATAAGACATACGAAGATCTATTCTTAGGTCATCGATTTTAGTAAAAAAAGGAAAACTGCATTTAAAAGATAACTTGTACTCAGCTCGGGAATCGAACCCGGACTTTTTGAAAAATGAAACTAACATGATTGATCAACTATAGAATCCTTTGCTTCTTCGGGATTCAAACTCAGCACTCGCAACAAAAACTAATTGTGCTCTCTTGTTGTGGAACAATGTAGGTACTATTATGTCCAGCTAACTTGATATTGATCCAGTTAAACTTATAAGAAAATAGGTTCATAACTTACATGACGTTTATTATCGAAGACCACAATCATTTTCACGCTATGACGGGGCTTTTTGCTTAATTTATTTTGTTTTTTATTTATGTTTTAATTTCATCAATTTTTTTAGGACGTTACGATCCTTACTCCACCGAAAGGCCAAGCGACCCTAACGATCGCAATCGACCTGGATCAAGATACCCATACGATGTTAATCAGCCTGGCTCAAATTATCCTTATGGCTCTAACCAACCTGGTCCAAACGACCCTTACGGTTCCAATCAAGCAGGTTCTAATAATCCTTACGGTTCCAACCAAGCTGGTTCAAACAACCCTTACGGCTATAACCAAGCTGGATCAAACGATCCTGACGGATCTAACCAAGGTGAAACAAACGACATTTACGGCTCCAGCAGACCAGGTTCCGACCCGAATGAAGCAAATCCAGACACAAACAGTACTATTTCTTTTTATTTTCCTATATACTTTAGATCTTTGTTGCTCAATCTAACTTTATTTTTATTTATTTAGATCAATATGGTGGAGGTAGATATCCTGGACAGGGAAGTCAAACTGGGCAAACTTACCCCGGCTCTACTGGGGGTAAAAATACATTTATAATTTATCATTTTATTTGTTTTTTTTTATTTGCACAATTTTATTTACTTTCTTATTTTTTTCATTCATAGGCTCATCTGACAGTAACGGCGGTGGTGATTCTGCCAGAGGTAACATACTTTTAAATTGATAGCAACATATCTGAGAGACATTAAATTTAATTAAAAATCAAATTAGGTGCATCGGTTGCCTGCAAAAGTTTTGAATGGCGTTGCGAGAATGGCCCTTGCATTGACGTCCGACAGCGGTGCGACGGTCACGTCGATTGTCCGTTCGACGACAGCGACGAATTTGATTGTCCTGCAGGCAGTAAGATAAAAATCATCAAAATTAACACCTTGATTTTGGCAAAACTTTCCGTGGTTGTGGCGTTAATAGGTTCAGCTTAACAATATAATCCAATTTGTTTTTAATAGTACAATACTGAATAATAAATACCTTAATTGTACGACTTTCTAACAAAACAAACTACTAAATTAGTGGTGTGATGTTTTTAAAAACGAAATGTTTTAAATTTATGCTATAAAGAAAATTTGTTGCTCAATATTTTGGATTGAGGCTGATATGAGTAACAATAACAATAATAAAATATTTATTTGTTTTTCTCTCACAAACTAAAAAAATAAAAAATAAGTAGGTATAGGTACATAAAAATATCCCAAAAGGTATATTACATACTAAACAATAACATTCCTACAAAATATTAACTTAAGTAAGTACTGCTATTTTTCTGCACTACAGACAGACTGAATAAAACTGTCCAATGGCGAGTTGGACTCGCGGACGAAGGGTTCTGTATCTATATAAAAGGCAAATAATCACATTTATTGTATGGGACCTGCCTTAAATATTTATTTTATTCTGTTTTTAATATTTGTTGTTAAAGCGGCAACAGAAATATATCATCTGTGAAAATTTCAACTCTCTATCACAGTTCATGAGATACAGCCTGGTGACAGACAGACAGACGGACGGACAGACAGACAGACAGCGAAGTCTTAGTAATATCGTTCCCGTTTTATTCTTTGGGTACGGAACCCTAAAAATAGATATTAAATCCTGTACTTACGTTTTTTCAAATAGGTACTCAGTAATTTGTAAAGTAAAATTTAATGATACCGACACATATATTCAATTAATCACGTTAAATTATAAAAGTTTGCCATTATCATAAATTTTAATATAATAATAACCTTCGCAAATTATTCAACCTTCTTTCTTTCCTATCAAAAATAAGAAGTATTTATGGTTTTACTTATATTTATTTTATCAAAACAAATGTATATATAATTATTTTGTACAAAACAATGAGATAACTTGGTGGTTGAAACTCTAACAAAATATTTGTATCGTCGTTTAGTTTTTAGGAAGTTTCAAATATTACTAAAATAGATAAACATTGATTGAAGATAATACGCTGAACGGCAATACAAACATTCTATTATAATAACAATATTTAACCATATAGACGTCAAAATTAAAAATAAAATATAATAACATTAAATAAATAACAGGATACTGCAATAAAACGTCGTTTTGCGGTGGTGCATGGTCTTTATTTTTCTTTAAATTTTAAATTTAGAAATACTGAGTGATTTCTAATAATATGATTTTTTTAGGTCCCGTTGCATTGAGCCTCACGACGTATCCAGATAATCAATCCATCAGATTTGGTGAGTTTCTTTTTGTTTTTATTGTGTATCTAAAAATATACTTACAACAGATTGTTATTGACGAATGTAATGTTTACAAAAATAGAATCATTCTCAGAAATTGAACTATACAAACTTAAAAGATTATTAAAATATTTTTTGGAGCTTTTACATTTTATAATTTAAGTGACTTATAAAAATATATTTTTGTAAGCAATCAAGTTCTTACCTAAGTCACAATTTTTGAAACTAAAAACCAATGAGTATTATATAAAAAAATTGTTCGTTTTGCCAAAATTTGGATAAAATAGTAGCCATGGATACTCAGGTAAGATCTTACTCAATACTCGTATAAAGGTCCCTACGGAACCTTGGATTTGGTACGTATTTACCTAAAACTTCGTAGTTTTAAGTTGTTGCCGTTCAGAATAAAATAACTTACTCAAAAAGAAGCCTTAATATAACGATCTAAACAAAAATGCATTTGAAAAATGACCTTTTCACTACAAAAGTTACGAAGATTATTTTATTGGTGGTGGTACAGTTTCTATGTTGTTTTTTATTAAATTAGTAGCTTATAATAATTATGTAGTTAGTTTTTATATAAATTATAATCTATTATTGTTTCTTACATGGTGGTGGAACAGCCAACTTTGGTGAGTCGGTTTTGCCTGAATACTAGTCATTGGGCAAAATAACCGGTTTCATAACTAAGGAATGATTAATTTTTAGTTTGGGTTTTATTATACATTTATAAACACAATAATTATTAAATATTTATTTACAGCGTTGATATTATAATACTCCATAATTATTTATTATTTTGTACTCATACATAATTCACATTGACACCTTACAGTTCAAACAACATAATTATATTAGTGGTGCAGTTATTAATTCATCAGTAATATTTTAATACTATTTATTTATATATCGTTTGCTATGCATGAATCAGCAAATGGTAACTTAAATACCTAATGGTCAATTTTGTTTGGTTTCATATTAATTTAATAAAAAATATAACCTTATTACACGTTTTATCATTGGTACCTACTCACACAGTACAGAAACACACTTCAGAAGTATACATAAACTGTTATATTTGGGTTGTTTATTTTAGTATCATCGAATGCTGCATTATGGATCAAGGGGGACTCTGTTTTTTATGTGCATTTTGTAAGATGATGAATAACTTAGGTGGTGATGTGGTGTTCCAATGTCGTGATGAGGGCCCGAGACGTGCCCATGTGCGTTGGGTTCGAGACGGCGGAAGATCTCTCAAACCTGGCTCTATTGACAACAACGGACGTCTTGAGATCTTCCAAGTTACTGTGAGTAGAAACACCCTTAATACAATATGTTTTTGGCCTTTTTGCAGCACAGTCAGCTCCACACGTATTGACCATGACAATGTTTTTCTTGATTAAGCTGAGATAATTTAGGTGCTGGGCCTATTCCATCTTATTCTTAGATATTTTTCGTAGTTGCAAGCACTATAGCATTCCATTGAGTTTAGGCATATGTTGCCTCTTAATCCCGTATTCCAGTAGGAAAGGTAGGACTGTAGGAAGGGCTCAATTTTTGGGCAATTTTTGGAACGAAGTTCCTCTTCGGTTGGTATCGGATGGAGGCTTGACAAAAAAAAACCGGTCAAGTACGAATCCGGCTCGCACACCGAGAGTTCCGTACAAAGACCTAAGTAGGAACGTATAGCAGTGCAGTTAGGTACTACTGACATACACCAAAGATATTAGATACACGTACATGAGAAGGGAAAAACATTATTTTTTAATTATTCGTCATAAATCGAAAACATAAAAATGACATCCCACATGACATCAACTCCCTTCAAAATTTTGCCCCCCATTCCTTGCATTAGACCTTGTTTT
Organism: Epirrhoe alternata; assembly: GCA_963565295.1. Classification (NCBI taxonomy): domain Eukaryota; kingdom Metazoa; phylum Arthropoda; class Insecta; order Lepidoptera; family Geometridae; genus Epirrhoe; species Epirrhoe alternata. Next base: position 10,278,621 of record OY751375.1, read on the forward strand.
TTTGTGATTTAACTACAAATATACGGTTTTAGACTTTTCCCTGTATTTGTTGTCTAAGAAGATACCACTTGTAAAATTTTATTGTTCTAGGTCAACGGGAAGTAAGTACCCTATTTTGATTTATTGAACGTCAAATTATACGTTTTTTTCGGCATAAACGGTCGTATCTTTTTCTGCGTTAACTTACAAGTCTAATTTTTTCACAACATAAAGGGCCCAAAACCCTGAGTATATGGATTAAATTCTCTCGATACCTCCACGCGTTCCCGAGATAAAGGGTCTTGACAGACAGGCGCACGAAAAAGTGATCTTATAAGGGTTCCGTTTTTTCCTTTTGAGGTACGGAACCTTAAAAAGTGTTATTTTTTTGCATCACCACCCATGTATAGGTCAAATCGTCATAAAGTGCGCAGTCGCAAAACAGTTCATAGATTGTTACATTGTTAGTAAGGAAGAGCATTTCTAGGATTAGTAAAATGTAAATCAAGTACATCCGTAAAAAAAATTGTGCGTAAAGTGGGCTAAGTATTAAGTATATCAGTTCTGTAGGCAAAGTGGTGTGCAAGTATATGATTAGCAATCGTGTTACTTTTATGACAGATCTTATTGCAGAAACACTTACCCCTTACGCATCGGACAGGGTTTTTACACATTGTATATTTTTTTGCAGTTGGCTGACAGCGGAATTTACATCTGTCAGACAACGGACTACCTGGGCCAACCAGGTTCTGAAGTGAGAGTGACGCTTACCGTGAACAGGCCCCAGCGACGTTAGTGCTATTTTTGTACCCATATTCTATTCTATTCCAAAACAAGGAAATTTTTTTCAGTTTGTATTGAAATAGCATATACATTCTTAATACATTTTTGTGTCTGAAGTTAGAACTACAATTTTATTTCATGGGAATTGTTTGATATAAAGTATTTTTTATTAATTTCAGCGGTAACAACAAGGCCACCATTCGTACCATGCAACTATAATGAGGCCACTTGTGGCAATGGAGAATGCATACCCAAATCCGCCGTATGCGACGGCAAAGTGGACTGCTCAGACCGATCGGACGAAGACAATTGCAGTAAGTTTGACATCATCTACATATTACCAAAAAAACAGGTTCTTTCTAAAGCCACGTCTATCCCAACTTTGAAATCTCAAAAGTAAAAAGTTGATAAAGAAAATACACTTTCGCCTACTTTGGTGGAAGCTTGTAAAATTCTGTCATCCGGCGCATATTAGTTATATGTTTTTCATCACATAACTTTGTTGGAGCTCTACAATCTAAATAGTCGAGTTTTAATCTTATAATTCTTGTTTCAGATTATAACGGCAGATGCGAACCCAACCAGTTCCAATGCGAGAACCGCAAATGCGTGCTAAAGTCTTGGCTCTGCGACTCAGACGATGACTGCGGAGATGGCTCTGACGAGAAGAACTGCCCCGCTATGGATCCTAATGCAGCTTGTCTGCCAATAGAGTTCGCATGCCACTCAAATTCTCAGTGCGTGCCTAGGAGCTTCCATTGCGATGACCACAATGACTGTATTGACGGCTCTGACGAAATTGGATGTGGTAAGTGGACTTATGGTGATTGATGGGAACGTTTATTCGTGAAAAATATGAGGAAATTCTTCAAATATTATTAATAATTTTGTTTTTGATTTTGTTGGATGAAATGCTGATATAGGCTATCGACTACAAATAAGCTTTTTTTCAGCTAAAATCTACATCACCAAAACTCCCAGCCCCGCGAACGTAAGGTTGAACCCCGGAGAGACTCTGACCTTGACCTGCGAAGCAATCGGCGTGCCAGAACCTATCATCTCATGGCGTTTGAACTGGGGACACTTGCCACCAAAGTGCGTCGAGAGTTCCAGAGCTGGAGTTGGCAATTTGACCTGCGTGAATATGATGGTACGTCTGGTAGTTGACCAACCATATTTCCTAGATATCTTAGCGTTTCAACTTAAACCAATTGCTTGTAAAATAATCATATTAAATAAGTATGAGTCACCTAGCTTTTGGGTCTTCAATGCAACGACAGTCGGATGGGGTTTCCCAAAAACGTAGGTTGCCTTTATTTTAAATTTTTAAATAAGTTTACATTTAATGAGAGACAAATTATCAGGACTGTTGCAATTGGATCTTCATAACTCGTCCTGTCTTAGGTGGTAGTATTGTGTAGACAAAGTGTGTTTAACTTTTTATTTTTTACTGTGACAGCCGGAAGATAGTGGAGCATACTCTTGTGAAATCATTACCATCAAAGAATCTGTGTTTGCCACTCCTGATTCCATCGTGTTTGTAAGCCAAACGGATCCCTGCCCTGATGGATACTTCAACAAGTAAGCACACTGTCATAGCTATACTAAATATAAGTATCTAGAGTCTGAAGCGCTCGTGGTCGTGCTTGCTTAGTCGTTCTTGATAGATCGTCGAAGTTAAGCAACGTTCGAAACGGTCTGTAAGTGGATGGGTGACCGCCAGTGGCATTTTCATCTGAGCGCTTCCGTGCTTCGGAGGGCACGTTAAATTGTCGGTCCCGGCTATTTAAGTCGTTAAGCCATGACGGAGGCCTTTAGGCGGCCTAAAAACTCCGTCACCAGAGTTGGCCACTGACTCATACGAACTTACTTACTTTAGTATCTAGAGTTAGCTATAGCTAACTCTAGATTTATAAGTCTCAACATTAGAGCTCTTACGGTGAATAGAAACCATAATTTAGAAAACTATTTGGGGTTGAATCCTGAAGAACAGCTGTTGGCTGTACGAGAATATCTCGGATGCTCTAGAAGAATTGTACTAGCCGTAGCAAAGCGTGGAAGAGGACAGCATGGGACTGATTCGCGTCATATAAAAGAGGTCTTACCTGGTTGAACACCAGCAATGGGTGTATCCAGGCTGAATTAGACATAGAGAAGAAGACCTGTTCCTTCTATAGTGTTTTTTATCCGTTTTACAGTGAGGCTCGTTCTCAGAGCGAATGCATCCGCTGCTTCTGTTTCGGCAAGTCCTCAAGATGTCACAGCGCTGACTTGTTCACCTACAATATGCCCACTCCACTCGGAGAAGGCGGCACTAGGCTGCTTGGCGTTGCACTGTCTGGCGACGGTGAAGTGAGAACTGATCCGTCCATCATCAACCATTACTACTACGAGTCGATGAGGAATGGTGCTTCAGTGAGTATCTTGTCCTTGAAATCTATTCGCTTCCAAAATGTCGTGGAATTGATTTGTATTATTTTGTCGTAAGAATCAGAAATTGTGATTTCTGATTCTTACGGTACTAACTCGGAAGAAACATTTTATTAATTGAACTTGCATCTATTTTGTGGTTCGAGAGCGTACAATCCTGTCATCAGAGAATGCCATTGGCCATACTTAGTTACTGGTAATAAAATTCCGTGTTTTGTTACATTTTCCTTGTTACTCTTTACTACTGCTACCAACGTTTTAATAGAAACGAATTATGCGCTTATAAACGTTGATTTCAAATAAAAAGTATTTATTTTCAAATCCTCGTTGACCTCCGTGGCGCAGTGAGCGAAAGCCCGCTTGCGACGCAGAAGGTTGCAGGTCGGATCCCCGCCGCGGGAAAAATGTTTGTAGGTCAAGTATTTCTCGGGACATTCATCATAAAAAAAGTGTGAAAAGTCCAGTTATTATTATTTATTAATGCATCTAAGGTCGGTATAAAACAAATGCAAATCTTACATACGAATTTTAGGTGACGAAGCTGGCATCCCTCGATGATAACAGATTGGGCAACTTCCATCCATTCCTTACGCTGCCAGAGTCTTACAACGGCAACCAGCTCACGTCTTATGGAGGACACATCAAGTACACCATTAGACCACATACAAAGTTCCCACAGATGGATGACACTCCATCTATTATAGTCAAGGTCAGTATCTTTAAACTTAAATTTTTGGAGACCTTTTTGGGAGAGCCTTATTACCAACGTTGTTAAAAGAAGTTACCTAGTAATTAAATTAAAACTTATTTCCTTTACTACTTGCGCAATGGACACAGCACTACACATTATATGCACCTGATATTGTGCCTGAAGATGAGTTACCAGCTGTTATTGTCAAGGTTAGTTTTCTCTTGTAAGGGTGTTTGGCACAACCAAGACGAAGGACAATTTTATCAGTCTTGTATGTAATTGCCATGTTTGTGCCATTATAGGTACGTGTGCTTAAACGACGTTGATGAGTGAGGTCTCAGTCGTTTTTTTTACGATACCTACGCAATTTGTTGTTTGTCATTATTAATATTCTAGGGTAAATACGCAACCCTGTACCACGTTCCCCGAAATGACATCTCAACGTCGGAGTTCACTATTGAAGGTCGTTTTATACCGGAATACTGGGAGAAGGCTGGCCCGAACGGTTACCTCATACCGGCTACCAGAGAAGACATCATGATGGCGTTAGTACCTACCTACATTCTAAAAACTTAGGATCTTCACTAAAGTTTATCAATTTTGTTTTTTGAAATCACCATCCTCATAACTTTAAAAAGGATAAGGGCCCTTTTGTTTTACATTATGGATGCACAACTTAAGTTATTTTTATGTTGCTTTTTATGGTCTACCTATACTATAATATATAGTAAATATACATATTAATCGTATTCTATACCTTATACATTTCAACTAAACTCGAAGTTTTAAAATGGTTTCTTTCTTAAAGTTAATCATGTTTTTTCTTAAAATCTCAATTAAAAAACTCTACCCATTCTAAGATAATATAAATCTGATTACCCATTTCCCATTTTCCCTACAGATTGGATGCTGTTGACATGATTCTACTCCGCGCTGACAATAACAATGCTGGTGTGAACATCACAGACTTCGTTATGGAATCTGCCCAGCACATGAACAGTGGTCTTGGAGCCGCCAGCTTGGTCGAGGAATGTACTTGCCCAGAGGGATACGATGGACTTTCTTGCCAGGTTTGTAGAATTCAGAATAAATAATAGTCGGCGATTATAACTTGACTTCCAGGACAATGAGACTACGGATTATCTAGGCAGTCTCGAAAGAGATAGTGAAAAGATTACAATCAACTTGACTTACAGGGCTATAAAACTATAAACTTTTGAAACAGACTCAAAAATAAGTAAAGATGGTATACTGTGTGCATTGCCAAAAGAACAAAATCTATCTACCGAGAGTGGAAGTAATAATGCCTTCAAGTGGAACATCACGAGCCATAATTAAAGTAAATAAATTACAGGGTGACCTGTTCATATAAAACATCATGCAAAATAATCTAACCAATCTTGGTAAATTAAAAACTAGGTATTTAGCACACCCCATACTCCCCATACCCATACTCATATGAAATAATACGAATGAAGAGTCATTATCCGTAAAATGCACTAAAATAAAAATCTCTCCAAACTTCAGATTCTTATTGAAGAAGTACTTCATAAATCTACGTAATACTGATTTCCAGTAGTCTAAACTACAAATAACTTTCCAGAAATGCAAGCCCGGCTACGTAAGAGAGAACAGTGGGCCTTGGTTAGGCCCGTGTGTGCGTAAGACTTGCCCACCCGGCACCTACGGCGATCCAGCGACGGGCAATGCCTGCAAGCCTTGCCCTTGCCCACTGACAAACAAAGATAACCAGTTCGCCACCACCTGCTCTCTTAGATCTAATGGTTCAGTTGTTTGCGACTGCTTCTCTGGGTAAATATCATCATATTATTCACAATTCATTACGAGTAGGTATGATAATTATTGAATTATGATGTGATTGGCAGAATTTTGTTTATGTGATGTTGACTATTGTGTGATTAGTGCACGTAGAAGACATCCAGCTATAGAGTTATCCAGCTATCCTAATCCTAATATAATATAATCAATGTGAAAGTTTGTGAGTGTGTTTGGATATTTGGATGTGTGTATGTTTGTGTATCAATCACGCCTAAACCAGTGAACCGATTTGGATGAAACTTGGAATAGGCGTAGCTGACCTGGAATAGCATATAGGCTATTCAAAATGTTGGTACCACGCGGGCAAAGCCGCGCGCAGAAGCTAATAAATTCATAAATCTAGCACGGAAATATCTTATTTTTTTAAGTTCTCGCACATTTTTTGCTAGATCTACTATTTAAGCTTGCCCAAAAATACAAGGTCAATACCAAAAAGGTTTCTCTAGAGATTTCAGTCGATAAAATAAAAAAAATGCATTTATTACAGATCATAATATCAAAGTTATTCCTTGAGTAATCAATATATCAATATTTGTACCTATAGTGTTCATTTACTACAATGCAAATATTTCTATCAGATACGAAGGCCAGACCTGCGAGAAATGTGCCGCAGGCTTCGAAGGAAACCCACTAGTGGTTGGAGACAAGTGCCGAGTGCGTCCGTCACACAACTGCAACGAGATTGGAACCAGACACGAACAGGTCTTGGAGTGCGTTTGCAAGGATAATGTACAAGGACGCTACTGTGACCAGTGCAAGAACGATTCTTTCTATCTCTCCAATGACTTCAGGTAAATAAGAAAATAGAATAATTGATTGATTCATCAATATTATGCCAAGCAGCTCGGAAAAGACACTACTCGTTCAGCTCTAGTGTTGTTTTCGGACTCCTGCACCCCTCGAAAATGCTTCGCTTTCCACACAAAATAGGTATAAGCTTCCGGGGATACAGTCAGAAGCTACCTCCAACAAAACAAAATCGTCTTAATTTCTTTACAAAAAAAAATCCATCCATATACAATTAAATGAAAAAATAAGTATTGAGATAAAATAAAGTCGGCCATTCAGGTTCTTTCTTCTTCATAATAAGGCTGGGCCCAAAGATCAAAAGTGCTGGCCATTAAAAATAAAAGCCACACCAATTATGTAAATCCGAGTATTTTTCGGTATGGCACTATGTCTCTAAGTCCACTACTTCAAAAGATTTTATAAGTTGATAAATCTGGAGTTTCATACAAAATTTTTTTACTTACAAAATCATTTGAAATAGTTGACTTAGAAACTTGGTGTCATATTGAAAAATACTCTGATTGACTTCCCCAAGTGGTGATATTTTCGTTGACCGGCACGTTTCACTTCTGGGCCCAAAATGAATGACAACCTTTTCATTGTTTTTGTCTTATACTAGCGCCGTATTTACATACGCAACAAACATTTCAGACACGGCTGCGCGCTTTGCTTCTGTTCCGGCGAGTCCCAGCAATGTATGAGCAGCAATCTTCGCCGTAAGACCACAACTATCAACTTCAATGTACCCGAAATAGTTGACCAAGTTAAAGTGTACAACACACAACCTCAAGGAAATGGAAACTTCAGATATACTGCGCCAGTGGAGACTAACCTTAGGCCTTTGCTAACTAGAGGTGGCTTAGGGCTGTCTGGATTGGATAGATCGCGCCCAACTGTTTATTACTGGAGTATGCCTTTGAGGTGAGTTCTTAATATCGTCATTGTCTTCCTGCCCTTGTCCGCTTCTTTAATACTATCATGTTCCTTGTCCCACTGTACTATGTGGGGTTGGCAAAACATTGTAATTTCACTTCAATTTCCCTTCGGATTTTTGATATTTTTATTGTAATTACTTACACTAAACATTGTCAGAAAAGTAACAAATTTTCTGTAGGTGAATGTATACTGATGGATTATGCAAATTTAGAGGCATAGTAAAATGCACCTGGAAATTTCTTACCCATATCATCCTTCACACAGTCCATCCATCATTTCTTTGGTCTGCCTATTCCCAACACTCAGATCCATACATTACGACAGGTCTTATGATCGTTTTGTAAATTTTCCCCTTTATTTTAAGGGGCATATTATGTGGGTCGCACGGGTTGTTCCTATGACCTGTCGCCATTTCATCCATCCCGCATTTATTCTGTTTTTCACGTCCCGGTCAATATTGCCATCGTTCTGGATTAATGAACCAAGGTACCGGAAATCGCAGCAAACTGGCAGTTCACTTAAGGGCCACAGGTTCATGCCTATAAATTACTCACAACCGAATGATACAATATTAGGTATATCAGACGCGATGTCCCAACGGGGTTCTTGTTGTGAAATAAATTACTTGAAGCACTGAAGATATTGACTTGAACTGTAATAATACGTAATCCTTGCAGTTTCGCTGGTAACAAGGTGACAGCCTACGGAGGTTACCTGCGTTATACCCTCGATAACGTTCCCAGCTACGTCGACTCAAGACTAATAAAGAACAAAGCCGCTGATATTCAACTTTTAAGCGTAAGTATTCCTGAAATCATAAAAAGGGGCCAAAAACAAGTGATTGTGCATCAAAGACTCACCGTCTTACTACAAAAAAATATAAACCGTGTTTAGCGAAGCACTAAATCACGATATCTAGAGAAACGATTTCAAAATACCATCACAAGCTAATTATAATTAAATTATAAATTATTTTTACAGGACAACCATCTAACATTCCAATACTTCGGCAATTTCCAACCTACTTATGAAGGTCTTCTGAATGTGAGCGTTCAACTTTTGGAGAAAGGATGGCAGAGGTAACAATTATTTCTACATGTCCAATGAATATACGATTCCAGTTGTTCTATCCCTGCAGTACTGCGGGATAGTCGTAGATTTGTTTCTGTGTGCGTAAGCAATATGGGCTCTCATCATGGAGCGTTCCGCTTATGCACACAGAAACAACTGTCTGTATCTGTTTAATGAATGTAATTTCTGACGAACAAACTCTTACAGATCTGACGGCAAGGAAGTTCCCCGTGAACATTTCTTACTGGCCTTGGCTGATGTCAAGACCATTCTGATCAAGGCTACCTACGCAACCGATGCCATCGCCACTCCTATGTATGCCAGTATAGAAACTGCTGCTTCTGACGGAGATGGTCCAGCTGCTTTACATGTGGAACAGTGTGTGTGCCCAGCAGGGTATATTGGAACATCTTGCGAAGACTGTGCTCCTGGATACACGAGGTAAGCAAAGTCAAAGTCAAAAAGGATTTATTCAGTAGGACCGCTAGTAGAGCAGTGTTGAATTTCATAGTACATTAGAACCTTTACAAAGACTGTGCTCTTGGAATACATGAGGTAAAATTGCTAGCTTTCTACTCGTTGGCTTGTATTGAGAGTGCTGTCTCTGTAAGATAATGTTCCAGCTGCCTTACACGAGAACAGTGTAGTAGATATTATTATATTGTGAAACAGTGGGAACTTAGGTAAGTACCTATATTGGAACGACTTTACTCCTGGAATCTATTGTATTGTAAGTGACTGATATTCCTCAAAAACCAAGTATTTTGTATTTAAATTATATTTTTTGTATTACAGAGGAAACGGTGGTCTGTACTTGGCACACTGCGAGGCTTGTCAATGTAACGGACACTCTAACAACTGCCACCCTGAAACTGGACAATGCTATGTAAGTTACAGTTTTATTATCTTGGATAAGTAATATCTTGGCTTCTATTCTAAAGGTTGAGAGTTCGATCCCGGCTGTGCACCAATGGTACTAAAATGAATCTAGAAGTAGAAGGAAAACAGCAAGACAACTACGTTTTCAAATAAAACTTACTGGATTTGAAATGATACGTAATAGATTATTCTTGAGGTTCTCTACCCGTCTGAGATATCACTATGATCTCTTAGTGGATTTGATTAGTGGATCAGTGTCCAAAAAGTCAGATAAATACCACTGTTTGTTAATTTTCAGGAATGTTTGGACAATACTGATGGACAACGTTGCGAACTTTGCAAGGACGGCTATGAGCGTGACGGTTACGACCATTGCGTTGCCATCCAAGGCATTTCCACTGTGACTCCATGCCGGTGAGCTTATTACTAAAATCCCTTTAACGAGTTTACGGCACATAGATGTCATCTATTTATTACTAAAATCCCTTTAACGAGTTTACGGCACATAGATGTCATCTATTTATTACTAAAATCCCTTTAACGAGTTTACGGCACATAGATGTCTTCAAAGTATCCTTTTAAAATGATAAAAAAAGTAAGTAAGTCAGACTAGAGACATCAAAGGATATTAATAGAATGAAAATGTCTACCTGCGGATGGAATGATATCTTTTGCAAAATGTAAACTATGTAAACAACATTAATGTTTTTTTTTTTTGAGTTAAGCTTAAGTATTTTGTTCAATTAGGAAGGAGGTCTCCATAATACAGGCTAACCTAGTTTGGAGACCATTACCGTCTTACCCATGTAACTGTTCTTGATCAATAAAAACATTATTTATTTATTTAAATGTGGGCATGTTCCAAAATCTGTTTGGACGAGCCTCTAATACAATAATGCGGACATCAATCTATACTAATATTATAAAGAGGAAATATTTGTTTGTTTGTTTGAATGGCTCCGAAGCTACTGGACTGATTTGAAAAATTATTTCACCATTAGAATCCTACATTATCCCTGATGAACATAGGCTATATTTTATCCCGTGAAAGTGAAGTTTAGGGACCGCAGGTAACACCGCGACGGACAGCTATTATTATAGAAAGAGAATGTCCAGCACACTGTCTACCTGTCACTGTCTACACAACGAATAAAGTCGTAATCCTTTATTGTAGGTATACCTATTTCCAAAAAAAATAAACTATAGCTTTGAAATTTGGCATTTTCAGCTGCGACCCTAGGGGAGAAGCGGAGCCTTGCGATGTTGACGGCACATGTACTTGCAAGAGGTACGTGGACGGAGGAAACTGCGACCGCTGCCGACCCGGTACATATGGACTTGACGCTAACAACCCCGATGGATGCACCCCTTGCTTCTGCTCCGGTGCTACCACTGAGTGCCATGAGGTATGCACTTTTTAAATGCTTATGGATGTGGTTGGGAACTAATGAAACACCTTGTTCAAGGACACTAGGCATTCATATCTCAGGCTACGATCTACATTGTATTCTAAGTTTCATCCAAATCAGTCTGGTTGGAACAAAAATAAACTTACAAACTTTCAGATGTTTCTTTAAGTGGTATTGGAGGAGGCTTATTTACTCAGCAGTAGGCTATTCTACAGCAGACACAGTAGGTATTATTAAAATATTTAGCCTATAAGTATAAGTTTTTGTCTTTGTTTCGCAGGCGATGAATTACTACCGAGCCGCACTTCCCGCTCCAATATTCGGCGACAACTACGGAGGCTATACCATAATGGACATCAACGCTGAAACTGTTATCAACGATCAGTTCGTACCCAATCCAGACAGAAGCGAGCTGATGTATGTCTTCTCATTCAACCCTGATAAGGACCTTTACTGGTCACTACCTGTCTTCCCTGGTAAGCATGTTTAATGTTTGTACTTTTACTTGAATTGAATTCTGCTTAAAATCTACTTATTACTCGACTGTCAAAGGTAGGGTTAAGTTTTTCGCACGTATCTTGTAGTAGGTACCTACATATGTATTATGTATTGTAATGCGTTACATTTGTTTGTTCCATCGTATCTTCCAAACAACTCGATGGATTTCGACATTTAGGGTATCGTTAGTTTCGTTTTAATAACCTAAATGTCATAAGATACGTTTTTAAAAAAAAATCGAAATTGCAGATCTTAAGAGCGAAATAGGAATACTTTAATAAAAAAAGTTAAGCATTCAAGTGGGGTATCAAAATAAAGGAAATGAAAAGAAGATTACAAAAAATTATGTCATGTTTAAACTTAGTTTTGAATAACAAATTGGGGATTAATGCATGCAAATGGTTAATCATAGTTTTGGTACCCCACCTACGTATTGCAAAATCTCAAAAATTTACTTTCTTGCTGTCGGGTTTTTGATTTTTTTTATTTCAAGTTGACAACTGTCTTCAAAATATGAAAAGGAACTCTGCTATTCAGTTTATTATTGTGACTCTAGGAAAAGTAAATGTAAAATAAAAAAAATGATTTGACACTTTTTCATTTAACTAGGAGAGTGCTTGGCCTAGCGAGGAGGCGGCTGATAGAGGAGAATGGAAGAAGATGTTGTGCCGACCGACGGAAAATTTCGACGGATTTTTTCTGGTAACTAACAAAATATTTTTTTTACAGGCAATAGAGTTCTCTCGTACGGAGGTTACCTTGCCTTACGCCAAGAGTTTACAAGCAACGATGGAAACGCAGTGTCAGTGCAAGGCAATGACGTCATCCTAATCGGTGACGACGTCTCATTGGCCTGGTACAACCCTAACGTTCTGCGCTCTGGAGAATCTTTGGTCAGTATTTAAGATAAGATTATTTATTTACATACATACATACATAAAATCAAGCCTCTTTCCCAAAGGGGTAGGCAGAGACCACGGGTCTCCAGTCACTACGATCCTGACACACAACTTTCGCCTCATTCACTCTCATTACATTCTTCATACATGCTCGTCGGTTTAGGGTACTTTTGACCTGGCCCTTCTCCAAAATGTCGTCCAAAATGTCCAAATTATTTATTTATTAACTTAATATTCTTCTCATCACGATGACCCTCTTCCCTCCTCATAACATGCCCATACCACTGTATGGGCATGTTGTGTGGAAGAGGCATGTTTCAAACTTCCTCATCAATAAGTACTTATTCCTGATTTTGTCCATTCTTGTAATTCCACACAACTATTTCCATCTCAACATTCGCATTTCAAGTTTCTATAAAACGAAACTATAAAATCAAACTGATTGTCGTTTCGAAACCGATAATTTTGTAAATCATAAGTACCTACCTACTACATATTGATTTATAGAATGATACATTTACTTATTATTAATAAATAAATGTAACGATAGCTGAGGTTTTCAATGAAATATCCATTTATTGAAATTCCACGGCATATAGTCGTATCTACGAAAATGCATCTTTATATTAACTAGCAACTCTCTATCACAGAGCTACCAAGTACCGCTGCGTGAGCAAGAATGGACCCACCTCAACTCGGCCGTTCCTGCCGACCGAAGTGACTTTATGCACGTTCTGAAGAGTCTTAGGCGAGTGCTGATCAAGGCAACTCTATCCGAGTCTACCTTGATGACAAGCATCGCAGACGTCTCTATGGATTTCGCCACTGAACAGTATCAGTTGAACGCTCAAACCGCCACAGGAATCGAGGTAAGCTCATATTTTAATTCATTGGGTAAGATACAATCGATTTCTTCTGACAATTCTTCAATTCAATTCATTCAATCTACAGCCTCAGAAGGATTCATTCGGTAGGACCACTAGGAACCTCTGGGAATACTTCAGAAATAGTTTTGAGGCTAGTTGGTACTGCTCTTGGTCACTTGTGACCAATTTTAGCATCAATGAATTGTTTGGGTCCAAGCAATGCTCCAAAATAGTACCTACCTACTTCGGGTAGCGTGCGTAGAGTTGGGAGAGATTGCTACATCATACATATCTCGTAGGCGCAGATGTATAGTAGGTATAGCTATAGATCATTGAAGTGAACAACGTTCCTTACGATTGCATGTGGCGTTATTGTCTTAGCGCTTTCATGTTTCGGAGGGCAGGCTATTATGTCGATACGGGCTTTAAAGTCGCTAAGCCATGACGGAGGCCTTTAGACCTAAGAACTCCGTCACCAGAGTTAGCCATTAAATACAAACTTACCTCGTGTACAGGTCTGCGCTTGTCCACCTGGTCACCTCGGCACTAGTTGCGAGACCTGTGCTGCTGGCTACTACAAGAACGAACAGGACTACTGCACAGTTTGCCCTTGCAACGGACACGACTGCCAAATGGACACAAACCAACAAGTCGTGTGCAACTGCCGACCACCTTACACAGGACGCGACTGCTCCACTTACGGTAAGATCCTTGAACAGATGACGCGATGTTCCAGGTAAACGAATTCCGTTTCACTCGTCATAATCAAACATAGATTAATCTAACATGAAAGTTTGACTACCAAAAAATCATATTACAACTCCATGACTACCCCCTTAGACATCTTCAAAGGATCTGGAATATAAAGATCTGAGAGAATGTCTACCGCGCCTTGGGGATACAGTCGTGACCCTGTGTTTACAACTCCATTGTTGGGTTTATTATCTGTGGCTTACTTCAACTAACGAAACCATAATTCCCGCCGAAAGAAACCGGTGCAGCGGTGACAGCGCAACACCTACGAATGCACCACACTTCACTTCACTGACATCACGAGAGAAGACGCGCGCAGGCTCTCTGTACAAAATTCGGTTTCAACTAATTTTCCAGTTTCTCAAGCATTTATCCATGTGAATAATATTGTTCGTCCCGGGACTGTGTGAAAATACTGTAACACTGTGTGAGAATCGGCTGTGGAGTTGGTAAGTTTCTGAAAGTTAGCCATTTCAAATTTTCCACGTTTATTACTTTTTCTCAAACAAATCGCACATTTTGGTCATTCGAGTCAGGATTATCCAGTTACGAAATCAATACAGCTAAATATCTATTTATTTACATGTATTTATCGGTATATTTCCTATAATTCTCACATTCCTTTCACACACCCGTTGAGTTGGCGGTACCATCTACCGCCAATTTCTTGTGCTTTTATTAGGTATATCTCAGTAAATACGCATCAAAATCTTTCAAAACATATTCTAAACTCATTTTTACACTTTCTTACTCCTAGTCCAAAGTGTTTTTAGTGTCTCAAGTCTATATTACTCAATTTCATTTTTTAAAATAATTTACGTAAAATATTCGCAACGCCATTCGGACGCCATTAGCGTTTTCATACGGAATTGTTGCCGTGTGACAAAATGCCTCCTAAACACGATGCTAAAATTCCTGAGACCGCTGAAGAGTATGATAAGTTGGTACAGCCACATAATACGACAAAAGAAATGTGTTTTTTGAGATTGCAAGCCTTGTATCAGGTTTCCAAAAATGTTCGTGACAAACCCGAGTTGCTTAGCGAATTCAATGCTCGTTTTGGTGAATTGCAAAGTTGGCGGGATAAGTTCGAGCATAGTATTCTAAACATCACTCTTCTGAAAAAACGATTTTACCCTGACTATGTTCCGTCATACAAAGAAGTCGAAAGTTTTGACGAGATTTATTATTTCATTCGCGGCGTAGCGAGTAGTATGAACATAGATGTGAAACAGAATCGAGTCGAAGTGAAATCTGAGGGAAGCTGCGTAAAACCTAGATTACCTAAACTAGAATTGTTTCCTTTTGACAGTAAGATTGAAAACTGGCCTACGTTCTTTGATACGTTTACTAGCCTTATTCATAACAACAAACAGATAGCAAGTATCGAGAAGTTCTATTACTTATTATCGGCGGTGAGCGGGTCTGCGCTAACGATTGTAAAGTCTATGCCGGTTACATCGGATAACTACGAAATTGTTTGGAATGCACTGGTGAAACGTTACGACAATAAGCGTGCATTAGCGACTACCTATCTTGACAAATTGTTTAGCTTCAAGCCGTTACAGAGCGAATCTATCTCTGGGCTTAATGTGTTCTTACAGACATTTCAAGAAAACATTAAAGCGCTTCAGCTGCTGCATATCAAAGATTTGTCAGGATTCTTGCTCTTCTATGTTGCATTGCGTAACCTTGATCCTGTCACTAGGCGCGAACTGGAACGGGAAGTAGGTCAGAATCAAAATGATTTACCTAGTTATGATGAGCTTATCAAATTTATCGAAAAATATGTGCGCGTTCTCGAGATGTCAGATTGTACGACAAATTCCACTACAACTAAAAGTGTACCGTACAATCGAAGTCAGTCAAAGGTCAACCACCCTTCTGGTTTTAAATCAAAAAATTCAAACTTACAGCGACCAACCTTATCGTCAGCTGTTGCTAATGCAGGCCAACCTGTAAATTCAAATAAATCCATGGCGTGCCTGTATTGCAAAAAGATGCATTCTATTTATCGATGCAATGAGTACACAGACTTGACGCCGGCACAACGTCGCGACAAAATCAAACTATTGAACTTATGTGAAAATTGTTTACGCGAACATTCTGTCGACGACTGCCCGTCAAAAGTACTTTGTACGATCTGCAAAAAAAAGCATCATCACACACTGCACCTAGATTCTATTTCAGATTCGAGTTCTAGTGCTGTAACTTTAACGTGCTCAGCTAATTCGACAGTCTTGCTCGGCACCGCGGTTATACACGTCGCAGATTGTTGGGGCCAGTACCAAACCGTACGTGCTATAATAGATAGCGGCGCTATGTCGAGCTACATAACTCAAGATTGTGCAAAACGTCTAGGGCTGTCACGACGCAAATGTAACTTTGAGCCCATCGGTTTGGGTGGCAAACCAGTGCGGGAGTTTGGACTGACTACTTGTAATGTCAAACCTCGCCACTGTGCCAGTCCGGTCTTGTCAACCGATGCGGTTATTGTTACCAACATTGCAGGTAATTTACCTACAATGCCTCTCTCGGATAGGACTATCGCTGAGTTTCAACATCTGATGTTGGCCGACCCAGGTTACTACAAACCCGCACCCGTGGACTTGTTGATAGCAGGTGACTTGTTCCCTTACATATATGATGGTGACAAAATACTTCCGCGTGAACAAGGATTACCAGTTGCAATGAGCTCAATATTTGGTTACGTTATACTTGGTCAGACTACACTCGGCCATCCCAAAAAGTACTTGTCCTCAAATGTTGTGGATGTTGCGGAAAGTACATTTTGTGGTTTTTCTATGAACCTGGATCAAGTTATGAATGCTTTCTGGGAAATTGAGAATGTACCATCCGTAGAGCCGCGGCGTAGCCCCGATGATGAGGTAGCGGAGTGCCTGTTTGCAAAAGATCATCGACGCGATGATACAGGTAGGTACATAGTCAAATATCCATTTCGGCCGCTCTGTGAACTCGGCGACTCGAGTCAAATGGCAACTCGTCGGCTTCTCAACTTAGAGTCAAAGTTGGAGCGGGAACCTGAACTAAAGACTCAGTATCACAAGTTTATGCGTGAGTATGAGGACCTAGGTCATATGACTTCGTTAGGCGATGTCCAGAACGTGGATTCAAAATATATTATCCCGCATTTCTGCATTGTCAAACCATCCAGTACCACGACGTCACATCGGGTAGTATTTGACGCGTCTGGAAAGACGTCGAATAATATGTCGCTCAACTCAGTGGTGCTACCGGGTCCGAAACTTCAAGCAGACATTAATGAGCTGTTAATCAACTTTCGTCTCCATGAAATTTGCTTATCGGCAGACGTCTGCAAAATGTACAGAATGGTGCTCCTAGATGAAAGTCAACGTCCATATCAACATATTCTCTGGCGGTACTCCTTAGATCAACCAATTCAAAAATACGCGCTCAACACTTTAACGTATGGCGTAGCTAGTTGTCCATATCTAGCCATTAAAGTTTTGCACACTCTAGCTGAAGATGAAGCGGAACGATTTCCGAAAGCCGCACCTTTATTGAAAACAGCCTTTTTCATGGACGATCTATTGTGGTCTGTAGCTAGTGTAGAAGAGGCACTCGAACTTCAGAAAGAGCTTTTAGATCTGCTAAAAGCTGGTGGCTTCGTGCTCAGGAAATGGTCTAGTAATTGCTCAGCAGTAATCGATCACATTGAGGATGCTCATCGTGAAACGCCGCTTGCATTCGACGATGAGACTAACTTGTCCATCAAGGTTCTCGGGCTGCAATGGCTACCAGCCGTAGATTCATTTTCGTTCGCTACTATTCCACCCAATCCAGTGATTTCCAAAAGGACTGTTCTGTCGCAAATAGGTCGACTCTTCGATCCTCTAGGCTTTGTAGCTCCGTGTGTCTTTTATGCCAAGTGCTTCATGCAAGAACTCTGGGCTCGTCAGTTCGACTGGGATCAACGCCTATCCTCAGATCTCGAAGCACGGTGGCAGTCCTATGTCAATGAATTGTCATTATTGACCAACTTAAAACATGATCGGCATATCAAGTTAGCGCACCATACCTACTGCCAGATTCTAGGTTTCTGTGACGCTTCAACGCTAGGATATGCAGCGGTTGTGTATCTGCGATCAAGAAACGCAGATGGTAAAACTAAAGTCAGTCTTGTTATAGCTAAATCTAAAGTCGCTCCCTTAAAGACTGTCACCATTCCACGTCTCGAACTCATGGCAGCACATTTGCTGGCCAAGCTTGTCAAGTATGTCAACTCAATCGTACAAAGTCGACTTCAAATAGATGAAACTCTATTGTTCACAGATTCTTCTGTTGTTCTAGCCTGGCTCAATACTCCCAGCCACACGCTTAAAACATTTGTTTCCACGAGAGTATCGAAAATCAATGACAGTGTGCCCAGTAAATATTGGTACCATGTTAGTGGTGTATCTAATCCAGCTGATGTTTGCTCTCGTGGCGCCTTACCTTCTGCGTTGCTGGCGAATCACGAATGGCTCAACGGACCTGATTGGCTCAATCTAAACCAATTAGAGTGGCCGATAAAGACGATGGAAGAATTTCGTGACTGCGTGCCGCCAGAACTCAAATGTCCTCCTAAGGCTGTACTCGTTGCCACTGAAACTCCTTCACCTGACCTTCTATACCGTCTCACAGAAAAATATTCCAGCTTCACAAAACTGCTTAATGTTGTAGCTCGCTGCTATCAATTTATTCAGAATTGCAGGTCGGCTGAACGTAGATTACTCTCAGTCACTCATATTCGAAAGGCTCATGACGTTTTAGTGAAATCGATTCAAAAACAGCATTTTTCGGGTGATATAATGTCGTTATCAAAGGGCGATCTTTGTAGCCAATCCTTGAGAAAGCTCAACCCATTTGTTGATTCCCATGGAGATCTCAGGGTGGGGGGTCGACTGTCACAATCGGATTTGACTTATGCAAAGAAGCACCCTTTGCTTCTACCCAAAAAATCTAACTTCACAAAAATACTGATTGATCATTACCACAAACTGCATTTACACGTAGGCCCACGTACTCTTCAAAGTTTGATCAATCAGAAATATTGGATAATCTCAGCACGAAGTGCGATTAGGTCTCGTACAGTCAAGTGTGTATCTTGTTTTAAGGCGTCTCCAACAAGTCGACAGCCTTTGATGGGCGAGCTGCCTAAGTTCCGCTCTCAGGATATACATGTCTTTCATACGGTTGGTGTAGACATAGGCGGACCTTTTCTTACCAAAGAGTCAACTCGTAGAAACGCTCACGTATCCAAATCTTATTTGTGCGTGTTTGTCTGTTGTGCTACAAAGGCAGTACACTTAGAAGTATTGTCTTCTCTAAGTACAGAGTGCTTTCTCGCATGCTTTGACCGCTTCACGGCTAGAAGAGGCCTATGTCATTCCATTGTATCTGACAATGGCACAAACTTTGTATCAGCTGGCAAACAGCTGAAAGAAGTAACAGACTTCTTAAACACGGATTCGGGCAATTTGTCCAACGGTATAACATTTCGTGGTGTCAACTGGAGACACAATCCTCCTGCAGGAAGTAATTTCGGTGGACTTTACGAATCCGTAGTTAAATCTGCTAAATTACACTTAAAACGTACAACCGGTACAAGAGCTTTATCTTTTGAGGAACTCGGTACTTTGTTCTCTCGCGCTGAAGCTGTGCTCAACTCAAGGCCCCTGTGTGCTTTGTCAAGCGATCCCAATGAGTTTGATGTTCTGACTCCATCTCACTTTCTTATCGGTAGGGAGCTGTTATCAGTGCCAGAATATAATTTAACCGAATTATCGAGTTCTAGATTAAATCGTTGGCAATCCGTCCAACAGATGTCACAACAATTTTGGAAACTGTGGAAACAGGATTACTTGCATACATTGCAACAGCGTCAAAAGTGGTTTACCAACTGTCGTAATCTCAATATCGGCGATCTTGTTCTCATTAACGCTGACACTCCAGCTCTAAAATGGAGTTTAGCGCGCGTTTCAAAATTGCACAGTGGTCCGGATGGTGTCGTACGAGTAATAAGCATACGTACCTCAAATAATCACGAATTTACTCGTCCAGTATCAAAAGTCAGCCCTCTTCCTTTGGATCAGGAGTCAGACTAACATTAACTCAAATAATTTTCAACATTATAGTTATACATATATATATATATATATATATATTTAAATTTATCTATTATAATACAGTCCACTACTCTGTTTTCAACTTAACTTCAATTGTTTATAAACACATATTTTCAACCTTCAAATTAGGTTATTCAAGTTCCACTTGTCCTGGTATCGTAACTGGGAAATCCTATCGGATTTCGGTGGGGGGAAATGTTGGGTTTATTATCTGTGGCTTACTTCAACTAACGAAACCATAATTCCCGCCGAAAGAAACCGGTGCAGCGGTGACAGCGCAACACCTACGAATGCACCACACTTCACTTCACTGACATCACGAGAGAAGACGCGCGCAGGCTCTCTGTACAAAATTCGGTTTCAACTAATTTTCCAGTTTCTCAAGCATTTATCCATGTGAATAATATTGTTCGTCCCGGGACTGTGTGAAAATACTGTAACACTGTGTGAGAATCGGCTGTGGAGTTGGTAAGTTTCTGAAAGTTAGCCATTTCAAATTTTCCACGTTTATTACTTTTTCTCAAACAAATCGCACATCCATGAACATGATAACCCCATTGTTTAGGATTACTTATGGAACTGCATCCAACATTACGGGATGGCGAGAACTCCGTGTACAAACGTGTGACGTTGACATGCAAGTATCGTGCTCCCGAGCCGCTCACGATAAAGTTCGTGGTGGAAGGCGAGGACTATGGTCCTATGAAGCCGGCTAATGAGTCCACTTTCCATCCGGATGGATGGCACGGCGAACACGTTATGGAAACCCTATGGGACACGCGGGAAGACGGCAAGATTTTTGAATGTCACACCATCACGCACAGAGGCTTGACTCTCGGAGTACTCTTCACCGATATGCGGCGATCCGCGTTCGAAGGTTATCTAAGCATCTTGTATCTGTGGTTCAATGTTCTCGATGTGGATAATACCGACTCCATCGCATAACAATCTGTTAGGTTCGTTCAGTGTAGCTGTCGTTTTGTTCCCGAGAATGTGTCTGTTTTGTACAGTATTGTTCTGCTATATGTTTAAAAGAAAAGCGGCGATCAGTTCATCAGTCATCATTTGTAAATTTGTGTCACAGTGTTTGTATTTTTTATTAGACGAGATAAATCTTACCTCACACATTAAATTTTATGATCAATATTATTAACTGTATCAATGTCGTATGTATAATTCTCGTTTGAAAGGCTTTAAGCTTAATTATCCTCGTGTATACTCGTAAAAGTGTCCGTGTTTGCATTTATCTCGTCTTAAAACACCCTTGTTACTTGTTGACTTAAACTTATTTTCCAGGGAGTGGGCAGCCACTGGTTACGACCAACCGACCACCAATGCCGCAGTCTACTGTCACAGTGCGAATCACCAGCCCCTCGATCACGATTCATGAAGTCGGCAGCAGTGTCAACTTTACTTGCCAGGTAAAGTTACAGTTATTGAATAAGTAGGATTATTTAGTTAGCATAATGATCGATTTTTTCAGTTCATAACATAGCAATGCAGATCTCAAAACCTTCAATTGTCGATAGAATTAAGATGTTCGATTAATGTGTTGCTTAGTTGGTTAGCTGCCTTTTTTAGGCCGTTAACAAGTTATAATATTGCTTATACCTAGGTTTGACCCAGATCATCCTGTTAAACAAAATCTAATCTTCCACAGGCCCAAAGTCCATTCACGCAACGCCTAGTTATGTCCTGGTCGAAGGTAGATGGTAACCTACCTCAAGGCAGAGCATTCATTGATCAGTACTCTGGCGTTCTTCGCATCACAAACCTGCAGATAACTGACAGTGGACAGTACATCTGTCAGACCAGCGATGGAAGGTCTACTGGACAGGCCACAGTCACACTCAAAGTACCTGGTGAGTTTCAGTTATTTTTGCTGACTTCGAATATTTTGAACACGGATACGTATTGTGCGTGATAGATAAATATTTCAAAATTTATTTGAGCGTTTAAATATTACTTTTTTGACCCTTTGTACTATGTTTATGCTTACTGGAACAGTCGTCCCCTTGAACGTCCTGTACGCTAAAGGTAAATAATTCGTCTACTGTTAGTATAAAACATTATTATCGTCATAGTCTCAAGTCATGATATTTATGACTTGAGTATAGAGTATAGAGTAGTCTCTCTCTACATTTTAAAGCATTTTTTGTATATGCCTACTCTACACACATTGTCGCTAATTACATAAAAAACTTCACCAGTCATCGCTATCGCCAGTAATAGCAGTGTAGGCAGGCACACCTGGCAGGCATATCTTTTTTCAAAAGGCAAGATGGATTAATGCGTGGATTTGCACAGTGCAGTGTTTAATGTTTTACTAACATTTCGTGACTCTTTCTGATACAAATCCTATTTTTGCAGCAAATCAAATGGTACTTCCATCTGTGGAGATTCGTCCGCCAATAAAGGAGTATTACGCGGGAGATCGCATCGAGCTCGAATGCATTGCGTCCGGAAGTCCCCAGCCAACAATATCTTGGCAACGCGCGTCGAGACGACCCCTGCCGATGTCTTCCGAGCACTACGAAGAACTGTTCATCATTGAAAGCGCTAGGGAGGAAGATTCAGGAGAATACAGGTATGATGTTGATACTTATGTCATTCAAAAGTTCATTAAAAATAGACCACGCTAAATGTAGATATAGGTTCTTGTTGCATTCCTCATTCTAACCATGGATACCTACATAAAAAGTGCGAATTGCAATCTTCTCTTTTTAAAGTCAGTCAATGATGCTAACTTCTTTTAAATTGGCGACATGGCCGAACTGGTTTCCTCACGAGATTTCCTTCAACGTTTACAGATGAGCCTATTTAAAAACGTAAACAGTTGAGCCTTATTACCAGATAGGTTTTGGTCTTTTGGTCTTTATGCTCATGTAAAGTGGTCCCATTAAGATCCTTTGACACTTTTATGAATATTGTTACTGTATAACAGATGTATCGCTACCAACACCGTTGGCTCAGCCGATCGCACCGCCGTGATCAACGTACGCCCCCGTCCATCTCGACCGCCTAAGGACAGACTCGTGGTTCAGCCAACTTCCGCTACCATCAACGAGGGACAAAGCACTAGACTTGTCTGCACTGGTTCTACCAACGTGCCCGCTGGTACCATCGATTGGGTCAGGTAAGTGCTAGTTGACTTTTGTCATGTATTTCAGGAAGATAAAATTAGATGAAATAAACTTTGCCGATAACATTATACTTAACTAGTGAAGTGTATTTATATTAGTGAAGCCTTCTTTGGATTCGGACGCTGTGAATCTGAGTTCAGTAGTTTGATTCCCTTTCTACGGGACTTTAGCTCTATCTTAAAACTACTCTATTATAGAGTGATTCAGACTTTCCATTATTTATTTCAAATGTTATATATGAGATTCTGAAGATTTTTTGAAATTCTCAGTGGTGGACCAGTTAGTTGAGCTATCTATAGATCATTTGTAGCGATCCTCAGGGCTTGATTGATTCATTTTCACTGATTGTATTTTGTTAATTTACGTAAATATTATGGAGCTGATTTTCTGTTAATGGATGCCAATGGGTATAACAGTTTTCATGAAAATGATACTGACCTAAGACTTTATTTCCATGTGTAAACAGGCAAGATGGCGACCGCTTCCAAGCTAACGTGCGTTCAGACAACGGCGTTCTTTACATCGATGTTGCAACCATGATAAACGCTGGAGTGTACGTTTGTCAGACACATGGCGCTGACGTTGAACCTGAATCTGTTTTACTAACTGTTGTTACTACCGCAACTTCTTCGCCGAACCAAGCACCAGAAGTCACGGTCCCTGTCAAGTCATTGAGGATCCCCAGTGGTGAAAGCGGTAAGGTGGACTGCTTCCCTAGAGGACAGCCCCTTCCGCGCATCAAGTGGATTAAGGTAAGTTTTATCCCTAATTCTGATGAATCTGTTCATCAGTTGCTGATTTGTTTGTAAGGAAATAACTTGACTTGAAAAGGTAAAACACTACTTTAGGATGAACACTCTTGCATCCTTTATTGATATAGATAATCAAAAGAAAAATTCCATCGAAGTCTTGTATAGTCTCATCAATATCAAAATATACCTACTACAATGCATATTAATCATAAAATCTATAGTTTTGAAGTGGATATAAAATTTGTCATACATAGGTACCTACGCACAGACAACTCATACATACTACGTAAAGTAGGAGTCATATTTTTTGCCTTAACTTATCAAGTTTATCAAGTTGGAAGAAAGAAATAGATTTCCACGAGAATACCTATATACCGTTTCTCAATCCATTATTTCATTATTATAGTACCAGAGCGCGTTGAGCAAAAGAGTGAGCCAGCGAGGTGATTCTCTGATCATCAACGAAGCGGAAGAGAGCGATAATGGATACTACGTCTGTCAAGGACTTGACAAACGGGACAACCAAGTTCTGACCTCCGTGTTTGTATACGTCGAAATTGAGAGTAAGTTTCGCACACACACATCACTTTGACGACTTTTTTGTCATGATAAATCAATTTTACCATCTCGCTCTGATTTCGACTCAGCATGATAAATATAGCGTTTTCTCATCTGATTCTACTGGCATAGGTTTTTTCATCTAACCATCGTAGATTGATTTTTTGTTTTTAACTAACCCCTTTCACATTTTTAGAAAATGTTGTATGCTTTGTTCTGCGAGAATAATATCCTCAACGTTTTCTCAAAATCTACAACCTTGTCTTTCTCTAATTACATTTTTAAGTAGGTTCGTATGAGTCTGTGGCCAACATTTATTGTAAACTTTTTTAATAGAACGTGAACAACCCGTGGTTGAAATATGGCCTCAAGGCGAGCAACCAGTGGCCCTTGGAAACACTGAGTTTGAGTTCCACTGCCGTGTTCAGGCCGGTATTCCGTCACCCGTGATCACTTGGAGTCGCGCCGGTGGCCGTGCGTTGTCCTCACACGCAGAAATCAAACCGAACAATATCCTCAAGTAAGTCTAAAGATTCTGATCTATGAATAGTACCTACTGCCCTCTCTATAAATGTAAGTGCTTGAAATTAATTTAAGGTTATATTGGGTACTATAGCTACGTTCCCGCGTATTCCCTGGGATACAAACTTTATCCATGCCAATTTTCAGCCTAATCTGTTCAGCGGTTTGGGCGTGAAAAGGTAACCAACAGCCAGACAGACAGACAGACAGAGTTACTTTCACATTTATAATATTAGTATGAATTTTTTATAGTGTCATCACGCACTAGGGATCACTAAAATTTTTTTAATGAATCTAAAAACTGAATAGTTTGTCGTCGGAATCCAAAATTTTGATAAGATTTTTCATTTCTTAATGAATAGTTTGTGTATAAAACTTCAACTATCGCGTTGATTACCCATTGGTTCAGAAAGAAAAGAGCGTTACCATAGAACGGTGAAGGCCGGGATTTGAAGTCCCGCATCATGGTTGCATTTCTAGAATCTTTTCTCATGAATTGGTTTGAACGTTCTGATACAATCTTAATTCAACAGATTCGACAAGATAGAAGTCAATGACGAGGGTGAATACATCTGTACGGGAGATAACTCCGTGGGTAGTGCCAGCGCTAGTTCAGTTATCAAAGTCCGATCACCGCCAGAAATTGTCATTACTCCCAGTAACTATTTGACTGTAAACTCAGGAGAGCCAGTTACTGTTGAATGCCGTGCTGAAGGGTACCCAGAGCCAAGAGTTACCATCAAAGGTGAGAATTCCTTTAGATTCTAGAAAATTATAAATTGGATGATGCGTTGTAAAAAATTACCCATAACAATAAAACTGATACTCAGGTAATAAAAATGTAAGCTATGAAACCAAAATGTGTGACCTTAGCGATCTCATCCAGGTAACCTTTTGAAGGACCTGGACAAGTGACTTGTTGAGAACAGATATAGTTATTACTTAAGCCTGTATCTCTTGCATATTACAGCAATATTACACTTCTCATCTCCAGCCGATTACGGCCGTATTGATATTTAAGTAGTTAACATTGTCTTCCGCCTCTTTAGTACCGGAGGATCTGAATAAGTTAGCCAATCAACTGTACTTTTTAGCGATTTCTGGTTATTTTTACTTACTAAATAAACATTTACCTAGGCCCTGATCAAGACTACACATAGATAATATAGTAAAATAAGGTCTACCTACTAAAACAGAAAACCTTCCCGAACAAAGAAGCACGATGCAGAATCTAGGAGCAGACATCGACGTCTTGTAACTTTTATTACTATCTTCTAGTGTAATGTAGGTACCTCCGTACAGCATCGGAACCAAATGCAGAAATTAAACTGATTTAATTTGCCCAGGACCGGACCAGTCTGAACTCATTTCTCAGTTCCGCATCGCTCAGTTACGAATCACGGCAGCCGAAGCACGTAACGAAGGCGACTACACTTGTGTGGCGACCAACCAAGCCGGAACTATGGAGGAGGCGTTTGTATTGAGAGTCGAAAGAGGTGACGGAGGTTTTGACGATGGCGGTGAGGTTTATTTTATGTTGCTGCTTCTTTAATCTTCTTTAATTGACCTTCAGGCCTCACAAACACTGGTTGAAATCATCTTATAGTTTGGAAATGCAATGAAAAGTATCTGTCATTGGGTAGTGGAAGGCATATTCCTGCTACTCCCAAATGATAAGTAGGCTCCAATAATATTTTGTTACTGACTATGGTTTTCCTGTCTCAGTAGGAGAAGACAGTGTAAATGTGGAACGTAAAAGATACCAAATTTTTAGATAATCTCTCACTACACTCAGGATTCTAACATAGAATCCTTCGTTTGTTCGAGATTCAAACTCAGCACTCGCAACAAAAACGAATTTTGCTCTCTTGTGGTACAATGTACTATTCTCTACGCCACACTCTGTGGCAACATTTTACATTGCTGGACTGTTCACACAGCATCATCTAGCCCCAAAGTAAGCAGAGCTTGTGTTATGGGTACTACATGACTGATATATACTCTACTTATATACTTTTTGTTTGTAAATACATACATAATATACATAGAAACACCCAGACCCGAGACAAATATTTGTAGATCATACAAACATTGGTCCCGCCGCGGGGATCGAACCCGCAACCTCTTGCGTCGCAGGCGGGCTCTCGCCCACTGCGCTACAGAGGTCGTCACATTCCATATTACTAATTTCTATGCTTTAAATGTTGTATAATTTTGCCACACCATGCATGTAAAAAAAAAGTAAAAACTTACCATGTAGGTATATAAATAACTTACTTACTCTTACACTCTGAATTAAATACTTACACATATTCTCATTTAAGTTTGGCTTTTTAAATAGTATTTTTTCTATTATTTTTTTTTCTAAGAACTCATAAATGCAATGTTTTGGTTTTAAAATACAGATAATTATGATTACAGGCAGCGGCGACGATGAAATCTACCCCAGCCAGCCTTATCCAGTCTACCCTTACCCAAACCCAAATGAGAACCAGGTTAACAATCCGAACCCTTACCCAGAACAGCCTCAGAACCCATCGAGACCGGCTGAAAGAACCGCTATTGAAGGCCAGAAAGAACTGACTATTTAGTAAGTTAATCTTGACAAACAAAATTCGGCGATGTTGTTTTGCTATCGGTTTACAAAACGTATGAGAGCTGTCCTGTCTGTTACTGATTCTAAAGTCCTTATCATAGGGCTTGTTTTACCATATTGACAGATATATGTGTGACAGATACACTGGATAAAGAGTGTTCAGGAGCGATTTAAGCAATTTTGTAGTTCGAAATCGTTATTTATCTCAGAATCTGTGAAAGCTTTAGCCTTCATATTTAGGTAAATGATACTTCATTGTTTTATCTTGGATTACGTGTTTTAAAAACATGATTAGTGAAAGTTTTTTCGAACAAATCACACTCGCTGTCCCTCTAACAAAATGGCGGCTCCTGCACACTCTTAAAAACCTTAAGAACCTGATTTCTTACTTGTATTGATTGATATGATTACTTTTTGGGATGAGATGTTTTCTAGAAGACCATCGGTCCCCATCAAGTAGTTGTTCTATAAAAAGTACCTAGTTTCCTATGACTTAGTGGCCAACTCTAGTTTTGGGCCGCCTGAAGGCCCTTCATCGCTTAACGACTATAGCCGGGACTGACAATTTAACGTGACCTCTGAAGCACAGAGGCCACCATAAAGCCACTAGCGGTCAACCACGTATCTATCGAGAACAAATCTAAGCAAGTTAATTCACGATGCTTATTTTACTTGTAATTCTACAGCTGTAACGTCACCAATGGCTACAATCCAACTTGGGATCGCGGTGATCGGCAACCTCTGCAAAGGAACGCTCAACAAATCGAAAACCGACTAATTATTCGCAATGTGAGTCCATTATATTACTCTAGTCAGATCACCGAAATGAAGTTTAAGGTCAATGTACTGTAAATATTTTGGTCCAGTGCATATTCAGCGCTGGAATGCAATGACATGTAATTCGGCCTCTAGGTCCCAAACCGTTTTCGTTTCATTCTTTTACAGTAGGTAGGTGCCTAATACTAGAGAAAAAACAAATAGAATCGACTAGATTTATTTGCTATGAATATGGATTTGTAAATAAATACTCAAGTTGCTATCAACAGACTTGTTTTAAAGTTGTGAAGGACATTAGTTATTTATAAAATAGAAAGTGAAGCGTTGTCTGAACACAATTTACGCTTTGTTGAAGCTGCAAGTATTCAAAAGTTATCTGAAAAAGTAGTTCGGATATCTGCATGTTTAATTGCAAAATTTTCAAAAAGTATGTTGAATATCGATCGTTTCACGGCACTACAAGATGAAAATTGTCTGTTACGGTTCAATGAACTCTATGATGAGATGATCAATTAACTAAATCTTCGAATCTCAGGTATCCAAGAGCGATTCAGGCCAATACGTCTGCAGTGCTTACAACTACGCGACTCGTGAAGTGCAAGTGGCCTTATACACCACATTGAGGGTAGTCAGCGTTCCAAAGATCACTCTCAGGCCTCCAACCCAGACCGTACACCCTGGATACTCGCCGACCGTTGAATGTGTGGTCCAAGGAGATGACATCGTCGATATTGTATGGAAACCAACTTACAAGCCTTTCTCAAGGTACGCTATTTGGACTCTTTCTGCTTAATCTTCACCAAATTGGTAATAAATTGTCATCAACTCGTATCCCCCTGATACGGCGGTTTAAACTGCGTGTCTGATTGGCTTGGTTGCCAGTCGGTGACATTGTTATTTGAAACTTCATACATACTTCAACATAAATAAATCTACTTTTATGAGATACCTAAAGCTTAAAATATCTTACAGCCTAACAAATATCTTGCAAATCTAAACTTTCGCTTACAGCCGCGTAAGAGTACGCAACGCCACCTTGATCTTCCAACAAATTGAAGTGGAGGATGCTGGTAAATACGAATGTGTTGCAAGGAACCCGTGGGTCAACGCTAGTGCTACTGCCGAAGTCATCGTCGTAGGTATGTAGAAACGCAGTTTTACATATTGTTTATATTAATTTTCACTGTTAGTCACACACAAAAATGCAAGTATTTTATTTAATTAGCAGTATTGTTCCCTGAACCTTTGACGGAATCTCTATTTCTTCGTATGAAGATTTCTCATTTGCACAAACATCGAAACTTAATCATTACCATTGTTTTCTTTTATTTATCCGCATGGCATCTTCAACTAATGACAAGTCACTACGATCTTCAAAATTAATTTTATTTCATCGTTCTTCATAAAAAATACCTATTGGTCAGACTTGGTCCCCAAATGCACCTCATGCACAAACTTTGCAAACGGACCACCGCAATAAATGCATAATACTTAATTTGCAGTTATCGTACAGCCACTATTCACTGAACTGTGCTTTATCATTTTACTTTCGCCCGCTTGGGTCTATCGTTATGTTACGTTATTTAAAGCATGAGAAATAAGAAACTGTGTTATCTCACAGTAAGATTACCTTCGCTGTCTTTGAAGACTGGAAGTGCAATCTCTATCACAAGAAGAAGTTGATTCTCGAAGATGCTATGACGTAACGTAATGACAGCCCCTGACCCGTTGGTCCGTTATTAGAGGAGAGCACTGTGGCGAGCAGTGAATCGCACGAGCACGAGCAATGGGTTCACGCGGGCAGCGGCGTCGTGCTAAGCTGCAACGTGAGCGGCACCGCCTCCGTCCAATGGACCAAGGACGGCCGCGCTGTACCTTCTTCCATCCAAACGAACCGCGATGGCTCTCTCTTCATCAAAATAGCGCACGCCACCCACTCTGGACAGTACATCTGCCACATCCACGATAACCACGGCAGGCAAACGAGCAATTACATCAACCTCCACATCGAGGGTCAGTCTAACTCCAGTCGGTAGCGAGCTTCAACGTCTCTAACAAAGGCATGCTTAGTACAGCGATTACTAGCTTTCTTATTAACTTTGTGTAGTGGTTCGTACCGACTTCTCTGAGTGGCAATTCAAGTTCCTGGTTTAAATCTCTTTTGAATGTGAAGTCAGCCTCTTATGTGATTAATGACAAAGGCAATCTAAACTTTCTCAGACAACATAAGAATATCTATTAAGTGAGGATGACTGATCATTGGCTATTATACTATTGATAAATTAAAAATCTTGTCTGGAACGAATGTGCATACTCAGCAGATTAGAGTCGGTAGATTCTTTTAGTAAAAGTCAACTTGTTCGTAAAGGTTTTGAATGCCTGAGCACAGAGTTCCGTTGTGTTGATGACGGCAGTTGCATTGATGAGGACCTGATCTGTGACGGCTACACGGACTGTAACGACCATAGCGATGAAGAGAACTGCCTACTGAGCGATGAGCGATTTCTGCAGCTCACTGGTAAAGTGGTGGGAGTTGTGTGATAGCGCCCTCTCTGTGGGGCTGTGTTGTAACTAAATGGTCAGTTTGTTTCAGCGTTTGGGATGTCGCAAACCGATGCAACAGAGCGGCATTATGTACTGTAATCTCTATTTGTGGAGTCAAGTATTCTCTCTGATTGTAACATTATGCAATCATCAGTTTCTTTCTTACAATGAAACAGATGATTACGCAAACGATCTTAATAAAAGCGTGAAACACCCTCTTGTTGCATCGTATAATTGGGTAAAAATAAATGTGATAGGGATGTTATAACTTTTCTTAAAATGTACCTATACTTATTCTACCGTAGTTTTAGCTGCAGGGTTAGATTTTTAATTCCTAGTTTGGTTTCTAAACTTATTATCGCAGTGCATTACTGTCCTGTTTGTTTTGGGAATCCTTTTCGCTTATGCCTCTGTACAGTTATGGTTTTACTTTATTTTGTAGTGTACTTTGTATTGACTTGTTCTACCATAGTGTGTGCATGAATAGCTTTTTTCACCTTTCTAATTCTTCTTATTTGTGGTAACTCTTGGGTTCTGCGAGCCGGGATATCAGGTGTGCTGGATTTGTTGACATTGGTCTTCGTTTTTTGTGTGTTCTTTTTTTGTAAAGATGCGTAATGTTCTTGGGCTTGTTTAGGTGTACCTGAAGAGCCTTTGGTACGGATCGAGCAACCTCGCAGGGCATTCCGGGTCGGGGAGAATGTGGAAGTGCTTTGCAAGTCGACTTCTCGCGACGTCATTGTTGAATGGATCAAGCGCGACCAACTAGGCAACAGGCAACACGTCGATTCTAACGTAAGCAATTCAAGATATTACTTTCCGTTAGAGATTTCAAGATATAACTTATAGACAGTTTTTTAATTGATACTCACTCTCAAAAAGCATTTTTTTGACAATTGCCTACAAAAATATTTTGGTCATAGACGATATTTATGATTTTTTCGCTACGCTCTAAGCTTATGATTTTGATGCAGACGTATGGAGGTGGCTCCATGCTGAGGATCATTGGCGTAGCAGAGCAAGATGCCGGCGTATACCAGTGTATCGGCAGGAACCGCTTTGGGCAAAACTATACCGACAACTTTAACCTGGATATTGTCCCTGGTAAGTCCTAATCCTTTAGTTAGGTGGTTAGCAAAACATTAACTCCGCTCAAATGTGGCATCTCAGCAGTCACCTTTCTCTCACTCGTATTGTATTTCGAACAATCTCTCCATCTTTTCTATGCTCTGCTACTGTGAATTCATCATTTTGTGACACGCCATCTTGGAGTTCTTTACTGTCAAACGCATTTGTTTGAACTTTGCCGACACACTTCTTTGTGTAAAAAAAGTATATAACCCAGCCCTATGATAATAATATAATTTCCTAAAGCCCAGCCCTATAATAATAATATAATTATTTTTCTTTTATTTCGCGCAGGATCAGCAATATCCAATCCCCGGGACAGAAATGGCGAATTAAGGGAATATTCCGCAGCCTTACGCTCCGCAGTGAGCATGCCTTGTACGCACGATTTGGAGGAACCCGTCACTATCCAATGGCGTAGAGAATACGCGGCTTTGCCGAGCGATGCTAGGATTAACCAGGTAACAATCCTTCCTCATCCTTCACCCCATCAAATCATTGACGATTGATTTATACGCGGTACACCTACGTGATGATGACCGCTTCTCTTGTGTAAAAACTCAAACTGTGCTTTTCTTTTAAACCATGTATTTCTTGAAAAAGCGTTTGTATATTCAGATTTTTATAAATTGAGATCAGACTTTAGAAACATTGTATGAATGACATCAGTTGAGTCCCAAAAATAGGTAACAAATGTAAAACAGGCAGGCCCGCATTCTATTCCCCTGGTGTACCTAGAATGTGTAGATAGTACAATGCCATTACTCTCATGAATTTGTGTTGATATTTTAGGCCAAGGAAAATATCGTGAGAAAACTAATACAACGATGGATTGTAGTACCTATTCAAATTTTCATTTTGTCTTGTATGACATGCAACATGTATTTGACCATGACTCTGACTACTCCCTAAGATTTTTTCGAAAGAACCTAAATTATTGATATAAGATATTGTCTGACGTGTCTTGAGAATACCGTCGCGATCCTGCTTCTTTTAGTTTTTTTTTATTTGAAGGACTAAAATTAAAAACAACAATTTTCGGGGATAGTAGTTCTTCAGATTTTTCGTCTCCAATTTTTGATGATATCCTATAAACAATGTATTTAGAAAGGCATAATAAGGCACATTAGACATGTAGACGTACGTAAGTCTAAGAAGATACATGTTTCATAGATAAGTAAGCTGTGTAGTCTTGAACATTATTTAAGTCACTAAATAGTAACCCTCGTTCCTATAAAAAAGTAGAGCCTACCCTTTAGGATCTCCAGACGCACTTTTTTGGTTTCATAAACGAACTTTAGTATGACGCTACAGTAGTTAGCGCGCCGATAGCTATAGTAAGCAGGAACGTTCATAATCGTACAATTAACGACATAATAGTCGAGTGAAAACTTTCTGTGTCGAAAAACAAAGACACTGGTCAACGACCGGAAGATGTGTATTTAGGGAGGAGCTAAAATATATCGGATTTAAAAACCTGCAGGCAGTGAATTGGTATACTAGTAAGGATAATAAATATGCGCCATTTTTCCATAACCATAGCCGTTTAGATTTTCCCACGATTTTCCCCTCAGAGTGTGGTCTTACCCTGCATTGTAGTTACTGCTGTCTGTCTTCTAATTACTTAGTTACTTTTGGTTTAAAAAAACATATTTTTTACAATGGTTTTATTCTGAAATCATAATATACCAATGTACCTCCTAATGCTCACGGTATAATTAGGTACCTTGTCTTTCATTTCAGTTTATCGCACAAATAAAAAAAGCAATAGTAATTTTTATGGTAGCTACGAAAAAAAAGACTAGTAATAATAATAATATACCCAAGATGAAACGAAGTTTTGTAGCTTTGTCGTTACAAGTATGATTACATTTTAATTAATGTTCTCATCATTACAATCCTGGATGCTCTCTGTATTACATTTCTGTAAATTACCTGTCTGCTGCTTTGAATGCTGTTAACATGCACAATTGCACATAGCTCTGAAATATGAACTAACAACTTGACAAGCTGGTTTTCCGTGTGTTGCCCACCAAGCTTGAAATCTGTCGAATGTTTCTAAATTATTTGTTTTGCAATGGCTCTAACAAACCAATTGGCTACAAATTACAATGCATTCGATAATACTATCAGTGCTCGGAGGGCTGAATTTTTCAGGATACAAGTTCAAATTTGATAAAATTTCTTAAATTATTACATAATTTATTTACTCACCTTAGGCTTTTTGGAAATGGCTACGTAGAAAAGTCTCCCGCCACCAGGTTCCATCGGTAACTAACCTTGATTAACATTAGAAGCTTGATAAATGTTCGTGATAAGATTGTCTGCCGCGCTAACTCTGTCTTGGCATTTCTTCCTGGCGTCTTCTTCTGTCTTCTTCGACGATGTCCTGTTTATTTTATTTGGTAGGTGTGTAGTTTTATGTGAGTACCTGTCCTGCATGAAAGGAAACAAATTCATTTTCCTAACTTCTTTGTGTTGTATCTTAAATCTTTATAAACCCCTGAAATGTTTAAAAATATCTGGAAATAACATAATTGCTAAGTGTAGTCTACGATCGCACTTATATGGAGGCTTTTCTGCATTTATGATTCGTGCTCAATGTTATGTCATACGTTTTCTTACTGAAGAGCAACAACAAAAGTTATGACAAAGATTTTTTTTCCTCAAAAGTCCATCTCAAAAACTAAATAAACTGTCATCTTATACCTACTGCTCTTCAATAAAAACGTTTAGCTTTAACTGTTCTGCTGGTAAAACTAGCCGCCCAAACAATTTAGGCACTTTAAAACAAAATTCAATTCAATATAAATTAGTTTATATTTGATAGTTACACCAAATTAGATCAGTAGGTTTTATTAGGTACCCAACCCACTTACTTAAAATATACCAAGGCAATAGGTATTTTGAAAGAAGAACTAGTGAAATAGATAAGAATTTTTAGTTATATCCGCAGAACGTATATATTTGCAATTATTTTACTATTATTATTGTTCTCATATTGTCAGAACATAATCTAAATATCACCACAGCTGCTAAAATTATTGTCATCTTCCAGCCAATCCTGCACCTTCGTAGTGTATCGGAAGGTGACGCAGGTACATACGTGTGCCGTGTCAGCAATCGCCGCACCTCGATTGAGACCAAGGCCATTCTTCGCGTCGTCGGCGTAGTGCCGCGCTTTGACGGAGACAGTTGGGTTGCACTACCCACTCTGAAGGACGCTTACAGGCAGTTCGATATCGAGATCTATTTCAAACCAACTGGTAAGATTTTATCAAGTCCTGTTTCTTTAATGTGCCTGATTTTAGATACCTTAGATTTTATAACTTTTAGTAATGAGGCTTCTCATTCAGGACTACTAGGTATAAACAAAGATAATGTTATTTTATTACCTTTGTTTTAGATGGCAATGGATTAATCTTATACAACAGCCAGAACGCCGGCCGTACCACTGACTTCTTAGCGCTACAACTGAGGAATGGAGTCCCTGAGTTCATCTTGGAAACTGGCAGTGGACCAGTCTTCGTGAGCGGTGACCGACCCTTGGAGCTGAACCGTTGGCATAGCATCCGCCTTAACAAGATCGACACTAAAGGTATTTCTCGCATTCCTTGAGAGTAAGAGCCGTGTTGGCTGTGTGGCTGACCTGGACTTTTGATCCAAAGGACATGGGTTCGAAACCTAGACTGAAGGAAACCGAACCAAGCTCTTTATATCAGTGTAGATTAAACGGCAAGCAAAAATATAAGTATCATTCCTGCTCGATAAAGATACCTTAGCATTTTCTTCAATAATTTTTCGTCTTGTATTTACGTAAAATTTCTTGAACTACTCGTAGGTAGAGTCACATTTGAAACCTTTTCTTTTCTCCAGTAACAATGGACGTGGACAACGACGGACCGTTCGTTGTGGATACACCTGACAACTGGGTGTTGGAACTGAGTCAGCCATTGTACATCGGAGGAGTACCAGACTACCACCAACTGCCGGAGCAAATCGGTAGTGCTACTGGGTAAGTTCTCGTGTTTTAGGCCTAGCATACGCAACTCGACTCGTTTTCTTGTGCAAAATTGTTTGAAATCTTTTTCTAAAATGAAATAAATGTGGAACTGTACTTGCCTAGACATCTCTATAATTATATAGATGCCTAGGTAATTATAATTAATTCGGTCAAGTGCGATCCATTGCAATGAAGTGTGTGCTGACCAATAGTAAAATAATTTCCTGTAAGTTACACCTGGACGAGTCCGCAGTCGTAATTTTCACAGAGAAATATCTTTTTTACACAAAGCGTAAGTCTACTACCATGACAAACTACTCTGTTTTGCCGTCATCGACAAAATATGTTATCGTATCTAACGTTGTGCCTACATGTAGCGGAAAATGGATGCTTTCATGCTTCGGACGGCACGACAAGTTGTTTGCCTCGCCTGTAAAGTTTCTCAGCCATCTGGCCACTGATGGTGTATACTCGTATAATGTTTATGATTGTTTTATACTGTGTTTCAATCATGCAACATTAATTCTTTGTAGTTTCGCTGGATGCGTCAGCATGCTGGTCTTAGGCCAGTCTGAGAAGAACATAATGACGGAACTGCTTGATCAGCAACGCGTGGCAACTTGCGACACCTGTGCTAGCAACCTCTGCCAGAATGGAAGCATTTGCCAGGTAATATTACCCTCTACCAATGATCCTTGCCCCGGTACTTGATGATAGTCATGCCTGCGGACGCCTTAATAATAAAATATTTTTTCGTTTTTTGTAAAAGCGACTGACTGACATTGTCTCCGTCTATCAGACATTTATGCTTTAGAATTTATGTTTGTGTTTAGCAAATTTCGCGCTTTGTATCGAGAAAACCAAATTTGTCTGAACAAGCAACCCTCTCAGAAGATTCGAAGGCAACAGCACATTATATCGCGTTTCAGAAACTAAACGAAAATTGTCGAAAAGATTGTACTAAAATGTTTAGTACGAAGAGCTCAAGAATAACTACATTAAAAAGTTTTTAATCCATTCTAGGAGGCTCGTAACGAGCGTGGCTACGTGTGTATTTGCGACAAAGAATTTGCGGGACCGAACTGCGACCGTCGCGGCGAGGCTTGCCGCCCGGGTCTGTGCGGCGCCGGCAAGTGTACCGACACCGCTGATGGGTACAAGTGTGCCTGTCCCGTCACTCACACCGGCAGGAAGTTAGTATACCGTACATTTTACCTCCTGAAAACAACATGAAAATGATGCCTATAGTCAATAAAATCATGTTTATCCGAAAACTATCCGAGACGTGTGAGTTTCATTTATTAATGGATCATCATCATCAGCCTTTCACATCCCTCTGTACTGAGTCGTTTTTCATTACTCTTTTTTCATTGCAGCTGTGAGACACGCCAGCAGATTGAATACCCTGCCTTCACCGGCAGTGCATACCTCGCTCTGAAACCCCCATACACCTTCCGCTACCTGAAGATGTCGATGAAAGTGAAGGCCGCAGCGCCAGTCACTGATGGAATCATCATGTACTGCGCTGAATCACCAAGAGGCCATGGTGGATTTACTTCGCTCGCTGTCAAGAACGGACGCCTGGAGTTCCGTTATGACCTTGGAGACGGTAAGACATGTTGCTTAGTAACGGAATCTCTTACAGCGATGAGAACCCCCTGCTTAAAAAGTAATGGTCTAAAAACATTCAGGTTGGGGTCTCATTGTTTGAACCAACGGATGCTTCAAGGGTACATTCCATATTTCAAAGTGTGGGCTAGAGTTCGATACGGGTTTTAAAGAGTTGGTATTTTTTCTTCTTAGGCGATCCAGCGGTACTTGTCAGTAACACGACTCTGTCCGCCAACGACTGGACTGACGTGCAAGTGGCCCGCTCTGGTCACACTGTGTCTCTGAATATCAACCTGGTACACAACTATGAGAAGCGATTGGAGTCTACTAAGGTAAGTTGATTTTGATCGACTAATAGGTAATACAGAGCGCACTTGGTGTCCATCGAAGTAAAGAATTCGATGACTTTGATCAACTTCACCGATATCGCACGTCGTAGGTATGGCAAAAAGCTTAGCATATTATGAATGTGAATTTAGAAACAGATAGTGATGCTGTTTCAAGAAAAGATGGGGAAAATGAAAGAAGAATATGTATGGTGCCGACCCCAAATGGGTAAGGGCAATGTGGCAAGAAATATGACCCTTTTGTAGAGAACTAAAACCAGCATGCTTGACATCCAATTTTAGTCGTTATCACTGTTGCAATGAAATCCATTTTTCCACAGAGCCTGAAGCTGGAGACGCCTCTGTTCGTCGGCGGTGTCGATGAGAACATTGTTCTTAACAGCAACACTGGAGTCAGCGGTGGTTTTATGGGTTGCATCAAGGACGTGAGTTTTGCTTTACTTATTTATTGCTTAGGTGTTTCTACAACATATAAAAGTTCGTTTTCAAAATCCATAAATTCGT
Source organism: Epirrhoe alternata (assembly GCA_963565295.1). Taxonomy (NCBI): domain Eukaryota; kingdom Metazoa; phylum Arthropoda; class Insecta; order Lepidoptera; family Geometridae; genus Epirrhoe; species Epirrhoe alternata. The sequence continues at coordinate 10,317,077 of OY751375.1, forward strand.
TAATAGATGATTATACTCACATGTAAGTATAACAAATCGCTATCCTAATTCCGTATCGAAATCTAAAACTAAACAGGACTTTTCTAAAATTTCTTAGTTGTATAAATACAGGTACTTACATATCTTTAAAAATTCTGTTTTACACAGTTGAAGACATTCGGCAACAGTGTGCATATCGACGATCCCAGCGTTGAGTCGTCTAACGTACAGGAGTGCAGTAATTTCCCGGATCGTGGTGACATCCCCGAGGTGAGTTTATTTTATGTCTCTTTCCCTCATTAGGTATAATGTAATTTTCCCTTTCATAATCTTTGGAAGTTTTTCCTGATGAAAGTTGAAGATAAGCCTTTCGAGTGCACATTTTTGAATGACCGCTAGTGGTACCTATATGTTTCTGAGGTCATTTTGATGATGATCCCTGGCATAATTTTAAACCTTTTGTCTCACAAACCTAGCCTTTACAACTTTCCTTTATAAAACGTCATGCGACAACATATATGCCTACACTCATGACGCGGTAGTGCCTAAGACATTTTTTAAGATGGAATGGACTTGATGAAGAGTTCAAAAATAGCATATTCACAACATTCCATACAATGCTTTCTTCTGCAAACTGTGGGCACGTATCAAATCTATCGAATGTATGACAGGCATGTCCAACAAGGACATGCCTCTGATTGTCCCCCATATACATCTTCAACGTAGGTACATAACTGGAATTTATATAAAACAGAGAATGCCTACCATGGCTCGGGTCCTGAAGTGATTCTGATGTTATGGATTGGATGTCTGGGAATCTTTTACACAATCTAGCCTTCGTAAAAAACAGTTATAATATGGTTATTATATTATATATTTCGAAACAGATTGACAACAATCCATGCCGATGCAACAACGGCGGGACTTGTGCCGCTGACGGCACATGCGTCTGCCCTCCCGGCTACTCCGGCTTCTACTGCGAGTCCCGTCTCGCCTCTTCCCTCCGCTACCCCGCGCGCCCCCCCTCGGACCCCTGCGCCGCTCGCCCCTGCCAGAACGGAGGCACATGTCGCCCGAACTACTCTAACAGGATGAACCACACTTGCGACTGCCCGTTGGGCTTCGCAGGCGCATCGTGCCAGATGCGTAAGTATCTATTTTAAAGGTAAAAAAATTGCAATAGGTACTGCTAGTTTCGGCTTGCTCGTCGCATTGTTTCGTCTCTTTCCGTAATCCCACGCTCGCCCCTGTCAAAATGGAACTACTCTCACAGGATGAACCACACATGCGAACGTCCGTGGGGTTCGCAGGTGCCCCGTGCAAGATGCGTAGTATTCCAACGTGTGATTTAAAATGTTCCTACAAATGTGTATTATGTATGCTGTTGGTGTTGCCTAATAAATAAATAAACGCCTTGTAGTAGGAAACCTAGCAAGGAATGAATGCCACCCCAACTACTGTAAGCAGGATGAACCAAACTTACTGTGACTGCAAATTAGGTCCGTACCCATGCACGTGTTATGTACAAGATAATACAACGAAGATAATTTCGAACGATTTGAAATATGTATGGATTGTTCATGAAATAAAAAGTCAGCACGATAGAATAGCAAGGGTTTTATTACTGAAACGCAGTCTTTATATACCTACCTTATCGAAAAATAAAAAGACAATTATGAAAAACCATGCAGTCCTCTAAAATTGTAGCATTTCGTCATTTTTCAAAAAGTTAAGTTTATTATTCAACTTGAGCAAATCGGGGCGGGCCGCAAGTCTTAAATAAATAGCGAACTAAATCTTTTCCTATAAAAAAGTTTGAAGCGAACTGGAAATAGAACTTGTCTAATATTGTGTGTCGTGTGCTTTTCGATCAACTTGATCGAAGGTCGTGTGGGTTGACTCGGACCCCTTTACCGCACGTCATTGACATTGCTTGTCGTTGAGTGCTGGACTTTGTACCTATTCAACTTTGCAAAGAATCGTATCATCGACCGGCCGGATTATTATGTAACAGCGATAGCAAAAAAATTTAAGGAATAAGTACCCACCTAGGTACATAAAAGGATCTGAGAGTAAAATGTTCGGTTTTGGTTGACTACAATCCTCGATAACTTTGTGATAGTTAAATAAAAAAAGTTCTGACCATGCCATTATCATCTTCTGCATCAGCTGCAACTTTTTTTTTGGGAGTCATAAAATAGCGGTGTATGGGTAGTACCCAAACTGAAGGGTTAATTTAGCCTTACGTAAACTAGCACCCGTGTCTACCTCGCCTGGGAGTGGGGGTAACTGACTTGAATGAAACTAACACCTCCCGAGAGTCTATTGTTTTCACAAATTGCAAAAGGGATTTCGTCAACTTTCATTAGTAAGATTCTATAGGACAGTTCAATGCGGAAGTTTCTATGAACTTTTTATAAAGTTTAATAACATTTAGTTTTGAAGTACTTACTATACTAGATACTATGTATGTAGAGGTACATCTACGCCCCCCCCCCCTCCTAAATTTTCAAGGTTGATCCTTGGGCAAAGAAAGGACAAATTGGATAAAGTAGGTACTTACTTCAATTAGTAATTACCTACTACTAATATGTCCACTGTCATTTTCTAAGATCTCATTAGCTGATTTATTTACGTTCTACTTAATTGCCGTGAAAAAAGTATCCTTTCTGGTATTATTGGGTGAAATTTAGTAGCATAATATTTGCTTCCTGTTTATTATGTCGCAGGCAACTGGTTCAATCAGACATTCAATTAAACGCCTAGGTAGCGTTCGTTCAGCTAACTGTGAACTAGCTGGCTGATACTTAGGCTATTAATTTGATCATCATCATCAAAATCACCGATTGCACCGACAAGAGCTGAGCTCTTGTCGGTGCAATGATACAACTTCCTCCACCTCTCCCATTCTAACGCGGTCTCCTATACTTGATTTGATTGGGCATTTTTAATAGTTTTAATAGATTTCTGGTGCATCGGCGGCCGCTGCCGTTAGGCTAGTGAAAAACCACACGCGAGGCGAGCGAGCGTAGCGAGGGTGCCTCGGCAGTGGCCGCCGGCGCCGATGCAGCAAAAATTTAATGTTATCTTTATTACCTAAGCTAAGATAATAAACTAATACTTATTGTAAATGTTGTGCATGCCTGTAATGGGTGTACATTCTATAGAGTGACTGATTTAAAATGTTCCTACAAAATGTGTATTATGTATGCTGTTGGTGTTGCCAAATAAATAAATAAATAAATAAAGATAATTACTTGGCTAGGTAAGTAGTTAAACGTTATAGCTTCAAGTTATTTGCCCTAGCTGTTTGATTAAAGGGCTGAATATAATTCAGGCCGTGAATTGAATGGCAAGGCGTTTAATAGAACGGCTGATTATACTAGTTGCCTGCGACTATTACACATTCGTTTTCTAAGCAGTTAAGTAAAAGATGTTCTCTTACAAAAAAAAATCCATCTCCCAGGTTTAGACCTTTACTCGAGCGTGGGTTTCAATGGTAATGGGTACCTGGAACTGCCCTATACCCTGGTGAACTACGACGACCTGGAACGCGAGCCAGCAGTGATTGCTCTACGAGCCAGCACCGTACAAGATGGAGTACTCGCTTACCAAGGCGAGATATCAGCTACTCCGGAAACCGGCGATTTCCTGCTGATCAGAAGTGAGTAGAAACTTCATTGACGTATTTATAATGTTAACACTGAACAGGTAGGTAGGTTTTGTTTTTGCTTGTGTTAAGGGAACCACATGACTAATTTATAAGCTATCATTTTTTTTCTAATACATACCTACTTTTTATATCTAGAAAACTTTTAGTCCCAAGAAAAAATTGCCAACCATACAAACATTTGCGGCAGCGGGAATGAACCCGCTACCTTTAGCGTCACAGGCAGGCCTCTGCGCCACAGAAATCGCTCGTCAAGCTAAACCTGTAATTACTTATTTTTAGGTTAGAGAAGAACTTGCTAAGTTTATCTTTTTAAGATGATAAGTGGGGATAAGAGTTTTCCACAAGAAATAGGTACCTTGTACTTACATGGTCATTGACATGATTGATTTTTCGATTTCTGATTTTCTAAAATTCTTAAAAATAAGCAAAAACTTGAATGAATGGTACCAACAGTTTAATCCTGTGCATTTCAATTTTCACCGCGACCTTCCGGTGCCAAAAATTAATTAAAAGTTTCTCTTTACAATTCCATTTCAATAAAACTGTGCCTTCACGAGGAACTGAAAAAAATCTAACTGCTACACCGTGTAAACAATCTTTGATTTGATTTCCACAATAAAATCAGTTTGAAGATCTAAATTATCTAGGTAAATTATAAATTATATAGTTTTCAAGACTCACGGCCTTTTTTGTTATTTTAAAAGTTAAATCAACTGGAAAGATTTATACTAGTTAGGTAGGTACCTACTCGTATTAGAATAGATTAACCAGAAAGTAACAATGATACTTATTATTTGAGACCATCGCTTGTCTTGTACTTTTCTAAGTAAAACCGGATCTCCCGTTTTTGTGTTTTCACAAAAAAAAAAACATCAAACAAATTAAGGGCGTGGCCTAACTATTTTGCAAGCAAAAATGTTATCCGAGGCGGACGGAAAACATGTTCTGCTAGTTTAGTTGTTATTTTTAGTCGCAGGAGACCCGGCTACACCTCTCCTATTGCAACTCTTCCTACAATTTTGTGCTTCAATCGGACCGAACCAGAGGGCTTATTGTCTAACTTGAAATCCATTCTCATTTCCCATTCCAACCAATCACACAATACGAAAATGACGTATCATGACAAAATACGTCATTTTCGTATTGTGTGATTGGTTGGAATGGAAAATGAGAATGGATACGAGAGTTCATAATATAGAGAAAGTCTTATGCAGAAAGTCTTTCACACTTTGTACATAGGAACTTATTTTGAAACTAGCTCTTTTATAGGTATATTAATTATTATTTTTTACAGTCGAAAACGGCCACGTGGTTTTGGAATGGGACATGGGTTCAGGCTTCACCACGCTGTCCGTGAACTCTCTCGACGGAAAGAGCGGCTTCGTCGCTGACGGTGAAATGCATCAAGTAAGTACCTAAGTAATTAATAAATTTTCAGTGTTAAGTGGCGATGACTGACGAATATAGTCTGATCGCACACTATCCGCGCCGTACGCGCCGCAGTCATTTTTTTATACCGACAAAAGATGCTGATGACGTCAGAAAATGCTGCTCGCCTCTAACGTCAGCAGCATTTTCTGTATTGAATTGACGAATCGGCGCGTACGGCTCGGCTGCACTGTGCGAGCACCCTAAGATACGAGTATACTTACATCGTGTATTGGTAATACTAGTAATGTCTAAGATGACATGAGTTCAGAGTTGAAATGAAGAGGTGATTAAAATTTGGTTCATTTTCGCTCAGCAGTTAGGACTTGGCCACTATTTAGGTACTTATTTTGTTTGAAGACTAGGGTATGGACGTAATGCATTTTCTTACGTTCAAAGTTAGTGAAATATTTTAGATTTAATGAGACTGTTTCGTTTATCATTAGTACTCGTATAATTACAAGGTATTACCTCCTCATTTCACACTGTCATCTCCATGCATCTGGAATTGACAGTTGATTAGGAAATCGTATTATACATAATCGTAGGTTGCGGATCGGAGAGTATCTTATTTGTGATAGTTATGACCGATCTTGAAATAAACTATACCTACTATACAACCGAGCTCTTTAAGTAATAGAGGACCCTTTATATTTAGTCATCAAGACGTATGAAAATATTCGACAATATTATTTTTATTCTTTCTAGATCGTAGTGAAACTGTATTCTGAAGGAAGAGTGGAGCTATCCGTCGACGGTATCACAGAGAAAGCTATCAGCAACGGACTGGCCAACAGTCTCAATGTTGACTCAAACATCTATATCGGTAAGTTACTTCACGTTTCTCTAATGAAGACGCCAATCAAAACATTAAACGTATCAGTTTTTCAAAATTGTTCAGCTAAATACAGGGTGCGGCAAATTTTTACCGCATTCAGGGCAACTTTTATTTTGTTAGCCATAACCTGTTTATTGCGAAATACTTAGGGATCAAATGGGCCGAAGTTATGAAGCGCCTATTTTTTTAGTAGTAAGTTTCACAACTTCAAATATATTGGGGGCAGAAAGTCGTGGACAAAAACTTTAAAACCCTATATCTACGAATGGTGAATGGCGTTGAAGTACCTATTGATAATTATGTTTTTTTTCTAAATTGTTTTAAAAGCCTCTGAATAAATGCATGTTGGGCATAGCTAAAAAAAATTTATGAATGATGCAGGTGGTATACCTAATCGTCTAAACTTGAACGGATACTCCGGTCTGATCGGCTGCATCGACCAAGTAGAGTTTATGGACACTGGCCACGGTGTCGACCTTGGTAACACCGCCGTCACTGGACGCAACACACAGATGTGCAAGAAGTAAGTCAAACACACATTTACATTCGCAAGCATACATACACAAATTACCTATAATTAGGTATGTTTTAGACTCATACACACATTAACTTCCTAAGCATAATAACATTTTTTAAATCATACTCCATTAAATTTATCATCATCATCATTATAATCACTGGATATGTCCAGTTACTAATCCACTTGAAAATGTTTGTCGTAATACCCTTGTCCTATCAATCGCCTCTTACCTTCCGCAAATTGTCACTCGACTACGTTTAACATTTACGTCAAGCATTTTCATACCCATAGGATTATTCGATATTATTATCAAACATAACTATTTTGTCAATGTTTTCAAAGCTACAAAAGAGGAGCCCATTCCTATGGCAACATCCATCATACGTACATGATTTTGATTTCTGCATGCTAACGGCTAGCCACGCCGCGGTCCCTTTAATTAGGGGGACACAATACAATCTATCTATCCATATAATCCGCCCATATCCACCCACTCCTGAGTATTACAGACCTCATTTTCAAGCTTCTTTTTCGGTTCTGTGCCAATCGGATCAAATGCCTTCCGGCCGCCACCACAATATCAGACCATTTAGGTGTTGGTCTGCCTAGTGTTCTATGACCCTCTCGTGGTCACCACAGTTCAATTTCCCTAAATACTATTCTAGGTAGTACCTAATTCTTGCTTTATTTCTCAGTATGCAGTAGCAAAAACAATGCCTAGTTAAATTAGTTATAATAATAGAATCATTTTGCTTCATCAAACCATCAACCTGCACTGGGACTAGCATGATAGGTCACGTCTATCTTTCCGTCGTGAATTATTTTGTTACAATAATAAATGTCAACTGACAAACCCACTAACTAATAAAGCGATGCAGATTTTCTTTTGTCATTGTAGCCATTATAGTGCTTAAAACAAAGAACATTATAGTGTGGCAATACCTATTCAAAGTTCAGCTTATGTCGATGGCCTTTTCTTGGAAGTCGTTACCAACACAAGTTGAGCCACAAATTCTCATTAAAATATTAAAAAGTAAAGTAAACCTTTATTCGCTGACCATCTTTCATAATTTAACTTAATCTAAATTTTAATCCAGTTTATATAAGCTATTGCGCGTGGCTTTGCCACTATTTACGCCTATTTTAGTTTTAACCAAATCGGTTTACTGGTTTAGGCGTTATTGGAACACAAACATCTAAACAAACTCACAAACTTTCAGCTTTATTATATTAGTGGGATATAAAATAAATCACAAAATCTTGAGCAACCAGTTTGTTGGTCAGGTTGTCTTTTGACATAGGCCTCCTCTACTAATATTTTTAATATAATAATTTTCCACTCCTCTCTGACTCGAGTTAATCTTCTCCACCCTACATGGCAATACATCAAAGGCTTACTATCAAAACCAGCTTCTCTATCCATTCGTTTAAATTGCGCTTTTTAACGTACGGAAATTAGATACTTCGTAAAGTTGCATTCCATACATATCGATACATTTTTCTAATACTACGGAAATTATGCAGACAGGCGCAGATGCTTACAGGCGAAGTCGCCCTTTTTTTAAAACGTTAAATATCCTCGGCATTTTTATATTTCATTTTTTTAATAAGATTTATGTTAATCGTTTTGTAATAATACTTATTCTAGAGCCGTTTATTTTCTATGACAAGTTCAAGCAAAAAAATTTAAACGTCTCTATGTACGAGTAGTACGTGTGAGTGTGATCGCTTCACTGGCAGTGATTATAGTGGTCATCTCATTTGCCGCTTATTATATGCGATATATGCGCTTTTATATGCGATGTTGAAGCTCTATTTGCAAAGCTAAACTTATCGGAAGTCCTATGTTATTCTGAAAGTCATTTCATTGATCTCCCATCCACCACTATTAATAAATAGTTTGATAAGTAGGTGCAATACTGAAGCTTTATTTCTGTAAATAAAAGATTTATTACGAGTACAACGCGATACCCTATCAAGCCAGCAATACCAATTTAAAATTGTATTATACAGTAGAGCCTTGAAGAGTACAGAAATTCCACTTAGTACGTTTAGTTAAAGTCATGTGCCCATACGATGTGTACATAGGAAATAGAGACAAATATGTAGACACATAGTCCAGAGGGCCTAGACAATGTAACAACCGAATGTCGACTTCGATAGTAGCTAAGTCCAAAAATGTATGGGATTGACATAAGCCTTAGCTAAGTCACGTGATCTGTTGTTAGCGAATCGATTATTGGTAGACAATGTACACACATTTCGATTCCATCAAACGAATCGACAACATCGAACGATGACTTCCATACAAATGCCTAGCCAAGTGGATCATTTGACAAGCGTTTTCGCTTAGTTGTCGATTCTCTTGATGGTAAGGCTAGCGAACGCTAAAATGCTGTAGATATCGAAACAAAATGGCGATTTCATAAACAGCTGTTGTAAAAAGTAATTGTATTTCGTTGTTTGTTTTATGATTGTTAAAATAATTTTGGCCCTTAGACGTCTCTGCGCACTAAACTGAGCCATATCAAGGTCACCGTGGCTGTAATATAACATAAAATAAACTAAAGCGCTCTCGTTCTAAGTAGGCATCTTTGTGAAACGCGTCATTGTTTACAATATTGCCTTCCGGCTCGAAACTTACTATGTGATATAAGATTATGCTACTGTAAAGGTACATTAGCCTAGGCCTAGTTAATACTAGGCCTAGGCTAAATTTCTTGTTATTACAAAGAAAGGTAAGTAGGTGGGTAAGGTACCTACTAAATTAATATTTTATGAACTCCATAGGTAGTCCATAAACTTTAAATAGGCACAAAGATTTAACTTTCCGTAATTGTATCTACGTAAAATAATTGCAACACATTATTGACAAAGTGTATTAAAAATTATTACATAAAGCAATTTGTTTCTATAAACATTAACTCACTTTTTAATATTCTAATCCAATCTCAATTTTAAATTTTCGCGCTCTTTCCGGGCGAACATTCAGAGTTCAATGACACATTTCACGTTTGAAGACGAAAACCATAGACTAAGCGCGGTTTTTAGCGATCAGTCGATTAGACAAGGCGATCGCTTTATGAAGCTTACTTTGGCTAGCAATCGAACTTCGCTATCGTCTAAGCGTTGACGATTGTAGAAGTCGATTCGATTCATAGCTACTGCCGGTTGTCTAAGCCCTCTGATCCTGATCCACACTGAGATTAGGATTAGTTTCATATACCCCTGTGTCGTGGGTATATGAAACTACAAGCACCTTGGTACAACACCCAGAGTCGGATCAAACATTTGCAGATCTCTTTCCTTTCTTTGACGACCTCTGTGGCGCAGTGGGCGAAGGTCCGCCTGCGACGCAAAAGGTTGCGGGTTCGATCCCCGCGGCGGGACCAATGTTTGTATGATCTACAAATATTTGTCTCGGGTCTGGGTGTTTTCTATGTATAATATGTATGTATTTTCAAACAAAAAGCATATAAGTAGTATATCAGTCATGTCAGCAGGACAAAGAGATAGACCGTAGAATTGAAAATGCCTGGAAAAGCTACTGGTCCATGAAGGAGCTAATGAAGGGCGACCTTCCTATGTCACTGAAGCGTCAGCTCATCGATATGTGTATTCTGCCTGTCCTAACCTACGGTGCCCAGTCTTGGTCACTAACCGATTCTCAAAAGTCCAAACTCGGGGTATTATTTATTTATTATTTATCTGCAAAACTTTGATCCGTTGCGGGAATCAAACCTGTTGCTCAACACACGTCAAGTAATTTCAAAGCGAAATCCCTTTTAAATTCACTTCAGTGTAAGTAGGCAAAACTTTTCAATGTTGAAAATAGATGCAACTGATTTTATTGAACTATGTTAAGCTTATTTGTTATTTCCGTACTTTTGATTCCTGCTCTGTCAGCGCCCCCGCGTGCATTTCGAATTACCTATTGTATCTATTGAATAGTCTACTCGTATGTACAGTACAACATTCATCATCATCATCATCATCATCATGAATGATAAAAGATATAAAGATCTTAATCAAACTGGAACTGTATCTTACAAACATTGACATGAACTTTGCGAACCTTTTTTTGAGTTTCACGCAAGTATGTTCTACTCGTAATAAAAATGTATGTTTTTGTCTGTCTCTTGTTTTGTTGTATGTTTTTACAATAATTTGTAGATCGGAAAATATATGTGAAACCCTAACATTCATCCGATTACGTTGAAACTGTGCAGAGAACAATACTGGCGGGGCTTTGACAAAATACAAAGCATTGCAACACAAACGAAATACATTTTGATTTTGTTGATTTACAGTACGAGCTATTATTGGAATATTTTTTTGTTGTTTAACATGAAATATTCTAAAATAATGTTGGTCATTTAGACTTGTTATCTAAAATCCATTGGCTAATTACAAGATCCTATTGGCTATCTTTTTTGAGTGACGAAGAAGAGAGGATTATACCCGTAAAGGTACAGCATGATTTGTATACTTAGAATAGGCATAATGACAGTAATAAAGTTTCGCCAAAATATTTAACTAGTCTAATTAAATAGGATTCCAGCATTAAGAAAAATTCATTTATTGTCCTAATAATGTCGAGATTATTAAATAAAATAAATCTACAAAATACAACAATCCGCCATGATAGCTGTACGCCAATCAGAGCGCGTGAGGTCAATACTCATTACAATAGACCAAAACTGCGACTTTTGTTTCCTTTCAGCTTTAGCTATGCACGTAGTTTTTGCTTTGCAGTGGTGAGGTGTGACGTCAAAACAGCCGCCATGACACCAACGAGTGTTTTGGCGTGGATTTCAAATTTTAATTTTAAACTTGATTTTTATGTTTGAAAACCTTTATTTTGTACTGAAATATGATATTTTTTTCATATAATAAATCATTCTGAACAAAATAGAACAGATTTTGAAAAATTGTCATCATGCCTATTGTTCCGAGCACAGTGCCATTTAAATATACTTAGGTTGCCATCCTACACTGTATCAACATCTACGATTGTACCTTTGTCCCAGTGCTACACACAAACCTGAGATTTCGATAAATTCGAACTGAAGGATTATTTCTTATTCGGCTCTACATCTTAAGCTGCCTTTGGTTAGTAGAGTTCTTATTACTGTTACCAGGGTTTTTTCATAGAATCACTCAGACTAAACATAACAAAGCCTTATTTATATTTGATACGATTTAGAAAATGTATTATCGTCTTAGACTACAAGTAATGGAAAAAAAAACACGAAAAAATATTTTTAGTTAAATCATAAAAATATAAGGACCAATGCAAGAAATGGGAGTCTAAAATTTTGCAGGCAGCTAACCGTGTCATGTGGGATATCGTATGAAAGAACTTCGTTGGCAAAAGCTTAAACTGATTTTTTATAATTTTTTGGATGCACCTATGTTCTCGATTTATGACGAAAAATTTAAAAAATATCTTTTTCCCGTCTCATGTTTACCTTACTACGAGTATCTAATAACTTTCGTGAATGTAGGTAGTACCTAACAGTTTGCACTGTTAGGTATACGTACCTACTTAGGCCTCTGTACGGAACTCTCGGAGGGCAAGCCCAACTCGCACTTGTCCGGTTCTTTACTATTAGTTATAAGTAGGTACACACAGTTATTAACATAAAAAGTTGATAATATTTTTAGTTTTAAAATCCCTACTTACAGCAAACTTATAACTGGTCAAACATCTTTTTTTCTTCTTATTCTGCAATAAACTAAAACTGTTGATCAACTTTTATGCTGACATAACATAACATAATTATGTACTAATCCGCATTTAACCCGCACGCTGCTTGGATGGATAATTCATTAATGGTTCAGTAATATGTTCCTTGACGTGTACCCTTACTTGGAGGAAGTTGATGTCTTCGAATCTCCCCCACCAGAGTTCTTCCAGAACCATGCCACCTCTATCCTCCAGACCAGTTTTAATTCCTATCCTTTTATTCTCGTACCGATTTTCCTTTACCTGTCCCAGAATAACGCATATTACTGAAGTATTACCGATTCAGCCCGATTAAGAAATGTAAGTGAATATGTAATTACAAGTTTTGTAAATGCGATTTACTAATACGTACCTAGCAGGAAAAAGTTTCTTCCCGATTCCAAGGAACAATTGTAAATAAGCGATCTATGTATCTGCATTGTACAGTCAATGTGTGCTTTTAGCGATATGGCCGCCCATTGTACAATGTCTATTTTTATGTATTCTCTGTATTATGTTTTTGTGTACAATAAAGCGTTTATCTATCTATCTATCTATCTATGTGCACATTTACTAAATTGTTTTTCTTTTTACAGCCTTTGAAGACGACCACGCAATCTCCATAGATAAATGTTTAAAATAAGATTTTTTTGTCAACTTAAATTTAATCATATTGTTGTCAATTTTCGTCTATAACTAATTGCTAAGAATACTGTGGCCTCCGTGCCGCAGAGATCAAACTATCTTGTATGTAGTGAAATATCTTTGGACAATACTGTTAGGGAATTCGCATTAAAGCGTCAGTCCATTTTATTATATTTTACGAAAAAAAGTGCCATAATGTAAAAAGTGTAGATAGGAAACTAAGTAATTTTTTGTTTCGGCTCGTTCGCCAAGCTTGTGAGTCCCGTGTATTGCTGCCTGCCCGGCGAGGCGCGCTCCGCCCCCCAGTGACCCGAGGCGTACGACTGTGCCAAACACTTTTATAATTATTTCCACTGCCATTTAGTTGCTCTTATAATTTTGTAAGCTTGATTCGCCGATGAGCACAAGCTCACGCAGTTTTCCTTTATTTTCTAACCTATAACGGAGGCATTTACTTTATTTTTATTATTTCCTATTTATCGTATATATTAGACTCATTATGCATTGAAAATGTGTTAAGACTAGCTAAGCTAAGAAAATTTTGTGACGTTATTAATAAGTATATTAAAAACTACCTACATTACTATAAATATGTATATACTTATTACGAGACTTCTAATGTATTTATGAACTGACTTTAAATTACTTATTATCTATCGATCGTATTGATGATGATAAACTTACACGATTATTGCTATGGATAATGTTAAAATCTGCATATATAATAAATAAATGCAACTAACAGTAAGAATAAAGTTAATTGAAGAAAAATATTGTTTTTATTTCAACATGCAGGTACCCCCGTCATCTAATTAAATAAATAGGTAGATTTACTTTCATCATGGTCTAATATTTTTATCCCTATATGAAAATGTTAGCACAGTCAAATAAATCTCAAAAATAACATTTTATTTTACTACATTTAAAACCACATCCACCAAAAGTCCACCAACAAGTCAATTATGTAGCTTCTGGATGTACGAATAGTAAGGTAGGTATTACCAAATAAGTCTTAGTTTCGGTAGTCTGACCCGGGGAGCATTGAAATTTTTGCTGGACATTTCCATAATCGAGGGAGACTTATTGTCGCACCCATCTGCCCAATTCACGCACTTCTTCTCAATAGCATAATATATATCATTGGGCAAGTAATCATTTGGGCTAGATATTTTTTTCCCCGTTACTTTTGAAAATGCCATTAATGTAGTAGTCTCATTTCTTACCGTAGGTTTCTTACGATGCCTGTTACGATCATTGACTAAGAAGTACCAGAAGTTTTTAAGCATTTTTCTCGATCCCACTTCCAACACATCTGCTTTGACAATATTGGTGTATGAACTTAGTTTTTGCAAGACTCCCTCTCGGCTATCGTTATCAACCGGGAAAGTGGTCGAGTTATCTAATATTGGTACTACTTTGATGCTAGCTTTAGGATGGATACGTGCTTGCAAGTCGTTTTTGATGATATCTTCAACTGGAGGCGATAGGGGTCCGGTAATCAGCATATGTTTGCCGTGAGCATTTGTCCCGTACAAAGCAGTTGCAAGAAGATAGACGTCATCATCTGAAGCTGCGGTCATGGCTGGTAGAACGGTAACTATGAGTACGTAAAACGACACTCTCATTGTTTCATTTGGTTTGTGTCTTTTATTCTCTCCTGAACCTTGCTAAAAAATGGAAAATATTAGAAACACTAATTTAAGCATATCTAGTATCTTAGCTAGCAACGATTATGGTTTGCTAATCAGCTAAACGCCATTTCAGACTACATTATAGGGTCTTTCATATTAAACTAACTATATTCAGGAATTGGGTTCCTTCAACAAATAAATTAAAAAATATTTATGTAATTTTTTTGTTTTATTTTGTTATGAAAATCTCGAGGAAATCGATAAAGACTATCCTTTTAATTGATTGTTGCGTCTTGTATAACTTAGTCCATTCGAGCGTGCGACCTGATGTTGCTGTGCTGTGATTGGTCAACATCTGTTCTCCTTGAAAATTTTATGCACTATGTCATAAAAATGATACGGTCAAACGTCTATTTACAACCCAAAAATTAAAGACCCTGTATATACATATATAAATAAACTGATTATAAAATCCTTTGAAGATACGGTTAACTAAAATTTTGTAAATATTATTAATTGAAAATACCTTCATGTCGCGTGATTCGAGAGCTGGCGACTTTTTGGCACAAAGAATCAGCATTGCCATTCAGCGTGGCAATGCCGCCAGTGTTTTGGGCACGCTTCCGACTGGCAGTGACCTGGATCAGTTAAGCTATCTATAGATCGTTTTTACGACGATCCTTAGATAGCTTAACTGATTCTGTTGTATTTTGTAATTTTACGAGTATGTACATATTGTAGTAGCTTAGTTTCTGTTAATTAAACTTTTCCTTCATTAAAATATTAATACTTACTACTTATGAGTCGGGAATTTCAATTTAGTATTATATTCGTAGTTTCATCAAAGTCATTAATTAAATGTTTATGGAACGTCCTTTTTAGGTGGAACAACAGATTTTATTATAATTTATTATGCATCCTACGTTGTAAAGCGGTAATGAAAAATATAACTACCAACTGTAATAATTCCAAAAATAATAACGCTGATCAAAGCATTTAATAGTAAAATTGTTATAGCCTGATAACAATTATATTACCTAATAAAATTAAAGGGATAATTCTTCAACAGTGGTAGCGTTATAAGGCAACCTAATATATTATAAAGGGAAAAGATTTGTTTTTTTGTTTGTATGTTTGTTTGAAATGAATAGGCTCCGAAACTACTGGACCAATTTGAAAAATTCTTTCACCAATAGAATCCTACATTATCCTCGATGAACATAAGCTATATTTTATCCCGGGGAAGTGAAGTTTTCCCGAGGGATCGCGGATCGCTACTCGTAGTAATAAATAAATAAATAACGCTGGACTTTTCACACAGAATCATCTAGCCCCAAAGTAAGCAGAGCTTGTGTTAGGGGTACTGCATGACTATTATACTACTTATATACTTTTGTTTGTAAATACATACATATTATACATAGAGCCACCCAGACCCGAGATAAATATTTGCACTTCATACAAACATTTATGCTGCGGCGGGGATCGAACTCTCAACCTTCTGCATCCCAAGCAGGCTTTCTCCCACTGCGACACAGAGGTCGTCGAAATATGTAGATGTAGGCACTTATAAGGCCCACGCTTGCCAATTCAATGTGCATTGAGCCTAAAGAAAAACTATCAACAACTTTATTCAAATATAATTATGGTGACTGCACGCCGCGTAACAGCCGCATCCTAATCCCTTTCATGCTGCAATCGTCGAGCCAATTCACGCATGTCTTCTCGAAGTTATTATAGATGTCGTTGGGTATAACCGTGACGAAAGGATCAGTTACTTCTGGGTGCATCACGAGGAAATCGTTCCGGCCTATCTTCTCGACGAAAGGTCTGTCGTGCAGTGCAGACTTCCCCTGGTCAGCAGTTTTGGTCAACTCCGTCTCCACCAGCACCTGGTCAGGAGTCTCTGCAGGTGCCGTCGCGGTCGCTTCGTGTCGCAACCACCGCTTAACTTGAGATTTTGACATGTTTTTAGTTATTTTCCTATATATTCCCTTGGCTTTGGCTAGACTTTTTGCGTGCAACCTGCGACCGTTCCTATGTGCGGTTAGAATAATGTTCATCAGATCACGAAGATTAGAGTCCTGGCTTTCGCTGATGCCTTTTGTCTCTTCCAGTAGTTTTAGAGATTCGCCCAACGATATTATCAAGATAAACGCCAATCCATGTACCTTAAACGTTGATTTTTTTTTAGTTTTTGTCTTAAGCAATACTTTCTAAATGGTTCTACAATAAAATATTTTTATACCCAACACTAATTTCATGATTCTATGATAAACTTATTTTTTACCTGATTTTAAAAAAGGAGGAAGTTTGGCTGTATACTCGTAATATACCTAATTATGTTTTGTTGCATATGTTCAGCGATACTACTGATTTTAGAAAGGTACTCTTGAGGTGGTTCTGTATAAATATTCGTGAGGAATTGATACTTTTTCCGTAAAACTCAAAAACCCTTATTCTCCCTTGTAGTTCTCGACCTGAGTCCAACCTTCAAGTTGATTTTATTTTTAGTTTATAAAACGTAATTTTAACATCATAGCAACGATAAAAGCCCATATTAGCCCTTTTTAAACAAACAATATGATTGCCACCAACATTGTAACGATTTTTTTTAAAACCATTTGCAAAAACTATGCAGACAATTACACAAGCTTATCATGTAAACTGTTCAAATAACTAGTACGCACTATTATCATCTTGAACCAAGCAGCCTCTTCAATTTTACATTGTTCTCAAAAACAATGCGAATTATTTATCTCCATAACACGATTAAACATAACTCCGATTGAATTCAAACGTGAAACGAATCAAACAGATTCACATAAAGTTAAATTGACTTTGAAATTGATCATAGGATTAAACACCCTCTAAACGCAATGGTATATCGATACGTTGTTCTCATAGACATCGGTTTGATAAGAGGGCAAAATAAAAAAACAAACAGTAGGTAAGTATTTATTTCCACTATATCCCCAAGACACGATACATGTTCTCCCAGATCTAAAGTTCAAGATCCTTCGAATCTGTCTAACGGGGTAGTCAGAGGCACGTCTATGTTCGTCGCAGGCCGATCATCTTTCCTCTTCAGTTCTCGAAAACTTGCAATAGCGACCTCTCTTCGTCGACTCTACGCAAAACTTCTATGTTGGTTATCTTCTCCGTCCAGCTGATTTTTTCATTCTACGCCAACACTACATCTCAAACGTGTCAACAAAGATCAATAAACTGACCAAGACGGGCGAAAAGTTGCCTCCAACTTTTCGCCCGTCTTGGTCAGTTTATTAAAAAAATTAAGAAATAAATAAATAATCTTTGTACTTTCGTTGTTTTCTGTCAACACCTTCCTTCCCTTAAGAATATTAAATTGAATGAACGAAAACAAAACGTACTACCAAATTAATTTGTTTGGTAGAATGATCATTCTGCTCAGTGTTGCTTGGTAAAAATAAGTACCTACTTAGGTAAGGTTTTTTCAATCTATGCTGAAAACGCGACTAAAGACCATTTTTGCGTAAGATATAATAATTGTATGTTGCATCCTAGACTGAAACTAAAATTCCATTTACACGATAGGTTCTGGAATACCATTCTTGTCTCTTGCCACAGAATATTAGCTCTTTCTCCATTGAGTTTGACAAAGCAATAGGCAAGAATTATATGCAAGAATGGTATCGTGTAAATGGCGTTTTAGCTTGACCCTTTTGCGTTTTCTTATTGCTCAGCTAATTACAAGCAGTAAAGCAATTTCATGCTATGCATCTACATTGATTTCGAGTTTTTGTGCCACTCTTATTTTCGATACCAAGTTATCGGAGTTTAGTCGTGGCCATTGTTCCTGCAAAATATAAAAGAATGGTATAAAAGAATGGTATTCCAAATAAATATTTCAGAGTACCATTCTAAAGAATAATAGAATTTTTTTAATTTGGAATTGGCTGTATTAACCGTAGAGCCCGTAAACAAATCCGCTGTATTGTCCGTTCGATGAAGCTTACTACTATTATAAGGATTCGGCTTTTGGAAAATGATGCATTTCATTTCAATAAGCTCATCAGCCCGTATCATTGTGAAACCTATTATATAAAATAGATCACAGGTTGCATGCCAAAGTTGCCTATCATAGAATACTAACTGGTTTCCTCGCGATATTTTCCTTCTCCCTTTACAGTTCTTGTTAGAATGGGCATATACATTTTCCAAAACGGTTGATACATGACCGGGATGTGAGCCCACGACCTTCGGTCGAATTGAAAGTCGAGGCACTAGCCCACTCGGCCAAAAGGCTCTATCATATCTCTTACATAACCCTAAAAAAGAGATTAATAAAATTCATAGATAAATAATATTCACAGACGGAGATGAGGATGCGCATTTTATTAAAAAAAACCACAATACAAATGCGTGGAAAAGTAGAGACAGCTTACATTCATAGGTACAATGTTAAAAAGCTTAAAACAGTTACTCAAACTAATCTTCATAATTTAGTCTACTGTAACTTTTATGAAGCACATTTAACCAATTAAACAATTTGAATTGCTTTTCAAGGTACCCTCCGTCGTACCTAAAGCTCAGTGTGACAGCGACTTTGCGCTGCGTTTTGCTGCATACCTTTTTGTGCAGATAAGTTTTTTTTTATGTGCACCGCATCAGCATGTCTTCGCGTATTGCTAACCCTTAGCGATTATTTCAGGCCCATCTTAAAAAGATTTGGAACAAAAGTAAAACAAAGTAAAGCTCTAGAATAATTTGACAAAGCTACCAGGCCAACCTATGAAGTAGGTAGTGCTGTACTGTAGTAGTGCTTAACAATTTAAAAGTATTCGATAATAGTTGACGTAATCTTAACATCTACAAAACCGAGCTTGAAAACAAACAGTGCTTACAATGATAAAAACATGAATGGATAAGGATTCACCAAAAAACCGTGGTCAATACCTACGTGTACTTTTTACAGGCAGCCTTAGGTACTTGTAGCTTAGATTTTTTTACCCCTATGACTTGTAGTCAGTCAAAAACAAGATTTCAATCACATTAGTAGTAGTAATCACAATCGTAATTAGCACTAACCCCCACATCAGAGATTTTACATGCGCCACCCGCTTTCCTACGGGACGTGGGATTTCAGGGGTGGCTGTATCGTTGCTTCATTCGGTTCCCGACGTCTGCCCAGTTCGGACGTCCCGCGCGTTTCCGTAACTTCGTAGTGTTTGATCGCACGACCCACGCGCTAACTTCGGTTGCTGGCAGCTCCTGACCAAGGTAATAAAAAAATTTATAGAAAATATTTTCTGTTTTTTGTTTAATTAATTCCTTATTTTTTTATTACTTAATTAATTTTTTATGCACGTAATGTTACATACTTAAGTATTAACTTTTGTTTTAATTGTTCGGTACTTGCGAGAAAAAATCTATAGTTTACGCTCGACTTTAAATTACAATTTAATGTGAGAAAAGGATCATGTATAGCGTGATTTTCTAGCTAGTAGCTATTTAGGAGAGTGAATGCTGCTAACTGAGTGAATGGAGCACTTCACGATTTTATGAGCAGCCGGAAAGTGTCCAACAAGACACGACTGTATTTATTATTTATTTACACTACCTAATATCTATTCTGGGTAAATAATTATTTATTATAATAATATACAGGGTGTAACATTTAGAACGGTCTGTATGGGAAAGTCTGAAACTATAAGACAAGGAAAATCTGTTCTTGGGAACAATGTCATCGATTTTAGTAAAAAAAACTGCATTAACACATCTACAAAAAACTTGTAGTCAGCTCGTAATTATAAAACCATTTTTTTATATTCTATAAAGACAATTTACAATCCTAAACGAGTTGAATGTTTTATTAAAAAAAATAGTAGTGATTTCAAACCTACTAAAATAAATTAAAGGAAATTAAAACAATGCTTTTATTAATTTTTGACATCATGTTTCATAGCAATCGATAACAGAATAGAAATAGTGTTAGTTTCATTTTTCAAAACGTCCGGGCTCGATTCCCGAGCTGAGTACAAGTTTATTTTCAAATATGTTAATTCAGTTTTCCTATTTACTAAAATCGATGACATGGTTCCTTAGGACAGATCTTCGTAAATTTATAATTTTTGAGTTCTAAATGTTATACTGTTTATTTATTTTGTAAAAAACTGATTTCAATCACGGCGCTCTGCTGGGTCTTTTTGTTCTCGCCACTTTCCCTGAACAAAGTTTTTTAGTTTTTGGGTTCCATAAGCAGGGAGTGTCAGCAAAAACGCAAAATGAAATAATGTTAATTGACTAGAAACCTGAGACTGCGAAGCATTCAGACGAGAAAAGCTACTTTAAATTTTTCACTGATAGCTTGTAATATAAAAGTTAAAAAAAAAACATGTTGATTGGTTTAAGTATACTTTTTTGAACAAGCTCTGAGCTTTGTACTTAGATGCTTTTGTTCTTTGAAAACTATAGTTACAAAAGAAAAGGTTGTAAAATTTTGCCACAGCCTATAAAGTGAGTCCTGGGAAGTACTACAAGTACTTTCTCGATACTTATCATATTCCAAAAAACGTTCCAGCCAGACCAAATACGACCAAATGGAATTTCAAATAGGTTATATTTAAAGAAAAAAACAAGTAAGTACATTTTTAGATTTCTGAATAAATCTAAAAAAAGAGCCCAGAAAATGTCATTTGTCAAAAAATACAAGTTGGCCTCAATCGACTCTATTTCTCATCAGGAACACTTTTCCAAAAGAAACATGCATAATTAAATCGCAAGTTTTTTCAAAAAAATCGAAAAACATTTTCTATACAACTTCTATGAAATGTTACTTTGCAAAAGTTTTCCTGATGGGAAATGGCGTCGATTGAGACCGACTTGTTTTTTTTTTGACAAATGTAATTTTATAGGCTGTCTGGGCTGTCTGTAATTTTTTCAAAAATGCTGGTCTTTGGAAACTATAAGTAAGTTTATTTTGATTAAAACCTTACCTGAAAAAGAAAAGGTCCTCAATGATGGAAAATTTTGCCACACCTGTATTCTGCTTTTTCTAGCAAAATTTCCTAGGATTCTGTTCAGTGGCTTAGGCGAGAAAAAGTAACAGACAAAGGCAATTATTATTTTAAAATGCATCTCAAAAATTGCACGCGGTCTTTAAACTCACAACCTATCGATCCGTGACAGAGCTTTTCCAACTGCAATGTGTGTGTGTGTGTGTGTGAATGCTATCGTCAATTTTTGGAATGATTTTTAAGTGTGAGTGAGTTTATCACTTTAGAAATTTACCTATTCAGTTTTTCATGAAGTGATCTATTTGTGTAATTTTACAAAAATATGTTTGGGTACTTAAATAAATCTATGACAGATCGTAAGTCCCTGATGTAGTACAAGTACCGTATTCAATATGAATTGGTTTATTTTGAATAACAAAATTGTATTGTTTCATTACGATGAATGCTTTCGCTACGAGTTTAATGTATTGGTATTTTAAATCCGGGATTGGGTTGCAGGGCAGCTTTCAGACAATAGGGTTGTTGTAAAATTGTTACAAAATAGACAAATAGTCTCAAAAATTATTATTTAGGTAAGTAAGTTTGTATGAGTCAGTGGCCAACTCTGGTGACGGAGTTTTTAGACCGCCTCAAGTCCTCCGACATGGCTTAACGACTTAAATAATCTGACTTATAATCTAGGACATCGATATTTTAGTTTTAAACCTTTGGTTTGGGCATGTAGAGAGGATGGATGATAGTCGTTTGACAAAGCAAGTGTATGAGGCGAGTGTGTATGGGACAGCTGGAAGGGGAAGGCCTAGGCGAACCTTCTTGGATCAAATTGGCGACATTTTGGAGAAAGGCCAGGTCAAAAGTACCCTAAACCGACGAGCATGTATGAAGAATGTAATGAGAGTGAATGAGGCGAAAGTTGTGTGTCAGGATCGTAGCGACTGGAGATCCGTGGTCTCTGCCTACCCCTTTGGGAAAGAGGCGTGACTTTATGTATGTATGTATGTAAACCTTATTATTATTATGTTTTTACGTTTTGTTTTCCTCGAGATGTAGGACACCTCGGTATTAAATGAATCTCACGGACCTAGGCCAAGTGAGAATCATTTGTGATAGGTGGTGTATTTGGGTCGTCCTGTAAGAATTTTGTCACAGTCCTACAGGTATTAAGAATTGCAGCTTTCTGCATCGTTATGAAAATGCTATCTTGTAAATCTATAATTTTGAGATAGTGAAATAGATTTTTTGGCACTACTCCCGTACAGGAGAGCACCAATGGGACAATATAGACTTTGTTTATCTTCCATATTCTTATTATTTCTTCTTTTAATTCAGAGTATGTATTTTTTCAGTTAGTCTTTTGAATGTGTGTTTGGTATTGCAATATTTAAGTATGTAGTTTTATTAATTTTATCTATCAGTGTTATATCCGGTCTTTTGTAATGAACAGTGCTACACATTCACGTCACGGTCACGGTCACGCGAAGACTCGGGGTCTTCTCGTGACCACGGTAGCTGTAACGCTACTGAAACGTCGAGGTAAATAAACAAATTTTATACCTACGCGATTAAGTCCCGTTATAAAATTTAAAATGAACAGTGCTGTTATTATTATGAATTTATTTTTAATGCTTGTCCTTTTTTGATTACGTAAATTGATTATTTGTAATTATTATTCTTAATAACGTGAACTTCGGTTAATTTATGGTGAGAGTGGCGACGGATCGACTCTCGACCTATATGGACAGTAGGTTTTGGCCGAAAGGTTCGTTTACAGAAAGTTTTGGCCGAAAGGTTCGTCGTCAGAAAGTTCATCGGACGTCTGTTAAACGACACCGCGCGTGCGTCATCGCAGCGTCAATGTCTCTACTATTTAATATTTTTATGTATGTTGTACCTTACAGGGTATCTATAAATATGGGCCAATGGCATTTTATTGTATAATTTGTTATGTGTTCCCTGAAATAAATAGTTATTTTTTTTAATAGTATTGTAAGTAATATTAGTTAATTAGAGTAGGTGATTGGTCTAAGCCGTTCTAATTAAATAAATAAAAAATAATTATTAGTCAGTAGAATAAAGGCAATGATTATTTCATTTTATTTTATTTATAATTAGTCAAGGTTCGGTGGCAGCCAACCGAGCGAAGTGAGTAAGTTGCTTATAGCACAGAATACAGAGAGCTTATAGTTTTAAACTGCGTTCAACAGTTTGCCCCGGCGTGGAAGCACCGAATAAACAGTGCTCTTACGTGGATTACAGAATAACATTTCTACTAAAGAAACATTTCTACTGAAATGTAAAGGTAGACAGGCGAACGTTTCAATTCCACCAAAGTTTGCAGTGATGCGTGTTAATAGAATTATTATCATTATAAAGTAGGTACTTAAAGTAAGTAATACAAACAATACTAAGAAGCTTGTTATCTATACTAATCTATACTAATATTATAAAGATGAAAGATTTGTTTGTTTGTTTGTTTGAAATGAATAGGCTCCAAAACTACTGGACCGATTTGAAAAATTCTTTCACCAATAGAATCCTACATTATCCCCAATGAACATAGGCTATATTTTATCCCGGGGAAGTGAAGTTTTCCCGAGGGATTGCGGGTAACACCGCGACGGACAGCTAGTTAATTATATTTCTACTTGTAACTTGATTATTTTTATTTTATTTAACAAAGATAAATATTTCACACACAACACAAAAAAATACCTATTTAATTCAACTAAAGATGAAAATACCGTTTTTTTTTTCATTACATACGATCACAAACATAGGCGGATCCCCCAGACGATATTTTTGTGTACCTACTAACTAAGAAAAATTAATAAATTGTGAAATTTTTGTCAGTTTTTGTTTCTTGTGCCCCCCCCAGAAAAAAATCCTGGATCCGCCCATGACACAAAGACTACTATTATAAGACCCTACGGAGTGAAAAAAAACAGTACTCATCACAACTGTTTCCCCAAGGCGTGCTAGACATTTCCTCAAATCTTTTATGTATTCCAGATCCTTTGCGAATATGTTTAGGGGGATAAAAAAAAACATTTTTATAGCGTTAACCACAGACTTCACTTCTCTTCCTCCTAAACATTAGAGATGCCATCGTAAGTTACTGTGAATTCCATACAATGGATTTGAATAGGTAGTCGTAACAACGACCTTCTATCAGAGAGCATCGCTCCTGCGTACCACTTATCAAAAGTTTTTCGCACCAGCGGTTTTCGGTCGAAAAACGTTTCGCACGAGCGTACACATGAAAAACTTTCGGGGTATTTAGCTGCAAGTCCAAATACATATTTGATAAACATTTTACAAATATAGATTACTTTCTGTGCCCGCGACTCGTTAGTTTTCCCGGCTTTTTCCGCATAAATTCTGAACCTGTGAGTAGCCCGGGGTTTTCCAGTGTAAATCCCATTAAAATCGGTTAAGCCGTTCCAGAGATTAGCCCGGACAAACAGAAAGACACAACCATTTTTTTTAAAAGCTTGTTTGTGTTTAGTTATCATTTGAATGAGAAGACACAGTTATTTTGAAATTACAGACAAGACACTTTATAATTTTCTCTAATGTATTGATTTCAACTAACAACAACAATTATAAATAAGTATATCTAAACCTCCCGTCATTGGCTTACAATAGAGTGGAAGAAAGGAAGGGAGGCCTTTGCCCTGCAGTGGGACATTACGGGCTCATAATAATAAAACCTTCCCGGGCATGAAATCTGTTCAGACGTTTTTTTTTTGTTTATTACGAACAGAGAGGCAACTAGACGCAGCGGGGGACTTTGTTTTATATTATTTACTAGCTGACCCGCGCAACTTCGTCTGCGCATTATTAGGAACAAAGTGGAGGAGTTTTGAGTGAATCGAGAGTACAAAATATAAAACTCCGTCGCATGATATAATATTTTTTTATATATGTTTCTCTCAAGAATCATTTAATAGATAAAGGTAGGAAAAATCTTACCCAGATCTTGCAATGCTAAGAACAAAACGAATACGGTAATTGGTACAGAATCGCTGAAGCGAGCGCAGCGAGTTTTTGAAGAGAGAGAGAGTTTTTGAAGAAATTGACTCGAAACGTATTTTTTTATAGCAAGAACTGTGTGGTTTAAAATTTCGAAATAAAATTATTAACTAATATTGCGTTATGTTTCTCTCAAGAATCCCTTAATAGATAGAGGTAGGGAAAATCTTACCCAGATCTTGCAATGTTAAGAACAACACGATAGCGCCAACTGGTGTCAGATTTGCCGAAGCGAACGGCAATACCTACCCGCGACTTCGTCAGCAATATAAAAATATCGAAAACTCTTAGCAAAAATCTCCATTAACTTTTCAAAACTCAAAATCAAAGAAAATTATACTGATGTACTCTTTGATTATACCTACTCGATCTCCGCCATAGTAAGAACGCCACCTAGGAAAAAAGTGTAAAGTAGTTTTGACCTCTAGGCCGATAGATGGCGTTCTAACTATAGCCAAGGAAAAATATTTTAATATCAAAAAATCATAACTTCGGAGTTCGGATATATTGATGGGTGGGAACACACATGTTACATGTTTATCATGAATTTTAAAATAATTTATTATGCAAAATACAAAAAAAAACGAAAAAATTTAGAGTGCAAAAATTGGCTTCGGGCGGTCACCCATCCTTATTATGACCGCGCCCAGGGTTGCTTAACTTTTTTCCCCATACAAACTTCCAACCCTTATTTTCCCGCCCCCTTATGGTAATTGACAAAAAAAAGTAGCCTATGTCCATCCCTGGGGTATACTCTTTATCCGTGCCAAATTTCAGCTTAATCGGTTCAGCGGTTTGGGCGTGAAAAGGTAACAAACAGACAGACAGACAGACAGACAGACAGACAGACAGAGTTACTTTCACATTTATAATATTAGTATGGATATATAAGGTATGTAGTGATGACCCCATATTTTTTAGTGTTTTCTATTCTAAAATGAATAATACATAACGAAAACGTATATACATAGCGCTCGTGGTCGTGCTTGCTTAGTCGTTCTTGATAGATCATCAAAGTTAAGCAACGTTCAAAACGGTCTGTAAGTGGATGGGTGACCGCCAAGGGCATTTTCATCTGAGCGCTTCCGTGCTTCAAGGGCACGTTAAATTGTCGGTCCCGGCTATTTAAGTCGTTAAGCCATGACGGTGGCCTAAAAACTCCGTCACCAGAGTTGGCCACTGACTCATACGAACTTACTTACTTACGAAAAGCCGTTGAAGGAAGCAACTGATAAATATGTTGCGTCCGATGATTCATTTCATAGATGTGTTCGCTACACTTTTGTAATTTTTCCACGCGTTAAAAACTCGTAAAAGCTTAACCGCATTCCGTTTGTGCGAGTAGTAGGCATTTTACATACACTTCTCTACGTGAAAAACTTGAGATAATATTATCTGGTTGAAAGATTAATAGAATAGTAAAGAAGGAATTTTATAACCTAACATCGTCGGTTGGTAACTCTGCAGCTATGTGGCTGTGCTAGGTATTATTATAATTTAATGGGGTGTTCAATTTATCGAACAATTGATTGGTCAACGAAACCTGTAGAATGCATGCATTTGATGACTTCAAACGAAAATTGGTTTGAATTGTTTGAGATATTAAAAGTACGAACTTGCGTACCAACCTACCTGCCTTTTATTTTGCTATTAACGAGTAGTTGGAACAGTTTTCTTTTACTTTGCCGTTTTGAGATTAAACTTTTAAAATTCACTTTTCTCTGACCTACCTAGGTTTTATCAGTACGAGTACAACTTTGAAAGCGCTTATCTCGATAACCTGACTTACCCTTTTAACCCCTTTGAGCAAGAGAACCATTCATTATTCAAAAGAAAAAGTGTTTGTAAACTGGTCACCGTGACCTGTGAGAGACTACTTTGGTCACCCGATGCTACAAATGTCAGCAGTAGATGATGAGATACATGATTACCTAGTTCAGGCTCCTATGTCATAATTTAACTAAGAATAAATAAGAACATAAAAAATAAATGTACGATATGAAATTCCTGAATAAAATGATTTGACTCTGATTTTTGGTTTTATTTGGGGTGTACTCCAACTTGGTTTTAGATTTCGGTAGAAAAAAAGGTAATTATTAGGTATTAGCTTCTGCGCGTGACTTCGCTCGCGTGGTACCAACATTTTGAATAGCCTATATGCTATTCCAAGACACTATCTACGCCTATTCCAAGTTTCATCCAAATCGGTGTACTGGTTAGGCGTGATTGAAACACAAACATCCATATTATTATATCCAAACATCAGCACAAACTCACAAACTTTCAGCTTTATTTTATGAGTGGGATCACAGAATACAGTGGTGGGATGGGATTAATAATGAGTGGGATTCATATCCATACTAATAATATAAATGTGAAAGTAACTCTGTCTGTCTGTCTGTCTATCTGTCTGTCTGTCTGTTTGTTACCTTTTCACGCCCAAACTACTGAACAGATTAGGCTGAAAAATGGCATGGATAAAGGTTGTATCCCAGGGACGGACATGGCTTTAGCTGTTCAGCACGCATTATATTTTCTGGACGCAATAAGAATTTTTGGCACATACCTACAAGTCATTCACGCAAAACCTAAGTACTAGTACTACTCGTACCTACTTATTTGAGATATTTTGATATGAAATTAAGTAGCATATTAAGCGTAATTAAGTATTTCACCGCCACTTAATTAATAATTTGTGTTTTTTTAATTTAATAAAAAGGTTTGGATACCTTGAAAAATAACCCTGTATACAAGCTACGCGGGACCTGGTGCTGCCACGTGATTCCATTCACTTCATAATTGGGAACCGGCCTGTCGTTTCAAGGGTTTATATTAATTAAGATTCGAACTTTAATTATCGTTTTCTTGGTAGGAACAGAGTAGCGACGGTCGGATGTATGAAAATAGAAATAAGAATAGGTCCATGAATTTCCTGCAATTGATTGCCTAACTTGTTCGATCGATCAACGTGTTTTGATCGTAATAGTTTGTTACAAATTGGCTATATAAATTCAATTCTTTCGAAACCTATTTGTGAAAAATTCTTGTATTTAATTAAATTATTATTAGAGTTAGGTTTACATAGTTTTGTACCTACTTATTTATAATTTTGTATCATTGTGGAAGTGGTCGCTAAGCCTAAAATAAAGACAAAACCCTAAAATAAAAAAAGACTGCCTAACCTAGAAATAAGAAATATGTTTTTTTTTTGTAATATAACACATACACGTATTGTTCATTGTTATATGTACATATATTGTACACATAACAATGAACAATAATAATGCTGTACATTTCACACAGTATCCTCTTGAACCAAAGTAAATAGAGCTTGCGTTATGGGTACGACTGCAATCAACTTTATATACCTACTTTTTGTTTGTGAATAATTCACCTCAGAAAGAAAAACTTTGGGTTTTTACATCTTTATTATGATACCTAAGTAAGATATTAATTACCTGTCACGATCTCATCTAACTTATGCATTACATCATTTTTAGACCCGGATTCCTACATCTATTTTGTATCATTAAATTCACTGCATTGAGCGCGTTGATTGAGCGTCCTTAATTTAGGTAAGCCAGTGCAAGCCACGTCTGAACGCAGCATTGATTGAGCTTCCGCGCGATTGACCGTCTGCATTATAAGTGCTGAGGATTTTCATTTTTCATTTCTACTTTTGCATTTGCCATTTCATATTTAATATTTTTTATGTTTTTACAACAATTCTGGTAAAAAAGTAAGTTCGTATGAGTCAGTGGCCAACTCTGGTGACGGAGTTTTTAGGCCGCTTTAAGGCCTCCATCATGGCTTAACGACTTGAATAGCCGGGGCCGACAATTTAACGTGCCCTCCGAAGCACGGAAGTGCTCTGGTAAAATGCCACTGGACCCATCCACTTACAGACCGTTTCGAACGTTGCTTTACTTCGACGATCTAACAAGAACGACTAAGCAAGCACGACTACGAGCGCTTCAATTTTTTAGAATTGGATTTAAAGTTTTAAATTTTTTGGTAAATCAACCACGACGTAAACCGTAAAAATACGGCGGACGAGGTAGCACACGAACGCATTTTACACACACCCATGCATAAAAACTGACAACACACCCTCATTTTCACGCACACTCTTGCAAATTAGAATTAAACCCCTTAGACATATTCAAAGGATCTGGAATATAAAGATCTGAGAGAATGTCTACCGCGCCTTGGGGATACAGTCGTGACCCTGTTTACGTTTTTTTTTACGTTTTACTCTTGCAAATTTTGTGTAAGACGTACGTAATAGTACCTATGAGACGCACATAATTCGGAATCGTGTACTTTTTGGCAGAGGAAAAATCACAAGATCATAGACGGACAAGAAATCATCTAAGCTAATGCACGTAAATAAGCATTATTTAATTTCAAATGTAACTATGCGATCAAAACAGCGGGCATGTGCTAGTAAATTGTAAGCTTTGAACTTTAGCTGCATCGCGAATTTCAATCAAAGCCATCAAGGAAGCAATTTATGTACAATGAGTAAATTAATGTCATGGGCAGACTTGCATCCCTACATGGAATAGGTGGATTTACCTGCGCATTTAGTATCAGTTAAATTCAATTAAGGCACGTTAAATTGTCGGTCCCGGCTATTGTAATTATTTCACGTTTTCAATAAACTATTCATTTCATCACTTCTCAATTATAATCTCACTTAGATAAATCGCTTCTCGATTTTTAACTGAATAATTTTGAAGCTAAGCGACTGTTACACAAGGCGAGTTTCTCGGATGCGAGCGGCGATTTCTTCTAGGCAATATGGTCACTTAGTATAAACAAATGCTTCGAGCCTCGCCTCTCGAATTCTCGCTTTTAAAAGTAGTCTTTTTACGAGTTTCTGTCAAAATGTAAACAACCGCAGGCGAGACTCGAATGGCGAGTTTTGCCAAGGGATAATCGCACACGATTTTTTGCCACTCGAAACGAAACTCTTCTTGTGTAACAGCCGCTTTAGTAAGGTACGAAAAGTTCGCCTACATAACTACAAAATCGTTAAGCCAAGACGGAGGCCTTAAGGTGGCCTAAAAACTTCGTCTCCAGAGTTGGCCACTGACTCATACGAACGAGTACATAAGTACCTATCCTGTGTATCTGAATTTAGACTATATTATTTGATTTAAGTATATAAGTAGTATATTCAAACAAAAAGTATGTAGTATATATTGAAGTGTGCTCTTATAAAAATTGCGTAGGTATTTGCAAGATTTTCGTCGTTCAAATATTATAATGACTGCTAATATTAATTTCTTGTTCTTCAATAATGATAGTGAATTTTAGGTGGTCCTGGTGCTTGTTTAGGCAAAAACACATTTTAAGGATTTAAAGTTTCAAATTGCTTGAACGTAGTAGTATATAGTTCTAAAATCGTCACTATTAACTGTGATTTATGCTGACAGCTCAACCTTTCAACCAAAGAGTTTTCAATACCTATAAGATCTCAAGAGTTTAATACTTCTTAGTTTTTCAATCGTGTAAACACATAAATTAACTTTCAGTTTTTGACTTCAGATTATAGTGTGGGCCAAGTGCGGGCGTGAATTTTATCGTGATTAAACTATCACGTTAAAGTTAATAAATTTTAGTGTTGAATATGAATTAGTACATGTTTAGAATAGTGAAGAATCGAATCGTGAGGAAATTAGGTAATTGTAAAATGCCATGTGCTTACTTTTCACGTTATTGCAAATGTGGATAATATGGTTTTGTACTGAAACACTTATACAGGTTATTTCTAAAACACCGGTAACCTTTCAGGGCTGTATTACTATATTGTATATCTATATTGTATTCACTTTTCCCCCTGCAGAGTTTCCGGAACATTTTACTTCTTGGGATAAAAAGAAGTCTGTGTGTTCTCCAGAGTATAAGCTACAAGTTTTCAGCCAAAAATAGTGCAAAGTGTGTTAGGTTTTTATGTGTATGTTCTGTGTTTTTGTAAGATTATTTCCCCAGTTTCGACAAGCGAGAGGAATCAATTATTTAAAAAAAGCTGCAAGGTACAGTGGGAAGGTGCAACATACAAACATACCGACAAACTAACGCATTTAGGTAAAAGTAGTTATAAGTGTGAAGTGTTGAAGTTTGATTCACCAATTTAGCGAGGCTTTTTGGCTTGCTAAATTGGTGAAATTGGGCGGCGATTGGCTTCCCGTCTGAACGGAACGCTAACTAAATTAATGTAAAATGTGTAATCCCTTAGACAATAAGTTCTAATTGTTCTAATACGAATTTCAAATTCTATAATACGTGCGATTGTTACTGAACTTCTATATTATAAGACTAGACCTATTTTTTTGTTTTTGTATGCGAATCCTTGGATGATTTAGATTTACAATTTGGATCTGGTAGGTGGCATTGCAATGGTGTTTTAGGTAACACGGTGGAAGCTGCGGGCGACGGGTTAGCTAGTTCTTTAATTATTTATACGCTAACTTAGATTTTTTAAAAGAGCGAGGCCAAAAGTATACAGGGTTATTTGTAAAACACCAGTAACCTCTCAGGACTGTATAACTATTATTTTATGGAACAACTTTTATTCTATGACTTTTAATTCATCATTATTTTTTTTCATCAGATTTTCATATAAAAATAAAAATATTTAAATTGAACGCTCTAAATGTTACGAAGTCTATGCGAAACAAAAGAAAGCAATAGTACAAAGCGAAGGGAGTGGTTTTAGGGCGGCGGGGGCTGAAATGTGTTCGATAGGACAATGTTTTAGATAGGAAAACGAAATTTTAAATGTTTGTTTTTGGTAAATGTATTATTTTTTGTAAAAAGTCATAGAACAAAAGTTGTTGTTTATGATGATAGTAACACAGTCCTGAGAGGTTACCGGTGTTTTACAAATAACCCTGTGTTAGATATTTCTACCGGCGATGAGAATCAAGACGGTCGGTCAGCTATAAAAGCGACGCCACAAACGGCACTCGCTCTCTTCTTTGCTGGATTTCGTACTGAGCAGACGTATCTTTATTCACTATCCCTGTTATTAATAAACACGAACTTGGTTGGGATGAGAGCTAATCCAAAGCATAAGGCAGTAGTAGGTCAAATCTGTATTAATAAAGAAAGACCAAGGAGGAAATAAGCTAATCCGACGCTGCTCTCGGAGCAAGAGTTACGCCTAGGTGCAACCTAGTATAGAGATGGAGTAAGCATACTCTATCATGAATTTTGACATTTTACTTCATAATATTCATGCTATATCCAAAAAAAGGTTGTGCAAATAGGATGGATATGTTGATGGTTTGAGGAAAAATTAAATGAGGTTGGATGGATACCAATTACGATAAATGGGCGAGTGAAAATTTACAATATTCGTACAATTTCATTTTATGATCTCGAAGAAACTAAATTTAAAATCCAAGTAAGTATAGATTTTGAGGTAAAAAATCATTTAGCATTAGCAAGAAACAAAAAAACAGTTAAAAATGACTAAACACAGTAAATACTTTTTTTGATGACTAAAAACTTTTTGGTCAATATTCACTTGACCAAAAATTCTGAGAAGAATAAAACCTCTAACCTCTTTGAATAAAACAGATTATCAAATACAAATTATTGTCTATCTCTGTCATTCATATAATTAGTGACAGAGACAGACAATATTTTGAATGATAATAATATTCGTTCATTCACTCGTTTTTATTTTAAATTTTATGGGTTGCCATAACGCTCGCGCTAGTCCCGATGCAAGAAATGTATTACTGATTCGAGATAACTACCGATTTATTAATAACCTTACTCCAAGAAGTAACAGTTCTGAGAGCAATCTCGGATTTAGCTAGAATTAGGGTTTTCTAATTAATAAGGCGGTATTGGTTTAAATTGTTTCTGTGTTCATTTTGTACTTATGTAAAATCAATGAATAAATCGGTCATTTCTGAAATTCCTTGTTTTCACGTTTGATTCCCAATACCTGTATATTTTTTATAACGCAATTTGTTTTCGATTTCTAAGAAAATATTAACTTTTCTTGGGAAATTAACATGGGCTGACACTTATTCTTCAAATATTTGTCAAGATAATGGTCATAATGTTAAATATTTTGCGAATATTGAGATATTATGTGAAACGTCAAATGTTCAGCGATTTTTGTTGCTGACTGTACCCTTTACCGGCGAGTTTGTACACATAATGTAATCAGAGTGAAAATGAGGTCAAAACTTTGTGTATTCTGTGGCGAAAGATATTGTCATGATCATGGATTTAGCATTGAACCTTCTTGTCATGATCGTGCCAAGTGAAAATAATGTTGTCTCTGCCTGCCCCTACGGGAAAGAGCAGGAAAGAGGCATGATTTTGTGTAGTATAAATAGGCTATTTTATTTATTTATTTCTTTCTGTTCCCAGGTTCTTTGTGTGATCACCGACAAGAAACGGCTCCAAAACGGCTGGAATATAGGACGACATCAAGAAAAATGTACAATACTCGTACATCAATATGGAGTCCTGTATACAGCTTCATGCCGCCTTCGTTAAATCGCCAGGTATGTTGCACATATTTTTTTCTTACTAAATTTTCTAAAAAGATTGGGTTTTTTCTAAATCTGATCGCATATTTTGTAAGCATTGAGTGCAATGTACGCGCCGCATACGCCATGCGTGCGGATACCTACCGCATTTTATGAAAAACGGTGCGTACGGTTCATGTGAAATAAGTTTTCTTGATTTCATACGAGGAATTTTAATTGCGGCTCGTTGATCCTGTCTGTCTAGAGTCTATTTGTACCTAATATGTGTTGCAAGTTGCAACTGAGTTGAGTTTAATTACTATTTATGATCCAAATCATACAAATTCCTTCTTTTTATGATCACAATTTTAAGTTTCATACAGTAAAACTCAATAATTGCATATTTTAGAAAATTCCACTACATATTTACAAATATATTTACGATAATTGCCCACTATAACGTGGCAACTGCGCAATTAAATATACTTAGCTACGCACTGCTACGCCGTAGCATTGTCGTAGCCATTCTGTGTTGCTTCCTAATATTTTTATTAACTTTATTGTTCATCAAACAGAATTAAGAAACTGACTCTAAAACTATGATAAAGTATAGTTTTTGAAACTATCATGGTTAGAAACATAATTATTGTTATCAACGGGACTATTACCAACTCAAAACTTAACTCAAAAATCATGGTAATTATCCCGTTGATAACAATATTATATAATAAACTAAAAAAAATATCATATAAGTTTTAAAGTTTAGTGGATTTAATGCTTTAATGAAAATAGATACTAAGGTAAGTATAGCATTACCAATTAAAAAAAACGTAAGGTAAGCTGATTTGAAATTATATTCTTTTAATATTTTGTAAAATGTAATATGAATTGTAGAATGTAGGTATTGAGCTTGCTTCAATTCAATTCAATTTATTTATTTCAGCATAATACATAATAATATTTTATTTGAAATATAACAATCCATTTACCTTCTTAATGACGTCTAAGCTTACCGTAATTGTTCTTTAGTTGCCAACTGTCCTATAAGCGCAACCTATTTCTACATCTACGCTGTACGCAATCGATAAACGAATACCCAAGCCACATAATAAAAATCTAAAACATCATCTTCTCCTTAGGTTTATAAGTGTCGAAGAAATCTCGATACTGAGGCACAAATACGGCCGAGGTGCCAGGGATGCCGCAGTTTGTCATATTCAGCTCAATCTGCTCCTGATCCAAGTTCCTCAAGATGCATAAATCTGTCAGAAACTCGTACCACTCGTCCCAGGTCAGCTCCGTTTTACTGAAATGATAAGGCAAAATGCAGAATTAGTGATATTGACTATGGGCATTGACTAGTTATAAATATTTGGACGTGTGTCTGACTACCCCCTTTGCTTCAAAGGATGAGTGACTTCATCTGAGGGAATATGTAAATGAAAATTCTCCGGTTTAGGGTACTTTTGACCTGGCCCTTCTCTAAAATGTAAATGTCACTGAGTTGGTCAAAGTATGTTCGCCTAGGGCCTTGCTAGGCATCCATACTTTGACCCCCTTCAGCTGAAAGGTGAAAGGGGAAGGCCATATATTTCAACTATATACTCGTCACATACCATGCATGATTAAGATACAAGATTTTTTGGTAATTGATATAGGTAGGTACTGCTTTTTTACTGATATGATAATAAAAATATTACCTACATAAGTCCAATGAAATCATGCCCGTTTTCTCGTAGGGGTAGCCAGAAACCACAAATCCACTTGCTACGATTCTGAAACACATCTTTCCCCTCACAAACGTTCGCATTTATAATATTACGTAGGATTTGATCTAAAATATATTGGTATTTTTTGTATAAAACTATGTTATTTGTTTTGTACCAAAACTTCCACCACAGTACTCCCGTATCACACATAGTAACTTTGCGGTCGTCTATGAGCTTGCTCTGTCTCATCCAGTAGTCGTTTCGGTAGAGAGTCATGGTGGTGCCATCACGTTTGTTGTCCATCAGACGAGCAAACTCCCAGAACTGCCCGTCAAGAGTCGCTGGCTCGTCATCCATACTGCCTCGCAATTACTGAAATGTACACCCAAATCTTTATTCAAAAATGTAATAAACAATAATGGCTCTATTGTTTCGAGAGTAAGGATCAGATTGAGATGAATGATACTTTGGTAGGGTGTTCTGGGGACGCATGCGAGGGTTCCTAGCCCATAAAATCTAATATTAAGTAGATTTTTTTACTTTACGCTTTACTACGCATAGCTTGTAATAGGTAAACTATACATATAAAACAAAGTCGGGTTAGTAACACCCGACTTTGTTTTATATAACTCAAGAACGACAAGACCGATATTTATGATAGGTACTTATTTGTTGTCTGGAGGGAATGGCCTTTGCCCAACAGTTGGACGCTAATGGTGGAAAATCATAATCTACTATATAAAAATAAGTCGGGTTTTCCTTCCTGACGCTATAACTCCAGAACGCACGAACCGATTTCCACGGTTTTGCATTCGTTGGAAAGGTCTCGGGCTCCGTGAGGTTTATAGCAAAGAAAATTCAGGAACATTTTCAACAGAAAAGCGGGAAAAAATGCGCAGACGAAGTCGCGCGGGTCAGCTAGTTAATAATAATAACTTATTTGATCTGTCTCCGTCCTCAATAGCAGAATAACAATTAAAACATCGGAAAAATTCACGTAAAAATATTTATAGGTATAATACAGATTTGGCACAGTTTGGCTCAAGGTCGAGAGGTGTGGAGAAATGGGAGGGAGGTCTTTGCCCTGCAGTGGAACGAAGCAGGCTTTAAATAAAATAATAAAAAATTATTGGTGAAGCAGTACTTACGAAGTTCGCGGGGTCAGCTAAGTTGGTATTATTAATATGCTGGAGAGAGCCGTGCTGGCCTAGTAGATGTAACCTCGACTTTTAATGTAAGTGATCCCAGCGAACTGAATAAATGCTTTTTGGCTTTGACTTTGACTACGAGCTTGCAACCCGACCGTTCATCAATGGATTGTTCATTTCGGATAATGTATACCTACGCGCATTAACACGATGAAGGAAATAGGTACCTATTGTAAGGAAACCAGTTAGTATTCCTACAGTGCAGGCCCATCGCTAGTGCTGATTTCTACAAAATGTGGCATGTGCCAAAATTAAGACATAAATCACGCCTTCAAAGGGTGTCCTTTGAAGTAGTATTTTGTGTGTACAAAATACTGTAATAATAGCAGTTGAGACACATCATACCTACCTACAGTCTTGACTAGGGCCATTATGATGAACTAGGACCAAGTATAATGAATGGTCCTTGACTTTACTTAAGTGCGTGGAGAATGTGTGCCTAATTCAATTAGATATCCGATCGATTGAGAACTTGAGATCTTTAGTTACAACAAAAGCAGTCAAACAGTTCAACTTAGTTCAAATTAAAGCTAGCAAAATAAAAAGCTACACTATTATCCTCAATAAAATAAACATTCCCTATTTTCATTGTACTCGTGGTCGTGCTTGCTTAGTCGTTCTTGATAGATCGTCGAAGTTAAGCAACGTTCGAAACGGTCTGTAAGTGGATGGGTGACCGCCAGTGGCATTTTCATCTGAGCGCTTCCGTGCTTC
The DNA here is from genome assembly GCA_963565295.1 of Epirrhoe alternata. Lineage (NCBI taxonomy): Eukaryota > Metazoa > Arthropoda > Insecta > Lepidoptera > Geometridae > Epirrhoe > Epirrhoe alternata. The sequence goes on from OY751375.1 coordinate 10,354,681, forward strand.
GGAGGGCACGTTAAATTGTCGGTCCCGGCTATTTTAGTCGTTAAGCCATGACGGAGGCCTTAAGGCGGCCTAAAAACTCCGTCACCAGAGTTGGCCACTGACTCATACGAACTTACTTTATTGTACTATTTCCTTTAAAATTCTTCAATCGCGCTATTTAAGCCAGTGAACGAGGATAAGCCATCTCGAAATATAAAGTACTCTTCAGTGCGAGGTAAAAACGCAAACGTCAACATTCTTAAAGGGTATCCCGCGACCCTGGAGCAGTATTCTAAATATACCTACACTGAAACCTTTACTGATCAAAAAACCGTTTAAAACTGAATTAATATTTATAAGTTCTTAGAAGGCTCCAAGTATTATGTGTACCTACAAATGGTGAGAAAAACATCAAACCAAATAACAAATCTATCAAATCCAAATCAAGGTAATATCTTGCTTATATCCTATAAAAGTTTGTGAGTATGTCTGTTTCAATCACTGATTTGGATGAAACTTATCACACCGTAAATCAGTGGACCGTTTTGGATGAAACTAGGAATGTAAATCGTAGCCTAGAATAGCATTAGGCGATGCAAAATTTTGGCCAGCGCGAATGAAGCTGCGAGTGGAAACTATATAGTAAACTTTCTGTACTTATATAAGAAACATTGAGTATCTAGAAATATATCATTTGGTTAAACCACGGGAGAAGTCTGTAATGTAGGATGTAAGATAAAAATCTTCCTAGAGTCGCGATTATAGAGGATAGAGCAAAGAGAATATTTTAACCACTACGATAGAAAGGCACTTTGGAATCTACTTACACCAATGTTTTGCACCTCGGCCCAATTTGTAAATAATGGGTCCGAATTCTACACTGAGCAAAAACGCACACCACAGATTATTAAAGTAGCAAGCCTGGCACGTTACCATAGAAACGTAAAACAATGCCACACAAGGATTTAGCTTTTGGTCATTTATCCCACTGGACAAAATACAACATGCCTACGATACTGATACCTACTTACACCACACACAGTCTAGGTAAAAACTGAGGTAAAAACAGTATTTGTGGTCACACTAAAAATATGCAAGTGCACTCCGTGGTAAAAGCAATTCCGTGGTTTACACCTTGGAGGAAAAGTGGTTTGTAAACCACTTGTTTGTTGGCGAATAAATAATATTTTTCTCTTGTACTATGATCAATACTACGAGTACGATCAATACTCCGAATAAATTTGAAATTGACAGAATTAATACTGATTATATCAAAGAGGTACCATGCTAAATACTGGTAGTTGCCATTTAATAAAATAAGAAGTTTATATAGATTACCATAGACAATGCAAAGAGTACCTTTTATTTATATCCTGGATAATGATTTGTCAATCAAAATCAACTTGGATTTGACTTGGATAAACTTACAATATTTTTTTACGCAACTTTTATTTTTCCGACACTTTTACATTGTTTAAACTCTTACGATGGGTGACGAAGAACAAGCCACTCTAGATGGTCAGTTTTTCGAATTCGCGCGTTTAATGGACAGTAAGCGAAAGGGGGACCTTATCACGCTGTACCGATCAGATTACTGGATGAGGCAAGCAAAGATATTGGACGATAGAAAACTTACCATGACGCTCACCGGTCTCTTTTTTAATTAGTACAGGTAATACGTAGGTATTACGTAGATCACTGTTTTAGAATAGTGTACCTATAATAATTTTGTTGCACAAGCCATCTCTATCATCAGACTTTGTGGCCTTTGTGGCACTTCTTCATGTCCATAGGTACTCATATATAAAAACCTATGTTGCCGTTACTTCCTCTGAGTACGGACATCAGTGTAATAATCAATCACGCCTCACGACTCAATATCATTTTCATACAGCGATGTTTGATATCCACAGACAACTCAACCTTTTGATATCATACGAACTAAACCAAATAAAGGTTGTCTGATAAGAAAAATATAAACTAACCGTTCTACTAGTTGGACAGCGTGGTTGGTGGGTTGGTAATAGACGGTTTCTGGAATTCTCTTGCTAAAACGTACTTGTGCAGTATACAAATAAGTTTGTTAAAACATAGTGTTTATTTACAGTAAAACCGAGTTAAATTTCGACGAGTGGCTTGAATTCCTTGCTGATCTGTGTGAGGAAATGAATATAGACTTGGAGAAGACAAAAGAAACTCTGACCAACTGTGGCCTACCTGGCCAAACCCCTGTCTTAGTACCGGCATATCGAGATTACTTCCACACTTACAAACCTAAGGAAAAGATGATAATATAAACGACAAAGTCCGTATTGGACAATGTTGCTGCCACGTAACTTGTGATGAAATGATTTTGAAATTACTTACTACTTTTATGACATTTTATTCTTACGATTGACCGATGTTTTGTACATTATTTCAGATCATTTAGTGCCGGAAGAGTGATTGCAGAGAACTTCCTTAAAACGATTCTTTTGAAAAAGAGTCGTTTTTATGGACACTTACTGCAATCACTTTTCAATTATGCGACGCAAGTTGCGTCCAAGTGGTTCGGCCCTTTGAGTGTTCTGTAAAAATATTTTTTTGTGATATTTTTCGAGTATTTTATCTTGCACTTGGTTTTTTTTAAACGGATTTATTTGCTTTCATACATGTCATACCTATTACTTTTATTGTATAACCATTGTTTTGATGTTTGTTAATTTTGATGTTCCTATAATTTTGATCAATTGTTGTATTTTGAGTACAAAAGATACTTTTATTGATAGTTTATAAATATTGTTTATATTGGATATTATTGTACTTCGTTTTTCGTATTTATTTCGATAATACCTCTATTTGATAACAAAGTTTTAATTTTATATTTTTATAGAAATAATTTTACTAAACTGCACTACAAGTAGTATTATTTTGTGAATACCTATACGTAGTTATTTCAAACATCGCCAGGTCGTCAAAAAGTGCACTACTATTTGGAATATTATGCCAATAACAATTTTGCAGCAGCGAAAAGCCTGTACTGTGCGTGGCGTTTGGAAAACCTGTCGTGTCGCTCAGTTAAACCTGTAACCTGTAATAGACTTTGTTTCAATACTGAAAACTTGGTCGTAGGTAATCCTAAAAACGTGCAAAAAAAATTGGGAATTTTTGACATGCTAATGTGTCTTCGGTGACTGGCCTAGTGTGTTTCTTGATCAATTTAGTATATTCTTAACACTTTACTTTTATTGTTATATAAATAAGTTACTCTTATTTATCATTCAAATAAATTCTTTAAAATGAAATATTATGTTCTCATTAAAGCATAGAAAGGAACAACATTTGCTTATATTTAGCTTTATTTTGATGCTATTGAATAATCCCATATCTGAGCTTTAAACCAAACTTAGAGACCTTTACATATACAGGGTGTAAAAAGACGTCTACCGAAGCCGAAAGGGGTAGGTACAGCATCCCAATAGACAACCAAATCCAAAAGGATTTTCCGAAATATGCACTAAATCCGGAGAAAACAGTGTTTGAAGAGTACTGTTTGCGTATGTTTTGGGTGCGTTTTTTACGTAGATTGCTGGATTTTGAGTTTTAAATGTTTTTTTCTTTTATAAATCTAACTATTAGGTAGGTATGGTCTTATTATGTTGTAATAGTAGTAAATAGCCGAAAATAACATAGCATGACGAAGCTAAGTCAAAAAAAATTATTGCGTTTTTTTTTCGCTAAATATGTTTAGAATCATGGTCTGATTACAACCCCTCAGTTTTCGGTAGCAGTCTTTGTACACCCTGTATAGTAGACTAGAGGAAAGCCCGCGGCTTCACTTTTCGCCCCTTTATGTCCAAATATAATCGTGTTGCTCATTAGTTCTAATTAGGCATTTTTGATTTTGGACATAAGTCGTGCAAAGAAGTACTAGTAGGACTGGATGGAATAAACGGAATTTCCATGTTTTTTTTTCATAGTTCTCCTCTTTATCATAGAGGAATGTACCCTTAGTTGTATCCCAGATAATATAAGTTTTATGTTTCTACTAGTAGGACTTACGGTTTAGGTTGTGTGACGATCGCTTTTTCGCTTAGGTAAGCCCTTATTTTTATAAGTAGGTATAGGTAAGTATGTTCAAAAAGTAACATCGAATTATAAAATATTGTAGTGTGCGTATAAAAAAATAAATTGGATACGAATACCTAATATCATAATTCTTCTAGCCATAAGAACAATAATGATTTTTAAAAACGTCTGCCTTTGAATGTGACCTACTTGTACCTACTTGTAGACCCACGTAATACTTATAGGAGATCACTCGTAGGTAGCTACCTAAAATAATTTAGTATTTTTACTAAGTAGTTTTCATGTGTATGTAATGATACATAATATTGTTTGTCCTTTATATTTTTTTAGAAATATTTGAATTAATTTTTATATATTCAGTATACCTATGTATACTGAATATATAAAAAACCTATGCATGTAAAAAGCTACGTGTTAATCTTGTAGTAGGTAATCTTAAACTCCTTAAAAAAATACGTATTATGTATATTTTTGTTCAGCAATAAAAGCAAGGCTTACGGATGCTTTCCTCGGGATATGTTTCAGGGATCGTGTACTGCAACGCTACTTTCGACTCGTTCCTTTGCTGGCCTCCCACGGAAGCGGGCAACATCACCAGCCAGAACTGCCCTAAAGAACGACTCAGCGTTAGCTCACGTACGTAAATTGTCACCAGTCAAAAGTGCCAATATTTGGCGGTTTACCCTAGCTACGTATACGTATTGGCAGCGACGCGACGCGACGAGATGTAACAAGACATTATAAACCTAATGAACAATGTTACAAGATAAAGAAACGCTTGAACGAAGCGCGACCGCGTGAGACTACACGAGCGGGCGTGGGGCTTCGCCGCACCTCGTTCATTAAATTTTAATATATCTTGTTACATTATTCATAAGGTTTATGTCTTGTTACGTCTCGTCGCGTTGCGTCGCTGCCAATTCAGTCTGCATTGAGCCTAAACGAAGACCTAATGATTAGAGCAATTATTCAGGGATAAAGTGCGTATTTTCCAATGGTCGAATAACTAAATCGATTACTGCATATACGCATGTATGGGGAGAATGCAGGCTTTGTGATAAAGCATAAAGGATTTCATTCCGCATTTCATACATTAACAATTAGTAACACATTTCATTCGGTCAAAATGTGAATCTGTGTGTAAGTGAATGTAGGTACCTACAAAATATTAAAAATTTAAAAAGTTAGTAGGTAGGTTACTTAGCAAATATTTAAAGTAAGTAGGTACTTATTAATTTGTCGGCTAATCTCTGAAGAACAGGCAAAAGACGTGTTCAACAAATTCCTGGCGAATGTGGGCACTAAGTTTATTCATTTAAAAACAACTGTTCTTGGCAGTCAGGGTAAAAAAAAACCTAGGCTTTCACTATAAATCCAATATTTTGATATAAGTAGCTTTAAGTGTAATCCTGTAGAAACCGTACTTCATCGAAGATATATAAAAATTATTGACGATGGAAATTTCCAAATAAAATAAATCGGGCTCGTATTTGTGATGGTAGCATTAGTTAGCATAAAGACCGAGCTGTAAAATTTTCCCGTTCGAATGTTCAAATACAATCGTTGTGTAACTCAACTAGCAATCGACATCGACTTCGTTTTGACATTTAAAACCTAGCCTGGACTTCAATTGTCATTTTTGTATTGTGTGATTAGTAGAGCTCTATTGGGATAGCAATATTGGGAATCGATTTCAAGTTGGACAATAGAGGTAGGTATAGGTATACGCAGATCGGCAGCTGGACGGCATTAAATTTTTTTACCAAAGGACATTCAAACATATCTCGTATCGTCTAGAAATACGCTGGGGTTGGCTAATTTAAATCCCTTATTTGCGACACGAGCGACGCGAGTATTTATGAGTGACGTTATAAAATGTCTATTATTATTTTCGCGACAATCACGTAACAGTCATTACTGGTATTGCACGCGTCATAAAAACACATATCCACGATAGAATGGAACTGAGTGTTGAATGATTTGTGCGTAATTTTTTGAGCACTTTAAACCTGGAGATATATTGTGGAATTGATGATTGATATTAACTACAAGTATAGGTACCTATATCAAAACTATAAAAGCTCCGCCCGTTTAAAAATGTTAGTACCTACCTTGTTTTTGAATCCAAGTGAGAGTAGGTACGATCATTTTTAACCATGTTCGCTGGTGAAAATTTACGAAGTAAGTACTTATCGTATCAATAAAATTATAAAATCAATTAATATTTTTATTGTTTTTTTTTCCTGCGATTTGTTTAATTGATACTTACGAGCTTGAATACATTTGACACCACATGCAAGGTTCGAGTAAAAACGCCATTAGAATGATATTAAAAAAATATCATTGATACAATTATCTTAAGAGCTTTAGGTATGAATATAAACACAATACTTACGCGTATTAATTAAAAGAAAGAAAAGAAAAACATTTATGTTGGGTAGGTAAATATGAAAAAATAAACTAAGAACGAGCACGCAGAAAAGACTAAACAAAAGTGGCAAAGGTACGTGTGTACATACAACAAATAAGGAACAAAAACAGTCAACTACTAATCACTACACAATTTACACACACCTAAAATTAATTAAGCACATAGCTCGTAGAACTGACGGCCGTTGGGGCAGAAAAGTTCTCGAGTGGAGGCCACGCACTGGAAATCGCAGTAGAGGACAGCCCCCCACTAGATGGAAAGACGATCTTGTAAAGGTTGCTGAGAGCCGTTCGGTGCAGGCTGCACAAGATCGATCGTTGTGGAAATCGACGGGGGAGCCCTATGTTCAGCAGTGGACACTAGATAGCTGAGATTATGATGATGAAAATTAATTAGGTACCTAATAAAAACTAAAGGTACAATATAGTGGTATGGTAATAGGCACCTCCATACAAAATTAGCCCCCGTGCCAAACAGCGTGTACCCAAAAAGGATAATCTCAGCTTGATGCTACTCTCTACATAAAAAGGTTAAAAAACATAACCAATGCTATCTGTATTCTGTGATTAAAGAGAATAACAAAATTCTTGAAGGTAAAATATTAATCCCGATAAAAATCCAATTAGTTCAATTAATAATTGTATTTCTGGCAAATTCGATATTGGATTTCATCATATTATTAAGAGCTAATTGAAATAAAACTCTCAGAACATCGGATATAGACGATATTTTAACCTAATTGGAGCTTACTATTGCGACTCTTACTAACTCTACCTACTATTGCGAAAATTTGGTTGGATGGACTTTTGTTTGTTTTTTTTTTTTTACTTTTGTTTGTTGTTCCTTCACGCTGAGAAATTTTAATGGTACCTCCAATTACACCCCTTTATAATGTTCACCTAAATCTGGAACAAACTATGTAGTCTCCATCTAAACTTTGGCATACATAGGTAACATTAGTAAAAAAATTATATATTCTCAACGACCACACTAACCTCCCCATCAGTGTGGTCGTTGGGAATACAAATCCAGACGACCCCAAAGTCAAAGTCAAAGTCAAAAATCATTTATTCAGTAGGACCGCTGGGATCACTTTGAAACGTCTTAAAACTAGGTGATTTTACTCCTGTTCCTTCGCGACCAATACCGTGAAGAATCAGGGCAACAAACACGGTTTGGGGCCTAGCTTTCTTTTAGGTGATCCATCTTAAATCTAAACTTATGATAACTTAGGTGGTACCTACCTACCAATTGCTTAAATTATATAATACAAGATAGCAGACATTGAGGACACATCAGCCGTCGAGGGGCAGAGCGACATCAGGCCACGCGAATTTATCATTAATATAATCCTTAAGTGAATAATAAGCTTTTTTTATAAGAGTATTTTTTATGTAAGTTTTAAATCTTCGAATAGGCAGTTTAGTCGCGTTTTCAGGAAGTTTATTATAAAAAAGTATCGTATTTCCCATAAAAGAACCTTTTACTTTTTCTAATCTAAATTTAGGCAAATAAAGTTTATTCTTATTTCTTGTGTTAATGCTATGCACATCACTTTTTTTCCTAAAGTTATTGATATTTTTATGAGTACCTATACAAAATGTTTTCATAAATGTACTGGGAAAAAACTGTTAGAATATTTATTTCTTTAAAACGTTGTCTCAGTGAGTCCCGTGGTTTCAATTTGTAAATCGCACGGACAGCTCGCTTTTGCAAAACAAATATATTTTGAATATCGGCTGCTTTACCCCAGAGAAATATACCGTATGACATCACACTATGGAAGTAACTATAATATACTATCTTAGCTGTCTCTTCGTCAGCCAATCTCCTAATCGTACGAACTCCTAATCGTACGAACCCACTACGCAAAACTTTTAAGTAACTAATAAGTACGAGTATAGGAATATTTCAATCTCATTGGCTGCACTATTCGCATTGAGTATGTTTTAAGACAACGCAACGAGTGCAAAGCCGAGGGCGAAACAAATTAGTGCAAGACATTTAGGCTAGACTAGACATATAAGACATAAAGTTTATGTCATGCATAAGGTAAAAATTGTATGGTTATTCATAGGTTATGCATGACATAACTTTATGTAAGTTTTTAGTAAGGGCCCTTAAAATATTCGATATAAAATGTGTGTAATTAAGGAATTTAAATTGGCAATCTCAACGAACTGCTGTAGAAACGAACGAACGAAAATGATAGACGGCTAAAGAATTTGCAGCCTTACGTAGGTATGTCATTTCCTTGATAGATAAAGACTAATATGACGACGATAATATTGCCAGCAAAATGCACCCTCAAAGTCGCTCATTTTATTAAAGTCGAACTAGTCGAAGGATGCCTTTGAGGACATGATATTAAATTGAAGCGTTATCTACAGAAAACGTAAGCTATTGCATCGTTGCCAGATGAAAATATAAAATATTCATGCACATTACTGGATATATGTAATTTATTGTTGAATGGTAGGTATGGTATTCATGGAATTTAAATTAGATACACTACTGGTTTATTGATTCACATTTTGACTGATATCTATACATTTAAATAAATTCTAGGTAATTCGGTACATAGTTTAGAGTAATTATCTATCGGTAATTCTTACACCGGTATTCACAAACATTACTTTGACGTCTCACAGTACGCGCGGACGCACAGGGTCCTAAAAACCTACTCATTTTGGGACCCTGTACGTCCGCGCGCACTCTGAGACCTCATAATACCGGTGTTAATCTGTTAGGTAAAGCATTCAGGCGGTGCGGCCCCGATGGATTGTGGCTGGGCCGTCGAGCCAATGAGAGCGACGGAAGAGGCTGGACAAACTATACTCCATGCTTTCCAGTTCAAGTGCAAAAACTTCTTGGGATTGTAAACGACGATGAAAATGCCCAGGTGAGTTGAAAGTGACTTCCGTTTGCTTGTTCGATGTAACTAGGTCCCTAAAGCGATAGAATATTTCAGCTTAGTTTCAAACCCAATGTTTGTGTATGTTTATGTACTGATTACCAACGCGCTTTTACTCATCCTCATTTTCAGAACAATGACCATACGTGTCGTCACAAACAGTGAAGAAAGTAACGATATCCTATCCAAAATTATACAGTGATCAATTTTAACATGACAGAACTTATACAAAACTAGCTACTGCGCGCGGCTTCGCCCGCTTGGTACCAACCTTTTGAATAGCCTATATGCTATTCTAGGTCACTATCTACACATAGTCTAAGTTTTATCCAAATCGGTTCACTAGTTTAGGCGTGATTGAAACACAAACATCTAAAGAAACTCACAAACTTTGTGTCCTGGAATAGCATATACCTAGGCTATTCAAAATGTTGGTACCACGCGGGCGAAGCCGCGCGCAGAAGCTAGTTGTATATCTAAATCAATGATAATATTTACATCATTAATATTTTCTGTTTCATGTATGTACCTACCTACACTAAATAACTTAAAGTTTCTTTACTGAACCAAGCGAGCCTCGAGGTGGGACTCCGAATGAATATGAGTAAGACCAAGTTGATGACCAATAAGACGAAAAGGCGATTGTACGTGGGGAGCGTGGAGATTGAATATGTCCATGAGTATGTGTATCTCGGCCAGATAGTCTCCTTCCAAGGACAACAAAACGAAGTTGCTCGCCGCATTGAAAACGCTTGGAGGAGCTTCTGGTCGATGAAACATCTGATGAAAGGCGAACTGCCACTTTGCCTCAAACGCAGACTCATGGACATGTGCATTCTTCCGATCCTCACGTACGGGGCACAGTCTTGGTCCCTGACAGCTCAAGAGAGATACCAACTCGAGGTTTGCCAACGAGCCATGGAGCGTAGTATCCTAGGAGTCCGACTCGTAGACCACATACGAAACTCGATACTACGCTCAAAAACAAAAATAGCAGACGTCATCCACAAAGCTGCAACACTAAAATGGGACTGGGCGGGACATGTGGCTCGGATGCCGGACAAACGGGCTAAAATAGCAACAGATTGGGCCCCTAATATCAGGCGGCGTCGCGGCAGACCCCGGAGAAGATGGCGGGACGATCTCGACAGTCATGCAGATGACTGGCACAGTTTGGCTCAAGATCGAGAGGTGTGGAGAAAGGGGAGGGAGGCCTTTGCCCTGCAGTGGGACGAAGCAGGCTAAAAATAAATAATAAATAATTTCTTTACTGGCTTAGACACAATCATCATCATAATCACCGGAAACACTTATGGTAAGCTGGTGCAGTATTCATTCAGGCCGTTATTAATAAGCGTGGTGTAAAGTTACGCCGGCTGTAACTTAGGAGTAACCATAAAATTTTTGAAGTTTAGACCTGGCGTAACTTGTCACCACGTTTATTAATAACGGCCTCAGTGTAGTGTGTATTGTTTAAATAAGATAAGTTTATTTCTGTCAAAAAAAATATGTTGCAAATTTTTATAATCTACGGAAAATTGTAATTTTCAAAATTCACCGTACCGATGAGAAAAAACAAATCAGGGGGTTCAATAATTCAACATTAACTACCAAGACCCAAGTCTAATTTATGAAAAACTAGCAAACCCAGCGAACTCCGTTTCGCCACCAGATTTTTCCTGAATTTTCTTTGCTATAAACCTCACGGAGCCCGAGACCTTTCCAACGAATGCAAAACCGTGGAAATCGGTTCGTGCGTTCTGGAGTTATAGCGTCAGGAAGGAAAACCCGACTTATTTTTATATAGTAGATAAAATTATTATTTTTAGCTATACAAAAGGTATATAAGTAGTGTATCAGTTATCTGGTTCCCATAGTACAAGCTATGCTTAGTTTGGGGCTAGATGATGCTGTGTGAAATTGTCCAGCATTATTTATTTATTTATTTATTTATAGAAATACCAACTTAGAATCGAAATAAAAGTACTTACATTATGTGTAAGTAACCTACCTTTAGTCATTTGGTGCTTAGTTATTTTTTAATATTACATTATTATTTAGTAAAAAAAAAGTTATAAGTATTTGAATATATCTGTAAAATAAGTCTTTCCTTTGTTAATCTTTCTCTATGTAACCTTTATAACTTGTTTTACTGCAATAAATATTTTTTCATTTTCATTTTTCAATACTAGGGGCAATATGAGGTGATGAGGAACTGGAGGTTGGTCAACAAAATGTTTTAATAACATTCATTTTGTTTTCAGTATAAGTTGGAAATAGCTCTGTGGACTCGGTATCTGGAGATAGTGGGGTTCAGTATCGCATTGATTGCCCTTCTACTCTCTCTTTTCATCTTCATACACTTCAAGTAAGTTACAATTAAAATACTTTGAGGTACTTACTCAATTATTGTTATTCTCGTATTTTCTAAGATCTTCGCCATAGCCTAATATTTCAATCGTCTTTCGAGGATTAATATGACAGCCTTTGTTTTACTTATTACCTATGCATATTAAGCAGTGAGGTAGTTACCGGAGGAAACCAACTTGTTTTTTTTTAACAAAATAAATGTTATTTTCTCGTGAGACTATTTTTCATTTCTTTTTCCTTTAAATCCTAAAAATTAATTTGATTTTATTTTTTTAAATACTTATAGCGTTACGTTACCCTGAAACGTGACATAAAGTTTACACTCAGGAATAACTTTATACCAGGTTTATTAGTAGGCGCCTTAAAATGATGACACACCCTGCAAATTTTGACTTGATAAAACCTAAACCGTTCAGTAAGGGCCCAAGTTATTGCACCAGGGCCCTTGGCCACTAGCTATGCCACTGATGATAAGTACCTACCTACCTAGTCGTTACCCAAGAATTATACGAGTACTTAGTCGTTGGTACTTAGTACAAACACTTTTAATTAGCACAAGGATAAAGCAAATGATTGAGCCAAAATCAAAATATTTATTTATTAGGGCAAATATCAGTACTTTAAAAAAAATAGGTATATATTCCTGTGGCATGGTAGATTTTGATAAAACTATCTACTTAGTGGTTGAGAGACGAACCTCTCCTGATTGGACCTCATTAGCTTAATAGAAAGGAGTGGAAGAAGAAAAGGGAGGCCGCCCTGCAGTCGGACATCACAGGCTTTTAATAAATTACTCGTATGTTCTTAGTTGGTTCATTGACATTTCACAGAACATCCACAATTATTTTACAACAACATTTTGGCAAATCTATGAAGCCATTTTCAATTACAGTGTCTAACTTTTGAGTGACACCGTAAAGTAGGTAGGCAAGGCATAATTTCGTTAGGTTATTTTCCTACTCCCGGCTTAGCCTTCAGACAAGTTATAACAAGTTCTACATTATGATTATGGCTAATTGCTAGTCAATTACTGAAATCTAGAACCGCGGTATCGAAATGTAGGTAAGTATTTTATGTACAGGTCTCTGAAGAACAGTCGAACTAACATCCACTGCCACCTGTTCTCAGCCATCACCATTCAAGTAGTGATCCGGCTAGTTGTTTACATCGACCAGGCCATAATCAGGGACAAGCCTAACATGAACGTCAAAGGGATCGGTGACATGGTGAGTTACCTTATTTTCAAATAACAATCAAAACAGGTGGAAACAATTGCAGGAGACCTTTGTCCAGACGTGGGAAAGCATACCTACGTTAAACCAAAATTCACCTATTTGGTAATCGATTACTGAAAATCCTTAGGCGCAGGCCACATCTAAATGACGTCCGGCATCTTCCATTCAAATGTATGTCTAAATGCATCGGACGTTCTCTCAACGACATACCGTGTGTAATAATTTGTGCTTTATTTCCATGCGTTTAGTATGACATTCGAATGTAATAGGAAGACGCCCTACACCAGTTAGGTGGGCCTTGCGCCTTAGTGTAAAGCGCAAGCCCCATAACGGATGAAATACGATTAGGTGGTCGCACAGTCCAGCCGAGCCGAACACGCCGAACTGTCAACTCAATAAAGAAAATGCTGCTGATTTCAGAAGCGAGCCGCATTTTCTGACGTCATCAGGATTTTTTATAGAAAAATGACTGCGGCGTTTACGGCGCAGACAGAGAAGTATACATAAATACTACAAAAATGTTACTCATGATTTTTTTTCGCAACCAAAATCATATCTAGAAGTAGGGAACGGGAGGCGCAGTGAATCACGGGCTCAGTCAAGCAGATAAACTTAAATAACTCATTTACTAGGACAAACACAATCCAAGATCCGACTAACTCCCTTCCTAGCGCCAGTGACCGCTGGACCACAACGTCGAGAAAGCACGCTATGGCCATAGCGCGTTTTGTAAGTGGTTATTCTATTATTTTACCAGTTTATGAACTATTTTTTGTAAAACCCAATAAAGGTAAAGGTAATATAAGGAAGTGGTCTTTATTTTATATAAATCGCGGTATATTAAAAACTAAAGAAATTGTTGTTCAATATTATGAGTTACTTAAAAGTTACCTGTTTATTCACTTTTTTTCATATTCACCTTCTGGGGCACACTGGACTGATTTGTCTTGGGGTCCAGCGGATCATGATTTACTGCGTTTTTCGTTTAACGTGTTACAGAATGGTTCATAATCGAAAAAGGAAGACTATTAAGTATAAATAGTGCAAATTTGACTAAGAATGGACTTAATTATTATTATTGGACTAAGAATGGGCTTAATATATATTATTTAGTAAAAAATGTCATACATTATTTGATGATTAATATGTAGTATTGAAAAAGTACAAGAGACTTTTAGAGACACTCAAAGTGAAACTAAAAAATAAACAAACATGTTGATTATTAATTAGTATAATGTGGTGGTTTACTCTTGTCTCCTATCCTCCCAAATAGACGCCATTGAATTCAAGATTTAGTAAGTTGGTATTCATAAATTAATAAAAGAGTTTATTATTTTGTAAACTTACCATTAGGTTCATAGTGCCTTGACAAAATTAAGGGTACTATCCATTGCACCCCAACGTGAGCCATAGTACCCCTAGCATAGACTAGGCCATCCATAGGGGTACAGTAGACATTGGTGTACTGTGCCCCTATGGAGAGGCGCAGTGGATAATTGTCTATGTTTCGTATTTTTCGTAATAATGATCGTATTCTCACAATATGTAGTATAGACAGTATCCTACGCGTGAGGAAACACAAATTAAATTTGACCATAATATTAACAGATAAGATTCATTTCAAAGATAAGATTGATATTTAAATAAAGGTTTACGATAGTTTATCTTAACTAAACTAAGCTATAGTATGGCATAGGGTAGGTATTAAAACGTGATGGAGAAAAGATAATTGTTAAAGTAAACCTTGCACTGTCGAGACATTGACTCCTCGCCATAACTAAGTTAGTAACTTGTATTTAGTTAGGCACGAGGGATCTCCGCTTCGGCTAGAAACAGTAGGGTAATCACGTTTAAACATTTAGTATCAATTATTTAAGATTGATTTTAATAAATAATTAAGATAATTATTTATTAAAAAGTAAGTTCGTATGAGTCAGTATGAGTCAGGCCAACTCTGGTGACGGAGTTTTTAGGCCGCCTTAAGGCCTCCGTCATGGCTTAACGACTTAAATAGCCGGGACCGACAATTTAACGTGCCCTCCGAAGCACGGAAGCGCTCAGATGATAATGCCACTGGCGGTCACCCATCCACTTACAGACCATTTCGAACGTTGCTTATCTTCGACGATCTATCAAGACCGACTGAGCAAGCACGACCACGAGCGCTTCTTCTTCTTCTTTATTGTTACACCATGATATAAATTACAAAATTAAAAAACTTAAGTCTAAATTCAGTGGCACAATGGGTGGCCTGGAAGAGATCACTCAGAGTGATCTCTTCCAGGCAACCTTTGGATGGACTGGATAGAAGAGAACGAGAGAGGAGGGGGTGTTACAATAAAACATTGTAGGTACAAAAATGGAATTTCGGATCCCAGTCTTGTAGGAGTTGGGGTTATCCGACTACACTGATACGGAGAAAATTTCAATAAACTACTTATTCCTACTTCAGGGCTTGACCGAGTTGAAAGAGCTTCAGTTGCCAAGAGGCCTTTTCACATGCATTCAGCTAACAAACGACAGAATAGACATTTGTAGTGTTAAAACATTACAAATTGTGTGTGTAAATGTTTCGTACAAAAAACCGATTTTGATGCAATTATGAATTATGGTTTTGGAATAAAAAAATATAATTTGTGAAAAAACAATCCCTAATAGATTGAAAAAAGATGGTAAAGTTTCTACTTTCTATGAAATGTTTTATTGCTTTTACTCATAAACAAAGTACGAAAATTATGATGGTCTTTAATTTTGCAAAACTGCCCCTAAGTGGTATGTGATAAATTTTCTACTACTCTGGGCATGTTATAAGGCCGGCGTATGTGTAACAGTCTATGTGTTTATATCCTCTCAGACGTCCAAGTTTCAAATCTTGGGTGGGACTCGACCTTTGCTCTTCGAGCTTCGACTTCCATTTAACTCATTTTAGGGTTCCATACCTATAGGGTAAAACGGGAACCCTATTACTAAGACATCGCTGTCTGTCTGTCTGTCAACAGGCTGTATTTCATGAACCGTGCTATTTAGTTGATATTTTCACAGATGATGTATTTCTGTTGCCGACAACAAATACTAAAAAACAGAATAAAATAAATATTGAAGGGGGCTCCCATACAACAAACTAGATTTATTGCCGTTTTAATAGATAATGGAACGGAACCCTTCGTGCGAGAGTCTGACTCGCACTTTGCCAGTTTTTTTCGTATTAATTTGGTACACCAAAGCTGGAGAGCATCTTCGTGCCACCACTTACACAGAAACAGTGGTTTAATGGTTGGTGTGTTTGTTTTAGAACTTTTTATTAAGTTCTAGGACATGGTTTACTGACGATGTTTACATTTACCGTTTCTTCATCTTCTTCTTAAATGGCAACTAATTGTAGTATCAGTTTAATTCTGCCAATATCAGGATGTATAAATTCTTTAGTCAGTCAGTCCTGTCAATTTGGTTTAGAACAAAACACAGCGGCTTGTTTCTTCAAAACTGCAACGGAAATCTTTTGTCAAATGAGAAATCTTCTTTAATACTCCCCCATTCCATTTTCAAAATCTCCTGCCAAGTATCCAAGGCTTCATTAGTAAAATGCCACCGAAGTTATAGTAAAATACGATAAAAAGAAAAAAAATAACAGAGCAACAAGCTTTTCCAAAAATGGCGATAAGCCCCATTTACCGTATAAGAGTGGCTTATTGCACATGGTTTTTGACAGAAAACATTGGCATATGACCGGATTCAAATCTACGGCTTCCGTTAGTGGCTGGGGATGCAATACACCTAACATACTTAGCTGATGACGGAGGCCTAAAAACTCCGACACCAGAGTAGCTCACGAACGCACACGAACTTTTTGTTTACCTACCTATTCCCTAAAACTGAAACTTTTTGTTAACAGCCATACATCTGCGAAGTCAGCTACATTCTCCTGGAGTACGCGAACTCTGCTATGTTCATGTGGATGTTCATAGAGGGGTTGTTTCTGCACAACTTGGTGGCAGCTAACGCGCTGCGTGTGAAGACTTCGCCGATCCTGTATAAGGCCATAGGCTGGGGGCTGCCGGTACTTGTGACGGCGCTCTGGGCCACCGTCACCGCCTTTTACTACCAAAATGATGATGTAAAGGGGTAAGTTATACGAATAAATAACACTGGACATTTTACACAGCATCGTCTAGCCCCAATGTAATGACTGATTTTCTAATTACTTATAGTTTTTTTTGTAAATACATTATGTTATTTCATTTTTACAATTTGATTGGGTGAATAAAGTTTACTTTTACTGTAATACACACCGGCGCCACAGAAAATCACCGCTGCAGCAGCTATAAGTTGCTGCAGCACATGCTGAGTGGTGACCTATTTTGTCCTAAGTTAAGTTAGTTCGTAAATATTGTAAATAATATGCACAAAATAAATGACTATTCTATTCTATTCTAATAAATTGTCTTTTGTTGTATTAACCGCAGTTTACCATGAGTTGTTCACCTAGGTGAATAACTCACGTCACCATATTTTTACAAAAGAATTCGAAAAAATCTAAGCATTTATTTATTGTAGTATTGTAATAAGAGTAGGTATACCACGCGAGCGAAGCCACGGGCGGAAGCTAATATATATTTATTTTAAACTATATGTTACAGATGCTGGTACGGTTATAACTTTCTAGCAGAGTATTGGTTATTACAAGGTCCTCGTTTGACTGTTATTCTGGTAAGACTTATTTCTGTTTTTTTCGACTTGAATTGTAATTTCTAAAACATTATCATTATTGAACTCATACTATTTTGTTTTCATTTATTACTTTTTTTGTTATTTTTGAATTCTGGAATTTTCTATTATTACTATCACGGACATTACCTTTTTTCAAATATTTTTTTTGGTTGTTTAATAATGTTACTGTTTCTAAAATAAATATTTTGTACTATTATCGATGCGCCATTGAATAAAGCATACAAATTTCAACTTACCTCCAGCTGTAAAATAACACATTATTGGTTCTGACCGAACAATTACCTCGTTCGTTAAAAAATCCTTTATCGCACCATATTAATATTAAAAATGTAAAAGTAACTGTCTGTCTGTTTGTTACTTTTTCACGCTCTAACTGTTGGCATGGATAAATGTTGTATAAGTAGATAAAAAAGTAGCCTATGTCCTTCCTTGGTATACTAAGGAAGGAAATCGGCTGCTTTTTATCCCGAAAAAACCCCGAGGGACCGCAGCTAGTAGGTACTTTATAATATTGAACATTTAAATGAATTCCTCAAACAAAACAGTGGGTACCTACTCGAATATTACCTACTATTAAGGACAGGTTCCTTAATAGTAGGTATTATTCGTTCAAGGAAATACCTAAATTGTACCTTAGAGCATCACTAACACTTGCAGCCTAAATACGAGAATAATAATTCGTGTTTGTTACAGACGAATCTCCTATTTCTGCTGAATATAATGAGAGTTCTCATTACGAAACTAAACGCAACAGAAAATAATGAAATGGCCAAAGTAAAGTAAGTTTTAGTATATTTTAGTAGTATTGCAGGTTTATTACTGCACCTACCTAGAAAAATATTCATTATGGGCCCTCTACATATTCTTCTTCGTCTCCTGTATTCGCCTGTCATCGTCTTTCCAAATAATAGTTCGAGGAATGTCTAGAGTGGCTGTAAGACTTGCCTTTTTTTTCTGGGTCTATTTAGTCACTATTTCAATATAGCACCCGTGACATAATACACTGCTCTATCCCCTTGGTGAATAATCTACTATTTCTAACGTGTTAACTTGTATATCCTCAGGAAGGCAGCTAGAGCCGCTTTAGTATTGCTGCCATTGCTCGGCATCACGAACATTTTAAACATGGTTGAGCCTGTCGACGGGGCGGTCTGGAAGTTCGCTCTCTGGTGCTTCATCACTCATTTCTTACGCTCCTTTCAAGGATTCTTCATTGCTCTTATATACTGCTTCATGAATGCAGAGGTAAGGTCATACAAAGGAGCACAGGGTAAGTACGTCGGTAAGTCATCGGTCATCGGTACCTAAATGCTTTAGTGAGCTGATTAGTTGGGCTTAGTTAATGATTAATGATTTTACACTCATTAGTTTTTAAACGACATTTAATTTGTTTTGTAAACAGCAATTGAAACTAATTCATTCACAAATACATGGTAGTATATAAAATGTTTCAAGTCCTGTCAAGTAAAAAATGGTTACCTATTATGTTAGTATAATTAACCCTGTTTACGCTACTTGCGCACTTAATATTGTGCTGCGTATTGGAAGAACATTGTAAAATTTCTAAAATCACTTTGGACAATTGGCATTTTTAAACAAAATTTCAGAAAACTGGTGATTGATGTTCCTCTAATCAAATCATTATTTGTAAACTATGTGCAACATTATTGTGCATTGTATGAAAATCGATGTAAATATGAAATAAAAGAAGATTTTCATTTCATGCTATTTTATTTTCGTGATAACATCAAACCACCATAATCGTCACATTTTTCTGAGCTTTTGCAATTTATGATTACATTTTATGAGCTTATCAACATAAACAACAATATAAACGTTGTAAATTAGCGCTGTAAATAATAAACAAAATAAATTTTAATATTTTTGTTATTTTATTTTCGTGAAATCATACACACATGAAAATACATACTAAACTTAATCATGTTTATTGTAAGTTCTCATTACCGAGCTATGCTTTGTTAGTGTGATTGATCGTGTTTTGTTTTTGCTGGGCCTTTATATCAATTAATTTAACAACATATAGCACTGATGAACGCAACGTCTGTCGTGAGCCAGATAGCCCGTAGGATATTCTGGAGAGTAAGAGGGATATCATGTCAAAAAATTGGCCTTTATAAAATGATCGCTCGAAAGCTCTTATACTAATAGGTAGAACAGATTTTTAAAAATTGTCATTATGCCTATTCCAGTCAAGTAGTCTATCATGCATATAAGCCGAAAAAAATACGATTATAATAGTCCAAAAGGGTAATTTCCACTTCTGAATTTTACTGGACTTTAGTTATATTTCATGTTGAATTTTTATTTCAACTATGACGTGGAATTTTCTGAACATATTCCTTTTCTCAAAAATGTTGTCACTAACGTGATATGCTCACAATGGAAGCCATTCAAGAGATAACTAGATAGCTATACAAGGACGAAGCACACGTAAAAATTCAAGAAAATTCAAAACATTTTGTGAGTTGTAAATTCTAAGTGTATCTGACTCAGACTGTCACCACTGGACTCGAAGACTTCTGTTATGAATAATGGACTACTTATAGATAATATACATACATAGCAAAACAATATTTAGTTTGAAACTTGCTGCTCATTAAAACTATTCAAGTAGTTACTAAAAGTATTAAAAATAAATAACACAAAAATGGATTCTTGGAACCACATTAGTTAGACTCTTATGAGTAGGTTAGGTAGGTACTTTTTTTATTTACCTACCTTAGAAAAAATTATAATAAAAATTCAGTTTCCATACCAGTTGGTATCCAAAAAAAACAGATCAACGTAACGTTGCCTTATAAACTATTAAGCATAAGGTAGGTAAGGCACTACCACTCTCCTTTTTGGTACAGGTGAGACAAACCGACATATTTTCGCGTTCATGCGGTTTTACTCCCGGTTTGTCCTTCGTGTGCCTTTTATCCACCCTGTCGCCATTATATTTGAAATAAGGCTGTCTTCAAGTACTTTAACGAGGACCCACCGGCTACCACGAGTGTTTTAAAAAATACTAAATGTATTTTTCTACTACAAAAATACAAGAACGATTTAAATTAAAAACCGACTTCAATGGTGCACATTTTTGGAGGCTCACAAACATTCACTTATAATACCACAAGAGTATTATAATAGCTCTTGTGGTATTATAAGTGATTATTTTTCCGTCCCAAATGTCGGCCAATAGAATTGCACCATGAGACGAAATGTACAGTTAATTTCATTTTCATGCAAAATCTCCAATTTTCACAATTGAATTCAACCTGTCAGTTTGACGTGTGGTTAATTTGACTGGATCATGTTTTGTTTTTTATATATAGCAACTACCAGAGAAAATTTTCAAAAAATTATCAGTATAATACCAAAAAAAAAAATTTCAAAAAATTTCAAATTGTCATTTAACTAGGTACTTAACCTAACCTACCTACTATGATCTCTTAGATAATATTAAGTTTTATATTGATAGAGATGTTACGTGTACCTAAAACTGTTCTGCTGACTAGGCAGGCATTAGGCCTACTTATTTTAAGTTGTTGTTTTACGCATGTTGTGATACCCCTGTAATTATGGGAACACTAGAGTTAAGACACTTTGTTTTTGTTTTGGAATGTGAAGTGTATACCCGTGTTGGGTGTCCTTTTTAAATAAATAAATAAATAAATAAATAGGTTGTACCACGTGACGTCGAATGGTGCAATTCTATTGGTCGATATTTGGGTCGGAAAAATAATCAGCATTATTATTAGTGGGATATATGAAAAAAAAGTTTTTTTTTTTTTTTTTTTTTTTTATTTAACCTGCACTGTCCCACTGCTGGGCAAAGGTCTCCCCCATATTTTTCCACGACTTTCGCTCACATGCTGCTTCCCACCAGTCCGTGTTGAAGGCTTCTATGTCGTCACGCCAACGCTTGCGTGGCCTGCCCCGGCCTCTTCGGCCATCTGCAGGTACCCATTGGGTGACGATCGTGGCCCATCTCTCTGGGTGCATGCGGCTTACATGGCCCGCCCAATCCCACTTCAAAAAAAGAAAACAAAAAAAGAAAAAAAAGAAAAAAAAGTTATGTAAATAATATTTGTTTGCAAAACTCAGATATCCCAAACACAAATAGTTTTGCTACTATTTGAAATACTTTTGGTTTCTCAACACTATTGAGAACGTACACCTGGCGACCCTTTGCATATTGTTTACTTTATAGTTAGGGTTGCCAGACAAACGGAATTTGAGATTTTTCCGTGTTTTTAATATACTAACAGTATTCAGGCTCGAAGAATATTATACTTACTTATGTCTCTAATAATAACGTTTTTAAAAAACTAAAAAAAAAAACCGACTACAATGTTTGACTCAGGACGCGGCGTGACTCAGGGCGTCAAGTGAGGCTATAATCCCACCATAAAAATCAAAATAGAATCGACATAGACTCCACCTGCGTCTAAAAGAATGAATTACCAAAACTGCATACATTTTAAGTGAAGGAACTCACGTGCCGTAAAACTTGTTAAATGTATGAAATGACAAATAATGCCATTACACGCAGGTGAGTTCGATTTTCGGATTATCACCAACTCTTTCAAACCAAAAAAAATTTGGAAATCGGTCTACAATTGACGGAAATATCGGAGAACATATCTACATAAAAAAACAAGTACATACAGCCAAACATCCTCCTCCTTTTTAAAGTCGGTTAAAAACAGACGAGATTATTTTTCATTATTTTCTTACCTAGATAACAAAACAACATAAGTGGGTAATATTTTTTAATTAGGTACATTTAAGTTCTCAATCTGGTACCTAACCCTATTTATAGTAGGTTACCAACTCGAATGGGTACATTCGACACAAATCAAACATTAATCTTACAGAAGAATCTACAAACGGACGAATCCCCAGACCGATGTAACGAGTACAAGCAATAAGCTTCTGTATTTATTGAGGCTACGTCATCGACATTCATTTGAGTTCTATTTCTATTTCTCTAGTAGCTGTAGGTAGTGTGTATGTATAGATTGATTTGTTTACATACGAAATTAATTTCTACTTTAAGAAAATTTCCACTTTAAGTGCGTCACCCTCGGTGGGCAAGTCCAACTCGCACTTGTCATGCTGTTATCAATTGAACTGTGCTTTTCCCCATTATGGCCGACAAAAGGTTTTATGAATACAGTAAAGTGAATATAAATACAGCTTTATGCAATACAATAAGTCACATCTATTTGATTTAAGTGCTGTTCGGTGTATAGCTGAACTCAGTTGATCTTTAAAAATACAAGCATTATATTGATTCTCGTTTATGCTGATCAGTAGCACTAGGCTTTTACTTACTACTTACAAGTGCTTTTACACAACACAGTTCAAATCTGTTTAATGGGTTTAAGTTGCATTATATTGGTACTTACAAGTTTATGCTAATAGGCAGCATTAGGCATTAACTTACTACTAAGTAAGAAGGTTCGTATGAGTCTGTGGCCAACTCTGGTGACGGAGGATTTAGGTCATGGCTTAACAACTTAAATAGCCGGGACCGACAATTTAACGTGCCCTCCGAAGCACGGAAGCGCTCAGATGAAAATGCCACTGGCGGTCACCCATCCACTTACAGACCGTTTCGAACTTTGCTTAACTTCGACGATCTATCAAGAACGACTAAGCAAGCACGACCACTAGCGCTTCTACTTAAAACTGAAAAATAATGTAAAAACAACTTAAAAATAATAAAAAAATAATACTTCACTTACTACTTAAAAATAATGTAGTTCCTAGGGCACTAAAACGACTCTGGAAGCTGTTTAGTTAATTTACGTGGCATTTTAGTGGCTCATGTTTGTGCTTTATGCAGCTTTAACCATTTATTACTACTTAAAAATGCTATTGTAGATCCAAATGCACTAAATCCAGCTAAAAGCTATTGGGTGAACATTTAAAAGAGTTTAAACGGAAAGTTTACTATTCGTTTCATGCTTACTGTGTTACTTGGGTACAAAGCTCACAAAAGCTTGAAAAGGAAATTTCGTAAATTATTTCCCGTGCCAAGTTTAGTATTCGATTCACATGAATAACCTTCATGTCTATTTCAGGTCAACGAGGTGGTTCATAGGTCGTACCGAGACTGGCAGTCGGAGCGTCAGGTTATGAGGCGCGCGCGCACAACTGCTGAACGGAATGCTATGATGAGGTAGGTAAATCATTAAGATGTACTTCTAATTATCTGAGTATCTATACTCGTACCTACATAACAAAAAACCTCTTACTTGGTATGTAATTGGAAGATATTTCAGAAAACACCTATTTTTAAGGTCATCGAAGTTAAGCAACGTTCGCAACGGTCTGTAGGTGGATGGGTGACCGCCAGTGACAGTTTCATCTGAGTGTTTCCGTGCTTCATGGTCGGTCGCGGCTATTTTATTAAGCCATGACGGAGGCCTTACGGCAGCCTTGTTTCTTTATTAGAAAAAAAATGGTTTGAGATTGTATCAAATCAAGCAACAACGATATTAGATACATAGCCCATACACTCCCACATTATAAACTAAACGATAAGACTGTTCCTAGGCGGATGCCTACCATGCCTAGCTACTCGTAGAATGCAATTACCTAGAAAGATATATGTAGGTACCGTCAATACAATCAGCTTAAAATATCAGTGAATTCCAGATGGTGGCAAACCTGTCTGCTGGTCTGCATCATAAACCCAATCCATAAGCTGGTGAGGTGGATTCGAAGCTTCCGCCCTGACAACTCTGTGCGTGATCTTGAAATGGCGATAGAGACGAGCGATGAGTAAGTACCTTTTACCATAGATCTGGGCGTGACTGCCAAGACAACGAGCTCTTGGAAGACTAAGCTTGCGTTTACACAAGTGTGCAATAGAAATGGGAAAAAATGCACCAATTAGGTACCTACCTAACTACATGCTGAGCGAGGCTAGGAAAATGAACCTTAAGAGGCCTGTAAACGGGCTAAAATAATTAAAATATTTAAATTGAACGCTCGAAGTCTATGCGAAACAAAAGAAAGCGATAGTACAAAGCGAGGGAACTGAGTTCAAGCGGCGGGGGCTGAAATGTGTTCGATATGACAATATTTTAGATAGGAAACGAAAAACTAATTCTTTAATGATTGTTTTTGGTAAATGTATTATGTATTGTTAAAAGTCATAGAACAAAAGTTGTTGTTTATGATGATAGTAATACAGTCCTGAGAGGTTACCGGTGTTTTACAAATAACCCTGTATAATATAAAGAAACAGCTACATTAACCATTCAGTAGACTAGTAACAGAAATCAATGTGTCTACACTGAAAGATATCATTTTCGATCCTACGGTACCTACCTACCTGCCTTCTGTAGGTACTTATTACTTCCTGTAGGTAGGTATAACCTACTACGATTTCATAGCTGAGCGTTATATTATAAGTACATAGGTATTATATAAGCTTATTTACATCGAATTAATTACCCAGGACTGCAATTGCTTAAAGGTAAATAAATATCTAATAAATCTGTTTGTTTTTCTAGATCAAACTACCTACCTATTCATCTCACAATGCGAACTATGCTGCATTGCTACCTTTATTTTGTGCGAAGGTCATAAAGTCCGCATGAAAACGCCTTTACTTTTAGATTTATAAAAAAACGTTTCATGTCAAATTATTTTGGCTTGAGCTCTAATCTACAGAATTTAACAAAAATCATTACGAATTTTGGAAATATTCTTTAAGGTGAAACATCAATGTTAATCTATTTTTGTTGCTGACTACCTAGGTTGCGAATAATATGTTCGTTGATTTTTCTTTCAACGCTTTTCTTTACATTACTCCGCCATATCACAGAATACAGAGAGGCTATAGTTTTTAATACTTACCTAAGTAATTTTTTTTGTTATTCACTGAGGAGCTCCGATGAACATCTAGCTCATCATACTATAATACTCATCATAATATAATACTTAAACTTACTAGTCTTATTATCATTTATGCCAAAGCCCAATACAATCAGATTATTTTCTAAAGATTTCCGTTGAATATCTCCTGACTCCCGTCCTGTAATCAGCTTGTTATCACCATACTATGACTCTACAAAGCCGCACGACGCCGCTTGCTGCCTTAAGATGATGCCTCATTGCAAACTACACTGTACGAAATGTCAAAAACAATGTGCTGCTGTGTTGAGCGAGAAGCGATCAACTATTTTATCGCTCAAGAAACGAAGAGAACTACGAGTAGGTTCAACTCGCTTCAACGCTCAACGCTCGTTGTGGGACAAATGCATAAAAATGTACTTCAAACTAGCGTTCTAGTTTGTCCTAGAAAGGTCCATTTTTTACGGATAGAAAATCTGCTCTCAGACATCCAATTACGTCGAGGGAACGTAACAATATTTTAGTAAAAAAATACAAATGAATAAAATACCCATTCGGAAACATTGTTAAAAGGTTACTACTAGGTACTTGTTAAAGGCTAAAATGTCGAGAAAATTTTCAGTTATGGCATATAGGGAAAATTTACTCGACATTTAGGCCTGCAGCTTAGGCAGCAGTTGGTAGGTACATTTTTAGAAATATAATAAAAACTCACAAAGTGTAGACAATATTTAGGTTGTTTAAGTTTGTACCTTTTTTTTTCAGTATAAGGCGTCGCAACTACGCGGACCCTGCTTTCCAGTCCTGCATGGAGGAAATCCGGTTGGAGGACGATACCCTCATAACGTTAGTAGGGGAGACCCGGGTAATACGAGCCTACTAAAGAAACATTTTGTTATAACACATTTGTTAACATTCTTGTGATTTTTATCTAGATTTCAATTATTATCGAATATTTCAAAATTTTCGAATATTTAAAAAAAGACAGTCTTTCCCATTATCCGATACATGCGGGTAATTAGAGCTCATTAACGCCCCTAATAGGAGAGACATAGAAATATTGAAAATTTAACTAAACATATTTTTAATGAGATCTTAGTTAGGTATTTATAAAATAACTATAGGTAGATAGCACAAATAAAAAAAACAACTTTCCAAAGAAAGCAAAGAAATTAAAATGACCAAGTGCGAATCGAACGTTTTAATAGTACATTACGATATTAGTGCGTAAAGATGGTTATAACATGCGAGGCGGAATTTCAGCCCGAGCCGCAGGCGAGGGCGTAATTGAGCCGAGCATGTTATAACCAATACGCACGTATATCGTACGACGTTTTTTAACACATTTGCGAGGAAACAGAAAAAAAAAAACATTTAAATAAACTCAATCTGTGAATGCACACTGTTGCTTTCCCGCCATTTGAACAGACTGCCTACTGAGTGGCGCCGCGCGGCGATTAGTTCTCCTTTGAACAGCAACAGCGCGCTGCTCACTAGCTGGAGGCACGACTCCAGCTCGGCGGCGATCAGTTCCATATTTGAAATGGCAAATAATGCTGTTATGGAATTTGTATGGACTATAACATAACTATTTGCTTTGATAACACACGCGTTTGTTATGACCCGCTTTACATATCTAAAACCGGTGGAATTACATCAGCTTTACGAGCAAGGGTGTTAAAAAATATAGAGCCTACTAAATATTGTTCCCCCCTTACAGAGGCAACGTTTGACAAGAGATCCCGGCACAGAAAACTGTGCGCGCGGTCAAACCACTGTCGAATGTGATTGTACTTAGAGTAAAAAATGAGACCACACATCCTTCCAACAATGCAGATTCGGACGATGATGGCGCGACGAATGATGTGAGCATGCAACAGTTGTTCGAATACTTTATTAACATATCAGAAGAAAGTTCCCCGAGCAGCAGCCCTCGCTGGGTGCAACGATGCACATATTGGGATTGTCACACCCAGGACGTCGTGCTTCACAACACCGATCAAGGCGAGCCAAGCAACGGCCCAAATTAAACTAGGTACCTACGTACGTAGGTAAATGTCAATTCTACTTAAGTACCTACACATAATCTCGGTTACCCTACCGTTTCACATTTTACTTTTCACTTTAATCAATTCTTGAACTATATACAGGGTGTAAAAAGACGTCTACCGAAGCCGAAAGGGGTAGGCACAGCATCCCAACACACAACCAAACCCTAAAGGATTTTCCGAAATACGCATTATATCCGGAGAAAACAGCATTTGAAGAGTACAGTTCGCTTATGTTTTGGGCGCGTTTTTTACGTAGATTGCTGGATTTTGAGTTTTAAATGTTTTTTTTTTCTTTTATAAGTAAATGAAATTATTAGGTGGTGGTCTTATTATGTTGTAATAGTAAATAACCGAGAATAACATAAAATGACTAAGCTAAGTCAAAATATTTTTTGCGTTTTTTTTTCGCTTAATATGTTTAGAATCATGGTCTGATTGCAACCCCTCCGTTTTCGGTAAAAAAAATTTACACACTGTATATTCTTGTTACAAAAAATTCAATTTTAACTGCATAAAATAAACCCTATTATTTCCTTAGTAATTTCAAACATTTTTTGAGATCGCGTCTTCAGTCTACTAACCTACAGCTTTAAGTATTGTGGTAGTAAAC
The DNA here is from genome assembly GCA_963565295.1 of Epirrhoe alternata. Taxonomy (NCBI): domain Eukaryota; kingdom Metazoa; phylum Arthropoda; class Insecta; order Lepidoptera; family Geometridae; genus Epirrhoe; species Epirrhoe alternata. The sequence continues at coordinate 10,382,945 of OY751375.1, forward strand.
ATTTATCAATATAATTGTGTAGGTATTTAGAATGTGTTTAGAATAATATTGTGTACATTAGAACAACATGTACTTTATAACATATTGTTTTTTTATCACTTTTGTCTTGTGTACAATAAAGAATTACGGAATTACAGAATATTGTAGGTACTTACAATACAAATAATATTGTAAACAGCCGAGCAAAATATAGTCACGTAGAACCACCTTGGCTGGACTTAACTTCTATTACTTGAGTCCTACCTCTATACAATAGAGTAAATAAAATCTTGATTATCTATCTACCCCCTTCCCAAGCACCAGTGCAAGCTAAAGTGCACTAATTGGCTTCTATCTCTTACCTACGAAGAAACCGAAGACATATCTACTGAACTATATAAAAATCCTATTTAACGTTCCTTGAATTATCCTTAAACACAATTACTTTTACTCACGCATCCTTAAGCCCTCGACCACTTACACACACATACACATACCTACATACACACACTCACAAACACGTACATACTTAGACACACGTTATACACAAAATTTGTCAGTTGGAATTGAAAATTTAAGTTAAACTGGCATCCATAAATAAGTTTCCTTCAATTTTCACACAATATCAGATAATTTTCAAAGATCATATTTTAATTTCATTTTTTATATTACACAATAAATATTTAATACTAGGTACCAATTCATGTAATTTAAGTGCAGTAGGCTCCTATCTACTGTAATGTATGTCTTTTATAAGTGTATAATATTTATCTTATTTAAGCTAGATAAAATCAGAACTAATGAATGTTAGTGTTAAGGAGGTGAGCGTTGAAGCTGCTGCACAGTTATCTAACTTCTGCAGTTTCATCGTACTTTTGTAACCTTTGATCCTCTGATTGTTCTGAATAAACTATTTCTATTTCTACCTAGATATAAAACGCTAACCTACCTTTGTAAGCGATGATCATTTTGCAACCGAAATAATGATTTTTAAATACCTACTTTTCTTAATAAAAATGTAACTCTTTGGAAATGCAGATCATGATAGTGTTTATAAATTTAAATCATGGAAAGACTGAAAAATGGCTGCTCTACTAGTTGGTATAATGGACAGGAGGTAGTAGTAGGGGAAAGTAAAGACGATTAAAATTAAATAGATTGACGACCTCTGTGGCGCAGTGGTTGAAAGCCCGCTTGGGACACAGAAGGTTGCGGGTTCGATCCCCGCCGCGGGATATTTGTATGATCTGCAAATATTTATCTCGGGTCTGGGTATTTCTATGTAAAATATGTATGTATTTACAAACAAAAAAGTATATAAGTAGTATATCAGTTCTGGTTCCCATAGACAACCTTTGCTTAGTTTGGGGCTAGGTGATGCTGTGTGAAATGTCCAGCATTTTTTATTTATTTTAAGATTTTACGTTGGCACTATTGAAATATAATGAATTTTTCTAATTGTCGAGTTTACGGAGGAAACAGGTTTATAGGTCCTACTTAAAATAATTTTAGTACATACTGGTTTTTTTGAAGCCGGTTTTATAAAATGATGCCATCCGCCATTTTCATACTTAATACGTTCGGATGGAACTACCTTCTTAATTAGATAACTTTTCTAAATAGCAAAAACCTATATTTTAAATTTGGGTTTTGGACAAGTTGGTACTTTTGGTTACGTAGATGAAATTAGGAAAACATTATTTCCTAGTTGTAAAATCGGTCGTCAGTGTAATAAAGAATTTAAACATAATCTAATCTTACATCTTTACATAAATGAATCTTGGAAACTAATTAAGCTAAACTACTGTATAGTATATCTACTGTAAGTAACCTAATAAGTACTTTCTCATAGAATTGTATACGAAGCTCTTACGACGGTCATTCCTATAAAAAAATTCAATAACTAATTTGAGTGCAACTATCGATTATGAACGGTCCTACGATGATCCTGCGTAGGTATCTCTAGCTATCGGCGCGATAACAATGACTGAAGTTCGTTTATGAAACCAAAAATAAATAAAAGCCGATAAGAGCCGTGTTGGCCGAATGGGGTTGTACCTCGACTTTTAATCCGAAGGTCGTGGGAACGAATCCCGGCCGTGCATCAATGGATGTTGCGTTTCGTGAATTTAATATGCGCTCTAACACGAGCTCTGAACGGTGAAGGAAAACAACGTGAGGAAACCAGTTAGTTATTCTTATAAGCGGCGATGGGCTTGCAAGATGAGGGCATGTATCAAATATGTATTTGTACATGCCCCTGACTACCCCCTTAGACATCTTCAAAGGATCTGGAATATAAAAGATCTGAGAGAATGTCTACCGCGCCTCGGGGATACAGTCGTGACCCTGTTTTTTAAATAAATAAAAAAGTGCGTCTCGAGATTAGCAAGTCCTAAGATATGCTCAACATTTTTTATAAGAATGACCGAAGTTCTTCAGAAACCAACTCTTCTGTGTGCAAGTCATAAGGTTTCATGCTAGAAGATTTCTGAGGCTCATATGATCCTAACAAAGATTCCCTAGACTAGGTATACAGGGTGTCCCAGGAACAACTGTTGAGCGGAAGTCCAGTGGTGCAGCACCCCAAGGGCTACCCGAATCACCCCCATGTATGTTCAGCGATTTTTTGTAGTTTAGAAGTTATTCACGTTTTTGTGACATTTTATTTATTAAGCAGTTGCAAGACCATTTTGTTTATTTTGAGGTGAATAATTAAGATAAGCTCATAATTTTTTCTCTGGTAATTAGCTTAAAGTTAGGTCTCTTCAATCCAATGACTATTTACTTCAAAACCCACTCGACTGCGCCATAAAATAAAATGATCTAGCGTAAAATGAAAAACTGAAAACAATACTAATACTTTCAAGGGCATTTTCTGAGGAAAAGTCATAGAACTTTTGTTAATTCAAATGTATTTTAAAAACATCGCCATTTCAACAGCTATTTACCCTGTGAATTTCGTCAAGATATCTTTATGGCATCCTACTTAAATTTGAACACAAAGTGTACCAAGTCTTGAAACCAACTTTTTTTGGATAGTTAAAATGTCACATTTCTTTAAAGAAAATAGCGGTATTGAACCAGATTAAGCTTCCCTTGCTTAAAACATGATGCGGTGAACCCGATTTGCATGGTTTTTGAGTGAAAAGACAACGCCAAGACCTATCTTTGCGTTCTCAGTACAATACTCGTAGATCGTCGTTTAACGAGTCAAAAGCTCAGTTAGCCGCTAAAAAGCTTGGCATCTTTGTTAAGGTGAGGCGTTATTTCACTCCTGTACAGCTGCTCACTCTTGAAAACCCAGGTTTGAGCCTTTTTGAGGTACTGTTTTTACCTAAAAGAGGGCTCTGCCAAGCAGGTACTATTTCTAGGCCCTAGGTTCAATTAAGAGGCGCACCCAGAAGCTGGTAGTCACGGCTAAACAGCTTAGAGCTTTACCGTAGAGTGCCTTGTTTGAGGTTTTTTACCAGATTCATTTTGGAAAGTGTGCTCAGTACTTTAATTAGTTCATGCCTTTTTTTCATCCGGCCACTAGGTTAAGAACCCCAAAAGGTGACAGTATGACATGGTTAGTGTTCCTAGTGTTTGTGATAAGTGTTTGAAGTTTACCTCGCAATCGACTCCAGAGCCTGGAATTGATACTTGGCGGAGCCCTCCCTTAAGCGAGAACAGTACCTCAAACAGGCTCAAACCTGGGTTTTCAAGATTGAGCAGCTGCTCACTCTTGAAAACCCAGGTGTACAGCTGTACAGGAGTGAAATAACGCCTCACCTTAACAAAGATGCCAAGCTTTTTAGCGGCTAACTGAGCTTTTGACTCGTTAAACGACGATCTACGAGTATTGTACTGAGAGCGCAAAGATAGGTCTTGGCGTTGTCTTTTCACTCAAAAACCATGCAAATCGGGTTCACCGCATCATGTTTTAAGCAAGGGAAGCTTAATCTGGTTCAATACCGCTATTTTCTTTAAAGAAATGTGACATTTTAACTATCCCAAAAAAGTTGGTTTCAAGACTTGGTACACTTTGTGTTCAAATTTAAGTAGGATGCCATAAAGATATCTTGACGAAATTCACAGGGTAAATAGCTGTTGAAATGGCGATGTTTTTAAAATACATTTGGATTAACAAAAGTTCTATGACTTTTCCTCAGAAAATGCCCTTGAAAGTATTAGTATTGTTTTCAGTTTTTCATTTTACGCTAGATCATTTTATTTTATGGCGCAATCGAGTGGGTTTTGAAGTAAATAGTCATTGGATTGAAGAGACCTAACTTTAAGCTAATTACCAGAGAAAAAATTATGAGCTTATCTTAATTATTCACCTCAAAATAAACAAAATGGTCTTGCAACTGCTTAATAAATAAAATGTCACAAAAACGTGAATAACTTCTAAACTACAAAAAATCGCTGAACATACATGGGGGTGATTCGGGTAGCCCTTGGGGTGCTGCATCACTGGACTTCCGCTCAACAGTCGTTCCTGGGACACCCTGTATATGTACTATTTTCAGAGTCATCTCATACGTACTTACCAACCCTGTCTCGCATCGTATCTTCATAATCTGTATCTACCTACAGAACACAAATTAAAAATGTAATATTGGTGTTAGGATTTTTTAAATCTCGATGTTAAAATAAAATGTAAGTAGGTAATAAGTATACAATTTGGCAAATCATTTGAAGTTTTTTTATCCCTTTCTAAAATGTTCTCCTAGGGTAGGAGCACAGGGTAGGAGTAACACACTTTAATGCTTGACTATATTGACAGGACCAAATGGGTGATATTTTAGGGAAGGGCTAAGTAATGATGAACCTAGTAAGGTCCTGACCTTGGCCATAGCGATTCATACTTCAGCGAAACGCATTCTAGATGAAACCGTTCCGTGGAATTGATCCAAAACTGACGTTTCCTGCACTGACCGGTTCCGTCGCGGATGCATTCCGCTAAAGACCTATGCAGGTAGTAATTAGACGCACATTTCATGAAAACAAGTAGATAATGCGTCAATTTTGTATATTTTTAAATGAAATTCCGATATTACGTACGCAATTTTACGTAATAATTTTAAATGCACAAAAAAACGGAACATACATTAGTAACGAAAAATACAGAACTCCATATAGATGGATCCAGTCAGGTGGATGCAACGGCTGGAAATCTATAGGTAACCTAACATAATATTATAGGTAGGTACACAATTAGCGTCAGAATGGTTCGGCGTCAGGTATTTCTGAAACATTTTGACGCTATGTTAAACGTATGTGTGTCATGACAGAAGCCTTAATGGATATTTTGACTCGAATGGAAGATCATTGGATGGAATAGTATACACGCTTATACCTAGGCACTATAGGCAATAGGCCCTGTTTGCAGGGTACAAATGGTATAGTAAAGATGACTTGTCTGATTTGGCTTTCACACAAAAGGGGTTTGAAATAGTTTGAATATCTTGTCCAACATATTAAACTATTTTGTTTTTCAAAAAGGCAGATGATCATTCTAGCTTTCGTTTCTGGTGATAATTCACAATTAAGTGGACTCGGTATGATTAAAAAGAACGGTTCACGAGATACAGCATGGGACAGATAGGCATAAGGACAAACAGACAGACGAAGTCTTAGTGTTCCCGTTTTACCCTTTGGGTACGGTACAGAACCCTAAAAAGCTCCCAATAAACTCTAGTACAGTAGGCACAACCAAACTTTAGCTTTCTGAAGTGCGGTGCACTAAGTTTGCGCATGTAGAATGCGTGTGTAGAGTAGGCGAGATAGGACGATGCAACAAACATATGCGTGAGCGAGGCAGTTATACATCACTTCGCCATTTAGGCGTCATCTAAAATGGGTTCTGCGCAGCTACTTCAGAGAGCAAAAGATTCGTTGTGACTCCTGTACGACTACTATAAGTATTTGCTTTAGGTGTTAATAAAGAACGAGTAAGCGAGAAACATTCAATACAAATTCATCTTTAGGAACTATTTACATTGGTAAACTAATTGGTGACAAATTAACTACAAAGATTTGTCTAAATTATCTAAGGCGCAAGCCTCACTTATCTGGCGTCGGGCATCTTCCTATTCTGTTCAAAAGTTGCTGATGAACAAAAGTTGTTGATTATGATGTTAGTAACAGTCCTGAGAGGTTACCGGTGTTTTACAAATAACCCTGTATAAGTAAATCGGTTGTCCAATAAGGAAACTAATCTGCCCGTTTACCATGACCACGCTATGTCTACGGTAGAATGGAGAAAATTACATTTTCGGTCAGACGATTTTGAGTTTTACTGCGATCGTAGAAAAGATGCTTTTGCCTAAAATTTTTCACTCTATTCTACCGTAGATTTTTTTTTATTTACTAAAATAGCTATATACCTAGATAGCGTGGTCAAGCTAAGGGGGCTCTTTCTATAGTTAAAATTCATGTAGTTACTCTCTATTAATTTGCTAAGATGTATTTTACTAATGTATAGTTTAGTTTTACTTATTTTACAAAATAATAAATATGTACCTAATTATGGACATTTTACACAACGCCATCTAGCCCCAAACTAAGCAAAGCGTGTACTATGGGAACCAGTTACTGATAGAAATAGTACTTAAATACTTTAAGTACGTAAGTATAAAAAATATTCAAGTAATATGCTAAAATAACGTTGGACGAAGACTATTGTCAAAACAGGCCAACAAAGGTATCACATTAAAAGTAAAATCTATAATGATAACTAGTCATGTTCTACTGTCATGGTTCAGCTTATACTGGCGATGTTCAAACTAACACCGGTTTTCACAAACATTACTATGTCTCACAGTGCGCGCGGACACACAGGATCCCAATAACCTACTGATTTTGGGACCCTGTGCGTCTGCGCGCACTTTGAAACGTCAAAGTAATGTTTGTGAATACCGGTGTAAGTGTTCACCGATATAAGCTAAACCACGATAATACGAAATAACGATTGTCGATGTTTAAATTTGGCCAAAAACACAGCCTACAAAGTTCCCTTAAGTTCGTACGCCCAAATGTTTTAAGTAACCAAACATGCGCATTGCATTTAAATTAACCAATCACAAAGCTCGAGCAGAGATATAAAACTCTAGAAGAATCCGCGCGGGTTTGTGATTGGTCAATGCAAATGCAATATTGTGTAAACACGTTAAAATTAAACCTAGGAATGTCACAATCCAATAGATTAAATGGAAGAACAGGGGGGTTACTATGAGCTCTTAATTCCAGGCAGTTTTTGAACTGCAATTTTGACATAAGAGAAACGAATCTGAAAAGGCAGCGCTTATCATGCTCATTAGTGACTGCACTAGTGTGCAAGCGAGAGAACATGATACACGTATGTTGCGACGTTTCTTTAATGAACCCTGTTATTCGTAATGGATGTGAAAAACTGTGAGGAAATTAAAGTTCATGCTAACCCAGCTGATTACGTACAGTAGTTCTATTTCACGTCCTTTTAGTAAGAGATGCCATACTGGTGCATTTTGGTCGAGATGCTCCACTGTTGGTATTTATCTCTATACGTTTAGTCCTTATTCAACATATTAAATGGAAAATACTAAGAGACGATTTGAGTCACATTAAATGTCTCTGAGTATGGCTGTCAGACACTTATTCCAAGACTAAACGCAATTGTTTAGTTAATGCTTATGCATTATTTTGACGGTTCTCTATGTAAGTAATCGTCGCGTAAGACTGTCTCTATACAGATTACAGACCTCAGTGTTGTATATATGAATGTGAATGTACAAAAAACAATTTAATGTAGGTACTGTGAAATAGAACACCTATAACATACAAAAATATACGTTTCAGATGCACAAAACTGTAATAATTTAGCTGTATACAACTGTAATGATACACTTACAATAAAAACATTTGATTTTATAAATAATTTCATATTTTGTCATAAAATAAAATTTGTCTAAATCTTATGCTAAACTAAAATCTCATTACTAAGATATTAAATATTCCGATATAGCTTTGTTAATTTTCATCATTACAAACTAACTCTCATCAAACCAACTAAACCGTGGATGGATGCGTGCTATGGATTGCCGCGAGTGATGTAATGTACAACCAGAGCAAATTTAGCCGTTTGTCTGCGCAGTGACCACTTTTTCATACAAAATTGTGTTCTGCGCAAACAGACAACTAACTTCACGAATGCCTAGATCCGTAGGCGAAGTGTACGAAGGCGGGTTGGTCATAGGCAGTTGTCCCACTGCGAGCGTTGGGCGTAGGGCGTTGAGCGTTGAAGCGAGTATAGTTATATCGCTGGGCGAGTGAATTTTGATAGTTTTAACGCCGCGATACAACTAGTTAGCGTCGGCAGTGTGAACGGCCGGCGTTGAACTATTATTACATTTGTCTCTTTTATTGACATGGAATCAATATCTTTTGTTCGTCTCGCGATAAAATAAAATAGTTGATCGCTCACTCGCTTGCGGTCGGGCAAAGTGCCTTAATTGTGTGTGTCGAATTGTTTCTGTGTGCGTAAGCGTTCCTGAGCTTACACACACAGAAACAACGTACTTGTACCTACCAGTAGGCGCGCGTTTATTTTGTTTTATATCACATCTTACGTAGCTTAGCATCCAGTGGAATCTACGCTAAATCATTTAATCTAAGAAGATACTTACTTAGCTTACCCCCTAGTTTCATAGTTTAGCGTTCACACATCCTCGCAGCAAAGCTGCATAGCACATAATAATATGGAAAGCTTAAGTTTTTATTTCTAGCAGCCTGGCAGACATTGTATAAGCTTTGGTGGGAAATTAAAAAAAAACATGAAAACAAAAACAAAACCGTCTGAATTCATGTGACAGAAGAATGTCAAAGTCAACATTGAATTTAAAATTTCAAAAAAGATTCTAGCACATTTTTCATATAAAAAAACCATCGCAATTTCCTACTTTTTCCCATAGATATTTTAAAATGTAATTTCATACACAACTACGAGTTCTCAAAGTCTCTTACATATATGCGGCAGCTGATTTTTATTTATATAGATTATCAAAAATAGATAGGTATATCCAATTTTTTGTCTTTGTCACCTTGTACATGAAGGAAAAGATAGGGCGACAAAATAGCCACGGCAATTATACAAAAAGAATAACAGATTTCGCATGTATTCTTTAACAATGAAAAATAACTTGGCTGTATCAGAATCTAGTATGATCTTATTTCAATAATTTTTCTCCCGTTTTTTTAGGCTGACTGCTTTTTCCTTTACTGTAGAATATATCGAGGAATAGACCTGAAAATAAAATATATTTTTATATCATTCTAAAATTGTAATCAATACATATAACTAAAATTTAAGTGTTCTTCTGTAAATAACTGTGTTATAACAAGTGCTTAAATGTAGTTAATTACACGATACTATAACGCAATCTAACTTTTAATAAAATTTTGTCTGTCTGTTCGTCCGGCCTAACAACATACCAAAATTCCCGCGGGATCGGGATTAACACGGAAAAAAAACGGAAAAACTAATGGGTCCCTATTTTATTTTCTTTTAATTATCCCAATCCCGTAAGATTACCGGGATTATAAGTAGCCTATGTCCTGCTCTACAACCTCTTCAATCTTCCAATGAAAGTTTCATTAAAATCAGTTCTGCCGTTCCCGACAATGAGAAATACAGAGGGTAGTGTTCTAGAACAGAAAGCTAGATGGCGCTACATGTCATGTTTTGGCGCCAAGGAAATTTTTGCTGGATCGGGATGTACGCGGGAAAAACAAACACACGCGAACTAAGTCGCACAGCTAGTTGAAAATAAAACAATACCACATAAACATTATATGAAGATTATTTTGTGTTTCATCTGCGTCTTACGACATTTAATTGCTAAAACTGCATAAATTTTATAAAAGTTATGGCGGCACGTGAGTTCCTAGCGCTATGTAAATCGTCAGTTTGATATTATGCCAAGAACGTGCCACGACACTTGACATAAAATGTAGGCAGTTTTTGCGTTTTCTGTCGATTCGATTTCTATTCCATTTCTATTTGTAACATGGCTAGGGTAGCAGGTCTTTGAGTTATTGGTGAATGTTCAACAAATTGGGAACCTCCTTTTTAGAGATCAGTTAATGTACAGCTAAAAGAGTTTGTCATACCTGAGAATACAAGTACGGCGCCTAACCATTGGCGCGCGGCAAGCACATTGCCGAATATAATGACAGAAGCAAGCACAGTGAAGAACTTCCTCGCAGTCGTCACAACAGAGCAAGGCAGTGGACCAAACTCTGCCACCTAGAAACGATAAAAACAGGATCACAATTCATAGTCAAAAAGCAGTTCATTATCGCTGGGATCACTTAGAATAGTCTTAGAACTAGGTGACTCCTACTCATATTCCTTCTTACTACTTTTATTCCTTCGCGGGCAATACAGTGAACAACCAGGCCAACATACACGGTCTTAGCTTTCTTATAGGTAATCCATCTTAAAACTGTTTCCCCAAGGCGCGGAAGACGTTCTCTCAGATCTTTTATGTATTCCTGATCCGTTGCAGATGTCTAAGGGGGTCAGATGCAAAAATACTTATTCGATACGTGTACACATTTTGCAGATGTTAGTATTGCATACGTGACATATACTATCGGCGAACGATCGGCGCCGTACGTTCAGGCAGATGTGTCGCTAAACTTATACATTCTACAGAGACAGTATGTTCATGGTAGTTTGGTGACGAAATTGTTTACGAAAACATGTCAACGTGTTTTCGTAAACAATTTCGTCACCAGTTGTTGACGTTGACGAAATTTCAGTACTTACCATGTAGAAGATGAAGAGTTGTCCCAGTGCTCCAGTTAAAGCCAGAGCTGTGATATACCCCGCCACCTCGGGGTAAAGTGCCACGAACCGTACGAATGTAAATATCTCACCACTCAAAACCACAGCTACCGATGCTAATATCGAAGACCTGAATGAAGGAAAGATGTTACAAGCCATTTTCACCAATCACACTGTCAGTATAATTAAATCTTAGACGATCTTAGGTATGATTTCACCAAAGACACTTAAAAAAATTCAATATGGTTATGGAACCATAAACAAAAAGAAGAAGACCAAGGACAGAGTATACCAAATTCTTCAGACATTCAAGAAACTTGAGTATATTCAAAGAGGCATATTCATTTGTCACATGAGTGGTACTTACCACAAATTGGTGTTGAGCATCATTGAGTAAGCAGTCGGTGAGTGCTCAGCTTTGATACGCTCCTGAAATTTAAAATAAATGTATTTTATGATGCGGTGGTAGATTTTGGTTACGACAAATGGTGTAATTTAGATTGCGGTAGACCAAATGTAAACTTAAACTAAACAAATCCAAATCTGTTCAGCCGTTTAGACATGTGACTTCACAAACTTAAACAGATTTTTAATTATTTTTAGGATGAATAGTTTTCGATATGACGAAAAATTTATAACTTTTGTGTAAGTATATATTTATTTACATAACAGTTAGCACTGTTATGTAAGTACCTACTTAGGCCTTTGTACGGAACCCTCGCACTTGTCCGGTTTTTTTTCAAAGTTAAACTCAGTAAGGGCTTTGTGATTGGGTGCAGGCTGCACAGGATCGATCGCTGTGGAAATCGATGGGGGAGGCCTATGTTCAGCAGTGGACGCTAGATGGCTGAGATAAAGATGATGATCAAACTCAGTAAAATCTATGTCCCATAAGTAGAGTATGTAATATACCGAGCGATAACGCGGACGGTAACATTGAGTCTCTCACACATTGTAATGTAGCTTGCAACATTAGCAAAATTACAATTGTGGTTAGTTTGGTCGCGATTATGACTCTACTTATGCACTGATGAGTATTGATTTGTTTTATATTGTATTTTAATTGTTACCTCTTAAATTTGTCAAATTTTTTGTAAGAGTGGGAGTATTGTGGCGGCTAGCCACAAATAGCAAATTGGCTGACGCGTATTTTTTGTACGCGTCATGTAGTTGTTTTATCGTGGAAATATAAATTGAAAGTTACTATTTGTGCCATCTCCATCTTCTCATATAAAGTAGGGACTGCATCTTTAGCCCTAACGACACAAACATCTATCCATTCAGATATTCCTATTGAAAGTAGTAGTAAGATTAGTAAGATATTATCAATACGTGTGGAGCTTGTATCTTATCTGTGGATTAGGCTGAGTGGAGTTGAAGTGTTGCAAGCTTATACCATCTCAAACAATATCCCAGGCACTACAGCGTCCTGTGGAGTTTAGGCATAGGTTTCCTGACACTGTATAAATCATCTAGATAAGTAAAGACCTAAGATAATCGCGTACCTGAACTGCGCCCGTAAGTCCATCCATGGTGAGTGACAGAAGCAGCAACAGTTCTCCAATGCCCACCCCAGCGGTGTCTCCAGATGTCTTCCCCTGGTCCTTGTACATGAACATTATGATGCCGATCACAATCAGAAACACGAAGAGGTACTTCTTCAGAGGGTACGTCTTGCGACCAACAAGAACACCAAGTATCAACACAGGGATAGGCTTCGCTGCTTTGCCGACCACCTAAAATTACATGTTATATAAAATTATTGAGAATAACAGTTATTTACAGCCTTATAGTTTATTTGCCCTTCACTGTTTATTTTGGCCTATTCAGATCTCATACTGAATAGGCCAAAATATTCAGATCTCATACATGAGTATGAGTAAACCAAGTTCGCCTTGAGCTCCTACGCCGAATAAATAAGTATGAACTTATTTATTCGGCGTAGGAGCTCAAGGCGAACTTGGTTTTGTCACTTACATAGATTCTAAACTTCTAAGTCACAATGATCAACTTGGAAAATTTAGGAGTCGAAGCCATAAAACGCCAAACGCCTTAAAACAGACAAGGGTCTACCCTAGTTATCCCTCTCTATAACTCTCTTTAGTTATCTCTCTAGTTAGTAGAAATATCACCACCTATTGAATAGGGGAAAAACAGGTGTCATCTGGATGGACTCCACAAAAATTAGGAGTCAATTTTTGTCTACAGGAGAATGTAGTCAAATGAAGGAGTAATTAATTGCATAAATGTGCAAAAAAATCAGCTGATAGTCATACATAAAAAACATTATTAATTATTTATTTATTATTAGAATTAGTTGCTTAAACTGTACAGCAATTAATGATGAAATGATAGTGGTAATGAAGCGATCAATATTCACTGGCTTGTCCGAAACCACAATTAAAACAACATTAAAATCATCAAAATGCAATTAATGAATTATCAATACCTATCAATTTGAAATACTTATACATTCATTAATTTAACAACTTTATGAGACCTCAATGATGCCTTTAGACTTTTAATAAAATACAGCATAGCAGACCTCACCCCAGATAGGACGATAATACATGATTCAAACAAAAAGTAGTACAAGTTTGTGTGAGTAAGTGACTTACTCTGGTGATAGAGTTTTTAGGCAGCCTTAAGGCCTCCGTCACGGATTAACGTCTTAATAGACAGGACCAACAATTTAACATGCTGTCCGAAGCACAGATGGGCTCAGTTGAAATATCACTAGCTGTCACCCATCCACTTACTGATCAGAATTTAATAGGTAAAAGATACACGCCATTTCGAGTTTATAACAAAACTAAACTTTATTCAAGTACCCACAAGTACAAACTATAATTAATCAGCTGTCAAATACATAACATATCTCCCTTATATAATTCAGTCCACATAACACAACTTAATAATACATAAATAATAAACCTAATCAAGAACAAACAATTTTTGAATACTAAATTAACTAGAACAAAATCAAAGAAATAAGCAGTAATTAATCTGAGGTGTTAGGTATCCCTATAATGTCTGGCCACATCTCTGGTGGTGGTATATTCATAGGCAACTCATCTGAAGTTCGAGAATCTGACGAATCCGCCCTAAGCTCTCTGCTCTGAATCAATCGGGTCTCGGCCTGTACAGTTCTCGCTAGCATCTGATCCGCATGTCGACGGTGAAGTTCACCATCTTCCGTCCTCACTGTATAGGAGCTCGGTCCTTCCACCATCTCCACAGTGGCCCTCCGCCACTTGGGGCCGGGTCCATACATATGTATGAGCACGGGCTGGTCGGGCTGAAAGAGGCGCGCGGGCGCCCGCTGCGCCGCCGCCTGCAGCTGCTGCTCGCCGCGACTGGCCGCACTCTCTGGGTGGAGAGATGACATCGCCGTTCTGTACTTACGCCCGTTGAGCATCTCAGCTGGAGTTTTGTTAGTCACGCTATTCGGCACTGTTCTCATATAATAGAGTACCTTGCTCAACAATTCGCTCCAGGGTAGATTCATATTCTCCATTTTCTTAATTTTATTTTTAAAAGTCTGTATAGCCCTCTCTATCTGCCCGTTGGTCGCCGGATGGTATGGCGGAGATAACAGGTGCTTTATACCATTTTTCTTCAAAAAATTATTAAATTCATCAGAAATAAACGCTCTGCCATTGTCTGATACGACCACCTCCGGTAAGCCTTGTGAAGCAAAAATTCTTCTCATCACTGTTATTACAGCTCCACTACTCATAGTGTTAACGATTTCTGCTTCCATCCAATTACTGTGGCTATCGATTAACACAAAAAATGTTTTTCCATGGAATGGTCCAGCAAAATCAATATGTAACCGTTGCCAGGGTTTATCAGACATTATCCAACTCTGTGGATCTCTCGGAGGGCTATTTCTCACCAATTGACATTGTTCACAGCTGGCCACCATCTGTTCAATTTGATTATCCATTTGAACCCACCATGCATAGCCTCTTGCATATGCTTTTGTTTGGACTACACCCGCATGAGGAGCGTGTAAAATTTTTAATACCTGTTCTTGTAGCTTCGCAGGTATTATGACTCTGTTGCTCCACAGTAAACAGTCTTTACTATGTGAAAGAGCCTCTCTTCTGGTCCAAAACGGCTGCAAGGCTGGGTCTGTATTCTTATTTGGCCAACCATGTAGAACATGGAATGAAACTTTCTGAAGTATAGGATCTCTTCTTGTCTCTGCAGCTATACTTTCTACGCTTAAGTTCCATCCCCGAGGTTGTTCTTCTAACAATAAAACTTCTTTCAGCCCTTCTTCTTCCACCGTCCCAGTAGATGGAGCAGTCCACCTACTCAATGCATCTGCATTTCCAATGGATTTCCCTGGCCTATGCTTGATTGTATACTCATAACAAGCTAGCTTCAAGGACCAACGCAACATCCTTGGTGAGATCTGGTCAGGTATAAGTTTTGCTGGATTAAACAAGCCCACCAATGGCTTGTGGTCTGTTATAATGCAAAATTTTCGGCCCAACAGAAAGTCGTGGAATTTCAACAATCCAAACATGATCGCCAGCGCTTCTTTATCAATCTGACCATACCGCCTTTCATGTGTCTGTAGAGTGCGCGACGCCATCATGATTGGTCTCTCAGATCCATCTTCCATGACATGAGCTATAATAGCACCCAATCCATATTCTGATGAGTCACAAATGAGGAGTAACTCTTTGTTATGGTCATATCCCACCAGCGTCAGATCCGATGATAGTAACAGCTTCGCCTTTTCGAATGCCATTTGCTCGCGTTCTGTCCACCTCCACGGCGTCTTCGACTCCAGCAACCGATACAGAGGCTCCAGCAAAGTCGCTCTATCAGGTAAAAATTTTTGATAGAAATTATATAACCCAAGGAAAGCTCTCAAGGTTTCCTTATTCGTCGGAGCTGGTTTTTCCTGTATCTCCTTAACTTTTGCAGGTGCTGGGTGCAGTCCTTCGCCATCAATCATGTGTCCCAAGAAGGAGATACTCTTGGCAGCAAAAATACATTTCTTGTTATTCAGACGAAAGCCCATCTCATTTAACTTCTCCATTACTCGTCGAAGCCGCTGGTTGTGTTGTTCAAGTGTCGTTCCGGTCACCGCTATGTCATCCAGTAGACATGCCACGCCTTCCATGCCGGCCAGCGCGGATGACATCACTCTTTGGAAAATACATGGTGCTGCATTCACACCGAATGCCAGTCGATTCATTCTCATGAGGCCGATCGGTGTGTTCAGGGTCAACAACTTGGCCGTCTCCTCATCAACCTTTAACTGAGTGTACGCTTGCTTCAAGTCAAGTTTACTGAAAACTTGACCACCACTTAACTTGACAAAAGCTTCTACTGATGTTGGAAGTGGATATCTATCTACTTGTATGGAAGCGTTGACTGTAGACCTATAATCCCCACAGATACGCAGAGATCCATCTTCCTTCCTTACAATTCTCAATGGAGTAGCCCACTCTGAGTGTCTAACCAGAGTCAGTACGCCGGTGTCTACCAATCTGTTGAGTTCTGCTTCCACTTGTCCTTTTATTGGGAAAGGCACTGTGCGGGCTTTTAGAAACCGTGGTATGGCATCCTTCCTCAGATGCAGTGAGACTTCCGGTCCTTTGTATGCACCGAGTTCTTCCCTAAACAAATCAGGGAACTCCTTCATGAAAGGCACCAAATCATCTTTCGTCCAGTTCAAGCCAGTCACTTTTAGGTCTAGTAGTTCAAACCAGTTGCGACCTAATAGGCTAGGTCCCTCGCCAGATACGACCACTAATTCACAGTGAGCTTCTTTCTCGCCTAAGACCACATGCACATTTGCCACTCCGATTATTTTAAGAGAGTCCCGCGTCCAAGTGACTAGCTTCAACGTAGTCTTCTGAAGTGAAGGAGGCGTCGACCACAACTTGTTGAAAGTCTTCTCAGATATGATACTGCGAGACGCTCCTGAGTCTACTTCCATTATCAACCTCGCATTATCTATGAGTACACTCGCTTTTATAGGAGGTCGATAACTATCTGAACACACATAGACCCCCATCATATCTTCACCGCCTGTAGAAGGTTCCTCATTATCTACCACCTGGTGTACTTTCGTTTTCTGGTCACAGGCTCTTGCAATATGTCCGTATTTCTGACATTTGAAACACTTTGCCTTCCAAAAAGCACATCGTTCGCCCGCCTTGTGCGTGCGTGTACAATGCTTGCATTCATTGGACTTTATTTTTCCAATATCCATCGGCTCAGCTGACTCGGCTTGCGAGGCGCTGGACGCAGGCTGCGTCGCGTCTTGGCTGCGACCGGGGTACATGTCTTCAAACGTCGCTTGATGATTGAGGCACATCTGCACCGCTGTCTCGTATGACAGTCCTTTGGTTTTCAATAGCTCCCGGCGCAAACGTTCATCACGCACCCCTAACACCAGTCTATCACGTAATTGGCGTTTTATGTCGGTAAACTTGCATTTAGCACTCAACGCACTTATTGCGGCCGCAAATTCTTGCACGCTTTCCTTCGGCAATTGAACGCGTTTATGAAATTTGCCGGCTTGCAAAATTTCATTCACTTCAGGTTCATAAAACTTGTCCAAAACCGATAAAATGTCATCAAATTTCACTTGTGTAGGACGTAACGGCACTAATAGGGACGCAATTAATGCGTAAGTGTCCTTTCCACATTGCGACAAAAACAATGAGCGCGATTTATCATCGTCTTTTGTCTCGCCACGCACGAGACCCGCCGTGTCGAGGGCACATATCAATTGGTCCTTAAAGTCACACCACACATCAGTCTTAGCGTTAAACGGTCCCGGTAACACAAGATTTGTCAAATTGAATGCCATTTTAGTCCAATTGCAATTTTAATTCCGCAGTCGCCACTAAAAGATACACGCCATTTCGAGTTTATAACAAAACTAAACTTTATTCAAGTACCCACAAGTACAAACTATAATTAATCAGCTGTCAAATACATAACAATAGGCAATGTTATCTTTATTACCTAAGAAATGACTTGGCTAGGCAAGTAGTTAAACGTAATAGCTCCAAGCCATTTGCCTAATATCATACAGACCGCTAGTTGAACAACGCAGTTTAATCAAATAATAATTATAATGTTGGACATTTTCACACAGCATCATCTAGCCCCAAACTAAGCATAGCTTGTACTATGGGAAATCAGATTACTTATTGTTTATAAATACATACATAGAAACATCCAGACCCGAGATAAATATTTGCAGATCATACAAACATTTATCCCGCGGCGGGGATCAAACCTGCAGCCTTCGGCATCACAAGCGGGCTTACACCCACTGCGCCACAGAGGTCGTCAAATGGCTAGGTGTTTCATTTAAAGATTTATTGATAGTTGGCTGCGAAAAATCAAATCTTTTTCAATGTATGCATACCTGTGTAGGATAGTTCACCCATTGCAAGGCCTTTATTGAGCATATCATGGCAAGCTGGTAAGTTACTGCTGAAGAGAAGTAGTAAAATCTCCTTGTATTATCTTTTTCATGCTTCCATGAAAGCTGTAAGGAAGAATTTTAAACATTACTTTTGTTTCATAAATATATCAACACCTTGGCAGGCAGACGTAAGATTTTTACATGGTTATGGTAGAAGATATATGGGAGAAATAGTTGCGTAGCTATCGGAGGGCTAGGCGGTGCAGTGCACCGGGGCCCCCAAGCTCAAGGGGCCCTCGGACTCTGAGCTTTATGAAAAAAATTTAAAAATAAATCCTTAATTTAACTTAGACCTAAAACCAAAATCTTCAAACTAGAAAAGAAAAGTAGCTGCCCTCAATGTTGTAGAATTTTGCCACACTCAGCATAGGTATTTATATTTTGACTTGATAAAACCTAAACCGTTAAGTTAGGGTCCCAGTTTTTTTTTTGCACCAGGGCCTTTGGCTACCTAGCTAGGCTACTGGGGAGAAACCTTCGCCTAGCAGTGGGACAGCATACTTTTAATAATCAAATATCTATGAATGATAAAAGGCTTACCATGAGAATCTGGGCGAATATATAATTAACCACACACTGCACCAGAACCAGTGAGAGAGCATATGTGAACTTATCATTAGTTCCATACTTTCCTCTCGTTATCTTCTCTTGTAACATACCAAATACAAAATAACAAATAAAAATCGCAGCTGCGTAAAATATAAACCGAAGTTCACTTCTGTTTTTCGCCATAATTATGTCAATAACTGTACATGCAGTTCTTGTAAAATACTAGATGCAGCCACGCTTGATATTTAAATGGAGCATAGGACACGTATCTACCATTCATTAATTGAGAAAAAGCCGAAAGTTTACCAGCAAATACAAGGGTAACACGTAGGTACAAAAATATCAAACAAACCGAATGTCAAATACGTCAAATAAATGACAAGAAATGGCCAATGCTATTCTCTCGGACAAACTGATCGAAGGCTATTCTAACGTTTTATGCCGGCCACTCACGATCCAGTCTACCGTCCAGTTTGCAGCGCTGCAAACTTTATCAATTCGGCAGAACTATGTTCTTTTTCGCTTGTCGTGCACACCCATATCAATACACCGTCAAGTTTACTGGACGCCGCATCCAGTCCGCTGCAGACTGGACGCTAAACTTGGCCGGCATTAGTTGTATGTTTGGGTTTTAGCTTTAGAGCACTTTTTCAGAGAAATGGGATACTACTTACAGTTACAGTGTTACTATAGTAACATCAATGCACTTTTTAGAGTCACTGTGATTTGAACGGCTGATTGGTGGATGCTACACACTTGATACGGATCGTGATAATTGGATCGTGATCCAGGATCACGTATCATCGATCCATTTTAGCCGAAGGGATTGTGTTCAGATGGTTCCGTGGGCGCCTGCGAGACACCCCGTTTATGCGTACAGTTCGTACGTAGTGTTAATTTTAGTTTATTATAATCTATATATATATTTTATATGTTTTCTAAGACAGAAAGACTTGTATAGAATAGCCAAAGAAAGAGAAAAGAATGCAAGGGATATTGTGCATGTAAAATGTATTAAAGACGAAGCGGGAAAGATTTTGACGAATGACGAGGACATAAAAGAAAGATGGAAAAGGTATTTTGAAAAGCTGATGAATGAAGAAAATATGTGGAGTGGAGTGTTAGAAGATGTGCCAGTAAATACTGGTGTCGTGAAAGATATTTGTATGAATGAAGTTAAGAAAGCCGTGCAAGATATGAAGAATGGTAAAGCAGTTGGCCCTGATGGAATTCCAGTGGAAGTATGGAAGTTTTTGAAAGCGGATGGATGGAAGTGGCTGACCTTATTCTTCAATAAGTTGTTGCAAGAAGAGGCGATCCCGGACGAATGGTGCAACAGTTCTCTGGTGCCCATCTTTAAAAACAAGGGTGATGTACAGGACTGCAACAACTATCGAGGAATTAAGCTCATGTCGCATAGTATGAAAGTTTGGGAAAAAGTGATAGCGAGAAGAATGAGAGAAGAAAGTGAGGTATCACAGAACCAATTTGGATTTATGCCTGGAAGAGGAACAACAGACGCCATATTTGCCATCCGCCAACTGTGCGAGAAGTACCGGCGTGTGCACAGGAACTTGCACATGGTGTTTATAGACCTCGAGAAGGCATACGATAGGGTTCCCCGAAAGGTTCTGTGGTGGGCAATGAAAGAGAAAGGAGTGCCTGTGAAGTACCTGCAGCTTGTAAGGGCCATGTACAGTCGACCTTGTACCCGTGTTCGGTCCGAAGCTGGCGTCACTGGTGAGTTCAATGTGGCTGTAGGTTTGCACCAGGGGTCGGCTTTAAGCCCTTATTTGTTCCTCCTGATAATGGATGCTCTGACATCGGACATACAGGAGGAAGCACCCTGGTGCATGCTTTTTGCCGACGACATTGTTCTCATTGGAGAAGACGCAACCGAGGTCCAGAACAGACTGGGAAAATGGCAGGGCAAACTGGAGAGTGTCGGACTGAAGATAAGCAGGACAAAAACCGAGCACATGTTCTGCGACTTTGGTGGTCCATCCAGTTTTGCCCATATTGCCTTAGATGGTGTATACCTACCAGTCTGTTCCGATTTTCGGTATCTCGGTTCAGTAGTACAGAATGATGGTGAGATAGAGAAGGATGTAAGAAGTCGAATAAATGCGGGATGGATGAAATGGCGACAGGTCTCCGGAACAATTTGCGATCCACGGATGCCCCTTAAGCTTAAGGGGAAAATATACAAGACGATCGTAAGACCTGTCGTATTGTATGGGTCTGAGTGTTGGGCAACAAAAGGGACGGATGAACAAAAGGTGCACGTGGCTGAGATGCGAATGCTGAGATGGATGTGTGGAGTGACGCGAATGGACAGAGTAAGGAATGAGTACATAAGAGGAAGTGTGAAAGTGGCGCCAGTGAATGAAAAGATGAGGAGCAACAGGCTAGCATGGTATGGGCATGTAATGAGAAGGGAAGAATGTCATGTAACTAGAAGAGTACTTGGTATGAATGTTGATGGATTTACGAGTAGAGGTAGGCCAAAGAAAAGATGGATGGATTGTGTGAAGGATGACATGAGTAAGAAAGGGGTGAGTGTTGAGATGACGGCTGATAGAGGAGAATGGAAGAAGAACACATGTTGTGCCGACCCCACATAATGTGGGAAAAGGGCAGGGAGATGATGATATGTTTTCTAAGTTATTTATTATAATATATGTTTATTTATAATTTATATAATTCATTCGAACTGCCGCGATACAGGCCTAGCCTAGTGTGGGGTTCGATGTAAATTATTTATATTAATATAATATTAATTAATGGAAGGGTGATAGGGAGGCCTTTGCCCTGCAGTGGGACGACGCGGGCTAGTAATAATAATAATTATTATTATAATTTTATGTTATATGTTTTTATGAATAGATTGAATTGAATTGAAATTGGATATCGAGTGGATAATCTGTGGTCTGTGATTTGACAGAAAATGTATGGATCTAATGTCAAATATTGTAATTTTTATCATCTGTGGTGAATGAAATCTACCATTGGTTGTACTGATGCGATACGTATCGAGTGTGTAGTATGTAGTTTCGATCCAAAATTTGGATCGTGATCCAGGATCACGATAATTATCGAGTGTATAGCATCCGCCACCAGTTGCCTGCGTGCGACACTAGCATGCCACTAGCACACCAAACAAGTGAGCTGCTGCCCCATTGGCCCTCTGTTCTGTCCTCGTGTGCAAGTAACATCACAGTCCGTCAGGCACTTCACTCACTGACTGACTTCTTATCTGTGGCTGTGTGAACTGTGAACGGAGTGTGAAGTTTGTTCGTTCATTTCGTTCGTGTCTGATTGTGTTGTGAAGTGAAAGAAAAGAAAAATGAAGTGAAAAAGTGGACAGGTTGAACGCGTTGCAAACATATTGTTCAAAAATAACATCATACAATGCTTTTTGTGGAAATTTAGAAGTTCACTATAGTATTTACAAGTTACTGCAGAACTGAATAATCAATGAACCATCACCAGAACGATGAAGTGCTGTTTGTCGTAAGGAATCATTCTAATGAAAAAAATCACGATTCTCAGTGATACGAGCCTAAAATGGGTCTTCTTATTTCGAAGATTTGGAGCTTGTTTGGCAATGAAGGTAATTAATAATTATGCCAATGTTCATAAACATTGTGCTACAGAATACCAAACTCTACCTACCCTCACAAGTAAACAGGTAGTTCAGATGAAACTTGTAAGGAAACTTCATTGAATAGAACATTCAAAAATTGATAAAAGTTACCAAAATAAAAGTATCCTACATAGAATAATAAGATTGCACATCCATTTCATCTCTATGATACTTGCTAAAGTACCTACTCAGAATGTGGCAGGCTTAAGATCTTTTCTAAAGAAAAGTGAGTTCAAAAGGGCATATAATATACAGGTATATTTTTTAGGGGAAGACCTAGGCGAACCTTCTTAGATCAAATTGGCGACATTTTGGAGAAGGGCCAGGTCAATAGTACCCTAAACCGATGAGCATGTATGATGAATGTAATGAGAGTGAATGAGGCGAAAGTTGTGTGTCAGGATCGTAGCGACTGGAGATCCGTGGTCTCTGCCTACCCCTTTGGGAAAGAGGCGTGACTTTATGTATGTATATATTTTTTAAACATTAAATTTTCCACAGAACACAAACTAGTCTTGGTGGGCTTGGACAATGCTGGGAAGACAACTATTCTATACCAGCTGTTGCTGGGTGAAGCTGTGCACACGCGACCAACCATTGGCTCCAATGTTGAGGAGATTGTTTGGAGAAACCTGAGATTCGTTATGTGGGACCTCGGGGGACAGCAGAGTTTGAGATCAGCTTGGAACACCTATTACACTAACAGTGAGGTGAGATAAAATTGCATCTATAACAATATAACAGCCAATGCAATATGAATTTCTTGGTGTTTGTGAGTGAACTTTTCCCTGGAAGTTTGCATTATTGACTCTGGAGTGTTTTAATCAAAGTTCATCTTTGGCAATTGAACAATTTGACTTTCCTCAGAGGTGCCTCTGTTTTTATTCCCACTATGACAGTTGTATGTTCTGCAGTGGATGTCATGTGTCTGAGGTGACAAAGTAAAAAGCCAAGGGACATTGTAATACGTAATGGACACATTGGCAATGTCGCCTGACTCATACTAAGCAGGCAAGCTAAGTTAATGTTGAGGTAAAATCATGTAATACCCCAAAGAGGTCAGTGTGTCACTGCCGAGTCAGTATAATCTATACAGTGACAATTAGCTGGACTGTTATGAGGGGCCCTCTCCCCTACCAAAAACTCTATCAAAACTAAAACAAAGGTAGCGCCAGAACCTTATAAATATATTTACATATTCTAATCAGATCTATATATTTTGCTTACTATCATAGAGCATTTACCTAGATGTATGTGTGTGTCTAGCAGTAGCAAGAGGGCGGTGGGTTACATTTTATTGGAGTATCTGTTTATGTTACTGTTTTTTTGCTTTGTTTATTTATGAAACAATCCACAGCTCTCAATACTAACAAATAATCTTACATACACTTCATAAACCAATGAAACCAATGAAATCATATATCAAAAAATCATACTTAGCTCTATGAATGTTGTATTCTTCTTACAAAATTTAAATGTACAGCCAATGACAAATTTACATTTATTAAATGGTTTCTTTGCTGGCACATACAATAATCTCTATTTCATTTGCAACCGAATATATTGTATAGGTATTTCTATGTCACGAAGACGGGTTAATCTCAATTGTGTGTGTACATAGATACGCGACGAGACGTAACAAGACATTATAAACCTTATGAACAATGTTACAAGATACAAAAACGCTTGATAGTTCGCGACCGCCCTGGACTGCTAGAGCCGGCGCGAGGCTTCGCTACACCTCTTGCATTCTATAACTTGTTACATTGTTCGTAAGGTTTATAATGTCTTGTTACGTTTCGTCGCGGCAATTCAGTGTAAATTGAGCCTTACGCACACAAAAACAAAGTGCATGTGCATCTACCTACACACAAATAGATAGAACTGGATTCTAGCCTGCCTACAACCCGCGAATGTTTTCATTCTGTAAGAAAGTAAAATATTTCGTCAACTTTCAACCATCTTAGTTTGATAAAAGGCTGTAATCTATGAGTAAATTAGTCGTTATCTAGTTAATATGGGCCATATAAATAGATAAGATGACTTTTAGATGGATGGTTTGGGTTGCATTTTTTCTTACGAGGGCATGAATTTGATTGAATAAAGTTCGCATAACGTAGGAGAAAGTCTTGGGTCAGTTTAAAACATAATGTTATCTTGCGTAATGTCCTACCGTGTTGCCTTGATTCTCGTTATCAATATTGTGTAAAGTATAATTAGGTAAGGTCTTATTATGAAATAAAATATATTTGTTATTTCAAAGACTATTGTTAAGTGAATTCGCGGTCTTATTATACTTATTATTCATTAACATCTACATAAGAATGCCGAAACCTTGCGGAAACCTAACGTCACCTCTATGACCTTCTAAGATACTTAAAAGTAGACAAATCGTATAGAGGGCCATTGTAGAAGACTAGTGAATGCCCACAACTCCTATTATTTCCATCAAAATATAAAACATTTAGCTTTCCCAAAGGAAGCTACCCAGTTTTCTGGAACTACTCGTGATTAGGTACTAGTCAAGGCTTTGCAGAATCGCACTTGAAATCACATTAATGCGAATGTTTGTTTTAAAACTGTAGTGACCCTGAATCGCTGATAGATTGATGAAGTTTACCGATTTGAGGTAATCGCTCTTAATTCACCAGTTAGAGCTTCATATTCTGTAAATAGTAGGTCCCGTTTTTCCAAAACGAGCGAGCGAAGCAATCCGCATTACCTATACAGCTAGGTCTAGTTTTTTAAATATGAGCGAGCGAAGCAAGCCGCATAATTACCTACACAGCTCTTCAACATTTCAGCTAATTACTGGTTCAATTTATCGAGCGTGCTCGACATGTGACTTGTTTTTGTAGGTTGTAATTGTAAGCCTTAACAGGCTTTGCGAATGGTAGGAATGGTGTCACTTAAACATTCAACGACCTACTTGTACGTTAAATAAACATTGGATGTCATTTGAAATAGGTACTACTTACTTGGTACTACTAACGCAATTATAAGTATGTAATTATAATAAATAATAATAATAAATAATGCTGGACATTTCACACAGCATCATCTAGCCCCAAACTAAGCAAAGCTTGTGCTATGGGAACCAGATAACTGATATACTACTTATATACTTTTTGTTTGTAAATACATACATATTATACATAGAAACACCCAGACCCGAGATAAATAGTTGCAGATCATACAAACATTTATCCCGCGGCGGGGATCGAACCCGCAACCTTCTGCGTCCCAAGCAATAATATTAATTGCGTATTAATATGATGCTTAATGCGAATAACTACGCGAAGAAACCTGTTAGTGTTCTAATGAGCACAACAAACTTGCGAAATGTCACGTGAATACGAGCAAAGTGCAAGGAGACATTTTCAAAGTTGAGTCCACTCAACTTGATTGGACGTACCTCTCTCTCATACATATTTGGACCCAGACATATTTTTAATTGGATGGCTACCGTCCTTGGGAGGAGCCTGTCTTTCCTACTGAGCCAGCACATAATTTGCTGCAATCGATCTATCAATACATAACAATTTGATCAATGTTTATAATTGCCTTGCGATGCTCTTGCGACTGATGCATTGTTATGCAAAGGTAGTCAACATCCACAGCTTTACACAGATGTCTTGCGTTATTTTAAAACATCTGGCATATTATTTTGCATGTTGTAGAATCGTACACATGGCAATCGCAAAATATACGACGACCATAATCGTGTAAACTGTTTCCAATAATTTGCAACTTGCGACCTCTTTTACTTGTAATGGCAAAATGTTTGATTAGCTAACTCTTGAGCTTGTTTTAATATGACACGTGAGGTTTGCGTTCGGTTCTTTTATGTTCGTATGAGCCAGCCATTAACAGTGGCGAATTTTGGCTTATACCCCCTAAAGTCGTACGTAATAAGTGTACAGTAGAATTATTTTTTACAAGTATTGATATATTTATATTATAAATATTAAATTAATACTGTTTTTACGTATTTTTGCGGATCAATACACCGCAAGGACCGCAACTATCTCGAAGCGCCGATTAAGATAGGACTTGGTTATTTACTATTTTCTCGCCAAAAACAAAGAGAATACATTTATTCTTTGCACATAGCGATAATGAAGCAAAGTATAATATAAGCTCCATTTCGTTTTCAGTTCGTGATAATGGTCATCGATTCAACAGATCGGCAGCGTCTCAACATAAGCAGAGAAGAGCTGCATAGAATGCTGACACATGAGGAACTAAGTCGTGCGTGTTTGCTCGTCTTCGCAAATAAACAGGTATAAGAGTAAAAATAAAGAGTTGAGTATATGAAACGGAAAGCGCTTTTGAAGAGATTGTACTTTTTTCGAGAGTTCTGAGACATGTTAGTTCATGCACTGCTTCTTGGCCACCCGCAAATATTTCAGGGTTAAACTTAGCAATAAAAGGTGCTGGGTATTTGCAATGTGCACAGTTTAGGTTGTAATTTAGTCCCCTCATATCACACAGGAACTTCCCATTCCACAGCGTGGGATTTCAGTGATCCCCTCGCTCCATGCGTTTTGCTGATTACTTTTGGATGTAGGAGAGTGAAACTGCTATCGGTAAAGAGTTTCATATTGCCCAAAAACAGATCCAGTTGACCTTGAAAAGTGAAATGTCTTCTTGGACTTACGATGTATTGACTTATTATAGCATTAAATCTGAATTATTGATCATCATCATCTCAGCCTGGTGTCACCCACTGCTGGGTATAGGCCTCCTTTCGCTTTTGCCAGACTTTTCGGTCCTGTGCGTCCCTGATCCAGGTTTTGCCCGCGACTTTTTCAATGTCATCGACCCAACGCGCTTTTGGTCGACCCTGTTTCCTACTACATCCTCTTGGCCACCACTCGGTCAAGGTTTTACTCCAGCGACCATCACCACGTCTAATTATTGATGAATAAATATCTAATTATTGTCGTCTAATTATTGATTATTGATGACGTTGGGAATTAGAAGTGTCAATTTCTAGGGAGATTAATGAGGACGTTGGAAAAACGAAATGTGTTTACCATTTTAAAAAAAAAAACTTATGGGCCGAAAGGAATTGCTACTTTGATCCGAAGGTCGTTCGTGCAAAGATTCGAATATCATCAGCAATACATTTTTGGATCTCTAAACGGTGTTGAAAAACATAGTGAAGAAATCAGTAGGTATTTATAGTGCACGCACGAGTTCTACGAGTATACTCATGAAGTTACAGATAAAAATGGAGTCCACACTTCGAAAGTTGAGGCTTGCCTATCCATCATTGTCTCGCTCTCTGTGGGCGGACCCTCTCTGTCTAAGTACGGAGGGAACTTAGAAAGAGACGGTCTGCACACTGGGAGCAAGATTCTGATGGATGGGCAGGCTTCTACTGGGTGATCGAAGCGTGGACTCCATTTTTATCTTGTTCGTGTCATTAACATGACATTATGTTGTAAGGCATAGTGCAAAGCATGCACAGAAAAGTGCACAGTAAAAATGTAGTGAAGATTCCCCCTATGCTTCGGCCATGCATAATATAATATCGCATGCTTGACGCACGATACACGCAAAACGATGCCAAGGATCGCATTGATTTGGTGTGCTAAGTAATCCAGTGCGAATAAAAATGAAATTCATTCGAATACACTTTCTCAACGATCATAATAACAAATATACTGTTGACGACGCTGTAGTATATTTGCGTAATGTTTTTTAAAACTTTTTAAAAATATTCTTGGAATTCTAAATGTTGCGTCAAGATAGTCTTGATTTTGGCTTTAATAAAGACGTGACGTCCAAGTACTTTATATTTTTATGAAACACGCCATTAAACCAATTTTTTTACTTGAGAAAAATGTAGGCATGTATAATTAATAATACACTACACCCTAAGTCATCTTCAAAGGACTCTACTAAAGATCGGAGATATTATCTATCGCGCTTTGGGAATACATAATGATCGTGTTTTTTTTTTCAGGATGTGAAGGGGTCTATGACCGCAGCAGAAATATCAGAGCAGCTAGATCTTACGGCCATCAAGCAGCATCCATGGCACATACAAGCGTGTTGCGCTCTTACCGGAGAAGGGTGCGTATCATAGACGAACTCATCAGCAATCTGTTTGAAGACTTCACTTAACCAAGACTTAACTGCTGTAGTGTCACATTATTTAAGATAGATTAAAAAGTCAAAAGAATAGTATTCTATTCGTTTTTTGTCTTAGTTTACGCCATAAATAATGTTAATCATGAAAGGACGACGGCTGCGGAATTATCTTATCATTTTGAATATATTTGAGCAGTATATCGCAACTGGTATGATAAACAAAATAGTGCGCCTTGACCTTAGGCGAGTTTACATTGCAATTAAGCGTTTAAAATGATTATGCCTGATTAGATTTTATGCTCAATTCATTTAAAAAGGAAATCATTCACTTAACTTATATGATTTCTACAGTAAGATGCGCTCGCGGTGTCAGCCGCGCTAGCTCGAACATATTTTACTTTATCGGGATAAAATGTCCTATGTAAGACTATAATCCAGAGCCTGCATTCATATCCATCCAAATCCGTAATGCCGTTTTATACTTTTGCGTTTATACGAGTATATCAGTGTTATGCCTTCAACAGGATATTGTCATGCCTGGGATAATGTCCCCGAACATTTGCTGAAAACGGAGTAGGCTAGGCATACTCAGCACTTGAATCTTCTCAGTTTAATCGCCTACATCTACAAAAATAAATAAATAATGCTGGACATACATCAATGTGCTACGCATTTCACACAGCGCCATCTAAGCCCATCCATCGGACCATCGGAACTCAAATCAAAGATCTAATTGTCTACTTAGGATAGCCAGATGCACGTCGTCCAGCAATATTTTAAAAATAGCCGCGTACTGACCGAGCGAGCAGCTTGGGCATTTGCCTCGGAACTTTTACCGCAAGGTAGAGCGTGCGTTTGCAGCGGCACGTCCTGACGGAGGATTTGCCGCGCACAGCTGCCTCGCGATCCTGCTCGCTCAGTCAGCACGCGGATGACATTAATTACAAAAAATAATTTATTTCTATCTAGGTATTTGTGTTATTTATCTTTTCTTTTAATGTTTTCAGATTACACCTGGGCCTAGAGTGGATTGCTAGCAGAATAAAGAAGAAATAAGAACAGACGGAATCGGTAATAATTGACAAGATGATATTGTTATTGCAGTCTTGACCGTGGTTCTATTACACGGTGCTTTTTGGCCCAGTTTAAAACTGACCCCCACGTTATCAATTAATAAACTATAAGGTTGGTTTTTTAAATACATTAGTATTGGTTTCGAATATTTGCCTCACAGTGTTCTATTGATGTAACGTCGATTTGAATAATCGAATTTATGGTTGAAATTTTGAGGGAGTTTGCAAATTACAGCTTTGCCGAGTGAGATATCTTCAACGTCCGAAACTAGTTCAGTGCGACAAAAAATGCAATGTCTTTTATACTAAGATTTTTGCACTGTCGCATTCTTTATGAATACTTAAATTATAGATTGAAGTGTTATGTTGATTGTCTCGTACAATTAAACTAAAAATCTTTCATTTGAAACTTAATAATGTATAGTACTCAAAATATCGACAAATTATAAAAATATCGACGTAGTGCGTCAAATGATTAAGGGTCGATTCACATCTGACCGAAGATCCGTCGCGTATTATCGGTCGCGGAACGCCAGAACTGACAAATGTATAGAAAAACACTCGACCGTTCACACTCGACGGATGATACGTTAGTCCGTCGAGTGTGAACGGTCGAGTGTTTTTCTATACATTTGTCTGTTCTGGCGTTCCGCGACCGATAATACGCGACGGATCTTCGGTCAGATGTGAATCGACCCTAAGTGTTATATTTACAAAAAAAAAAAAAAAAATTTACTGTTGATAATCAGCAAGGTTATAACATAACGCGGAAGTTGGCTTTAAACTGACCAAAAACAGACACTACTTTAGTAAAATTTACTTTAAGTAAACAATTGTGGTAATGAGCTTGCCCACATGAGAATATCTAAAAGGGATTGTTTGTAATATTATCGTGAGGCACTGACTACCTTTCAATTGGTAATGGATAACGGCAGTCAATTGGTACGTAGTAAACACATTAATTTTAAAATAGAATCACCGTAAAGCGCCAATCGCAGGATTTCTTGTTGGAAAACCCTGGACATGCCTCTGACCAACGCCGCAAGATAATAAAATACGTTCAAATACTTACGGCATTTCAGTCAGTGTATAGTGAATTACCACTAGTGTTTAAACTATAATTATGACGACGGGTCCGTAGACAGATTTCTTTATATTAATATAACTACAAACAAGTTGTTTATATAGTTTATTTATATACAACTTGTTTGTAGTTTACTTACCAGTTTTATACAATAATATGTTTTAATGACAATACTTATATTATTTTTCGTTTCGCTTTACATAAATGTATGTAACGCGAAACATAGTTATAATTATACTGTAGTATCCTGATGCTGATGATAATCGCTTTGAAACAGATTCTAAATATCTATACTTATACAATGTATAAATATAATATACTTAGTATAATATTCTGAGCAGAATTCAAAATAGTTGATTGCGCTAAAAGTGTTGCCGTCTTAAAAGTTGAATGGACTGAAATGAACGTAATTTTTTAGCTCTTTTAAGTTCGATTTTTTAATATCAGCTCAAAATCGTCTCCATTTTGTATCTAGTTACATAATTAACTTAAAAATAGACAATATTTTGAGGGATTATACTTATATTAAAATAATAAAACACATTGTTTGTGTGTATATTTTATTTTATTTCAATTTCTAATTATGTCTTACAACAAATATTGTACGTAATATTAGCGTCTTATTTATTTCTTATGTCTTATTACAACACAAAATCAGATTAGATTAGAAAGAAAAGCAATAATACAAAATAAAAACACACTAAGCACTTCATACAAACATACAAGATACAAAATTAATTAGAAAATAATTAAAAGGTTCTACGTTATGCCAGGGATTCTTCTGCATCTAATACCGCTCGTGGTCGTGCTTGCTTAGTCGTTCTTGATCGTCTAAGTTAAGCAACGTTCTATACGGTCTGTAAGTGGATGGGTGACCGCCAGTGGCGTTTTCATCCCGTGCTTCGGAGACACGTTTAATTGTCGGTCCCGACTATTTAATTCGTTAAGCCATGATAGAGGCCTAAAACACCATCACCAGAGTTGTCCACTGACTCATACGAACTTACTTACCGCTAATACTTACGGTATTAGACACAGGTGAGTCCTTAGCATAAAGTAAGTGAAATACAGTGTGTTTTCTTTTAACCTGGAATAAGTTCAACTTTAGTGTGAAAAAACATTGGATCAGCATTAAAAAAAGTACAATATAATTTTTTTAGGCAACAAAATAATGAGTTATGGTTTCAGATGTTCCTCTTAATGTACGAACTAAAAAGAAATCACTGTATCGTCATCCACTGTAAATTTATGGTTTATTCTAAATAAAATGTTTTTTCTTCACCCGCAACTATGATACCACAGTACAGTACCAGTACATATAAATATGTACTGGTATCATTACATATTATGAACAGAATGTTTTAAGTGAACCTTTTAAACTCTATTTCGTAAGACGAATATACAAGGACATAAACATAAAATATTTGGTGTTTTAGCGAATAAATCGAGAACAATAAATTACAGACTCAGATTTTAAAACTTCTTCCTAATTTTTAATAATATCAATTTAGTCTTAAAAATGGTAAAATTGTATAAATTTTCTAACTAGTTAGTGTTCCTTTTTTGGAACAAAACTCTGAATTTAAAATGAATAAGTGAGAGTAAGAGGTTTTACTGGGCTGAGAGTGATCCATTACAAGGATTTCTGATTTTATTTGGCATTGTGTTAATTAATTTTAGTTACTCTATATAAATAAAACAGTTGCGTGTATGATGATAATGTATAATAAATAAATTATAACTGTTACGTAGTCGTCTAATTACATAAAACAAAAATAGTTTATGACACAACAAGTTTTGTTGGATCTTCGAAACAAATACCGATAGATAATGCTATAAAGGTAATATTTAGGTAACGCTTTGATTTTTTTATTTTGACAAAGTGTGAAGCATTCTGGATTCGCCTGCGATAAAAGAAGAAAAATCAAATTATCTATCGGTGATTGGCGCAACCAAAACCAAACTCTTGTTACGATTTATAGTTTTTATTTTAATTTCATCTTAGTTGTGTAGTAACGTACAAAAACTATTGTTTGGCATTAAATTATATTTAAAAAAATATGACTGAGTGGTATTTTTTCCGACTATAAAATATTTTGCAATTATATTACCTAACCTTTTTCCTTTGATATAAAACATAATTTAACAAATAATTTAAGAAATTAGAATGGTTGAGGTATAATAATTGCCTGAAATAGTTCAAGTCAGCATAGCATGGCATGCTTGCAAACACATTATTATACAAAATACCTATCATTCTACGTACCAAATACCAAACTCCCATTTTAAACAACAAATATTATAATTGATTTATTCTACTTATAAATAATCCGTTCCACACATATACAGATACTAAAATGTAATTGTAAACCATTTCAAAATCACCTAATAAATATTTATTAATCAGATCATCATCTATGTAACTCAATTATCACTTGGTTCAACTTAAATATATGAATTACACAACAGTAGTAAAATAAAGGGACATCATATGATGAGTATAATGATAAATTATAAAAAATATATTTTGGAAAACATAATAAGTACATGTAATGAATGAAAAAATTAGTACCTATTAGTGATTCTAATTTTTTTTATTAATTTATGACCTATTTTATTAGAATGAATTACAGTAAATCTAATAATTATTCAAACTACATATTTCATTATTTCAGGGTTTATAAAAGAGCAAATAAACTATAATAAATTATTACATTAATAAAAAATAAATATTATAATAATAATATAAGTGCTATATTCCAAGCTTGTCTCATCCAGGAATACAAAGTAAATGCATAATGTTTTAGGTACCTATAATACCTAGTTGAATGCTATCACATCAAATAATTTGCTAATATTTTACATAAAATACAATTTAATCGAAACATTGAGATAACGCATACTATATCGTATGTAAAATATGTACCTGGTGTCTGTTAAAATAGGAAATATGTATTTCACAATAAGCTGGATACAAAATTAATTTTAGATATTTTAAGCTGTCTCTTTTAATGACTTATAGTAATATGGTAATTGAACAAGCCGACAATATAATTTATGATTTAACTTAACTCCTATTCATGGGGCTCTCTAAGAAACATTTGTAATAACAACAATCAGAATATTGTAAATTACTAACGGACTAGATCTATTTCTCTATTTGATTTATCATTAATCTATTATAAAAACATGTATATGAAAAACTAACGGGGAAGATAGATACTACCACCATTGAAAGAGAAACATTGAGATTGTGTATTCTCTCGTGACTGTACTTTTATTCCACTACTGACTCGTATCTCCCCCGTTTGCTTTTAAAAATAACTAAATAGCTGTTCTACAACAACTATAGTAGACACCAAGATAGACTAAATAGACATATAAAGTGATGAATGTTATTACATATACATCACTCCGACTCTTACAATCCAAACAGCAAAAGTATCGTTTTTAGCTTGAGCTAAAACCACACAGTAAGACCCCCCGCAGACTACAGACTTTCTATCGGCCGATAGTTGAGACGGGCTATACTTCTCCATACTCATTACGAGCCGAAGTATATTCCGTCTCAACTATCGGCCAATAGAAAGTCTGTAGTCAGCCAAGATGCATGTATGTACGTATAGTATTTTTACGTCATTAGTAAAAAGTGTAATAATGGAATATAATTGAACTATTTAACCTAATAATTAACGTAATTATGAGATTCTACTCGCGTAGTGTCATAGCGCAGGTAAATCTTTTGGTCCTGAGGTATTTAGTTCCCTAGGTATTGGCATGATTTGTTGACACCGTGTCGAATTTTCCAACTTAAACGCATTCTTCGGTTAAGACAAATTGAATCATAACAACACAGAAATATCGCTCGCTTTGGCTTGACCAAATTAATGCAAATATGGCGCAAAGAGCATTTAAATAAACTCGGTGAAATGTGCACGTTTGACGATGTGTAACTACGTGGTTGAGATAAAAAAAGGTAACTATTACTCTAGAAATTCCAAGATCTCTCCGATGAATTCCCTTATCACATTCCACAGCTTTGTAAAAGCCCATTCTTCGTTCCTTCCTTCTTAAGGTTAGGAGTAAAACTACACAATAGTTACAGGCAGAACAAGACAGTTGCCAGAATTGTTTACTCTAGTTGCTTCTGATGGTGATCGACGTGGTTGAAGCATGCGGCGTGTGATTTGATCCTGAGAATCAAACACGACGCGCCCGAGTGTCTCGGTGCCAGATAAAATACTCAAGTGCCGCTTCGCCGTAAACCGATATAAAATACAAACATCCGAAATTCATTAAAAAGTCTAGCAGTCTTCAAAATCTGATCTGATAGGTCTTCACCTCGAGAGGTTCCAGTACTATATCGTAGAATCCCCTCACCGTGCCATAGGATTTAAGTCCTGTGAGGCTGACCGCATTCAGATTAGTGACATTGAGGTTGTTGAACTTAGTCTTCCCAGTGAAGGTGAAGGACTTACTCTTGGTATTGTCTGTGCCGACGGAGCAGCTGTAGCCAGGACGGTGAAGAACCATAAATGCTGAGTCGCTTGGGAACTGGTCTAGAGTCGCGTCAGGAATGCTACGCAGCGTCATCAGGTGTATACCATCCGGATACTCGCGCAAGAAGGTCTGGTGAGACTTGACGTCGATATCACCTACCTCGCTGGTGTCGATCAGATAAACATTCACCGGGTAGTTAAGAGTACGGCTCAGGTATTCAGCGGTCTGAGTCGGCAGTTCATACACACGATCCTGAGAGTCAGGAGGTGGTGCATTCTGGTGAACTCTCTCAAATGTCACGTCTCTTTTATAACGTGGCGCGCCAGGCATGGCTTCGATTGTCAGCCAGTTCTGGAATATAGTCGGCTTGTTATCGAGGACTCCCTCGCCTATACCTCTAAAGTCATCGTAAAGTGTTCGACGGTCCAGCATGACTTCCAGGCGGCCCGGTTCGAACGCAGCTGCGCCCTGAGCGTGGTTGGTCACTAGGCTAACGCGTGTTTCCTCATCTTGAATCCAAGCCATAGTGGTGATCGGGTAATAGTTAGCAGCGATGCCCAGCTTTTCAACTTTAATTCTCTTTTGGTACTGGAATCCGTTCTGGTCCGTATAGAATTCCGGCGGCTCTCCGTTCTGCAAGTCAGTCTGAATCCTCATGAATAGCTCTGTATCCCTGTTTTTAGGGGGGCTCTCAAAATCTACTACGTTCTCAACCAAAATCCCACGGGCCAAGTACGGATCATCCACATTGAAAATACGCAGAGTGTGTACCAGAAAAGGTAGATACATGACTGTAATTTCGGTTAAGACGGGTCCGGATACGATGATAATGTTGTCATCTTGCATATTGTTGCTGCTAGTGTACGGGTTCAAGACAGGCTTCTCAGGAGCGTCATAGTCTGGCATGAAGAGATAGGCTCCGGAGTGTCTTTGTGCACTTTGATACGCTCCGAATTGCAACTCCACCACATTACGTTTACGCAAGTCCTTCCTATACACCTGTCGTAAAAATCCTGTGTTCCTATTGATTACTAACTTCATATAAGCGTTCTCTAGCTGGATATCACCGGGGAGCATTCGTTTGGTTGCGAAAAGTTTCTGGCCTTCTTGTTCAAAGTTGCTGCAGTTGTTGCAGAAAACAACGCAATGGTTGGAAACATTGGTGTGTTCCTCAAGATTGAAGGTGACCGACGACAGTGGTGGCATAGATGCAACGAACACTAAATCAAAGTTCAGGTCACTGATAATTCGTCTACCGTTGTCTCGAAGTTCTATGTTGGGAGTGATCTGATAAGGCACATGTGCCTGCAGGCGAGTGTCAAAAACGCGAATGTTAGATGTGTTTGACCGGAGAGTGATGACTTCCTTGCGGAATTCAGCTAGAGGATTAAA
The DNA here is from genome assembly GCA_963565295.1 of Epirrhoe alternata. Lineage (NCBI taxonomy): Eukaryota > Metazoa > Arthropoda > Insecta > Lepidoptera > Geometridae > Epirrhoe > Epirrhoe alternata. Next base: position 10,419,554 of record OY751375.1, read on the forward strand.
TAGAACAACCTTCTTCTTATCAGCAAAGGATACTTGTATTTTTTTGGCCGGCTTTCCATAAGTGTCCCAAACCACTTCGCTTTGCAGGGCATTCTTCAGATGCACCCTTTCGTCCGGGATCATTACAGCTGTGAGAGCAGCTTCTTGTAAACGGATGCAGTAGTAGATATGGTTGAAAAGTTTCAGTCCGTAGTCAGACATCACGTTGGCTCTAGAAGTGCCCGTTATAGCGTCATGGTGTTGGAACAGTCCCAGGTTCCGTCTAGCGCCAATAAGTTGTTCATAGTACTTCTCGAGAGTTTTCTCGGATTCTGCAAGGCGCGGATTTTTGTTCTGCTTCAGATAGTTGTAGACGAGAGTAAATAGAATCTCAGCAGATCTCAGATGGTGTTCGAATTGGCGAGCGAGAAGCTTCTGGTAAGGTCTGGTTGTATAAAAACCCGACCAGTAGGCGGGCTTGCCTTCAGTGAAGATATCAGAATAGACGAAGAAATCTCCTTTCAGCGTAGGTATGTTCTTATGGCGCTCTTTCATTGCGTTGAAATAGTCCAATGGTGTTCCAAATGAGACGTCAGCGTTGAACATTTCCTGGTGACTGTTGATAAAATTAAACATCTTCATGTAATTGATATATTGGCTGTCGAATTCGGATGGGTATTCGTATCTGAAATCATCTCCGAGAGGAACTAGAACCACATTGTGCGTGGTCAGAGAACCGATGCGATTATACTCCTCGATCAGTGTCTTAGACTTCCTTTCCACGTTCTGATCTGTGATTTCCTCGAACTTATCCGTGTACTCGGAATACTCTCCGGGAATCCTCCTGAAGTCGAAGCTAAGGCATACAGCGGGGTGTGGCCCACACGAGCTCTTGATGGAATAGATGTCGAAAGGTTGATTGTGGACGATCAGTGATGACTTCTCTGTGTTCCAGCCAGGGATCCAGAAAAACTCTTCGATTTGCCGGCGAGCCAGCCACTGCTTCCATGCGTAATGAATCCTTTGGATGATAGTGCCTTCGAGGCCGCTTTTATCGAGAAGGTAGGGGACAGTCGGTCCGTGGCCGAAAGGATCGATAGACCAGCCAGTTTTTGGAGATACCCCGAGATTTGTCTTAACCCAATGATGACCTGAAAATATTAATTGTTAGTTTTGACTACAAACTTTCAAGTTAAAAATAACAATATCGAAAGTCAATCTGCACGAGAAATTGTCTAGTTGCAAATGTTAAGGTTATCAGTGTCACAGCTTGGCAATATAGGTACTACAGTGAAATCCAAATTTACCTTCGATGAACTGGTCAATGAGAGCATAGATGTGCGTGCAAGCTTCATCGGGCATCACCCAGCCCCCCGTCGTGATTTCTAGACGACCTTCTTGTACGAGTTTCTTCAGAGCCTATAGAAACAAGCAATAAGCATGTCAAAATACGTGGCAAGACTAATCGCCGCGATTCTCTCGCACTTAGTGAGAAACACCGCGTTAAAACCACTTCTAAAATCAAATGCTATGCCTAACTTTTTAAGGATTTTCTTTATATCTCAAGTTACTCAGTGGCCTCCGAGTTTTTTTTTCCTACCTTTCGCTTCACTGGATGCGAACGCTCCCACCAGGCGTTGAGGAAAGAGATCTCAGTCCATATAAAGGTCATGTTGGGGTACTCATCCAGTTTCTGCACCATGTTATTGATGATCTTCTTGGAACGCCACTCGAAGTACTGTTCGAAGGTCTTCAGCCAGCCGGGGTCGTTGTGAGAGTGAGGAACCACTATCACCTGAAATAAGTATTTTCATTAAAGCTTGCTGATGCATTTGGAAATTACCAGATACAAAGGTGTTTTTAGATCTGTGATGATAATTGTGTGTTACCGGTTATGCATGCACTGCTAATTTAGAAAATGTATCGTAACAATAAAGGAAACCATCGTGAGGTTAACGGGCAATATTCTAATAATCGACAATGGGCTTGCAAGCTGTCTTGTAGGACATTATAAGATAGGTATACTTACCTACTAAAATATGTATATACCAAAATGTGTATTCGGAAAAATAAAAGAATATCTGAATTCTTAATCCTACTTTTACTGTAACGAAATGTTTTGAAATCTAACTGTGCCAAAGTTTCAATAGCTAGAGATAATACTTACTGTTAGATGTTAGCAACAAAACAAAGTAATACTGAGGCAATTAGCAACAATAACATAAATTACTCGTAAACCTTTTATCAGGACAGATGACTTAGCAGATACAAAATCTAACGCTGATTGTAGAAATCCAACGTAGTTGTATAATCAAATTATGACCATCCTATAGGCCGAGTTGTGAACATGATAATAATTTATAGCGACTGCGAACTGAAATTAATATTGCAGGAGTAAGATTTATTCGAAGAGAGCGGACTTGAAAGGGTATTTTAGTTCATTCGAAAGGCGCCGGCGAATTTGTTTTCGGAAACTAAAACGTTGCTCTTACCTTGAGCTTAGGACGACTACTTTCAGTCTTGATCTTCTCATAGCGATCTTCGAAAGACTTGTCCCAAAACTCCTTGGTGCGGAGCCAGCTCGGCTGCAAATAAAGGATACCTAGATGAAACATTTGTATACATAACATGAAATACATCTGTTAGGTTAGGTATGAGCTAGTAATGTCTATTAAGGAGGGTTAGATACGTCTGAGACATAGTACCTATTCCTACACCGTAGATACCTAGGTACCTACTGTACATACTATGTCTGTAGAGTAAAAAACCTACTAAAGCTAAAACGGACAAAACATATCTTTAAAAAAAACATAAATCGGAAAAACCTATTTGCAAGAAGTTCCAACAAAATCTTTCCCCAGTGAAATGATAAGACCAGCTTTATCAAAAGACATTGCGTCTAGGTTATAGTTCAATGTTACTTCGATTTACTTAACTTATATTTTACATAGGTATACCTGCTTATCATACTAACCTACCATAGTATTTAAATATTCCACATTCATGCCACAACGGGCAAAACCAGTTTTATAGAACTTAGCATATACTATACATATAGATCGGAGCGTGGAATAACATTTTTGTTAGTAGGTATGTACATGACGTCCCATGCGAGGGAAGGTTGTGGGCAAATGATTTTAGGTACCTACTTATTATAAGGGCAAGTTGAGTATACCTACTACCTATGGGCGCATCGGTTTAGTAGGACCCGACCTGAGTACAATTTTTTTTAATGTATGAATGCAGTTTTCCTTGTTACTAAAATTGGTGACATCGTTCCTAAGAATAAATAAGAGATCTTCGTATGTCTTATAGTTTCAGCGTCTTACCATAGAACGTGACATAAAGTTATTCCAGAGTGTAAACTGTCAAAATGTATGGTTATTCTTGATTTATTCGGTGGAATAACTTTATGTCACGTTCTATGGTAAGACGCTTTGACTTTCCCATACTGACCGATCTAAATGTTACACCCTGTATAGTTAGATATATCAGTTTCAAAAACATAGAAGAGTTATCGTTACAGCGTATATACCGTGAACTCATTTTCTATTAGCGTGGACGAAAATAACTGTAATTCACGATCCCACCTAATTCAGTTAATGTGTGTGACGAAACGAAGTCATGGATAATTATTTTGGAATGCAGTCAACACGGTGTTTATAGTTTTAGAGCTGTTCATAATAAATATTTTATGATAAAACTCGCATAATGTTTTAAATTATCTTTTAGTTTTCATTCATAGGTATTCAAAGCACTCGTAAACATTTTGGTTCATACTCCAACTTATTAAACTTCGTACCATCTGTATTTTGTGGTACCGCGACGACGAAGTACCTATTTGGGAAGTTGTCGAGTTAATTAAAGTAAGTTAAAGTAAGAGTCTTGTGTTTCGTTTATAAAAGATGCGGGCCAGAATCGGATTGTCCTATTTTACTCATGTATGAGTAGTCGGCGAGTGACACGGAACATACTTCGGCTTTCACATTACGAGCCGAAGTATGTTCCGTCTTAACTATCGGCCGATAGAAAGTCTGTAGTTTGCGAGGAGGCTACATACATCCCGGAAACTAGACAAAAACCCATACAAACGTCGAGGTATTATGTCTTGTGCACCGCGCGCGTGTCTCCGTTCATAAGAATGGTGCCGGGTGAGGTGTATCTTTATCCTATAAGTTGCGTATTATTCTATGACATAGGTATACATCGAAGTGGTATTAAACAAAAAAAATCTGTTCCGATTCATTTTCACAAACATTAAAATGTGTTTTGCTCAGCTATTGTACTAAGATTAGGCCTTCACTCGGTTGAACTTAGCACAGACAGATACGCTATCAAAGATTCATATCATTGGGTTCTTGTTACCATTATGCATGTAATACACTATACAAAACTACCTATACAAGACTTCGCCACAGCTTGAGAAAAACTATAGTGCTCATTTAGTGACACAATAGGCATATGCGTGAAATTAAACTCAACTTGCAGAAAGATAATATCGAAAACGACAATTTGAGCAGACATCAAACTGTTGTTAATGTAAAAATAAATTGATAAGGAACACATCTACCAACCTTTATGTTAAAACCATTAAGCCGTGTGCGATAGTGCATCGACTTTTAATTCAAGATAGTGGCTACACGGATGCATCAACGGATTTTTCATTTAGATTATTACATCCGTTAGGTCGTAAAACAAATCGGGTAACGACTGCATTATTCCCAAGACACATTCCCTTTTTCTTCTTTCGTATCAATGTTTTGAACCATTTTTTGCCAGTAGGTGCATTCTGTTTGGCGTTGAGCAAGTCCACTCAGGAAGAAGAATGCATAACCTATGAATAACCATAGTTATGGAGTTTATGCATTACACAACTTTATGCAACGTTTATTAGAGAGGGCCATTATCTCAGATCATAAGGCTTTTAAAAAACCTTTGAAGATGTCTAAGCTGTAGGTATTATTATTATTAAGAGACCCGCCCAAATAAATATTTGGCACATGTTCTGCACACTTTGCAGAAACAACTTAAGACGAGAGCGATGGCACAGGCAAGCCCATCGCTGGCTTATTATTTTTTATTCTTTCGCAGAACTTTAGCTAATAATTTATGTCTAAGATCAATTCAAAAGCCGTATTGCAATATTTTCTATTATGCCCTCTACAGGTTACTGCACTCTTAACCCAGATACAGCGACAGGACTTTTAAAAGGCCCAAATAAATGATATAATCTACCCGCAGTTTTAGGTACTTTTACGTGAATTTATACAAATATTTATACAGCAGTGTGAATCAGTACATTGTAACCCTTTATTTACAATAGTAAAGTTTATGATTTTAGGTATTTTAGTCTTTTTTTGGTGTTTATCTATAACATGAAAGTTTTTTCGTAAGATGACTGCACAAATATGGGCTAATATCACAAAATATGCGCTATTTATACAAATCTCATTTGTATTTTTAATCTTTGATGTTTATCCTGCACAGTCACATAATAATTTAGTTTTATATTTGAAATATTTAGTGCTTTTCAAGCGTTGAAACGTGATGGCCTTTTAAAAGTCCAGTTGTAATATGGACGTCTATGATAGTTGTATAAAATTGTATGAATTTTTGGAAATCGCTCAATCTCAATGAAATACTTTATAAGCTGGCCAAATATGATATACAAAACTCTATTGCAAACTGAAATCATTATTTATCTTCCTGAAAATATAAACGCGATTGCTTCAGAGAGAGACCCCGGCGGTAAAGAGGGGTCTTTTTACAGAATATTTCAGATAAAGTCTAAAAGAATGGTTGCAAGAGAGGCCGAACATAGTGTAGAAGTGGAACTTTCAATTCCTTTACTCCTGTGAGATCAGATTTTCCGGAGCCATTGGTTAAACCCTGGCTTTTCACAGGACAGTTGCTCAATTTTTTAGCTATAATCTTAGGAAAAGCATGTAAAGAGGGTGTTTTGAATCCCTAGCTCATAGTTATAAGACTACCTTTCACAGGTAGCTTTGCCTGCGAGGTACACGCAAATAATTATGCATTTAATTGCTGTTTCATTTATTTTAATCTCGGGTATTTCTTAGTAGCCCATATTACGACGGGCCTTTTAAAAGGCCATCATTTTCCGGGTTTTCCGTAAAGTGTAGATTTTTTCTGAGTGGGTTTTCATATTTTTTGGGCCATTTGAAGATACATATCCAAAATTCAAAATAATCAGAATCGTAAAATAGTTTCAGTAACATCTGGGTTAAAGTTCATTTTTATATTTAAACGTCTAATTTCGAAAGCCTCTTTTAAATGAGAAACCTCGCCGCATAGTCTGTTATTCAGACGTCTCGGGTCCGATCCGTACCAATCAAGTTTTGATCGAATCAGTCGCTGAATGAAAATTTCTGATTGCTTCTTACTTGAAGTCATGTTGATAATAATAAACCTGTGTCAGCATCAGAAGTATCGCAAAACGTAATCTTTGATGAACTGTGTACATATATTTGATAGGGAATGTCGAATTGTATTTTATCCTGCCATAACACAAAATTTTTCTAGCACGGAGGGTCCAGTTTTGCACGTACCTAACTGTGAATTACATAGAAACTGTCTTACCTAACTTGCAAAGAATGAGTACCATATGTTTTTTTTATAAATTATTCTTATCTGAGTATCCTTACCTATAAATCAAATAATGAGTAAACTGACCTACAGCAGCGCGAAACGGAGCGCGCAGCGCTAGCGCGATCTAATCTAATGTACTATGTCACCATCTACTCGTAGCTACTTAGTTGTCTACTCGTAATAGTAGATGAGTTTTAGGTAAGTATATTGCTAGTTTATGATCATACTGTAAGCTGACTACAGTAGGAAGATATCCCCAAGTATGCCTCTAATAAACAATATCCTAGGCTCTCCAGTTTATTGATATTCCGTTTATAGACTCATTCAAAGATGAGTTTGCCACACTACGTAGTATAAATCATCTTAGATTTCAAAGTTTACCTGAAACTCGAACTCTTGGTAGACGGTTACAGTGTCGATGTCTGCTGCGGATTCCATCACGATGGGGCATTGGTCCGGGAGAGGCTGAGGACAAGAAAAATTAAATTATTTACTTCTTCATAGTTCACGATAATAATAACTAACTTCATTTCATGGTTTAAGCTACAACAACAGTATAAATCTGCGGCCGCAACATTTTAATTAAATCATTTTGCACTTGTCGGCTAGGTAAATCAAATTACAAATGACCAGAATTTTTACTTAATTACCTTTCTGGAACTTTAATCTAGATTTTTATGTCTACAAAAACTGAGAAGGAACGATCACTTAGGTAATTCGAGAAAGCCGTTAAAAGGGTGTAATAAAATAAATCAGTTATAGGAATTCTCGATTATCTTATTTGGAAACGCAAAACTTCGAGCTTTTATTTTTATCTTTGAGTAAAGCTATTGCTGTGTTCTCCAAGTACATTCCTTGGAAAAGTATCATAACTTAAATTCAAAAACTATTCTTCGACTCTGTTGGACGTAATAAAGGATATTGAATTTGTAGTTCGCAATATTTATTTATTTATTATGGCATTGAGTTCCTATACTAAAGCATTTATTTGTATCAACCCAACGTTTTCAAAAATGTATTGTCCAGTTCGTGAAAGGGTGTCGCGAAGTTTTAAAAAGCATCTAGCTACCTTAAAAAGCTTCATAGCACCCCACTAGCACTAAATAGGTACAAACATACACTACACAATTACTCTCAGTCATGCCTACCTAAGTACCTTACCTACACTATATAATTTTTTACACATATACTATATACACACACATAATACACATCCCACCCACATGCATACATTTTCTTTTTACCTTACACACACTAGGTACAAAAGCTCACACTTTAGCTCACACTAGCGCTACCTTGTGTAACCCTGGCTCATAAAAGACTTGTGTTACCCTATACCACAGAATACAGAGAGAGATAGAGAGCCTATACACCGTCTTCCTTCCCCTCTCCCCACCCATCCCTCTAAACACTGAAAAACAGCGCCTGCTCCCATTTTTTATTTGTGTTAATTTTATTATCTTGTTACTTATTTTGTTTGTCGAATAAATTTTGTTTCTTTCTTTCAAGTTACATTCCAACATGATTTTACAAACAACGACCGCAGGTACCTAAGTCATCGAGCAACAGCACGAAGGCGGTCTACGCGCAGTACGCTGATGGTTATTATATTACATTGAAATGCTTGAAGAAATGCTCCAGTCTACAAACTAGCCAGAGCATTTTTTAACCTGACCTAAAACCATTGGAAAATAAAATCAAATAACTTGATAGATAGATAAAACTTATAAAACTGAAATTCCCAACCAACTCGGGAAAACTAAGTTCTGTTTTTTTTTGACTAAGAGTTTTAGAACCGAATACAGATTTGTAGCGGTTGTAGCAATTACTTGTTTTGAAGTCGTCGTTCGATTTAATGTAGAGAGATGGCGCGGTCACATGAGTGTTTATATTATTTTTAATGCTCAATTTAATTTGCTGTCTTATTGGTACAAAAATTCATCAATAACAGCGAACATAATTAAAGCCCAGTAAACGAGGTTTCTGTAAATTCATTTAACATTTCTATGTCAGAGCTATCTGTTCGACGGAATAGAAACAAAATTGGCATCACTCGTGCCACCCTAAACCCCTCTGCGCCCCAACATAGTAAACAGTCTACTGGTCCTCGCCGATAGATGTCTGATCTGTGGTCCAAAGTATTAGCTAAAAGTATGTAGTAGAAACTAGGCCAAACTATTAAATATATTCTTCATTAAAATATGTTATGTCAGTAAACAAATAATGTGCGTAAGTCTTAGCAGATTGTCGAGCACTTCAGAAGAGTTTGATGATTGTAAGAGGTTGGACTTCACACCGCATTGTGGAATGTCTGCAAAGCTCACACCCCGCGTTCCCTCCGGAACATACTACGTGCTGTATATACTACGTATTACTACCTAAGTAATATTTAGTGGGTGGAGAAGCCTTTGACCCTTACTTGGCTTTTGGCTGCGGCGGCGAGGCAACGAAAAGTGCTACCTAGCTATTTGACAAACATGACTATAATGTCCGGTAGTACCTATATTAGACAAACGAGGGTAAGTTGCCGAATTAGTAATCTTAATTACAGGGGGGTTTATTAAATTAAATATTATTAAATTCAGAGGTTACATTCAAATATTAGATTTGACGCTCATTCACATTTAGTGAGCATTCACCACTCGAACGAACCGCGTGTCAATTAGTCAGCGCATCACCGCTTATTTGAATATTTACGAGTCTCCTATCGATCTATCCAATCGAATCCACACATCAAGGTTTCAAAAAAAGCTTTGTATTGGTAAATCGGTCCTTCTGGACCGTACCATAATAAAACACATTTTGACTAACTGTTGCCGTGCTGTGCTAAATCGTTCATGTATTGTGCCCGAGTAATTGTTTTGCATGTTTACGTATGACGCGGATTATCTGTACGTACCTATAGGTGGGGACTCGTTTTATTATTCCGGTCATTCACCCTTGCGCCACTGAGCCCGAGGGTAGCATGAGGATAAGCTGGCGGGATAAGTCACAGCTTTGTAATTACAGTTTTTGGGTCAAACTTTAAGCACCTCTTTGATGCTGTGAATAGCTGATGAAAAAGTGTGTTTGCGGAACGTCAGCTGAAACAGCATTTACCTTTTCTAATTGAAAACAATATCACTAAAGTAAGTTTACAGCATCACTACCACTACTTGACGCAGGAATGTCATAATCAGCATAAATTATGGCATTTACCTAAACCTAAGCCGTTCATATTTTATTTGTGAGCTGGATAATGTCTCTATCTATTAGTTCCTTCATAGGTTTTAGTACCTATTTAAAATTATTTCCAATATTTTCACCACACAGCCATAAACAGTAATATTTTGGAAATGTGTCATTTTTTAGGAACTAGCTACAGCGCGCGGCTTCGCTCGCGTGGTACCAACATTTTGAATACCGAAGTGACATCCAAATCGGTTCATTGGTTTAGGCGTGATCGAAACACAAACATACACAGAAACTTTAGCTTTATTATACTTGTATACGAGTATTAATTAGGATTATAATAAATATTCGTAGGATATTTTAACACAGAAGTAATTTTCAAACTTATAAATATTTCGAGGTATACTATACAATACACTTGGCTAATTCTGTCTAAGCTACACCAGAAATTGATTTTACAAAGCCACGTCAAGTGCACCCTTGTGGAATCAAAGGGTTCTTCATGCGCGAAGCTTAGCGCAGATAGTTGACACACCTATGTTTAAACGTCTAAAAACATATATCACGAAGCACTCGTGATATATGTAAAAATGCGAAGTAAAAGCGACTTAATGTCGCTTTAAAAAGTCGCGGACATTTTGAGCGGTCACAACACAAAATGGATGGGCGACCACCAGTGGCAATAAAGCGACTTTATAAGCCAGAGCCGGCTTGGCGGAGGTCTTGAGGTGGCCATATAACTCATAACCAGAGTAGACTAACTCATTATAACTTACTTTCAATGCACTTACTGTATGTCTGCGTGGGGCTCAGCTTGTAAAACTCACTTAATCAGATTAGAACGAGCTATAAGAGCCTTAATAAAGCTAGCCTACAAAAAACTCATCCAGCGTTCAAAGTGATCCCAGCGGTCCTACTAGATAAATGCTTTTTGACTTTGACTTTGATATGGGCAACAAAAAAAACAAGAACTACTTTTGTCAACTTAGCTATAGCTTCCTGGGTCTTTACTTGTACTCAGAAGCTACTAAATTGTTAAATATTGTAACCTATTCTAGAAAAAAGTGTAAAAGAGTTGTAATGGAATGGTTTGAACACTTACTGCGAAACTGAGGACCTCCTCATTCCGTTACGATAATTTTATATAAGCTTTGACTTGTTCTCCTTATGTTCAAACTGTATAACATTACACAGTTTTTGGTATTTTCATTGAATACCTTGTTACATAGTTTTACTTAAGCTCTAACTACTGCGCTTCACATGTTTGTTTGTTTAAAATAAACACTTACTTTACTTAAGTACTACAATCTTCGTGTTTGGCGACTAAAACTACATTCCGACCTTTTACCGATATAGGCTGCTCTAAGAAAATTACAGAACCTAGCTAAAACGTTAATGTTACAATGATCTGTTACATAATAAGTTCTTCTTCTGATTTAAGAGATCGTCTCTTGTCGGCATAGCTGATGCATCCTTTTCCATTTGCTTCTATCCAGGGCAGCCTCCTTGACTTCTTTATACGACGTGACAGCAACCTTCTCCTTCACTTGCCTCATATAACCAATCCACGGTCTTCCCCTACCTCTCCTTCCTTCCACTTTTTCTATAATGTCATGTCGTATAAGATGGCCTATCATTTTCCCTTTTCTGTTCTCGACAACTTAGAGATAAAATAAGTTAGGGCACAGTTCGGGTTCACCTAAGTCTTGATTTTGTATTGTAATCAAGACTTATGTACATTATAACTTTTAATGAGATATACCAATAATATTCAATTTGACGCATAGGATATGATCAACTCACCCTTGCCTTTTTAACGCTCTTATGGAATGGTGTTTGCGGCTGTTCCTTTGCGTTCTCGACGGCATTGTGCACTGTAACAAATGAAAAATAATTTAGTATAAAATCATTCCTACTAATATTGTAAACGCAGGATGGATGTGTGGGGATGTTTCTAACTCTTTCACGCAAAAACTACTAAATGGATTAGTATGTTTGGCAGAGATAGGATAGTCTCAAAGTGGAGTAAAAGCCGAAGAAAGCTTCAGAAAGTCAATGTCTGTATACTTTTAAAAGACCTAACATGTGCTGAGAAAAATTCCTGTTTCCGCTCTCGACCTCCATGTTTTACTACCTTTTTCGTGTACTTAGAATTTAATGTCTGCTTAAGCCGGTCGACGTACGTATCCTGGTTACCGTCAGAATTTAGCCTATTTGTCACAATTTCGTCAGAAAATTATATATTTTTCCATTGAACTGGTATCCAGTCACCATAATTTATAGCGAAATGTAATCCTGCTCTTGAAAGGCCATCTTGAAAAGTGGTACTATCCAGGCGATTTGTGCAAATAACTTTGCATCAGTAAAGCGTCTTCGTGCTGTATGCGCAAATACTTCCCTTCTTATAATTGTAGAGCCCTTTTCGCTCAACGAACAATCAAATAATCTTCAGGCTTCGTATTCATAGATTTTGGTTTTCGACGAATATTATTGTTAATGTTGAATTTCTTCACAGAACTTTACAAAGGGCCAAAATTGTTTTCAGAGTCGATGGAACACTATTTGCAATTTTACCCATTAGTTTGAAATAATTATGCACTTTTGACAGAAGAAATAAAAAAGGGATATTAGAACATATTTAATTTGCTTTCTTAATTATTTGTCCTGCGGCCATACTCTTGAAATACAAAGTCAATTTACAATAAAAAAATGTATACCTATGTGAAAATGCAACTGTTTTGCTTAATTCATATTGAATCATTGAATTTATGTGATTCAAAGAGGTTATAATATACAAAGTAAAAGTAACTTGTTTATCCAAAAGTGACCTTAATATCAATCGTTCTTAAGTATATGACAACAACTGTATGTATACAGGGCGTCCCAAACTTATGGGACATGAAGGGGAAGTACCTTAAATATCGTAGATAGTGTATTTTGCTTAAAGAAGACTTTATGTTATTTTTAAAACTTAGTAATTCCGCATTCATAGATTTTCTAAAAATTACTTGCTTCGTCTGGGAATCGAACCGACTCAAATGTCAAAAAAAAAATCACCCTACTTTTATGATGCCAATCGAAAGAATAGCTAAAAAATAATAACTCTGCTTAAGTAACATTGTATTTTAAAAGAAAGGAACAACGTAAAATGAGTTTTGAATGAGTCAAATTTCAAGAAAGTTATTTATTGCCGTCGACGACGTTCAAACTGAATTGTGCCATATCACATCGAGTGTTCACCATAAAATGATAAGAAAATCAACAGGTAGCGGACTCATTAAAAGATTGGCGATTTGCGTAAGACAAGAGGGATCACATTTTGAGCATTTAATTAATTAATTTACAAAAAAATACCCACTTAATTGACTACGGCAGTTACATGTATGTTTTTATGTTGATTAAAATGATTAATTTTACGTTGTTCCTTTCTTTTAAAATACAATGTTACCTAAGCAGAGTTAATATTTTTTAGCTATTCTTTCGATTGGCATCATAAAAGTAGGGTGATTTTTTTTTTGACATTTGAGTCGGTTCGATTCCCAGACGAAGCAAGTAATTTTTAGAAAATCTATGAATGCGGAATTACTAAGTTTTAAAAATAACATAAAGTCTTCTTTAAGCAAAATACACTATCTACGATATTTAAGGTACTTCCCCTTCATGTCCCATAAGTTTGGGACGCCCTGTATACTATTTGAGGCAAGAAGTGAATATTTATTTTGTACTACTGTGTCCCAATTTCGAAGAAAGGAATAATATACCAAAATTCTGGTCAAACAATAACATCAAATGTTGAGCATCAACAGCCAACCAAATAAAAGCCGGTCTTGTTTACGTAAATTGGATACCTATCTTGTTCATTGCTAGAAGCCATGTTACCAACTTGGAATTCTTATTATATGTAACTACCATCTATTTTTGGTGAAATATATCTTTCTGGCCGAGCTATCGATTTACTAGTAGACTTGTAGATGCTAGTCACAATCTAAATTAACCTTCCTATACCCGCGTCAAAATTTGTAACACGTATACCCGCGTAAGTATGTAGGTATCAATCTAATATAGATGTTGAAACGAAACTTGACAACATTTATAATTGAAAATGGTTTAATTGGATACAATGATGACGACCTCTGTAGCGCAGTGGGCGAAGGCCCGCCTGCGACGCAAGAGGTTGCGGGTTCGATCCCCGCGGCGGAACCAATGTTTGTATGATCTACAAATATTTGTCTCGGGTCTGGGTGTTTCTATGTATAATATGTATGTATTTACAAACAAAATATAAGTAGTATATCAGTCATCATAGTACCCATAACACAAGCTCTGCTTACTTTGGGGCTAGATGATGCTGTGGGAAAAGTCCAGCATTATTATTATTATTGTTTTTTGTTTTAATGATTATTTAACTATTGGATATCTTTCTATACTAACAATAATGTATGTTTGTTTAAACGTTGCAAGTAATCTCCGGAACCACCATCACATGTATAAAAAATCCTTGACCATTTTTATGGTGCATTATTCTAGCTAGATAGACATAGACTGTATTGTATATTGATTCGGGAATCCCGGGTGAATTCGGCCCGGGGACTCTTTTTTTCATCATAACAAACATGTTCCTGTTATCAGTCAATTTAGCAAATTACGATTAAATATGCAAAAAACCCGACAACAAAATAGCCGACCTATAAGCAATGTAATGCAGTTTTTAAACAACTTAGCTAAGGACATTTGGGTTTTTAAGATGATAATCCATCCGCTGTTTGGAAGATACGGTAATAAAGTTTGCAAACATACATCAGTACGTAGGTACATTATACAAGATAAGTGCGAAAAAAATAACCCTTCTTGGCAGTCGGGTAAAGTGGCGGCACCACACTTCGATATGTGTTATTCGGTATGCGCGTTATTCGGTCACATACGATGAAGTGTGGAGGGTTCTTTCGTCTATTTTTTTTCGGAAAATCCTTTTGGATTTGGTTTTGTGTTGGGATGCTGTACCTACCCTTTTCGGCTTCAGTAGACGTCTTTTTACACCCTGTATAATCGCGGTAAAGCTTCTACAAACATGGAGATTTTAATGCAAGTCGCTTTTTTACGCTGTGCAGCAAATAAAATCTATAAAAAATACATTTTCTAAATCACAATGTGATCCGATTTCCTGCAAGTTTCCCTTGGACTAGTACCTCGCGAACATCCGGTAAACATCACAACTCGAACATACAACACAATGCGCATACTCTACTCGTATCTACTCATAGTAGGTAGGCAGATTCTATAGAATCGGACTATGCAACTCCCCGACGCGATTCCAATAAACTTTTTTAAATCCTTCAGATTCACATGCATGGGTACTTTTTTCACACAACTCATTCGATGATGTGAGTTCAGTAGATCATTCAGTAGATCAGTGAGTGATCAATCAATTAGGAGAACATCAGTTAGAAGAATCAACAGTTTAGAATAACACACAATAAAGGTGTTCTGTTTGGCAGCAGGGTTTGGCAAGCGTGTAAATGCGGTTTTAGACTTTTTGACTTGCGACGTCTTGCAAAATTATATGTAAATGGTATAAAAAATATATCCTTCGATCAACAATAGTGATTATATCATAATATAAATATTACTATCTATAGGTACAGGTGTGGCTAAATTTCACCGCATCGATGGCAACGACCATTTCTTTTGTAGTTAGAAGATAGGAAAAATACTGAATTTTGAGATTTTAAAAAAAATACCGTCGGCCTTTACATTAGTCAAAAAAAAAACAAGTTGATCTCAATCGACGCTGTTTCCTACCAGAACAAACTTTGTTTAGTCTTCATCTAGGTACCTACTATAATTTTCATTGCAAAATCATTTAAGTATACTAAATAGTTATAAGAGCAACAACATCCAACAAAGTGGCCGGTAGAAATGACAACACGGGGTGGGGATTTGGGGGTGCATTAAAAGTTGAACGGAGTTTTGAAATTGCCTCGCCGCAGGCAACTTCCTCTACTATAGTGTCAATGATTACTTTTCTTACTTACATCAAGTTTTAAATGCTCTCAGCGAATAATGAACGGTAATTCTGTTAGAGTTTAAGTGTAATTATGTATAAGTACATGTTGAAGTGAAAACTTCTTTAGGCGCGTTTGGCAGTTTTGAGATGAGAATAAATTCTTTGATTCGCCTCGAAAAGGTCGAGTGCGAGTCACGTGACTGCTCACCGACACCGGGTTTATCAAGTTTAAAGTTTTCACTTCTGCAGGCACTCCTGGAGTGCCACTGTTTTTTTTTTGAAAAGGAGACGTAAGAAGAAGAATCACAAAGTGATGGTTTGCCTAAAGGTGCATTTATAAGATGCGATTTTTTGTACGATTTGCTAATCCCCACCCATTGAACGTGCCGACGTGAATCGCGCTAACTATGACAAACGGAACACGTGAAAAATTTACATGCGTTACGATATTGTATGGGTTAAAATGGCCTCGTGTAAATACACCGTTACCTACCCTTGAAATAGGACTGATTGCTCGTTCATCTAAGGACAGCAAAAAGCACAACGAGCGAAATTGTGGAGTGGTATCAATAGAAGTTACCATTGATTTGTATCATCAATGGTACTAGTGATACTACTATGTATTGTTGATTCGGTATCCTATGCGCTGCGCTGCGCTGCTTGTTGTTGAATTTGTTGTTTTGGGAGTCGAGAGCTCACTTTGTACTTGGGTCTGGCCTGTAACTGAAAAAGAGAATCGCTTCGCTTTTGCGCTGTGTTGTGCATTGTTCATTCTCTCAAACTATGATTTCGTATGAGCTGCTTGCGGGAAGCTCAAGGGGGTGTGGCGCCTGATTTCAAATAATTGTTTATCAATGCGTCATCTTCATTTTTAATCGCAAGATAATTTCAAATTCATCAGTAGTTCTGAAGATAATACTTTGTGTCCCTGTAGGTATTTATCCCACACCTCACACACGCTTAGACATTTATTATTGAGCATTACTTTTTATTTTTATTAAATTATAAACATCTGATTTTATAGGAAACTTTTGCTTTTTTTAGATGCATTTCAACATCTTTATTGGTTTTTGGTCAATTCAAAGAAGACATTTTTCTTGTGATTGTGACCGTAAACCACACAAGCCGATAAACTAATAAATGACTATAGATAGCTTTTCATAAGCTTCAGAAAGCTCCATTTTATGGAATGTAAAAGCTTTATTAAATGTGAGGCTGGTTGCAATAATAAAGCGTATTCAACTTTGGAATACCAAATTGACTGTCAAAACATTTCTGACTGCGTTTTTCCATAGAAGTATAACTTGAACCATAACATAAAATCGAATCATAGTCGATAATGACTCATTAATGTTGAAAGTAATGCCTTGCTAGCATTACTTTCAACATTAATGAGTCATTATGCGGCATTTAAACTGCAGGATCGATTTAACTACATTTCTGGAACAGCATGTCTAAATATCTAAAACTGATATATTTTCTGCGGCACACGAAACAGGAAAAAAAATTCCTTGGAAATCTTCACGGGTCTTTTTCGACGAGCACCGAACGCACCGAACTGTTAATAGAGGAAATGCTGAGACGTCAGAGTCTTAGCCGCATTTTCTGACGTAATCTGATTTTTTTCTATAGAAAAATGACTGCGTACGGCGCGGACAAATGTGCGAGCAGCTTTAAAGGGTTTTATTTTGTTATTATGGGGCCACCTGGACGGTTTTTATAGTTATACCCGGTAGGTTTTCTGGACAGGTAGGTAGCACTATTGTCGATGATCAGATATTTTTAGACCTTGAGGGAGGACAACGAACCTTTGCTTTTAACCCCCGACGCAAAAGAGAGGGGTGTTAGTGTTTTAAAAGTTTAACGTGTCTGTGTATCTGTCTGTGGTATCATAGCTCCCAAATGGATAAACCGATTTTCGTTTATTTTTTTTGTGTCCTAGATAATTTTCAAAGCAGGCAAGATCTCGAAATTGCAAGACGCGTAGAGAATGCTTGGAAGGCATACTGGGCCATGAAACAGTTAATGAAAGGTACGCTTCCACTTTCACTAAAAAGGAAGCTCATGGACGTATGCATTTTCCCCGTCCTAGGCGCACAAACCTGGTCTCTGACTGTCAAACAAAAGTCCTAACTCGGGGTTTGCCAGCGGGCGATGGAGCGCAGTATTTTAAGAACCATACTTACAGACCGCGTTCGTAATACTAGTATACTGCGCTCCAAAACGCAAATCGCAGATGTCGGACAGCAAGCGGGTAGACTGAAATGGGATTGGGCAGGCCACGTCAGCCGCATGTCGGATGCGTTGTGGGCGAAAACCACCACAGAGTGGACGCCTCTGAACGGGAAACAACCTCGCGGCAGACCACGCCATAGATGGAGGGACGAATTGGATGCCCACTTAAAGGACTGGTCCACGGTAGCCAAAATAGAGATAAATGGAGAGAGGGAAGGGAGGCCTTTGCCCTGCTGTGGGACATTACAGGCTCCTAATAATCATAGATAATTTTATCTCAAGTGTTTTAAGCCATGTTGCATGAAAATCATCATCAGCTCTTTAATAGTTAATGAGGAAATCTGACTAACTTCCTTATGTCTAATTTTTCTATAAGTGGCGGGGGTTTATTCGTAGCAGACCCTGCTACACGGGTAAACGGGCTACGGGCTACTTGCGCATCTGGAAATGATTTTTTTTCCGCCAGTTTCATCAGACTGTCGGACCACCGATCCGTCATGATGTTCTGACATTTTATGAGTTATGAGGAGACAATATTCCTGTGGAACGTAAAATGTTTACATTGAAAAGAGAGCACACGATCTAAGTTTTAAAAAATAATATCAACATCAGAATACTAAAATAACATAATGTTTCAGTGAAGTAAATATTTGAGTTGATTGCACAAAGAAATAAGTAGTTAAGTGAATTAACCTGATCGCACACTCATCCGCGCCGTAGGCGCCGCAGTCATTTTCTTTTCACAAAAAATGCTGATGACGTCAGACAATGCGGCTCGCTTCTGACGTCAGCAGCATTTTCTCTATTTGACAGTTCGCCGCGTTCAGCTCGGCTGGACTGTGCGATCACCCTTAGTCGCACGGTCGTTTTGTACCAAAAATCTGCAGTTGTTACGAATAACCACCGTGACCAGCCTTTCAACGAAATAATGATCGTCGAGCTCCATTTTTTTTTTCACAATTGTATCAGGTCAAAATACGAATATTCAAAGGAGTGGACGGATAGTAAGCTAACCATAGCGTACTGTACTAACTAGGTTGTCAATTTTACCCGACCGCCGAGAAGGGTAATGCAAACTATTGAACTCGCGAGACGCGACACTGTAACCGTTACCGACACCACTGTATACAAGTATCTGAAATTTCGACCTTAACGCCATAAGCGACAGTGGCCTATCGGTTCATAACTCAACTAACGATGCAGCATACGGCTTTGATCGTATCCCACAGAGGCAATATACTTTTTGTTTTTCTTTTTTAAGTTGTTACTGATACCTCGTTTAAGTTTTCGCTTCTGTCGGCACTCCTGGAGTGCCACTGTTTTTTGTTTAACACGATATATCTGTGGCATTAATTAATTAATCATGAAGTTTTCCGAACACATGTTGTGCCGACCCCACATAATGTGGAAACAGGGCAGGGAAATGATGAAGTTTTCAAAACTAATCAAGTGCGTATCGGACTGGCGCACCGAGGACTCCGTATGTACAAAGTTGTAGGTAAAACGTAAACAGGGTCACGACTGTATCCCCAAGGCGCGGTAGACATTCTCTCAGATCTTTATATTCCAGATCCTTTGAAGATGTCTAAGGGGGTAGTCAGAGTTGAGTTGAGAGGGGGAAGTTGTAGGTATGTTAATATAATTAATCGACTATTATGATGGGCTGTGTTTGTTATGATGGACTGAGCTTTTCCCGTTTTTGCACCGCTATAGACTATTTGACATCAATTTTAACTTGATGTTGCAACTGAGGAAAAGGGTCTAAATTACCTATACAGACCTAGACACTGAGACCCGTCGCAGACTACAATCTTTCTATTGGTCGATAGTTGAGACGGAATATACTTTGGCTCGTAATGAGTATGGAGAAGTATAGCCCGTCTCGACTATCGGCCGATAGAAAGTCTGTAGTCTGCGAGGGGTCTGATGGTCAACGAAGTGGTAATCCATATTGCTGGCTAAAGCTACAAAATCAGGATATTTATTTTTCCAAATATAATATAAAATTGAATATTTGTTTCACGCTGGCATCATAGCCAATTAGTCATGTCGATTCTATTGTGATAACCGCATCAAAGCGATCCCGCAATATGAAATGAACACACCATTGGACACAAATAATGAATTACACGGCAATTTGATTGGGTAGGTCAATATTATCGTGATCATTAATTGATTAATTTTAACTTAATTGCCTTATATTTGGACATATGTGGTCTTGCAAGCATGCAGTCACGATAATTTAATTAATGGTTCTCCAAAATTTTATTTATTTATGACGTAACAGTTCTACTACAGTTATAATCCTCTGACGACCTCTGTGGCCCAGTGGGTGAAAGCCTGCTTGTGACGCAGAAGGCAGGTTCGATCCCCGCCGCGGGATAAAATGTTTGTATGATCTGCAAATATTTATCTCGGGTCTGTGGCATTTTCATCTGAGCGCTTCCGTGCCTTTTGTCGTTCAGAGAGTACATGTTTTGTAACAAAAAGCAAAACGAGGCAGCTCTGGTTGAATCTAGAGCATTGGGATCGATGTATACTACGATGTTTTAAGAATATAAATTGTATTTAAAAACAAACAACTCAGACGCATTATTACTTTAAGATTAAGGTACTTATGTGTTACACAAAATTGAAGTGTGCTTATAATCAATACGGTTTGAAATCAAATACTACTCGTATATACATTCAGACAAAAGATGATTTGTATAGGGTTCCAAACAATGATATTTTATGACCATTGGTATTATTTTTTGTTGTTGTTAGATTGGCACCACTGTTTTCCATTTTGGGGCGAAGTTTGAGTAGCAAATGTTGTTTAGATTAAATACAGTGTTGTTTTTAGTTATATCATATCTATATTGAAATTCGCAACACACTGTTGCGAATTTCATAATGGACAAAAACATCGAACAAAAAGTTTATCCTAAATTTTGCATCGCCGATTGAAAAAGCGTTTAAAAAATGTTTTGATGATTGCATTATTCGTTGGCGTAAGTGTATCGTTTCTGAATGAGCATACTTTAAAGGTGATAAAATAAATGATGAATAATTAACATTTTGGGTATTATTGATCTTTTCCCGGTACTTTCTTGACAGAGTAGTAATAATATTTATTTACAGAAGCTACTAAAATATGTGTACATAAAATTACAAAATACAATAGAATCAGTTGAGCTATCTATACACATATCGTTTATTCCTACATAATTAGATAATATCTAATTATTATCTGAGAGAATGTCTACCACGCCTTGGGGATACAGTCGTGACCCTGTTTACGTGGTTTTTTACGTAATTACATAATATGAAATGAGTAAATCAGAAATCTAAACTAAACAACGGTTGACAAGGGAGTGAATAGTGATGGGGGATGATAAAAGTGAATTAATGAACAAATCAGATTGAACGTCGACTCTACGAGTAGGAAGGGCAAGCAAACTATATCTGTAATTTGGCAGTTGTCCGACCGCGAGCGTTGAGCGTTGAGCGTAAGCGGGCGATTCCGAGAAAAAATGACCCACTCAAAAATGGCCTGTCACACAACTTTCGACTGATATTCTGCAGGCTATTGATAATTAAACAAGGATTTTTTAACAAGATCGTACAATATAATTCAAAAACTGATTAATTAAATAACAAAAAGCTCATAAATACGTTTTTTTCGCAAAAATATTGGCAAAATAAGATCTCGGGAGGCTGTTTTTTCGAGTGTCACACCCAACTTTTGAAATTTCCGAAGGCAAAATTTTATAGCTAGCCTGCTTTTTGCATGTCAATTTTATGCTTTTTAGAAAGATCTTATGCACGAAATGCAATTTTATACCCTGAATACAACGTTTATGAGCTCAAAATACTAGAAAAATACTATTTTGTCTTGAGACTAAAATCGGTACCGGTGGAAAATTCCGGTTACGCTACGATCATAAATCGATATTTAGAGAATAATATCGATTTTTAACGGTTGTTTTAGGATTATGGCAACATTTTAGACCATAGACAAACATCAAATTAGATTTTTAGGCGCAGTAGCGCCTGTGACATCGTGTAGAAAGATCGTGCGTCACGATGTTCCCTTTTTGATTTCCACAACGTACTTGGATTTTCTTGGTAAGTAGTATTCGTTAGACATACAACTTTTAAAGACTAATTACTTTATCTATCTAGATTTTGATTTAATGCAATATTCAGTAGAAATGTAATAAACAACTACGTTATTTGAGTTTGTTTATTGACCGGCATCATTACGTTACGTCCGCAACGCGACGTGATGTATAAGCGGAAAGCAAAATGTGACGTATTGGAACTATTAAGCATGGTTTACATTGTGCCTGCAATAATATCGCCTACTATTATATTATTATTCGACTTATTGATGCTTATAATGCATTTCGAATAGAATAAAATAATGCTGGTAAAAGTTTGTTTGTATGAAGATGGTAATCACCAAAAGAACTCCCTGTGATTTCAAAATAACTGTTTTCTCAGTCTGTGTAGTTATCGACACGATACTTAAACACAAACAAACATTATTAATTTTTTTGTCTATCTGTCTGGTGTTCCGGGCTAATCACTGGAGTGGCTGAACTGATTTGAATGGGACTTTCAGTGAAAGATAATTTAAACGTAAATTTACTTAGCTACGTCATTTTATGTTATTTTCTAGTTATTTACTACGAGAACAACATAATATACAAATTACAGCAATCTATGTAAAACAACGCGCCTAATAGCGCTCATCCAGCTGGGCGATTTTGGATTTCGTTGAGTGTTGGGATGCTGTACCTACCCTTTTGGCTTCGGTAGACGTCTTTTTACACCCAGTATATTTTTTTCTTTTTTCGAATTTTTGGATGCTCTATAATGATAACAAACAATATATAGTATATACTAATATTATAAAGAGGAAAGATTTGTTTGTTTGTTTGAATTGAATAGGCTCCGAAACTACTGGACTGATTTGAAAAATTCTTTCACCATTAGAATCCTACATTATCTCTGATGATTATAGGCTATATTTTATCACGGGAAAGTGAAGTTTTCCCAAGGGACCGCGGGTAACACCGCGACGGATATCTAGTCATCAATAAATGCGAAAAATACCAGAGTGCGGTCTCAAAAACTCATCATGTATAGCTAAACAATATTTTTCGGCTACTAATATTTGTGATTTCGGTACCTAA
The DNA here is from genome assembly GCA_963565295.1 of Epirrhoe alternata. NCBI lineage: Eukaryota > Metazoa > Arthropoda > Insecta > Lepidoptera > Geometridae > Epirrhoe > Epirrhoe alternata. The sequence goes on from OY751375.1 coordinate 10,442,735, forward strand.
ATACCTAATAATTAAAATTACAATTGTTAATTTTTATTAAATTTGTTGGAGTGGCTGACAATATATATATCTTGCTGGTAAAATATTTTATAACATTTTTTCATGTGCAAATCTCTCTTGATTGATTCAAAATCATGGGCATAATTATTATAATTGGTCTTTAAGGCTATCAGACAAATTATTATGTTAGTGGTGGTACTGACCCAGCTGACCCTTTGTTCATGTAAGCCCTGCCTTATAATTCCGAAACGTGACGTCTTTTCCACTAACGTCACTTGTCACATATTATTGTGATGTTAGATTTAACTTAATTTTATTCATTTGCAAATTAGAACGCTCAAATTTAAGACTAATAAGTAGTGTAATAACTAAAGTTTCGTTTAAATTTAAAATGACATAATTATCATACATAATACCAAAGTTAAGACAAAAAATGTGCAATTAAACTTACCATAAAGTAGCGTTTAGGAATTGTTTTGTTACATATTATGTTTGTTTTATGTTATTTCCTACGTGAATGACGTATTAATTGAAGGCTGATTGGTTTATAAGGTACTTAAATAAATGGTTAACTTGAATTCCCACTGCATTTTATTTAAATCATATCTAAACTTTGTGACGTTACGGAAATTTTGATGGCCCATATTTCATTCAAACATAAATTTCTTACTTATTCAAAACATTTTCTTTGAAACTTTAGTATTTTTTTAAAGATAGATATATTGTACATCAAATAAGATAAGATTCGATACATTTTAATTTTTTTTTTCCGGGTGGAAATCCATTACGTTACGGTCACTTTTTCTCGGAATCGCCAAGCACGTAAGCGTCGGGCGTTGAGCGTCGAAGCGAGTATAGTTCTATCGTTGAGGTATGACTTTTTCATTGCTCGGCGTTAGTTTTGAACGCCGCGCGAGTATCGCTGAGCGATAACGCCGTTACGCCGAGCGAATAAAGTAGACGCGATAAAACTTTTACCGCCGGCCGGGGCAGTGTGAACGGCCGGGGCGTTGGACTATAAATATTTGTGTCTCATGTATTGATACGGAATCTATATCTTTTGTTCGTCTCTTGAGCGATAAAATAGTTCATTCATTCATCGTGTCAACGTGCTCATATTATGCTCTATATCTATATTAAATTTGCTTGCTCCAAAATTAAATCACCGCTATGGCCCTATCTGAAGCCGCAACAAGGTCTTTCTGGGTGCAGCTGGTTGGGCACAAAAGGCAGGAATGTCGCATCTCCTATTTTGTGTTGGGGCTCCGCACTCACACTGGATTTGCGAAGTATCCCTCATTTGGCTAAGTTACTTTTGCATCGACCAACCTGTGTGCGGAGTCTATTGAGCGACTTAAAAAGCGCGGTAAGAGCGGTAAGCGATAAAATAGTTGATCGCTTACCGCACGCGGTCGGACAAGTGTCAAATTGTGAGAATATACCCTGCTGGACGAATGGCTAGTGATGGCGACTAGTTCAATTTGCAGGAGCTCGATGCACCTAATATTAAGTTGATTGCTCGTGTTCATCGAAAATATTGAAAACAAAATTGGAACAGCGAATAACTGTTTTTATTTTCATTTTACTCTAACGTTTGCTTCACATTTAATAATTTACCATCCCATTTTACTAACTGTTATGTGCCACGATATCGGTTTTAGGGTATTTTAACATTTAGAACGGTCAGTATGGGAAAGTCTTATAATAGACATACGACTTACGACTTTACTGACTTACTTTTTACTTAATCGACGACATGGTTCTAAAGAACCATGTCGTCGATTTTAGTAAAAAGGAAAACTGCATTAAAAAATTTAAAAAAACTTGTACTCGGTTCGGGAATTGAACCCGGACGTTTTGAAACATGAAACGAACACTACTTCTATTTAGATATCGATTGTGTAGGTCTTAAGCAGTAAATGTTGCTATGAAACACGATGTCTATAATTAATAAAAGCATTGTTTCTATTTTCATCTTTTTTTATTGAATGGCAATTTTGATTATCTACATGTTTTGGAGAGTATCATTTATCCAAGATTTAGTCCCAGCTAGTGCAGGAGTACTGGGCATGGAAAACTATAACCTGGTTTCCCCATCCCCTCTACACATCAAAGAACAGGAATACATTCGTTTTAAGACTAAGTAATCCCAGCGGTCCTACTGAATAAATCGTTTTTGATTTTGTCAATTTTGTCATCTCGTGAGTAAACAAGCATCGGTAAAATTTTTATACATAAAAAATAAGAAGGTGAAAAATAATTATTGCTGTTAAGAACAATTAGGGTGATATAAGTTGAAAGTAGCAATATACGAAGTTAAAAATGGCGGTCTCTAGTGAAAACGAACAGCAAGCAGTTGATGATGATGATACTACTTAAATATTGTCACAGTGTTCACTGTACTATAGAGTGACAACTCTACTTATTGGCATATTTTATTTGAAATAAATAAAATAAATAAATAAATAATGCTGGAGTTTTCACACAGCATCATCTAGCCCCAAAGTAAATATACGTTTTGTATTTGTATTATGATTTAGTAAGTTAGTTGCGCATTCGCACCAACAGGATTTAAATCTGTTTGAATTAATCCTTCGCAATGTTAATAATACTTCGGGCTCATTGGTTAGCGATGGATGCCAATGTAACGCCAGAAGCTTTAATTAACTCGCTGCATTTCAACTCTGATTTTCTGTATTTCACTCTGGTAAATACCAGTGAAAGCATATAACAGTAACCAGTAAATTCAGTCGACGTAAACTTTTAAATACGAGTAGAATCAGATGATCAAATATGATTATGAAAAAACTTATACATTAATTATTCCCTTTTTTCAGGAATAAATACATTTATTTACAGAAACTAAGCTACAACAAAACATAAAATTATAAAATACAATAGAATCAGTCAAGCTATCTAAGGATCATCGTAAAAACGATCTATAGATAGCTCAACTGATCCAGGTCACTGACAGTCGGAAGCGTGCCCAAAATACTGGCGGCATTGTCACGCTGAATTGCAAAATATTTTCTTTGAAATTTATAAACTCTCAAAAAAGCGTTACAATGTTGCGTGGCTCCAGCAATTTCTTGTCACTCTCATGTCAATGTTAAGACATAAAATTAAATAAAGTATAAAAACTTCGTTTATGAATCCAACTCGCACATGCCGAATTTTTCTGTTGTCTCCGACCAGCTGTGGCGGTAAAATCGAAATGGGTAGGGTTATCATCCGGATGGCACACTGCCAGTACTTCACCACAATACCATAAATACGGAGATCGCGTGTAGTGACAATCGAACCCAATTCTACTGTTCCATATGGCTTTTGTCTGCACTGCAAGTTATTCTCGTATTTGTATTTATAACAATGGGTCATTTTTTACAATCAATTTTTATGAGCCACCATTTCATTACTGAGTTATTCTACGTATCGGATGGCGCTAACTTTCATCTATTTTCATCACACATAGCAAATCCGGGCGTTGTTTATTCCAAATATGCAAACGAGTTTAAAATCACTTCGGGAAATAAATTCTAGTTTTTCCTGACTTTCCCAACATTATGGGAAACATTTCAACACACGTTATTATTATGTACCTAAAACAGGGTCACGGCTGTATCCCCAAGGCGCGGTAGACATTCTCTCAGAAATTGTATATCCCAGATCCTTTGAAGATATCTAAGGGGGTAGCCCTTAGATATCTTCAAAGGATCTGGTATCAGAGGCAAGTACAAATACATATTTGATACATGCCCACATCTTGCAGAAGTTAGTATTCCATACGTGACAGGTTGCAAGCCCATCCCGGCAATAAGAATAATAACTGGTTTCCTCACGATGTTTTCCTTCACCGTTCAGAGCTCGTGTTAAAGCGCTTATAAATTTTACGAAACGCAAAATCCATTGATGCACGGCCGGGATTCGAAAGTCGAGGTACAATCCCAATGTTTTACATTACCAAGCTGTAGATTTACTAACGAACACTATTTATATATTTACGAGTATAAAAGACTAGCGGTATTAGGCATATGTACAGTTAGCGTCACCAATTGGTAACCCCCTTAGTAAGGCGGTTTGTACTGCAGGGGGGATACCAGTTGGTGACGCTGACCGTACATAGTAGGATAATTAAAAAAAATGTTTCAAGGCTAGGACCCATTTAGGCACGATAAAACCAGGCAAACTGATTGAGAGATTAATGAAAACATGCCACCTACACATAAACCTCTCCGTACTGACGTGGGTGAAAAAATATGTAGAGTTTTATAATTTGCTAAATTCTTAAAAGTTCGCCACATTGAGGGAGAGGTAAATAACAAAAGAGCGGTCGCAGTTGCGGGCTTTCCATGGTAACAGGTAACCTAAATTATTATTTATCATTGTGAACATATTATTATTTACTTGGCTATCCAAACTAGCTAAATATTGATGACATATCGCTTTTGATGGATTATCGTTTATATTTTCCTACGCTTTTGTGTTTTGTTTATGTACCTAAGTCATAATTATTGTCAAAGTCAAAAAGCATTTATTCAGTAGGACCACTGGGATCACTTGGAATCGTCTTGTTTTTACTCCTGTTCCTTCGCGACCAATACCGTGAAGAACCTTAAATCGTTAATAAAATATAGAATAAAAGTAGGTACTGCCCAAAATATTATTTGACTAGATCTAACAGATAATTATGCAGCCATTTTTACTGAGAAAGAATGTAATCACAAATATCTGCGTTAAAAGATCTAATAGAATAGAATAAATTTATTGACTGGTATAACTGTACAGGTTGTATACCTATCTCATAGAAGTTGTAGGCGTAGAGTGAGATGTGCAATGGAATAAAATAAAACACTTCGAGAAAGTAATTTACATTCTACTTGAAATGTTTCGAAGGATGAAGGGCAAATAACCTTTGCGGGTATGACCCTTTCTGGATCCAACGTTGATCAATACCCTAAGTATCTTACGGCAGCCTTAAGGTGGTAGATCTTAAAGATGTATACCTACTAATGTTTTAATTGACGCCGTCTTATAATCTCTATAAAAAATATTTCTTATTTCAAAGTAAAACATAATATTTCTGACACGGGCAACATCGAAGGTCAATTAAGTGACTGACACCAGTAATCACTAACTATAAATAAGCACTTTAACTTAATTGGCCGAGAGACCAGCAATGGGAAAAACCGTTTTTTTCTTTCAAAACAGCTTATTTATTGTGTCAGAGAAAATTGTGATTGTAATCACTGTTTGACAAGAGACGGTACAGATCCTACACTAATATTATAAAGACGAAAGATTTGTTTGTTTGAATTGAATAGGCTCCGAAACTACTGGACCGATTTGAAAAATATTTTCACCATTAGAATCCTGCATTATCCCTGATGAACATAAGCTATAATTTATCCCGGGAAAGTGAAGTTTTCCGAGGGATCCGCGGGTAACACCGCGACGAACAGCTTTTTTAGTTATCAATAAAAAACGTATAAATGATTGAATACTCAACTATAAAAGATATAATATAAAAGATCGTATAAAAGAAACATAAATTAATAGTTATTTTTATTGACGCCTTGATTTTATTGAAGTTACTATTTGCCCACCCAGTATTTAAAAAAAAAGGTTAATACATTCAGTGCCCAGTCCACGATACATCTGCTATGTCCACGAAAGAAATGCTGCAAATCGAAGTACTTACTCATATTTGGAGGTCTTGGTTTATGCCAGGTAGTAAAATATAGGTAGGTGTTTGTAAAAGAGAAATAAAGATTTTTTGCTTTATTTCCATCTGTCTTTTTTATCTGAGGAATAAAGTCAAAGCCGAGGAGGCTGGGAAGCATTACCGAGCAAAAATTTTAACCTGTCTGAAAATGGTGATCGTATTTCGTAAAAATTGCATCGTTCGTAGAACGTGCTACGGGCTGCGAGACAATATTATTTGTTTACCATGCTAAACAAATTATATTAGGTATCTAAATGGTCATATATATGTCGCAGGCAGATCGATAAATTAGCTGTTTCAAGATATGCCTAGGCATATCGTTCAACGGCGCCATTACACGATCTGCCTAGGCATATCATGATATGGCTAATTCAACACCCGCCGTATCGTTCAATACTCAACGTTTAGGAACATTTACTTAGTTCAAAGTTGGTTAGGTTAGTGAAAAAATACGCCGCCGAAGCGCCAGAAATGAAATATTCCACTTTGTTCTATTTCGATCAGCCAAGGCATATCATGATATGCATGAGTATCGCTGGCCAAATCATCAAACGAACGACGTGGCTAGTGAAAGTTAGGCAGATCGTGAAATGGCATCGTTGAACGATATGCCTTGGCCTAGGCCTAGGCATATCATAAAATGGCTCGATTTGCCGGTGACATATATACGAGTATACCGCATGCAGTAGGAAGTAGTTGGAGTCAATATGCCCGTCGGAACAAACAGTGGAAGTCTAGATTGAAACTATACTGTTGGTTTTTGTTTCACCACTCATCTTTGTGCCGTGCTCTACGGTTATGATTATAAAACTCCTGATATTATAGGGGTGGAAGAACAGTCCACGGCGCGGGCAGTGTGCGATAATATGCGAAATTAACAATTTTGGATCAGTGTTAAAGTCATTTGATAAAGAAATAAACACTTAAGTCAGGCCATCACTTTGAGCAAATTCATTCATTAGATATTTATCAATTTGTATTCCTCAAAAGCAGCTTGTATTTGCAGGAAGGTGTTAAATCAACATTCTGTAAAAACATTAAATAAACATTTTGAACACTTAATGTGAATAAAATATCGCGAAAGGGAAAACTCGCAATCTCTGAACCACATCTGAACGCAACGACATTTGCTGCAATGTTACAACTCTATTTGATTTGAAGTCAAAAGTACCATCTTGTCATATAATTGTTAAGAACTATTTGTTTATTTGTATGTAGATACATCGTACATCCGGTCTGATAGTCTTCGCCGCGTTGAATACGCATGCAAACCCTCCACTGTCTTTTAGAAGTTTAGAGCGACACCATAAAAAAATACATAAATAAGTGAACACAGCAAGCCTAAGAGAGATAGGATCTCGTAGAAGCAACAGGAAAATACTTTTGTCCAACTGCGGGAAAACTAAGTATAATAATATTTTACAGTACTTGTATTGTATTCATTATAACTATAAGAAATCAATGATAGAGTAGTACATACATAAAATCAAGGTCCTTTTCTGTTAGAAATAAAAGAAATACAACCTCGGCGGAATAGGTACTTTTGAGCGGGCCATTCTTCAAAATGTCACCAATTTGGTCCAACCTAGTCAGTTCTAGTATCGCAAGATATTAAAAAAGTAATATCCAGATATAGTTGGTTGTTTGATTAATTTATGAAAAGCAAGCGTTGCTTCGCTGACAATATCAATAAGTGCATTGCGAATAGGAATATTTCCAATAAACGAAGTAGTCATGGGAAAAATATCCTATTTTCTCATGACAATACTACTTCGTTTATTGGATATTGAGAGCTTTACTTTCATCTGAAGCTTCTAAATCAGAATAAAGTAACTATTATTGGAGACTTCCAATAACCCAATAAGCCGTACGTGCAATATGTGCATATTGGTAAATTCTATAGTAAAATATAGATTTGTTCCTCCTTTATTCATTTGTAAATAGAATTTTATGATGTGACTTTGTGGTATTACCTTTGTTGGGTCAGCTAAGTACAGGACTTTTATAAAAAGTAAGTGCTAAATCAACATCGAATACAACCGGCCCATATGCATGGCGTTTGTCGACTACGAAAAAGCTTTCGACAGCATAGAGCATTGGGCCGTGTTTAACTCACTCCATCGCTGCAATATTGACTATCGCTACGTCGACCTACTCCGAGAACTTTATACCTCAGCTACTATGCAAGTACGGTTACACAACCTGACCAACCCTATACCTATCAAGAGGGGGGTGAGACAGGGAGACACTATTTCATCCAAGCTTTTTACTGCCGTCTTAGAAGATGTCGTAAAAACGCTTGCATGGGACAATATAGGCATTAAGATTAATGGTGTTTTTCTGTCTCAACTTCGATTTGCTGACGACCTAATACTTTTTGCTGAGAATCTGGATACTCTTCAACAGATGCTGAAAGATTTGAATGAAGCATCTCTGAAGGTCGGCTTAAAAATGAACATGACCAAAACAAAAGTAATGTCAAACATCTCCAGGTCCTCGACTTCCAATATTACTATTGGAAACGAGAACTTGGAGATGGTTGAATCATATGTGTACCTTGGTCATGTTTTATCTTTTGGGAAGGAATTGCAGGCCAAGGAGATATCCAGACGCATTCAGTTAGGATGGGTGGCGTTCAGCAGGATGGACGACATTTTAAAATCCCCTTCTGTTCCACAGTGTCTGAAGACCAGTCTTTATAACCAATGTGTTCTGCCCACGATGACTTATGGCGCCGAGACATGGACGCTCACGAAGGAGAATGTGCACAGGATGCGAGTAGCACAGAGAGCCATGGAGCGCGCCATGCTCGGCATCACGCTTTTAGACCATATCCCCAATACCGAAATTCGCAAGCAGACTAAAGTAAACGATGTTAGCAAGCGAATATTGGGGCTCAAGTGGAGCTGGGCAGGACACTTGGCCAGACGCGGTGATGACCGGTGGAGCAGAGTAATGACCGAGTGGTGCCCCCGGGAGGGCTACAGAAGAGTGGGTCGTCCGGCAGCTAGATGGGTTGACGACATTATAAAAACAGCAGGTCGTACATGGGTGAGACAAGCGCAGGATAGGAAAGGTTGGCACAAGCGAGGAGAGGCCTATGCCCAGCAGTGGGATGAAAAAGGCTGCGGATGCTGATGATGATGATGTGCTAAATTGTTCTTGTAAAGTCAACCATGGAGTAAAAACCAGTAGCAATAGGACTACTAGAATATGTCTACCATTCCTAGGAGTATTCCTAGGACTCGACTGTATAGTCGAGTAATTTTTTAGAGTATTAAAAAGAGGAAACAACGTGTAACGACAGACTGGCCGACCATTTTCAATCCAAGTTGTCTTGTACTTTAATCGAATAAAACTGCGGGGATCGGAGAAGGATGCCGGTATTTTTTAGTAGCACTCGCTTGGTTCTTGGACATCCCTGAGCTGAAGCGTTCGTGTATTTTAATTTTAATACGATATCAGTACGAGGAAAACATAAAAAAACAAGGGAATCATTTTTTTACACCTTCTACTAATTCATAAAATTAGCTACGTGATCCTAGCAGTGCAAGAGCCTTGCTTTTTTTCAAGGAATTTATTTAATTATAAATTATTTTATGCCGAACAACAAAATGTATTATTAAAATATAAACAAAGTCGCTTCCCGCTGTCTGTTTGTCCCTATGTATGCTTAAATCTTTAAATCTATAGAGTGATTGAAAAGGAAGGTTATTATGTATTATCATTTGTGTATTATATATATTATGCATAATCATTCATGTATTATGCATGCATATAGTAGTTGAGAAACACTGATAATTTAGAGGTTTCGAATGTGATGTCGTAAATAAACACATTTTTTTTGCGCTTATATTGCAAACGCTGGCCGAACCCTAATATTTAGTATCAACATTGCAGCCGTGCTAAGCCGGGGTGGATCGCTAGTTAAAAGTAAATATAATATAAATCAAAAGGCAGTAGTGTTGTCTGCGGTTCTTTTTAAAAATTCCATGTATCTCTAGAACCTAACATTTTGCCTTTGAGGCCGGGATCGTGTTGGAGCACGGCTAATTTTGTTAGCTCAGTGTACGCAACGGGCCTCGTCTGGGTTTATCGACGGCCGTATATCATGTAGTCATCAAACCTTATTACAGATGGATATCCCTCTGTAAGTAAACATAAAAATGTCATGTCCTTTTGTGTAATTAGGTACCTACGTGGTTTCGTTCCCGAAGTTTATGTGACGGTAGATCATCCTTTTGAGCTCATGTGGGAATTTACAATCACCTAGTAGATTCTTATATGGAAACTCAAAGGGAGTTAACGAGATGCCGACTTCGACTATGATTAACTTGCTTTAATCAGAAAAACATCCATTATCCGTCCGGGAATGCTTGCTTTGCAATATATAAATACCTAGTATAGTCATTCAAACGGACAGATATCCTCTCAGATGCTTAGGTATTTAAGGCCTTTTGAATATCTGTGTGTGAATATCTGAGTGAATCATGAATGTCTACCGTGCTTGTGGATATAGTCAAAAGCATATAGAAGGATCTTAAAAACTACGGCATACAAAAATATCAAGATAGAGAGAACCACAGAAAACCACGCCTTCATGTAATCCACTCAAAAAATAATTATGTAAGAGACCGTAGTCTGTTATCTGAAAACGCTTCTGTTGCACCAAAATTGCATAAAGAATACCACCGAATAGCCATTCGAGCAGATAATTGTCCATAGACTGCAGAAAAAATTTACTCCGCATTTTGATTTTCCGGGCACATTTAAGACTTTTGGCACAGACCATATTGAATTAACGCCCGCTCCACAAAAAGCACAGCACTCTATTATAATAATCCTCTTTATGTATAATGGTGGTATAAAGTTTGTTATTTAGCAAATATGCGTTGACACATTTCACACACGTTTTTGCATTATTTTAGACTTTCTCTACCGGCCTGCACCGAAGATTTTATCTAAATATGTATGCGAAGTAAGAGGTAAGTAACTATTTTACAAAAAGTTTTTTTAACTAGACGTCATAAATTATCTGTAGACATCCAATAATGTAGAAGAAAATCCTGAAAAGTGCTTTGGCTTACAGAGCAGCCAACTAAAGTCGAATACAACCCAAAAACATTGATGTCCCTTCTTCGCATGCGGATAAAAACGTGTGCTGGCCCTACTGCTGAATTTTGTTTGAACTCAAACAAAACAGGTGTGTGGTATTTGACAAGTTGTGCATTCCACTGTGTTGGACCCAGTTAAAAATTCGTTGATACTGCAGAAGTTGGAAAGTTTTGAGTTGAGTTGTTATGGCGTAAACAATTAATATGACCAGCATTTCTACTGAAAGGAAAATGTAATGGTTTCACAGGTAGAGCACAAATTAATATCGACCACACCTCTAGGGATACTTCATATTGAAGTGTTGCATAGTATTTTTCTAAAATTTTCATCTATACCAAACTGGTTCTTCAAAACAAAGCAAATCGGTACTTTATGAACACAAGTAGTATAGAATCTTATGTGTATATCTTCTGATTGGCCGTCCCGACCCGAGGCAAAACTACTGTTTTAATGGAACATTACTACGTCGCTGGCTGCTGGATTACTTCTAATTATTAAGTTTGCGTTCAGTACACGGGCCTTACGCAATTGTGCTGAACGCGACCGGCCTACCGTGGTAAATTGAAACGTGGTCCAGCCCGATCTGGCCATAAAACCAGCATCAATAAGATATATCAAATTTTCTCCGACGGTTCAGGTTTCAATGAGATAATCGTTCTATTTTCTGCATTAGGTAGGTATTCCATGCACTTGTTTACAAAGGCTTCTTTTAAAATATTCATAACCATAGGATTTCATAATAAAAAAAAAACGAAAACCCACAGATGCACATTGGTTGTCACGCACAGCAAACATTCGATTAACGAGGGATTTTGTTACTTAATCCGAAAATGCGACGTGCTCACTAAAATTCTCTTGAAACTTTCATTGCACAAAATCGTATGATAGTGGTTATATTGGAAATAGGCAAATGTATCGCCAAACATTACTTACGTATACTCGTAGTTGGACTACCAAGGATTTTAAACATCCAGAGATTTTTATCGGACATTGTAAAGGACCTGTCCGAGAATGGCATAGGAAAAATATTCTGTCACATAGATAAGAATGTACGTCATCTACTGCTAGGTGCGAATCCAATTACTGGGTAACGGAAGTCACTAGTTTGCAGGAACTACGTTTTCACGTGCAATCTTTCATTAGCTCCACTTGTAGAGTAGTGAGAAGGAAGAAAGTCCTGAACTGAATTTGCACTCAATATGACGATATAAGGTGAATACAGTCTGAGTTTCAGATATTCTACGAGGAAACAAGAGCAACCTGAGCATACAATGCAATGACATGGCAGTAATAACTTTGACTTCATGTATGTTATAGTGTTATTTATAACAAGAAATAAAAAATTCTAAAATAAGGCTAGGTTGCTAAAAAATTTACACTTTCCACATTGTCTAGTCTATATGTATCTCTGTATGTATATATGTATTTTACAGGGAAAGATAATATTATGAAGATTGGCTAATTACGATTATATTGAATTATACGAGTGAAATGCTTGAAGCTTTTGGGATGAATTATGTTAATTTTGTTCTATAAAGCGATATATAATGCTATAGATATTTTCTGGAATTCTTCATCATACAACTTCAAATAAGGAATTCTTATATCATAAACAACGTTGAATCCGTAGATTGCTTTACAGTGGAAATTCCAATATATTACTTTCTATGGAATTTAGCGAAGCTTTGAACATCGTACCAGGGATTGAAATTTACATACAAATTAAATTGAGGATGCGGATCTTGAAGATTGCTTTATCAATGAACTTATCGGAGATGACATAAGATGATAGTTCGGAGTACTTTACATTGGTTGGAGCTTATAGAATTCGTTATAAGAGAGAAGAGTTAATAGTCAAATACCTATGTACAAGCAAATAGAGTTTTGATTAAAAAATTACGTTGTAATAAAAATACTTTACTCTGTACTGTTGACAGCGACACACCGACCGGTTTCTAGCATTGTGAGATTTCTGGGGCATTCTTCAGGTGTTAACGACATATTACAGCTTGAATCCTAATATGTTTGCATCTTAAGATGTTTGGATGTTTGAATGTTTGTGTAACAATCACGCCTAAACCAGTGAACTGATTTGGATGAAACTTAACGAATAGGCGTAGATAATGACCTGGAATAGCATATAGGCTATTCAAAATGTTGGTACCACGCGGGCAAAGCCGCGCATTAGCTAGTAATAAATATTGAACACTATCAATATGGTATATATACATATCCACTTAAATGAGAGATTAGAAACAATGTGGTTGTGAAAATAGAATTCGTGGTTGTATTTTCGAAAGTCTCCCTTTTTCAAATGAATTTTTTTATGACACAATTTTACAATAAGTAAGAAGTTTGAATACCTTAATTTAAGTAGTATTTTTTTTTTGGGTTTAAGAACTTTATTTTCTCATTAAATTGTCAGTATTAAATTGTCTATTAATCGGAATTTATTTCATTAAGCTAGCATTATTATTTTCTGTGATTTATAGGTTTCTTTACCGGATTCCCGGAGACCCGAATTCATTGCTCTCCAGTGTATTTATTTTATCAAGGGAATTATATAAACCAACCAAACAAATAGACACTAAGCTTTTTGAGATTTTAAATTACAATAAATATTTAAAGCACGGACTAAGAGTTATTCAGTAACTACTGGTTTAAAAGGAAATGCATGTGTAACTGCACTGAGCCATTTGTGCAACCACCATAGTACTATTGTTTCCAGATACGAGTGTCATTTCATTTAGTTTGTTTCCTTTCCTATTCGCAATTGCATGATGTTTATCAGAAATATTACATGTAGATATTCCACGCGAACTTTTTGTTTCCATATTTTTTTGCCGTTCTATCAAAAGCAGCGTTATGAGAATATTGAAAGTGAAACATGCCATGATGATGACAATTTAATAGGCAGTGTTACGTACGAGGCTACGAGCCTTCAACGAGTATCTACATCTAACAAACAGAATCAGTATCAAATGCGATGAAAGAACAAAAACTATGACTAAGAATTGGATAGTCGAAAAAATAAAAGCTTGTTCGAATATATTTGATTTCTTAAACGTACACTAACAGCAAAATTGATGACGGACAAACATTTTGTTAAGATAACAGATTAGTTTATAATAATATTGCCAAGATGTTGTAGAGTTAAATATTTCGACGATGGACTTACGACGGCGGCAGGTTAGGTACTCATACTATGTATTTCTATACAAGTTGAACGACTCCAGCAAACTTTACCTTTAGTTAAATAAATTCTATACATTTGCGAGTATGCGATGAAGAGGTACGGGACCGAGTACCTCCTACCTATACCTAAAGGTACACGACATTTTAGTGTTTCTAAGTCCATTCAAAGATAGAGTTCCTCCTTTGCTAAAGGTTTATGATTACATTAGAGAATATTAGGCTATTTGTCGCTCATTATAAATGAGAAAGTACCTATGTCTGTCTGTTGCCTTTTCAGTTTTCACATCTAAACCACTGAACAGAGTTCGATAAAATTAAGCAAGAAAATAGATTTAATATGTAGGCATTTATTCTATCGATTTTTTATCATGAAAAATATTCCTTAATCAAAATAAAAGGAATTTTAATAAGACTATAAGATAAGATTTAATAAAACATTTAAGATTTAAAAATTTCATCAATAATTGTTATACTTTTAATGTCGTAAAATAATCTTACTCGTAAAACATAAAAAGATTAGATACAGCTTCGATTTTATTTATTTATTTATTTCTCATTAGTATCATAACAGGGTACCCCCAATGCAAGGTGGTGTCACTGGTACCATAGATTTTTGCGTAGTCGTATCTTAAATTCTTATTTCTATAGTTCATAAATCATTACTATAGTTTTTGTCTAGTGCATTCGTAGAACGGTTTTACAAAAGCAAATAATCTACCATTATTAATCAAAAAATAAAAGATTTAAAATTGTAACTAAATAAAAGAATATTTTTTTTAACACATGGAAGAAAATTCTACATTTGTATTCCTCTTAAGGTGACGCATTGATAAACAATTATTTGAAACCAGGCGCCACGCCCCCATGAGCTTCCCGCAAGCAGCTCATACCCCCTGCTCATTTTACGTGGTTTGTATCCGCCCGAGCTGCGCTGTGCGCCGCGCGCCGGCCGCCCGGCTGAGTCGAACTCGCTCGCTTTTCGGTGTTGACATAAGACTACATGGAGTCGCCTTACATTTCTTTATTTTTGGAAAAAAGTTCCTTTTTGGACGATACGCATGGTGGCTAGACGAAAGAAATGTTAGATTTTGCGTCACGACACCATGTTTAGGTCAAATGGTGTCGGTCACAGTGCAAAGTGCACAGTCGCAAAACAGTTCATAGATTGTTATATTGTTAGTACGCAGTACGCAAGAGCATTTCTAGGATTAGTAAAAAAATAATTAAAATACAAATCAAGTAGGTACATCGGGACCCCATTGTTTCGCCGAAAAACTTTCTTCATAATTTTACATCCAAATCACGTCGTTCATAACATGTTTCTCATAATATCAAAACCAATAATATTAGGATCTCATAATCCCACTCATAATAATAAAGCTGAAAGTTTGTGAGTTTGTTAAGATGTTTGGATGTTTGCATTTCAATCACGCACGCCTAAACCAATGAACCGTTTTAGATGAAACTTGGAATAGGTGTAGATAATGACTTTAGAATAGCTTAAAGGCTATTCAAAATGTTGGTACCACGCGGGCGAAGCCACGCGCAGAAGCTAGTGTTTAGTAAATATAACATATTTTTTAGCATAATGATTTTAATTCATAATGTTGTAATACATAATCAATCTTTAGCCTAATTTTAGAGGATATAAAAAAACATAAATGTCATAATGATAACAATTAATAATAATAAAAATTCCGAATAAAAGGCTGGCATAAAAAAATCGGAGCGTCGTGGAACACTCGGTTGTAACGAAGTTTAATCTTGACCTTTGACCTTGACTTTGACGTGGACTGCTATAGGGGGTCCTGTCGATTGACATAATGTTTATAGTCCTACATACACATAACATACTAGTCCTAAAATACTGTAGTCATAATGTTAAATTCCCATAGTCTTAAACTGACATACATAATGTTGTCCTAATATAATAATATTTTTAATTATATGTTTATTAAATTCATGCATAATCGTTATAAAAAAATACCTTGGACCGAAACCAGTATTTTCTATTCATAAAAACATTTTGGAATTCACAGCCTTCTGTGTCTCAGGCATCTTTAGTGTGGTATTTTTTTAGGATGAAATGCCATTATGATTTCAATTGTTATTATGTTTGATTATTAAGAGTACATATCGTTAGGGCTTATAGCTTTAGGAGTATATATTGTTAAGGCTTATAACTTTAGGATTACCGTATGTTAGGAGATTTGATTTTATGACTATTTTATGTTATGTTTACCTAATACTATGACTATTGTTAATTAGGTGTAGTATTGTTATGTCGAGTAATCATTAGGACCATTTAATATTAGTACCAAATACAGTATGGGAATTTAAAATAGGATAAGATACGTTATGTCAATCATTAGGGAGCCCTGCTATGGCTCCCTAATGATTTTAAATTCTCATACTGTATTTGGTACTTATTTTAGATTGTCCTAATGATTACTCGACATAACAATACTAAACCTTATTAACAATAGTCCTATTATTAGGTAAACATAACATTACCGAGTCATAAAAACACATCTCCTAACATACGGTAATCCTACAGTTATAAGCCATAACAATAATAATAAATAATGCTGGACATTTCACACAGCATCATCTAGCCCCAAACTAAGCAAAGCTTGTACATAAGTGAACCAAATAACTGATATACAACTTATACACTTTTTGTTTGTAAATACATACATATTATACAACACCCAGACCCGAGATAAATATTAAATCCACTAAACTTCATCTCGCGCTTCGGCGGCACGCTCGCTACGCTCACTCGCCTCACACGTCAGTGGTCACTACTCAAACATAACCTAACCAACTATATTCGATCTGGGTGGATATAAGTGACTATAGTGAACCTTTTTGGCGCTTCGGCAGCCGTCTTCAGTTTTTATTAGGATAAATAAATATTAGGACGATCAAAAATAGGACAATAATAGATTATTCACCAAGGGGATAAAGCAGTGTATTATGTCACGGGCGCCATATTGAATCCCAAGCGCATCGAAGGATTCTTTCAACGAGGGAGTTAATGACTAGAATCCTGAGACAGCGAGGGATTCAAGAGCGCCCAAGACTAAGACAGCTTTAACCCCGAGGTGAATACTCTGCTTTTCACATATGCGAGAAAAATAGTGAATACTTACACCCAGAAAATAGCAAGCAAGTCTAATGAACAGGTTTTATAGGTAGAATAATAATAATCTATTAGTTTTTTTTTATTCAACCTATACTGTCCCACTGTCCCACAAGGAGAGGGACGGTTGGAGAGAGTTGGGGGAGACCTTTGCCCAACAGTGGGACAGCATAGGTTAAAGAAAAAAAAACTACTGTCCCACTGCTGGGCAAAGGTCTCCCCCAATTCTTTCCAACCATCTCTCTCCTTCGATAGCTCCCACCACCCACTATAGAAGGAGTCGAGGTGGGTGGTGGGAGTGGTATTCTCAAAAAATATTTTATTGAGTTTGTTCTCAAAAAATATTTTAGCATTAATATGCAAAAACATAAGATCGCTCTATAGTTTGGAGTCATTGGCCACACTTTTTCCTTAAATTTGAATAAATTCTACTTGGTGCAGTTCTATACGGCAAACATTTTCATAGAAACATCAAAAATCAATTCGGAAGAAAAAGATTACGTGCCACATTTTTTCTTTTTTTTCGTATACGTTCTATTTGGTGTGTACTCAATACTAAAAATTTTAATGGAAATGTTGAAGTTTGAAATTCAAATCTCATTACTTATCTGTTCACATGAGGTTCAGAGGGGGAAATGATATCCCATACAACTTTACCTCCCGCCGGCCATTTTGTTTTTTAAGAGGGAGAAATGATTTACTTTCTTTTAAGACTGTGAGACGAAAAAATGTATGGTTTTCGAGCACTGGGTGTGAAAAATAGTTTTTGCAACTTAACAATAGTAATAATAAATATTATGACGACATATTATATTAGAAGTAAAGACTATTATGTAAAATGTCTTTATGCCTACTTAAATAAGACTCAATAAAAATATTTTGATTTTAATTTTTCTTTTTTTTTTCTTTAATAATATTAGGAAAACATATATGTATGTCAGTTTAAGACTATGGGAATTTAACATTATGACTACAGTATTTTAGAACTAGTATGTTATGTGTATATTAGGACTATTAACATTATGTCAATCAACATGACCCTGTTTTGTATTTTAAAATCACGATTTTAAATGTACATAAGGGGAAAAAATATACGAAGTATCTAGTATGAGTTTTAAATGTTATGACAAATATCTTTATATTTTTGAGGCATTATGGGTATCAATATTAATAAACAATATTCGAGATTCCAAATTATTCGGCCAAAGGATGATTATGGTACTTATACATTTTTATACCAAGCAAAATTATAAGAAGAATATTTTAGAAGATATAATAGAGACCCCGAAAGGTCTTGTAACAAAACTCGACCGATTTTTATGATTTTTTTTGTGTATACTGTATACCTACATAATATTCAGCGGGTCTGAGAATCGTACACATAATATAAGCTATTGTAATTTTTTATACATCGTGTGTGTAAAATGCGTTCGTGTTCTACCTCGTCTCTCACAATCGGCAGAATTTGTAAAAGAAATTTCATCAAAACCGCGTCCAGGTCTAGGTGCTCACTGTCACTGTGCCCGTCACAATGACACCTAAAGTTGGCAAGTCTCATATCCCTGTAGTTTTACTAGAACCCGGAAAAATATTTAACGTTTACTTTATGTTTTCTTGATCATTTCCTTACATTTTCAATATACAGAGCTCTCATCTTCATGTAGAAACCATCAACTTTTTTTTCCCATTTTTAATAATAAGTATTTAAGATTTTACTTAGAAGATACGACTATCGATGTTTACTAGAGCGCGGGAGCTCGATTGACACAGGTCCGACGTTGACAATGGTCAGACGCGGACTGAAGGGGGCCGCCTGGCATACAAAAAGACGCGAGAGCTAGCTAAATAGTAAAAGTCGTAAGCGCCAAAACAGTAATTCTCGTTTAAAATAAAAACTATTGGTAGTTATGTAAAATCAAGTTTGCACTTTGAAAAGGGTGTATAGACTTATCTGTAAATAAAATTTAGAAGCTTAGATCGGTTCCGTTCACCTGTAAAATTAAAATCTATGTTTTTATGGAGCAGTTTTTGGGATTTTTTTTCTGCTGTAATATTTAACAAATCTTGAAAAACCAGCTATCAGTTGGAAGTAAAAAACATGAAATATTCAAAACTTAAAATATCAATTCCGAAGGTTTTTCAATTGCTGAAAAATATTACAATCCTTGACGCCAATATCCTCAATGCGTCGTCTTAATATACCAATATTGCTTGCTGAAAAATACCGTAATCAACGGTCCCGTGCTTGGCTCATCCATTGTGATAACAAGATGACTGCATTTGTTGGGCAGACGCCGCGCTCGGCGGAGTACGCTTTACAAATTATAGGCTTCACGGCAACCGAGCACAGACCTTTATGCGACAGGTTTACTCTTGTTACGATTAAACTAAGTGACACTTATCTCTTGCAAATACCTTAAGGTCCAGATAATAATATAAAGGTTGATTTCGCTCGACCGCCCTCTGCGGAAAAAATCTTAGCGTTATTTAGCTATGGAGAAATATGGGGCTTGATTTTGTAAAACTTTTGTAAAAACAAATATCTTTCGAGATTTATTTTACTTTTGCATATTTATTTGAATTATCTATCTGCTAATAAACAAATAAGTAATTTAGAATAACTATGAGTCTAAAGTTGCTTAGATACAAAATGCATTGCTGCAGTCATCGACTAAAGCAAGTAAAATCAAACAAATAATTTTGTTCGATCTGTTAAGTTCTGAACTTTCAATCCAGCGTAAACTGTTCCGGGAAACATGAACGGTTCGCATCACTTTGATTCAAAGTAAAGAGACGACATACGTTATAAATTACTGATGTACAGATTCTCTCTCTACAGAGAGAATTCATGCATCCGTAAGCTTCGACTATAGTCGCATCTCTCAGTGTAGGAATGTTAGCATGAGCTTGGCTAATATCTATTCAAAGCTTTTCTGCTAATTAGAATGTTAGTTCTAGAATGTTAGTAAAATCTAAATAGACTTTGATAAACCTAACGATGTGGTTGCAATATTAACGGACCGTATTATGAGATAGTCATGAATTATGCTAATTACGCCTTTAGAAAGACGTGTTCGCTATCAGTATTTGCGACATACATATAATAAGCTCTAAAACGCCATTTACACAATATCATTCTTGTCATGTGTCACAGAACAAGCTCTTTCTCCGTTGAGTTTGAGAAAACAAGAGGCACCGGGATTGATTTAAAAAGAAGTTAGAGGCACCGACTAAGCCCTTTATTACCATAAAATAAAAAGGCCTTTATTCCTTTTGCTTACCTAAATTACAAATGATTGTTGCTATACTATACTTAATTACTATTTTACTGTTTTTCAGCAAAAGTCGCCTCTACGGCGTAGGCCTCTCCTAAATCTCTCCATATGTCCCTTTGTCTCGCCTTCCTTTATTACCATACTTTAGTTTAAACTCTTAGGAATAATCTTTAATTGGCGGGTTAAATAGCACTCAGAGCTGATCACTATTGGGTAATAAGATAACTTGAATTCGGACCGTGAATCGATGTCTTGATCCGCACCCCGCTTGATGGATCGATCAAATTTTAGAATAGAATATGTTTTATTTACAACAATAAGCACAACGGACAAGATAATAACTTAATAAAAGGTTGCTGCAAAATGGAGCCTTAACTCAACAATAAGCGGATTGTTGAGTAAACAAAGAAAACAAACCGCGCTGATCTTAGGACCGATTCTAATTAACAGACATGAAAACTATTACTGTCTAAAGATATACATAGAAAACTGATTAGGTGCAACCACGGTGCAACAAAAGTTACAAATAAGAAAACAAAACAAAAAAATTAACATAAAGAGAAAACAAAATTATACTAGACTAGCTGTCCGTCACGGTATCACTAGCGTTCCCTCAGGCAAACTTCACTTTCCCTGGATAAAATAAAGCCTATGTTCATCAGGGATCAGGGATAATGCAGAATTCTAATGGTGAAAGAATTTTTCATATCGATCGTGGTTTCGGAGTGTATTTAATTCAAACATACAAACAAATCTTTCCTCTGTATAATATTATTATATTAGTGTAGACTACACTTATATAGCAACACTTGTATCCAGCAAAAGGCTTTCTTGCGCTTTCTGCCAGTCAAATAAATAAACTTTTATTTTTTATTACCACCCTCCAGGTTCCTAATCGGCGCGAGGCGGTGGAATATTACACTTCGACGAAGCGCAGTGGAAACTGCCTTCAAAGGCAGATGTTAATTTTTTAGAGTTCCGTACCCAAAGGTTAAAACAGAAACCCTTGACATTTTCACAGTTCATGTATTTCTGTTGTCGCAATAACAACAGATACTAAAAAAACTGTATATAAAAATTTTTGAAAAAAAAATTGAACCGACTTCACATAACACATACAGACACTAAGAACCTTCTATGTACCTACACTAAAAAGAGAAAAATAAGAATATACACATGCAAGTATTATTTACAGTATTCAATTAATAAATTATTATGTTATATTATATTTGAAGTCGGTGCCAACTATGCATTTACATCTAAGAAGAAATTACGAGTACAATAGAACTTGGGTGCAAAATTGTATCGAGTAGTTGGAGTAGAATAGTTGGCACCGACTTCAAATACATAATATAACATAATAATTTATTAATTGAATACTGTAAATAATACTTGCATGTGTATATTCTTATTTTTCTCTTTTTAGTGTAGGTACATAGAAGGTTCTTAGTGTCTGTATGTGTTATGTGAAGTCGGTTCAATTTTTTTTTCAAAAATTTTTATTTTTCAATTTTTACTTTAAATTTTTTAGTGTAAATAAACACTGTGTGTAGTGTAAATAAAGTGTAAGTGTAAATAATATAGTAGGTTAGGTTAGATATTGAAATAGTCAAGATTAAAGAAGTTAGAGTGAGAATGAGGTTTTTTGAGTTTTACGGGAAAACTATCAATCCCTCAGGAATAAAATTTATATGGGACCACCTCGAGAGTATAAACATGTCAAACTATTCAACGTTTGACTCAGATTGTGTAGTGAGAATGAAGTTTTTTGAGTTTTACGGGAAAACTATCAATCCCTCAGGAATAAAATTTATATGGGACCACCTCGAGAGTATAAACATGTCAAACTATTCAACGTTTGACTCAGATTGTGTAGTGAGAATGAGGTTTTTTGAGTTTTACAGGAAAAATATCAATCCCTCAGGAAAAAAAAGTATGAGGACCACCTCGAGATATAGATACCCTTTCAAGCAAAAAAAATTTTGGAAATCGGTCCACATTTTTCGGAAAGATCGGTGTTTTTTTTTGATTTACGGGAAAACTATCAATCCCTCAGGAGTAAAATTTTTATGGGACCACTATGGTAACATACCCTTTCAAACAAAAAAATAATTTTGGAAATCGGTTCACAACTGACGGAGATATCGGTGAACATACATAAAAAAAAAAAAAAAAAAAAAAAAAAAAAAAAAAAAAAAAACATACATACACCCGAACATAGAACCTCCTCCTTTTTTTGAAGTCGGTTAAAAATAAACATTTATGTGGGCTCCCATACAACAAATTTGATTTTTTTTTGCAGTTTTTATAGATAATGGTAGAGACCCCTTCGTGCGCCAGTCCGACATGCACTTGGCTGGTTTTATTAGAACTCGAGGTGTTTGATAGATTAATATATGTAGCTGTAAATATTTCGCCCTGAAAGTGCATATAATGGGGAGGCCTGCATCTAATAGTGGACTGACGATAAATTATTCATATTACGACATAGTACAAACATAAAAGCGTGTGGTGAGAATCATTTTCTAAAACCCATAGCTCAATTCTCATCCACACTCGACAATAAAACATGTCGTCGCAGCGTTCATTTCGGATTCAAATCCGTAAAGTTTGCAAAACGTTGGACATGCCTCGCGAAAGCTTTTTCGTCCAAATCAATATTTACAAACTGAACATACGCGGCTGATTGGTGTACCACAGCAAAACGATCATTTAAAATGTGTCACTCACACTAAATGTGCCATGTTCCGTTTACAAAATTAATTACTTTTGTGTTTGTGCCGCTGAAAAACTTCGATCGGCCATTCTGTAGCGACCAGCTGCGGTTTCCAGAGTGCTATGTGACAACAGCTTTATAAACCTGTCATGTGGTAATAATGAAACGCAACAGCTGCCAGTTTTGATGAAAACAATATTCATTGTGTTTGCTGTGCACCTCCAATTTGTCCGAAGGTCGTGGGTTCGAATCTAGCTGCTTTAATGGATTGTTCGCTTCGAAAATCTTTATTTTATACAGGTATGCAGCGGTGCATGAAAAATGAAAATGTAGTCCTGAAAGTGCGGTCGTGGAGAAACCAGTTTTTGTTCTAATATGTGGCGACGGGCTGTGAATGCTAATTTCTGCAAAATGTCTTTTTTTATTATTAATCATGAAACTTTAAACTTTTGAGTAGTTTATCGCGTCTATGTATTTAGCCGTTATGCTGTTTCATTGATACTTCATGTTCATACACTGAAACATTAAGGACAAAACACAGCGTCGGTGTTGTACAGATTATTTATTTGTAGGACCCCGAAATAAAATGTAAAGTTGCGAGCGATTCGGGCTATGAATACCGGAGTATGGCAGGAAGGAAATCTTGTTAGCTTGCACGCTAACTTATTTGCATAGATGAAATTTGATTTTGCTCTAGACTTTGTTTTAGGTGAACATATACTTTTTACAAGCATTTCAGTATTAACAAATAGTTAAAGCACTCGTCATTAAAGAACTCTCGATTATAATAAGCTGCGAGCAAAATTCGATAATTGTTTAGAATCGTTAAAAAGCCCTTCAATGTATGTGTATTAAACAAATATTGATTAAAAACTACGTGTTTTGATAATAATATGATATTTAATCGGAATCTGCTAATAATCTCCTTATGTCATGCAGTGTTTTGCAAACTGCATCTAAATACCAACCGGAAGAATTTGAAAATGAGAAGAATCTGTGAAAGAACGGATTTGTCCAGAATTATTTTCATTATGTGAAGACGCTGTCCGTTTCTACGTGAGACTCCGTGGATGTAAGCAACTGGGTATGCGTTATTAACGTACTGGAGCACTTCAAGCATTTTACCAAGTATTTTTGAATTCTGGTTAAAAGTTTGAACTCGTCAGAAGATGATAAAAGAGAATGATAAAAATGTTATTTTTAATTAATAATAATAATTTTCGTAGTGTGTTTTGCCCTGGCAATAGCCAGGGCTTGCTTTTTGCCAAATTCACATAAAACATTTATTTATGTGGACGTAACTCTGACATAGACCGCACAAAGTCGTACGTGGGACACTCAGACAGTTTTGAGAAACTAAAAAACTAACTTATGTGGATACAATATTTTTGTTAAATCTTAAAAAAAAAGCCTCTATACGAAGTTTCATGCGTCGGGACCAATTTTTGAAAAAAATTTCTTCGTTAGTTAGAACTGTGCTCTCGGCGCGAAACTATCCTTCTCACGCAAAGGAGCTCGTGTAGAATCATGAATCTCTTCGTATGTAACTCGCCTGTTGTCTTGAATAACATTATTCACTTCCAGCACGTTTTCCTTGGTAACAACCGTCGAAGGACGACCACTTCTTTCTTCATCCCTCAAAGTTCCTCGTTTAAGCTCGTAAGGCTAACGGTGGATGTTTGCTTTTGAAGGGCTTTCATCTTTAAATGCCATTTGAAAACGATTGAATGACTAATTCGGATTTAGGTTTTTCCGACGCCGATCTATTTTCCAATGAAACACAAATATTCAATTTAGCTTTCAAAAAATGTGGTGGGAATAAAAAAATTCAAACTAGGTACTATGTTATTTTAACTTACAAAAAAAAATTTTTTAAACGATTATTTTATTCGGGGTAAAAAAATGTTTGGGTAGTTAAAATGTCGCATTTCTTTAAAGAAAATAAAGATTAAGCTTGCCTTCCTTCGGCTACCTGCAGTTGTATGCAAACTAATGAAAGGGTGAGTCTCCGCTATGAACTGCGACACGTTCCGACATAATTTGATTAGCTGCATACACATTGACTATAATTAAGTTTAGCTAGATACAGAGTACTGACCCAGTGCACATAATTGCCACAATTATAGGGACATGAGCCTCACTTATTGATTAACCTAAGTTAGTTAATAGATAGTGATATTATAGTTTAATTATAGTTAAATATAATACGACTGTATCCCCAACATACGGTATTCTCTTAAATCGATGAGTGGTAAAAACAACAGAAATGAATGAAATTCCAAAGATAGCTACTTGATTGAATCGTGCTCAAAAAAGGGTTTATTCACAACGACCCCATTAACCTCCCCACAAGTGGGGTAGTTGGGAATAAAAAGTTCCCAACGACGGGAATCAAAATCACTCTCACTAGACTAGTCTTTCCATTATCTACCCTCAAAGCGCTCGTGGTCGTGCTTGCTTAGTAGTTCTTGATAGATCGTCGAAGTTAAGCAATGTTCGAAACGGTCTGTAAGTGGATGGGTGACCGCCAGTGGCATTTTCATCTGAGCGCTTCCGTGCTTCGGAGGGCACGTTAAATTGTCGGTCCCGGCTATTTAAGTCGTTAAGCCATGACGGAGGCCTTAAGGCGGCCTAAAAACTCCGTCACCAGAGTTGGCCACTGACTCATACGAACTAACTAACTATTATCTACCCTGGACCTCGATACTCACCCCGACACTATCCACAGTTTGTTGCTTCATTATTGTACGTGTTATAAACTTTAAATTGCAATTTAGACGAAAGTAGTTTTGGGGATTCGTCCGTTTTAGAATTAATTTTCGTTTGTCAGAGATTATTATATTTATACTCTTTACATTTTCAATTTTCCTGTGGTCTATCGGGAAGGTTATGTATTTCCTTACATAATAAACTTTTTATATAAATTCAAAACAACACCAACTTTTTACAATCTTTTTTCGCTGATTTGCTAGCAAGGAAGCTTGTTAAGAGTAATTAAAAACGTGAGTATTTGTGCTAATATCTATCAGAATGAGTGAATTTCCCAAGACAATTTTACAAGCCTTGGGAAATCTGTTAGCTAGCTTGAGACTGCTTTCAGTCAGCCTTACATACACCTTGATACACGACAATAAGCTGGCCATAACAATTTAAGCTGATTGCACATACATGATCGTACGCGCAGCAGTCATTTTTCTATAACAAACATACTGATGTGATGACGTCAGAAAATGAGGCTCAGGGCCGTATTCGGGTTCTTTTTTTCGTTCGTTTGATGAATTTTCGGGGGCTTCCCACCACGATTTCTGACTTCAAGGACCAATTTTTCAAACGTTAAAACACGGTCCTAACCTAAGACCAAATATTACAAACCGAAAAATTGGCCCTTGAAGTCAGAAATTATGGTGGGAAGCATCCGAATATTCATCAAACGAACGAAAAAAGGAACGCGAATACGGCCCCAGATATAATAAATAAATAATAAATAAATAATGCTGGACATATCACACAGCATCATCTAGCCCCAAACTAAGCAAAGCTTGTACTATGGGAACCAGATAACTGATATACTTTTTGTTCGTAAATACATACATATGATACATAGAAACACCCAGACCCGAGATAAATATTTGCAGATCATACAAACATTTATCCCGCGGCGGGGATCGAACCCGCAACCTTCTGCGTCCCAAGCGGGCTTTCACCCACTGCGCCACAGAGGTCGTCAAAAATATCTCAGCATTTCTTTTATTGAATTGACAGTTCAGCGCGGATGGATACTGCGAATACTGCGATGTTTCCCTCGGATATCTATCTCTACGTGTCACAAATTACAGACTTCTGTTTAAGGATTTCTAAGCCTTTATTAATCATTCAGAGACTGAGTGCGACAATTTTGTCGTGGATCTGCTTTGAAATTCAATTCTTCCAAAGGTGCCTTGAAATCACAATGGATATTACAAGGTTTTGTAATCTCATTTGAATATTTGAACCTTGGTGATTTCGACTCGTAGGTAAAATTCAAAAATAGTACCTAAGTTGAGTTCACAGTTCTTGTCAGGAATAAAAGTGTACGCCTACGTTGGGACATGATGGAACATAATATTTTATCGTATACCTTTTAAGTATGTTAAATAAATCAATCACTAATTATTACACTACTCTCTTTATATATTAATAAAGATATCCTAGCAAAACATTTAATCTAAAATTGGTTGCCAAGACTTCATTTCTCTATAAAAAAAACAGTTGCACTCCGCCAGAGCCGACACACAAGTGAAAACTAGAACAAAAACGTGTGTATTTTTTGAATCGACAGGAAATATTTTTGAACCGTCACCGGGCGCGCAGCGGGATACGCCATGATAAAGTTTCTTTACCGTGTTCAGTAACGGAGTTTAAAACTAGATGATGGTGTCGGTAGCATTGTCAGTCTGAGTTCAGTACATTTTTCCAATCTCAAAAATGCCCAACGCGTCTAAAGAAGTTTTCACTTCAAAAAGTTAAACTGCTCTACTAGTTGAACGTGAGTTGAGCCAAGCCTCATTGCTGAGCTACGGTTTGTGCTGCAGGTCTATCTTGCAAATCGTTGCGTTTCGTCGCGTCTAAACTAGCCCTTACTGACACATTTTTACAGATATTTCTTTAACGTGTCAAATCTTTTGGTTTCTTTACATTAGCAATCAAACCGAGAAGGACGAATCCGTTGAAAACTTCTAAAACGCAAATTGCAGACAACATAACAAAAAATGACTAAGGCAAGATCTTTTTCGCGGTAATTGTTGACTGTTTTTTATTACCCTTGCAATGATAATAATAATGCAGAATGTCACCACGTCATCTAACTGTTAGTTCGTGTGCATATAATTAATGTCGGTCATAGCACTAGGCGATTACAGCGAAGTGTGGACTGGCAGTCTACGTAATCCCCAGAGCTATTGATAGTAATTATTCAATCATCTCTGTGACGGTCTCGGTCAGTAGCGGAGAAATCGAATTTACAATGCTGGGCTTTTGCAATCGCACACATCGTCTAAGCAGTCTGAATAGACAAAACTTTTTAGGGATAAATGGCATACCGTTGCTATTTATCCCTAAAAAAGTTGTCTCTCACTATGGTTAATCCACAGAGGTCTGGCAAGTTGTGAGACTATTATGCCGTTCCTGTTTTGCATATGCGTATGTGACACGTTTCAAACTAACAATCAATTGATCTTGATCAATGATGTAAGTTTAAAATATAATTGATCCTAATACACAATTACCATGCGATAGATTTTCTTACAATAAATTCCTTTACAACAGCCGACTGCTGTACAATACGTTTGATGCGTGTAAACATAACATATAATTCGTTTCTCTTATTCATGCATGGCAAGACACCGTTCACCACTAAATACCAAGCGGGTGCTCATAGATCAAGAGATCCAAAATACGCATGAGGTGCTAACGTAATAATTTAAGAGGTTTCGAGTTCCTGAAAATTTAATACCACTTTGCAATATAAAAAATAGGTTTTATATTGCAACAATGATATTATTTTTTATATTCATGAAAAGAAACCTGAGCACGATGATTAACGCTCACATTTGAATCCTTATGTTAGCAATATAATATAATAAATAAATAAATAAAACGTTTTTTTTTTCAGAACTACAAGTT
The DNA here is from genome assembly GCA_963565295.1 of Epirrhoe alternata. NCBI lineage: Eukaryota > Metazoa > Arthropoda > Insecta > Lepidoptera > Geometridae > Epirrhoe > Epirrhoe alternata. The sequence continues at coordinate 10,471,564 of OY751375.1, forward strand.
TTACAGCGATAGAGAAAAAATATTAATATGTACACACTATCAGCCTTACCATAGAACGTGACATAAAGTTATTCCGGAGTGTAAACTGTCAAAATGTATGGTTTATTCTTGATTTATTCGGTGGTATATTATAGGCACAAACAGAAACAAAATGTTATTCCCAGCAAAACATCACAACCTTCAAGCTTAAGAATGGATCTGAGGGGTTGTAAGTGAAATACTTATACTATATACTGTATATTTATCGTCTAACTAACGTATTGTAGTTATTTTATCTTGCATGATTGATGAAATAAAATGTATAATCCTTTTCACAGGTATACATGTATATGTTATATATAATATTCGTAAATAATTTGGTTGTAATCTGTTACGAACTTACGAATAGCATGCAATTCGATGGATATCGTGAAGACCGCTATGCTAGTGGCACGCATTATTGACGCATTTCGTTTTCGTCGACTGCGCAAGCGGAATTCAATTGAATATCGCAGTATCGCGTCTTTTTTAACCGACTTCAAAAAAAGGAGGAGGTTCTATGTTCGGGTGTATGTATGTTTTTTTTTTTTTTGGATGTATGTTCATCGATATCTCCGTCAGTTGTAAACCGATTTCCAAATTTTTTTTTTGTTTGAAAGGGTATGCTACCATAGTGGTCCCATAAAAATTTTACTCCTGAGGGATTGATAGTTTTCCCGTAATACTCAAAAAATCACCGATCTTTTCGAAAAATGTGGACCGATTTCCAAAATTTTTTTTTTTGCTTGAAAGTGTATACATATCTAGGTGGTCCTCATACTTTTTTTTCCTGAGGGATTGATAGTTTTCTTGTAAATCTCAAAAAACCTCATTCTCACTACAAAATCTGAGTCAAACATTGAATAGTTTGACATGTTTAAATACGCTCGAGGTGATCCCATATAATTTTATTCCTGAGGGATTCTCACTCTAACTTCTTTGATCTTGACTATTCCAATATCTAACCTAACCTACTATATTATTTACACTAAAAATTGAAAAATAAAAATTTTTGAAAAAAAAATTGAACCGACTTCAATAGACACTAAGAACCTTCTATGTTCCTACACTAAAAAGAGAAAAATAAGAATATACACATGCAATTATTACTTACAGTATTCAAATAATAAATTATTATGTTATATTATATTTGAAGTCGGTGCCAACTATTCTACTCTAACTACTCCATACAATTTTGCACCCAAGTTCTATTGTAGGTACTCGTAATTTCTTCTTAGATGTAAATGCATAGGTAGTTGGCACCGACTTCAAAATATAATATGACATAATAATTTATTATTTGAATACTGTAAGTAATAATTGCATGTGTATATTCTTATTTTTCTCTTTTTAGTGTAGGTACATAGAAGGTTCTTAGTGTCTATTGAAGTCGGTTCAATTTTTTTTTCAAAAATTTTTATATATGCAAATAGACATTTCTGATACTGTCAAAAAGGGCCTACCAATGGAGCGGCCGCGTTCGATCATCTAAGCTACCAATACAAGACACTTGTATTTAAACTTCTTTTTTCAAATTAGTTTTGATATCAAATAATATTATTACGTCCGTTTTAGCAACTTTTCGCCACCAGTTGCGAAAGCGGAAATATTATTCTTTATCCGACTGGTTGAAGAATCAATGTTCTTCAACCGCAACCAGTTGAAAAAATTCTAAAGAAAAATACCACCCAACACTTTCAAAGACTTACTTGAAAACAATACAACTTATTTAGCGATTGAGCAAACTTAAGCTAGTGTTATGAACTCATTCCTCTTCTCCATGGTAGATCTAAATAAACAATCATCTTTTGATGCTCGGTATGCAAATATTCATAAGTAAAGTTCGTTTCGCCGCGTTTTCGCAAAGATCCGAGTGTAAACATTGTACAACCGTTCTGCCTAGGGCGACGACGACGTAGTATTTTTTAACTAAATACCTGTAGTCTATAATAAAAGACCTTAGGTAACACTCAAGTAACACGTGGTTAATTAGAATGACTTATTATCTAGTAGGTATCCATTTTACCAACAAGGTATCAAGTGGTTAATTGCGAGAGAGACTCACGTCCTGAGGGTTCTGTACTGGAAGCAAAAAAATAATGCTAGACTTTTCACACAGCATCAGCTCCAAAGTAAGTACATCCTTACGGTGCATCATACCACATGCTCGATAAATCTTTTAAAATGCACAAACTCCAAATTTCAAAAACTGCTGGACTTGAAGTATAAACACCGTAAATAACAATAACTTGTAAATTATGTAAACATTTTGAACCATTGAGGCCAAAGTGGGAATCACAATTCGGAGTATTCAAATTACCACGCCAGGTAACAACAATTCGCACAAAACTAGTTCGAACTCTAAATTAAAACAAAAACTACCCGTGCTACCGGCATTATGGCAGATCGTTGCGGGGCGCCGTCGGCACAGTTAAACTAGTTAGGGTGGGTAATTTGATCGGAACTCTCGGTATAACCGACAGCAACTATACGAACGAGGTTTTGGTTATAGAGCTCGATAAGTTGAATTAGAATTTATCTATATGGGAAATTAACTAATAAGCAGTCCTCCTAATCCTAAGCTTTATACTTTAGAGACAACGAAATATAAATCAGAAATCGAAAAGTAGGACAATGATAAATGTTTCTTCTCTATAATCACAGGGCTTAGACCGAACTAACCACTACTAATGGCCGGGTGAATTCCAATGAACATTTTGATCATTTTCGGAATTCATATTCTCACAATCATCAACTTCTCCCTGCCCTTATGCTTCTTCAATGTGGAATCAGGTCAGGATATCAGGTTTTTCTCTTTCAAACGACGCTATTTAAACCAAACTTGTTTTATACTTATTCTAATACAGATAAATATAAAAAGCACCAAAGCATTCCACAAGTTCATACTATTTCTCAAACCTTTAGTTTTCTAGAAATGGCTCCTCACAACTTTCTTCTTCGTCAGAGTTTATTTTCCTTTACTTGCTGAAAGTAATCAACTACTTTAACTTTGCTTCACCTATGTTCATCGAAGCAAGTGGAATATATAAAAGATGTTCAAAATTAATTTATTTGAAAGGGTCAATTTATTTTATTTTATAAAAAAAAAATTGAGCGTGTCTTACGCTTAAAGTTTAAACGGTGCTTGATTATAAGCGTAAAGCGTCCCGATGAGTGTAGGCATATGTTTTCCTGACGGTGTATAAATCTTGTACTTACTTAGTATAAAATTATAAAATATGTAAAGAATATAAGGTATGTAGTTTGATAGTATATTTTTCAAAGAATATAAAGATTTCTGATTTTCCATATATTATTATATTCCGGTGAGTATAAGAAAATACAGATAAGGAATTTTGATGAAATTATATTATATTTTTGGGAAAATATATGCATCTTTAATGTATATATTCAAACCAATCATAAGTAAAGTAACTTAAAGTTTTCGTCAAGTTTTTTAGTAAGTAGGAAAACAAAATATTACACACATAACAAATGTAATAAGTCTTATGTGATGAAATTCCTATTGTATGATAAAAAATGGTATTTCCTATCACTACTTTTATGTTAGGTAATAATTATGTGAACAGTAACAATTGTTACCTACGTACGTTTAATTTATATGCAGTAGAGTATCATCATTCCCTTGCCCTTATCCTACGCTAAGTGGGGTCGACACGTCATGTACTCCTATCACTCATCAACTGTTCATCCACTCCTTTAACTTTCATATCCTCTCTCACACAATCCAACCATACCTTCTTGCATACGTCCCAGTCACATCATATACTTTTGCAGTATCATTCGTACAAAAGCATTCAATTTTTAAAATTTTAATTAATGTGACCTTGTGATGTTTACAAAGTTATCAAATGAGCAAACAGCTCAAATTATTATCTTTTACAGTGCGGTCATGTATCGGACTTTATTAATAGATGCAATGTAGGTACGTTTTTATGAGCACTAGAACGACTTTATTATATTATCCTCTTGTCTGGTCCAGCGCCCGACGCAATAAACAGTAATATGTATTTTAGTAAAACATGCCGATGAGATAAGTTATTATTACTAACCCATTTTTATATATTTATAAGGAAGATTGACAACTTTATGTGAAACAATTTCGTTGTAGTTATTTCAAAGTTAACAGATACTGAGCACCATTCGTCCCTCACAGGTAGATAGATAGATAAAAAAATTATTTGGGAAAACACACACACAGGCGAACATAACTAGGTATATACTACATAGTAAAGTGACACAGCAAAAAAAAATGTATTAATCTTCTAAAAACAAAACAAAAAAATATATATATTATTAAATCTACTACAAACAAGGAGAGAAAAGTATGAAAAGAAAACAAAAAGAAAATAAAGAGGTAGGTGAAGGACGTCTGTGTTGGTGCAGTCCAAAAAGGTTTTTTCAGGATTCCCTTCCGGTTCTAAGTTAAAACAATCAATGCCCGCAGGGTTGACAGGGTGCATTCAATAAAACTTAGTGTAGGAATCGAGTTAATTTCCGCGACACAGTTTTACAAACTAATGCGGACATTATCGTTACCTATTTTTGATTTTGTTTCAAAATGCCATTTACATTTCTCTTTAGTTTTGTTTTCTCTTCTAGTTTTGTTTTTGATTGGAATTAGTTTGATTTCATCTCGATTTTGTATTTGATTTAGAAAATATGTACAAGCGCTGCATTTTTCTGTGAAACATTACAGAAAAATGCAGCGCTTGTACTTTTTTTACCTGCTCCTTTCACTTTAAATGAAAATTGCTTGAAGGTATGCTTGTGATGAAAAGCTCAAACGTAGAATGCCGGTGATGGGCACCCTGTTTATTGTGTTACTTAGAGTAACATAGATAATTATTTTTTTTAACTCTAGACGACTAGTTGAAAATTACCTGTGCCGACGTTTATTTGTGTGACGGTCCTCACATTTCCCATTTAATTACAACGCAGCCACAGTCACCTCGGAATAGGAAGTTAACAAAGGTCTTCGTAGAGGAAGATACCTAGTAGATAAAACATTATTACCTAGTGTTCCACCTTCAACTGCATCTGACGTGATCGCGAACTCTTCTCTGTTCCTATGTCTGTTTTATTTTAGTTATTTTCTGTTATAGCGGCCATAGAACACATACACAATATACTTTCAGAAAATTTCATGTGTCTTCCTATTAATTTTATGGTTCAAAAGATGTAGCCGCGAGACAGACGGACGCATGGACGTAAAGATAAACAACGAAAGGTACGTACGAAACCCTAAACTTCGCATTCCGGACCTATGTCATCAATACTTTAATCGACAATAGATTTGTTTACAATAAGTACCTACGAAGAAAATGATTTCCATTGTTTATTGACTACCTATTCATATTTCTTACTTTTTCTATCTGTGAGAATTGTGTTTCTTTTGCTTTTGTTGTCACTTAGTGTGTGATGTGATTGTTCTATTATATTACGCGTTTTCTGGATTATGATGTAATATTAAAATCTGAGCTCATGCATTAAATCATGAAACAAATGGTTCAGAACATCTAAGAACTATTTATAATTATGATGTTGGCTTCTTCTGGGGACACCAGTCTCATAGAGTCTACACAACAGAAGAGTGTGCGCGTGTGCGTCTGAGATTGTGTGGTGTGTTTGTGTGTTGAATAAAGACGATAAGCAAAAGTTGCTTGCAACGTTTTTTTTAATTGGTCCCTGACAACAAAGTGATGCTTCCTAATTAACAGAAAGACTCGCCGTCAATCAACCGGACCTCGCCGCCGCAGATCAATATTGCGCCTTAACTCAACTCCCTGCTTATTTTTCTTACTTGTTTGACAAGTTACCGCGTCACGTACCGATCGGCGGCGCCGACCCACGTCGAACGGAACATGAAGGTCGAACAGATGAACTTATCTACCTATTACTCCCCGAGTAACCTCGACATTGAACGCAATTGAACTACAGATACTCCACGCGACATCTTTGTCACATAAATGGATGACGAAATGAAGGCGAAATGGTAACAATATACCTACTGTACTTTTACTTTTAAAAACTTTTATTTTAGTAGTTTAGATTTCGAAACGTTCTACACAAGGGTTCAATTCCAGTAATTCAGGTTTATTTTATAAAACAAAATGTTTTGTTTTTTCGGTTAACATTTACTTTAACATTTACATAAGATAGCATTTTAAGTCTAGTTCTTATCTTTTCTGTATTGTAAGAACGAAAAAAAGTATTACAAAATTTTCAGCACTAACATTTTTTTCTTTAACGACTAGCTATGCAGCTCAAGGTTTCATGCGCACATTGGAGTCATCATTCTGGAATTATATATCTGTCTCAGTATACGATATACTTGCGTTTTTCATACATTCCCATGATTTCACACAGCTACCGACAATCGATGCCTTACTTCAAACTTTAGTTTCATAAAGATAGAGAGTGGACCGTACCTTACGGCCCCACAATGAAAATAAATGGTGTATCAATTATACTTTGTCAATCAACGCGCGACATGGAGCGCGAAGTTTTAATTGAAAAAGTATAGCGTGATTATATATTTTTTCTTGGTTTATCGAAGCGATCCGCCCTTTGTCATCCACAAATAATTGTTGTTATCAAATTATCAGTAGGCAAGAACATTTGAATTACAACCTTTTTGGATATGAAAATATAAAAAAAGCTCTCGGCCATCTTAGGCCTATTTCCGTGAAATTATATCATTATACAGTTGCAACGCTTCAAAATAATATTATTGAACAGCCTCACTCATGACCACTTAGGTAACTATTACTTAGTAAACTGTTAGAATTTACAAGTGCAGCATGCAACTTTACCCAACTTGAAAATAAAGAAAGTTTATAAAGTGATCCGGCATGAAGTAACTATTTTTAAGGCAAAGTAAAACTACCCAATAGAAGACCAATGACATTTTTACCTTATTTTCTAAAAATATTGTAAACCAAATTATTATAATACGAGTAGTATGATGAAATGGCAGGACGAATGACCAGATTATATGGAAACAATGCAGGAAACCTTAAAAGCGTTGGATTGCGAATACTGAAATGGGAAGTATTCGTACAATTTGCAAGGGAAAATTAATACAACTATTTACTTTATCTTCTAGAAACAGCAAAAACAGATAAACGTACTATTGATATTTATATAATGCCTTTATTGTTCAAAGTTTGAATCAAAACATAAAATGCCTAAGCTTTGTTGACAAATGAATTTAATTCTTGATTCAAGGCAAGGACAAAAGTGAGCTTAAAACTGTCGCGGCCATATGCCGGCACGAATGTTTAAGCTCCCTTTACCAGAACAAACAGCAGATGGGAACGTTTCAATATCGAAGCGAGATATGAAAGAAAAGTACAACTAGTTCAGCGTACTCGGAGCGTATATTTGCAGTTTGAATGCTGGTTAAGTAAACGAAATGACATGGAATCACGACTATATCTGCACGGCAAGGTAGATATGGAGATATGAAAAAAAAGTTTTTCTTTGTTGCAAGTATATTTTTTCAGAAAAAATATAATTAAAAAATTTGACGACCTCTGTGACGCAGAAGGTTGCGGGTTCGATCCCCGTCGCGGGATAAATGTTTGTATGATCTGCAAATATTTATCTCGGGTCTGGGTGTTTCTATGTATAATATGTATGTATTTACAAACAAAAGTATATAAGTGGTATATCAGTTATCTGGTTCCCATAGTACAAGCTTTGTTTAGTTTGGGGCTAGATGATTCTGTGTGAAATGTCCAGCATTATTTATATTTTACTGGTAGAACAGTAAATTCTACGGCAGGTACAGACAAACTTAGGCTATATTTTAATTAAACCGTAGAAAATAATTAGTTGCGTCAACTTCCGTGGAAATTTTAATATCTCATCTCATTTTCTCCATACATCTTTTATATACAGGTTGAGGTACAATGTTGTAAAATTTTACCACACTCTGTTTATAATTGGAGTTTTTGGGTAGCTTGCTGATTCACAAAATCGCGATCTTGCCTCACCTAGAGGAGTCTTCATTATTATTTAAGTTTTAGACGCGGGTAAACGTTGTCGTACAAGCAAATGATTTCCCGAGCCCGACCTTGTAGAAGACTTTTGTTTCATCGATCCTGATCTTACACGTTTCTAATACATTGTTAAGTACTCTGAGGAGCAAACCAGGATTTTTAATAAATAAACATGTTTATTTACTTAAAATCCTTCTGTTTGCATATTTGATATTGCAAAATTTAGAGGTACAAGGTACATTTATTATTGAGACATTCTACGCAAAATGAAAAGACCATATTAATTAGGGTCTAATTATTATGAAATGAAAAGAACATAATAATTAGGGTCGAATTATCATTTGATGTAAGAGATAAACGCTCAGCGCTCGGAGCGTGCAGACGTGTTTAAACAAAATGTAATAACAAAATAGTTGGTAACCGAAAATAAAAAATAACAAGTGAGTCGAACTAAGTGTGAACTGAGTACAAGAAATAAATAGAAAGTAATAGCAAGACCGGCAAATATAAAAAATAAAAATTTGTGAATCAAGAAACAAAAGCCATCGAACATCGGTTGATAGTGCGAGAGACAGTCTGCGTTGTTCTCAGCTCAAGATGAATATACAACGAACGCCGCCACCCGGTGCTTATCTGATAGATGCGAGCGCTAGTGGAGGTGGGTCAACATCCAACCTGTCAAATTATGACGAGGAAGAGCAAAAAGTTAGTAAGTACCAGCGGAAAAGAAAAAGAAGCTCTGAACATGAAATAAAAAAGGACTTAGCAGATTTCCGCTCGGAAATCATGACCTTCTTGAGGGAAACTATGCAAGCTCAAAATTCCAACATTACCGAAATACATAAAGATATTCAAGAAATTAAAGAAGAAGTAAGGGCCATCAAATCTACAACTGAAAAACTCACTGTGGAATACACTAAACTAGATAAAGCCATAGAAGAAATTAAATCAGAAAATAAAGTGACTGTTGAAAAAGTAGCAGAAATCGAAAAAGATATTCTAAGCCTCAGGGATAAACAAAAAGAAAACTACACACAGCCACCGATTATCACAGTACAACACGATATGATCCAGGAAATACAAGAAAGGATGGAACGAGAAAAAAACATTGTTATGATAGGTATTGATGAAGTAAATGACAAAAATATTACAATGAGAAACAATCATGACCTTGAAGAGGTTTACAAAACTATCATAACTGCTTGTAATGACTGTCCCAAACCTATCAAAACAATAAGGCTGGGGAAGTATAACGCAACGAAATCCCGACCCATCAAGGTAATCTTTCAGTCTCCAGACATACCGAAACAGCTCCTGAAAAATAGTTCGAAACTACCAGAGTCTATCAAGATATACTCTGACCATACAAAAGGTCAAAGAAACTATATGAAGAATCTTATTGCCGAACTAAAACGTCGCGAGGACAATGGAGAAACCGATCTCAAGATAAAATATCATAAAGGGATCCCTGCTATTGTCAAAAATAACACCCTGTCACAAAATAATAAGCCATCTAATCTCAAGACTCCTCGAGGTTCTTATAATTCGACAATTATTACAACATAACCTACTAAAATACCGCAAAAATACTCAATAAATACCTACTATCTACCAAAGATAAATACTTAGACAAACAAAATTGCTCAACGAATCACAGATTCTTCTTCCTGCCCTTATCCCACTAAGTGGGGTCGGCACAACATGTTTCTTTCTTCCATTTCCCTCTATCACTCGTCATATCAGAACTCACTCCTTTCACTAACATATCCGCATTCACACAGTTCATCCATCTTTTCTTAGGCCTACCCCTACCGGTATATCCATCCACATTCATACTCATCACTCGTCACTCAACGAATCACAGATATTTACATAATAATAATATCTACGTGCATATTGATAAAAAAGACCCTGAATAAAACTATAATATCAAACATACCTACAACTCTAACAGTCGCTAAATATAAATAAAATATAATTCATAAAATAAAATATACGTACGCGATCCACGGGATGAAAGATAAGGGAGACAAAATTTACTATTTCAAGGGGTTCATTTATACAATCAATAATGTTGCAAAACTAAAACAATAAACAACAAAACAAAACTAAATAAATACTTACTTAATAATAATAACCTTATAACACTAATAAAAAAAATAAAAAAATATAATAAAACATTACTTATAGATAAGTAAAAAAAAATATATATATATATCGCCTTTAAAGCAATTCCTTACTTAATTATCACATAAAATACTAAAATATCACATTAGTATAGGTAAATCCAAAATATAATAAATACACTTGACTCCTGGACTATAACAACACAACATTGTCTGCTCAATAACAGCCAGTGAGGGTAGTTCTATTGTGTCGTTTATATTGTTTATTTTGTTTACAATCTACCTGCCCAGTCGGATTGATGGCTTGATAGTTTGTTGGCGATTCTACCTAATACAATAAGTTAAAATTGTAGTATATATACCTAGTTAAGTTTGCATGCTTTGTTACGTATTAGCATAAATTTAATAGTAACTAGTAACATAAGAATCTCATGTAAGTGAACTATGTACTGTTCTTATGAGAAATAAATTCTTTAAACCGATGTAACTTCATAGTTAAAAATCAAAAATGTAGTTACCTATTGTACCGACCCCACATAAAAGTGGGATAAGAGCAGGGAAATGATGATGAGTTACAAATGTCTCAATAAACAGATTTCGTAGTAATTGGACAAGTTATTCCATGTGTTTCTTGTTAAAACATTGTATGTATTCTCAAAAATCATTTAAATTTTATCAAGTTTTCGATTAAAACTGTGGAGAGGGAGACTGAAATCCAATTAACAATCAAACGACTCCGCAATCAGTCCGTGCTATAAAAGAAACTGTACGATTTTATAAATAACAATGTTTGATTTTTAGGGTTCCGTACCCATAGGGTAAAACGAGACCTTATTACTAAGACTCCGCTGTACGTCCGTCTGTCTGTCTGTTCGTCTGTCACTAGGCTGTATCTCATGAACCGTGATCACAGATGATGTATTACTGTTGCCGCTATAACAACAAATACCAAAAGACAATAAAATATTTTTTTAAGAGGGTTCCCACGCCTCCCACACAACAATTCCGATTCCGGCAATTCCGACTCGCGCTTAGCCGGTTTTATTTAAATCTGTGTTTTTGTAGACAACTAATAAGATACCCAAAAAACGGCATAAATGATTATAGATACTAGGAAGGTTAGTTCAGTCTTTTTACGAGTAAGCAGAAAACCCTACCCAGTACCACCCTCTACAATACATTACAATACATCGCGAGACATCAATAATTCACAGCGAACACGATCCCAAGTATTGCTGCACTTGTTTTACAGTTCATATTTTGCACTAGTTTTCGGGTTATTTTCTAAGTTAAATCAGTCTTTTAGTCTTTGATAGCAGCTTACACGGCCTTAATAATAAATGTGGTATAAAGTTAAAGTGTGAAACATTGGTTATACTTTATCAGCAAGTCTAAGTCACCGCTTTACCGCGGGGCGAGCTGCCCTGCGGTAAAACTGCTACTCATTACAAGCCGAAGTATATTTCGTCTCAACTATCAGCCGATAGAATGTATGTAGTCTGCGAGGGGTCTAATAAAACTACGAGTAGGCGGCGGAAACTTGCTATGCTACATCTCCTGGTAGTTTCATGCACGTAGTTTCGCAGGTTTTTTTATACGTTGCTTTTTGTGATCTGACACATCCCAGGATGTGTTTCATGTCGCAGTCATGTTTTTTAGTGAAAAAGTCTATGTTCAGTTCACTCCTGTGACGGCCTATAAAAGGTAGTTAATCCAATGTACAAGCTAACTCCATTCCAAAGGAGAATGGACGATTTCGACAAAGGATAAAATGAATTCCCGTAGCGCGAACGTAAGTTAATTCTGAGCTTTTGATATGCGGCAAATGCCCAAAAGCTTCATACTTATCACATTTTTGGCAAGACGTATAAACATTTTAAAGGAAATCAAACTTTTCGTTACGATAGATCAGCTGAAGGAATAGTTTTAGAAAGGTGTCATAATGAAACGATAGGTTGCCTTCCAGGGAGAGAAACTTATTTTCGCCTTATTTGTCTCGGTTCGCTTACGAAGGTCCGAAGGTCCAATAAAAAACCATACTTTATCTATCCAGCTTTAAATAATGTTCATAATATATTCCGTATATTAATTACAAAACAGTTACCGACAAGTGCTAGGCTGCTCATGGCGAATTCGATTAACGCTTTATATGATACAATAATGAGTTTCAGCTAAATTTCAGTATTCAGCCCTACACTATTGATTAGCTGGCTGGCTCTGGCAGTGGTCAGTGTAGCGAGGGGCGTCGCTTCGTCAATTACAGTGCATTGCATTTAAGGTAATTTTGAAACGTCGGTCGTTTTGCTAGTGATTAAATTATCCAGAAAATTAACTGATGTAAAATCAAGAACTATTTCCAATTATTATTACCTTGGGTCTTGTATATCGACAAATTCCGTATTTGATGTCGGTTTAAAATTTCTTTTTTTTTCTCAACCTATATTTTCCCACTGCTGGGCAAAGTTCTCCCCCAATTTCAACAGTTCTTAAGTAAAAAAAATTATTAATTCATCAGATACGACTAAACTATTTTATAATATTCTCACTCTGAGTATAACATTATTTCTTTGCACACCTGCACGACTGCAAATTTTCCTTTGCAATTAACTTAAAATAAAGAACCACTGAGCATAATGATGATATGGACTGTAGTGTGTGTGTGTGTGTTTGTGTGTGTATTACGTATAGTACCTATTATTTTATCTGTGGTATTACAGTACAGTGTTCTCGCTTGCATTAAATTTATGAACATGCCCATACCTCTGTGTACAAAGGCAATTTCGGTGGTAAAAGCTCAAGTCAGTAGATTTGATACAACAATGTTTTGATCGAAGCAACAAAGGCATGACTGCAACAGATCCAGTCAACGAACGATTGAATTGTTATTGGGAATTTCTTGTGATTGGCAAACGGATTGACGGACTGTTAATAGAGTTGCCTGTGGTTAATAGACATCCGCGCTCTCTCCGCTTGTCTGAATCCGATTATTTTGGATTGATAATTTTCAGTTAAAACTATAAACATGTAAATTAGATAATTTAAAGTCTAATGTATGATAATCACTTACGAATTCAGTGGAATGTTAAGTAAGTAATTTTCAATTTAAATAACATGTATTGTGCTATTATTAACCCTTCAAATGGCTGTGCAGTTTTAGTGAGCAAACGACATCTGCAACTATTTTGTAGAAACAGTTTACAGCCTTGTGGACTTCAATTTTAATGGCACGGCGGGACTTTCAAGTCAGAAGGGCTAGTAAAGGTTTACATTGCTGAATTTGAAGATATTCGAAGCGTACGCAGCTCTGTTGCGCTAATCTTCATTCTAAACTTTGCGACCTCAGGTAATTGTCCATTCAGCCGATAATGCCGCATAGAAGCAAACTAGCAATTAGTGCCCTAGTTCCACTCAAATTATCCTAATTAATGTGCCGTTTGAGATGGCCACAGCCTGGCGAGGCTCAGCTTGATTATTAAATTAATCATTAGTACTGAGAAATAACCCATCTGAATATTGCCATGTATGTGTGTACGTTCGTACGATAAATTTGTAGGTCAGAGTAAAGCGTTTGTCAACGGATTAATAATTACTAAGGAAGTAAACTCACTATCCAATGAATTTATCATTAATTTTAAAATCATTTATTACGCAAAAAAAAAATTTTGTGTGCAAAAAGTGGCTCCGGCGGTCACCCATCCTTTTTATGACCGCGCCCGGGGTTGCTTAACTTTTTTCCCCATACAAACTTCCAACCCGTAAGGGTTTTTGGTAGTAACTGGTTTTTTGGGTAGCCAAAAAACCAGTTACTACCCAAAAAAAAGTAGGCTATGTCCATCCCTTTATCCCTATGTACCTCTTTTATCTATTATGAAATTCTTGAGAGAAACACAACGCAATATTATTAATTTATTCAAGTTTCGAAATTCAAAACATTCATAAAAATTAACGTTAAAATTATTATTGTATCAAGCGAGGGAGTTTAATAATTTGTATATTTTTTCGATTCACTCAAGATTCCTGGATTTTGTTCCTAATAATGCGACTAATTACTAGCTGACCCATGCGACTTCGTCTGCGCATTATTAGGAACAAAATCCAGGAGTCTTGAGTAATAGTTTCCACTTTGATGAATAATCTCAACAATATAATTTATTGCCAAAACGTTTCACACAACGACAAAGCGATATGGCGTATTGATCCCTGCGACGATCAACACTTATTAGTGATTGAATAATACCCCAGATTAAATAATACCAAAACCGGCACTGCTGCATAGCAGTCAATCGCTCGTTTTAGACGGAAATTATATTAACATTCTGCGGGTAGTAATATTAATAGTCTACCAAACAAATCATGCATATTTTGGACTATTGAAAAGCGTAGTAGGAATTTGAATTTGATTCCGAACTATGGCGAGTAGCTGTAAAATATTGTTTTGATTTAGTTTTACTAGGTTTGACTCTGAATTCGAAAAATATTAAGTATGCTGTTTTCCTGCTTTCTGACAAAATTGTTTTATTCTGAAGTATCGAATCTACCACGTATCTACTTTATGACGTTTTAAAAGAAAGGGCCATGCGAAATTTTGTGTTTACAATAATTCTGGAGCTTTGAAAATATCACTGCTAAAGAATGATATCTAAGTACATAATTTTAAATCTAAAAACGGAGGATTCCAGCCTAGCAATTCCAAAATACCACTTTTAAACTACTTCACCCATTTACAGATGTTTGCAATAATAACCGAGTCATCAAATAAGCCACACACAAATCTCATATTTAATATTGGAAGAGTATAATATACTTACTGGAAAAGATAAAATAAAAATGAATTCAGTATTTTCTGAATGTTGACAAAACCTTGATGGTAAATATAATAGATACCACACAAAGGGCGGATCATGTTTTGATATTTGGGTAAACATGATATTATACCTAACAAACATATTTAATAAAGGAATATGAAACCAAAACTTACTATACGTATTATGTCTAAAAAAAATTATACAATCTCTGTATATTTTTTTTAGATATAATCTGAGATAAAGTTTATCCACTTAACACACAGTAGATGAGCTCGCACATGAGAGCTACATAAAAATAATTCTGAGGCCCAGATTTATTTTTCTGTCAGTTAATTTTTGTGTTTTTTACAATGTAGCAAAATAAAATTTTATTCTAGCTGTCCGTCGCGGTGTTACCAGCGGTCCCTCGGGAAAACATCACTTTCCCGGGATAAAATATAGCCTACGTTCATCAGGCATAATGTAGGATCAAATCGGTCCAGTAGTTTCGGAGCCTATTCTATTCAAACAAACATACAAACAAACAAATCTTTCTTCTTTATAATATTAGTATAGATATCAAATAGTTTCAAATCAAATAGTTTATTATCCAAAAGAAGGAAACAGGTTACAAGATAACATTCAGTGGACCCCGCACTAGGGCTAGCCTGTATTGCGGGCGTCCGACGAGCCAAGTTAACAATGGAGAAATTTTTGTTTATTGGAGAACTTAGAGACAAAAATATGTCGGTTGGTATTAAAATCAATACCATGTCAGCGATGATTGTTAGTCTTACTGGCAGCGTTATCACACGGATTCGGCCATCATACCTCCAAGCCTTTGCCTCAGTCCATTCTCGCAATTGGATGTCCACACTATGCATTGCTTTACGTCAGGTATGAGTAATTGGCTCTTCAGATCTCGCACACAATAGCTATACAAACATAACCAAAGGGATTTCGTGAAATGGAACAACTGTATGTACCAATGCTTGATGTCAGTCTATGTATATGTCGCAGGCAACTGGAGTAATCAGGCATTCAACTAAACGCCTAGCCATTCAACTTAACGGCCTGAATGATATTCCGCCGTCTGGTTATATATCGGGAAATGGCGTCGTTGAACAATATGCCTAGGCATATCATGAAATGGCTGATTCATCAATCTGCCTGCGACAAACATTTAATGAATAGCTGGATGCTTAGGCTATTTATTCATTAATTTCTTACAATTTTACAACCTAAGCCAAAACGTTTGTACGTTTGACTTGTGAAAAACTACGCGCAAGGCGAGCGAGCGCAGCGAGAGTGCCGCAGGAGTGCCGCAGGAGTGGCCGCCGCGCCCGGCCGGCCGATGCGCCAGAAATTGAATAATGTTATCTCTATTACCTAAGAAATAATTTGGCTAGGCAAGTAGTTAAACGCATTAGCTCAAAGCCATTTGCCTAATATCATTCAGGTCGCTAGTTGTACGGTGCCATTTATTGTAATGGCTAGGTGTTTAATTAAACGGCTGATCAAACCAGTTGACTGCGACATTTAGATGTGCACAGATTGCTATTTACTTGAAAGGTCTGCTATAGAACCACAGAACTGAGATATCAGTTCTGTGTATTCAACCGACGTATCCTGGCAGAATAGCTAACTTACTATTCCAATATTCAGGAGCAGAAAATTAAATTTAAATTTCAGTCCGAATAGTCTCAACTAATAAATATAATGTCTCTTTTGACTCCTGCGGCGAAATGAACATTTACCAACTCACGATTTGCTTAAAATCATTACCGGGAATGGATCTTGAATGCTTAAAATCTGAGAAAATGACGTCGTTTCTATTGTTCACTGACTAAAGTTAACTAAACTAAAAATATTCAAGTACAAAATAGAATAACTATTACAGTGACATTCCTAAAATTACTTATTTTTAGTCAAAATAAAGTGATTCTCTATTCTATTCGAATGTCACTTTCTTCAGTGACAAAATAAGAACGTTCAAGTTTTACTTAATTAAAGTTTAGTCTGTGAACAACAGAATCTACGCCATTGTCTACTTAGAAATAAAGTTGTGATCCCGGTTGTTGTGTTCTGTTTTACGTTGGGACGCAGTTTCAGCATTGTTTGTCCGTGATTCGTTAGTGGCGGACTGGTAAAAATAGAGCGGCATCCTATTTGATATTTACACAGACAATAGTTCCACACTCTTTAGATGTTCGATAAAGTTCCAACCGTACATAATCAATAGACTATTCATTAGTAGAGAAATCCGACCACACAATCCTGAATTCCAGCTAATCATGATTGGAATGTTCAAAGCACCGAATTTGCAACGTGGTTCATTGTTGATGACGAAGTACCTATACGTCATACTGGATGCGACATGTGTTAGTATGGTATGCGCTTTCATTAAGTTGGTACAGAAGCCGATATAAGTCCATGAACTTACTTAAAATATACAGCATATTTTATGTACGCTGATCTTCCGTGACGCCAATTTGATAATCGAATGTTCCCTTATCATCGTTCTATGTGGGAAAAAATATGTTTTTTTACAAATAATAATAGTGCAAGACTAAGTATCTATGTATTGTAAGGGTTTCCTAAGGGCTAGAGGATTTGAAAACATCCTTGCTGTTTATACCGTTAACTTTTGACACTGACCGTACGCAAAGCGCTCTTCAATTACCTACGAATTTGTTATCGACAAGCATGTGAAGGGTTAGACAATAGTAGTCCGCATGTCTTTGATGTAGATCATTGCTCAATGGACGTTTTGCTTTGATTTATGAATAAAGCACAATGTATGTTTGACAGAGGGAAAACTGAACATCCTTACTTGCACTTTACATTTATGTCTATCTGTTTGTTACACTTTCACGCCCAAACCGCTGAACAGATTAGACTGTTTGGCATGGTTAGGTTAAGTTTGTCCGGCTTCATCCCAGGAATGGACATAGGCTATTTTTTAAAAGATTCCGGGAGACCGCGGTGAGCGTAGGGCACTTACTGGCTGAGAGGGGTCATGCCATGAGTCATAGCACTTTGATGGAAAGCGTATATCATATTACTACATCTATCAGGTGCAGTGAGGGCAAAGAACTTTCGTCTGTCTGTGTTTTCGTATTATTATCAGTTATCAGGCTTTATTTATTTCTAAAATTTTCGACTATTTATTTGTAATTTCCGTTTAGAGCTCGTGTTATTGCGCATATCCACTTTGCCTTAGGTACATTTTACTAGGTAAATGTGGCTCTATTTCAATTATTATCTCATTAAAAAAAACTTCAGCGAAACCGTAGATTGTGTATAAAAGAGTATACATAAACTTCAGCGAAGCCATAGATTGTGTATAGAAGAGTATTTTACGGCTTACGCGAGAACAAAAATCAAGGGGATAAGCTCACGCTGTTAATTAGGTAGAGGTGCTTACTTTCCTGTGTTGTAAGGAAAAGGATTATGTTGACGATTATATTTTATATTTCTAATCTTGAGGAAAGTTACTTTTTTACTTTAATCTTGAGGAAGCCCGAGAACATTTAATGTACAGTCAGCGTCACCAATCGGTAACCCCCTTAGCAAAGCGGTTTGAATTTTGAACTGCAGGGGGTTACCAGTTGGTGACGCTGACCGTACGTAATACTATATTGTAACAAAAGTCAACCGCCTGAAGCATTTTCTAGGTTAAAATCAAATTAGCTTTTGGTTAGGTCAAAAGCACCCTAAACCGGCGAGCTTGTATGAAGAATGTAATGAGAGTGAATGAGGCGAAAGTTATGTGTCAGGATCGTAGCAAGTGAAAAATAGATATAATATACCATACCATCATCTTCATCATCATACATAGCCAGTAATAATCCCACTGATGGCCTCCCTCTCCTTATTTCGTTTATTTCAGTAGTTTCTGATGAAGTTGACATAGCGCGATTACGATTATAAAAAACTAATTGATAGATTACCTCTATTTTAAAGAGTATAAATAAATAAATAAATAACACTGGACTTTTCACACAGCATCATCTAGTCCCAAAGCAAGCAGAGCTTGTCTTATGGGTACAAGATGACTGATATACTACTTTTTGTTTGTAAATACAACATATTATACATGGAAACACCCAGTACAAACACTAATTGCTTCATCTCCTAGGTGTAGCATTAGTAACTTTTAGAAGCTCGGCTTACTCCGAGCTCTTTAATCTGCACACAAACCGCAGTGGAGCGATAAAGTAGCTTTTCAGTTGCTCGCCTCAGCTATTTGCTGCTCGAGCTGCAAAAACCGATTTTAGTATTGCGATAGAATACAAGTCGCCCAAGTGCAATACAGCATCATCATTTCCCTGACCTTATCCTACTATTAATACAAGTGAGGTCGGCGTTTAAATGTTTTTCCTCTTCCATGATTGCATAGTTTGATTGAGTTAATCTTATTGGTTTATTTTTTCTGCAGCTTTCACAAGATTCCAAAAGGGAATGGCTATGTTGCAGAACTGCAAGTGAAAAAGAAACCCAACCATGTTTTGCTCAATCGAACCGCAATGGCTATATGTGGAATAAAATGTATCATACACACACACACACACACACACACATAAAATCACGTTTCTTTTCCGAAGGAAGTTAGGCAGAGACCACGGCAAATAAATACTATTTCAAAGTATCCTGCTTGAAACGAAACGAAGTCGCTCTCCCCGCCTGTTTCTCTGTACCTACGCTTAGATTTTTTAAACATCGCAACGGATTTTAATGCGTTTTTCTCCTATAGATAGAGTTATTCAAGAGTAAGGTGTCTACGTAAAGTTTAATATTGTTTTGTGTTACATTGCACACATACGAGTAATTCAAGAGTAAGTTGTCTACGTAAAGTTTAATATTGTTTTGTGTTACATTGCACACATACGTAGCCAGAGCGAGTCGCTGTTCATAGAAACCTGTAGTCGAATGCTGGTATTTTATCTTTTCAAATAAAACTAATAGGAAATAACTCCGCTTAATAACACAGAGAAATGGCTGAAGTTCTATAGTGGTTTTCGGGTCTGAGTCAGCTGGCATCCATGCTTTGTGTATTCTTTCATTCCTGGAGAGCAATGAAGAGCATAGCAGTATTTACAGTATCTACTAATAGACTTTTTACGTAGTAACTATTAAACATACCTTCAGTAAAACGATGAATCTTCAAATAAAACCTTTATTTTATGAAATAATATATTGCCACTAAATAGAAGCTTAGAGAGGAAAACAGAAAGATTTAAATGCAAAGCTTTTTCATATGAAAATCAAGTGGCAACAATTTATAAGAATCATATTATGATTTCGAAATAAAAAGAATCGGTAAGAGGTAAAAAAATATAAGGTTTTATCGGCTCTCTAGACAAGTAGCATTGTTTGTACATATTCTTGTTGTCAGTACAGAAAACATTGCGTGAGTTTTTCAAACGTAATTTAATAAATATATGTACATATACCTAACTTGGCGAGAAGAGGACGGACAAGCATACTTGCTTGAGAGCTGAGTGAGTAGATTATTTTGGGTAAACACAGGAACGAGTGCCATAGCACATGAGACGTAAGATGCTCAAGGTTTAATTCTAGTTTTTGAACGTATTTTTCCGCGTCGAATTATTCTAATATTTACAATACCGAAGCGAAGCTACGTCATCACCAGGGTTTTAAATTATTCGTACATCATAGTTCTAGTTAGCTATAGAACACTCACTATTGACTATGAACACTGAGAACACTATTGAAATACATATACTCGTATTTAGGCATAGTACACTCAGCAAAAAATGTGGTCTACCACCCTACGGTTGAGGTTCATTAAGGTTTATTTAACTATTATGACAGTTAGAAAAGTAAACCTTAGCGGTAGTTAGATTTCACAGAAACTGTTACCACGTGTCAAAGTGGTAGACCACTTTCTTTGCTGACCGTATGTAAATGTTGTCACTGTTTTTATGTTGGTTGAATGTCATCAGTTAAAGTTTACATGTAGTCAGGTATAGCTTGTAAAAGTATCAGGGCCAAGAAAACTAAAACGTAGTTACAATATCTGGTTAGAAGGTTTGTTGTTTGGAGGGATTGGCAGGGGTGATTAGGTGATTAGGTGATTAGACTAGACATAGCCTCTGACGGAAGCATAAAAGTGCCAACTAAAGATTAGTCACAGAGTCATGAAACGTAGCATTCGTTGCGCGTGGCCGAGTGTGGCATCAGAGGGTTTGAGCTCATCACGTAAGATGGATGGAGAGACGGGAGATGGACCAATACCATCACACTATGGAAGACTAGATCAGCGATAAGTGGAAATACTTGGATTTTATAGTCTCCAGCATAGAGACTAGACAAGTTAAGTTGAAAAAATATAAGGAGAAATGTTGGGGGAATCCAGACGAATATTAACCGCTTGGCAACCCTAGCAAGACCCATTTTATACAGTCTTTGATTGAAAGCAACGACCGCATTTCCTACATTTCGAATTCTGTCGTGCCTGCAGTTGGTAGGAGAGGAGGGCACAAAGATTTTGACTAGTAAGTTTTACGTAGGAACAGACAGTATAGTCGGCTAATCGAATTCCTTTTCGCTTGGCGAAAAATGGGAAATAATCTTACTTTATCTTCGGATCGGTTTGTGGCAGATGACGTTATAATATACTTTTGATGAAATAAATAAATAATGCTGGACATTTCACACAGCATCATCTAGCCCCAAGCTTCAGTGATCATTCGATTTTCGCTAAGAACAGTTGTGCTACTCGCGTCCGCGCGTATCAACAGTGCAAAGTGCTTACGCATCACAACAAAGCCGTCGTGCGCGACACGGTCTGACCGCGATGATGACCTCGTTGTAGTCATTGCGCAAGGCATGCCTGCGACTGGCAAATCATTTTGTTAAGGCGACGCTATTACTTGCCTCAACAATGAATACCCCAACTAAAGACGGTACAATAACGCTGCAAACAGAAACGGAGCATTTACTGTACAGTCGGTACAAAGAAGAACGCGACCGACGAATTGAAGAAAGTCAAGAACGAGAAAAGCTGGAGAGCCTCGTAAACGACCTAAAAAGTCAAATCGAAATTCTTCAGCAACAGCTAAAATGTGTTATGAGTACTAACTCTGACCCTCCATCAAAAATAAACATCGAAAGTTCTTCATCTCACGTCGATTATGCCACGGACGATGAGGAACTTGCTAAAGAAACTGAGTGGATAAGAACCAAGACAAGAAAGAAAAGAAAATTGAACACCTCACCCTCCCTCTCACCACAAGAAGCTGGTAAAACTCCGGCCGCACAAGAAAAAATAAAGAAAGTTCCACCACCCCCTCCTATTATTGTTGATGGGGTGAACAACTACCAAAACTTTTATGACTTTCTGTCAAAAGCCCAGCCATGCGCTACCTTCACAGTCAAGATGATGGGTGGTGAGTGCGTAAAAATTAACCCTTGCAACGAGGAAGCCTACAGATGCCTAACAAAAACACTGTCAGACAATAACTGTCTCTGGCATTCCTATGAGAACAAGCAAGAAAGACCAATACGAGTGATGGTAAAAAAATTGCCTTCTACTTGTACACCAGCGAGAATCATCGAGGACCTCGCTAACCAAGGGTACAAGATAGATGATGCTGTTAATAAATTAAGCTGGAAAACTAAGGAACCACTTAATATGTTCATGCTTACCTTCAGCAATCAAGAAGATATAAACAGAATTTTCACTATTAAATATATACTGGGGTGCGTGGTCGAAATTCAATCACTTCGATCTACAAAGCTGATTCCCCAATGTAAAAGATGCCAGGCGTTTGGGCATACACATAAATATTGCGCCAAAGAGCCCAGATGTGTAAAATGCACAGGTAAACATCTAACCAAAGACTGCAAAAAACCAGCAGGAGACAAGCCAAAATGCGTCCATTGCGGAGAAGCACATCCGGCTAACTACAGAGGTTGCACTATAGCTAAAGAAATTCAAAAAATCAAGAATAAGGCCGTCAAGAAATCATTGGTAAGCCGACAACAGCTGACAACTGGAATGCCGGTAAGTGATAAATTACCAAAACCAAACCAGCTTCATACTAATTTAAAGCCAACAGGCATTGCCAGCAAAAATGTGTCTTATGCCCAAGCAGCAGCAAAGAACATCTTAACCGCACAAAACCATGAGCAAACCAACCTTTCAAATGGCAACAAATTGGATGAAATATTAAAACTCATGACTACATTCGATGAGCGGCTAAAGAAAATAGAAAATAGCACTAAAACTGCTATACCTAAGGCTAAAAAATGATTAGTTCAATTAAAATAATGGCATGGAATTGTAATGGGCTACTACAACACCAGAATGAATTGCAAGTAGTCCTAGATATGCAAAATATTGATGTGTGCCTCGTATCAGAAACACACTTTACAAAGCAATGTCATATTAAATTCAAAGGCTATAAAGTTTACCATGCACTCCATCCAGCCAACAAAGGAAGGGGGGGCAGTGCTGTTATTGTAAAGGAAAGTATCAAACACTACCAAGAAAGCAAATATGAAGAGCCGGATATTCAATCTGTTTCAATTCATATTGATACTAAGCGGTATCCCCTTACAGTAGCAGCTATTTATTGCCCACCGAGACATACCATTCGAACAGACACCTACTCGAGTTTTCTACAACAATTAGGTGAGAGGTTCATTCTTGGAGGTGACTTCAACGCCAAGAACACATACTGGGGTTCAAGGCTAACAAATATTAAAGGGAAAGAACTCTTAAGAGCTATTAAAGAAACGAACTCTGAAGTTATATCAACGAGATCGCCAACTTACTGGCCAACTGATCCGCTTAAAATACCTGACCTGATTGATTTCTTCGTTTATAAAAACATTTCATCTAATTATCTTAAAATAGACCAGAGCTACGACATGAACTCGGACCATTCCGCAATACACTTAGAGATTAATGAACAAATCTTACTCAAAGACAGCACTCCGTCCTTAGTGAATAAATACACAGACTGGCAGAGCTTCAAACTAGAGCTGGATATGAACATTAACCTAAAAGTTCCACTTAAAACACCAGAGGAACTGAATATAGAAGTAGAACAATTTATAACCCTTGTTCAACAAATCGCCTGGAAAAACACGCCGGAAATAAAAAAAAGGATCACTAAAAACAACTATCCTAAAGTTATTAAAAGCCTAATATATGAAAAAAGAAGACAAAGAAATCGATGGCATCTATCTAGATGCCCACAGGACAAAACCAAATTGAACAAACTTACAAAACAATTGAAAAGAGAAATAGAGTCTTTCAACGAAAACAAAACCACGTCTTACCTTCAAAAACTTACCAATGATCGCAAAACTGACTACTCGCTCTGGAAAGCTACAAAAAACATGAAACGGCCAATGGCTCAAATTCCTCCATTAAAAGAGGATAATGGGAAATGGGCCGTCAGTAATGAACAAAAAGCTAAAAGATTTGCAGAGCACTTAGAAAAAATATTTATACCAAATGAAGGGCCAGCACCAGCCAACAACCCAGATGACTCGCCGTATGATATTTTAGACGAAGAGCTTTATATACCACCGGTATCCCCCAGGGAGGTCCGAAGTGAAATCCATAGAAACATAAACCCACAGAAATCGCCAGGATTTGATCTTATCTCAGGCGAAATTCTACATAACCTACCAAAAAAAGCCCTAGTTAAGCTAACTAACATCATCAATGCTGCTCTAAGGTTAAAATATGTGCCTTACCTATGGAAAGTAGCTGAGGTAATAATGATACCAAAACCAGGAAAGCCGCCTAATGACGTAAAATCATACAGACCGATTTCCCTACTCCCTATTATATCAAAGTTGTTTGAAAAGCTACTTCTCAAAAGACTAAAACCTATCATAGATGCCAAAAATCTCGTTCCAGAGCACCAGTTTGGGTTTAGAGAAAAACACTCAACAATAGACCAGGTCCATCGAATAACAAATGTTATTGAGAAAACATTAGAGAGTAAGCTCATCTGCTCTACAATATTCCTAGATGTAGCACAGGCCTTTGACAAAGTGTGGCATGAAGGTCTTATACTTAAACTTAAAAAAACTCTTCCAAAGCCTTATGTAGATATCCTAGAATCATACATATCGGACAGAGTTTTTCGAATACGGCAAGAAGATGCCTATTCTGAAATTAAAGAAATAAAAGCTGGGGTGCCACAAGGTAGCGTATTAGGTCCGGTCCTTTACCTTCTATATACCAGTGACATCCCCGAACTAAAAAACAATACCATCGCCACCTTCGCTGACGACACCGCCATTATGGCCGTTGGCAGAACTTATGCAGAAGCGGCAGAAAATGTTCAAAACGCTGTCAATAAAGTATATGACTGGACAAAGAAATGGAGGATCAACCTCAATGAGTCAAAGTCGATCCATATAAACTTCACGAATAAAAAGGAAGAATATCATCCTATATTCATAAATCACAATCGTATACCATACGAAAATACAGCGAAGTATTTGGGTATGACGCTTGACGCAAAGCTACGCTGGAAAGCTCACGTCAAGAAAAAAAGAGAAGAGTTGGAGCTACGCTACAGACAGTTGTACTGGCTCCTTGGAAGGCAATCTGCCCTCTCAGTGCATAACAAGATCATACTGTACAAACAAGTCCTGATGCCAGTATGGACCTATGGAATACAGCTGTGGGGCTGTACCAAAAAAAGTAACATCTTAATCATACAACGTTTCCAAAATAGAGTGCTTAGAGACATCGTGAATGCTCCCTGGTACGTAAGAAACGAAGATCTTCACCGGGACCTTAACATAGACTTTGTAGATAAAATTATTAAAAAATATGCAGAAGCTCACGAATACAGACTTCATCACCATGTGAACGTCGAGGCTATCCAGCTCCTCGATAACACGGACTTAGTGAGAAGACTCAAACGAACCAAACCGTTTGAGTTAGTGTAGTGTAAAATAATAAAGTGATAAGTGTATTTAAAGAACACAAGAACAAAGTGTCTTCCCCTTAACTAGAGACAGTAAGAAAAGTGCCATTGGACACATTCTTAGTTATATTTTTCTTTATAAAACTATGTCAGAGACAAATTGCTCATTGGCCTACTTTGGCCAGATTGTAATATTATTAGGGTTTAATAATAATAGACACCAATTAAAAAAAAAAAAAAAATCTAGCCCCAAACTAAGCAATGCTTGTACCATGGGAACCAGATAACTGATATACTACTTATATACTTTTTGTTTGTAAATACATACATATTATACATAGAAACACCCAGACCCGAGATAAGTATTTGCAGATCATACAAACATTTATCCCGCGGCGGGGATCGAACCCGCAACCTTCTGCGTCCCAAGCGGGCTTTCACCCACTGCGCCACAGAGGTCGGAAAAAAAAACTTGGATGTAATTAAAATGTAGACTAATAAGACAGTTAAAAAATTAACAATACGCACAATCATGATTACAATGACACACCCATTGGCATCGACGAAGTTTTCAGAAAAAAAAATACAAAGGTTTTTGCACTGGCGGAGTAGCGTCCATATGAGTACTGAACTTCTTTATTTTGCTCTGACGTGAAAACTTGCAGATTTTACAGCATTTTCAGTTCATTGATAAATCGTATTTGATTCAACATTTCGTTTGGCCGCGTTGAGATCCTAGTTAAAAATAATTGTAACTACATAACGAAAGATCAAACCGACACGATGAATGGAGAAGAATTTTCGTAGCTTACTAAAAAACATGTATCTTTTTTTTTAACAAACTAAATAGGATCATGACTTCCCGATCTGCGATATCGTCATACTCCCAAGACGCGGTAGAGTTTTGTTTGAGGAAAATAGCTAATCGCTTTACGAATACACATCTCTGCCTTTATAAGGTAAAATTAATAAAACCTTTGTTGATTCTCGAGTATTATGAAATGCTGCCAACTTCATAAAATCAAGATTCCTAAAATTCTAATCTGAACATACCTTACTATGATACCGCAGATGTTTCTCGTCCGCGTGTGGTATAATTCGGACGTGAATTTGGCTTGAATTACTGGACTCTCTTTTCTGCTTCAAGATAGAGGACCTAGACTGTGACGTACCTGGTTTAGTTTCCGGCGCCGTGCAGTAGTAGCAATACGCAATGAAGCCTATGAACAGCAGGAGGATGGCAAAGAGCCTGGTTGAGATGAGACGGCATCGAGGCAGCCTGGTCCTCATTTTCAACTGTAGGCAATGAAAACCAGTTTCAAACTATTGTAAATTATAGTTATGGTGTATAGGTAGGGTTAACTCTATACATAAAATTAATAAGAAATCAAAGGCTGGTGTAAATAGGTTAAAATAAACTAGATAATGTGTCCTTAATTAAATAAATTCATAATTTCCCTTTAGTAGGAATTATAATCATTAATTTAAATAGTTAAAAATGTCTTGAAGCCTCATTAAATGAGTATTCATAATGCACATCAAATATTACTGACACAAAAGAGGTGCATTTGTAAGAACTTTATGTGCTATTTTAAATTGGTCAAATTCCATCGTCTTTGATATTTCAATCAACAAGTTTTATAGAATACTCTCAAATAGACACATAAGCAGTGACATTAAGGTTTATATTTGCAATTTCATGTGCTCCCCTAATTTTAATCCCTTTAGTTCAGGTAAGTAGGTATCAGATCGAGTCTTTCATTTCATCAAAGTATTCCGGAGTATGGCTTAAAAATGCTTTTCAGATGCCAAATCTCTTAGGGTTTAATTGGTGATAGGGCCTATTTATATTCAATTTAAAAGTGTTGTTTTGGTGTTTCTTCTTCATACATTTTTAGGTAGCAGGTAACATGATGGTGTTATGAAAGTATTTTTAGTTAACATCTTAGTATTGGTAGTATGGGTAATAGGTGTTGTTTTGTAAATTTTAGAGAATAGACACCAGAGATTTCTGAGTAACCCATACTTATTA
This sequence comes from Epirrhoe alternata, assembly GCA_963565295.1. Taxonomy (NCBI): domain Eukaryota; kingdom Metazoa; phylum Arthropoda; class Insecta; order Lepidoptera; family Geometridae; genus Epirrhoe; species Epirrhoe alternata. Next base: position 10,499,479 of record OY751375.1, read on the forward strand.
TGTATAATTAATTATTAAGATGCACAACATAGGTAGGTAAATTTTAAATGTAGACTCATATATAGTACCAAAAAAAAAGTTATTTTCTAGTCACATGCAAAAAGCACAATAGGCACACACACAATACATTAACCAAATCGCGGAGCTTGGACAGGATCACATCACACCAATAAACAAAAATCGCGGTATTGCCTAAATCGATGCAACTCATAACTACGTCCCTACGTAATTTTATTAAAAAAAACGAATATTTAATTAACAACTATTTGAAAGCTGTTTATAGCAAAAAAATAAAACAGGGCATGAATTAACACTATCCTCAAACAAGTAAATAATAAAATCAATATATCAAACAACCAAAGCATTATATTAGTAATAATTTTGTTTATACAAAATAAATTAGAAGTTCTGAAAACACAGACATGTAATGAAAAAGAAAAATAATTAAAACTATTACACAAAATCTAAACAAAACAAAAACCTCGCCTACAAATACGTACGAAGACGGACGCTCATCTTACAAAGTTCGGGTAAACAAGTAAACATCGTTGACTTATAGTATTGGGGTGTATGCTTACCGTTTTAAATTCGTAGTATTGATCTTGGAATTATTCTCATTTTTAAAGTCTCAATAAATCTACAATTTCAAATATTTTCACAGTTCAAAAAGTAAAACACCTAAAAAAGTCCGTAATTGCTCTCAAAACGCGAGCGAGACGCGCACCGCACCTCTTCAACTAACCGATTGACATTGGCTGGTTTTGGTTGGATTGCGCCTTTGCGTTGCGGCCGTTGGGGCTACCAGTAATACCAGTATTTTACAACTTTTTGGCTAGATTGCTTCGCACAGCGAGGAGGTCTATTTTTATAATTTATAGCGAAACTATGATGTTAAATATTTTAATACAATAACTTTTAAATTCAAAAGTTCTGGAGTTCCACATAAGAATCTATCGGATGTCTTGTCTACCAAAGCCACAGGTAAAAGCTAGTATTGACAACAAGTCGCAGAAGCCATAAACCAAGAAGTGAAGTGAAATCTAGTAATTACATAAGTAGACTACGTACTAGGTTAGGTAGGTAGGTTACCTAAAAAAAATTGCATAGTAATAAAATGTAAAAAATAATCAAATAGGAACACGAGATTTTTGTGGTTATAATTTATTTATTAAAAAAAACTAAAAATAAAACAAGTAAAATATTAGGTTATTTTATTCATATTGTAAGCTTAGGTAAGCTACCAATGTATAAATTATTATCATGGGTAGGTACTCTAGGTACTTATTTATTGGGCACTTTACGCGCAGTTTATCAACACATGGCAACATTTTTTAATGAAACGCGTTCGGAAAGCTTTTTCTGTGTGCTTCGCACTCAGAGACTGCTCAATTCGCACTAATTTGCTCGGTACAAAATTATTTTTTGCTAGTTAGCAAAAAATAATTTTGTACTGAGGTCTTTATCGATTTTCTCAGGATTTTCATAACAAAACAAAAGAAATCATTTTATAAATATGTTAGAATTTAATTGTTGAACCCAATTCCTGAATTAAGTTAGTTTAAAATGAAAGTTATTTTCGTATGGAGGCGGCAGTCGTTAATCTAAGGTATTATTTGTTGATTGAGCTCACAATTGAGCTCTATCTGGGAATGGATTTCAAGTAAGACACGGAGTCTGAGTTACTCTGAGATTTGATCGAAGGCTCTGAACGCACTTCTGCCTTCTTGACGTTGACACTTGACAGACCAGACCACCCACACACCTACGCTGGTCTGAGCACTCTATGCACCAGCTCAAGAGTTATAAAGACGGTCGATGGATGGTGCTCAGATCAGACATACATTTAGTCTAGTCACACACATCACAAGGATCGTTATTCAGGCGGTATTAGTTGAAGTTTGTTTGAATTATCAGCTAAATAACCGAATTTGTTTATTCTACGGCATTTTCTATCCTAGGTATTTAGGCTTACGAATAATTCGTCTATGCTTACGAATGACAAAACAAGCAATATTATTTAAGCAACTTGGATCAATTGCTCACTCTGGGAATTTTCAACGCCGATTTCTACAAAAAATAGCCCCGTAGCACTTTTTTCATGGTATTACGGAAGCTTACAGTCCCTTGATGTTTTTGAAAATACTCAGGGACCATGACATAGTGTTTTTGGATTCATAATTTTATCTCAAACACAAAATCGTAACTTTGGATGCAAACTTTTTTAAATTTCAGTAATGCTAGAAAGCTGAGTTTTGTATAATTATGAAAGTACAAAATTCAAGTAGGTAGGTAAATTGTTTTACAAGAAAAAAAAAACTTGAAAACACCTTCCCCTTTTTAGATATTTCCGGATAGCCCTGGATGTGAGGTGAGGAACTTCATTTTTTTCTTTTGGCGCCACTGAGTGGACCACCCTGACCATGCCTTAACTACACTTCGTGTAGACACTAATCGTAATACACTTCGCGGACAAACGGCAAACTTCACGAATGCCTAGATCCGATGATCTAGGCATTCGTGAAGTTTGCCGTTTGTCCGCGCGGAACACTATTCAGATGAAAAAGTGTTCACTTCACTGCGCAGACAAACAAACGGCTAACTTCACGAATGCCTAATAAGTAGATACTTCGAATGTGTTATCAGTACGACACACACGACACTCGACCGCGGCCTATCTTTCTGTGACCGCGGTTAGTTGTACGTAGTGTAGTTGATAGGTTGTGGTGTAGTGTAGTGCTCATGCGCCGCGCCGCGCCGCCGCCGTCGCTGCACACCGCTAATTCGCTGGGTTTTATTTAAAAAATACTTTGTATGCGTCTCGACTGCGTTCCGAGACGTACTCTTACATAATTACAACAAGTAGAATCCTCCAAGTTGTGTTTCACACTCAAATCGGATAGTAGTAAACGCTGTGTCATAATAACCTTAAAACTAAAAGATATTTAATGATGAGATTCAACGAACTTGGTAGCACTGGACTCAAAGTATCGCACGTCAGTCTAGGAGGAGCAGCTTTTAGCAATATTTACGGGTTTGTTTTGATTATCACTATACATAAACTACGAGTAGATTAGCTTACCTAATGCGATGCATGTGTTTTGCTGCCATTGATGTATGACTATGTAGGTAGGTTAGGTACCTACGTAGGTACCCTACGCGGGCATTGCGCTTTGTTGCTTGTTACACACGGACCAGAAGAATATCTACATACCTACAACATTTATCTAGGTAGGTAGGGTAGGTGTGTTAGTTCGCCGGCTGTTTTTTTAGTTCTCAGCCTTTAATGTTTGGTAGGAGTACCTAGGTATGAAAAACATAATTACTTAGATGCTTCTATTTTAATCAAAATAGAGCTCATGAAACCTACCTAATAACCATATTTTTCTATAGGTGACTAGGTAGGTAGCCGTTTGTTTAGATTTTTCTCCCTGCCTAGTTATAATTAAGTAGATACCTACCTAGGTATTAGGTGTTTATAATAATAATTATAAAGTTACATCACAGGACAGACTTCTCGCCTCGCCTAAGCAATGGCTCTATGTACCTAACTCTTTAACTAAACATGATCGAAAATAAAAATATCAAGGGTTTAAGTTTCTTATTTTAATGTGGAACTTCATATTTATATGGAATTAAGATAAATAATTCTTATAAAGCTGGCATCGATTCCGAAGATACCTAAGTAATCATTATCGACTGGCTCCTCAGAAAGTTCGATGAGGAACGAGGCTTGGAGCTGATTCGAGAGACGCTGCGATGCGGCATCAACTACATGGAAACTTCGCCATGGTACGGCCAGGGGAGCTCTGAACGTACTATGGGAAAGGTTTGGCTCCTAACTCGTAGCTACCTACTAACACTTCCTTCTAAAAATTTACTAAACCATGTCCAGCTAGGACCACGTTACGGAAGAGTTTAGAAAAAGTAACCTACCTAGGTATACCTACCTACCTAATTTGGATGTTGAATGAAAGAGGTAAACGTACCTGAGTCTGAATTCTTCTTCTCAGTCGTTTCAGTCTTGACAGAGTGGTCGCGCGTGGTCGTCAGGTCGGAAGTAGTGTGTCTCGCTTCACAATTCTGCGCCATTCTTCTCGGATGTTGGTCTTTCTGGTGCACTCGTTCAGCGACCTGAACCACAAGTCGTTCTATGGATAGTTCTCCACGCCGCGACACGTGCCCAAAGAACGTGAGTATGCAAGACTCTACGAGTGACGATAGACGCTGCTTGATGCCGAATATTTTTAATTTAAATTATGTTGTATTTGAAAACACTTCAACAAGTACTTACAAGCTTTTATTAGGTTATCGTGAACTGATTGAACTCACCGATGTAAGTACAAAATTTCATACATACATAAAATCACACCTCTTTCCCAAAGGGGTAGGCAGAGACCACGGATCCTGCCTGACACCTCACCTGACACACAACTTTCGCCTCATTCACTCTCATTACATTCTTCATACATGCTCGTCGGTTTAGGGTACTTTTTACCTGGCCCTTCTCCAAAATGTCGCCAATTTAATCCAAGAAGGTTCGCCTAGGCCTTCCCCTTCCAGCTGTCCCATACACACTCGCCCCATACACTTGCTTTGTTAACAGGTTAACTGTCCACAGACCACATATGGTCTGTAGAGCCTCTTCCATACCAGTCCACAGACCGTATGTGGTCTGTTCGCCCATACAATTTTTAAACCATCTGACACTGTGGACGTAAGGAAAAAGTCTCCTTATTGATGCGGACTTGGCAGGACATATCATAGGCATTATAAAAAGTGATGGGACATAGGCAAATAATCGATAATTTTTTTTTGAGAGTATGAAATAAAAAAGTGCCAAAAATTTAATATTTTCTTTGGTCTTTTTATAATTATTTTGAGTTTTTATTGTTTCAATACTTAGAACTAGCTAAACGATGGGTAAGTAAGAAACAAAAATACGGGAAATGATAAAAAAAATGTATTATATAGAACAAAACTTATACATGAACTTTTTGAAAACATTGCAAACAATAAGGTTTCGTGCAAATATTGCATATTTGCGAAACTCTTTTCGCCTTATTTGTGGCCGCCTGTGCTGTATAGCCTGTCAATCTTATGTTGCTCGTAACAACCTGTACACCTTCGCCTTTGTAGTGTACCTTCTTTCTTATCCAGAAATTGCTACGAGTCCACAGACCATATGTGGTCTGTGTTAAAAAAAATAGTTTCGGTAGATTATAAATATTATATATAAACATATATATACATTTTAACTCCAAATATAACGACTTTTAATAAAAACATTACTGGACTTATATACCATTCCTACTCTGGAGCCCGGACAGTTAACCTGTTAAACGACTGTCATCCATCCTCTCTACATGCCCAAACCATTTCACAAAATTTTATCAACCTATTTTCTGAGGAGTTCCGTTCTCCATCATCGGATCAGCTCGCAGTCGTCATATTTCAAAATCTATATATATAAAAGAAAGTCGTGTTAGTTACACCACTTATAACTCAAGAACCGCTGACCAGATTAAGCTGAAATTTGGCATGGATAAAGATTATACCCCAGGGACGGACATAGGCTACTTTTTTTTTTAAATAATCATAAGGGGGCTTGAAAATAAGGGTTGCAAGTTTGTATGGGAAAAAAAGTTAAGCAACCCTGGGCGCCGCCATAAAGATGATGGGTGACCGCCCGGGGCCCACTTTTTGCACGCCAGATTTTTTATTTTTTTTTTTATTTTGCACGATAAATGATTTTAAAATTAATGATAAACATGTAACATGTACATTCCCATTCATCAAAACATCCGAACTTTTTAAACTTTCGTGATTTGGAGATATAATTCTTATTTTAAACAGGGTAAGTATAAGTACCTATAAATCACGAAGGTACCTATTGTTATTCTTTTCGTTTTTACGCTTCGTTTAGGACGCTGTAAAACGTCGGAAAAAAGGGTAGGATAAAGGTACGTGATAAATACCCGGTTTAAAATAAGAATTAATACATGTATCCGAAGTTATGATCGCCATCTATATCGCCGAGTTTTCGATTCTTTTTGTTGGTTTTCAAGTAATTACCTAATGTTATTTTATTTTGCTACCTTGCGCGGGTTTCAGGAACCAGCTAGAAACTAAAATATATTTTTTTTGGCGTTTATTTTACCTGGTAATTTAGAAGTTTCAGTTGTAACGCAAGTAGATGGCGCTGCTAATTTTGACCGATTTCTAGATCGCGCTATCGTTGCGTTTTTGCAAAGTTTACCTTAGCTCAAAATTTCTTAGTTCATTTCGTTTGAATAATTATTTCAAAGTTCGCTTTTTCTTTTGGTTGGTGTTTGGATTTTTGGATATTATTTACGTTGATTGAAGTCTGTCTGTCTGTTGAACATTATAAAAGATACTAGCTGACCCGCGCAACTTCGTCTGCGCAATATTAGGAACAAAGTACAGGAGTTTTGAGTGAATCGAGAGTATAATCATATTTTTTTTATATTTATGTTTCTCTCAAAAATCCAATAATAGATAGAGGTAGGTAGGGAAAATCTTATTAAGATTTTAAGATAAGATTTTCCCTACCTCTATCTATTATGGGATTCTTGAGAGAAACATAAATATAAAAAAAATATTATTATCATATCAAGCGACGGAGTTTTATATTTTGTATACTACTCTCGATTCACTCAAAACTCCTCTACTTTGTTCCTAATAATGCGCAGACGAAGTTGCGCGGGTCAGCTAGTAGTAGATAAATTCAGCTCAATCGGACACCGGGAAGTGGCTCAAATTGAGCTTGCAAGATTTGACCCGGACAAACATACAAACCTAAAACATACAAACATTGCAAGTAAATTAAAAGCTTTTAAAAACGTCAATTCCATAGATAAAGACCTAATAAGTGCTCTGACCAGTCGAGTTCGGTTGTCCCGGTAATGTTCAGATCAATGATCTTTTAAACTATCTGGTTCCGATCTCTCGTTTAAGTCTGTCCATTGCTGTCCATTGAGACTGAATTATGCTTGGCTTAATAAAAGGGGAGAATGGGGCTAAATGCCTGAAAAATTACTTTATTCTCTATTACAATGTTAATTACACTTTTACTTGTTGCAAAATATTACCTACTGCAAAGTTGTTTATGAATAAAGCTAGAAAGTCTTTGCCAAATATCCCACAATATTTATTTTGTCCAGGCGCTGAAAGGCATCCCGAGGGAGTCGTATTTAATCGGGAGTAAAGTGGGCCGTTATGAGCTCACCCCGGATAAGATGTTTGACTTCTCGACTGAGAGGACTGAAGCTACGGTTGACAATACCTTGCGCGTACTAGGACTGGACTATGTTGACATTATTCAGGTAAAGCTTATAGATATTACGAGTACACACAGACAGCATATTGTCCGTAGGTTTTGTTAAAACGTTTAAAATAAGTACCTACGATTCATTTTTGTAAGAACGCATGAAGGAAGATTGTTTTTAACTCACACGATTTAAACTCATTTTTGTATCTGAAACCTTTGCGCGATCTCGTAAAGATTCTTGGGTCGCAAAGAGTGGCCATTTTATAAGTATGTAGTGTACTAGGTACTTACTGTCTACTTAGGTAAAGATTCTAAAGTTAGGAGCCGTGATAAATTAACTACACAGACTTTACAAACAACGGCCACACTATTTATTAGTCAAGAACCATGCTTAGGTAGGATAATGATAAGGTAGGATTTAGTCACTAATCGGCTCGAATACCTTAATAATACAAAAGATGTTCAGCTTTGTGCAGACTCTATAACTGTTTTGTAGACTTCTACAAAACAGAAAAGCTGGACTTCCCAATATCATTAGCTTTTCGCCGTTTGCAACATCTATCTACTTGTAGATGATGTCTCAAAGGGACGAGTTCAATTAGGAACCATATAAAAGAGTAGGTACCTAGTAACTTTTTCCAATAATTGCACCGAGACCTGCCGTACCCAGGTACATAATTTTTTCCACAGGTCCATGATTGCACTTTTGCACCTGACTCCATGGTCTTGAAGGAAACTCTGCCAGCGTTGGAACGCGTGGTCCGAGACGGTAAGGCACGGTACATTGGCCTCGCTGACTACGACATCGACTTGATGAAGGAGCTGATTGAGGAGACGGAGGTCAAAGTGTCCACTATCCTCTCCTACTCTAAGTCCACGCTGTTCGACAATAGACTGCAGAATTATACTAGTTTTTTCAAGGTAAGATAATAATTATGGTAACTGCATAAAATAAAAGGTGTCTATTTAAAATGTACTTACGTCGCGTCGTAGGTATTCTAGCACTCGCCCATCGCGACACCACCGATTTCTATAGAAATCGCAAATCCCAATCAAAGATGCTAATATTTTCTGTAGGCCTTTATTTTCATAGTGCCTTCATCAGACTATGGATGCAGATAGAGTGACTTCGAAGAGCTTTAGGTCTAGGTATAGCTCTGTATTCTGTATATGTATAGGGCTTTTTAGAAGTTTTTGCTTACAATGCGAGCGAAGCCGCCGGCGCGGGCGGAAGCCAGATTCCAAAATTTACCTGACTGGTCCATTGTTTGCTCGACACGAACCATACATAGACTAGATTTCAATTCAGTCACTCAAAGCCAAGTGTATGCGAGCGAACACAAGTTAATATTGTTTTAGTGTCTCTCTGATAAATCAACAGACAGACGGTATCATTGATTCAATTTAGTTAGGTTAGTTAGGACTGGAATGGTCTCTCCGATCATGACTGAAGCAGCTCCAAGCAGTGCAGTGTTTAGATAGCTAGAGCTAGAACTAATTGGAAATACCAAGACCGGTGGTGCCGTTGTCTCAGTCATAACTGGATTACCTACCTAAACCTACCTACCCCAGATATAGATAGAGTTTAATTAGCCTGTAACTACATAATACTCTTTCAGAGTAAAGGCGTTGGAGTGATCAATGCAGCTGCTACTGGTATGGGTCTGTTGTGCAACCGAGGCCCGGAGTCATGGCACCCTGCCAGCCAGGAGATAAAGGCTATCTGCAGACAAGCCTCCGAGTACTGCAAGGTAGGTACAACTAGGTAGGTAGGTACCAATATTATTTACCTACGGCCAATGAAGTATTTCACATTTGTCCGTCCTAATTTGACCTCCAAAGAAACATCAATCAAAATTCCTTCACTTACCTAGGTAGGTACGTACCTACTTGGTACTCGTACTGGGTAGGTACGGGCATTGAGTTATAAGTACATTATAACTCAATGGGTACGGGTTGCGTCACCAACTGGTAACCCCCCTGCAGTACAAACCGCCTTACAACGGGGGTTACCAATTGGTGACGCTGACTTGACTGTTAGTACCTACACGTAGAAGAAGCAACGTAGGTAAGTAGGTACGGTACTCGTACCTACCGTACGTAGGTACTTAGCGTACGTAGGTACTTAGCGTAAGTAGGTACGTTGCCACAAACTTATCTGGACCGGTGTGGCCAAAAGAGGAACTATTTTAACGCGTGAACGTATGCGTGACACTTCGAGATGATGTCAAAGTCAGTCAAATAGTAATGTCGAAATTAACAAAATCGATTTTTATTTCAATACGATCAATTATTATTCATCTCAATCGATTATCTCTCAGTTAATTGTTTTTGTAATGTATAATTTTTACTACACTCAAGTTCTAGTTTTTAGGGTAATTTAGTTTTAGTGCTTGCAACATTTAACTCTTTTGTGTTCACTTAATTTGATTACGAATCTAGAATTTTACTCAGTACTGTTATTAAACAGATTTTTGAAGAAAATGTTTATTGTTTATTTATTTATGTTTTATGGCTCGTTTATGATAATTTATGAAATCATTGACAAAAACAAAAACATATTTTTTTTGTGTTAATCGTTTAATTTTTTTACTTGATTAGATTTGTTACAAAACTGTTGTGAGCTTCGATCAGTTCGTCCGAGGTTGTGAGCTACACAACGTGAAACGAAACAAGTTCAATGTGTCAGGCATGCGTTCCGGCGGGAAAAAGACTATCGAATTTTACTGTAAAATTTATTTTTCTGTCAACACTAATAATGCGATAACAATTTTGGTTTGTCAGGTCTACAAGGCATGCAAGTGTAGGTAGGTACCTTTTAAGGTAGGTAGGTACTAGGTACCTTCACTTTGTGTTCAGAACAAAGCAGGATTGATAAAACTCTTATCCCATACAGGAGCAGAACGTGGAACTAGCTCGGCTCGCAACAAGCTTCACTCTATCCCAGCCCGGTATACACACTAATATCTGCGGCTTCCACAATCTGGAACAGCTTAGGGATACCTTGGATGTGTTGGAGAATGGGCTTACTGAGCATGAGAAAAAAGTCCTAAATGAAGTTCAAATAAGGTAGGTACCTACCTATCTCCCTACGTAATTAAAAAGTAGCACAGAATAGAGAGAGGAACCTAGAGTAAGTTCGTATGAATCAGTGGCCAACTCTGGTGACGAAGTTTTAAGGCCTCCGTCATGGCTTAACGACTTAAATAGCCGGGACCGACAATTTAACGTGCCCTCCGAAGCACGGAAGCGCTCAGATGAAAATGCCGCTGGCGGTCACCCATCCACTTACGTTTCCAATTATCACGAACAACCAAGAATTGAATTGAAGATGGCTGTAAGTGGCTGCGTAACCCATTTTTGATGAAGATAGCTGTCTCGCTCGCTCACTACCTCGGTACCTTCAAATTAATCCGCACAATCTGTAAATACTACAACCTACAAATCTGCGTAATCGATTATTGCACTGCACGTGACTGCACCCACAATTGCACCTAACTTTGTAGGGGACATAGATCCGCTGTGACTGCTGTAGCTAAGCTAAGTGTATTTAATTAAATAAATACCGCCTCAACTGTAGGTAGGTACCTAATTAATAGGTGCAAACATAGAAACTCTCAAAGGTGCAAAGCTCTATAAAGTGCAACGCAATCGCAACGTCAACACAATACATGTAGGTCTACGTACCCTAGGTACGACCTACGACCAACCAATGGTTGATGGATCTTAGGCATTCGGGAAGTTACCTAGCTGTTTCTATGCGTAAGGCGCTTTTATTGAGAGCCTATACATCTGCAGCGTTAACAATAAAAACATTGTGCTTAGGCAAGCTTAGGCTCATTTGAATCAGCTCACGGTAGGTAGGTTGTTACCTACTTTATTGACTTACCTACCTGTGTTTATTTTATTTCAGATATTTCAACAAGGATCCTCTCCACTGGGATAATGTAGAGCTACCAGCTTATAAAGAAAAGTTAAATAACTTGTACAATAAGAATTAAAAAGCTAAGACAAAACTACTTTGATACATTCCTATCCTAGTCGATAAAGACTACGGACTTATGAATATAATAATAAAAGGTATACTAAATAAAATTAACGTTTTATTTTATAAAATGGTCTTTATTGTAGGTAGATACTTAACTGAGAAACATGCTCAACGTCAAACGTGGAATGTTACCTTTCATCTCTAATACAAAATGAGATTTGACTCTTTCATACTATGTACAGTTTATGATCTAAGCCTACAGGTGACATTATGTCGTCTGTAGGCTTAGATCATAAACTGAGCATGTAGTTGCAACACAATTGTGTCCAGTTGACTCTGAGAGACATCTGTTTCAAATATGCACATGAGATAGAAAAACAAATAGTTGTCATCTCTCAGTTTTCCGTCGGCCTCGGATAAAATTTTAGGCCACGCCCATATTTTGTTAGATGTTTGATGTTAGTTGTTAAAACACAAAAACAGTGTCGCATGAGTTTTACTTTACGGCTACAGGTGACACGGGCAATTGACGAGTTAAAACAAATACAAAACAACAGCATAAATTAACTTAAACATACAAGAAAACACAGTGACTTAGTTATACGGGTATACTTAATTAACTAAAAGTTATTTCACTATAAAAAATAAATAGGAATAAAGAAAGAATAAATAATTTCTTCAGTAGTTTAGTAGGTTTTTTTATTTTTGTACAATGATCCCACTAACTTTGTTTAGATGTTTTTTAAGTTTGTGTTTCAATCACGCCTAAACCAGTGAACTGATTTTGATGAAACTTGGCATAGGTGTACATAGATAGTGACCTAAAATAGCATATAAGCTTTTCAAAATGTTGGTAGTCGCGCAGAAGCCAGTCTAAAATAAGATTTAACAAAGTTAGATATTTTTAAAGCTTTAACCACCTACCCAATTGCATTCTACTTTTAAAAAATAGTAAAACTAACAAACATAAAAAATCCTTTTTGGTTCATTTAAGATATTGATGTGTTACACGTTCCATATACTCGTACCTACCTAAGTTTTGTGAGTATACCAATATTTCAAGTAGGTACAGTCGTATGTTTTCTCACCTCTTAGGCTCAAGACAAATTGAATTCGCAAGCGACGCGGCAATTAGTTTTATAGCAAGCCATTATAAACCTTATGAACAATGTTACAAGATATAGAAACGCTTGTAGAATGAACGGGATCTGGCGAAGCCATCTAGCGGGCCGCGCTGGCTCGAGCGGTTAGGAAGAAAGATGCTATTAAACTAATTGACGCGTCGCTTGCCAATTCAATGTGGCTTGCGCCTTACTATACCTAGATACAATATAAATGTTATTTTACTGAGTTATTTAAAAATACCTACGTTTGGGCCGTTCTAATCGCTATTAGCGTACATTTAATATACGCTTTATTTCCAAATTTCATAGCTGTGAGAGTGGCCCGATATACATTTGGTACATAATAAAGATACTTAAGAATATTTTCTTTACAAATGCTTTATTTTTACTTGGCTGTTCGGGGACGTAATTGAATTTAGAACATTGCTCTGGTGACTGAATAATAAAAAGGTGAACATGTTTTGGGTATTTTGTAATAGGTTTTGTAGTTTTGAGCCTATTTTAAAGAGAGATAATGCCGTCGCTCAAGTTTTAGTTTAAGTTTAGTCAGTGAACAACAGAATCGACGCCAATGTTTATTGATTTAAATTTTAAATACATAAATGTGAGTATTGTAATCTCGAATTTAAATAATTTAAACTAACTATCACCTACATAATATACTTACTATTCTACAATTAGTTAGTCTATCTAGGATCACATGTGATTCACATTCAAATAAATTAATTTAGCGCGTAAAACACTACTTAATAGTTTTATTAAAACACCACAGTAACCATACTTATGAAAAAAAAAGAGATCCCGATATTTTGTTGAATTAATGTACTAAGAAATGTGAGATTTCGAATGTACCAAATTTTTTCTTGATTCGGCATTGTCTAACCTTATATATTGTATATTATTTTTCACTTATTCAAATATATTAAGTACGTTCTATTTTCTATACTAATATTATAAAGCGTTTGGTAAGCTGGAAGACATTTTCAGGGACCGTAAAATGCCACAATGCCTGAAAACCAAACTTTTTAACCAATGTGTCTTGCCCACAATGACATACGGTGCCGAAGCATGGACGCTCACTAAGGAAACTGTGCACAAAATGAGGGTCGCACAACGGGCCATGGAGCGTGCCATGCTCGGCATATCGTTACTAGACAGAGTCCGCAATACGGATATTCGTAGGAGGACAAAAGTAGCAGATATCGGAGACCGTATTGCGAGACTTAAGTGGCGCTGGGCAGGGCACTTGGCCAGATTTGGTGATGGCAGGTGGTGTAAGGCTCTGACCGAATGGTACCCAAGGGGAAGTGCTAGAAGCCGAGGCAGACCAGCAGCCAGGTGGGTGGATGATATAGAGGCCATTGAGGGAAAGACATGGATGAGAACCGCACAGGGCCGATTAGAGTGGCGTTTGAGGGAGGAGGCTTATGTCCAGCAGTGGGCTATAATTTGAGCTGCCAATGATGATGATGATGAATATTATAAAGAGGAAAGATTTGTTTGTTTCTATGTTTGTTTGAAATGAATATGCTCCGAAACTACTGGACCGATTTGAAAAATTCTTTCACCAATAGGCGGATGCTACACACTCGATACAGATCGTGATATTTGGATCGTGATCCAGGATCACATTCAGCGATCCGTATCACGACCCGCGATACGCGGATACTACACACTCGATACATATCGATCCAAATATCACGATCCGTATCGAGTGAGTAGCATCCGCCATAGAATCCTACATTATCCCGGATGAACATAGGCTACATTTATCCCGGGGAAGTGAAGATTTTACCGAGGGATCGCGGGTAACACCGCGGCGGACAGCTAGTGTGTAATAATCTCATTCTATGCATTATCGATTAGATAAGCAATTTATTTGCTGATTGAAGCAGAATTAGTAAAACCCCAGATAAAATAGTAAAACGGGCAAAATAAATAAATAAATGACTAGACTAAAATAGAGATCTTTAAAATAAATATTTATTAGGATCGCTCTTAACACTGGAATGAAAGAAACGAATGAATAAACAGAATTAGGAATGAGTTCATAAGAGGAAGTGTGAAAGTGGCACTAGTGTACGAAAAGATGAGGAGCAACAGATCTTAGATTAAAGTTAGTTGGTTAGGTTATGTTAGGATAATGAAAAAATTGAAAAACTACGGGCAAGGCTAGCGAGCGCAGCGAGAGTGCCGCGGAGTGCCAGAAATTGAATTTTCATCTAACATGTTAGATGTGTGTTTGTGATCTGCAATGAAAGTTACCGGCATTAACAGAACAAGTTATCGGGACTCTTTTTTAAAACAGTAAGTATTTATAATATTGGGGCAATATTTTATAAACATCTTATTTCATAAAACACAGAACAAAACATAAAATAACGTTATAAAAAAGCAATATAAGTTTTTCACGATAACAGCAAATTGAAAAGCTGACTTAAAATACTTCAATATAATTTAAATTTAACTGAAAAATAACAATAAATAATATACTGAGATATAAATTAAGTTTTTTGATTACGTAATTTAACCGATTAGATTACTTAGAACAATCTTATGATTCTAAAAAATATATTAAGGCCATGATGTGGATAACATTATTCAAAACCAACGCGAAACGTGTAGAAAATAACGCAAAACCTCAAAATGTCTCTCCAGAACTTATTGAGTTGCGACACACTGGTTTTTTAACGCTAACGATTACTGGTTTAGAGAGCTGACTGCAAAAGAATTACATACATACATACATAAAATCACGCCTCGTTCCCAAAGGGGTAGGCAGAGACCACGGATCTCCACTCGCTACGATCCTGACACACAACTTTTGCCTCATTCACTCTCATTACATTCTTCATACATGCTCGTCGATTTATGCCAGGTTTCTATATTCAACGGACATTCGTAGGTAAGAGCTACGACTCGTTTTTACATACAAAAGTTTGACAGCTAGAAACCGGGCGTAAGTTAGCTGTCAAAATTTGTATGTAGAAACGAGTAGTAGCTCTTACCTACGACTGTCCGTTGAATATAGAAATCGGGGGTTAGAGTACTTACTTACAAAAGAATTAACTATAAAATATTATACTTAAATCGAATTATTATATTAATACATTCAACTATTACACTACGTTAAAGTTATAAATTACTTTTAGTTCCCAGCTTTACTTTCATTTTAAACAACATAAACTGACAGGTCTTAATTTTTGGGTTGTAAATAGACGTTTGACAGTTTCAATATAATTCATAAGCTGATATAAGTTTTCACTTCAAAATTTATCAGCGGGTATCACACTACACGGTATTCAGGGCCCGGTAGTTAGGGAGCAAGGCTTGCCGGGCCGTCCGGCCGCCCTAGTTAGGGACTCTAAACTCTTTGTTAGGTTAGGTTAGGTTAGTTACACCACTCCTTGTTAGGGTAAGGCACCGTGAATACCGTGTAGTGTGATACGCGCTTTTTATGAAATAATGCATATCGAAAAATGCCAGAGGCCTCAGCTTTTTAAAAATAAAAGAGGCAGAAACGTTGACCTCGTTTCTGCATTAAAACATTACTCTTAACTATTCTCTTTATTTAAGCTTTAAGCAACACACTTTTTAACGAATTATTTTATTGTAAAATCACAAAATAGTTTTAAAAGAAAGTTCAAACAACAAACTCAACAAAACTCAAATTGCTTTATTAAAGTTTTAGCTCACATGTTAACAGTTTGACCGCTCAACCAAAAGTGTTCATATTTTTTCACATTTCATTTCAAATGGACGCCATCTTCACCACCTGCCAAGCTTCCGCTTGAGACTTTTTAAAGATGGCGTTATAAAATTAAAACATTATGAAAACTTACATAGAAAAATCTAAATCTACTTCCAAAAATCCTAAATTAATTATTCATGAATTTTAAGAATGATAGAAACCTTAAATTAATTTATTTGTCCAAGGAAGTTATTCACATTTATTGCAAATGGACGCCATCTTCCCATAATTTAGAGATGGCGTCAGAAAATTAAAACATTATGAAAACTTACATAGAAAAATCTAAATCTACTTCCAAAAATCCTAAATTAATTATTCATGAATTTTAAGAATGATAGAAACCTTAAATTAATTTATTTGTCCAAGGAAGTTATTCACATTTATTGCAAATGGACGCCATCTTCCCATAATTTAGAGATGGCGTCAGAAAATTAAAACATTATGAAAACTTACATAGAAAAATCTAAATCTACTTCCAAAAATCCTAAATTAATTATTCATGAATTTTAAGAATGATAGAAACCTTAAATTAATTTATTTGTCCAAGGAAGTTATTCATATTTATTGCAAATGGACGCCATCTTCCCATAATTTAGAGATGGCGTCAGAAAATTGAAACATTATGAAAACTTGCGTAGAAAAATCTAAACCTGCTTCCAAAAATCCTAAATTAATTATTCATGAATTTTAAGAGCGAGAGATCCCTTAATTAATTTATTTTTCATAGGAAGTTCAAGCCTTACGAGGCTTGAAATAATAATCAAAACATTACACAAATCAATTCAAATAAATTCTAAAAATCATTATTAAATTATGAAGGAATTTTGGAAGTATCTACTTATAACTTTACTAGAAATTAATTAAATACAAAAGAACACTGTTTCACAATATTTTGGTCGTGAAATTATTGTTGAAATAAATAATAATAATCCTAAAAACATTTTCTGATTTACTTATGAATTATCAAAGCATTTAGCGTATTAACAAAATTAAATGGACAAATTACTTACTTTTTAGATAACATCCTTTTGTTGGTAGTCAAGTCAATGCACAATTTGACGAAACCGATTGAAAAATAACTTGTGATGAATTAACTTTACATCTAAATAACCATAAACGATTTTAGGGTCTATAAATAATCATCTTAATTAATGTTTGACAAGCCACATAATTAGCGCGGCGACACGGCCAGTCTGATATGCAGTGCGTGCTCTGCAATGCTCCAGTATTTTTCTGTAAATAAAAATTTTCTTTGAGGCTGGGTACTTCCACAGTACAACCTAGTCAGTATTTTCAATATTTAATTATATGGCGATAAATGCATTGTTAAGATTAGTGCTCTGCTCACTCAACGTAACTGTAGATTGAAAATGCGAACAATTATAAACTCGATGAACTGCTCATTCCACATGACTACAGATTCTGTTAATATAAGATTATGGAGTAGGCAGGGGGACTGAAGTCAGGGCTCTAAAGGAAATGGGAAAGGTCGATGCTGTGCTCTGGGCGGTCTTGAACGCCGTGGTACACAGGGGACTATTTTTCTTTCAGGATATGAGATAGTTTGGTTATAACGCTCCACGCGTTAGTAACATCTTTTAGTTCAACAGTTTCTCTTAATATAGGATTAAGGAGTAGGCAGGGGGACTGAAGTCAGGGCTCTATCGCTCCACGCATTAGTAGCATCTTTTAGTTGATGTAAGGTTAGGCTTAGAAGGCTCCACGACTTAATTAGCATCTTTTGACGTTAACATTTTAGATTAGGTATTGATGTAGTATGAAAGGTTCTCACCGGGTATGACATAACTGCATCACTCTGCAGCCTGCGTTGTGGTTTGCAAGACAGCCACAGAAGATGGCACTGGTGCCGATGCCGTCACGGCATCAGAGGGTCTAGGTTGTTCATCGGGGGCGACCCGGCCGCCTGGACGCTCCACTAAAAAGCTTTTAGCACAAAATATTAGCTTATATTCATTCACCCATGATATTTTGATAGATATTTTGTGTTCGAGTAAGTTTCCTTCAAGGCAATAATTCGGAACATAGTCTCCGTTATGTACGACATCAATGATTAGTTGCAGCTGGGCATCGCGTTGCTGCTCTATGGGTTGTTGGTGCGTGCTGCATCCGCTCGCCCTTCCTGTAGGTACTTTATCTCAAACTAAAGTTTTGAAGATACCTACGACCAACACCTGAAGTGCTTGATGGTTCGAACTAGAGTCCATTGCCACCGAGTAAAGTTGTACAGGGGCGCCATAATGCGTGAAAGTCAAAGATATACGGAAATATCCCGCCAAGCCATTATATTGTCGAATTTGTTTGACACATGCTAGCACAGGGGCCTTAACCAAGACTAATCTTATTAGGACTGGGACGAACTTGACCACCCTCAATTAGATTCCCTAGGAAGGAGCTGAAGAGCGTTTGAAGAATAAAACATTTATCAATATTTATTGAGAAACATGATTCGCGCAATGTAATTAAAATCCTCTCTATTATGCCAACCCGACAGAGAAATCACGGCATTTGCTTATGACTTCCATAAAGTTCCATACTAATATTACTTGTAAATTTGAATGTAAATGGTTGCCTGGAAAAGATCGCTTTCAACGATAAGGTTACCAGCGACAAGGTACCTATAAGTTAAGTATTTTCGTTATATGGTTTGCAATAAAGAATTATCTAATCTAAAAGTAACTGTGTGTCTGTATGTTTGATAACCTTTAATGCTCAAACCTCTGACTGGACAGATTAAGCTGACATTTAGGCATGGTTAAAGGTTATTCCAGGAAAGGACATAGGCTACTTTTTTTTTTCTTTTTCGAGAAGGTAAAAAAAACAATAACGAAAAGATCCCACCCGAGGAACCGTGGGTCACATCGCAGGAGCGCAGTTGGTCATCTATCTACATCTGTATATAAATTACAGTTGATTAATTTGATTCGCAATCAACGGTAGAGGGGAATGGTAGCGAATAGTGTTAGGATGCTCAACGAGATGACTGGGAATGGCCCTATGCCCCTCAAGTAAGCGACTGTCTGACATCTACGCAGACTCACGCTAAGATAACATTCAGCTTCACTATCAAAAACGGCGTTTACTACTTAATCACATAATCGCATACACCTACCCTGTTATGTAAACACGAACTTGGGTGGAATTAGAGCTAATCCAAAGCATAAGGCAGTAGTAGGTCAAATCTGAATAAATAAAGACCAAGGAGGAAATAAGCTAATCTGACTCTGCTATCGGAGCAAGAGTTACGCCTTGGTGCAACCTAGTTTAGAGATGGAGTAAGACATAGACATAGACATACGTTTATTCGCAGCTGTACACAACAACAATTTTTACAAAAAAGGTACCAACAGTGAACACAGAAGAAAGAGAAAAGTACAAAAGCCAGCTGGCAATTAGGTACAATAAGCAAACTCACATAAGCATACTCTATCATGAATTTTGTCATTTTACTTCATAATATTAATGTCATAACCAAACAAAAGGTTGTGCAAATAGGATGGATACCAATAATTACGATAAATGGGGCGAGTGAAATTTTACAATATTCGTAAAATTTCATTTTATGATCTCGAAGAAACTGAATATAATAATCCAAGTAAGTACCTATAGATTTTGTTGTGAAAAATAATTTAGAATTAGCAAGAAATAAAAAAAAAAACAGTTAAAAATGACTAAACACAGTAAATACTTTTTTTTTTTTTTTTTTGACTAAAAACTTTTTGGTCAATATTTCAAAAATTTTGAGAAGAATGTCATTAAAATAATTAGTGACAGAGACGGACAATATTTTGAACATTTTGAATGATAATATTATTCGTTCATTCACTCGTTTTTATTTTAATTTTTATGGGTTGCCATAACGCACGCGCTAATCCCAATGCAAGAAATGTATTACTGATTCGAGATAACTACCGATTTATTATTATTAATAACCCTGAATTCATCATGTAACTCATCCCATGTTGTCGTAGTGACAAGCCAATTATCAGCCCAAATTTTAGCACGACCTTTCAATAAGCTAGTCACCTTCATGCGAATGTCGTATTCACTGAGTTGGTGCTTTTAGCCGTAGAGATGTGATTGCACCACTCACGAACTCCTACGTTACCGTCTGGGTCGTAAGACGGTAGAAAAATATTTGTTATCTTGACTTTATTGCAAGCCTGCTGCTGGATCAGTAATCATCTATACTAATATTATAAAGAGCTAGAGTTGTTTGTTTGAAATGAATAGGCTCCGAAACTACTGGACCGATTTGAAAAAAAAATTAAAAAAATAAATAAATTATTTAATTTTCCAATAGAATGCTACATTATCCCCGATGATCATAGGCTATATTTTATCCCGGGGAAGTGAATATTTCCCGAAGGATCGCGGGTAGCACCGCGGCGGACAGCTAGTTCACTCATATGTATTTTGCATCATGTTCAGGAAAAATTCAGGTGGTACATTACCAAATTGATGTGGTGCCATAACCAGATTAGGGGGCGCACTATTAGGATAAGTGCTTGGCTTCGTTCCACCTGGTCCATGCGAGCTCGTAGGTGGTAGGCTGTTGGTGATCAGCAATGTGGTAGCTCCCGACGTGCTGACTCTCGGCATGCTTGAATCAGGTGTATTCGGCTCAGGCTCGCTCATGATTAGACGTTGTCAGGTAGGTTCTGAAAAATAATAATGACCGGGACAGAAAGAGGGTAACTTGAGCAACAATCCACGCTTCTGATATCGAAAAATGCCAGAGGCCTCAGCTTTTTAAAAATAAAAGAGGCAGAAACGTTGACCTCGTTTCTGCATTAAAACATTACTCTTAACTATTCTCTTTATTTAAGCTTTAAGCAACACACTTTTTAACGAATTATTTTATTGTAAAATCACAAAATAGTTTTAAAAGAAAGTTCAAACAACAAACTCAACAAAACTCAAATTGCTTTATTAAAGTTTTAGCTCACATGTTAACAGTTTGACCGCTCAACCAAAAGTGTTCATATTTTTTCACATTTCATTTCAAATGGACGCCATCTTCACCACCTGCCAAGCTTCCGCTTGAGACTTTTTAAAGATGGCGTTATAAAATTAAAACATTATGAAAACTTACATAGAAAAATCTAAATCTACTTCCAAAAATCCTAAATTAATTATTCATGAATTTTAAGAATGATAGAAACCTTAAATTAATTTATTTGTCCAAGGAAGTTATTCACATTTATTGCAAATGGACGCCATCTTCCCATAATTTAGAGATGGCGTCAGAAAATTAAAACATTATGAAAACTTACATAGAAAAATCTAAATCTACTTCCAAAAATCCTAAATTAATTATTCATGAATTTTAAGAATGATAGAAACCTTAAATTAATTTATTTGTCCAAGGAAGTTATTCACATTTATTGCAAATGGACGCCATCTTCCCATAATTTAGAGATGGCGTCAGAAAATTAAAACATTATGAAAACTTACATAGAAAAATCTAAATCTACTTCCAAAAATCCTAAATTAATTATTCATGAATTTTAAGAATGATAGAAACCTTAAATTAATTTATTTGTCCAAGGAAGTTATTCATATTTATTGCAAATGGACGCCATCTTCCCATAATTTAGAGATGGCGTCAGAAAATTGAAACATTATGAAAACTTGCGTAGAAAAATCTAAACCTGCTTCCAAAAATCCTAAATTAATTATTCATGAATTTTAAGAGCGAGAGATCCCTTAATTAATTTATTTTTCATAGGAAGTTCAAGCCTTACGAGGCTTGAAATAATAATCAAAACATTACACAAATCAATTCAAATAAATTCTAAAAATCATTATTAAATTATGAAGGAATTTTGGAAGTATCTACTTATAACTTTACTAGAAATTAATTAAATACAAAAGAACACTGTTTCACAATATTTTGGTCGTGAAATTATTGTTGAAATAAATAATAATAATCCTAAAAACATTTTCTGATTTACTTATGAATTATCAAAGCATTTAGCGTATTAACAAAATTAAATGGACAAATTACTTACTTTTTAGATAACATCCTTTTGTTGGTAGTCAAGTCAATGCACAATTTGACGAAACCGATTGAAAAATAACTTGTGATGAATTAACTTTACATCTAAATAACCATAAACGATTTTAGGGTCTATAAATAATCATCTTAATTAATGTTTGACAAGCCACATAATTAGCGCGGCGACATGCATGATGATTTTTAAGGAGAACAGACATTCCACCAATCGCAGCCCGGCTACATCCGAGCGCACACACATGCGCGCTCGAATGGACTAAGTTATACAGGAAGACAGAATGAATTGAAAGGATAGTCATTATCGATTTTGTCGGGATTTTTATAACAAAACAAAAAATATCATTACATAAATATTTTTTAATTAATTTCTTGAACCCAATTTCTTTTTTATGTTGTATTTATTAAGTTAGTTTAAAATGAAAGACCCTATATTTCTAGAGAACCACAATTTTTTAGGTACCTACATTGCATTTTTCACACATGAGAACCTGGCAAGAGATACTTACATCAATTTGGTTTTGCGTTATTCATACACGTTTTACAAGTCCATCGATCTAATCCAACCCATCAATCGCATCGTAGCTCTTCTTATTCTTTGTAATCTGCGGCCTAGTTCCATTATCGGGGAATATACTCGCCATACCTAGATTTGCAATTTCCCTAAGCAGGTTTATAAAGCTCTCGTATTTAGAGAACTTTTCAAATTTATCAAAATTTATTCGTATAGTTGGTTTCTTGAATTTAGCTGTTTTGGTGTGCCAGACGAATACTTTCGAGCAGTTGTCGGCGAGCGGTTCAATATCATCGACGTTTACGCCTAGGCTGATTAAAAATCTGTCTTCTTCTAAGCCTGCGATGTAAGGCATCGTGGTAGTAGGTTTGAGGAACTCCACGTTTACTGCGAAGCCAGCCATGTCGACTGGAAAAGTTCTGGCTCCAGGCCAAGAGTCGAAGAACGCTACCACCTGAAATGTTAATAGGATTTGTTTAATACGTGTGCTAGTTCATTATCTATCGACCCAGTCACGCCAAGCTTCGATCAAGAATACGTTTCTGAGTTTTATTCATAAAAAAAAACTGAATCACGACTACATATAGGTACTGTTTTTAAAATGACGGGTTTTGGGGCAGAAACGTTCTCAGAGACGACGCACCGAATCGCAGCAAAGGACGCCATCTTTCCATCCAGCGGGGACTAGATGGAACGACGACCAAGTGTTAAAAGTCGACCGCCTGGCAACATCCAATTGAACTACACGAATGGAATGGTATCTTAACGTGCATTACCTGCGCTATAACATTTTGCGGCAAAATGGCCATTTAAGGGCAAAACACCCAAGCCCTCTAATTGATTGAAGTCCTAAAGCCAAGACACTGTAGCCTAAAACGGCTAGGTTGATTATAAAGATTAATATGTAATTAATTATAAATGCTGGATCTCGTGTGACTGAGATTATGATGATGGCGCTAGCAAAACTATGCTTGTGTTATGTAATTTAATACTCGGTTACTTTTGTGGTTTAGATCGGGTATCGTTTTGCTAAAATTATTAGGTAATCTTCTTTACTAAATTAGGTACCTACCTACTTCATTAGTTAATTGCCAACCGCTACTGATTTATGGCTTACTTAAATGCATAGAATTTTTATTGCTTACAGCAAAGGTAGGTAGGTACCGTTCACTGTCGAAGGGTAATAGAATTTTTAAAACACCGATACTTCGAAATCTCACTCATATAATAAAGCTGAAAGTTTGTGAGTTTGTTTAGATGTTTGTATGTTTGTCAATCACGCCTAAACCAGAGAACCGATTTGGATGAAACTTGGAATAGGCGTAGATAGTGACCTGGAACCAGAAGAGCAAACGCAGAAGCTTGTTTTACATAATTCCATATGCTTAAAATACAGTTTACATCTGAAAGTTTGTGAGTATATTTGGATATTTGTATGTTTGTGTTTCAATCACGCCTAAACCAGTGAACCGTTTCGATTGAAACTAGCCAACAAAATAGTTATTATTATCGATATATTCGACGCTAGTTTTTATGATAATCACCTCGATGATAATCACACAAATAATTTTTCGTATAATTTAACTGAACCGCATAACTCATTTCTATAAAAATTCAACCTATGTTGATACTTGGGTTAGTCACAAAATGTTTTCACTTTTGATCGTTGCAGGCTCTCAGAGATCAATTAAAAAGATAGCTCACCTTCCCATCCCTGACCACGGGCGATGAAACACCATATCCGCCGATCAAACCGACAGGAAACATAGACACCTTCTTCGTACTTCTAATTTCGTCGAACAGCCTCAGATCGAAGGTGTTATCATCGTCACCGAAGTACAGAACGCCGTCATGAACGTTTTCTCTTATCCAGTCCAAAGCCGCTCGACGATTAGACACGCCACGTGGAAAGTTCGACGTTTTGTATACGTAGGGCTTCGGACTTGCGATGTGGGTAAAAGGCAGCCCTGTTCTCCTGAAAATAAAGAACAAAATGCTCTGATTCTGGAGTTGTATGATTATTTCATCATTTACTTCCTAGCTTTTTCGAGTTAAAAATGTAACGTTCCATCGTTCTTATCCTAGTGGTGTAATCGTTTTTTTTCGTGAAAACTAATGAATGGAAAATAATCGTAAAATTATCGCTTAGATTTACGGCAATAACATCAGATGAAAAACCTTGCGTTATAAACTAAGCCACCTAATTGTAATGGGCAGCGCTCGTGGTCGTACTTGCTTAGTCGTTCTTGATAGATCGTCGAAGTTAAGTAACGTTCGAAACGGTCTTTAAGTGGATGGGTGACCGCCACTGGCATTTTCATCTGAGCGCTTCCGTGCTTCGGAGGGCACGTTAAATTGTCGGTACCGGCTATTTAAGCCGTTAAGCCATGACGGAGGCCTTAAGGCGGCCTAAAATCTCCGTTACCAGAGTTGGCCACTGACTCATACGAACTTACTTACTTTAGCATTAGAAGAATTTAAAAAGATTTCATACTATTAAGTAGCAAATCAGCCCAAAAAAAATACTTTCCATATTATGAAATAGTGATGAATCATTGGATTCTTTTTTTATATGATCTGGAATGATGACTTGGATCCTCATTATGATTATGCTGAGGCAGAAAATAATATTTTATATTCCTATGTATATCGATTAAAGCTTTTTCAAGAATAAAGTCGATTGTCAAAATAAGTCAAATTAGCGACGCATTTAGGACATCATTCATTGATCTAAATTAGCAACGTCTAAAGTTAAATAAACGCGTGGACGGACTATAAAAACTAAAATAAAATATGGATTTTTTCCTTGTACACTGCTGGTTATGTAATTCGGTTATGTACAAGTAACAAGTGACAAATAGAGTAGGCTATTGGAACCTTGAATTAATAATTCACATGCATGCAACTGGCACTATAATTTAAACTATGACGCTTTACCGTAAATTACCGTCTGACTCTGAATTTTAGAAACCACGCAAAACATGGCAGGCTTCCAAATACAAAAGACAAAGCTGTCGTAGTTAGGTATACTTCGTGAAATTGGAGATAGGAACGTGTGGTGTAGCGGATAAACGCATGGTCACCCATCCGTGGAATTATCAACTGACCGCTTCCGTGCTTCGAAGGGCACTTTAAATTGTCTGTCCCGGCCATTAAGTCGTTAAGCCAGGTCCTACGGCGGCCTTAAAACTCCGTCACCAGAGATAGCCACTGACTCATTCAAACTTACTTAAAGCAATGAAACATTTCGTCGAACAACCTGGAAAGCTAGGTACTTACATAGTCTATCTAGGCAAAGCCTATATTTGAGTCTGAGCCTTAAATAAATCCGTCCAGCCAGACAAGTCATGTTCGTGTGGAACTGATCAAGCATCGCGTTATTTTACCTCTAGGGTCAGAAGTAGTGACCAGGACTCAAACGGCTTTTGGAAGTTGGGTATCATTAAAGAATACCATAGCTATATAAGAATATCATAGCTTGGTGGCTTTCCACCAAAATGGGACTACGAGAAACAGTTCTCCCTCGTGGTTCCATTTTTAGACAAAATAATGAGACCATGAGAAAACAGCGAAAATTGTGTGTGTAGTACAAGGTGTGTAGTACTTTATACCATGAACACAAATGAAAGGTTGAGAGGACACTCACTAAAGCTGCATCGTGGGTCAAGTACCAGCAATCCAAGAGAGCACATTATATTGCCCAATCGCATCGTGCACAACTGGAACCGGTTCCCAGAGTCAGTGATAAGTGTCACTCTTTCAGGAATAGACTGGACAAATATTTAAAGCACACTGACAAGGACTATGATATACACGCATCAGCTCCGAGAGCTGCCTGTGTATTATAAATAATAATAGTAGGCTGTCAGTGGAAAAGAGTCATGATTGTGTTTTGTCTTACCTCAGTACATTCAGGACTTCATCAGAGCAAACCTGCTCATCATCAGCAATAATCCAATGCAGCCTTGGCACATGCATCAGTGTATGGCCTAGCCGAGTCAATTCTGGCACTTGTTCTGGCCTTGGATATGTTGGTGTGATAAAATATATCATCTTAATATCCGTCTTATTGTAAAGATAGCTTGGTTTCCGTCTGTCTATTAGATTAGTGAAGCATAACTTGTTTTTCACTTTTATTGGTATACCTTTGGTATGAACCAATGGGTTAGCACTGGAAGGAATAAAGAAATTAAGTAAGTCGACATTTTTTTATATAAATGTTGACCGTGTCATCTCTCTACGATAGATGCATTATGAGCAATTGCTTTCTAGCAGTAACCAGTTTTTCCAATACCTACCTAGAATTTTAATTCAAGGCCCATGTTGTTAGCACGCAACATTGCGACACGACCCTAAGGGGTGTAATTAGCTTCGACCAATTTGCACTAACCAAGGATTGACCTTGGTTTTATTTAATACAACTTAAAACCTACATAATTATTATTAAAAAAAACATTTAAAAATTACACTATGTAGGTATGTAAGTACGTACATCACAAAATGTGATTGTCTTGTGAGCTTCTCAGATGATATTTACCTTACAAATTTCATATTTGCCCAGAAAAACATACACAACATTACACTTAGAAATACAAACAAAGTCATAACACAAAATTTTCTTAATTTTATGCTTTGCATTATTGCTGGATTTGAGTTTTTTCTATTATTAGGCAAAGTAACCGAGCAATGCATAAGTAAAAATCGTTTTCATAATTTCCGCGAAATTCTAAAGTACTTTTCTCTATGCTATGATCACCCAACTCAACACACGCGAAAACAATGCGCACCACAACACAAACGCAATCGCGATCGGTCGCCTCGCAGGATCGGCTACAGTCAGTATTCCTAGTACGTCTGTGGCTACAGTACAGAGGTTTGTTTGTGGCTCAGATTTTTCCTGAATTTCCATCTATTTGAAAATCGCCATTTTAGCGTTGAGTGCAGCAACGAGCGTACTTGGAACTAAAATTAGAGATGGGACAGTGACGATAATTTTAGACCGGTCGATGTCGACTCGTAGCTAGGGGCGGGATGGTGTGCAATAAAAAATAATAATATATAATGCAATAATAATTGAATGTGTCCTCCGCCCAACGGAATTCGAACCCGCTCTCTCACAAAATTTTGGGTCAGACGAAGTGCAAGGCAAACTTTAATACAAGTAGAACGCTTCTGAGGAACGCATTCTAGGTAGGACACCACCTCTAAGTGACAAAATTAGCCAAGAAGAAATAAAAAGTAAGTAAAAGAGAAATAAGTCAATAATATTAAATAACGTTTATTTTAAAGTTTAATTACAGAAACTAAGCTTTTTTTTTATGCTACTACAATATGTACCTACATGAAATTACAAAATACAATAGAATCAGTCAAGCTATCCAAGGATCGTCGTAAAATAGATCTTTTTTAATTATCCTACAATGTTTATTATGTTTGTAAGTATATAATATAAACTTACAAACATAAACATTGTTTGTCCGGGTCAAATCTTGCAAGCTGAATTTGACCCACTTGCCGTTGTCAGATTGAGCTAAATTTTGGTACTTACACTTATTAGTCTTCGGCAGATAAATGAAATACAAATAGACGATTTCGTGATATTTTCAAGGATTTTTTAAACCGTTGCAGGGGTTTTTTTGGAGATCTGGGTGTATTTTTGCAGTGGTGATCATGCTTGATGTTCTCTTGAATTTGTGAATTAATCTAAGATACAGATGACGTAGCTTCATAGCGATGATCGAGCATCATATTCTCGATGATATTGATATTCTCGATACACACTATCTTGCAATATTTTGGATCGAATCTACATACCTACTACACACTCGATACGTATCGCGTGTAGTATGTAGTTTCGATCCAAAATATCGTGATCCTGGATCACGATCCAAATATCACGATAATTATCGAGTGTGTAGCATCCGCCATATGGATCGACGATACTTGATACAGATCGTGGGATTTCTGGATTTTTAGAAATTCGGCGATCCGTATCACGATCCGCGATACGCTTTATTACACACTCGATAAATATCGGATCCTGGATCACGAGCCAAATGTAGCATCCGCCTTTGCCGTTGACATTGCATTAATTAACAATATTACTTTTAGGATAATGACTTTACGTTATGTTGAACCTCAGATTATCTGTAGAAATGAACTGAGAATTGAATGAATGTTAGCACACTTGCCTTAGGCAGAGAAATGGTTAAATAGTTAGTTTTCGCCTTATTTGGAAATAGTTTTACTATCTTATTATCTTTTTCTCGTGTTTTACAAGGTTTTATTATGTAATTTCGGTGGCATTTGTTGAAGCCTTGGATAGGTACGTAACGGGAGATGTGGCAAAAGGAATAGTATTGAAGAAAATTTCTCATTTATCGAGTTTTGAAGAGACCAGGCGCCATTTTTTTCAAAACCAAATTGACAGGACTGACTGCCTGACATGATATAAAGAAAGTCAAACTTGACACTGGCAGAAATAAACTGAAATTAAAGTTAATCAATTGCCATTTATTAAAAAAAGAAGATGAAGAACGTTTACCCATTGTGTAAATAGGTATTAAAATTATCCGTAGAAAGCTCCCTATTTGCGTTGTTAATTTTAGAGTAATAAAAAGATATTTAAAAAATATATTTTTTTCAGTATAACTGCTAAAATGTAGTTATAAAATTTTACAACTGACCGGATGTTACGAGTTGCGCTAACTTCATGGTGTTTCTACATTAGGGAAGCGAACGATGAACCCAAAATATATGTATGAACATTCATTTTCATTCATAAAAACCCGCGGGGCATTGTATTTGTGTTCCTACTTCCTAGTACAATAAATTACACAAACGAAGGTACTACATTATGTAGACCAGGTACCTACATAAAATTACAAAATACATTATAATCAGTCAGGCTATCTAAGGATCGTCAATAAATTAAATTAATTAATTTTTTGTTTAAACACCTCACTTTTAAACACGCGTGGCCTTAGATCATTTTATTTGTCTGAGCGCGTGGCCGACTATAGTAGGCCATTTTGAAATGACCAATACTTTATTACATATAGTTTTAACTATTTGTTTATACTTACCTACCAGTAAATTAAAATTCAAAATCATACATTGTTTTTTTTTATTTTGTCAGAGTGGGTCAGACAGTATTGATTTATTTTGTTTCGTAATGTTGGTTTCACTGCTGATTGACGGAGGATCGCATTTTGCTGTCATCAACTTCAGTTCGGTAGTGCGAAGTGATTGCGCGTAGTGTTATGTTATTGTTTTGTGAGAAAAATTGTGAAACCTGACTAAATTCTACTCGTTTCGTTTGACTTTTCATCACAGATAATACCAAGATACTGTACTGTGTGTTTTTTCCGTGGAATATGTCTTCTCCAAGCGCGGTAAGTACCAATTTATTAGACATCAACATAAGCGTAGGGCGGTTCGTTCACAATGAAATTGGTAACATCTCTCGGTATTCAATCACTTTATTCAATAAAAACGTGGTTATTTCGTAGAAAAGCAAATACTATTAGAGGATATGGGACAATTGAGAGTTATAGCTCACCTTTGTCGGGGTTTCTCGATGGTTTCGCGTAATGCATCCTCCATATTTTAGTGCTACGTGCATGGTACCAACTACTTAGTATGGATAGATATAGGGCTTTTAGCTTGTTTGCCCACTATTTGGTAAAAAAAATAACTTTACTGCATTTTGAGGCGTGATTTGGTAAATGATCAATTGTATTCATTCTAACTTGGTAAATTTGACTATTCTGTACCCTTGCATTGGTAGTAGGTCTATAGTATGGAATTGAAATGGGACTAATAGATAGTTAATAAAAAATATGTTATCTATTGACTGTAAACAACGTTTCTAACCTCCTGTGGCTATTCTTTGTTTCTTGGCTACTTTCTAAGGTATTTTTTTTTTCTGATTATTAAAAAAAAAAGTTCATACAATTTTGCCCTTCTACGTTATAAATTTTCATCTAAACTACTTAAAAAGTTGTAACACACACAATGTTGAGATAATTATGTTCTACATCAATCTCAATGATCATTGATCAGACAGTCATAGGTTTAGTGATTGTTTGAAGCTAGCCTTATACAAGCTCTATTATTATTTATGTAGGCTCTATAAAATCAAATTATTAACATAACCTTATTTCAGATATAGCGACATAAAAACAGCTGACAACAATTTTAATTTAGGCTTCAGTTGCCATTATTGCAACTAATATGAATTAGTGCAGATCGACAAATCTATGAGGGCATTGAGCTCTAAACATGCTGTCTAGCTAATTGATGATAAAAATATTGTACTAGTAGAGATATAAAATCAAAAACTAGAATAGTGTTTGCTGATTAGAGTATTGCTCAAGAACTCATACTTATTTCACTAGTAAGGAAGGTGAAAAGTTGTATATTATCATATGAGAGCAAAATAATTTGTTGCTTGTGCTTTTGAATCTCTCACTACACTCAGAATTCTAACTTACACCGGTATTCACAAACATTACTATGAGGTTTCACAGTGCATGTGGACGCACAGGGTCCCAGAAACCTACTTGTTTTGGGACCCCGTGCGTCCGCGCGCACTTGGAAACGTCAAAGTAATGTTTGTAAATACTGGCATTAGAATCACTTGTTACTCTCTTGATTCAATTGAAGAATCCTTTTCTTGTTCAGGATGCAAACTCAGCACTCGCAACAAAAACTAATTTTCCTCTCTTGTGGTACAATGTACTATTTTCATATTATCATGAGTATGGGTTGGTCTACTATTGAACCTCGAGTTTAGAGAGTTAATCTTCTAAGAATTTTTAAGTGCATTGACAGAACACGCGATTGACGCTGTTTCTGTGACTCGGTCATCGGAATGGTTCGTTTTTTGACTGAGCAAGTGAAGCATCTCCGTTTCCAGATTGGCCCAGAAATGATTTTTTCACCTCACTAACTCAAAGAGGGCTCTATGTGAAAAAGTGATGAATCCCACTCATATAATAAAGCTGAAAGTTTGTGAGTTTGTTTAGATGTTTGGATATTTAGATGTTTTGATATTTGGATGTTTAGATGTTTGGATGTTTGTGTTTCAATCACGCCTAAACCAGTGAACCGATTTGGATGAAACTTGGTATAGGCATAGATAGTGGTGACCTGGAATAGCATATAGGCTATTCAAAATGTTGGTGCCACGCGGGCGAAGCCGCGCGCAGAAGTTAGTTTAGATGTATCCCGTCATCCCGTGGCGGGGATCGAACCCGCAACCTTCTGCGTCTCAAGCGGGCTTTCACCCACTGCGCCACCCGGTGCAATGATGCAACTTCCTCCACCTCTCCCTTTCCAATGCGGATTCCTTTACTTCTTTATACGACATGACAGTGATCTTCTCTTTTATTTGACTCATGAAATTGATTCTAGGCCTGCCTCTTCCTTGTCTTCCTTCCACTTTTCCCTGTGTAGCCTGTCACATGCGGGGCAAAAAAAAATAGCAGAATTGGTTTTCCTTATATCTTGTATCTTTTCGCTAGTAAGGTGAAAACTTGTATATATATATATATATATATAGTCCTCCTCATCGATTTCGATGACGGCGACCCTGACTATAATAAAATTAATTTAAACATATTTTTTTATTTTGCTAAATTATTTACAACTAAATCTAATTAAATTATTTACAGTACAGTTATTTGTTTTCTAGCGTGAGCCCTTATGTGACTCGCTAGACCGAACTTTGTTTTAAAGACTCTGTCGCAAGATATGCAAAAGAGTTGTCCTTGTGAATTATAGGTATAGGCATAGGAAGTCTTGGGTCTTGTTTTCTGGATTTGGCGTTTTAGGTCAATTGAGTTCAGCCGATTTTCCTCGAAACTCTTAATATTTCTATAGATGGTAGAGCGCTATGAAGACCTGTTAGAAGCGAGCTTCTCCCAACCTGTCGGGTCAATGTTGCAGGCGTTTAGGTGTCTTTTGAACACGTCTTTGTAGCGCAGATGCTGACCGCCGTGCTTCCGTTTACCCTCAGCAATCTCAGAATAAAAGACAGCTTTGGGTAACCGACGGTCATCCATGCGAAAGACGTGCCCACACCACCTGAGCTGACGCTGCATGAGCAGAGCTTCCATGCCGTACATTCCGGAACGACGCAGAACCTCAGTATTAGGCACGCGGTCCTGCCATTTGATCTTAAGGATGGATCTGAGACATCTGAGATGGTATGTGTCAAGTTTTTTAATGTCTTTCTTGTAGAGACACCATGTCTCTGCGCCATATAAAAGGGCAGGCAGGATTAACGCCTTGTAGACGTTAATCTTCGTCTCTAACTTGAGATCATGGGACTTCCAGGCACGATCAACGAGTGGTCCGAAATTGGCAGCAGCGGTGGCAATGCGCGATGGTATCTCCGAGGCTAGGGTGTTATCGTGCCGGATATTGCTACCTAGGTATTTAAAGTGTGTCACCTCCTCTAGTGGTTTCCCATCCAGATTCAGTGTATCTTTATCAGCTTCACAACCCCGGAGTGGCTGTTTAAGAATTTGGGTCTTAGTAGCACTAATAACCAGACCGAACCTTTGACAGGACAGATGTAGTGCGTCAAGATAGCTTTGGAGATGCGCCATAATGTCAGACATAAGGCATACGTCGTCAGCATACAGTACCTCTAGTACAGAGATCTGATGCACTTTGGATTTGGCTTTAAATCTTGAGATGTCAAAAACACCTTTGTCAGTCCGAACGCTAAGTTGGATTTGATCACTGCAACATTTCAGCGCGTCTCTCATCACAATTGCAAAGTAAATTGCAAAGAGTGTAGGCGCCATCACACAACCTTGTTTTACTCCACTTGTAATTTGGATCTCCTCAGAGAGTTCGTTTTCATGCTGAACCTGCGCTTTCATACCAACATGAAATTGGCGGATGAGGTTGACGAACTTCTTTGGGTATCCAGATTTTTGGAGAACAAGCCACAGGGCCTCGCGAGGAACTCTATCAAATGCTTTTTCGAGATCCACAAAGCACATGTAAAGTGGCCGTTGATGTTCGAGGCTTTTCTCTTGGAGATGCCTTACGACACTTATTGATATCGATGGTACCTCTACTGGGACGGAAGCCACATTGGCTTTCAGGTAGGTACATACTTGTAAAAACTTGTATACATAACACACGAAAGTAAAATAATTTGTTGCTTGTGCTTTCCTCGCTACGCTCAGGATTCTAACTTAGACCACTCACTACCCTCGTTGTTCGGGATTCAAACTCGGCACTCGCAACAAAAACTTATTTTCCTCTCTTGTGGTACAATGTACAGTCGGCAACAAAAGTCGATGAACAGTCTGATTTCTTATAACGCCATTTGTTTTCGATTTCTAAGAAAACATAAACTTTTCTTGGGAAATTAATGTGCGCTGACACTTATTCTTCAAATATTTGTCCAAATTGGAGAAGGGTCAGGTCAAAAGTACCCTAAACCGACGAGCATGTATGAAGAATGTAATGAGAGTGAATGAGGCGAAAGTTCTGTGTCAGGATCGTAGCGAGTGGAGATCCGGGGTCTCTGCCTACCCCTTTGGGAAAGAGGCGTGATTTAATGTATGTATGTATGTATTTGTCAAAATATTGGTCACTAGCTGTCCGTCGCGGTGTTACCCGCGTTCCCTCGGGAAAACATCACTTATAGCCACAAAATATAGCCTATGTTCATCAGGGATAATGTAGGATTCTAATGGTGAAAGGATTTTTAAAATCGGTCCAGTAGTTTCGGAGCCTATTCAATTCAAACAAACAAACAAATCTTTCCTCTTTATAATATTAGTATTGACTAACTAGCGGGTAACACCGCGACGGACAGCTAGTATATTATATTAGTATTATTAGTACAGACAGCTTTATTATATGAGTGGCATAATGTTACAGATTTTGAAATATTGCTGACTGTACTATTGTCTGTTCATCAGTCAGTATTTTGGTATCCGTAGTTTTTCCTTTGGCTTACAGCCACTTACCCTATATCACATTTATAATGCACTTGCTCTACTTATGACTTCGATCGCACTTTCATTCGCCTATTAACTATTCGGTCCGGTTGTGCGCTTAGAAATGTCCAAATCGAAAGCTTTCATAATACTAGGGATATCTATGCTTCAGTAAGCAATTCAACCTATCTTTTATGTAGACGGAACCTGACCGATGTGCCGAGTTTCAATTCAATCGGCCTATTTTCTTAGGAGTTCTGTAGGACAGCTCCTGACCCCATTATTAGATCACATGTCGCTGTCACCAATTATTGCATTGTCACTGAAGACTAATACCAACAATAAGTGTACCAACATACAGCTCAATTGAATACCGGCGGGGAAGTGGTCAAGTGACTTCCGATATTTTACCGGGAAAAACGTTCTGTGCCACTAATTCGCATTTTTGAGCTTCTGACTTTCGATATTTCTAAGCATTTGGTGTAAGCATTTTATCTATATCTGAAGCAAATTGAATTTACATACTTATGATTAAAAATTGATCCGGTGGTATTACATATATCCCAAGGCACCACCCCACTACCATACGAAATTATTCCCCTGTTTTATCTCTCGCAATCATCAAGTATACTACGAATAAAATACGTAATATTTCGTATTTTATTTAATATTTTGGCACGTCCGCGTCGGCACGAAGTATGGATAGTGTGTTTGTTGTTCGCTTACACCCCATCCCACTTTCCCACTCATATAATTATGCTGAAAGTTTGTGAGTTTGTTCAGATGTTTGTGTTTTAATCACGCCTAAACCAGTGAACCGATTTGGATGAAACTTGGAATAGGCGTAGACCTGGAATAGCATCTATTCAAAATGTTGGTACCACGCGAGCGTAGCCGCGCGCAGAAGCTAAACAAATATTTGGCCGAATACAGCGTAGCCGCATAACAAGTAATAAAGGGTGCTGGCGGCATAAGAGAATTATAATCATCTCCATGATACATAAGTTCTGCTTATATTGGGATCCGATGATGCTGTGCTTCAATTCAAAGCAAGCTGAAAAATGCACTGCTACATTTTACATACTTTAATCTCTTCTATTGACAGGTTGCAAAGGCCATCGCTATTCTACATTTCTGCTAGCCTTAAATAATAAATCTTCTGTTTTCATTAAGACACTGAGCCCTTAAAGCAGTAGCCTAATCATAGTAATCTGAAGTCGGTCCCCTCAACTCGACATCCGTTTGCGAAGATTCAATATCGTCGCCCCTCACGCGAATGCACTAACATTGCACGTTTCCGATGTATCTCAGCTCACACTCACTGACACAATAATGCTTTGTTATTTATCGCATCTTGCTAAAACAAAAGCTAAGTAAGCGCTTTCCGAAGCGAAATCTTCTTTAGGTGCGTTGCGCATTTTTGAGATGAGGTTAAATTCTTGGATTCGCCTCGAAAAAGTCACGTTAGCTCACCGGCACCGACCAATATTTGTACATTTCTAAAAGCTCATTTTATAACTAAATGGGTGAATAAACATGCATAAAAGTATGAAATGAAATAGTTTTTGAATTGTAGAATATAAGTAGTTCAGTGGTGTCATTATCTTTCGAAATTTCTGACGATTAAAAAATATACTAGGCTCCTAATTGTTAATGTTATCGCTTATCTCGGCACTCCCGGCAGTGCCACGGTTTTTTAGGGTTCCGTATCCGAAGGGTCAAAACAGAACCCATTACTAGGCCTCCGCTGTTTATCCGTCCGTCCGTCTGTCAGAGTCAGAGGGCTCTATCTAATGAACCGTAAAAGATAGACAGTTGAAACTTTCACAGAATGTGCATTACTATTGCCGCTGTAACAATAAATAATAAAATAAAATTATTATTATTTTCTGGGTTTTTGTTTTTCTCGAAATTAAACATTTCGGTATTAATGATACACACACAGGCCTAGCCTAGACCAAGTGGGTATCATTTGTGAAATTATTATTACTATCTTCCTGCATAAACTTTCGAACAGTCCGACATGTATTTAGGATAGCAGCCTTCTGCATAGTTATATAGAAGTGCTCTCAGGTAAGTCAATTGTTTTTAGGGAGTTAATTATGTGTTTTGGGATGACCCCTGTGCTGGAGAGCACCAGCAGTACTATATACACTTTGGTCATTTTCAAAATTCTTGTTATATCGTCTTTTAGCTCTGTATATTTATGAAATAGTTTTTCGGATGTTGTGCGTGTTTGGAAGTGCAAAATCTATTAGATGAACTACTTTATTAACTGTATCTACTCGTATTAGTGTAATGTCAGGTCTGTTGTAAGAGCCCTCTATGCTGCTCAGCTCTCTTCAATGCTATTGTAGTCCAGTCGGCACGGAATTTGGCGAGCTCGTCCCTCCATCTTGTTCGTGGTCTGCCGCGACGTCGTCGCAACGTGTCTGGGCACCATTTCGTCGTCAGTTTGGCCCACTGGTCTTCTTACATGCGGCAAGGCAAACATGGCCCGCCCAGTCCCATTTAAGCTTGGCAGCTTTGTGGCTAATTTGGCGATGTGTGTCTTGTGAGCGCAGCTCGGTGTTGCGAATAAAATAAATAAAATAATATGAAAATTAAAGGGGGCTCCCAAACAAAAAACGTGTTTTTTTTGGCTATTCTCGCTCTTAGTTGTCAAGGCTATCTCTTGAACCATAGTAGGGAGAAACAAAAGTTTATAGAAATACCTAAGTTTAACAGTTCAACTGAACAAATACTAAAAATATAGTAAAGTTGAAACTTTAAGGGGTGGCATGCGAAAAAATTTATGTTTTAAGACAATATTTTCTGATTTTCGCATCCATCTCAGATTTCTTGTATTTATTTTAGAATCATTATACTTAAGTACTTACGTGTACCCTACCCACTCTTATGTTCACGCGTCGCGCCCTCTGTTATTTTATCGCCAAATTAAATTGTGATTTAGTGCCATCTTGCGGACAGTTTAAGCCGACGTTAAAGGTTTCCCTTTCTACCCGTGCCAACCAACTTCGGTTTATTGGGGGTTGCAAAATATTCTGGAACTGAAATGTTGTCGGAAAATTCCACTGGCGCTAGTATCGCGATGGGTAGTTTTAAACAATTTTATAAATGAAGATGGCGCTACAATGCTACTTTTACGTTCCTTGTACGTATTAAAATCTAAAGTAAAACTTACGATCGTACGTCTGTACGATTATTACAATGTGTGTGTGTAATAGAATAAGGTTCTCACATCTGGGGCATTCCATGTAAAAGAGAAAAATGACTCAATTTTTTTAAATTCATTGAAATG
Organism: Epirrhoe alternata; assembly: GCA_963565295.1. NCBI lineage: Eukaryota > Metazoa > Arthropoda > Insecta > Lepidoptera > Geometridae > Epirrhoe > Epirrhoe alternata. Next base: position 10,537,448 of record OY751375.1, read on the forward strand.
TTTATAAGTAAACAATGTAATCAAAGATGAAACTTGATCGGAAATCCGAGGTTCAACTCCATTGGTCAATTTGTTAAGGAGTTCCGTGGAACAGCTCATGACTATCATCAGATCAGCTCGCTGTCACCATATTATTGCAACAATGCAATAATAAGTTCTCGGTGACAACACCGAGAACTCATAAGTTTACCAAAATAATAATAAGGATTCAATCTGAAGCCTGGAAGTGGGTCAATTTAAGCATGCATGATTCGACCCGGAAAAACATACATACAAACATTGCAAGTTAATAAAAACCTTTTAAAAAACTAGGTACTGTCGTATAGCTAGTAATGCTTTTGTTGCAGTTGCTGTTTTACGGCATGCATCAGGGTCTGCCTCAAGCTGGCTCCAAAGCCTGCCTAGTCTAAGGAGGTTGGACGATTTTCTTCGGACATTGGTACCCCGGAGTGGAAGGCGCCACGTGTGGGCCTGCGTATTCCTCGGGGCAGGCGCCTGGCGCCGCCCCAAACAAGCATAAGTAAGTTTTATAGCCATCTTGCGATTTTGTTATTATATTTTTATGATGTCTGTAATATTGTTTGAAATGCGCTTATAAACTGTGTATCGAAAAATCACCAAAGAATAAACCCCATAATTTTACATGTGCGCAATAAAATCACAAAACTGCGTATCAATCAATAATGCAATGAGCTTATCTGACAATTAGAGCGAATTTTACGTCGAAGCACTACTTCATGCATAGGTAGAATGTGCGTATGTGCAGCGTGCACTAGGGTGGGTCATTTTTGTATTTCTAATATGATTAAATTGTGTTCAAGGTACCAATAAATGAAATGTGCAAAATATTTTAAGTTTCCAATTTAATTTACTGCCTCCAGATTCACTTTTAAGTTAAGAAATATCTCGTACATAGGGGAAATTTTAAAATTGTGTTTTACTATACATTTTCGACTTATTCACACGTAAAAAAAGCCAAATCAGCAAGCGAAAGCTTCATTAAGGCCCAAATAGAATATCGCCAAGTTAAACCAAAAAATTACAGCAAGAGATTTTTGATTCGACAAGGTATCAAAATGAAGGGAATTAAAAGGAGATTACAAAAATATATTTTTTTATATGTAAAAAAAATCTGTCTGTCTGTCAAGACCCTTTATCCCCGTATCGATACCTATTTCCCTGTATCGAGTTAAAATTAAAATCGTATAGGTACTCAAGTTTACGGTCCCTTTGAATTTGTGAAAAAATCAAACTTCTAAGTAAACGCAAAAAGAAGATTCGGCCGTTTATGCCGCAAAAAAAACGTATATATATTCATGTTTACGATGTATGATGAAAATTAAAATAAAATCTCTTCTTATGTATACCTAGACCTACCTAATAACTTTGGTGTATGTAAGTAGGCCTAACAGCTTACACTGTTATACGTACCCACTTAGTCCTTGGTACGGAACTCTCGGTGGGCGAGTCTGACTCGCACTTGTCCGGTTTTTTAATTGTAATACAAAATGGTTTTCTCAAAATAAAAATTAATTTAAGTTTTGAGATCAATCCGGAGGCAGAAGATGTATCCAATCTTTACTTTTTTTTTGCATGTGAATTAAAGTCGTACCATATTACTTTTTTCGCTATTACTTAATTAAATAATAAGACAAATAATCATATATTGGCGGCCCACCCTAGTGTTCACGCAGACATCTTTTATCGTAGTGTGCGGCACTGTATTTAACACAAGTAAACAGGCGATACCACCCCATTCCACAGCGGGGTGTGTGTAGTGGAGGGGTGAGCTCCATCCAGCCAAAGGCTATCTAGACTGTCAGTCGTCTTGCATCGCCTGCATTAGATGACCGTGTGCTCTCGATCGGAACTCACCGTAGTGAAATCCGAAAATCCTAAAAGTAAAAAGCAAAAATGATTGTGACAGTTTGTTACATTGTGTTAGTTACGACAGATTATATCAATTTGTTTACTACGTTTGTCATTTTATTACTTATTATGTATGTGCTGCTCGTGATCTCAAATATACTTAACAATTGAAGTGTATTTTTTTGAGATATTGTTGTGGTGGATTGACATTTGAACTTTTTTAACTGAATCATAAACATTTAAATTGGCGTTGTTGTTGAATCGATTCCATTTACAATATTTCAAGATGCTGCGAAAAATTGTAATACTGTAAGTAAAGCATATTATTTTATGAGGCTTCATTCTAGATTGTTTTTTTTTGTGATGCGAAAGTTTTTTACTTGTTGCATTGCTTTTTGGATTTACATTTTCTTTCGTTTTAGTTTCGGTTCTTCAAGCGAATGTGTTCATTCACCTAGTTATTTATTACTTTAGTCATTTATAGTGTTATTTTTCATTAAGTAGTTGGTGCTTAAAATATTATTATAATATGAAAAAACTACAAGCAGTCATCGAGTTTAGGTGTAATTAATAAACAAAAAATTTGAAAAGTATCCTTAGTAGGTTACTTTTAAGCAAAATTATTAAATTTTGATGTTACTTTGAGCTATTATAAAGAAAGCTCCTTGTACGTATTCCAAGCCTATTGTATATATTTTTAAAGATGTTTAAAGGCTTCACATCTGAAAACCAAGCAATTAAAGAAAATAAAATGAATGGTCCTCTTGCTTTTGAATACTAATTTAATCGAAGAGTTTGCTGCTTGTTGTTTGGTCTTGTGTCCCCTTAATTTAGTAAAAGATACATAGCTCTTTGAAGGCTTTCTGTATACTTGATCTACCTTCGTCGGAGTTACTTATACAGGGTAGATCAAGTACTTATCCTGTATAAGTAATTTTGACAAAATCGAGCACGTTACTCCTAACATGACTTTTCGATAACTCTCACGGTTTCGATTTACTCTCAGTAGCACTGAAAAAAAACTCACTCTGATCTGTATATTAACAAGGTTAAATTTAGTAGTTTGTAATCTTTTTAATATAATGGTATATACCTTCCATAGCTACGCACTCAATGCATTTAAAGTTGTCCGTGGTAAAGTATCGTGGTTCAGCTTTTTAGGTGTTTTTGTCTGATTTAGGGTGATTTATACCGCGCCATTGCTTCCACGAGTCCGTGGAACATTTTTTATGTATCCGTTCACATTATACGATCATGATATGCGGATACGGCGTATCGTGGCTTAAACCTATCTTGTGATTAATAGTTTACGAAGTCCAAGTTAGGTTAGTTTTTAATTTACACAGCTATGTTCAAGCTGTAGAATTTTCTTGCTGTAGAATAAATAACGACAGCTCCAAAACGAAGACAGAGGCAGAGTCAGTTCCACACGTATTGACCTTCAATACGTGTGGAACTGACTCTGCCACTAGTTCCTTCACAATGTTATCCTACACCGTTGAGAGCAATGGTTAATATCCGCATAAATCTAGAATGAAACATCACTTAATGAATGACCGAAATTAAAACCTTAGAGCAAAGGGGTCGGGTCAAAAGCTAAAAGTATATCCCACTAGGCCACCTTATATTAGTAATCGCTAAACCACGATAATTTTCAGGGCATATCTTTTCCCGTTGCTTGAGTAAGCATTTAGGTTTTAGACCACTTAGACGACTCTGCTCCAACACCGCTTCCACCCAACACCGCCCTAAAACTTCAGGCAGGCCTTCCTGACTTTTACGATATCCTCCGTGCTCGGATCGCGTCCTTTTAGGCACGTCACGGGCATCTAACAATATTATTTTAAAGATAATCGCTGAATGACCGGATAATGGTTTTTATCGTCCCTGGATATTTGTGCACCACAGCGTGAATAAAAAGTGGCTTCTACATAATATAGTTTATATATAAGCTTATAATATAATACATGAATTATATATTTTTTTGTTAGGTCTCTAGCTACTACTACGAGTACTACTTGTATTGTATCTAATGATATGGATTTTTGTATTCTGAAATATACAATTATTTATTTATTTAAACTAAGACGACAACTACTGAGCAGTCTGATGGCAGCAAGTTCGCTAACAGCGAACTGTCGGCTAGCTTATGTTATCAATGTAAAGTATAACTCTTTAGTTATACTTTACTCTTTAGTAATAGGTATTTAAAGCCCAAATTTGAATTATAATATTTATTTTGCCGGGTGGTAGCGGAGTCGTCTATGTGAGCCTGTGAACCTTTAGATTGCAAACATCGTAAAGACTTGATCAAATGCAAAAATGCAACAACACACTGAGACAAACGCACATACTACGAGTTCATTTTTAGGGTTCCGTATCTCAAAAGGAAAAAACGGCACCTTTATAGGATCACCCTGTTGTCCGTCTGTCTGTCAAGACCATTTATCTCGGGAACGCATATTCGTTCAAAAGTTTTAAAGAAAGATCTGTTACAACGCCATAATCATGTACGAGCGTTTGTATGAAAAGTAAGACGAGTTGTCCGCCCTTAAACGATGATTTCTAAGTTAGCCAATACAACCTAAACTTGCCTGTTCTAAAATCTACACCCCAGTTACAGTCGTCGAATAAACGAACGTCTTACGTATTAAGAAATGAGATGAGTACATTTTGCTTTCAATTAGGTACTAATAGATAAAGAACTCTGCACAGAAAACTAAAAATATTTATTCATAAATTGATGCCATCAATTTCAGTAAGATCATATTCTCTAATATGTAGAGAACATTGACGAAATAATTAATATGTCAATGTAGAGTATTTCAGTTACTACAAAAAAACAGCATCTGGATAGATTAAAAAGTCGGCGTAGGTGCGTTTTAGAGCTCCGCGTTAAGTTTGTAAAATCGGAACGGAAATATGTCACCATCGCCAAGCTCATTCATTACATTAAGTAGCGCAGCGCGGTCGCCTCTATTAGCATTATAGAAATAAAAAATTGCTTAGAGCGAATAATTGCTGTAAAGCTAAATACACAAGCAAGCATAGTGTCATCGCTTTATATCTTACTTCCCACTCATATAATAAAGCTGAAAGTTTGTGAGTTTGTTTAGATGTTTGTATGTTTGTGTTTCAATCACGCCTAAACCAGTGAACCGATTCGGATGAAATTTGGAATAGGCGTAGATATAACCTGGAATAGCATATAGGCTATTCAAAATGTTGGTACCACGCGCGCGAAGCCGCACGCAGAAGCTAGTAGGAACATAGATGCGCGATCTTGTTAGATTTTATAAATAAATAAATAAAAAGTGCAAAGTAAATAAATAAGAAACTTGAAAAGTGAATATGAATAGCTTGAGTTCCTCAGACAGAACCGAGTAATTCAACCTAGGTACTGGATTCTTGAAACTTTGGAGAAATCCTAACCTATTAATGTGATGTTACAGTAGTTTTGTTAAAATGAGGTTGTATTTTATGCGGTTTTATAATGTAAGTTATATAAAAAATTAATAGCAACGCACGGGTTTGTTCAATTTGAACTATACTTTGGTGATTTTTTGATATAAGTGCGGTTAAACTAAGTACGCCTCCATTGAAGCTATATGCATGAAAACCGCTTAATTAGATTATAGTGATTTTTTGTCGTGTCTACAAATTAGAGGGGAATGCATAAAACAAAAGGATACTTGTTTGTCTAGATATCCTCTTGATGGCTTTTTGACATCGGGACGAGGCAAATATGATGTAGATATTGCATCTCACCGTCCAAGCCTCGAAATTGAAGACCATGGTTTTGTTCTAACCAAGTAAGTGTTACCTGCTATTCATTTTATTTTCGTCTCATCATAATATTATATTATATATATTCCTTTCCCAGCTGCCGAATACTTGAATAATTTTTCATACTAGCCCATAGTTTCCGCATCATATGCATCATGTAAGCCGATCTGGAAAGATGATTCATGGTGAAAATATGTTTAATTACCTTTGCACGACTAAACTATCAAAAATGTCCAATTAGAACTAATGATCAACAGACGGATGAAAGAAGAGTGCATGTTGCGGAAATGCGAATGTTGAGATGGATGTGTGGAGTTACAAGAATGGATAAAATCAGGAATGAGTATAATAGAGGAAGTTAGAAAGTTGCGCCAGTGACGGATGAGTTGAGGAGTTGTCATGGTATGGCATGTTATGAGGAGGGAAGAGAGTCATGTAACGAGAAGAATGTTAGGTTTGAATGTGGAGGGATGTAGCAGAAGAGGCAGACCAAAGAAAAGATGGATGGACTGTGTGAAGAATGATATGGGTAAGAAAGGAGTGAGTGTTGAGATGACGGCTGATAGAGCAGAGTGGAAGAGGAAAACCTGGTGTGCCGACCCCACATAGAAGTGGGATAAAGGCAGGGAAATGAATGATGATGAATTTTGTCCAATATGAATTTTGTCTTGATTTAATGAGGAGAGTTACAAATAAGTCTTGGTGGTCTGTAAAATTTAAGTCAAAATGCAGTGTCGTTAAAAATTACATTCGTTTTAAACAAGTGATTTATTTACAGAAACTAAGCTACTACAATCTATTAATATAAGAATCTTTGTCCTACCTGACTGACTAACTGACAAACAATGTACAGCCTAGGCCGCTGGTCGTAGAGACTTGAAATTTTGAGGGTATGCCCGCCTTAGGGCGTAGGGGTGTACTAAGAAGGGATTTTTAGAATTTCAACCCCTAAAGGGGTGAAAAAAAAACAGTGGCACTTCAGGGAGTGCCGAGAGAAGTGAAAACTTGAACAATTAGGTGCCTAGTGTATTTTTTGAATCGTCTGGAAATCGAAAAATATCGAAAGATAATTACATAACCTGATTAGTTATAAAATGAGCTTTTTGAAATGTAAAAATATTGCCTTAACAGTTTACCAAGTACAGAACTAGATGGTGCTACAGGTAGGTGTCGGTGAGCAGTCATGTGACTCGCCCGTGACCTTTTCGAGGCGAATCTAAGAATTTATTCTCATTTCAAAAAATACCCAACGCGCCTTAAGAAGTTTTCACTTCAAAAGGGCTAAAAACGTTTGTATGAAAATTCATATTCATACAAACGTATGAATATAATATGGCACTTAGAGACTTGAAACTTAGAATTATGTTTGTTGGACCATTTTAATGAAAGTCTGCATTCAATAAAAAGGGTAGGTGGTGTTAATGTTTGTATGGGGTTTTATGAATGTGTCAAAGTCAAAGTCAAAAAGCATTTATTCAGTAGGACCGCTGGGATCACTTTGTCTTAAAACTAGGTGATTTTACTCCTGTTCCTTCGCGACCAATACCGTGAAGAATCAGGGCAACAAACACGGTTTGGGGCCTAGCTTTCTTTTAGGTGATCCATCTTAAATCTAAACGTATGATAACTTAGGTGGTACCTACCTACCAATTGCTTAAATTATATAATACAAGATAGCAGACATTGAGGACACATCAGCCGTCGAGGGGCAGAGCGACATCAGGCCACGCGAATTTATCATTAATATAATCCTTAAGTGAATTATAAGCTTTTTTTATAAGAGTATTTTTTATGTAAGTTTTAAATCTTCGAATAGGAAGTTTAGTCGCGTTTTTAGGAAGTTTTTTATAAAAAAGTATCGTATTTCCCATAAAAGAACCTTTTACTTTTTCTAATCTAAATTTAGGCAAATAAAGTTTATTCTTATTTCTCGTGTTAATGCTATGCACATCACTTTTTTTCCTAAAGTTATTTATATTTTTATGAGTATACAAAATGTTTTCATAAATGTACTGGGAAAAAACTGTTAGAATATTTATTTCTTTAAAACGTTGTCTCAGTGAGTCCCGTGGTTTCAATTTGTAAATCGCACGGACAGCTCGCTTTTGCAAAACAAATATATCTTGACTATCGGCTGCTTTACCCCAGAGAAATATACCGTATGACATCACACTATGGAAGTAACTATAATATACTATCTTAGCTGTCTCTTCGTCAGCCAATCTCCTAATCGTACGAACTGCATATGCGGCGGAGCTCAGTCTACCTGCAAGTCTTTCAATGTGAGCTCCCCACTGCAAATTGGAATCAACAGTTAGCCCCAAGAAAATAGCGGTATCGACCAGATTGAGTGCTTCCCCATTTAATTCAATTTTTGTTGCTTTGTGAACCACGTTAGGCAAAGTAAATTTAATACATTTAGTTTTCTTGGCATTAAGTAAGAGATTATTAGCCGTAAACCAGTTTAAAATTAGAGACAGAGACGCATTAACATCATCGTACTCTTCTTTATATCTATCAACTTTAAAAACCAAAGAGGTATCATCAGCAAACAGAACAATGTCACACATGTCTTTTACAAAAGAAGGGAGGTCATTTATATACACTAGAAACAAGAACGGGCCCAATATCGAGCCTTGTGGTACACCCATGTCAATAATTGACCCTGAAGACCTTTCGCCACCTACATCGACCTTAAGGACTGTGTGGTCCGATTTGCTTTCAAGCAAATCGGACCACACAGTCTGACACACTGACACCGAGTTTCAACTCGGTATCAGTGTTAAGTATGGTGTAAAGTTACGCCGGGTGTAACTTAGGAGTAACCATACAAGTTTTGGAGTTTAGACCTGGCGTAATTTTACACCACGTTTATTAATAACGGCCTGAGAGTGTGCAACAGACTAGGAAACGGACTGAGAGTGTGTGACGGACTGGGAAATGGACTGAGAGTGGGCAACGGACTGGAAGTAGGCAACGGACTGGAAGTAGGCAACGGACTGGGAGTTGGCAACTAATATTATTATAAGAATTAATGTTTGTTACCACCACGTTATCTCCGTGACGACGTAACCGATTGTGATGAAATTTGGAATATAGATGTGTTTCGCGAACTAACCCTAATACCGAGCTGAGTACAAGTTTTTAATGTATGAATGCAGCTTTCCTTCTCGTACTAAAATCGATGACATGGTTCTTAGGAACAGATCTTCGTATGCCTTATAGTTTCAGACTTTCCTATACTGACCAATCTGAATGTTACAATGTTGCTTGTAAAATAAAATACTCCATAACATCATGAGTATTAATTCAAATATAATTCAAGTATTCGGCCGCTGAAATTGATGTTTCTATATATTTAGTCTCCTTAGCCATTCTGCCTTATTATTTCTTTTTGAGTGTTGTTTTTATTTCTCCCTTTTAGAGTTGAAGAACTAAACACCATGATTTCTGGAGAAGATGAATCTTCGTCTGTTTTAAATGGAAGACTAAGACCTCGGAAATCAACTGCCAATATCCCGAACCCCCCGAACAAATCCACTCATAAAACAGAAAACAAGGTAGCTCAGGACAAAATCAAGAGAAATAGCACCCCGTCCAAAGCATCGCCAAATAAACAAGATGATCTCACTTCCAAGGCTGAATCTTCACACCATGCTCAACTTCTTTGCCCATATTGCGATAAAACGTTTACGACCAAACTCTCTGTGTCCAAACATACTCGACGAATTCACCTGTCTACACCCAAACAAGACAACTTCATTAATTGCCTCTTCTGTAATCACTCTGAAACGGCACCTACCGAAATTATTCGACATATGGTCGACAGTCACCCTAATCAATACTTTGCCTGCCTCGACTGCAACATCAGATTTTTGTCTACATCCGAACTGGCAGAGCACAAAATTAACGTCTGCGAAAAACAAAAACAAGCATATCGCAACAAGTTGCGACAGAAGACTTCTTCTGTATCAAAGAAAGACCAAAAAAAGATAAGAACGGAAGATACTCAATACTCGAGAGGAAATGAAGAACTGAAACGTGAACCTGAATTTAACGGATTAGTCATTTCGTGTGAGCTGAAGTCATCGCATGCTCACGATGCAATAGACATTGAAGATAATATAACTACCAACTTAATTTTGCCGTCGAACATCGGCAATTCTGTTTTGGAGAAAAATGCAGTGTTAATACTGGATGACATACAATGGAACCGGCACATTCCGCCAAACTTTTCGTTTCGCAATGCGGACGCTGATCAGATTCTATCGAGGCTCGGTGTGGTGCACCGCTCACCGCGGGTCGGTGAGTCCACACGACGTGAGTGGTTGAAGATGATTGATGTTACAAGCCAAAAATTCGAAAAATGTTTCGATACTAACTTTTACTCTCGGGTTGCAAGTAATGTTCAACAAAACTTAGCCAGATTTTTAGACGGATCATTCAATTTCAGTCCTGATCCCGATAAAGTTATAAAGACTAGAAAGTCAAAAAGTAGCGCAATTATTAATACTGCTGAGGGGTTTCCCATACTCTTACCTCACGAGCAGTATTCTCGCAATAGATTTGATGGATACATGCCCAGAGCTTTAGCACCTAAACACAAATGGAAGTGGGACAGTACCGAAAATGAAAAAAACATAATATTCGATCCCAGTGTAATTAAACGAGACAGTCATGTGGATAACTGTATCATCACATTGATCTCGAGCTTGGATATATGGACTCAACTACGAATGAGAAGTAGGTTTGAAGGAATTTTCTGTAAAGCAGCCATTGAAAAGTTCGAAAAGCAAAATATTATTGGTAGAGAACTGAAAGAGATCTTGGAGAGTAGAGAAATTCCGTGTTCATCGTCGCAAATAATCGAATACCCACATACAAGCAGTAGTGTGGATGCCCCTGCTGCTGTATTGAAAGACTCTACTGAATTTCCGAGTTTTCTTGGGCTTTCGCCTCGAGTGAGCTCAAGCGAGGGCTTGGTGCAGCCGGCGGTTCTGAGCGGCGAGTGGGTACGGCCGCGCTGCTACGTATGCTGCGCGTGCGGAGACCAGACGCGAGATGCACGCGCTCTCTCCGCGCATATGGCCTCGCACCATTCCAACGCTCAAGTACAGCACTACGAAATCGTCGGAGAGTCTCTTCTGAATGCGGACATACTGAAGCACTTGTATGTGCCGCCGAGTCAGATGTCCAACAGAACCAGACCGATACGGGGGTTCAGGGATTGCACGAAGTGCAAAAAGTCAGTCACCATGGAGGATTTGCACCAGCATATGCTAGACTGTGCCGGGGACACACCGGCTGTGCGCAGAAAGTGCCGATCGCGACCATTCGGTGTGCGCAGACGCCGACCTCGTATACCGGATAATACTTTACGGAAAAAGATGAGAAAGGACTTAAGGACAAGGCATAATTCAAAAGCCCTCCACAGAACGAGACCTAGAATCAGAACTGAAGTTGGAGATGGTAAGTCGCCTCGAATTTTACTTTATTTTTGTTTTGACGCTTTATATCTTCTTATATAGAAATTTAATTATATATATGTATGTAACCGTTTATTTATATACTTACCTATATTGCGCACATTATATAACCCAAACATCATGCCATTTTTAGCCACTAACGATTTTTTCGTTGATGTATTAATCACCAGTCATAAATAGTTTAGTTTTTATTTTATACTCGTAGTACACAGTAGTAGTCGATAAGCCAATAGCCGTCGATGGTGATAGGGCTAAATACTTACAAGGGCTTAAACATGTTAAATAAAATATAATACCAAATCTGTGTAGGGTTCCGTAATTACCCGTTTTAATGTGCGTACATAGAAGAGGTCTTTGTGGATTAAAACTAACAACTTAATCTTAAGTAATTTTCCATGCTTTTTTACGATTTTCCCTTTTTACTCGCCTGTCAAAAGAAGGGTTATGTTTTTCGCGTGTATCTTGTATGTATGTATTGTATGACTTGTATGTATGTATGCAATATGTTTTCTTTGTACCCTCGTACCTTCCAAACGACTGGATGGATTTCGTCAATTAGGGTATCGTTAGATTCGTCTTAATAACCCAAGTGTCGTCATAGGATAGGTTTTTTGAAAAAAAAATGAAAAAAGAAAACGAAATGGCGGATCTTATGCGCAAAATAGTAACACGTTAAGAAAAAAAAATAGCTGATCATATCGAGTGGGGTATCAAAATCAAGGAAATTAAAAGAAAATTACAAAAATATATTAAAGACATTTTTGAGATGGGCCACAGAGGGCAGGTACCGTTGTAGCTTCAGGAAAACGCTCTTAGGAGACCTTCCCTAACTTTTTAAGATATTTTGAACTGCATTCACAGATTTTGAAAAAAATGTACAATCAGCAACAGAAATGCAAAAAGTCAAAAAACATTTTTTTGATGCCAATCGATTCAGTTTCATGTGGGGATCAAAAGACTATGAGGCCATTTAAGGGTTGAGTACTAGAAAAGTCAGAAATCGTCAAAAACTTTTCCCATACATTTTGTACTAAACATCTTTATATCTTTTTTTTTAATTTCATCATACATCGTAAACTATATACATCATATAAATTAGTAAAAATCAGTTTAAGCTTGTCCTAATGAAGCCCTTTCATACGATACCCCACATGACACGGTTTACTCACTTCAAAATTTCGTCCCCCATTCATTGCATTAGGCGCTGTTTTTTTAAAAGCTTTTAATTAACTTGCAATGTTTGTCTGTTTGTATGTTTGTCCGGGTCAAATCTTGCAAGCTTGATTTGACCCACTTCCCGGAGTCCGATTGAGCTGAATTTTGCTACACTTATGAGTCCTCGGTGACAATGCAGTAATATGGTAACAGCGAGCTGATCTGATGATGGAATCATGAGTTGTTCCACGGAACTCCTCAGAAAAAAGGCCGATTTAGTTGAAACTCGGTTTCTAGATCAAGTAACTCGGGAGTGCAAAAAGTGGCTCCGGCGGTCACCCATCATCTTTATGGCCGCGTCCAGGGTTGCTTAACTTTTTTTCCCATACAAACTTGCAACCCTTATTTTCACGCCCCCTTATGATTATCTAAAAAAACCGGACAAGTGCGAGTCGGACTCGCCCACTGAGAGTTCCGTGCCAAGGTCTAAGTAGGTGCGTATAACAGTGCAAACTATGGTCTGATTTTTAATTCGAGGACAAAAAGGTAAACAAACAAATGTCACTAAAACTTCAGTGTCAAGAGAACTCAAAGAGAAAATCCAGCGGTAAAAACATTTTTTAGTGTGGATCAAATAAACTAGTAGCGACTGGCGGCTTCACCTACGATTTTATATGTGACAACCGTAATTTTTTATCTTACGCTATTTAAAAACAAACAAACCTTAAAACCTTACGACTTTATACTTACGTAAAATAAAAGTGAGTATTTTTTTTCTTCTAACTTGTACCTACTCATCTCTCACATTTCTACTGCAATCTCATTCATCACAGATCCGATCAATCTATTCTTATTCCCTTACCTACTAGAACTAGAATTAAAAGTATATTCTAAAATTATCAATTAGTATGTAGCATACGTTGTTACATTTCGTATGTTTTTTTTTTCATAAATATTGTAAATATATTATATTTCTCTATCGAACAAAATAGCGACCGAATTAATTTCTGATTCGGAAGATTCAAGCATTTCTGAAGTGTTCCCTGTAACATTAAAAGTTTTCTACCGAAAAATACTATAATTTTTTTTAATTTTGCTAACAACTGAAATAAATAAAAAATATATACACCACAATATTAATTGACGACCTCTGTGGCGCAGTGGGTGAAAGCCCGCTTGAGAAGCAGCAGGTTGCGGGTTCGATCCCCGCCGCGGGATAAATGTTTGTATGATCTGCAAATATTTATCTCGGGTCTGGGTGTTTCTATGTATAATATGTATGTATTTACAAACAAAAAGTTTATAAGTAGTGTATCAGTTATCTGGTTCCCATAGTACAAGCTATGCTTAGTTTGGGGCTAGATGATGCTGTGTGAAATTGTCCAGCATTATTTATTTTAATTTTATTACAGTTTATCAGATCTGAGTGAGAGAAAATATCCTGGCCTGTTTAATTGCTTAATTAGGAAAACTACCACAAATAACCATTTTTTTTACCCTGGTATCCCCTTTGTTTACCTTTTTGTCCTCGAATTTAGAATCAGACTATAGTAGGTACTACCACGGGTCGGTACCACGGTAGGTATAGGTATGCATGAGAAGAGATTTTGAAATTTTTCTTTATCATATATCGTTAACTATAAAAAATATTCAAAATCTATTTAAGCTTGTGCTACTGAAGCACTTTCATACAATACGCCACATAACACGGTTTACTCAATTAAACATTTTGGCCCTCATTACTTGCAGTCGAAATATACGTTTTTATGTGGCATAAATGGGCGTATCTTTTTTTTTGCGTGAACTTGGGAGTTTGATTTTTTCACACTTTAAAGGGACCGTAGACCTGAGTACACGGTTTTGATTTCAACTCGATAACTCCACGCGTTCCCGAGATAAGTGGTCTTGACAGACAGACGGACAACGAAGTGATCCTGTAAGGGTTCCGTTTTTTCCTTTTGAGGTACGGAACCCTACAAAGTTGCCTATGTCCGTCCCTGGGGTCTTTATTCATGCCTAATTTCAGCTTAATCTGTTCAGTGGTTTGGGCATGAATAGGTAACAAACAGACAGACAGAGTTACTTTCACATTTATAATATTCTATTATTAGTATGGAAGTATGGATTGATGACAACAAAACTCTTAGCGTTTAACTCACGTTTGGTTATACTCATACTAGGTACTAATACTAACACCAATTCTTAGAAATTATCTATGTCCAATGTATAAACCTTGATTATAAAGCTCAATGCACACTGAATTGGCAGCGACGCGACGCAACGAGATGTAACAAGCAAGACCTTATGATAAAATGTCTTGTTACGTCTCGTCGCTGCTAATTCAGTGTGCATTGAGCCGAAGGTAATGTTGAAAGTTTAACTCGTATGTAATTAAAATGTTGCTTCGCTTTTTTTTTTGCAGCCGAAACGATACGGAAGATGATTGCGGACTTACCTGCAAAACGTCATCGGCAGGCTGCGGATAATCTCAACACACAGCTAAGTACAAGACCAAGAAGAAAACTAGAAAAGCAGAGAAATAAACTAAAAATTAAACGTCTTACTTTAAAAGACACAAAAACTAGAAAAATTCAAGCTAAATATGAAAAAGAAGATTCATCCATCCTCGATGAAGACGATCAGCCGCTTAAACCAAAAGCAAAAGTAGATCAAAAAACAATACCTACCAAAAAACGAGTATCAAGTAGAGTTCTGGCGTCGAAGTGCAAGAAAATATCTGTTCCCGATAAAGACATTCCGACTTTAAATAACGAACAACAAACTGCGTCTAATAACGCCGTAAATACTTTTCAACCTCAGCAGATCTCTAGTGAAAACTCTACTCAAAGATTGAACATTAACTCTAGTGAAAACGACACTAGGGAAGAAGGAAATCGTGATGGGACTGATAACAATGACAATCGTGGCGAACGCAAAAAATCTTTAGATAGAGAACGTGATAAAGACAACGACAATGGTTTAGATTCAGATCCTACGCAGCTGAAACATTCCATCAACAGCATAACATCTTCTTCAAATAAAGCGACACAAGCATCGCAAAAAGATAGTTTGCCAGAAAAAGCGAATGAATCTGAAAAAATACATAGTACTCGAACAATTCATATAGAAACTGGTCCGCCTTTGCCTGATAAACCACCCATACAATCTTCTCTAAAACGTTCTTCACAGAAAAAGCGTCAAAGTTTGCTTAATTGTATCGAAAAAATCAAAAGTCAGCAAAAGGGTGAAACCATGTATGATCCGAGTCAAGACGACTTCCAGAACCAATGGGCTGTTCAACCTGCTCAAGTGTCCCTCTTGGACCCTCACCCAGCAGTGATTAGCCGCTCTTGCGATGAGTCTGGTATTGCTCAAAATGTAGTACCTACTAGACTTACAGAGTCGCAGTCTAATATGATTGGTCAACTATTTCAAACAAATAAGGAAATACCTTATCCATGGAGCTCAGGAATTGAGACAACCAAAAATGATAATCTACTGCTGGCTCCGATAGCTAATCCGTCATTCCTCAACAAGCCCTCAGAAGCTGAACTTGTTTCCCAGAAAACTAAATCGCTTTCAAGACGACAAAGGCGTAAGTCATCGAGTACGCGTTTGGCTCAAAATGAACAAGCCAATGAGTTGAGATTAAACCAAATGTATTATCAAAGGCAGTGGAACCTCAACCTACAATCAATGGTAAGGGAACCATATATTTCGATGGTCCAAGCACCACTTGCTCAAAGGATGCCGTTGCCTAATTTGCTACTACACCAACATCAAGCCAAGGATTTTTTAAAATATGAACAACTAAAAAATAAAAGCTTCATGTTGCCTGGACAATATACATCTGAATCACATTATGAGGGGAGAAAAGAACAAGTTCCATCGCACATCGAGTGTGCGACGCAGTCGTTTGGTAGCAAACAACCATTATTAAATATTATACCCCACTCTCCACAATCATGGAACTGGGAATCGAAACAGACTCAGCAAACAAGTTCACAACGCAGCCTTGCTGTTCCGCGTCCATCGATGGCAGTTAACGATTTTGTGAGTGCTACTAATCGAAGATCATCTCATAAAAGAGCTTCAGAATCTTCTGAATCAGATGTGTACTGTAATAAGTATTTAGATGACGCTGAGTTGTTGAACTATGCGCACTTACGGCGGATGTCTCCTGAATCTCCCACTATGCAGTATGGCCATCCACCGAATCAAGGGAATAGGGACATGGGTCATTACTATAGCGCTCAGGTTCCTCTAGATGTAGCTTTTAATAAAAATACAAATATTCCGAACAACTCACAAGATGAGCATAGAAGCAAAAAGAATAGAAGTTTTGAAATCCCAAGTGTTTATGGCGACTCTACGACCAAAGCTGCTGATTACAACCCTACTTCACAAAGTCAAACATCTGCTGTAAAGGATCAGTATTATACGGCGGGGCTTGGTGAAGAGCAACCAAAATCAAGTTTTGGTAAGAATCATGATGGTTCTGAAATTGCGAAAAATGATCCAAGACGCTACGTGATGGATAATCCTTTTCGATTCATATCGGTACCTACCGAAAATCTGATAAAAAAACAAACTTACATAAATAAGATGCCAGTTCAAAAGCCTGTTGATGTTTACTTTCATGAAAACGCTGATCATCTAAAAACTTCTGAAAACCAAACAGAATTTGATACATCTGAAGAACCTTTGGATTTATCTGGAAAACATGCTCATGGGGATGAAACTGAGTCGGTCATTGGACTTAAAAATGATGAAACTCCGTATGGCACTGTGGACTTGTCCTCTACAGGAACGAACAATGCATCCAAAATACAACATACTGTGCCATTTATTGATCAAAGTAATGCCATCGATAAGACCACGCAACACGGTGAAGCGCCACATTACAAGAAAACAAACAGCAATGAAAGTGCATCTGTTCTTACGAATGATAGTAACTGCACTTTAAAAGCACTCGATAGTTTTCCAAACCAGCTTTCGCATGAAAAAGCACTTAAAAATCATCACCACAGTGAATCTCCTGGAGAGCGATTTGAAAAATATAAGTCAACATTGAAGGTTCCGAAATTGATAGAGCCTTCTGAATCTTGTTTCTCGCACCATGACAATGCAGAAAGCGTCCAGACAGCAAATCTTAACTTACCTGAAAATACTGAACAGAATAATGTATCACCTCGTGAACTCAACGAAATACAAACTTGCTTTCAACGAGGAGATCCCGCTGAGGTCAAAGAAAAAGTCGATAGCACTCATGTAGAAGTATCGGGTGATAATGATAAAAGTGCCATTGTTAAAAGTCCTGCAGTTGAAAAAGACCCTGAAACTGTAAAAAAAATGGCGATGTTTCCACCAGAACTGGTAGACTTGTTAAATGTTGTTCCTAAAGAACAACATAATCAATTTGTCAGGTTAATATCACAACTCATACCTCCAAACCAGGAAGGAACAAAACCTATAGCTGTGCAACAATTACCAGCACAAACCACAGAAGCAGTTACATTGAACACACTGCCAATTGACGATTCCTTAGCGAATACAAAAAACAGACTAAATATCAATACTGCTGTATTGCCATCTAGCAGTATTTTACCTAAGAAGCGACACTCTCCATCTGCTAGGTTAAGGTCACAAGATTATTCAAATACATTATTGCGATCATCCTATGTGCAACCGTCGATCAACTCGAATCCTAATGAAGAGGCAAAAAACTATGAAAGTCCCAAAAACGAATCCGTAAATGATTCTAATAACATAATGAAAAAAATAATCGATGATAATGTATGTGAAGCTATGTCACACGAAAAAGTAATTGCCCTAACAGATGACAACAATGAATACCCGCTACGGATATCCAGTAATACAAAGTTTAATGACACGCCTCTTCCAGAATCAGTTTTTAAAATGAAAAGCACGGTGAAGAATTCAACAGACAAACCGTCTGCTCTAAGATCGGTTCGACCAAAAAAAAATTTAATGAAACCACCTATGCCTGAACTATTTGTGACTGATCAAGAAGCATTCAGTCAGCAATCGATTACCTTTGATTCAAAACAAAGAAATATAAATTCAGCACTTGCATTATCACACCCTGAAAGTGTCCTAAATGCATTTGTTAGTTCAACCGTTGATAATTCTGAATATCACTCTAATACTGTCGCAAATCAGACTCCTAAAATAATAACCGAAGCTCCAATCCAAACTATAAGCGAGCCTCTATCTAATTATGATCAGAAAGAGCAATCATCGACAAGTGCTCAGGAATCTGAAGTTGTTGCTGAAACAGCTGAAAAAAAAGTGCAACGCTTACTTGTAGACAAAAAAAAACTCCAAAATTTAGTTGCGTCAGATCTTGATTTAGCTAATAATAGTAACGAAAAAGATCTAAATAATGAAGTCTCAACACATGGCAATACTCAAAATATTTCAAACTCTATTAATGAAGAAGATTCTGTAGTTTCGGAGTCTTCGGAATTAGTAGTTGCGGAACAAAATCACGTCACCGTAGAAAACCTTGTTTTCATAGAACAGAATATAAAGAAAAGAAGAACAGAAGTCAAAGAAATACAATACGATAAAAACAACGCTACAGAAATTTCTCCTACAGAAACCAACGTAAAAAATCATGCCGATATTTTCGAAGAGTCTGATGATAATATTTCATTGGCAGTAATATTTAAACAAAAAAATCAAGACCCAACAGGTTTTTCGGAATATGAAGATAGCTCATTTGATTCGGATAGAAGTGATTTGACCATCATACAAGATAACAAAGTAAAGTCCAAAATTCGCTCCAAGAAGGCTTCAAAGCATTCCAAAGATTTTCATTTACCGAATACTCACAACAATATTAACAGCGTAACTAAAAATACAATTCAGGAAGAAGCTTTTTTGGAAGAATTAAAACACGATGAGGCAAGGATTGGTAATATAAATAATGCCAAAATAGAAAAAGATAACGAATGTGGTTCTGTGACTAACAATAGTACATCTGAACACGATACTTTTGGAAGTGATTTGTTAATAAATGCCGAGACTACTCCTAGTTTCAATAAATATAATATAACGCAACATTCTAATGCAGACAATGGAGTTCTTTCTTCTCGGTTGAGTTTAAATGAAAATTTTGATATTTATGATTCACCCAACTTTTCGAGTAAAAGGTCTTCAGGGGAAGAAATAGAAAGAAGAAGGGCATTGAGTTGTGATTATTCTGATTTCACGATTGAAAATAAAGCTACAAAAACTGAAATCCAGTCACTGCCACAGGCAGTCCCACCAGAAAAGAAAACTTCGGAAATAATAGAAACTAATTTGATGGGTGATTCATACATACCTGAAATATCGGAAACAACGGAACGAGCATTGCGCCGTAGCAAGCGTGGAAAATCTTTGTTCTTTAATAACCAAAACCAAGTTTACAGTAGAAAACTACAAGTAGCTGAAAAACAACTCATTCTTTCTAAGCTTCTTGATGAAAATACCCCTGTTAAGAATGACAGAGACTCTGAATCTGATCCTGTTATAGAAACGAAAATAACTACTGCCAAACGCAAAGGGACTCCAGAAAAAACCAAAGGCAAGAAAAAGAAATTAAATTCAGTATCTGACTGTGGACTTGCTGACTTAAATGTAGTAAGTTGTACTTCTTATGAAAAATTGACAAATTCCATTGATTGTTCGGATTCGGGAGGTGTCGGATTTGATAATAAATTCGACTTCGATGTCAATGATAGCATCGTAAACGCCAAAAAACGAAAATCAAACTTGTTACTGCCTTTTGATGATACAGCTAAAGCTAAAAAAAATAAAAATAATGAAAATGCGTCTATGATAGATGTAAATAAAAACGCGAGCAGTAACGACAGTGTCAGATCAGGCCAAGTAAAATTAAGCCAAGATATAATCGATTGCCAGACGGCAATTCCAGTTTACACCAACATTAAAAAACAACCGGAAAAAACAGGCACTGAAATTCGAACAGCGTGCTACAACAGACCTATGCCTCGCCAACAAATGAATTCAAGTTCCATTTCTGATAAAAATCCGGAAAACTACGACCCATATGACATAGATCTGGACATCGATATGGTCGATATGTCCCAGCCGGCTATGAAAAGAAAGTCGAACAAGCCCGTTTTAGGAAAAAGATCTAAGAAATGTTTAGGCTATGAAAATTCTATTGACAATATGCAACGAAAAATCGAAACTGAAACGCATAAAATTGTTCTCCCTGACAATTCGGCGCCAGTGATTCAGACTCTTCGTCGTTCTAGCGTCAGTGATTCAGACTCTTCGATTAGTGATGTGCCATTGCAGAAGTATGTTGAAGAAAAAGCCAACTTGAAGATCGGGAGCCAAAATACATCTTGTTATGATAGATCTAAAAATAATAATGGTTCCAATTATTCTCCAATGGAAGACCATACCGATTTATCTGAGCTATCATGCCAAGATGTTAGACAGAATAATACTGAAAAATGTGTTGATGAGATTGGTGAAAGTGAATTAAAAATAAAAAATACGTCACCTTTGCCTAATTTAATGAGTGATGCTGATGAAGCTTCTGCTGCGTCAAAAAAAAACGAAAATAATGTCGAAAATAGCGTTGATCAAATCGAACCAACTGCTGAACAGTCAAATTCGCAGAATAATACAAAGAAAAAGAATCGCCGACCGGCAACTTCTAAAAAATCTCCTGATGAAATAAAACACAATCACAACACAATCTCAGACATAAACAACGAGATTTTTACCTACAAAACACCTAGAAAATCTAACCTGATAGCTTCAAAGAAAATAACTGAAACATTTAATAAACTAGAAAACGACAAAGATGATTTCCGCCCGCTTTCTAAAAATAGACAAAAGAAAGCATCACACAACGAGAAAAGATCTGCCGTCAGAGAACATACTTCAAAGAGTGCAACACAAGGTTCGTTTCTGAATATTATTGAGCACTTTAGAACTACATATTTCGTTTCATTTCCCATACATGAAAATAAATCGTTCACTTTAAAACGATTTATTTTCATCGTTCACTTTAGAACGATTTATTTTCTGTATGCTTTATTGTGTAATAAAATAAAATAATAATACAAACTAAATATTTCAAGTCGGCTTCATGTTACGACTACTCTATTGTATTAGGTTATACCTGTAAGAATAGAAGTAATGTTGAAAAATAAATAAATAAATAAATGTTTTTATTTTTATTTCAGATTCCATTGAGACTTCCAATAAAAAAAGTTCTATAGTCCAATCAAATGCACCGCAAGATTCTGGAAATAATAGAGTAGTTGATAATCCACGCGTGAGTGTTGATGGTGAAGTAGATTTAGTAACTGCTCAGAAAATGTTGGAGAGTGAAGAGATTCGAAAACTGGAACGTGACTTATACTCTGGATTCAAAATGGCGGCAGAAGCAAATGCTGGTAAAACTTCTGGATTTAACCAACTACGTGTGGAAGAAACAAATCAAAGTCAAAACTCCGACCAGTATGAATCTACTCCCTTAGAAGATGATGTCGGAATAGAACATATTAACAGTCCTGAGAGATTGGAAAGTCCTGAAAGGCTCGAAAGTCCTGAACGGTCAGATAGTCCTGAGAGTCTTAAAGATAAACCTTTGATGTACCCCGAAGAAGAAGTTAACATATATGAGGACAAATATGATATAATTAAAAGACGTCGTGAAGCAAATGCGAACGCGAAACAATTCCAAAAAGTCGATAAACCTACACAATGGTAAGTTGATTTTCAGCACACAATGTCCGCTATCAATTTTTGTGTTTTGAAAAAACACTCGAATTTAATCGCATTTTCCAGTAAACTTTTTCAATATATCGCTTTTTTCCTTGAACCTTATTTGTAGTCACATACTATTAAAATTTTAATTTTTTTTACAAAATGCGTTTCCTATAGTTTGGGACCTTTTTTTTTTTTTTTTAGTAGCCCGTAGGGATCCCACTGCTGGGCAAGGGCCTCTCCCAAACATTTGGGAGGAATTGCCATAATCGCCACGCTTGAGCAATAAGAGTGTAAATTACTTGACTGTCCGGCCAAATTTTTTTTTAATTTTTTTAAGGATGGCTTAGCGACCACATCCCCCTGATATAACAGAAAAAAATGAATTAATCTATATATTCTAACACAAGTATTTTTACTTAAAAGAAGGTCTCAACCTTAGTAATTTATATTGTAAATCTGTTACAGAAATAAATATTTCCTATTTTCTATTTCTATATATGTATAAGTTAGGTAAACTGCCGACGACTACCGATACGACTTAGAAATAAAAAATTCAATATAGAATAAAAAAAATTGAAAATTCAAGAAAAGAGCCTATTCCTACCTAAAAGGCCGGCAACGCATCTGCAGTGGCTCTTGATGCTGCAGTTGTGGGCGGTGGCAATCACTTACCATCAGGTGGGCCACTTACTCGTTTGCCCCCTCTTCCATAAAAAAAAACTTGAAAAGGATTATTTATTTATACAAAAAAAAAATTGCCATTAAAACATATGATATATAATAATGTTGTGACTTTTTTTTCAGTAAAACCAGTAGAAGTAGGAAGAAAACTGAAAAAAAGACAATAAAAAAGTCTTATAAAAAGAAAACTCTTCAAGCCATACATGTACCTACTAAAGCGGCTCTTAAAAATTTTGAAAGTATCAAAATATCTATCCCTACTCAAGACCTTCACATGCCATCTAACATATCACCGCCCCATCGACAAAGACGAAGCAAACCTATTAAATACAAGCAAGCATTAGGAAAAATTAGGAACAACTCGGCTTCTAGTTACAAAAGCGTCAGCGATACCAATACAAAGGCCGTAGTCTCTTCAGATATATACGAGTTTCAAGATGATGACCGACCCGTATCAGAAGCTTATAAAGTGAATACGGTAATCGAAAATTATAGAAGTTCAAGTAGTGACGATGAAGATACAACCATTAAAGTAAACCGATGCTCAAAAGAAAAACAGAATACAAAACATAATGAAGATGAAATTACAACTAATAATGATAAACAAATCAAAAGAAGTAAAAGAAAGAAAGGTAGAGGTAAAGGAAAAGGAAGATATAATGAGAGAAATAAAAAATCAGAAATATTGGGCGAACAAGAAACTATGATTCCGATTGACGAACAAAAACAATGCAATAGTGATGGGTCTAAAACGGAACAAATACTAGATTACGAAATCGCAATAGAAGATGTTGGTTTATCTAACATTAAAACACGCCATGTCAGATTTGTTCCAGATAATAATGATGAGAGTTCTTATGAGTCTGATGCATCGCCCCCTAGTCCAGAAGAACCTTTGGTCGATGATTGCTCTGAGTGTACTTGTCCTATTGAGTTAATCAATAATTACGTAAAACGGGCTAAAAAGCTGTTAAAGGACACTGAAGACCTCCAAAAGGCTACATTAGAATTTGGGAAAGCCTCCGAATTACGTAAATATATGCAAGGTTGTATCAGCATGAATTGTCAAGTTAAGAATGATATTGCAAAAAAGACAGTTTTGGACAAAATTTACAGTTTTGTATTGAGAGCTGAAAGTAAAGAGGACGAATTAAATGAAATCTTCGATTCATTATTAAATGAAGATAAGAAAAACAAAACTTCGACGCCCAATACCAAAACACAAGATCGTGATTCGGAAACCTATAACAAATCGACGTACTTCTTGCCAACTTATGTGAATGCACTGCAAACAAAATCTTTACGTGAAAAGTCATGTGTTGATGACGGGTTCAGTAGTCCTGATCACCGTGATTCTGAAAATGAAAACAAAAAAAATATTGAAGAGGACTCACAAATTTCATCAAGAAAAAATTATTTGTTGAAAGCACACGATGAATCGTGTAACATTGATGAAATATCAAATGGATCGATTGGAAATTTTTATGCACCGATTACACAACAGAAGCCAAAAAATTGCGTACAACCTACAATAGAAACAGAATACTCTAACGTTCTTCCAGTAGGTGAACCGGAAACATCGAATACAATTATAGATAATAATAACAAGAAAACTCCGGAAAAAAAATCAACTAATTTGGCAAACAAAGTGTCAACATCAGACGATATCACTCGATTGAAATATAAGCGTGTTGAAAATAAGGGCCGAAGTAAACTGACGGAACGTTCGGCCCCACTATCAGATGATGAAACATCAAGTGAGAATGAATCTAGCCCGGCAATTATATCAAAAAAGGACCATAGAATGAATTCAACACACGGATCGCACCAAAAATATCATAAAACAATACGTAAAAGTGGTGGTTCAGATAAACGGCACAGTAACAGCAAGGCAACTAGTTCCAAACGCAACCGCACATCTCGTAATACCGGAGAAGAAAATGAATCTGATGAGAAACATCTGAACGAAAAATCGCCATCCAGAAAGTCGGACGAGGGAATTAGCACGAGCCATGACAACAGTGCTGATGCATACGACATCGCGCTAGATACAGGCGTGGCCTTGCAGAGAGCTCGCAGGAAATGCACTGTGGGTAAACAAAACGTGTTGGCTGAGCACTGGAGCTCCTCTGAGTCAGAGGATGAACCGAGCCGTAACAAGGGCAAAAAAGCTACGGCGGCTAAGAAAACCAGCCGCGGTGTCCGTAAAGTAAGCTCCGGCCGTCGGTCGCGTGAATACACAATTGAAGAGAAGGCCAAATCGCGCGATCTTGTCATCCCAGACCCTGACTCTGTTTCTAACGACGTCGAATCCGACGCCGAGCGCGATCCCAAAGCCAAAAGTGATCTGGCGTTGCATGGCTGGATAGTCGGCAGCCAGAAGAAAGTGGTCACGTTGCTCGCTTGTAGCAAGAGCAAATTCCGACCTGACGACGACGATGATGACGAGGAAAAAGAAAAATTGAAGGCAATAGAGGAAGCGAAAGAGGAGAAAGAAGATGAAAAAGAGAACAAAGATAAGAATGAGGAGAAATATGAGGACGCGGAGAAAGATAAGGAGGACAAGGAAGAGGACGAGGATGATGATAAAAAAATGGAAGTCGAGGACGTTGATGATGACGAGGAAATGAATTAAGTAGGACAGAGAAGATGAAGATAACAATGAATGGTTTATATTTGGACTTGTAAATACACATTACTCATAGTATACATTTTTTATCGTATTCTCGGTACTCGGAGGTGGGCGTTAATTTCTGCGTCACAGTTTTACAAACTATTGCGGACATTATCGTTTCCTATTTTTTGTTTGTACCGTGTTTTTGTTTCCTAAAATAAACAATTTATTCAGGTCATACTAAGAACAGCTATAGGATATATTCATTAGTAGATAAAAATAATGTTATTTTTTTGTATACGTTTGTAAATATTGTAAATCTTTATTAGAGTTATTTTTATTTTATGTAAAGGACACGAGGACTGATTTTTTTTATAAATTAGGAATGCTTTTTTTCACTAATATTAATTATTTCAAGGTTGAAGAACAGTCCTCTAGATTTTTTATTTAAATTGATTTATTATATATTACGGGGCATTTTTCGCTTTATTTAACCACTTTATGTATATGTATATTATTAATAGTTCATAATTTTAATCTTATTTAGGGTAAATTAGCTTCTCATTTGTTGTAATAGTTTAGAGTACATAATAAAATTAGGGTAATTTTGTTGACGGGTTTATTAAGTTACCGTGAAATATGTACCGATTGCATTAGAATAATACTGTAAACCTGGAATCTGTGTAAGCGGTATTCCGGTGCACTTCATCTTGATTCGGCATTTCTAATAATTATACAAATGTTAGAATAAATTTAAAGTAGTCGATATTAATTTCTAGTAATTTCTCTGAATGTTGTATCGAGGTATCAGTAAGCCATATTATAAATGCCCCTATTTCCCAATCGTCTCAATTCGTTTTCATAACATGATTTTTTTATATTATAAATTGGTTTCAAATGTGCATAAATTAATTCTGACAATAGCTGGCCATGCACACGGGGGTATGCCCGCCAGGCGAGACCCAGATCCGTCACGGGCATGATCAGCTGGTCTTGTAAAAACATACACGCCATGTCTCTTTCAAAGCATAAATTAGCTATAATAAGTGGTGATTTTATTTGTCTCGAAGAAAGAAAACGAAGAAGAGTTCATTACGACAATCATTATGACAGTCATGATTGTCACTATCATAATGATTTATGGTCTTTGGTACCTGCCCCGTGACCGATCCGGTCGATTTGAGCACAGGCAGCAGGCACATCCGTGTCTGTTTTCACCATACACGCACAGATCTACCCGCCAGCGCCAGGCACGTCTGACGGGAAGATCCGACGGGCATGCTCGTACGTATCTGGCCAGCTAATAACTCGTCCAGTTCTAGTTTGTCTTGAGTTTGTAGGTGTGAAGGGGGGCTGATAACGCGGTCGCCATGACTATGTGTGACAAGTTAAATTATCAATTATTTGTTGTTTAAGTAATTCTATTTTTTTTTCATTTGCGTAGTCAATGTAACTGCATTGAAATCTCATGAGTTAGTTATTTTTAATGAAATCTAGTCCAATGAAAATAAAGACCATTATCAGCTCCGAAACACCTTTTTCCTTCATAATACTTAATTGGTATTTTTTTAGATAATATTGTCGATGTAACTAAAATAATAAAAATTCATGTCATTAAGAAATAAATAAACTTAAATGTTACACGTTTTGTTTATTTTATAAAACCCTTTGAAATATAGGTTATTATGCTTTATTGGGTAGTTAGTAGGTAGGTACAGTCAGCGTCATCAATTGGTAGCCCCCCTAACAAGGCGGTTTGTACGGTATCAGTTGGTGACACTGACCGTACTTATGCTTGTAGGTATAACTCCTAACCTGAATGAGCAAAACGTTAGTAGAGCCTCTCTGTATTCCGTGGTAGAGCCGCTAGCGAGTTAGGTCCTAGCAGCGAACAGAAGTCCATGCAAGCTGATATGATGAATGCAAGCTCAGACAAGCGCCGTCAGGCGGATCTCTCTCTGAAAATAATAGGTGCTAAAAAGTTAGTGCCACGGAAATCATCGATTCGAGACAAATCTTTGTGATCCTTCTGGTCTTCGAGTTGAATGTTAGGTATCAAATCGTGTACCTAGGCAGGCAGATGTATGAACTGAAGACCCTTAATTATAAGTCTTTACCATACCTACTCTGAGGTCTGTAACCTACCTTTTATTTATTTAGAAGAAAACCTACCTATGCAAAGGTAACTAACTAGGTAGGTACAGGTACCTACATAAATAGGTACTAATTTAATAAAACACACAATTTCGGACTATTTTTTAATTTCTGTAGCAGCCTTGGGTTTTGCCCGAATAGTGCATGCTATACCGACGAGCAGGACTAGCGCGCATGCTGAGATGAGCACAGGGATGAGGACGTCCACAAGGTTGAGTGATGCCAGGAGTCGGCCTCTCAGCTCATCGCGGAACTCTTCAGGTAGTGAGAAAGACTGCGAAAAAATGAAATAAGTAGGTAATTATCAAGACATAGCCCTCGCTCGCATGGGCGTAAAAAAAACGTCGCGATAAAACCCGGCGTTGGCGGATTTTTTACGCCCGCGATCTGACGCTTTTAAACCTACCAAGACCAGACTAAGTAGTACCTTGATATTGTGATAATTGTGGAGGTAGAAGTCTATGAGAGAATGATCTAATGGAATGAACTTTTTAATTTTACTTTAGGTAGACCGTAGGTACCTAGGTACTTATCTACTTTTACCTAAAAAAAAGAGGCTTTGATCAGGTATCTCGGTAAAATAATTTGAAAAATTATAAAAGGGATTTATTACCTACCAGCTTTATTACCTACTAGTAGGTATTAGGTATACCTATATAGGTACCTAGTTCAAAATATTTAAAACCTCCGAACCTCCTTTAAAAATAGATTTTTTTTATAGCTCCGTGATCAAAAGCCAAAAAAAAAATTACCTCGTCGATCCATAAGATGGGTGTGAGAGCGAGGCGGAGCGATTGAGTAGCTGTTATGCCAGGAATGGGACGCTGGAAGATATTGAACTGAGCTCTCTTAGCTCCCACGATAGGAACACCCGTGTTCTGAAAAATATAACAATAGCTAAATTAAGTATCAATAGGTACCTAATTAGGTAACGCTAATAAATAATACAAACTCTTAAACCTACTTATGGTCGAAATGCTTCCATGTTTTATTCTATGGGTTAGATTGAAAGACCATGACAAAAAGCCTCTAAGTAGGTATGTTAAGTAGGTAGGTAACCTACCTAACCTACCTCTACTTCCTTAGTTCCTTATTTCCTCATAGGTATTATTACCTTTATGTAGTAGGTATCTATACCTACGTAGGTAGGTACGTAGGTACTCGTATATTATAGTAGGTAAACAGGGTCACGACTGTATCCCCAAGGCGCGGTAGATATTCTATCAGATCTTTATATTCCAGATCCTTTGAAGATGTCTAAGGGGGTAGTCAGAGGCATGTACGTATAGAGTACTTATAGATATTATCTTCTAAGTCAAAATATGTTGGTTAGGTTTTGTTAGCTAACCTAACAAAACCTAACCAACATAATATTTTGATACCTACATATATGAAAAACTACGCAAGGCGAGCGAACGCAGCGAGACTGCCGCGGCAGCAGCGTCGCCAATGCGCCAGAAGTTAATAAATGTTATCTTTATTAAGAAATGACTTGGCTAGGCGTAATAACTCCAAACTATTTGCATAATATCATTCAGGGTAGTGATTCAGACTTCAGCGGAACGCATTCGGGTCGGAATCGGTCAGCTGTAACCAATCACAGTGCAGGAAACGTCAGTTTTGAATCAATTCCACGGAACTGATTGTCGCGGATGCGTTCCGCCGAAGTATGAACTACCAGGCCGCTAGTTGAAATGGCTAGGCGTTTAATTGAACGGCTGATTAAAACAGTTGGCGACATAATATACAGGGTTATTTGTAAAACACTGACAACCTCTCAGGACTATGTTACTAACATCATAATCAACAACTTTTGTTCTTTGACTTTTATTGCCTTTATTATCATGAATGAGGGAATATAGACTTACTGGTTCAATGTCGACAAAAATCTTATGTCTTTCTTCATCGGGTGCCATGCCGAGGACGGAGTTGCTGTAGCTCCTGTCAGCGTACAGGAAGTGCGGGTAAGTTAGTACTAACATGGCTCCTAAAAAAAAACACAATTTTGACTTTAAACCTAAGCAAAACTTTAGCCTATCTGGGTAGCGATTCAGACTTCAGCGGAATGGTTTGGAGTAGGTCAGCTCACAGCTGTTCAACCGACCGCAACCAATCACAGTGCAAGAAAAGTCAGTTTTGGATCAATTCCTGCACTGTGATTGGTTGCGGTCAGTTGAATAGCTGACCGATTCCGACTCGAATGCATTCCGCTAAAGTCTGAATCACTAGGCTGTATTCTGTGATTTAGCTGACCAAAGTCTGAACGTAGGTATCAACCTACTAGGTACTGAAGATATCTGACTAACCCTTCAGAAAACTTATGTTGAGTGATGCCTTCTTGACCTGAGACAATGTCTTCCGTGTCTTGGGAATACAGTCGTGATCCTGTGAACAGGAATCCTGAAGTTATGAGTAGCGGTTCAGACTTCAGCGGAACGCATTCGGCTCGGAATCTACCAGCTGTCCAACCACAGACATCAGAAATGACCGTGTATCCAAGGACCGATTGCCATCCGAGAAATATAATAAATGTTTTTTAGAGTTTTAAGTTTAACATTTAGAGTTTTAAGTACTGTATCGATTAGTGGAATAAAATAGAAGGTGCTTATTTTTTTACTTTTCATTCAGTTCGGTTCGGTTCAGAGCAGGCTGGGAAAATGGCAGGAGAGACTGGAAAGTGTTGGCTTAAAAATAAGCAGAACCAAGACTGAGCACCTGTTCTGTAATTTTGAGGGTTCATCCAGCTTCTCTCCCATCGCCTTAGATGGTGTATTCCTACCAGTCTGATTGATACAAGATGACGGCGGAATTGACCAAGACGTAAAATATAGAATGAATGCAGGATGGCTGAAGTGGCGACAGGTCTCAGGAACAACATGTGACCCTTGTATGCCCCTTAAACTTAAGGGGAAAATTTACAAGACGGTCATTAGACCTGTCGTGCTGTATGTATCTGAGTGCCTGGGCCACAAAAGCGACGGATGAAAGAAGAGTGCATGCGACAGAGATGCGAATGTTGAGATGGATGTGCGGAGTGACGCGAATGGATAAGGTGAGGAATGAATATTATTATGGGAAGTCTGAAAGTAGCGCCAGTGACTGAAAAGTTGAGGAGCAATTAGGTTAGCGTGGTATGTGGTTAAAACAGGGTCACGACAGTATCCTCAAGGCGCGGTAGACATTCTCTCAGATCTTTATATTCCAGATCCTTTGAAGATGTCTAAGGAGGTAGTCAGAGATGTATGTATGTAGTATGTGGTTAAAGATGTTTATTTCTCAAAGAACATGGTTCACTTAAAGAGAAACTAAATTTTTACTTAAGCTAGTACATAATTGTACTGGTTGAAGACCAGCAATATAATATATAACGTATCTACTTTCTACAATTTTTTAAACTATATCTATTATTTAGAACATAATCCTTTAATCTTTTTTTAAAAACCACCATACTTGTTGCTTCTTTAACATTCTTAGGTAGATTACCTATTATGTAATTGTGCTCCTTCAAAAGTTAAGTTATGCTTTCCATAATTTGTTCTAGGTGATGACAATGCTAAGTTTTTTGAGTTTCTTGTATTATAATTATGTATTTGATTTTTTCTTGTGAGTGTTATGTCAGTGTGTATATCTTTGTTGATGATCTTTTGGATCAAAAAGCAGGTGTTGTAAGTATAAATTTGTTTCTAACTCATTAGTTGTGTTTCTTTGTAGAGCTTTTGAGATGGTGTGAAGAAGTCATAGTTAAAAAGGACTTTTATGATTTTGTTTTGTGCTGTTTGTAGTTCTTTTAGGTGTGATTTGGCTGCAGTTCCCCATACTTCAATTAAATATTCTAATTTTGATTTTACAAGAGAGTTGTAAATCCAGATCCTGACATTTTTTGGAAAACATTTAATAACTGGTCGGAGCATCCCCATCAGTGATGATATTTTAGATCTCAGTTTATCTATATGTGGTTTCCAAGTTAGGCATTCATCTACTATGAGTCCCAAGTATTTTTCAGTATCACATTGTTTTAGAGTTTCACCATTTAATGTTAGAGGAGTGTAGCTGTCTAAGACCTTATTTTTTGCCTTAAAAGTGGTATGGGCACGTAATGCGGAGGGATGAAACTCATGTTACTAAAAGAGTGATGGAAATGAATGTGGATGGATATGTGAGTAGAGGTAGACCTAAGAAAAGATGGTTGGATTGTGTGAAAGAAGATATGGGTAAGAAAGGAGTGAATATGTGGATGACGAGTGATAGAGGAGAGTGTAGAAAGAGAACATGTTGTGCCGACCCCGCATGAGCGGGATAAGGGCAGGCCAATGATGAGGAGGTCTGTGCCTCCAATAACAAAACCTGAATGTTATACACATTTAAAAAAAAAATTACAGCAACGAATATAGGTATTAATATTGCATACTTGGCCGAGGCTTGCCAATGTAACCGCGGCATAAGTTCCTACAATATTACAAAGGATCATACAAAAATTATATTGTCAAGTTTGCGAGCATTCCTAGTAAGTAGGTCGTCCCTATGGACTTCACAGCAGTACCAGCCCGAGGCGTTTGGAGCGCGAAACGGGGGGAGTAGGTTAGGTTACCCACGAACCGGACCCGGCGGCGCGGGGCGTAGGGCCACTTGTTGCATTGGGCCACTTGTTGCATTGGCATGTAATAAAATTAAATTAACATGAGACTTTCCGGAAGTGGAGCGTAGCTTGCACCAGTGAAAATGTATTTCAGCTACATGATTAGGTATCGATTAACTAAATTGCTTAGCAACGCGAATTTTTTACTAATAATAGAATTATTAATAATAATAGACAAAACATGTATGTGTGTGTGTGTGTGTGTGTGTGTGTGTGTGTATTTTGAGGATTCCAAATTGCAAAGCTTCGGTATTGTGGTTATGTATTGTGTCGCAGCCAACTGGTTTAATCAGCCATTTAACTAAACGCCTAGGTATTTGATTAACGGTGCGCCGTTCAACTAGCGGACTGAATTATATTAGGCAAGTGGCATGAATGAAGCTATTACGTTAAACTACTTGCCTAGCCAATTCATTTCTTGTAGAAGATATTATAATCACTCTCTATCAAAGTGAGTTGGTTAGGTTATGTTAAGATAGTGAAAAACTACGTGCGAGGCAAGCGTAGGGAGCGTGCCGCGCGCCCGTGCGCCAGGAATCTATTAAAACTATAACGCCCTATTAAATGTATAGCCTAAGCATCCAGCCAGCTAGTTCATTAAATGTTTGAATTTAACCAGACGGCTGAATATCATTCAGACCGTTAGTTGAACGGCGCCTTTTAATGAAATGAATGGAAATGGCTAGGCGTTTAGTTGAATGGCTGATTAAACCAGTTGCCTTCGACATTATGCTCTGGATTCGATATAATATGAATGTGGTCACTCACATATTCACAGCAACCGTTATTATATTAACCGATACGCCATGCCACCTGATTATCATCGACAAATGGTTGTTGTTAAGGGAATGAGTAGTTATAGTTACAAATAAAGGAAGCCCAAAAGCTGATCGCACATGTCCACGCCGTATGCGCCGCAGTCTTTTTCAATAGAAAAAATTAAATACTGACATCAGAAAATGCGGCTCGCTTCATCTGACGTCTCAGCATTTCCTCTATTGAATTGACAGTTTGGTTGGCGCGTTATGCGTTGTTGAGTCGTGCGACCACCTAAAATCGTGTTAATTCATTTAATGCCATCCAGAGAAACCGCGTTGCTAAATTCATGTCCAGGGTCGGCGTGTTTAAAAACACTATTGTGGCGAGTCTGTCAGCAAGGATCTTTCAGACAGGCGTTTATAGACGATGGGTGCAGATAGCATCCTGAGGTTATGTAGGTCTTGCCTATATTATTTTATTTTTTACTTTGTATTAAGTATTGCTTATTTTAATTTAGTTTAATTCTATTGTATTCGTGCTTAGTCTAATAATGTGTGTACAAATGGATCTCGTGTCTGCAATAAAGATTTATTATTATTATTATAAAAAGGTATGTTTACGAATATCTACAATTAATTAATAAGTAATTATACATAAGTGACTACAAGTAGTTACCCCCCCACACGTGCTCATCTAACAATCGTAGGTAATTAAGGACTTAGTTGAAGGTCTCTTAACAAGAAAATAGTTAATTCGATTCATTGTTTACAAGTTGTTCGCCCAGAACTAAGACAAGTTCTTGCAGTTCCAGCATCTTATTAATTTAAAAGCATCTGCACTGTACCTATACGTATAGATATAAAATACCTATTCAACAAGGAAGGTTTCAACCATAAGATACCTAATCACATTTTTTAGTTTACTGCATACAATTAGCACCATTAGCTAATCCTTAAATGCAAAACTTATAAGTATTTTAACAGACAAACAAGTATTTTACCAAAATCAAAGTTGCTTTTCAATTTCGACCCTTCGCATGCACGCTACGAATAGTTTGCGGAGCATAAAGTGGTTACCTACCTTCACAAGGAAATTTCCATTTTCCATCATAATATTTCCTTATTGATCAGGTCTTTTGAAGGCAAAATCTAATCAAAGTAGGTAAATTTTACCTAGGTAGATACACTATCGTTCTTTACTTTGATAGCTTACATTTTCATCTTTTTATAATTTTTAACCGAATTTTAAAAAACTCTTAAATTGTATTCCTAGCTCAGATCAGTTTTGATTCTTTAGTCAACTCAGCCCACACTTCACTCAGCCCGCGGGCCGCAACGTCCACTATGAAATTAATTGAAAGAGGGCAGGGCCCTAGTGCAAAATAAACTGGGGCCCTAACTGAACGGTTTAGGTTTTATCAAGTCAAAATATGCAGGGTGTCGCAAAATGTAAACGTATTTTGATTTATTTGTAAAAACTTACGACTTGTTAAGTCATTTTCTGACTGTAGTTACTAGAGTACATTTTTTTTTAATCTAAAAATGCAGTTGTTTTTATTTTTAAAATAATCATACCTATAGTTTCCTAAGAACAAAACCTTCCGGACTCTCAGGCTCTGACTCAGAGTCCGAGGGCCTCTTGAGCTTGGGGCCCCGGTGTACTGCACCGCCTAGCTTTCCGGTAGCTACGCCACTGGTCAGTGCGTAGCGTGGGTTGTTACCCGGGGCGGTTTTCAATTGAACACCCCCGCTCCTAGTCGCACATCCCACAGCTCAAGAAGTTTCAACCACATTCAAACATACTCTCTTGTCCTTTTCTATAGATTAAAATAATCGCATCGAGTTATGACCACTGCAGACTACAGACTTTCTATCGGCCGATAGTTGAGACGAAATATACATCAACACGATGCGTACACTCATCTAGTTCTTGACGATAGTTTTAAGTACTTACCTACTTCTGTTTTGACTACCAATTACCTACCGTACCTAAGTAAAACAAAGATCTTGCAATGCCGCGAACTCGGTAAGTGTTCGTAGTTTTGGTAATGCGAGCGTTTGCGGTTTGCATGGGCGAGCGTAGCGAGCCGATTTTTTTTAGAAAAGATACCTACCTACCAAGATTGTCAAGGATTTTCTGCATATTTACGACGTGTGTTTATGAACTCAATAGATAGGTAGGTACCTAAAATTCATGATCTTTAGACTCCCTACATACCCGGAACTAAAAACATAGGTCTGTGTACATTAATCAATAAATTTTCAAATATGTATAGTATCATATTTCGTGACTGGCGAGTTAGTTGCATAACTTAACATACCTAATCCATAATATTATTTTATTGTTCTCTTTATTAATCATGTAGGTAGTAGCGCCTCGCGGTGTCATCTACGATCCCTCAGGGACACTCAACTTTTCCGTGATAAAAAAGGCATAACTACCTAAATATATTTTCAATAACTTTTCACCAAATCAGTCAGTCCATAGCCGTTTTAGCGTGAAGGAGCACCAATCAATAAATCCAAAATTTTGCATTTATAAAGTAGTAGCTGGGGTAGTACTTAGTAGGACAAACTCTCAGCTTACGTTTCTAATTTAGTAGAAATAGGTAAAAGCAATGAAAATAACTCTATCCGGAATGGGGTAAAGGCACCAGTAGTCAGCCCCTCTCCAGTAGTCGGCATTTACTGGCTTTTTATTTGAATATTAAAAAAACTAATCCAGATTAACTATTATCCAGCATTATTTAAGTATTTATTTATTTATTTAACGCGCCAAATTAATTTTGATTGCTACTTTGATATCTGATTGGTCGATGCAAGACGTTTCCTTTTCTCTAGGTTGGTAGGATGAAATATATTTCATTAACTGCCAGTAAATGAAACATAATAACAAGCATCATAGTCACCAAAAAGCGACGTTCGTATTTTTTTTACTTAAACTCGGTGTGTACAAGTAAATTTGCATCATTACCTGTGTTTTTCTTAGTGATTTTTTTAATGCACTTTATTATTCATACGCACATTTTTCATACGCACCGCCAAATTGTGGAACTCATTGCCAGGCTTTGTATTTCCCGAAAATTACAATATAGGGGTCTTCAAAAAAAATTTAAGGACAGTTGCAGCAGATGCAAAAAATGATAATGGTCAGAACTTTTTTTTATTTAACTATCACAAAGTTATCGAGGATTGTAGTCAATCAAAACAAAATTTTATGAAAACTGTACAAATAAGTACTATAGACAACAATAGCATACGTACTCTCATTTTAACTATGCTCTTGTATCATCCCCAGTCAGAAAAACCGCATAGCTATCATAAATCCATGTCTGACTCGTCTCTTATCCTTTTGAGGTTATCATTTTTTTCTCTTTTTTTGAGTTTTAACTATAGAAATGTGATCAGTAACAGACGCCGACCATGTTTAAAATTTTTTTGGTAATTAAAAAATAGGGGTGTATATTTGGGTGTATAACGGCCGAGTATTGGTCAACGTATCCAATAGTCGGCCTCATTAGAAAAACTGTTAATTATTCAAAGTTAAATGGTTAGTTAATTATTCAAAGCTAAACACCCGAGATAAATATTTGCAGATCATACAAACATTTATCCCGCCCCGGGGATCGAACCCGCAACCTTCTGCGTCCCAAGCGGGCTTTCACCCACTGCGCCACAGAGGTCGTCAATGATGGTCATCGTGATGAATGACATGTTTAGGTAGGTAGTGTAGGTACTTACTGTAACTACTTCACAGTAGGTACCTGAATGACAGTAGTACATGACTGATGATGGTGATGCTTTTTTATGTAATGCAAAGTACCAATATTTTAAAGATTTACATGTTTTTTTGATTCTGAGTAATTTCCTAGGTGCAGTCATGGATTGCCTAAACTTAGTGTGAAATTGTTACTCAATAATAATGGTGCAAAAATTCACACCACTTGTTCCGTGTTAGGAACGAATGTGTGAAATAGCAATTACTAGAAATACAGCTACCTACAGTAAACACCACCACATCAGTTACATAATACCCTAGTACTTAAACAGTTTTCATTTTAAGTACACAAACTAACAGGGCTTCATTTTTGGATTGTAAATAGACGTTTGACCGTATCAATTGAATTCCTTAAGCCGATATAAGTTTCCACTTCAAAATTTATCTTTTATTGATTTTTTAGGACATGTTGCCACCAATCGCAGCCCAACTACGTCCGAGCGTACACACATGCACGCTCGAATGGACTAAGTTATACAAGAAGCAACAATTAATTGAAAGAATAGGTAGGTAGTCATTATCATTTTTCTCGAGATTTTCATAACAAAACAAAAAAAAAGATTACATTAATACTCGTATTTTTTAATTTATTTGTTGAACCCAAAAAATGAAAGACCGTAAAAGTATCTACGAGTATAAAAAACATTATCCGAAGAAGCTTAAAAACGCACTCCAGTGTTAAGAAATCTTTCGAATAGTTAAAATAATAATAATACACACGATTATTATTTATCAATATTTATTTCAAAGTAAATGCTTTTTGACTAAAAATAACGGTCAATGTTAATTAGCTAAGACCTTGTATAAAATATTCATCGTCCTATGCCATCGATTGACTTCGTGGTTTCCCAGTGACAGTCGCCCTCTTAATTTAATAACCTTCATCGTTTATTTAAAGAGAAACCACCAATTCTTCGACTTCAGAAAAGCGAAAAGATATTTCAGTGGTCAAATAAGCTTGGCATCTCATCAACCGAGTTCGCAGTATTAATTAAATCTGAGTTTAATTTAATGAACCTAGCCACAAGGCTTTAATTCTATGCAACTTGAGATCTACCTTAAATTAAAATGAGCTTCGTTCTGTCCGGCTGGGAAACTAATGCAGGTCAACAGATCAAAAGTTTCATTTGAGGTTTCTCAACTAAATTATAATTGTCTGGGTTTGGTTACCTTCTGCGCTCCCCTATTTCTGTCTGGTCGGGGCAGTCGTTCCGGTAGCGAATATATTTATTTTGTATTTGCTGTTATTTGAGAAATGAAATGGCTGATATTTGGGAGCTTTGGTAGGATTCAAATATAGGTCCCATATCGACTGCGTGGTCCTGCTTGTCTTCGATGATGAAGCAGGTCTATTTGTTGTAGTTGATGAGTACGCTTGAGGATATTTTGATGTTGCAGAACTGTTAGGCGCGAAGCTTTGTGGTTTGGCGGTAGTGGTCGTCGTCTTGACTCTCTGCCACCATTGCGTCGTCGAAACCGCTGGCGCCGGTGACGTCGTCCTTGTATAGGAAGTTGTAACCGCAGGCAATTTATATGCAGTGTTTGTTATGTTCACCGGTTTTATAGCAGCCGCTGGCGTCGTTGATTTATTTAAAGTGGTCGTGCTCTTAACCTTTGATGATACACCTGGGGTCACGGTCTCTGATTTAGGCGTAGACGATTTAAACGCTTGCCGGTTGGAACTCACTGTGAATTTTTCAAACGCAACTTTAACCTCCTTTGTAGTTGGCTCTGTTGTGGTTGGTCTTGTGTAATGTTGTGAAATATTTTTACGGAACTGATTGCTTTCTGTGTACTTCTTCAAAGACACAGGAGTTGTTGTTGTCTTGGTTTCTTTCGTCAAAGTAGGTTGCGACACTTTCCTTTCTTTTTGTTCTAAGAAAGGTGGTTTCAGCTCGTCTACATTATCATATTTATAGTTGTACCAGTCAAGGCTATGTTCTTTGCCATCCTTGATAACATTTTCTATATTATCTTGATATATCGAGCTAATTGATAAGAAAGAAGGTGGGACGTCGGTTTCCTTTGGGCTATTTTTTACGTTGTCTGAGCCGTACAGAACTTCGTTAGCAGCGGATGAGTCGTTTCTCATGTTACGTCCATTCCTGAGATTGCATTGGTCGAGCCAGTGATTGGTGTTCCCTCTGCAGCTTAGAGGGTAGACGACCCAGGCCATGAAGCCGTCGCCCTGCAGGCGCGTGTGCTCTTGGTACACTTGTAGCGCGCACCGCACGTCGTCTCTGATGTTGTCGTCGCGCATCGCCTCGCAGGAAACGCCGCACGCCTTGCCACCTCCACACCAGTAATACTCACTGATCTGGAAGATGCCGTGGTCCCCGCTGGCACCCCACGCGTGAGTTTGGTACCGCGATTCGTGGTACGCGATGCAGACCCAAGTGGAGAGGTGGTTCTGCATGCCGAGCGAGCGCAGTTCACGTGCAAGTTCGCAACGATCGTAAGTTCGAGCATGCGCTGTCGCGAGTAGCGCGAGTGTCCAACACACGACTTGGATCATGGTGGCGAGCGTTTGGCTGCGTCGGCGCACGCTCTGCCTTTTTAAGTTTTTAGCTTTCCGCCGCGAGCCTGCTCTTATCTGTCACCCGTATTTTACCTGTTCTTTTAATTGGTCGGATTGGCTGTTTAGCATTTTGGAGCAATAATAAACATTTTTTTTCAAAACGAGTGGGATGCTGGTTAGCTATTTGTTACCCGCGGCGCCGCTCGCGGTTGGTCTTCGGCGATGCTTACCCACCTTGGCTTGGTGGGTGTGTATTGTCATGCCATAGATACTCAACATTTTCTAATTCGTTTTGTAACGTTTAAAATTGTTTGAACTTCAGGGTATCCCACAAAATTATGTCAAAACCACTAACTTATAGACTTATAGGCATGAGGTGAGGAGTCTGGGAAGGAGACTTTCTTATTCATTCTTCGAGGCACACTTAGAATCCTTTTACTTTTTTGGTTCAAAATAACTAGTGACACGCACGAGAAGAAGAAGAATATAACTAAGAGTTATGACATATTTTCGGTAATTACCTACCTACCGGTTTCTAAAACATCTATGAGTAATAAATATATTGACATACTAAAAGGTCAACTTTTTTGACCTCTTGTGTCCGACATTTTTCAATTGTTATTAATATTAAAGTAGGTAGGTAGGTAGTCAAAATCATTAATTTAGTGTCTGAGAAAAATATTGGATTCATCTATATTCACAGCGGATCTCACATTCGAATTAATTTTATAAAGAAAGTCATATTGTCATCATTTTGGTAGCTTGGTCAAAGCTGAATAGGTACCTACAAATGGATGTAGCAAACGAGGCTTTCCTTTCATGTATTCTGTCCAGTAATTTTATCCCTAAGCATTTTACCTAGTGCTGCATGATTTTCTGACTAATGAATCTACCAAATAATTTCCCAAAAAATAATAATCTGGAACTACGTACTTATATAATATTTATGCTAGCATATAGATCAGCAACTAAGTAATAAAATTATATTTTCACAACACATAATCAAAAATTTGATCTTCAAAACATTTCTATGAAATTTTTTACCTGTGAGCCTACGCAATATAGAACTTAAGTTACCTACTACCATGGACGAATAGTATTTATTCGTCCATGCTACTACTACCTACC
Source organism: Epirrhoe alternata (assembly GCA_963565295.1). Classification (NCBI taxonomy): domain Eukaryota; kingdom Metazoa; phylum Arthropoda; class Insecta; order Lepidoptera; family Geometridae; genus Epirrhoe; species Epirrhoe alternata. Next base: position 10,577,776 of record OY751375.1, read on the forward strand.
AACTAATTTGCACATTTCTGTTTTTCAAGAAAATATGATTACTTAGGTTTAGGTATGTTGAGTTTGTAAAAATAATCACATGAATTAATCTCAAAAATTGATTTGTTGTTAATTTATTAATGAGCGACAGTGCGGTCCAATGGTTGGTCGCTCTGGCATTAAAGTGTACCTAAACATTATCCAACTTCCGTGGCGGGTCAAGAGGTGAGGCAGTGGCCTCTCTTGCTTAATAAGCTAATACCAACTAAAAATAATGTTAATCGTGCCTCAATCAGAAATCTATTAATAACAATGTTTAAATTAAATAACTACAGTCAGCGTCACCAACTGGTAACACCCCTGCATGCCGGCCGCGCGCCGTACAAACCGCCTTGTTTTAGGGGGGTTACCAATTGGTGACGCTGACTGTACTTATTTAATTTAAACATTTTATTGTTTACGTAGTACCTAAAGCGAGTAAGAAATGAAAATGCAACAACGGTTGTAACTAAGTAAGCTACTGTGGGCAGTCAAAGTTGTTTTGATGAATATTATCATAGTTTAGATAATTAATGAATAATTCCGTTTGTTTTAATTTGTTTTAAACAGACAATCAATTTTTCTTGCTATTAGATATTTGATTATTTTCTGCATTAGTAATTTTGTATGTCAAGTTCGCTGCTTATACGTGGTACCTATAGTCTGTTTGTTTATTGCAACGTATTATTTATGATAATATACGTTATAAACGATACATACAAACAGACGTTTCGTAAACCTCTTATTTTAAAAGAGGAAAAATAACTTTAATGTGCAGGCTATCCCGAATTATTTCGTACGAATAACTTACAAGGTGATGTTTTTATATAAACCAAGAAAAACCACACAGTTAGAAATAAAATCTACACCAATGAAGGCAAATAAATAATCCATACGAAAGGGGCTTGACCCCCTCAAGCCCGTGAGGATCGTTGACAAAATAATATTGATTTTGTAAGTAACTAGGCAAAATGTGTACTTAATTTCAAATCTTGTGTGTGTCATCTTCATCAGTCAGCTTTTGGCAAATCAAGAGCGAGTTCACGCGTACGTGGCAAGGCCGTTCAATCAAGTTGGTTTGATACTACCTACCTATTTTATTAGTTGATAACTAACCTGTTTGAAATAAGAGGTACCCAGTAGGTACCTACTAGAGGTGTGCGCCGATGCCTTCTTGACCGGCGGCGGACGCCGGTCTCAAATTGGTCGGCGGCGGCGGCGTAATCGGCGTAATCGGCGTGGACAGTATAATTAAGGAAGAACTCCAAAGGCGTGGAACGAGAGCTAGGTGGTTCTGTTTTTTAAGAAGGGAAATAAGACTCTTCTTAAAAATTACAGACCCATCTAGCTCCTGAGCCACGTTTATAAGCTGTTCTCTCGAGTCACAGTGATTCAGATTATACAGAAGTCCGAAGAGTGTAATTAGACCCTGAATCAGGCTTTTGTGGACTATGAGAAAGCCTTTGACTCTGTCGACACTTGGGCTGTTTTGGAAGCCTTGCAGCGATGCCAAGTAGACTATCGTTATATCGAAGTTATGAGATGTCTGTATGAAGTCGCCACCATGAGTATCCGAGTACAAGACCAGCAGTCTAAGCACATCCAACTGCGCAGAGGAGTGAGACAAGGAGATGTCAAAATGCCACAATGCCTGAAAACCAAGCTTTTTAACCAATATGTCTTGCCCACAATGACATACGGCACCGAAGCGTAGACGCCCGCCCACTAAGGAAACTGTCCACAAAATGAGGGTCGCACAACGGGCCACGGAGAATGCCATGCAGGGCATATCATTGCTAGACAGAGTCCGCAATACGGATATTCGAATGAGGACAAAAGTAGCAGATATCGGAGACCGTATTACAGACCGTGTTGCACTTGGCCAGATTTGGTGATGGCTGGTGGTGTAAGGCTTTGACCGAATGATACCCAGAGGGAAGTGCTAGAAGCAGAGGCAGACCAGCAGCCAGGTGGATGGATGATATTGAGGCCATTGTGGGAAAGACATGGATGAGATCAGCACAGAGACGATTAGAGTCGCGTTTTAGGGAGGAGGCTTATGTCCAGCAGTGGGCTACTATTTGAGCTGCCAATTGATGATGAGAGAAAACTTTGAGAGAAGAGAAGAGGAGGAGGCCAAGAGGAGGATTCAGCTGGGTTGGGCAGCATTTGGAAAACCACGTCCAGTTTTTTAGTCACCCATACCGCATGTCTTAAAACGAAAGTTTTCAATCAGTGCGTCCTACCTGTCATGACATAAGGAGCCGAAACGTGGACACTCACAGTACGACTAGTCCACCAGTTCAAAATCGCTCAGCGAGCTAAGGAACGAGCTATGCTTGGAGGTTCTCTGAAGGATAGAATCCGCAACGAGACTATCCGACATAGAACTATAATGGTCTACATAGCTCAGAGAATTAGCAAGCTGAAGTGGCAGTGGGCTGGCCATATCTGCCGAAGAACCGATAACCATTGGGGTAAACGAGTTCTTGAGTGAGACCGTGACTCGGCAAACGTAGTGTAAGACGCCCTCCGGCCAGGTGGTGTGACGATCTGCGAAAGGCTGCTGGTAGAAGCTGGATGCGTTGAGCTAAGGACAGGGCGCAATGGCGCTCATTAGGGGAGGCCCATATCCAGAAGTGGACTGCTATAGGCTGATGCGCGGCTGACTGTTCACTCGTACTGACTGAACGCGTAACGCCGCGCGGCGCGGAACCGACCGCTAGAATCGTTCGCTGCGACTCAGCCGCTGACTGAGTTGGCAAGCGAAACGTCGCAAACTGCGTACGGTACGCGCTGTATGGACACTTCATATCCGTACAGTACGCGCTGAATGGATATGAAGTGTATAATACAGCGCAGAAATATAGAGGGAGGCGAACTAGAGGCAAACAGTTATCCGCTTACAGTTCGCCTGCCTACACAGCCTAATTCGTCAGAGAAAATCGATAATTTAACAAGAAAATCTTAGTTTGATAGGTATTAAATTGTCATCGATTTTTTATCAAAATATTTTTGCCCTATAATCTATAAAAAAACCAACAAATGGCAAATATGTCAACACCCATGCTTTGTGGAATAGGCTATAGGGATTTTGTACACACACAATATTGGCGCCGATTTTACGCCGACACAATCGTCGGCGGCGGCGGCGTGGACAAAATCATCGGCGGCGTGCGCCGCGCCGATCGGCGCACACCTCTAGTACCTACCTACCTAGCTAGACTTTTATCTAAAATTGAAAGAATCCCGAGGGACCGCGACATTGCGCGAGAGCTGTTTGGAAGCAGATATTTTATATTGTAGGAGGGCTATTTGATTTTCCATATAAAAAAAAGTTTTCCATACAATTCTAATCATTGGTCTCTTTAACCATCTATTCCATAATGATTTAGGCGGCGTCAGTCAGGTCAGGTCACACTATTTGAACACGTCTTACTTGCTGTGACTAAACAAGCCTATCCAGGAGTGGCAGCCTCGACCACACGTGCAAACAAAGGACCCCGGGGATGTTGCAGGCTTGCAGGGTTTGCGAATAGACCGCTTTTGTACCAAGTGATTGAGCTAAGCTTTATCAAGAGCGACAGCACAAATATTAACTACGCTAACTGGGAGAGTGAATCTGAAGATCTTGACGCCTGGATGAAAACAATTCTAATATCTCTGAAAAAAAATAACTCTGAAAAAAAATGTTTTTCCATACAATTATTTTCCAATAAATTATTTCTTTCTTTCAACTGCCAACACTGAAATTATGATAATCGATAATGGATCAAATAATACTAGCAGCCACTTTGAACACCCTGAGTTTCAAATCTAAACGGGTAGAGGATCTTGCCCCCGATTAAAAACCAGTAACACGATATTATTTACGAATTTTAACAGTCGTAAATAAAAATAAAATAGTGTTTTTTTCCAACAACAAAAATACCCACACCCACTTATACTTATCCTTATTACTTTTTCCTGTAGCATTAGCATCAGACCCTTCATTCTAATTTTTAAGACTAACTCTAATTCTTAAGACTTTAGGATGATTTTTGCAGGTAACGCTGCAGCAGTTGCAGCTTAAAGACTTCACTCATATATAATGAGCCTATCTTTAAGTAGCGCTGCCTGACCTTCAAACTAACCTAGCCGACCTGATCACATTTTATAGAAAAATATATTTAAATTGGGTTTTTAGGTAAATGGGAAAATTCGATTGCACCTTTGTTCAAATGAACAAAAAAACAAACAAAAACAAAAAATGGGAATAAATGTTCCCATTCAACACTTTGAGACAAAAAGTAGGGACCCGCTATTGACGGAATTCCTCTTACAAAATTTTCTGCCGATTTTTGCGGGGCACGAGTTAGGGCACAAACGCATTTTTCACACACGTACCTATGCATAAAAAATTACAACAAACACTCATTTTTACTCTTCCCGTATAAAATAATAAAGTGACGTAGCAAATGATTCGGAATCGTGAACATTTTGGTAGAGGGGAAATTACAAGGTAACGTAAATCAATGACTCGTACAATTTCAAAAATTATTTCCTTATTAATTTAGGATGAAGAATGATCGTAGGTAATAGCTTTTCGTGGGGACAATTTTTACTTGCAGCTATGTAGCGAAGTTGGCGGTTACGGTTGAATATGCCCAAAATATAAACTTTGTTAACCTACGCGTAACCAACCCTGTTTGGTTGTGCCTACAATAGACATAGACATCGACATACGTTTATTCGCAGTTGTGCACAACAACAATTTTTACAAAAAAAAAAGGTAACAACAGTGAACACAGAAGAAAGAGAAAAGTACAAAAGCCAACTGGCAATTAGGTACAATATAATTGATTAACTAACAAACAAAGAAAAACTTATAATTAAAAAAATGTGCACATGCAAGGCGTGTACGTGTAAGCGAAAAGTCTTGAGCTCAGCATGTGCTGTGAACAAGTTCACCGCGCTGATTTTCAGCTCACGAAAAAATCTACAATATACTACAAAAATACAATCATACAAGTATGTATATAGGTAACAATGTAATGTAAATATATGGATAAAGTTAAAGTCAATAGTTAAAGTCCATTCGACCTGTTCCTTTTGCGAATTTAATTGCGTTCCAATATTGATTTTCCTCGCCGCTGCTGTCGGTGGTGGCTTCTCTCGGGTTGTGAAGTACCTACCTAGGTAGGTGTCTAACAAATTAGTTTATCGAGGGAGGAATGAACCGTATTAGCCCATGCCTGTCCGTCCCATGTGCCCCTCCCAGAATAAAATCCTGGATCGGCCCTTGGGTCCAGTAGTTTCAGAGCCTATTCAATTCAAACAAACAAGCATACAAACAAACAAATAAATCTTTCCTCTTTATAATGTTAGTGAAGATTGTGCTTTATTCGAGGCGGAGACAAATCCAACAAATCAAAAATCATGAGAATCGGTCCAGTAGTTCTCCAGTTAAATGACATGTGATCTAACAAAGAGATATAGGTAATATGTGGTCTAACAAACACAACTGGCATTTCATATTTATGCTATGTTGGAGAAATTATTATCTTTGAGTTTATACCTAATTACTTATTTCATCCTGTAGCAGGTTTTAATTTTTTACGATAGGTAGGAGGTATGTACATTTCGAAGCTGATTTGTGCGTGAGGATAAATTTTACCAATTTTGTCTTGTACCTAAATAAAATTTTCAGTTCAATTGTCCAGCGTAGCTCTTCTATCACTCGCACCCATCGGTGGTGAACACAGCCTTAGGCGCTATTCGTATGATATAATACCTACTAGACATTCATAAACGTTTCACACCCTAGGGAGAAGCAGAGTCCGCTTCTCCCTACGTGTGAAATCCCAAATCGAAATAGACAAATAAAAAAGTAGTTTATTTCCCGTAAAATATTTGTTTTACTTTGTTTGTACAACTCCAATAGATTTTGCTTTTTAATATTTTTTTACATTTCGTTTGCAGAACAAAACTGGATTCATCCTGCAAAAATATTCTCTGAAATGTTTGTAGGTACATATTTTGATTTGAACGCGTATTTTTTATACATGCCACCTTTACGTGCAGGGGAGGTAGGGGAGCATCGGGCATCCAGCATTGCTAGGGAGGCTTGGACAGCCCCTTGCTTGTTAATATCCGCCATTTTTATAAGTATAGTTAAATTTTTAGATGGTTGATGGTTTTGCGGGTACTAAAGTCACTATTTTATGAATTTAATAACAAATCTGTTTATGAGAAGGTGAAAGATTTTTTCTTACCGATTATTGTGTGTTTATTTAAGATTATTTTATCTGTATCACTGAAAATAAAAATAAATTATTATATAGATTATATTTTATTTTATTGACGACCTCTGTGGCGCAATGGGTGAAAGCCTGCTTGTGACGCAGAAGGTTGCGGGTTCGATCCCCGCAAGATAAATGTTTGTATGATCTGCAAATATTTATCTCTATAATTATAATAATAATATCATTAAAAAAAATAACAAACACGCAAAAAATAAAAAAAAGCATAATAAAATTATAAGTGAAATTGAAGGCTTATTCGCAGTGGTCCACGACTTTTACTCTGGCACAGACAAACATTTGTCAAAATTGGATGAAAAAACCTAGTAACTAGTACATATACCAATTATAACATATACCAATTATAATTATAAAACACAAAGAAAAATTTAAAAACAAGTCGTAACGATTATTAGTCACTTCTGTCTGAGATATAAAGAAATAATACTCAACACTGGTTTAATAAAGATACATCAACTATTAACTAAATCAATACTTATCAAATAGGAATAAGTATTGTAGCTATAGTTTTAATTAAATGCACTTTAAAGAAGTTCCTTTGATCAGAGAAACTGAAAGACGATAATCGAAAAAACGATGAATAGGTACTTGATGTTGCAATATTGACTAGTGCTTCTGTGAGAATACGAGTAGAAGACATCGCGAACAAAATTGAATTTCATGTGCATTGTATTTTCCAATACTTAAGCGTACCTAGTACCTATGCCTTAGTACCTATATGTAGACTTTTAAGAAAAATAGGGGGATAAGTTATTGATTACTCGCGTTCCTTTGGTCCTAGGGCCCGGGGGTCGAATTTGGTGTCTACGGGTTCCAGCGGCTGATCAAGAGTTCTGACCGCCTTAGGCTAACAACCAAACAATCAAACAACAAATCATGACCAAACAATCAAGTAATCAGGACGCGCCCCCATCATGTGTGTTACGGTCGGCAACAGTAGTATATTACTTACTTTTGTCTTTGTTTGTAAAAAAGTTAACATGATTCGTAGTCATACTACTTATTGTAAGTTTGCAGATCGATCTGCAAACGAAACTGACGTTGTCTTTTAATCTGCGCGTCCAAAATGACCAAAATCATGACACATGACTGCAGGCTGGTGTTCATACTTTTTCTATAAACCCACTTGTACTAATAGTGTTTGCTATACATAAGTATAGACATAACGTATATTTGATCTAAGTGCAGTTGTTCTAAATATTATTGGCTATAATTGTTGTATTAGTTCGAACACTTATTTACTATAGGTCCATATTCTATAAAGTTTTTTTGTTATAACTGTATCATATAATATACTTTAATATTGCTATATCGTGCAGTTTATATAATTATTATAAATATAACTAAAATATGACATAAAATGATAATTGCTCTAAATAGGAACTTTCTATAAATTTAGTGTTGCCATAACAGGATATCAGACCTGTAGAATAGGTTGCGAGGAGCGTAGCGACGAGCATGGTTTCAATAGTGACCAAACCATGCACGATCCGAGCGAAGCGTGCCGCGGTAGCGGCCGGCGAGTCCCGGAACCGACTTGTCCCTATTATAACCTTATCGTTATAGGTAGAAAAAATAAAACAAACGTAGGTATGCATGCAAAATTAATAGAATTATTTTATTTAGATCTATAGGTAGTCCTTAATACTATTTTAAATAAAGGTTTGAAGCAATCGCTCTTAAAAATTCACCTGGTTGGTATTGGTCTAAGGCGCTATTCATGGTGTAGATAGGTACAGTTTACTTATTGAATATTATTATAGCAAAATACTATTAGTAATAATGCAATTAGATGTGATAAACTTTATATCACATTAAATGTATCGCTAATGGTCGTTATAATAAAAACAATTATGTATTTTACGATTAGAGAATATAGTACAGTTATATAAATCACAAATTAGTAAAAGTGGTTTTATAACGAAACTAGTGTATAAGAATTGAACCGTTATATCTATATTCGGTTAAAGCTGCTGAAGTTATAGCAAACGCAATTAGTAGAAGTGGGTTTATAGAACAACATAGTGCACCCTGCAGGCTATCTTGTAGAAAACCAAATCCATGTCGTGTTTGGCCGCATGACTTGTATTGGCTCAGTTTATACGATAGTTGACGACCTCTGTAGCGCAGTGGGCGAAGGCCCGCCTGCGACGTAAGAGGTTGCGGGTTCGATCCCCGCGGCGGGACCAATGTTTGTATGATCTACAAATATTTGTCTCGGGTCTGGGTGTTTCTATGTATAATATGTATGTATTTACAAACAAAAAGTATATAAGTATCAGTATCAGTATCAGTCATCATAGTACCCTAACACAAGCTCTGCTTACTTTGGGGCTAGATGATGCTGTGTGAAAAGTCCAGCATTATTTATTATTATTTATTATTTTATTATGTAGACTACTTAGTTGTTGCGCTGCGGCGATGCATGAGCGTGGTCATCTAGTATGTGAAGTGGCTTCGACTTTAAGTATTTTTTAAATATTTATACTTCTGTTGTTACCTATATGTAAAAAAAGACGAGAGGCAGGCATCATACAAGTGAAAATTTTTTGCAACTGTTTAGTGATTTATTTGAAAATTATAGTAATTATTATAAGCTTATACAAAAGTCTTTTTTCGTGCTTTAGCGTTTGCAAATCTTTCTACAATTTTTTTAGCTAGACAAAAACAAGTTTAAAATAAAAACAATGAACCAAAAATAGTTCTAGGAACTAAAACTGACATCGTCATTAAAATTCGTATCGTATCGGTGCGGTGCGGTGTCGGTAGGTATATTGCGTTGGCATGGTGAATGCGTCTCGCTCGGTGGCGGCGATTCCCCACAGCACGGGAGATAACACAAATAAATAGGTTAAGAATGTGAGACGAAAAAATGTATGGTTTTCTTGGACCGGGTGTGAAAACTAGATTTATAGTGCTTGCGAAGATACGATTTCATCGCGCCCCCCCGATCCTCGCGCCCTAGGCTGCAGCCTAATTAGCCTAAGGGTTAAACAGGCCCTGACGGGTTCCGGACTGCGTGCGTAGTCTGATTGATATAGGTAAAAAGGTATACGTTTTACGACGAAAAAACTCCACCTCCTTTTTCATAACATCTTGTGTAGAATGGAGTCCATATCCATAATGTGCCTTTTTTGATTCAAGTAACGCTACACCAAACTTACCCCCTTTTCTCCCCTATTTAATTTTTTTTGCCAATCTCGAAATGGTGTCACTTCGCTTCGCTCGCTTGGTAAATTAGTATCTGAATACGATCGCTCAAACGCTCATCTAGAATCCATGGAGCATTTAGCTTTATCCCAAATTTTATAAAGTAGGTAGGTACTTACTCAGGTACCTGTTTTTTTTCAATGATACCTACACATAAATAATCAGTAGGTACCTACCTAAGTTAAGTTACATAAAGTCATAAGTTGCTCGGACAATGCCGTTGATAATTATACATAGCTATACCCAGCTAGGTATCTACTTATCTAGTCATTGAATATTTTGCACGACAAAACCCAGCGGCGGGCGCCGGCACTACAAGTCGTCAATAGTGTTGAGAAAATAAACGATTTTGAATTGAATAGCGCGATTGCGTTAACTTGTAAAAACCTCTCTGAACTCTGCGAAAAAACCTAGCTTTGTAAAAAATAGAAAAATCGTAACGTAGAGATAAGATTTAACGTATTTAGATTAGCTAAGTTTTGCTCTAGCCCATAAAGGGTACGACTGGGCCATAAGGACCATAAGGGATTTGACAGTCAAGGGCAGTCCCCCTGACGGGCTCGATCACCACCTAAACTTTGGTGTATGTAGGTAATAGTACCTAACATTTTTGTTTTAATAACGGGACGAGATCGCGTATAGGTTTTCGATAATATTCGAACTATTATCTTACCTCGACGTTTCGACCGGGTTGCACCGATCGTGGTCACGAGGGAACTGGAGCAGCGGGCATCGTCTTCATTCGTTTGTGAAGGAACTTGAAAAGTACCCTCACTTAGTTGTTTAAACAGTCATTAGGTCTGCGACACACCACACTCACAATATCCGATACTATGTTCGGCGATATATCCGGAGTTATGATACGATGCTTACAAATGTTTATTACTGGGTTCCACGTAGACGAGAGCTTATAACTTGTATCACGGACAATACTATCTTCAAATTGATGGTGTTGCCATGGGAAGTCCTGTGGCGCCGGTTATGGCCAACATTTGGATGGAACATGTCGAAACTCTAATTAATTTCCAATTATATAAAGTGGGGATTTGGAAGAGGTATGTTGATGACGTGTTTTGTGTCATGAAGGGTAGAAAACTTGAAATTGAGCAGTTCCTATCACACCTTAATTCGTTACATCCTAATCTAAAATTTACGCACGAGTTAGAAAAGGATAGGTCATTGCCTTTTTTGGATGTCAAAGTCATGGTGAGAACAGATGGCTCCTTGAAACACACTGTGTTTAGGAAACCGACACACACAGATAAATACCTCAACGCTAAGTCTCATCATCATCCTCGACACCTTCGTTCAGTGCAGACATCGCTAATGAACAGAGCTCACGCATTATGTGACTCAGAGTTTTTAGACGAAGAATTGCTGCACGTCCAGAAGGTTCTTAAGAACAATGGCTATAGCGTAAGAAGGGAAAGTCATCCTAGGCGAAGAAATAAGGGAAAACAACCAAATGTTGCTAGGCAACCAGCATTTTTGCCATATATTAGAGGGGTAACAGACAAGATTGGGACCATTTTAAGATCATACTCGATAGACACCATATTTACTCCTCTATCAAAAATGTCACAACAACTTGGATCGCCGAAAGACATTATCCCTTACCAGACACCTGGCGTTTATAAAATTGATTGTAGTTACGGTAGTTCATACATAGGACAGACGAAGCGTACCATAGCTGAAAGAGTCAAGGAACATATCGCTGCTGTCAAAAACAACCAGGTGGAGAAATCTGCGATTGCTGAACATTTATTGTTATCAGGACCAAACCACTGGATTGAGTTGCATTCCCCGAAAACACTTTCTACTGAACGGCGTTACTACCCTAGGATTGTACGTGAAGCGGTAGAAATTAGAAAATATAACAATTTCAACCGGGAAGGCGGTTATAAGCTCTCGTCTACGTGGAACCCAGTAATAAACATTTGTAAGCATCGTATCATAACTCCGGATATATCGCCGAACATAGTATCGGATATTGTGAGTGTGGTGTGTCGCAGACCTAATGACTGTTTAATAATAAACATTTGTAAGCATCGTATCATAACTCCGGATATATCGCCGAACATAGTATCGGATATTGTGAGTGTGGTGTGTCGCAGACCTAATGACTGTTAACTAAGTGAGGGTACTTTTCAAGTTCCTTCACAAACGAATGAAGACGATGCCCGCTGCTCCAGTTCCCTCGTGACCACGATCGGTGCAACCCGGTCGAAACGTCGAGGTAAGATAATAGTTCGAATATTATCGAAAACCTATACGTGATCTCGTCCCGTTATTAAAACAAAAATGAGTTTAAATCGTGTGAGTTTAAAAAGTGAATAGTACCTAACAGTTTGTACCTAACAGTCCTTGGTACGGAACCCTCTGTGGGCGAGTCCGACTCGCACGTGTCCGGTTTTTTATTGTTAGCGCATTGATATTAGCAGTACATTTTTCCCAGATCGGAGTTTCTCCTTTGTAGTAATTTTTTATTATTTATTTATTTATTAGAATACAGTCCACTGAAGAGCCGGGTGTCGGTCCTGAACAAATATTTAAAACTAAATTCGCAGCTATTGAGCTAAATAACTTACCAAGGCAAGTATACAGTTCCATGGCACCTTCCAGCAAGCAGCCGTCATCTCGCGTGATGCCCTCGGTCACGTTGAGGCAGAAGCACCCCTCGTCATTCGCCAGGAACCACTCGTTAGCAGAGTACCTCAGCGTTGGAATTCCACCAATCACGTCATCGTATTGATACCGGAGTTCTAAAGATCTGAAAACAATTATGGGAAATAGAATAAAGCGTTTCATCAACTCACTTTGTACTACGTATTTTTAGGGCTCCGTAACCGTAGGGTGAAAACGGGACCCATTACTAAATCTCCGCTGACCGTCTCTCTATCTTTCCGTCTGTCAGAGGACTCTCTCTATAATGAACCAGTTGAATATGTCACATTTATTTATTTATACGGGCTCCTATACAAAAAACGTGTTTTAGGCTATTTTGCTCTAAGTTTGCTAAGACTGTATCCTTTGAACCACAATAGGTACGGAACCCTTCCTGCGTTCTTCCAAAACTATGTTCCTCCGAGAGGAGTGAACTAATAGAGAGAAGTCCTACACCCTACACCCAGGTGGGTATAAATAGGTTAGGTAATGATGATGGTGATGTGAGCTACGACCCTGTTGTTTTTAAGAAGAGAGTTAATAGGCACCTTCTGGGTAGGCTCGCTCCATCGTAGACCTCATTCTTGCCTATGTAAGTTTCGAGGTCAGGCGTCGACCCATTCATCACAAAGAAAAATGTTTTCCCAGTGCTAGCCAAAGATAATGTAAGTACGTAAGTTAGATTACAAAATTATGCATTCTTTCAACATTCAATTTACACAACTAAAAATTCTTCGTCTTGTTCTCGTATCACCATGTTCATCTTTTGAAATCAACGTTCAAAATAACTCGTAACACATTATGTTATGCAAAATCTGTTCGGGGCAGAACAGAAACATAATACCAAGAACGAAATAGGTTCAAAGCAACAAAGTTTCCAACATACGAGAAAAGCCTTAGCTGTACAGTGTACAGGCAGGTATGTACAGATAACTCCAGAAGTCTTTCCTATCCAAAATATCTTTAAGTAAAGACGCATCCTGTAAACCACAGTAATTAATTCAATTCAAAACGTTTATCGACTTTCAGATGAATAAACATCTACTCGTATAGCAAGTTTGGTAAGTCGTAACTCGTAGGTAAGCGCACCCAAATCGTAAAAAGTAAGTTACAAACATAACTTTTTGTTCCTATGTAGCTAGGTAGGTTGCTTATGTTTATAGGTACCTATAATCTACTTTCAACCCAAACTTTTAAGTAGGTAGGGCTTTACAAAAAGTCGTAAACAAGTACCTATGTTGTTGAGAGTACATAAGTATGTCTCCGCGCCTTTGGGACGCAGTCTTGCGTGCGATATTGTTTGTTTTTCCTCGTTCCTCGTATTGATAAATGTGGAAAATGATGGAATATTTGATATTGTTAGCATTGAAGCACTTGGAAATATTGAATAGACAACTGGTTTATATGGAGCACTATTCTATTGTGGCAAGTTTGAATTTAATGGAGTTTAAAACCAACTACTGCGAAATGTGAACAATAGGGTACTCGGTTATTGTTCGAAATTGAACAAAACATACATTTTTTAACAAATATAAAACAAGCTGTTTCCACGTACTTTTTTTGTCATCACATCAAAGCAGACACCTAATCAACTGTTGTAAAAGGCATGCCATTGTCCAGCAGTGGATTTCGATATAGGCTGATGACGTCCGTAAGCTCTCAGTTCTAAACTCTGTTAGTTTGGTTCAACTAATAAGCCACAGCAACCTGCCAATAACTGCTTCTGACTGATCATGATATCGACCCTTAGGTAGGTACATGTCAAACGAGCGAGGGCTTATCGATTTCCCTGCAGTACAAAGAGATTAATAATGTAGGTATGCTTATGCGCCTTGATAAATTACGATGACAATGTGTTTTCAAATAAGTTTCTCTCTTCGCTTAGGAACATAATGTGAAATGAATGAAGAGTTTTATTTATTATTTGAGTCATCGCACCGGTTTGTTAAATGTATGACGCCCTCCGAAAAACAATTCACAATCACTACGCCATTGAGAAACTCAATGCACAAGCTCAAGAGGCGCATTTATTTAGAGAAATAATACAGACAATTACACATAATACAAATTAGAGGCTTGTTATAAAACTTTACACTCGGATTTGATATATCTAAAATCAAATTCAAAATATTTGTGTTTTCGTATCTTCCAGGTGCTCGTTATAACTAATTTTCTCGTTACATACCGTATGCTGAATATTGCTGAATTTAAGTACCTACTAAAGTTTAGGATTCCTGAAATTTTGCAACATTGCGTAGGATGTAGAGCAAGTTAGATGCAAGCTCGAATAGTTCATAAATTGTTGAGGGTTATTTCATAAAGAGAATAATGTTTAACGGCCACTCTACACATTCGCCGAACGATAGACGATGACAGGCGAATACAGGTGATGAGGCCCTCTACACGTCTGTGAACGTCGGCATTCGTCTATCATCGGCGAATATGTAGAGGACCCACAGTAAAATTAAACGGTTATCCACAAGCAGCAACTTTATGTTCTGCTTTTCAGATTTAGACGACTTCTGCGTAGAGATCCCTTATAACAAAATATGATGTAATAAAATGTATGAAATCATTTAAGTACCTAGGTATGTCACCCGAATCCTGTATAAATACAGGGTCGTTCATTTTAAACTACACAAACTGACAAGGACTCATTTTTGGGTTATAAATACATCATTTTTATAAATAAATGATTTTTCTATTGAAAAATATTTTTTGAAAAAAACTTATTAATTTATTTGCTTTGATCACCAGTAAGTAAATAATAGCACGCGCCGTTGTTTTGTTAAGCATTTTGACGTCGTAAGTCTATGATAATGTTTTGAGGATTTGTGACTTTATTACAAAGTGCAAAGGGTGTAAAACTTTTTTGTCACGCAGATAGAATTTAGCTTTGATTTTGTACGTCACGCACGCTATATCTATAATATTGTTGATCGAAGCAAATACGCTATCAATGTGATCATCATCTACTTTTTTCTTGCGCAACAGAACTGCAGTGTAGAAATTCAATATCAACTTGTTTTGTAAATACGAAGATGTAGTCGTTCCTTAGTAAAGGAACCAACAACCAGAATAAGTAGACATTGGTGACTCTGAGTACATTACCATATCATTGAAACTTAAAAGAGATATATGTAAGTATTACCCTAAAATAAGTGTACTCCTTTAATAAAGGGTTTTCTAAAACCCTTTGGTCATTCAGGGCCAAATAAAACAGAAGAAAATGTATGATTTGCGAAAAAAATACCATACCTAAAAATTTCATCAGAAAAAGGCCCGCTTCATTACCATCTCAGCATCTGATATCTTGCTGGTTAATAAATTAATCTCTAAATCTGAGCAAATCCTAGAATATTCATTTTTTACTCGAAGAAAACTCTCCGTTCTATTTTCTTCCTCAACCTAGGATCGTATTGATCGCCTTAAATAATTCCTACTATCAGTGGAATTTTATTAAGGAGCTTAGCTGCCAGCGGTTAGCTTATCAGAGTCTTTCATTTTAACTTTTTAATAACTGATACTCAATATCCTAAGTAGTTTTCAGAAGAAGCACGTGTATCGATCAGCAGGAGCGGAATCTTGTTAGCTTATCGACTATGAAGGAGATTACCTGTCACTTATCCCAGTATGGATGGTGCACAAAGAGGAGATTTTTAACTTACATAGGGTTCGTTAAAGGTTAAAATAAGCAAGCAATTTATTCACAGAAACTAAGCTACTCATATTGCCTTCCGGCCGCAACTAATTTGTTGCGAAAGCGGAAATACCCGCAACCGTAACTGGTAAAAAGTAAGTAAGTTCGTATGAGTCAGTGGCCAACTCTGGTGACGGAGTTTTTAGGCCGCCTTAAGGCCTCCGTCATGGCTTAACGACTTAAATAACCGGGACCGACAATTTAACGTGCCCTCCGAAGCAAGGAAGTGCTCAGATGAAAATGCCACTGGCGGTCACCCATCCACTTACAGACCGTTTCGAACGTTGCTTAACTTCGACGATCTATCAAGAACGACTAAGCAAGCACCACGAGCGCTTCGTAACTGGTTGCAGTAGAAGAATCAATACTCTTCAGCCGCAACCCAAAATACAATAGAATCAGTCAAGCTATCTAAGGAGCATTGTAAAAATGATATTTAGATATCTCAACTGATCCAGGTTACTGCCAGTACATAAGTTTAATAGAAAGAAGAAAAACCGAGTGCGAGTCGGGCTCGCCCACCGAGGGTTCCGTAAAAAGGCCTAAGTAAGTTCGTATAGTATAAGTTAACAGTGCAAACCGTAAGGTAAATATATAGGTAGGTACATCAAAGTTATAAGGTCTCGTACATGAGAAGGGAAAACATATTTTTTTACATTTTTCATCATATATCTAAAAATATACATAAGTACCTACATCCAAAAAATAATTAAAAATGAAGCCATTTCATACAATACCCCACATAACACGGTTAACTCATTTCAAAATTACGACCCTCATTCCTTGCATTAGGCCCTGTTTTTTGTGATTTAATTAAAAATATACGGTTTTCAGATTTTGCCTGGACTTGTAGTCTAAGGCGATACTAGGTACTCAACGGGAACTACCCTATGAATTTTGATTACCACGAGTGACGAAATACACGTTTTTGCGTCACACGCTCGAATGGACTAAGTTTATTTATTGAAAGGATAGTCTTTTTCTATTTTTTATAACAAAAAAAAATACTCACATAAATATTTTTAGTTCATTTGTTGAAACTAATTCCTGAATTTAGTTGATTAAAATGAAAGACCCTATATACTCGTAATAGGAGCGGCACCACCGGATTCTACCAAATTCCTTAAAGAATTTGGTCCTGCATTCTCCGTACACTTTAAAATTTAAAGTGTACGGAGAATGCAGGAACTTTTGAAAATATGATTGCATGAAAGCTTCGCTCGAGCTTAATTTTAATTCATTAAAATAATGATCTTATTTCTGCAGGTATTGACACAGAATACAGAGAGAAAATTGGCATAAATTGATTGTTATTGCTTTCAGTTAAGACATTCCTATAAGTTGAAACAACGCTAATTGAACGTTGCGAACAACACAGTACCTATATTGACTGGTTCATAATACAATAGCCTTAAGCTACGAGTATTTTTCCCAAGAAACGTATCGTATTTCCCGTTTATTGTTTTCAAATAATATTGTTTTCTGTCTGAGCAATAAAAATAAGTCAATAATTAATTGTTTTGTTTTTTCGATATCTCGTTCTATCATGTTTCCATGTTACTAATTGGCTACATAATCGCTTGTCGGAATAAAGATCAATGTAGCGATATACACAGGTATACTCGATATTTCTCGTTACTTGATATTTCTTAAAAGAAACATGAGAATCTGTGCTCAGACTCAGGTTGAATGTATATTGGAAATAAACAAGATGTTTTGCAAAAACAATAAGCTGTGCCATAGTAGCTTTGTTGGTGATTTTCTTTTCATAATAAACTCGCGTTCTCCATTGTCTATGTCGCCGGCGGCAGATCGATGAATTTGCCATTTCATGATTATGCCTAGACCATATCGTTCAACGATTTCACGATACATGGTTATTGTGTGGAACATTAGTACTTGGAGTAAAAGTTTTTTTTAATATAAAAAGTATTTAATAACTGCTTATGGAAAAGCTTGCAATGTTCTGTTTATACATTTTTTGTTCTAGTTACGAAGATAATTTTATACAGTTTTCACAGGTGTTTATGCATTTTTACTTTTACCTTCTCATAAATGAGGATGAAGAGCATTTTACTGGCACCCAGCAGTCAATTCAGCGTCAACATTAGTTGACGCTATAAATATTAATATAACGTTGATATTCTAATAATATCATGTGTGAAAGGTGCCTAGGTAACTACCTACCACAGAGACTTTTTATGTAAGAAACGTACAGTATTGAAAATCAGAGCTCCCTATTCAAATACGTTTCAGCTCGTAAAATGATTAAAAACGAATTAATTTTATGAAACCTTTTAAATAATATAGGTACCTAATAACTATCTACCCACATAAAGATATTCAGTACGTACCATTTAAATTGCTTTTGCTGCATGGTTGTAAAATTAAGTATATTTCAATCACAGAAGCCACACAAGAAATATTAATTTCATTTATGATTAAGCTGTCTGAGTCTGAAAACCATTTAAATACACTCATATTTCATGTTAATAGATTACTCTGCAGTAAGATTCAAAATACGAAATAACGTGCTGAAATAACTGTCAGTAAAATATCTTAAAGTAAGTTAAGTAAGTTTGTATAAATTAATATAATGGTCATTGATTTTTTTAATAGCTTAATTTTTTTATCACAGTAGAGGTAGGTACCAACTCGTGGACTTTGAAACAAATACAAGAAACCAGCTTTCGGGGGTAATGCGTAAGGGGTACTACTGCAAAGACCGAAATTCGTAGAGGTCACAGAATAAGTCATAGTCTGCTCTACGCAGGATCCCGGTGCGTAGAGAGTCACAGAAATGTTTTATGCAGTACACAGACAGTACGAGCAAATTATTTTAGAAGTGTGTGTGTAGGTGTGTGTGTG
This sequence comes from Epirrhoe alternata, assembly GCA_963565295.1. Classification (NCBI taxonomy): domain Eukaryota; kingdom Metazoa; phylum Arthropoda; class Insecta; order Lepidoptera; family Geometridae; genus Epirrhoe; species Epirrhoe alternata. The sequence continues at coordinate 10,596,538 of OY751375.1, forward strand.
TGTATGTGCGTAATTTAAACGTATGGATTGTAAGAATGATCTTCAGTGAACAAAGAGGCAACGCTTTCACCTAATACCTAACTCTCAATAATATTATTAGTCCCTAGAGTTAGGTTACATCACAGTTATATCCAGGGAGCATCAAATTCTATTAGGCATATTATATGAATTTTACTCTTTTTAAAAAGCGTTTTGCATTTCTATGAGACATAGTACTTACCTACAGGTTACATACTCGCTTCTCTATTTTAACAGGTTTGTGCGTAACTTTGCCAATATTGTTCAACCTTGGTTTCCTAGATGCTCAATAAGGATGTTGGTTCCGATACGTGCAACTTGTAGTAGTTGCAAGTTATATCAGAACGGGCAGTTTTAGGTGACATCATCATCCACAGCCCGATATAACCCACTGAATAAATAAATAAATAAATCTAGACTTTTCTCACAGCATCAGCCCCAAAGTAAGCAGAGCTTGTGTTATGGGTACTACATGACTGATATACTACTTATACTTTTTGTTTGTAAATACATACATATAATTCATAAGTACTTCTTTTCACATAAATAAACAGCTTCCTATCTGTGGGAACTTGTAATTGGCCATCAGCAGAAAATGATATGTTTTGCATGTATTTTTAACAACTTCAGTGCCAACCCCGCATATTTGCGGGGCACGGTGTGCGCGCGCGGTGCCAATCCCGCAAATTAGCGGAGTAGCGCCGCTCAGTTTGTATGCTTCAGTACGAGGCCGGCACCGTGCCTGGCATTACTTTTATAGGTCGGCACTACGCTCGGATGTTTCAAAATAGCTAGGCAAGTTGTGGTTTTTGAAAATTGAGTTTTATTTTGAAGTAATTAGCGTTCAATTATGAGTGATCAACCGGGGCCCTCGCGGTGAAACGAACGAAAATGGCGCCAATTTATGACATTACTGATAGTGATATCGAAGAGCAGCTTTTAGAAAACGACTCTGATGATGACTTACAGTTTGAGGACATGTCATCAGATGATGATGAAGAGGAATTCGGGCGGCAGGTTATTACGCAAATCGCGGCTATGGATGTACAATTGGCGTCGCAACGTACTCGTAGAAACTCCAGCATCACCATAGAACCAGAACGGTCACCACCACCACCGTCATCACGACCACCATTATCTTCCCCCCTACCCCCACCAACACCACCATCTGAAGATAGATCTGCTTCATGGACTAGGGAGTGCGAGCTAAATGAAATTATTGATTATTATTCATATTATTATTATGTTGATTATTCATAGATCTATTAGAAGCATTAGAATTTTATTTGAAGATTTGTTTTGTTTTTTTTTGAAGCTGACGAAGAAGATTTTTTGTTCAACTGTTTTTTTTATTTACGGTATTTCACTGTACATTTATAAGTTTATTATGTCTAAAATGTTAGTGGCTCTTATCGGGAGTATTAAAATTTAATGTATCTTGTGTCCAAACTACATAAATATACGATTATTGAAAAATAAATCACTCCGCTAATTTGCGGGCCCGGCCCTGAGATTGAAATTTTCAACCCCAGTGCCGGGCCTGCATATTTGCGGGAATTTTTATTTTGTTTTTTTCATAGTAAAGCATAATAATAATAGACAAACATTTATTGTTATATGCTTTAGGTATGTACCCAATGCAAATTATATAAAAAAAACATATCGGATTTCCTCAAGCCACCCTCATATTCAGGCAGGCAGCGAAGTTGTTAAACTAAGCCTTATTTAATATACCTAGCTGTAAGTTTTCAAATGATTAGTTTTTATACAAACAAATACCTATTATGGTGTGTCTTTTCAAGTTACGTAACGCTTGTTGCTTCTAGCGTAGGTGTCATTTTCAAATGAAAATAGAACATTACATACCTACTAAGTAGATAATGCCAAGAACTCGCGTGCCGAGATACTTGACTTAAAATAAAAATTTGGAAAATCGGTCCACAATTTGCGGAATAATCGCGTAACGAGATAAAAAAACATAGGTACTTACAGAAGAATTGAGAACTTCCTCCTTTTTTAAAGTCGGTTAATATGAAGATACCTACCTAAATAAACGCTAACCCTAGGAAATGAGTTGAAACATAACGAGTGTCGACGAAAGCTCGGAACTTATAGGTAGGTATTAGAGGTGTGCGCCGATCCCTTTTTGACCGGCGGCGGACGCCGGTTTCAAATCAGTCGGCGGCGGCGGCGTAATCGGCGTAATCGGCGTGGAACTAGAGCTTGGTGGTTCTGTTTTTTCAGAAGGTTTTTTAAGACTCTTCTTAAGAATTACAGACCCATCTAGCTCCTGGGCCACGTTTATATGCTGATCTTTCGGGTTATTACAAATTGTCTCGCCAGAAGACGCGACGAGTTCCAGCCACCGGAACAGACCGGGTTTCGCGGAGGATATGGAACCATAAGGGTCGATTCACATCTGACCGAAGATCCGTCGCGGATTATCGGTCGCGGAACGCCAGAACTGACAAATGTATAGAAAAACACTCGACGGATGATACGTTAGTCCGTCGAGTGTGAACGGTCGAGTGTTTTTCTATACATTTGTCAGTTCTGGCGTTCCGCGACCGATAATCCGCGACGGATCTTCGGTCAGATGTGAATCGACCCTTAACCGCTTCACACAGTGATTCAGATTATACAGACGTCCGAAGAGTGTAAGTAGCCCCTGAATCAGTCTTTTGTGGACTATGAGAAAGCCTTTGACTCTGTTGACACCTGGGCTGGTTTGAAAGCCTTGCAGCGATGCCAAGTAGACTATCGTTATATCGAAGTTTTGAGATGTCTGTATAAAGTCGCCATCATGAGTATCCGAGTACAAGACCAGCAGTCTAAGCCCATTCAACTGCGCAGAGGAGTGAGACAAGGAGATACTAGGAGACGAGGACTATTCACAAACTTTTTTTAAGACACTGGACTGGAAAGGTATGCGCATAATCATAAACGGCGAGCACATTTCACACTTACGATTCACAGATATCATATTTTTACTGGCGAAGTCGCTAAAGGTGCTACATGGAATGCTGGACGGCCTAGCATCAGCTTCGTAAGCGATGAGTCTCGGCATGAATTTGGATAAGACCAAAGTCATGGTCAATGACCGAATCGATCCGAGACCTGTCGCTGTAATTTGTCACCTTATTGAAGTTTTTTCGCAGTACACCACATACCTCAAGCAGATTTTGCAGTTAGGTAGAGACAACTTTCCTACGGAATTTGTACGATGCGATATCGATGAAAGTTCGCTTGCACGTACTCGCTAAAGAGATTCCTCTGAAAAGGTGAGCGCGACAAGGCTTAAGACAAGGCGCTCTTCACTGCAGTTTTGGAGGACATTTTACTGCTGACGCACCTCCGTTTTGCAGATAATCTCATTCTGTTTAGCGACCACCTGCAAGATCTCCGATTAAAGACCTTTACGATGCTTCTTTGAAGGTAGGCTTAAGGATGAACATGTCCAAGACGAAGATCATGTCTAACATATCCGGCAGTCAGACAAGTATTGCCATTGGCGGTGTGACCCTGGAGATGGATGGTAGACCACTACATCTATCTTGGACACTGTTTATCTTTCAGCGGAGAGCATAGAACCAAGGAGATCATGAGTCACAAACAGCTAGGATGGGCAGCGTTTGGTAACCTGGAAGAGATTTTTTGGGACCGCAAAATGCCACAATGCCTGAAAACCAATGTGTCTAGCACTTACCCAGATTTGGTGATGGCAGGTGGTGTAAGGCTCTGACCGAATGGTACCCAACGGGAAGTGCTAGAAGTCGAGGCAGACCAGCAGCCAGGTGGGTGAATGATATTGAGGCCATTGTGGGAGCTGAAACGTGGACACACACAGTACGACTAGTCCACCTGTTTAAAATCGCTCAGCGAGCTATGGAACGAGCTATGCTTGGAGGTTTTCTGAAGGATAGAATCCGCAACTATCCGACATAGAACTAAAATGGTCGACATAGCTCAAAGAATTAGCAAGCGGAAGTGGCAGTGGGCTGGCCATATCTGCCGAAGAACCGATAACCGTTGGGGTAAACGAGTTCATGAGTGTCTCCACTCAACTCAACTCGGCAAACGTAGTGTAGGACGCCCTCCGGCCAGGTGTGTGATGATTTGCGAAAGGCTGCTAGTAGAAGCTGGATGCGTTGAGCTAAGGACAGGGCGCAATGGCTCTCATTAGGGGAGGCCTATATCCAGAAGTGGACTGCTATAGGCTGATGATGATGAGTGGCTGACTGTTCGCTCGTACTGACTGAACGCGTTACGCCGCGCGGCGCGGGCGTAGTGAGTGAACTGAGCCACCGACCGCTAGAATCGTTCGCTGCGACTCAGCCGCTGACTGAGATGGCAAGCGAAACGTCGCAAACTGCGTACGGTACGCGCTGTATGGATATGAAGTGTATAATACAGCGCAGAAATATAGAGGGAGGCGAACTAGAGGCAAACAGTTATCCGCTTACAGTTCGCCTGATGCGTCCACGGCCTAATTCGTCAGAGAAAATCGATTATATTAGAAGTAAAACTTAGTTTGATAGGTTTTAAATTGTCATCGATTTTTTATCAAAAGATTTATAAAAAATCTATTAAAAAAACAACAAATGGCAAATATGTCAGCACCCATGCTTTGTGGAATAGACTTTAGGGATTTTGTACATACACCATATTGGCGCCGATTTTACGCCGATACAATCGTCGGCGGCGGCGGCGTGTCCAAAATCGTCGGCGGCGTGCGCCGCGCCGATCGGCGCACACCTCTAGTAGGTATTTAACCTAAGTAAGTAAGTATACGATATTCAAATCCGTCTGCAATTTGGTTTTACATACAAAACATTTAAAAAAAAAATACCATACCAGTCTGAGTACTCAGCAACAAAAGCAATAATGTAGGTTTATTTTACGGAATAAAATGTCAGCATAATTTTGTAATATCCATAGAATTCTGTGGTTATGACTAGGTATAGGTATATCATTCTGTGGTAATGACTACCATTGTAGCGCAGTGAGTGAAAGCCCGCTTAATTATACATATAATAATTAACTGTGGCGACATCTATCCAATATCCGCATTATCTAGAGTCGTAGTCAAATTGTGTTCTAGCTAGACCATCCAAGACCGACCCCTGCAAACCCATATAAATAAAAAATTCATACCTATTTTACCTCTCCCATGCCGCAGAATTGGTTAAGCAGCATCCCTTAAAGTAAGGAAAATTAGGTATACTTAGGTTATATTTTTCTATCGTTTAGCTAAATATCAGAACACAATATAATTGTCTTGCTCTATAACTCTGTGTGTAGTTTTTACTCTACTTATACTCCTCGTTCCAAGTATGAACTTGTATCTAAACACGAGGGACCGCTGCTTTGATATTTCACGAGGGGTTCCATATTATTAAAGTTATACTTTCTGGCAGCCTAGCTTGTGACGCAGAATCCCGCGCCGAGGTAAATTTTTGTATGATCTGGGTGTTCCTAAGTAAAACTGATATATTTACGAACAAAAAGTATAAAAGTAGGTATTAAGTTACCTGGTTCCAAGCTAACTGTTGCAAGCTTTGCTTAGTTTGGTTTGGAGCTAGATGACGCTGTGTGAAATGTCCAGCATTATTACTCATATTAAACTATGAATGTATGGAGCCCGCATGTAAAAATAAAATAGGAATACGCCTTGAATATTCATAAATGTCAAGCTTAATTACGCCACAAGCGACTGGAAATTCAATGAAATGAAATAAATTGTAATGGACAGCTCGAACTACCTGAATGAAATATGCAGGGGAAACATGACGTTGGGCGGAGTGGGTTGGCAAGGGGTAGGGGGAGCTGTAGGCCCCAGCTTGCCCGGGACTGTGCCCGGGATTACAGTTCCGCGAATTCTGCTTGAAGCACTTATCATCACATAATAATTATGAAGGCACACATAGGTACAGTTTATACAGAATATCTGGGTACATTTTGTGCATATGTTAAGGTATCTTTACCTACTCATCTAAACTAACCTGCATATGTCTGTGTTGATGGCGTATAAAGGCTTATTTTTATCGATGAATGGAGCGTATATCCCGGAGTCCGTGCCGTTGATCATGTTGCAGATGCTTGCGCTGTCCTCGTCGGCCCAGTAGAGGAAGTGATCTAGACCTCCATATTGCCTTATTTCTCCAAGTTTCGTGTGATCATCCACACCTCTGTAAACTTCATATTCCTCGCTTGGGATATGGTTTTTCTGTAGGAATTAAGACGAATTTTGTATAATAATGTTATCACCATCGCAGGCATGGTTTAATCAGCCATTCAACTAAACGCCTAGCCTGAATGATATTCAGCCGTCTGGTATAATACAAACATTTTATGAAATGGCTGGCCGGTGATTAGGCTATTAATTTAATAAGGCGTTTTAAATACATATAGTTTTATTAGATTTTTGGCGCATCGATGGCCGCTGCCGCGGCATGCACGCTCGCTACGCTTGCTCGCCTCGCGCGTATTTATTCACTATCCCACTTCCCACTCATATAATAAAGCTGAAAGTTTGAGAGTTTGTTTAGATGTTTGTGTATCAATCACGCCTAAACCAGTGAACCGATTCGGATGAAATTTGGAATAGGCGTAGATAGTAACCTGGAATAGCATATAGGCTATTCAAAATGTTGGTACCACGCGGGGGAAGCTGCGCGCAGAAGCTGGTCCTAACATAAATTTGATCAAAGATATTATCTTCTACATCCAATCAGTTGGTTAGGTTATATTGGGCTAGTGAAAAACTACGCGCAAGTAGAGCGAGCGCAACGAGAGTACCGCGGCAGCAGCCACCGATAGGTACGCCAGAAATTGAAAAACGTTATCTATAATACGTAAAAAATGACTTGGCTAGGTAATTACTCCAAGCCATTTGCCTAATATCATGCAGGCCGCTAGTTGAACGGCGCCAACTGAACGGCTAATCAAACCTGCGACATAATCACGACTGCAAGTTTTACAGAAATGATTTTGAAAATAATAAACTGGTAAAGCCTGACTTAATTTCGAGGAAAACCTGAAAATTATTGGAATTAATTTCCTGAAACTCATTAATTAATTTTGCACTCAGTAACCGGAGAACCGGGATGAAGCTCTATTGAAACTCGGAAATAGGTCATGTCATCACGTGATTGCTCTATTGTCTCTCAACTTCATCAAAGGTGTGGGGCATCAATGCCGTGGCCATGTTATTTTCATTGTAAATATGAACAAAGTAAGAATAAAAGGAAGAAAGGTAGTTGTATAACCGAAAAGTTTCCAAAGATGTGGAAGATTATAAATAAATATTACCGATAGAATACCCTTGTAGGTACCTAATTTATTTTACAATGCTTTGGTGACTGACTCAAATCCTAGGTACAGCCTAAGAGAACCATGAAACTTGGAGGGTAGGTACATTCCTTGTATTGAAGTCGAGTTGGAAATTCAACCCCGGAAATGAAAAGGGAAAAACGTTGGTAACACGTGAGCGAAGTCGCAAGCGTGTCACTAGTTATTAATATAACTTCATACCTAATATTGGGATTAGTATCTCGATTTCTAGTATCTGCTTTGACTACGAAGGCTTTGGAGATCCGCAGACGGATTAGGTAGAGAAATGCACAAAGGCATATTCGTGAACGCATGGTATCAGACAGTGAGTGCTTCAAATGCGATGTGTGCTTTATTCTAGTAGTAGAACTGAATATAACTATGTATTAATAACATTAAAACATATTTAATGTAACAGGATTTCGAAGGCATTATTAATTATATGGCATTTTATAAATGTATAATTTGTTATGTGTTGCCTGAAATAAATGGTTATTTATTTATTTATTAAGCAATACGAGCTTAAAATTTTCATCAGAAATATCCAGAAATATGTTGCCCGAGATACAAAATTTCACAAAAACTAATATCCATAACCTTCTGCACCTTGCTCTTTTTTCGTCTCTCTTTAATAACCGACTTCAAAAAAAGGAGGAGGTTTTATGTTCGGCTTGTATGTAAGCTTATGTTTTTTTATGTATGTTCACCTATATTTCTGTCTATGCAGACCGATTTCCAAAATTTGTTGTTTGAAAGAGTACCTATGCTCTCGAGGTGGTCCCATACAAATTTTGCTCCTGAGGGATTAATAGTTTTCCCGTAAAATTTAAAAAACCTCTTCCTCAGAAACGCCGCCGCCCGTAGGTACACCTAAGTCGAACATTGAAGTCGGTTTTCTTTTTTATTTGAGACGGTAAAGTCAGACTGTGTATTTTTCGTTTTGGTTTGTTTGTGCATCATGTAAATAATGTTCAATTGGTAAATAAAATATTTTGTCGGAAAAGTTTACATAGGCATAGTATTGGAAAATACAAAGCACATGGAATTCAATTTTGTTCGCGAGGTGTAGGTATTGTTCTCACAAAACCACTAGTGAAACATTTTATTTTTGCAAAACTACCCATAGGGGTGATGTGGGGGGAGTTTGATAGTTTTTATGGATTATTTTATCTATTTCGATTCACAAAATTAACCACCTAATGAAGCGCAGACAAAATACAAATATGATACTTATTATTATTGTATTGTGTGTGTGTATATTATGTACCTAAGTAAGGTATTTTAAATTTAAATAATACGTAGGTACTTATTATGATTCTACGAGTAATAAGTGTAGAATGTAGATAGTTGTTTTGAATTGCGAACGGTAGCTAACAGTATTATTTGATCTGTGCTAGTAAGGTAAAGGTACTTACATAAGCTAAGATAGAGAACACCAGCGATCCGTCAGCTTGCTCCGCCAGGTTCCGAGTGCTCCCTCCGATGGTTCTGTTGAAAGTCACAATATATAAGTACCTATGTACGTCATAGCGTCTAGTCTAATCGTTATTACGCTGTTAAAAGTTCGTTATTACGAGTAGGTAATGTATCCGTGAGAACAAAGTGAAGAGTGAGAAATCTTACGCGTTATCTTATCCTATTTGCATTCAGATGAAGAATAAATCAGATCATGTTGCAATTTAGAGATAGATAGATAGATAGAAGATAGAAAATACTTTATTGTACACCACATGGACATTACAAAATACAAACAAAGATACATTATAGAGTCATTTATTTATTTATAACTTAGGCTAACATTACAGTGGGTAGGTATAGAAATTAATGTGGGGACACGGAAGTGCCAGAATTGAGGCACTACCACTCATTTCTCGAAGAGTTTCGTCGTATTTTGAGCTGTCACAGTTACGGTTCGGATGCTGCTAGAATAGAAAACTTAAACTTTTAAGTAGCATAAGTAATAATATGGTTTTAGATTTATTGAGTTTTGAAAAACGTGAATTTCGCTACTGCCTGACTCACTCTTTCACAGATGATCATCAAAAACTCTACTGTAGGTACTTATTGAAATCCTACAAGGCTGTTTGGTATGTACCTAAGCTACGGATGGCTTCTCAACCAAGATTTTTTTAAATACTTTCACTCTGCTACCCCTTGTACAGAGGGAGTAAATTATAGCAAAAAAAAATCCATGGTTTGGTTGCCAAGACCGAATTTGATCGTAAAAAAGTTATGCGTGTCTCAGCCCTCGGGGCCGTTACAGAGTCGAAGTAAGGTAGAGTTACCTTTTGTTATTAATTGATATAAAAGTGATACAGTCAAAAGGACAGCTAGATATTATATTTCAGGCTTGGGACGGCGCCCCGAGGGCTCCGAAGCTCAGCTAGGGGCTTAATTGGATCTACTAGTAGAGATCTCATTACTTGTTTACAGTGAAATGTAGTCCTGGCAACCAATTTATCATGAAAATGTTTTTGGTGGGATTCCAATGAAGTGAGTCTGGAAAACTTTATTGAGTGGGCGTTGGACCGGGTGTCGGTAGATTCTCATATTGAATCCGACGGCCTGCTGACTAATGTAGTAAGAACTGTATTAAAACAATAGATAAAACCACATGCAGACGGACAACAAAGTGATCCTTTAAGGTTACCGTTTTTTCCTTTTGAGGTACGAAACCCCATAAAAAAGAGTGCAAAAAGAGCTTCTCACACTTTTTCTCACTCTGTCATCTCATCAGCATAAATAGCAGCAACTTACCTAATTATTCTGCAAGCAGCTGCACCAAGAAATCCAGGGTTCTGACAGATCCTTACACCTTCAAATAGAAGATTGCCGACGCGTACCGTCATGATTGGCGAATTATGTTCCCCGAAGATACTGTTCATGGCACTGTTAAGTATTGACATAAGACCAGAGTACGACATTTCAGCAATTTGGATGATGGCCTATGAACAAAATATAGGAAATTTTTAATTCAAACAAGATTTAAATGTACTTATAATATAATGTAGGTAGGTAGTTTTTTACAGGTAGAAATATACTTTATAATACTTTATTTATAAAATAGGTAATAGTTATAAAGTAGGATATTAAAACAATGGTTTTATTAATTTTAGACATCATGTTTCATAGTAGGTACCGAACATTTACTGCTTAAGCAGCGTAAAACCTACACAAATAAAAAAAAATATAATAATAAAAAATATAATATAATATAAAAAATAGTGTTAGTTTCATTTTTCTCAAACGTCAAGGTTCGATTCCCGAGAGTCCAAGTTTTTTTTGAAATGTGTTAATGCGGTTTTCCTTTTTAATAAAATCGATGACATGGTTCCTAAGAACAGATCTTCGTATGTCATATAGTTTCAGACTTTCCCATACTGACCGTTCTAAAGGTTACACACCCTCTATATAAGTCTTAGGTGTAAACTTAGTTTTGAATAACAAATTGGCAATGAATGCATGCTAATTTGTTATTCAAAAAATGCATGGTTATAGGTAGTATAGGTGGGGGACGCTGGGGTCAATAGAAACACGGGTCAATAGAAACAAGTTCAATAACTCGGAGACGGTTAGTATTAGCGGCGTGGTCCCAAGGAGGAAGGGTCAAGCTTGCAAGTAAGAACCTCTCGCTCAGGGTGAAAACTTGAGTAAAAAGCAATAAAAGCATTATTTATTATTTATTATTATTATTATTAACTGATTATTTTCGTTAAAACTTTTTTACCAACACTAATAAAGAGGAAAGATTTGTTTGTTTGTTTAAATTGAATAGGCTCCGAAACTACTGGACCGATTTGAAAAAAATTTTCACCATTAGAATCCTGCATATCCCTGATGAACATAGGCTATATTTTATCCCGGGAAAGTGAAGTTTTCCCGAGGGAACGTGGGTAACACCGCAACGCTAGTTAATAATAAATAGACTCTACCTCTTCATGTACCTACATCATCAAAAGTACCTGGGGCTAGCAAAACATTGAATCAAACAGTTAAAAGCGCTTGTTTTAACTGACCCTGATACGGGGTCAATTGAAACATTTGCCAAAGATTTCTAAATAGCTTCTACTTTAATGAAGGGCGTATTTACAGCTAAATCTAAATTTACAGCGTATTAACAGCTAAAAGTATTACCGTATAGCCAGATCGTTTGGCTATAAATAAATCCCATTACCAAACAGATACGACATAAAATGAAGCCACACTAACGATTTTTTCAAAAAAGGTCCAATTGACCCCAGCCTCCCCTACCCTACCTATGCATTGCAATATCTCAAATGTTCACTTTCTTGCAATCGGGATTTTGATTTTTTATTGTAGGATTACCTACAATAAAAAATCAAAAAGGTAGGTCTTAACCTACCTTGTTTTATATGTTAATAGGCACCTTCTGTGTAGGTTCGCTCCATCGTAGACCTCATTCTTGCTTGCCTATGTAAGTTTCGAGGATCCCCCATTCATCATAAAAAAAGTTGCTTTTGGGCACGGATATAATATGCTTTTGGGCTTATAAAAAATACTTACGTGGTAAGGAACATTGATAATGGTGACAAAGTCGTCTTCAGTTAACGGAAACGAAGCTTCGGCGTCGAATTCGAAGTGCTCTGTACGGAGATACGTCAACAAATCGCCTTGAAAACCCGTTAAATTTCTTGTCTGGTACAACCTGAAACAACATAACAAGTAGGTATAACAATCTAACTGCAAAAAAGTCAACTTTTGAGATTTTGCAATGCGTAGCCATCGAGTTATAATGTACCGATGTGCGTAGCTAAGTAACTTAGTAGACAAATTAGACATTCAAGGTTACAACAATTCGCAGGAAGGGAAACATCCATGTCCATTACAAAGGAACTATGAAAAGTCTTCATCAATCTCAATCTGGTCAACGGTCTCAAATGGGTTTTCTTTTACACACACACAAACTTTCAGCTTTATTATACGAGTATGTAACTCGTATAATAAAGCTGAAAGTTTGTGAGTTTGTTTTGATGTTTGGATATTTGGATGTTTGTGTATCAACTACGCCTAAACCAGTGAACCAATTTGGATGAAACTTGGTATAGGCATAGATAGTGACCTGGAATAGCATATAGGCTATTTGAAATGAAGGTACCACGCGGGCGAAGCCGCGCGCAGAAGCTAGTTTTAGGTAAACAAAAAAAATGTATTAAATGCGTTATGTCGAACATCTTTTAACAGCAAGTTTCACATAAAGTATTTTGCCTACAAAATGTATCGTTTGCCTTGCCGCGATACATTTTTTATGAAAACCAAAACGTCGGATTTTTTTATTGTTCCAACAACATTATGCACATATGACATAGTTACTTCGAAGTGTTTTTTTTGTAATCGAAATATGAAATAATAATAATATGAAAACTTTTGTTTTCCAGTAGCATTAGACCCATAGTTTAGAGCATTTGTTTGTTTGTTATGAGATAGAGCCATCCAAATTTTTTTTTCTCTAATAAAAAAAATAATTTAATGCAGTTCTTAATTTTTTTTAAATCGAGCCCGTGACTCCTAACATTTTCCATAACTATAGCCGTTTATATTTTCCCCTTCAGAGGGCCCTCGACAAAACTCATTCTGTAGGTACTGTATTATACCTACGACCTACACACTAGGTTACTTACTTGTAGACGTAGGGGCCGACTTCAGTCATTATTGGTACCATTCCGTTCAATACTTCCTGCGGGTTACTGATAGTGAAGACGGTGACACCAAAGGTCATGGGGAAAGGCACCACTTCGAACCTTTCCATTTGGATCGTATCGTTCACTAGAGTAACCTCCTGCAATCAAAAAGTAAGTAATACATTTTTGAAAAATGAATGAGAATTCTTTGTTGTACGCCATAAACGATGAAATAATGACTTAAATAAAACAACTAGGTAACAATGTACCTACAATGGGCGGCCTTATCGCTAAAGAACTATTAAGTTTTGTAACTTCGTCGTCCTAACGTACCTACCTAGATATTACATAGGTAGACCAGTACCTATGTTATCGCCCTTTTTGACCTTTGTTAGTAGGTACCTAGGTAAATATTATATTTCGCTACAGCCACCCAGCGAATACGTTTATTAGATACCTATTCGCAGTAGCTTTTATGATTAGTATAAAGTAGGAGCAATCGCGAATAGCATCACACAATGACCCTAATCTTAAACTTTAGTTTAAAAAAAACAAAATCATTCAATTCTTTCCATACCAAAAAAACCCTCTAAACAAATCCCTTAACTACTTATTTAAATAAACCCGGACAATTGCGAGTCGGACAACTAGTTCTAGTTAACTAGTTCAATGCCAACAAAAATGAATGAAAACAAGCTTCCCCGATCTAATATTCAAAATGAATTTACTAAAAAGTAAAAAACTACTTCTTAAAACTCACTTATCTAAAAACTGTTTTTATACCTACCCTTCAAGAATATTTGAGTCGTAGCATAGGTACCTAATTTAGATTAGGTAGGTAAGTTATACTACTGCTGTGAAAAGGCTTCTTAGAATAAGCTCAGTATGAATGAATAAGTAGGTAGGTATGTACCAAATTTCCTGTAAAATTTTATCCGTCCTTATTTTATAAGTTAAGAATAACTGACCCGGGCTCATATTTGAAACAACATGAAACAATGAAGCTATCTTTGAATTTTTATAAATAATTAAATACTTACATCTATAATTATACTTTTCACCAAAATAGGAACCACAACAAACGATATGATACAACTTCCTACTACTAAAATAGCACCCGTGATTAATGTAGCTACACTGCATTTTTTACCGCACATTTTAATAACTAAAAATTCTAAAGTGTTTTTTATTATTAAGTTCCTTCTGAAAAAGAATATAAAATCAAGAAGTAAGTAATCGACAGCAATGGTCGATTATGATTAAGTGATTTGGAAACTCGCTTGTTTGTTCTGATAAGATGAAATGTAGGTAAGTACCCACCTATCTTTAGTGATCATACGTGGATTAAAACATTTTATTGATTACCAAGCAATAAATTGTAAGTCTTTTAGGTAATAAGATAACATTGAGAATGACGACAATAACATGTACCTACGGCAGAACGCAGAAGGCTTCTAGTTACCAAGTGGTTTTGAGACTGGGTCTGCTGCTAACGGAAGGCAGAATCCCAGGGCGTAGGCGATCCGTTAAGTTAAACTGAACGCAGACGACGAACGAGTGCACCATCTCTACCGAACTACGTTACAGAGAAATTACATACCTACTTAGCAGATAAATAACTAGCCATTAATAAGTACCTAAAAAATAATGAAATGCCAATAAGCCCTTTCATATCACATGACAGGGTTAACTGCTTTCAAAATTTCGACCCCTATTCCTTGTTTCTTTGTGTTCCCTGTTTTGCAATACAGTAGCAGTTGCAAGTACATAGTCAATAGTCATTACACTCATAATTCTACCACTTATCAATAATCTCAAGCAGGCCAGCATGCTTATCCTTTCGATATGTTAGCCTGCTGGTTATCATTTAAATCAAAAAGATAATAACCAGTGAAGATGGTAGTACTACCTACAAAATATATCAAAGTTCACAAGTCAACAGAAAGATGGACATTGGACAATGGCGTGGAGTCACAGACGAATAGGTCAAACTCAGTTGCGGCTTTTTATATCAAAAATCAAATCAAATAAGTAGTTTATTATCCAAAAGAAGGAAACAGGTTACAAGATAACATTCAGTGGACCCCGCACTAGGGCTAGCCTGTATTGCGGGCGTCCGACGAGCCAAGTTAACAATGTAGAAATTTTTTTGTTTATTGGAGAACTTAGAGACAATAATATGCAATTAAATACCTACTTAGTAATAATCTGCATGCTGACATGACCTTAAAATTATATATATATTTACATTTACGTTTTGGAAGTTTAAAATACATCTAAGAAGAACACAAATAATGATTGATGAATTGATAATATCAATAGGTTAACTAGTGTATTTTTTTAATCAACCTATTTCGTTCCATTGCTAGGTCCCCAAATCTCACCTTGGAGATCTAAGATTGAAGAAGAGTAGTGTATGCGATATAAGGATATCCTAAGGGAAACTTTAATTGTGTAGGTAACAGGGGTAACAGTAAAAAACCATTTTATTTTTCGGAAATTTATTAGATGTAAGTTTTAGTACATAAATTTGGTAGTTGACAGTATGATAAATGCGCTGATCAACACAGAACTGAGCTTAATTAACTTAGCTTAACAAAATCAGTCACATATATAAATGTTAAAGTGATTCTAGTCGGGCTTTAACCCTTAAACAAACGCGAGACCCTGGCCATGATATTAATGGTGGTACGTTACCATTGTCCGTTACGGTCTGTTCATAATTTTAGACTAGTTGTTTCCCATGACTACAGTAGAGAGAGATGATGAGTCTGAGAATATGAAAATAAAAAGGATTTTACCTATGGAGGAATTTTTCACAATTTCCCACATATTTGTTTGTAATTTTACTGTTAGTTCTAATCTAGCTTAATTTTTTATTAACTTTTGAACTCTAGGTCTAAGTTGCCATTGAGAGCCATTAGCCCGGTCAAATTAGCTCACAAGTAGGGGTCACGTGTTAAAACATACCATTTCGCAAAAATATGTAAATAACCCATTTTTGCGATCTTTGACCTCGAATAACTTTTTTCTAGATGTCGGATTTTAGGGGACATTTATAATGGTGACCCCTACATTCTACTAATTTGTAATGGTGTCCCCTTCATTCTACCAATTTTTAGCTGTATGCGAATTATTGTAACCGTGAATGCTAATTTGACCGGACTATATGGTGTTCCGTGGTTTGATTTCCACGGACTTTGTTTAAACTAAGACTTTTTGTCGTCTTCTTTAAGACAGAACGAGTATCATTCATGGTTTTCGTATTTAAGTTATTTTTAGCATAAGTAATTATCAAATCCGAAACTGGCTTCAGTAAAAGCCCGACAGAATCTAATTGTTAGTATAATCGACTGAGATCAACTTCGATAAAGGTTTAGAAAACTATACTTAATTAAATTATATCTTAACTTAAATAGCAGAACAATTGCAGAACAACGAAAGCTCGTCGTTTCAAGATATTTAAGGCAGGATTTAGGAAAGACGGATCTTGGAAAATCTATTGGTGTGTTTGTGGATGAGAACATGTTTAAAATTTACCCAGTTTTTGTTTACAGCAGGAGTGATATTGTCTGAATGATTTGTGAAACATCTTTTTAATATCTCTGAAACGCCGATCTTCAGTTATTCAAACAGATGCCTTTAAATTGTACAAAAACTCAAACTAAGAATACAGTTTATAAAATATACAAATAAACGTACATTTTATAATATAAATTATTTCCGCTTTTTTATAAAGTATATTGGGATGTGTAATCTAACAACAGGTGTGCAGTAACGAGTGGCATTTAACCTGACAGGTCTTTTGAGCATAGTCAAGACCAACAGTACACTTTCCGAAGGATTCTAATATTACAAACGTTCACTTAACATTTAAACTATACCTACCTCCTACTAGTATTTTGCTTAGGATATTAAACAAATAAGATAGATATTATTTTATATGCATTTAAGTACTTATAATAATAGATATAAGAATCAATTTAGTTAGAAATTAAATAGGTACTTATAATAAAACAACAATAACTAAATTGAACAGTGAAACTAATAAAATACTATTAACAGAATTATGTTATATTATTTTATTCGATTTACTATAATCTAATCTGAAACAATTGTAATTTGCCTGATCTGTCTCTATTATACAGGGTGTAAAAAGACGTATAAATATAAGTGGTAGAATCAAAACTTGTCTTACCATCAATATAGATGAGTAAATTTGAAAGTGAGATTATAAAGGGATGTCTTTGTCGAATACCATCGCTTGAATACGTATTTCAAATCATTCTAAATAAAGCTGAGGGCAAGCTAAATAACTTGACGAACACCTGGGACCTGGGTGACAAAAAGTTTCGCAGTGTATTTACGCCATGATCTAACATAGACTAATTACGTCAAAGATAAATATTTTATAAGAGTAAACATTACACATGTAGGAAAAAGTAGAACGCAGCGAGCAAATTGCACAAGAAGAATAACTATAGTGGGCAAAAGTAATATCCGTAGTTGTGGATTTTGCTCTACATATAATTCGATCCAATGTAAGATTAAGAAACCAGAGCGTAAACTACCAAATAATAGTTATAATTCCCCACTATCTAATCGCAGGCGTCTACTTGAATTGATTCGGTTCGGAACCGCTTTCAAATCTATTTTTGTTTTAGTATAATTCTGGCAATCTTGTTCCTATGTTTGTGGTTCCAGATGTGAACTCTGTATCTATAGGCATAGGCATGGCATGACTAGAACTGTTCTTTCAAGAAATAACGGATGGCTTGATGATTTGCCATAACGCATGCAAGCTCCATCCCATAGATAAGTATAGAGAATTATAATCATAAATACTTAACGCCATATTTTGGCATACATCAAGTGGTTACAATCGGAACTACGTAACATCAATGGTTACCTATTGATCCGCCGAAAAATGAAATAAGTATAGAATTTTGAAATAGAGAATACGTTTGATCTATTTTTGATTAACTTTTTTTTCGTTATACAGAAATACGAATTCCATAATTTGCAAAATCCAGATTTTCGTTAGGTTTTTTCACAAAACATACTGAAATACATCAAACATTGAACAGAAGTTTTAAAATCCCAATAATTCACAATACCGCGTTTGTTCTCCATATATTTCGTTATCCAGAAAAATCATTGTTCTGAAAAATTATTTGTATTTTGAATTTCTGTCAAACGTTTTCTGGATTTCAAAATTCGGTGTTCCGTTTTTCGAAAGATCGATAGGTTACCAACATCAATACATCAAACATCAATAATACAACTTCAATAAACATTTGACACCAATAATTTATTTTAAACATTGAAAATAACAGTTAACATTTATAATTATGCATAACACACTCACTATCGCACAGTGTTCTCTAGAGTGGAAATATATTGTTTGTTCTGCAAGATCGATTAGCTGCGTACGCACATATAATTTAACCAGCATAATCTATTACAGTGCTGATTTAGTGTTGACTTTTTGACTTATGTGGTTATTTGGTACATAACACGACGGATGTTTTCTATAATGCTTCCATTTTGTTGGTGTCTGATATTGTGGAAGAAAATGGTGTCTTTTTTAATTTTGCATTTTGGCAAGTCGACGGTGTGCATTGCGTTTTTCTATAAGTGCCTTTCTAATGTACGATAGTGAGTTAGACATAAATATTGAGTTAAGTACATCGAGTTCAACGGTAATAACTATGAAGAATCTTAAAGTACAATGATTATTCGCGTGGATTATCATTATATCGAGAGGGACAGACAGACAGACAGTTTGCAACGAGGAACGGCGCTACACCAATTCTTTAAACATTTATCCTAACAATTTTGTAATGATCATAGGCGATAACGAAGTAGGTCCCGCGTTATCATTACTACTCCACACATTTTTACAGTAAGTCCAAAACACGTCCTGAGTTGCAAACTGTTCTACGCAAAGTTCGTAAGAAACAAATTACACACGATTCATAAACCATTTGACAAATGAGTGGCTAATTTTCTACGCCACTTCGCACTCGTTTGGTTAAATCATTTCGAAAGACTCAGTAAATAAGCTCCATCGTCAATGACCAAAAAAAAAACTATTAAACAATTAAAAAAGTATGCATGTTGCACACGTAATTTTTTAGCACAACTCTTTGTGAAAACTGCCAAAGCGAAACCATAATACAACAGTCTTCAATCAGACTATCACTTCAACAGTCTTCAAGCTTACCCAGTACGTTCAAGCTTATCCGTATCATACGTATCATCTCAGTGCAACGGTTCTGTGACCGGGATAGACTACTCTCTCTGAACAATACAATCGCTGAAAGGCCATTTCAATGCAAACCTTCTTCTTCATTCAGTCTTAATCTGCGAGTTCTGTAAACGTTACGTACATTTTGTCAAACATTGATCATGTCGAGATTCACTTTGTCAGTAAAATCCGTATACCACGTGGCCCGATCGGCGCCAATTGTTATGCTTTTGCCTAATTCTAGCTTCTAGGCTGAAGCGTTAATAACCAAGAGCTTCGATATGACCGTGCAGTAAATTACGACTTAGCAACATTTGTAGCACAAAGCATGCTAGCAGTCGAAATCGCAAGGCGTAATCTTCATCCTCGCCCCTCGCCAATGAGAACATAAACCTCTGGGCTGTCAAAGCCGTCCCATTTGGCAGAGCAGATGACGGCCTTGTCAAATATCTTTGACTATTCCAGCCCAGAAGTTTAATGTGCATGTAAAATTGCTAATACTTACAACCTACATAATAATAAATTCTTCACACGGGTCCATACCAATATGTTCCTTATACAATAACAACTCTAGTCTAATCTTAAGTCGACCTTTATTTACACGGCTACAATGATCTGTGCGTGGACTATTTACAACATTAGAATGGTGTTGAGAGTATGATTCGATGAAGTATTTACAAATAGGTACAAATTATATATAGCGAAATGATATCTACAAGACCGACTACATTTCTTTTCGATTCCGTCACGTACGTAATCTTTTGCTAATCCCTAGGTTTGTTCTAAGCCATTCGAATCACAACGATGTTCTGAAGCTTCACACCGTAACGCTATGAAATGATTTGATAACAACAATTATTCCAAGAGGGTATTTGACTTACGATAAGGTCGATAGTGATATTTTTTTTTTCATTTTCTTTTTTTTTATATCTATTCAACGAGAATCAACATCAATAATGCACATAATCAAGCTGATGAATTTTGGATTATAATTTCCGCAATTCTTAGTTGCTACTGTAATAAAATTTTAACTATTTATTGACTTGAAGTCAGCAACGCAATCGCTCGGTGTTGCAAGCGTTATGCTAGTTATGCAAGTAAACTGCTCTTAGAAATCCCTCGAACAGGATGCCGATTGCCGACCTTGCTGGCTCTCAGTTCACTACAGTAATAATGACATTTAATTTAAAAACACTGTAAGTAGACATGCGACACGATTACACAATAACTAATATTATGCATTCCATCACATAAGCGTCTCTTATTTCCGGGATATGAAGCGAACTTCTAGCCACTGATTTTGCTGTTCATTCTCATCTTCACTGAATGCGAATCACTTTAAACTAACACTGAGGTGTCAAATACCCTAAATAATCGTCTGGGAGTAGGTAGCTCACCAGCGCCCCTGCTACGATCGCGATAGTCAATGATTGTTGATTGAAACTGTTCGCCCATAGCGTCAATAGGCAAACGACTTGCCAGATACGTCCGTAGCGCCGTAGCGATCACTTGGGGGTGTAGTGAGTGAGTCTAGTTGTATTTGAGAATGGCATCGATGGAGAAGTCGGACCTGGGGCGCCGGGGCGCGGGGCTGGGGGGCGGGTTCAACATGAGGTACGTGTGGACGGAGTGGAGGGCCGCCGCGGGTACCGGCGGGCCCATGCCGCCGTAAGGTTCCTTTCAGCTGGGCTTTTGCTGCACTTCCCGCATCAGCATCTGCCAAAGTATTTTGTTATGCATTACGTATGGAGGTAACACGGGCAACTAGCTAATAGTCTCAGCCGCTCTATATTATGCCATTCTTTTCGGTCCCTAGCTAATCTCATGTAGTGATCGCCGCCCGTGGTACGCAACAATTTTATAATTAACAAAATTAAGGCTTGGAAAATGTTTTTGAATTAAAAAAAAATACGATCTGATTTTATAAGATTGAGACCAAATTGTTTTTTTTTGACAAATGTAATTTTCAGAATTCTTCAACCCGCGGGAGGCGATCTAATCATAATTTAATTTAATCCGATAATTAAAACACTCAATAAAACCAGTGACATATTTAAGTCTCCAAATATTTTAATCGTGCTGTGATAAGATATCAAATTATTTATGCTATTATCATAGTCAATTTTACTTCTTTTGCATCGCATTACGTGCTTGCTATTGAGAAATTTGTTTTCATTAGTGAAACCCTCAGATATTTTATGATAACAATTCATTCAAATTTCTGCTAAAACACACAACAAGGTGATGGTGAAACACTTAGCTGTACTCTCATCTGGCTAAATACTTTTTGCTTCACCTTTCATTGTTTCACATAGTAGAACACTAGTCTCATTTTGTGGAATACTCCTGGCCTCACCTGGTCCAGTAGTGTACCTACTGTTATTTATTCAGTGGCACGAGGCCGCGTATATTATAATTTTTAGGTATCAATGCGATATAATAAAAGTTTTGTTTACAAAAACCCAATTTAATTAGTGGTTATTTTGTGTTTGTATTCGTGAAGATTTTGAAAGGATATTAAATACTCATCAGTAACGCTCAGTCACTTAATTGTACATAAAGTTACTAAAATAGATTTTACTGTATGGACTTTAGTATGGACTTGATTCATCTGAATGATAGCCAAATTAGACCAGCATGGCTGGATTGGTTTCTCTGCCCTTTTCTCACTTTTCTGTGGGTTCGGCACAACAGATAGGATAAAAAAGGAAGTGTCACCTTCAGCGACTATCAGTGCCAGGCAATGGCGTTAGAGCGGAAAGCCTGGAAAACTCGAGGGGAGGCCTGTGCCCAGCAGTGGGACAGTGCGGGCTAGAAACAACAACAACAAGAGTGTCACCTGGTGTGAGACTTGTTGTGCCACCTGAGCGCGCTCGGCGTGCCGCTCGGCGTGACGGTCACGCTCCGAAGTGGTCGGCTCGGCGCGCGAGCCCTGCGCTGGCGGACGGCCGCTGGGCCCTTCGCGGGAACGAGGCGCCTCAGACGGCGGACCAGTTCCTGAAATTATCCACCTGCTTATACTTTTGACAGACTGGTCGAGATATCTCAACACCCGCGTACTGACTGAGCGAACAGTCTCGCGAGTCAGATGCGCGCTTCAAGTCCTCGGTCGGTCAGGACGTGCCTCGCCTGCTGCAAACGCACGCTCTGCCTTGCGGTAAACGTTGCGGGGCAAACGCCTGAGGCAAATGCCCGAGGCTGCTCGCTCAGTCAGTACGCGGCTAATGATATCAGTTTTTAGCACACGATGTAAATTCATTGTTTTAACAGGCCGAGATCGCGTGAAGGTTTTTGATAATATTAGCATTATCTTAAATCGAGGTTTCGGGTTGGTGCGTGGTCACGAGGAGTCTTCTCTGTGCATACCACAGACATCAGAAATAAGTCAGCATCATATCAAACCTCGAGGTTCGATAATAGTGCGAATATTATCCGAAAACATTTACGCGATCTCATCCCGCTTTTAAAAACAATGAATCTCACTATGATGGTGGTGAGTTTGTTGTTTATACTGACTAAATGAAAAACACGAGAGCAATTATTTGGCTAACATTGAAAATAGTAACGCATTATATTGAAAAATTATATCAATTGGGTGGTTTTAGACAAGAAACATGGCATTGAACCACTCTCCAACGGAGAACTCCAGAATACCTGTAGCAGATGAAGGAGAATCTTTCCTCGTGATAGGATTTTGAAGTTCATGAATGATAAACGGTGAATATATCTTTGTAAAGTCTTTAATGGATAAATTTACCAGGTTGCCTATGAAAAAGTGGCCACAAATATTTTTAATATTGATATATACATACAAACTATCAACCCCTCTGTGATATTTATCATCTTTAATATTTTTTAGACCTTTGCCCAGCAGTGGGATTGTATAGGTTGACTAAAAAAAAAAAAATAGCAGGCATATTTGCGATCAGATTTTGCTAGGCAACTCTACATCATATTGAACAGAAAAAATAGCTTTCATTTGATATAAAAATCATTTTATAATCACACAAACGAAATTCCGTCACAAAAATCAATTTATTCATATAAAAATGAAAAATACTTGCGGCCACTTTTTCATAGGCATGCGGTTTTTAACTATAACCGATCACACTGCACACTGCTTTGCAGCCGGATCTTAAGACTAAAAGCACAGGTCGTACAGCGAGCTGACGTACCTTGGAATGTAAGTTGGTAGGATGAGTCTGCGACCCCACCTGTATGATAAATCACTTTTCATTAATTTTGTGGGAACTGAAAAGGATAGAAGGAAAAAGGAAATGTTTTGTTGGATTTGATATTCTGAACAATTGCCGAATATCTGTTCTCGTATTGAAAAAAATAAGCATATCAAGGCATAACTTTGTTGAATTTCTTTTATTAAATTGAATACAAGCTGCACTAGAAACCCCTTATCTATCTTATCTTTCACTTGTTGGTTGATATCTTCGTTTTGCTCGGAATCGCAGCTCATCAGGCATACCATGTATTCTTTACCAAATCGAACGAACAAATAACACAACAGGATAACTTTAACCGGTTACCTATCGACCTGCCGAAACTACAGAATTTTGAAAACCAGAAAACGTTTTTGATTAACTTTTTTTTTGTAAAATAGAAATACGAATTCCAGAAATACAATTTCAAAATCTATATTTTCGTTTTATTTTTTTTTCTCAAAAAAGATTATTTAAATGCATCCAACATTTTACATAAGTTTTAAATCCATATAATCCATTGTACCGCGTGTTTGTTTTCAATATAATTTGTTATTCAAGTTTTTTTTTATAATATCATAATTTTTATGTAAGTATTTCAAACTTACTCGACTACTAGTAGTGCCATCTAGTAATAATTAAAAGCACATTTTTGGCGCTCCGGCGCATCGGCGGCGGCCGCTCCTGCGGCACGTTCGCTACGCTCGCTCGCCTCGCGCTTATTCTTTCAGCCTAACATAACCTAACCAACTGATTTCAATCTGGGAGGATAAGTAGCTTCATTCCTCATTTTTGGCCATAAGGATGGAAAAGGTTATCTGACTAGAAATATAGTAAAGTCTCAGATCTTTTAATGTGTTCCAGATCCTTTGAAAAGTCTAAGGGGGTAGTCAGAGGCATGTCCAAATACATATTTGATACATGCCCACATCTTGCCGAAGTTGGTATATCGGAGTTATAAAATGATTTAAAAAAATATTATCAAACGTTTTCTGTTTTTCAATATTCGATGTTCCGTTTTTTGAAAGATCGAAATTAACAGCAAATTTTTTGCTACGTTGTATAAAATAAATTAGGGGTTGCGCACAATCAAAGCACTTATTTCATAAAAAAAAACAGTATAGTTTACCAGCGTTGAGAGGTATTGCGAGTCTAGCATTAACAGCCAGCAGATGATCCCTCCTTTGGAGCAAGTTGGACACGTGTTCCTCGAGCCGTACATTTTCTGTCCGCAATTGGTGCAGGCAGGAAAGCAAAGACGCTACTGTAAAAACGCGCCTCGATAAGACAAAAAATCGTTTGCGAGGCAACCCTTTACGGTTTTATGTTCCGTGTGATGACCCGCGAAAAATTCTTCCAGACGTTTCATTTCATATTTAGTTTTTATACCACCACCAAGTTACAACTGAATCTTTGGACAGAGTTTATAGTCATGTTTTTGATAGCGTGATTTATCCACAGAAGTAAAAGAATTCTTGCTACGCGGTTGCTCATATTGTTATTTGGGTACTAAAGGTCTGATACTCGTAGTCAATAGCACTAAATAATAACGTATAAAGTAATGTTTTTTTTAGATCAAATTGAAAATCAGAACGGCTTGTTCGTTCATACGTCCACTCATGAACCTAATTAGAGGAACGGAACAAAAAATATAAAATTTTCAAATTAGTTAAAAAAAGCTGTCTAAGATCATATTATTATACACAATCTTTTTTCAGTGGT
This sequence comes from Epirrhoe alternata, assembly GCA_963565295.1. Lineage (NCBI taxonomy): Eukaryota > Metazoa > Arthropoda > Insecta > Lepidoptera > Geometridae > Epirrhoe > Epirrhoe alternata. The sequence goes on from OY751375.1 coordinate 10,621,713, forward strand.
GTTTATGGTTATTATAATAAACGAATTAATCTGATATGTACCCACTGTCTAGTTATTTATTTGTCCTAAAATATCGCCAATAAGAGTATCGCTAACATTTTACATTCCAGAGTCTTGACCACACTATTTCTGTCTTGACAACACTAGTTAGATGATGATGTGTGAAATGTCCAGCATTATTTATTTATTTATTTCACGGACACTGTGACATTTATTTTTTTGTATCACCGTTCACCTGTCACTGTTGGTCTATAGGTAACTACATCCAAGTTAATGGTTTAAATTGTTGTTTTTTCATACGTCTTTGTAGATGGCTAGTGTAGTGTGTGGCTACAGCTTCCATTTATAAGAAATGATCATAAATGAGGCCATAATACTCGTTCATAGTCGAATCAATATATTATACTTTTTTATCTAATACAACATGGAGGTAAAACAGTCATTACAAAAAGCACATTGAAAAATAATGAACATCGACAAGTTTATTAAAAAAGATAGGGACATACACAGAACATAAAACATATTGCGAGATAAGGTTGCGCACAGATTAAAATTGATTTTTAATTCGAGGCCAAAAAGATGATCAAAGGGGATACCAGAGAAAAATTTTTAGTTAATTGTGGTGGTTTACTTTATTAAGCTAATAAACAGGCCAGGGTATTTTCTCTCACTCAGATCAGACAGAAACTGTATTATAATTAATATTGCGTATATATTTTTTATTTAGTTCAGTTATTAGCAGAATTAAAAAACAAAATAGTATTTTAGTTGAAAACTTTTATTGTTACGGGGAAATCTTTAGAAATGCCAAACTTATTCTCCGGCTGTTCTCACCTACAGGTCGCATTTTTCAACCATTATTGATGAAAGTTGGCACACAAGTTTCTTTAATTTATAAAAAAAAATTGTCGGTCCAGTGGCTTAAGTCTCAATGACATAAATTGTTTGTTTACCTTTTTGACCTCGAATAAAAAATCAGAGTATAGCTTATTAAACATATTGAATAATGTCGAGAAAAATTCATAATATCATCACGGGATCATGCAGGCATAATATATGAACTTACATGCATCTTAATGCATTAATTAATAATTCCGTGAGCTTTACGCTCAAATATACAGGGTTATTTGTAAACACCGGTAACCTTTTAGGACTGTATTACTATCATCTCTAAATGTTATGAAGTCTATGCGAAACAAAAGAAAGCGATAGTACAGAGCGAAGGGAGCGGGGTTAGGGCGGCGGGGCCGAAATGTGTTCGATAGGATTTAGATAGGATAACGAAATTTTGAATGTTTGTTTTGGTATGTTTTGAAAAAGTCATAGAACAAAAGTTATTGTTTATGATGATAGTAATACAGTCCTGAGAGGTTACCGGTGTTTTACAAATAAACTGTATAGTTATCGTTTTATTGAGAACTTTCAAGTTAGCGATTACAAATAAAAGCAAAGTAAGATTATGGTGATTCTAATCTAAATCAAGCAATAAACTCCCGTATCAATGTATTTTAAACTTAAGTTGTGGTTGCAATTTTAGTTAGACCTTGTGTCCTTGTGATAGACAGTTTAAAACAGATTGCGATGAAAGTCTATCCCTTAAAGAAGGTAAAATGTAAAAATGGTAAATGTTTACGTAAGTGACTGTAAGTAAGGGCACTTTTAGTGAAAAATTGTATCTCTGATAGGGGTGTTTATGAAAGAACTAAGTGAACATGCTGAGCTTGATACTGACTGTCAAAATGTTGGGCTTGTTCCATGAGAAACTGCGAGCCTTGCTCCCATTGCCGCTCCAACAGCTGGTCTAAGCTCTGAGCGCCGGAACTGCGGGCAGTCGATGTACCCTGTGAAACAATTATTTTCATACTAAGACACACAGCCAATAACAGCGCCATCTATAGTCTATTAATTGTTTATTTACAAAACAATATCTCCGATTTGAAAAATCACAACTTATTGGGTGGGTGTCAACATCTGGTAGAGTAGAGTGAAGGAGGAAAACCAGGTGTACAGTATTCACAACAGACATTTAGCTCTCTGAAGTAACCCATTTTTAGCGACGCCTAAAAGACGAAGACCAAGTTGTATAGCTGCCTCGCTCAGTCGCTTAGTTTGTTGCATAGTCCCATCTCGCTAACTCTACACACGCAATGTACTACATGCACAAACCTGCGCAATCCTTTAGTGCACCTAACTTCTGAGAGCTAAAGATTGATTGTGCCTACTGTACCTACCAACCCCGCAAAAGTATCTCGGTTGTTTGTGGGGGCACAACAGTGAAGGGTTGAGTCACGGGGGCTGCCTTGTTGATGAGCGGCGGGGTACTATCGGGTCAGCTCCGCTCCACGTTCAGTTGCTTCTGCTCTAATTGTATATGGGATCACAACACAACAGTAAAAAGTAAGTAAGTTCGTATGAGTCAGTGGCTAACTCTGGTGACTGAGTTCTTAGGCCGCCTTAAGGCCTCCGTCTGAAAATGCCCCTGGCAGTCAGCTATCCACTTACGGACCGCTTAGAACGTTGCTTAACTTCGACGATCTATCAAGAACGACTAAGCAAGCACGAACACGAGCGCTTCAGTTCAGTTCAGTTCAACACAACAGTGAATGGTCGAGACTCACGGGGGCTGCCTTATTGATGAGCGGCGGGGGTATGATCGGGTCGGGCCCAGAGCCGGCGACCGCGTGCGCGGCCAGTTCCGCGTTTAGTTGTTCCTGAAGGCGCGCCGCGGCGCCACTGTCGGGGTTCAACTCGTTCCCAAGCATATGGGGTGCGGTGGCCAGCATCCTGCTGTAATACCTGCGGGAATTTATAACTTGATTCTGACAGGGGCAGCATTGCCCAACGCCAGAGGTCTTCTATTTCCTTGTGCATACATTTAATACAATTTTTAACCGACTTCCAAAAAGGAGGTGGTACTATGTTCGGCTGTATGTATGTTTTTTACATCTCACGTCACGCGCAGTGATATAGAAAACTGTTTGTATTCTACATATCTGACAAAACTGCGTAATAGGTAGGATATTTTATTTTATACATTTCATTTCAAATAACTGAGTTCCTTGTGTTGATAAAGCTGATTTAACATTTTCTTGATACTTACTGTTGTTCAGCTTTGGCTTTCATTTGCCTCTCAGTATCTGCAATAGACAAATACCACAAATTACTAGAAGGATCTCCCTCTAGAATGTATCTAAGGTCTCAAAAGTATAAAGAATAATGTCTACTTACTAGGCGACACAGGTGGTGACTCTTTGACCATTTCTTGATACATGGGCGACGGTAGCTGCGGGTGGCGGCGCACACTGGCGAGGCTTTGAGTCGAAGACGATGCCATTTCTGAAACCATACGTGGACTGAGTGTCGCAACTCTTCCAGATTCAAATGATGATAATTTATTGCCAGAATATGTCATGGGGGCAGTAGTATGCACGAACTACCTAATTGAAAAAAAAGAGTTTACATTCTAGCATGACAACAGAACAATTATAATACAGATGGTTTTTTGAGAAGGGCAGTGAAGCGAAGTCCGAAACTAAGAAAGTTAGAGAAAAGTCGCGTTAAGAGACATGCCCTCGATTTATAAGAAAACAATACCTGCTTTTAGTTTTTTGTTACATTTTTAACTTTCGTCACAAATCGACCTGAATAATTTTTCAAAAAAGAAAACTCCCTGTATTATTGTACATCGGGTTTTGTTGCTGATAAGAAACAATGTATTTATTACTAAAAATGTAAGGAAATATTTACCCTAAAGAATGGCAATGAGCGCAATAAACTTAACTTACGAATGGTAGAGGGCGGCGGCGGCGGTGGCGGATTGCTCATAGAAACGGCGGCCATCGCGGCACGCTTCTTGTTGCGCATCGCCGGCGGCATCGGCAGCGAAGGCATCTGGATACCGCTGTGCTCCTTGCTAGAGCCAGCCATACCGCTCATACTGCGATATAATAGTAGATTATTCACCAAGGGGATAAAGCAGTGTATTATGTCACGGGCGCCATATTGAATCCCAAGCGCATCGAAGGATTTTTTAGTTAATTCCCGAGCGACAGCGAGGGTGTTTATCAATGAGGGAGTTAATGAGGTCGTCCGTTTATTCTCAAAAAATATTTTATTGAGGTCGTCCTTTCGTTCTCAAAAAATATTTTAGCATTAATATGCAACAACATTAGATCGCTCTATAGTTTGGAGGCATTAGCCACACTTTTTCCTTAAATTTGAATAAATTCTACTTGGTGCAGGTCTCTATGGTAAACATTTTCATAGAAACATCAAAAATAAATACGGAAGAAAAACATTAGTTGCCACATTTTTTCTTTTTTTTTCGTATATGTTCTTTTTGGTGTGGACTCAATAGTAAAAATTTTAATAGAAATGTTGAAGTTCGAAATTCAAATCTCATTACTTATCTGTTCACATGAGGTTCAGCCTCCTTACCATGGCGTTTGTCTAGGTACCAGAGAATAGAAATAAATGACAGTAATGACATTAGACTGTGGATAAAACGGGTAGAAAAGTATTTTTTTTCCACTTTCTACGCGTTTTATCCACACTATAATGTCATTACTGTCATTTCTTTCTATTCTCTGGTACCTAGACAAACGCCATGGTAAGGGGGCAGAGGGAGAAATGAAATCCCATACAACTTTACCTCCCGCCGGCCATTTTGTTTTTTAGGAGGGAGAAACGGTTTACTTTCTATTAAGAATGTGAGACGAAAAATGTATGGTTTTCGAGAACCGGGTGTGAAAATATATTTTCACACCTCCTGCTTAAGTTTTTCGTCACACATACTTTTGTGCAAAGTAAGTACAAAGTGAGTCAATTCTTCAAGTGAGTACAAACTAAAAAAAAAACAACATTGTCAAATTAATTTATGTAAGGGCGTATCGGCGAATCGCTGTGACCCTACTATACAGGCTTTTTAGTCCTAGTGTGGGGAACAGAGGTTTAACCATGGTACAGACCTATCATGAAACTGCAAATACACCAATATTGTTTTTAGTGAAACCATTGTACCGCTATACCTGTTTCTGTCACAATAAACTTTATCTAATTCTGCCTCCAAAAAAAAAACAAAATGGCGGGCGGGAATAAATAAGTATGAAATTTCATTACTCCCTGTGAACAGATAAGTAATGAGGTTTGAATTTCGAACTTCAACATTTCTATGAAAATCTTACAATTGGGTCCACACCAAATATAAATTATACGAGTAATGTATGAAAACAAAAGAAAAAATGAGGCAACTATAAATAATCTTATTCTTCCGAGTTTCATTTGGATATTTCTATAAAATTAAATGTTTATTAGAAAGACATGTATAAGTAGAATTTATTGAAATATAAAAAAAAGTATGGCTAATGCCTCCAAACTATTGAGTGATTTATTGTTGTTGCATAATATGCCAAAATATTTTTTGAGAATACAACGAATAAATTATTATTATTAGATTAGATTATAACTTTATTGTACACCATAAAAAGTAACACAAACAGAAATAAAAAGCCTCTATAATAAAAAAAGTGTAACAAAGGGTGACCTTATCGCTAAAAGCGATCTCTTCCTGGTAACCTATGTATGGACAGGACAGAAATTACCAGAAAAGGACGTCGGCGTACAAAAAAAAATTAATTAAAGGAGAAGTGAATAATAATTGTTTTAAAATGAAAGCTATAAGTATGTGATAAGTCTGATGCTTTTTTTTTTAATCAATGTTGAGTCAGATTAAGCATCCATTATAAACGAAACGATGCAGCGAATATGATTTAAATGTGTTTTGAATGACTCGACTACGCCAACACCAGTCGTTGTCAACACCATGCGTTTGATTTATGTGCATTTTGTAAGTGTCATTTAAATAAGGCATTAAGGTCTTAGCCCACTTTGAGGAATCTAAAATAAGACAACTACTAAGCACACGGCAGCAAGCTCGCTGAAAGCGAGCTGTCGGCTAATTGTCGGTGTCCGCGTGGGTGCAATAAGCTTATTACTTTGTGTTGAAGTATACTTACGTGCCGTCCTGTGAAATAAAATATAATGCTGTGAAATAATTTATGTTGCCAATGTAAAGTATATCTAAAGAGCAATACTTTAAATTATTATTTTTTTGCCGGGTGGTAGCGGAGTCGTATAAGTGAGCTAAGACCTTTACAATACTGTTTTTCAATTGAGATACCGTGTCAAGGTATATTTTGTCCTGAATAATGCTTTTTTTACATGAATCCTACTTCGTTATACAACCTTGATTTTGTCTGGATCGTTTCCATGCTAAATAATGTATTGGAACGAGATACAAATACATTAAAATATATTTGAAGCAAACACAAGTAAAAATAAAGTTGTTTTCATGTCATGTTGTTTGGCTATGCTTGGAGTTTCCCGAAGTGGGAGAAAAATATCTCTTTTCTCGCCTTCACATACATTCCTGGCATTACAAGTTTATGCTTCGGTCAGTGTTATTTACTTGGTAACTCTTATTTCGTTTGCGCTAGAGACCAAATTAACGTGGAATTTTAAGTAAAAAGTGTACTTAAGTTTGTAATTCAATCACAAGTTAGTATTTCAAAGCATCCTAGCGTCTGGATTGATGTACTGTGCCGCCTGTCTAGACAGATAGGCAACTTTTATTAGGTTTCGTTTCGCGCGAGACTGATCCAACTTCAGAGGAAATTGTCTGTTAAAGAACGATTATTTTTTTTGTGTCGTTGCAACTACTAACAGCGCTCAGATACAAAATAGAAAAAGTCTTACTTAAGACGTAATTCGACTTTCGACCTAGGTATGTAATATTGTATGTTTATTTGTTTCGACCAAAAGCGGTAAACATTGTATTAATACAACAATGGTATCACGAAAAGTAGTAAGTACCAACAATATACTTTCATTTTTTTAAACTTTGTTATAGTTCGCGTCACGTAAAAAGAACGCTGGCTGTCAAGCTGCGCCTAGGACATGAGTGAAGCACTTCAAATGTCCCACTCATTCCCTCAAAAATGTCATGGTCCTCATTTTCAATAGTTGTACCACCTCAAAATTTTTGTCACACTCACGAGTCGACACATTCGAGTGAGACAGAGCGAGACGAACGAGGAATCTTTGATTGAGGTGTGAGCTTAGAGTGAGTGAGGAATGAGCTGATTTGTATTGCGTGACTGAATGAGGACTCGTATCAAATGAAGTGTTACATTCTCTTTGGTTCGATTACCGGAAGTGAGTGTAATTGAATTAACGAAAAATTTAATGAATTTTAAATAAAGTGCTGACTGACACCAACAATAAAAAAAAAAAAAAAATAAGTAAGTAAGCTTCAAGTAAGCCACACTTTGAGTTACAAAATAAAAATAAGAGACTCATCAACGCTTGTGACAAAATTGTCGAGGATGACAAATGAGTGGAGCGAAGTAGTACTACATCGCAACGCGACATTTTATAGTATGGGACATTTGAAGCATGAAATTGTCCCACCTCACTAAATAAAATGAGGCCCTCATACAAACTCATTTTGAAACCGTGTCCTACCCAACACTACCATGGACGCTTTATGGGTCCATTTGACGGTACGGGGTGAGGCGCGGGGCGGGACGGTCGCGCGCCACACGCTTGCCAGCGCGCTATTGGTTCGTCAGTTGGCATTTGGCTTGCGCGCTGTGGCCACGTTACTTTTGCTCTCAAATACCATCGCACACAAAAGTTTTAATTACGTAATAGTTTTACATAGAAAATTGAGAAAAATATTATATTATGAAAAGAGAGGCTGATAATAATGCATTTGATAATATAAAACAATGTATGAAACAGAATAGGCCGAGTACTTTCGTGCGCGAGTGTACCCACTAGTATGCGCAAACATACCCCCTCTACTTTTTTCCAGCGTCTTTTAACGTGACTCGAGCTATACTACAAAAATATATCATTTTGGTTAACAGAATAATTGGATTTTTAGAAAATGTTAAGTTACTTTTTTTATTATTTTATAAACGAATGAACCTACCCGTGCACCCACAAAAAGGGAGGAGGTTCTTCTATGTTCAGCTGTATGTATGTTTTTATATGTATGTTCACCGATATCCGTCTATAGTGGACTGATTTCAAAAATTATTTCCCATGTCCTATATAATTAATGTTATTCCTAAGTGATTTAGTTTTTCACAAAACCACCTTTGAGTCACGCCGCGCTTTGTCTAACATTGAAGTTTGTTTTCGTTTTAGTTTTTAAACGTAATTTTACGTTTCTTGTTCACACCCAAAAACTTTCAGACAAATTGTCAACAAATGTTTGCTTGTATAAAATAACCAAGGTGCCGAACTAAAATGGTGTATTGAAGTTCCGGCTCGAAGGACCAAAATGTACGACGTACTTATAGCCTGACGAGTGGGTAGGATGGGTGACCAGCAAGGTCTTCAAATGAGACACTCTGATACAGTAACTAAAAGATATAATTCCGTACTATAGAGATCTGGTAAAATACAAATATGTAATTTCACGACATCATTCGCCGCGCGTTTTCGTCAGCGCGATTCAGGATTGGGACATTATTAATCGCGCCATCTAGTTGGTACTTATTCGTATACAAACCCGTTCAACAGTAACATTGTTTGTTGGTGTGAACGTGGAGTCATCAACATCAACATAACAGCTTGAAACTAGAAGAATAGGAAGTTAAATAATGTTTTTGTTACGTACCTTGATTTGTTGGGGTCTTGTTGCATTTCGTAAGTGACATTCAGGCCTCCCCAGTTGGAGCGCTGCGAATGTGCGTGCGGTGAGTGCGAGGGGATCCCAGACTCCATTGTAGCCTGAAAGCGCAGCCGATACATTTAAGTATACAGATAGGGGTGACAACATTCCGACTTTCACACATTTGCACATATTCGTATTTTGATGCGGGAAACCAGAATGATAACTGATATTTTTGTAGATTAATAGGTCTCTATGCAAACAGTTTCGATCAGTCTTTTTAGTGGACGTTTCACTCAATTTATAATAAAGACCGCATTATTAAAATAATGAAATATTCAAGAAGCATGCAGTTGGAAGCTAATCAACGACTTTAAGTGAAGAGTTTATTTTTGATGAACAACGTTTAATGGGCTTATACTTATTAAGTCATAAGGTTAATAAGATGACTTGACAACGAACAACCGATTGCATGTCATGCTAAACTGACTGAATTAATGATGAAACACACGAACAATGCTTGCTCTGCATTATCTTACTGCAATTTCACAAAAAAATATTTTTATAAATTCAACGTTAACGTTCACAAAATTATAGCCAGAGTTACAAAGATTTATGCGCAGTATTAGTACAAATTTGTAAAATAATTATTATGATTTTGTCCGTCCCGACCCGGCCAGGCGACATTTCTGATGTAATCGGTATTAGGTATTTTTTCTCCTGTCTGTATGTAATGTAGCTAAATAGGTCAAATTGGAATCAGTGACAGAATTACGACACCAGCGTTTATTCTACATACATACTAAAGTGATCGTAATGAACCTAAACTGAATAAATGATTTTTTAACATGACAGCACAACTTGTGGTGATTTGGCTAGATAATTTCACAAAAAAAGAATATGAGTTTGAACGGGTTGATTAATATGTGGTTAATAAACTACATATTAAACGTGACGATAAAATTGACAAATCTTAGTTATAATGAGAATATACTTAACATAATTATATGCAAATGCTAAAAGTAAATAGTTCTTAAAAATAAACACGCTCCGAACAAAATCAAAACAACACGTGTATTGTTTACATTCACACAAATTTTAAACTGCCGTGCATACTATGCAAAACTTACCATTTCAAGAAAAATAAGTCGAAAATCTTTCCACGAGTCGTTGTTGTAGAATATCTAGATAGATTTATTGCACATGTGTAACGCGATTCGGTTGTTTGTAGGAATATTGTTAGCAGATGTTGACGAACTCAGCGCCGAGTAGCGACTGAATGAGCGCCTGTCGGGCACATGTTCGTGCTATACTATGGCCGGCTAAGTATGGAGACCGACCGTCGGCGTCGTGTCGCCCTCCTCGCAGGTAGTAAGGATTGGGTGCAGGTACAAAATCGCAATATTTGGCTACCACCGACCCATTGAACCAAAGATTTTTTTCTTAGAAACTATCAGCAGTATTGTTTTAGAAATATTCGAATCAATTCATTTCTACAAATAGCTTTTTTACGGTTCCTATGAACACAGATTGTCGTGAAAAAGTTAAATTGCTAACAAGAATTACTTTTAACTTACAGGCCATCCCGATATTCCCGATCTCTGACTGAGTTTTTAGGCCGCCTTACGGCCTCCGTCATGGCTAACAACTTAAAAAGCCGGGATCGACATTTTAACGTGTCCTCCGTAGAACTAAAAAACCAAATGTTATTATTTTTATTTTATTGAAAATCTCCGATATGTTTTTTTTTTCATTTCATAATAGGCATGATGACTATTTTTCAAAATCTGTTCTATGTTGTTCAGAATGATTTGTTATGTGAATAAAATATCATATTTCATTAGAAAATAAAGGTTTTCAAACATAAAAATCAAATTTAAAATTAAAATTTGAAATTCACGCCAAAACGCTCGTCGGTGTCATGGCGGCTGTTTTGGCGTCACAGCTCACCACTGCAAAGCAAAAACTACGTGCTTATCTATAGCTGAAAGGAAACAAAAGGCGCAGTTTGGTCATAATGAGTATTGACGTCACGCGCTCTGATTGGCGTACAGCTATCATGGCGGATTGTTGTATTTTGTAGGTTTATTTTATTAAATAATTTAATAATCTTGACATTATTAGGACAATAAATGCATTTTTCTCAATCCTGGAATCCTATTTAAATAGACCAGTTAAATATTTTGGCGAAACTTGATTACTGTCATCATGCCTATTATCATAATTAAATACGGTATTCTTAATTGCGTTCTAGGTTTGTACGTTACTATAAATTCAACACCTTTCTACAAATAATTTAATGACATCTTACCCCAAACAACGTAAAAAAGTCAAGAAGACCTACTTTCCTTTTGATCATTCATGTTTTATGCAGTGTTATTTTTGTAACATTGTTATACTTCGCGGTATTCAAAAATCTAATTAAAAAAACAGTGGCACTCCGGGAGTGCCGACAGAAGTGAAAACTTGAACAATTAGGTGTGTATTTTTTGAATCGTTAGGAAATATTTTTCAATCGTCCGGAAATATTACCTTCATATATTACTCGTAGTATAAATAAGTATTTTTGAAAAATGCTTTTCAAAAGGTAGTATAGGTACAAGCTTTTTTATAGCTGATCGTGAGCTGATTCATATGAGCCCAAACACGGATATTATACTATTATTCACCGAGTTTTGTTGAACAGCTCTTGGCTCCATCATCAGAACAGCTAACTGTTACTATATTTTCAAATTGTACACGAAACTTGACCGATGTACCGAGTTTCAATCAATCGGCCTATTTTCTGAGAAGTTCCGTTGCAGCTCCTGATTCTACCACCAGAACAGCTCGCTGTCATCATATTTTAAAATCATAAATGAAACTTGATCGGAAATCCGAGTTTCAACTCCATCGGTCAATTTGCTAAGGAGTTCTGTTGAACAACTCCTGTCTCTATCATCATAACCGCTCACTGTCAACATATTTTTAAATTGTAGATGGAACTTGTGTGCTGAGTTTCAACTCAATTGAACTATTCATTGAGCAGTTCCGTTTTCCATCATCAGACCAGCTCGCTGTCACCTTATTATTGCATTGTGACGAGGATTTATAAGTGTACCAAAATTCAGCTCAATCGGAAGCCGGGAAGTGGGTCAAATTAAGCTTGCAAGATTTGAACCGGACAAACATACGACAACATACAAACCATACCTACATTGCTAGTTAATAAAAAGCTTTTTAAAGGTATATTTCTTTTTCAACCCACAGGTTCAACCCAAAAGCCGAAAATAATAAACTTTTTTTTGCGTTTCTCATCACCGTATTTTTTGATTTCTGTTTCAACCCACATAGAAGCTAAAGAACCTAACTAAACAAAGTATGGCAAGGTAGGTTAGATATTTATTTATTTTTATAGTCTCACGCTTATAGCCAAACTATAAGCGTGAGACTTGTTTAAAATCTATATTCATAAAGATCAATTGCTGTTCGTTTGTCTCGTTAAGGTTCGAGGATGGCTGGACCGATTTGGCTAATTTTGATCTTAAAATATTTGTGGAAGTTCAGGAAAGTTTTATGCGGTCGCATCGCACATAGTTATCAGGGACATAGGTATTATAGTGTCATACTACTTAGTATAGTTGGGACTGTTTACTTTATTACGCAGTATCAAACAATAATGCATGGCCAGTTGGAGCTTACGCCTCAACTATAACGTATCCATGTCAACCATACCGGATACAAATAGGGAAGGAAACAGGATAAGGGTAGTAGCCGTACATCCTCTTAAATATGTATCTGGCAAACTTTCGCTGGAGCCTTTCCACTACAATCGTATATTTAGCCTCACGTGGATCCCAGCTTATTGCGCTAAACTAGAGTTTACTAGATCAAAATGTGCGCGCATTTTTACTTTAGCTACCGGTCTGAGGGACCGCGAGTAGGTATATAAAATGTGTAATATTTTTAAAATGACTCAATTGCATATGGCAAATGTTAGTAGTTTATAAGTTTTCTAATGCCCGGTTTCTATATTCAACGGACATTCGTAGGTAAGAGCTACGACTCGTTTCTACATACAAATTTTGACAGCCAACTTACCGCCGGTTTCTAGCTGTCAAACTTTTGTATGGGGAAACGAGTCGTAGCTCTTACCTACGACTGTCCGTTGAATATAGAAACCGGGGGTAAGCCGTTAAGCCATGACAGAGGCCTCAAGGCGGCCTTAAAACTCCCGTCACCAGAGTTGGCATCTGACTCATACGAACTTACTTACTTAGTAGTTTTCAGTGATTATTATAAAACGTATTTTTTGTATTATATCTTGTAAGTATTTGATAAATAAAAAAAGAAAAGGTAGTTACGTAACTATTTTCATCAAATTATTGCATTGTTTAAGTGCAAAGTTGCTTCTAACGTCCGAATTATTGAGCGCTGGTTGGGGGAAGACTCTTCCGATGATGAAAAACTACCAAATGAAACACGTAGTGATTTGCAGATCGACAAAGAAGATTATTTTGTTATTGAAGAGTTTTGCTGTTCTATTGAACAAGTTTAAAAATTGACTTGTAAAAATAACTTCATTTAAAAAAAAAGTATGTAAACGATGATAACTGAATTTTATACAAATTAGTAAAAAGAAGTATATAACTTGTGTTTTATTGTGCTATGGATCTCATTTTCTAAAGATGTTGCGTAAATTTTTGTTTTTCTCAGGTCTCGGAAGAGTTTAATAAATTGCGACGAAACAATGGTGATTTTTATGTTTTTAATACTTTAGTACACACAAGAAACTTATGAAAATATGAGATTTAGTCCAAATTATCTCGAGCTGCCAATGCTGCCATGGTATTTTTTTTGCTAGAGGTTTATGCCATAGAGGTCACACAGCGGCGGGTAGGTTAGTAAGTTACGTGATTATATTCGTTTTTTTTATACATACTACCCCATATTTAAGATCCATGTTGTAAATTTAGTTAGGTACGTGACTAAAATATGGGGTATGTAGTTAAGGGTTGAAAACTTTAACATTCTTTGGGGACATCGCTATACAAATATTCCTAGTCTATATCGATGAGTCATCAATAGTTGTTGTCAAACTCAGCGAAAAGCTATAATTGTATAAGTAAGTACCTATGTACTCCAATAAAATTTCCACCATCGCGTCGACTGCCCATTGGCTTAGTTGGGAGAGCGCGGAGCGTCACCACAGATCGGTGAAGGTCGAGGGTTTAAAGTCCCGCATGGCGGAAATTTTCGGAGTGCATTTTAAAATCTTTAATGTGGGTCAAATAATTATTTCCATTTATTTAATGAATTCAATGTTCAAGCACTTACCGGTTTCTGTGGCTGGTGGAAAACGTGCGTAGATGGCGGCGCCGGCATTTCCGTCGAACCCTAACAGAATGAATATTGCATAATTTATAATCTTACAATGCATCGAATCCATACAGTACCTACGTCATAATTCATAAATATCATTAACTACATTATAATGCATCATGTTCTCAAAGATATACTTATAAGAGCCATGTTGTTCGAATGCCTCGACTTTCAATCCGAAGGTCGTGGGTTCAAATCCCGACCGTGCATCAATGGATTTTTCGTTTCGAAAAATGTATATGCACTTAACGGTGAAGTGAAAACATCGTGCGAAAGGAAAAGGAAAACATCGTAGCTTAGTCAGGTCTTTCCTGTGGGCCAGGCTGATTAAGCTTTTTTTTGATATTGTTATGATTTGTATAAGTTGAATCCTTTAGGTAAATCAAAAGTATCTATACTCCCACAGTCAGCGGTACATTTTTTCACACACATGTTATGGTTTATAAGTAAGAATATATTAACGTGACTAGATAACAATAGCTCTACTCGTTCCATGCGTATATTACATTTTTGACAGGTTCTTAAAACTTAATGCATGAATGTATGAACACTTTACACCAAGAAATTAACAATTAACAATTACAAGTTCTTTGCACAATGGGCGGCCTTATCGCTGAAAACAATTCTTGGCAACCTTTTTTTTTGCGTGATAAAATAATAATATTTAGGTATTATTATGTTATTTTAAGGTATTTATTTTAAATAGGTACTTAGTTATATTGTTATAATATTTACTCGAACTCCCGCGATACAGGCTTAGCCTAGTGCGGAGTTTGTGGTAAATTATTTATAATAATTGTAATATTTATGTATGTTTTTTATGAATAAATTGAATTGAATCTACCCTTTTCATACCCCAATAAAAATATTAGAATGTCTAATTCAAATGCGTGAAAAGAATTACATTCTGTATCGTTCCTATCGTGTTGGGATCGAATTTATTCGTTTCAAATGATTGAAAAATATTCGTAAAATAATCACTTAACAAGCACTTTCATCGGATCAAAAAGTCTTGCGTAAAAAACTGTGGCACCTACTTGTAATTGGAATTGCAATCTTAGGTGTTTTATCACGTAGGTAGCTGTTACATTATTAATTTTAGAGTTTTTGAACATCGACATTTTAATTTTAAGTGATCTAAAACATACCCTAAGTAATCAAAATGATCAAAAATATAAATGTTTTAAGCTAAATAAACGCTTGGCAAGACTAAATAACCCTTCCTTTGGCAGTACGGGTAAAAAATAATTGTTGTATGAGCCGGTAAGAGACACTTCGCTTATTTACTGCCATGAAGTTGCAGGCTTGAACCTACTTCAACCGGATAATTATCACCACACGAAAGGCGAAAAAGATTAAATTGCTAATTAAAAGCAGTATTTTAAATAGAGTTTAAGAGAAATAAGACGAACCTGTGGAATTACACCACCAACTATCCACGGCGATAATATTATGTACTTCGTAGGTGTCTGTAACTTCGTAGTTCTGAACAACACTGTTTCTTGCACTGTGCTGATGTCGTGTACTTTGGTGTATTAGACATTTTGTTTAGTTTTATAACCAATTTTAAATTGAGAACTACTTTTTCTTTGAATTAAGTTTAAAGTTCGGCACCAAAAGCAAAAAGTTGTTTAAAGATTAATATGCAGATGAACCGAGTCCTTTGAGGCGGGAAGTGATACATGACTTCTAGCGCGACTGACCCCCTAGTATGAACCTGAAACTACTTTTATAGCTCTTCATTGGCTTCGAGTTTGCGCGGATCGTTTCAGGGGAATTCTAATAGTTTCAAAAATAATTTAAACAACTTTGTAATCTACAGAATTAAGGAATTTCATGATTGAAAGAAACAGTTACTTCACAAAGAATTACATAAAATGATCGCGGTTTTGTGTGATTTTCGAGCTTTTTTTTAGATATTTTTATGCGTATGTCCGTATCATAATAATTATAATATTTATGTAAGTTTTTATGAATAAATTTAATTGGCACAAGCTTAAATTATAATAAAAAAAACATTATACCGTTCGGTTAAAGCAAAGCAAAAGCCAAGCATTAGACTATATGGTTAGAGGTAAGTAGGTACAGTAAGAATAATTTACAATATCTCCGTTTTTTAGCCTCCAGAATACGGCTGGAGGCAGAATATATATGACATTCCTAAACTTTTTAAATATTTAAAGTTGTTCCGATTTCGCTTCCTGACTCTCACTGGATACAATCGTGAACACAATTCAATTAAAGGACACGGTGCAAAGGTACAATCAAATTATTACGTCACTCAATAAGTCTCTGGTCTGACACATTTACCGTAAGAATGTTAATAGACCCGTATGATTTCTGGACAGTACCAACATTAAGACGATACGACTTAAAATTTCAAAGTATTCTGTTGATTATTTTTCAAGTCATAGAGGCTTTAGTAAACCCAGTCTTGTTATTTTCTAACCAATGATGAAAAACTACTTTTGTGTGTTGAAACATTGCTTTTTTGTTAAAGAAAAACCCAGTTAGAGCCAAACAGTGACTTTGATATCTGTTATGGTGATTCTACGCAAGGCTATTCAGCCATTTTCGACTGATATTTTTAACTTTAAAGTAATCGTATAAGCATCGATAATGCTGAATGAATGATGAATTTTAGCCCAAAATGGCTAGTTCCTAAGCAAAACTATTAAAGTTGAAAAATATAAAACATTTTCTAAATCTACAGAATGAAATTGCATGGCAAAGCTAACATCCTAAAGATGTATTATAGTAGTTTGATTTAAATTTCCAAGCTGTTTTGAGCACGTGGCAGTTGCTTTTGAAATGGGTGCCGAGGCTGCTCACACTGGTCAAAAACAACAACGCAGCGAAGCTTTAAAGCGATGTTTGAAGTAGTTTTAGCAAGATTTAAAAACTTTTTTGTACCGATATGTGAAACCAAGTGAAGCATTGATCAATTTCTACAATTGAATCAAAAAAGTTGAGATTTGGCGGACAGTGGCCTGTGAAATTGTCTAAAGTGTCGGCCTGTGAAATTGTCTAAAGTGTCGCGACTGAAAAATCTAACACTATTTTTGTCTAGCCCCTATCCGTATCGCTCAAAAAGGAACTTCGTTCCAATAATGATTTCTGACAAAAAAAAAAACAAAAAAAAACCTAACCAAGTCATTCCGTGGTGATTACGTAGTATTTTTATCCACAACACAATTTAATGACATTACAAAGAGCCAGGTGTTGTTTAAACAATAACAAAAGGAAAACATATACGTTTTACTTTCTCAATTTGGTTATTAAAACGTATGAAAGTACGTCATGCAAAAACGTGATATTTTAGATGGAAGTATTTTGGGGAGCTTATAAAACAACAACCCGAACATTTCCTCTATCTAAAATCCTAGCTGCTTTTACCACCAGTTATAAAATGCAAGTTCATTGAGCGGGCTTACTACTCATTGTCAGTTAATTCCCGTCAAAAACTCTCTCCCTGGAGGTAAATCGCTAGAGCTAACCAGTAAAATCAGGCAACTTATCGTACGTTTCAAGCACTTGTTAGTAAAATACACTATGATTATATTAAGCATTACTTTAACTGTGAACTCACAACTGTCGTGGTCTAGCAATATATATCGGAAAAATGAAGAACAGTTAAGTTATTCAGTTAGCGGGGATTATGCGTTGGGTATTTGACGATGGTAATGTTAAAAATTATGTTGATGATGTACGTCGATACTGGCAGACCGATTATTTATACTTTGAATAAAACAATTTTCATTTAATCCCACACGCACAAGAACATCAAGGTGTGCATCGATTAGCTTCAATGGGCGTGACAGTCTCTCGTCCGAGTGCTCAGTACAAGCTGTACAAGGCAACGAAGAAGACACTGTCAAGACCGAGAGAATTGTATCGCCTATCTCGGTACGTGTATGTAATCAAGCCATGAGTGATGGGGGCGAACGCAGTGATTATAATGTTTTGTCAGCTAACGAAGATAAAGATAAACCAAAGTTTTTTATGAAATAGAAAGAAATGAAAAACAACAAAAAAGCATGTTTCTTGTGTTTTAAAATATTATATGCTAACTGCGCGCGACTTCGCTCGCGTGGTTCGCATTTTGAATAGAATAATGCTATTCAAGGTCACTAATAAATAAACACGTATTCCAAGTTTCATTTAAATCGGTTCACTTGGTTTAAGCGTGATGGAAACACAAATATAAATAAATAAAAAAACGTATACAGGATTTATTATTATTTAAGCTTGTTATTGTAACGGCCGGTAACTCAAACGCAAATCATCTTCAAAATTAAATAAAGCTGTAACTATTTATTTATTTATATATCTTGAAAGTGTCAAATTAGTGTCAAACGGCTTGAAACTCGACTCCATTCGACCAAGTCTTTAAGTAATCTAAGTTTAATCTGTTTGTCAATTTGAAAATCGTTCGAGAAACCAGCCGGGCTCTTATAAAAATAGGCTATTATTAGAAATACTGGGAGACGGAAGTAAATTACCTTAGCGGTGGGTGGTGCACGGGGTTGGGTGTAATAGTTGTTACTTTCAGTTTGGTACCTATTGCATGCATCAAAATCGATATCGGATGGAACCTCATGCTTTGTTTTACGGTTATCTATATGATCAGTGTCATTTGTTCTTTCAAAGATTTTTTAAAGGCACATGTTCAAAATAATACACTTTGAATAGGTAGTTAGTTTATAGGGTTCCCGGTCACAAATTCTGACACTATAAAAAGAATTAAAATTACTTTAAAGTTTAATATTTGGCAAATCTCTGAATTGAAAAATTATTTTCAGACATTATATTCCGTTTCGATCCAGTTGCACAGACTGTCACGGTCACGAGGTAACCACGATCGGTGCAACCCGATCGAAACGTCGAGGTAAGGTAATAGTTCGAATATTATATAAAATCTTTACGCGATCTCGTCCCGTTATTAAGACAACAACCTACTCATTAGCCTTGCTCCTTATTTTTCTCGCTGTACGTGAGCTTTATTTTTCTCGCAGTATCTGTGAAAAGCAGCGTATTTTCCTCAAGGATAAAGCTATTTTAGTCCTGGGCGCGCTTGAATCCCATGCTGCCTCAAGGATTCTAGTCGTAATATCCTCGTTTTTAGGGACCTCAAAATAATTAAAAAAACGGAACCACTTTGTTGTCCGTCTGTCTGACCAAGACCCTTTATCTCGGGAACGCGTGGAGGTATCGAGTTGAAATTTAAACCATATACTCACATAACACATTTTGAACTACAAAATTAAGTATGTTTTTGTACTTAATGCGATAACACGTAACGGAATCCTCGCCTCGGTGTGCAAGTTTTGGATTTTATTTTATCTAATCGAGCCCTTATCGTCAAGTTTTTTTCAAAAGCAATATTGGAAGAGGCTGATCGAAGACACGCGCTCTAAGTATAAAATGTAAGTACTGTAATGCGTAGTAAATTAAATTTACAAAGGTTTGTTTGGAAAACAGATTATTTAAAGACTTACGTAGGTAAGACTATACTCGTAATATCTTCAATTGGGTTCCTAACGTTAAGAGCCTCTCAAATATTACAGTAGACAACATTCCGCCCCCAATACCCATGTTTTAGTTGACCCTCAAGGAAAATTAACTTTTCTACCAGTGATAATTGTTTTATACACGATAACAACCGCGAATTAGTGTTCGCACTGAGCTTTCTTTATTTTTTGAATTAGAAGGTTTTGTTAAAAGGAAACTTTATGTATATGTATTATGAAGAAAAAACTGGCGCATTTTCGGATTTTTAGAAAAAATGTATAGCAAAGTTTGCCCCAGCCACAACTTTTTGGTAATTCGGACGTTTTGCTATTGAAACATTATCTTAGGTATTTTTGTTTACAGATCGGTTGCTTTTGTAAATTCGAAAAGCATTAATGTCTTTTAGGTTCTTAAAAAAACTATTTTTTTTACAAACCCTATGGTTTGTAAGATTGCGAAGGAATACATCATCACATGCATTGGGCGGTTAGTTCCTACGGGGCGCGATAAGAGGATAGAATTCGCGGGGCAACAAAATCGACAGTTGTACGTCCACAGTTGATGTGTGAACCTGTGAATGCGAGGCGAAGTGCCACCCAGAGCCGGCCGGCGGCAGGGGCACGGAGACGGGCAGCGAAGCATGTCTCTCTCGATCCGCTCTCGAGCCCTACAACGCACGCATTAGTCAACTCTCGGCTCCGGGTTTGGGGCATGCAGGAGGCTAGGTCAGCTAACCGGCAACAAATCGGAATCAGCAGAACCAATGTCACTACTTATTCTTTGAGTTAGGCTTTAAATAACTGTAAAGAAGCGTATATTAAACTGAAGATTAACCCGGCGACGTTGAGGAGGGGTCAATATGACCCCGTGCTTTTTGATTTGGCTGCAGTTTTGTTGTCCGCGTCCACACGTGGTTCAGATGCTCAGTAGCCGCAGTTAAAACCTTCCGCTTACGTACACACGCTATTACTTATACTTTCGGAGCATAAGCCAGGAGATAGAGTTGCGCAAAGTTGAAAAGGGTCATTATGACCCCACCTCACACAGTCGATGTAACAATTTCGCGCCATACTATGTGGACTCATTTTATTGTTTTTTGTTGTATTTTAGTTGTTTTATTTTTAAAACTCATCGCTAGCAGAAGGAGAAATCCAATCAGTGCATAATCAGGTACAGAATTCATTTTACTTGAAAAAGATGGTAGAAGGATGGTTCACAGAAAATCATTACCCAGCCTCCTGAAGTAACACCAGAAGCAAGATCGCGATAAAAAGAGGTGCCAAGTGTGCCCTTACAACAAATACCGCAAAAAAGTCACGTTTGTGAATCATGGTGTGTATGGGACAGCTGGAAGGGGAAGGCCTAGGCGAACTTTCTTGGATCAAATTGGCGACATTTTGGAGAAGGGCCAGGTAAAAAGTACCCTAAACCGACGAGCATGTATGAAGAATGTAATGAGAGTGAATGAGGCGAAAGTTGTGTGTCAGGATCGTAGCGAGTGGAGATCCGTGGTCTCTGCCTACCCCTTTGGGAAAGAGGAGTGATTTTATGTATGTATGTAAACAATTTATATATCCAGAACATGCAACGAGGTACTGCCAAATTTCCATGACAAAAAGTTATCTAGGACTCATTATCATACACCTCAACGGCGCCGGGTATATTGAATGTCGTTGAAAAATTATTCTTTCTGTATATTTGAGGAGAAAAGGGTTTTGATGAACACCGTTCAAAATCGAAGAGGAAAAATGATTGGACATCTTATACGACATGACAACTTTATTCATCATAGAAGGAAAAGTGGAAGGAAGACGAGGAAGAGGAAAGCCTAGAATCAATTTCATGAGTCAGATAAAAGAGAAGATCGCTGTCATGTCGTATAAAGAAGTAAAGGAATCCGCACTGGAAAGGGAGAGGTGGAGGAAGTTGCATCATTACACCGACAAGATCTGAGCTCTTAAATTTGATGATGATGATGTATATTTGACGCAGCCCGCCAGCCAGCCCGCCGGGCTGCACGGCGCGCGTGTGACCGTAGCATAAAATGTCAGATTAAAAGTAATGCATTGGCGCTAATCACACATGACAATGTCCCTGACATTCCTAATCTACGTAGAGTGCCACAAACTTATCTGAACCGGTGAGAGAGGCGCAGTTATCGCATTTGGTGTTGGCAGCAAAATAAATTTTACAGTAAAATTCGTTAGTTCCTCTTTTGGCCACCGGTTCAGATAAGTTTGTGGCACTCTACGTTTGTAGGCCTGCTGGCAGGAATTACACGACCAATTTTAATAGTTGGATAGAAAGCGACCGCCGCAATTCTTTGGGTAACCGAAAACGAATCCGCCAGCCGAATTTCAAACGAATTAAAAGGCCACTGGTGTGGATAGTGCTTTATTACAAAAGCTGCAATGTCTATTGATGTTGTGTACTCATAAATAAATAGTGTCACATTTTTTCTGCTGATTCCCAAATCGATACCGTAAAGACGAATTAGTGAGATATAAAATGAGGTGTCTCAAACGAAACATGAACAATCAAACATACATGAAACATGAACAATCTAACATAATCTTAGTATTTATAGGAGTCAAGACAAGGTATACCTAGATAGTTTATAATTGATTTCGTGACCCATATATTAGTAGCACAAGTGAAATTGTATATTATGTTATTTCCGGTGTAAAACAATATTTATAATAACTTATAATGGCAAAATGAATATAAAAATAACAATAATGAGTGTGAGGGGACGAAAACTGAAAGTGCATTTAGATCGTGATTCTGCTGATTTCAAGCCATATCTATTGTAAGACTGTCCGGCTACGCGAAACATGTTGAAAACAACTCTAGAGACTTGAACTGCTAAAATTTGCAAAGTTGAGGCTTGTTCAAATTTAAGCTTAAGAGTAAAGCTCCCGAAAGCTTAAATTTGCTTAACCTTACACTTTTTTTTGCATAAAATTATATTATATGGATAACATTACAAATATTTCCTACTTTTTTATATATCACTTGTCTCTCGGATATGGTTTAATTACGAAAATAAAGCGCTCAAGGAAACTTCCTATACATCCTGTCCACACATAAAATACTCCTTCCATGCGAGATTTTTCAGGAATAACATAGTTTACCCACATTTATAGCTAATAAGTACATCCAAACACACTAACTTTACACCACGTTGCTTTTTTTTCTTTTGATATTGAAATATCATTATTTTACACAGAAACCTAAATTGTCACACTTCAGAATGGAAATATGCCATTCAGTTTTAAAATTCATAACATAATTACGGAGTATTCATTTTCCGTTAGCATTCGTAGAAGACCGTCAAAGCATCGTTATATCAAAGCACATAAAGCATGTTTCTCCGTGGCACGCGGTTGATGCTAAGCTGTTATTAGAGCAAGCAAGAACTTCCAGTGTCTTTGGCAAAATACTATTTTAATGTCAGTCTGGGTGTATGCAATGTATCATTGGACGGTCAATCAAATGCCTGAGCTAATATTTTATTTAGCCCCATCGTGCACTACGCTTTCTATTTTAAATTATTGTCCCGCTTTAGTGAAACACTAGCCTAGAATTATTTATTATCTACCTATTTTAATTTCTATTTTTACCTGTATTTTACGAAAATTTAATTCATCACAAAAACTTAGATACTTCACAAAATTCTATTTTATATAAACAAATTTTATGTGTATAAATATATGTGTCTAGTGCAGAAGAGCACGAAGTTTTAATAATGAATATCAATATTATGGTACAAACTACTTTAAAACTTAAGTTGGAAACATTTCAAAACAAACGTTATACTGCCTTCAAAATCAGCGTGTATTGTAACATGAAACTAAAACAAAACTTCTCTGCAGACTACATCGTGCAATTTCTTATTTAATTCTTAGAGGATTAAGAATCCACAAGTCTGGGTGATTTTTTTGAGAAGGGCGGTGATGGCCAAGTCCGAAGCAACGAAATTTAGAGAAAAGTCGTGGCCTCGATTTATATGACTGCATGTTCAGTTTTTGTTAAATGTTTTAATCTTGACACCAATCGACTCTAATGATTTTTAAAAGAAATGTTTCATAATATTACTAAATATTCACCTCTTATTAAAAATGTTAATAGATGTTTTATCGAGGATGAATCCTAACTAACATGGTATCAAATGTATCAAGTCTTTAGTGATTTTTTTTCAAGAGACGTACAAAGTTATAAACTATGCATTTGAGTCAGTGGAAACCAATTTGAGCTATTTATTAGATCTAAAGGTAAAATTGAGATAAAAAGTAATGTTTTATACATTACTTTTATCGATTTTGCGCAAAATTTGGTATTTTTACACGTCTAAAGTCTACATAATATAACAAATTTTTTGTACTTATCGAAAATATGATAACCAGGGGGCCTATTGTCTAACTTGAAATCCATTCCCATTTCCCATTCCAACCAATCACACAATACGAAAATGACGTTTTTTGTCATGATAAGGCCTCCGGTCATCAAATTCTTTTTTCGGGCATTGTTTTTGTAATATTTTAGTGCACATTGCGGCATTGTAACGCGTGTTGACAGTTTTGAAGTTTCAACAGAACTAAACGAAATACGCTCTCACTTTTCAAGTGCGGCGATATTTCGCGCAGACGGATTTTCAATGCCAACACTTTATCTAGAGGAGATATGATCGAAGGTCACAACGGTCCACATGTGAGAGCTCTGGTGAGACCGCCCCGAGTTCGAATCCTAGTGGAACAGTAACTTTTTGCGCTTTTTTTGTACATTTTTTTTTAGTTTAGAGCCGTTACCGGATCCTAGTTCAAATTTTTACTTCTGTCGGCACCGGCACTCATGGAATGCCAATATTTGTTTTATTTCCTTATTCCTCCATTTAAAGTAGTACAAATCAATATTGTAGGTCTACAATACTGATTTGCAAAGATTGCTCCTTCAAAATCAATTGGTTCAATAATAAATGATGAGAGATGTCTTTTATTTATCATTTGGGTCGATTCAAAAACCTAAATATGCAGTTATTGTTTTCTTATAAATCAAGGGCATGTCTCCTTTGACGACTTTTCTCTAACTCTCATGGTTTCCTACTTGGCCATACCGCCATTCTCAAACACCCTGTATATACTCTAGTGTTCTACTAATTCGATCACGCTGTATACAGGGTGTAAAAAGACTACTACCGAAAACTGAAGGGTTGCAATCAGACCATTATTCTAAACATATTAAGCGACACAAAAACGTAAAAAAAATCTTGACTTAGCTACGTAATTTTTTGTTGTTTTCGGTTATTTACTACTATTACAACATAAAAGACCATACCTACCTAATAATTTCATATAAAAAAGAAAAAAAAACCATTAAAACTCAAAATCCAGCAATCTATGTAAACAACGCGCCCAGAACATACGCAAACAGTAATCTTCAAACGCTGTTTTCTCCAGATATAATGATTTTTTCGGAAAATCCTTTTGGATTTGGTTGTGTGTTGGGATGCTGTACTTACCCCTTTCGGCTTCGGTAGACGTCTTTTAACACCCTGTATACTCTAGTGTTTTACTTATTCGACCACGTTCAAGTTAATGTCGATTTGGGAATATTTGCCTATTTGTCGACAGTATTATAAATCCAATGGATTTGCTCTTTTCATACAAATGGTAAGATACATGAACGGGATCGATATATAGAAAAAATATCAAACATTTAGCCCTAAAAGCAATTTATTTTAACAACTTATGCCAAATCTAAGTTTTTTTTAACTATCAATTACATAGCTACGCTGTCAATTATTATTTATTGAAAGTGATATAATGTCAGTCAATTAGACGTTAAAATGGTGAACGACGAGCTCGTATTATGACGTGTCGTCTATGAATTGATAGTTTTCAGCAGCTTTAACCATGCATATAATCGCTGCATAATACACTCATCATCATAACTTGTAACATAATAAAAGGCGAGTTTCACTTAATATAAACAGGGTCTACGAAGCTGTGGTTTCTTGCATTTTGTGAGCAGGAGTATATTTAACTAATTTTATATTAGCGTTCTCAAGACAGGCGTGAATTTGATAATAAAATGTATCCTACCTGGTGCTGCGATGGCGAACGGATTGCGTTCATAGGAGCCGGTGGATTCATGCCACTAGGGCCGGCCATCGGGCTGGTCAGGTGCCTATCGGAAACAGAAACAGATTTTACTACAAGTTAATAGATTCACATAACAAGCTTCCTTACTAGCTAAGATAAGGAGTTTTTGAGTTCGCTGTGGACAAGTTGTACGCGTTGCAATCTTTTTATAAACTTTCGCCAAAAAAAATCATAATAATAAATTCAAATCCAAAACTTTTTTATAATAATAGGATAATGCTAAATTTTTTTTTTTTTTTTTTTTTTATTTATTTAAACTTTACTTAAATTACATTAATAAAGTGCAAACCAAAAACCACGAAGATTTGTCCGGAATGCAGATAAATCGAGTTTGTGACTACTATAAACATAGGTACAACAGTTTAGAAACTAAAAATGTAGGTAGGAGCCTTAGCGTAAACAAGACACTGAGTACAGACAGAAAGATAATCATAGTTTGGCAAAAAGGTGTAATTTTAATTTTGTTCTAAGATTATTTCGAGTAATACTGTTTTTAAGAGATGGACTCATGTCATTTAATAAATAAGGAACCAAATAGTGTGTTGTTCGTTTGCCATAATTATTATTGAATTTTTTAACTAGTAATTCCTCGTTAACGATTTTTCGTGTTGTTATTCTATGATTTATTTTTGTTTGAATATCTGTATTAAAAAACTGTTCTTTTTGGAGATGATATTGAAATGTAAGATGTACTAGTAGGATTTTACAATGTTTGAAAAGACCATAATATTCATTATTTCTGTGTTGTTCTTTAACTGAGGGTGAAACAATTTTTTTCAATATTCTAATCTGCAAACTCAGTATTTTATCAAGGTAAGTTTTATACGTACCGCCATAGCTTGTGATCCCGTAGCTTATAATAGAATCAGCTAATGACTTGTACAACAGTAGTAGAATTTTATAAGGAATTCTATTTTTTATTATTATTAAGTTAGCTAGAAATGATCTTAGTTTATTGCATACGCTATTAATGTGTGGAAGCCAGTTAAAATAATTATCTATTATCAAACCTAGGTATGTATGAGTTTTCACCGATTCAATTACTGGGCAGTTACAATTTAGTTGGATTTGATGAAAACATACGTGGTTATGGGCTTTAAGCTTATTGTTGGTGTCAAAAGTAGCCCTGGCAAATGGAGACCGAATGTGAAGTAATTTGGTCTTATCAGCATTAAGAACTAGCCGGTTGTCATGACACCACTTGTTTAGGAGGTCAAAGTCATGTTGTAATTTCTCAAGGGCTCTTTCAGCGTTTTTATCAGATATAATTAAACATGTGTCATCAGCGTATTGGTAGGATGTACAATGATTCAGAATATTGTTCATGTCATTGACATACGCAATAAAATGCAGAGGACCCAGCACTGATCCTTGAGCTGTTCCTTCAGTGACAGGTAGGATCTCACTTTTGGCATCACCAATCTTAACATAGTAAGCCCTATTTCTCAGGTAGCTCTCGCACCACTTCAGAATAGGGCCCCTTATTCCTGTATTTTCAAGTTTATGTATTAGGTATTCATGATTTAGAAATGCACGCATAGTGAATGAATTCTTAGGATGATTGAATTATTATGAATTCCTAAAACACCTCACCTCTTTTAGAGAGCTACCCAGTGCTTTTATAACAAATCTCTAATTTACTAAGGTATCCCTGCTAGCACAGACAAAGGCTATTTTGTCTGTGCCTGCTAGTTATTGCGTTGCTCATTTATTACGTAATAAGTCCATAAGTTGTTAATTGTTGTTTGTTTCTAGTCCGCTACCTAATTATGTAACAATTTTCGGTCCCAAAACGGCCCTAACGGAAGACTAGCGCTGGTTGTTCACAACCAGCCTATGCTGAGTTAGGGCCCATTTTGCAACATTATATTTTTCTTTTTCCTTTTATCAACTCTACGTACTCTACTCGTGTGTTGCAAAATAAAATAATGTTTTTTTCTTTGTTTTTTAATTAACCTGTTCTTTCATACTATTAGAAATTATACCTGGAATCTTATTTTTATTTTCATTGAGATTTGTATAAGATGCGCATTCGAACAATTATACATTGAGAGAAAGTTTAGTGCGTACCTTGGGCTACGCATAGGCGGTAGGGGCGGCGGTGGCGGCGGACTCAAATAGTGCGAGGGCGGAGGCGTACTTGAATCCGTTTTAGCCTAAAACAAAACCAAACCATTAACTACCTCAATAGTTCTTCTACCGTAGTAGTTTCTGTACTTATACTATATTTTTTTTATATAAAGTGGCACTAGATCATAAATTGGAAAGTAAATTCATTTCAGTAAATGTAATAAATAAACTTCACGCACGAAAATGCGTTAAATAAGCTAATCTCAAATAACATGGACAACATTTGATTTACTTAAAAAGCCTTATATTATTACTAGTTTTATAGGTTTCACGGTAGAATTATTCGCATAAGATTTACCTTTTTTACATTTTTCTCAGAGGTATCCATAGGCACCGGTGCGTCATTGTTTGGGTGGTTATGCTCCCAATGAGTTCCCGAAGTTCCAGGCTGCGGCTCACTCTGCTAAATAAATAAAAATCTTTTATTATAAAAGTAAGACTACCGAGCAACTAGCTAGACGTAAATAAAATATAGACAGCCATAACAGTCATACTTACAAATTACAACACCAAGCTAATCAGTCTTTAATAAAAAAAATTAAAGCGATCTGATAAACATGCACTGTTTTTAATGTTCTTTACTAAATCAATCTACAAAGTTATAAAGAGAACTTGGTAGTAATAAATGAGAAACATTTGTACTAAATGGAACTCAAGGTAAATCGCATGAAATTATTGTTTGTTGGCGCGCGCACGTCATTGGTCAAAATCCTTATCAGTGGCCAGCAACTAGCTGTAATTCAATCTCCCTTCCTACTATCGAAGCTCGAACACTTGTTCATATTTTTCCTAATAGGAGGTTAGACTCATGGACAAGGACGACTAACATTTTCTTACATTGTTCAACAATAATGATCAGTAGGTATCTTATCTAAATAATATATCTAAAAATGCATGCGCTTGCGCACTATACCTACAAAATAACAACATGACAAAAATAATAATAAGACAATACCAAAAAAATATATGCATTCATTTATTTCAACAAAATAAAAATAAAACATTCATCAATAGCTCTGAACACGTTACATTTGTCTAAGTTTCTGAAACTTACTGCTGCGATAATTTGAGCTGCTCTTTCCTTAGCCTCCGCGGCTGCCAAAGCCGCTGCGGAAGCAGCCGCCGCTGCCTTGCGCTTCTTTGTATACTTGGTCTCGGTATCAGCGCTTACTGTGCCTAATCCACAGCCTGGCGACTCCTGCCGACGATATGGACGTTGGATATCGCACCATAATGGCGATGATAATAATAATAAAAATATAAAATAATAATAAAAAGATGTTATGTATATCAGACTTTTGAAGATATACGTTTAATTCCAAAGCAGCATTTACCTGTACAGGTATGTACATAAGGGCGCTTATATTTTATAGGAGTCCAAACCGATTTCGTATTGTTTTCATCCAAGGTTGGGTTCCGAAATAATAACATGCACACAAAGACAACTACGCAAAGATTTTCGCCAAAAACAACATGATCCGACCGCTCAAAAGCGCAACCACTAGACCTAATGAAAGCGAAACTGTAAATCTAGGATTCAGACCTTAGGTGGAAACTTTGCCTCGATCGAGGCGGCAAGCGGTTCAGATTCCTTTGCTACAACAGCTGCAGCGACTGCTGCTTTGCGTTTCTTTGTTATTTTTTCATCGGAGTTTTCGGGGGTAGGTGTCGCCCGACCAGGTGACTTTGGTACTGAACCCGGCGATCTTGAAACTAAGCCCGGTGACCTAGGTACCATTCCCGGCGATCTGGGTACCATTCCCGGTGATTTCGGAATCAAACTCGGCGACTTCGCCGGCACACGTTTTGGTGACTCCTGTAACGTCGATATAAAGGATAGAACCAAATAGTTTTCAGATAGAAGCTTTAGGTTTAAATTTGGCAACTACAGGACTTTCCAAAGGCAATACCATTTTTATCACATGCATACTAAGCTAAGCATGTCAAGAAATCGGTAAAACACCGAAGAAAAAGATACCACAAGACTAAATCGAAAACTGGGTGCGAGTAAACCATTGTAATTTCGGACCTTTTGTGCAAGCTTCCCGTCACTTATTGTGGGCGACGAAGACTGTTCCTTTTCTACAGCAGCGACAACAGCGAGCGCTGCAGCCGTTTTTCGCTTCTTAGTGCATCTTGTTTCTTCTTGAACTTCGATGCCGCCACTGGCTGGATCACTTGGAAAGTCCTGTAACGTCAACGAGGCCGTAGATGCTTGCAAAATTCAGGCGAATACTAACCAATCGGATCTTCATACACTTCATAGACATTGCGAAGCTAATTGACTTACCTAGGATGCGTTGGACCAACGGCGTCGTTTTCGAAGCTCACACACAAATACAGAAGCAGAAATTAGGATACACTACGACCAAAATCGACGAAATTAACTGCTCTATCAAGAGCGCAATGACTACCGATCATGCTGGAAACGAAACATTATCAGACCTGTAGATTTTTTCCGTCGAGAAGAGTAGGAGCAGGTTGCTTCTCTTTCTCGGTAGCGGCGACATTGGTAACCGCTTTCCGTTTTTTAGTTTGTTGCTTCGAATCATCCGGAATCTCGGTGTAAGGTGATTTAGCCAACAGACTTGGTGATTTATCCGGTACGTCAGCCGGGGACTCCTGCAAAGTCGACGTGACGTAGGAATTTGATACGCTACTTGCATAGCGATACTCAATTTGAACCTTCACATGCCCTGAACAATGATATTTTGAGATAAATGGGAATGGATAATGTTCAATTCGAACTTGCAAACGTAAACTACTTTGGCGCCGAATTGAGCAGGATTAATGTAAAGCAATATTTATTAAATTCATAGATACACCGGAAAGTGGCCTCTTATCAAGTTCCCAGACAAACGGTACGACCACTTTATTACAATACATACTTTATTTAGTGACTGTAGCAAACGTGTAAAGGATATTCTTAACAATTGATGTAAATATAAGATTTCACCAAACTGTTTCACAAATACGGAGTTTTATACAGAATAGTAACTTAATCGTTGTTTAGAAGCGCTCCTTACTTCAAGGTCAAGTGTTAACTTACATTTCTGCTCGGGTTAGTTCATCCGTGCCGTAAGTTTGTCGGAGTGATTTTATCTTCACTGACTAGCCTTACTTAGGATATACACTTGCGAGGTTTAAACTGCAACCACATCATCGCGAGTTTATCAATACAATTTTTTAAATCTCTATCCAATAAACTAGGGATTGTGGTATATCATTTGAAAGGTAATTTTGTTAACTATCCAACTTTTTTGATATCATAACCAATAAGTATTCTCCTTGTGTCATGAGACGTAAAAAGAAAAAACATCAATTTTTCAAACAAAACAACAATTGTTTGGAAGTCCAGCCCCCGTACCATGGCGTTTGTCTAGGTACCAGAGAATAGAAAGAAATGACAGTAATGACATTATAGTGTGGATAAAACGCATAGAAAGTGGCAAAAAGTTACTTTTCTACCCGTTTTATCCACACTCTAATGTCATTACTGTCATTTATTTCTATGCTCTGGTACCTAGACAAACGCCATGGTAATGGGGCTGGAATACTATAAAAAGCGGGCGATTAGGAAAATTGGCCATCAGTCCAATGTTTAAGGCTTTTCATTATAATTTAGTTAGGTAGATTAATCAGAAAATAGTTATTACTTTTGAAAATAAGTAAAAGTCTAAAAAAAAATACCATCTCATTTTCTTATTTAACGTACTTATTAATCTTTTCAAATCAAATCGTTTATTACTTTCATGTTGTACAGGTAAAAAGGACTTAAAAGTAAAGCTTAACTTAATTGTGGTATGTAATGAAAGCAATCTCAGAACAACTGGGTAGTGTATTTCCCACACGCAGTAGGTTCTATAACAATCCCAAAAATATCATTTTATAAGGATTGAATTGATGAAATGTAACTATCCGATTGCGGCGCTGATCATAAACCTTTGACTCATAAATAAATAAGAAAAGAATGAAAATCTACTAATTTTTAGTCAGTTTGTTTTTTTTTAGCACCAAAAGCGTAAAAGCACTTACGACAGAGGCAGTTTGCATTTCTTGCTCTGCTTCTAGGACTGTGAGTGCGGGGGATGCGGCCGAGGAGACACTCGCGGCGGGCGCGGTGGCCGCCGCGGATGCATTAGCCGCGGCTTTGCGCTTCTTGCTAAGTTTAATCTCCGGCTCAGCGCAGGCCGGCGACTCCTGCAATGTGGACGACTGTGGAGAGTGCACAGGGCGTGCGCCGCTGAACCCTCGAATGAAGTGATCTAAATGCGTGAAATGTGACTACTGCTATATCTTACCGACCGCCCTAAAACTCGCGGGGCTTTACAGGATGTTACCAACCTCCTACCTAAATCCGTGGAGTTTTAGTCCGCCTTTTAACCAATTTTTTGAAACACGGAAAGACAGTGAACCACTTACGTTAGTAGAACTTTGGACTTCCTTTTCGGCATTAGCAGCAGCGGCGGCAGCAGCGGCCGTAGCGGCGCGTGTTGCTGTGGCAATGGACGCGGCGGCCCCTGCGACTGCTACCGCGGCTGCACGTGTGGCTGTAGCAGCCCCAGCGTGTGATGGCGCGGCAGCGGTCGTCGCCGAAGCCGCAGCATCGGTAGCGGTCGCTGTCATGGCCAATGCGGCGGCTGTTGCCAGAGCAGCGGCAGCCGCCACGGCTTTACGCTTCTTGTTGTGCTTTAGCTCGATATCGGCGATGGCTGCCGACTGACTGCCCGGAGACTCCTGTAACGGCGACGGTGGCGGTGGAGGATGCACCAGTAGGGCACATCGAACAGGCGTTAGGTCTCGTAACCATAATATCTGTTACTTACCGACGCTCAAGTTGTTAAAGATTTGAGATAGTCTCCCGATTGTTGTTGTAAGCAAGCGTTCGACTATTGCTATATTATGATTATCTACAAGCCTCCAAAGCGGTGACCGTGGAAATGATATTTCTAGATGATTTAAGACTTTCCCAGACTATGTAATTATGTTTTCGCAATATTACGTTATTGTGACTTCTATATTTTACGAAGCATTGAGCGCCTCTCAAACTGTGTACTCTAAAATATGACGAACGCCTAGACTACGTTGTACTACGAAAAAATAGCTTTGCTTGTGGATGAGATGATACTTTGAAAAAGTTTATTAGAGCCAGAACACTGGCATCACTTACGCTGGCAGAAGACTGTGCTTCTTTTTCTTCGGCGGCAGACGCAGCGGCCACTGCCTTACGTTTCTTGTTGTGCTTGGTGTCAGACTCGACGCTACCCGCGGACTGACGGCCCGGGGACTCCTGCAATACCGACTGCCATGGATAATATACCATATAGACTCATTCTTACATAAAAGCGGAAAGCCTATGACGACCTTGGTCTATTTATGATAAATAATAAGACCAACGTCAAGAGTCGTTTTGACAATTAATAGCTTGAATCAAGTTGTGTTTTACGTAATATTATGTTAGTAACTTTGATGTACTTTATATGGGTTAGTAAAAGAAGCTTTAATGTAACGCTGAAAGCTTACGTTACAGAAGTTGCATAGAAAACTTACAGGAATACCTTTTTGGTTGTTAGTAACAGTCTTATACTACGGGTTAGTGACAACTTAAGATACTTAATGTTTCAGAATGTCAATGAAGGTAGAGTACTCACCAAAAAAAAACTTTTTTGACACAATGGGATCTGTGACTATGAGAGCTCTTGTTGGGAAAGTATGTTTGTTCGACGATAACAGCTTTAAAACATCGATATACCTTCATGTAGTCAGTAGGTTAGATTTTTCAAACGAAAATTAAACCCATGTTTTTTTTACACAATGTGTTTTTTTTCTAATCTAATGAGATTCTAGGAATAAAATACTTAAGTATACAAAAACTTGTATATTTATAACAGAAAATCCCTTTCTCACGCAGAAAGACGATCATAATATATAATTTTTAGATGTAACGAACTCCTTGGATTTTTTAAGTTCGTGAATCGGATTGAATAACATTTTTTTACGATTACTACTAACAGAATCTTATGACAGCTGAAGAATATCTAATTATTCTAAAATCTCTCAACGAGCGAGCTGTCTTATTTTTAACGTACGTATTAACGTACGCAACGATTGGACATGACAGCTTTATAAAGAACATTCAAGAAAAACGGAAAGAAGACAAGGAAGGGCAAGACCGAATTAATCACATGAGACAGATTAAAGAGAAGGTAGCTGTCATGTCGTATGTAAAAGAGACCACAATGGATAGAGATAAATGGAGAAATTGCATCCTCGCTCCGACAAGAGCTAAGCTCTAGCATTTATTAATCTATATTAGCCAAGCTAATTTCAATAACCTTATATTACTGAAGATTCTTATTCGATGACCTCTGTGGCGCAGTGGGTGAAAGCCCACTTGGGACGCAGAAGGTTGCGGGTTTGATCCCCGCCGTGGGATAAATGATTGTATGGTCTGGGTGTTTCTATGTAAATATGTATGTATTTACAAACAAAGTATATAAGTAGTATATCAGTCATGTAGTACCCATAACACAAGCTCTGCTTACTTTGGGGCTAGATGATGCTGTGTCAAATGTCCAGCATTATTTATTACTTACATTAGCACTCGCTAGGGCAGCTTGCTCCGCAGCTGCGGTCGCGGCTGCGGCTGCTGCTTTACGTTTCTTCGTGTGCTTTGTTTCCATCGCCTCTGTATTCGTGATCACAGACTCTTGGAAAGTCACCGCTGGCTTAGTGGCGGGAGTTTGAACCACGGATGTAGTTACGCTGGCTGACCTGTATCAAATACGGGTTAGTAAATATTACCTTCATACCTACTCATATTAAGCTAGTATACATTGAAAACACATAACTATCATTATATTTCATTTATTTCGCTACGTTTAAATTCGCTAACATTACAAAAAAACTACTTAGTGGCATTACATTGGAAATTCATTTATGTTTCTAATTTGAGCTACGATTAGCGCTTCCTTGGTTTTGTTTATTTGTTTACTAATTATTTCATCTGTTGGCATTTTTTTTAGATACCAATGACAATCAAAAGAACAAATCAATATTTTATCCATGACATGAAAGTTATCTATAAATATAAAAGAGCTTACAGTCATATAGCTAACTAGGCAAATTGAGATGTGGTTCAAAAACGCCTAACCCGTTTATACAACTAGTCCTGTAGGTGCACCGACATGTCAGCATGCAAAACTTTCTTGATTTTTTTTATTTGCTTAGAAAGTCGTTAATAAAAAAAAAGGTACAAAGATATCTTAAAATACCTGCTATTCATGGAAGATAAGACTTACGTGGATGGCACGGGTGCTGTGGATGCCACGACGGTGGTAGCTACCGTGATGACTCCTGCTTGCGGAGATTTGCTGGCGGTCGGAGAAGCAGGCGTAGAGCGAGACGCTGAGTTCTCTCTGACTCTATCACTCGAGCTGCCAGCAGCTGCAAAAGTATGATACCATTAATGCAATCACTTTTTTACGCTTCTTCATTGTATAAACGTCACTTTTCGAAGAAGTTATCGAATTGATGCACCGTGAAAGAGTGTCATTAAAATAAATGATTCAGGGGATTTTTAGTCTTTTTTTGTCGTAGTAGATATCTTCTACGTAGTTTGTAAGATCAAAGGTTTGTTTGTCAAAGGATCTAGAAACATAAAAAGATCTAAGAGGTCTACCGCGCCTCGAGAAAACAGTTGTGATCCTATTTGTTTACGCTACAGCAAACTCCCCCCCCCCCCCTCCACTAGCCCCATTTGGAGTCCTTAGTGTTCCTCTCTTTGATTGAAAGCCGTCGATAAACTACGCTACAACAAACTTCCCACCAATCAAAGGGGCAAGTAAAGTAAACCACTAAATACTGAATAATAAATGCACGGAATCGACGACTCAATATTCCAAGAATCGTAACTATCATGTTAGTTTCCTATGGAAACATAAATCATTGGATTCGGCTAGCACAATTTCAGTAAAATTATGTGAAAATGAGGTCTATTAATATTACGTTGGTTAGCCAATATTATACGTAAACTTAAACACGACACAACATGGTGACGATGCCCCATATGTGTGTTATTTTTAAAAGTTCATTGCATAGCTGTATTTGTACGGACACTCAAGCCACTCAAGCTTAGGAACTGCAAAAGGTAAAAAAAAAGCCAAATCAAGAAGCCCCAATTAGGGTGGGCTTCGTTACCATTAATAACGTTGTTACCATTAAGCCTTAACGTTGCTCAAGTACCATTTATATTATTATAATAAGTTTTTTTTTTAATTTCAACAAGTACAAGCTTTTAATGGATTACCGTGATCTGATTGAACTCACCGATGTAAGTAAAAAATTTCATTTCAATCAACCTATTTTCTGAGGAGTTCCGTTCTCCATCATCGGATCAGCTCGCAGTCATCATATTTCAAATTAGTAGATGAAACTTGACCGATGTAGTGAGTTTAAACGCAATTAACCTATTATCTGAGGAGTTCCGTTCTCCATCATTTTTAAATTTTAGATGATACTTGATCTACAAACCGAGTTTCAATTTTATCGACCTATTAACTGAGGAGTTCCGTTCTCCATCATCAGATCAGCTCGCTGTCACTGAATTTATAAAATTTTAGATGATACTTGATCTATAAACCGACTTTACACTCAATCGGTCGATTATCTGAGGAGTTCCCTCCATCATCAGATCAGCTCGCTGTCACCATTTTTGAAAATTTTAGATGATACTTAATCTACGAACTGAGTTTCAATTCAATCGGCCTATTTTCTGGGGAGTTCCCTGGAACAGCTCTTGACTCCATCATCATATCAGCTCGCTGTCACCATTTTTGAAAATTTTAGATGATATTTAATCTACGAACCGACTTTCAACTCAATCGGCTTATTTTCTGAGGAGTTCCCTGGAACAACTCTTGACTTCATCATCAGATCAGCTCGCTGTCACCATATTATTGCATTGTCACCGAGGACTCATAAGTGTACCCAAATTCAGCTCAATCGGACATCGGGAAGTGGGTCAAATTAAGCTTGCAAGATTTGACCCGGACAAACATACAAACACTGCAAGTTAATTAAAAGCTTTTAAAAAGGGCTGTCAAGATAATTAACCTTGTATAAGTCTGCGTAGGGTTTATGCAACGTCTCAATGAAATATCGCAAAACCTATAAATAGTTTCACCGAATCGAGAGTAGGATCGATAAAAACTAGTGGGTAGCTGTAGAAAATATTTTTCGTAATGCCAAGTTTATGATAGGCCGCCACCACCACAAGCTATAATATTCCGATTGATTTTGACAGGTTATTCAGTGCATGGTGCGCACCACTGATATTTCTTGCCAAAATAAGGGTCAGGGATCATTCTCTCTGTGAATGTGGATTAGATGAAGGCAATGTTGATCACCTCCTATTTTCTTGTCCCAGACTGCGACTATCTTTTTTCCCCCCCCCCTGAAATCTCCTCGAAACACCTATTATGCCTAGTTTTTACTCGCTTCATAGCAACATTATGTAAATTTATTACTAACCGACGAGCATGTATGAAGAATGTAATGAGAGTGAATGAGGCGAAAGTTGTGTGTCAGGATCGTAGCGACTGGAGATCCGTGGTCTCTGCCTACCCCTTAGGGAAAGAGGCGTGACTTTATGTACGTATGTATGTAAATAAAATAATTATTAATCTTCGATATCAACCTCGTTGTGAATAAGTTCACCGTCACCTTAATTGTGTTATGTTTTCATTGTGTTTGTCCTTATTTTATATTATTTTTAACTACCCTCATTTAATCAGTTTGCATTGATAAAAATACTATTCAAGTCTCCCTCCAATATACCGACTATCTTCATTCTTTATTCCTCCATCGTTTTACCGTTTTAATATCATTCGTACGCTGACATTGGCAAAATTGTGACACATACCGTCACACAAGCCAGAGAAAAAAGAAGAAGAAGAAGATTCGTAGCGTTACAAAGCGATCAGAACTTCCGAGGACAGCATTAACCCATCACCAACATTAACAACAACCAATGTATCATCAATCAGTTTGGATGTCTGATATTTTGCGTTATTTATCTCGATCTTCCGCCAACTTTCAGCATATACCACAACTATGCCAAAAAAAAAAGAATTTACCTTTGGATGAGTGAACCAAGTCGGTACTGTGTGATGGCGAGGGAGCTGGGGTACTGGCCTTGCTCGTGTTTGCTCCGTCTCCGGTGGAGGATTGCCGACGAGACGGCGATTTCTTCTTGTCTGATAATGAAGAGCAATCACTACAGAAGCCATTTTACAAAAAATATATTTCAGAGAACCAATTGAAGAGGTACGTTTGAATATTTATAAATAATAAGATGTTAGGCATCTTCATAAATGATAAAAAAATACTTATTTTAAATTGATTGATTAAGAAAAACTCTGATGTTTTTAATCGTATTACATTGATTAGGTACTCAGTTTTCATAGAACGCAACGTAGTATAAAGAATTTACTAGATAGAAATGTCTGCAGTTCTGAGAACTACACTTCAATCAAACTCAGCCTACTCTTTGCTTGCAGGGCTTATTGGAAAATATGAAATTCTAGGAAAATATCTTAGATCGAGCTACAAGTTATCGATTTGTTTACAGTCTGAACAACATGAACAATTCACGTTGAAATTTTTCCCAGTATGATTATGCGCTTATAGAGCATTACTTCACGAAAAACTCGGGTAGGTACAGTAAACATAGCGATAAGTAAGTCAAACTCAAAAACAGGAAATTCAATCAAAAAGAGGCCACAGCGAAACCACCTTTCCCCACCTACAACTAGATTCAAAAATCCTAAAATTGACCACCACCGGAAAAACAAGCAAATCTACTCAGCGCAAGTAAATTCAATTCACACGTCACACTCATAAGTGCTAACCCCCAACTGACTTACCCAGTATCCACGGCCGATACGGATCGTAACGAAGTTTTTTTGTAATAACATACTTTGCGAGCACTCTCATGCTGGACCTATGCAATCGACGACCGACTTCCAATACCTTAGCGAAACAACTGAATGAAAACCACCCTATCTGTGTAGTTGTCAGCCCATCACCCCCATCCCTCCCACGCCCAAGGCTTGTTACACTATACAGATGCAGTTTATTGAAAATAATATGAATTATTTTTGTATCAATAACGGGACGAGATCGCTTAAAGGTTTTAGATAATATTCGAGATATTTATTTCGATCGGTTTTCACACACCAATGAGTTTAAATCGTGTGAGTTTTAATAGTAATATGAATTATGTTCTAGAAAACAGTATTTTAGTAATATAAAACAGATCATTATAGACAACATCTTCTTCAAAGGTGCAGAGAGCATTTTAAGTGTTGTAAGCCCTCACCTAGTAATATAGTATCTATTAACGCAAGCATGCACCGACCCTATGTTTCACAGAATGACAGAAGCGCTCGTGGTCGTGCTTGCTTAGTCGTTCTTGATAGATCGTCGAAGTTAAGCAACGTTCGAAACTGTCTGTAAGTGGATGGGTGACCGCCAGTGGCATTTTCATCTGAGCGCTTCCGTGCTTCGGAGGGCACGTTAAATTGTCGGTCCCGGCTATTTTAAGTCGTTAAGCCATGACGGAGGCCTTAAGGCGGCCTAAAAACTCCGTCACCAGAGTTGGCCACTGACTCATACGAACTTACTTACTTACAGAATGACTGGTCTTAGTAATCGACTTGTAAACAAAAAAAAAAGATTCTAGTGTGGTTCTAGGTTCGACTCAGTAATAACTTGGGAGTAACAATTGAGTTTTCTAGTTTATGTTTATATACCACTTTCAGGCGATTATGCAAAAATGAGAATTGATTTCTTAAACTTACGCGATCACAATTCACAATTGATTTGTTTAAACAGGACGAGAAGTGGCAGTAGTTAGATACAACTACCCTCAACTAATCGTCAGAAACAGGATCGACCGCACGTCCACCACAGCATATTACACTAACAGTATCATCAAACCAAAGAGTCCCATTACGACGAGCTTTTCACCTACTAATTACATGATTCCAAGTAGTTGGTAACTTGAAACCATCCTCACGATTGAAATTTGGGTACTTCTTGATTTTAATTGCCTCACGAATCATACGTTTGTAAGTACTGACTTTCGTTCTCAAGAATCTTCGGATCATGAAGTTCAATCCAGTGATTAGGCCCCGAATCCTCTAAGTGCTCAGCTATCGCTTACATACCTAATAGTTAGGGAGGCGAGGTAGCTAAATGGCGTAATTCAACGGCGCCGTCGAGACCTATCAAAATCGAAAGATAAAATAATTTCGAAAAAAAAAGCTCGTATAGTAAAAACCATTTTAGCGGTGGGTTTGGCGTGTACAGTTTTTCAAAAATGTTAAAAAAACAGTTACTTGGGCATTCTTGAGCGCGTCAGATATTCATACTACGTATGCCCCAAGTGCCTCTGATAACAACGGTATACTAATCTGCCGGTTTGCGTGGTGGGGGTAGGCATATAAAGTAGTCAAAAATGCAAAAAAAAAAGTTTACTCGTGCGCGTCAGATTTTCGGAAGGGGTGTTAAGTAGGCCCCAAGGAAGCTACCTTTAAAAAAACTGACGATTTCGGCGTGACGATAAGTTACGATGAATTTTTGAAAATGCAAAAAAAAAGTTTTTTTTAAATACTTGAGCGCGTCAGATTTTCATAGGGGAGGTTTATCTCGGTATACTGAAAGCATATTTTCTTAATCTGACAAAAATGTTGGTGGGTTCTCTTAATCTGACCGAAAAAGGTTTTTTTTTTCCGAAAATTCCCTTCTACCGCTTCTTTCCCCGCCATCAAGGAAAAATACTGGTAGGACGGCATATTTCCGCGAAGCGCTCAGCCTGTATTACATGTGTATGGCAAATTCCTCTTTTTTGCTTCAATTCTTCACTTCGTTTTGCTTACGGTACGTCCAAAAAACAATTTGAGGTATTGAATAATATACATACATGAAACTGTACATGTTAATAATACTTTTGTATACAGATACGCGTTACTTTTTCCGAGTCCACGAAAATTGTCGAGAAGCTTTAGAAAAAAAAAATTTTGCGATATAATAAAAGTCACATAATTTAATCATCGTTATTTCATATCAATTTTTTTCAACACCCTCAGTTTTCGAGATATACTCAAAAAACCGGGAGATTGAGTTTTTATGATGCTTTAAGTCAAAAAGTTTTAACTTTGGACAAAAATGTAAAAAGACCTTTTTTGTGTAAAATATAATAACCGTTTTTGTTTATTCAAACTTTT
The DNA here is from genome assembly GCA_963565295.1 of Epirrhoe alternata. Taxonomy (NCBI): domain Eukaryota; kingdom Metazoa; phylum Arthropoda; class Insecta; order Lepidoptera; family Geometridae; genus Epirrhoe; species Epirrhoe alternata. The sequence continues at coordinate 10,662,845 of OY751375.1, forward strand.
TTTTTGTAAAATGTATCGTTCGCGACTTATATGCCGCAACGCGTTTTTCGGAAGACGAAATGGCTCCTCCACACTTCCGGTCATGCGGAAACCGGCAGATTTTGTATTTTTGTAAGTTTTAGATTATATTCTTCAAAATAAAAAAAATAAAATCGCGCTCGAGAATGCCGGATTAACGTTTTTTTTTTACAAGTTCGCGACCCTATAACTCGGCGGCGTCAAGGACTTATCGTCAGATTAGTTAAATTTAGTCTTAAAACACTAAAATCAACCCCCAATATCTTAATCTGACGCGCTCCAGTATTTCAGACTATCGATTTTTTTTTACTAATCTGATCGTCTATCCTAGGTGCGCGTCACTACATATAGAGCTAAATACTTTACAAGGTTGTTCTATTAGGTCTAAGGTATCTCTCATATCTTAAACTGCCACGCTCGAGTATTACCGAAAATTTCCCTATTCGCCTCCCTAACTATAATGACTTGGCGGTTCTTAACTGCTGCTATATATTCCTTTATGCGTTCAGCTATTGTACGCTTCGTTTGCCCAATATAGGAACGACCACAGCTACAGTCAACTTTATTTATACACTCCATGTACTTTTTTTTTTGATGAATGGGTCAACTCTTGACCTTGAAACTTACATAGGCAAGAATGAGGTCTACGATGGAGCGAGCCTACCCAGAAGGTGCCTATTAACTCTCTTCTTAAAAACAACAGGGTCGTAGCTCAGCGGAAATATAGACGCGGGAAGCTGATTCCACATTTTTGCAGTGCGCATAATAAAAGAACTTTGAAAGCGCGTGGACTTGAAAAGGTGTGACATTTTTCGGTGATCTTAACATCTTTGCCACTTTAGTAAAAGGTGTAAAAATAGTCTTGATTGAAAACTTCTTCAATATATAGCCAATTTTGTAACGGACAAAATTTTATGTTATGTTGGATGTTGGCAGACAACATAAGATGTAATTTTCTTCTACTCGTACAATTCCGCTGTCGTAAATTTCTACAAACCTTTGTAGAAATTTACGGTTACATTAACGGTTGTTGCAACACAGCCGAAACGTCGGGGAATAAATAAAAGGTATTTAACGCGATAAAATCCTGTTTAAACAAATCAATTATATTGAGAATTGATTTATCTTAATCCTAGATTACGAATTTAAATTTCTTTAACTATGAATAAAGCATTGTAGCGATTAATTTATTACTACTTGTCGTTACATTTTTGACTTTATTTGCGGGACCTTGACGACCGCTTAAGTCTTTTCGTGATCTTGAGTGAGATATTAATGCATAGGAGACGAACAAGCTAAGTATAAAAAATATAGCATCGGAATGAAAAAGGTACCACCTTAGCACCTCTATGCATCTGGGATCAAAACAGGATATTGTAAGATAGGTTCGCTAATCACCTTTACGTACGGCCATGCAATGCCTCACGAGGTAATGGGTGCCGGCCCCGATGAAATCGAGTTTTAGTTAGCAGATTGAGTTCCAGAATTAATTCAGAATGTTTGACAAAGTAAACCTAATTTCTAGATAACGAGGATGATCTTTAGTCACCAGTGTTTTTAGAATATCAAAAAATATTACAAGGAACTTTTCATAAATTCTCTCAATTTCATATATTTACTGTCATTACTCCTAACTGTTAAACTATTATTTATTCTGTTCAATTGTGTGTTCAATCTTATGATCACAATTGTTGAGTGGAGAGTGGAAGTCAAACACGGTACAATCACATTAAAGTTCAAATGTGCTAAAGCTGTAGCTCGCCTAACCATTTCTAATAGATTAAAACGAAGCCGAGCGACATTGTGGAGATTCAGTTAAAAGATAAAGGTCTCAACTTTAAAAAATCCTAGGAAAGTGATGATTTTAGGTTATAGTTTATGCGTTGATTTCTAATAATAGAAACCCACTTGAGCTTTAATTGGTACTATACAATTAAAATCAAAGCTCGTTCCACTTGCTACCAAAACGAGCCGGTCTAACATTATCACTTTATAAAAAATATCATCATCATCTCGCTGCTCTTATCCTATTTATGTGGGTTCGGCACAGGAGGATTTCCTCTTCTACTATGCCTTTTTTTTGCGGATAGAAAATCTGCTCACAGACTTCCAATTACGTCGAGCGACTATGCCCTACAACAACGCTTCGTACCTAATGGTTTCCTTTCCTAAGTCGATTACAATTGCTAGCGCCTTGCTCGTTGCATCTTTAAAAGAATTCATGCCCCTTTATTGGAAAAATGGTGCCCTAATGCACTCCGTTCGAGCTAAGTTACAAATTGCTGTAATATGGACGTTTTAAAGTAAAAACATTAAAATAAACACTGATTGAAAAATTTTCGAATTCCGTGCAAGTCACACAGCCAGCTATAATCATGCCCCGTAAATATGATTCTCATGTGTGGACCCTAATTCAATGATACTTTAAAAATAAAAAATTAACCAATTCGACGAGTGCCGTATACCACGTCGTCCTTATAAAACTGCATTGGTTGATTTTATTACTCAGATTCGGTTCTTTTTGTTAAAAAGCCATGCTGTGTGCGACGCGAAATCAGTTAATAAGAAACCAAGTTACTGAATAGGTATGAAAAACAGCAGACATTCTTAAAACAAAATTTTGCCAACTCTTAACAGGTGTGACAGTTCCAAATGCATTACGTTAATGTATCAATTTGGCATTTAATTTAGTTCAAGCAGCAGTTCTTTCATTGGACGCGATTTTAAAAACTCTTGATGAATCTTTATGGATTCTTGGGTTTCAACAAGTGATGAGACACACGGGCGCGTAAGATATATATTGTACAGTAGGCTGCGTCACACCCGTAAAAGATTTTGGCGAGTATTACATGCTATAGCACAATAATGTACGATGGGGAACAAACGTTTATCCGTAGATGATCTATGTCGACGGCGACTGGACACTGGAGGTTGTGGATCAGGGGTTTCTCTGTTAGTTTCTGGCCCAAACCACGTAGAATACATCGATTAGTATAATTAAAAACGGCAAATGAAAGATCAAACACAATTATTAGCAGAGTAAGAAACAATAAATAATTAATAACTTATTAAATGAATACCTTATCTGGCTACCTTTGATTGTCAAAGGATATCGTGTGACAGATTTTAAGAAGATAATAGATATTTTCTTGATAAAAAGTCTCAGCGTTATCTGTCGATTCAATTTCTATTCTATTGCGATTTGTAACATGGCTAGGGGGGCTGTTTCTTCCATATTTTTTTTTATTCCAAATAGGTACATGTTTCGATTTAGTAATGTACGTAAATAAAACATGCTTGACATGTCATTTAACATCATCTGGCCTCAAATACAAAGTACAAACTACGTTATGGAAACCACTTGATTGATACATGATGGATGACTGATATATGCCGATATAATCACACATTGCTAAGTTTGTAAATCGAATAACCTAAAAACACAGGCCATCTTCAAAAGTTAAGCACCAAAACTTAACACCTTTTGGACAAAAGAAAGGCACAAACTTATCAGAGCTGGTTTGAGTCACACAGACCAATTCAAAGACATCTGAAAAGAAACACGAAACTGCGTGGAAAGGGACATTGACTTCGAGTTATAGCTTTACGCATCTATACAATATATAAAATCCTTTGTCCTGAATGACCGACTGACGGATCAACGCACAGCCCAAACCTGCTGATTGTAGAGACCTGAAACTTGGAGGGTGTGTTCTTTGTATGACATATGCATCCGATAAGAAGGCATACGATTTTCAGAAATTCTACCCTTAAGAGGGTGAAAAACGGGGGCAAAGTTTGTATCGGACAACGTGATTCCTTGGTCCAATCTACTTCAAATTTTGCATAAACATTCTTTAACAGAATTGATGGAAGACTACGTTCATATTTTATTGCCTAACAGGGTTAAAAAGACGTAGAAAGATATTTTGGGGATGATTTGCATCGAAATTGTTATCAATACTCCTTAGCTTGCTTTGATAAGTTTTTAATTTGACATGACATGACAGCCTTTTGATATTACAAAATGGATATTGTGATGTTTTTTAACAAGTTTTATCAAATTAAAATGATTATTTAGTGTGATAACCAGTGAATTGGTATACTACTTACTGTATAGCAATTCTCTGGTGATAACTTAATTGTTTTCATCTAAATGCTAAATGTAATGTGCCTAAAAAAAATTGTGGCCCGATAATATCAAAATACGAATCGCACTATAATGCCCGGTTTCTTTATTCAACGGGCATTCGTAGGTAAGAGCTACGACTCGTTTCCACATACAAAGTATGACAGCTAACTTACGCCCGGTTTCTAGCTGTCAAACTTTTGTATGTGGAAACGAGTCGTAGCTCTTACCTACGACTGTCCGTTGAATATAGAAACCGGGGGTAAGAGAACAGTGCACATCTCCAGCTGATTTGAAGATAATATGATTGAAAAGTGAGGGGTTTACGAAGTGGAAGTAAACTAAACCCAGTTAGGATTTATGTTCAGTGTGCTGTGATTGTGAGGCGTAACCCTAAGCAAGGGTAAAGTTTTCAAAACGCGGCTCTTTACCTACCAAACCCCAAGGAGAGGAAGAAGACCAAACTACTGCGTGATCCGTGACCAAAATCGAACCTTAGAACATTCAACACATTGACTTATTTAAATGTACAGTGAAATAAAATAAAATTTTATCATTGATGTAGCGGTCGTCGAAGCGCCAGAAATAGATAGATAAATAGAAATTCCCTGTTTAAATACAGCTGAAAGCTATTTGGTGAACATATATAAGAGTTTGAACGAACCATAAGTTCTACATAATATTCGTTTCTTATAATGCATACTGCTTTACTTGAGCGTTACACCATCTACCTACCTTATTTATAACAAACAAAACTTTCAAGTACCAACATTAATCCGTCGCATCTATAAAATCGACCGCCATGCGGTTTCAATGTGTGCGTGAGCGCTTTGATAATGGTGCGCGCTAAAATACCTAAACTCAAACGAGCAAAAAGTGAGAGCACGTCACTTACTTACGAGAACTTAGGGTAATACGAAAACAACAAAGTACCTATGTTTTCCTTGTGATCTTGTCATCTTATCTTAGTCACATTGATCAGCACAGTGATTTAAAATGATACTTACAGATTTGGTGGTCAACTATGATAAATGTCTCTCGCCCGTGGAGTCACATCATCTCAAGGCTTAGTCTGGGAATCAGCACTACTCCCCTTTGGGGAGCAGCACCAACGCTGAGACTAGTCCTATTTGGTACAAACATACACAAGGGAGGTTCTGTACTCGTATAGACCCACAGTTGTAGCAGTAGGTACTTTATCACGTTTACAGATACCTATCTAGTAGGCATTTTAGTCTAGGGCCAGATAATATAATAGGTCTGGTAAGTATGTTTGTACGTGTGTGGGTAGGTAGGAGGTAGGTACCTACCGTGGTACCGATCCTACCTATTTGTTTTTTATTATCTATTGACTCTGTTTGTGTCTTTGTTTTAGTAATTACATTATTTAGTGCCTACCTACCTACTTTACTTTTAGAACACCTTATTTGTAAAGGTACCTTTCTATATGCCTACCTATTTTGTTCATTGTTTTAATGCCTTTGTCTTGTGTGTGTAACAACCAAATAAACTGTATTCTATTATAATCTATAAATGTATTTTTAGACTTTGTGAGTAAACGATTGGGACTTTCGATCCTAAAGAACGTGAATCAATGGATTATAAAAAAGTCGGTATTGTGACTTGTTGTTAGCTCATCCCTGCTTATAGCGGGGATGAGCTAACAACAAGTCGGCAGCAACACGCAAGTCACGTTAACAGCAAGTCACGTAAATAATACATGTGAGATGAGAATAGTGGCCTAGTGGGTAAAAACTCATTCGACAAACTTTCTTTATAAAAAAACTGTTCATTATGTTACTTACCCATAGGCTGCTGGGTGGACGCTGGTGCGGCTTTTGACGCGTGTGAGTTCTTCGACGAGTCTCTATTCTGTGACGACTTGCGGCCGGGCTAAAACAACAAAGCCGCGTAAGAAATCCTATCATGAAAATCATCATCTAATGCCAAGGACTCCCACTCGTAAAAACTGTTCCTGTACTGTCTCTTTCATGCATTTCGAATGAACATTTTGATTTCAATTTATCTTAGTTTAATAAAGAAATAGGTATGATTTAGTTATGAAGGAATATCCGAGCTTCAATACACAAACAGAAAAGTTAATCACACGCTAATAGTCACTCCACGCACACAAACTATAAAGATTTTGATAATTTACAGAATTGTTGAATTGGTATAAGACAACGGTGAAAACTTTAATTTGTAATAATGTCGAATGTACTTGAGACATACCCCTTTAGACCCTTTTGTGTGCGGTGTAGGAGTCCCGCTGCCGCCAGCCACAGGCGAAGCCCCGCCTTCCTTCTCACTACTCGACCCACTCGAGTGACTATCGTGCGCCACCGGCTTGTAAGGAGGGATGGTCTTTACGTTACCACCCTTTTTCTGCACAACAAACACTACTCTATATCTCTTGAACAACCACGGCAGTCGATCGAACCGAAAACAGGATAATTGAACGGCAAAACTGATAAGCGATGTGGTCGGTCGGCTTTACATTGAAACTTCTGAATGTATTATGAAATGGTATGTACCTTTGCGATGACGGTGACTTCGTGATTCGTAAACTAAAAAACAGAAAAGAAATGAAGGATGATAATGAAAATGTTAGTGCCATGCTAATTATTAAATGCGCTCGTGAATGTTAGGGCTCGGACACAATGGGATAGGAGCACGATAGGAATGTAATTACTGGGAGTGTTAGCAATGAGACGTGCGATAGTTCTCTAGCAGGTAATAAAGCTTACCGACTTCATTTACACCGTAAAAGTATAATGTGTCGAAGCCCTAACAGACCAAGCTCCAAAGAACAATACACTTAAACACAGGTTATAAAACATAAATCAAAATAAATTATGAATGTTTATGAAACCCAACTCCCTTGTAACGTAGAATATGACTTCTACAAATTTTTTTAGTACCAGTTAAGATAGGGGAGCCTTGCAAGATGATGAATTAACATAATATGATAGTATGTGTCGAGGAATAATGTAACATTACATGCCGACAATAACTGTTGTATTTTACTCAGCATGTCATTTATCACATTTCACATGACTGTTCAGTATTTTATTTCATAGACCCGCGATGACAGACTCTACCAAGTCAACATAGATATAGGAATGTTATACGAAAGCAATTGTGACGTAGGACAAGGTAGAATCGCATAGCGCAACCTAAACAACTGTGATTATTTGCATCAAGCTTGCGGTGTATCGTCTATATTATCGAACATCTATTTACTTATAACTAAGCTAATAGATTGAAGAAAAACTCCATTGCCATTCTGATAAAGGGGAATACTTTTATCGTGGGCTTTACCGTGTAAACTCGGAGGCGTTGATTAGGCGATGAGTTACAATTAACTCTGAAAAGGATTGTCGAAATCTATTTAGAATCAAACAGTATAAATAATATTTCATTGAAATAAAATGTATTTCCATAATAATATATAGCATTATAGAAGGGCATCTGTCGACTGATGATTGATGGACCTTGAGCATCTGTAAATAAACTTAAATTTTCATTTAGACTAGTACATAAGTATTATTCTTATTTTTACTTGATATTACGTAACACTTCGTATTGGGCGAAGCTCCTACTCCGACACATAAAGGTAGCATGCGGGTTCGATTTCCGACGCGGGACTAACGTGTCTATGTTCCCAATGTTGTCTCGAGCCTTGGTGTTTTTCGTGTACATATTATATTATGTAACCAGACTTGGTCACTAACTCATACGAACTTACTATGTATTATATGTATGTGGTAGTTCCCATACCTACAACATAAGCTCTGCTTACTTTAGGAGCAGATGATTCTGTGTGAAATGTCCATAATTATTCATTCATTTGTCATATTCAAATATAATTTCTTACCTCTATTAAATACACTTTATAAATACACAGATTTATATTTATTTTTTTACAATTCCTAAGAAAATAAACACACTGCGTTTTCCATCATCATGATACAGACCAGAGTACTATATGTATACGAGTAATATGTATATGTCGCAGGCAATGGACTTTATCAGCCGTTCAATTAAACGCCTAGCCATTTCATTAAAAGGCGCTGTTCAACTAACGCCGTTTAATGAAATGGCTAGGCGTTTAATTGAATGACTGATTAAACCAGTGGCCTGCGATAAATACATTAAGTCAAGTTATTAAGTTGTAATTGTCACTAGAAATTAGGGTAGTACTATATTTTACTATACTTTAAAGTCGATGAAATATGTATTAAAATCGTTTAACAAATACGCATTAAATATCCACAGAAAAATAAATATAGGTTAGGAGCGTTTGGACCACTTTTTACTTTCCACAAAACAAAACGCATAAATCCATAGGTACATGGTACGTGCACTTCTTTTTTTAACCGACTTCAAAAAAAGGAGGAGGTTCTCAATTCGCCTGTATGTTTTTTATTATTATTATTTTTTTTTTGTATCATGTTACGCGATTACTCCGCCAATTGTGGACCGATTTTCAAAATTATTTTTTTGTTTGAAAGGGTATACTCCAGAGGTGGTCCCATATAAATTTTATTCCTGAGGGTTTGATAATTTGCCCGTAAAACTCTAAAAACCTTCCCTCCTTTTTTTTTTTTTTTTTTTTTTTTTTTTTCAACCCATCTCGTCCCACTGCTGGGCAAAGGTCTCCCCCAAACTCCTCCAATGGTCTCTATCCCCTGCCACGTTCCACCAATCATCCTCAAAGGCATCGATGTCATCTCGCCAACGTTTCCGAGGGCGACCTCTACGCCGCCGTCCTTCTGGCATCCATGGCGTGACTATGTGGGACCATTTTTCTTGGTCCATCTTCCCTCCTAGCCATTGTAAATCGAATCGACAGATAAGTCTAAGACTCTCTATGCAATATGTCAAATTGACAATTTACTAATGCCAGGAACTCACGTGTCGCGAGACTTGACATAAAATGTATGCAGTTTTGGTAATTATTGCCTTTAGACGCCGGTGGAGCCTAAGCATTATCTGTTTAGCATTATTTATTTCTTTCTTTCAAGCTTATCTGATGATGGAGTCAAGAGCTGTTCCAGGGAACTCCTCAGACAATAGGCCGATTGAGTTGAAACTCGGTTCGTAGATTGAGTATCATCTAAAATTTTCAAAAATGGTGACAGCGAGCTGATCTTATGATGGAGGGAACTCCTCAGATAATCGACCGATTTAGTTGAAACTCGGTTTGTAGATCAAGTATCATCTAAAATTTTAAAATATAGTGACAGCGAGCTGATCTGATGATGGAGAATGGAACTCCTCAGTTAATAGGTTGATTGAGTTGAAACTCACTACATCGGTCAAGTTTCATTTACTAATTTGAAATATGATGACTGCGAGCTGATCCGATGATGGAGAACGGAACTCCTCAGAAAATAGGTTGATTGAAATGAAATGTTGTACTTACATCGGTGAGTTCAATCAGATCACGGTAATCCATTAAAAGCTTGTACTTGATGATATTTAAAAAAAACTTATTCTTATTTAGATTTGTATGTATGGCTTATTGATTCCCTGAGTCACGCCGTGGTAGAGTCGAACATTGAAGTCGGTTTTTCTTTTTTTTTAAAAACGTAATTATTACTAGGAATAGTCAGTATTAAAATCATTTTTATGAAATACAGATATCTTTACCGATCAGTTTTTTTAAATCTTTATCAATCGGTTGAATTAAGAAACGAGGTTATTTTCTTTACATATTGGTCCGATAAAGTTTATAACATCAAGCCATGAATCTATAATATTCCATGGGGTATCTTGTCACGCGTAACTTCATAAGAACATGCGTAAATGATGATATTAACTTACAAGTTTAGAGTAATGATGCTGACAGTATCCACAGTACTTGACGTTGTCGAGATAGTTTCCCGCCTCTTCGCAGAGCAGGCCGAGGCTCTGAGCGCACGTTACATGGAACTGTTGCTTGCATCCTGTGAATACCTCACATCACTGTTACATCTGTTCAGGTTGTTTATTCTATATTTTAGCAATACACTTATTTCGATAGCATATACACAGAAATCCCAATAACATTCCCCAAAATAAAATTGTATTTTAAATACCATGGTATTAGGTAAAACCATAAAGTAAATTTCCCGTCAGCATGCATTTTGTACTGGAATTGCCTTTTCAAGTTTTTGAACACGCGCTAGCGTAAGACGATCCGAGAACGTCCAGGTTTCTTTATTTAACATCATAACATATTTTCTTAAGGATGGCATAAATAAAACCAAATCTAAAGATCGGACCAAGGATTTATTAAATAGTGTACAACAATCAACAAAAAACAGTGGCACTCCGGGAATGCCGACAAAAGAAAACTTGAACGAGGTGTGTCGGTAACGTTCTAAACTTAAAAAATAAATGCAATAAGTATATTGCCTCTGTGGGGTACAATCCAGCCGCATGTCGCATCGTAAACCGAGCTAAAACCGAAGGGCCACCGTCGCTTATAGCGTTAAGGTCGAAATAGCAGATACATAAAGAAGCCTGGCTGCCTGCGGATGGACGGGGCGCGCGCGGGATAACGCCGACAGACCCCAAAATCAGTCGATCTTTGCCGAATGGTAACGGTTACAGTGTCACACTCAGTGATTTTTTCCCATCTCAAAAATGCCCAACGCATAAAAAAGTTTTCACTTCATAAACTAAGGACAGTCAGTACTATCCATAGTTCTTGTTAGTAGTATTATTAGAATTAAAACATTATAAAGCCATCCACAAACAGGCAGCATACGAAACTTATTGTTGCTTTTTATAAGCCAAAGCTAAAATTATTCGCAATGCTTTTAACTAGAGCTGTTCTGCATATCAACAGATTAATTCTATTTAATTTAGGTATCGAGTATCGAACATTGTCTTCTCTGTCTGATTTATTATTTTATCTAAATCGGACATTGAAACCGATTGACAATCATTTTGAGAAAGAATCACACTAAAACACTACTTATATAACAATTCTTTTTCCACTACTTACATAATTGTAAATCCTAATATCCTAATAATATGATAAATCTGAAAGTTTGTAGTAAAAATTTTGATAAGACTTTTCATTTCTTAGTTTGTTAGTATGTTTGTGTAACAATCACGCCTAAACCAGTGAACCGATTTGGATGAAACTTGGAATAGGCGTAGATAATAAACCGGGAATAGCATATAGGCTATTCAAAATGTTGGTACCAGGCAGGCGAAGCCACGCGCATTAGCTAGTAATATACATAATTCACGAACATTGTGTTCGTGAATTATGTACTTTGATGAATTTGAGAAGTATTCTTTGTGTTGCACAACAGCCTTTCCAGTAACTACGAGTATAAGTCAGTATAGTAGAATCAACTATTTTACAACTTAATGCGATTGCAAATGCACTTCGCTAATTTATTACATGAAAAGCTTACAGCATAAAGACATTTACAGGCTAGGCTAGGCTAAAATACGAGTAAGTTCATACGAACTTACCTTTTTAGTTCGTACGAGTCAGTGGGCTCTGGTAACGGAGTTTTTAGGCCGCCTTAAGGCCTCCGTCATGGCTTAGCGACTTAAATAGCCGGGACCGACAATTTAACGTGCCCTCCGAAGCACAGAAGCGCTCAGTACATAAAGCAACTGACCTAAAGATAATAACACTCCGCTCCACTTATGCATTTCACATCTCCCTCCTCTTAGTAGCATTCCCGCAGTTTCAAAGCAGACATTAAGACTCTAATTTGATGTTTTAGATTCCCCAATAGCAAAATGTGGAACAGGTAAAATTATTGGAATTCCACACATTCTTATGGGTTGTCATGGATTTGTACATACACCTTAAATCTGTCGACATAACAATGTTACTGAAGCGCGAAAGGCTACAAACCTAGTACTTACGTAGCGCAGTATTGTGTGTTCTTAGTTTAATTTCGCTTGATTGCAGAGATATATTTGTGCACAGGCAATTATAGTACTAAATACTAGAATGTACTATTTGTTATGATTATGGTACATACCAGCTTTGTTGCAAGCCATGCAGGCGCCTTGGCCAGCGCGGTGCGCCTTTCCATTTTCAGTGCATATGTAGCAAGTCTGTAATAAATGAAATATCATAAAGGAATTAAGTTATTTTTAGCGTAAGCAATTGCCGTGTTTTATTATGAGTTAGGTACTAATGCACTGCACTGCAATATTATGTCTTAGTTAGAACATTAAGTAGTCAACGATACATTTCGACCTCGAGAGATATATCGTAAGAAAAGCATCTGAATATACCTACTTCTTGTAAATACCACGCTCCCCCTTTTCCCCGCGGTAATTATTGCTCTTTGTGCTAATCAGGTGACGCAACTATGGACTCTAAAGGCTAATAAAATAGAGTATACTTACGCGTGTGAAACGTTCCGCGGGGATAAGCCTAAGCACGATTGGCTCCATGGATGTGACATTGCCGAACCGCACCTCCGGTATGTAGAGAGCGCAGACCACGTGTGCCCATCCTCCGGTATCTGCCTTCTTCAGAGCACCGGATCGAGACGGACACAGCTCGCATCGCTGGAAATAAAAAGGCGATTTCTTTACCCCCGACATACCCCAGACACAAGATGAAACTGTATACAAACTCCGCAGTAAAAGTACCCATATACAGACTGTGTGTTCTCTGTGAGTAACTCGCTCGTTGTCCCTATAGAAAAATAGAAGACTGGCACCAGGGAGTCTCGATAAATTTTCTATTTAACATAAGTACTCGTATAACACGCAGATATTCTAAGCATTTCAATCTTTCTGGTCTATGTCATCTCAAAGTATTTTCCAAAGCTCAATCGGAAGGAAGTAAATCAAATTTTCCTTGCATTTGTCCGTACCTTTCTCTATTATTTATTCTGTGGGCTATTGTCTAACATACATAGCATTGCAGAATAAAAGCTTTTAATTAAACCTCTCTTCCTAGAAAGGGAGCATCGCTAATTGTGAATCATATCGCAGCAACAGTTCACTGAATAGTAATTAAGATAGATACGAAAAATAATAAATCCATATCTGCATCTTGCAATTTTCGGGCGGAAATGTAAGGTGTTCCTAGTAACTCCTAAAAAGTGGTCAGTTTTTGTCCATCCAAAAACACAGTGGGTGGAACTGTTGCCTGGAAATTGAGGGTAAGTGCAAAATAAGCATATTTGAAATGCCTTTTCTGACCGACCCTTTACGATCTACCATGCTCTGGGGTTATAGTCCCGCACACATTTGAATTCGAGCGCCCGGTTAACCCCTCTACAGTGCCACAAACTTAACTGAACCGGTGAGAGAGGCGCTGTAATCGCATTTGGTGTTGGCAGAAAAATATATTTTACGGTAGAATTCGTTAGTTCCTCTTTCGGCCACCATTCCAGATAAGTTTGTGATACTGTATAATTTATGTTTTTATTGAGTTTCCCTTCTATCTGTGGTTTACTTCATTTTAATTGTATTGCAATCATGAAGGCTGATGTGTATAACCAGGTCAGTGCAGTGCACATGCGCGATTTTATCGACGTAGTTGCTTCCTTAGTAATATTTACTAGAAAATTCTATACAATAATGAAACCATACAGTGTACACTCAAGGTTATGAAAGAGACACAAAGTTCAAGTCTCTGAGCTGTGGACTGCGACAATAAGATATAGCACAAAAGTTATACTTTATCAATGAGCTTTTTAAGCACACAGAACAGAGTTCTAAGCATAATAGAATACCTACAAACTAAACAAAGGTGCTTCTTGAATATGAATAGCAACCTATAATATTATAATATAGGTATAACCTATAATATAAATACTGCTTATTTATATAAAAATAGGTGTCCGTGTTACCCGCGGTCCCTCGGAAAATAAAGTAAAATAAAATAACCGGGATTACCCGGGATAAAATATAGAATTTTTCAAATCGGTCCAGTAGTTTCTGAGCCTATTCAATTCCAACAAACAAACAAACAAATCTTTCCTCTTTATATTATAGTATATAAAAAAAACATTAAACAGTTATCAAGAGAGAACTCTTGAAATTATTCTTCATACTTTCCATAGGAGACAAATCATGATAATTCTGTATTTTATCTATATGAAATAAAAAGAATATTTGAACTTACTACTTTGCCCTTGCTTGTGTCAGGGCTTTCACATTTCCTGCAGTACCATGGTCCAGTGGGAACGGTCACAATACCATAGCATGCTGAAACAATTTAAATTCACTCATGTGTTATGTCGATTTTATTAAGTCTTAATTTGTAAGAAAGCAAGCAATCAAGTTTTATTTATCAAATTTTAACATTTATTCAATTAAAGAAAAACCAAAAACACTTGTTCCGTTTGTAAATCATAATTATTCATAATCATAATTAGTATGAAGTTAATTGGAATAGTATTTCTATACATATAATTAAGTACCTTGATGTACAGCAACTGTACAACCGTTGCCGTCGCAGTAGACCAGGGGGTTGTCGGGCCAGCCCCGCTCGTCTGAGCATACACAGCATCCTCCTACCATCTCCTTCATGATGAAATCCGCATTATTACTTCAAATGCTGCAATAGTTAACAAAAAATTTACCTACATCACCCAATCGGACCACTCACAAAAATTATATGGTCCCAGATAATATGAATAGACTGTGTTGAATATCATGAATGAACTATGGTTCTTTGAGAGACATGAATATACTGGGTACATAGATAGTTGCCACATCTATACCATTCTTTAACTGGTATTTTGTGTTGGTCATTAGGTTCTAGTTGGATATTTTTTATTTTGGACATAACTTGTGCAAAGGATATCAAAATCATTTATGACTACACAAAGTAATACAGCCCACAATTCCTGAATAAAAAATATGCTTGGCTGTATTAACAAGATACTTCTTGGTAAGCCTACTGGCTAAGATTGCCACTAGTGATCTAGATGCACTTTTCTACGCTCATAACTCTTTTAAGGTCTTCTGTGACACTGTCTTTGTGTTTTCTAACATCAAACATCCAACAAAATATGGGTGTGGACTAACTGTTTTGCAAGAAAAAATGTTATCCAAGGCGTATGGTAAACATGTTTTGTTATTTTTAGTCCCAGGAGACATGGAGAGACAAGAAAAAACTATACGAGTATTCCCCTGTCAATCCTAAGTCCAGACCGTTCAAAACTAAAGTTAAGCTATGTTTACTTTCAGACTATTATATTATTTTCTTTGTGTTATTTGCTAAGATTTTCAAAGTACTAAGGCTTGTTGCAACATATTTTAGAATACAAACCTTATAAATTGACTTACTTACTGATGTTATGTTCTGAACAAGTAAATGAAAATGAATTAATAATGAAAGCAATAATACTACTATTGTGTATAGATTGGTTTATTGAGAAGGGTGGTGATGATGACCATGAGAGTTAGATAAAAGTTGTAAAAGGAGTAATCAGGCCCTCGAATTATAAAAAGCAACTAGCTGTCCGTTGCGGTGTTACCCGCGTTCCTTTGGGAAAACTTCACTTTCCCGGGATAAAATATAGCCTATGTTCATCAGGGATAATGCAGGATTCTAATGGTGAAAGAATTTTTCAAATTGGTCCAGAAGTTTCGGAGCCTATTCATTTCAAACAAACAAACAAACAAATCTTTCCTGTTTATAATATTAGTATAGATAACTGCATATTTAGTTTTTTTCTAAATCTTTAACTTTTCATGGAAAAGAAAAGACACTGTATTGTTAAATTAGTAGATTTTGTTGCTGATAAGGATCAATTGTTGCATAGAAATGGATTACTAAAAATGAAAGGAAACCCTTTTCACAACTTTTCTCTAACTCTTGTGGTTTCAGACTTGGCCATCACTGCCCATCACAAAAAAACAGCCTGTATAGAATCAGCAATGGTAAATGAAATGGTTACTAACTTCAAATTATATATAGCTCATAAAACAAACATCAGAATATAGAGAGTACACTGTTTGAGCCAATGGCATTCTGAACCAGTAATTCAATGTTCACAATTTTATTGCCCTCCTGCATCTTACTATGGGATCTCACCCTTAATTTTACAGCTTCAATGTGATTTCAGAATTCTTACTAGTTTCATGAGCAAATACAATCAGAAGACCAATACAATGTGAGCAAAATGTCTGATCACTGAGTGTGAATGATTGAAGTTTATGCTTCCATAATATTTACCAAAACATAGAAATATCCACTCATTGTTGAGCAAGAATCAATGGCCGGCTTTAGTTTAGCATTTCATCTTTTTATTTTGATTTTATTTATCATTTTACACCTCACCTGCGGCTAGTTAGAAACGATATAAAAATGAAGACAAATACACAACAGAATATGGATTTGATCCACACAAAACGAAATGGAATTGAATAATAGCGTTTCGCGACCAAAATCGACCCGTTTTGGATAGGATTTTACACAAATATTCCACAAAAATCGCGAAGTCTAAGACTCGACTATGCTGCCATTTAGTTTGATTGAAGCAAAGGCCATGTTGAAATTATTTTGTTTGGCTCAGAAACGGTGCAACTTAATGTTCCAGGTAAAAAGATAAAATATTGAGCATGATATTCAAAACGACCGAAATGCCATGACAGTAGTATTAAGTAATGCTAAAAAGAGATGCAAGAGATGCAGTTGTTTTTATGCTTTACTTTACGTCATCATAGAGCTAGAAGTTTTAGTACGCTATCGATAGAGTGCGCTGTCCCGGAATGAAAAATGTAAAATAAATCTCAAGAAATAAATAAAGCCCTCTGCCTGCGTAGCGAAAGTTTTTGAAGAGAGAACTTTTGCGCGTCAGGCATTTTTTGAGATGGGAATTGGATGGGAATAATTTTTTCTTGGATTCGCCTTGAAAAGGTCACGTGACTGCTCACCGACACTACCAGTAGCGCCATCTAGTTCTGTACTCGGTAAGCTTTAACGGCAATATATATTTTTTACATTTCTAAAAGCTCATACTTGTACTGCTTGTACCTACCACAAAGGAGAATGGGCATTCCCGCCCAAATCAAAAAACTATCGCCCGCAGAGTGGGAGTATGGTGGAATGGGTAGACCTTCAATAACACTACATTTCATTGTATGACAGCTAAAAAATCCATCCTACAGAAATCGAAATATTTGGTAACTTTTACCATCACATTTTTTGACTTACAGGCTTCCCGCAGACAAGCCACTATGGGCATACGATAGAACTTTAGAAGCACTACATTTGATTTATACACACACACACACACACACACACACACAGCTAAAAAATCCATCCTGCAGAAATCGAGATATTTGCAGTTAAAGGTGGTGACTTTTACCATCATGTTTCTTGACTAACAGGCTTCCCGCAGACAAGCCACTATGGGCATTCGATAGAACTTTAGAAGCACTACATTTGATTATATAACAGCTAAAAAATCCATCCTGAAGAAATCGAGATATTTGTTCCTTTTGGACTTTTTTTTTTGTCGCTGGGTAAGTGCGTGCGTCCGCCGGGGGGCTTGTTACAAACATGAAAAATATTTGTCGCTCACATGTTTGATACTTGTTGCCTCCATGTTTTATACTTGTTGCCTACTTGTTGCCAACATGTTTGATACGTGTTGCCTACATGTTTAATACTTGTTTGATACTTGTTGCCAACATGTTTCATATTTGTTCCCAACACGTTTAATACTTGTTCCTACTTGTTTGATACTTGTTGCCAACATGTTTCATATTTGTTCCCAACACGTTTGATACTTGTTGCCTACATGTTTAATACTTGTTGCCCACTTGTTTGATACTTGTTGCCTACATGTTTAATACTTGTTGCCTACATGTTTAATACTTGTTGCCTACTTGTTTGATACTTGTTGCCTACATGTTTAATACTTGTTGCCAACATGTTTGATACTTGTTGCCTACTTGTTTGATACTTGTTGCCTACATGTTTGATACTTGTTGCCTACTTGTTTGATACTTGTTGCCAACATGTTTGATACTTGTTGCCTACTGGTTTGATACTTGTTGCCTACATGTTTGATACTTGTTGCCTACTTGTTCGATACTTGTTGCCAACATGTTTGATACTTGTTGCCAACATGTTTGATACTTGATGCCTACATGTTTGATACTTGTTGCCTACATGTTTGATACTTGTTGCCTACTTGTTTGATACTTGTTGCCAACATGTTTGATACTTGTTGCCTACATGTTTGATACTTGTTGCGTACATGTTTAATACTTGTTGCCAACATGTTTGATACTTGTTGCCTACATGTTTGATACTTGTTGCCTACATGTTTGATACTTGTTGCCAACATGTTTGATACTTGTTGCCTACTTGTTTGATACTTGTCTTGTTGTTGTTGTACGTTGTTATTACTTGACTAAAATTGTCTCTTATCATTGTGTAAACCTAATAACCTAAGGGCTGGTTTCACCAAACTCGGTTAGTAAATCTAACAGCTTGTTAAGATTTTTACGGTGATGCAGTTCTGCTAGCTGATAGTGGCTATATGAATCGACCATATATCATGATGCCATTACAGGACCCAAGGACACCAGAGCAGATACTGTATAATGAATCTCAAATAAGGAGCAGAAATCCTATTGAACGACTGTTTGGGTTATGGAAACGTCGCTTTCCAGTGCTGGCTGTTGGTATGCAGATTCAATTAAAAAATTGCTTGCCAGTTATTGTGGCCACTGGAGTACTGCATAATATATTGATAAAAGCGAATGAAGATTTACCAGCAGATGACCCTGATCTAGCACTTCCTGCACCATGGGAAGACTTGGTAGCCGAAGGCAGTATTCGAGACCATAGAAATATTGAGAATGAGAGCACTGTTAGGGATATAAACCCTGAGCGTCAAAGGCTCATAAACAATTATTTTAGAAGTTTGAATAATAGTGTACAGCAGTGAAATACCTATCTATATGTCATACATAAATAAATAAACATACCTAATTATATTTCATACTTGTTGCTTCTTTACCAGTAGGTAACCTATATTATTTCCTAACTTAAATAAAAAACAGTAAGTAGTCATAAATTTCACTTTTTTAATGTTTCTAATTGCACCTCCAAAATTTTTGATTTAATTTTTTCTTGTTTGATTTGTTCCTCGAGTAATATTGATTTCAATTTTGCTTCCTCTTCTAGATTTTTTTTTGCAATTTCTACTAGTTCAATTTTTTTTTGTAGTAAATCATCTTGCTGAGTATATTTAGGCCTTCTCCGTTGCACGTGTAGCTCACTCGGTAATTTTCTTTTTGTTGATAATTTGTTGTTGACTTTTGTCTTCAGTGCAGCTGGTGACCAACCATTCCAGCAATTATTTTTTTTCTGCAAAGAAAAGTAAATATATTATATTCTCCATTTGCATGATAGATACTCAGATAATAAAAAGATATTCTTAAGTATGTAACAACTTTTAATTAAATCAATTTAGCCATTAGGTATTGTATTCATAAAAATGAACAGATTGGCACCTACCTCTGAATCAACCGTCAAGGGGTCATTTTGAGATGCTGAAGGTTCAACTACCTCTGAAACAACCGTCATGTATTCATCTTGAGATGCAGAAGGTTCAACAACCTCTGAAACAACCGTCATGTATTCATCTTGAGATGCAGAAGGTCCAATCGTTTCAACTATAGAGCACTCAATTGGTTCAACCTACAACAAATTAATAAGGGTTAGCAAATTATAGGAGAAAAACTGATTCAAATTCCTTCAGGTAGTTAGGATAATATTTTTGATCAATTTATTAGTCCTAGGACTAATAAATACTATTACTAGTAGTAGGCAGGTAACATCCTGAATAAAGTAATGCAACAAGGTTATTAGGTACCTAAAAACTTACTTCTGAATAGTGGGCATCAGAATCATATGGGTTTTGAAGACCATCTAAAGTAGGGCCAAGTATTGCCTCTACTTGGCCTTGTAATGGCCCAGTTGGTGGCTGGTTAGGCCTTCCTCCTCCTGCAATAATGACAATCATGGAAATTACATAGGTAAATAAAATGCCCTGGATTAAATACCCTTCACCCAAAGTATTATGGTACCTACTTAAAGACTTGAATGATATAGGCTTTCAAACGTGCCTAGGTAAGTAGTATTTACTTGGAAAAGTAATGAATCATTCTAATATTACCCATAGAGACAGAATTAATAATAGTTCAGGTGAATAAAATACATAATTGGGTAAGTTCGTATGAGTCAGTGGCCAACTCTGGTGACGGAGTTTTTAGGCCGCCTTAAGGCCTCCGTCATGGCTTAACGACTTAAATAGCCGGGACCGACATTTTAACGTGCCCTCCGAAGCACGGAAGCGCTCAGATGAAAATGCCACTGGCGGTCACCCATCCACTTACAGACTGTGTACGAACGTTGCTTAACTTCGACGATCTATCAAGAACGACTAAGCAAGCACGGCCACGAGCATAATTGGGTTGTATCTACAAAAAAAAAACAAAGTACTACCTGTTAGAAAGGTCTCCCTTTTTGTGATTGCCTTGTCTTTCCTGGTGGTCCTCTTGATGTTGTCCCAACATGTTTTTAGTTGGTCGGCGGAGCGAATGCAGAAAGAACTTAGTGAATTGAATTCATCTGCTATCCGCTCCCATTGAGAATTTTTTGTAGCAATGGTAACTGCGTCAGTTTTTTTATTCTCTACTACATCCTTGTGTAGGGAAACAAGGTGAATTATTAGTTCCCTTTCGTCTGCAGTAAAATTTGGCCCGCGATTTTTCCTAATTTTCGACATCGTAGAAAATTCAAAATCTTTTACATACAACCAAAAATCCACAAACGTTGAAAAGTTCGCGCCATATGCCATAGTGACAAACATGCCAGCCAAACGAAAATACACTACTTGTGTTCAATTTTTATACAGCGTGACACGTCATTCTAATTTAGTCGGCTTACATGACTAGAGACAATGACATGAACTGAAAATAACATTTGTTACAGAGTAAAATGAATGGTGAGCGAGTTGTCTGTGAAAAACTGAAGATTGCCATGAATAAAATAAAAGAATGAAGGAAATATTCTGTAACGGCTGATTTAGTAATCCGTTCTAAATTGTCTTTCGTGGGACGTAAAAATACTTAACACTATTATAACATTCCGTTACTTTTAATGCCCAATTAACTAACGCTCTGTTAGACAAAGTTTCGTGAAACCAGCCCTAAATAAAATAAATAAATAAATACTTGTTACTTGTTGATAGTGGCTCCACCTTTAACCACCTTTAACTGCCAAATCTCGATTTCTGCAGTATGGATTTTTTAGCTGTCGTACAATCAAATGTAGTGCTTCTAAAGTTCTATCGAATGCCCATAGTGGCTTGTCTGCGGGAAGCCTGTAAGTCAAAAACATGATGTTAAAAGTCACCACCTTTAACTGCAAATATCTCGATTTCTGCAGGATGGATTTTTTTGCTGTCACACAATGAAATGTAGTGCTTCTAAAGTTCTATCGAATGCCTATTTATTTATTTTATTTATTTTTATTTCTTAGGAAAACAAACAGTCGTTAGAAATAATGTACGTAACTAAAACTATAACTATTGACCATTAACATGTTCTCACATGCCTATAGTGGCCTGTCTGCGGGAAGCCTGTTAGTCAAAAAATATGATGGTAAAAGTCACCACCTTTAACTGCTAATATCTCGATTTCTGCAGGATGGATTTTTTAGCTGTCATACAATCAAATGTAGTGTTTTAGAAGGTCTACCCATTCCACTATACGTCCACTCCGCGGGCGATCGTTTTTTGACTTGGGCGGCGCTTCATACATGCCTGCCCGTTCTCCTTTAGCAAAATAAACCTTTACTCATTTTCTAACTACGGTTGAAGTCAATATTTTATCCTTCGATATTTTTCGATTTTCTGACTATTCAAAAAATACACAAAGGCTATGCTTTATAGTAATTTTCACTCGGACGAACTTGATCGAAGCATTTTCACGACGGAACGTAACGTGACATAACGAGATGATGTCAAAGTCAGTCATATAGTAATGTCCTACAGTTTATTCGAGATAATCAAAATCGATTTTTAGTTCAAAAGGATCAATTTCATCTCAATCGATTTAAGGTTCATTCGTAAATAAATTTACTAAACCAACGATTATTTATATACCTACCTATTACCGATTCATCGATTGTTTCGATTTTCATTTTCGCACTCTCTCGACACCCCTATTTTTTAATTACCAAAAAAATTTTAAACATGATCTCGGTGTCTGTTACTGATCACATTTATGTAGGTAGTTAGAACTCAAAGCAAGAGAAAAAAAAATTATAACCTCAAAAGGAGACGAGACGAGTAATGATCTAAGGACGAGTACGACGTGGGTTGATAGCTACTGCGGTTTTACTGACTGGGATGATACGAGAGCATAGGTTCGAAGTACCCACGCGATTGTTGTCTTGTCTGTATTCATTATTTATTTGTACAGTTTTCATAAAATTTTGTTTGGTTTTGGTTGACTACAATCCTCGTTATCTTTGTGATAGTTAAATAAAAAAAAGTTCTAACCATGCCATTATCATTTTCTGCATCTGATGCAACTGTCCTTAATTTTTTTTTGATAGTCATAAAATAGTGGTCTAAGTTACGTTTTATTGTACTCAGTACTGTTATTGACGGATTTTTGAAGAAAATGTTTATTGTTCACATGTTAAAGTTTTTAAACCCACACGATTTAAACTCATTTTTGTTTTAATAACGGGACGAGATCGCGTATGGGTTTTAGATAATATTCAAACTATTAACTTACCTCAACGTTTCGATCGGCTTGCATACACCGATCGTGGTCACGAGGGAACTGGAGCAGCGGGCATCGTCTTCATTCGTTTGTGAAGGAAACTCGAAAGTACCCTCACTTATTGGTTAAAACAGTCATTAGGTCCGCGACGCACCACACTCACAATATCTGAAACTATGTTTGGCGATATATTCGGAGATATTATTATGGTACCAATGACAACTTGGATCGCCGAAGGACATTATCCCTTACCAGAGACCTGGCGTTTATATTTACTGTAGTTGAGGTAGTTCGTACATAGGACAGACGAAGCGTACAATAGCTGAAAGAGTCAAGGAACATATCGCTGCCGTCAAAAACAACCAGGTGGAGAAATCTGCGATTGCTGAATATTTATTATTATCAGGACCAAACCACTGGATTGAGTTGCATTCCCCGAAAACACTTTCTACTGAACGGCGTTACTACCCTAGGATTGTCCGTGAAGCGGTAGAAATTTTCAACCGGGAAGGCTGAAAAAGAAGGTCTACGTGGAATCCATTAATAAGCATTTGTAAGCATCGTATCGTATCATATTATATCGCCGAACATAGTTTCGGATATTGTGAGTGTGGTGTGTCGCGGACCTAATGACTGTTTAAACAGAAGCACACACACAGAAGCTAGTAATCATTATTTCCTAAAAGCTTATAGGTAGTTTTGAACTGGCAGAAATAAAAAAAAACCCTGTATAAGCGCATATTCAATAAACTAGGTAGGTAGGTTACCTAGCTTCTTAGTTAGATAATAAGAAGGTAGGTAAAAGGTACGGTCTATCTACTTTACCTCGTACCTACTTACTCACTTAGGTAGGTACCTACACTACTTTGATGGTAGCAGTTTTCCTTGAGGCTCCTCCTGCGACAGCCTCCTGCTTGGCATTGAATGGGAGAGTAGGATCGATGGCCCCGGCGACGGACTGTCTGGCAGCTGGCTGCGTGTGACGTCACGAGGGAAAGTAGGTAGGTAGATTCAATGGGATGGGGCTCTTTGACGTAAAAGACGCGATCAATGCCACAGTCTGAGATGGTGGTGGGTACTATAATACACAGATCTCTATGTTGAGGTCTTTGAGTTCTATGGTAATACAGGCTGTGGCAAAATTTTACAACATTTCAACATGGCAGGCACCTTTTCTTTTGTAATTAAGAGGTTTGGACGGATGTAGGTAGCTGCGCTGTGATTGGTGGAACGTCTGTTCTCCTTGAAAATCGTTATGCAACATGTCCTAAAATAAGTAAGTAGGTACCTAGGTATGTATAGCATATAAATTTTACAACCCAAAAATGAGGCATTGTCAGTTAGTAGGTAGATGTACTAACTGACAAATGCCTCATTATACCTACCCACTTCTAAGTACCTACCTACTTAGACTAGGTATTTACACACCTACCTACTTATGTAGGTAGGTCACAGGTAGGTAGGTAGGCTAGGTACCCATACCTACCTTACCTACAAACTGTCTTTTTTTTCTACCAAAAAGCAAAAAACCTTTTTATTTTTAAATATTCCATTATCTCAAGTAGCCACGACAGTTTATGCACATTTCCTTACGATGACTCTGATAACAGTTATCAGATTAGTGATTAGTAAGTAGGTACATAGGTACTTCATGTGATATCATCTACATTACAATCTTGTATGTATTCTTTGTAGTGACCGATTCATCGCAGACTATGGTTGAGTCATCGTCTTTCTATGATAAAGGTAGGTATGATAACAGAGGCTGGAGAGTTAGGAAAGTATATTTACCTACCTACGATTACAGTAAGTACCTACAAAGTAAGATAGTAGATCAGCTACAGGGCTAAGACCTGCAGGCTGCAGCACAAACCGCAGCTCAGCCAATGTACCTAGGTGGGTTCCTACTTAGGGTTCAATAAGTAGATAGGCTTTTGAGGTAGGTAACCTACCTACCTCAAAAGTATAAAAACGGAACCCCTAGAAGATCACTTTGTTGCGATGTCCACCTGTGTATCCGTCTGTCTGTCAAGCAAGATCCTCTACCACGGGAACGCGTGCAGATATCGAGTTGAAACTTTCTAGTTAGGTTCCCGTGCAAAAAACGTGAAGTTAGCCAAACCCCTATACTAGCTGAGCCATAGAGATGAGCTGGTTTATGCTGCGCGACCGCGTCCTATTTTATCCCTTGGGTAGGGCACCCCGTTGCGGAGTCAAGGCCATCCAACAGTACCTACTGAGTTTGGTTTTATTAATAGACACTTTATACGTACCTACCTATGTAGGTTTATTGTTGATTTGTGGCATGTCTCTCATTAGCACAGAAGGTGCTAAACAACGACATAGCCATCTCATTGTTTTGCACATTCGCAGTGACGTGTCAATTCGCAAGTTTACGGAGGTATTGATCTCCGTCTGATCAAACCAGAATCAGCCTGATTTTATTAACCAGAATAATAACAAGGAAACGAATAGCAATTGATTCATGAAGCGAATGGCGATATAAAATAGTTAGTTCGGATCGTAGGTATCTACCTACCTAGGTACAGTGGTACCTAGGTAGGTAGATACCTACCTAGGTACCACTAAAGGCCTAAAAAGTCCGCCCCACCAGAGTAGGTAGTGACCTACTCTGGTGGGGCGGACTTTTTAGGCCGCCTTTAAGGCCTACCTAGGTAGGTAGTTACATACCTACGCCCGAAGCTCAGTAATGCCCAAACCTTCAGTTGATATTGTGATTATTTGTGATAGCGTAAAAAACATACAATTTCTATTGAACATACTTTATTGTGTAAAACAGGTATCTACCTACCTGACAACAATGATATTAATAAATTATGGAGAGGTTACTATCGTGTAGAAATTGTAGATTCAAAATTGTCAAGTCTTTTTCACGCCAGAACATATGCCTGACACATAGAACTTGTTTCGTTTCACGTTGTGTAGCTCACAACAATTTACCACAACATACTACTTACCTTACCTAATTTTGAAACAAAAAAATCAAGAAACAAAATCAAAGGCCAAACATACAAAAAAATGTTTTTTTGTCTATTTCCTGTTTAATTATTTCACAAATTAGGTATCTAAACGAGCCTTATAATATAAATAAATAAACAATAAACATTTTCTTAAAAACTCCGTCAAATAGCAGTACTGAGTAAAATGGAACGTAACCTATTAGAGTGCGAAAATGAAAATCGAAACAATCGATGAATCGATATCTAAAAAAATAATCGTTGGTTTAGTAATTTTGTCTATGAATGGACCTTGTAATCGATTGAGATGAATCTCGATTAAACTTTGGACATTACTATTTGACTGACTTTAACATCATCTCGAAGTGTCACGCATACGTTCCGCCGTGAAAAACATTTTTTTCTTCAGTCAAACAAACGTTTAGAGACCTGCCGCTGTTTAGACGTTTTTAGTCAGTGGCTTAGTTAGGTATTATTTACCCCCTGCTGAGAGGGAGTAATGAAAGGAGATGTTCGATAGATGTATGAAGCTTGGGCTAGCACTATGTACACTATTTATAAATATCGTTTTATAATACAATAAACGCTTTTTGTTGTTCATTTTCTTTGATTTCACTGCGTTTGAATGCAGATTTAAATAATCTTGGTCAAGGAGAGCAACACACCATAAAACTAAGATGGTGGATCCCCCTTGGGGGTTATTCCCGTAAGTTTTTTCGTTCGTTTGATGAATATTCGGATGTTTCTTACTATGAGCTACATTGTGTGATGTACTATCTATGTGTGTGTAAATAAATAAATAAATAAATTGTATTCGATCGATAAGATTAACGTTAAACCACGGTCCTAATTCAGGACCAAATATTCCAATCCGAAAAATTAGCCCTATAAGTCAGAAATCGTATCGTAATAAAGCGAACGAAAAAATTAACGAGAATAGGTCCCAGATCAGCAATAAGCAAAAAATGACATTTAGACAATTACATTTGTTTGACGTGTAGGTATCGTAATATCTGCGACGAATTTCGAAAATTGTGGGTTTTGGTTTCGATAAAATAAGACTACAGGATATTTTTTCTACTCGACTGCCGCAGCATCTTCTATCACCTATTGGAGAAAGTTTGAGATTGGTTAATCGGTGTCAAGAGGAGCAAGAAACGAAACGAAGGCTTGAACGTTGTTGTTTAATAGCACTGTCCTGCTGCTTTATTCTTTAGTGCCTATCCATAGATTTAGCATGGAACCTTTTTGGTTCATATCAATATACTCTGACAACTGCAGGTTATTGAGCATAATCAGCCTATAATGTTCCCGCTGCTTGGACATAGACCTTTTGTCTGTGAGGAAGTGGACCGAAATCCACCATGCAGGCCTAGCGCCCAACTAAGCACTAACAATTTTTTAGACAAGTTCTATGTTATTTACTTCCTAGTATTATTGGCAAATCATTCATGAGAAGTGTAATGTATAGCTATTGTCTCAAGCGCTTACGTCACGTGGTCACTGTCAACATGGCTGTTGGACAGAACGGGTGTGTGACTGTATGAGTGATGAAGTGTTGATGAGCCGATTGTTGTTATCAATAAATGATCTCCGAATATACTAAATATCACGACATTACATGTGGCGACGAGGACAAACGTGAGTACTTGACTAAGTAGGCACATATTGGAGATTTGTATGGTTGCAGAAAAAAAAACAGGGGGAAGGGAATGACGATGTTTCTCCCTATATACATGCAATTACTTACCTGCCTGTTTTGAATGCGTGAAACTACTATAAGACCAACCAGATATTTATTTTGTAGATATTTAAGATACCTACAATATCTACATAATTGCATTCCTGCGTGAAGGAAATAATTTACTGATAAATCATTTTGCAAACCTCACAGAGATTTGACCAGGTTGCACGATTTGTATTTTATTTGGTATTGTGGGCTTAATACCACAATAGTGTTTGTATTCCTAGCCTAATTGATTGTTTACTGAAATACTTAGCTCGTTTTATTTGCTCATACCAGAGATTTTATTGATGTCATATTGCGCAAAAATGGCAAAAGAAACATGTTGTGCCGACCCCACTTAGTAGGATAAGGCCAGGAAGAAGAAGAAGAGATTGCGCAAAAATGGCGGCAAAAGGAAAATACAATTTATTTTCTTGTTAAAAAAAAAAAAAAAAAAAATTCCAGACCCAGATAAACGACGAAACGTCTATTTCATTCGTTCTATTTCACTCAATACAGATAAAATAAGTATCCGACCAAAGAGTTCGTAACCTACTTCACAAACCTCAAGAAACGAAGGAGTATTCATTTACACTTTTAACCTACCGTGATTCTACCATTCTACCGGTACAATATTTACTCTGAGATTCTACCCGACGTGACTGATTGTGTTATAAAATGTAAAAAAAAAAAACAGATTTCTGGATAATGTAATAGAGGCTCTCTTTACGAATGCTCAAGCATGTACAGTCATCCACAAAGGTCGATGAACTAAAACTGTTTCTCATTTATCTAATAATTAAATACCTACTCATCTGAGTAGCGAAATATAACTTTTACTTACTTTTTAGAAATTAAGGATACCTATTGCACATATGCAAACTACCTATATCATTACCTATGTGTGAAAGCAGGACTTGTCCTGACCATTAAATTGGAATTCATCGTTGGTAAACTGTTAGCTATGTTGTAGCTGATATGAACAGTGGTAGCAGAAAATATCTGACCATTCAATTGGATTATTAAGCAAGTACCTACCTACCTACATTAAGCAGTGGCTATGTATGCCAACTGGTTATGAAATAAATAACAAGCAGATAATTGAATCTGAACATTAAATTGTTAAAAAATGGGGTAGGAAAGGAAATACTACAGCAGATTTATTAAATCTGAATCATTAAATTGATCGTTAGCAGATTATTAAATCTGAATCATTAAATTGATTGTTAGCAGATTATTAAATCTGAATCATTAAATTGATTGTAAGCAGATTATTAAAATCTGAATCATTAAATTGATTATTAGCAGATTATTAAATCTGAATCATTAAATTGATTTCAAGCAGATTATTAAATCTGAATCATTAAATTGATTGTAAGCAGATTATTAAATCTGAATCATTAAGTTGATTTTATGCAGATTATTACAATCTGAATCATTAAATTGATTATTAGCAGATTATTAAATCTGAATCATTAAATTGATTTCAAGCAGATTATTAAATCTGAATCATTAAATTGATTGTAAGCAGATTATTAAATCTGAATCATTAAATTGATTTTAAGCAGATTATTAAATCTGAATCATTAAATTGATTGTTAGCAGATTATTAAATCTGGATCATTAAATTGGTACGAAATACTCACAGCAGATGTATTACATCTGAATCATTAAATTGTTATGAAATAAAGCAGATTTATTAAGTCTAAATCATTAAATTGTTATGAAATAAAGCAGATTTATTAAGTCTAAATCATTAAATTGATTTGAAAAACCTAAAGCAGATTTATTTAATCTGAATCATTAAATTGATCGTTTCTGGTCGCCCTAAGAAATATGTGACTAGCAGTATCACTGGACAAGTTTTACTGTGAAGGTGATCCTACTTTAGTAAGAGTAAGGTGGGAGCGATGATGATGGGCCTAAAGGCATCTAATATTGAAAAAATGAAAAGAACAGAGCAAGCTAATATTATAGTGTAATAACACTGAAGAGTAATAACACTTCGGTGGCATGGAACTACAAGACGTGTTCTATAACATACCTGGAGCAAACGCTACGGTATCAAATGGCAATATCCAAGCTCAACGCATACTGTTCCCCAAAACAAAGTAAAGTATACGAACGACATACATATTTTCAAGCTTCTCAAACAAAAACCTAACGAGAAGTTTGAAATGTTTATTCAGCAAGCTGATAAATGCCAGTTTAAAGACTGCAATGCAAATATTATTGACCAAGTGACAGAAATGAGATAGCGAGATGATATAGCATTTGATGGAGTTAATACGTTCGAAGCAGTTTATAAACGACTAGGTGAGTTTGGAAACACCACACATGAAAATGACGTTCAGGACGTCAATAAGATTGAAGGGAAAACGAAAAAGGTGTTAAATGGAAAAACAAATGACTAAGGATGTAATAGATGTGTTAATCTGGAGCATGCCTCCCACAGTATGGAATGTCCATTGTCCAGCTAGAAACAAAGATTGTTTGAAAATGTGAGTTAATAGGACAATTCAGACAGTATTGTCGTACGAGACAAGGAAAAGAAGTTATGCCACTAAATCGAAGGTAAATCAAGTGAGTGATTTTGAAAGTTGCAAAGAGGAGAGAGAAACAGAATACGTATTCCATATCGATGATGACGTAGAGTTTGACTGCACTATTGGAAAAAAAAACTATTGGTTGACTCAGAAAATCCGGATGTAAAATTCACGGCATACGGAAGTGACACCTTTGAAAATTATAGGCTCATTCGAGGCGAACATACAAATTGGGAACAAAACAAAGAAATCCACATTCTATGTCATTATTGGTTTTGTCATTATTACAAGAAACCTACTGGGAAATGCTACAGTGATGACACTTGGGATACTCAGGATTGGCTTAAACCTGGAGGAAGTCCATCAAGTCGAAATGGGGAACCTTCCCTAAGCTCAAAGGAGTACTGAACAAATTTATAAAACAACAAATTGATTATTAGCCTATTGATGAGTCTGTACCACCCGTGTCGAAACCTTAACAGGTAATACGTAAATAAGAACTGTTATTAATAAATGTTTAACTTACTTAATTATTATTCAGCCGTTTTCGTTATTAGAAGATAGCATAATCTAACGCTTCCTTACAATATTATAATATTTAATTTATTGGTATATATTTTTGGGACACCATTGAATCATTGAACCATCAGAAGATGACGTAAAACCTCTGTATTTCAACGATACAAGGTTTAAGATCACCAAATACCATCAGGGAACTACAGGACTTCCTGAGGCTCGTAAACTATGTGAACACATGGATCACCAACTACGCAACGGAACCTTTGAAAAAGCTACTTCGTAACAAAACCTTAACAGATTGTGAACGCCGTTACTGTCAGACAGAAAAAGATGCATTGACTTTGGTGTGGGCTGTAGAACACTTCCATAATATATTTTTATATGGTAAAGAGTCCCAACTTGTCACAGACATCATACAAGCGTTATATTTGGCATTAAATGGAAACCGTGTGTTTGGATAGAAAGATCTGCAGTCGTACAAATACCTATAATGTTATTTATCGACAGATTCCATATCGAGGATATGCGACGGTATAAGGACTTTGACTACTGAATTAACAGACAGTCATATTTGTCAAATTGTCGAACTTGCTAGACCAGTGGCGTTGTCGCTCAAAGAAAAATAGATTGTTCAAGGGAAGATAAGGAAATAATTTAAGTCAAAGAAGGCGTATGAGTTGACGGTGTAAAAATGTACAAGATCTTTCAAAGTGAACTGACGTGTTACTACGAAGGTTAATGTTACTAAGAGAAACTAAAATTGGTATTCCGTTCCGACCCAACTACGAGAACGTGTTTTAAAAGCTGCTTATGAAGGACATTCCGGCATAGTAGCAATGAAACCAAGACTACGAACGAAAGTTGTGACAAAGATGTGGCGGTGTGTGCCCAAAATGTGACAAAGATGCTGAAAATTAAGTCAAGTCGTGCAAAGAGTGCACTTTAGTATCTACGTACTCCAAATCCACCAACCCCTAAGAACCAAAAGAATTATGGGTTGACATTGCTATTGATCTGATGGGGCCATTACCAAGCGGAGATTTCCTATTTGTGGTTGTTTACCGGTTGATAGCTACAGTAGTTATAAAGAAATTAAGATAATGCCGAAGAATTACTGATGATTAATGATAAGAGATATCTCCCAAGAACCAGTGACACATACAGAGGTGAAAGACAGAGATCAAAAATGAAACAAAAAGGGAAAAGAATAAGCTGACAGAAAGAGGAAAGCTGAAGACTGTGACTTAATGCCAGGAGATAAGATGTTAACAATATGAAGAAGGAAAATAAACTAAGCCTAAATTATGATACAACAACACACAGTACAGAAAAATACTGTTGGAGGTGTACAAGTACGAAACGTCGCGACGAGACTGGCCAAACACATAGAAGGAAAAATGTGGTATATAGATAGATAGGAAAATACTTTATTGTATACCACATGGACATTTCAAAATCTGCGGTACCTACTTAGATCTAAAAGACGATTCAAGGCGAATGGAAAGTGTGAACAGCTAATGAAGAAACAACAAAAAGTTGGCTAAAATAAATTTGTATGTACCTACCTACTTATCTACCTAAGTACCTACATCAGAACAACATGTTGGTATGTTTGGTAAGTAAGTCTTCTTCTTTTATCGAGTCGATGTATCACGATATTCAGAGCCAGCTACCAGTAGGAGGCCACATCCACAGCGTTGCTCGAGCAAGCCATGAGATCTCCCTAAGTGCATGTGTAAGTGCAGGTAAGTAAGATGACTAGAATAAACAACTGATTGAAAATTTAAGTTTACTTAAACTACAAAGTTTTATTACTAAGTATATAACCAAATAGGTAACCAGTGTTAAGGGTCTATTACGTACCTATTTAATTAAAATTATAATTAAAACAAAAAAGGGATGTAATGTATAGCTATTGTCTCAAGCGCTTACGTCACGTGGTCACTGTCAACATGGCTGTTGGACAGAACGGGTGTGTGACTGTATGAGTGATGAAGTGTTGATGAGCCGATTGTTGTTATCAATAAATGATCTCCGAATATACTAAATATCACGACATTACAAGAAGTATTTAAATAAAACAACTTATTGAGAGTTATGATTTTATTCATTTTCCACATCATGAATATGCTATCCAGGAATAACGCAGGTGCCTCTATATTTTCTTGGTACCGAGCCCAGCCCAAATACCACACAATGGTCATTATGTGAGCACAACAACCCACTGTCCGTTGTCCGGAGATACAACTACAATAATAGCTAATTATTTTATCATCCCAACTTGATCCGTCACTTGCCAGCAATAAAACCACGTTGACCGACACGATCAAGAGTATGCTCGGAACGAGTGGACTCTGATCGTGTAGCTATATTAAAATATAAAAACTGGGTCGCAAAACAAAAAAATCACTAAAAACTCCCGACTCCGAAACACATCCAGTTCAAACCCTTCTTCTTCTTCTTTATAGCTACTGCGACTTTTTCAGTTCAACATACTCCAAAAAGGTACCATGCTAAATCCATGGTTCAAACTCAAAGCAAAGAAAGAAGAAAGTCTCAAAAGACGTCACTTCTTCTTCTTTTATTAAATGGCAACTATAATATCAGTATCTCGATCAGTATAATAATTCTTCATGGACGTATTAACACTTCTTACAACTCTCAAAGTCATTTCAAACATAACTGTCATGGCTGCCCTTAAAATAGGGATACCTTAAAATAGAAAACTTTTCAAATTATCATTTTCTGCGCCTGTAGCCTTCTTGAAATTAATTTGTTAGTATTTTTATTAAATTCCTATATTTTTTTCTTATTTATTTATGTAGTGTACATAGTGGTAGCCCAAAATAATACATCGCCTTTCATAGTAACCTACATATTATTCCCGTGCGGCGTCCGCCATTTTAGGGAATAGTCACTCACTTTGAGTTATGTTTGTATGAATGACGTAGGTAGGTTGTTACTTTTTCGAGGTGTTGTGAAAAATACTTACCTAGGTATAGGTAGGGGCCTAATAGAAATCACTCAGTTTAGTAGTGGAGGCAGGGGATCGTCGAAGGGGATTTCTATACCTACCCAACGAAACTAGGTACTTAGGTATTGCCTATGCCTACTAGGTACCTACCTACAATATACCTACCTATATTTATTGTGTAGGTACTTAGTTCTAATGTGGTTCTAATCCAACAAGTTCGTCTCTTATCCATCATTTTCCGGCTTAGGGCTGGCTGTGGTTAATTTTATAGCCAGTACTCGTAAAGCATGTTTAACTAGTGACCTTGTGTTTAAATGTTTGCATGTTTAAGCTATAGTTCATCTGTAGTTTAAGCACAGTTTAAGCAGCGTTTATATTTTGTCTTGCTTGGCACAGAAGATAAGTCCTGTAACTCCATTGTGTTTCAACTTACTTTAGAAAGATCTAATAGAAGGACTGTTCGTCTATACATAGAGAATGAGCTGAGCGGGATTGTGAACAAGGTAGGTACTGCCAGAGGTTGGCCACTGACTCATACGAACTTACTTTTTACGAATGAGATAGTACTCGTACCTACCTACCTAGCTACGAAAGGCTCATTACAAAATAACTGTAACTAGATCACATTTTTTAAACCTAAGAACCAAACGAACTAAGTGTAGTGTAGGTACCCACGTGTAAAACTGTGGTAAAAGCTAATTATGTAAGAAGCTTAAATAAAATACACTTGACTTATTGATACGGTAGGTACCTTACCCACCACACGTTAAGTACCTACATGAATAGTCTATCGCGATATTTACAGGCATTAGACGCAGGTGAATTCGCTATCTGTAGCTATTCTGTGCTTATGACAAATTTTGAACCGGTAATAGTGAACTCCGACTTAAATGATTCATGGCGCCGAACGTTAGTAATTTTCCACTAGTATGTTTTCAGATGCACAAGACCCCTTACTATAAAATATTTTATTGTGATCGTTTACCCGATATGGAAAGTTTATCGTGCTGACCGTAAGCTCTGGTTTCCAAGAAGCGATGACCACGTAATTTATTTATGTCCACGACTCAAAAGTATTCGGTTAGAACAGTGGTTATTATCCATTGTATCGCATGAAGATTTGTTTTTTGGGTAACCAAAACTTTTTTATTTGCTAAAAATCGTGTAACGGGGTTAAATGTGCCTAGCATCGGGGGCTAGATGTGCCGGCGCCTCCCGCAAGCGATCGATTGTCTTATTACCTAGTCTACTTTTTTGTTTATTTACGGGATCACAGGATGAGTACACATAAACGAAAACCAAAAGAGCGAGCGACTACATCGAAGGAGCTTCTGCAGAATTTTTTTTTTAAGTGAAGACTTCTTTTTATAGGCGCGTTTGGCCGTGTTGAGATGAGAAAAATTTTTTCAGAATCTTACGAGTGTGCAAGTAATTACTTTATTAATATAAAAATAGCTGTAAAATTATCATTATTTTTTATTTAAAATGTCTACTTTTTAACGGCACCACCAACCTCAGCATCGGTACAACCCACAGTGGGGTCAAATGTGCCTAAATCTAAGAGCCAAATTCAAAAACTACAATATAACCATTTAATGTGTTTCTATGTATAATATAATATGTATGTATTTACAAACAAAAAGTATATATTAAGTAGTATATCACCCATAACACAAGCTTTGCTTACTTTGGGGTTAGATGATGCTGTGTGAAAAGTCCAGCATTATTTATTTAATTAAATGTTGAAGTTTGCGAATAAGTAGGTACTATAATTCAATCAAAATAGGCACTTTCATCGCTTTCACTTCCCCGCTCTTCCCTACTACATCGGTTATTTAGGCCTTTACATACGCTGTATATATTATAGTGTAGTCTATACATACCTACTAGATAATTTATACAGTGTCAGAAAGCCACCTGCCTACGATTTGCGATACTTGGACGTGCCCCTGACCACACCTGTCGTTAATTCAATAAGATCTAAGGAAATGGACATTGCATGGTTACGACCAGTAGGTAAATTTGTATAATTTTTTTTTGTAAGTTCGTAACTTTCCTTCGGTAAGTACCTAAAGTACACGAACATTTTAAAAGAAACGTGAGATGCTGACTATTATACTTAGGTATGATTGCCGAATTCCCTACTGAAAATGCTGAAAAAAAAGAATTGCAATGGCGGTGATTTTAGCGTAGAGTTCGTCACTCCAGTCTAAATTGGTATCTGCGCATTAGCGCTTCCATGGGTTCGTCATTGTTTACTCGACGTACACCGATTACTTACCTCGTTTACATGATAACACATAAGTACCAACCTAGTACCTACGTCAATATTATTTCAAGAGCCTGCGTGTGTACTGCAAAGGTCCTAATTCACATATACGACTCTGCTAAAACCCGGCAAAATGAATATAAGTCATTCAAATATGGGCTTTAAATAAATTATTGCTATTTATTTAGATATCTATACCACAAAATGTGGGGCTCCCGTTCAGGATATGGAACACCTGCTCTCATGTCCTCTGTGCCCTACAACCTGCACCCAAGAGGACCTGCTTAACGCCGGAGAGAGAGCAGTTGGGGTGGCCTCATACTGGCAAAAAATGGTTTGAAGCATTGAAACGAAAGAAGAAGAAGAAGACCACAAAATGTAGTATTTTACATTGGCAACATAAATTAGCCGACAGCTCCCTGTAAGCGAGCTTGCTGCCGTCAGACTGCTCAGTAGAGCTGTTGTAGTCTTTAGGGCGGTGTTGGAGCAGAGTCCTCCGCTTTCCACAGTTTCAGCCACCCTAACGGTTTTTGTTGCCTGTCATTACAAGACGATTGAGTGAGAAATAGAGATAGAAAAAATAAATTAAATATCAAAAGCGGAGAAGTGCTAGTCGGACTCGTCCACTGAGGGTTCCGTACAAAGGACTAACCTACATACACCAAAGTTAGTAGCTAGTAGGTATAGGGGAAAAGGGTTTTCTTATAAGTATAGCTAGTGACTCTGCTATTTTATTTTAGTTTTCTCGGTTTTATTATATGTAATTTACGTGGCATTTTATGAAGCCTTGGATAATAATATGCAACAGGAGATTTGGCAAAATATGCTCGAAGACTTCTCGTCTTCCGTCTTCGAGGATTACTTAGGTAGGTACATTTTTTTTTATTTTACCATGATCATCCGTTCCTGCTTATTCTTATTGTCTAGAATTAGAAACTATACGTATCGCAAAACATAATTCAGAGCTTTAAATCTTTGAATGAGCCCATGCTCGTCGTGTGGGGTAATAGGTACCTTCTAGGGGCTCAAAAGTGGGGTGCTAATCGCGGGGTTGTAAGACCGGACATGCATGTGAGTGAGTACCTTAGGTCACGTCGCAATTTAATGCAGCATATATAAAGTATATTGTAGCTAGTCTAAACAAAAATACACGTTACTAATAAACGTATAAAATGTCATGCATGAACTAAAAGTTTGTAAGTATGGTTATTTATGAATAACCATACTTACAAACTTTTAGTTCATACTGTGTGTGTTCATTCTGTTCAACTGTATGCAACGTTTATAGTAGCTAGCTGCGCTCCCGCGTTGTAACCCGCGGTCCCTTGGGATTTTTGGGTATAAAAAGTAGTGGATAAAGGTTACATTCCAGGGTCTTCCCTGGAATATAACCTTTATCCATGCCAATTTTCAGTCTAATCTGTTCAGTGGTTTGGGCGTGAAAAGGTAACAAACAGACAGACAGACAGAGTTACTTTCACATTTATAATATTAGTATGGATTAGTAGGTATGGTTAGTCTAAACTCTTACAATCAGCACTTTTGTTAGCATTTTTTTAACTTCAAGGTAAGAGCGACAAGACTTCCTTTTGTGCAGTTTGTGCTCTATCATCAGCTCTGTCGAAAATGTTAATTGACTACCCATAAAATATGATTGAATGAATCTCTACCAGATAAGCTCTTTGTAGGTAAGTAAGTACCATACGATTAATCTAAAGAGTTCCTTTCGCAAAATTCGAAGGTTTTGTTTTGCCAGGCACGAAAAACTTAACGCAAACATTTATTATTCAAATTGGCCGTCTTCGTGTTGCTTTGTAAGGGCAGGGCGATGGTGAGTCACGTAAGTGTAGATAGCTGCTGCAGTCTAAGCCTAATAGGTAGTGGATAGGGGATGTGGCGCCACGCAGGTAAATGAAGAAAAAGACTAGGGTGACGTAAGGTAAGACTGAAAACAATCACGAAATAACTCTGCTTGCAAACTCAGATCACCGCGGCCACTATCCGTTCATTCGCTAATAGGCAACGCTTTTTCAGTGCGTGTGCTGATTCGTCGAGTGACGTAGTGCCGTAGGTAGTCGTATGCCGGGGCGCCTTCTCACTTCGCTTCAGCCAGCGTCGAGTCAGGCGCTTGTATGAGCGCCCCACGGCCCCACCCGTTCGTTTCGTTCATGTTCATTGACGACCTGACCGCCACAGTGGATACACGCACTCTGTGTCGTCGCGGCACCAAAACTTTTTCAAAGTGAACCAACTCGCGAGAGACGACCGACGGACCGATCTCAAATAGACACGTCGATCACGAATATAAATTCGCTAAGCGAAAACAAAACAGTATTCACGATTTAGACGATTAAAATAAATAAATCAAGTAATTTATTTTGTGACGATACCGAATAATTTTATAAACGTGGACAAGAAAGAAGGCGAAAATGTCGAAAAAACATCTTCACAACCAAGCTGCGATACCGTTAGCGCCGGCGGTATTTAAGGTAAGTTTTACATATTTATTTCATGCAAATGCGATATTTTTCAGTGAAATGGTAGTATAGGTACGTTGTTCGTCACTGTATTCTAAAGTTTAGGCAGGTTGGAGGTAGATTAATATATACACTAAATGTTATTCCTGATGCAGGACATTGGGGATTAGTCAGTCTACGACACATTATCAAATGCTTTGCGATAAATATAATGTGAAAGTCGACGAGCAATTATTTTCATTGGGTCGGTGAGGAGCCAGGTATTGCGCAAACTGGATGCCAATATATTTTTGCATCCAACTAATCACCGTAGCTCGTAAACTTTCTTTAAGTCGTAAATTAATACTTATAATTGAATCCTAGTAAATTCTTCGCGTGAGTTTCTTTAAAACGAAAAGGAATGCGGTACAGTAATAATTGCATCTAACATAGGTAATCCTATTACTTAAAGCAGAAGGACTGTTCTAAGCTTAGGCTTACTCTACATCGGGGTAGGTATTTCCAGAAAAAAAGACAGGTTCCTTCTAAGTTCCTTAAAATAATCGGTAAACTAAAGAATTGAAGCCTCCAAAGAATTCGGTACTTTGTAAACCGTAGTGTGTCCGTTAGAACTCATAAGTTATTTTACTTAGACCTACTTAGTCATTTCTTTCAACTAAATTGGATAGAATACAGAGTATTATCTATAAAAGTTTTAGAATAAATATTGTAAATGAAAACTTATTCCAATTAATTAGTTGGTTTACTTTTCAATTGAAAATCTGTGACCTTTTGCACTTCAACGTCAGCTGACGTAATGTAACTTAGTTTTACATTAGTCTCGGTTTCGAAGTATTTCTTACAAGTTGACCTTGCTATTTTTTTTTCTAGTGTCATTATGGCCATTCCAGTGACTACTATTACCCCTATGAACAAAGTAGCCCAACTTCCCCTGAGTATTAATTCCCACAGAAGGCAAACATATTCGTCAATATTTATCTTTTATACCTAGAAGTTATTACAATATTTCCTAATTGCCAACCTGTAACAACTGGTCTCTACATTTGCACATTTTGCACAATTTTAAATAAGTAAATAATACCTTTCCACTTATTTTGAGCTCATGCACAGGCTCATGTTCAATTGTCACACCCATAACAATAATTCTGACCATAAATTCACCTAGAAAGTCAATGAGGTCACCCTCTCACCCTCTATTACTTAATAATACGGAATGGGAATTTGGCAAGAATAACGACGACACGCTCAAAGGCCATGGAGTATTTTGGTAACTTTCGCTGACGCCTGTCTCCAAACTTTCATGGAAAACAGTCTAATAATAAACTGTTCTGCTCAAATCCGCAAGTATTTTTTTGAGGCCGTCCTTGCTAATTTTGTAAACAGTGCCTTTTGATCCAGACAATTCCTTATCTACTACTTTTCTTCTCTCGTTCCTTATCAACTATCTTCCTGAATAAATGATTTTTGACTTTGACTGGTTATTTCGAACCGTTCTCTCGTGATTCATCAGAAACATCTACTTACAGAAGCTGTATAATGTCGTTGCTTAGAACCACTGTCTATTTTTAAAAGCTTTTGATTAACTTGCAATGTTTGTATGTTTGTCCGGGTCAAATCTTGCAAGCTGAATTTGAGCCACTTCCCAGTAGACACTGGGAAGCTTCAATCAGACGATTGAGCTGCTGAATTTTGGTACACTTATGAGACCTCGGTGACAATGCATTAATATGGTAACAGCGAGCTGAACTGATGATGGAGTCATGAGCTGTTCCATGGAACTTGTAGTTAATCGTTGAATTTGTAGTGATAACATAACCGCTTGGGGATATCTAAAGCTTTTAAATGCATTCCCAAAATCGCATTTGTGCAAATTTTGGGAAGCATTTTATAAAAAAAAATAGGAACTTTTAAAAATTGCTACATAAAACTTATCTATTACCTACAAGTAGCGGTGCTATCTGTGTGTGGGTACATAATTTGGCAATGCCAACCCACGGACAAGGCATACCGACAAACTTTCCCGTGTCTAATATTTTACTGGTGTGATTTTGTTATTGGTAAGAACGCCAACCATTATATTTAGGTTGGAATTTTAAAGAATTTTCCTAATATAGTTATATCTTTGGTACTTAAATGCTTTTGCGTAGGTACTGGGTAGGTACTGCATGCAAGTACGTGTTAAATATTTCTGTACGTGATTGTTGACCATTTTGGTATCAACATGAGTTTTATAACTCATAGTAGGCTTTTCTAAGTACAATCACAGCAATTACTACCCAACACTGCATTATTACTTCCATGCGCATTCTATCTTTGTTGCTGACAAACACGTAAGTAGATATAGTTTTTACAAACACCTAAATTTTGCATTATCAAGGTAGTTTAAAGATTGTCACTAAAATACTCACTTACTCTTCTACAATTTTATATTCTCTCTCAAATTGTCATGTCTTGAAGTGTTATTTTAAAAAGAATTGCTAGTATAAGACTTATACTGCCACGAAATAGATCAAATTAAAACGTAAAGCACTCGTACAAGCACCCTATCTTATTATGTATTAAAAAAAACAAACTCAGGCAAAAATGCACCACGTCCTAAGCAATTTACAAGCTAAAAGTACCTACATGGCAATGATGGCACTATGTCACAGTGAAATAGCAAATTATTACCTACGCATTGTTCAATAACGTGACAAAATCCTACAAGGTATTAAAAAATTAAATAAACATAGCGCAAAATGCAACTTAGTTCTTGGCATGTTCTAATTACGTTATGTTTCGCAATCTAGTATACAGTAGAATATTTTCCTTACGCTAGAAAATGACCTAACAGGTTACTTTTTTAGATAGCTTGACTGATTCTATTGTATTTTTTATATTATACATGTTGTAGTAGCTTAGCTTATTACTTATTTACAAACAAAAAGTGTATAAGTAGTATATCAGTTATCTGGTTCCCATAGTACAGGCTTTGCTTAGTTTGGGGCTAGATGCTGCTGTGTGAAATGTCCAGCATTATTTATTTCTTTAAATAAAAATCATTTACCTTAAAAAAAGGTACACTGATATTTTGTAACTACCAGACAAAATTTAAGGACCAGACTGAGTGGTTATTGTAAACCGAGCCGCAGTGGGCGGGGTTCCAAGAGTTCCAACTGCCGCGAGCAAGTACCTAATGCATTCTTAAGTAAATAAAAAGTTACATACCTAACCAACATAAGCAATCAAATCGGTGGCAGAATCCCTATGCGCCAGTTAGCTCAATTTTGTATCAATAAGCTATTATATTTTTGCAATCATTACCTAACAATATTTTACACTTAAGTCGTTGTTCTTCTTTTTTGGCTTTTTATATTTAAAAATATCAAATATATAAAAGCTACCTAAATGCTCCTTACCTTATAAAGGCACCTACTGAACATTCAAACTACGGATAGGTAGATAGGTATGTACATAGGAACTATATAAAATTCTATGGTATGTATGTATTACTCGTGAATGACAATTCTATTTGCGTCACGAGCAAGATTGATTGCCAAAACTGTACGTAAGTAATATACCAATGTTTTTTTTAAATATCCACTATTCGTACTTAGGTAGTCAGATTTTGCTACTCCATACGAGTCAGATTTTGAGGTAAGAATATCGAGCACATATATGTAGAAACAGCATTCATCTAGCAAGATTCTAATAATTCCCTGATATTTCTACAATATTAATTTTTATAATCCTAAACACTTCAACTTTTTCAAATGTTTCATGAATGAAATGCAAAATGGCCATTGGTATTCACTGCGCCAAGAAATTCGAATCTTGTAATATCTACCTATCCTATAACTTGACGGCAATAGTACGCTTATGATACAATTCCAGAGAAGCTATTGTTTGTACACAAAACACAGAATGATAACACAGCAGAGTCCCTACCAAATTCCTACCTAGTCATCTTGTAATAACTTCGATTTACTTATGAATTACTCTTCAAGCTTCGATATTAGAATATGCTATTGTTTACAAGAACCCATTGGCTATTTCTCAGCTTTCAGGTAGCTGTTACCTACCTACAGAAGGAAGTGTTGCAATGAAGAATTGAAACGATCACGACCTTCTATTAAATCCGTTTTACCTACTTAGGTACATTATCTACAAAACATTTTGCATTACATCGTCAGTTTGAAAAATTAAAAATTAGAAATTATACGTGCTCTATCAAATTGTTAAATACTCGAATGTTGATGAAAATAATTTCCATTATGAAATTACGCTTTATCGGTACCTACTTACTTTCACTTGAGTAGGTAAGTTTATGTCAGCAAGTACCTCAAAATTGCTATAAAATTAAATAGTAGGTAAGTAATGAATAGGTACCTATGTTTATAAGTAAGTATATAAAAAAAACTAATTTATAATACATCGATAAAGATGTTCTAAATAAATGAAGCCCATCTCACACAAAAAGTGTTAAGCAATATTGAAATTCACCATACGGCCTCTTCTTACTGAAGCGTGAACCGAAAGTGCGCCCGCGCAGTTTGACCTTCAATTCAGAGGAGCTAATAGTAGAGGCGTTCGCGAATCGCGAACGCCTCTACTATTAATACTCTTTGAATACGCTTTGCTAACTTACCATAACGCCATAACTAAACATAACTCTCCCGATAAGCTCTACCATTAAACGAATAGAACGCAGACTATTCACAAGTTTGGAAAACTCGTGATGCGATGCGTTGTAATTGACTTGTAAACATTGAAAGTGACACGTGAAAAGCAGCCAATTCAAATTGAGCCAATATCATCGTTACGCTTATGAAACCACTCACGATAATGAATTTCAAATATTGCATGGGTGATGTCACCTTGCATCGTCCGCCGAAGCGGGCGAGCAACGGCGCGGTGCTGCGCTGTACACGCATGGCTACCGACCGACCGCGCTCGGCGCTTGGGCAATGGAAATTTCCATCGCGGTTCGTTTGCTGGCACTCCCCCCTCGCCTCACCTCTCGTACCCCGCGGCGCGTCTACGTTCGCATGGTTACCGCTCCCTCATTATTTCCTATAAAGGGTTCCATAGAATCCAAAGTTCTTTTATTCCGCTCCAGCTTGTTATTGGCACAGCTTCTATAGATTTTGTATTTCACACCTCTAAGCAATACGGATTATCTCGGGGAAAATGTAGTTCAACGACTTGTAATTTTTGGTACAAAAAGTTGGCTTGCTGCATTGTTCTGCAAAAAGCTTGTAGCATAATATTACTGTTTTTGTATGCAGTGTGCTACCTGGTGTTTTCTGGGTATCTAACAATGAATGGACATTTTGGAGAATATTAAATTTTTTTATGATTCTTTGGGACCTCAGCGGAGACTCTATTAC
This sequence comes from Epirrhoe alternata, assembly GCA_963565295.1. NCBI lineage: Eukaryota > Metazoa > Arthropoda > Insecta > Lepidoptera > Geometridae > Epirrhoe > Epirrhoe alternata. The sequence goes on from OY751375.1 coordinate 10,706,603, forward strand.
TTTCCAAAGAAAAGATTTCAACGCGCTCGTCTTTTTGTTTTTATGAATTATTACCCGCACACACACGTGTGTTACGTGTGTGTGCGTTTAATCGTTTGACGTTTTTTAATTCCCTATCACAATAATGCCACATTAGAAGTATCTTTAAAAAGTGCCACTTTCTGTTAGTAGAGTTTTACAGAGTTTAACCAAAACTCAAAAATTCGAATTTGTTATTAACCGACTTTCTAATTTAGTAATAGATTGTTTTTATCCCATAATGAACGGGATATTAAATTTTCTCAACCATACCTTGTGTAATTATTGCTGCAGAAAGCCGAGGTAGCTTATACCACAACAAAAATACACGGATCAAGTCGAAAAATTCTCGGTCATTTCTCGCGCCGTTAAGGTAGATTGGGCGAAGATTAATCTAAATATGTTTTAGTCTCTCGCATTCTACCTTGCACTCTGACACTATCATTATAGAGCTTACTTTTGAATGGCCCATGTATCAGTACAGGTTTGCGTTTTATGCAATGCCTTGTCCTGTTTTATTTTTAGAGTTTAAATCGCATGGCGGGAGGTAATCGCATATCCGAAATGGAAGTTGCATTGTTTTGTTAAAAAATATTGAACATGTCTTTTAGATAAAATACATGATAAAGATTTATTATTCCACTCATAGCAGTGGCAATTTAAGAGCTTTGCTAAGCCACAAACATACAAACTGTAATTAAATCTATACCATCTGTATTTTAGCCGAAACATTTTTAGTCGTTATAGTCCTTTTCACGTAGGAACGGGTCCGTGATAAGGCGCTTTTATGTTAATGCCTGAATTAATTAAAAAGGAAATAGACTAAATCCTTTTTTATTGAAGTTGTAACACTAGATTTTATTTATTTCAAAATTTTTCATTGTTGTACAGCGTAAAACGTTAAAGTTATATGTGTCAGGGATACGTTCCTACGTGAAAAATACTATAGCTTCTTCTGATTTAAGGGATCGTCCTTGGCGGTATAACTGATGCATCCTTTTCCACTTAGTTACATCCAGGGCAGCCTCGTTGACTTCATTATACGACATGACAGCAACCTTCTCCTTCACTTGGCTCATATAACCAATCCTCGATCTTCCCCTACCTCTGCTTCCTTTCACATCGATGACCCTAAGATGATGTTCTTAATGAAACTGTCATGTCGTATAAGATAGTCGATAATTTTTCCACTTCTCATCTGACGAGGAAAGATGTCTATCGCAAGTTCTCGAGAATAGAAGAGGGAAAATGATCGACCATGTTGTAAGAAATGACAGTTTCATTAAGAACATCATCGTAGTGATGAGGAAAGATCTCTATTGCAAGTTCTCTCTTGACAATAGAAGAGGAATTGTTTATTATTATATTATTTTGTATCTGATAGTTGTTACTCTTTCTAAATTATTGTTATTTAAAGTTATTGTGCCGATTATTGAACTGTCGGTTTTTGTTTTTGCTAATATTCTACGATCATAGCTGATATTCCATAAAAATATTATTCATGCTGTCAGTAGGTACGTTACGTATCAAGTTAGTAGAGATTGTAAAGTCATTTTCAGTTTCCACCAGAGCCGCTATGTTGTTTACAAATCTTATGAATTTTATATTTTTCCGTTTAATGATTAATTTGATTTTTGTTATTTTCTTAATTACGAATTTCTTTGCTATTTTCCTAAATGCGGATTTTATAAAAATATTAAAGATGTGTAGTGAGAGTGAACACTGAACATCCCTGCCTTGTTCATGCGTACCAAATATAAATAGGCATTAGCCATTCGCAGACCAGTCCTTAGGAATGCGAAATGTCTGCATCCTCATTCCAGCTCAGAGGTCAGAAAAGTACCCTGGGATTAGATTTAATGTCTGTTGCGACGATTTTTGTTTTCTGACAACATACCAGATGAAAATAATGGGAATAAGGCATAAAAAGTCCTGAAAATAATTGAAGTATTTATTATTATGTATTTTTCTTTAGTCGTGCCCCTTTTTGCAGACATGTCTGGTAGAGATAGATGATAATCGATAAGATCGCCGATTGTATAGGTATCATGACTAAGTTATTTTAGTTTAATTAAAGGTCATCTGGAATTACGTAAAAAAATTAGAGTTAATAGGCACCTGGGTCGGCTCGCTCCATCGTAGACCTCATTATTTCCTGTGTAAGATTCAAGGTCAGGAGCCGACCCATTGATGACAGAAGGAAAGATCTGGATGAGTATAGCAGAGGGCCGGTGGAGTGTTCGAGGTTTAATATGTCCACCAGTAGGCCATCTGAGCTGCAAATGATGATAATGCAATTTATTAAAGGATTTTCGAAAGCCTTGCAACAGGTTCGCGCGAGTCGATGTAAAATGTCAAATTGTATTTGCGTTATCTGTCGATTCGATTTCTATTCTATTGAGATTTGTGACATGGCTAGGGGGGCTGGAACGCGTAGTGCGTACGCAGTTTAAAAGTTAGTGGGCCATCTAATTTGTTTCCGTTTTCAATGTCCAAAAAATCTGAAATCCATTTTTTTTTATTTTATCTCGCGTTTGGCCCACCAGTCGAATTCAGTGGGGACAAGCATACTACTTTTCTATCTATCATTGTACAACCATATGCATCCTTACAGCCAATAAGTACTACTATTATGTGCAAAACTGAATGCATAATTTCATGTGAGTGTGTAATCGTGGGTGGCTAGTACCTAGGTAGGTGGCGGATTTACAACGCGGCTTTCACGTACCTATTGTTTTCATTGCACTCGATATGCCAATGAGGCTCGTTCTTAGTACTGACTGTTGGAGTACCTGTAAACAACACGAGGTCACTCAAGAAGGCTCAATATTTTTGACGTGTCTCGTGTTTCAATGTTACGGTTGCTTTTTTCAGTTTGTATCCAATTACCAAAGTAGGTAATTAAATTTTTTTAGGCGACCAAGTAATTGACAGTTTTTTATGCACAGGATTTCAACATTTTCAACCCTTCATTTAACCTTTTTCATGATTATACATTTCATGTGATTTGTTGGGCGCCCTCAATAAATTAATAAATACTTACATTTTAGTGTAATTTGTTCGTTTAGTGTTAGTGTTTAGTGTGCCGTTTATCTATACTATAATATTAAAAAGAGGAAAGATTTGTTTGTTTGTTTGAAATGAATAGGCTCCGAAACTACTGGACCTATTTGAAAAATAATTTCACCAATAGAATCCTACATTATCCCCGATGAACATAGGCTATATTTTACCCCGGGGAAGTGAAGTTTTCCCGAGGGATCGCGGGTAACACAGCTAGTGCATTCATAAAGTTATCACCATCTTCCTGCCCTTGTCTCACTTTATATGTGATTTTAAAAGAAGGCTCTAGTAGTGTAACTTACTGAAAGACAAAGTTATATACTTACGTTTAATATGGGTACGTTCAATTTTTGATAGACGTGCTTTAGACTCTTCTTAGACGTTTTCAGAAGAATCTGAATGCTTACATATCTGAGGGAATGTCTACTGTTTCAATAAGTTGAGGTAAAATATTATCTAGTCTAGCAATCTTTTTGTACAGAATTGGTCATGGACTATGAAATAAATTCTAGAAATAGGATAAATCTAGGAAGTTTGTTAAAAAATATTATAATACAAAATATAACCTATACCATTCGACGGAGAACGAAACTGAAAAGTATTAAAAAGCAATACCTAATTTAACATGTAACAAAGGGCGACCTTATAATTGGAAGCGGTCTCATCCAGGTAGTCTTTGGATGGGAATTAAAATTAACTGATGAGGGCGGTGGAAATGAACAATATTCCAATAATTTTACAAAGCGAATAAACGTAAGGTAGTGCATTGAAAAATAAATACTTAGGAATACCAATTTAACTTGAAAAACGACGATAAGTATTATGTAATAAGTATATTGTGTTTGTTATTGGGCTGTAAAGACTGTACAAACATCACAATGATAAATCATATTAAATTGACTGTAGGTACTATGTCCAATAAAATCAATGCTTATTGAGGCTATCAGTAGCACAAAATAGCCGCACGAAAAGAAATGCTAAAATAATGTCAAGGCTATTTTGCAGTGTTCTCAATATTGCAGGCTATATATGTAGTTACATAACTTTACAAAATACACAAACTATCTATAGATAGCTCAATAGATCCATGACATTGCTAGAAAATTAGGTAAAATTGATGCACCCTTCAATAAAACTGCTTACCTTACTTTTCCAGTGACTTTAGAGGCACAAACTTATCAACTCTACGAAAAGCTCGGTACCTAATCAGTATTATGCGCAAGTATATTTATAAAGGTACACATACAACTTACAATCCATTGATCCCTCGACTTTCAATCCCAAGGTCGTGGGACCGAATCCCGGTCGTGCATCAATGGATTTTGCGTTTCGTAAAATTTATATGTGCTCTAAATTTTCACGAGCTCTGAACGTTGAAGGAAAACATCGTGAGGAAACCAGTCAGTATTCTTATAGGCGGCGATGGGCTTTCAACCTGTCACGTATGGAATACTAACATCTACAAGATGTGGGCATGTATCAAATATGTATTTGGACATGCCTCTGACTAACCCCTTAGACATCTTCAAAGGATCTGGAATATAAAAGATCTGAGAGATCTACCGCGCCTTGGGGATACAGTCGTGACCCTGTTTACGTTTTTTACACATACAATTCAAAAAGTGTGCGCTCCGTGTGTCTCTTCATGATCTGTCATGTTTAACTGTATGGTTTAGATTTAATTACTTAAAAAAACATCAAAAAGCACCAAACTGAGAATTACATTTTGTGCAAACTGCATGGTACGTCTAAGAATAAGAAAAAATGAGCCTTGAAAAAACATTGGCACGCTTCCAAATCCGGTTCTCGACCTTAAAAGATCCACATGGCTTTTGGATGTCACGTTTATGCATCGACGTTGTGCTGATATTTTGACAGTAGATTGTTAGAAATGAGGAGCAGTATGCTGTATGGAGCACTTGTCAAACGCCATGTACATATCCGAGAAGCTTATAATCGGCTGTGGTATAATTACGAAAAATCATGCGTAATTTATAATCTCCATGCCATAAAAATCGGTTCACGAGTGCCCATGGTTATCGCTGCCATCGATTCCTTGCCGGTGATTAGATAACGTGCCCTTGGCTCTGCTCTTTATTTTATGAAATTACCTACTAACGATTTATCGTTCAAATGCGAGAATAAATTGCCAATTACTCAACCGTGTTTTGCAATTTTTTCTCTGTAATTGATGTAAGAAACAATACTTATAATTTTATTATATTATAATAATAATAAAGTAATGGCACAAACTTAGGGAGGACTATACCCAGCAGTGGGTGAAGTTAGGCTGTGGATGATGATGATGTAAGAATGTCTAATAATATTGCATTATCATCAGCCCTTTAGTCATTATGCCCTTATTTTGTTCAGTGTGCAATGTAATTCATTTGTGAATTTACAGTTACATAATAAATTGAATAAATTAATATTAAATAATAATAAATTATTAAATAAATTGACCTGGATCAGTTGAGCTATCTATAGATCGTTATTACGACGATCCTTAGATAACTTGACTGATTCTATTGTATTTTGTAATTTTATGTACATATTATAATAAATTAAAACAAATTAATAACAAATTCTTATTAATTTATCAAAACAAGGTTACTTACCATTCATGGTTCCACCGTAGCACTAGTTCCATTCCCAATTGATTTGGCGTACAATGATTTCTAGGTATTACAATATTGAGTCAATTAGTTCAATCAGCTGAAACGCTAATGGAGCCCAAGAACCCACCTAACGAACGCAATTCAATAAACTTTAACAGGATAATATCGTTGAATCCCGTGATGAACAACCTCGCAGACGTATCATTGTGTTTTGGCGACGGAGACTCCATGTTGGTTGTAATTGGAGGTGCTAAAAACTTGAACAAACAATGGTACTCACTTACTTATTAGTGTGTAGTGTGTAGTTATAAGGTAAATATGGTAAATATCGCTTGTGTTTTCGAAAAATCTTGAGTTCTAATAAGCTTCGCTGCAATTTAAGACCCATTATTCATTACTTATCTCAATCTTTTTAGCAAGGCGTAACATATTTTCTGGATAAGGAATCCATAAAATATGTTATGCCTTGGATTCCTTCAATGAAAAGAGATGGCAACCGATTTAGATTTGGTGGTTAAGGTATTATAATAATTATTTAAAAAGTTACTATATACTTTTATTTGGTGGTTAACGTGAATTTAAATAATTATTACAAGTAATACTTTTCAGTAGTTCAGTAGACTCAAAATGAGTTTTGAAAAGTACGAATTCAAAACTCATTTTGTTGAGTCATAATGGCAACATACTGAAAAGTGACATAACAGGCTATTATTACAATGATGTAACTTGATTAACAAAGGAAAATCCCATAAACCCAAAGTTTACCAGATAATAAATCACTAGTTAAAAATATCAGAAACTTTAGCTCAGAATAGCTTAACAAATATTTATTACCTACAATAAAAAAGTCTAAAAACCCGACTGCAACAAAGCCAACTTTTGAGATTTTGCAATGCGTAGGTAGTAACTTTCCCGTGGTACAGTATCGCTACAAGTACGGGTAAAAATCTGAAAACCGTAGGTAGGTAGGTATGTACTACCTAGTTCCCGTGCTTCGGAGGGCACGTTAAATTGTCAGTCCCGGCTATTAAAGTCGTTAAGCCATGACGGAGGCCTTAAGGCGGCCTAAAAACTCCGTCACCAGAGTTGGCCAATGACTCATACGAACTTACTTACATTTCTCTGATTCATCCACAGAATTCACTATAGAGTTTAAAATTTCTTTGGATTCATTGGTCCGAAAATAATAATGGCAAGACGTCTTCCGGGTCAGCTAGTGGCGTCGATTCTGTTGTTCACTGACTAAACTTAATTAAAACTAAAACTGGCACGTTCTTATTTGGTCCTCACAAAAGACGAAAATGGCATGTCGTTGAAAGTGACATAACTAAAAGTATAATCAAAATGGCGCCTCTGAGCTTCTTTAGCAGCTGTTTTACACGGCAAGCAAAATGGTCTTGACTAAATCTACCCACAAATACTTCATTTTTACTAAAATTAAGAAATTTTAAGAATGCTACTGTAATAGTTCATTCCATTTTGGACTTTATCGTTAACGAAATAAGAACGAAGCCATTTTAGTTTAGTTAACTTTAGTCAGTGAACGACAGAATCGGGGCCAGTATTTAGTTAAATCACAAAGAAATATTTTGAAGTGAGCTTTCTGTGTCATGTGGGGTATCATATGAAAGGGCTTCATGAGCACAAGCAAACAGATTTTTAATTAATCAAAAACAACAGTTAATTCCCTGATTAATAAATGGGTCATGTATATACCTGTACATAGTTCAACCCAAACCTCTTGATTCCCTGATTGGGTACGATAGAGTAATGACACTGACCTAATACCACTCCCAGCCCAGACTACGTAGATAGGTAGGTACTCCTGCTTTAGGGGCGCGCCGAACATCATTTCATTAATAAAATTATTAGGTACCTATTAAGTATGTTGTTTACACAAACGTTTTCCGCTCTATCGTGCTTGGAAACTGAGTGGTGCTCAACTAAATCTCATCCTATAATAAAGCTGAAAGTTTGTGAGTTTGTTTAGATGTTTGTGTTTCAATCACGCCTAAACAAGTGACCGGATTTGGATGAAACTTGGAGTAGGCGTAGATGGAATAGCTTCTAGGCTATTCAAAACGTTGGTACTTAATACTACTTAATAAAAAAAATATGATTGACCATTTTCATAATATTAAGTAATTTTAAAGTGGAAATTGTCTATTTGGTAAATCAAACAATCTATTTTAATCAACAAAGGACTTTTATACTGAAAAGTCACGTTTCAGAATTGTAGTCCTCGAATTGAAAACCATGTTTTCGATAAGAATCGTGCAAAGTTATGACGGGTAACTAATTTCGTAGGATGTTATCATTCTGATAAGTGCATCCAAGTCTCATACACTTTTGCGGAAATCTGTGATATAACATGATTACATGCATAGGTAATAACCATTGCGAGGGTTTGGTTATCATCATCATTCCCTTGCCCTTATCCCACGCTTAGTGGGGTCGGCCCAGCATGTATTCTTCCTCCCTTCACTCCTATCGCTCGTCAACTTTTCGTCCACTCATTTAACTTTCATATCCTCTCTCACACAATCCAACCATACCTTCTTCGGTCGGCCTTCCTTTACTTGCATACGTCCCAGTGTTTCTATAAACCTACTTTATCATATTTTGTGGAGGTTCATAGGTACGTAAGTTCCGAGTAGGTGGATAGATTTTCATGCTTTATAATAATAAAACTAGATACTTTTCTATTAAGTTTTCTGCGAAACACCGTAAATGAAACGTTAAAGAACATTCGATCCGATATTTTCAATTCGCAGTAAAACTGGTAAGACTCAATTGAATTTCTTTACAATGCTCAATCACAGTGCGAGGGGTCTAATTACAAACTCTCTCATACAATTTCATACAAACCATACCAATTGCCACACAAGCGGTGCCGTATTTATAAGCTTAAGCGCCGTGTTGACACACGCGGTGCTCAAACCGGTTCAAAGCGGTTCGCGGCCGTTAAAATCTTGTCCGCTCGCTCGTTGTATTCGTAATAAGGCTAACACCTGCCTTTTAATTCAGATAAAACTCAAAAACTACGCAGCTTAATTCTGGTTGTTTTTAAATACTGAGCAACTTTATCAACAAATTCATGTTATTTTAATCGAAATTTTAGTTTTTATATGGCTTTTACACAAGAAGAGTTTCTAGCACGCGAGCGGCGAAAAATCATATGCGATTATCCCTCGGCAAAACTCGCCATTCGAGTCTCGCCTGCGGTTGTTTAGATTTTGACAGAACCTCGTAAAAAATACTACTTTTATACAGTAGAAAGCTTAGCGAGAATCGTATTCGAGAGGCGAGGCGCGAAGCATTTGTTTACACTAGGCGACCATATTATTGCATAGAAGAAATCGCCGCTCGAATGCGAGAAACTCTCCTTGTGTAAGAGCCGCTTAACTTCCTACGAAGTAGACTTGTCTAGAGACGATAAACTGATAATTGGTTACTGATTTTCTACAGCACTAACTCTCATGTTTTGGCCGTTTCTACAGAAAAAAAAAAGTTAATTTGCAACTAAGTGGAACAGATAGATAACAAAAAAAGGCACAGAGCTTTGACGCAGGACTAGTCTTGTAAAAGTATAAGTAAAATAAATAGGTACCATAAAAAGTTAAGCTATTGAGATCAAGTACTTACTTAGCAATACTGGTAGCGCTACATCTGTAGGCACTTTCACTAGCCACTATTTTTGGGACAGAGTATACCGGTAGTACTGTAATGCTTCTTTTTTTGCAATCTAGAAATAGTTTCCTATAAAACCGGACCAGTGCGAGTCGGACTCGCCCACTGAGGGTTCCGTACAAAGGACTAAGTAGCTACGTATAGCAGTGCAAACGGCTAGGTACTAGCTACATACCCCAAAGTGATTAGGTATAAGTAGGTATGTACAATTTACGAAGTGAAAATGATTTTCATTAATAAATATTAAACTTTATTGGAACAAATAAACAGTAGGTACATAAACATAGAAAGTCGATGATATCCGCAGAAGTATTAAACTGTGTCACACAGACAGAATTAAAAATCTGTTTAAGCTTGTAGCAATGAAGCTCTTTTATACGATACCCCCTACGGATAACTCCCTTCAAAATTTCGACCCCCATTACATTAGACCCTGTTTTCTTGGTGATTTTACTTAAAATATACCTACGGTTTTCAGATTTTTCCCTGTACTTGTAGTCTAAGGCTCCTTGGCCGTAGTTCTATGTCAACGATCATCAGATCAGAACCTACGATACTCCAAGCTGTTCCTCATGGCATACCGGTCAAGACTGCTTAATCAGCTCAAAAACGCCAAAAACCGTGTTACTGCGTTTTAGTGTCTGCACTGCAGAAGTATTCCCTTGAGAGTGTCGAAATACAACCATAACTAAATACTCAGGCCATAAACGTATCTTTTTTGCGTTAACTTAGAAGTTTTATTTTTCACAGCCTATAGGCACCGTAGATCTGATATGCTTTTAATTTCAACTCGATACCTCTACGCCTTTCCGAGATAAAGGGTCTTGACAGACAGATGGACAAAAAAATTATCCTATAAGGGTTCCGTTTTTTCCCTTTGAGGTACGGAACCTTAAAAAGTAAGCATACGTATATACATATATAGCAAGAAATACATGGCCAATGGCCATTAAATCAAGTTGTAAAGCCTTAAAGCTTTTAGATCTCCCTTAAATAGAACTCATAAAAGTAATCCCATATAGGATTGCATTGAAATGTCTTCAATAGCAATGGTCCACGTGTACAAAGGTCCATTCCCACGGGATGTAGAGACCTCGATAGACAAAGGATAGAACAGAACATGCCACCTCGACTTTTACGACTTTGAGTCTCACTAATATATTAGATGCAAATGTATTGGTATTGTTCTACAGTCTCATAAAATACTTAGAATATCCAGCAGACATATAGGTGCAAACTATGCCGTTATTCTAAGCATATGCCGCGCGTGTAAATACCAAAAGTTAGTACGTTTATGTACTTATGTAGGTACCTAATTTTGGTTACAATTTTCCGTTTGAAAATTCAAGTTACTCGTAAATGTGTTCAAACGAAAATTGATGGATAAAGATTTTTAAAGCAGCTGCTTATAAAAATGAATGAAATATAATAATTTTGTCGAATCGTCCTCTGAATGCTCTATTTCAGCTCATAACTCGATAGTTATAGAGATACTTTCAGATTAGAGCTTAGATCATTAGACGAGATGCGCCTTACCTTGTATTTCCTCTGCCAAAATGTACACGATTCCAAATCATTATTACCTACGTAACGTCCTATACGAAAGCAAGAGTGTAAAAATGAGGGTGTATTGTCATTTTTATGCATAAGTGTGTGTAAAATGCGTTTGTGTGCTAGCTACCTCGTCCCCCGCAAAAACCGGCAGGTTACTCGTCCAGTTCTAGTTTGTCTGAGATTCAGAGTCTAACTACCGCTACAATGGTATTCAACAAAGTGGCTCTCATACCGCATGCACACGAGTATTTCTATTTTCAAAAGATAAATGAAACTTCCACGAAAGAGTTTGATCTTTATTGTATTGGTAGATTAATTAATATGTAACTAATAAGTAGAAACAAGGAAATATTTGTTCAGACTACAGTTTTCCTTACCAAGTTTGATATAATACTTTAATACTTATAGGGTTTTACCCTGTCCATGGTTTGTTTACCATACGTTACAGCAGATACTCGTAATAAGAATTTAAAGTTACTTTGAGAACACTACTTAAACTTTTTAAAACTCACACGATTTAAACTCATTTTTGTTTTGAGTTTAAATGAGTTTAAATCGTCTTTAGGTAATAATTGTCATTAGGTGTCAGAATGCTAAATTAAGTCTTGAATTAGGTAAGTAGGTATACTTCTGTAACAATGTTTGCTCAATTAAGTTTTTATTTATTTATTTATAAAGAAGATAAATAATGATTTGTCTAATCCATGCTTGTAAAAACCAACAATCAGTATCCCCTTTTTCATAGAGGCTAGGCAGGCACAGGTATTCATGCCTCTTTGGCATGCGTGACGTATGAAACACGCGTTGCGCACGTGATGGCATCGTGCTCGCGACCACCGCGGAACTAACCCCGCGGTCTGACCAATGTAGAGCTCTGCAGTAACGTGACTATGATATGAACTGTTTATTATTACCTATAAACTACCTACTGCGCGGCTTCGCCCGCGTGGTCTACACCTATTCCAAGTTTCATCCAAATCGGTTCACCGGTTTAGGCGTGATTGAAACACAAATATCTAAACAAACCCACAAACTTTCAGCTTTATTATATTTTTGGGATAATATTATTATCCCATTATATATATTGTTTGGACAGGAGATGACATGGACTTGCGGAAAATAATGAAAAAGTAGAGTAGAATCGAGGGCAATTAATGAGACTTGAAGATTAAAAGTTCCTAAGGAATAATATACTTATATTCATATCTCTATACTTAGCTATTAAGATTTAAAAATCACATTTTTATGATCTTATTTTTTTTACAAGCACTATTTTCTTCAAGATTGTGCAGCAAAAGGCATTTGCGCACAATGTGTGCGGTGTGGGTAATAGGTACACCCACACTACTATACTGTAAACCTGTTCTATTCGCGATATTTGTCAGTGGCTTAGGAAGTTTAGTTCAGTCACAGAATTAGTTCAGCTCGGCATCTTTGCTCTCGTAATAATGTGGAGCCTGGAGCTCTTATTGTCTGAAAACCATCTTACCTCTAATCCACGAAAGCGACGTCACTTTTCATACGCAATAAAACTGTAAAGACCAGTTAGATTAGCAAGGTTTAAGGTAAAAAACCGGCCAAGTGCAAGTCGGACTCACGCATAAAGGGTTCCTTAACGTCAAAAAAACACGTTTTTTATGTGGGAGCCCCCTTAAATATATTTTAGGTATTCTGTTTTTTAGTAATTTGTTGTTATAGGGGCAATAGAAATATATCATCTGTGAAAATTCCAACTGTTTAACTATCACGGTTCATGAGATACATCCTGGTGACAGACGGACGTACAGTGGAGTCTTAGTAATAAGGTCCCGTTTTACCCTTTGGGTACGGAACCCTAAAAATAGTCTTCTGTAATCATAACTCATTCATGAGTTTCACTTTGTCTTCATCTTCGCCTAATTACCTACGTTGAATTGGGCTTTTCCAACACTCCTTTAATATAGGAAAAAAATAAATTGACAATGAACTTTATCGACATTAATTACCAAAGTAAATAATACAAATGAATAACGGAAATATGTAAAAATATTATAGGTTCTTAATACTCTAGCCTATTGTATCTATTTTACTACGACATTGTGAAGCAGATTGATAGGCTCATAATTATTATAATTCATTTCATTGATTGAAGGACTTACTTTGGGTTTATTGCGAATTTTTCGAAATCACAAAGCTTGGATGCGGCCAGCCGGGAATGGAACTGGGCACAGCTGAAAGTGATTTGAATTTAGAATGCTACAAGCCAAGAGAATCGAATAGCATTGCAGGTCTTTAGCGTGCCACTTGCGGGGCAAAAATTAAAAATACTTAGCGGGAATTAGTTTTCCTTGCATGTTTTATCTTTTCGCTAGTAAGATAAAATGTATGTATCACACGAGAGCAAAATAATTCTTGTGCTTTTTAATCCCTACACTCAGAATTCTTTTGTTCGGGATTCAAACTTAGCACTCGCAACAAAAACTAATTTTCCTCTCTTGTGGTAGTTGTGGTACTATGCACAGCATTGTACAGAATGAACTGCCTATGCGATTGTGCGAAGCTAATTGGTAAGTTAATGAAAGCCTAAGTATGTTTTTTCCCGGTAAAATCTTGTCAACAAACACTAAGCTTCATCTAGCTACTTTTTAAGAGATGCAAATGCGAAAGTTTATGTACAGTCGACATCAGAGTATGATGGTTTTTATGTCTCACTTTTCAATGAATTTTACAAATAAATTGTTTGTTTGAAATGAATAGGCTCCGAAACTACTGGACCAATTTGAAAAATTCATTCACCAATAGAATTCTGCATTATCCCCGATGAACATACGCTAACAATATATTTTATCCCGGGGACGTGAAGTTTTCCCGAAGGATCGCGGCTAATACCGCGGCGGACAGCTAGTAACTAACAAACTATATAATATCCTAAACTATTCGACGACTTCTGTGGCGCAGTGGGTGAAAGCCCGCTTGATACGCAGAAGGTTGCGGGTTCGATCCCCGCCACGGGATAAATGTTTGTATGACCTGCAAAAGTATACATATAAGTAGTATATCAGTTATCTGGTTCCCAAAGTACAAGCTTTGCTTAGTTTGGGGTGTCCCCCTGTTTGAAATGTCCAGCATTATTTATTTATTCATTGTCATCAAAAAAATATAAAAAAATCGGTGTTTTTATGCCTTAAATATGACTTGACGTACAGTACGTCAAAACGTGAGTTTTGCGAATATCACCTTAATTTTAAATCTAAAATTAAATCTTTGTAATTGAAATAATCTTCAGTGATTTAAGCGTTTCAATTTAAACACATGCGTTTACATAAGCACCAAGGAAAATGAAGACCACAGTTATTTTTCCCAGCAGCGGTGAAAACATGTTAACACTAGTTTCAATTATTTTTCAAGCAACGAGGAAACTGTTATGAAACTTTTCCATTCTATGAGTAGCCAAGGCATACCTTGTACGGCATTAGGCATGATTTCGCATTGCACTTGTGTGATTATAAAAATGATGTAGGTACCTTACCTACCGATGTTAGTATCCAACTATCCTCAGCACTTTTCGCGCGTCTAATTATTATTTACAATATTATATATATACCATTATTATTTTATATCAAAAGTACCCTAAACCGACGAGCATGTATGAAGAATGTAATGAGAGTGAATGAGGCGAAAGTTGTGTGTCAGGATCGTAGCGACTGGAGATCCGTGGTCTCTGCCTACCCCTTTGGGAAAGAGGCGTGACTTTATGTATGTATGTATTATTTTATATTATTTTTTTGCAATATTCTTCTTGATTATAGTTTTCATATAATCGATGCAAACATCAATAAACCACCATAATGGTCCATCGGCTGTCTTACTGCCTGGCCAAGTGTCCATCCCATCTCAGATTTATGATAGAAATAGCTTCTGCGCGTGGCTTCGGCCGCGTGGTACGAACATTTTGAATAGCCTATAATTATGCTATTCCAGGTCAATATCTATACGCCTATTCCAAGTTTCATCCAAATCGGTTCACTGGTTTAGACGTGATTGATACACAAACATCCAAATATCCAAACATCTAAACAAACTGAAGTGGGAAGTGGGATGTTTCGATTTGTTCGATGAAACTTCATCTAAGTAAGGTAGGTATACTCAAACGACTGATAATTAAATTTTCTAAAATGTTACAGTTTATGTACTTATTAATGTACTAGTCATTGCCCTATGAAAACTCAGCATAATAGGGAGAGACATCAAAATATCGGTCAAGGATTCGTATTTTATTTACTCTAGATTCACAAGGTTCTTCTAACATGGAATATAGGTTACCTAGTTTCCCATCACAATCGTTATAATAAAATGAAAGTGAAACATTTATTTGTATAGTTTTTTGCAAATTGATAAGACAGACAGGTACCTACTCAATTTGCACGTAAACTGCACTTAACTGATTATTATGATTTGCTGTTTATAATATTTATGATAAATTGATAAACATAAATATACATATTGATGATATATTGATAAATTGATAATGTATTTCCGGGAAATTGCGATGTATGATCGTATGCCTAAATAGGTTGCCTCCTGGCCCAGTATAAATCATATACAAAGATCGAAAATCCTTAGCATTATAATTGTTAAATCTATATCAATAGCATGTTAATACTAGCTAACTTTGAGGACCTTCATATCAACATCAAAGTAACTAGGTATATCTTATAGGTAATTCACAATATAAGCAAGCAAATAAACACACTCTCGTAGTTTCACTTTATGGGAATGTCCAAACCATAATCAGGGGAAAATTCGGTAGCATGGCGCCACTTAGGGGAGGTGGCCAGACAGTTACGTCACTACATTACGAAAGGATAGATCAGTGACATGTTAATTCATATAACATAAGTAAAAGTATTTTTGTGAAACGAACTAATAATCTGAGGCCTACTCATGATGTAGATTAAAATTAAACGCCATTTACACTATTTATTATCATTCTGGCATACCATTCTTGCCTCTTGACAGAATTCTCAGAATATTATCTTGCTCAGTTGAGTTCGAGGCAAGAAGTTGCACCCACTGCTGTGAGTTCATCCGACCATCGGGCGGGTGGTCTGCCTCGTGGTCTTTGTCCACCACTACTTAATCGCTGTAGTCCATCTTCCATCTTTCCGTCAAAATGTCAAGAATTGTATGCCAGAATGGTATTGTGTAAATGGCGAAGCGCTTGTAGTGTCTAACCAGTCTAACGCCAAAGTTAGGCAACGTTCTGAAGTGACCGCCAGTGGCATTATATTCTGAGCGCTTCCGTGCTTCGGATCGGAGGTCACATTAAATTGTAGGGCCATGACGGAGGCCTTAGGGCGGCCTAAAAACTCCGTCACCAGAGTTGGCCACTGTAAGTTCGTATGAGTATGCGAACTTACTTGGATTGGCGCTTCTGTTAGAAGCAATACGGCAAAGCAAAAATAAAATATCACACTAAATGTACTATGTATGGTATGTATTGCAACATAAATTCATGTACGAGTATATAACAATCACTCTATATATTCCTACTATTTGCCGAACTATTCAGCAAACTATTATTTGGATCGAAGATGACAGGCGAATACAGGCATAAAGCCCTCTACTCTACACGTTCGTGACCGTCGGCGTTCGTCTATCATCGGCGAATATGTAGAGGCCCATTAAAATTTTAAATATATTTTGGTCGCCGTGTAACTCACAGACAACGGGGGATAAGATACTAACCTAACCGTTTCCGATCGTTGTAAAGTAAACTCAGTCGGCTGTGAAATCGTCTGTTTACAGAGATTGGATGAGACATTACCTCACACATGATTGGAAACAATGTGAGCATTATAGTGTGATTATAGTCGTATCTTGGTAAGCAATTATCTCAGAATGGCTCTCATCTTGTCATAATTGGCAACCTTGGATGTCAGGTTGAGGAAGTAATGTCATGGTACGATGATCTGACACGATGATACGAGAGAGAGATGATGGTAAATATATTTCACACTATAATACAATATAATACAAACTTTATTAACTTTATCTCACAAAGGTCAGCAAAAAAAACCTCTAGGTCACACAAACTAACAAAGGTCACTAAGAAAAGCGGGATATACACTATATTAAGCAGCAGAAGGGTAGATTTGGGTACCGAGTATTGGAATTTCACTTAGTAAGTAAGTAAGTAGGTAACCACTATTCGACACGGATGATTAGTTGGCGAAATAAATACAAATAAGTAATTATTTATTTTTTTACACACAGAATTAATTATTCTAATTCGTAATACCTACTCGTATTCGTAAATGTATGAGAATCAGTTGTTAGGTAACAACTTAATCAGATCTGACTGGTTTATTGTTTATTTTAGGTAATAAGTAGGCACTTACATTATTCTTGCAAACGTAGCATTAGCAATAATATTGTTATTAAAAAAAGAAGTAAATTGCAGAATCTAATTATCCGTAGGTATATCTGTTTAGTTGTAAAAGGTAGGTACTAGGTAATTTCCAAGTCCCAGAATGTGTACATTCTGTTAGTTTTATTTATCTCATTTGCGTTATTTATTATCACGACTTTCTCTTACAGATGCCAAGTATAGAGCCATCTCGTGATGGATTTGCCGATCTAAATATAAATGAAGATCACCCTGTATTTGTAAACACGTGCAAAACCTATACATCATGTTTAATCTGTTTGTTTAGCTACCGTATTATCTCGAAAGTTCAATGGTATTCTACCTTCTACGAGTTTTAGGTAAAACCTGTTAGTAAAAATTATGTTTATCTCCTGGAATCATTTAATCTTATATTGAAGAAATATCTACAAGACATGCTAGAACTAAAGGAATTTAAATAACTCAATTAAGATTGAAGCTTGTTAAAGCTTCTTTTGAGTTTTCCTTCGATCAAGAAGAGTTTTCAGTATCATAATTACTGATTTTCCGAGGATTTTCTTTAGCAAATTATTATTTTCAAGGGCACAAATATTCTTGTAAAGCACGTGTCTGATTTGACATGAATCTAATATCCTGCCCAGGTTCAATGCTAAATCCATGATCCTGCCTGTCTGCCTGCCTGTTACATATTTTTCTGTGACAAACATCATGTTTATGGTTGGTTTCACTGGGTTGCAAGTAAAATGCGCTGTTCTACACGTGAATTACTAAAGATATTTTTATAATACATTTTAAAATGTAAATATTTACTAAACTATGACAGCTAAAACAATATCATAGGTACCTTGTCAAGGTATTTACGTTGTTATTATAATTATATAGTTATTGCGCTTCGCATTTTCACAGCAGGAATAAAATTTCCTACACTTACATAAACACGAGTCCGCATTTCGCAACACTGATAACCGAGTTGCTGCATTATTGCTTCCACGTAGCAATTGTAAATTTTTACTTTCATTTAGCAAAAAAACATCCTAATAATTTCATTTTAAGCTTACTGAATTTAAGAATTGGGTTCAATTAAAAAATATGTAAGTAGGTACTTACTTACCTAATGTTTTTTTTTGTTTTGTTATGAAAATCCCGAAGAAATAGGTACAGACTATCCTTTCAATAATTGATTGTCGACGACCTCTGTGGCGCAGTGGGTGAAAGCCCGCTTGCGACGCAGAAGGTTGCGGGTTCGATCCCCGCGGCGGGATAAATGTTTGTATGATCTGCAAATATTTATCTCGGGTCTGGGTGTTTCTATGTATAATATGTATGTATTTACAAACAAAAAGTATATAAGTAGTATATCAGTTATCTGGTTCCCATAGTATAAGCTTTGCTTAGTTTGGGGCTAGATGATGCTGTGTGAAATGTCCAGCATTATTTATTTATTTATTGTTGTTTCTTGTATTACTCCATTCGAGCGTGGATGTTGTGTGTGTGCTCGGATGTAGCTGCGGTGCGATTGGTTGAAGCGGCGAGGGCCGTTAGTAAATCGTTATGCAACATGTCCTAAAATATCAATAAAAGGTGAATTTTGAGGTGAAAACATAAATCATCTTAGGAATTGAATTGATACGGTCAAACGTCTATTTACAACCCAAAAATGAGGCCTTGTCAGTTTGTGTAGTTTAAATTAAACTGAATAATTCGCCTCTAAAATTCTCACTAGCTTTAGCCTTTCGGGCCACTAGTTTTAGATCAACATATCAAAAGACAATACGACTACGATTTTCTTCTCTACTTTTGACTGAATTTCAGTTTTGTCTAAGTCTGCCTTTTCAGAGGTTTAGACCGAAAAGGTAGGTAGGTACCTATAATAGCGAATAAACCAGTTATGAGGAGTAGAGTCATCATAGGGAGTAGGGTATTTTTTTATTTTTAATACTTATAAATACCCTATAGTTAGCATATTACACACATTAGGTAAAACATAAACAACACTAGCAATACAACACTACAACACTTGCATGATAAATATGTTGTTCACGAATATTAGTTACCCAGCAATGATCACTGTATATTGCTGCTCGAGTAGATCAACTACTTTTGATGTTTGTGGTGTATAGAATTTGTGGAAGATTGTAAATGGTCATCAATTATTGTCGCTGACTGTACCATCAGATATTTCCTGGTAGTAAACCAGTCATTTGAAGAATCTATGGCAGTGTCATGGCGTGCGTTTCCGGTGTACCAAGGCCGCGGTTATTCAGTGTGACGGAACATTGTTCCTACTGGGCTGAGTTCGCCTACAAGTCCCCGTCATTAGAAACCATTGAAATTCTCATAGACAATACCAGCAAGAAATAAAGACCTATTGAATGGTATGGAGGATTTTCTGAATAGATCTAGTACTCAGTGAAGTATTTGTTTGTTAATGTAAATTAAATGGTTTTAGAATACTAACTTTGAACCGTGTAAAATGAACATCTTCACAACCTCTCGCATTTTCTTTACATTATTTTCGTTCTTATAAAACAGATTTTTTACCAAATTGTCAATAATTCCCAAACAGTCGTAAATCCCAAGTTTTATTACGACTATTGTTGTCTAGAAAGAAAACCACCTGTTATATACTTATATAACTATTGTTATTCCTACCGTTATTTAAACCGACACCGCATATCTTAAAATTACACCCCCTGTTAGGAAACATGACAACAATGTGCGGCTAAAATATGGCGTACAAAGACAATAATTCATCGATCTGAAATACTACACTGTCACGCACGTTGCAATTCTATAAAGTGTTGTAGAAGTTTCAAATTTCAATGCGCTAACAACTTGTTTGTTTACTCAACTCTGAAAACGCATAAACAGCGACTAATCCGTACTATAATATTATATTTGCAAGTGGAGCTAAAAACTTGTTTGGTTTGGCAGTCCTGGGCGAAAGGAAAGAAAATAACACGTTTCTCACAAGCGAATAACCTAACACTGTATGTATACAAACGGTAAAGTAAAAATAGACGTGCCACATTGGTTTTTGAATCTTGTCCAAAGTTTTTGGAGTGTCTACTATTTATGAACGTGAAAAAAGTACATGAATAGTCAATTTATAATATAGAAGAGAATCTCTAAACGCGACAGACCAAATAAGACAGCGTGAGACACATTCAGAAACTGAAATAAAGAAGATGTTGAACGTTGGAACCTCAAAGCCATTTCAAATTAAGTTGGTTCCAAGGAGGCACACAGCAATAATAGACCTCAGGCGGAAATCTCGCATGACTGGACAGGGATTTGTTTGGTTTTTGTCTCACCGTCCCCCACCGGATCGCTGATTTTTTTAAGTGATAAATTGTCATGATCCGGACTCATTTGTAAGGTTTGCCCTTCATTTCAATTTAGCCAAGAACAGTCTTCAGACAGGACGTGTGAATTGCTGCGAATAAACTGTTGGGTCACTGCTTAGGCTTAGGTACTGCCTACATGAAATGCCAATAGGTACTCGTAGATTGATGTAATGAAATTTGTGATGATATAGGCTTCCTCTAATTCTAGCTTTCTTGTGCTCAGTGTATTCTAGCTATACTGTTGTTTTCATAAGAATATTTATTCTGTCGCATTGCTTTGAGAAAAAAATATGCTTTAGGTAAGTACCTTGATCTTTTTTTATTCAACACCGGCGGTAACAGGGCGTGTACTGTTTTCAGTAGAGCTACAACATATTATTCGGTATTTTCATCTATTTTGTACTACATTAGTCGACTGGATCGTCAGGGGCTTTCAATTCAAGCAATGAACGCATTCAAGTCAACGACAAACGCACGCATTGCATGGTCGTGAGAATTTCCCCATTTACGCTCAAGGAGCTCAATCACAATCTAAAAAACAAATTATAGCTCTGTCTTGTGTTTGCACGTGCCACATATAGGTATCATAGAGACCTTGGCTTATATCAAAATCAAAATTATTTATTCAGAACAAAGTACATAGAAAACATTGATTACAATAGAACGATGAGAACTGCAAAAGTTTAATAAACTGTGTAGCAGTCTCAACGCCACCTCCTTGACATTATTACAACATAGTTCTGAATGAAACTATATGTGTGTATCATTTAACACTATAGAATAAACTAATTTTAAACTAAAACTAAAGATATTCAAACAAGAAATATATGAAAGTTAAAGAGCAATAAGTAGGTACAGTACATCTTAAGGTTAAAGATATTGAAATTTTAAGTGCATATATTTATGCAGCATTTGTGTGTATTGTGTGTATGTGTGAGAGTGAATGTGTGTGTGTGTGTGTGTGTGTGTGTGTGTGTGTGAGTGAATGTGTGTGTGTGTGTGTGAGAATGATTGTGTGTGTGTGTGTTTGAGAGTGTGAGTGTGTGTACCCGTGTATGTATGAGATACACGTATGTGTTCTATTTTAGTTATTCAGGAATTTTTAGCATGTCTTCTGTCTCTTCATAAGAGAGAGTAAGCAGCCATTTTAGACATTTTATTTTGCAGTTATAGTTTATAAGGGGGTATATATTTAAAATTTTGTTAACTTTATTATATAGCTGAGAGCTTAGATAGTGAAAATTACGACCTGCCAGAGCTGTCCTACGTGTTTCGATTTTACACACTTTATCTGAGCGTCTTCTACTGACGAGTTTTGCATCGTAATTCAGTTGGGTGTGCTTGCGAAGAACAGTCGCCAAAATAAAGAGTTGCCTTACTGTTAGGACTTCACAAAGAGAGTAGAGTAAGCTAGTGGGATAACGCCTAGGTTTGGAGGTCATAACTTTAAGAATCGATCTTTGAGGTCGTTCCATTCTC
This sequence comes from Epirrhoe alternata, assembly GCA_963565295.1. Classification (NCBI taxonomy): domain Eukaryota; kingdom Metazoa; phylum Arthropoda; class Insecta; order Lepidoptera; family Geometridae; genus Epirrhoe; species Epirrhoe alternata. The sequence continues at coordinate 10,728,760 of OY751375.1, forward strand.
AGCATTGATCCTTTAAAAGTTCCACCCCATGCTGTTATGCAATAAGATAATATGGATTGCACCAACGCGAAATAGACAGTTTTGAGGCAGTCAAAGTCGGCAACACATCTCAAACTACAGAAAACATAGATCAACTTACGAACTCTGGATATATATAGGCTTGTGTGTTGATGAAGTGATCGAAAAGAAAAACTGAGCTATGGCCTGTCTCATTATAGATTTTGGACAAGGGCTCTATAGTTTTAGGTATAGGTAGTGACATTATTAGAAATACTATAAAATCTATTCTAATATAAAAATACAATGAAAGGTTTCTATGTATAATCAAAAATGCACTAATTCACAAGCTTTGCTGAACCAGAACCAAGAATATAGCTATGATGCGGTATGCGAACCCAGCATTATTTTACCAAATATAGTATCGCTGTCTTCTTGTAACGTACCTACGTTTTGAAATAAATATGACTACAATTTCAATTTACACAAATAGTTACCTACATAATTAATATTTACAAGTCAACTACCTACCTACCTAAGTCGTGATGGGACACTTTGAAGATTATCACTATGATCGTTTAACACACAGACATTGCGACGACGTAGAGAAGATTAAGAGGTGTGTCTATCGAGGAGAATGGGCACCATGAAAATGAAACTTGCGGAATAATAATTAATCATCAGCTGTCCGTCGCGGTGTCATCCGCGATCCCTCGGGAAAACTTCACTTTCCTAGGATAAATTATAGCCTATCAGGGATAATGTAGGATTCTTATGGTGAAAGAATTTTTCAAATCGGTCCAGTAGTTTCGGAGCCTATATAGCCGACAGAGGTTTCGGTAACGGGTCTAAACTTAAAAATAAGAGTACAAAAATAAGCCGGTGTCATCACATCACGTAACAGGTCACGTGTCACACGCATCAAAAACAAGTAGGTAATAAATCAAATGGTGTCCCCAGTCCCCATACAGAAGTCGTAATTTTTTACTGTATACGGTCTAGAGCGAATCCGAATCTCACTTGGCGAGTTTTAGTTATTAGATGTAGTGAGCCACTACGTCATTATTATGTTCCTGACTTGTTAGAGGCTCGTGACTTGGAGACAATACACATTCTATTGTCGCAACGATCACAGTCTGATTAATAGAATCGTGCCTCAATTGTTGACGGTAGTTATTTGTCCTGTATTAACACGTTTTATTACTCGTGATGGAGATCACGGGTTAAACGACATCAATAATTTGTGCCTCTACAAGTAAAGTTTTAAAAATCAACTTACCATATTTTGTAAATCTTCATTTTACTGCGAAGTCACGTCACGTGCATTATGTGCCCAATCACGCATATAAATAATAACAGATCACGATTGACGACCTATAATTATGTCATTTGAAAGTATTTTTTTCAACATATGGATGAATGACATGATATATTTTAAAACATAATTGTGTAGTATACCAAAACTACATCGAGGTACCTACCTATCGTCAAAGTATCACAGCACAGTCCCGCCCTAATACTTAGAAATCGAATCGACACAAGATCTAGATAATGCATGTGCATGATGCCTTGCTGAGGCTTCTAAATTACTGTCGTTCAATGGGTCTGTTCGAACTGTGAAGGATTGCATAACTTTACTCGAAGTGAGTCTTACAGAAATTATATATTACAGTCAGCCATGTGCTGAAGTAATAATAACTGAAGTCTCTACGTTTTTAGTGTTTTATTATTTTGACAGGCGTATCCAATTTCAATTTCAAAGCCTTTATTTTACTGAGAATTTTACAATTTGCACATTAGTCCGGCTATTCCTCAGCGTGTCCTGTCGACACATAGGCCTCCTTTAAACCGCTTCCACTCTGATCTGCACCTTGTGTCCCAGCCACAGTGGTCCTGCAATCTGTTTAATGTCATCCGACCATCTTTTTAGTTGTCTTCCTCTCTTTCTTTTGGTATTGCATCTTGGGGTCCACTCTCTCTCTCTCAATATGTGACATCTCTATTTTAATTCATTGCGTAGGTATTGCTTATTTACACATCGATACTTTTAAGAGATATCAAGCATCTTCGAGACGAGCATGCTATGGGACCGTGCTCGGCAGTCGACCGACACAGCTTTGGCAGTTGTTTCTTTTCTTATGCATTACCAATAATGGTTTGTTAATGGTTTTATTTCAGAAGAGCTGTACCCTCTTGATTTATCGTTTAAATGAAAACCAGTTTCATCTGGTTCTGAACAATGGCTAATATTTAGGTGCAAGCAATACTGATCTTTCTTCCTAGGACATAGGGCCTTAACTCGTACCTCTGGCGAAGTTTGCGATTATTGTGAATAAAATTAGGGGAACCAGGTTGCAGGTTGCATGCCCTTATAAGATCCATGAATCATTTATTTAAATGGGCAGTTGCCGTTGTCTCGACTCCATAATATGGCGACGAGATCTTGCGATATGGAAAACGGAATACTAATTCCGTCTATCTTACCTACCTACTATCGTAGGCAAATATTAAGTACTTTTGTGTTCAACCACAATTTTGGAAAAAGAATACCTGCGGTCAACAAAATATTTTAAAAGTTCCCTAGATGAGAGTTTTGAATTTATGGATCTTCATGAATTTTAGAATTAAGGAAATTGCCAAATTCAAAATAATTTTATTGTAAAGTATTCGCGATAATAGACAGAAAATAAGGACAAGTCTCATAGAGACCTTTTCCCTAGAGACTCCTCGAAACTTGACCTAGGTATGATAATAACCAAAAGCTTTTAGTTACAAAGAAGTGACTAAGTATAGGTATTAGTAACTTCTTAAAGGTTTAATAATTTTATCATTTAACCTCTAAGTCTCTGAATCATTTCGCTATTATACTGGAATTATTCAGCGAATTTCCTACTCACGGTGTTCCACACCACACAGGTTTGCAGGATATTTATAATTTCCCAAAATAGTTTTAACACGAAGAACTACCGAGCCCCTGTAACCATTGCCAGCAGTCTACGTAACATCATTTTAGGGCGAAATGTGTGCGTTTTTAATATACCTTGCGTATAGGGAAAGTATCTGACCAATTTCAATTCAATGTAAATAGATAATATATTTTTTGTTTCAGAAACCTCAATTGCGGCCTATGATAGCCGAATATGACCCCAAGAAAAAAGGTGTCAGAAATGATTTGTCAGACCTCGTCATGGTCAAGTAAGTGTTTAAGTTCCTATACATTGAGAGCTGCCTATCAAATATATCCTAGCTTTGACTCCCCGTTGTATGTTGTTATTAATTACATCAGTTTAATGGGTGCCGTTCAGATCAAACTTTGTTCTTTGCTTAGATTTTTTTAGAAAAATAAAAATCAACATAAAGCATGTTCACAGCTTCGTCATCTATTAAGATCAGCAAATTGAATTTTATTTTGAAAATGCACAGATTTGTCGTTAACTAATTTTATAATTTGACATTTTTGTTCAACAGGAAATTGAAAGAAAAATATATAAAAATAATTTAGCAAGTTTATTGTCGTTTGTCGATAGCCAGCATTCGATTGGCATCTAGAGGCGCGGGGCCGCATGGTCCTGCGCCGCTCTCCGATAACTTACTGAAAATTTTATGTCGTGGTATTTTTATATTGTATGTTGACTGTTAAGTATTCGCTCCTTAAAACGAGTTAAAAGCTCGGCCCGCTACGGAGACGATCCGGGAAGACGTGCGCTGCTTCCACGAGGTTAAAGTCGTTCGACGACCTTGATCATCTTGCAATGGACTCATACACCGGTACATCATTCCATTTTTATGGTTTCTATTTTGTATATCATTTGTATTGTTTGGTAATGGTAAAAATATAAGAGCAGCGCAGGGCAAGCGCCTCGGCTGGGCTCTGCCGGGGCCTTCTCCCGCGCGGCCAGCGCCATCTCTGTTCAGGCTCGGGATTGGCTCCCAACACGCTACATTTGTACAAATTTGATCTAGCTTTATGCATCTCAAACTATTCACATTGGAGCCCGTTACCGAGTAATGTATAGAAAAATCCCAATCAAAGATTTTTCCTGCGTATAAAAAATCTCTGAAAATAATCCTATCATGGCAATAAGTAAGATTGATCATCCAGCGTAAAGCTGTATTGAATTTAGCGTGTGAGCCAACCTTTTGTAAATGCCGAGTCTTAACAGAGTGCCACGCACAACTAAATATTATTTTGTATATTGTTTTGGAGACCATAATGAATGTATCACACTCTACACAATGACACTCACACAATAGTAATGCAGCTATGTTCTAGTAACCAGTAAAGTTAACTTACAAACCGCGTTTAATGGAAAATGCCACAGAACAGTCCGGGGGTAGAATCATTCAGACGCGACACATCTCACACCTCGTTTCACATTCAAGCTTGACAATGTGGCGCTTGTCTCGATTTACCGCTCATCATTACCTACATTGTGCTTTTTGTGTTTTTATACTACACTTTTGAATCCACTCACTTCTAACCTATCTACTTCACTTTAGTAGTAGTGTTGCGTTAGTACTTACAATGTCTATAACAGTGTTTGGGAAATATTTTACAGATACAAAGTTGACCCAAATGAGATCCCGGTGGAACAACAGGCAGGGTCCACCCTGCCCCTTATGGAAATCCCGGGTCGGGACATTGAGGCCGACGAGGACTACAACCCCTTTGAGCACAGAAAACTGGCACATCCCACTTCGTAAGTACCAAATATGAATGCTGAACAGATTACGTGTGAGGGTTTAAAGATAGATCTCTACTCTGGACAATTGGACATACTTATGTACCCACTCTTCAATTTTCAGTCAGCCTTATGAAATACCGACTGATTTAGTTTGATATTTAGGACGATAAAGAATTTAATTGGATGCGTTAGTTTCTTTGTTACAATACAAATTGTTTACGTCACAGATTTGTCAAGAACATATTTATTACCTTTTCAGGGATATGGACACCCTCATCCATCTGCTAAAGGGCTCACTGGGCAGCGGCATTCTTGCTATGCCTATGGCCTTCAAGAATGCTGGCCTCTTCTTTGGCTTGGTGGCCACCTTCGCGATCGGTGGCATCTGCACTTACTGTGTGCACATCCTAGTGAAGACTGCCCATGAGCTTTGCAGGCGGATACAGAAGCCCTCACTTGGCTTCGCTGAAGTTGCTGAAGCTGCTTTCTTATCAGGGCCTCCTGCTGCGCACAAGTTTTCCAGGCTTGCAAAGTAAGTGCTAACTTTTGAGAAACCGTTCGGTCGGCGTCAAAACTATTCTACCACGGTTAGAGTACGTACCTAAACTCGAACGATATAATGCAATTATTTTGGAGAAGATACCGTCCGTCCTCGTTTTGTCCTTTATAATGTTGACGTACATAGTCAAGAGCACAAAGTGTAGGTATAATGCCAGAACCTGGATGGTTTTACTGCACGTGAAGAATTATTATAAAATTAATGCATAGGTAGTAGTATCATTACTCTTGGAACATAATAATTCCGTGTCAGATCAGAAACATACATAATTATCAACAACTCACAAACCACCGTGCCATTATTGTCAAACATACGCTATTGGCTCTGACCAAAACGTAACATTAAAATTAAATAGGTTTAGTAATTGAAGTTCACCTTTCAATTGCCTTGTTTCAGGGCTATGGTCAACTGGTTCCTGGTAATTGATCTCTTGGGATGCTGTTGTGTGTACATCCTGTTCGTGGCTAAAAATGTGAAGCAAGTCGTCGATTTCTACGCTAGAGACTCCGACTGGCACGATATCGACGTCCGCATCTACATGGCTAGCCTGCTGCCTATTCTTATTGCCATGAATCTCATCAGAAACCTCAAGTATCTCGCCCCGTTCTCCATGATCGCAAATCTATTGGTCGGTACAGGAATCGGGATCACCTACTACTATCTATTCCAAGATATTCCTAGCGTGCACGAAAGAGACGCCTTTGGTGGACTCGAGCGTTTGCCAACTTTCTTCGGAACTGCCATCTTCGCTCTAGAGGGCATCGGTGTTGTGATGCCTCTAGAGAACAACATGAAGACCCCCACCCACTTCATCGGCTGTCCCGGAGTACTGAACTTTGGCATGGCCTTCGTGGTCTCCATGTATGCCTTCACTGGATTCTTAGGATACCTTAAATACGGAGACAATACTGCGGACAGTATCACCCTGAACTTACCGCAAGACGAAGTGTGAGTATTATGCATTTACCTTAATCCGCGTAGACGCTACTTGTACACACCTCAGGCGCGGTCCGAGGGGGTGGTCACGGGGGACATGACCCCCCCCCCCCCCCCAAAATCGTACACGTCCAATAGTAAAATCCTGTTTATAGTGCAATAAAGTGTATTATTAATTAGTGTAGTGACCCCCCCAAAATTTCAGTAGTGACCCCCCTCCCAAATTTCAGGCTGCGACAGCGCCTGATACACCTCGTTATAAGACGGTTCAAAGTGATTTCAGCGTTCCTACTAAATAAATGATCTTTGACTTAGACTTTGATAGGTACCTAAAATGCTGCAGAATAAAACATACCCAATTCAACAGAATTACATATTATTACATAATAATAACAATTATGATATTTACTTATTTTCAGTTTGGGCCAGAGCGTTAAGCTGATGATTGCCGTCGCTATCTTCTTCACGTACAGTCTCCAGTTCTACGTGCCCATGGAAATCATCTGGAAGAACGTTCGTCACTGGTTTGGAGCCAAGAAGAACCTAGCCGAGTACAGCATCAGGATCGGTATCATCATAATGACTCTTTGCATTGCTATTGCCATTCCGGACCTTGGACCTTTTATCTCTCTCGTGGGCGCCGTGTGCTTGTCTTTCTTGGGTCTGATATTCCCATCCGTTATTGAAACTGTTACCTACTGGGACAAACCGAACGGACTCGGACGTTGGAACTGGATCTTGTGGAAGAACTGCTTCTTGATCTGTTTCGGCATTCTTGGCTTCCTTACCGGGTCTTATGTTAGCATCCTCGACATCATCAAGGGTGACTCGGCTCCAGTCAGCCTACCTCTCAATGTCACGACGATCAGTCCCATTTCATAGATTAAGGCTCAATATATGTTAGGGTAGTGATAGGTCATAAGTTTTTTTTTTTTGCTTTTATCATTTTTATACTGAACTTTTGAACCGCAACTTTTGAGTCTTGAAACGCTCAACAGCTACCGTGAGATTTGATATTTTTTTATATATACTTAGCTGAACGTTTTGAGAATCTTAGGTATCACTCAAAATTAATTTTGAACTGGTTGTGGCTTATATAAAACACCTCCAAAGTCTTACTCCACGTTCACACCAACATACAAGTTGTACCATAATACAACCTCTGCCTTGGAACTTAAAACTAACATATGTACTTACAACCTGTTTCATGCAAATATTTTGTCAAGATTTCTGCAAGGTTAGTATCAGGTGCAACCTACTTCCTACTGTTTTACAGCTTGGTGAGGACGGGGGGGTTAAACGTTATCTTAAACCGATTTGTTGTAGATTTAACTATTATTGTGAGAATTTTTTCTAGTGCATTATCGAAATGTGATACAGTTTAGGTTAATAAATCATTGAAAGAAAAACAAAACAGACAATATATTTTTGATGTTTCAATTACCGATATGAGCCGGCGGGACCAAGTTACTTGGTTCTGGTAGGTGTCTACTTAACATCAGGTTTGCAAAGAAATTGAAGTAGGTATTTCTAATATAGGTACTCTTATTTTCACCTGGATGGCATGGCAGACCACACCATGCCCACACAAAAAGTCTAAAAATGCCAATTCTCTTAACTAGTCAAGTCTGGTAGAGAGATTAACTGGCGGATTCGATAGCGGAAACTTTATAAGTAGGTATAGGTACTTAGCTACGAAATAACGGTAGTACCTCCACCTCCATCCAGGGCAGGTCGCGAAATACCATGACCCCCGGTGAAATAGGATCTAAATGCATTATTGTAAAGCTAGAAACATACTATCGGACGCGGCTTACGTGATTGTACACTGAGCTGTGCATACTATTGGACGTAAGTCACGGACGTGTCCTTGAGCTTTCGGACGTCCGACTACGATCTGGCGCGCTGGATGTTTTTGTACTGTGCAATTGTGCATACCTATCAGTCGCGGCTGTCAACCGCGTCCGAAGCCGCGTCCGATAAATGTTTCTAGCTTAAGTAGTCATGAGTCAAGACAAGCTACAGCATTTCCATTAAAATATCCGCTTGAGTAGAGGGTAGTTTTTTCATATCGAGCTTTTGAAATAATTAATGTTAAACGAAAGCATTTATATAAGTGTAGGTAACTAAATAGCTGTAGGCGCGCACTTTTACTATTTTGTTTGCGTTTCGTGATAAAATTACTGGAACTCTATTTTTATAAGTAATGTTTGACTCAAAAATATTGCATATTATGTAGGTATTTCATGATACTGTAAGACCCCTTGCAGACTACAGACTTTCTATCGGCCGATAGTTGAGACGGGCTATACTTCTCCATACTAATTACGAGCCGAAGTATGATCGGCCGATAGAAAGTCTGCAGTCTGCGAGGAGGCTAATACCTATTAAAAAGACTAGGCAAGTAGGTATCTGCAAACTTTGAATCAGGATTGTATAAAACCTATCTTATACGTATGGGTAGGTAATTAAATTAAAAATATAGAGTTATCAACTATGTAACTTAAGTTTTTTGATCCCATTATAATGCCCAAGTTATTTTGTTTGTTTTTGTAGTTATTACTTAAAAAGGGCTGTGCCGACTTAATGTCTACGGCAACTAAAAGTCGAAGCCATTGTGAAGTTCCTTTGTAAGATTATTATTTATTCGCATTTTACCTACTAAAATTGTACATGAGAAGCGAGAAACAGCAACAGCCGCGTAATGAGTCTCCCAAATCCGATCCTTTTGTCGGTGAAGACAGATAAATTAAAGTTGTAAGTTCTTAATGACTTATTAGACCCCTCGCAGACTACAGACTTTCTATCGGCCAATAGTTGAAACGGGCTATACTTCTCCATACTCATTACGAGCCGAATTATATTCCGTCTCAAGTATCGGCCGATAGAAAGTCTGTAGTCTCCGAGGGGTCTTATGCTCGTGGTGCACTAACTTTGGTAAACGCGCATCAAAACAGAAGCGGATAGCTTTCCACAACCTTCGAGATTCCAAATCAGAAACTAGACACATAAATAAACAAGGTACCTTACCGTATGACTGATATGTGCACCGCCTCTGTGTTGATGTGCCTGAGCTTGTCGGAGACTCTCCGGCAAGTAAAATTAGGTATCAATAGGTCGTAGATTAGGCAAAACCAGCCCATGGACTAATGGTATGGTCTCTTAGTGATCTTGTTCTGTAATGAACTAAAAAAATATTATAAGTAGTTTAATTAAAGACTCAACAATCCACTTAGTATCTTTTCATCGAAATCAATTCTTGATTTTCAGGGATCTTGTAAAAGACAAGCGTTACTAAGGCCATTGTAGGCAAATTCATTTCTTTTATAAGTTTCAGAAGCTAACTGCTAGGTTTATTAGGTACTGGCCGGCCTAAATGTTGAAATTATACTTTAGTTGGTACTAGTAGTGGTTGTTTTGTTACAGTATTAATAAATAAGTTAAGGGATAAATTTGTTTTATTTTTATTGGTACCTAAGCATATATAAATTCTAAATTGTCTTACCTGTTCATGAATGATAAGTTAGTAGATTATTATTATTAACCAAGGGGGTAAAGCAGTGTAATGTCACGGACGCCCTATTGAATCTCGCCTTTAAGACTGAGTAAACTCTCGAGCGACGAAGTGAAACGAGGGAGAAATGGAACGTAACCTTTTAGAGAGTACGAAAATGAAAATCGAAACAATCGATAAAACGTAAAAAAAATCGTTGGTTTAGTAATTTGATCTATGAATGAACATGTACCAAAGAGGTACCATGCTACATCCAAGGAATGAACCATCTATGTAATCAATTTAGTGTCAATGAAACTGTAGGACACAATGATGCTGTTATAGTTACTACTGTAAGTAGTATCCCATTTCTCTGGTAGGACATTACTATTTGATGAACTACATCATCATCTCGAAGTGTCACGCATACGTTTCGGCGTGAAAACAACTATATCTTTTCCAGAAAAATGGGATACTACTTACGAGTAGTAACAGTACAGTACGAGTAGTAACAGTATATATAACATCATTGATCTTTTCAAAACGCAAAACACGTATGTACTAAAGATACTGCGACCTCGACCTCCGCTATAGAAAAAAATGTAGAAACGCCATCTAGATGAGATTTAAGAAAAAGTCAAAAGCAGTTTTGACCTCGGTGATATAGATGGCGTGCTAACCAAAGCCAAGGAAAAATAATTTTAATATCAAAAAATCATAACTTCGGATCTTTCGTAGCACCACAGTGTAGCACTCAGTCTGGACTCAGACAAATAATTACGTTTTAAAACTAAAAGAAAAACCGACTTCAATTTTCGACTCTACACGTGAGTTCCTGCGGCAGGAACTCACGTATGATCCATGTCGGTCCAGTATGATCATTGGTGTGATACACAGTTTCTTCTTCTTTTATTTAATGCCAATCTACACAACTCTTAGATGATCAAACGCGGCCGCTCCGCTAGACACAACTAGGTGTAATTCTGCCAGTGTCTAGTTTTCAATATAGATATATACCTACCAAAAAGGTTCCATGCTAAATCTATGAGATTTATAGTCATGTCAGTCCATGGATTTAGCATTGAACCTTTTTGGTTCAGTCAGTCAAGTCTTGTCGATGGTTTGAACAAAACACGGCGGCTAGTTTTGTTCAAAACTCTAACGAACATTTTTCGTCAAATGAGAAATCTTCTTCAATACTCCCCCTTTCCATTTTCCAGATCTCCTGTTTCAAATCCAAGGCTTCATTAGTAAAATGCCACAAGTAATAACAAGGTAATGCTCATCCTGTCTAAATGATCTAAGGTGACCTTTGTGTGACACCTGTGACACACAGTTATATACCGGCACCCTTGGTGTGACACCTCGGACCAAGTATGATCATTCATTGGTCCTAGTTAGTGTCCGACCGAAGTTTCGGTTTCGGTTACGGTTTCGGCCAGTTTCGGCCAAAAAAACGGGTTTCGGCCATAGTTTCGGTTTCGGCCAAAAACTGGCCGAACCTTCGGCCGTGCCGAAACTCAGTGTTAGAGGAGTATCGCGCTACTTTCGCGCTACTTTCTAACTTTTAGTGAGTTCGTGGCTAGTGTTTATCACCAGTTGAGTCCGCGTGCTGGTGCTGGGGGTAGTTGTGTTGAGATTGGATGTATTTTCTGTTCTCTCGCATATAGAAAATGATTTTGTTATCTTATTTTATTTGTTATCTTAGCATTTATTAAGTAGTAATTCAGCGTGCGAATTCAGGAAGTGAAATGGACTTTTGTAAAATTTATATGTACATACTCTCATTTTAATACGAGTTCGAAACGGTGATGGGAACCTCTCACGTATGGAATGGTCATCATTTCTGCCCTTATCCCACTTTTATGTGGGGTCGGCACAACAGGTTTTCCTCTTCCACTCCGCTCTATCAGCCGTCATCTCAACAGTCATTCCTTTCTTACCCTTAGCATCCTTGCTTGACACGATAATCTACTGCCAGTTTGCCATTGCCTGTAAAAAAAATGCTTATAGGTTTTTCAGTATGGTAACCCTAAACCTTATCGATTTATTGTCTATGGAATCCACTGTGTCAGGCACATCGGGCATTACTCTGTGGTCGGGCACAGAGTAGGTGTCGGGTTCATGCACAGGTTCATGTTGTGTCTATTATCTGTGGTCTCGCGTGTAGGGTATTTTCCTATAACTTGGCAAATGACATTTGTAAATTGTTGTTGTGTACAGCTGCGAATAAACGTATGTTTATGTCTAAATCACAGAGTAACTCTAGCTATAGAGGAAATCTATTTGCTTGTCAAGTGTGGCACTCCTTGCATGTGTGAGCCTTATTGCACGGCTAAATTTGAAAGGTACATTGATGTCTCGTTTGAGCTCGTTGACTCTGTATTGCTATCTCTATCGCGCAGTGTCATCCCTACTTGATAGGATACTCTATGTTATGGATAGTTTTCGCGTTTTCGGTCCCAAACAAAGTCGTGCCAGGGTGCGTTATTTACAAATTCATGTATTATTTACTATTTTCAATTAATACAGGCAAATAAGCTACACTAGATTAAGCCAGAGCACGTTTGTCATGGTTTGTGCAGTGATTTCAAACAATGGAACAGCAAAAAAGGATAATATTCGTGAAATCATTTGCGTTCATTGGTGAGTTCAGTGTTTTGCTACTTTTTCATTAAAATGTGGACTAATTATATCGTCATCATAATATTTTCAATCGCTGATCATGCTGCTACGCCTACAGTATGATAATTTTGCGTTTTAGATAGTTTTATTTGATTTCGTATTGAATAGGTTATTTCCAACTAGTGTTGTACCTAAGGTATCGATATTTTTTGTACAATAGGTTTTTGTACAACAAAATTTGTGTTAAAAAGTTCGTTGTTCGTGAGGCGGGCACCTTTTATTACGATGACTATTGATAGGTTGATGTATTTTGTCAGTAATTTATCAGTTAAAAGTAGCAAAACACAAAAAATACAGTTAAAATAGCACACTAAAGATTTGTGAAATGACCACACTTAACTCTTTCAGCTCGCCTGTGGCGCCAGCATTGTCCGGATAATCTCCGGTACGGCTGAATATTTTAATAGGACTTTCACTGGAAGATAGAGGAGGTTGTCGTTCAACACAGGTACAGACTGAATCCCGGAAAAATATACCTACTTATAATAAATGTGAATAGATAAATGTAAGTAGATCGTTTTATTTTTAAAATAGCACCCTCTATAATAAATCCTACTACCTAATACATATAATAATGTACATATGTTTATTATGTAGATAGATAGATACCTAGATAGAAAATACTTTATTGTACACCACATGGACATTACAAAATACAAACAAAGATACAAGAAAATATTAAAAGCGAAGATACCTACTTATAAACTTGCATTCCATTTAATAATAAATTACGTGGCCAAGGTAACTACTGAATATTGCCTAAACAATACATAGGACTTCTATCTGACGACCTCTGTAGCGCAGTGGGTGAAGGCTCGCCTGCGACGGAAAAGGTTGCGGGTTCGATCCCCGCGGCGAGACCAATGTTTGTGTGATCTACAAATATTTGTCTCGTGTCTGGGTGTTTCTATGTATAATATGTATGTATTTACAAACAAAAAGTATATAAGTAGTATATCAGTCATCTTAGTACCCATAACACAAGCTCTGCTTACTTTGGGGCTAGATGATGCTGTGTGAAAAGTCCAGCATTATTTATTTATTATTTATTATCTACCTACCTACTCTATTTTCTATTTGACTCAAAATTAAATATTTGAATTAACAAAACATTCGTACTCTATTCAAGTTTATAATAAATTGTATAAAATAAGATATGCAGCTGTTATTACCAAGCCCGCTAATCATAGTAATTATTGACATCATACTATCGATATGACCCCACAATAGCTTTGCACTCCAAACTGCTCCAAACTCATGTACAGTGTACGTGCATGTGTGTGTAAAATTGAACGTTCCCACAAATCTGTGATTGTTCTTCTCCTTCTAGCGCCCTAAACACTACATTTGCCAAATAGAGACAGCTAAGTGGTGAGTTCTATACCGGCACCCTTGGTCTAAATACACAAAGACAAGTAGGTACAATGGGCGGCCTTATCGCTAAAAGCGATCTCTTCCAGACAACCTTTGGATGGACTGGAAAAGTACGACAGAATAACGGCGATGTACAAAAAGTGTAAAAATAGAAAAAACAATAACAATAGAAATACCCTAAAAGTATAATTATGAGTAAGTATTTTTTTTTTTTTTTTTTTAATTAGCCTAAACTGTCCCACTGTTGGGCAAAGGCCTCCCCCGTCACCTTCTACACCTCGCGATCTTCTGCAATTTTTCGCCAATCCTTCTCAAAGGCGTCCAGGTCATCGCGCCATCGCTTTTTAGGCCTGCCCCGGAGTCGCCTGCCATCCACCGGGATCCAACCAGTCACCACTTTGGCCCACCTGTCTGGGTGCATGCGGGTGACGTGAACTGCCCACTCCCATTTTAACTTGGCAGCCTTTACGCCCACGTCAGCAATACCGGTCTTTGAACGCAGCCAGGTGTTCCGGATTCGGTCGATTCTTTTCACACCTAGGATGCTGCGTTCCATTGCTCTTTGGCAAACCCCGAGTTTGGACTTTTGAGAATCGGTTAGTGACCAAGACTGGGCACCGTAGGTTAGGACGGGCAGAATACACATATCGATGAGCTGACGCTTCAGTGACATAGGAAGGTCGCCCTTCATTAGCTCCTTCATGGACCAGTAGCTTTTCCAGGCATTTTCAATTCTGCGGTCTGTCTCTTTGTCCTGCCTGTTTTCGAAGGAAGCTAACTGGCCCAAGTAAATGTACTCATCGACATAGTGTATTTCTTGCCCGTCTACCGTGTAAGAGTAAGTATAGATACTTTTAATAAATAATGAGATTATAGTACTTACACATATATATATATATATATATATACCGCGACTGATAGGTATGCACAGTCCAAAAACATCCAGCGTGCCAGATCGTTGTCGGACGTACGCAAGCTCAAAGACACGTCCGTGACTTACGTCCGATAGTTTGCACAGCTCAGTGTACAATCATTATTCATCAATCCGATAGTATGTTTCTAGCTTTACACCTGAATAAATTATTATTATGTCTGTGGTTCTACCTCTATTACGGCTTCACAATGATTGTCACAAAAAATTAAAGAAGCGTGATAAAAAGGTGACAGCTTAGCTACCTATCAACTTTTCGTCTAACTAGGTAACTAAAGCTTAGCAACATCCAAACAATAAATGAAGGCATGGTACTTTTACCTATTAACGTAGGCAGGCAGGCAGTTTTTTTATACCTTACCTTCCTACCTAACCTACCTACTGCTAACAGTTTATTCTCGCCTATGTGAAAACATTACAAAAAAAGTTCCTAAATTATAATTTAAAATAAAAATAATCATCTCAATTAAATTAATCACCAAAATAAAAATTATTACGCTAGCACTTAAAAACCTAAACGTCAGACGTCAGGCTACAGCGTTATAAACTGTGGTCATAATTATATTTCATTCGAACAGAGCAAAGCAAAAACCAAACCAACCAAACGCTACTTTTGTCCGCCATATTGCTCTATCGCCGTGCGTGCTCGGGTCTCAGACGAAATCTTTCTATACAACAGGTAAAATATGTTTTATTTGCGCAGTAATTTTGGTGCTGATTTTCTATGTATTCTTTAAAACTAAGTGGAATGAGAAATGGTGTTTGATTTTATTTAAAAAGAGACTTGTGACTAAATTTTGCCACCTTCGTGGACTATTGGGTGTATGTGAACACAACCAGTGTTACAATTTCAACGAAGTGGTTATGCGTTACCCAGTTCGCGTAGTGTGATATGTTGTCACGAATTATTCTATTGATTTTCGTACAAACATAAAGAACTTTACGAACTGCTAACAATACGTGGTGGATTGTGACTGGAAGGAAATCAGAGGTACCTACTAGCTAGGGTATAGAATCGTGTATGTACTATATGCGTTACAAAATTGTATGCATATCGTATAGTTTAACGGATGTGATGAGAAGTGCTTGTGTTTGCTATTACAACTGCGGATATGAACGGTTGTTTCGAAACCATAAAAGTGCAAAACTTCACGAAATACGACGAGTAGGACACTCCTCGTTCCATTTCATTGTTATTGTTTAGGTAGTCTGAAATCATATTTTTACTCAAATCAAGTACCTTCTAGTTTGCCATCCAGTTATTGTTACAAAGTAATTCAAGCTCATTGATACACCAGTGACACATTGGTAATATTGATGATCCTATTTTTAACTGTTAGTTTAAACAATTACTTAGTGCAGTTATACAAAACTTCTTGTAAAGTTTACAAGAGTTTTCTAATCAATACTTCCTAATTTGTTGTAGTTAGGATGTAATTGTGTGGATCTAGAATGGTAGGAATAGGCTCCACAAAAACGATAATGTACTTTTTATTATATTTTTGATTACACCTGTGTGGTAATAATTGTGATATAATTAAGCTATGCCTATGCGCCTTTGCGAAGAGTTTGTCCAGATTTTCTAAAACCTACTATTTACGAATATTATTTTTAAAAAAAGTGAAAGAGAATCATGACATTACCTCGAGTAGACAAGTTTTGAGATCTTCATTTGAAGGTATCAAAGGGGATGGTTCAATTTCAAAACTTTTATTTCTACTGAGAGTTTTAAATTTTTTCTTAATTCTATTTGGCACACCAGTCCGGCTACTCCTCTGCATGTCCTGTCGACGCATAGGCCTCCGCAATCTGCTTAATGTCGTCCAACCATCTTTTCAGCTGTCTTCTCTTTCTTTTGGTATTGTATCTCGGGGTCCACTCTGTCATGGTCCTTGTCCATTTCTGTGTCTTCTCTCTCATTATGTGAGGATGGTTAGTGACATGTTTAAATGCATAATTTGCACATCATGCTCAGATGTAGAAAGTAGTCATTTCTACCCAATAAGAAGCCTGTAACAAAAATTGCATCTTATTGGCAATCTTTATTCACCAATTGCTCAGTATATTTGAAACTTTACCCTTGTTGCAATTTCATTTTACAATACATTGCCTAGTGTAGCACTTCAAGATTCGGCAACTGGATTGCTGAGGAGATAAATCATTCGCAATGTAGCCAGCTAGACATTAAATACTTGCGACTATTAAGGTTAAGACCATTTAAGGTTCGAGTATGTATTAGAAATGTCAGAAATCATCCAAAACTTTCCCCATACATTTTGTACTAATAATCTATTTCAAAAATGAGGGTGAATATTTTATACTTCAACATAATTACTGTATTACAATACACACAATATATTATTAGAAACTGGGTATGGCTATTATGAGCAAATATATTGTGAGTTTGAAAAAAAAATATGTGTGATTAAATAATGTAATGATAAAAAAGAGGATCATAATTTCTGTTTTTCAAGTTCATGGTCTCTTAAAGCTTTTAAAATATGGGTAGTTGTGTGCCACTGCTTGTGCCAGGTCTTGAGATAAAACTAGACTACTATCCGCTCTCACATGACCACTTGTATTCCTGTACAGTGCTGCCAATGGATCTAGGCACTCATGAAGTAGCTGTTTCGATGAGCAGTAGACAATTTTTTAATAAAAAGCATACTACACATCTCAACAGATTAATAAGTTCGTGAATACCAATCTGTTCTGTGTACTCCATTTTAATGATCATTTTGGATGTATGTCCATAACTCTCGAAATAACATGAGTATTATGCAATAAGCCGCTAAGCTTACAAGTAATAAAATATGTCTAATTATAAAAAAAAAGTTTCATTTATATTTTACTAGCTGCGCTCCCGCGGTGTAACCCGCGGTCCCTCGGGATTTTTTCGGGATAAAAAGTAGCCTATGTCCGTCCCCGGGATACAACCTTTATCCATGCCAATTTTCAGCCTAATCTGTTCAGTTGTTTGGGTGTGAAAAGGTAACAAACAGACAGACAGACAGAGTTACTTTCACATTTATACTAATATTATAAATATGGATGTTCCTGCAGAAGTGAGATTTATAAATAATTTTATTGGCTCTTAAAATTTGTAGGTATTATCTGTACTTTTTTAAAGTTTATAATGAAAACTGAAAAAGTGCATTATGTACCTACGCACTGGTTCTTATTTTAACTGGTGCAAATGAAACATGGAATTAGCTTTGTGACCTTTTACTATCATAAGCCATTTATCGATAGATGCCGCGGACGGATACTATGTATTATAAGTAAATTAAATAGTAATGAAGATCATTCTAGAATCCTATAATGATATTTGTATCAATGTTTTTTATTGAGAGCACTAAGTAAACTGATTGAATCAGTTAATGAGCCTGCGAAGCTACATCATTTAGAACTCAATCACAGTAACTACACACGTTAAATACATTATGTACCTAGTGTACCTACCTAGCTATAGATCAATCCAATATGCAAAATAATTATGTCGAATCCTTCCAACTATCCTTCCTTATTTATATTATTACTAGCTTCTGCGCGCGGCTTGCTTGCGTGGTACCAAAGTACCAACATTTTGAATAGCCTATATGCTATTCCAGGTCACTATCTACACCTATTTCAAGTTTCATCCAAATCGGTTCACTGGTTTAGGCGTGATTGAAACCCACATACATATACGAACATACTAACATTCCGATTTATTATATTAGTGGGATAAATCTGAAAGTTTGTATGTTTGTTTTTCAATCACGCCTTAACTAGTGGAACGAATTGGATGAAATTTAAAATTATTATATTCAGTACAATTTAAATACACAAAAAAAAAACCTCTTTATTTATTTAAATAAATACTTTATTTCACAAAATAATGCATTATTGGTGAGCATAATGCCGAAGGCATTTTCTACCTGCTGACCAAAGTTTTTTAATATTAGTACCTAACCTATAGAAATGTAGATTAGGCCAGGAGTCAATAAAGGTAGGCTATGTATAATGGTAATACCACGCGAGTGAAGCCGCAGGCAGAACCAACTATAACAGGCACCGGTCTTAGTATCATAACATATTATCTTGAACCTGAATCTAAGCTGTTAATGTGAGAACGCCAACGCACGTCTACTGTGATTGAGATTAGATAAGTAGACGTTCTAAGCACAAGCAAAACCGCGCGCGTGATTTCGCGAAGCAATTTACTAACATCACTAAACCAGCAAACTAACATCGCGAAACAGAAGTAGGAACATTAACAACAATTCACTTAACACCTAATAGTAGCGAGTAAATTCGGCAACAAACTGATAAAATAACGTCTAATCGATTCGTTCAAAATTCATTTCAGCTGGCGCTGTTCTCGAGTAAACGCATCTCTCCAATTGTTTCTCCCAACGTTATGGGCGATCGCACAACTCCCATGAAGTTCGGGCCGGAGTGGCTTCGGAATTTGTCTCGCGAGCCGACTACTGGGCCGGGCTCCGGCGCGAGTGGTGGCACGCAGACTACACTGCCAATCAGGCCAGTCGTGAATGCATCAGCATCTTCTAACACAACAACCCCATCGAACACTTCAAAAGTACTTCTCGCTAAACTTCGGTTAGTCTTATGCAGATATTCGTTGGAGAAGCTTGTATAATTTACCGCTACACTGCTAGACTCGAAAAACAGTTTTCATGATTTTACCAGCTACATGTTTGATGAGTAATTTCTGTCTTCAGTAAGGATCCGTAAACATTGTTACCGTGCTACGGATTCTTTCTGGAAACCGGCGGCTTTATACCAATAACAAAAGTAGTGAAAACGTTTCATTTTTACTAGGTATGGTCGAGAGGAGATGCTAGCATTGTACGACAGGCAGAACGTTGAAGCACCACCGCAACTGAAAACTATTGAACTCCTTTACCAACCACGAGGGAAACCACCCTACGCTCTCAATAATAATTTCGAGGACGACACTGTAAGTTTATGCTCAAGTTTCGAGTAGCGATCACGGCTGTTTACGTACTGTTTTAACGACGTTCATTTGGTATTTTTTTATGTTAGACAAAGTGTGCAAATGTGCGAAATATTCTAATTGTATATTTCCATTTAAAACTACCTTCTTGGCTTCAGCAAATTATCTAGATCTTACTGTGCTGCTTCTGATGATGACTAGATCCTATGCTTTCATAGCAACTTCAAAAACTTTCTAGTTTCAAAGATGATGAAGGTATGTTACATCGTTACAGAGAGACATCAACATGCGAAACAATCCTCCAATCGGTGTTATATCCTCTGAACGGTACGGGCAAGGCCGCGGTCGAGGTGTTTTGTCTATACTGAGCGATGGAAGAGGTCGTGGTACTAACCTAGGCGAGAATCGGGGCAGAGCCCGCGGTTTTGTGCGCCAAACATCTTTAGGAAAGTATGTATTCTTCTTATTCTCTTTTTACTCGCCTTCTGTAAACTTCATATTACATACCTACATGAAATTCAAAAACTCAACAAAACCTATTACATAATATGGGTATTGGCTTTACAATAAATTGCAGATTTCATCTTACAAAGTTGCTATTCAATAATTCAATTTATGATGTTCTAAATAATTATTCCTTTGAATCAATTCACAAAGCCCCCTATGTAACCTCTTTTTCCATGCCTTAGTTGACTAATCTTGTTTTATGCTTGAACTATATCCCTGACCCAAATTGCTTTAAATTCTTTTGAATTTGGTGACAAAAAATGTCTGTATGAGAACCTAGCCAGCCTTTGTGCCCTCACTCTGTTTTTTTTTATATTTCATTTTAATTAAAAACCGTATTATTCGTAGCGATAATTTTAGGTCTACAAGTTGGCACAATGGAATTCCAAGAAACTATTCCGGAGCTCTTGACGAGGATCCCAACCCGCCGAGAATGTGGAACAACGGAGTCGGAATGAACCCACCTGGCATACGGCCTAGCCTGGTGGATCAGGCGGACTGGGCTAACAAGGCACCTTACAGAAAGTTAGTCATTATTCTTGTTATGTCATTCGATGTTTAGAACCATTATGAAAGGATTCAAGGTTAGGTTATCTCAAAGACGCTCCTTTTTTAATGTCAACTACACTTTGGGGATCTTTAAGACATTTCTAAAATGGAGTCAAAAATTTGTTTTGTGCTGATGAGTGTTGTTAAAATAATACAAAAATAATTATTGTTTATCAGGAATCGTCAAAATCATACTAACTGGCGACAGCAGCAAAGTCGGGACGAAGGAGAGGAGTGGCGATCATCGGACGGCGCCAGGCGTGGCCAAGAGAAATGGGGTAAGATATTTTACGATTGCTAACATTTCCAATCAGTCCTCATCCATACTGTAAATATAAACGGATGATGGTTTTAACTTCAATCAAGAATATTATAGATATAGCGTGACGTACTAAATCAAAGTTAAATTCTGTCCGCGTGACAAAAACGTTTTAAGTTGAACCCAATTACACCCTTTGCACTTAGTAGTAGAGTCACAAATCCCTAAAACAATATCATAAACTTACGATCATTCATCACGAAAAACAACAAAATAACGGCGCGAGCTGTTATTTACCGAGACGGTTTCGCTGCGCTGACTCTAAATCTATAATATTATTGACCGAAAGGTTATAAGATTTGATTCTTGTATCTGTTTGACGTTTTTATTTCGAAGCTATATCTTTTTATTGTTTTTTTTTACAACCATATAATAGAACGCGGAGTGATAGTCCTATTAATACTCAACGAACATTCTTAAACAAAATAAATAATAAAGGTCTTTAATTAACACAGAATGGTACTTATTCATCAATAGAGTTCAATTCCACCTATCACAGTTAGTAATATTTTCCACAGAGATATTTTGATGTTGACTATATGTAACTGAGTATCTTTAGAGCGCTTTTTATCTGGTACTTCGTTTTACGGTCCGGTTTTAAATCATATAACATTATGTTGTCTGGATTCTATGCCTGTATTATCTCTTATCTAATCAGCCTGTAACATACTGGTATGTTCAGGTCTTAATACCTTGTCGATTATTTCAAATACTATGTATTGTCTGGCAAGTGTATTGTTGTGTGTGTGGTAAGTTATATATAATAACATTGTGATGTGTTTGTGTTCCAGAGAGAGATTGGCCAGATAAATCCAGTCAAGAAAAGTCGTGGACAGGAAATAGACGACAATGGAGCGGTGATAACAATGAAGATGCTCTCCCAGAGTGGTAAGTATCATCCCATGCGCAAGCAAAGCAAGTAGTAGAGCTTTAGGGAAATTTTAAATATTTATGAATATTGAAGATAGAAGATCGTCTCATTTGACAAAGACTAGTAATAAATAATAATAATTGAAGATGGATAATGTTATGGGATGAATATAATTAAGTTTGCCGATAATGTGGAATTGTGTACCCAAGCCAAAAAATTATATTTGCAGGGCTGTGGAGAATGCAGAGGCCTGTGGGGGCACTTTTGATTCCTCGGGGGCCTTTCACGGCTACAGCAATGACGACAGTAATCTGCCTAAAGTGCAAGAGTCTTCATACCGTGAGTGCTTTTGATTTTCTTTTTCTGTGAAGCCCTAGTAAATTGTCCATAATTTGTATAATGTGACTTGTATTCCTTTAGCACTTGCGCGATCGCACACTCACGGCAATTTTGCGCGTTCGAAAACAGCGGAAGAAGGCTCTGAAGAGTGGTGGGCTTCAGAGAAAGCCAAGAAACTATCAGCTAAACGGTTTGACGCTACTGAAGTGAAATTCAAAAAGGTAGGTTATCTTTTATTATTTTCAAAATATATATAAAGACGCCGCCACTTCTTTGATATTTCATACAAAATGTATAGAAGTGGCGCCGCGCCCGCGCCTCACCTCTCGTATTTATCCCGCGCCTAAGACAACTTGCTTACTCTTTCTGGTATGTTTCGTTTCAGCACGTCACGCCAGGCATTTCCGAAGAAAATGCAAGTGCAAATCCGCCCACCTCAAACTCAGGCAGCAAAACAGGCAGCGTACAAACAAGAGACAGACCGAAAGTAGAGACTGTCAGAAGCAAATCCGCTTCGTCGCCTACTCGCGGCTACAGCGCTGACATGCAAGACGAGGCGGCCGCCTTGCCCGCCAAGCGAGAGAACCCCAAACACGACGACGATAAACACAAGGAGAGAAACTTCCAAACAACCTATGCCGAAAACACACCAGCCTCAGCTCAACAAAGAATCGACATGCTGCTTCGAACTGAGGAACTAGAATCCAAAGAGAGGGGGAACTACAAATCTGTCATGATGGCCCCCAATAATAATCATCTGCGACAGAAACATCAGAACATCGGAACTCCAACAAACGGCACACCCAAGAGAATCGCAATGCTTTTGGAATGTGCCAAACAACGAAATTCAATGCAGACAAGCTCAGGAGCTAGGTATGGAACTATTATTTAATTATTATTATGCACTTAAAGTTCAGTAAGAACAATTTATAGGATTTTAATTATTCTATTTTTTGTTTCAGTGATGATGAAAACCAGCAAATACAGAATGAAACAAAACTGGTTGAAGACCTCCTCGACATGAACTTGAATGAAGAGCTACAGGCGCAGCTAGTGAATGCTACCTCAAGCTACACTCCAGCAGCAGGAATGTCCAATACAATATCTAGCCAGGGAATGCAGATGATGATGAACAATCCCCTTCAGAATATGGTTATAAGCCAACAGAAGCCAACCTTGCAATCATCACCCACAATGCCACAGGGAAATGCCATGCGACCCATAGGAATCACAAATTCCCTCTTGAATGCCTCACTCGGTCTACCCATTGGAACAGGATCGAACATGGGTATGCCGCTTCCAAATATGCCGCCTTCATCAATTACAAATCCAGGCATGCTATCTTCTAGCCTTCAAGGTATGGGAAATAACATGCAGAGTACAATACAAGGGATGCAAAATAGTCTACAACAGAGTGGAATGCAAGGCATGCAAAGTGGAATGCAAGGCCCGGGTATGCAAGGCAATGGATTCCAGCCGAACAATGGTATGCCGGGCAATATGCAATCTGGTGGGATGAACAACAACTTGCAGCCTGGAGCTGGAATGTCTGGATATCAAGGTGTCAGCAACAGTTCATTGTTTATGCAAGGATCACAAAATACTGTAAGTATGATTTTATCTATACTAATATTATAAAGAGGAAAGATTTGTTTGCTTGAATTGAAAAGACTCTGAAACTACTGGACCGATTTGAAAAATTCTTTTACCATTAGAATCCTGCATTATCCCTGATGAGCATAGGCTATATTTTATCCCGGGGAAGTGATTTTTTTTCCGAAGGAACGCGGGTAACACCGCGACAGACAGCTAGTACCCTATAAAAAGGTTTACAAAAGTTCCATTATATAATTATTTTTATTCAAAATTCGATTAATTTGACAATGCGCGAGCAATAAGAGATATTCATTAGCATCAATGATGTGGCGATAAGCAGTGTGAATTTTTTTTAGATTCAAAATCCGAGTGAATTGTCGATGCACGCGCAACAGGGGATGTACCCTCTGCATGGTCATGGTCTACAGCAGTCGGCGTCGCAAGGCTCGTTCAGCGCGGCTATGTACGGCAACATGATGCAACAACCCACCCCCGGCCCCCTGCCCAACATACCATTGACAGAGCAGTGGTATTACGAGGACCCAAAGGTGATGTGCCAATATGTTTTACACCATTGATAATGTTCAAAGTTTCAACGAAAGCATGATGCACTCTTGTTAAGAGAACTTTGAACTATTTTTGCTTTTTGTTTCATCACTAGCTGACCCCATCATGGGCACTGACGGTACGTAACATTTCGTACTCGTTTTTCCCTGTTTAAAGTACCTGGGCCGATTTTGTATGCATAAGTACCTATTTTTAAAAGCTTTTAATTAACTTGCAATGTTTGTATGTTTGTCCGGGTCAAATCTTGCAAGCTTAATTTGTCTCACTTGTATTGAGCTGAATTTTGGTACACTTAGAGTCCTTCGTAAAAAGTGGCATAAAGGCCCAGCTGTGGGTAAAGTCAGATTGTGGATGATGATGAGTCCTCGGTGACAATTCAATAATATGGTAATGATGATGGAGTCATGAGCTGTTCCACAGAACTCCTCAGAATATAGTCCGATTGATTTGAAACACGGTTTGTCGATCAAGTATCTTCTACAATTTTTAAATATGGTGTCAATGAGCTGTTCTTGTAATAGATAGATAATTCTTTATTGCATACCACAAAACGAAAAAGACATACAAAAAAAAATTATAGGTAGCCAACAAGAACATAACTTATAGGTAGACAACACTGGGGGCGTTCACTGGTTTAGGCTTGATTGAAACATAAACATACAAACATCTTAAGATCCAAACATCTAAACAAACTCACAAACTTTCAGCTTTATTGTGATATGAGTGGGATATTATCAATGCTAGTTAGATAAACGAGATACATAATGCTGTCTGATAAACTTACTTTTAAAGGTGTTGAGCGAAGGTGATGGAGCCAGGAGCTGTTCAATGGAACTCCCCAATGAATAATAGTATAATATCCGTGTTTGGGCTTATATGAATCGGCTCACGGTCACGTAAAAAGCTTGTACCTAATGATTTTTTTTTTTCAAAAATACTTATATTTATGTTTTATCAAAATTGTAGTACTTACTACATACAAAATCGAGCCCATTATTAATATCTGATATTAAAAAAGTGCCCCTTTCGATATACTTTACAAGTCCAATTCTAACAATATCTTGTTTAAATATTTTTTATTTTTTACAGAAAACTATCCAAGGCCCATTCACAACTAAAGAGATGTGTAATTGGTATCGTGCTGGCTTTTTTAGTCCTGACCTTATGGTCCGCCGCGCTTGTGAGTCGGGACTAAGGCCCTTAATCACATATGGTGTTTTGCCATTTGGCCCGATGGTGAGTACTTTGTGATGGGCGGGGTCTGTGACCCGAATGGTTAATTCTACTGCTGGTGCAACTATCCCTATGAATTTTACCTACCCATTTTAATCAGTGGTTTAGTATTACGAGTATAATAGTGCAACTCACTTGTGGTGTAGCTTTCTCTGTCGTTTAATCGTTGAAGTTTTGTGGTCACAAAATTGATGGGTGGTTTATGCCAACAAGTAAAACTGTTTCTGTGGGATTCATTTAACTTTTACAGACATCAAATTATCTGATCTGGGTAGCGATTCAGACTTCAGCGGAATGCATTCGGTTCGGAATAGGTCAGCTGTTCAACCGACCGCAACCAATCAAAGTGCAAGAAACATCAGTTTTGTATCAATGCCTGCACTGTGATTGGTTGCGGCCGTTGAACAGCTGACCGATTCCGACCCGAATGAAGTTTGAATCACTAGGCAGAATCCGAAATATCTGACAGGGAAGTAGATGACGGATGCCTTCAGGTAGCATCAAACAGCATCGCTAGATAATACCTATTAACTCATACAATAATACATAATTATGGAAAAGCTGGCGATGAATAAATAAATTGAAGTTGTTGCATGATGATAATTGAAATGCAAACTACATTTTATCTCTTGTATTCTTGACATAGTTTTAATTTGTTTATAATGTGGATCGAAGCTGCGAATTGTATTTAAGCTATCTAAATAGAACCAGTAATCAATCACATAAACATATTATTGTATTGCAGTCGCTATCTGCTTGCACACTAAAATGTTGGCTAACTAATTTAAACAATGTTGTAATAAGACTGAATTGCCCTTCAAACAGGAACTAATGCACCCCCCGTTCAATCAGTTGGATGGTAGATTCGATATGCGACCACAATCACACAATGGAATGATAAATCATCAAGGACTTGGCCCAGAAGTAAGTACATTTTCGTGGTGTTGTAGGTAAACATAATTTAATTTACGGAACACCAGCTTCCGCCAGCGGCTTCGCTCGCCCACTTTTGGAATAAAAAGTAGACTAGATACTATTATCAGGTCAAGTACATACTAGAGGTGTGCGCCGATCGGCGCGGCGCACGCCGCCGACGATTTTGTCCACGCCGCCGCCGCCGACGATTGTATCGGCATAAAATCGGCGCCAATATTTTGTATGTACAAAATCCCTAAAGTCTATTCCACAAAGCATGGGAGCTGACATATTTGCCATTTGTTGTTTTTTTTAGATTATAGGGCAAAAATCTTTTGATAAATAAATCGATGACAATTTAATACCTATCAAACTAAGTTTTACTTGTAAAATAATCAATTTTCTCCGTGGACGCATCAGGCCAACTGTAAGCGGATAATTGTTTGCCTCTACATTTCTGTGCTGTATTATACACTTCATACATATCCAATATCCATAACGCGTGTACTGTACGGATATGAAGTGTCCATCCAGTTTGCGACGTTTTTCTTGCCAACTCAGTCAGCGGCTGAGTCGCAGTGAACGATTCTAGCGGTCGGTGGCTCAGTTCTACGCCCGCGCCGCGCGACTTTACGCGTTCAGTCAGCACGAGCGAACAGTCAGCCGCTCATCGTCATCAGCCTATAGCAGTCCACTTCTGGATATAGGCCTCCCCTAATGAGCGCCATTGCACCCTGTCCTTAGCTCAACGCATCCAGCTTCTACCAGCAGCCTTTCGCAGATCGTCACACCACCTGGCCGGAGGGAGTCCTACACTACGTTTGCCGAGTCACGGTCTCCACTCAAGAACTCGTTTACCCTAATGGTTATCGGTTCTTCGGCAGATAATAATATGACCAGCCCACTGCCACTTCAGCTTGCTAATTCTCTGAGTTATGTCGACCATTTTAGTTCTATGTCATATAGTCTCGTGGCGGATTCTATCCTTCAGAGAACCTCCAAGCATAGCTCGTTCGTTCCATAGCTCGCTGAGCGATTTTAAACTGGTGGACTAGTCGTACTGTGAGTGTCCACGTTTCGGCTCCGTATGTCATGACAGGTAGGACGCACTGATTGAAAACTTTCGTTTTAAGACATGCGGTATGGGTGACTAGAAAACTGGACGTAGTTTTCCAAATGCTGCCCAACCCAGCTGAATCCTCCTCTTGGCCTCCTCTTCTCCTCTCTCAAAGTTGTCTCTCATCATCAATTGGCAGCTCAAATAATAGCCCACTGCTGGACATAAGCCTCCTACCTCAAACGCCACTCTAATCGCCCTCACAATGGCCTCAATATCATCCACCCACCTGGCTGCTGGTCTGTCTCGGCTTCTAGCACTTCTCCTTGGGTACCATTCGGCCAGAGCCTTACACCACCTGCCATCACCAAATCTGGCCAAGTGCAACACGGTCTGCAATACGGTCTCCGATAACTGCTACTTTTGTCCTCATACGAATATTCGTATTGCGGACTCGTGTCTAGCAATGATATGCCGAGCATGGCATTCTCCATGGCCCGTTATGCGACCCTCATTTTGTGCAGTTTCCTTAGTGGGCGAACGTCTATGCTTTGGTGCCGTATCGTATGTCATTGTGGGCCAGCAAGACACATTGGTTAAAAAGCTTGGTTTTCAGTCATTGAGGCATTTTGCGGTCCCTGAAAATCTCTTCCAGCTTACCAAACGCTACCCATCCTAGCTGTTTGTGACTCATGATCTCCTTGGTTCTATGCTCTTCGCTGAAAGATAAACAACAGTGTCCAAGATAGATGTAGTGGTCTACGATCTCCAGGGTCACACCGCCAATGGCAACGCTTGTCTGATTGCCGGAGATGTTAGACATGATCTGCGCCTTAGACATGTTCATCCTTAAGCCTACCTTCAAGGAAGCATCGTAAAGGTCTTTCATCGGAGATCTTGCAGGTGGTCGCTAAACAGAATGAGATTATCTGCAAAACGGAGGTGCGACAAGTTCCCATTGTATCAATTTTAAAATGTCCTCCAAAACTGCAGTGAAGAGCGTTGTCTTGAGCCTTTCGCGCTCCCCTTTTCAGAGGAATCTATTTAGTGAGTGCGTGCAAGCGAACTTTCATCGATGTCACATCGTACAAATTCCGTAGGAAAGTTGTCTCTACCTAACTGCAAAATCTGCCCGAGGTATGTGGTGTACTGCGAAAAAACTTCAACAAGGTGACCATTTACAGCGACAGATCTCGGATCGATTCGGTCATTGACCATGACTTTGGTCTTATCCAAATTCATGCCGACACTCATCGCTCACGAGGCTGATGCTAGGCCGTCCAGCATTCCATGTAGCACCTCCAGCGACTTCGCCAGTAAAAATATGTCATCTGTGAATCGTAAGTGTGAAATGTGCTCGCCGTTTATGAGTATGCCCATACCTTTCCAGTCCAGTGTCTTAAAAATACGTTTGTGAATAGTTTCGGAGATATGACATCTCCTTGTCTCACTCCTCTGCGCAGTTGGATGGGCTTAGACTGCTGGTCTTGTACTCGGTTACTCATGGTGGCGACTTCATACAGACATCTCAAAATTTCGATATAACGATAGTCTATTTGGCATCGCTGCAAGGGCTGTTTTGGAAGAAAACAGCCCAGGGGTCGACAGAGTCAAAGGCTTTCTCATAGTCCACAAACGCCTGATTCAGGGGCTAATTACACTCTTCGGACTTCTGTATAATCTGAATCACTGTGTGGAGCGGTCTATGGTGCCGTATCCTCCGCGAAACCCGGTCTGTTCCGGCGGCTGGAACTCTTCGCATCTTCTGGCGAGACGTAATAACCCGAGAGAACAGCTTATAAACGTGGCTCAGGAGCTAGATAGGCCTGTAATTTTTAAGAAGAGTCTTACTTCCCTTCTTATAAAACAGAACCACCAAGCTCTCGTTCCACGCCTTTGGAGTTCTCCCTTAATTATACTGTCCACGCCGATTACGCCGATTACGCCGCCGCCGCCGACTGATTTAAAGCCGGCGTCCGCCGCCGGTCAAGAAGGCATCGGCGCACACCTCTAGTACATACTTAGTTAAATTCAATTTAGTAGTAAAGTATTCAATTAGTTCTGTGTTACATGAATATGTATAGTTTAATTTTAAGAATAAATGAGAAATATTATTGCTAGCTAACTTCCGCGGCTTAGCTCGCGTGGTGCTAACTTTTTAAATTGCATTGTATGCTATTCTAGGTTTTATACCATATATAACCCAAGTTTCATTAAAAATCTTTGAAGCGCAAGCTTTTTTCATACAAAATATTCTGTGGAACCATCGCTTTACATAGATTTATAAAATTGCCGAACCAAAACGGAGAAATGGAACCCATGTTCGTCGTTCATTTCACGAAATTCGGGTTTATATAAAACTGACTTGATCAACATCTAAAGCCGTCCTTAAACTACATGCGGCATGATAAGAATATCAATCACTATCAGCACATACAGTGGCTTACAGTGCCACTAACTTATCTGGACCGGTGGCCAAAAGAGGAACTAACGAATTCGTCTCATGAATTTTGCTTTTTGACTTTAAAATTTGAGTGAAGTTCGACAAAACGTCTCATGTTATTTTAAAATAAAGTAACATTTTTTATATTAAAATTGACGATTAAAAGGATGAGATCAGCACACACAGGCTTAATGTCCAGCAGTGGGCTATTATTTGAGCTGCTTATGATGATGATGATATTTACATTTATTTTTCTTCCAACACCAAATGAGATAACAGCGCCTCTCTCGCAAGTCCAGATAAGTTTGAGCACTGTAGTGAGCATGTCATTCGCATCGATCAATATAATTAAACGGACAGCACGTGAGGCCTGTCATGCCGCGTGACAGTCTTGGAACGGCTTTGGAAAATACTTCATCACAAACACACAAACCAACAACAAACTATAGTGCGCGAGCGGATTGGCTTTAAACCGGTATTATATTACTTATTTTTAAAGGACATCGTTCAAGTTGCACCAAAAAATTAAAGCGCTGGCCAGAAAGAAGAAGATTACTTATATTCTGTTAAAACATGTTACTACTAACATTTTTTACTGACACCTAACCCGTATAACCCGGGCCCCGGGTCGTCGGGTTGTTAGTAATTTAGATTACAAAAAAAAATGTAACTTGAAAAATCTAAGGAATAATAGCCGTTATGTAACATCTGAATCGCATTTATAACTGAGACACGTGGATCCAGCAGCGTCCAGCAGCCAGCCGGTTGCCGAAAACATAAAGTTCACGACTGTATCCCCAAGGTGTGGTAGACAATCTTATGTATTCCAGATCCTTTGAAGATGTCTAAGCGCATTTATTGCTGTTAAAATGTCTGAAATAAATAAATAATGCTGGACATTTCACACAGCATCATCTAGCCCCAAACTAAGCATAGCTTGTACTATGGGAACCAGATAACTGTATACTACTTATATACTTTTTGTTTGTAAATACATACATATGTTTGTATTTACAAACAATGTATTGCAACAATGTATTTCGGGTTTGTCTCGGGTTTTCTCGATGTTTATCTCGGGTCTGGACCCGAGATAAATATTTGCAGATCATACAAACTTTTATTCCGCGGCGGGGATCGAACCCGCAACCTTCTGCGTCTCAATTTACTAAATACAATGTATATTTCTATTGTAATATAACTGATAAACCGTTGGCCGTAGTACAGGTTGGCTCCCTTTGCACGACTATGTCTATAGTCTTTTTCACGCCGGAACGTATGCAAGACACATTGAACTTGTTTCGTTTCACGTTGTGTGGCTCACAACAATTTTTAAACAAAAAAGTCAAGAAAAAAAATTAAACGATAAAAAATACAAAAAAAATGTTTTTGTCTATTTCCTGTTTAATTATTTCATAAATTATCATAAACGAGCCATAAAATATAAATAAATAAACAATAAACATTTTCTAAAAAACTCCGCCAAATACTGAGTAAAATGGAACGTAATCTATTAGAGAGTGCAAACATGAAAATCGAAACAATCGATGAACATCGAAGTAAAAAAAAATTGGTTGGTTTAGTAATTTTGTCTATGAATGAACCTTGTAATCGATTCAGAGGAATTGATAGTAGTGAAACAAAAATCGATTTTGATAATCTCGATTAAACTTTAGGACATTACTTTTAGACTGATTTTGACATTATCTCGAAGTGTCTTGCATACGTTCCGGCGTGAAAAAGACTATAGTTATGAAAAATGACAAACGGTCTAAAAATTTCCATTCTTAATAATATACTCACATAAATTTTTTTATTGGTAATGACACATTCTAACATGACGTAACATTTGTTTTTTCTGGGCGGCACTTTTTAATTTTTGGTGCAGAAATGTATGAACGCTGAATGATGTCCTTTTTCAACTATAAAATTCCAATGTAATTTTCACGTGCTCCCTTTTACAGTTTCTGTTAAACATTCAAAATTTAGCCAGAGTACAGAACTCTGGCCAAATGGAATCGTTTGCGTCAGTACTAAATCCAGTAATTGTATCGTCCTCTGGCGATCCCCGAACACAGATTATACAATGGTCGCAAGAGAGAACCTTCGATGTTGTGAGCGAATACTAATCCCGATTTCGCTTATATTCTACCCATATTGTCAAATGTTTTAAGTTTTTAATGCCCTGCCACATTTGAAAGTCTATACCGCTATTTAGCGTTTTCGCTACTGCTGTGGATAACGAACATTGAGCGGAATGAAGTTATTCCTACTGTACAAACCAACGTTACCTCTATCGGTTGCATAACGTAAGTTCATCAAGTTTACGAGAAGCATAATCCAAGAAAGCATTTCTATGAAGGTGTGCACTTTTTTCTAGTCAAAATCAGAATACCCATGTAGCAAAACAATGAAATTAGGCGTGAATGATAAGCTTCCAGTAGTTTTGAAAACAAAATACTCTAGTTGCAAAACGTATGGTTCGTTCATGTAATCGAAGTTCTTGAAAATGTTAGTGGCGTACATTTCATACGCTTTCTTTACTGGGTTCAGTTCAGGAAAGGAAAGAATTATGGTATAGTTACAATTTCAAGGCATACTGAGTTCTATGTATTATAATGTGTGGTTAGTATTTCATTTTTGTATTTACATTTAGTTCACACGTTTTGCATCTACGACATTTTGTCTCTTATGCTGGTACGTGCTTGTACCGTTTTCGATAATCTGAGTACGAGATTGAGAATCATTTCAAAATAAAAAATAGTTAAGTTAGCTCTCAAGCTCGTGCTCTAGTGAAAATTCAAGTTATTTATAAAAATGTCCTATGACTGTTTTTCTAGTCATCTTGCATAAAACAAAGATATTTGCTAACAAGGTATTCTGATAGTAGGTATTATTATAATGTGGCAGGACACAGGATTAAAATCTTAAAACTTAAATGGAATCATTTAATTTTATATCTTATGTCACTGTTAATTCAGTCATAAGATTTTTTCAAAATTTTGATATTAGTTTTAAGTTGCAGTTATGTGAATAATTTCGCGAACAATTGGGCATAAAATTGAAAAAAAAAATCAATTAGATCATTCCTACAATTGATAATTTTCCTGGTCCATGTTGTATTCTGTATTATAGATCAATATGGCTGTTACAATTATCATTCATATTATCCGTTGAATGTATGCTGGTCTTCTCTGTCCCAAGCTTAAAAATAATTATCATATTGGCTCATCACTTCACATGGTGATGTGATTCACCCTTCACCAATTCACATTATTATAATTTTTTATTCACATTATCATTTCAGATTTCCTCGCGAGTATTAATTTTTTTTTATACACAAGCTGAAATATTTATAATTTGCCATTGCGATAAAATTAAGTTTATTAATGGTATTATAATTATTTATGTTCTTACTTTTCATATTAGTAAGGTTTGACTAAATTCATACAAACAGTGTACCTATTAACTTTTTAAACTATCAACACTTTTAACACAAATAACGAAACAAAAAAAATCTAAACATAAGTGCAAGACCAACTCGTCCGTGAGTGTATTTTGTCGCAATCGATTTCTAGTTGAGAGTGAAACCGGTGCTAACGAATCACGTAGCTATAAAAGACTTGAGGGTAGATCATTTCGTCTGTCAATAAACCTACCCACTTGCAATGAAGAATTCGAACGCTGACATTGGCAAAATTGTGACACATACCGTCGCAAAAGCCAGAGAAAAAGAAGACCAGTTCTTCCGTGATCGTATGCAACTGCGCTAAAAAAGAAAGTTTTTTTTTTACTGCGCTGAAATATTGGAAACTCGAAACAGAAAATCATGGTAAATATCCCGTTATTTGTGTTAAAAGTGTACCAATTGTTATGCTTGGCTATAAGAAAAACCCTAATAAAGTAATTGTAATGGCAACTTGTAAATGTTTAAAATAAAACATGAAGGTAATTAGGGTACGTTTAGGGTGATGGGGTCGCTAAGCGACAAAACCCTTAAATAAATTAAAAAAAAAAAAGGGTACGTTTGTATGAAGAAGATTTCTTAGTTCATGACACTTCCTTCATTTTGATGTGTAGTATTTCACTATATTCTGGTTGATAGAAAAGAATTACTGACTAAAGTGACTAGTGCTATTGTACCGCCATTGGGGGTTAAACTTTTTGGTGCTCTAAAGGTGCTTTTATTAGTAGTTAATCTTTACAAATTAGCTACTCTCCAACAAAGTTGCTAAGTAACTGTATGAAAAACCATGCAACTAATTTATAAACCAGTGTTCATGTTGTGGAAATATGAGAAAAGGATTTGGTAATTCTCACTTATTGTGTAAAGTTCACGCACTAAGGACAACAATTGCTAATTAGACCGGTGTGCATGAACTTCATATACGAAAACAGTATCGAATAACCAGAATATAGTCATGTATTTTGCAATTTACGCAAATTGCTTCAGTCTTAGCTTCAGTTGAATGAGTAAATTTTGAATCGGCACATTGTAGTAATAATAATTACTTTCAGTATCATATAATTGCAGATAATGTTCTTCTAGATGCACTCGGATGATCTGCAATGGGATTACATAACTTAACTACAATCAGTTTCGAGTAGATTTTGGTCTATGTAACCCAAACAATTTACAAAGTTTGGTAGGAATATGTGAAACCGTTTTGACGAGCCGTTTTTAATCATGTTGAAATAGAAACTGATTGTAACGATTGTTACGTAATAAGTCGTAATCATTTCCGTTTTTTTTATAATGAAATAAAAATGGCTATATTACTTCAGAGGAGTATTTCCTCTTAGTATCTTATAGAGAGTTATAGAATTATTTTTTTCATTGTTTACGATTATTTTAGGTGGAGTCATTATGGAGTCAACCTTCCAATGATATGATGTGGGTCCAACAGCCAGCTATAACCCCCCGAGATGACAATAACCGTATCAATATATCGATGTACGTCTGGGATCAGGTACGTTCATAATAAGATTAATTGTTATAAAGCTGAGATTCTTGCTAGCCTGGTACAACAGACACGTCACCAAATATGTTTATTTTATGTACATTTGACCGCTTAGAGCCATTTTTATGGCTAAATTTTCAATTGAAACAGAAATCAGGATAGTAAGAAATCTAATGCAGTGTGAATTAAGTAGTTTGTTTAATTGGGACTGTTGCGGTTTTTGTGTGTTATAAGTACCAAAATCATTGATTTTAAGTAATATGGTGCATGTTCAGGAGAGTAGCATGACAACACGAAAAGGTCATTAGATATTATAAGTAATGATATACAAACGCTAAAGTTGACAGTTTTTTTTTACTTGCCCTGTCATTTTGGCCGTCCTTTAGTACAAAAATGATTATTGTCCAGCTAAAAGACGCATGAGTAGAGTAGACAGCAATACATTTTATAAATGATCTACCAAAAATGTTAATTCCCAATGTTGTTGTTATGTTATTAACATTGTAGGCCTGGAAAGTATTTGTTAGTTTTGGGTGTTGCTTGTCACCAATGCAGTCCTAATTATTTTAATTATGTCTTTGCGCGTTTCGACTAAACCAAATAAATAATAATTAGATAAACTTAAAGGAACCTGAGGTACTTTTATATTTATATTTATTAAAGCAGTTTGGTCGGATCCTGCATTGCTGTCGTGTGTGCTTTGTATTTTTTTTTTTAGATTTTGCGTTGCTAAATTATAATAATTCCCCCTTTTGATATTGCTTAAAAGATTAATTAAATAAATAGTGGATTAAAAACACGTACCTGTTACAAATCCGTAGCGCAAAATGCTATGTCTTTACAAAACTTCATAAACCTAACACTAAATGCTAACTAAAATGTACATTTCTATTGTGATACATACGATCGCTATAAATATTTTACTAAGCAGTTATTCCAAAGAAAGTACGTACTAAAATCCTAGGACACTTACCTGAGTAAATTACACTAAGGATTATTATTGATTCCTCATTCAGTTAATATACAATTTAGGGTCAGTTTCACTACTTGCTGATAAATTGTGTGATATTGTTTTAGTTCGCAATTTTGTTACTAGCTTATGTAAAACGCGTATTAATATTCAGTTGCATATGTATTTTCAGAACGTTGAACGTAGTATAATAATATTAATCAAATCTTATGGTATTTTTACAACCTGTGTGATCATATTAATATCAGATAAGAAACCATTATATGGTTTTTTACACCACAAATCAACCATCGTTACATCAGGTGATCATCGTAGTTCAGAA
Organism: Epirrhoe alternata; assembly: GCA_963565295.1. Taxonomy (NCBI): domain Eukaryota; kingdom Metazoa; phylum Arthropoda; class Insecta; order Lepidoptera; family Geometridae; genus Epirrhoe; species Epirrhoe alternata. Next base: position 10,765,026 of record OY751375.1, read on the forward strand.
TAATATGCAAGAAACAATTTCAACATTAATCCAGAGCCATGAATAATGACGTATATCGATTTTAGTTATAATGAGCCTCATTTTAGGATTTGAGATCAGATGTTAATAAAAATGATGGGACGTAATGTCAAATGGTAGAATCTACCCTTGATATAGGAATATAATGGTACAATGACACATAATATTAACCTCTTTATCTATGAAAATATATTACATTAGATAATAAAATTTCTTCCCTCGCTCTTATAAGATTAGTCTAAAGAGGAGCCAGAAGGTCTACTCTGCTAAACGATATTAATTGGAAATGTATGTGATGATAATGTGAAACGAGACAGCGAAATAGGTTTGCATACTAGACCTTGACTGGCTTTGTAACCGTTCTTTTATTGGCAGACGGTCCTCGTAATGTGTTATTCATGTAATGATGTGACTTTAAAGCCTTGACTTGACAAGAAAAAATACCTAGCTATGGAGGGTAGATGGTAAGGAATACTATCTCTTATAAATACAAATCCATACTAATATTTTAATATGAAAATTCGACAATTTGCGAATGTATTGTTAAACAGCCCAAAACACAACGATATCGCGATCTAATTTTATCTGTGCTGTCATCTATTATTGTAGTAAAATGTCTGTCTGCTGGTTATCTTTTCACGCCTAAACCGCTGAACTGAACCGGCTATCCCAGGGAAGGACATAGATAGGCTAATAATATTCAGTAATAATCCATTTATTGGTAAATTAAATTGTATGTTTACAATCAATATTTATGATTCATTATAATACCTACTTTAAGTACCTATGTTATTTTGCAGACGAAGTCGCGGTTAGCCAGCTAGTAATAAATAAATAAATAATGCTTTTCGCACAGCATCCAATTATCTAGTCCCAAAGCAGAGCTTGTGTTATGGGTACTACATGACTGATTATACTACTTATATTGTTTTTGTTGTGTGTAATACATAAATGAAATATTATACATAGAAAACTCCCAGACCCGAGACAAATATTTGTAGATCACACAAACATTTGTCCCGCGGCGGGGATCGGACCCGTGGGCGAAGGTCCGACTGCGACGCAGGTCTTACAGAGGTCGTCAAATATGAGGAAAACAAAAATATAGGTATATGAACGGTTGACAAAGTGTCCAGCTGTAAGTATCAGTTCCTATCCCTTTATTTTGTGGCGTTAAATAGCAGGAGAGTATAAAATTAACTTCGTAATTATTGACGGCGTGAAGTGCGCCGTGTTGAGCGTTTATTTATTATTTATTATTATTTCTACATCATCATCAGCCTATAGCAGTCCACTGCTAGACATAGGCCTCCCCTAGTGAGCGCCATTGCGCCCTGTCCTAATCTCGACGCATCCAGCTTCTGCCGGCAGCCTACATAAAATCCCCTAATTTATTATTATAAAAGTGCGCCATAACAAAGCGGGAAGTATGAATTCCTTGTGCTAAAGTGGCGCCACCTATTTGACGCTTTCGGGCTCTTTTTCATAGCTCACCTCTACCCTCCATATATAAAGCGTTGCAAAATTGAGAAATGAAAATGAATGATAAGGTATTTTACTTAGGGGTGTCCCAACATAATTAAATGGTTTTTCGGTCCCATTTGATGAGCCAGGAACCTCAACTGTAGTGATATTATAGTGGTATCAAATTAATGGTAAAGTATTCATAAACACGGAGTGATACCATAACAGTATTGCTATTGGTTCAAAGGCCGCATTTGGTCAGCACTATTTTCGCTGACTGTACACTTTTTACAAAATCTGTGGATGCAGTTTTGAATATCTCATAAAATTATGGATAGTCCTAAAAACATTTTCCTGTAACTAGACCGGTAAAGGTACCCTTACTACACCGCCTCAAAAACCCACCCTCTATATCTCAAAACTGGCCGGTCAGATTTGGATGCCACCTTGCACATAGATGTAGATGAGGCGTCTATACTGAAATGCCAAGACAGAATCGCTATAGCTTCATAGACCGCTTTTGAACAGTCTCCTTTAGCTTGCAAGATTTGCCCGGCACAAACATAAGTATAAACATACAAACATTGCATGTCAATAAAAAGCTTGTGCTAAAAGATGCATTTCCATTTTTTTTTACCTTATTATTACAAACAAAACATTCAAGTACCAACATTAGTTCGTCCATCTATAAAATCGACCGCCATGTTGCTTCAATGTGTGCTGAGCGCTTTGTTATTGTGTGTGCGCTAAAATACCTAAACTCGAATACTAAGGCTGAATGCAGGCAGACTGAATTTGCAGCGACGAGACGCGACGCGACGAGAACAAGACATTATAAACCTTATGAACAATGTTACAATATACAGAAACGTTTGATAGCTCGCGACCGCGCGAGTCTGCTCGAGCCGGTGCGCGGCGCGAGGTTTCGCCACACCTTTTGCATTATACAGGGTTATTTGTAAACCACCGGTAACCTCTCAGTACTGTATTACTTTCATCATAAGGAACAACTATTGTTCTATGACTTTTAAAAATTCATCATTATTTTTTTTCATCAGATTGTCATACAAAAATAAAAATATTTAAATTAAACACTAAATGTTACGAAGTCTATGCGAAACAAAAGAAAGCGATAGTACAAAGCGAAGGGAGCGGGGTGTTTCGATAGGACAATGTTTCAGATAGAAAAGCCAAATCTTGAATGTTTGTTTTTGGTAAATGTATTATGTTTTGTAAAAAGCCATAGAACAAAAGTTGTTGTTTATGATGATAATAATACAGTCTTAAGAGGTTATCGGTGTTTTACAAGTAACCCTGTATATCTTGTTACATTGTTTTTAAGGTTTATAATGTTTTGTTACGTCTCGTCGCTGCCAATTCAGTGTGCATTGAGCCTATCTATCCACTGAGATCAGTCGCATTCCCCAAAATTCCCTTTTTTTTTTCAATACAAGAATTAATACATAAAAAAAACATTTTGCGTTGAGCCCCTTAACTTTTCTCATACATTTAGATTAAAATAAAAATAATCCGTGGTGGAATGTTAACCTTTAACCCTTCAAAACGAAACACATTTCAATAATGCACGCGAAACCGGGTTAAAAATGCCCAAAGGTCATCTGTTGAAAAATTTATTTTTATACCATGAAATAACTACAGTTACGTTTCCTGGCTTATCAAATGGTACCAAAAATAGTTGGTTTAACCTTTAAACCAAAATGTTTTCAAAAATGTGGAAAGATTATGAATTTAGAGTTGGTAAATAGGTTGTAGAATTAACGAGATCTGGCGAAGCCATCTAGTAGGCCCCGCTGGCTCGAGTTGTGTGCATTGAGCCTAAGTCGAAAACTGATTTCTTCATAGTTTTCGATGTTGTAAGACCCTACACTACTTAAAAAAAATCCTTTTACAGAAAAGAGACAACATATTTGTACAAAAATTAGTAACGGAAATTAATATTGTGTCATTTTATAATAAAAACAATTAAGATAATGTATACTAGGTTTGATGCGGTTCGGTCAGAAGGTTCGGTTTTTCTTCAGGAGGTAAGCACCTGACCTACCGCTCCGGCGAGAAGCGGGTAGATCTTAGCGAGTGTTTTCTTGATTGCTTGCTACTGTTGACACAGAATCTAAATCATGTACTTACATATTGTTATTGTTCAACGACAAAATAGTCTATAGCTAGATTAGCTAGTCGCTTTCTCGCCTGCGGTTAGACAAGTGCCTTAAATATAAATACTACTTATTTTCTTCTCTATCTATTGTTTGTGTCTAGCTAGACGATATAAGTATCTTTGTTTTTATTACTTTTTGCCTGTCTTGAACCTAATTTGAAAGTCTTACACCCATATCTTTAATTGTTATCTCGATCTCGACTCAAACTCCACTCAACTTCCAAATTTATTTCGGCATGCTTGATCATAAAAGAAATTCCAGGTGGGGGCGATGGTAGTTGGTGGCCCGCTGGGAGCTTCTCAGCATACTTTACTCATTGTTGCCTTTTGCCATTTTCTTAGACGAATTGAGAAATTAACTGGCATCTCCAGGTACAGTGCCAGAAACTTATCTGGATCGATGGCCAAAAGAGGAACTAACGAGTTTTACTGTAAAATTTGTTTTTCTGCAACACCAAATGCGACAACAGTGCCTCTCTCACCGGTTCAGAAAAGTTTGTGGCACTGTAGGTCGCGACGTACCTTGAGATGACAGTTGAGTGTAGATTGAGTCGACATCGAGGGGGGATGCAGGGAACCCCATTAACATCTGAAATGTTTGACCAGGCTGAGAGGATAAATTATAATAATCGTTTTTATAACCACAGTGCAATAGTGCGGATATAAAGCCAATTTTCTAAAAATACCTAATTATTTTGTCCTGTATAAAATATAATATCATACTTTTAGTACTAGATTTTAAGTATAGGTAACGTAAGTAAGTATTACTTATCGACAAAATGGATTCGTGATAGATTTATATTTGCTCTCAATTCTGACAATGTCTAGTATTTTTGTCTAAATTACCAAAGCGAACTCATAAGGGTGGAAAAAATGAAAGGCCATGAAATTTTAATCTTTAAGGTAGATTATTTTACTTAATGGAAATATTCCTTTATTTCTAAAGATGAACAAAACTGCATTCAACGATTTTCTAAAAGTCACTTGCTTTACCCGAGAATCGAACCAGTTAAAAATAAAAAATAAGCACCTGCTATTTTATTCGACTAGTCGATACAGTCAATGTAAGAGACATCAGAGGGCCTAGACAATGTAACAATCGAATGTCGACTTCGATAGTAGCTAAGTCCAAAAATGTATGGGATTGACATAAGCCTTAGCTAAGTCACGTGATCTGTTGTTAGCGAATCGATTATTGGTAGACAATGTACACACATTTCGATTCCATCAAACGAATCGACAACATCGAACGATGACTTCCATACAAATGCCTAGCCAAGTGGATCATTTGACAAGCGTTTTCGCTTAGTTGTCGATTCTCTTGATGGTAAGGCTAGCGAACGCTAAAATGCTGTAGATATCGAAACAAAATGGCGATTTCATAAACAGCTGTTGTAAAAAGTAATTGTATTTGGTTGTTTGTTTTATGATTGTTAGAATAATTTTGGCCCTTAGACGTCCCTGCGCACTAAACTGAGCCATAGCAAGGTCACCGTGGCTGTAATATAACATAAAATAAACTAAAGCGCTCTCGTTCTAGGTAGGCATCTTTGTGAAACGCGTCATTGTTTACATTATTGCGTTCCGGCTTGCAACTTACTATGTGTTATAAGATTATGCTACTGTATAGGTACATTAGTCTAGTAATAACAAAGAAAGGTAAGTAGGTAGGTTAGGTACCTACTAAATTAATATTGTATGAACTCCATAGTCCATAAACTTAAAATAGGCTCAAAGATTAAACTTCCCGTAATTGTATCTACGTAAAATAATTGCAACACATTATTCACAAAGTGTATTAAAAATTATTACATAAAGCAATTTGTTTCTATAAACATTAACTCAGTTTTTAATATTGTAAGCCAATCTCAATTTTAAATTTTCGCGCGCTTTCCGGGCGAACATTCAGAGTTCAATGACACATTTCACGTTTGAAGACGAAAACCATAGACTAAGCGCGGTTTTTAGCGATCAGTCGATTAGACAAGGCGATCGCTATACGAAGATTTGGCTAGCAATCGAACTTCGCTATCGTCTAAGCGTTGACGATTGTAGAAGTCGATTCGATTCATAGCGACTGCCGGTTGTCTAAGCCCTCTGGTCTTACATTCATTCGTCTATCGTTCAAGATATCCATTTTATCAATTATTTAGTACTTGCACAATTGTCTCTCCTTTTGTCTCCCTAGTTCTTTTTAACCAGAGAGGTGAAAAGTTATCTCTAAGTACCTAACTTGAAGACTCAAAATCTTTTTGTTGGTAATAAGAATTCTACATCACACATTGCTTTCTCAGACGAGAGACGAACATGGATAAGCTATCGTACAGAAAATTTTTTTATGCTTAACATTGACTGTATTGATTAGTGGAATAAAATAGCAAGTGTTTATTTATATAGTTTTTAGCTAGTTCAATTCCCAGGTGAGGCAAGCCAAGTTTAGAAAATATTTGTATGTATGTTTGTTTGAATTGAATAGGCTCCGAAACTACTGGACCGATTTGAAAGTTCTTTCACCATTAGAATCCTATATTATCCCTGATGAACATAGGCTATATTTTATCCCGGGAAAGTGATGTTTTCCCGAGGGACCGCGGGTAACACCGCGACGGACAGCTAGTTAGAAATAAAGGAATGTTTCCTATAAGTAAAAAATCTTAAGGATTTAAAGTAGTTTTCTTCCACGGCCCATTGATTCTTTCCACCTGTATAGATTTAAATTCAAGGCTGGTATTTAAAAACCAGAGTGCTAATTTAGGTGATTTTAAAATAGTTATGATGACATTTAAGTTTGCGAACAGTAGTCGATCGATAGATATTATGCATACCGGTCAGCCTTAATTAAACTAGAAATAATCTGAAATTCATTCTCGACTCGACTAACCGTCGTTTAATGATTATGCTAAAATAACAGCTCTCAGACGAAGCTATATTTTAAGCTAGGCTGAATTACGTTATTGAACAAACAAAAGACGCTGGACTGATTTAACAGGACTGCTACATTAGTCCTAGTCCCAGGGAAATGATGAAAGAGATTATATCAAATACGCCGATGATAAATTTATGGAAGATATTTATCATCATTTTCCTGCGCTTACGCAGGCTTAGCTCAGTTAGTGGAACTGTTTCGGTAAACGTTATAGTAACTATTTGAAAGTAGTTAATATTGGAAGATTTCTAGATTTCAATTTCTTTACAATTCTAAACAATCTATCCCGCACGATTTATCGGCAGCTGAAACTTTAAACTTTCAATATAACTTCATCAGTTACGGGATTTGATCAAATAACTTTTAGGGAAGTTACCTGACGTAATTTTAACATCTTCCGTGAATTGATCATTCACCTATAGTAGGTATTTGGCAAAATCTCCCGTTTTATTATTTCCCTGCAACAAATGTGGGTTGGTGCAATCAAGCGGATAGTACTTTCATTTTAGTAGACGGTTTAGACTAAATGCATGACGGTTGTTTACGTACAATCAGCAAAAGATGTGGTCAACTACCCTACGATTGAGGTTCATTTGAAAGTCATGAAACTACAAGGTTGATTTTCCCTTACCCTTGTACAATAAATTGTGTAACTCATTGCCGGGCTCTGTATTTCCCGAAAAGCACAACAGTGTCTTCAAATCAAGAGTAAATAGGTTTCTTCTAGGAAAGCATGCTTCATCTTAGACCTCACTATTGCTTGACTTCAGGCAGAGAGTTCAAATGCTGACCTATTTCTATCTATCTATTCAGCCCGGTTGCACCCACTGCTGAGTATAGGCCTCCTCTCTATACCTTTTTAAATTTATATACCCCCTATTTAATAAAAAAAAATATTATGACCGTTATCGTGGCCCTCTTCATTTATTATACAGGGCGTCCCACGGATATGTCACATGGAGGGAAAGTACCTTGAATATTGTAGATGGAACATTTTACTGAAAGAAGACATTATTATTTGAATTTTAAAAATCATTTAAACTGCATTCACAGATATTTAAATAATTACATGGTTGAACCGGAAATCATGCCGTTACATGCGAAAAATAATCAACCTGTAGCTTTATCATATCGATCGATAGGCTTCATCATAAGGAAAAGGAAGACCATGAATTTTAACATTTGATGTGTAATTTTGTTCAGAAAAATTAAAAGCTGACATTGCCGTTAGAACATACAACTGACATTTTCATAAGTACTTATTACTAATAAATGTACCCACTTGAGAAGTATGCATCATTTCCCTATTATAATTTAAGTGCATGATAAAATGCTAAAGAGATACGTAATAAGTAGACCTACTTATGAAAATGTCAGTTGTATGTCCTAATGGCAATGTCAGCTTTTAATTTTTCTGAACAAAATTACACATCAAATGTTAAAATTTCATGGTCTTCCTTTTATTTGTGACACTATGTTATTTAGCAAAAAAATAATGTACCTGGTTGTATGCAACAAATCAAGTGGTATCCTGAGCCGAAAGACGCATAAATTATTTTGTCCATAAAACTGGTAGACCACTTTCTTTGCTGACTGTACCTAGTAGTAGTAAGAGCGTTTTCACATTATCGGATCCGGTATCGGACGCCGATACGATATCGAGGGATAATAAAATTTTTGAAATATGTACCTGTCTTTCATATTTTCCGACTTATCGGAGCTATTTCGTTCATACATATTCATTGCCTCGATATCGTATCGGATAATTTGAAAACGCTCTAAGGGCGTGGGTATATTTGATCACTTTAACAAAACCGATACAGTATGCATGCATTTTGATTTTATTTTGTTAACGTATATTGTCCCACTGCTGGGAAAAGGTTTCCCCCATTTTCAATTTAAAGTATCAAAATCTAACCTGTTAAATGGATATGTAAAAACGTCTTATGATATTAATTTTACATTTTTAAAACACAATATACCAAGAAAAGCTCGAATTTTAATTAGCAACTACATATTTTGAAGTTATCTAAATAACATAGTATTTCGCGCTATGTGCCCATAACAACGCCAAGTGACTATAATTCGTATTTTTGTTTTTTTGAACATACGTACATGATAGAATGTATATTCACAGAAACAAAATTACGACGCACATTACAAAACACAATAGAGTTAGTTGATCCATCTAAGGATCGGTACGAACGATCTATAGATAGCTCAACTGATTCAGGTTATTGCTGCCAGTTGCTAGCGGCATAACTACGCTGAATGGCAATGCCGATCCGTTTAACCAAATATGCGCCAGCTCATGGTTCGCGTGTCGCGTCTCTTCGATCAGAAAGCCCCGAAATATTTCTTAAAATGTTTTGGTATCCTCGAACCAGAGTCTCAAATTCTCAATGGCCTAAACATATAAACCCTATCGAGATACACAATATTCGCGCCTTTTAAGATCTTCAGCCGAATCTGCCGCCGCTTCAGGCCTAACTGATGTCCCCTGGTAGATGAGAGTTCAAGTAGCTTCCCACAAAAATCCTCTTCCGAGGGACAATAATTATACCGTCGAGCGCTTGTTATCGCCACCGCTCAGTTGCAGAACGGCACATACATGGGCGCTGGCAAGCACTCGTGGTTGATATCATTAGGACTGGCGTGGCGGCAGATCCGACCGTGGTGTACGATAAATGATATGACAAATATTTCATGTATACTTCTGCTGATTAAACGTCTGATAGGTATTTATCATAATTACTGTAAAGGTTGACAAAAATAACCTTTAATTTTCAGGTTGGGAAGTAAAGTTCCCAAAGAAGCTCTCCAAACAAACAAGATTTGGTAAATTTAAACAATTATCTCCAAGAAAAACGTTGAATTAAGGTGTTAAGATTGAATCATGCAAATGTTGGCGACGATTCTCTAGGATATAGATTTTGTCCCAGAGAACTTCTACCAATATCTTGTATTTGAAACATCTTTTAGTTTTAGTGCCTTTATTATAAACGTGTTAGACTAGTTGTCGATACAACTATGAATGCAAGAATTTCCACATAAGTGGGTCTTATGTGGGACTTATCTGATTGGGTTTAGTTCACTTTATATGTATACTTAATGTTAATTGTAATCAGTCTTTAAAGTTGATTGTTCGTTAAAATGAGATCAATCACTAAGATATTTTTTTTATTAACTTGGGTGGGCTTTGATAAAATAAAACATGTAACACGCCTTATATAAACTGATAGAAATTATAATTCGAGTATAACTGATAGTTATTGAATAATTTGAATATATTTTGTGAGATATGTATTGTCTACTTATGCACAAGTAGGTAATACAAGATTGTATTTACATGTATATCATACACATCAGTTTATTATGATCGTTATAGAAATATTTTTATAACAAAATTCAAAAGCGATTTTTTTAACCCCCCTTTACTTACAATTTAATTTGTTTTTTCGTAACTTTTGCCTTCCAATTCAAATAAACATTCCAAAATTCTTCGGTAAAAATATTCGGGCATCATTTTGCCCTTTACCTATACGATAGACGAAAATAACTACTTATCAATATAATGTAGTGTTTTTGATTTCGCTTTATCTACCATGTTATTCCAAATTGATGACAAGACAAGTATCTAATGATGTTATTATACATCACAATCTATCAAAACTCTTACATTCCGTACATACCACATACCTAGTGTACCTACACAATAATATTAAAGCTCAATGCACATTAGATTGGCAAGCGACGCGAAAATTAGTTGTATAGCAAGCCATCATAAACCTTATGAAAAATCAAGATATAGAAACGCTTGTAGAATGAACAAGGTCTGGCGAAGCCATCTAGCGGCCCGCGCTGGCTCGAGCACTTTCGTGCTGTTCATTCTACAAGCGTTTCTATATCTTGTACCATTGTTTATAATGGCTTGCTATAAAACTAATTGACATGTCGCTTGCCAATTCAATGTCCATTGAGCCTAAAACTCAAATCCATTTCGAATTAATTGGAATGCATAAATTGGATACGCATTTCTTGAATCACTGTATTCAACAAAACATATTCGCATTCTTAAACCTATCTTAATTATTGGTATTGATGATATACTATGATTACATTGATTGTAAATTTGTATTTAATAGTAGTAACTTTGATTAATTTATGTTATTTTTGATGAAGATAATTAGAAATTATAAATTAGATGCTTAAATGGGGATGTTGCCAGTAATTGAAAATTATTAATTTTTTTGCTGTTTCTTAAATGCAAACACTTTTATCTATCATACATAGCTAATATAATAAAAATATATTTTCTTATCCGCCAGTCGTGTCTGTATTCATTCAATAATAAAATATTTTTGAAGGGAAAACTTCTAGGCGCGTTGGGCATTTTTGAGATGGGAAATAACTATCAAACTCAAGTCACGTGACTGTTACGACACCCTCTTACTATTTATTACCTTAATTTCGTCACACGTATTGTCAGAATGGTGGACGCGAAAGACTATCGCATCTGAGTGAGACATCCCCGAGCTCAAATCCCAATAGGACAGTAACTTAATTTTTTTTTAGTTTAGAACCGTTACCGATACCTCGTTCAAGCTTTTACTTCTATCGTTACTCCTGGAAAGCCACTGTTTTTTTTTTGTTAAGTATTTATTTGGAGGGAGTGCGGGTAGGCCTTTACCTGGGCAAAGGCCTCCCCTCACTCCCTATTATTATTATTTCAGCCTTCAGTGTCAAATAATAATAATTTATTATGCCCTTACAAAAAATCGTGTTGAAGCGCATATAAATTTTTCGAACCGAAAAATCCACTGTTGCACGGCCGGGATTCGAACCCACGACCTTCGGATTAAAAGTCGAGGGTCAACCTCATTCGGCCAGCACGGCTCAACTAGCAAGATAACAACAAAAAAAATTTCATGGCACATTTGTTACCCTGTGTGACGACTTGACAAGTGATTATTAGATGCGTCTTGTTTTTTTGTGGATTGTTTATTGAAACATACTGTACTTTTTATGTTCTTTTGGTTCTACTTTTATATCATAAAGTATTGTCTGTTACTTAAATAGTAATTGGTCTAAATGCTATAACTATATAAAGTATGCTTTAAACTTAAGCATAATCTTAGGAGATATGAATCAAGCAGGCTTGATAAAAAATATTTTGAGGGTAAGGGTAGGGTATCTCCTTTTTTAATGATTTTTTTTGTCATTTTTGTAACATTTTTGGTAATAATAATGTAAGACTCTAGACTGAAACGAATCAAGACTGCCGCGGTGTAGAGATTTGAGGTGTGGTAGGGATTTTAAGTCTTTTTCTTTATTTCATAAGTTGTTACCCTTTATTGTGAAGTTGTTTTTAAGTTAGCTATTCGGTATTATAGTCGTTGCACTAGAATTTGTAAAACTGTCAGATATCGTCTAAACAAAGTAATTGCTAACGAGTATCAACTTAAAGACAGCTCAATGATGTTATTTGATAAGTTTAGAATTAGTTGCTTACTAAAATATGTTGTTTCTGACTTATAAAGTCGAAAATGTTACTTAAAAAATGTGATTTCAAGTTGGACCCTATGCCAAAATTTATATAAATATTGTTACATTGATACAAATATTGTTAGTATTTGATTTCATGAAGTTTGAATGGAATACCTACTTAATAAACGTTCTATTATTTGTCATTGTTCCATTTTAGTTTCAATTTCTCCTATTATGTGATAAAAACGTCTTCGCCAGGGACATGTTAGTAACACCGGACCGATCTGACTACCAAACATTATGTAGATTATTTTATCAACTTCGATTTATCTGTGAATAACAACGATTCGATACAATTAACTGATTAAATTATGAGTAGTGTCCATGTACTCGTAGTAGCATTCGTGTAAAGTCATAATAATTACAAAGCTTTTACTTGGGCGTTTTATGTATAAAAACACTTAAGAAAATGCTTTTATGATCATCCGTGAGTCCCATCTAGGTAAGCTGACTGCCATTGTTTTGTTGTGTCTAATAGTTCTTTCGAACCAGTGCAGTTTGGTAAAAGGGTTTTAGATGCGCCCAAAGATTGTAGGCTCCTTTCGTGCTCTAACTTCTAAAAGTATCTCAGGGAATGTTTTGGACAAAAATGAATAGTTTTTTATGGACATTTAGGCTAAATGCACACTGAATTGGCAGCGACGCGACGCGAGAAGACGTAACAAAACATTATTAACCATATGTATAATGTTACAAGTTATAGAAACGCTTGATAAAACGAACGACACGCGACCGCGCGAGACTGCTCGAGCCTCGTTCATTCTATATTTTGTAACATTGTTTATAATGTCTTGTTTCGTCGCGTCGCATCGCTGTCAATTCAGTCTGCATTGAGCCTTACGCTCATATCTGTAGTCGTTTTCTAGATCTCGACTCATCCTCCACTCAAGGTACGTCGCGATTAACCTTGAGATGACACTTAATTTCTGGGGCCGTATTTGCGTTCCTTTTTTCGTTCGTTTGATGAATATTCGGATGCTTCCCACCACGATTCCTGACTTTTGACATTTTCTTAGAAAAGTACAGGGTACTTTTCTAAGAAAATGTCAAAACGCAAGAACTTGAGTGGAAGTTGAGTTGAGGTTGAGATTACGACTATAGATATGGTTGTTAAGCTAGGTAGACCCGCGTAACCAGCTACGAGTATTATAATGCTCACCTCAAAAACTACACTTATGGACATAATTAGAGGAACGCGACCAAATTGTAGAAATTTATTAAAAGTAAATAAGATTTGTAATAAAAGCCTTCTAGATAATGTTATTCCACATAATCCACGCAAAAATAAGTCTGAATCAAGTTAGTAGTGCTATAACTTAGCTTACAAATAATAACGCATTAGACACACATATAAATAGGTACTTCATATATTTTATTACGTTCCTCTAAATCAGTCCCTGAGGAATAAGTATTATACTGCTGAAGCTAAAATCGATGTCGCCAATTTTTTGTGTTCACCTCATAGTTCGTTTTATGTTCGTGCGGAATAAAGTTTTGGATAATATCTCGAATTTGATAGCCGCAGATAACAAGCTTGTAGGTGCAATAAAATAATATTTTTTCGATGTTCTAGTTTAGTCAGTAAACAACTGACTAAACTGAAACTCATTTGAAAGCTTTTTTTTCTAGGCTGTTGCTTTATTCTTATATATATACTTACTAGTATACAGGCTATATACTGCATACATCCTGTATAGCAATTATTAACTTAAATGTATTTCGATAGCCTTCTGTCATGTCGAATTCGCTGTTGCCTGATGCCAAAGACATGAAAACGGAAGACGAAATCTTGGCTCAGATGAGGGCTTCGCAAGCCGAGGCGGCGACTCAGAACCTGACGTTTATGTCTGATGCCATTAGTCCGGAAGACGCGTTCACTGCGGGGACGAATATTGCACCTAACTTGGAGGAGCTTCAAAAGCTGATAGGGAGTGATATACACGCGAGCTCTGCTTCACGGACGACCGCTGCTGTGGAAGCTCCACCGGCCGTTTCTCCCGCCCTTCAGAGACCTGGTCTCGCATCAGACAAAGATAAAGTATGTATATTATGTATGGGCTTAATATGCTAGGTAGCTATTTGTCGTAATGAAACTTAACGGGATTCATACCAAGAAGAGTCCTTCAACCTACAATCAAAGTTTTGGATTTGATCCCGGGCTGTTCCAAATTGATTTTTACTTATCTAAAATAGTACCTCAAGTAAAATATGTAGAAAATTGGTATTTCTTTCGTGGGCAAATAACAAATGTACATTTGGTCGATCGTTGACTACCCCTAGACACCATAAGTGCACTTATATTTGAAGATGTAAACAAATGTCTAATTTCGTAAATTCGATTATTTACTTTTGAATGTTGCAGAGTGGGAACTCCTAACGAGGTGTCTTTCATATATTTTTTGAAATTGAGTGCCTTAGCGTTTCTAGTATTTTTTCATTTGTAAATTTTGCAGAAATCTTCTATACAAGATATACCTATACCAGAAGGCAGCCCTAAAGCACTAGACCCTTCAAAAGCGGTCGAGACTAAGACGGCTAAACAGTCCACTAAAGTAGAAGAAAAAATAGCTAAAGCTAAAGATGTTACTGTCACAAAGGCTAAAACAAAAAAGACGAAGGATGACAAAAAAGAGGATCCCACTGAAGCTAAACTGAAAGATGAGGATAAGAAAAATGCTGAAGTAAGTAATGCCTATTTGTTTCTTGAATTAAAATATCGAATTGAAAGAATTTATTTTCTGAAAAATGCATGAAGAAGACATCATTATGATCTTCGTAGCTATAAGCGATCTCGGTTCTCAATCTTACGCGATATTTATTATCAGTCATTAAAGAGATGAATTTGGATAGATTTTTCGCAAATCTCCCTGTATTAAAAGCTATTTACATTATAGTGTCCCACTGCGAACCACAAGTCCTCGATTCATCTGGAATCATGGTTTCACGATAACATCATAGTAAGATTGCAAAAGCGTTCAGAAGATCAACTATTTGAGAGAAACAGACAGGTGCTTTATTTAACAATGCGTAGTTTTCAAGATTACATACAAACAAATTATACCTATTACAATATTAGTGTAGACTTTTGCTAACATTCGTTGTTACATCTTACTCGTAATATTAGAAGAACCATTTTTTACTTAAGTAAATTGAGCGTAAAGTGTATCAGTGACCTAACTGTATAGTAGTTTTAGGAATAATTGTGTTTTTTTTATAAATGCTACTTTTTTCTAATATATCGCGCCGTCCTCTATCTTCGTGATAAAACAATTCGCTATCCCGTTATGCTCTCCAACCTCTTGAGGGCACTGCTTAGGTGTCTATGCGCCCACGCAAATCTCCTGTATGTATCCTACGAGTATTTAGTTTGATCTGACAGTGTGTATAATGTGCTTTGGGAATATGTGTGTAGATATAATATTTTACATTTGCAGAAACGTACCGAGGAGCCATCGCCGCCTAAAAAGAAGGATGATAAAGTTAATAAGAAGGAGCTCGAAAAGGAGAAGAAGGTATGTTTCTATGCTATACTGCCATGCAGCAGCAAACTGCATGGCAGTATAGCATAGAAGACAATAAAAGCGATAATGATCTGATCCCATATAATACAGCTGAAAGTTTGTGAGATTGTTTAGATGTTTGTATATTTGTGTTTCAATCACGCCTCAACCATTGAACCGATTTGGATGAAACTTGGTATAGGCGTAGATAGTAAACTGGTAGCATATAGGCTATTAAAAATGTTGGTACCCCGCGGGCGAAGCTGGCGCAGAAGCTAGTATATAATAAATCTTATATGCACATAAAAACAATGTTGGAATCGCATCCCATCTATAGATTGATCATATTATTGGAGACCGGACAATTGATGAAATACTGTTTTTTATTCCTAAAATAAAGTAACTAAGAAAGAAGTAAAAAGTGAAGTTGTTATTCACAAAAAGAGGTAAGTAGTAATTTTAATTAGCAGAAGATAAACTTGACCTTTGGCTTTACTTGTCTTCTGTACTTACAGGAATGGTTAAAGGATGGCTTCACTATTGTGAAGGGCGCAGAAAAGAAGGATAATAAGAAAAAGGAAAAAGAAGAAGCCCGCGCAGCTGACGAGGCAGAAAAGAAGAGGTGATGCTTTTCTTGTTCGAACTAAAAGAACTCTATGTTAAAATTGTATGGTATTATTATCATTATAATGATGCATCGACACTGCAGTTACTTTTTGTTGAACAACATTGTGCAACACGATTTAGTTTTATTTGAAGATAATCCCGTTTTAGTTTTCATTCAATCTGACGCGAGTTAAATTTTCTTTGTTCTTCTATAATTGCAGGAAAGAAGAAGAGAAGCGAGCTCTCCTTGAAGCCGAAAAGAACCGAGCTCCAGAGCCGGTCACCAGGCGCCAACAGATGGTATGCATTCGTTATTTGGCTACAATATTTTTGAAGCCCATAGTGTGTTAAAAAAAAACCTTAAAACAATACCCAAAAGAAGCCAAGTCTCCGTAGCCGAAATCGGCCAGGAGGATTATTATTATTAAACAAAAAATTTCTTGGTTCCGCCTTTACAATAGTAACACATCTGAATTTTACTTTCAAGCGCTCCTTGTATGCGTACTTGGTTTGTACAAATCATTTTGTAAAAATGCATGTGTGTGTATTAAACCTTTCCTCTGTCTGCCTCTTCGAATTCCCACTGAAAGATGACTATGTTCTGTGTGGAGCTTAAATCTAATATGGTATAGCTGTTTATTAGGCTCAATGCACATTGAATTGGCAAGCGACGCGTCAATTAGTTCTATAGCAAGCCATTATAAACAATGGTACAAGATATAGAAACGCTTGTAGAATGAACCGCACGAAAGTGCTCGAGCCAGCGCGGTTTCGCCAGATCTCGTTCATTCTACAAGGGTTACTATATCTTGTACCATTGTTCATAAGGTTTATAATGGCTGGCTATAAAACTAATTGACGCGTCGCTTGCCAATTCAATGTGCCTTGAGCCTTCGTCGTATATCGATGAAACGTTACAACTACCCTAAAAGATCCAAAACCATACACATTCCTTGCACATAATATCTATTTATTTGTGAATTTGTTGTTTATTTATCCAACTTCAAAAATTTTGTGATTGTTTGAAAACTACAGTATTTCTGAATGTCACTAGTCTATGAGCAAAAGCGGTTGGTGGCGCGCACTAATCAAGTGAATTCTAATCTCTTGGGACTCGATTTGCATCTTCGAAATCTTCTCAAAGTAAATTTTATTGTTGTTGAAAGTTTAACTAAACAGAGGGGCTATTGTGTAACTCAACTGACGATGGACATCGGCTTCATTTTGACATTTGAAACCTAGCCTGGACTTCAATTTTACTGTATTTTCGTATTGTGCGATTGGTTGAGCTCTATTGGGATGATAACTGGGAATTAATTTCAAGTTAGACAGTAAGGCTGCAGGTTCCATTGCGTAGCCATTATAAAATTATCACTATAGTTTAGTATTTTTTATTCAAACGTGCTTAAAACTAAATCATTTCACCAAGATCCTTTGAACGAATCCTTTCACTTTAACATTTTTACTAAAATACGTAGACGTGGATTTCTTTTTTTTCCTGCTGGGTTAACTTGAACTCTTATTTCCCGGCAGTTTTGGAACTAAATGTCAATTTCGAATAACCCAGTTCATTTTAGAAACGTTTGCCACTTATCATGTTCTCTCGCTCGCACACTGGTGCACTCTCTAAAGTGCAAGCGAGAGAGAATGATAAGCATTTCAGATTCGTTTCTTTATGTCACTATTGCCATGCAGTTCATAAACTGTCTAGAGTAAGACGGAATATAACGGAATAAGAGTTCATGCTAAGCTACCTGATCATGGGATGACCTAAAGCCGTGGAACTCATGTTTTAAATGATTTGAGTAGCAGGAGATCGGTCAAACTCAGCGGCAACAGACAGCGGCCGTTGAGCTGGCGCCTAAGAAGGCACCTTGGTCAGCGCCGGCCGCCGGTCGCGACGGACTTGCTCTCTCAGACATCCAACGGCTGGAGAGGGAGAAGAAACTCGAACAGATGAAAGAACAGCAACAGATGATGCAAGTCATCGCACAGAAACAAGCAGCCGCCGCGCAAAGAGAACAGGTAACGTTTGAAAAACGAATGAAAACCAACTTTAATGTTTTGCGTAGAATAATACGGGCGAGGACGAAGTTTTTAGTTTACGAGATACATCTCTTTTATGAATTTATTTACAAAGTACGAGCATCGAGAACTAACAAAATTAATATAAAATCTTATAATACATATAACCTTTATTATCGTTATATGCAAAATTAAAATTATATAATTTTGCATATAATCTTTAGGGACTTACTATACGTTATATACATTTCCAGCAAGAAATGCAAGCTGGGCAACTGGGCTGGGCCAAGAAGAAGCAGACCAACAACTCAATGCCAGGACAAACGTTGGCAGAAATACAGGTGCGAAATAAGTTCACATGATTAAGATTAGATTATTGATTTCTACCTTTTTTTTTTTATTCAACCTATCTCGTCCCACTGCTGGGCAAAGGTCTCCCCCAAACTCCTCCAATGGGTTCTATCCCCTGTTGTGTCTCTATCTACTTCTACATTACATATCTGCAATTAAAAGTGAATTAAAATTATTGAACTATATAAAAAATCTTTCTATAATTCTTAGACACATCTACATAATTTAGTTGTAAGAATAAGTTTGTGTGTGGATCTTGCTTATTACAAAAAGTTTGCGCAGTGGTTCTATCTCATAGATGTATATTGCGCAACAAAACGGCAAATTATTCTATTATACATACATAAAATCAAGACACCACGGATCTCCACTTGCTACGATCCTGACACACAACCTCCGCCTAATTCACTGTCATTACATAAATTTCCATTATCCATTGTAATAAATGTGTGTAGGCGGAAGCTCGTCTGCAAGCGGCCGCAATCGCCGCCGCCGCGTCGGCCGCCGCGCGTGAGGAAGTTCAGCCCACACCTCCACCCGTCAACGTCACCCCGTGGGGCGGTACTAACGGAGGTCAGTCTGCAATATAAATAATAAGACTACCTACTTATATACTTTTTTGTTTGTAAATAAATACATATTATACATAGAAACACCCAGACCCGAGACAAATATCCGTAGATCGTACAAACATTTGTCCCGCTGCGAGGATCGAACCCGAAACCTTTTGTGTCGCAAGCGGGCCTTCGCCCACTCCGCCACAGAGGTCATCAAAAGAACATGTTATGTAACTTATCGTTCATAAACAGCCGAGTACTGACTGAGCGAGCAGCTGCACGAGGCAGCCGCACGTGGCAAATCCTCGTTCGGTCAGGACGTGCCTCGCCCGCTGCAAACGCACGCTCTACCTTGCGGTAAACGTTGCGAGGCAAAGGCCTGAGCTGCTTGCTCAGTACGCTGCTAACTGCAAGGAAATAAAAGATATTTAATCCCCCAGGTGGTTTTTGGGACTCGCCGTCATCAACTGAGCGTGCGGCACCTATCGAGGCGGCGCGTGCCGAAGCGAAGCCCGCCGAGGCCAAGCCGAAAAAGCGCGTTACAGTACAGACGCCGAGGAAGGAGCCCTCCGCCTCTGCCGACTTCGAGACTTGGTGCACCAATGTGCTCTCCAACTGGAGGGATGCTGCTAATATCGATAGTAAGAGATTACTTCCTGCTAATAAAATACAGCCGAAAAAGTTTGTTAATGAGTATATTCGCCTGGTATCTATAGTACCATTGATTTTTCATTCTTTTTTGAAACCAGTGAACTAATTTGGATAAACCTTGGAATAGGTGTAGACAGTGACCTGGAACAGCATATAGGCTATCCAAAATTACCACGCCGGCGAAGCCGCGCGCAATAGCTAGTAATAGATACATTGTCTCTACTAGATTTTAAAAATTAATTATTCTAGGATTCATCCAAATTGAGACGCAACTTTTAGGACCTTTCATAATAAACGTATGTATGACAAAGTTAATTGTAACGTTTTGTATCACAGTACCGACGTTCGTGGCATTCCTCAAAGACATTGAGTCGCCGTACGAAGTGAAGGACTACGTGAAATGCTACCTCGGCGACACCAAAGAGTCGAATGACTTCGCCAGGCAGTTCCTGGAGCGTCGGTAAGTTTTATTTAAGTACTAGCAGCCCCCGGCTTCCAATTTTTTTCACAATATTTTTTACAAAGAACCATCATCATCATCTTCCTGCCCTTTTCCCATATGTGGGTTCGGCACAACATATGTTCTTCTTCCATTGTCCTCTATCAGCCTTTATCTCAACACTCACTCCTTTTTTACTCATGTTCATCTTTCACACAATCCATCCATCTTCTCTTTGGCCTACCCTACTCGTAAATCCATCAACATTCATACCAAGTACTCCTAGTTACATGACATGACGACCTGGGGTTATTCTGACGTGCTCAGTGCGACTGTGGAGTACCACAAACCATGCAACATCTGCTGTGCTGTCCGCAGTGCCCCAACACCTGCACTTTGCGCGACCTGAATGACGCCACGGATGTTGCAGTGAGTGTGGCCAACTTCTTGGCTCGAAAAATTTGATAAATGGAACCATCGACACGACGAAGAAGAAGAAGTAGGTTGCGGGTTCGATCCCCGCCGCGGGATAAATGTTTGTATGGTCTGCAAATATTTATCTTGGGTCTGGTTGTTTCTATGTATAATATGTATGTATTTACAAAAAAAAAAGTATATAAGTAGTATATCAGTTATCTGGTTCCCATAGTACAAGCTTTGCTTAGTTTGGGGCTAGATGATGCTGTGTGAAATGTCCAGCAATATTTATTTATTTATTATTCTTTACAATAATTTTTTTACAAGGAACCCTTATTATGAAAAGTAGCCTAAATTACTCTTAATTATTTCTGCCAGTGAGTCTCGTCAAACTCGGTCCAGCCGTTCTGGAGATAAATCATGAAAGCGAAGCAGTTAGTAAAGCCAACTGACAATATTTATATACTTATAGTTTTGTTTTTTGTATTTCAGGTCTCGAATGCTGCGTGTTGGCATGGTGACGCCTTCAGATGACCTTTGCTCACCGGCCGCGGCCATTAACCCTCGCACCAACTCCGGTTCCGACTACACCGAGGTCAAATCCAAGGTAACGCTTTCCTAACTCAATACCATGACCACATCAGTTAACATCTTCACATAGAACTAGCTTCTGTGCGCGGCTTCGCCCGCGTGGTACCAACATTCTTAATAGCCTATATGCTATTCCAGGTCACTATCTATGCCTATACCAAGTTTCACAAAGTTTAACACATTGCGTGATTGATATCTTTAACCATCAAAATTAAAAAAACGAGTAGAGGTAGGCCAAAGAAAAGATGGATGGATTGTGTGAAGGATGACATTGAATAAGAAAGGAGTGAGTGGAGATGACGGTTGATAGAGGAGAATGGAAGAACACATGTTGTGCCGACCCCACATAATGTGGGAAATGGGCAGGGAGATGATGATCTCTAACCATCAACATTTCATAAAATCTTTATGTATTCTATAATCTGTGCTCTTTTCAGGGCAAAAAGACGAAGAAAAACAAGATGTTCAAAGTAGACGCTCGCATCCTCGGCTTCTCTGTGACCGCGTCGGAAGACCGCATCAACATCGGAGACATTGACACGGCGTGAGCCGCGCCACACTAGTAACTACAATAACGTGTCAATTGATATTATACAAACTCTATGTGACTAACATGTTTCCTGACTAAACACCCAAGTGACTGAATCCTAGCAAAAACTGCGATAAATAATTAGTGATGCTCTGTTCCAATAATTTTGGTATTCCTAATGATTTTGTAGATAATTTTGTATCGGACAGTTGTGTGGACCAGTTAAATTGGTGGCATTAGTAACTAAATTACCGACAAGATCATTTGAAATCGCATAATCAGGCAGCATGTGACTTGACAAAGTCAGGCTAGTTGGCTTCAGCTACTAGACTACTAACCTCGCCATCATTGGTCAATCAGGCCATTTAGACTTAGGTGACATTATAAAAGCAGGCATAAGACTTATTGCATAATAAACTATCGTGCCTTTCGTATAATGGAGCGTCCTTGTACAATTGTTATTTTTTTTATACTTTAAACGTTCCTGTGTTGGTTTTCGTCTGTTTAATGAGATGTGTGCAAATTGTGATACACAAGCCATTTCAAACATCTTCAATCGCTCCTCAACCTGCAAATCTTCTAGTCAAAACTCAGTTATATCAGAATTTGATTAAACAAGCAAATAAACAATGGCAATTCAAATCACAATTTATTAAATAACGTTAGCCGTTCCGATGCGCAGTAGTCATTTTTTATGAAAAAGCGCCATTGCGAATTTAAAACAGCTAACTTCCTAAGACTTGCTACATAAGTCTGCTCCTTTTATAGATGTTTCAAAGCATCTAGACTACACTAAAACTAGAATAAAAAATGCGTGATGGCTATAGCACCAAACTTCTCAATTCACAATGTTGTAACAGTAGAAAACCCACACTATTTGTATCGTAATATAGACAATGTAATACTTATCATGAAGTTCTTGGTGTTGTCTTAGTAACTCTCTTACAATCTAATAATTATTGATCAGTACAGGCATGATTGCTTATTTCCTCACTCGCCCTGTTTTATAATTTCTGTGAAAATATTTTTAATGATTTTGACTAGTTATGTCCTTAAAGGGTGCGTCCACTTGGTAAAGATCTTAAGAGGGCCGTTATAAAATGCATTAATTATTGATAACAGCCATTTTATCAATTAATCGAACTCCTCTAGAAACTCCACTATAGTAAAAATAACACTCGGGAGTGCCGACAGACGTAAAAACATGAAAGAAAGAAAGAAAGAAATATTATTTATTTATGAACGGGGTATCGGTAACGGTAACTCAAACAATAAAAGTACTTACAATAATAAGCCGGTGTCGTCACATCACGTATCAGGTCACGTGACTCGCGAGGCGAATCTAAAGTTTTTTATCCATCCAAAACTGCTCAACGCGCCTAAAGAACTTTTCACTTCAAAATACCTTTGCACCTGACAATTTGCGCTTCCTGCACAAACACAACGTGTAAGATGTGAAATGAAATGAATTTATTTGTTCGAAGAATGGTTACATAAGTTTTAAAATTTGTAGATAAGTGTCACATTCTCCACCGTATTAATACGGTATACAAATTTTTAGTAAGTTACATCATTATTAAATCATTAAAAAAATAAATATCGTCATTAAGTCTCAATACAATTTCAATTCAACATGCAGAATAGTAAATAAGTATCGAAATAAAAATTCATGTCAAGCTCTACATTATCAAATTAACTAATAATTAAATTTTATGCATATTAAAATCTCTACTAATTATTGAAAAATTCTGAAACAGTATAAAAACGTCTATCATACAACCACAATTTTAACTTTTTTATAAATTGTCTATGAGGCAGTTCCTTAAAACTTTCTGGAATATTATTAAAAATGCGCCCACACATAGCATAGGAATTATTTAGATAAAGCTCCGTTTTAGGGAAGATGTGCCTTCTAAGTTTTCAAGTGAAAATAGTGGCTTCATTTTCTTGTTTTATGACAAAGAGAGCTTATCTAGTATTATTTACCTCATTGTTGGTACCGACATTGATGTATGGAAGTGAAAGTTGGGTGTGGCAGAAAAAACATCAGAGTAGAGTGAATGCTGTTGAAATGAGAGCGTTGCGTATGTGTGGGGTAACGTTGAATGATAGAGTGAGAAATAGAGTGCTAAGGGAACAGTGGACGTGTGGAGTGAAAGAAGATGTAGTGTTGAGGATCGAGAAAGGTATATTATGATGGTTTGACAAAGCAAGTGTATGAGGCGAGTGTGCTGTGCATGGGACAGCTGGAAGGGGAAGGCCTAGGCGAACCTTCTTGGATCAAATTGGCGACATTTTGGAGAAGGGCCAGGTCAAAAGTACCCTAAACCGACGAGCATGTATGAAGAATGTAATGAGAGTGAATGAGGCGAAAGTTGTGTGTCAGGATCGTAGCGAGTGGAGATCCGTGGTCTCTGTCTACCCCTTTGGGAAAGAGGCGTGACTTTATGTATGTATGTATTTACCTCATTGGGTTATTCCGATTGTTAGGTAAATGTAACAAAAGTGGACTTTTCCCTTACAAGACTTCCTTAGTCACCTTTAGAAGTTTGTATCTCATGAAAGAGCTTATTTTATATTATTATTACCCTCATTTAAAATGCAAATGTTCCATTTTTATGATGAATCACGATTGATAGCCACAGTGGATCGAATTGAATGGGATTAAATCTCAAATAAATGAAGTCATAGCTTTATGTTTTTCCGACTTTTATTGTTTTTGCTCTTGAAGGTTGTGTTTGCTGCCAACCTACCATGAAGGCATCCAGCAATGTACGGTCAACTTGGGAAATAACTGTCCTGCTTCAAACAACCGCGTCCTAACGATGTCTTTCAGCTTTTGGCTTGTTGGTTTGTGAATATTAAATCCCTATTATTACGTATCTTCTGTTTGATGCACTGTCGATTAATCAATATTACGGTTTTTTTTTTATAATAAGTATGTTGATTTGTTAAAAGTGATTATTTATGATTTAATATAATATTATATTGTAATAATATATGTTTTTAATGTTATTTTTAGTGTGACCTCTTCATCTGTAATTTAATGACAGTTTGTACTGCTTCTGTACCTATGACCTATGTACTGTGTAATTAAGCTGTTTCGTAGTTAATGTAGCGATGCCCACGACACCTGTAAACCATTAGATTCAATTGTAGCTTGTTATAACATATTTAGTATATAATATGTGACTTTTGAAATTTTATCTAAAAAGTATTTAAAATAATTATTCTCTAACTATATATTTTGAGATCCCACGATACATTTTACTGAATTTATTAATTGTATGTTCTATTTATTAGGTAGGTTGGACGCGGAGTATTGGATGTCGTGTTTATGAACATTGCTACCGAGCAACGCTGTTTGAATAATCTTAAAAATGTGTTCGACCAAGTGTCTTACCTTGTTTTTTAACATTAATATATAATTTATAAAAAAAAATGATTTGTTTTAGAATCGTTATCATTATTAGTAATTAATTATTTTAACAAAGTTTACTAAAACATACCTGGTTTATATCGATTTCGAAAATTCTGGCATGCCTAATGCATATCGCGCCAGACATTTTTTTTCACTACACATTGTCCTTATACTCCCAATCTGACTTAAAAGTTTAAAGTATTCATAATTACCTAATTTACGAGTATAACTGAATAAAATTCATGTGTCTGAGGATAATGACAGTTTTTTTGTATATATCTTTAGATAAGGTATAGGTACTTATCTGTTTTTGTTTGTAAGAATCGTAGATGGTCCGCAACTAGATTTTAATTATTTTCAGTAAATGTATCCGTTTCATTGAATGTGCCGAATACTCCTAGAAATATTCATGCATCCCATGTATCCTTGACATAGATGATTTAGAAAGATTCAACAATGGACAGGTCGTTTGAATTGAATAATCTACATCTAAGTTTAAACGTTGAGATGCACGATGTTGTTCTAATTTCCAATTTAGACGTAGTGACATATAATGATATTTAGATTTAAACTCAGTGTTGTGAAAAATAGCGTGTTTTCCCTAAGTAGTCGAAACATATTTGGATGTTCTTAAAATGCGATGTTTTACAAATGATGACAATATGCTTGCCATCGTTCTATCTTCAACAATGTAATGAAAATCCTAGTCACTTGACTCTTTAACGGCCAGGGCTATTCGCGTTCGTTTGATGAATATTAGGATGGCTCTTACAACGATTTCTGACTTCAAGGGCCAATTTTTCGATTTGGAATATTTGGTCCTAGGTTATGACCGTGTTTTTACATTGATCATATCAACTAATTATAATGTAGCTTGTATAATTTATCAAAAAAACGGAAATACAGTCCCAGTTTCTATATTCTTACAATCCGTGGTTTTGCTAGTGTTAGGTACGTGTTTAGGTATTTGACATTAATTCGACTTGCCTTAATTAAGTACCTGTACTTCATTTCCAAATAATCAGATTTAATTAAATTAATACACTCATAGATGATAGAAACTACTCGTCAAGTGTATTCGTCTATCTTACTACCGCAAAACTAATTGTTAACATTTTGTATAGGTTAGAATGCAATTCTTAATTATTGTAAGAAACAGATAACCTGCATTTTTGTAGCCTGTGTTTGATATTAGCAGAGTTGTTTGAAAAACAGCCTGAAATTAATTCACTGAATCTTGTAAGCAAACCAAGATTAGAATAAAGGTGGCATTATCGCAATGTTGTTTCTAGAACCTGTCCTGTCTGTGTTTTTAATTTAAATCTTTTAATGTTGAAATAGTTCGCCTTAGACATTATTCTAAGGCGAACTATTTCTACGAACCAGTTCCAGTTTTCTGGCTAAGCTTCGAATGTTTGTTTAAACACCACTGCCACTCCCAACTTTTACTTGCCCTAGTTGGCCACCCCCCCATTCTAGTAATTATATTGTAATTTTTTTAATTATTGCAGAGGCCAAATTGGTCAAACTAGAACCTAGGACCATCTACGACAGCAAAGCTGATAGTCGTATGTTTACTTAGGTTGAAAGTGCCTCTAGGGCATAATGGAATGGTTGATTATAATATAACGCAATAAGTGTATTGAATTTGTGAACATTTTAAATGCATTGATTAATTGATTCTGAATGTTGTAAATATATTGAATTAGATGAAATAAATGAATGACCTTAATTTGAATTTTTATTACTTACATCCTTCTTATGGCCTATGCCCAGCAGTGGGATGAGAAGGGCTGATGATGATGACATCCATCTTACATCCTAGATCCTACTGAATCCTACATAAAGGAGGGCAAGATCTAACTTGACCATAAAATAAAAGAGTCCGTGGATGAATAATACAATAATTATTATTTTATTTTGCAATGAGGCCGAAGTTTGGAAAAAAGATCACATACCTTTCACACGGTAGGTAATGATGATGATGTCTTCCAGCCGATTTCGACTATGGCGACTGATTCTAGTTATTATACGGAAGAGCTTCGTTGTAATACTTATAATAGGTAATTACTTATTACTTACACGTTAATGTAGCTGGGAAAGGACTGCACAGGACCGAAAAGAGTGGCGTTATAGAGAGGAGGCCCATACTCAGCAGTGGGTGCAACCTGGCTTAATAGATTGAGAAACAAACTACCATTTCAAATTTATGGCTACTTCCCGTACGGCAGGTCCTAGGTCCCGGGTAGGCAGAGACCAGATTTCCGCTTGCTACGACCCTGACAAAAAGTGCTACGAGTAGGTAATCTAAACTTAGTGCTCCGTTGTCAAATCGTAAGTAAACTGCGGGGCTACTTTCAATAAAAAGTAAATTATTAATGCCACAATTTATTTTAAGTCCACTATCTTAGATAACATGGGTTTAATTTATTTTCAAGAACTCCAAAAAATACATTAAGTACCTACAATAAGAATAATCTGTGATAATCGAGATATAACATTATATCCGATAATATTTATTATATAAAGTAATTACTGTAGGAGATCATTAATTTGATTGGGTGATTTCCAAGTGTGTTCATTAAGTGATTCTGACTCCTATTAATACAATTTTAGGTAGGTATATTATATTACTATAACGAAATTATTTACACATACATGTCAGTGAATTGAATAGGAAATAAACAATGAAATCAATGGTAATACTTCCGGCACGTACCACACGTATACATCGATAAAGCGAAATCGCTAATTACAATAAGTTTCATTAAAGTTTGGTATGAACCTATTCAGTAGCTACATAAAGTACCGAAGTGTTTGTAATATTTATATGTATAACTACATATAAATATTACAAACACTTCGAAGTAAAGAATAGGTAAATAAATTGATTAATGTGATTCAAGGATTATTTATTATCACTACATAGTAAAGTCGCCGTCTGTCTGTCGCTATGTAGGTAAGGTCTATGCAAAGACAACATTGTTCCCGTAACCTATTCCCATCAAACGCTGTAAGAAGAGCAATAAAACCTCAATTTAAACTCTAAAGCATCGCGTCCATTAGGCGGACGGACGGGCCGGGCCGCATCGGAGAAAAATCCGCCTGCTATACATTTTGTATGAAACTGCGTCCACTACAGGCGGATCGGGCCGGGCCGCATCGAAATCCGTCGGCAGATCGCTCGGCGAGCGTATTTTTCCGCCGATGCGGCCCGGTCCGCCCCGCCCCGCCTCTAGTGGACGCAATGCGCGCCGCATTTTTTGGAGATCATTGCTGCGAGCGGACGCATAGAGGAAAAATGAACGAGGAACTACTGATATCGATGGTACAGCAGTATTCGGAATTGTACGATACTGGTGATAGAAGGTATCATGACGAATTACGGAGGAGTAATATATGGGCTGAAATAGGCAGTGTTATGAAAGAAACTCAAAAAATTTCACCGGACTATTCTTTAGATCATAGAATAAGTGGTGAAATTCTCCACAACATCTTCTTTTCTTGCAAATATCGTGAATGTTTGCGTTTCTTCTTTTGCTCCTCATCCTCCTCATCCAACATCATAAATAAAAATAACTCCTCGTCAGAACTATCCATGATATCCATCGTCCGCTTGCTAGCTTGTCTTACGTAGGAATGGCTGTAAAAATCCGCCGATGCGGCCCGGCCCGTCTCCTATAATGGACGCAGTACGCAAAAATGCTCGCCGATGCGGCCCGGCCCGGCCCGTCGACAATGGACGCCTAGCTTAAAGTTTCATTAGTGCTTCTATGCATTAACAGACAGTGATTAGATTCAAGAGGAAGGTTTATATGTATATTACATGCATAATATAGGGTTATTTGTAAAACACCGGTAACCTCTCAGGACTATCATCATAAACAACAACTTATGTTCTATGACTTAAAAATTCATCATAATTTTAGTTCATCAGATTTTCAAACAAAAATAAAAATATTTGAATTGAACGCTCTAAATGTTACGAAGTCTATGCGAAGCAAAAGAAAACGATAGTACAAAGCAGGTGGAGCAGGGTTAGGGCGGCGGGTGCCGAAATGTGTTAGATAGGACAACGAAATCTTGAAGGTTTGTTTCTGGAAAATGTTTTATGTTTTGTAAAAGTCATAGTCATTGTTGTTTTTGATTATCATCAATAATGGTCATCAATAGACAGTAATACAGTCCTGCGAGGTTAATGGTGTTTTACAAATAACTCTGTATAGTAGAAAACTGATACTTTAGAGGTTTCGCATGTGATGACGTCAATACCTAAACACATTTATTTGCGAACGCTGGCTGATAGATCAAAATAATGTACTATAATATTGTATGTACTGTACACCATAAAAAGTTTTACAAAAAAGTCCGCGATGGTATTTGTGTATCTCTTAGGGATAACCCACAATAACCATTTTTTAACCTATACTTTTTACGAGAAGCATTGCACCCGTGCGAAGCCGGGGCGGGTCACTAGTATAATTTTAAATCGTCGTTGATGAAACAAAGTCTTATAAATTAGAGCCACGTTTAGCAGCGGTTAAGGTACCTGCCTTTAATGTTCCGTCTCAAAAATCCACCCCTCTGTAATTATACACCGTTATTTTATGACTACCAAAAAAAATTTAAGGACAGTTGCAGCAGATGGAGAAAGTGATAATGGCATGGTCAGGACTTTTTTTTATTTAACTATCACAAAGTTATCGAGGATTGTAGTCAACCAAAACCGAACAAAATTTTATGAAAACTGTACAAACAAGTACTGCAGACAACAATCGCGTACAGACTCTCATTGTAACTATGTTCTCGTATCATCCCCAGTCAGTAAAACACCAGTAGCTATCATAAATCCATGTCTGACTCGTCTCGTCTCCTTTTGAGGGTATAATTTTTTTTTCTCTTTTTTTGAGTTTTAACTGCATAAATGTGATCAGTAACAGACACCGAGACCATGTTTAAAATTTTTTTGGTAATTAAAAAATAGGGGTGTATATATTTTTTAAATGCAGTTCATAAAATGCTGATTTTTATAGTAAACTATAGACAAAAACAAAAAAATAAATTGTGTGTGACGCAACGTGGTAAGTTATCCGTTGTACTTTAATACATTTTTTAACAGCCTTGCTCGTAAAGCTGATGTAATTCCACCGGTTTTAAATATGTAAAGCGGGTCATAACAAACGCGTGTGTTATCAAAGCAAATAGTTATGTTATAGTCCATACAATAGTACATTACGATATTAGTGCGTAAAGATGGTTATAACATGCGAGGCGGAATTTCAGCCCGAGCCGCAGGCGAGGGCGTAATTGAGCCGAGCATGTTATAACCAATACGCACGTATATCGTACGACGTTTTTTAACACATTTGCGAGGAAACAGAAAAAAAAAACATTTAAATAAAGTCAATCTGTGAATGCAGCATGTTGCTTTCCCGCCATTTGAACAGACTGCCTACTGAGTGGCGCCGCGCGGCGATTAGTTCTCCTTTGAACAGCAACAGCGCGCTGCTCACTAGCTGGAGGCACGACTCCAGCTCGGCGGCGATCAGTTCCATATTTGAAATGGCAAATAATGCTGTTATGGAATTTGTATGGACTATAACATAACTATTTGCTTTGATAACACACGCGTTTGTTATGACCCGCTTTACATATCTAAAACCGGTGGAATTACATCAGCTTTACGAGCAAGGGTGTTAAAAATTCCATAACAGCATTATTTGCCATTTCAAATATGGAACTGATCGCCGCCGAGCTGGATTCGTGCCTCCAGCTAGTGAGCAGCGCGCTGTTGCTATTCAAATTTCTTTCAACTAATCGCCGCGCGGCGCCAGTCAGTAGGCAGCGCTAGCGCGCTGTTAAAATGGCGGGAAAGCAACAGTGTGCATTCACAGATTGAGTATAATTAAAATGATTTTTTTTCTGTTTCCTCGCAAATGTGTTAAAAAGCGTCGTACGATATACGTGCGTATTGGTTATAACATGCTCGGCTCAATTACGCCCTCGCCTGCGGCTCGGGCTGAAATTCCGCCTCGCATGTTATAACCATCTTTACGCACTAATATCGTAATGTACTATTAAAATCACAATAGGATCCTTAAATCTTCTACCTATTTTACACAGAATATATTACCGCACAGTACGTACTACGCACACGTGGTACTAAGTACCAAATTTATGATCAGCCTCTAGGCAATTCCAGGCTACGACCTACATCTATTTCAGTTTTAGAGAAGAAGTAAAAGAGAGGCATGATTGAAACACAGAACATTCAAGTACTTACAAATACAAACTCTGATTTAAGTATTAAGTATACATACAACTTAAGTATGTTGATTATTAATTACAGTAAACTAGTAATAGTTTTTAATTTTAGCACATAGAAGAAACTAAGCCAAGAAAGTAATTAATGAGATCCATTATTTCAGCATTTCGTTTTTAAGCCGAGTTTAAATATAAATTATGTAAACATAAATGTGATAAACCTAAGACTAGAGTTTTCAACGCAAAGTTTACATTTCACGGTCTAGACTTACACTAAATAAACTTTTTGTATACCTAGCTACTACAAGTAGAAACATAATCTTGTACCGCAGTATGATTACAAAATGTTCTTGCAGATGGTGATGTGATGTGACCTGAAAACATAAAAAAACTCACTTTAATAAGATTTTTATTTTACATAAAGTTTTACGCTCAGTTTCATAAAAATTATATTAAATGTCATATATGTGTATTTTTACTGTCAAATTAGAATAGTTCATTTAAGTCTTCGATGAAGAATACTATAATATAACGTGACGTACAAAATCAAACCTAAATTCTGTCCGTGTGACAACAAAGGTTTAAGTTTATCCGAATTACACCCTTTGTACCTAGTAATAAAGTCACAAATCCTCAAAACATTATCTTATACTTACGATCATTCATCATCATTCGCTGACCCTAAATGTATAGTATTTCTTGATCGAAGATTTAAGCAACCAAAAAAAGTGCCTGTCAAGATTTGCAAGTCATAATGTAGCTTCTGGTCACGTGGTTCGACTGCATGGTATGCTCTAATTTTCTTTTTTTTTTTCTCCTTATCTCAGAGTATCATAATAGTTAACAAATAGATTCTAAGACAGTAAAAAAATGTTGTAAGTCTTAATGGTAATCATTTTAAGTGTATGTAAAAAGTAGTAAAAAGTGTAAAAATACCTGATTATAAGCATATTAATCGTTCGTATGTTGCAATGTTTTGAAACAATTCATGAGCGGGATGTCAATGACTTCTATGTCTTCTTCATTCTCAGAAAAAATATACAAACTATTAAACTCCCTCGTTTGATACAATAATAATTATAACATAATTTTTTTTTGAATAGCAAGGACTGTATTGTTTAGAATTTCGAAATAAAATAAATAACTAATATAGCGTTATGTTGTTGTCTATATAAAAAATCCATAATTCGCTTACACAGACTTACGAATCTTAAGACCTCGAAACTACCGCTAGGGGTTGATTTGAAAGAAAAAAAAATACGAGTTTGGAGTGAATCGGACCAAGGAATAAAACTTTCTATACAACCCTAAGGGATTGATTTTTGAAAATGTTATACTTACGCCTATATGTTATTCCAGTGTTTAAACAATCTACATTGCAAATTTCATCACAATCGGTTTAGTCATCACAGAGATAAACATTCGCACACACAGACTTTCGCATTTATTTTATTACTAGGATTTAAACAATCTACATTAGAAATTTTACCACAATCGCGTACGTCGTTACGGAGATACGAGGCAATAAACATTCGCACACACAGACTTTCGCATTTATAATATTCCCAGTATTTCCCAGATTCATTCACAATATCTATCATATATGTGTATTTTTACTGTCAAATTAGAATAGTTCATTTAAGTCTTCGATGAAGAATACTATAATATAACGTGACGTACAAAATCAAACCTAAATTCTGTCCGTGTGACAACAAAGGTTTAAGTTTATCCGAATTACACCCTTTGTACCTAGTAATAAAGTCACAAATCCTCAAAACATTATCTTATACTTACGATCATTCATCATCATTCGCTGACCCTAAATGTATAGTATTTCTTGATCGAAGATTTAAGCAACCAAAAAAAGTGCCTGTCAAGATTTGCAAGTCATAATGTAGCTTCTGGTCACGTGGTTCGACTGCATGGTATGCTCTAATTTTCTTTTTTTTTTTCTCCTTATCTCAGAGTATCATAATAGTTAACAAATAGATTCTAAGACAGTAAAAAAATGTTGTAAGTCTTAATGGTAATCATTTTAAGTGTATGTAAAAAGTAGTAAAAAGTGTAAAAATACCTGATTATAAGCATATTAATCGTTCGTATGTTGCAATGTTTTGAAACAATTCATGAGCGGGATGTCAATGACTTCTATGTCTTCTTCATTCTCAGTTTTGATGGTGGTTTGAATGTTTCCTTGAAACACTGTACCCATGCAGTTCATCAGTGGCAGACCATAGTCTAAAGTGCCTTCCGCTGTGTGAGCGTTCGGAGATTCTGATGAGACAGTCGATGCATACTGAGAGTATGGAACAAACGTGAGATCACCACTTGCTCCTGGTTTTGGTGAGAGGGATCCCGAAGACTCAATTGTGGCAGAGTTATCATTTGCATCCAAAGAATCTGCAGTAGCTTTAGATTCATACTCTAAAGATGAGGCCGGCACAACAGTGACAGATACACTTGCGGGTGGTCTAATATTTAAGGCTTTGTTTTTAATTATGAACTCATTTTTCATTACATTTTCTACTTTGGGCATCAGATTCGTTTGAGGGAATGATACTGAAGTTTCTTGAGCAGATATTATCTTATTATGAATGAGAGGTATTTTCTTTTTAATGGAATGTATATTCAGTCTGTTGTTAGAGTACTGTTTGATATTCTTGTACCGCTGCTCCGGGGCTTTGATACTGGGCTTATGCGAGCCCTCTGATATATTTTTGTTAGCATTCCGTGGACTCCCTGTGATTAATGTATCTAAACCAAAGGAAATATTATAATTGCGCTGAGTTTGTGCTTTTTCAGTGTTAGGTATATACTCCACGGGTTTCACATTTGGTTTGACTTTACCAACAAGCATGATTTTATTCATTGGCTCTGTAGTTTTTATGGACTCCTTCACAGAGGATTCTAGCTTTGATGATGGAGAAATCTTACCATTCGACTTCCTTGGGTCTGTTATGGCTTTGACATTTGTGTATCTTTTGCTGGTTTTGTACTCATTCAGGCTGTGTGGCTCAATAAATGGTACAAATGGCAACTTAAATATATCTCCTGGGTCCGCAGCAGCGAAAACGGTACCTTTCTCCAAACTACTGGAGTATGCCATTAGGGGAACTGCTATGCTGTTCAGTATGCCAGCAGGCTTTTTCACAAAATGTCTTTCATTGTGTACCAAAGTCCCTAAGCTTTCCATGAGCGGGCGACCATAGTCAATTAGAGGCTCTAATTCAGATCGAGTTTTAGTAGTTTCATTTCTTCTCTCTCGTTTATGGCCATCATTGGATCTGACAGGTTCTGCAACAATGATAATAAAAGCTCAATTACCATTTTTAACCAACTTCAAAAAAGTTGAAGATTCTATGTTCAGCTGTATGCTTCGATCAAGTATACTATATGTATGTTTTTTTAATGTGTTCCCCGATATTTCCGTCAATTGTGGACCGATTTCCAAAATTCTTTTTTATTTGAAAACTCTCGAGGCGGTCCCATATAAAGGAGAATGCCCATTTTTGTATTTATTTATCTCGTTTGTAATAAAAAATTAAGTTGGCTATGGAAAACACATAGTAGGTAGGTATTATCTTATGGGAAACTACCTGCCCGCGCGACTTCGTCTGCGCATTATTAGGAACAAAGTGCGGGAGTTTTAAGTGAATCGAAAAAATATACAAACTATTAAACTCCCTCGTTTGATACAATAATAATTATAACATAATTTTTTTTTGAATAGCAAGGACTGTATTGTTTAGAATTTCGAAATAAAATAAATAACTAATATAGCGTTATGTTGTTGTCTATATAAAAAATCCATAATTCGCTTACACAGACTTACGAATCTTAAGACCTCGAAACTACCGCTAGGGGTTGATTTGAAAGAAAAAAAAATACGAGTTTGGAGTGAATCGGACCAAGGAATAAAACTTTCTATACAACCCTAAGGGATTGATTTTTGAAAATGTTATACTTACGCCTATATGTTATTCCAGTGTTTAAACAATCTACATTGCAAATTTCATCACAATCGGTTTAGTCATCACAGAGATAAACATTCGCACACACAGACTTTCGCATTTATTTTATTACTAGGATTTAAACAATCTACATTAGAAATTTTACCACAATCGCGTACGTCGTTACGGAGATACGAGGCAATAAACATTCGCACACACAGACTTTCGCATTTATAATATTCCCAGTATTTCCCAGATTCATTCACAATATCTATCTAAACCAAAAAAAAATTAAACATGGTCTCGGTGTCTGTTACTGATCACATTTATGTAGATAAATCTCAAAAAAAGAGAAAAAAAAATTTAACCTCAAAATGAGACGAGACGAGTCAGACATGGATTTATGATAGCTACTGTGGCTTTGCTGACTGGGGATGATACGAGAACATAGTTCGAATGAGAGTCTGTACGCGATTGTTGTCTATAGTACTTATTTGTACAGTTTTCATAAAATTTTGTTCAGTTTTGGTTGACTACAATCCTCGATATCTTTGTGATAGTTAAATAAAAAAAGTTCTGACTTTGCCATTATCATTTTCTGCATCTGCTGCAACTGTCCTTGAATTTTTTTTGGTAGTCATAAAATAGCGGTGTATAAAAACTTATATAGAAAACAAAATATATTATTACCACAACTGTATGTATGGCATCTCAGATCCTATTGAGAATCTATGGAAGATGTCTATTGTACATATTTTAAATAACAGGTTTCCTCACAATATTTTCCTCCACAGCAACATGTGGTAATGGTAATGTACACGTATTTCTTGATATGCAGAATCTATTTATGCACAGCAGAGATTAACAACACACCCTTGAACTTTAGAATAGTTAAGCTGAGTCACACAAAAGTGTTAAGTGTTGAGCTTTCACCCACAATTTAGCTTGCATGGTGCCAACATTTTAATTAGAAGGCCAGAAACCATTTCTTTCCACTAGATTATGTTTTCTAAGGCGCCTACTATTAAACCTGGTATAAAGTTATTCCTGAGTGTAAACTGTTAAAATGTATGGCTATTCTTGTTTTATTCCGAGAAATAACTTTTCACACCCGGTTGTAGAAAACCATACATTTTTTCGTCTCACATTCTTAACAGAAAGTAAACCATTACTCCCTCCAAAAAAACAAAATGGCCGGCGGGAGGTAAAGTTGTATGGGATTTCATTTCTCCCTCTGAGCCTCATGTGAACAGATAAGTAATGAGATTTGAATTTCGAACTTCAACATTTCTATAAAAAAATTTACTATTGAGTCCACACCCGCAAAAATTAGGCAACGAATTTTTTTTCTTCCAAATTGATTTTTGATGTTTTTATGAAAATGTTTACCATAGAGACCTGCACCAAGTAGAATTTATTCAAATATAAGAAAAAAGTGTGGTTAATGCCTCGCAAACTATTGAGCGATCTAATGTTGTTGCATATTAATGCTAAAATATTTTTTGAGAATAAACGGATGACCTCAATAAAATATTTTTTAAGAATGACGACATCGACTCATTTGATAGTGGGTGGTGGAAGCTATCAAAGAAGAGAGATGGTTGGAAAGAATTGGGGGAGACCTTTGCCCAGGAGTGGGACAGTGTAGGTTGAATAAAAAAAACGAATAGATTATTATTATTCTACCTATAAAATCTGTTCATTAGACTTGCTTGCTATTTTCTGGGTGTAAGTATTCACTATTTTTCTCGCAGTACCTATGTGTGAAAAGTAGAGTATTCACCTCGGGGATAAAGCTGTCTTAGTCTTGGGCGCTCTTGACTCCCTCGCTGTCTCAGGATTCTAGTCATTAACTACCTCGTTGCACTCGGGAGGTAACTAAAGAATCCTTCGATGCGCTTGGGACTCAATATGGCGCCCGTGACATAATACACTGCTTTATCCCCTTGGTGAATAATCTACTATTATGACATGTTTAATGGTAAGTCTGTAATAGTATAAATCTATCGCTTTGTAAATCTTCATATC
This sequence comes from Epirrhoe alternata, assembly GCA_963565295.1. Taxonomy (NCBI): domain Eukaryota; kingdom Metazoa; phylum Arthropoda; class Insecta; order Lepidoptera; family Geometridae; genus Epirrhoe; species Epirrhoe alternata. Next base: position 10,802,486 of record OY751375.1, read on the forward strand.
ATACTAATGAAAAAATTATGAATTTGTTTATTTGCAACTGCAATTAAAGCAAAGGTCGGTATTCACCAACATTACTATGAGGTCTCACAGTACACGGACACAAAAACCTACTGGTTTTGGGACCCTGTGCGCACGCAACGCACTGTGAAATGTCATAGTAATGTTTGTGAATACCGGTAAGCTTGTATGGTGTTAAGCATACCTGTTTCAGTCATATTTTTATTTCTTAGAAAATCTGTCATATCTTCATCAGATAATGTTGGGTATGGAGTGAGGGAGGGTAAAGCTACTCTTTGCAGATGGTCAGAAGATATGAATGTGGAGTCAAAGTGAGCAGCACATACAACCTGTTGACGCAGTGTCTGTATAGGCATGAACAGCAGTTCCCTCATACCAATGACTCTGACCCACGATTTGCATCTGTAATAAAGAATATCAAGTTCATACCAGGGATATACCAGTTAAGGTTAACAACCGAAATGAATCTGTTATTAACCGAATCTATTACTGGTTAACCCAAACAATAGGTTAACCGGTACATTTCTGTTAAACATTAACCGAAATAATAAGGGTTATTGTCATAAGGTTCAAATTTGACTCATTTTCGGCGTGTACTGCGAGTAAACATAATAACATGACATATATTTTCAATTTTCAATTCGTTTTATTCAAAATTCAAATAGGAAATCCAGTTATGTTGCGTCATTGACGTTAAAAAATATCGGTATTTTTTTATGTTTGGCCAAAATGAAAAATAGAAATAATAACCGCTTCATTTTGATTACGGTTATATACCAAAATGAAAAACAGAAATTGTTTTTCATTTCGGTAAACGAAATGATTGGGTTAACCGCTTCTATCGGTAACCCTGTGAAGCGGTTACCAGATAACAATGGGTTATCCAATCCCTGGGCATTGTCATAATTGAGAAGACAACACTAAAAGTTATTCAGTAAATAAGAATAAGTATATTTGACACACACAGCATGATTACAGGCAATAAAAACAACATACATAGCAGATAAAATATGAATGAATAACCAAGTGGTGGCCAGGCGAGGGTAACAGAACACAAGAAAAGATGGCAATAATGGAAATGAAATACTTACCTAGTAATCTGGTTATACATACATACAAAGTAGTTTAGATGAATGTTAGGGTAATACAGGCAAGTTCAAACATTACAATGAGCACAAATACAACAACGTACCTTTCAATATCATAAGGAAATTTGAAGAACTGGAGCTTTCTCCCATATTGCTTTCTTTTGCCACAAACTATACATTGATCCACAGGAAACTCACTACTCATGAGCACTGTACCAAGATGCGCACCTAAAATGAAAGATTAATAGAAATTTTATTATGATTGACTACGAAAATGAAAAAGTACTCGAGTCACTACTGATACTTTGTTAATTTTCTAAAAAACAATGATTAATTACTGTCTGTATTTGCAATGTATTTACATAGAGTAATTACACGAAGATAGTTGGCCGAAGATACAAACCAACCAAGTAAACAAACAAACAACTACAGCTACAGCGAGAGCGAGCGATAGTTAAGTGTCGTTCGCGATTGAACGAATCAAATAAATGACCCGGGTCGTGAAATCCGCGCGAATGATAGGGTCACTCTAAAAGATTCGTTCAAGCGATCGGTTCGCGGCCAAGTGGCCGCTAGGAGTAATAGTGTTCTGTGCAAGTGGCTCGCTCGTTCAGGTGTTCAATCTTAGATCATGAGCGTTCAATCGATCGAAATTGATCGAATGAGCGAGCGAGCCATTTACCGCGCACTCGCCACCGGATCCATTTATTGAAGCGAGACGAATTAGAAGAATTTAATAGAGTTAGAGATCATTTTCGGAACCAGTTTAGGTATCTAGTTTCTTATATTTCTGCTAATCTAATAAGTTGTAGTAATAATACTCTCTATTGAACGGAAATTAAAGTCTAAAATAGGGTCTGTACAATAATAATATGTAAGAACATTGGTTTTTTAGTAAAAATGTTATCTATGTACCTACATAATTACAAATTTCGTGTTTTTTTTACCTAAAGGTAAGACTAAGGTAAGGTATTTTTATAAGACCGCTCGGGACAGACTATGTAGATCTGTAATAATTACGTAGGTATTTAGAACTGAACCAATAGTTCTTTTGAACGGGTCGAAAGATCCGGGTCGTTTTCTAAACGGGTCAGTATTGATACGGATCTCTAAAATTGAACGAACGACACATATCTAGAGAGCGTGTTGGCCCACGCACGCACGCACACAGAAAAAAAACGCAAGCACGCCAGGCACAAAATCAGGCCAAGCGATATACTTACTCTGTGGGCCAAGCAAGCCACAGAGTAACTAGCGCAAGCCAATAAATCAATTTACTCACAGACTAAAAATAGATTGAATGTACGGTAATACTCGTTGCAAACGCAACGACTTTTTCACGCCATGTTTTGTTCAAACCATCGACATGACTTGACTGACTGACATGACCATGGATTTAGCATTGAACCTTTTTGGTACACTGGATTCCGCATTTCAAGTTGAACTAGGAAATTGTCCGTCATATTTGTCACTCTATGGCCCATTTTGCCTGTGTTAAAAAGAGAGGTCGCAATGACACTTGCGTACCGGCCTGTGACGTAGCGCGCCACCTCTACACCATAGATTTTTTGTTTACACACCAGCTGGTGTGCAAGTTCGAGATGTAAAATTACGAATTTTCTCATAAATAAATGGCTTTTTTTGACTATGTTTGTGATAAGGTGCTGGTTTGGCAATTATGTCCTGTGCTGTTTCACAATTTCCAAGCAGAATCGGTATGCTTACGGAGAATGAAACAAATATTTCTTTTTATCGGTAAGTCATACCAGTGAAAAATACGTTTATGTTTAGAGTTACGGAAGCTATTTTATAAAAAGTTAATCATAACATCGTTTTACTTCGATTTCATGCGTGTATTTGGGTAATCTCATTTAGAATTTTCATTCTAGCGAAATTTACATTCCATTTTTGACATTTCTTGTACTCCATCGCTGCGCAATAGTGTTGTAGTTGTATCGACATATTTATCGATATTTAATGCATTTTTTGTATAGATACTAGGTAGGTACGAACATAACTACTAACTTGGTCTATTTAACATTCTGGATTCCAGCTGACCTAGATTTGAAATAATCGTGGATTAGAAATATCGAGAAAGGCGAAGAATGGAGTCCTACACAACTACAAGAATATGTTCCACTTTGAAAAATCATGGTATACGGATGAAAAAATTTGCATTCTTATGCAGTGCCAACAATATTTCCAAACCAACTTTTGTCGTGCAAACCTGTAAGAACGAAGAAAATGTCAACTCATTTTTTGACGTGAAAACTTCTTTAGGCGCTTTGGGAATTTTTGAGATAGGGATAAATCTTTGGATTCACTGCACGAGTCTCGTGCCCGGTACAATTAAATGGTTCGTTTGAAGGTAGCTACGGAATACGGATCCTACCCTCAATAACGTATTCTTTATTTTCTGAAATTACCCAGAAAACGAAAGCTCGTAGCTAGACATTCTGGCTATGGGGCGTCTTCATCTACTGCTTTAGATATCGAGGAATACCATCTAAGCAGTCTGTTAATTATTGGTTAAAACTATTTAACCAATAATTAACAGATAACAAGTATATTAATACTTGTTTTATTTTGAGGACTTTAACTGGAATTACATGTTTTGAATGTGATATTGTTTTATTTTAATAATTAGGTAACTGAAGAAGTCTGAAAGTAGCGCCGGTGACTGAAAAGTTGAGGAGTAATAGGTTAGCACGTAATGCGGAGGGATGAAACTCATGTAACTAAAAGGGTGACGGAAATGAATGATGGATATGTGAGTAGAGTAGAGGTAGACCTAAGAAAAGATGGATGAATTGTGTGAAAGAAGATATGGGTAAAAAAGGAGTGGATATGGAGATGACGAGTGATAGAGGAGAGTTGAGACAGAGAACATTTTGTGCCGACCCCGCATAAGCGGGATAAGGGCAGGCCAATGAATGATGAATAATAAGGCAACTACAATTTTATTTCGTTCTACAGTAATAAAATAATTCGTTCTACAGCAACAAACCTTTATAGAATAGACAATTCTAAAAATTCATTAAATCCTTTTTCATGTAATGATCGATAAGAAATGCACAACACTATTCGCCCTTAAAAACATATCTATACTTCGATCATTAAGGTCATACTATAACTACATTTTATAACAAATAGAAATAAAAAATAAAAAAAATTAACAACTCGTTTAAAATAATTATTTTGATAAAATTAGATAACGACCTAGACCTAGGTAGGTACTTATTTAAATATTGCATGGGTACTTATCCAACTATGAATGATATAAGTTAAAATATTGGTGTATCTACTTTATGAATAGTTACTTAGCTAAGGTAACTACCAAGGCAGAAAGAGACTAGGCTCTTCACAGTAGGTCAATCAAGTTCTCACCATGGCTGGCCAAATGTCATAGAACACAGCACACCCCATGTTCGAGAGTAGTAGTGCATTGAGATGGCATACAGGGGACTGTAATGTTGATGAGCTACAGTGCGTGCAGTTCTAGGCTTAAACAATGGCACACGCCTAGGACGGAATCTACTGCGATGCTCTGGCATGTATAATCGGCTTACTTCCTCAAGTAATTCAGGACAGATTAGGATACCACGTAGGATCCTACAGATAGTTAAATTTGTTCGCTTAACCTACGCGTTTCCAGTAAGTGGAATCCTAGAGTGCCCTGAAGAAATCTGGTCGGGTAAAGGAATGGGTAGAATTTTTTTCTGCACTTTTTTCACCATTATGGCATACCTACGTCACTTCATGGGGGTCCAGATACACTTGATTCTAATTTATACCAGAAAAACACCGCTAGTAAATTTTAACTGTAACGAACTCTTAATACTGATGATTTTAATGATAAATGAGACGCGCTTCGATTGATTGCTAAACGCGAACTGACGTTCAATTATTTTAATGCTAATTACACTATTGGCGTAAAATGCTAGAATGACAAAATTAACAATGTACGATGCTTGTACATGCACCTTATGATCGATTGAGATGAACTGATCGTAGTGAAATAAAAATCGATTTGGTTAATCTCGATTAAACTGTAGGACAATACTATTTGACTGACTTTGACATCATCTCGAAGTGTCATGCATACGTTCCGGCGCGGCGTGAAAAAGATTTTAACTCAAAAGGTTCAATGCTAAATCCATGCTATATCTAACCAACGAATCGAACGAACGAACAGTGTTGCCGATCATAGAAACCAGAATTCGGTATAATAATGAAATAAAAAACGGTAGATTTACATTTCGCACCTCACTTTTTGTCCAATCGTCTAAGCTAAGAAATATACCTGGCGGGCATAGGTACCCGTGCGAGTATGCGAAATCACGGATCTGCCCCTGCCCGATCCCGACAGACATGCCTGGCCTGGCGGGCTTGCTTGTGCGTGTATGGCCAGCTTGTTGAATTTAATGCCATAGGTAGGTAGTACTAGTAAGTACCTATAATAGTAGTATGATGTGAATAAGAAAGGAGTGAGTGCTGGCTGAGATGACGGCTGATAGAGGGAAATGGAAGAGGAATACACGTTGTGCCGACCCCACATAGAGTAGGACAAGGGCAAGAAGATGATGAGTAGGTACCTATAGTATCACAAACTAACTGGTCCGGTGGCCAAAAGAGAATCTAACGATTTTTTCTCCAAAATTTATTTTTCTGCCAACACCAAAATGCGAACAGCGCCTCTCTCATCGGTTCAGTTTCTTTGACTTTTTGACACTGTTTCAATTTTCTTTTGATCGTGGTTCATTTTTTGACACTATTTCAAAATGAAAGTCATTTGAACTGAACGAAAGTATTACCTACGTAGTTTGGATTTTCGGCAAATAGGTAATTTACCTTAGCAAAATTTTTAGTTCCGATGCATGAATATGACCACACTAACAATGGAAACAGAGGGATTAAAATGGGAGCCCCCATTGAAGCCGATGGCAGGTAGAATGGTGATAAAATATCTTCAAGAGAAAAAAGAGGGCGCTACCGTGACAGAGATACTAAGACACCTCAAAGTAAATAGCGGAACAGATGCTGACAAAATGAGCCGAGTGGTGGAGTCTCTGTTGGAAAACGGGACGGCTTTGGGGTTCTTGGAAAGGAAGGGTTCGCATTACTCAAATTGGTATGCTCGCGAGGAGTGCTGTGGAAAGAGAAGAAGGCGTCGAAGGAGTTGCCGATGCCAGCGGCGCAAGATCCAGCGACGTCGCCGCAGCAGGCGCAGGCGCCGGCCGCGGCGCTGCTGACTACCCGACCTACCATACCCGACTCCAAGACAAGTTGTGAAAAAGCGCAGAAAAAGAAAGAAATGATCTTTTCAGTCATCTTACGACTCTCTCCCGTGATGTCACTGTAATCTATCGTATTTTGCAACAGGAAAATAAAACACGTTCATTTAATAATAGAGATTTAATTTGATTATAAGGTACTTATGTTTATGGGTATAAGGGTATATTATAAGGTAGGTTGTTTCACAAAGTGCTCTTTAAAAAAATATTAAAGTAACACTCCTGGACATATTTAGAGGAACTATAAGAAACAATCTTTTTTTAAATTGGTTTGAATATTTTTATGATTGGTTACAGTCAATGATCTTATAAACAAGATCATTGGTTAATGTTGAGTAGTTGCATTGCTAAACTCTTGTTGGTTGATATAGTGTTTTCTCTTCGACTATGGTTTAAACCGTTCATGAGGAATTTGGCTGTTTTAACAATTATTATATGGTGAAAAGAAATTGTTTTATTTGAATCGAATTATGCGATATGATCAAAGTGAGTCAGCCGCGTGTCCTTACCTATCGTTTAGTTGTATGTAAAAGCGATACAGACTAACTGGATCTTACGTGTGGGGACAAGAACAAGAATGAAAACGGGCATTTACCGCCATAGATGGTCGTCATTTCATGTATTAGCAAACCCAAAAAAATCGGCATTAGGCTGCTGTTATGCCTCAAAATGGCTTCTCCTTTCATAATTATGCACTATAACGCTCGGCAACCAATGTAGGTAGGTACTACCACTATTGGAACAAGAATGTACTAGGTACTAACTGGGAGTACTGTACTAACATCATTTAGAAGCAGGCGCGGATCCACCGTTACCTATGAGCACGGTGGGTATGCCCACAACCTTATTGGCCTTCGATCATAATATGATCGAAGTTATTGGAAAAAAAATGTGTTTGTGTTTGTCTATCAAATCAGTCAAGTCTGAATGTTCTCGCTTACCAGGTCGCATTAATAACCTATTTTTGCAAAAATGGACACATAAAGTTCCTTGATTTCTTTAAATTGTGCCGCTAGCGATTTTTGATTGCAGGTGCACTAGTAGCCGACCGTTTCGGTTTTTTGAGTTTCGGTGGCAAATTGACCGAAACTCCGGTCCGAGACTAGCAGGTATCTATGCACTATATTGATTACGAGCGAGTTCATCCTCCAACTCGCACTTAGCCATTATTTGGGTGGCTGTGCCCACAACCTTTTTTGAGGGCTGGATCCGCGCTTGTCTAAGATTTTATTACAAATCTTATCTACTTTCAAATTTTTGCCCCGTTCCTCTAATTAAGTCCACGAGTGTACATTTGTAGGTAGGTACTTAGTATAAACATATCTGCAAATCATATTAATTACTTATTTACTAACAAATTATTAATACTTAAGAGTGTGCAGGCGCGATTAACCTAAGCAATTTTGTAGTTCGAAATCGTTATTTATCTCAGAATCTGTGAAATCTACAACCGTCGTATTAAGAGAAATGATACCTCATTGTTTTATCTTGGATTACGTGTTTTAAAAACACGATTGGTGAAAGTAGTATATAAGTAGTATATCAGTTATCTGGTTCCCATAGTACAAGCTATGCTTAGTTTGGGGCTAGATGATGCTGTGTGAAATGTCCAGCATAAAAAAAAAAAAAAAAAAAGTTTTCTTGATAAAATATTTTTTTGAAAATTACATGTTTTGCACACATTTTGCTATTTAGGTATCTCAGGAACTTTTTTGGTGGGTTTTTGTTTAGAAACTTACAAGTATATCTTTAGTTGTCTTTTAATGTTTCGATTGGTTGTTTAATTAACTTGTAATTAGCTAAAAAGTGTTTTAGCGCCGTAAATAACGTTGCGTATCCATAGTATCCATAACGGACTATAAAATGGAGAGGACCAGCTGGCAAAAGAAAGGTTGGCAGACCACGTAGACGGTGGACTGATGATATAACAGGCATAGCTAGGAATGCCTGGATGGATGCAGGAGCCGATGAGGAATCATGGCTGAAGATGGAGGAGGGCTTTACCCAAACAGGGATCCATTTCTCCCAATAAATACTAACAATAGGATTAATAATTAGATATAAGATTCTACTAACAGATACAGTTCATTATACTTAAGAAAACCATGTATGAGATGAGATTTGGAAAATGAAAAGGCTATCAATATCAATATCCATACACGCCGAACAAATCACACTCGCTGTCCCACTTACAAAATGGCGGCGTATGGCACACTCTTAAGTACCTACTACATAGAACAAAACAACTTCAAATCATCACAAAATATACTAGGTACCTACTACGAGTAGGTTTAGGAAGGTAACATTTTAGGTACTCATACTTACCTAGTTTGGGGGTTTTAATTATTATTTGAAATAAGTAGGTTATATGAACTTGATTATCTTCTCAAGTTTTGAAGTCGGGTAAAAATTATGATGACTAAAGGATCTACTTATCAACAAATTTTTTTCAATTTATAAATACCTATGTAGTTCTAACTAAGTACCGACCTACATATTTATTTGAATAAGCCGAACAAATACAAATAGATTGAGGTTACAGTTAAATTGCGTACCTACCTAGTACCAACCTAGTACTTTTGGTTAGTAGGTTAGTAGGTACCTACTATATGTAACAATACAGATGTCGCCGGTCAATTAAACGCCTAGCCGTTCAACTAACGGCCTCAATGATATTGTTCGTTTAATGTTGATTGAACTGGTATTATAATAAATCCATTAAGTACGAGTATATATTTGATAAATGCGATTAAATATTGATTTTGCAGCTACAATACGATCGTATTGTAAAAAATTGTATTACCTGCGCATAATAATAATACCTCATTCGAATGTGTCTTATCGTGTTGGTCCGTCCAGCTGAAAATTATGATGGCATTCAACTGCAGGCGTAGGCTCATGCGCGGGTAGTTCTGGAGAAATCTTCGCTCACAGAAAAGTCAAGCTTAGTTAGCCCGTAGTATCGGCCATTAATTTCGTCTAAAATTCGAATGTTAGCGCGACGCGATAAATGAGATTGCCAGGTTGGACAATTTTGAGTAATATTTTTTCACAATACGACCTGGGTAGTACAATCTCCTTAAATCTACTAAAAACATAAATTTCATAAACAGCGTAAACATTTCAAAATTACAGAGGTTATTTGTAAATGCGCGTGCGCAGTGTAATTTAGGTATTAGTTAAACAAAGTTGAGAGTTACAGAGATGGTGCTTATTTTCTACTGATAACTTAAAATGACATGACTTCTTACACCTAAGAAAAATTTGCCCAAAGTAGATAGACGTACCTATTTAAAAATTTTAAATAAATAAAGTAGGTACTCATCTAAATAAATATTATGGTTATTCAATAATATATACAGTGGTGGACATATAATTAGAAAGACTTACCTTGAGTTCCATTTTTCCTAACACAATATGATATTAATCAATTTTTAAGTATGTTATAGAGTTCCTATGTATTTATTTGAATGAATCGGTTCATTATAAGTATTATTATACCAATTTAGTAATAACAAACAACAGAAATTTCATAAAATTAATACACTTTCTTAAATAACAACTACAACATCATAGACTGGCCTGGACAACTAATTAGAAACAAAAACAAAAAAATTGTAAAAAACAAAGTCTAGTGAAGAAAATAGCAAATAATTTGGATAAATATTGTAAATACTTCATCAACAACCGACTATTATTTGGTGGGATAGCCTCAGTTATCAAAAACTGCTTAAAAACGACGTGGCATTGATTCCATAAATGTTTCCCATGTTTCTACTGAAATTCATCTCAAAGCTTCAACAAATGCATGATAATGTTCATTGCAATCGGTGATATTATTATAAAACAAAGAGTTCCTTACAGTATACCATAAATTTATCGATATTAAGTCCAGACAGTTAGCAAGTCACTCTCACAATGTCACCAACTGCTTTCTCAGAAACGCTTTAACACTATCACCAGTGTGTTTTGGGTCATTGTCATGCTGAAAAAGCCAGCTCACCTGGCTTAGTTATCTTTGGATTATAGAAGTAATTGCCTCTTTTAATATGAATTTGTACATGTACTGAACCATCGGCCATTCAATATTTTTTTTGGGACCCACACCCCTTCGCCCGAGAAACTCCAATATAAAACCTCGCACTTTAATATTTCCATTGCCATGCTTAAATGTCTTTTTAGTGTACTTTTTAGTAAAAACCTTGTTGATTGGACGTGCCTAGTATCGTTTTACGTCAGAATTCACCAAATTTATATTAGTTTTATCTTCTAAAAATAAATATTTTTCCATTGATGAACATCCAACTACCTACAGTAACATCTAGCGAAGGCTAGACGGTTTCCTCTATGTTGTGTGGTAAGCAGTGGCATTCTCCGAGTAAATCTTCAAACGAACCGCCTACAGACTAGTCTTGTAGACACGTTATGAGCTTTTTCTTGAGAAAATACCTACTTCTTTCCTTATAACATTATACATTTTTAAGGGAAGAATCGTAGCCAAATGAATCATGTGCGGTGGTCTTTGTGTGACCTAACTTTTCTAGGCACCTGGTCGGATGTTCCATGTTATTTGTCATATGCAATACTTCATTATGGAACACCTTTCATGTTTTCATATACTATTTTGGTATATTTTTGTAAAAAAAAGTTCAAATACAATGTTTTTCTTTTTGCTGCATCACAGCTCTTCTTTTAACCCATCATTACTAAAGAAATCTAATAAAAGATAACCTAACCAATGGAGTAAAGAATGATGACAAAACGCCTAATATAATAATCATTAAAAATAATTATTTCTGGGTCAAAAAGAGAAATTTAGTACCAAAGTCATACTTTGTTTCTAATTAGTTGTCCAACCCCCAGTACTAATGATTATGTGGACTCCTCTTAAAAATCAATATTTTTTTTTAATTATTGCATTGGTGGTCTACATGTTATAGCTCGTTATTATACTAGAGATATGAGTGTCCAATTGTGATTTACTAAATTTATCCCTGGCATTCAATAAATTTCATAAAAATGCTATTTACTTGAAAAAACTAGCAAGTGACTAAGCGTTTCTAATTATATGTCCACCACTGTAGATAATAACAAATAACAATTTTGTTAGGCCTACGAGTGTACCCATATTGTAGGAAGTTAATACTTTTTTCGCTTAAGTACGCTATAACGTAGGTACCTAAGTACAGTCAGCATCACCAATTGGTAACCCCCTTAGTAAGTCGGTTTGTACTGCAGGGGCTTACCAGTTGGTGACGCTGACTGTACCTACATAAAAAAAATCTAAAAGAATTGACAGCTGAATTATACAATACCATACCTAATTGGAAAAAAAACTATACAGGTGGTCCACTTTGTGGCGTCAAAAGAAAAAAAATAAGTTGCTCACATCCAGGGCTATCCGGAAATACCCCATGTATGTTCTATTATTTCTTGTATATACCCTGTATAAGTATTAGAAAAATATTTTAAAGAAAAAAGCCGACTGGCTAAGTTCTGGCTAAGGTGTGGGACTTAAATTTTCGATCAATTGAAATTGTTATTGAAAGTCTTAGGCAGAATAGTCAACTGTCTCTAGGTTTGGTCTACGCCTATTTCGTCAATTCCTATTGTATTTACTGATCACTCACTGGTAAGTCAAGGCACGGGCGCGTCAGCGTCGCGGCGTTGTCTCTATGTCGAGTCGAGGCACAGGCGGCTATGCTTCCTCTCAAGTCTAAACGTAGCTACGCACGAAACGAAATGACAAAGTGGCGGTAGAGTCGCGGCGCATTCGGGCACGGCGCGCCGTGCTCGTGCCGCGACTCTAGTATGTGTGCGCACTACCATTTATTCCTTGAAAACGTAGATGCGGCGGCGCGCCGCTAGTGCACCTGTGCCGAAACGGATAAAATAGCGATAGAGTCGCGACGCAGTCGGGCACGATGCCCCCGCCTAGACTCCGCGCCGCCTGCAGCCCGCCGCCCGTGCCGCGACTCTACCGCCATTTTGTCATTCCGTTTCGGTACAGGCGCACAAGCGGCGCGCCGTCGCATCTACGTTTTTATGGAATACTAGCTGTCCGCCGCGGTGTTACCCGCGATCCCTCGGGAAAACTTCACTTCCCCGGGATAAAATATAGCCTATGTTCATCAGGGATAATGCAGGATTCTAATGGTAAAAGAATTTTTTAAATCGGTCCAGTAGGTTTTGGAACCTATTTATTTCAAACAAACAAACATAGTATACCTACTCGTAGAAATGGTAGTGCGCTCACATACTAGTCGTGTAGGCGGCGCGGAGTCGAGGCGGGGGCCCAATCGCGCCGCGACTCTACCGCTACTTTGTCATTCCGTTTCGTGCGTAGCTACGTTTAGACTTGAGAAGAAGCAAAGCCGCCTGCGCTGCCCCTTGACTACACAGAGACAACGCCTAGAACGTGCCGCGACGCCGCCGCGCCCGTGCCTCGACTTTGCTGTAAGCGACCTGCCTAGACAGACATGGGAGTTATTCGTGTGTACCGCGTAGTTTTCTGTGATTTTCGTTATAATATATATGTTATTATACAACAGCCCTAAACCAAGTGATATGAAATTTACAATTTAGATATTTTCTGGATTCGGTCCAGAGCCAGGGAAGTTTAATTAACATTCGTTCTACATAGAGGTTTTATGAAAAAACCCATTACATTTTAAGGGTCCACCAGGTTTCATAAAAAATCCTAAGAAAACAATAATTGGAACTCAGTTATAGGTACATCGAAAATGTTTCATCTTTCAAATGTAGTATTTCGAATTAATTAGTTTAGTTCCTACTAGCTCTTATCTTTCCATCGCATGGTAGGTACAGTCAGCTACAGTTGGACTTTTGAAAATGGCTTTTGTTTTCGATAACTAAAAAATATACTTAAATTTTTCTTGGAAAAATATTACGAACCAAGGTTTTATCTTCAATTATGATGTCATGATGTCACGGATTTCGGAAATATTCAGATTTGTGAAGCAAAAAATGTCTTTCGTTGCTGACTGTACCTACCTAGGTAGCCCTAATCAAATTCTCTTTCAAATCGATCACTCTGCTAACATGATTGAAACCACAAACATTTCAGATAATAATAATAGGTTTTTGTAGAGAAAAATCTAAAGGGTCTGACTTGAACGATAACCTATCACATATCTTTGGTCCATCCTGGCTGCGGTTTTGAGCTCAGTATTTAAACTAATTAGGCTCCGAGGAGCTTCTTGACCGTGTATCCTGGGATAGAGTATAGCAGTATAATGCCTCCTAGGCACAGAAAGGTGATGGAGACGTATTGGATGATCTTGCACTTGTGGTTGTGCCATATGATGTACCGTATCGACATCAGCGGGTTCAGGAACCACATGAAGGAGGCGTCGGGACGACTGCAAAGAAAATAAAGGTTAAGGTGCTGGGCAAGCGTATATCTCAAACAATGTCACTACAGCGTCTGCTGTACCCTGTGTAAATCATTTACTATAGATGTAAGAGGCATACGTTTTTATTAATTCCACGTGCATCGAGATTTTGACAAGAAAAAAAACCTTTTATCGGAAAGGTCCTTCTGAATAACTATTCTGTTTTTTGAGCTGATGAGCTTACTTAGGTTTCTCGAGCGGTTCAGGCTCGTTTCGGCCCAGTCCAGCTGGTAGCTTATCAGCTTCCTCGCGCGTGAGAAGGTGGATCTCAGCTTCCACCTTCCCCGTCAGTTCCATCTCCTCCGTGTCGCGTTTGATGTAGAAGGGCCACCAGCCGCGGACACGCTTCTGTTTGAAGATGTTGACGGTTGGCACTGCGCCGTCGTTACTCAACATTTGCAGTGTGCAGTGTTTCGCGGACTTCGCGCCGCGCGGGAATCTGTTCAGGTCAAGTGTTAGGGCACCTGTAACAACAAAAGTTGATCATAAAATATGTAGGTAGGTACTTACTAAAATTCATGAATTTCACTAGAATAACTTTATAACTAATGCCGATATGTGCCTGAAAGAGGTTAGTGCTGAGATGACGAGTGAAAGAGGAAAATGGAGAAGGGAAACATGTGCCGATCCGACTTAGTGGGATAAGGGCAGAAAGGTGATGATGATAAAATTAAGCGTGTTCACTATAGGGGATGTTAAGTACCTACTCATCTGAAAAAGGATTAATTAGGAAATGACAAGATGAGCGGGTATCTAGAGCAATGTTTGGTAGAAGCGTTATTTTGCAAGGCTTAGCAGAAAGGTTAAGAAGTTTCATCTCACATAGATAAGCGTAAATGCAAAGATTGTATTTACCCAAAAAGTCATCAGAAGAGAAATGATCGGCGTCCCACACTTGCAGTTCGAGCCGCGCCGGTGTCTTGCACTCCGTCTCGTCCCACGAGAAGACTGACTCTTTACGTGACGTCACGATACGTTCTTCAGCCTCGAGGTACTCGAAGGGGTAGATAAAGCGCCAATTAAAGTTGCCCTCGCCAGTCAGCGAGCGGTAATGAATGTCTGTGCTTTGGCAGTCGTCGGGGCCTTTCACCCATCTACACGATAAAATAAAGCATCTCTATACAATCTAAACTTTAGGAGTTTATCTTATTACTATTTATCGATCCCCGCCGCGGGATAAATACAAAACAAAATAATAATAAATATGTATTAACCAACAAAAAGTATAAGTAGTATATCAGTTATCTGGTTCCCATAGTACAAGCTATGCTTAGTTAGGGGCTACATGATGCTCTGTGAAATGTCCGGCATTATTTATTTATACATGCGAAAGTGGTTGCTTTTTATCTCGGAAAAGTGAGAGTCCCTGAGGGATCTCGGAGTAGGTACTCGTAACTCCGCGGGGTAGCTACCTAGTAGGTGTTGTATTAGGGTCAGGGTCTTGTCCGGGCTCAGTAAATGTTTGGAAACATTTATTCAAGGACTAGCTACTGCGCGCGGCTTCACCTACGTGGTACCAACATTTGAATAGCCATATGCTATTCAAAATGTTGGTACAGGTCAACTACGCCTATTCCAAGTTTAATCCAAATCGGTTCACTAGTTTAGGCGTGATTGAAACACAAACATACAAACATCTAAACAAACTCACTAACTTTCAGCTTTATTATATGAGTAGGACTTGTTGTGTTTGAACAATTTACCCTGACACGGGAATATGAAAACTGGTTCATGTAAAATGTACGTAGGTATTTTTCCTGCCCTCAAGCTAGACAGGCTCAGATCTTAATAAGAGTGGTAAAATTAATAGCATACAGGTTTGTTCTATGTTCTATTATACACTGTTGAAGTTTGTGACTCCATTTATTAGAAAATATCGTATTCACCATACTTATAATATTGCAAGTAAATTCATTTGGACACCGGGAAGATCTTAGGCACATATACCTAAATATCATTGCTAAATAGTATATTATTCTGAGGTATTAAACACGGATGGACCAAGGAAAATGGGCCCACATAGTCACGCCATGGATGCCAGAAGGACGGCGGCGTAGAGGTCGCCCTCGGAAACGTTGGGGAGATGACATCGATGCCTTTAAGGAAGATTGGTGGAAAGTGACCGAGAATATAGACCATTGGGGGAGACCTTTGCCCAGAAGTGGGACGAGACAGGTTGATAAAAAAAAATGAAAATGATGAGGCCTATACTCAGTAATGGGTAGATGTGGGCTGATTATAGATAAAACATTAAGGCCGTTATTAATAAACGTGGTGTAAAGTTACGCCGAGTCTAACTCCAAAAATTGTATGTTTACTCCTAATTTACACCCGGCGTGACTTCACACCACGATTAATTATTTATTTATTTTACATATAGATAAAATATAACATTACAGTTACCACCAATTCGTTATATCTATTTACATAATAGCACTAAGGTTACAGAAAAAACAATGAAAAGGAAATGAAATGAAATAAGGTTCTTAAGTATAGTTATCAGAAACATGAGATCTTAATTGATATTATTAACCTAATTTAAATTTTCACAATATATAAAGGATACCCGTTCAATTTTATTATTATTAATAACGGGCCAATATTTTCGTAACTCAGTGTCTTACCCCTTGACGTAGATATCGGACATTTTCTCTCCAGTGAAGAAGGCGTCATCTTCCAGCAGCACATCGTCGGTGTTCCAGATGATGACTCGCATTTCGTAGGGCTTGGGCTTGCGAGGCGAAATGTCGAGTGGTGGACCGGGCGGCGGCACATCCATTGGGAACATATCCACCCACATTTCGAGCCGACCTTGCTCTATACCTGGTTATGGAGAAAACAGGAATTTAATGCGAACCATTACGACATTTATTTATTTATTTAGGGCATCCAACAAAGAAATCACATAGAATGCTTATAACTAAGGTAATATGTATCTTAGAACATGTACTCGTAATGACATAATATGAGACAACTTATGCGATGGATTCCCATTTCATTATACAAATACGAACTGTGTCACAAATGTTTTAGACTGTGGCGCCTACTAATAGACCTGGTATAAAGTTATTCCTGAGTGTAAACTATCAAAATGTATGGTTATTCTTGGTTTATTCCGAGAAATATTTTTATGTCACGTTTGATGGTAAGGCTATTTATGTATAACACTATTATTAATTGTTAGGAAATGGATAAAGCGTCGATGGATTAAAAAAAAAGTGGTGGAGACCGTCCGAGAGTCGGGGTTTGCAGCCAAGGATTATTATTTCTTTGTACATTCAGAAAGATATAATAAATTATTTAGTGTTAGGCGTACCGGGTTTGTTAGGATTATAAAGCGAGCGAGTTTCCACATGCTCCGTGACCAGATGGCATCCCACGCGTGGGACCTCCTCCCACCTCCTCAAGACCACCAGAGCCATTTGCTCCTCATGCGTGTCAGGGTTAGAGAACAACTCTTCATCATTCAGCGGCATCATAAAGACGGTCCGTCCAATTCTGACTCTAGTTGTTTCGTAGACAGGTGGCTCGAGTTTACCGTCCTTGCATAGCTTGGCTAGTATCTGAGTCGGCTTCAGAGAGTCCCGCCAGCGGTTGTAGCCAGTCCTAGTGGTTAGTGCGGTTGTTAGTAAGGTGATGACTTTAGCACAGGTTTGGTTAGTTTGTAGAAAAGTTAGTAAGAATGAAGTGAAGAAGTCGGATGAAAGGAAAGATGTGTGGAGTAACATGGTAAAAAAGATGCAGAATGAGTATATTAGGGGAAGTTTAGTGGCGCCTATTTCCGAAAAGGTAAGGAGTGCTAGATTAAGATAGTATGGACGCCATATGAGGAGGGATGAAAACAATGTTAACAAAAGAGTTATGAATATGAGTGTGGCTGGGACGTATGCAAGTAGAGGAAGGCCGAAGAAGGTATGGTTGGATTGTGTAAGAGAGGATAGAAAGTTAAAGGAGTGGATGAAAAGTTGATGAGCGATAAAAGTGAATGGAGGAAGAATACATGCTGTGCCGACTCCACTTAGCGTGGGATAAGGGCAAGGGGATGTTGATGTAGAAAAGTTAATAAGGTAAGTATAACTAGTACGTAAAAAAAATTTTAATGTTATCGACACACGTCATAGTGAGTTCAGTAGAGAATGGGAAGCGCTACATTTTCGTGGAAGACAGTTAATAATAATTTTATCTGTAATAGTGATAATACGTACTCTTCATATTTCTGCGGTAGCCCGCAAGTAGCGCGGTGTCGACTGTAGAACCGGTTCTCGAGATCTATCTTCGTCTCACCGATTAATTCGTCCATTCCGACCAAGTCCCAATCAAACACCGAGATTTTCAAATTAGAATCTTGGGGGAAAATGGCTTCGATTTCATAGCACTTTCCAAAGACTGGGTTAAGCTGCTTAGAAACATAATTTTTCTTATCGGATATCATCTTATTGCCTATATCCAGAACAATATACGGGTCTGCCTTCCCGTTCATATCCATGGGGTGCAGGTCTGTTGCTTTCACGATGTATATTCTGACCAGAACGTGAATCGGATCTTTGCTTGGAACTCCTTGGAAGAATCCATTCTTGAGATCGTGACCCATTATAGTTAAGGACTTGTCGATCCCTTTGGGGAGTGGCCACTTGTATACCTTGATAGCTCCCTAAAAAAAGAAATCAAACTTTTAGAATTAAATTAAATGGTCCACATAGACATTCGCGCCAAGTTTAATAAATAGATATAACCGGCGCATATTGATATCAGTACGGTACCTTAATAGCGCCCACAATGCGGCTCTTGTCGTCAATATCACTTCCAGTCTTTTTGCCACGGTAAAGGTAGAATGTGTGAAGCCACTCCTTGAACTCTTCGTATTCCGGCACGGCTTCCAGCTCGTGTGGGTAAACCTGGATGAACATAAGATAGATAGATAGATAATTATTTATTTGGAAAAACACACACACAGACGAACATAATAACATAGGAAAAATAGCACAACAAAAAAAACTAAGTACCTAAGTATTGCTGATACAAAGATGGAGAAGTACGAATATACGGTAGGTGTAGGTACAAGAGGAAGTAGGTAGGCAATTGGCATTAAGCAAGCACCTACCTACCAGTGAACCGGTAGGTACCGACTTAACTACCTTCTCAACACAAGCATTAAATTGGAGACATTAGAATGAGTCGACTTTAATAAATAGAGGCAGGGAAAGGCTGTCTGTTCAGTGCAGTCCAAAAAGGAACAGTCTCAGCTTTGTGTTGCTCTGCACCGGAGAGGTACCTACAGAGCAACGCTGGTTTTCAGATTGCTCCTAGTTGGGTGACAGACATCACTTTGCGTGGGTAGACTTATAACCAAATAAAAAACAACAAGAACCTGAACGAACAATATAACAAAAACGAACCTGATTATTTCGCAGCTACCATTACTTCTACAAAAATTGAGTCGCGCACAAAACGCCTAGCTTTGTCCAAATTATGACTTTACTTGATAAAGTTGCGCCGATCCTAATAAAAAGTTCAGTTCTAGTGTAACGGTGATGTGGGACAAAACGTCATTTTCTCACCTTGGTAAGAGTAGACTTGGGAATTTGATTATTTTTCGTGGTTGGTATTGATGATTGGACTTTTCCTTTGGGCGATTGTGGAACTTTGCGTCTTGCGCCGCCACAATCTCGGTCGCAGCGCGCGGGTGACAGCGGCTCGTCGCGACTACGCGGGGACAGTCCACCACTTGTACTAGGCGCCGTCTGAAGGTGACCCCCTTTACTGGTCTTATCCTCCGTATCAGCAAACATCACATCGTAAGACGCGAAGTACTTCGTCCACCAATCTCTGCTGCCGTGCGCATCATCTTCGTTTAAAGTGGAATTGGCGCTGGCCTTTCTGTTCCGCGAGCCGCGCGCGCCCCTACCCAGGCTTCGAGTCCGTCGCGGCGACCTCTCCCTATTCAGCGCGAACGAGATGGGCGCGCCCCGAGGAAGCAGAGGCATATTCTCCCTCTCATGTGTGATAGTAAACACGTCTTCTTGTATGATACAGTTAGCTCTCAGATCAACATTTTGCAATTGAATCATGGACTTCTTGCGGTCTTTGATATCGCGCTCTCTTTGACTCATAGGAGTAAAAATGTATTTTTGAATGGAGTTGATGGTATGCGTTCCCACAAGCACATTCCTTCCGAAATTGCGACAGTCCACGACCCGGATTGTCAGGGGAGGCTGATACACACCCTGGTCAGGGAGTTCCAGTTCGATGAACTTGGTGGGGTTGTTGAAGTTGGAATTGTGATAGGTATTCTGAATCATGGTGGACGTCAACGTATGGCCGGAGCACTCAATATCGACTCTGGGTTTGTCCACATCTTGCAACTGAACCCGTTTCAGATCCCGTAATCCCCAGAATAGGACTTCAATGCGATATTTTGAAAGTGTCGGACGGATGCCTCGCGGGACTGGTAGGATGGGCCCTCGGTTTTCCAAATTGACCGGCGGTTTGGCCTGCAGTTTGGCTGGTGGTTTCGCCGGCGGCGAGCGCGGTCTCGGCAGCGATGGGAGTTCTTCTCTGTTTTGTCCATCCACAAATTCCAATAGTTCAAAGGTAGCCAAAAGCTCACCCGCCTTATCGTCTCCGCGCCGAATTTTGTGCCATTCTAAGGCAGGAAGACAAGGTGGTCGATTCCTTAGATCTTCCAGAGCCTTGATTATTGGTTTCACAAGAGTACGTCCAATAAATTCTGACTTTCCCACGCCATCTTGATCGAAAATTTCAATCACGACAGTTGGCGGGTCAGCCTTTATGTTTTCGATTGTGCTGTAGAGCGTTATATTTTCGAAGACAAGTGTTTCATCCCACGTGGGACTGAGAGTCTGGTCAATGACTTGTGTTGTTTGGGTTTCATCACCGATTATGACTCTAGCAAACGGATCAGATAGACCTGAGGAGTCGGAGCCGATCAATGAGCGGGCTTGGTAAATGTAGGCTCGCATTTGGAATTTCTGAAATATACATTTAAATTTATTTATAGGGTATGTATGTCGCAGGCAACTGGTCTTATCAGCCGTTCAATTAAACGCCCATTTCATTAAACGGCGCCGTTCGTCGCCTGAATGTTATTCAGCCGTATGGTTAAATACAAACATTTAGGGTCGATTCACATCTGACCGAAGATCCGTCGCGTATTATCGGTCGCGGAACGCCAGAACAGACAAATGTATAGAAAAACACTCGACCGTTCACACTTGACGTACTAACGTATCATCCGTCGAGTGTGAACGGTCGAGTGTTTTTCTATACATTTGTCAGTTCTGGCGTTCCGCGACCGATAATACGCGACGGATCTTCGGTCAGATGTGAATCGACCCTTAATGAACTGGCTTTAATGACTTGGCTGGCTGATGCAGGCTATAATTTAAGAGAGGCACGTCTCTGGTGCGGCGGACGCGGGGGAGCACCAACAGCTTGTTGGCCACGCTTGCAGGCTTGACAACGCATATAGCAATCACTCATTGCATATTTAATTTGCTTTAATGTAGGTCCTGTTTAAGCTTGAATGGTATTATCGACATTCCCTATTATTTATGCCTTTTTGTGACTATAATTTAATGTGACCCTAACCTGGCTGACATTATAATTTTAATGAGTTTTTATTACTTGGAAATAAATACATTATTATTATTATTGTTGTAGAAAGTGTGTTCAAATAGTTTTTTTTTTATTATGAATTGTTATGTACTCACATGTTTTTCACCATATATGATGTTATGTGGAGCAATGGACTGGCGTAATCCAGCGTTTTTCAATTCGTTTGTTACTTCGTAACCTGGAGGCAGGCCGTCTGAGTAATGACCCTTATCATGAACTGTGCCGAGCCAGAGGTATACACTGATTTTAGCTGGGATTATCCATCCGCTGGGCGCTGCCGCTTTTTTGCCTGGCCACTGTAAAATAGTTATTTATATGAACGAAGTATAAAAAGGCGTCGCATTATGATGCGACGACATAAAATTCTACAAACATGCTGCGAGTATGTATGTATGTATGCCTGCGACCAGAATATTTATAAAAATATTAGAATAGGCATGATGACAATTTTTCAAAATCTGTTCTATGTTGTTCAGAATGATTTGTTATGTGAAAAAAATATCATATTTCAGTAGAAAATAAAGGTTTTAAAACATAAATATCATTTTTAAAATTAAAATTTGAAATTCACGCCAAAACGCTCTTTGGTGTCATGGCGGCTGTTTTGACGTCACAGCTCACCACTGCAAAGCAAAAACTAAGTGCATAGCTAAAGTTGAAAGGAAACAAAAGGCTCAGTTTTGGTCTAATAAATTGAGTATTGACGTACAGCTATCATGACGGATTGTTGTATTTTTATTTTATTAAATAATTTAATAATCTCGACATTATTAGGACAATAAATGCATTTTTCTCAACCCTGGAATCCTAATTAATTAGACCAGTTAAATATTTTGGCCTTTTTGGCGAAACATGATTACTGTCATAATGCCTATTAAGGTACCTTTAAGAAGAGCGTTTGCATTTTGGCACAGTATTTGCCGGTCTCATTCAGCACGTCCGAATATATGATGTCGCGTGCGGGAATCCTGTAATACGCCAGTCGTTTGCCGTTGCTGAGCATCCAAATAAACACATCTGGCATTGAGTGCTGCGCCTACATATAAAAAGTTACAAATTTGAATTAAATTACAAAAAAGTATTATATCCAGATGTATGGAAAACATTTTTAAATCCACCCATTTGAGTGTTATTTGAGAATATGTTAAGTCATGTATAATATCATCATGATCATCTCAGCCATCTAGCGTCCACTGCTGAACATAGGCCTCCCCCATCCATTTCCATAGCGATAGATCTTGTGCAGCCTGCACCCAACGGCTCCCAGTAACCTTTACAAGATATCTTCTTTCCATCCAGTGGGGGGCCGTCCTCTAGTGAGATTTCCGGTGCGTGGCCTCCACTTGAGAACTTTTTGCTCCAACGGCCGTCAGTTCTACGAGCTATCTGCCCCGCCCACTGCCACTTTAACTTGCTAATCCTGTGGGCTATGTCGGTGACTTTCGTGCGTCTACGGATCTCTTCATTCCTGATTCGATCTCGTAGAAAGACACCAAGCATAGTCCTTTCCATAGCTCGTGGAGCAACATTGAGCCTTCTTATGAGGCCCTTAGTGAGGGTCCACGAGGTTCCATATGTCATCACTGGTAACACACACTGATCGAAAACCTTCGACTTAAGGCACTGAGGTATTTTGGACTGTATAATATAAGGTCTACAAACTTACGTCCTCACAGAGATGGCGTAGCTTGTTCAAAATCGTATGGGCAGTACGCAGACGTTCCTTCATCGAATTTTTCGTTATTAGTGCTTTGAGATTATTTGTTAAAACGCTTAGCCTCCCCTGAAAATTAACATTTTTGTAAATAATGTAAGTAGGTATGTTTTAGTAAGTTTTACGGCAGTTACGTTAAGTTTATGAACGGAACCCTACACTGTGCCTAACACGCACTTGATCGTTTTATTAGTTTTTAGACTGCATTGAATAGAATACTAACCAGCTCATTAATACACAGTCTCTGCTTCTCCCGGTCTAGCTTGGTGTCCCCCAGGGGAGGTGCGTTGGTCATATGCCTTACGTAAGAGCTGCAGGCGTTGCTGGCAGTCTCCAGGGCCAACTTGAGGATCAACATACTCGCGTCGTATTGCTCGTTGCTCACAGCTATCTTAGTATCCAGGAGCCCTTCTTCCTTTAATAGTTTAAGCCAATTTCACTACTCTAAAGCTGATACATAATCTAGCTGTATAAAGTTCTAGCCTGATGATTTAATAGCAGAATCGCAGTTTATCTTCTCGATAGCCTCATGAGAAACTCGTGACACATAAAGAACGCTTTGCCTAAAAAGCTTTCAAATGTATCATTTAACATGCCAATTACAGAAGTGAGAGCACTGGTAGTCTAGTATTAGCGGCCCATCTTTAGATCCTAAGATCGTGGGTTCGAATCAGGTCGTGCAACAATGAAAATGTAAAGGAGTTTTTCTGGTTAAATCTACCTACCTACTCTCAAACATTGAAGAAAAACATCGTAAGGAAACCGGCATGTCGTAGAACCTAATAATTTCGAGTACAATGTTCAAGTGCACGATAGGAGCCTTCAAATCCTTTCACTAATATTCAACTTCTAATCCTTTTTTTTCAAAGCTCAATTTGCATTGACTTACAAGCTTCTCAATAATATTGGCGATCATATTGGAGTTGTACATCCTGCGGCGGTGATCCAGCCAGATGCTGCGGATCTGCATGCACGGCTTGTGGTTCCACAAGGGGAGATAGTAGTGCATCTTGTCGTTAGTGGCGGCGCTGCGACTTAGCGTCGTGCTGTGCCAGAAACCTGTATCCTCTTTCAATCCATCTAAAACGTTCATTACAAATAAATATTGATAGACATTTCACAAAAAACTAGTCCTCAATCTTTAGCGATGCTCCTACAAGCTTAGATAAATTAAATATTGTTTTAAGAAATAAATTAAGTGTATCTATCTCTATCCAGCCAGTAATACCCACTGCTGGGTATATGCCTCTTCTTTCATGCCACTCCTGGCGGGTTTGTGCCAGCCGGATCCACTGCTAACCTACCCCATGATGTCGTTTGACCATCGGGCAGGTGTGTATAAGTTTTTTGAAAAATTATTTTCAATAGCTACAAGCTTTTTATAAGTGACCGTGAGCAGATTCATATGAGATTCATACACGGATATATATTATTCACTGAGAAGTTCCATTGAACAGCTCCTGACTCTATCAGATCAGGTCGCTGTCACCACATTGTATTGTCACAAAAGACTCATAAGTGTACCAAAATTCCGCTTCGCGAAAGCCGGGACGTGGGTCAAATTCAGCTTGCAAGATTTGACCCGGACAAACATACAAACATTGCAAGTTAATAGAAGGCTTTTAACAAATATAAATATGCATGTACCAGTTTGAACAAATTGGCTACTTTCATTTAGTACTGAAGAAAGTTAAGAAGTTACCTACCGAGCTATAGTTATTAATTATTAAATTCAGATAAAAACCACAGGTGAAGATTATTCAACAAAAATACTTAGTCGATTGAATATTGACACATCTTACTGATATCGTCAACTAAGTAGTCTTTAGGGTTCTTCATTGTATCCATATATCCATCTAGGTTGTTCCCAGAATTGCCGATACTAAGCTCAAAAGAAAGTGGCTTGTCAATGAGACGTTTATCGATCATGTTAGCTTCGTAGATACTGCCGAATAGGAAGAAATCTTCTTTCTTTCCGAGAGCAGAGTCTGTGATGGGAGGAAGACAATCCAGCTCTACTTCGTTAGATTGTGGGCATTCCAATATATCCAAGACTTCAGTGCGAACCGAAACAAGGATCCTGCAATAAAAACATTACGTAAAAAATCTACTTTTATCATAAATCTGAATATTTGTAAAGATTGGTGAGTAGCCTTTTGTCTGCGCAGTGACCGCTTTTTCCTTAGATTATCGAATGCCACCGCTCCGCTAGTAAAGATGGAGTGTTTTCAAGTAGTAAGTTTTTTTTAATCATGCCTTGCTTCTTACTCTTATGTTAAAATATTTGAATTAAATTCATCATTTCCCTGTCCACCCCACGCTAAGTGGGGTCGGCACAACATGTCTTCTTCTTCCACTCACTTCTATCACTCGGCAACTGTGCATTCATATCATCTCTCAGACAATCCAACAATTTCTTCTTCGGCCTTCCTATTCCTGCATTTGCTCTTTGGGTAACATGGTTTTCATCCTCATAACGTCTCAATACCACCAATACCAAGAAATATTTGAATTAAAGTATTGGAGAGTTTTTACTATCAATGTATCAATGAGTTTTTCCAACACAAATATTCAAGTTTCATCAAAAGCCGTTGAGAAGAAATAATTAAGTATAGGTAAATATTTTTACGAATAAATATTCATGTTAGTATAGGTAACATAAACACAAACATTTACAGTTATAGCTTGGAGCTGAGATGCTTCAATTCTCGACATAACGATAAACCCGAGGATTAAGATATCGTAGTTTACCTTCCGCGGTAGGAGACGCCTTCGCCCATGCCGTCATTGAGGCTTGAATGTTGATCAATCAAAGAGTAATCCCGAGTGGATCCGTAGAGATATATATACGCTGGTCCAAAGGTTGGAAGGAATCCTGTAATATGCACCAAAAAATATTCAGTCATCGACAATTTAGAAGTTTATATTCATACCTAATAAATGACCTCGCAAACTTCATATCGCTATTATAAATTAGAGGTTTCGTTTAGAAGGGTGAAAATGTAGGGTTGTAGGTATGTATTTTTTATGCCAAATGATCTTTATCACCCTTTTACCTTTATCCCCATCGTGTGAAATTGTCCCAAGATCTATGAAGTGCGTCCCAATGACGTTCGAGTTCTGATGGTTGATAGCGTGATCTTTGAGTTGTATCTTGATTCGTTGGCAGAGCGGAGGGAACACCTCAGTAAATATGATTTGCTCGTTCCAGACAGGGCAGTTACTGTTCTTGCGCACGGTTGTTTGGCCCTGAAATAAGTGTACATTTTAAGCCCTAATCTCGTATATCGGGATTATGGCAGAGGATATTGACTAACCACTGATAACTGTACCTAGTGGATGGGACAATTTGATGAAAAGGCAAATGCTTTAGGTTTGACTTCAATTTGCTAGATGAGACGAACTCGGCCATTTATTTATGTACACACATATGCCATTACCCTGGACATTTAAAATAGATACATAATAGACAGAATGTTTCCATACCGACATGCCAGCATAGCTGACTTCCACGTAAGGGTCGACGAGATCCTGGCTCTCGCCTGTAATAGCCCGTTTCACATTAGCCATGAGAGAGTAGTTCATCTTGGGCAAACCGTCTGCCTTATGAATCCTCACTATGAACCGCGCTCGTTGATGCTCAAGCGATAATCCGTCAGGAACCAGCAAATTACTAGAAGTAGGGAATTTCGTATTAGTGGTATGAGGTACTCGCCAATGTAGCAGTGATTAGATTTTGCTATATTCAATTACTGAACCATGTGCTTACAGTTGATAAGATATGTCTATTGTCTAACAAGACAAAAACAGCATCGATGAGTACTACGAGTATTCCCAGCGCTTATTTTATGAATAAAATATCATGTACCTATCCATCCAGTCGTGGTTCCTCAACAAACACGTTAGTAGGTATACATTAAACTACTCGTTCCGCTCACTCACATAGATAAGTGCGCCTTGACTCAGAAGTTTCGTATATGATTATGTGATGAGCAACGAACTTGACCCAGACGCTAAACTAGCTTCATATCTTGAGTAGCAGCCGTAAACATATTGAATAATACATTCGGAGGCACGTAAACCCAGTGTTAAGGGGAATAGCATTGAAATTGTTTCGTGGTAGTTTTTCTCCTGGGAAATGTGCTACCAAATATTTGCAAAACACATTACACCATACCTTTATACCCCTATATAATATTGCCTTTAAATCTTCTAAAGGATCAAAGTAAATGCACTTTGAGAACTCTAATGGGTCGAGATAGAGCTCGTTTTGCGTTACGCAATGCTGTACATTGTGCAATAAGCTGTGTTATGGCATAGCTGCCTTTTTACGGCACCCTTTGTGTTTTAGGAAAATATGGAGGAGGTAGATTGAGCCCACAGAACACTCAAATATTTATTTCCTCATTCTAGGTTAGTGTGTTATTTATTAATCGACCGAGAAATGCGAGCAATGATTTCAGTTGGGCGATTTTGCTTTGTAAGTACCTAGTTACCTAATGATGTTTGTTTGTATGTTCATTTGAGCATACATCTCTCAAGCTTTAATACGGTCTGCATTAATATATGAAGGCATAAGCTTTAACAGATTTTTAATGATTTTTATGATTCTACAGTTTTCGATTATGGCGAAGAATGAAAAATACCTTTTACCTTGATAACGCAAAAGGGATGCTCGTGTGAATGTTTGTATTGAAACACATACTAATACTAAACGGGATCCAGCAAAAAACTGTGTTGCAAAAAACGGATAGGTGCAGTGGGAATGGACCGTTACTGTTATGCTACTTACGCTTCAATATCATCTTCATCCTTCTCACTTCTTGGCGGCACTTTTATTTGATCTCCTTTTCCTATAACGCTGATATCGCACTTGAGGTAACCTTTGGGTCCTGCTGCTATATCATCGGGGTCCGTCAGCAGAGCCCACTTATGGTAGAACTGACGATCTGTCAACAAAACCTGTACTAAGCCCTTCGATCATAAATCCTCATCATAGATTTATGATCGAAGACTAAGGCAATGGGTGAGGCTGAGCCTGACTTTTGATTCAAAGGTAAATTCGAATCTGGTGTCGACTGGTTCGGCTTGTAAAGGAGGAGACGACTGCGTAGTCTGAAAAAAAAAAACGGCCTATTTCATGCTGAAACAAACTTCTTGTCCCTTTATTCTCTTCTACGTCCCATCTTCCACATCCCACTTAACATCTTATGTAAAATGAAGTCCATAATGTGCTTTTCAAATTTGATTCAAATCCGTCGATAAGATAAAATAATAGGTACCTATGTGATGAGAGCGATTGCAGAAAGTGTATTATTTTCTAAGTGTATGGTTCAGAATTATTCCATTAGTTCCAGCATATATTCTAGGAATACTCGTAACAAATAAAAGTTTATTTGTAAGAGATTACAGAAATTGCTCTTAAAGTCTCATATTATCCGCCAACGCAATACGATATTATTGGAAAAACTCACATAAGAGCGTGCACTAACGATTCGAATCTATACAACTATAGGTAGCTTTACCATATCTATCTATGGAGGAATATAGAATAGGTAAATGAGGATGAAGAACATGGCCAGGTTGTGAAAGTAATTTAGAAACCTCTATTCTTCATAACTTAAAAAAAAAGAACTTATTTTTATTAAAAACCAAAAACGGAAGCCTAGCTTGTTATACGACGGTTATAAATATAATTTCGGAATCAACAACAAAAGTGGAAGCTCTATGTGGAGGTGCGTAAATCGCAATGAGTGCAACGCTTCTTTGGGCGCCTTCAAATTAGCCGCAAATTGTCGCGCGGAGGCAGCGCGGCTGCAGCGCTGCGGCCGCGCTGCTGTCTAAATCCATATAATTTAAAAACGCGCGACTGCAGCGCGGCTGCAGCGCTGCAGTCGCGCGTTTTAATTATATGGATTTAGACAGCAGCGCGGCCGCAGCGCTGCAGCCGCGCTGCCTCCGCGCGACAATTTGCGGCTAATTTGAAGGCGCCCTAACTCTCAATGCAGAAATGTACGAAATAATAAGGCCTAGTAGCAAGCATGTGTGTCGAAGCAATCATTCACAAAATGAAAGAGACATCGTTATTGATGCTTGCAAGGATATGTACAAAAATGACTCTAGTGAAAAAGATTTTTAAAAAACACATTGTTTTAAATGTGATTTTTAACCGACTTCAAAAAAAGGAGGAGGTTCTCAATTCGCCTGTATGTTTTTTTTTTTTTTTTTTTTTTTTTTGTATCATGTTACGCGATTACTCAGCCAATTGTGGCCCGATTTACAAAATTATTTTTATGTTTGAAAGGGTATACTCCAGAGGTGGTCCCATATAAATTTTATTCCTGAGGGTTTGATAATTTGCCCGTAAAACTCTAAAAACCTTCCCTCCTAGCCATTGTAAATCGAATCGACAGATAAGTCTAAGACTCTATATGCAATATGTCAAATTGACAATTTACTAATGCCAGGAACTCACGTGTCGCGAGACTTGACATAAAATGTATGCAGTTTTGGTAATTATTGCCTTTAGACGCCGGTGGAGCCTAAGCATTATCTGTTTAGCATTATTTATTTTTTTCTTTCAAGCTTATCTGATGATGGAGTCAAGAGCTGTTCCAGGGAACTCCTCAGACAGTGCGCTGATTGAGTTGAAACTCGGTTCGTAGATTAAGTATCATCTAAAATTTTCACAAATGGTGACAGCGAGCTGATCTGATGATGGAGGGAACTCCTCAGATAATCGACCGATTTAGTTGAAACTCGGTTTGTAGATCAAATATCATCTAAAATTTTAAAATATAGTGACAGCGAGCTGATCTGATGATGGAGAATGGAAGTCCTCAGTTAATAGGTTGATTGAGTTGAAACTCACTACATCGGTCAAGTTTCATCTACTAATTTGAAATATGATGACTGCGAGCTGATCCGATGATGGAGAACGGAACTCCTCAGAAAATAGGTTGATTGAAATGAAATTTTGTACTTACATCGGTGAGTTCAATCAGATCACGGTAATCCATTAAAAGCTTGTACTTGATGATATTTAAAAAAAACTTATTCTTATTTAGATTTTTATGGATGACTTATTGATTCCCTGAGTCACGCCGTGTGTAATGTCGAACGTTGAAGTCGGTTTTTCTTTTAGAACTGTCGGCTGTAAAGACAACTTTCTCTGACGTAAAGCTGTTTTTCATTACAACAGGGCGGTATGGAAAAAGGCTAAAAGTTTAGGAATATACGAAAACAAAGCTGGACGCCATATTACTCATGTATGTGCAAGTTTCCAGTTGTTGCCTGAACAGCATATACATACCAGTTGGTTGAAGATAGTTGAAAAAATGGAGAATAACACGGAAATGAATAAATTTAAAAAATATTTTAAAAGACAATGGATGAATATGGACTCCACAATCATCAGCTGCGGAAACGATAAGCTTCGCCGCAGCAATAATGCTTTGGAAGGGTGGAACAGGCGGCTGAATGTTAGAATGCCACACAAGCCTACACTCATTCGATTTGTGTATATCTTGAAGAGAGGCGAAATACCAAGACCAAGAAGATTTTCAGGTGCCTGTCGTAAGCGAAATGAAATAAGCTTTAACTACAATTATAAAAAACAATTGAGGGAGCTAAGAGAGGAAAATATTACATCAATTTCATTTTTGGAAAATGTTATATCATTAAGAAAACGATACAGATAAATAATTTATGTTAAGTATATTGTAGTTAAATAAGAAAATAAAGTTGTTTTTTCTGTGCACGACTGTACATTGATGTTCATTTTCTTAATCAGTCTTATAAACATTCAGGCATTTTGGGGCCTAAGATATTTTGACTTTCAGATGATATGGTATGTTGCTATTTTAACATAAAGTCGTAAATGCAGATCGGTAATTTGACTTAAAGACCGATGTCCCCGGACCGGTCTATTCGTAGAAATAATTTTGTTATGATGATGAATAGGTAGTATATTACGCTCGTAAAATCTTACTCAACTTGAGCACTAAAAATCGCATGGCAAAAACAAATATTGAACAAAATGTGCATTATACTAATGTGTTTATTATACGAGCTTATGTTATAGATTTATAATTACTTAAGTATCAAAGAGAGTAAAACCACGAAATCCTCACAAGCATTACGAAGCCCCTTTTCAAACCGTAACGAGATACATACATTATCATCACATAAAATTTTAATAAGTTCGCCAAGAGGAATTACATTCTCACGAAGGAAATTTTTCGCAATGCCAGTAGTACATACATAATATTGGTCCTTATTAATAAGAATTATTTACTACTCCGACAGAACTGTGAGTTAATTATTCTCTTAAAATACAATTACTTATTAATTATTTTGCTTAGCTTGTGCCACCTAACCTTGATAGGAGAAAATGTTATACCTATATTAAAAAAGAAATTTATTTCTTCATGGAATTTAATAAAACCCCAGAATTCCTTTGACATCTTATCTGCTTCCCCACTTCCCAATGGATATTTATAATCGCTTGTCTCTACACTATGTAAACACAGAGACCGTCAAAATTAGGGCAAAATCATAAAAAAAATAGATTTTTCTCAAAGTAGATAAGGTTTGTAATTAAAGCCTTCGAGATAAGGTTAGTATACTCAATCCACGTAAGAAATTCTACGTGACTTGGGGTTACACGAGTTTGAAATTAAATGAAAAGAAATTAATAGTGCGTATGGTTTGCCCAAACTCTGATGAGGATCTGGAAACAGTTTTTCATGCTCCTTATCCATTTGTTAGGGTAAGTTTATCCACTTTACACATCAAACCGATTTCAGCTTTGTCTCATTTCTGGGAGTTGGATTCCTCAAGTGGATTCTTCTTTCAATATTGTCCCAAACATGTTCTATTGGATTCATGTCTGGAGAACGCGCTGGTCCAATTCATTCGCGTGATATTGACTTTCTTATGGTACTCGAGTGATGTGTTGCCGAGCGTTATAGTGCATAATTATGAAATTATCCTCGATGAACAAAGTTGAACCCATTGCATAGGCTTCTCAGATCTCTGAGACGTATCGTAATGCAGTAATATACCCATTTTCAACAACGGATAAGTCTATACAAGCTCCAAGTCCAATACATTTACCATCCCGCACCAAAACAGAGATTTTACCATAAGCCAAAACCGAGGTGAAATTGTCGGGACGAATGCGTTTTTATCGACATTTCTGCATCTTCTCTCTACCATCTACGAAATAAACGCAAAAAAGGCTACCATTTGTCAATGAAACTTAGCTATACTCAATCAGGGTGCCTACAACCCCAGATAATATAATACTAGTACAGATACGCCATCTCCTACAAACAATCGAGTCAATGTTTTCGGGCTATTTTTTCGGGCTAAACGGCCTTCCTCTATTGCACTCTAGATGTCAGTAGTGGAAGGCAAAATAGCCCGCACTAAAAGTGAAGGTGTGCTGCTCACTCATAGATGGCGTTATAAGCGTTGGGTGTGCCAACCGTCGATTTATGTCGTTATATTTAACTGAGATGCCTGACATTTTTGAAGTCACGGGATAATCATGTTATTTTTACCTCTACTTTCAATGCAATAGTTTATTTTTTCGCAATAATAAAATCTTTCATTCAATTATTAACACTAATTCGATCTTTTTTGAGAAAAACTTTTTGGACCTGAAAAAGGAAATATCTCTGACAAGCGTCATTGTATTACTGTCAACGTAATAAATATTTAAGGTAAAGTGGGGTTATGGCAACTATCGGGTAATTGCAAGTAATATCACTGCTCTAGGATCACTGTTTTGAACAGGCTTGATATAAATAAATAAATTGTTTTCATATTTACTAAAATTAGTAAAAATTTAAAGAATTTTTTTTTTAAAAGTCTATAGAATCGCGATAACATGCCTATCACTATATTTGTATATGTAGGTAAATATGTAGTTGCAATTGCCCATTCCACTATTAAAAGCATTTTTTTAAATTAAATAGGTCAGCATTTCACCTCACTCTGCCCAATTTTAAGCAGTAGTGAGGTCTAAGATGGATCATGCTTGCTTACCTGGGTTTACTCTTGATTTGAAGACCCCTATATTGTACTTTTCGAGAAATACAGAGCCCGGCAATGAGTTCCACAATTTCAAATTTTGTGCAAAATGATACCGCTTATTATGTTTACTATATTCTTTACACAATTTACAGCTTTAGACATTTAAATAGGACGGTAATATAACACTAGATGAAATCTGTAAAAATATAGAATTATAAAGCGATGAAGTTAGAACTCCAATGTATAGATGGACAAAATTCAGATTTGACAAAATACGAGTAGGATGAAATACATATTGGACAAAATTCGTTTTGGACGAAATTGATATTGGACAAAATTCGTAATATACGAAATTCATATTTGACAAAATTCATGTTGGTCAAATTTGTTCTTGTTAAACATTTTTGATTTTGGACATTTGTCGCGCGAAAGAAAAATGTTAGTTGCAATTACCCCACTTCACCAAAGAAGTCTAATTATATATAATACTAGATTTTACCCGTGACTTCGTGTCGTCAGCAACACTAGGTAGTGTTCCTAAAAGGTTCAATGCTAAATCCATGGTGTTCCTAGATTAGAAAAGTCAAACGAGATTCCCAAAAAGTTCTTGCACAAACTTTGAAATCCCTTTTCATCCCTCATAACACGTATCCGTTTTGTTTATAATTTATTTTATAATATATATAAGTATCCAAACCGACTTTCAAGCCAATAGAGTTTCCCCTCAAAATGTTCCTATACAAACTTTAAAACACTATTTTTAGGGATGTTTTGAAAAACTCTGAAACACGAACGTGTTCAAGCAAATCGTTAATGCACTAAAAAGTTTTTTACAAACGCTTCCATCCCTTTTGGGGTTGAATTCCAAATGCCGCCGTAATGGGTAGTGAATGAATGAATGAATGAAGCTACCCCTTCTTTCAGCTTAGTTTCAGCGGTTTCGGCTCGGCGATGATTGAGTCAGTCAGGTTAAGATTTTATAGATATAGATTATATGATAAACATGGTATATGATAAATATCATTCATAGTTTCTAATTCTTTGCTGACGTAATAGTATTGCAAGGGAAAATTAACCTTGATGATTCATGACGTTCGTATAAAGGCATAAACCACAACCATAAATTGTTAATGCTACCATGATCTCGGGCGCCACCTATTAAAACCAAGAGAGAAACTATCTAGTTGGTTGGTTCTTCAATCTGGGGTTCAATGATATTGAGTTGGTTCAAAGAGTTCATCTACTGACCGCTACAAGTTTAAATATTTACCAAATTTTTCAATTTACTTAGTAATTATCGGGTTTTTTACGTTCTCGTCACTACGTTTATTTAATTTTAATATAAAATATTTATTGCAGTGCATAATTTCGGGTTTTTATGATTTTTACACAATCATTAATAGAAATCTATACTTCTATCGCCATCTCATGGATTTATTTTAGAACTAGAAAACTAGATGTACTACATTGCGACCCCCGATATAACCATGCTGTCTATGGCGCTAAATACCTTGTTCACAATGAACTTGTTTCGTTACACGCTGTTCAGTACAATTATGATAAAAATTAAACAAAAAACAAAAGAAGTAAAAAATATTGTGGACTACATATTTCCACAACAAACATTTTCTTTAAAAGCCCGTCAGTACTGAGTAAAATGGGACGTTTCTCTTTGCATGTAACATAATAGAGTAACATAATATTATGCACATAATATAAATATGGCAATTGGTGTTTTGGTTGGATTTTTGTTTCTTTCGTTAGTTGCAGGTGAGACAAATAACGGCACCGACTGTCTAGTTGTTATCCTAGTGTTCCCTTCACCCAATGGGAACAAGACAGCACCGAGACGGACTAATAACTTACTGGCCGGGGGCGGCCCGGCTTAAAGCGGGCGTTAACTAGTCGATGGGCCTACGATGGACCCTCCCACTGACGAGAGTGACCCCTGGCGCCCGCGCTTACGTCTATCTGCGCGAGCTTATAACCGGTCACTGCCACTCCCCGTGTTGTTATCCACCCTAGCGAACTAAGGTGGGTGAAGTGTCCTCTTCACTGACGCCACTCTGCCTGGGACTAATAGTGATAGCGTAGGCTTTCCCAAGGACCCACACCATCCTCTCGACCTTGCCGACAGGACCCGCAGGAAAGACGAGTCAGTACATGCGGTGTCGGTTTGGTTGCAGGTGCATGACGGCTGGCACCGAGCCGGGTTTATTTCGAGTTTTCCATCTCTATTGCTAGCTCTTCCGTTGGTCAGCAGGGGGACCGCTTGCAGGCGAGACTAGCTGGGATACAGTGATGTTATGCGCATCCCACCCCCCCACATTGCCATGCGATTAGCGACATGGAATGTCCGAACTATGAGGACAGGCTTCCCGAACACCAGTGGGAGTTATAATTGCGACGTCCAGCTTCGCAAAACTGCTGTCATTGACACGGAATTACTAAAATTGAACATTATGATCGCTGCCTTGCAAGAAACTAGGTTAGCAGACGAAGGTTCCCTTCGTGAACATAACTTCACGTTTTTCTGGAAGGGAAAGAGCTCTACTGAACATCGTGAGCATGGGGTTGGGTTTGCCATTCGCAACGAGCTGCTGAGTTCTATACAAGGCCCACAAGGCATATCAGAACGTATCATGACTCTACGGTTACTGACCGATTGCGGCTATATCACAATCCTCTCTATCTACGCACCTACACTTACATCATCTGAGGAATCCAAAAACCTTTTTTACGACCAACTTAATCAAACAATAAGAACTGTGTGGTCTAGTGACCGCCTTATTATCTTAGGGGACCTCAAATCAAATCAAATCAAATCAAATATTTTATTTCAGTAACTTAATCTACTTTAGGTACATGGGTTTGAGACCTCCTTTTAAGTATGAAAATACCTGTATTAGGAGGTCTCGCTCTTCCGTTACAGAATTTCTTTAGATTAAGTTAGAAAACAAAGACAATGTGAAATAAAAAGAAAATAATTATACTTAACTACTAAAACAATAATGATAATAAGTGCAGTTAGAATTGTGTGTGAGAGATTTCGTAAGTAAAAACAAAAAGAAACACTCATTATAAAAGTACAGCGATGAGTAATAGTGTAGTTAGAGTGCGTCTTTGTTTGTGTGTTTTTGCGTGTGTTTGTGTGTGTCACCCATTGTGTCACCGCAATTAGTTTTAAGATTTTTTAAGTTTTTTTTTTAAATTGTATTTATGGTGTAACAATAAAGAGTTATCTATCTACATTTATTTATTTTAATAAGTACTGGTTACGAGACGATATCTAAAAGTTTTTCCACAACTCATTGTCTTTTTGTAACTCATTGTCCGTAACCATTCAAATAATGTTTTTTTTACAATTATATTTATTCATAGGATACATATTAATTATTTTGTTAATAGTATTATACAGATAACTGGATTGAGCAGTATACTGCCGTGATGCAAATTTAGTGCGTACAATTGATTTAGGTGCTACTTTATCTTTCCTTCTCTTATTAAGTAAAGCGGGGTTATATTCTAGAGAACAGTGTAGCTTCAATACCGAGTTTAAAATGTATAGTTTTCTTATTGATAAGATCCCAGAAATTGAGTACCTCAATTCAAGAGTAGGGCAAGACACAGCGGCCTGGCCAGATTGTCTTGGAAACCACGGCATAGGAAAACAAAATGAGAACGGCCAACGTCTCTTGGAGTTTTGCTCCCAGAACCAGCTGTGTGTTACTAACACTTATTTTAAAGGCAAGGATGTAAGAAAAGTATCCTGGAAACATCCTCGGTCAGGTCACTGGCACCAACTTGATCTTGTCCTAACAAAAAAGAAAGATCTGAAAGATGTACGACACACAAGATCGTTTCATAGCGCTGACTGCAACACGGACCATTCTCTCGTTGTTGCTACTATTTGTATGAAACCAGTAAAAATTCACTCGTTACGTCCTAAAGGTATTAGAAAGATTGATATCACCAAAACTAACAATGAAGACCTAATTGATAAATTCAAAACCCTTGTTTTCGATAAAATGGATACCCAAACGCTTTAACAGCCAATGAAGAATGGTTAAAGGTCAAAAAATTACTGACTGATACTGCCTCTGAAGTGTTTGGTTACAAGAAACCAGTACGTAAAGATTGGTTCCATGAAAACATAGATTCGCTAAAACCACTGCTGGATTCTAAACGTGAAGCTGCACTAAAACACCGCCTTAATCCAACTAGCCAAACCAAAACTGACCTAACCATGGCCAAGGCAACACTGCAACGTAACTCCCGGTATTTCGCTAACGCCTACTGGGAAGAACTTTGTCGGAGTATACAAGACTGTGCGGCTACTGGGCACTTTGGCGGCATGTATCAGGGCATTAAAAGAGCACTTAGTCCAGTTCCTAAAAAAACGGCACCACTCAGGGAAGCTGATGGGTCTATCATCAATAATAGTGAACGTCAGATGTGTCGTTGGGTAGAACACTACACTGAACTGTACTCGCAGCCCATAGATTTACAGTCAGAAGCGGTAGACAAGATTTCACTAACTGGACGAAGAACCTTCCATAGACGAACTACATCTTGCTGTCAAACAGTTAAAATGTGGAAAGAGTCCTGGTCAAGACGGCATAGAAGCCGAGCTAATTAAAGTGCGGTGCGTTTTACCTTTACTGCACAACCTATTTGTGAAGTGCTGGCGCGAGGGAAGTGTGCCTCAGGACATGCGTGATGCAAATATCATTACTCTTTACAAAGGAAAAGGAGACCGTGGTGACTGCAATTGTTATCGAGGTATCTCCTTACTAAGCATTGTTGGTAAAGTGTTTGCTCGGCTCATCTTGAGCAAACTGCAAAAACTTGCAGACCGCATCTATCCTGAATCACAGTGTGGATTCCGCGCTGCACGTTCTACGACGGATATGATTTTCACTCTTCGACAAATCCAAGAAAAATGTAGAGAACAAAAAACACCACTGTTCATAGCTTTTGTCGATCTCAACAAAGCCTTTGATACTGTCAGCAGAGAGGGCCTTTATACTGCATTACAGCGGATAGGGTGTCCTCCAAAGTTACTAATTTTGATCAAGTCATTCCATAACGACATGAAGGGCAAAGTGATATTCAATGGTGAAACATCTGAGCCATTTGAAATGAAGAGAGGCGTGCGACAAGGCTGTGTACTTGCACCGACTTTGTTCGGTATATTTTTTTCACTGCTCTTAAAAGCTGCGTTTGGTGATACCCAACAAGGTATTCACTTGCACACAAGAACTGACGGCAAACTGTACAACATAGCTCTGCTTAAGTCTCGACGTCACCGCAGAGATGTTTTTGTTGACAGTCTCTTGTTTAAAGACGACGCAGCTTTTGTTGCATGTACATCTCATGAGCTTCAAAATATGACCAACAAATTTGCAGAAGCTTGTAGGCTGTTCTCTATGTCCATAAACGCGAAGAAGACTGTCGTAATGGCGTAAGGCGTCACTGAGAGGCCTGTCATTTTGCTTAACGGTGCGCCTTTGGATGTTGTTGAAAGTTTTTGTTATATGGGTTCCACAGTGTCAAGCAACCTTTCGGTCGATGGTGAGATCAGCACCCGCATTGGCAAGGCATCTACGATGTTCGGGAAGCTTAGTACAAGAGTATGGGACAACAAACACCTGTCCAACCGTACAAAGATGTTGGTTTACCAAACTTGTATCTTGAGCATACTCTTGTAGTGCGCTGAGACTTGGACATCGTATGCCAAACAGGAACGCAGACTCAACAATTTCCACATGCGCTGTCTTCGTAGAATATTGGGCATCTCATGGCAAGATAAAGTGACCAACGAGACAGTGCTACAATCGGCAAAGAAAAAAAACGCCTGCGTTGGCTTGGACATGTCCATCGCATGGACTCATCTCGTTTGCCAAGACAAACTCTACTGGCAGAAAGCCGACGCTAAAAGACCTATCGGCCGACCTATATTGCGTTTTAAAGACAGCGTAAAACGTGATATGACATCTTTTAAAATCAACTGCTCCAACTGGGAAAGCGAAGCCGAAAACCGTGATGCCTGGAGAAAAACCGTGTCTGATGGTGTTGTCGCTCACGATTACGCTTGGCTCGACCAGCTGGCGCAAAAGCGGGCTACTCGCCATCAACGAGCCGCAAATCCTACAACATCCCCGGGATCATTTATTTGCAGAAGATGTGGTCGTGGCTGCCACTCCCGTATAGGTCTTTTCAGCCATGAACGAAAATGTTTGAACTCCACATGTGGTGTTACTTGACTGACGTCACCTAAATCATCTTTATTAGATGGAAAAGGCAAATGATGATGATAAATATTTATGTAATATTATAATATACATATATAGAGTTATTTTCCATTTAGTAGTGCTTTTATAACAAATATCTAATTAACTAAAGTTTACCAGTTATTGCTTTGCTCATATACTCGTATTACGTTACGTATTGTGTTGTTAATTTTGTTGTTTGTTATCAGTCCGCTACCTTATTAAGTATGTAACATTTTTCGGTCCCAAAACGGCCCTAACAGAAGACAAGCGCTGTTTGTTCTCAACCCAGCATATGCTGAGTTAAGGCCCGTTTTGCAACATCATATATATTTTTTGTTCCTTTTATTAACTCTTTGTACCTATCTACTCGTATGTTGCAAAATAAAATATTTTTCTTTCTTTCTTTTTACAGAGAGTGTAAAAATGAAAATCGAAACGATTCCGCAACCGTTCTCCCATGACCGATTCGTCAATGGACTGTTTGTCGACGGGACGATTCATTTATTTCCGTTTCATCGACTGACTCAGTCATCTACGGACTTTTCTTCTTCTTCTTTTTTATTTAGTGGCAATCTACACAACTAGGTTTAATTCTGCCAATGTCAAGTTTTAAATATTGATTTATAGTCATGTCAGTCAGTCAAGTCATGTCGATGGTTTGAACAAAACATGGCGGCTTGTTTTCTTCAAAACTAACGGAAATTTTTCGTCAAATGAGAAATCTGCTTCAATACTCCCCCATTCCATTTTCCAGATCTCCTGTTTCAAAACCAAGGCTTCATTAGTAAAATGCCACCGAAATTACATAATAAAACTTAGTAAAACACAAGAAAAAGAAAATAAAATAGCAGAGCAGTGCTTCTTCATAAAATGGCGAAAAACAACCCCTACGGACTTTTCGCCGACAGATCTTTTCATATATGTCACTTTCGACAGGCATTTAAAGCTATAGAATGTTACACCGACGCGACGATTGACCGATAACTCTTTTAACGACAAACCTTTCCATCTACGGGGAATTTGCCTTTAGATAAACTAAATAAATGCGGGAAGTTTCATATAATCACAAAAATATTTTTTCTTTACATACTTGTTGGCTGAATGGCACTTTAACACAAGCTCTTAGGCCGGCCAAATGCATCCTGAATGTCGTGCTGAAATCAGAATCCGAATGAATAATCTGAATTTAAGAATTGGATTTCAGTAATGGTTTAGGTGTTGGGCAAGCCTATTCCATCTCAAACAATGTCCCAAAACCTGTAATATGAATAAGGCACTTGCTGTTGAGATTTGGTGTATCGCTCAGTCCTGAACCTTCGCACGCGTGTGATAAGGACTTAACTTTTCTTATGTTTTGGGACTTTTTAGTAAAAAATAGTCTGTATTTGAACCTGTCACGGATAGATAGTTGAGACCAATAGTCTAAGATCCCGTTAAATTAATAATAAAAAAAATAGTTTTTTTTAAACATTTTACCGGTATGATTATTAGGTAAATTCTATACCAATCGAATAAAAGTATGAAGCCCATAGAATAAGCAAACGTTAGGTTGCCTATTCTTTTCCGGTCACAACTATCGGGTTGCCAGGTATAAACAGGTAATCTATACTAGCATTTTGCAACGGTCTATTTATTGAATGAAAATTAAATGAAATTAAAGATTATTTTATTCTGAACACGGGGTTGCCTGCGAAAAATCAGTCCAGGATTGCCCCTATACCACCGTAGATAGCAAATGTTTTCGGAATAAAAAAAAGAGGAAGTACATTTAAAATGGGCAAGCCTCAAGGGGCAATTTGGTATTTGGTTGGCAAGTCCGACTGTTAGCACCTCTGCCAATATACTACCAGACACACAATCATCTAATCCACGTGCAATACAATCAACCAGCTATTTAGTCATTTCAAATGATGGTTCAATAAAATAAGTTACTGGTAATCTACAACCTGGTACCTAATTCATTACTGGATTCATAGTTCATGATATTACAAGATGAAATATTGATCCCTGATGCAGACAAACCCCAAATTGAATCTACACAAGAAACAAACATTAAATTTTAAGAATTCAATTACAGCTGATGTATATACAATATTATCCTACTGTTCGATTAAAAGAATAAAGATTGATTTCATAAAAAGAAGTAATAATTTAATACTTAGTACACGACTGTAAAATTGTAATTGGTTCAATAAGAAAAAAATACTTAGGTAAGTATAGGTACCTACCTTTAGATACACATCTTTCAGTTTATTGTGGAGAGCTAAACAGACTTCTGGAATCAGTTTTGATAGTAATTGTTTAGAGATTCTTATATAGGTGATACATTAAGCTGGTGTAACTGTCTCCGGTTGCTAAAAACCGTAAAGTCACACCTAATCTCATGTCAGGAGGAAACACATCGTTCCTCCACGTTGTTTTCTTCTCTATATCTGGTAAAATTAATGATACCAGCTCTTGAAAGTCACTTTCTGAACATGTAAAAAAATTTTTTAGACCGAATCTATCATCAATTTTAAGTTCTTGGTAAATATTGAAAGAACGAGCTTCCAGGTAAGGTCGGACCCGGAATCTACTTCTGTTTCTTCTTTTTCGGAGAACGAAATCAACTATTGTTAGAACAGTTTCCACGTCTTCTTCGTCGGAGCTCATTTTTGAAATTAAACAAGTGTGGTCTAAATCCAAAAAACTAAAACCATAGATTTAGCATGGTAGGTACCTCTTTGATACATCCTATTTTTATATGGATAAAACAGTTTCCATGTCTTCTGCGTCGGAACTCATTTTTGAAATGTAGGTAAACAAAAACAATAACTACAAATAGGCGCAGAGGACGGGCGGTTATGTTTTTATTTTGTACAAAAACACAAAAACAAGTCGCTGCGGACCCGGCTTTACGTTTGCTTATTCTATGGGCTTCATACTTTCGATTGGTATAGAATTTATTTAATAATCATACCGGTGAAATGTTTAAAAAAAAAATTGTTTTTATTATTAATTAAATATACTCTGGACTGAAATTTGCTAGGCAACCCATATGCATTATATTTATTGACATATTAAATTAAATATAAAATACGTTTCATTAAATAAAATTTTACGAATATTGTAAATTTTCACTCGCCCCATTTATTGTAATTGGTATCCATCCAACCTCTTTAAATTTTTCCTCAAACCATCAACATATCCATCCTATTTGCACAACCTTTTTGGGTATGACATTAATATTATGAAGTAAAATGTCAAAAATCATGATAGAGTATGCTTACTCCATCTCTAAACTAGGTTGCACCTAGGCGTAACTCTTGCTCCGAGAGCAGAGTCGGATTAGCTTATTTCTTCCTTGGTCTTTATTTACCGATTTGACCTACTACTGCCTTATGCTTTAGATTAGCTCTAATCCCACCCAAGTTCTTAATTTGTATTAATAACAGGGTTAAAGTGTAAGTAGTTAAGGAAAACTGGCCAGTGACGGTTCACAACGCTGACTCCGAAATTCAACGTGTTGTTCAGATTTTGAAGGATCCTAACTTGAAAAATGTGTTACTATAATTATTTTCAGCCATTGCTTTCCCACTACTGGGCATAGGCCTCCCCTCATTTTTTTCAAAGATGTATTTGATATTAAAAAAAAAAACTACCTATAGTTTGAAGGGAGACAGAATATTTAGGGTAGGGCTAAATCGTGTTGGTGACAGATGGGTATTAGGTATTTATCTCAAACATGAAATAAGAAATAAATTTATAAGTTCTCAGGGAATACTTTGGTATTTTTGGGTTACCTCGTACGTAGGTTAATTGCCGATAGGGACCTCATTCACTACGGTTTATGTAAATAATTCACGTTTGGAAAAAATATCAAATATAATTCCTATTACAGTAGCCACACCTCGAGCAAGTGTTTAAGTGGAACGTTACAAAGAACAATGGCGAAAGTCGACCCATTCGACCCAATATTTTATAGAACCGTGCATGGTGAAGAACATAAAATATAAATATTATTTTATTGTCAGACTTTCATCCTAAAAACTAGTGATTTTTTAAAGCTGGGTATAAAAAATTAAATGATTTTCAAAAATGTGTGTAAGATTGACAACAAAACGTAACCTAACCTAACTTCTTTATTTATTATTTTTATATCTCTGTAATCCCAACTTTTAGAGGGTAACTTTTAGTATTATTTTGTTTGCGGTGGTAGGTTGTACAAATCTTGGTTTATTTCGTTCATGAACGAGGCAGATTATAGTTGGGTCGTAGCTTCAAAGAACTTCGCCAGTCTTCTTTACAATAAGGTGATTGTTGACGCTTTGACGGCTAACGCTTCGTTTTATAAAAATTATATTGAATGTTCCAAGTGTTGTTTAACTATTGTCTCGCTATTGCACGATTAACTATGAACGGTCCTGGGTTGATTCTGCGAACTCTTTATTGGCCCGATAATAACTGTCAAATTAGGATAAAGTTCATCTATGCAACCAAATAGAAGAAAAAGAAAGAGGTTAACAATCTTGTCATAATTATGCTCTAATTTATAGGAAACAATACATCAGACAGTAAATGGGATGAATATTAGAGGAAGTTTAATGGAGTACTTATGTATAATACTTTTAATGGGGAATAAAACCTACATTATCCAAAGGTAAAATTCTGTCGGAATTGGTTGATGACTAAGAACTTGCTGATAAAGTTTGTCCAGATAGAAAAGATTTAAGACGGAAAGTTAGTACTCATGTTGAAACAAGCTAACAAGAGCATAAAAGGTAGTCATAGACAAATTAGACATAGACATTCGTTTATTTACTGCATAAGCACACATACACATCAATGCACAAAAAAAAACAATACAACAATCAATAAAAAGGAAGATACACGTTTTAGGTACATGAAAAAAAAACATAAATGTAGGTAAAGTAAAAACAATACGGGGATAGTTTCCTAACAGTGCTGTGTGCTACAGCAGCAAAAAGATCTCGACTCAGCGTTATGCTGCCCTATCAGATGACAGGTCAGCGCTGTTATTCTGCCGAGACCTTCGATCCAGTCACTCCTCCTTACGAAGCGCATAATTATTGAAAGTATAATAATTAAATTGGTGATCTGAATAGAGTTTAGCACCAAGTTTTTAGCAGAACACCAAGACTAATGTCATATCTA
This sequence comes from Epirrhoe alternata, assembly GCA_963565295.1. Taxonomy (NCBI): domain Eukaryota; kingdom Metazoa; phylum Arthropoda; class Insecta; order Lepidoptera; family Geometridae; genus Epirrhoe; species Epirrhoe alternata. The sequence goes on from OY751375.1 coordinate 10,847,120, forward strand.
ACTCATAAAATAAGTCGTGGCTACTTTTGATAGACCTCATGAACAAGATTTTGTAACTTCTAGTGACTCCTCAGACGATGATTATAGAAACACCGATTTGTGAATTGGATAAAACAGTATAAAGAAATACGTAAGTGAAATTATGAATGTGTAAAATGATTACCACCACCAGTAAAATTAAGGACTTCCCTGATCCTTTAATTATTTATTTATTAACAAAATCCACAGCTCTTATGATTAATTTATAAACCTAAAGATTTAACTTACAGCCAATAATGGATTTATATTATTTTTAACCAGCTAACCGACAATGAAATGACAAAAGTTGAAAGTTTGAATACATGTGAATTAGTTTGTTGATACTGATATTAGTATTGTATAAGTTAATTATAATGTATTGGACTTCCCAGGTCCTCTAGATATAACGGACTTCCCTGGTCCATAATTCATAAATGAGGACTTCCCTGGTCCAATGAGGACTTCCCAGGTCCTCTATATATCACGGACTTCCCTGGTCCATAATTCATAAATGAGGACTTCCCGGGTCCTCTAGATATTGCGGACTTCCCAGGTCCAATGAGGACTTCCCTGGTCCTCTAGATATCACGGACTTCCCTGGTCCTAGGTATAGACAGACTTCCCTGGTCGTCTTTATAATATAATATATATATATAGGTCCTTTAAACAAACAGGACATCTATTGTCCGATGCGAGATGAATGTAATTAGAATTTAGTAGCTTAATAAAGTTTTAAAATATTGTATTTCTAGGGACATAAAGTAGTTTCTAGGGATTAAGTAATTTGTTTAGTCTTAAGAAAGTGAATTGTTGTTCGGCAAAATTCGGTCGTCCGAGGTCGTACGATTCATTTCAGATGGCCGAATGTCAGAAACTTATTACTTAACTCATAATATATAGCTATATTTTATTATTACAGATTGTCATTAGGTACAGTTTGTCTATAAAGTCGTGACATGAATGTTTGAGGAACTAACATTATTCATGTGTCTGGCAACACCAAACATAAGTACTTCTGCTGTCAATGCTATCATCGAATTCGAGTTAGTGAACAGTTTTTCTTCGGTATTTTTTATTGTTTTGATGAAACTGCAAAAAAATAAGACCAAACTACGCAGAAAAGTTTCAAAAATGAGTAAAGTAATTCGGAGTGCCACGCGGGAAGTGATTTTTAAAGTTTTCCAGCGATGTATGGCGGAGTGCGAAGCTAGACGAATTTTGTGGGATTTGGACGATGTTTATGGGCGAACAGTATCTATGACTGGTATGTAATCGTGTTATTGTTCGTGTTTAACCTGCCTGAATTTAAAAATTTACATAATTTACGTTTTGGAGACCAAAAAAGGCATTGTTTACATTGCACATTTTTAGGTTAGATGAGACAGAGTTTAGGTCACATTATAGTACGACCATAATGTTTTGATACTTTAAGGATGGTATTACTGAGTCGCAAGTTTTCCAATTTTTAATTTGAATCAATTGCTTCTTGTCAATAAGTTATTGTTTCCATTCCATTAACATATTTTAAACTCATCTTTTTCAGGTATATCAGAGAGTACAGTTAGACGGATAGTCAACGAAGGCTTTAAGAATGATGGAAAGTTTACAACTCCTGGGAAACATAGGAAAGGCCGGCCGACAATATAATTGATAAGCAGTACTGTAAATAAAACAAACAAAATATGACTAATGTGTATTATTTATTTACTCATTTTACTTAAACGAACTGCTAGTATCAAAATCGTTTTGGTCACACAGGGTTGCAACACGCATGTCGGCAGCGCCATCATTTAATGTCAAAACTTTATAGACAAACTGTACACGTTATTGTATTGTAAGAATCAACTGTAACATATTGAACCTTAAAGTAGAATATGATACCTCCTTGGTACTATAACTTTATGGTTACTTGATTTTAAAAAGAAACTGTCATAGCGGACAGCTCAATCTTGACGAATGGAAGAAAAACAATTGAGAGAGGGCAGGGATTGGAGCCTGTCCGCTCTGGGAGTTACATTATTGGATTGCAGGAAAATTGTTGTAAAACTTAAAGTTGTTTTAAAGAATAAACATTCTGTACACAAGTAAGTATAGATTTAGATTAGTAGTTTAGATTTTATAATAGATAACCTTATCTTACAAATTGATAGATATTTATTAAGCAACATCTACATAAAATTAGATGTCGCTTACACCACGAAGATATGAATGCTGAAAAATGTAAAGATTGGTTCATGATATTATTGGACAACATAAATGAGAACAGCATCATCATCATGGAAAATGCAAGTTACCAATCGGTGCAGATAAATAAAGCCACCAACTGCAATCAACAAAAAAGTAGAAACTCTAGAGTGGCTACTGAATAATAATGTTCAAGCGGATAGCTCCATGCTGAAAGTTTTTTTTTTTTTTAATTTATTTAAGGGTTTTGTCGCTTAGCGACCACATCACCCTGATACAACAGGAAATGATAATAAACAATAACAGAAGAAACTTAAAACTTAACTACTTATGTAAACCTAACTCTAATAACTTAACTAAAAACACTACTTTTTCACAAAAAGGGTCCGCAAGAATTGAATTTATAAAACCTATAAGTATAAAACTATTTCGACCAAAACACGCATCTCTATATGCTGCATTTCGAATGCATTCCAGTAAAATATGCTGAACATCCTCCAACACACCACAATCATCACAATTTGGCGATGTTACCTTTTTCATGAGAAACGCAAATTTATTAGAAGGGATATGTCCGGAACGTAATCTAAGAATAGATTTTAAATGGTTTCTTTTAGACATGGTGGTATCAATCCAAGGGAATTGTGATATTAGAGGTTGGATAGTTTTAAACCAAATTCCCTTCTCCCGAGATCTTACATAAAAATATTCCTGCCATACAATCGAACATTGCTTTTTAACATATACGATAAAGTCTGAAAAAAGAGGTAACTGGTTTAATGGAATACCATCTCCGATCGCCTGCCTTGCGAGTAGATCAACATCATCATTTTCTTTCAACTGGATATGAGATGGGATCCACTGAAGACATACTTTCTTATTACAAGATTTTAGCCTTAAAATTGATTCCAATATCTGATAGGCAATCGGTATACCTCTCACATGAGAGGTACAACGAGCCAAATGCTCCAAAGAACTTTTAGAATCTGTCAGTATGACAAATTTATCGAAACTAATTGAGGTTATATAGGACAAAGCTTCCGCAATGGCAATTAATTCAATATGCATTATAGATGTATTGGCATCAATCCTGAACTTACCACTACATTCAAGATAAGGATCCATAAAAGCAGCTCCGCCTTTATCATCATTTTTTGATCCATCAGTAAAAATTTTATAATAATTATTAAATTGGTTATTGATATGATCTATGGTAATAAATTTTAGAAGATGAATGTTAAACTTTCTCTTTGCACGATCGATCAATGGGATTGAATCAAAAATAACATCACGTAATTCAATATTACTTACCCAGGTCTCTAAAGAAAACATTTCTAGATAAGTGCTACTATGAAATTTAAATGGTCTTAGTTCTCTATAGGTATAAGTGAGTAATGGAAGTTTTTTACAGGTCCAATAAGAAGAATTACTCACTGACTCTAATTTTTGAACTATATTTATGGTGGAGTTATTGGAAAATGATTTCGATCTTAACCAAAATTTACCAGCAAGATATTTCCTACGTACTTGAAGAGGGGGGAGGCACAAGTCGTTCTCCATTACATGAAGGGGTACTTCTAATATAGCCACCTATGACACGTAACGCCTGATTTTGGATTCTATCTAACTTAACTAAATTTGTTTGACAACTATTGCCATACAAAAAGGAAGCGTAGTCCATCCTACTTCTAATTATAGCAATATATAATCGCCTTAAATGTTTTTGATGAACACCCCACCCTGGGCCGGATAAGACTTTTAACAAATTAATAAACTTAGACACTTTTTGAACAATTTCAATAATATGTTTTCCCCATCTAACCATAAACCCAGGTATTTCACGTGATTAACTATTGATAATGAATTATTGTCTATATTAAAATCAAGAGGGGATCTAAACCCTCCTTTCTTAAATACACAAACTTTGGATTTGGAAGAAGAAACTGATAGGCCTAAAATGTTAATCAAATTGCCAAGTTCACTACAAGCTAATTGAAGTTCTCTAATCGCTGATGCCACAGTTTTATGTGTATAATACAAAACAAAATCGTCAGCATATTGAGAAATTTCAACACGTTGAATTTTCTTACAAATATCAATAGTTGCAACATTAAAAAGAAGAGGGGATAACGGATCTCCTTGAGCCAAGCCCCGGCCAGTAGATCTAACGAAAACCGAACCCTCTATTCTTATTTGTAATTCTCTATTTTTTTAAATATGACCATAGGTAGAAACAAATCTTAGGGCCCACACCTAGCTGATCCAAAATTCCTAATAAGCATGTTACGTCAAAATTGTTGTACGCATTGTCAATATCAACAAAATAATAAATAATAATAATAAATCAGAGCATGAGCGCCCTTTGCGAAAACCAACCATATTGTCCGAGAATAGCATTGACTTTTCAAGGAACCACTCCAATCTTTTATTAAGAATCGAATGAAAAATTTTGCAAACACAAGATATAAGTGAGATCGGTCTTAATGATGAATTTGAATTAGGGTCGCGGCCTGGTTTTGGAATAGGAATAATATTCACCTGTCGCCACTGAGTAGGAACAAAGCCAGAAGAAAGAAACAAGTTCAGAAGAGAAACCAAAACAAGCTTACCTATCTTTGGAAGATGGAGTATCATAGAAAATGATATTTCATCAGAACCTGGTGCAGTATCGGACTTTTTAATGGAATTTTCTAATTCTTGAAGAGTAATTTCAGATTCTAACTGTATGTTAACTGCATGAAATCGAGGAATAGGTGGACAAGCAAAATCTGGAGTGAGATCAAGAAGTAATCTCTCGGCCTTATCCTTATCTACACATCGGTTAGACCTAGAGTGGTGACCTTTCACCCAACGCATTTTACGCCACATGTCAGACGAAGAAGTAGTTGAGTCTATAGATGAGCAAAACTCCTGCCACGACTTACTTTTGGCCTGTCTTATCAATCTCTGAGCCACATGAACCTTATTCTGCCAAATTTCTAAATTAGAAGGAGTCGGAGATCGTCTTAAATTTACTAAAGATAAACGTCTCTGAGCGACTGCTTTTGAAAGTTCAGAGTCCCAATACGGCTTAGGCTTAAAGTTAGCACATATGTGATGAGGAACTTTTACATATGGAATAAACTGATTAGCTGCTGATTGAATCGTTTGTTCAAACATATTATAGCATTCTTGAGGATCAGAAGTAAAACAAAAATCCCAAAAAAGAACTTTCTAAAAATAATTGATTAGATTTCCAATCACTTTTTTTAAAATTCCTTTTTTTTTATAAATTCTTTGTAAATATTTATTTGAATTGTTAGTACGATTATAAGATGGTCACTTCCGAACGACTCATTAGAAACATTCCAAGAAAAATGTGTAAAAATATCAGTAGAAGCAACTGAAACATCTGGAGAAGATTTTTGCAACAATCCGTTTACAAGTTTGACTCTGGTAGATTGACCGTTATTTAAATAACTAAAATTATGCTCCAACATGGAATCAAAAACTTGATTTCCTCTTTGATCAGTTTTATATGACCAAACAAGATGATGAGCATTAAAATCACCTAAAATTAATGACTTTCTACTAGCTAAGGAAAAAACGTAATCCCAGTCACTTTGTGAAGTATGTACCGTAGAGGTACAATACACTGATAAAATGTCCTCAATATGTTGGCAATTTAAAATCTTAACATGTAAAAGTTCAATACCTAAGTTAGGACAGTTCGATACCGAAGCAAAACTTTTGATTGAACTATGTAATAAAATGGCTACTCCACCATACGAGTCAGATCTATCTAATCTATATGTATTATACCCATTTATTCTAAAATGACTGTCAGGTTCTAGCCATGTTTCACTTAACACTGCTATATGAACCTTTTCTTGAGCAAGTAACGCTTCTAGGGATAAGGTCTTCGGGCGCAAACTTTGACAATTGCATTGTACAATTTTGACAAAAACGCTGTTATTGGCGTTAAAATCCATATTAAGAGAACATACTAAGAAGGGAGCCAGCTGAAAATCTACTCACCACATTTACTAATATCCATTCTCCGCAGATTGATACCACCTGTTGTATTTTAGCTTCCAAGGAATCTCTACCATCTACAATTATTGTATAAAGCTTAGCGAGTAAACGCATGAAAGTAAGGTCTTTGATACTATCACTACTACTACGTTTGGAGCGGGAATGGGAAATCGGAGAGTGAACTCGAGGCTCGTCGGCCGCACACTCTGACTCGCTGTTTAAATCAGTCTCCATAGGGCCCGAGACCGGGGCGGGCACGGAATTGGGGGAACGCAATTGTTTTTTACGTTGTGTCTGGGCCTTTTTGCGATTAATTACGGGCTTGAATGAGGACTCCTCTGTAGCAGCTGGGGAAGCAGTAACCAACTCTGACATCAACTTAACCTTTCGAACAGGCTTTTCACTGACTTGCTGAACAGGACTTGACACTGGTTCACGAGAATTAGAAACCTCAGGAAGCGTTGGGCCAGGAGAAAATCTCCTCTCAGGCGTTGGAGCGGGGGGGGGGGGGACGTACATCTCGAGGGCCTTCCGATAGGTACAATTGAATTCCGACATAAGTTCTCTCACTCTCCTCTCCTTCTTAAATACTGGACAGATCTTTTGTAGGGCCATATGGTGACCAGTACAATTAACGCAGCGGAAATTAGTGGTTTCGCAATTTTCGTGATGCTTGGTGCATTTAGGACACACTGCCTTCTTTGATGGGCATAAAAACGAGTATGTCCGAACTTCCAGCAACGAGAACATTGGGTCACTGGGAAAACATAGGAAGCGACCTTCACTCGCATACCAAAAATGAGTACATGCGTAGGTACGGAGTTCCCTCGGAATGTCAGTCGGATTGCTTCGCATTTTTCCCATCCAGAAGCCGAATTGTCTTTCTTGTACTGCCTTTGATTCAAACGTCGAGCAGACACTATTTCATACTGACTATCCACATTTTTCATTATTTCCTCCTCGGACACTTCTAAATCAATATTTCTTATTATTCCATATGAAAGGCCTACCTCCGACGACCTTTGGAATCTCCATCCAAAATCAGCGAATGTTTTGGACTGTATTAGCAAGTCCGCATCATCTTCCCCCACAAAAGTTATTACTAGTTTGTTTTGATGTATGAATTTTACCTCTGTGATACCTTTGACATTGTGATCGCGAAGGAGTTTAGCCAGCGCAAACTGCTTGGGCAACGCAGTGCTACACATCACGGCTACTTGAATATTATTACTTTCTCCAGCCTCCTTGCTCGACCTTCGTGTAAGTTCACGACTGCGGGGACGAACTGCCTTCCACCCATCTTCGGACGAGGACTCAACGTCAGGCTCCCGTCTCCTTTTAAGAAGCTCGGCTTCCGGAGACCTGTTGCACTCCATGTCTTCAATTGTTATAACAGTTACCGTACTTGACTCCTCATCCAAATCAACCTCAATCTCTCCTACTTCAGAAACCGGTTCATTCATTATCTCTTGACAGCGCTCGGCCTATGTAGGACGAACCCGTCTTGTCGCAAACAAATCGACCGGAAATGGCCTGAAATATTAATACGCCGACAAATAATACTCTCGAGATACTAATTAACACTGAAAAGGCTTAAATTACTTATAAATTCACTCAAAAATTAATTAAAGCAGAAATATTTTTTTCGTACAACTGTCATCGGATGACATCCATCCATAGACCATCCTGCTGAAAGATGAATTCAGATTTAGTTCAATGAATAAAACCAAGAAAAACATATGAACTGGACGAGTTGGTAAAACAACGAGGCCATCGCGTTATTCGGCTGCCTCCATACCACTGCTACTAGCCCCAGTAACATGATTATTCATCAGAACCTGACCCCAGTGACATAACTGATCCGTTCGAACATGGCTCCAGTTACATAGATGACCAGCATGGATCAGGCTCCGGTTACATGAACCATCTTGAACCACGCCCCAGTAAAACGACTATTTAATCAGAACCTGACCTCAGTGACATTACTGATCAGACCGACCGAGAAAAAGAAACGTTGTTGCTCTTTCAAGCTTTCTTTCCCACACTTTTAACAGAATTGTTCCAGTTGTAAGACAAAACTATAACTTTTACTGTGTACAAAATAATTTAGAAACACTGAAATGTATATTTATGGAATTTTGGGAATTTGATGGTAACACAGGCCAATCTTCATAAATAAACAAAGCTTCTCTCAAGGCTTAGAAGATGTAAGCAGCCTATTTGCAACTAGCTTCATTCCACTGCAAATAAAAACAGAATGTGGTCAAGTTCTATGGACCAATTTAGCTCCGCAATCTTACAGGTACTGTCGACCAATCCATATACAGTATCGTAAACAAACCAAAGATTTTATTCTTTCTGAAAAAATTGAAGACCAGATCAGAGAGTTGTCTTTATGCCTTGCAGAAACATCGAAAAGCCATAAAGTATCAGCAAAAAGCGAATTTTATGAGGACAAGAACAAGGAGATGATGATGACGTAAACATGTTTGATGATGACGTTTCATGTGTCAACTCTTCAGGGTTTTGCTTCTAACCCAAGCAATTTAAAAAAATACTACGCGTCGACTTGATAACCTCCTTTTTGTTCGTCGGTTACAAAACATTTTGAAGTATCGTAAAAAGCTCCACCTGGCATGTCTTTTATGGTTATAAAGCACCCTAGGTAAGCGCCTAGGTATCTCTACGAAAATATTAAAGGGACATCTAGAAGATCTTGCGAACCTCGCCAATGTTCGGCGCAGTTCTCAACACAGCGGGATAGAACATCTGCTTTTGAAGGCAGTTTCCGCTACACTGCGTCGAAGTGTTGGAATAATATTCCACCGCCCCGCGCTAATTATGAACCTGGAGTTGGATGGGTTGAGTTTAGAATAAATTAAATTATATTAAAACAATGCTTTTATTAATTTTAGCTATCATGTTTCTTAGTAACATTTACTGCTTAAGACCTAGACAATCAATATCGAAATAAAAATAGTGTTAGTTTTATTTTTCAAAACGTCTAAGTCTGAGAAAGTCTGAGTGAGCTGAGTAAGTTTTTTTTTAAATGTATGAATGCAGTTTTCCTTGTTACTAAAAACGATGACATGGTTCCTAGGAATAGATCTTCGTATGTCTTTTATTTTTGTAATCTCCTTCCTTTTGATACCCCACTCGATATGAGTTGTTAATTTTTTTTCTATTTTTATTTCGCTCCTAAGAGCCGCCATTTGGTTTTATATATTTTTTTGTATAATCTATTAATTTCTTTCCATTTGATACGCCAATCGATATGATTGGCAACAGTGAAATGCTATAGTATAAAAGATCATTGATTGGCAATTACTTGCAGTGGGTGAAAGCCCGCTTGGGACGCAGAAGGTTGCGGGCTCGATCCCCGCGGCTGGATAAATGTTTGTATGATTTGCAAATATTTATCTCGGGTCTGGCTGTTTCTATGTATAATATGTATGTGTTTACAAACAAAAAGTATATAAGTAGTATATCAGTTATCTGGGTCCCATAGTACAAGATTTGCTTAGTTTAGGGCTAGATGATGTCCAGCATTACTTATTTTATAATTTATTTTCTTAACGTGTTAGTATTTGGTGCATCAGATCCGCCATTTTGTTTTTTTGTTCAAAAAATCTATCCTACGACACTTGATATACTATAATAAGACGAATCTAACGATACCCTTAATGTCGAAATCCGTCCAGTCTTTTTGGTAGATACGAGGGTACAAATAAATCTAATGCATTTCATACATACTACATACAAGATACGAAAAACATAACCCTTCTTTCGACAGTAAGGTAAAAAGCAAGCAATAAACTAATAAAATATACCTACCAAAAATATTTGAGAAAAAGCCAAACAAATAACGAGTTAATTTGTTACTTTAGTTATAAAAGTTTTAATACAACCGACTGTACAATACCTACTTGTTATTTAACAATGGTGTCAAAAACGGGAATTGGATGACGCACAACTTTTACTAAACAATGAAACTTTGCTCTGCAGTTTCTTGTTCTTGTTCTTAAAACATTGTTTTAATGCGAGTTTTGTGAGTTGCCCTTAGATTATTATTTTAAAATAGTCGACAACGTTGTTTTCCACACCATTTAGATCCCGTGTTAATTATGTGCATGTCAATGCACCAGATACGTATTGCTCGGCTGAAATCGAAACCTTCGAAAGATGTCTGATGATGGTGAAAGACAGGCGCTACTCCACTCGGAAAAAAGAGTGGTAGTGTATATTTAGCCTTGCCCTTGACTATCCTCATGATATATTCAAACGCTGAACGAATGAGCTGATGTGTCTACCGTCAAGTTTGGAATGGAATGGTTATGTAAATAAATACTTACTTGTTTATCAAGAACGTTTGAATAACGCAATAAAACAGAAAGAACTTATTATACACCTACGTATTTAACCTACGTCAAACAAAACAACATCAACATGCTCTGAGTGCCATGTTTACAACTCTCCTAATTAATCTCTGTTCAAGTGTTTACATTTTGAAATACCTTCTGTACTTTACTTTCTAGGGTAGGTCCAAAATGTTGTGTTTACATTTATAAGTATGGGAATATTTCTAATTATAAATAGCAACAAGTACCTAGTTGTCTCACGCGGTTTTACCCCTGGGCTATCGGAAGCTTTTCTCTTTACCGGGACAAAAGAAACATCTTGAGACTTGGAATCATGACTTGAATTACATCATCTATTTAGATAAACATTTCTTCTGATCATCGCATCACGCGTGAACGGCTGGACCGATTTCGCTAATTCTTTTTTTGTTGTGCTGTCAGAAGAAGGGTTGGAAACTTAAAGGCCATAAATAACCTTAACTTTTCTAATGTTACCTTATTCTCTAATATAATGTAACCCTATAGCCATTGTCATTCGTTAAGACAGTTGATGCGATTGCAAAATGCGCGCTGCAAAATGATGCAAGGGTCGGAATATTATTATAAAAATAATTAAATGTATAAATGTGGCGCTGATTTCCCAAGTAGAACGTCTGCCAGTCCGTTAGTTTTTTATAAGAAGCAATAATTTTCTAGTAACAACTTTACATATACGTAAACATACAGAACTCTGTAACGCAATGTACCTAGTTAGAGTATGAAATGGACGTATTAAGAAAAACAATAAAACCATTTTCAAGACGCTTCTTATACATATTGGAATAGGTAGGTACGATATTAACATCCATGCTCCCGCTACGGCACGAATATTTATCACATCAAAGCTTGGGTATTCTCTAGAGATCTAGTTTGATGTATCACACGTACAATTTATGGTGACAAATACGCGAAACAAATCTAAATTCCAATATCATACCAGATTTGTTAAAAGAAACTAGCCTGAATGGAAAACTTCCTTAAAAATCGTTCATTCTTCTTTTATTATAATGGCAAATACAATTATCAGTATAATTATGTCAAGTCTGGTTCTGTCAATTTGGTCTTGGGACAAAACATGGCGGCTTGTCTCTTCAAAACTCCAACGGAAATCTTTCATCAAATGAGATATCTTCTTCAATACTCCCCCATTCCATTTGCCTAATCTTCTGTTACGTATCCAAGGCTTCATTAGTTAAAATGCGTTTGAAGTTACATGATAAAATCTAGCAAATACACGAAAAAAATAAAATAAAATGGCAGAGAGTAGCTCATCCTAAAGGAAGTACCGTTCTGCGTACCGTTTGGGGTACCAACATTACGATAGCTATCCTTTCCTTCCGGTATCCGGCCCACTCAGCCAATTCGCAGGTAAGGCACCTTGCAATTTTTAGAACCATCCGGTATCTAGTTAGATAGCATCTAGTATCCAACTAAGTGCTAATTTGTTTTAAATGGTTAGTGATTTATCATTAGCAATGCCGGGTAATGCGTGCTAGATAAAAGAGCTCGTAAAAAGTTGCCTTAAAAAACGACTTCGTCTACCTGCCCTTATCCTACTCGTTAAGTGAGATTGGTCCTACGCCCACTTATTACTCCCTTTTACAATAATAATAATATCAATTTTCTTAGGATAAAAGATAAATACTTAAAAATACCTACATGGAATCGAGTACGTACCAGGTTGGTTCCACACGGTGGCCACATCGAGCTTGAAGCTCCCCAAGAGTTTGTTGGAGCGGAACATGTGTCGCGACTGTTGCACCTGGAACAAGCGTACGTCTATGACGCGTGGCACCGCACACAATTTGCAAATGGTAATTCAACTATCAACCCATCGGTGATTTTAGCATATTTAACTGCAGGCAGCCCCTATTTGCGGCCAGATTTTGCTAGGTAACCCTATATCATAATTAAAAAAAAAACAATAATTCATAACAATACTTGCGGCAACTTTTTGATAGGCAACCTAGTAGCTTCATATTTTCTTAATTATAAATTTATGTAAAAATTAGGTTTTAGGCCATAACCGGTGAGCTCACTGATTTGCAGCCGGATCTAATTTGTTAGTAACGTAAGATAAGAATAAGTAATAGCGGAACCAGTCAACTACCGACGGCGATAGGTTCAAAGATCTCAGCACCCCCAGAAGCAGCTCAAAATTAACATTACTGAATGCGCTACTAAAGTCAAGGAGTGCTAGCAAAGTAACCTATCCACTTTCCATACCAAAGCGAATGTCATCGGTAATATCAATTAGTATTTCAAGAAAATGTTGACGCACCAATAATTTATAAATGAAGAAGTTCATAATGGTTAGTAAAATAAGCAATTAAAATATTAGGTATACTTAAAAAACAAGAGTGTAAACAACAATACCAAAAATAATGTTCACTTAATTTCACCTTGATCGTGGTTTCAATTTGAATTATGTAAATCCAGTAGACTATAAAATTCGTGGGCGGATTTCATTGATTATGATTTACAGTTTACCTTTATACGAACAAATAACAACAACCCGTAAAAGTGCCAGCATAATCGGTTTAGGGGTGAACTTCATTATGGCACATTACGACGTAAGCAAATACCTGCGTCAACTTGAAACTTTTGGGTACAAATAGTTTTGTACTAGACTGCGGCAAGTGCAGGCGTAGCTCGTTATAGGAAACAACACTGTTTTGTTTCAGTGTATTTTACTTCGCGGAAAAGGCAACAACAATGTTTTAATAAACCTGTTGAATCCCTTTTGTGGTGCTCCCACACTGTAAATATACTAACGGAATTGTTACATTCTGTTTGGGATTAATGGGAATTTTATGACGCCATGTCATTAAACATGTATTTGAAGATACGATCACAGATTTAACTTTACTTTACTTAGATAAATAATTTAGATGTTATTTACATTTTGAATTAGAGACCCAAGCAAAGCCAACATCTATTTATTTTATCTGGGATGTTCACAAAGGTTTTCTGGACGTGTTTAACTTTTCATGAATTGTTGATGATTTTGTTTGACAAATACTGCAATTAGGTACCTATTTCGTTGAACAATACTAGATTATTAACCGCGGGGATAAAGCGTATTATGTCACGGGCACCATATTGAAACCCGAGCGAAGGATTCTTGATTTAACTCCGGAGCGACAGCGATGGTGTTTATAGTTAGGTAACTCCCCAGTGGAACGAGGCAGTTAATGACTAGAATCCTGAGATGAGATAGCAAGGGATTAAAGCGCGCCGAAGACAAACAGCTTTATCCCCGAGGTGAATACCTACCTACTCTACTTTTTACACTTATACCTATACTGCGAGAAAAATAAGGATACATCGAAAATAAGAAGCAAGACTAATGAATAGGATTTATACAATAACAATAATAATTTATTTATTCTCCAAAAAATATTTGGCATAATATTTCTTATTTATTTAGCCTGACGTTTCCCACTGATTCCTTTGATTTTGACCATTGATTTACATTCGTCACATGTAATAAGCATTTCCCTGATAAAAATTGTGACCATTGATTTACATTCGTCACAAGTAATAAGCATTTCCCTGATGAAAATTATGACCAAAGCAGCGTAGCTTATAATTTCAATGAGAGAATTACTGCTGCATTAACCGTTACAAGATACAAGGAACTTAGATCGGTGACTATTATGTCTAAACTGAAGAGTTTACTTTGGCCAAGGCGCTGAAATGACATTCGCTGTCGGCAATAAATATACACAAAACATAACCCTTCCTTTGACAGTCGAGTAAAAGGCTGTTTCTCACCAACCAAATCAACAAGAAAGTAAGTATAGGAAGCTCAGTTAAAAATGCACTTCAAAAAGTATGTATGTAGTTCCCATAACACAAGCTCTGCTTTCCATGACGCATGGGACCAAAGTTGATGCTGTGTGAAATGTGAATTATTAATTTATTAAATAAGAACAAGCAAAGGCACGTAATCTTATGTTTATAATCTTATAAGAAGTCATGCATGAACTACAAAACTCACCGATAGTGTAATAATCTTGTCCAGCAGCATCACTTGAGGCATGTGGAAGTCGAACACGAAGTACTGCAAATAAACAACAATATGCACCATTGTTATATTATTAAACATCTTTGTGACTACTGTGGCGATGCTGTCTAGTATGTAAGTCTAGAATTAACTTTCGAAGCGTTGTTGATTTGATCTACAAGTTATGTCTACACCATGCCTCTTCACCTTCAATTTTCGTCTTCGTCTTTCGTTTGGCGCTTTCAATAAATTGAATACGCCAATGCAGTCATTTAAGTTCAGTCGTAGGTTCGCTTTCAACTGTCATCGCGGATTCGTTAAGGGCATGCCTCACGTGCGGTGTTGACTGCGCTGTGACGCATGCCCTTGATGAAAAAAACAGGGCGCAGTGTGAATTCAGGTTCAATATTGTTGATCGATGGTGGGGCGTGTGAGCGACGCGAAGGAGTTTTATTGGAAAGGTTGCCAGTAAAGTAGTTTTTAAAAAAAGTTTTGGCAGCTCGCTGTCTTCGGTAAAAAATAGTCGAACAATAATGTCTTATTAGTTGTTTACAAAAATATATTTCAGTCTTTTTCGGTTTCATGTTTTGTTTATTGATATTATCACCATTTATATAGTGCACCGCCAACATTAAAAACTACCGTTAAATCATACAATAGTCCTGCTAAACAACTTATGGTCGATGGGTCTTGCAAAAATTTGAATTTATTTAAAACATTACATCTATTATTACAAAGTCAATGATGTGCCCATTAGTAAAGCTCGTTACCAGTTGGTGTCGCTCCTACTCATTCAAACAACGTTTTCGACCTAAACATTTTCACATTTGGACAGGACTTTAACTACCGCAAACTTTTATTGGGAGTCAGGAGTTGGTGTTCAATGCGTGAAAATTACTTTTGCTTGTTGGACTGATGTTATCCCTTACGATGTTACGATACTTATTTAATTTATGATAATGATTTAATTTCATTTTTTGACCATATTTAAAAAATATATTTGTTCTGCATAATGGTCCAATACAATGTCTCATCGATTATCTAGAGCAAGTTTAATAAACAGGGGCAAATGCATTTATACTTGGAAGTAATAAAATACAAACAAGAACAACTTCTTTGAAGTAAAAAACGCCAAGAAGCTGGATCATCTTGAAGCTGAAAGCAATCAAGAAAATATGGTTCGTCGTTATTAGGTCGCAACTGTATTTTCCGTATTTTCACTAAAAAAGAGGAATAATTGTTCGTCGGAGTATAATCCTTGACTTTTGATTATTAAAATATGTGTTCTTAAAATTTGATCTTTTCAAACTTTAAAACATAAATACTTACAAAAAAATGTGTTTTTTTTTATCATAGACCATAGAATCAATGTAGGCACCCAACGATAGCCCTCTAGCATTACCGTACGTTTAAGGCCTCATTTTTACTCGCAGGTAACATAGGCAACAATGCATTGGTCCAAAATATAAAAAATATATGCAAAACTATAAACAAATAACTAAAAGTTTTTTATGCTCTAAGATCTTTTAGAATTGCCTAATTTTACACGAGACAAATTCAATTTTTCATAAGATATGGCGTCCAAAAAGGGCTCAATAAAATAATTGGCCGTTGCACGCTACCTACTCGTACCGTAGTGTAACCAAACCAATTGTATTTGCGAGATTTGTCCCTGAGACTAACAAACTAGCTCACAACACAATCACGTTATGAGGAAGTTTTTTGGAATATTTGGTGCCTGCAAAATCAACTACGAGTAATATTAGGTGACACTGAGTTGGTAATTGAATAATGAGTTTCAATGTAAAATCTATGCATAACAAATCTTTTTTTTAAACACAAAGTAATGGCTATAAAATTAATATTTCAGTTCTACATTCATAAAATTACAATTGGATTTCACTTGGATAAGTCCAATGTTCAGTTCATCCAATTTTCAAATAATTACTAGCCAACATCTATTGTGGTGTTGTCAGTGCTAGTTAATTTTTGATTAGTTTCAGAACCCTGCTTACCCTGCAACAAATTGGATCTGCAACAGCGGATTTACATTATTGTGGAAACTAAGTAAACACAACAACGAACAACTACAAACACTGCTGGACTAGCTTTGGAAAGGTCTACCTGCGTATAGACGACAGCACTGCAATCATCACTGTCACAAGTGAAGTCCAATTTCAACAACTGTCTAAGCAATGACTACTCTTATACGAGTATTACAACAATTTACTTGTATCACCAGGTACCATTGTTTATAGCGTTACTATATTTTACTCATATATTATTTACTATTTACTCATATACTTTGGTGGTCCATCCAATTTCTCCCCTATTGCCTTAGACGGTGTATCCTTGCCAGTCTGCTCCAACTTCCGGTACCTTGGTTCATTAATCCAGAACGATGGCAATATTGACCGGGACGTGAAAAACAGAATAAATGCGGGATGGATGAAATGGCGACAGGTCACAGAAACAACGTGCGATCCACATATGCCCCTTAAAATTAAGGGGAAAATTTACAAGACGATCATTAGACGTGTCGTATTGTATGGATCAGAGTGTTGCATATTGTGAGTGTGGTGTGTCGCGGACCTAATGACTGTTAAACAACTAAGTGAGGGTAATTTCGAGTTTCCTTCACAAACGAATGAAAACGATGCCCGCTGCTCCAGTTCCCTCGTGACCACGATCGGTGCGACCCGATCGAAACGTTGAGGTAAGATAATAGTTCGTATATTATCCAAAACCTATACGCAATCTCGTCCCGTTATTATAACAAAAATGACTTACAAATATACTCTCGAAATCGCAATACGGGTTCCGAAGAGGAATAAGCACTGAAGATGCTAACAGTAAACATAACTAAGCATCGATGCAAAGAAAAGAACGTTATGTATATTTCTAGATCTTAAAAAAGCTTTCGATAGCAAGGTATTCGAGGCTTTTTTCTCACTCTTGTAACAGACTACCTAAAAGATCGTCTATAGTACAGATGAAAAGACCTTAAACTATGGTGTTCCACAGGGTAGTGTTCTAGGGCCTACCCTGTTTCTAACCTACATTAATGACCTAACCAATATAAGATTATTAAACGGAAAAGTATTTTCATACGCTGATGATACGGCTTTACTCTTTCACGGAGACTCTTGGAAGGAAGTTTATCAGTCAGCAGAGAAAGGTCTTCAAAAGGTAATCAACTGGCTTAACAAAAATTTACTAACTTTAAATACGCGAAAAACCAATTACATACCGCCAGTGGCATTTTCATCTGAGCGCTTCCGTGCTTCGGAGGGCACGTTAAATTGTCTGTCCCGGCTATTTAAGTCGTTAAGCCATGACGGAGGCCTTAAGGCGGCCTAAAAACTCCTTCGCCAGAGTTGGCCACTGACTCATACGAACATTACCAATTACATAACTTTTTCAATATTAAATTCTCTTCAACCAAACCCAGATCTCAAAATAACTGCTCCTTTTTGTAAAGAAATAAATATGAACGCATGCAACTGTCAAGATTTAGAAAGAGTAAATTCCACGAAATATCTGGGCATAATGATAAATAAAAACCTATCTTGGAACACTCAAATAGATTTAGGAAACTAATCTGGGTTCTCAAATTTAATATCTTCGTAATATTGCAGATAAAAACCTTCTTAACTATATTTACATAACCCTAGCTTATTCCGTTATTTTATATTGTATTGCAATTTGGGGTGGCACTTTTAAAACTAAATTTATAAGTAAGTTTTAAGAATGCCATGCCATTGCCATGCCAGCATTATTTTAAGAATATGCCCAGAGGCATATTCTTAAAATAATGCTGCGCAAAAATAGAAGAATGCCTACTAGAAAACTATACAGCGAAGCAAATGTATTAACAGTCAGACAGTTGTATATTCTCCAATGAACTCTTATAGTGCACAAAAGCTTGGTCCTAGACTCTAGATTAGTAACCAGTAGACGAAATAAACGCTCAGTAATTAAGATTAATCCTCCTCGCACCTCTGCAAACTTCGTACTCGCCTTCATCCCATGCCGCCATTCTTTGAGATTTGACGGTGACGGCACGTGCGTTCGATTATTGGTTGAATCATCGCGTTAATTCCTATTTCAGAAGCAAGAGGAAGATTGCAGAGGCTCACAATATTTGCAGTACTACTGTACCTCGTTGTAATACGGGCAGTTGGTGCTTTCTTTGACGCTGGTATTTTTCTTGCTGTCCCCAACTTGCACGGCCACTACTGGGTCCATATTGAGACCGGCTAGCTGTCGGGCTTCGATAATCGTGACACAGACCTGGAAGTCTGCTGCTTTATGGGCCATAGGATGAGCTGGCTCCGTGAGGTTAGGACGCCTGAGGACAAAAAAATTGCTCTGATACATTTTAATGTTACTTGATTGAAGTTTATTTTTAACAGACTTCAAAAAAGTAGGTTCTATGTTCGGCTATATGTATGTTTTTTATGTTTACCGATATTTCCGTCAATTGTAGACCGATTTCCAATTTTTTTTTGTTTGAAAGAGTATAGGTACATTCGTGGTGGTCCCATATAAATTTTACTTCTGAGGGATTGATAGTTTTCCTGTAAAACTCAAAAAATCACCGATCTATCCGTCAATTGTGGACCGATTTACAAATATATTTTTTTACTTGAAAGAGTATCCATCTCGAGGTGGGCGAGTGTTAAAATATACAGTTTAAACGGCCGTATATTTTAATTGCGTTAGTTTAGAAAGTTGCTATTCTCTGCACAGATCCGAGGGATTGCAGACCCGAGTATTTGATTATTCATTTTTCATCTTGATCCATCGTATATACACGCGTTTTTGAGGAAAAAGGACAGGAAAGTCAGTCCAGATTGGGCAGATTGTTGAACAACCAAGTATAAGATAGATAAATAAAAAAAATATTTGGGAAAACACGCACACAGACGAACATAACTAGGTACATAGTAAACTGACACAGCAAAAAAAATGTATTAGATATACTACACACAAAACAAAAAACCTCATTAAATATATTAAATCTACTACAAACAAAGACAGAAAAGTATGAAAAGAAAACAAAAATAAAAAAATTGGTTGTCTGTAAAGTCGGTTTACTGACGATAGTTGAACGTGACAACGTTTGTGCTTCTTTGTCGCTCGTTCCGCGCTCTCACTTGCACTTCAAGCCTTACATGGAACGCCTCAGAGCGAGGTAACGCCGCATTTTTTCGTGCGTGCAGCCAGCTCTATCGAATTATTAGACGTTGTCACGTCAAAAGAAAATAACGAGGCAAGTGAAGGACGTCTGTGTTGGTGCAGTCCAAAAAGAAACAATCTCAGCTTTGTGCTGCTCTGCACCGGGGAGGTACAGAGCTGGTTTTCAGACTGCTCCTAGTTGGTGACATCACGTTCTTAAAAAAAAAGTATAAAGGTTCTTTGTTTCGTTTTGGCGAACAGAACCTTAAAAATACAAGATAAAAAAAAACAAGGTTCAGAAATAGTAAAGCTCCGGTCCCTATAATGTTTATATGGATCCCGCCACCCTAATGTGATTTTAGGCAAAATCTCCAAGAACGGGATCGGACAAGGTATTCAGTCTTTTATAAAAGGTGTTATGTTAGTCGTGGTGGTAGCACGTTTTTCTACATTTTGGAAGAGGATCAATCAACTATTTTACCCACCCTATTCTGTCCAAGAGAATTTTTATTAGAACGTTCTTGGTGGACTGGCAACTTGACGACACAACCAGAGGACACCACCACCGCCACATGACCGAAAGCAAACAGAAAAGAAGCTAATTACGGTAAAAGGTACCATCTAAGTGTTTCCAGTAGCTATTTATGAGGGTAATTCAGCATACAAATTCTAGTATGACCTATCAAAATTCGTATACTGAGTTACCCACTTAAATATCAACTGAAAACCTTTTACCATTTATTTTGGTAGGGTTGTCGATCGCGGGACGCAGTATCAGATAAAAAAAGATTTTTTAGGGTTCCGTACCTCGAAAGGGAAAAACGGAACCCTAATAGGATCACTTTGTTGTCTGTCTGTCTGTTTTTTGTCGGTCATGACCCTTTATCTCGAGAACTCGTGGAAGTATCTAGTAGAAACCACTTATGTCTATGGTCCCTTGAATTGAAGGTGAGACCACATCAAACTTGTAAACTAACGCAAAAAAAAAGATACGCCCGTTTATGCTTCAAAGAACGTATATTTCGACGTTCATTATCACAAGCCTAAATCATGATGTAGTTTTCGATTTATGACGAAAAAAATACCCTCAGAGAGACTGAATTACAAGGGTCACATCGTGTGGATGGACAATTATGATTTGATGACGCCAATTTGTATCCCCCCCCCCATTGCCTTTGATTCAGGGGACTTTTAGACCAATCCCCTAAGCTTGTCGAAAGGGATTTCTGTAGCAATTTCCTTTTGTCATGATCTGTAACTAATTTGCTATAGTGTACATCATTTTAAAGCAAACAAATGGTAACTTGATTATCCTGACCTTCTCATTTCTATCGTGTCCATCCAAAACTTACCTGAATGTAAGATATTTTACAAGGAGGTCAGACATAGTTATGCTAATTCCAAGTTCTAGGGTCAATCAACTATTTTACCCACCCAATTCTGTCAAGCACTTTTAGTAGATCGTTCTTTGTGGACTGGCAACTTGAAGACACAACCAGAGGATACCACCGCGCCATGCTAGCAAAAGCAAAGACAAAATCTTATCCGAATCTGCTCCGAATTTGCCCGCCATTATATGAATACGCTGGACTTCTTTTTGGAAGATGGAACTTTCTAGACGTGTACAAAACCATTCTACCAATTTTATAATATCCATTGAGATTTGGGGATCACTGACAATGACGTTAATATTTTGCCATTAGTGAACAGTAGTGAACGTGAATTAGTGAACCATTAGTGCTTATGAGCCACAAAAGTCAGAACCCTTATGAAATACTTTTCGCAATTATTAAATCGCATCTCCCAGAAGGGCACCCAAAATATTATTAATGCGATTTCGAGGAAGCCGCAATAAACGCAGTAAGGAAACAATTCGAAGATGTTTCAGTTAGTGGCTGTTATGTCCATTATAGCCATGCAATTTGCGAAAAGACAAACAACTGGGACTGACAAAACAAGAACAAATAAAAAGACAGGTGGCGCTTAGTGTAGTTTTGCCTTTGCTACCAAAGAACAAAATTCTCCAGGGCTGGTTTTATGTTGCCTCACAAAGTCCCAGTAACGAAGAAAGTAAGCAGTTAAGGACTATCTATGTTAAAACAGTGGATAAAAGACGACTTCATAGAAGTATGATGTGCATTCGGTCAATAGCACCGTACCAATAACCTGGTGGAATCTTGGAATCCCAAATTTAAGTGTAAATAAAGATTTTGTAATGACTTAATCCATCCATTGTTTATATTAAATTTAGAAAATATTAAAATAAATGATTCAGGGGATCTTTAGACCTTTATTGTCAAAAAATCCTCTGAGCATCCTCATCAGAGTAGAGGCAGGGGATTTTTAGACAAAATGTCTCAAAATCCCTGCCGCAGGGGATTTCTATACCTACCCCGAACCCCTACATAATCATAAAAAAGTTTGGTAACTTACATTTTTTTTGTTATCCTTGGAGTTTGAGGTGGAGATCGAATGTCCACTAAAACAGCTTCTTCAGACGATACGGAAGTCTGGCTAGTGGTAATATCGGGTGCGGACGTCCCAGCCGCCACATCAAGCAATCCCATCTCCTCATCGCCACTGCTATCCTGGTTTCTGGATTTTCCCAGACGCATCAAGTTCTTGACAGAGCGTAATGGGGATGCCTTTTTGTACTTGTGTTTTGGCGCAAATCCGCTGGCTGGCATATAATTAACTTCGCTCTCGGCAGATGTTTCACCAAACGACCAGTGGCGTCTACGAAAAATTAATGATGTTTTTAAAAATAGCTGTTGATTAAAAGTTTGTTTCTATAGAAACTTGTTGAGTCTAACCAAGGGGTGGACGTGCTAACAAATTTAACAGTTTCACAGTACTTGATTAATGGAAGAAAAAAGCAATTTCGATTACCATACACTCTTGAACGTCCTTGCGGATATAATACGGAATTTCTGAATACTGAACAAACGCAGCAAACTACAGTGTCAGAAATCAAGTCTATATTAATTATAATAATTTAAATAAGACAGTTTATCTTTTTATTTGTTAATATAAGTACAGGTGACTTATTTCGACCGCACTCTAAGGGAAAAAATCTAAGCAGTTATTATTTAAACTTATCTAACAAAACTAGCCAAGATGACATAGATTCGTTTCCATTCTACTATTGCTACTATCAACACTGATTTGGCGATGTTGCACTCATTCTGTTTTGACCGGATTGTTTTACCTAAATGTCTGCTCCTTAAAAGTTATTCTACTCCATTTAATCCGAAGTTATTCTACTCCATAATTTAAAGTTACTGGGTAACTTCCAGTTTTAACTAATAGCGATTCACGCTGTGAGTCCCTTCATTTTAAAGCTTCCCGCCAGCGAGATAGGTTATATTTTATTAAATTATAACCACTGGCAACATAGATATATTCTGGTATCATTCTGTGAGTCTTGATCTGATTGGCCATTGACCTGTTGTCATTCTGTGAGTCGTGATCTGATTGGCTATTGATCTCGTGTCATTCGGTAGGCCGCTCTGATTGGTTGATAGCTCCGTTTACGGCCGTCAATGAATCGACATTGACAGATCGTGAGTAATGTCATGCTGTGAAAGAAAAAAAACCAATACGAGACATTGACAGATTGACACTCACAGAAGTAAAGTGGTATTACGTTTAGTTGCCATCTTGAAGAAGAAGAAGACGGGGATTCATTTTGGACGGATTGCTTGCTTGTCGGCGTAATGCGCATGAGTTTGCAAATCAGATTCTAACTTTTTTGTACAAATATTTTAAAGTAATTACGCCCGATCTGTTACGATCGATTGTTCTGCTACATTCGTCGGCGAATTGTACGTCGTTTGATTACCACACGTGGATCTTGAACGACCTCTCTGGTAAGAAAAATTGCAACCTATATTCGTGACGTGGAAATCCTTTGTTTTACGCCATGCGAGCTATTTACTTCCAGGATGCCTAGATCCTGAGGGCATCCATCCCATCTTTTCTTCTTCTGCTCGCATGTGCTATCCGGCAATCGCAAATGCTTACACGGGCGTGGTTTCGTTCTTTACAGAAGAGAGGTTCTTTGTACAGCTGGCTTCCCGAGCTGGGGGAGTCGCTCAACACGTGGCAGTGTTGAGCGACTCCCCCAGCTCGGGCATCCGCTCTGTGCTTGTCTTTTGAAACAGAAGCGCTTCTCCTGCCGCCGCATTCTGCGCCTAGCTCCCTCGCACATCAGGAAAGGATTGGTGTTTTGTGAAGTAGAGCGTACTGTGAGTTTTATGTGTGTGAAGGCATGTAACAGTGGGTGCTCGCGAAAATTTCGCTACTAACAACATTGACTGGGTCCGACGGACCAATATCGTGCCATTCTAACGTGTCCATCGTCCCGGAGTATTCCAGTGCTTATACAAGTTTTCATCTGTATTACTACCTCACTAGAATCAAGGTGGATCACCGACCCTCATTCTCATCATAAATTGTATCCATTCCATACCATTATCACCCTAGTTTAGGTAAGTTACTTTACAGAGACTTAGTACTGATTTATTTTCCTATATTATGTACTTGATAATTCAAATAAAGATAGGCTTCTGTTTTTGTTAACCCTTATTTTATTCCCTTACTATACCCTAGGATAAACCTAATTACAAACAATTATGCTATACCGTAATACGACACCATCACGAGCTCTAAACCGTGCAGGAAAGACTTGCAAGGAAACGAGATTGCATTCTGTGATGGGCTCGCAACCTATCACGTGTGGAATGCAAACTTGCAAAACTTATGCAAAATGTGGACCATGGAGCTAGAGAGGCCGTGACTGCCCAGATAATGTCTACCGTGATTTGGGGTTGGTCCCGTTCCGATTATTTATTACCCACAATTCGAATTCGCCCACTAGCTAGTCATAAGCCTTAATTATAATGCTGACATTAGTTTCGCTTACTTACTTGAAAAGTCGTTTCCCGGCCTGCTTTATTTTGTAGCCTCGGCTTATTCTATTTTCATTGTCTGAATCAATGTCTATCACTGCATCTTTACTCTTGAGAGACTGCTCTAGAGTTGCGATGTTTCGCTCCACATGGATCAGCGGGTCAGTCTCACCATCTGACTGCACCGCAGAACTCTGACCTGACTCACGGACAGACTCTCGCGGCGAAGACTGCCGAGAACCTTGTTGAGAACACAGGGAACTCGTAGACTTGTGCATGCCAGGTAGCTGCGCTTTTTCATTCTTAGCATATTTGGTCATCAAAGCCTGGTGGAAATTGGAAGGAAACGATATCGAGGTCTGTTGATATGTTTCTTGAGGCGAAGTAATGGTTTGACGCGAAATTGGTGATGTCATGGTTTGTTGTGAAGTCGATGATGTTACGACTTGATGCGATGGAGGTGATACTACAGCTTTTTGGGTGGTTGGCGAACGGTGCGTCATAGGAATCTCTTCAGTTGAGCTATTTCGAGATGCTGGCGATGTTAAGCCTTGTCGGGTAGGAGACGTAAGGGTTTGTCGTGACTTGGGCGATGTGTGAGTTATAGGCATTGATGATATATCGCCTTTTTGGGAGATTGAAGAGCTTAGCTTCTGCAACTTCGGCGACGTATGCGCTAAAGGAAGCAGCGAATTAGCGCCTGTACTAGATGTAGGCGATTCTATGGCCGACTGTGGGAGTGGTGATTTTAAGCCTTGTTGGGACGTTGGAGCTTGTGACACGGTGTGCTCTCGGCGAGATGCGAATGTTTGGCGAACAGCCGAGGAACGGGTCGGTTGATGAGCACTAGAGGTCTTTACGTTTAAATCTTGATTGCCGCTTGATGCATTCTTGGATGTGTGCACAGAGGGAATGCTTGCAAGGCTAGGCTTTTTATTGACAAAATCTGCAATTCGTCTGGCTGCTCTTGGAGAATCATCGGCAGGATCATAATAAACTTTCATTTCAACAAAGACCTGTAACAATAATTTTCGTTTAAATTTCCTTAGAGTTAACATAAGTGCCTGAGAGTTGATCGAATAGATAGATTTATGCGGTCGGACTACGAAAAAGTTAAACATCTGTTGAAACACATGTTGGTTGACACCATGTCAAAAAAAACTGTTACCACAAAAAAAAAACGTTTTAAGATTATTAAGAGAGAGATCGTTGTTATTGAGATAGTTGTTAAGTCAGTGTTTAGCTAAACACGGTTTAGACCAGTGTAGATTTTTTTTTGTAGAACGATCGATTCATCTTCTTTTGAGTCGATGTATCACGCCATTCAGAGCCATTTGGACCAGTAGGAGGCCACATCCACAGCGTTGCTAGAGCAAGCCATCAGATATCCCAAAGTGCAGGTGTTGAAGCATAATGGACACACGAGCACGTGTGACATAGACTGCAACTGGGCGCCACACGGGCATCGTGTGTCGTTTGTGCTGAGTACTACAGAATAATGTTATGTACATATTCCTCATGGGGCATGATCAGCTTACTTTATTATATTTTTATTTAAGTATGCATTTTTATGTACAGATTTATTTGTTTATTATGTATTATTATTGCGTGCGTTTTCTGCATGGGTGAGGTCATTTATAAGCTAGGTCTAATCTGAAAACCAGCGCCACTTCCTTGCCATTGGTCTGGAAGTGGCACATGCTGCGACTGGCCTTTTTAGGCACACTAGTACCCACGTCAATTGGTTTTGCGGGAACTTTTTTTTTTTTTTTTCGCAGACGTGGGCGACAAGAGTGCCAGATTGAAGTGGAATTGGGCGGGCCATGTAAGCCGCATGCACCTAGAGAGATGGGCCACGATCGTCACCCAATGGGTAACTGGCTGGTACCGGCCGAAGAGGCCGGGGCACGCCACGCAAGCGTTGGCGTGACGACATAGAAGCCTTCAATACGGACTGGTGGGTAGCAGCATGTGAGCGAAAGTCGTGAAAAAATATGGGGGAGACCTTTGTCCAGCAGTGGGACAGTGAAGGTTAAATAAAAAAAAAGGTACTTCCCGTATGGGCCCTCTACACATTCGCCGATGATAGACGAATGCCGACGGTCATGAACATGTAGAGAGCCTCATCGCCTGTCATCATGTATACTAATTCTTCTGTCTGTGGCACAAAATAAAAAATTTCTATTCTACCTTCTATCCAAATAATAGTTCGGCGAATGTGTAGAGTGGCCTTTAGACTACAAGTACAAGGAAAAATTTGATAACCGTATATTTTTTGTAAAATCACAAAAAAATATATTAAACATATCTTTATTTAAATATATCTAATAAGAACAATATACAAAATTAAATAAAGAAAACAGTAAATATAAAAATTAGGCATAACAACGGGCGACTATCGCTGAAAGCGATTTCTTCCAGGCAACTTTTGGATGGACATGACATAGATTAAAAGAGTATTGCAATTAATGTTATCTGGTTCGCATAGTACAAGCTTTGCTTAGTTTGGGGCTAGATGATGCTGTGTGAAATGTCCAGCATTATTTGGTCGATCAACTATTTTTTGTCCTCACAGAAATATTTTTTTCAAAACAAAAAGTTGTTGTTTTCTTGGTTTTAATTACAAAAGAATATAGATAATATATCAGACTTTATATATCCACCACGAGCAGCGAACTTTTTCTATTCCAAACTTGATTTTTAGGCAAAAACACTCGAAAGAGGCGATAAATCTGTCCATCGGACAACCAAATATTTTTGTTTATAAATCTTAAAGTATTGGATCAAACAGAAAACCAACAGTCCAGTCGTGTAAAAGAATGAATAAATATTTATATTTAATATTAAATAACTATCCTGCATTGATTATTCCCGAATTATTTCCAAGTTTAATGTCTCTTGGGCAACCAGTGACCTTTTTAATGGCAAACTTTTCCATAAAATGAACAAAATGAACATTATATTGTCAAAAACATTAGGATGGATGCATTTTACACTGTTAAAGTTAAATCTTGAATAAAATTGCAAGTGTTTTATTTTTAATCAGTTTTACGAAGATTTTATTCAGCTTAAATCTGGGGACAAACGGTTGCCCAAGAGACATTGACGGATGTCTAAGAGACAAACTTTTAATTAGATTACTTAATATTGGAACTTTTTAGACCAGGAAAGGAACAATTAAAGATTTATATTGGCAATTTCAAAAAAATATAATCAAATTTTTGCAAAAAATTCTAAAAACGCCGGGAGTTTTTATTGTCTTCCCCACAAGCCTTTTTTTGTGCGCATTCGTGGACTTAGGCTTATAAGATAAAATTATTTATGATAGTTATTCAATTTGGAATAAAGACCTTATTTGAGCTCTGAAATCTCAAGATATATTTCGATCTAGAGGTATCCAGTACTTCTTAAGGATACCATGAATCACATACACGGAGTGGTTTATCGACCAAAAGTGAATTTACGCAGGGAAGTGTAGCGTCATTATTAACGATGTGGTGTGGTTTGAGAATGAAAAGTCTTCTCTATGCCGATGAGCAAGTGATACTTGCATCGTCGGAGGGTGACTTGCAGGAGGTAGTAAGTAGAAGCTCAGGTAACAGTTATGCTTAAGCGACGATGCCATGAATAAATCTAAATGTCAGTAAGAAGAAAGTTGCTTCAGAGGGCAAGTTACATTTTCAGTCCCAGTTATTATAAAAATCTGACAGTAACGTGCAGAGGCACGTTGTCAGTCTAGACTGCACCTAAACAGCTAGTCGTAGGGACTTTAAATTTTGAGAGTATACCCGTCTTGGTGCGTAGAGGTGTACTATAAAGGGTGTTGTGAAAAGTGGTAAAAACGAAACGTATACTCGGTACATTATGGTCGTTAGGCCATGATGAAGTCCTAGAGAGAGACCAATTTATCTAGTTAGCCACTAGCTCATACGAAGTAACTAATGGTTTTTGAAAGAGATTAATATTTGACAGCATATTGTGGTATGATTCTGATTGCTGGTAAAATACCGGACAAGTGTGAGTCGAACTTGCCCACTGAGGGTTCCGTCCGTACCAAGGACTAAGTAGGTAGATACGTATAACAGTGCAAACTGTTAGGTACTACCTACCTACATACACCAAAGTTATTAGGTAGTAGAGAGGTACATAAGGATTTGTTTCAATTTTTTTATCATACATGAATTATTAAAAATCTGTTTAAGCTTGTGCTAAAGAAACCCTTTCATACGATACACCACATGACTCGGATTGCTTGCTTCAAAATTTCGGCCCCATTACTTGCATTAGCCCCCGTTTTTTTGATTGAACTAAAATATACAGTTTTCAGATTTTCCTCTGTACTTGTTTGTAGTCTAAGACAATAGTTTTAGGTCAACAAGAAGTACCTTTATTGACTGTCGAAATATACGTTTTTTTATGGCATAAACTGCCGTATCTTTTTTTTGCGTTAACTTAGGAGTTTAATTTTTTCACAGCTTAAAGGGACCGTAAACTTAAGTATACGGTTTTAATTTTAACTCGATACCTCCTCGCGTTCCCGAGATAAAGGGTCTTGACAGACCGACAG
This sequence comes from Epirrhoe alternata, assembly GCA_963565295.1. Classification (NCBI taxonomy): domain Eukaryota; kingdom Metazoa; phylum Arthropoda; class Insecta; order Lepidoptera; family Geometridae; genus Epirrhoe; species Epirrhoe alternata. The sequence continues at coordinate 10,876,400 of OY751375.1, forward strand.
ATAGACGGACAACAAAGTGATCCTATAAGGGTTCCGTTTTTCCTTTACGGAACCCAAAAAAATTGAAAAGTGAAAGATTTAAGTTATATGGGGGAAATTATTTAAAATAGATGGGAAGTACGATGAAGTGAATTCTGGAAACCAAGTGAACGGAGTACAATACGATGAGCAGCCGGCAAATAGCCAAAAGTTACGATTCAGCCACTGATTATGTGGAAGTGAAAGCATTTTGTGGACGGACAGTTTCTTCGGAATCTCATCCTTGTGTCATTTTATTTATTTCTTACAAATAACAAACTAACTTGGCTGGTCCCTTCCAGAATAGGTACGAAAAAATTAGAGCCGATTTTAATTTTCTTTTGATGTATTTCTCATTTTAAGGTTACTTTTATAAAAAATATCCTACATTAATTTCGATGTTAAAGTTTGTGTACTTATAGCGATTAATTGATAGTATTTAATCGCTATAAGATAAAAAATATGAAATTTAGTCTCCTGGGCAACCAATATTGTCTCCTGGACAACCATTTTCAGTTGTCCAAGAGACGGTCGCCCAGGGGACATTTATAGGTTTTGCTACTTTTATTGAAAAAGTATCGAAGTAATAGTCTGATTCTCTCGTTTAACAATACTCTAAGGGTCGATTCACATCTGACGGAAGATCCGTCGCGGATTATCGGTCGCGGAACGCCAGAACTGACAAATGTATAGAAAAACACTCGACCGTTCACACTCGACGGATGATACGTTAGTCCGTCGAGTGTGAACGGTCGAGTGTTTTTCTATACATTTGTCAGTTCTGGCGTTCCGCGACCGATAATCCGCGACGGATCTTCGGTCAGATGTGAATCGACCCTAACAGTATGAGTAAACTATTGCAGTAAAATCTATAAAAGAAAATCAAGTAACTTGGGATTTATATGGGGTGTCCGATGGACACCGAATAAAAACACGCGGGCACTTCTGTTGAACTCGGCCGATTATCTCAAATTTTTTCCTCTAAAACTAGGATGGTGGCTATGTTGCCTTGCTTCCATTATCAACAGCTTTATTTACTGCAGACTAAAACACTATCACCATGTCCTAATTAGAAGTTTTTAGCGGTTGTCTGATGGACCTAGAAAACGAAGGAATCTTGAGGGACAATGTTATAGTTCTGAAATTCGCGAGCAGGGATTCAATAAAACATTTTTAGAAAGATTATTAGAAGCACAAAATTAGTGTTAATGTCGCAGGCAAGTTTGTTTTTATGTTTTAATAGTAATTTTTTTCACTGTTTCACATTTTGCAAAGTGGTAGTGGCTTGGGACACGTGCCCGTGCTAAGAAATGATACTTTGCGTCTTCCGGACAACCACATAAATTCAAGTAAAATTTAATGTTTTTTGACTAACTCCTATTCTATAACCAAAAATACAGTAATAGTTATTCGGTAAAGGTTTACTTATGGGGTTAACATATCTAATTTTTGAGAAAAAAATATGCAAATGGCTGGGACAGGGGTTGGACAAAAAAAAGTTGATCTACTCATTTATTTATTTTTTATTTAATTCCAAAAGTGGCTAGTTCACTTTTTTGTAGAATCTAAGTTAATAGCAGATTTGAAAATGTATTTGAAAATCCTATATGATGGTATTAAAAATAACATCAAAAACTGCTTAGTTTTTTTATCCATCTGCAAAACTGTCTGCTTTCATTAGATTACCTAATGAAAGCAGACAGTTTTGCAGATGGAACCAATTTTTAATCTTTGTTGTAAACTTTGGAAAACCTATAACGAGGACCATCTTGACCATCGAGTGAAGTACGAATATTTTAGAAAGATATTCACAAGAGATTTCAACCTAAGTTTCAAGACACCCGCCACTGATATGTGCTCGAAATGTTCTAAATTAAGAGAATCCAAAGCTGAAACTGATGAAGTATTCCCGTTTGAGCACCTATTTTTTGGGCACCTATGCCAAAACGAATAATTTTCTTGAGAGCCACTACTCGACTTATCAAGGTCATTAATAAAAACAATAAAAATTTAGCAAAGATTTTAGATGTTTTACAACAATTACAGTGAAATTCGTCAAAAAATGGGACAATCAAAATGCCAAAAAGATGCGAGAAGAAGGAATCAACTGATCATTTCAATAGTTGAAGAGTACAAAAGTGGGCTTATTACAATCGGCCACTGCTTAGAAAAGCTGCGATTTTGAAATAGTAAATTGGTGTTTTGATTAGTGTGGGATATGTAAGTACCTAAGTATAAAAAAAAAAGTAAATACTACTTTTGTTACGAGAATGTGATTTATTTTATTTGTCTTGTAAGTGAGGTACCTAGAAAATAACATAAGGCTGATTGTAATATTAATAATAATTACTTAATTTTCTAAAATTGATATGGTAATTAAAGTACTGCCAATTTTTATCGATATGTTTTATTATACACCCCATCACTAGAAACTGGTGCTCAATGGGGAATAGAATCAAATTTTATTTCTTGGTCCCATTTGAGCACCACGTTAAAATATTGAATGGTGCTCAAATTGGAATACCTTTGGTGCTCAATGGATAGGTGCCCAAAAAATAGGTGCTGAAACGGGAATACTTCAAACTGATTTGTCGAAAAAAAAACGTACTGATTACTCAGCTGCGCGTTCATAAGCTGCGTGCTAAATGCTTTTACACAAATCTCAAATCCCAACAAGACAATGAAATAACGTTTTCATTCGATTGCCAGAAAAACTTACCTATTCCAAAACTACCAGATCAAATAACATTTTACTCTAGACAACTATATGTTTACAATTTTACCATATGCCAAGGTACTTCACACGATCCACAAACGATAGGTAATACCTTTATATATACCTGGCTGGAGTCCGAAGGATTTAAAGGAGCGAATCAGATTTCATCAGCAGTTTACCATCGTTTGTGTAGCACAAACTTCTCCGAAACTACTAACCATGTTAGACTAATGTGCGATGGGTGCGGAGGCCAAAATAAGAATAGCATTATGCTTGGGATGTTAGCTTATTGGTTGAAGAAAGAAGCACCAAACCACATCAATAGGATAACAGTTATTTTCCCAGTGGTTGGCCATTCATTTCTTCCCCCGGATCGAGTATTTGGTAACATCGAAAGACAGATCAAAAAAAGAAAAAGTAATTCTGCTCCCTAATGAATATTTTCAGACTTTCTCCGGAATTGGAACTGTATTGCGTTTGGGCGAAGACTTCAACTTTTTTGATTGGAAATCTGCCGTACTGGATGTAGTGAAAGCACAAAGATCTTGGCATTTTCAATTAAAAACAACTAAAAGATTATTCGTTCGAAAAGATGGTACTCGTAGTAACCGAATAGCTGTAAAAGGCGAACCATATTACTGCTCTGAGATAACAGAATATGGCAATATCTGTAAAAGAACTAAAGGGTTTGCGGATATTGAAACAAATAGAGATAGGAGTGTAACCATAATAAAAATGCAACACTATTTTTACTGACTGTTTGTAATTTCTGACATCAATAAGTATGGAAATGTCAACTGTCAACCTGACATTTCCAAACTGATTGTAGAATGCTCGCCATCTTAGCAAAACTAACCAAACTTCATGGCAGTAATATTTTGTAATTGGTGGCGCCATCTAGGAGCCTTTATAAAGCTGTGTAAAGTAGTTTAATATTCATTCTCTTCTTGACTGCTGGTGTAAACGGATATACAAATACAAAGTCTTCAAAGTGTTCAAAGTTGTTTTTTTCATACGTCGTTATAGGAGTTGAGGTGAATGTGGCTAAACGCAGAGATGTGAAGAAATTACTTGAGAAACATTTTGGTTTAATGTGGCATACCCGACAATGTCTTTGATTCTTCTCAAGTTTACCTACTAGGCAACAGTAGCACTTCTGACGGTACACATGAAGAAACTGACGATGAAAATAGTCTAATGGAGGAGGCTGAAGATTTAAGAGTCTAATACAAAAAAAATATTGTGTAAATAGATTAAGAGATAAGTTACTTAATTAAAAAAAAAACAAAACTTGACCGTTTTTTTTTCATATTAATTAGCCATAATCTATTTGAGACCACCATCCATAGGCATTTAATCCAAGTTTCATCCAAATCGGTCCTTTGGTTAAGGCGTAGATAGTTGAAACACAATCAAACAAAAATCATCTAAAGATACTCAAACTTTCAGATTAATGACAATGTTATAGGAATAAAGTTAGGCTAGCTAAAAACTCTGCAGCAAAACTATCTCATGTTAGATAATACAAATGCAAAACTGTCTAGTTTGCTAGTTCACTTGCAAAAGTGGCTAGTTTGATATTTTGACTCCCAATAAAACAAGTTACGACTGTTATATCAACCTGCAATTAATGGCAAATCTGTTAAAAACCCCTAAATTAAACTTTACTTAAAACAATCCAAAAATTAGTAAAATCGTTTTTTGCGATTTTCTCGTTTTCGGGTTTTAGCAAACTAGCCAGTTTTGCAATTGGACTACTCAAAAGATGTCGGCGGCTAGCTTCAACTATTATACGGTCCACAACAACAACATACAATTTACTCCAAATAATAATTTTAATTATTGCTGTCTAAAATGAAAAGTGGGTCACCAGTGTAGCATAGGCGATCGAGCGCCATTAAAATTCAGTGGTAGGTTCAGCCTAATTTAGAGAGACCAGAGTTTAATTTTGCCCCGTTTTGTTTACAAAAACATTAATTAAGTGTATAATTAAGTAGGATTATAGAAAATTAAGTACATTTGCCTTGAGTGGATTTGTATTATTTCGCGAAATCATTGGCTTCCATGAAATCTTTCTGAATTCAATGCCGGGTATGATCTGTGTAAAATAATTCATATTATAATTGTATTTATGTTTTTTGCTGTACTTTCATAACTGTCAATATCCTATCTTATGCATAATATCATGGAATACGGCACTAAACTTAATACAAAAGCATACCGTTCTTTTAAAATATTACCCTAAGCATCTGCCAGCCAGTTCACTAAATGTTTGTATTTCACCATACGCTAGTGGGATTTGAATCCCGAAACCGATCATCATGCTCTGAGCTAAAGTCCAGTGGTCATATTGAAAACAAGACTTTATAATATACTTCGTGAATGAAAACTTCCTATCTTCGCGCACCTACCTACTAACAATGTACGAGTATATAGAGCATAGGTCAGGTCACAAGACCGTAAAAATAAACCGAAACAACCGAAATTAGATGTCTGATGTAAATTCATCACGTAAATCATTTTTTTTGGGTTTTTATCTATCGATTAACACTATTTAATCACTGACTGCAAAAACCCATACCTTTCAGCAAAAACTGGTTAAGATTTTATTCAAATGAAACCCCATGAACCGAAGACATCCTGACCACTCCCCGCTATTATATCAACAAGTTGACGGGATGCACGTTTTTTATTTAATTTTCAATAACAAATATTTCAGAAAAAATATTACTTACGTTGACGCAATGTTTTACAACACAATGCCAAAACAAGATTTTCTCCAAAATGAAGTTGCCAGGCTTCATACAAAAATATTCGATATTTTGAAAAATATCAAACTATACGGTTGTGGTTGGTTTTAAAATTTGTGATTTTTTGTTTTATTAACTCAATTTTTTAAACGGAAATGGTGCAGATTTCTCTTGGATGGATGTAAGAAGAGGCGTATCCAGGCTGTGGGATAACCTTTCATAGTTAAAAAAATCGATATAGATCAGTTAGTATGTCCATTTTATTTTTTGATTTTACTCGTAGGATATTCATTTTCAGTATTATAAAAAAAACACAGGGTCACGACTATCAACCAAGGCGCGGACTATCAGTGGTGAAGAAATGGGCTGTGAGTGTGACGAAGAAGTTTGCGCGTGTCTGATCCCGCCGCTAAAATAATTTATACACCCCTATTTTTTAATTACCAAAAAAAATTTAAACATGGTCTCGGTGTCTGTTACTGATCACATTTCTGTAGTTAAAACTCAAAAAAAGAGAAAAAAAAATTATAACCTCACAAGCAGACGAGACGAGTCAGACATGGATTTGTGATAGCTCCTGCGGTTTTACTGACTGGGGATGATACGAGAACATAGTTCGAATGAGAGTCTGTACGCGATTGTTGTCTATAGTACTTATTTGTACAGTTTTCATAAAATTTTGTTCGGTTTTGGTCAACTACAATCCTCGATAACTTTGTGATAGTTACATAAAAAAAAGTTCTGACCATGCTATTATCATTTTCTGCATCTGCTGCAACTGTCCTTAAATTTTTTTTGGTAGTCATAAAATAGCGGTGTATATTATTTATGCTACTTAGCGATAAGACCGCCGATTGTATGTCATTAAGTTTTTTTGTTTAGTTTTCTATTTTTGTTATTTTTTATTATGTGGTGTGCAATAAAGTATTTTCTATTCTATTCTTTATTAAAGATATATTAGAAGGTACACACGGAAAGGATAAAATTACACTGAAAAAGTATTTACAACCATGATCTCCGATTCAATACTCAAGACAACTAAAAGTAAAATTTTAACGTTGGTCGTAAAATATTTTTAAAGCCCAGACGCTAGCACCAAAGACGCATCTCACGCCCTAGGAGTCAGAGCTTCCTAAGAGTGGCGCGTTTGAGGGCCGACGGTGGCGCCAGACTTAATATTTCCCAGTGGTTGGTGGTGCAGAGTCGCTAAATCAACATTTTGTGGACAGACGAAAGCACTTTCACGAGAATTTTTAACATTAGGTGTTCCCATTATTGGGCAGAGACACTCAGTGCGACCGTCCCATTTTCAGCATAGATTGCTAAATCTATGCTGAAAATGAACATGTGGGGAGGAGTGCTGGGCGAGCATTTGCTGGGGCCATATTTCCTAGATCGCCTTAACAGCATATCTTATTTGGAATTTCTTCAAGATCTACAAAGTATGCTGCAGGAGGTGCCAGTGCAAGCGCGCCGGCATATGTTCCACGTTCACCCGATCTGACGCCGCTAGACTTTCATGTGTGGGGTCGTGTTGAAGATCTAGCGTATGGACATGACGGCCACACAATTATGAGTGCCGAGGAACTATAAACGCGAATAATGAACGCTTTTAACACCATGCGAAGTAAAAGAGGTTAACTAACTAAAGACTTTAAAACAATGGTTAAAGTGCGTGAACATTTTTTTTTTTGCAGAGCTCGTTTCTGTATTCGTAAACTAGGTGGTTCCATTAATTAATGTAAATAATTTGTGTTGTAAATCCCGAGAGACCGCGGGTAACACCGCGGGAGCGCAGCTAGTTTTCTATATTTTAAAATTAAAAAACGTTAAAATTACAGTGAAATACTTTTATTCATGTAAAGGCTGTAGGTACTCACTTATCTCATTCTGGAAAGTGTACCCGTTCACGACATCGCGGCACGCATGGATCGTGCCAAGTGGCGTGATTGCAGGGTGTTGTTTAGACATTTCATAATGCTTATTTTACTCTATTTCAACCACAGACCCACAATTTAACCCTGTTTGTTATTCCTTACTGCATACAAAAATGATTACCTAAGTAACAAGCACATTGTATGAGAAAAGGTATACAGGCTGGTTTTAGAGATGGCGGTGATGGCTAAGTCCGAAACCATGCGAGTTAGAGAACGTTGTCAAAGGATATGCCCTCAATTTATAAGAAAACAATATCTAACTGCATATTTTTATTTAGCATTTACTCTGCATGATTACCATTTCACATGATAATATACCTAAGGCTTGTCGAGAGAAGCAGCTTATGATGTAAAAGTTTATTCAGTTCCACTGGGGAATTACTGAACAGGGCCAAATTATAATATGCGTCATACCCACAACAAAATAAACAAGCCAAATTAATCACGTTTTCGAAACTGAGAAATGATAATTTGTGTAGTGATTGGCTGGTAAAGGACCTAGCACAGAAGAGAAAATACAGGATTGTGGCACGATCAATACGAGAAGCTGACTACAAAACAGCACTAAACTACACTCATGATCACTGAATTGGGGTCAGTCAAAGACATGCATAAATCTAGAAAACTAAGAATGCTAGCTTAATAAAATGAATCGTGTTTAATAGACAATTAAATATTCCTTAAATTAAGTTATTAAAACTTCCTAGTTATTGTAAAGTTAAGTCAAAAAAAAATCAAATTAAAAAAATGGAAACTTTCGAAGATGGAATTACAAAATTACTGCATTTGATTTTGCTTGTGTTTCTAATCTCTCATTTAAGTGGGTATATAAACCATATTGATAGTGTTCAATATTTATTATTCAAGCTGTAATAATGTCGTATACATCTGAAAAATGCACCAGAATTCTCACAATGCTGGAAACCGGCCGGAGTTAGCGCGATACAGCTAGGGCTGTCGGTGTGTCGCTGTCAACAGTAAAAAGAGTTCTCCGACGTTACGAGGAGACTGGCTCTAACCTACGCAGACCAGGAACAGGCAGAACCAGGTGTACCGCAGCACGAGAAGATCGATACTTGGTGGACACGATGCTTCGTAATCGCTTTCTCACAGGAACTGAACTTACAAATCGATTTTGACACTTTGGAGGACCAACCCAAGCGCATGGACAGTAAACTTGCTGAAGCTAACTTGAAACCCCTTAGACCTGCAAATGGCCCTAAACTGGAACGTAGGCATCATTTTTCAAGACTAAGATATGCCCAAAACCACTTCAATTGGACTATTTAAGATTGGTCAAAAGTTATGTTCTCCAACGAATCAAAATTTATACTCTACAAGCACGATGGAAGACACAGAGCGTATAGGACACCAAAGTGAAGGTTCAAGCAAGCATGCATCGAAGAAAAAGTAGCCTACGGTTGTGGGTATGTACTTGTGTGGGCCCGAATTTCATCTGAGAGTCGCACAGAGCTGGTGTTCATAGAAAACGGCTCTTTAACTAGCGTAAGATATGTGGAAGAAAACCTTAATGAACACGTTGGGCCATTTATGTTCAATTTGGGTGAGGATGCTAGTTTTATGCATGACAATGCCCGATCTCATACCAGTTGGATTGTGAGTGACTACCTTCAAGAGATGAACATTACTCGTATGGAGTGGCCAGCACGCAGCCCGGATATCAATCCGATCGAGCATGCTTGGGACGAGCTAAGGAGATGCGTTAAACAACGAAACCCTCCCCTAATCACGCTTCGTGAGCTCAAAATTGCTCTCACAGAGGAATGGGAGAATATCCCCCAAAACCGTATAAGGAACTTGGTGTACAGGGTGCCAAACCACGTAAACGCAATAATGGAAGCACGAGGAGGCAATACAAAGTATTAAAATTCAATGAATTCGTAATGTTGTTAAAAAATTACATGTTTCCTGTTTTTGTTTTAAGTCGAGATGAGCAGTTTTTTTTCTTTATGTAACTTTTAGTAAATAAAATGTAGTGACACATCATTTAAGGGGTATTAAAATTGTCTATTAAACACAATTTATTTTATTAAGCTAGCATTCTTAGTTTTCTAGATTTATGCGTGTCTTTGACTGACCCCAATTCAGTGATCATGAGTGTAGATGTAATAAAAAATAATCCCTATTTCCCTTGGTCATGACATCACGCGTGAACGGCTGAAACGATTTCGATAATTCATTTTTGTTGTTTGTTATTGTCAAAAGGTATTTATGAAAGAAAAAAAAAGAAAAAAGTTGCGTGGAAAATTAATAACTTTTCCAATGTAATCTTATTTTCTGATGTAACTATTTTTATTTTAATAGCGGGACGAGATACGAAACGTGGTCGAGTGCAACTCCATCGAAACGTCGAGGTAAGATAATAATATTTCGTATATTATCCGAATCCATAACGCGATCTCCTCGTCCCGTTTTATAATAAATGAATTTAAATCGTGTGAGTTTTAAAAGGTTGACATAATTATCAGTCGTTTGACAGAATGCGCGCTGTTAAATGTTAAAATATCGTGTAAAACAGATGCATCCGTCGAAATTATATTGAAAAATAATTACACTATCGAAACGATAGTAACTTAATTATCGTTTCGATAGTATACTGTACATTTGTCAGCTTAATGAGAAGTTTGTGTTAATCTTGATACACAAGGTATACAATACATGATTAATTGGTTTTATAAAAGTATTTTAAATTTTGTTTTGAAAAATGCCAGCAATTAAACGTACAACAGGACAACGTCAGGCGGGTCAGCTAGTAATAAACAATGATACCCAGAATTCCAGAGGCAATTGCGAATATGCATTTCCACTCATTTCACAGGATGTAAGCATTAATACGCAACGGTTTGCTAGCCCATCAGGCGATGGGATAAAGCTACGACCTCCAGATTTAAAGTCGAGGTATTCTTCCCAGCCAACCCAAACCATGACGGCCTGAAAGCGGCCTAAAAACTCTGTCACCAGAGTCACAGAATACATACGCCAGAGTTTACCACTGACTCCTACGAACTTACTTTTTTCCCAGCCAACAATACGGCTCTAATACTCGTATAATGTAGAGGAGATAATAAAACAAGATCTAAATGAGTTTTTCTACCGAAGAAGATTGTTCCATGTAACAGTTTTGAATGATAGTTCTATTGATCGTAAGATATGCATGCTTCAGATGTTTCAAATATCTGTACATTGAACGGTCTGTACTTGTTGCGCGGGTCTGTTCAAGCAACAGCTTGGAGGTGTGCCAGTCAGTTAACGACCAGTTTTTATAAAGCTCCGCTGCTTTCGCAACAAATAAATAATAAGGTTTTCTAATATTTTTTTAACATCAGGACTTTACTCTTTATTTAAAATAGTGTGCGATTAATCGGAGGTTTAGGCTATTTTTACGAGAAAGAGGCGTTCATGTATCACCACTTTTTTAATGTTTTTCTTAATTGATGAGTCTTGTTACAAAAGCTAGGTTAGACAACAGCACATAAACTTTATCATGACTTTTCTGGAAGTAGGCATCAGTATGCGTCGTACTGCAAGAATAGTGGATGTAACGTTACGAACGATACAGAAGGTGAAGCAAAGATACGAAGAGACTGGAAACCATCTAAGAAGACCTTATAACGCCCGATCCATGTGCACAAGTGCCCGAGAACACCGTTATATTGTTTCCACTGTGTTGAGAAATCGCCACCTAAATGCAGTTGAAGTCTAGGAACAGCTTCTTCAGACCCGAAGGGACTACTACTTAATATTAAGTTTCCAGAAATTTAAGAACTTCTTTCTGAAGACCTTTGCTGGGCGAAGAACTAACAGAAGACATCAAAATTGTGTCATGTGAACCTCAGAGTAATTTGTTACAATGTGAATACATAATATTCTAAATATTATAAAAGTCTGTGAATTTGAACACAATTATCTTAATTCGAATTTACCAAGTTGTACCTATCTAATATTTTTTATTAAAATCGTAAATTTTGCAATTGCGCCCTTCATGGCTGTTCCAACAGTGGCCCAAATCGACACGCTCCTCAATTTCCTCGAGGACCATCGGAGTTTGGCACGAGGAAATTTGAGGAGCATAGAGGGTCTCTCATCGTCTGTGGAATGATATATTCACCACGCTAAATGCCATGGGCGGGTCCATAAAATCAGTAAAGCAGTGGCAAAAAGTAAGTTTTGTATTTTATTAATCTAAGAAGTAGGTACAACCGCAGTGAGTTGATACAGACAGCATCATACCTTTACACATAAAATTGGGTGTAGAATAACTTTGTTAAAAGTAGTAAGTATTCTATATTATTTGCTTTAGGTGTGGACAGATAAAAAATATCTGGCAAAAAAAAAAAAAAAAAAAAAAAAAAACATACATACACCCGAACATAGAACCTCCTCCTTTTTTAGAAGTCGGTTAAAAAGAGCAGCAATGGCTGCACGGAAATCGGCGTATGCGACCGGAGGTGGGCCATCTGTGGTTCCTCCACTCTCCCCATGGGAAGAAAAAAATATTTCCATTATGGGAGATGGGTTTGGTGAGCCGCAGACCTCGGCAAGAGTGCCGGCCTTTGATGAGAATGTATGTTAAGAATATTAAATTAACTCAATAAATTAGTGGGTTGCAAAAAACCATCACTAGCGAAAGTGCTGGACATTTTAATTAAAGAAACCAAAATAAGCTGCTACAAACAACAAAATAAAAAAAGCAAAATCTATGAAGAAATTGACCACGAAATCGCTTCCGCGATCGATGATCTATCAAAAAAAGAAATTTCAGTTGGCCATTGCTTAGAAATAATAAGTCCTTTTTATATTAATTAAATTGTGTTTTGTAATTTGTTTCAAATAAATTTTATTAACTACTAAAACATTATTTGCACTCATTTACCTACCTGGTAAGGAAAGAATCAACCGTTTTCGTAGCTAATTATGAAAACAGTTATTAAATAGCGAACAAAGGGTCCATTTTCATAACTAGTTATGAAACAGTGAAGGAAATTGCCTTTTTCGTAGCTAGTTATGAAAACAGTTATTAAATAGCGAACAAAAGGTCCATTTTCATAACTAGTTATGAAACAGTGAAGGAAATTGCCTTTTTAGTAACTAGTTATGAAAAACAGTTATGAAAATGGACCAAAGGTTATTTTGTAGTGTAATAAATTGAAAAGTTTGGCAATCAGCTCAAGTACCTACTTACCAGATAAAATAATGAACACCTTTTCAGCCTTTAATTTGATTTTCAGACATCTATTGCTGCTCCGACAGATTCCTACCAAGGGGGCCTTGCCCAACTAAATGGTAAGTAAGTACTGAGGTATGTTGGCTTAAAGAAAAATACATTAAAGTATTTACCAGCTGATGTATAATATATTTTTAACTACATTGACACAGAAGAGTACATTCTTTATATATATTTATGCTTATTTTTGGCAGATCCATCAGAATTGTCCCTGGACAACCATATCGAGCTTTTGCTCGATACAAGCCAGCAAAATACCTCAATGCGCCGCCAAATAACTTGTTAGTGTCAGTCTTAATAATCTTAGTAATAATAAATCGAATAATCGTAATAATCTTTTTAATTGAACAGCCACACGACAGCGACGAGAGCTTCGAAGGTATCCGGGCAGTCGCCGCCGCACAGCAATATCGGAGATATCGCAAGCGATATCTCTGTGCGAGAGAGGCTTTTTCGGAATGAAGAGCGCCGCTTAGTACTTGAAGAGCGCCGCGTGATGTTTGAAGAGCAAAGAAATGTAGAGCTTGCCGGCATCAAGATTGCTGTTATGAAACTGTGCAGCAAAATACAACGGTTCATCGAATAAATTATACTTATTTGTCGCGTTCAATGCTTAACGTTAAGGAACATTTATTTAGGAAAAACAACAAAAAAAGCCGCGATAGCGTCCGCCGAAGCACCAAGAAGATTGAAGATGTAATAATAAAGTTTAAATAATAAAGAAAGCTGTCTATGGCCTCAAGCAATTAGCTAGAGCTTGGTACACTCGTGTAGAGGATTCTTTGTTGAAATTAAAGTTTAAAAGTTCAAACTACGCACCATGTCTCTATGTAAAGAATGATAAAAATATAAAGTTTTTTTTTTTAATTAGCAAAGGCCTTCCCCGTCACCTTCCACACCTCGCGGTCTTCTGCGATTTTCCCCTAATCTTTCTCAAAGGCGTCCAGGTCATCGCGCCAGCGCTATTTAGGAGTCGCCTGCCATACACCGGGATCCAACCAGTCACCACTCTGGCCCACCTATCTGGGTGCATGCGGAACCCACTCCCATTTTATCTTGACTTCAGACACAATAACGGGCAATGACGGATATCTGTTGTATCGACGTGAATCACATAATGATAATGGCAAAACGGCAACCATTAGAATGCGTAACCAGGACGTTGAAGTTGATAATCGTTGGGTGGTTCCGTGTTGTCCATTATTATCGAAAATATTCAATGCTCATATAAATGTGGAGTATTGTAATTCAGTCAAATCCATTAAATATATTTGCAAGTATGTAAGTAAAGGGAGCGATATGGCTGTTTTCGGTGTTGCTGGTGATAATAGAAATGATGAAATTATGAGTAATTTCAAGGCTCAATTGTCGACCTCTTTATTCTGTACAGTGCGGATAACATCAATGGCATAGCTCACTCTAAATTTCAACTTTACGCCGATGATCTGCAGTTATATTACACTTTCTTGCCTAGTGATAGTGTTAAAGTTACAGACAAGAGAGAGAGAGAAGACAGAATTAGATTTACCAATGGTTTTATTAACAACATATTAGTTCTGAATCCTAGGAAGTCTAAGTTCTTTATAACTGGCACTAAAGCAAGTATTAAAAAAATTAGTCTTACAGATCTTAAAATCATGATTGGAGGCGAGTTAATTGAATATGTGCCTCAAGCAAGGACTCTGAGTATTGTTATAGACTCTAATTTAAAGTTCGAAAGCCAGGTCGCTGAGTGTGTACGTAGCAGTTTTTACAGACTCAAAACTTTATATAAGATCCGTCCATACCTTAGTGAGAAAGTGCTCATAACTCTATGCGAGTCGCTCATTCTATCAAAGTTGAACTATTGCGATCTAGTGTTTGAGCCTTGCATCCTTAGTAGGCTGAGAAACTTCTCCAGCATGTGCAGAACGCTTGCGCAAGGTTTTGCTTTCAGATTCCTCCTCGATCACACGTAACTCTATATCTCAATTCTTTAAACCTCTTGAAATAAAAAGCGCGAAGGAATCTGCAAGTATACTTTTTGGTGTGATTTATAGCAAAACTTCCCCCTACCTTTACACTAAGTTAAAATGGTCGCAAGAGAATATTCGATATCCTCGTAGGGTTTGCTCTCCTGTACTTGTGACCTAGAACGGCATAAGCATAGAACGGTTGCTTTTAGAGGTTCATTTCGTTTTGCAGCCTCCCGCTGCTGGAATGATCTGCGCCAATACGAACACTGAAATCGTGATACAACTTGAAACTAAAGCTTAAACAATATTATCTGCATGTTCAAAAAACCTCATGAGGTGTGCATGTTTCCAAATAAATGCTTTTTCTTTTCTTTCTATAAAAATCAAATCAAGTTTTGATTTCGGACAATGGACAAATTCGACAATCCATTTTGTTAGGCGCACTTATTTATAATAACTGGTAATCTAACATTTACAATAGATGTTATATCCTTAAAACTATGACTCAGACTCAGATCCGGTATAAGAAATAATATACTTTCATCTGTTATAAATAGCTGCCACACCGGTATTTTCTATCCGCTAGAAATGTATCATATTGATTACGCGAACAATTTTACTTTTTGTGTAAAATAAAAAGAGACCGTTCCTTGCGGCTCGTAATGTTACCATTATTTTGGTGTCCCTGTTGCTTCCCGCTTTTCTCGCCATCTATTTATCAATCACTCTCCAGGCAAACTAAATGTGAAACTAATTAATTTAATTTAAATTTGATTTAGGTAATTAATAAGTGAACCAAAAAGATATCTTCTCAAAATATGCTCCATTCTTGTATGATATAATACTCTTGTGTGAACACGACAATGACAAACGATAGGAAAGAATGAAAGAAGAAATCCCAATTAGGTGGGATAGGGTCGGGAAAATCGCAACTTAAAGCACTTACCATAGTAGATTGGTTTGTGACATCACTGACAAGGGCGTCGGTGATTTCTAAAACGCGGTCTTTCGCCAAAACTTGGAGACCAAGGCGGTATACCCCAAGAACCTTCTCCGTGTTCCATCGAGTGTGCTGTATGAGATGAACCACCAGAGTCTCTCCAGGGTTCAGCGGGTTATCTCCCAGGTCCCACTGGAAACGCTGCAACACACATAAATATATAAATGACTAGTGTCACTATTATAAATCATTTGTATAGTTTGTCAGAAGATTAATGTAATTCAATTATTGCTTTGGTTACAATATAGTTCTTAAAATATAGATTCCACAACATGAACCCTGCTGGGGCACCGCTAACTAGCTTTCACGGCTTTGACAATATCAATACACATGACCAATACGAGTAGAGCTAATTCATCTCTTCGCCTAAAAATTGATCATCAGAAATTCCCGAGCGCGTCAGATTAAGGTAGGGTGAGTTAATTCACTAATCTGACAATTTATGAAAGCGGAGAGCAGCAAAGTTGTAAAAAAAAACGTCATCTCGACTTTCTCGATTTTGAAGAAAATAATTCAAGGATAACAAAAAATATATAACCTGAAGATTCCCGCAAGCCGAAATAACAAAAATTCGTTGATAAAGTTTAATGCGTGCAGCTGCGTGATGCCTATATTTCCCTCTCCATGTTTCACTATTACTCTCACTCCGTCCCCACTCTGGTTTCTGTTGCCATGACGTATCCGCCTCTCTACAAAAATATCTCCCAAAAATTTCGAAGGCACTTCCAGCTTTGCATGCGTTCACTAGTTGCGATTTCAACCCAGCGTTGTACCGACGAGGGAAAAAGAAACCTTTGCAATTTCTGAGGAATTCCGAAATTTTCCAAGAAGCATCTAGATTCCAGGAGCATGATGTGCAGGATTCTTTTAACATCATCCAGTCTTTTACTTTCCCTTCTAATATTTTCTGTAAGATCATCCTGGACAGGCTATCGAAGGCCGTAGAACCTCTTCTACGCCGTTGCGAGCAGGCAGGCTTCCGAACTAATCGCTCGTGCACCGACCAGATCAACACTCTCCGTATCATACTAGAACAGGCATCAGAATGGCAAAGGGAGCTACATCTAACTTTCGTCGACTTCGAAAAAGCATTTGATACGTTGAGATGGACCAACTTGTGGTCGCGTATGCTTTTTATTGGTGTCCCGCCGAAAATAATAGACCTCATCAAAGCCATCTACAAGAACTATTCTTGTAAAGTGACGCATGATGCAGTGGCGGCGTAGCATGCCTTCGCACCCGGGGCGGATTTCCATTGGGCCTCACCCATCATCATCATCGGCCTATATCAGTCCACTGCTGGACATAGGCCTCCCCTAATGAGCGTCATTGCGCCCTGTCCTCAGCTCGACGCATCCAGCTTCTGCCAGCAACCTTTTGCAGATCGTCACTCCACTTGGCCGGACGTCCTACACTACGTTTGCCGAGTCGCGGTCTCCACTCAAGAACTCGTTTACCCCAACGGTTATCGTTTCTTCGGCAGATATGGCCAGCCCACTGCCACTTCAGATTGCTAATTCTCTGTGCTTTGTCGACAACTTTGGTTCTATGTCGGATAGTCTCATTGCGGATTCTATCTTTCAGAGAAACTCCGAGCATAGCTCGTTCCATAGCTCGCTGAATGAGTTCATCAGCCTGTTAGGTAAAGAGGTGAAAATAAACATAGTAGACGACATAAAAAAGCTAAATATTTCGGAATTATATTCGATAGCACTCCAGACATAACACATGTTGATCAAATGAGTTACCTATGTCATCAGATATGTTCATATTCTAGGAGATCAGGTTGAAGTGAAAGAATCATTTCTAGGATTCTTCCCTATAGCTGAAAAGACTGCAGTTGAACTTACTGAAAATATCCTCACGCAGCTGAAGACTGATGACTTGGATATTCAGCTATGTCGAGCTCAGGGCAATGATAACGCTGCAACCATGGCAGGAGTTCATGGTGGTGTACAAGCAAAAATCAAAGAACACAATCCTAAAGCGCTTTTTACACCTTGTGCGAATCATTCGCAAAATCTATGCGGGGTGCACTCATTTGGGAGTGTTACTTCAAATGTAACTTTTTTCGGGACAGTAGAAAGAGTGTACACGTTCTTTTCGTCATTCACACATCGATGGGAAATCCTAATAAAAAGTGTAGGCGTGTCGGTCAAAAGACTAGTAGCAACAAGATGGAGTGCTCATCACGACGTTGTTAAAGCACTGAAGAATAATTTTGAGAAACTTGTTTCAACACTCGAAGACATGTGTGATCCCAGCAGTAGCAGAGAAAATTTGGATACAAGAGAAGCAGCATCCACACTCCTACCAGCTTTGTGTGACTTAAGTTTTATATGCTACCTTCATTTTTGGTGTGAGATCCTAGAAGAAGTAAACCAAACACAAAAGTATTTACAAACATCTGGGCTATCGCTGGAAAAATGTGTTACTAAAATTAAAGCCCTAAAAATTTTTCTTGAAAGCCGTATCCAAATACATAGTGGGAAGAGCTGTTTCCTTCGGATCGAAAAAATGTGAAGGCATGAATATTTCGATTGAAAGACGAGGAAGGAGGAGATTTCGTGAACGTATGCCAGGAGAATTGGCCAAAGACGCTGGTCTAACATTGCCAGAAGAGATGAACAGAGCCATGTTAGAATGCCTTGATCGATTTCATGGCGAACTAGACCAGCGTTACAGGGCCATGGACGACATTCTCCTAACGTTCGGTGTGATTCAGCCTGCCACTCTGTTTTAGGCTGCTCGGAAAACGAATTTCATAGAGTAGTACAAGATTTAAAGAGGACCTATGACGAATTTTCAGAAGAGGATATTATTTTAGAGATAAAACGATTGAGACGCCACTTGGAAGCCGCCAGCACTTCTTTCCAAGTGGCGTCTCAGTGGAGTACTTTAGATCTTTTAAAATTCATAATAAAATGGGACTTTTCAGAGACCGTAGGTACCCAATTTGGCTCTAAGCTTAAGATTTTTTTTAACAATGTGTGTTTCGGTGGCCACATGCAAGAGAAGTTTCTCAAAATTAAAATTAATTAAATCGTACATAGAGCCTGTCCAGATGGAGCGTTCCACGCGCGAGTGCTTACGTGCGTAACAATTTATATTGCGTCCAGATGCCGCGTTTTACGTGCGTTCCTACGCGCGTTGTGTTTGGGAGGGACTCAGGGACATGGAGCCAGATAAAGGACGGTTGTGTTATGGCATGCATACTGTCGATGGAAACGTCGTGAAAAAAGAAAATGGCGACAATTTCGAGCATCCAACATTCAACGTGACACAAAATAAAACAACTATTTCTTCCCAGTTCCTACGTTTTATGACTCTACTAGCTGCGCTCCCGCGGTGTAACCCGCGGTCCCTCGGAATTTTTCCGGGATAAAAAGTAGCCTATGTCCGTCCCTAGGATACAACCTTTATCCATGCCAATTTTTTGGCCTAATCTGTTCAGTGGTTTGGGCGTGAAAAGGTAACAAACAGACAGACAGACAAAGTTACTTTCACATTTATAATATTATATAGTTTGGATTAGAATTAGAACAATCAGATTCCATATTCCATTATGTCTACTCTTTTTTCAACTTCGTCAATAAAATGTTCCGTATCGAAGTTATCACTCTCCATTCCGCACTGAGTACGTCCACTCGCCACGGACACGCGCGTAGTACTGGACGCAGCAATGGCGCCGGAGTATCTCGACTCGCGCGGCGCACGCGCGTAAAACGCGCGAGTCAAGAGAGTCCCGCTCATTGCAAGCGTTTTACGCGCGTGTGAGGTAACGCGCGAGGGCATCTGGACGGGATGTATGTAGCTCTAGTATCTCGAGAACGCGCGAGTGCTTACGCGCGAGTTGACACGCGCGTAAATCGCGCTTTCTGGACAGGCTCTTACGGTCTACGATGGGCCAAACGAGACTCACCGATCTGTCCATTTTGTCCATTTAAATGGACCGGAAAATAAACGACAGTGTAATCGAACACTTTAGTACATTAAAGTCACGTAAGCACGTTTAGTTTTTTTTTTATTTGTGGGTTGGGGGGACTTTGAGATGGAGGCCAAGAGAAAGATTCAGCTGGGTTGGCCAGTATTTGGAAAACTACGTCGAGTCTTCTCGTCACCCATACCGCAATTTTTGAAAAGGAAAGTCTTCAATCAGTGCGTTGCCAGTTGCGTTCCTACCTGTCATGACCTACGGTGCCGAAACGTGGACACTCACAGAACGGCTAGTCCACCAGTTTAAAGTCGCTCAGCGAGCTATGGAACGCGCTATGCTCGGAGTTTCTCTGAAGGATAGAATCCGCAATGAGACTATCCGACATAGAACCAAAGTTGTCGACAAAGCTCAGAGAATTAGCAAGCTAGAGTGGCAGTGGGCTGGCCATATCTGCCGAAGAAACGATAACCGTTGGGGTAAACGAGTTCTTGAGTGGAGACCGCGACTCGGCAAACGTAGTGTAGGACGTCCGGCCAAGTGGAGTGACGATCTGCAAAAGGTTGCTGGCAGAAGCTGGATGCGTCGAGCTGAGGACAGGGCGCAATGACGCTCATTAGGGGAGGCCTATGTCCAGCAGTGGACTGATATAGGCCGATGATGATGATCCAAATCTAGAAAAGGAGATATTGCCGAAAAACTGATTTTAGGCGCAATTTTTCCAAAATGGCGGCGCGAGCGGCAAAGATACGAGGTGGCAAAGTATATGAAATTCGGAAAGAGCACCTCAAAATCTATAAAAATACCAATTTGCACAACTCCCGGAAAACTTTCCAGGTAACCCCGTTTTTTCGCACCAAATGACTGGACTAAGTGCTTTTTCTCCATTTGGTAACACTCTAAAAAACCAATTTGAGTTGAAATGTCGGCATCTTCCTTTAATTTGATCTCCAGGTCTTTGGACATTATCTAAAAATGGGCCACCTTTGGTTTGAAATGGTTCATTTCCGGTTTTACCTATTTCAACTCTTTCTTTATCAGGCACGGGTGTTGGCCAAGTAGCAACATCGAAACGAGTTGTATTATCTAGCTCATCTGCACCGCCAGTTTGAAAGAAAGAAATAAACTTTTATTTTGTTTGGTCTGATCCTTCTTCATAGTCGCTATTTTGGCCTTGTCCTTGGCCATATTGTTCTTGATTTTGGTCCTCTCCACCTTGTTTTTCGTATTTTATGTCAGGCTCTACTTCCTGCGTCCCTCCATCTAATGTATTTTGTTGACACCGTCTTTTTATATATTCTGATTGATCAAAAAGGTTACTTTCAACACCACTTTCAGCACGTTGCAGTGTTGAATTTGACACCTGGGAGTGAGAATTCGAAGGTGTAACATATTTCATAATTGATCCAGATAACGATTCTCGCTCAACTTCTTTTGATTTTTTGTTTTTTCTTTGTTGGAATCCACTAAGTCTATGCGCTTCATAATGATGTTTCACTCTGTAAGAGCGATAAACAAATAAACTACTTATAATTATGTAATAAAAAGGAAGTAGGTAATTAGGTACCTAACGTGGTGTTATGTACCAATAGAATTATGTTATGTAGATAGTAGGTACCTCCTAGTAGGTAGGTAGTTAGGTATCGTATAACCGGATTATACAGGGTGTAAAAAAGACTGCTACCGAAAACTAAGGGGTAGCAATCAGATCATGATTCTGAACATATTTAGCGAAAAAAAAACGCTATAAAAATTCGGCTTAGCAACGTTATTTTATTTTATAGTTATTTATCACTAGTACAACATAATAAGACCATACCTACCTAATAATTTCATTTAAATTTAATAATTTCATTTTGACGAGGCGATGAAGATCGGGAAGTCCTGGAGTGAAATCAAGCGTCAAGCCCAAGACCGATCTAGATGGAGAGTCACTGTGGACGCCCTTTGCCCCATCGAGGGGACATAGGATTCTAAAGAGTCTTTTACTTTGAGTCTTTTTTTTTTTAGCTCTGCTTACTTTGGGGCTAGATGATGTTGTGTAAAAAGTCCAACATTATTTATTTATTATTATTACTTGCCACTTGTATGGGTTGGGTCATCTTCAATAGAACGTACAAAGTAAAAAGACAAAGAGAAAGAAAATCACATCAGTGTCCGGAATTACGATGCGTGCAACTTGCCACATATAATCACATAAAATCCATGAATGAACTCAACAATGAAGAAATTCTTCATGTCCCGTCTCAAAAATCCACCTGTATAGTGTATTGTATTGTCATAGGTCCTATAACTTATGAGTGTATGAAGTTTCAAGTCAATCCGACGTTCTAAAGTGGGTTTAAAGTTTCTGTTACAATATATATACATACCAAGATGTTAATTAAAATAAATGCTTAAATATTTTAAACAATAAAAGCTTTTTTTTATTACGAATATTATTTTCGTAATGTTAACACAGCTGGCCTAGTTTCGCATCGATTTTTTTGAGTTCGTGTTGGCGCTGTGCATTCTATAATACAATAATTTATGTGGTTGTAAGGCCTATAGATGTAGGCATAAAAACAATTTGCTAATACGAATGAACTATCAGTTATAATGCGAAGTAGGTAGCAAGTAGTTTGCAGGTGTCAGAGAATGATATACAGGGTGTCCCAGGAACGACTGTTGAGCGGAAGTCCAGTGATGCAGCACCCTAAGGGCTACCCGAATCACCCCCATGTATGTTCAGCGATTTTTTGTAGTTTAGAAGTTATTCACGTTTTTTGACATTTTATTTATTAAGCAGTTGCAAGACCATTTTGTTTATTTTTAGGTGAATAATTAAGATAAGCTCATAATTTTTTCTCTATTAATTAGCTTAAAGTTAGGTCTCTTCAATCCAATGACTATTTACTACAAAACCCACTCGACTGCGCCATAAAATAAAATGATCTAGCTTAAAATGAAAAACTGAAAACAATACCAATACTTTCAAGGGCATTTTCTGAGGAAAAGTCATAGAACTTTTGTTAATCCGAATGTATTTTAAAAACATCGCCATTTCAACAGCTATTTACCCTGTGAATTTCGTCAAGATATCTTTATGGCATCCTACTTAAATTTGAACACAAAGTGTACCAAGTCCTGAAACCAACTTTTTTTGGATAGTTAAAATGTCGCATTTCTTTAAAGAAAATAGCGGTATTGAACCAGATTAAGCTTCCCTTGCTTAAAACATGATGCGGTGAACCCGATTTGCATGGTTTTTGAGTGAAAAGACAACGCCAAGACCTATCTTTGCGCTCTCAGTACAATACTCGTAGATCGTCGTTTAACGAGTCAAAAGCTCAGTTAGCCGCTAAAAAGCTTGGCATCTTTGTTAAGGTGAGGCGTTATTTCACTCCTGTACAGCTGCTCACTCTTGAAAACCCAGGTTTGAGCCTGTTTGAGCTACTGTTCTCGCTTAAGGGAGGGCTCCGCCAAGTATCAATGCCAGGCTCTGGAGTCGATTGCGAGGTAAACTTAAAACACTTATCACAAACACTAGGAACACTAACCATGTCTTACTGGCACCTTTTGGGGTTCTTAACCTAGTGGCCGGATTAAAAAAAGGCATGAACTAATTAAAGTACTGAGCACACTTTCCAAAATGAATCTGGTAAAAAACCTCAAACAAGGCACTCTAAGGTAAAGCTCTAAGCTGTTTAGCCGTGACTACCAGCTTCTGGGTGCGCCTCCTAATTGAACCTAGGGCCTAGAAATAGTACCTGCTTGGTAGAGCCCTCTTTTAGGTAAAAACAGTACCTCAAAAAGGCTCAAACCTGGGTTTTCAAGAGTGAGCAGCTGTACAGGAGTGAAATAACGCCTCAACTTAACAAAGATGCCAAGCTTTTTAGCGGCTAACTGAGCTTTTGACTCGTTAAACGACGATCTACGAGTATCGTACTGAGAGCGCAAAGATAGGTCTTGGCGTTGTCTTTTCTCTCAAAAACCATGCAAATCGGGTTCACCGCATCATCTTTTAAGCAAGGGAAGCTTAATCTGGTTCAATACCGCTATTTTCTTTAAAAAAATGCGACATTTTAACTATCCAAAATAAGTTGGTTTCAAGACTTGGTACACTTTGTGTTCAAATTTAAGTAGGATGCCATAAAGATAACTTGACGAAAGTCACAGGGTAAATAGCTGTTGAAATGGCGATGTTTTTAAAATACATTCGGATTAACAAAAGTTCTATGACTTTTCCTCAGAAAATGCCCTTGAAAGTATTGGTATTGTTTTCAGTTTTTCATTTTAAGCTAGATCATTTTATTTTATGGCGCAGTCGAGTGGGTTTTGAAGTAAATAGTCATTGGATTGAAGAGACCTAACTTTAAGCTAATTACTAGAGAAAAAATTATGAGCTTATCTTAATTATTCACCTCAAAATAAACAAAATGGTCTTGCAACTGCTTAATACATAAAATGTCACAAAAACGTGAATAACTTCTAAACTACAAAAAATCGCTGAACATACATGGGGGTGATTCGGGTAGCCCTTGGGGTGCTGCATCACTGGACTTCCGCTCAACAGTCGTTCCTGGGACACCCTGTATACCTACAACGTGATTAGAGTATCTACTGAAGCATGTGATTGGTGTACGTTTGTGTAGCAGGATGTAGTACAATATGTTCAACGATTTGTTCAACCAGTTGAACATTATAGAAAATAGTCACAACGGATCTTTGGCTTGAAGCTACATCAAGCCAAAGATCCGTTGTGGCGCATAACCCCTTTTTGATAACCTTTAAAAGACGAAGACAGCGTTGTATAGCTGCCTCGCTCACTCGCTTGTATGTTGCATTTCTATCTCGCCTACTCTAGCAAACCTGCGCAATCGTTTTGTGCACCTTCACGAGAGCTAAGTATCCGTTGTGAGTATTGTAAGTAGTTTTTAAACTAGATAAAGTCCGTCTACGCTCAAATTTTCGATATTTTTCATGATTGATTGGAATTTTTGATGTTTCTAAATAATTTGTTAATCATTTGAAGAGTGCAAGCAATATCTATCCTCTTACAGTAATCCACTTTCAATATTAACACAAAACATCCGCAGTATATTTAAATGTTTTGTCAATTTTAGTACTTTTCAACAAAGGCTTAACATACCTATCGACGTCATTGTTCTTACAGAATGTTGGCTTGCCCAAAAATAAATGAGCCGCATAAATACGATGGGTTAGTAGTTTACGTCAGAACTAGAAGTCACATTAATGTATCTGTCGTCTGTAAAAATTGCTCGCTCGAGCTTTAAGTTAGCAGTTCCGTAACAAAGTATACATAAATTATGTAATACAAATATTACATAAATTATGTTAAATATTACATAAATTATGTAATATTTGTAATCTTATAATATTTCAAGCAACGGAGCTTACAATTAAAAATTAGCAATTGGTTGCATTCATAGTTATTTATTTAAGATATCTATACTACACGCATTGCATTGCTCATAAGTTGACTTTTTTACAGTCACGTTTATTTGTTTAAAATTGTGATAAGTACTTGTTACTATTTAATAACCAACTGTTGCCTTGATAACTTCGAAGCGCCTAATGTGCCATGCCATAGAAAATAAACACACGAGACGACCTACTTACGAACCCACTTACATTTTGATCATTCAATTAAGCTAAATACAACATAGGTGGCAAGGTTTACTTCTAAGGTATTTATTCCCAGAGGTACGGCCTTCACCCTGACTTACCTGCCGATTCGTTACAAAGCGATTTTAGGTGTTCGAACAATTAACTACGAAAGCTATTGACATGGATAGTTGAATAATTGAGATTAATCTTGAAATATCCGAGGAATAAGGCTTCGTCCTAATTGGCAAATGATTGTACGATGACTGGATATGTACTGGTTTTCATTAGTAATGAGCGAGTACCAAAAGATGGCGCTGCTATTTTCCCATACAAATCTGCGTTTACGGCGTCGATACCGAACGCGTAAAAAACTTAATACTAGGCACCCTGATTTCTTCAGAGTCCTCACAAGCCGTCGCACGAGCACAGGAAGAAAATAAATCGTGTCACCCATGGGCGGATCCAGGATTTTTTTCTCAAGAAACAAAAACTGACAAAAATTTCACAATTCATTAATTTTTCGTAGTTAGCAGGTAGGTACACAAAAATATCGTCTGGGGGGCACGTGCCCCCGTGCCCCCCCCCCCCCTGGATCCGCCTATGTTGTCATCGCATATTGCCAATTAGGATGACGCCTACTAAGTCTTCTATAGGCATTTAGAAGCGCTATTTTTTTTAGGGGTGCTTTTACAAGAATCGCCCGACGCAACGCTCGGGCTGGGACAACTGCCTGTCTACCTACCTAACTATTACATGAAAAATATCCTTCATTTTAAATTCTTCAATAATGATCGAGCTAATTTTAGGTACCGAAAACTAAAAGGAGTATTTGAATAAGAAGAAACATAGGTATCCAGTTTCATATTTTAACATGGCAGTATTGCTAGTAGCACTCATCACCAGCATAGTTAAGTAAGTGCTTTAGTTTAGACTGTGAGCAAACTACTGTATTTCTGAATAAATAAATCAGCTAACAGGATTAGAGCGGCGCACGCAGCTGATCGAGTCAATACTCCAGTCATAGTCTTCTCTTTTACCATCCAGATCCGTTAGTCTTTTCCAGGGCATACCTCTTGTATCAAATAAAAAACAAATCCTGCAGCCTTGGCTGACCCCTGGTCTTTTGCGTTACATGAGGTTTTTAAATTAAATAAATAATGCTGGACATTTCACACAGCATCATCTAGCCCCAAACTAAGCAAAGCTTGTACTATGGGAACCAAATAACTGATATACTACTTATATACTTTTTTTTTTGTTTGTAAATACATACATATCATACATAGAAACACCCAGACCCGAGATAAATATTTGCAGATTATACAAACATTTATCCCGCGGCGGGGATCGAACCCGCAACCTTCTGCGTCCCAAGCGGGCTTTCACCCACTGCGCCACAGAGGTCGTCCTCCTGAGGACCGACGTACTTAGGGTAATTTTATTGAATGGAGAAATGCAAGAGGCGCTAAGAATTTTTCAGAATCTGTGTTTTTGGCCTACTTCCAGTACTTAGCCAAAACCAAACAACCATCCACTCTTTGGAGTACTTACTCAATGCTAAAATCAACAGTCAGTTCTAAGAACGACGTAAAACTGGACACATATTCCAAATTAATAGCGTATCTGAAGAGGATGTCTGATGGGTTTAAACCTAAAAAATCCAAAGTGTTCTCAGTCAAAAACGTGGAGACTTTCCTTAATGAGGCACCCGACAAAGACTTTCTTGCCGTAAAAGTAAGTAACTATGTAGGATTTTCTTTATTTACAGAAACTAAGCGTGCATTAAATTACAAAATACAATAGAATCAGTCAAGCTATCTAAGGATCGTCGTAAAAACGATCTAAAAATAGCTCAACTTATCCAGGTCACTGTGTAGGTATATGGTGGATAGTAAAGTATAACCATAGTGTTTTAAAATGCGCATTTTATTGTAACCTGTACTTCGATAGACACTTGTTTTATTCACATTCGGTTTTGTTACAGGTGGCTTTAATTTTCGGAGTACATGGAGCTTGTCGTGGCAATGAACTTTTAAAAATAACTGTTGATGATGTCGAAAATCACTCGGATGATTTACTATTAGTAAAGCTGACAGACACAAAAACAAAAATTGACCGATCCTTCGCAATCCGAGGAGAATACAAAACTATTGTGCAGAAATACCTAAACCTGCGTCCTGCTGATATGAAGACTAATCGGTTTTTCATCCGTTATCAAAATGGCAAGTGCTTCAAACAAGCTATGGGAAAAAATAAAATTTCTAACATGCCACAAGAAATCGCTGCTTATTTGAAGTTACCAGATATCAAGCTGTATACAGGACATTGTTTTCGTCGTACTTCTGCTACCCTTTTAGCAGATTCTGGAGCGGACTTAACTGTTCTCAAGCGACATGGAGGATGGAAGTCGAGTGCTGTAGCAGAGGGGTATATAGAAGATTCCATCGAGAGCAAGGCGAAAACATGTGAACGCATCGTGGAAAACATTAAATTGCAACCTTCAGATTCAGTTAATCCATCCATGCCACTGTCGCCGCGCCCATCTACTTCCAAACCACGAGATTCACATTTTCCTCAAAATGAGCCAGATTCGGACATTATTTCAAACACTCAGAATATAAAATCTACAACAATCTCTATTCCTAATAAAACTGTAACAAATAATTTTCATAATTGCGAAAATGTCTCAAATGTAAATATAAGTTTTTAGTTGTTTTATTATTAAATACGATTTAATTTTAATTTAGTTGCCTTTTATTTTCTCATAGAGGGTGATGAAAAGTAGAGTGTATCACTCGGGCGCAAAATATATTTTTGGCTCGGGCGAAGTACTTTGAATCCCTCGCTATGTTCAGGATTCTACTAAAGAATCCCTCACTTCGCTCTGGATTCAAAAAAACGCCCTCGCCGTAAAAATATTATTTTGCTCCCTTATGATACAATCTACTATTAAACCGACCTTGTTTAAAACTATAGAGCTGAAAAAATACAATCAAACTCCCTAGTGCTTACTTGACACTGAAAAAGATAAATTGAATAAAATTATACAATCACTTAAAACAACATTTTCCTCTGCCTGGGACAGTATAACTTCAATTTAAATAAAATGTATAGGTGTGATACTTAATGAGAAGTTATTGCACTTGATTGAAAAGGCGAATTTCCAAGAGTACTAAAGAAGTACATAGTAGTACCAATATTCAAAACAGGAGCACAAGATGTGTCTCCAACTACCGCCCAATTTCTCTTTAACCGACCCTCGCAAAAATTTTCGAAAAAGAACAAAATCAGCGAGATGATCAACGCTAGAAGACGATTTTGTCGCTGTTATTATGTTCAGCGGTCTAGTACGGCATAGTCAGATACAAAGCCCGCCTAGAAGCCAAAACGTTCACAACGTAAGGTATCGATTACAAAGAGACATTTTCTCCCGTTGTGAGGTACTCCAGTATTCGTGCCCTGTTGGCGATGGCGGCTGAAGATGGCAGTGAACACGTTAAAGTGCATCGGTCGGACCATATCCTGGCGAAATTGTGAATCAGCTGAGTTGGAAACATATTAGTGGGTGCCAAAATAAACAGGCATCACATAGAATTAACTTTGCAAATATGGATATGGATATGGTACCTATTCCTAAATGGGCTTAATATTAATCTATCCGAACTTGATGCTCGCAAATGTACCTACCTCGTTGATTTCCAGGTATTCATCAGTTTGCGTCTGAATGTTTGAGCACTTCGGCAATCCTGTAACAAGTAAAAAGTTGCTTTTATATATATGGTAAGTCTGGCGAAACTTAATGGAAGTAAAACGATCTATGAAACGCAAAAACTTTTTAATGGCGGTATAACCCGTCTTAAGTCAAAATTATTGTGAAACCTATCAAGTTAATATGACATC
Source organism: Epirrhoe alternata (assembly GCA_963565295.1). Classification (NCBI taxonomy): domain Eukaryota; kingdom Metazoa; phylum Arthropoda; class Insecta; order Lepidoptera; family Geometridae; genus Epirrhoe; species Epirrhoe alternata. The sequence goes on from OY751375.1 coordinate 10,905,465, forward strand.
GCTGACTCTCTACTTTACTTGAGGCGTATCAGCCGTATGAAGAGAAGTGCAATAGTATACCAATTTCCTGGCCGAATGTCATGTTTAGCCATGACACTTTTTCTCATTCTCGACGGCATATTTAAATATTTTAATTTCCTGTATAAATATGTAATAATGAAGATTTTATATTTTAAGCTGCTTCTAAACGGGCTACATTGTTCTGCAATTTGTGGCAGCACTATTGGCAACTAATTGCCCGGCCATTACAAAAATATTCATACAAAAATATCTATGGCCGGGGGCCATATGTTGCGTTATGCGATAGGGTGGATGATGCAGACTCTTAAACGGGCTACACAAATCGGCAACAATAGCTGACGAAATCACACTTGTCGCAGCGGCTTACCTACGTTATTTTAAAATCAAAAAAGAAAAAACTTGGTGTACTTATTATTCGCGTAGGGATTATGATTCTGACTCGAATGAGGGCGAAAGCTCAAGTGACGATGAAATGGCCACTTCTAGCACCAACACATACCTTGTTTGGTCGGTTAAAAAAAATCTCGCCAATTAATAAGCTTTACAAGTTTTGTGTACCACCACCACCCAGCACACAAGTAGGTACTTAGGTACCAGGGAAATGGTTAGCCATTTTCCTGGTCAAATCTGTGATATACTTAGCATGACACAATAATACTATATGACCCACGACTTAACATTGTATTTTTTGGTCCAGTCAAATTATCAACCGCACGTAAAGAATGAACAAAATGAATATATTGGGTGATATGATATTGAATACGAAATGTTAAGCACTCATCGTTAATCGAAAGCAAACGAAATGTTTATAGTTGTTCCATCTCACGTAGGCGCGTCGGTCCTAATTGTGTGTGTAACAGTGTACACATGCACGTTGTTTTTGTGTGCGTAAGCTTGGGAACGCTCCATGGACGAATGAGCGCTCAGTATTGCTTAAGCACACAGAAACAAAGTCTACACTCGCAATTAAGACCAAGCCATGTTTGTATACACATCCTTGTCATTTATCTGTTATGGGAAAAAAATGAAACGAGCTAGCAGAATTTCATTTTAATATCAGTGTTACTACAATGCAAATTGGCTCGTAACATGATAAAAAGGCTACGTTCTACCCCACTTCTACTAAGGGCCTTAAGCCGCATTGCCAATGATGTAAAAAAATATAGATATGTTATTGCGTAAGAAAATTTAAGTTTTTTTCTTCAGTTTGCGTCAAGTCAAATAGAGCGACATTTTAGGTAAGTCACATGTTTCAGCCCCGATTTTAAACTTCGACCTATGAACGTAATCTAAAGTCAATTTAAAATATAATTCGCATAACACTGCTATTTCATTACAAATCCGATTTCTGAGCACACTTTCCGAATCCGTAGAAGTACCGACAACTTAGCACCTCCACGGCGATGCTTAAGGCTTTGTAGACCTGTTGCTACAGTAGGTATAAACACGACTCGTTTATTCCTTCAAAGGCTAGACAAATTTATAGATTTAAATTGCTACCAAAGATATACATATACAATAGATAGCAATGCTTTGGAAAAATGCTCTTTGTTGATGCTCCAGGTGCTCTAGGTGGCACGGGTAAAACCTTTCTCACCTAAGTTATTATAGCAAAGGTACGAAGCCAGAGTAAAATTGCTTTTGCTGTAGCCTCATCAGGCATATCAGCTATTTCGTTGCTAGGAGGGAAAACTCCCCATACAATGTTTTAAGATTCCAAATGACATTGATATCACTGTTTGCAATATATATTTTTGTGTCGATTTTCGTCAAACCTTGCCTGTTATCCCTCATGGAACAATGACTGATGAAGTTCGAGCATGTTTAAAGAGTTCAAGACTTTGGCGCTACATCGTCCCTATGAATTTGAAATTAAATATGCGTGCGTGAATCGGAGAAAATGAAAATGCACAGGAGATTTCTGATTTGCTAATCGAGATTGGTAATGGTACATAACCGTATGATCAAGAAAAATTGTGGTCTTACATTAAAACCTGTGCTGTACCAGTAACATCGCTGCAGGATCTTATTTCAATTTATGTTTACAGATATCAGGTTTATGATCAGGCGTCAGCAATAAATAAGGAAATTTTGAGATTTGTTTCAGAGGAAAATATCTCGATTTACACAGTTACAGCCTGTTCACACTAGTCGTAAGTCCTTACGACTAAAAGTCGAATGCTCTGGTCACCATACACTTTCGCGTCTCATCCAATGTGAACAGCTCCATATAAAGTGTATGGTGACCAGAGCATTCGACTTTTAGTCATATGCGACTTACGACTAGTGTGAACGGGGGGTTACGGAACAAGATTATTCTACTAACTATCCAGTACCTACAATTTTAAGAATCCCTGAGCGCTCCTTCAATACATGGGGGCGATCCCAGAGTTTGCCGCCGATGACTATGGCCGATGCTACACATTCGATACGGATCGTGATCCAGGATCAGATTCAGCGATCCGTATCACGATCCGCGATACGCGGATACTACACACTCGATACATCCTGGATCACGATCCAAATATCACGATCCGTATCGAGTGTGTAGCATCCGCCTATAAGACGCCACTGGGAGCATCAAAGCACCATGAAGAGTGGGTCAAATTAAAGTCTGCACTGGACCTCCTAGGTCCTCAGCACAGGAGGCCTTAGTGACAGGAGCCCGGGCTGCTAGGACGACACAGGAGAAAGAAATAATTTATATGTTTATTTCATATTTTAATGTCAGTCACCTTTTGGTGGCAGGGATTCCAAAAATGTAGTTGTAAGCCTTCTGTGAATCAGTGTCGCAAAAATAGATGAGTGTTTAAAAACTAAGTTTTTGCGGATCCAAATGCCATGGAAGTTTAACTTGCGTGACAAATAATTTTTTTATTAGTTACTTGTGTGTACTATGAGTGACCCCCTCCCCCTTTATTGAAGTAATATAAAATAATTACATTGTTATTATTGCAATCACGAAATCAACTAAAGTAACATTATACTATCTAGATGATGCTGTGTGAAATGTCCAGCATTATTTATTAGTTGTATACATACTAAATAAAACTACACACAAACCAAAATTAAATAAAACGATTGCCAGAATGACTGCCTTCATTTAACCGGTTATTTTGAGAATAAAATAAAATATTTTAAGTTTCTTTTTAAATGACCAAATGGAATCAGAGTTTCGGTGTGGTATATTGTTCCAACATTTCGTGGCAGCTCTATCTAAAGCTCAAAGCTTATCTAAGCTTTGTTCTCTGTTTATGTAATGTACCTGTGTCTGTGTGTTGTCAAATAAAGTTATCTATCTATCTAAAGCTGCCACGAAAGGCAGTCGTTCTGTGACGAGGACACACTAATCTTATGGCCATACTAATAAGGCAGTCTGAAAAGCGGAGTTTTTCATTAAGGTAAACAGGGTGCTGATTCTTAATAATGCCAAAGAGCAGTGTAGCGAAATGGAGAGTACGACGTGCTGAATATATAGCAGATTATTATTGTTAATGTATGGAGAAAGATGGGTGCGGCGCGGGATAGGAAAACAAAAACGTACACAGGCGTTTTGAACGCGCTGAATCAGTATTTTTGTTCGAGCCAACAGACGTTCATAAAATACATTATCAGCATAGTTAGATTGAAAGAATCAGTGAGTCGCAAAGCTTTAAACTTAAATCGATGCTTAAATAGTTGCACATTCGGTATTACAATAGAAAGGCGATTAGACAAATGTGAACAGTTTTTAAAACATGATTTTTAAATACGATTTAAAAGTTTGGCCATCAATGATTAGATACGATACGGAAACCCCATCCACAGTAACCTGAGCATTTAGTGAGACTATATCATCAGTTTGTTTTTTTGATCCAAAAACAAAAAACTTACACTTATCTGGATTCAGAATTAATCCATGGTGTAACACCAATCAACTATATTATCCAGATCAAAATTTAATTTACTTATTGCAACATTTATCTCAGCCGGTTTAGAAGAAGGTGAAATTTACAGTTCTTAATTTTTACAGTAACATCTGTACAGAACCGAACAAACAGTATTGAACCGAGTATGGATCCTTGGGGGACTCCTCAAGTGACGGGCAAGTTTGACGAACAGGCACTTGAACCATTAGAATTATGGACCTCTACTGAGTACTGTGAGGTAGCTCGCAAACCATATTATTACAGTTATGAGAGCCATATTAAGAGAGTTTGGACAAAATTAGGGTGCATTGATGGTGTCAAATCTAATAAAGTTAGAATGGTTCCTTCTCCATTATCTTGAGTTTCCAGTTTATCAACTACAACGTCCATCAGAGCAGTTACCGGGCTGTGACATTTCCTAAAACCTGATTGTTTTTAGGGTATAATTTGGTTGTCCTCGAGGTACTTCGGCAGTATACTAATCGGATAGCCTTTGATAAAAATGGCAGTATACTAATCGGATAGCCAAGTGGTTAAACGTTTTAACTCCAAGTCATTTGCCTAGCTGTTTAATTAAATCGCTGAATATCATTCAGGCAGCAAGTTAAACGGCGCCGTTTAATGAAATGGCTAGGCGGTTAATTAAACGGCTGATTCAACCAGTTGCCTGCGACATGACCATGAGTCCGTCGTCCTATAATCATTTGTTTCTAACGAAAACAATTTGTGGAAATTGTTCCATAAAACATAAGTACATTATATATATATATCACATACTCGTATATACATAACACTCTACTCAACAAGTTTCTGGTCTAAATATTAAAAACAATGTTTTTCTTAAATTCACCTTAATTCATCAGCATAAGCTTAATGAAGTGTGACTCATTCATTCAAAGTCCCTAATAAACGATTCGATGCTTATTTTATGGAGGTTTACGTCCTCAAAACAGGCCTCAGTTTTGGCAATCATTTCTTCCTATGAGCCACATTTTTTTCTCAGGTCCATATTTTTGTATTTTTAAAAAAGCTAGTAGTTGCCAGAAGTCAGACTTTGAAAATATGATAGTAAAAAAGCGTATAAATCCTTAATTCATTAATGGAAGCATCGTTTTCAATGACTTGTGAGTCGCTGAATTTTCTTAGTGGAACCGCATTTTTGTCTTTTATTTGAAGCAGATTTTCATATTATTCAATCATATTATTTAAAATTTGCTAAGGATATTTTTACTTTTCTTAAGATAGCCTTATGTTTAAAATATCATGTGCAAATCAAAGCACGGATGCCATATATGGCAGCCATATGCTTTGCAAGCTCACTTTTTAGTTTTTTGTGTCTTATGACAACATCACAAGCCCGCTGTCCTCTCAAACCTCAACTTTTTTTATTCAAGTTTGTAGAAATTGATCAATGCTTTTGCTATCACATATTGATGCAAAAAATCTTTTAAATCTTGCTAAATCTACTTTAAACATCGCTCTAAAGCTTCGATACGTCGTTGTTTTTCACCAGGGTGAGCAGCCGCGGCACCCATTTCAAAAGCAACTGCTACCAGCTCAAAACAGCTTGAAAATTGAAATCAAACTACTATAAGATATATTTAGGACTAGCTTCCGCGCGCGGCTTCGCCCGCGTGGTACCAACGTTTTGAATAGCTTATATGCTATTCTAGGTCACTGTCCAAGTTTCCAAGTTATTCCAAGTTTCATCCAAATCGGTTCACTGGTTTAGGCGTGATTTTTACACAAACATCCAAACATACTAACAAACTTTCAAATTTATTATATTACTAGCTTCTGCGCGCGGCTTCGCCCGCGTGGTACCAAAATTTTGAATAGCCTATATGCTATTCCAGGTCACTATCACACACGCTATACAGGTTTAGGCGTAATAGATACACAAACATACAAACATCTAAATATCCAAACATACTTACAAACTTTCAGATTTATTATATTATTAGGATTAGGATGTTAGCTATGTTATTCTTCAACAGAACTCCTTAGAAAATTTACTGATGGAGGTAAAACTCGGAATTCCGATTTTCCGAAGTTTCATCATTTGTCCCGCAGCCTTCTGCGTTGCAAGCTAACCTTCGCTCGCCTACTGCGCTACAGAGGTCGTAAGAGACGCGCACGGCGCATTTCCAATATAATTGTTAAATTATATTGGAAATGCGCCGTGCGAATACGAAGAATAACAATTTGTTATTCTTCGAATGCGTATTAGGTAATAAATTTTTCCTGAACTTATTACGCGTAAGCCATAACAGATATAAACAGAAACAAGTATATGTTCGGAATATTGTGGGATGGGTAATCTGATGTCTAAAACGCCAAACACGTTTATATCAGAATATAAAATACTTCTATTTTGAGTCTCTCTAGAGCAAAACGCTGACGATGCCGTTTATCTTTTAACTCGAATTTATAAGATTTTGAGCTCCTTATCTACCACCTTAAGTAATAGGTACCCAGAAAGTGCCCAGAAATAATTGAATACATGCATTAAATATGCCAATATTTTTTGTTGCGCATTAATGTAGCACATTTACTAAAAGTACCAAGTGCTTGCACTGTTTTTGCGTTTATCAACATGCGTTTACAAATGCTGAGTTGGACGACATTTCATAGTTTTATTTAGTTACTGTCGATGTTGAATTGTATTATGTAGTTACTGCTAATGTTTAGACTAAGTTTATTTTTTACTTATACCTATTCTTTGTTTTATATTTTTTGTTAAAACTACGAATAAATGTATTCTTATTATCCTTTGACCTGAGTAGGTACCTACATGATTTTACTTTCAACTCGATACTTCCACGTGTTCTCGAGATAAAGGGTCTTGCCAGACAAACAGACGGACAACAAAGTGATCCTATAAGGGTTGTTATTTATAATCATTATTAATCAATTTAGATTTACTTAAAACCTAATATTATCAGAGATTATAATGATGGAATATCTGGAATCGACCTGTCGGATCCAATGGTGTCCTATTACTCAGCGCTGAGAAAACCTATACACTTTGTTTTATAAACTTAGTAATTCACACATTTCAAACTTGCCTGCACAGCAATGCTGCAATAATGCAAGTATAATAAACAAGTGCTGCCATAAGTGAACGCTTTGACATTCAGTGATAGCATTTGCTTGGTGCGCAATATAAATTCAGCTGTAAATCTAATGAAATTCAAGAAGATAATTCTTCAGGTTCTTTTCATTACTTGAGCTGTTTACCACCGACTCAAAGCAAAACAGAAACCCTCAAAACAATTCCGCGTATGTAAAAAGCAAAGGTTACATTACTGTACCGTTTGACCCGAACGAAAATCTAGCTTTGTGAGTGGAAAATTGTTATATTCATTATAATCAATTTGGTCGTAATTTTTGACGTGTTAACGTCTTATAATTCGATGGAGCCGGCTGCACGCACGAAAAAACATGACGTCATGCGTCGTTACCTCGCTCTGAGGCGTTCCATGTAAGGCTTGAAGTGCAAGCGAGAGCGCGGAACGAGCGACAAAGAAGCACAAACGTCATCACGTTCAACTATCGTCAGTGAACCGATCAAAAGTCAAAGTCAAAGCCGAAGCCGAAGCAGAAGCCAAAGTCAAAGTAAAAAAAAAAAGAAACAAACGTTATCACGTTCAACTATCGACAGTAAACCGATTTTACAGACAACCATTTTTTTTGTAACCATGAAAAAAAATGTATGAAAGAGTTTTCATTTTATTTTGTAAGTTTTACTCCCAATGCCAACCAATCGATTCCCGTCCTGCCAACGCTTTTATTTTTATAGATAGCCTCAACTAAACATCTACGAATAAACTCATAGCTGGCGCAGGATTCTAGATACGTCTCTACGAATATAGTCGCAGTTGGTAGCGAACGAATCACAAAAAAAAACAGATGCAAGGAATGGGGGTCGAAATTTTAAATTGAGTTAACCGTGTCATGTGGGGTATCGTATGAAAGGACTTCATTAGCACAAACTTAAACAGATTTTTAATAATTTTTCGATTTATGACGAAAAATTTAAATTCTCATGTGTAACTTTGGTGTATGTAGTGTTACGTGTTGGGGTTCGTCGATTTAGAGATAAACACTAGGTATAACTTTCGAGACTATTGAACGCTAAATTACTCAAAACGCACCTTACAGTAGACAATGGCACTGAATATACATATAATACTCGTCACTAATCACTATATTTCGCTACAAGTTTTCTCTCTCGTAATCCACAAGGAACTGTCCGTGACGCATTGACCAGGATGACCAGGCGGTTGCCTGGTCATATACCTCACTCTGCCTGATGTTAAGCAATAGTTGAGGTCTAAGATGACGCTTGCTTTCCTAGAAGAAACCTATTTACTATAGATTTGAAGGAGTCTTCAAATCCATAGTAAATAGGTTTCTTCTATATATAGGGGTCTATATTGTACTTTTCGGGAAATACAGAGCCCGGCAATGAGTTCCGCAATTCATAAAAGATGTTCCTGTATATCTCAAAATTGCCGGGACAGATTTTGATGCCCTTTCGCAAAAGGATGTAGATGAGGCATCTCTACACAAATACCATTACAGTATTTGTATTGGTTAATAGACCGCTTTTGAACAGTCTCCTTTAAATTACTATACTTACCGTGATTTTCTAGGAATAAAAATTCGCGCCCGCCATTTGACGAAAAATAACATAATATATGTAAATACTTACCTAATATTACAAAAGCCACATCAATAAAAGGAAATAAAGAGGCTAAAGGTACAGCAGAAATGCAAGAGACATCCTACAAAAGCATTTACACAGGTACTTTGCCTCAACAAATCAAAAATAATAATGCACTATGAAAATCGCAATGAACAATAACAACTTCTTACCTCGAAATTCGACTCGTGTGTATTTTGGGAACTTAACTTTAATTGTTTTAAAACGTTTTATTTCCACAGAAAGCGACATTTTGGAAAAGTAAATACTAATAGAATAAAAAAACACCAACGCGATCGCGTTACTCCGCGCACAAAAGAGATCTCACCCACTAGGAAAAATAAATTCAACTTCCATTTTACAAGTGAACGTTTTAATAAAAAAACAAACAAAATTTGTTAAGTTTTCACGACGCAATTCTAGCTGGTGACATGCGACTGCAGATGCAGGTTGTCTCGCCCAGGACTACGTACGGAATGATGAAGGGCGGGCGGAGAGATCCGGGCGAAGCTTTCCTCTTCTCCCCGCTCCCGCCCCCGCTCAGACCCCGCACCTGAAAAGCACGACAAGCTTGCGTGGAAGCCTTTGTTGTTACTGCGTCATTTGTATCATGTTAAAATTATTTTAATGTGGTACATTTTCTTGTAAATTAATTAATTAATTAATTTGGTTAAAGACAAAACTTCCCTTTCTCTTCGTCTGCGAGAGTGGGCATAGTTTTGGGACTAATTTTCATAAGGACACGGAATATCACATACTTACCCATTAATTTTATAGTCGAACGCCACGACAGGAGAAAAACAAAACAGAAGACGGAAGCAAGTGAAACTTGTAATATTATGAAAGTTCAAGCAACAGCCAAATCTACAATGTCCAAAAATGTATACGTGTTTTTTGGTCACCTGCGTTTTGAGTGCTTCATTTATGCTCTCAGTTGAGTGGCTTTTAACCCTTAATCAAACAAAAGTCATATATGTACCACTTAGGTTTATTACAAAAAAAACCATTTTCTATTGTTAGGCAGCACTTGAATTTGAAACTATACTAATCTATGATATTTTTGCTATCTTTTATACTGGCAACATTACACTTGTCACTTTCACCTGTCAATAAAAAGTCGATGTCAAAAAAATTTTTGCGCCAATTTCGATTTGCAGACGTACTTTTGCGACTCACTTTCAAACTTTTGTGATTTTTGTTCGGCGAAAAATTCGGTAAGTGGTTTTGGAGTTCTAATAAGTAAACTTTATTATGTTCTAGTGGTCTTGCGTTGAAAAATATTAGATAATAATGGATTTTTGTACAGTTTTTTATCTCTCAAAGTAGACACTGTAAGTGGTATCTATTTTACCACTGTCTGTTCACGTCAAGTTCCTAATCGAATTATATACATAAAAATGTCTGTAAGTGTTTTGTAAGTAAAGTGTGATTTTTGAAAATAATTTTTGTTGTTTCAGTAAATTACCATGTCAAAGAAAACTAAAAAAATAGTTTTTAGAGGAAACAATCCCTCTCAACAGCTACAGAACATTGTAAACAATCTGGATGACTTATCCGACTTGTCAGATTGTGACTCGGAAGATGATGCACTGTATGGAGACCATGTAAGTAGTCCTTCAGACTCCTTCATTCATCTAACTGAAGCACAACTTGTTGAAAGGGGCCTGGAGAATATATTTGGTTCTTGTGTAGAAGAGCAAATATATGACGAAGTTCAAGTAACAGCGGCAACCAGAGAGTCTCTTCAAGAACTTTTAGAATATAGCCCCCCACCTAAGAAGCAACACAAATCATCTTCATCTAACGACGAAAATGAGCCGAATAATTTTGGTCGAGGTCCCACTCTGTCACCTTCTCATATGCTCACCTTGGTTAACCAAAGTCGCTCTACAACACCATCATGCTCATTCGTACAGCAACGTAGCTTGCCCTTTCCTGATGAAGACTCACTGACCTCGGCTCGACCAAGTGATCCTGTAACGCTTTCCTCCTTCATAGAGGAAAATCTGCAATTACCTGACGAAGACCCGCTCACCTCTGCTAACTTAAGTCGCTCTGCTACACCATCATGCTCATTCGTACAGCAACGTAGCTTGCCCTTTCCTGATGAAGACTCACTGACCTCGGCTCGACCAAGTGATCCTGTAACGCTTTCCTCCTTCATAGAGGAAAATCTGCAATTACCTGACGAAGACCCGCTCACCTCTGCTAACTTAAGTCGCTCTGCTACACCATCATGCTCATTCGTACAGCAACGTAGCTTGCCCTTTCCTGATGAAGACTCACTGACCTCGGCTCGACCAAGTGATCCTGTAACGCTTTCCTCCTTCATAGAGGAAAATCTGCAATTGCCTGACGAAGACCCGCTCACCTCCGCCATCTTAAGTCACTCTGCAACACCACTGTGCTCTTTACGTAGCTTGCCCCTTCCTGATGAAGACTCACTGACCTCGGCTCGACCAAGTGATCCTGTAACGCTTTCCTCCTTCATAGAGGAAAATCTGCAATTGCCTGACGAAGACCCGCTCACCTCCGCTAACTTAAGTCGCTCTGCAACACCACTGTGCTCTTCACGTAGCTTGCCCCTTCTTGATGAAGACTCACTGACCTTGGCTCCACGAAGTGATCCTGTCATGCTTCCCACTACCATAGAGCAGAATCTGCAATTACCTATCGAAAACTCGCTCACCTCGATTCGACGAAGACGTACCATAACATCCATCCGTAATGTAGACTCTCTCACCTCGACTCAACAAAGTGCAACTCTGTCTTCTCTTCCTGATGAGGACCCACTGAGAGCCCCACAAAGACATACAGGCAGAAACCGTTCAGTGCCACGGGAATGGAAAAATGTACGAGAGACTCACTATATACCTACCTTCGATAAAAAAGCTGAACCACGATCAAACTATACACATATAACACAGCCGATAGATGTTTTTGCAAATTTTTTCCCTGATTTAGTCATAGAAATAATAGTGGCACAAACGAATAAGTATGCCTTGCAAAAAAATTGTCACAATTGGAGCGACGTAACAACTGAAGAAATCAAGGCCTATCTAGGAGTGCTGATTATGATGGGACTGAACCCGCTGCCAGATATGGAACTATACTGGTCTAGTGATCCCTTTTACAACAACGCCGAAATATCTCGTGTGTTCTCCTTGACACGTTTCAAAAAAATAACACAAAATTTACACCTCAACGACAATGAAATGGAGCCACCGCGAGGTTCTCCTGGATATGACAAACTTTATAAATTGCGACCCTTGATCACGATAATGAATGAAGTATTTAAAAATGAAATGGATAACTCCAATACGCAATCCATAGATGAATGCATGGTTAAATTTAAGGGAAGATGCAGTCTAAAGCAGTACATGCCAAAGAAACCGATCAAGAGAGGCTTCAAAATTTGGGCCAGATGTGACTCAAAGACCGGGTATATGTACCAATTTCAAATATATACCGGCAAAGGTGACAGTGTCGAAAACGAAGGTTTAGGATATAATGTCGTGATGACTCTCTGTGCAGAAATCCCTCGTAATACACTGCTGGCATTCGACAACTTTTTTACTGGTTGTAACCTCATGGATGATTTATACCAAAAAGGTATATACGCTGTAGGTACTGTCCGGAGTGATAGGAAAGACCTCCCAAGCATCATGAAAAAAAGTCAGCCTAAGAGTTTAAGACTAGAGAAGAACCAGTTTGCAGCAATGACCTCGGAACCAATCACTGCCATCAAATGGCACGATACAAAAGATGTGTGTGTTCTCTCAACTGCTCATTTACCACTTGATACGGTTTTAGTGAAAAGGACCCAAAAAGACGGTTGTCGGAAAGATATTCTGTGTCCAAAAGCGATAGCTTCTTACACTCTTACAATGGGCGGGGTTGATCATTTTGATCACTTTCGGTCATCATACCCAATAGACAGAAAATCGCGCAAATATTGGATGAGGCTATTCATATTTATGTTTGATTCCGCAATTATAAATGCTTATATTACATACAACATGACTCATACCGTAAGAAACCATTCACATCGCATCTTCAGGTTGAAAATAGCTCGGGTTTTAGTGGACAACTATACGACCAAAAAAAATAGACCAACAATATTTAAAAGTAAAAGAGGAGGATGTTTTGGTGTGCCAGCAGAAATTCGGCTGCTCAACGTTGGCGTACACATGCCAGAAGAAACTGAGCCTAGGAGGTGCAGGTTTTGTAGCACCAAGAAAGTTCAAAAGAGAACAAGAATTTGTTGCACAGTGTGCCAAGTTCCACTGTGTCCATTATCATGCTTCAAGCTTTTCCACTCCATAGAAAATGCAGAGGAGTAAAATTCACTATTAGAAAATTTTGCCCTAGTCTAAAGGTCTAGTTGTAGGTGCAACTTTATGTACGTATGTCGGATCTGGACAGTTATTATAGTTAGTAAGTTTTTAGTTAGATAGTATTATTTTCCTACAGACGTAATACATTGATTGTATTTCTTATGTTAAGATAATTGTTAGTATCAGAGATTTTAGCCTGGAGTCTCTAGGTATGATGTTTTAGTTTCAGATTTGATTATAGAGTTCTTGTGTTGTATTTTTGTGTCTAAATTGAGTAGGTAAGTAATAAAAACAAAGTTTGATTCATCAAGTGCATTTTTATTGAGAATCCAATGCAATCTATTGCGTCACAGAATATCACAACTCAGACCCAGAGTTGACAAGTTTATTAAAAGTTAATATAATTATACTTTAGGTAGGTATTATTAAGATAGGTTACTAAAACGAACAGTAAAATTACAAACATCAATAAGTAGGTAGTAACTTGTGTATAATACCTATTCTGTAGGTAAAATAAGTAATAATTTTCATATTCTCAGATTCATCATAGCTGACAGTTGTAAGTCAGGGGAAACAACTAGTCTAAAATTATCAACAGAGCGTAACGGACAGTGGTAATATATATACCACCACCGGCAATATTTTACAAGTCTTACACGGACAATGGTAATATATATACCACCAAAAATTCACCCCCTTCTACCCCCTTTTTTTGCTTTTTGACAAAAAAAATGAAATCAGCGACCCCTAATTACCCAGAAATAACATCAATTTTTGAAAAATCATGGCCAGGGGCTCGCGTTTGTTTAAGGGTTAACAGTCCTCGGCTTTTTACACTGCTTTTACACATCAAAAATCAGATTACACAGGATATTAAAGTGTCTTGTTTGTTTGATGCAAACTAGACACTAAGATTCCAAGTTACTGTCGGACTTAAAAGGGCACACCGGCCCTTTAACTCAACATTACAAATTATACGTCCTGTTAGCATGAAACACGAAAATAAGAATATTAAAAAAATCTAAAACGTATCCTAATTAAAAACTGTTCCTACTCATTTCACTCATCCGTATTTCTATTAGGATATGTTTGAATGTCCATTGATAAACAATTTAAAAGTCGTGCAGTGACGCCGATCTGCGTAGGCCATTACTTGAACACCTACAATGAAAACCCCTTCCTTGGAGTTTCCAACTCCCTGGAGTAGGAGGGCATACCGTCCCGTTCCACTTCTGTTCATGCGAAACCTTGATGTACCCAGACTGCGCAACAGCACTAAGCTTATTATCACAGAGTTGAGCAGTTATGTTATAAAAACCACCATTCATTACAAGTGTTACTAAATCAGGACAGTTTTTATAATGCTAGACATAACAAAGCCTGTAACAATACCTGTTAACTCCGAATAACTTGCCATTTCAATTAAAGGGGTCGCAATTTTCTATAAAACTTTAACAACAAATCCCAGGGCTAAACCATAAAAGAGGTTCATTTGGGCACTCCATTCTTCTGACAAGGACAATTTGTATGTTGGTTGTTCACATGTTTCAAGTGCCCATAACTAGCACGTGCTGACGGAAAATAATATGTCATTTGATGTTGTATACAAAACTGTATTCGAATCGGATCTGAACGACGAATCATTGCCCCAACATGCATCTACCTACGCCTAGAAATCGACATACTGTATCGCAGATTTTCTTACATCGCTCGCCGAAAGTAGTATGTTATTCATCGTCGTGGTATTTAGCCGTCGATGTATTAGTAATCCGTTGAACGTATATGACGCCATAACTCCATCTTGTCCGTGGGAGGCGGTCATTCCAACGCAGAGTTGCTTACAAGACGGTTGTGTGTTTTAACTCAGTGAAAAATATACCTCAATGTATCCCAACTCTTTGGCGGCACATAAGAAGATGCAGAACCCAATACTTGATAAGGTAGGAAAGTTGTAGACAATATTAAAATGTTAGAACCTGTATACAATTAATTGACCACAAAGGTCAAACTGATAAGGTCCATGCTCATACGTGCGTTTATCAAGTGTGTCTATAAAATTTTAATTTAAGTCGCATTTTGTTGTCAAGCGACGATTTGAGAACTGCGAAAAAATTTAAGTTGTTCATAATTGATATTTCTTGATACATTTTAATCTAATTACCTTCTAACTATTACTACGAGTTCGTAATGTCTAAACATGTTTAATTATGATTATGGATGGGTACTTACTCAATGACTTAAAACGTTAAGATAAACATCGAATTAGACATTTGTTTCAAATGTTTTAGCAGAGTTATTCAAGATGTCAACATACTCAAAGTGTTTTGATTTAATTTGTATTTCCAATGAATTCAAAAACTAGCTATTAAATATTGCAGAAAGTAAGTGCGTTAGAGATATTTATAAAATAATATGTAAAGGTATAAAAACAATGTTTATCGTATGTGTGTCGTTACTAGTTAGTGAAATTATTGTTGTCACATTTTGACACATTATCTCGTAGTATAGAACAATGATTTGAACTGGACTTAATACAATCATCCCTCTGACTGAAGACATCTAAGCGGGTTAGGAGAGCCCTAAAATTGATAGGAGTAAACACCAGTCCAGAAAAGACTTGGTTTTTCAAGAGAGGCTTTGGGGAGTTCACTTCATGGTATTGTGATGGACCTTTTCTATCACAGTATGGCGTTGAAACTTCTACGATAAGACCACAAGGGAAGAATCCCTATGATGATTGTCACACCATCGCCAAAAGCACTGCAGTGGGCCTACAACAAATGTCCATCAACCACTTCGGGGCTGAATGTAAAATACGAATTGGGATTGATAATGTTAGGAGGCTTTATAGAGTGATGGTTTCTCCCAACAAGAGAAAAATGGTTTCAGGCAACATTTTGTTGATAGCAGACGGAGGTGCTAATCTCTGGGACACCTCAAACTGCCACCTGGATGAAATATGCATGAAGAGATTTTTCTCCAAAAGTGCAGAGGAAAAATCATACCTAGACAGATTGTTGAATCCACTAAATCCCTTTTCCGCCGAGCCTGAAGAGGAGATTAGCTATAGTAGAGACCAAGGTTGCCTTGTTGCCATTGAAACAGATACCCCTAGGAATGTGTTCGCATATGTTAGGAAAACAAATCGAACAATAAGAAATTCCTTAATGAAAGGAAACTTTAAGACCGAAAAAGCAAATGCTTCGGCTCTTAAGATAGCCAGGTTGTTGGACCCTGCGTTGTACCTGAGGATTCCTAACATAAAAACCCCTTTAAATGAATATCTCAGTGCACAAATGGAACTCCAAAGATCGGTTGACTTAGATCCTGATGAGTGTGAGATGTATGAGAGGGCTCTGGGATTTTTGAGATTTGGTAAAAGGGATGATGAAACAAGTGGAGACCTGGACCTTCTTCCTCTTTAGCTTTGGTATGCTTCAAGATGCGACTCTTGGTATTAATCGAAGGTTATTTGTTTTTTTTTTTAATATGAATATTACTGCACTAATAAAAATACACCGTTTGATATAAATCACATAGTTGCTCATACATATCGCTGACTACCTTATCATAGGCAGAATAAACCTATTTTGGGCTAGATGATATACAAGAACTTGGAATTTACCGTACAATGCGTTTCATGTACATCGTCAAAGATAGTTTATGAGTAACGTTATTTCCAAACCAAGTAGAGCTAGCCAAATCCGTGGGATGTGCCTCAAATAATAGGCATGGTTGACATGTTGGATGCGGAATAATTAAAATCTAAGTATATAAATAAAACAAAGTTGTGTTTGTTAGACCACTCATAACTCGAGAACTGCTGGAGCGATTTTGATGAGTTTTGATTTGTTGGATATGTCTCCGCCTCGAATAGCAGAATCAATCCATCAAAGATTACCTGACGATTCAAAAATACACTAGGCACCTAATTGTTCAAGTTTTCACTTCTCTCGGCACTCCCGGGAGTGCCACGGTTTTTTTTTTTGATGATAATACATTTCATATTAAACTTGTTTCCTAACAAATTTTGCAAACATATCATGACTGTAGTTTTAAAATAAATCTTTGACCAAATTTAATTGTTATTGGTTGTGATTGGACAAAAGATGTCGAGTATTTGCTTTCAATAAACCATGAATAGGTAAGGCAATAGAAGTTTAAAATCATATTCCGACTTTGTATGTGACAAAAAGAAACAGATAATCGGAAAACACACAAAGAAAAGGATAGCTATACCAAATAATTATTTTCACATTTTATCTATAGGCAATTTGCTCAAGTTGTTTGTAATATTTTTTTACTATAATGTCGGAACATAACGCGCCATGACATTCTCCCTTCAAATTACACATAATTGTTGGACGCATGGTATTCTGCATAAATTTTCATAGAAAATAATAATAATGCCCACAGCCTAACCATTTATTACTTTAATTAGTATACACCACCACCACAAGCTATTTTATAAGGTCAAACCATAAAAAATACAAAGTACTTAGTTGTACATTATATTATCTGTGTAAACTGCCAATGACTAAATTTAAATTTAACTAAAAAGTAAGTATAGTGTTAAGATTATTTACGTATACAGCTTTAAGAGATAGTAAGTCTATGCTGATTTGATTACACTACACTGGACGCTGTAATGGGACATTGTTGAAAGGATAGTATGGGACCAATACCTAAACCATCTTTTCAGCTTATCGAACAATAACTTAATCCTTCAGTCAAAGGAAAAAAAAACGAAAATGTAGAGTTTGACTACAGATAACTACACATTTTAATACCAATAGGGATAAAATGGATACTCTCCACCTACTTGTGCTTTTGTTTTCTTACCGTTTGCTTTAATCCTATAAATATTATAAAGGCGAAAGTTTGTAAGTATGGATGTATGGATGTATGGATGTTTGTTACTCTTTCACGCAAAAACGGCTGGACCGATTTGGTTGAAATTTGGTATGTAGATAGGTGATACCCTGGATTAACACATAGGCTACTTTTTATCCCGATATTCCCGCGGGAACGGGACTTACGCGGGTGAAACCGCGGGGCGCAGCTAGTGCCAAATAAAGAAAACATACGATACTTTATTCAACTTCATTAAATCGGCGCAACCGAATTGGTACCATCCATTTCATTGTGATTTTGAATTAGCAGCCATCAATTCTGAAAGAATTTTTCACCGACATTCAATTAAAAGACTAAATAGCTAAAAGCTCTAGGCTATACTAAAAGAAAAAACGTATTATTGGACCTACACACAGCAGTTCTACCATTGTTGCCGAATGAAAACATAGTGCAGGGTTGGGAATATGAGAAAGCGGAAAGTCAAGGTTTGGGCATGCAAATGTTTATAAATTAAGTACTTAGAAAATTTCAGCTTGAATTTTATTTTTTCAAAAAAGGTTGAGTGTTGGTCATTATAGAACTAACGTTTTGGAAGTTTGACACTCTAAAATTAAGAAAAGGGTCACGAATGGTTCAATAACATAAACAATAACAAATGTTAAAAAGACGACAAACGTACAAAGGGTCAAAGCGAGCTAAAATTGCGATCGACAATGATGATCACATAATGGGCACTCTCCTTCAATTTATCAATGGAGAAAAATAGTTAACGTTATAATTTCAAAACCAAAAATTCATAAATCATTAAAAAAATAATGTCAACAATCACATTTTCAATGTGATGATTGAAGGGTTAATTCTTCAAAACATTATTTTTGAGGTAAACCGTAATTTAACCGTGCTTTTTATAGTGTACATAAAAAATATATTTTAGCTACGATCTGTTTTGATTTTGTTCCGTTCCTCTTATTTAGTCCAGGAGTGCCGTTGATAATGAGGTAATCCATGGGATATTGTATTAAACTGGGTGCCTACTAATAAACCTGGTGTAAAGTTATTCCCGAGTGTTAAGTAAACTGTCAAAATGTATGGTTATTCTTGGTTTATTCCGAGAAATAACTTTATGTCTTCAGAGGGATTTACAATTTATGTCTTAAAATACATCATGTAAAAGAAAGGCAATGTTCTCATAAAATACCAGTGCGATTTCAGTATTTTCTGCGGGCGGTGCGAAATGTAATAAAAATAGATGTGTCTGATTCAGCCTTGCGACTGCCATATGCAACACATACTCAGCTTGAGCTAAAGCCAAAAAATGCATTTAAACGTAAAGCAACTAGATACTTAAATGTCTGCAAAAATATTAAATTCATGTGTACATGAATTGAATATTTTTGCAGACATTTAAGCACTTACACTACTTTTGATCCCTGGATGTATCCAGGGATCAAAAGTAGTGTAAGTGCACTGCAACATCTCGTTTTACTCGTTTTACTCGTTTTATTGCCCCAACATGCATCTACCTACGCCTAGAAATCGACATACTGTATCGCAGATTTTCTTACATCGCTCGCCGAAAGTAGTATGTTATTCATCGTCGTGGTATTTAGCCGTCGATGTATTAGTAATCCGTTGAACGTATATGACGCCATAACTCCATCTTGTCCGTGGGAGGCGGTCATTCCAACGCAGAGTTGCTTACAAGACGGTTGTGTGTTTTAACTCAGTGAAAAATATACCTCAATGTATCCCAACTCTTTGGCGGCACATAAGAAGATGCAGAACCCAATACTTGATAAGGTAGGAAAGTTGTAGACAATATTAAAATGTTAGAACCTGTATACAATTAATTGACCACAAAGGTCAAACTGATAAGGTCCATGCTCATACGTGCGTTTATCAAGTGTGTCTATAAAATTTTAATTTAAGTCGCATTTTGTTGTCAAGCGACGATTTGAGAACTGCGAAAAAATTTAAGTTGTTCATAATTGATATTTCTTGATACATTTTAATCTAATTACCTTCTAACTATTACTACGAGTTCGTAATGTCTAAACATGTTTAATTATGATTATGGATGGGTACTTACTCAATGACTTAAAACGTTAAGATAAACATCGAATTAGACATTTGTTTCAAATGTTTTAGCAGAGTTATTCAAGATGTCAACATACTCAAAGTGTTTTGATTTAATTTGTATTTCCAATGAATTCAAAAACTAGCTATTAAATATTGCAGAAAGTAAGTGCGTTAGAGATATTTATAAAATAATATGTAAAGGTATAAAAACAATGTTTATCGTATGTGTGTCGTTACTAGTTAGTGAAATTATTGTTGTCACATTTTGACACATTATCTCGTAGTATAGAACAATGATTTGAACTGGACTTAATACAATCATCCCTCTGACTGAAGACATCTAAGCGGGTTAGGAGAGCCCTAAAATTGATAGGAGTAAACACCAGTCCAGAAAAGACTTGGTTTTTCAAGAGAGGCTTTGGGGAGTTCACTTCATGGTATTGTGATGGACCTTTTCTATCACAGTATGGCGTTGAAACTTCTACGATAAGACCACAAGGGAAGAATCCCTATGATGATTGTCACACCATCGCCAAAAGCACTGCAGTGGGCCTACAACAAATGTCCATCAACCACTTCGGGGCTGAATGTAAAATACGAATTGGGATTGATAATGTTAGGAGGCTTTATAGAGTGATGGTTTCTCCCAACAAGAGAAAAATGGTTTCAGGCAACATTTTGTTGATAGCAGACGGAGGTGCTAATCTCTGGGACACCTCAAACTGCCACCTGGATGAAATATGCATGAAGAGATTTTTCTCCAAAAGTGCAGAGGAAAAATCATACCTAGACAGATTGTTGAATCCACTAAATCCCTTTTCCGCCGAGCCTGAAGAGGAGATTAGCTATAGTAGAGACCAAGGTTGCCTTGTTGCCATTGAAACAGATACCCCTAGGAATGTGTTCGCATATGTTAGGAAAACAAATCGAACAATAAGAAATTCCTTAATGAAAGGAAACTTTAAGACCGAAAAAGCAAATGCTTCGGCTCTTAAGATAGCCAGGTTGTTGGACCCTGCGTTGTACCTGAGGATTCCTAACATAAAAACCCCTTTAAATGAATATCTCAGTGCACAAATGGAACTCCAAAGATCGGTTGACTTAGATCCTGATGAGTGTGAGATGTATGAGAGGGCTCTGGGATTTTTGAGATTTGGTAAAAGGGATGATGAAACAAGTGGAGACCTGGACCTTCTTCCTCTTTAGCTTTGGTATGCTTCAAGATGCGACTCTTGGTATTAATCGAAGGTTATTTGTTTTTTTTTTTAATATGAATATTACTGCACTAATAAAAATACACCGTTTGATATAAATCACATAGTTGCTCATACATATCGCTGACTACCTTATCATAGGCAGAATAAACCTATTTTGGGCTAGATGATATACAAGAACTTGGAATTTACCGTACAATGCGTTTCATGTACATCGTCAAAGATAGTTTATGAGTAACGTTATTTCCAAACCAAGTAGAGCTAGCCAAATCCGTGGGATGTGCCTCAAATAATAGGCATGGTTGACATGTTGGATGCGGAATAATTAAAATCTAAGTATATAAATAAAACAAAGTTGTGTTTGTTAGACCACTCATAACTCGAGAACTGCTGGAGCGATTTTGATGAGTTTTGATTTGTTGGATATGTCTCCGCCTCGAATAGCAGAATCAATCCATCAAAGATTACCTGACGATTCAAAAATACACTAGGCACCTAATTGTTCAAGTTTTCACTTCTCTCGGCACTCCCGGGAGTGCCACGGTTTTTTTTTTTGATGATAATACATTTCATATTAAACTTGTTTCCTAACAAATTTTGCAAACATATCATGACTGTAGTTTTAAAATAAATCTTTGACCAAATTTAATTGTTATTGGTTGTGATTGGACAAAAGATGTCGAGTATTTGCTTTCAATAAACCATGAATAGGTAAGGCAATAGAAGTTTAAAATCATATTCCGACTTTGTATGTGACAAAAAGAAACAGACAATCGGAAAACACACAAAGAAAAGGATAACTGTACCAAATAATTATTTTCACATTTTATCTATAGGCAATTTGCTCAAGTTGTTTGTAATATTTTTTTACTATAATGTCGGAACATAACGCGCCATGACATTCTCCCTTCAAATTACACATAATTGTTGGACGCATGGTATTCTGCATAAATTTTCATAGAAAATAATAATAATGCCCACAGCCTAACCATTTATTACTTTAATTAGTATACACCACCACCACAAGCTATTTTATAAGGTCAAACCATAAAAAATACAAAGTACTTAGTTGTACATTATATTATCTGTGTAAACTGCCAATGACTAAATTTAAATTTAACTAAAAAGTAAGTATAGTGTTAAGATTATTTACGTATACAGCTTTAAGAGATAGTAAGTCTATGCTGATTTGATTACACTACACTGGACGCTGTAATGGGACATTGTTGAAAGGATAGTATGGGACCAATACCTAAACCATCTTTTCAGCTTATCGAACAATAACTTAATCCTTCAGTCAAAGGAAAAAAAAACGAAAATGTAGAGTTTGACTACAGATAACTACACATTTTAATACCAATAGGGATAAAATGGATACTCTCCACCTACTTGTGCTTTTGTTTTCTTACCGTTTGCTTTAATGCCAAATAAAGAAAACATACGATACTTTATTCAACTTCATTAAATCGGCGCAACCGAATTGGTACCATCCATTTCATTGTGATTTTGAATTAGCAGCCATCAATTCTGAAAGAATTTTTCACCGACATTCAATTAAAAGACTAAATAGCTAAAAGCTCTAGGCTATACTAAAAGAAAAAACGTATTATTGGACCTACACACAGCAGTTCTACCATTGTTGCCGAATGAAAACATAGTGCAGGGTTGGGAATATGAGAAAGCGGAAAGTCAAGGTTTGGGCATGCAAATGTTTATAAATTAAGTACTTAGAAAATTTCAGCTTGAATTTTATTTTTTCAAAAAAGGTTGAGTGTTGGTCATTATAGAACTAACGTTTTGGAAGTTTGACACTCTAAAATTAAGAAAAGGGTCACGAATGGTTCAATAACATAAACAATAACAAATGTTAAAAAGACGACAAACGTACAAAGGGTCAAAGCGAGCTAAAATTGCGATCGACAATGATGATCACATAATGGGCACTCTCCTTCAATTTATCAATGGAGAAAAATAGTTAACGTTATAATTTCAAAACCAAAAATTCATAAATCATTAAAAAAATAATGTCATAAAACAATCACATTTTCAATGTGATGATTGAAGGGTTAATTCTTCAAAACATTATTTTTGAGGTAAACCGTAATTTAACCGTGCTTTTTATAGTGTACATAAAAAATATATTTTAGCTACGATCTGTTTTGATTTTGTTCCGTTCCTCTTATTTAGTCCAGGAGTGCCGTTGATAATGAGGTAATCCATGGGATATTGTATTAAACTGGGTGCCTACTAATAAACCTGGTGTAAAGTTATTCCCGAGTGTTAAGTAAACTGTCAAAATGTATGGTTATTCTTGGTTTATTCCGAGAAATAACTTTATGTCTTCAGAGGGATTTACAATTTATGTCTTAAAATACATCATGTAAAAGAAAGGCAATGTTCTCATAAAATACCAGTGCGATTTCAGTATTTTCTGCGGGCGGTGCGAAATGTAATAAAAATAGATGTGTCTGATTCAGCCTTGCGACTGCCATATGCAACACATACTCAGCTTGAGCTAAAGCCAAAAAATGCATTTAAACGTAAAGCAACTAGATACTTAAATGTCTGCAAAAATATTAAATTCATGTGTACATGAATTGAATATTTTTGCAGACATTTAAGCACTTACACTACTTTTGATCCCTGGATGTATCCAGGGATCAAAAGTAGTGTAAGTGCACTGCAACATCTCGTTTTACAACTCGCATTAAAATCTTACTACGCATTTCTTTATATGTATATTTTCTTCTACTCGAGCCCATAAGAACAAACTTCAATGGAATTCAAAATATGTCTCGCATATTTTAGTTAGCACGTTAGTGCCACTTATGCATCTCGGTTTATGACGCAAGTATCAAGATCGTAAAAAACTGTGTACCGAACATTTAGAACAATGGTTTCCTTCTCAGATTTTACTAATTTATTGGGAGAAAAGGATAGTAATATTTATTACTCTTGATTTATTTTAAGTAGAAAGGAAATAATTGCCATATGCGTGACGATGATGCACAGGCACTTGGCCGTGACCTTCCCATTACCTTATTACTAGTATATTAAGCAGCGCTCAAGACGTAAGGCGATAGCTGAGGACGTTGTATTTGGCGGCGACAATGACTCCAGCGTTTTTAATTAAAATAGTTACTATTTTAATTAAAAACGCTGTGGTAGCATGCTATGGTAGTTATGCAGGGTATGTTTATACCAATAAAATACCAATAAATTATTATTATTATTATTATGAGCCCGTGATGTCCCACTGCAGGGCAAAGGCCTCCCTTCCTTGCAGAGTGCATAAGTACCTTATAATAGACGTAGTATGTACGAGCAAAACTTGGAATTGTATCATCTCTAGGTTAAATTATGTATTTCAACTATCCCCTCGCAACGAGCCAATACTGAAATAATTTTCAAAAATAGATTCTTTCATAAATAGTCGCGCCGCGTGGGGGCTTTGCATGCGCGTTCTCTGTACCTACTGTATAGGATATTCCCAACGAAACTTGATTTATAAAGATACAATTAACATGTGTGTGCAATAAAAGAACTTTGAAAGCGCTTAATTCTAATAAGTGGAATATCAACCAGTAGTCAGCTGTGCGTCTGAAGTCCCTGGAAAATAACGGTGAAGGCGGAATAATGTTAACATTTTATTATGCTTCACGTCTGCTCTGAATAGATTATAAGAGTATTATGTATATAAACTACTTGTAGTCTCGCGATTAGTGAGCCAAATCAACACTGAAGTTAGGAAAATGCTTTGCTATGGATGTCATTGTCATCCTTTTAAAAAATTTTAGGGTATCTGTGTATCTGTAGGCCAATGTCATTCGTTTTTTAGTGCTCAACTCAACACTTTACTTTCTTGTGTTTCTTTCTTCGCAGTGTGCTGGAATGCGTGAAAACATTCCAAAATAGTCTTAGTGTAAATGTTTTGCAGTGCAAAGTATGTGAATGTGAAAAAAGTGTCGATAATTTCTTGAAGTGTGCTGGACGTATCCAACGTCACCTCAACCCGGCTGGACCGACTCTGAAGCCTATTAATGCATTAGGCATATGAAATTATAAAACATGATGTTAATCAGATAATAAGGTTCACTATCGAGTGATTGAATAGCCTCTGTGTCTTGAAGCACCCTACTTCAAAATGTTCGTATTTAAGACTACATTTTATTGAGAGACTGGAAGGTGGGTTTAATACGAGTATTTATGAGTATCATGTATCGACATGTATTGATGAGGTTTCTACAAAGATGTGTTGACGTATGGAAAATCGTGTCCAGGTATTTACCTACATACATTTATGCATGTCTTGATGCAATAAAACAGGTTTGCGTTCCTACCATTGGGGTTTGTAACCATACCTTTCATACCAACATTCTATTTAGAATACTATGTGAATAATCCGCGTAGGTATTTACCTACAATTTTTAATTGCAATCTGAGCTGCCACTGGGGCTGTCTCGAAGCACCGAAGTTACGGTTGGCGTCTTTTTCGTTGGGAACTATGACCTAACCTTTTCAAGTTAACATTATTAGGTACTTCTTGTACCTTATTAAGTAGGTGCATAAGAGGCAAATTCGCTAGCCGACTAAACCTACATACCTACCTACGACCGTTACATCGTTACAGAAGAGCCAATGAATTAGGCGAGTTTTGTACTTTCAAAATACCTACCTTCGAAATTTAACCTTTGTAGGTACCTATTATGTCTGATAACAGTATACCCTGCTGTAGGAGACTGCTGTAATGAAATAAATTGAACCGTCAACTATACTTGGAGGAATTGATCAAAATGGCAAATTCGGCCAATAAATGGCTGATTATGACAAGGCCGGTCGGCGCAATAGCCGCGGCGCCGTCTCACCGCGCCGCGCCGCCACCACGCCGCCGCCGCGCCAAGGAACGCGAAGCAACCCGACGCCCTACGCGCCCCGCGCGAAGGACGAAGCGCGCGCACGTACTTCCGCCACTATTCTCGTCGAGCCCACAGGACGTCTTCCTCGCTACTAGCACCTCCAGATGAGTACAGATATTTGCCTCCATATTTTGATCAATGTCAGTATTATGATTTATGTAGTATGTACTGCATCGAACCTATAGTTTGTGCCCGGATCTGGTGACTGTATTTTTTGGGCCGCCTTTGTAGCCTCCGTCATGGTTTGACGGTTTGGAGGGCCGGGACTGACGTTTTGACGGGCTCCCCGAAGCGCGAAAGCGCTCAGCTGACAATCTCATTTCATAAATGAAAGTGCCAATGGCGGTCACCCATCCAAATGCTGACGGGCCGGAACGTTGCTTAATTTCGATTAACTCATTGATCGCCACTCTAGAAAGTAACGCCCCCCCCCCCATGCCGCCGCCATACATTGGTATTACTGCCGCCATACATGCGAGTCAAAAACTTCATCCCGCCGTTCGGCGGGCCGGCACTAAACGAGTTAAGCAAGCTACACGAGCGCTTCTTATTACGGGAGACAGTACATTCTTTTTTGAATAAGAAATATGTAAAATTACCTACATTTCTTTATAACCGGTGTATTAACACTCTACACCCGATAATCAGTCTTATTCAGATACAGATAAAGTTTGTTTACGACATTATGGAGAAACGTGCTTCTTCCTTAAACCCTTATAATTTTTAATTATAAGTGATTGATAATTTTAAGTTGTATACAACTTAAATAAGTATGTACATGCCTTGACTTCGACATCCGATCGTCAATTCGTCATGCGTCGTTTTCTCGTAATTTATTGAAACTATCATCTCATCTTGTTTACATACCTTACCTACCTAGGTCACAGAATACAGCCTAGGTTGAGGTTATTATACATAGGTGGAAAAAATATTTAAATGTTTATAATAAGATATACGAATCTTTCCATTTTAGTAAAATGGTGTAAACGAGGGTACCTACCCTCAAAAGTCATGATGTTCGAGAGAGCTCGTAATTATAATAATTAACCGATACAGCAATTTACCTGATTCATATTATAATGCCTTTATTATGAGTTTATGGATAATTTTAACAAACAGCATCATTAAAATTTTGCTGACGCTCAACTATGGGGTGTAATCACGGGTGTAATCATGTGTATGGGTAGCGGTCAGTGCATAATCTTAAGGTTCTTTAAAACTTTCAGGCATTCGCATCTATTGACAGCTCCTTGGAATTTTTTTCTACACGAATAGAATGATTGGTATCAAATATATTTATTATGCAGGTGGTAGAAGTACTAGGTGTTATTCAATACCTTACCCTAGTACCTATTACGAAACGACCCTTTTGTGGCTTTTCTATTATAGGTATTTAAGTTTAATATCCATTCGTGTAATATTTTTTTTCAACATACTTATTTAAATTATATTTCAATCAGCTAGGATCCAATTTACCAGTCGCGTAAATAGGATGTGGACACCTATTAATTCATTTATATGATGACTTCCAGAGGCGTTTGCCATAGATCCATTCAGGGTCATAGATTGTCATAGATCTATCTATTTTTTCTATTATCTCCCTATTTTTTGCCACTAAGTATTTTGAATGATAAATCATTTAGGAAATATAATCGCAGATGAAGCTCGAGGAATCTCGGTTGCTTTGCCGGGGCGGCGCGCCCTATGGCCAACAAAACTATCAAGATTAAGCATCCCAATTCTCTTTGAATAATATTTTATTGACACCACTATCAGCCAGTTTAATGAAACAATATGTTATTATTTACATATTAAAGTGGTGAGGTTATTTTGTGAAAGTCTTATTATTATCATTTTTTTAATGGGTACTTACCTACTTAAATGAAAGTCATTTAATTGTGTCCTACAATTAAGGTGCATTCACACGGGATACGCCCTTGACGATTCGTCAAAAGTCATCGTGAATGTTTTATGATTATGACAAACAAGATAGATCGACACGAATCGTAAAAAAAATAAAAACACGATTCCGTATTCAATGTGAACAAGCTCTAAGATACTTTTTAAGGACTTATTTTAATAGCTTAGGTAACCAACTAAGTACCTCAAATTCGAGTCAATCTCGCATCCTTATAACCTTAGAGTTCTGTCTTAGGGCCAATATTAAATATTTAGGTATTTACCTAATGACTTATATTTTTCATAAAAAATTAAAGTGTGTTTCGTCAAAAATGCAACATTGGAAATTACGATTTTGTATAAGTACTCACTCTCTAAGATACCTTGATATTATATTAAAATCCTGTCTTGGAGCTTTAGCCTTTGTGGTAGGTATTCTATCTAAAATTAAATTTCCTAAGAAAGTCTTGACAGAACGACGAACCTAAATGCTACTACTACGAGTACTGTACTCGCAAGGGTTATTAGTCCAAACGATACGTTCAGACTTATTTATTTTTAAATAAGATCCGAAATATATAAATATCCGTAATATGTTAAAAACAAAAAAAAAAAAACAACCTATAGGACTTCAATTCAATTTATTACGATTAAATATTGTAAATAATTCACCGCGAGCCCCGCACGGGGCTTGGCCTGTATCGTGGCAGTTCAGTTAAAATAAATAACTTTACCTAGTAAAGTAAAGTTATAAGTACATTTTTAGTTATAAGTACATATTTTTATAGCGTTTTTACCATTATTTATTTATTTTTATATTTATTTTTTTCCGACATTTCGGCTGTGTTATTACATACGAGCGCGTCACGAGTTGCACGCGCTCTCACTCGGCATCACTGTTGGTCGATAGGTACCTAAATCCGTGGGTACCATCCACCAATAGACATTTACTGAAAGCTGGATCGATTGCATCTCCACCTTTGCTCGCCCGTATCATAGACCTTTATCTATTATTCATAGTTTAATAGCTAATAATGTTAATGTATTTACTTACTAATAATCCTACATACTTACATAAGTAGGTATATATAGGTATCCAAAGTTGATTTATAATCAATTTACCAAGTTTATTAAATACTCTGCGTATCTACAACACGTTTTCCTCCTATAATAGTATCATTGAAAACTATTATTAAGTAGTATCTATTAATAATTTTTATTAACTGAAAATAGTTATAAAGGTTTGAATTATTGGTAATAATTTATAATTGTGGTCAATCTTGACAATAGAAACTCATTAAATTAAATACACATATTAGATGACGAAGTAAGTTAAGGTATATCCTTATTCCAAGCCTGGTAGGTAGGTATCTACATAACTTATAAATGGTCGAAATATAAACATTGTTATTTCGCAAGACTGGCATGGGTTGAATTCCTCATTGATGTTATTCCCGTAAAAACTCTCAAGGTCTACAAGTAGTTTATATACATAATACTCTTATAATCTATTCAGAGCAGACGTGAAGCATAATTAATGATTAAACGAACTTACCTGTGAGTGAAGTTCTATCATAATTATGCGAACGTCTGGTCTGAATAGATTAGTATCCCGCCCACCCATCGTGGTTGCAACACTCCCAATATAGGTAACATTACGGTAATACTATACTACATCAATGAGGTCCAGGATCTGATTGCGTATTTTACTACTAACTAAATGACATTGGCCTACAGATACACAGATACCCTAAAAATTTTTAAAAGGATGACAATGACATCCATAGCAAAGCATTTTCCTAACTTCAGTGTTGATTTGGCTCACTAATCGCGAGACTACAAGTAGTTTATATACATAATACTCTTATAATCTATTCAGACCAGACGTTCGCATAATTATGATAGAACTTCACTCACAGGTAAGTTCGTTTAATCATTAATTATATTTCCAAGCTCTTAGAGATTAAATGATTATTTTTAATATTTCGCAGTTAGACGCTGATGGTTTTCTGGTGCTTGAAAATTTTCTGTGGCCTGAAGAATGCAATGAGCTTCGAGCCGCAGGGTTGGAATTTACTACCAAACTGCCGGATGCACACCAGAGAAGCGTCTTTTCCACTACTGATTCTGAACACAAGGTAAGATGCCCAAGGTGATGAGGAACAACACAATTCACTGGTTGGTGTAACTACAATTTTTATAATGCAACACTCAAGCGAAAATGATTGCATTTTCACTAATCTTAATTGTTAATACTGCTCCCAAAATCGATCTTTCGAACATATAAATTTTGAAACTTATCTCAGATCAGCTAATGCTGCAGTTGGCTGTGGTATGATTACATTGGCGGTGTATCACTGCAGTCAGATTCGTCCTGCGTTTATCCATTTAAACTACTAGACCGAACAGGCTCAATAAAATTGACCCTCTATGCATTGATGATGTACCTACACCAGAACGTGAAAGGACCAATTGATTTGCCACTTGAGAACGATTTCAAATGGAGCTAATAAAATATTAGTTATCAATATTAATATATTGATAGCCTAATGAACTAGTTTCAGTTTATCAATGTCTTTCTGTAATTATTTTCCGACAAAAAACTTCAAAAACTACAATATTAACGTTTCAGTTTTTAGTTTCAGAATTCAGTGAATGTCTAGATACACTAACAACGGCTGAATGCTTCGGTCGAAGACTAGAAAACGCCTATGTAATGGTTGTTTTGTTTCTTTTCAGCAATCTAAAGATATCTACTTCTTCGAGAGCAATGATAAAATCAGGCCGTTCTTCGAAGAAGCCAGTTTAGATGCCAATGGAGAACTTACAGTACCAGCCAATGTGTCCCTCAATAAAGTGAGTATATGTACTATTTCTTTTTGTAATTGAAATAAAACTGTTTGTTTGACAGAAGTGAAAGGAGGCCTATACCCAGCAGTGGGCCGGGTTGAGATGATGATGATGAATATAAAGGTTTCTATGAATAATAATTACGGGATGTCACTCTAAAATATCTTTTTATTTTGGAGTGACATCATGGGTTAGATAGAGATCATGTTCTAAAGAAACTATATAAGTTTTTTTATGGAAGAAAATAAACCAGTTTTTGCAATATAACTACTTAATAAGTAAATAGTAAATAAAATTAGTCAACAAGAAGTTCTCTTCTCATCAGAAGAAAGACTATAAGAGCGAGGCCACGCATAGATAGTTTCAAAAGGGGCTATCAGTGTTAAACAAGATCTGGCAGATTTAAGACACGAATTACCAAATCGCATCATAAGAAACAGCGTTACTAAGACCATGAAAACACACCAACCCGTACTTTGAAAAAAGACAAGTCTTTCTTAGCAGACTGTGTAGTGCCCTGTAGTAATAAAAATGTCCTTGGAAACTTCCATTACGTAGGTTACTATTATGTTAATATTGTAGATTAGTTAATAATAGTATAGTCAACTCTATATCAAATAGTTTCCTGAACCTTTATGAAGTCGACTTTATGCGTGTATTAAATACATACCAAGGACACACACCAGTTTTGCACGTGTACTGGTAATATTCGTATTTGTACAGCGGCCTTGAATAGAACTTAATAAAAGCCGTAGATTATAGTCGCAGAATCAAGATATTTTAAGGATGGAAGTATAGCTTTGTGCTTGCCCAAATTGAATGAAACCGGTTTGGACCAGTATAATAACTGATGATATTGATTGCTACAGGTTGGTCACGCGCTCCATCTGTTGCATCCACTCTTCAGGTGTTACACATACTGCGACCGCGTGAAATCGGTTTGCGCAGAATTGGAATTAAAGGAACCTGCGGTTGTCCAAAGTATGCTTATTTACAAGAACCCAGGTATCGGAGGAGAAGGTAAAATAAAACAACTAGTTTAAATTTTAATAAATAAGTTTACTTTTTTTGCATCCTACTTAAATTGTATATTTATTGTTTTCTAGTTATACCACACCAGGACGCTACCTATTTGTATACAGCGCCTACACCACCGATCGGTTTCTGGATTGCACTTGAAGATGCCACGATCCAAAATGGCTGTCTATGGATAGCCAGAGGCTCGCACAAGTCGGGTGTCCACCGACGAATGTTAAGAAATCAAGACAAAGATTCCAAAGAACTGCTCATCTACGACAAACCCGCTCCGATATACCCCGAGTCTAGCTTCATGCCTGTTCCTGTTAAAAAAGGTGTGTTTTAACTGTAGGAACGCTTAATTTATTAAACCTGAAAGTTACTTTTTAAACGACTTCAAAAACAGATTGATAATGAAGTGCTAATTCGAAGGCCCCTATGAAATCAATGTTTACTTCATGGAACATTTCATACCAGTCCTGAATATGTTCCATGAAGAATTCTAATTATTTAGCATAATATCGCAACCGAGATAATAAATATAAAACACCGCTGGCATTTACCTTCATGTCGCACACAAAAAAGGTAAAAGCATAAAATTGTTTTTAAATTGATCAAGTCAAATGTTCCAGAATGGGATCTAAAATAAATTCACACTAATTACGAAATAACCACCATATATAATTTATAAAAGCATCACAATTTCAGGCACATGCATAATTCTTCACGGACACGTGGTCCACAAGAGCGCCATCAATAAATCCGAATCGCCGCGCCCTGCTTACACCTTCCACGTTATCGAGCAAAGCAACAACGATTACGCGCCGGAGAACTGGCTTCAGGAAGGCCCAGCTGCACCTTTCGTGAACCTCTACACCACTACGCAGCTTATGTAAAAACTATAGTACAGACCATCACTTCAGAAGAAAATAATTAAGACGCGTCGTCATGCCTAATATATTTATGTGCAATCAAACTGATATAAGGTTAGAGCGAAAATACGTTTCGATACATACAATGAGCTATATATTAAGAGGTTAGGTTAGGAGCTTTATGACTAAGTGTATCTCAATTTGACTAGTAAGCTGATATGACCAGATCGCTATAGATTAAGATAGCATTACGACTTTATCTTACTTAAAATCCGGACATATTCTTACTTAAAATCCGTGTATGTACGCACTTTACTTTTTCTGTGCTGAAGAAAAGCACACAAGCAATAAGCCAAGAGGCATGGCATCGCCGCCGTGTGCGTATGCAGCACAAACCTACGCTGCTATTGCTTTTGTATAATTAAAAGAAAGAGGCACAACGACAAGATAGAAAAAGACAAAATACCTTATTAACCTTACCGAAAAAGAAATGTAATTCGGTTCGGTTCAGTAGGAAACTCTTATTAGAATTAGTTAAGTTCAAAAGAAGTAATACCAATTTTTTTTAAATGTTGATACATCCTGCATCTATTTGCTAGATGTACCTCGTTGAAAGACCTGTAATCCTTACCCCCAAGTTTTATTCCACCACCCACAAGAACCTCTACCTTCGGGGCACCGTGGTCAGTGTGGAAGTCCTTAAACAGGCTCTGCACCCAGATTGGCCGCCGCAGACACAATCAATATGTGCAAATGGGGGTTCAGGGAACCAAACCTGACAGCATGTGACGCCATAGACGACACAACGAAGAATTTTTTTTTTATCAACCTGGTCATCCCTCGGCAAAGGTCTCTGCCAAGTAAAATTAAAGTAGAGCCATTGACTCGTCAAAAAGAAAATATTAAGAATAAATGATAAGTGACTACAAACTGTCATTTTAATTTACTCGTAATAAGTAAGTATAGGAAAAGAAAAAATCTCTTTTTACTCCAGTACCAATGATATTTGTACTTTTAAAAGTCTAATTACCTAAACAGTTAGGTAAAGTTTTCTAAAGTACAGACCCTCTTCTAACTCGATGTGGTTATTTATATCGAGACTTGGACGAAAGCAATCTGGTCATACTAGCTAAATAGTCAAACTAATAAATAGTCAAATTGAAATATAAAACTAAACAAAAACTTGACTTTGATATACAATCGGCGGTCTGATCATAAAGGTCCTAACCTTTCACGATTACAATTGTATTTTGGCCACGGTAGGTAAGGTTAAACCGACAGGTGAAGAACCTGTTGAAAACAAAAGTGTACCTACAGCTCTTAGTCCAACCATCTTGGTCCAATATAAAAATACAAACATCCCTTTTAAATCCGATTTGTCCTCATTGAGAACTCGTGGGAGTTGGAGTTTGGGGGAGTTGAGATTGTTTGCTTGTCATATTTTGATGTGTTACCATGCTACAGGAGTTATTTTCAGACAGCTAACGTAGTTTTAATATTAATCTTTACAGGTATACGTTGTGATTTTTAATAAGTTGGCCATACTAAACGACAAGTTAGAATACTCGTAAGTTAAGACTTTTATATTAATAACTGTTCTGAATTCGTAAACAAGAATGATTTAAAAATAAGCATTTTGAGTGTAAATTTCGTATACTTAAGTTTAATAATTAAGTTTTGTTGAAATTAACCAGTTGGTAGCGAGCGTTGCATTTGCTTGCGAGTACGTAAGTCATTCATATTACTTTTTATATTATTATGTTTTATTATAATATAAAAGAATTTAACTAAGTCTTCAACCAAAGAAAAGGGCTAAAACAGGGCATTTCGGGGGGCTCGAAGTTCAGAGCAAATTCTTTCACTTCATTAAAATATTAAACCAAAAGAAATAAAAGCCCTTCATAGTTTCAGTCTGACTGCAGGCGTTCAAGCTTCGGCTCATTGAACGCCGTGTTGTGGTTTTTTGAAAGAAGGTACATAAAACTCAACTAGGTATAATATTAATAATAATAATGTAATTTCGTTAAGCCATTTTTATAAATCCTATTCATTTTAAATTGATTTACTATGTATTTTTCTAATTCACTTGACTGTATTTATCATCAACCATTAAATGATCCCATATCCACCTGAGTGGGAGCACGGGTCCGTCTCCCTATATATTTTGTCTTTGCCATAAGTACCTACTGTCACTTAATGGTGATAAATAAACGCAAAAGCGATTTCTATGTGATATGTACCAATCATTATATTTTTGTGTAATAAACGAGAAAAAAAAACTTTTAATGTTTTATTCTCACTCTCACCTAAAAATCTTGTGTATTGTGCAATAAAGTTTAATATAAGTGTAGTGACCAACGACAAAGGGGATACCAGAGTAAAAAATAGGCTATTTGTGGTAGTTTACTTGATTAAGCCAATAAATAAACAGTCGATTCAGTTGTTCACTGACTAAAGTTAACTAAACTAAAATGCTACGTTCTTATTTCCTTTGCGATAAGGTCCAAAATAGAATGACTATTACAGTGGCATTCCTAAAATTACTTATTTTTAGTAAAAATGAAATATTTGTGGGTAGAATTAGTCAAGACCATTTTACTTGCTGTGTAAAACAGCTGCTACAGATGCTCAGAAACGCCATTTTGATTAACTTTTAGTAATGTTGCTTTCAATGACGTGCCATTTTGGTCCTTAGCGATAACCAAATAAGAACGTTCAAGTTTTAGATTCATTAAGTTTAGTCAGTGAAAAGCAGAATTGACGCCAATTTCCCTCTATCTTATCCGCTGTACTAAAATATATTCATCTATTTGGCTTGAATATTTTGATCAATTTCGGTTGTTAGCAAAATTATATGCCAAATTGCAAGTCAAGAAGGATTTGTCGAAAGAGGTTTGATCTCTTTTGAATCCAAAAAAAATCAGAAGACTACCACAGCGAAATGAACGCCGCGCCCTTTGAACAATGGTTCGCAAAGGTACTATCCACTTTGAATCCAAATTCAATACTAGTGATGTATAACGCTCCATATCACAGCCGAAAAGTGGAGCACTACATGGCGAAAAGCAACAATTTAGGAATGTTTGACACAAAAAAAATTAACTTACCATGAAAAACAACGACGACGCAAGCCTCGAGGACTTACGATGAATCAGTCAAAGACCAAAATCATGTCTAACAGCACCAAACGCAAAATACATGTTGGAGGTGGGGAGATTCAGTTAGTCAAATACAGTTGCCAATATTGCCATTTTCAACTCAAATGTCAAATAGGTTGTTGAAAATTGACATTTGAGTTGAAAATGGCAATATTGGCGTTTGGTGCTCAACCTATTTTTTAGTTTAATACGTATAATCATACGATTATAACGAATTATTTGCGCAAACCACCCTCCGCAAGCAATGTTGAGGAAATTGATAGACAGGTTGTTTCAATGATAACAAAAGGTCACCACGCTTAACGTATAGTAGAAGAACCAGAATTTAAAAACTGTTATCAACTAGGTTGTTCGTAATTTGAAGAGCGGCACACACCTAGCACCAACCTAGCGGTACTTATTAGCACCACCGATAGAGAGTGGTATATCCAAAACAAAATAACTTGCAATGTCACTAACATGACAAGTGCTATGACGATAGGTGAATGGTGATCCATATGCTGCTTTGCTCATTCAATTTAAAAGATATACTTATTGGCAACACTATCGCTAAAGTAAAATCCATTGTGGAATATTTGAGAAGAAATTCGATTGGATTAACTAAGCTTCAAGACATCGAAAAGCAGATGGGGCTGCCTTTATTAAAGCTTAAGCAAGAGTGTCCCACAAGATGAAACTCATGCTTTGATATGCTCGACCGAATGATAATCACGGGAATGGCATATTGTAGAAGAAGTGGTTCCAATCCTGGAACCATTTTATGAGATAACAAAAGAAATAGGCACCGAAAAACACGTGACACTATCCGAAGTTTAAATTTTCACAAATATGATGATGAAACATGTATCCAGTTGCCAAGCTATTCCATCTCAATACAACGAAGTAAATACTTTAGTGGCGAGCTTAGGTTTTAGTGTACATTCAAGATTCGACACTTTTGAATACACGAACTTATACGCAGAAGCCACCATATTGGATCAAAAATTAAAAAAAAGGATTTCATTCGCATGACAATTATACAAGCTCTTGCGACTTTGCGAGCCATTGAAGCGACGGATTTGTCTGTTAAGACTCTCGCAAGAAGACCCCGTTGAGGGAAGAAATCTTGCCGAGGAAATAATATCCACCCAACCAGCTACATCTCAAAGAAGCATTTGAGATGAATTTGACAAGGAGACTTCAAGAGTGGTACGGTCAATAAATCAAACCACTGCTGCACTACGGTAATTCGATAAATATATAGGCGAAAATATTATTGGCTGCAAAGAGGACGCATTGCAATGGTGGGCCAGCCGCAAAGATATATCGAGGGTTTTCTCGAGCGCTGGTCAAGTGTTAAACCAGCGAAGGACGTTGCTGAAACCAGAAAGAAACAGAAGTTTTCTGCACAATTATTTCGGCAGCGAATTATAAACATGTTTCACAATCGTATATACCTACACAACGATTTTGTATATGTTTATGTACTAGGAAATCCAGAATAATTCAAAAAAACAAACAGAAAAAAATGTCATCATCATCATCAGCCTTTATCAGTCCAGTACGTAGTACGTAGGCCGATCCTTACAGTAATGACTCTATACAGTACCGAAGATCAATGTCAGTACCTACGTACTAAAATAATAATAAATAAATAAATAATAATGCTGGACATTTCACACAGCATCATAATAGTTTAGTACAAACTACGAACATAGTTAAGGTCCACAATACAAGGCCAGTACACAGTTCAGGACGAGGAGAATCGAATTGAGAAGATTTACCCTAGTTTATGTAAATTTAGTTTTAGGTAGGTGCTTGTGAAGTAAGTTACCAATTTCCAGACAGTGCATCCATTATAACAAACATACATGCTCTCAGTAGTACAATGACCCATTGGTTTCCACAACGTTATTTTTTATTTTGTCGCGTAAATCGAGATAAATACTCATTCAAACACGATTCTCAGTACGGGCTTACGATTACGCTTAGTAAAAGTGCAACAAATTCCCAAACATTTTAGTAGCCTATATGTCCAGCTCCACAATCTCTTGTATCCTCCAGTGAAAGTCCCATTTAAATTGGTTCAGCCGTTCCAGAGATTAGCTCGGACAAAGAGAAATACAGAAAGTACCTAGTGGCCTTAGTCATGTTTTGGTTCCAAAGGAATTTGATTGTCACGTATGCAACATATTGACAAAAATGTTGGACAAGACTGTGACTTTTGTTTGGAGAAAAAAGTTAGTGTAAGGACCGGATTTGAAATACATAAATAAAATACTTTAAAGTATGCACTCTCATTGAGCGAGCCACAATGGCTACTGGGTATCAGCAGCACAGATAGCGATATGGCGCGCCGGCCATTCACATTATTAGAGGAAGCCCGTATCAGTCCAGCATAGCGGCGCCGCGAGAGCGCAAGCCCCACGATGAATCTCCAACCAGTTCTGCTCGTCGCGATGACCATCATCCGTAAGTGACACCGTAAATCCTATCTAACCGTACCTTCTTCCTCCAAAACATGCGAAAATAATAGCGTACACGTACAAGCTTATAATTTTTAATGGGTCATATTCTAACGTAAATGTTGTCTCAAAATGATAATCAATTGCGACTCAAACGTATATTCTAAGTTTGCTCAAACTTTGTACGCTTGAGTCAGAATTTACGCTTCAGTCTTACTTTTAAGTTACAAATACTTATCTAAAACTTAGTTTTAAAGTTTAAACTTACTAGTCTGATGTTAAGACGCACGTATCCTGAAGTGAAGCGAAATACCTATAAATTTAACTTGGTATACCTAAGTAGACAGAACACGCTCTTCCGGCATAGCCGGGAACAACGCGAAACTTACATGCAGTTTAACTTTGTTTGAAAATGCATACTTATAATACATAATGAAATATCATTTTATATAGTAGGTACATAACATAGTTACATATTATTAGAGTGACGCTTCCTTCCTGTCTTGTAGCGAGCTTACACGAGCATCATATTTCTTCTAGTTCTTTTGATCTACTTTATAGGAACCACTAGGAATATACATACGTATGTATGTACGAGTATATTCCTACTGGTTAAGTGAACAAGGAACTACTCAACAACAAAACATCCTTCATTTAGCAGAAACCTAGAACCGACATAATAATAACAAGCTTTCTGTTTAATTTTATCGCAAAAAATATGGTATATTCCACTCCCTATTATCAAGACATAGTAGATAGTTTATTGTTGATCTCGAGTTTTGTTTACCAGTACGTATGAGAGTTACAGACAATTCACAAGAACCTACAAATAAAGAAGAGATGCATTTTAACATGTAATCAGACAGAAGCTATCAATGTGTTGTACCTATATAAAAATATTTTAGTTTTGCTTTAGTTTATATATAAACATTTAAATACCTCAAGTAGTGCAGACATTCTCACATTTAAATCTAATACACATGTCCGACACATTAAACTGATATGATTGATCCTACTATAGACAAAATTACCCGTGCGAAGCCGCGTAGTGGATAAATTTGAAACCTGTGGCATGATAAACGTGAGATATCCCGTGCATGAGAAACTAGAAATTTTGTAGATTGTGAAAGCATTACGCTTCATGTTTACGTTATTTGTGGGTCGTTTGTCCAAAAAGCCATCATTACACATTTGCATTAATTGACGTGATTCGTATGAAGACAGACAGAGTGGGTAAATTATAATCGTAGAAATAACTGCGTCTCTATCGTACTTGAATTATGTTTAATTCGACAACTTACCATAGTGTAAGTCTACAAGGACAAACTGCTATGTTGTGGTGTGCATGTTAAATAAGACATTATCGACAAAAAATCTCGTTTCTCGTGCACATGAGTTATGTTAGCCTTGCTGGAAAACAAGTAAAATCTAAAAAATGAAGTAGTCAAGTTTAGTCAAGACCATGAGCGATTCTATAATAGATTTGACTACACTGGAATTAAATATCTCACCAATTCAATAAAATGAAACGAAACGACCAGCTAAAAAACACATTTCAAATGAAACATTCACAAACACAAGGCAGGCACTCACTTTTATTCAAAAATGTCTTTAACATTTTAAATGAAAGTGAGCCTTACTTAGATCATCATTTTTTCCGCACTGTTTTAAGATAATTGCATACGCAACGGGATTTTTCTCGTTTACCCACCTGTTCTGTCAGAACTACTGGGATTTTTTTTACTATTAGTTGAGCGCACTGTCTACCCACTAAAGTAGGTATCTACTGTGCTCATTACATGTAATCGTGCCATAGCTATGCCAGGACGGAAGCGTTTCTAGATAAAGGCAAACAAAAGTGTAGGCAACATTGCAAATAGCTGAACTAAATCATAATCGAGCGAGATCTGAGTTCGGGGCGGACTAGGTACTAGTTGTACCTAGTCCGCCCAAACTCAGGTCTCGCGATTTCGACATGCTTTAGTCCGGTCTTACAATAATTCGCATAATGCTGAAAATCGAAACGAATGTTGGGGATACCCTTAAGTACCCTATTGTGAAAAGTCCCCAAAAATAAAAAGTGGTCCTTGTATAACCAAAATAAGAATACCATCAGCGGGCTGCAATCTGAGGTAGCGATGCTTCAGTGGACAGGTCGCCTGAGATGTCCAAAGTCAACATTCACCGAGGAGGTCAAACGTGTCGCCCGCATCGCTCGTGTCAGCGTTATTGCATACTTCGCCATGCGCGCCAGACACCGATGCCGCCAGTACGCCACGCCGTGCCTTCCCCGAAGTTTATTTTATGTATGTTAGATTGAGGTATATATTTTATAATATGGACTGTAGTTTTAAGTTTTTAACATCTTGCACGTTTATCTAATGTTGCCTGAAATAAATGATTTTATTTTACTCGTATAACCACAGGCAAAACTAGCAAACCTGGAAAAACTTTTTTTGCAGATGATGGAGACTTTTCACAGTTCATATTTTATAATGATGACTTCAAAATTCGTACCAATTTTCAGCTTTTTGCGAATTAATGTAACCTGACCCCTATATTTTGAGCTAATTCGACCGGACGTACCTACCTACATGTACACTTCGTCCAACATATCTAGACATTCGTGAAGATAGCCGTTTTTCTGCGCAGTGATACAAAATTGTGTTCTACGCAGATAAACGGCAAACTTAACGAATGCCTAGATCTGTTGGATGAAGTGTAACCACCACTTAGTACTTACCATTTAGTATTCCATGATTATGACAGATTGGTTTGTACAAAAAAA
Organism: Epirrhoe alternata; assembly: GCA_963565295.1. NCBI lineage: Eukaryota > Metazoa > Arthropoda > Insecta > Lepidoptera > Geometridae > Epirrhoe > Epirrhoe alternata. The sequence goes on from OY751375.1 coordinate 10,946,530, forward strand.
AACCAAATTTATCTTATGCCTCCAACCTACGGGTGCATAACGTGTTGTTGCTATGCTCCGAACACCCAATACATCATTAACGAGAAATGTATGTTAGTTACCTGCTTGAAATTTTGATAATCTAAAGCCGGGTCCGCAACGCCGTGTTTTCGTGTTTTTTAACATAATAACATGTCTTTAGGGGCGTGGCCTAAACAAAAACCACAACATGTTTTCCGAGACGAATGGATAACATCCCCCGCATTCACCTGCGGGGAGGGGAAGTGTCCTGTGTTGAAGATGTCAACGTCAAATGTGACAATCTTGTTTGATGTGGAACTCGATCTGGAAGTGTTTTGGTATTTTTATTTTAGAATTTAGACTGTGGAAATGGAGTGAACTAAAGAAAAAAACTAAATCAACTATTGATAAAACAGTTTCCACGTCTTCTTCGTCGGAATTCATTTTTGAAATGAAACATAAACAATAACAAAAATTACGCGCAAAGGGCGAGTGGTTTATTTTATAACTTGTTTTGAAAACATGTTTTGTTAAAAAATTGGCGCTGCGGACTCGGCTTATGGTGAACTGTGAAGTAAATTTTGACATTTCGTTCGAATCCGAAATGGCGGCGTTTATCATATTTTTTGAGAGTACATGATGTGTCGACATTTCTTTAATTAATCGTGTTATGCGAAATTGACAAGCAATTCAAAAACTGCTAACAAATAAGATTTTATGATAACCCCCCAAAATGTTATTGTATTATAGTAAGTGCGTGGGCGTGTGAGCCGGGCCAGTACCAAAGAGGTTGCAATATTATCGGCGCCAGCTGCAAGTGCGGCACGGACTGCAATACCGAGTACATGTACAAGACACGATGGGCTTGTCGTAATGCTTTGAGAGGTAACTCATAATTGCATAACTACAAGTATACCTTTTTCACCTTAAGGGTAAGTTCAGATGAACGCACGACGACGCGCGCTACCGCGCGATTCACTTGTTCAGATGGCGGCGGCTTGCGCGCGACAGTCTAGCGTGAACATTCAGTGAGAATGGACGTGGAGGAGGCAATTTGCTTGTGGGTTTATACCGCAAACTACCGACGTTGCCGTCGAAAGCAAAGACGATACTGGGTGCACCCTATTTTAAGTCAAAGACTTTCTTTAAGCCTGTTGTGACTTTATATCCCACACTAAGACTACACGAAGATCGATTTGTCAACAATTTTAATTTTGTCAACTTTTTTCAATTTCGTGTATTAGTAAATCCATTGATGTCGTCCTCCATTTTTTTCGTCGCTCCTTGCGTCCGTCCGCCTCAAACCGCGCGGGTCAACTGAACAGAGCGATACAGGAGTGTAAATCTTAAACCGCGCGGTCATGTACACAACAACATTGATTTGTTACAATATTTAACCGTCGTCGCGCGTTCATCTGAACTTAGCCTTATTGCGGTAAAAAATAACCTTTGGATTTAGTAAATAATGAAATAGACATACATCCTGTGAGCTTATCGATTTCTTGATGATAATAAAATTTAATCGAAGGAGAGAGATGTTTGGAAAGAATTGGGGGAGACCTTTGCCCAGCAGTGGGACAGTACAAGTAGAATAAAAAAAATATTTTGAAATTAATGTGAAATCTGGATGCGAGCAAAAAAAATGTTGACTAATGAAATGCTAAACGGTTCCAGCGGTAACAGTGGCGGTTCCCGCCCCACCCGAGCGCAGTTCTAATGTATGCTCGAACACACCGTGCTTGCGGGGCACCTGCATCCAGACCACAAATGATATCGGCTTTACCTGCAAGTGCGAGGGTACCGGCTTCTACGGACAGCGTTGTGAAAAAGGTAACTGGAAAGCTTAAATGAAAATTTGAATTTAGAGATTTTATGGATCTTCTTGTGAGAAAACCATGGTAGGACAGGCAACATAATGATGGCAAAAAAAATGTAAGAATAACATTTTGTAGGTACAGTTGTTCTATATCACAAAGGCATCTATCTGCCTTCTGTCTTAATTCGGTCGTAACTGTGTCGAGATTTGCTGCGTAACCAGTACGTAACGCTCACTCGTCCATGCAGCCTTCGAGCTTACGCACACAGAAACTACGTGCATACTGCATGTGCATATACATAAGTACACACACAACCTGCATTCGTTTCTACAAATTCGCCGATGATAGACGAATGCCGACGGTCACGAACGTGTAGAGGGCCTCATCACCTGTATTCGTCTATTCAAATAATAGTTCGGCGAGTGTGTTTAAATACAAAAACTGTATTTACCGCCCAAAATGTCATATTTTGATGAGAACGATCATTAAATGTCAGAGGATAAGACCAATTTATAAATGTACTTTGAAATCTTCGCAAGTACTTACCGATATTTTTAAAATGATGATAATATAATATAATAATAAAATATAATAAAAAAAACAACAGATAGTAAATTTTTCTAAGCCCTTGCTTGCTGAACTGAGTAAGGACTACCTTGTACAATTAGGCAAGGCCTTAAAAAAACCTGAAATAAATAAATTTCTTTTCCAGCATGTTCGTCTATGCAGATACGAGGCATGGTCTTCCCGCACGAGTGTGTCGTTATTTAAATAAGCTTAACTTTATATATACTATATTAAATTAATTTAAATAAAATAAGTATCACAATACACTCCTATATTTTTGCGTCGTATTTAAACCTATTTACCCCATTACAGATATAATAGGTACACACAATAATTTCTTCAAACTGTTTGAATAAAAACTCAATGATTAAAGTTCGCAGAATGTTTTATTATTACTGCCATCTTTAATCATTAGTACTTTTTTTTTTATTTCTGTTAGTTGTCTGATCAGATATAAGTTCAGATGTTATAAACTTATCAGATAACTAATAAACGTAAGGGATACGTAACGTGAGATGTTTATTAGATTGGCTAGTCTTGCAAACTCTAATTAAATAATATATTATTAGAGACTAAACTTGAATAAATTCGAACTGATGAATTACTAAAAAGTCAAACCATAACAAGACTCACGAAAGTAGCAATTTATACAAACATGCTACACCGTTCGTCAACCAACTGATTCACAGTAGTTCACAGGCTTTATAAAAGATCAGGCCTTATTCATTATTTTTAATTATTTCCATCCATTTTTATAGCGACAACAATGGTGTTATATATAAGGAACCCCTTAATTTTATTTTTTTTGTTTTTTCGTATTTTGTTATAGCATCAACAGAAATACTAGAAATAATATATCATCTGTGAAAATTTCAACTGTCTATCACGGTTCATGAGATACAGCCTGGTGACAGACGGACAGATATACAGGCAGACAGCGAAGATAGTAATAAGGTCCCGTTTTACCCTTTGAGTACGGAACCCTAAAAACCTGTCCATCCAAATGAACACGAGTTTTGATTCATTAAAGACATCGTAGGAGAAGAATACCATAGCAACATGCTTTTACATTTTTGCTAGAAGATTGATACAGCGCAGGGCTCTGTATAAATCTTCCAGTATATAATTAGCGAGACGCTGTTGTGCGTGAGACATTATTGAGATGGAATACTCATGCCCAGCACCTAATCCAAGATGGATTTATTGGCCATATCAACAGGAAAGACTTGAACAATGACAATGTCTTAAATCATAATTATTAAAACCCACTAATATAAGAGAGTCGAAAGTTAGTGAGTTTGTTTATATGTTTGTAATAAGGATCAGGCTCAAACGACGAAACAGGTAAGGATGAAATTTGGTAAGGTGAAAGGTATAATAGCATAAAGGCCACGAAAAACAACGGGAATATTGCATATAAACTTAAGCAGTACTCTGTTGAGGTGAGAGGTATAATAGCATAAAGGCTACTTTTTATCCCGAAAAACTTTCCTGAGAACCAAAAAGTATGTAAAAGGACAACGGGAATATTGCTTAGAAACTTTAGCAGTACTCTGTTGAGGTGAGAGGTATAATAGCATAAAGGCTACTTTTTATCCCGAAAAACTTTCCTGAGAACCAAAAATTATGTAAAAGGACAACGGGAATATTGCTTAGAAACTTTAGCAGTACTCTGTTGAGGTGAGAGGTATTGTTACGTGCTGGGGTTCGTCGATTCTGAAGATAAACACTAGGTATAACTTTCGAAACTTTATTACACACTGATTTACTCAAAACACACTTTAAAGTTATGAACAGTCGCACTGAATAACACTGGTCACTATTCACTTTGTTATATCACAAGTTGACTCACTCGTAATTCACAATGAACTGATTTGCGACGCGCAAATCGCCCGTTTATATACCCCACAGAAACGCCTAGAACATTCACCGTGGGAACTCTCTACAAATAAACAGGAAGCTTCTATAAATAAACAACAACACGTGACAAGCGACCTTGAACCTTATACACTTGTAATAAGGTCGCTTGTCAGTAGCGCCCAACAAATATGAACCTTAAGTCCTGGTATTACGATCCAATTGTTAATTCGGTATGTCTAAGCGAGAATGTTCGTAGAATCTATCCTGCGCGCGAGTCTTCCAGAATGTTCGAGTGCTTGTTCGTTACACTGCCCCCTCCTTAGACATGCTCGTCCCGAGCATCACCGTTGCTACCACCGGGCGATGTGTACCACCTTGGATGAGGCACATATCCAGTCCGCAATTTCGGAGATCTTCCTCTTCGACAACCTGGAGTTTGTAACCAGTCCGACGCACCTTCCTTGAAACCACTTGTGTCCAAACCTCGGTCGCATCTGACTCCTATGTTCCTGCCAGACTGCAACCAGCTTTCCTTCTGAGCCTTCTTCATTGCATCGTCCCTCCAGGACTCCAAAGGTTTCGCATACTTCCACGTCGTATCCCCCGACTCCTGCTTGACGAAGTGTCCATCAGCCTCATAGCGAGGTCTCCACGAGATTGCGCCTGCATTGCCGTAGGCCTTCGCGCTACGGTGTGGTTTGAAGTGGTAGTTCTTGAATTGCTCGTTTCCCTTGTCTTGAGCATCCGTCCAAGCCTCGTACGCCTTGGTCAGCTGCTTCAGACGTTCCGCCAATTTCTCGAGTCTAGCCATGTGCGAGTCTTTCTGCGGACAATTAAGTTGCAGGTGGCCTTTTTCCCCACAGGAGTAACATCTGGGTCCATATCCTCGTCCGCGCAATGGTGGTACTACGACCTCTCTAAGTCGATGAACGCGATGGTCCTGTCTCACTGCCTCTACTTCCAATGCATGGGCTAAGGCGTCCTTGAGTGTTTCATGGTGCCCAAGTCTCACAGCAGCCCTGACTTCAAGGTCATGAATCCCGTCGATAAATGTTTGCACTAGGTTCCCATTAATGAGCGCAGGTACAGACCGATATGCTTTTCGGACCAGCTTTTCGACTTCCAGGGCCCATTGTTGTAGGTTTTCACCATTGCGTTGTACACGATCCTTAAGTTGTGCACGAAACACGTGCTCCAGGTGGGCGTCACCATATCTAGCTTCCAATGCCTCAAGTAGTTGTTCATAAGTCACTTCTTGCCCGAGAGCTTCTAGAACAGTCAAAGCCTGATCTCGAAGGCCTAAGGTGAGTGCAGTCATAGCTTGAGCCTTATTCCATCCGTTCGCCTTCATCACGGCCTCAAACTGTATCTTGTAGGCCGACCACGAAGATGTCCCGTCGAATGGTGGCACCTTGAATCCACGTATTGAAGGTGCGGCAGCTGTAGAAGTTACAGCCCCGTCTCCATCTTTGAGGTTACCTAAAGCCTTCTTCACATCAGCAACCTGAGTTTTCACCTCATCAATCCGAGTTTCAGCTTCAGTGAGGCGTTGTCCATGTTGATGAACTTGATCCTTCATCATCTTGAGCTCCTTGTTGAACGTCGCGTGGAGATCTTTCATGAGGATCATCTGTTCCTCCTGTCGGCTGGCCTGCTCCTTTTTGTCGCGCTGTAACTGTTCTTCTAAGCGACGGGCCTGTTCCTCCTGCCGACGGGCCTGTTCCTCCTGCCGACGGGCCTGTTCCTCCTGTCGGCTGGCCTGCTCCTCTTTGTCGCGCTGTAGTTGTTCTTCTAAGCGACGGGCCTGTTCCTCCTGTCGGCGGGCCTGCTCCTCTTTGTCGCGCTGTAGTTGTTCTTGTAAGCGACGCGACTGCTCTTGAAGCATCGCCATCAAGGCTGCAAAGTCTGGAGCTGCAGGCACTGAAGTCGCGGTGGAAGGGCCGGCTTCCATTGCTATCAGCTGACCACCCGACGATTGCTGCGAAGTATCTCCAAATCGTCTCTGATCCGTCTCTTGCTGACGCTGACTCCTAGTACGGATACCTTCCGTGTCCTCCTTTGGTAGAATCGGCATGATTTATCGCACTTCTGACACCAATTGTTACGTGCTGGGGTTCGTCGATTCTGAAGATAAACACTAGGTATAACTTTCGAAACTTTATTACACACTGATTTACTCAAAACACACTTTAAAGTTATGAACAGTCGCACTGAATAACACTGGTCACTATTCACTTTGTTATATCACAAGTTGACTCACTCGTAATTTACAATGAACTGATTTGCGACGCGCAAATCGCCCGTTTATATACCCCACAGAAACGCCTAGAACATTCACCGTGGGAACCCTCTACAAATAAACAGGAAGCTTCTATAAATAAACAACAACACGTGACAAGCGACCTTGAACCTTATACACTTGTAATAAGGTCGCTTGTCAGTAGCGCCCAACAAATATGAACCTTAAGTCCTGGTATTACGATCCAATTGTTAATTCGGTATGTCTAAGCGAGAATGTTCGTAGAATCTATCCTGCGCGCGAGTCTTCCAGAATGTTCGAGTGCTTGTTCGTTACAGTATAATAGCATAAAGGCTACTTTTTATCCCGAAAAACTTTCCTGAGAACCAAAAAGTATGTAAAAGGACAACGGGAATATTGCTTAGAAACTTTAGCAGTACTCTGTTGAGGTGAGAGGTATAATAGCATAAAGGCTACTTTTTATCCCGAAAAACTTTCCTGAGAACCAAAAATTATGTAAAAGGGCAACGGGAATATTGCATATAAACTTTAGCAGTACTCTGTTTGTCACAAAGACAACTGCTCTAAGGTTGCCATGACAACCAATAACTTATGACATTTCAAAATGCCGATGTCATGTCGTTCAACTATTATACTTTGAACATTTTTTATTATGATACAGGACTATTAAATAGTCAGATATCTTAATAAAAATGTGGGGTTGTGATGTCTAATTATGTTTTTATTTTTTTCCTTTGTTCGAAGAAAAAAATAAAAACTTATTTATGCACACTTATTTTTTATTTTTTCAAAACTACCCAACCTCTTACATAAGCCCGGTTTCTATATTCAACGGACATTCGTAGGTAAGAGATAAGACTCGTTTTTACATACACATTTTGACAGCTAACTTACCGCCGATTTCTAGCTGGAAACTTTTGTATGTGGAAATGAGTCGTAGCTCTTACCTACGACCGTCCGTTGAATATAGAAACCGGGGATTAGAGGATAGGAGGATGTATGTATTTACAAACAACATTATAACTAGTATATCCGTCATCTAGTACCACTCGCTCTGCTTACATAAGGGCTAGATGATGCTGTGGCATTATTTATATTATTATTTTATTATTATTATTTACGTGCCGACTGGACACTATTAGCACGGGAGAGGGACGAATGGAGGGAATGGGGGGAGGCCTTTGCCCAGCAGTGGGACATGGAGGGCTAATATAATAAATAATATTAATAATACATGTGGTGTAAAGTTATGACAGGTATTACCGAATAATAACCATACTATTTCTTAGTACACACCGGTCATTACTATATACCACGTTTATTAGTAAGGCCGGGCCGTTAGACTGAAAGCGTTTTTTTATTTCGATTTGTAACAATACACACTATGGTAATTTTGAATATCATAAACATTTACTTACTTATTTAATAAATAATAGACATATCTGATGTATCGTGACTTTGTAGTCACGGTACATCAGATCTTGTTATTGTTAACAAGATTTACATATAATTACAGTACGTTCAACGGATCTCGGCATTCGTGAAGTTAGTGGCAGAGAGGGAGAGAGAGAGAGCAAAACCAGAAAGAGAAATTAATTTTCAAGGTGGAATCACAAGACTCCAAAAAATCATCAAAGACCTTATGCTACCAGGTGGCGTAAGACTGAGACTAACAGAAGTCTACTAATCGAAGAACCTGAAATCAGAGCTAAAAGAATAGATTTCCTCATAAAATAAAAAATACAAAGGAAATCGACTGATTGTTTACACAGTGTGCATTCTACACATACAAAACCAAAAGCATAGAACGATGGGTCGCAGGATGGCTTACAAAACTCACGTTTCAAAGGAGAAGCTCCATTGTACACGCTGATTCTGAGGATGGATTGATTTCAAACGTACTTCTTATATTTAAATCTGAGCAAAATTAGGTGACTACCATAACGATATGAATTTCACGATGTATTCCCAACGACCCCATTGGTTTCTGTAGTGGGGCGCCGTTGGGATTTTTACTTGGGCGGTGGGGTCGTTGGAAATATATAAATTTCACCAACTTTGAAAAATTGTTGATATTACAATTGATCCCAAAATTGTTGATATTACAATTGATCCCAAAATTGAAACCAAATTCTGTGGTAGTACCTAATAGACAACGCACCTTGCCACAAAGACTTGGCGAAGCAACAAAATTTCCTTAAAACTTTACTGTGTCGGCAGTCCCTTTTTTTCTGATAGTCCTCCTAACATCGTATGATGTGCCAATTTAAAGTTTACTGGATATCACATCCCGATTCTCTAAAAATAGCCTGAAAAGCTTTGGGCGCGACTGTACATGCGCGAACTCGCACCCCCAACTTTACGAATGCCTAGATCCGTTGAACATACTGTTTTCTGTTTACTGTTGAACTCAATAAACTCATGATTTCTTATGCATCTTTTAACAACAGGTAACTTATCAGATGCATTATATACGATACTTATTTTGACGACCTCTGTGGCGCAGTGGGTGAAAGCCCGCTTGGGACGCAGAAGGTTGCGGGTTCGATCCCCGCGGCGGGATAAATGTTTGTATGATCTGCAAATATTTATCTCGGGTCTGGCTGTTTCTATGTATAATATGTATGTATTTACAAACAAAAAGTATATAAGTAGTATATCAATTATCTGGTTCTAAGCTTTGCTTAGTTTGGGGCTAGATGATGCTGTGTGAAATGTCCAGCATTATTTATTATTTATTTATTTATTATCTCAAAGTTTTTAGTTGGTTTGAAGGTCAATCGATACCAACATAGTGACTTTTTGTAGAGATGTTCTATTATTTTTCATTGATTTGCTTGATATTAAAATCTGATTCGTATTTGTTGACTACAACCAACATACCCAATCGAACTAACTCAAGAATGCAATCGTTTCTCTCAATAAATAATTGAATGCGCTATACAATGCAACTCTTTCGACGATCTCACTGCTGTGTATCAGTTGCTTGGCTCGGCGTGTTTAGTCGTAGAGATGTCTCCAGGGATTTCAGTGAAGGCGTTATGCTTGAACCCAGATCTTCTACAACGCTAGCCAAATATGCTAAAAACAGAAACATTATTGAAACATATTTTCTAGCTTGGACGCCTTACCATAAAACGTGACATAAAGTTATTTCTCGGAATAAACCAGGAGTAACCATACATTTTGACAGTTACACTCATGAATAACTTTATATCAGGTTTATTAGTAGGCGCTTAGGAGTTTAAGAGCCGGCTTTATAATATTCAAGATCCTATTGAAATTGAAAACTCGGCAACAACTTAGGAAATAAAATAACATTAAAGGCACTTAAACAGCCAATTACAACTTCGAAATCTCCTTAAGAATTGTGAATGGTCAATCAAACAATCACAAGACCCCTCTCCACTCAACTCAGCTCAGTGTAAACGCACCCAAGTCATCCCACTCATATCGACGACCTCTGTAGCGCAGTGGGCGATGTTCCGCTTGCGACGCAGAAAGTTGCGGGTTCGATCCCCACTGCGGGACAAATGTTTGTACGATCTACAAGTATTTGTTTTGGGTCTGGGTTTTTTTATGTATTATATGTATGTATTTACAAACAAAGAGTATTTAAGTAGTATATCAGTAATGTACGAGTAGTACCCATAACACAAGCATACTTTGGGGCTAGATAATGTGTGAAAAGTCCAGCATTATTTATTTTTATAATAAAGCTGAAATAAATAAATAATGCTGGACATTTCACACAGCATCATCTAGCCCCAAACTAAGCAAAGCTTGTACTATGGGAACCAGATAACTGATATACTACTTAAATACTTTTTGTTTGTAAATACATACATATTATACATAGAAACACCCAGACCCGAAATAAATATTTGCAGACAATAAATCATACAAACATTTATGCCGCAGCGGGGATCGAACCCGCAACCTTCTGCGTCCCAAGCGGACTTTCACCCACTGCGTCACAGAGGTGAAGGTTTGTGAGTTTGTTTTAATGTTTGTGTTTCAAACCGATTTGGATGAAACTTGGAATAGGCGTAGATAGTGACCTGGAATAGCATAAAGGCTACTCAAATTGTTGGTACCACGCGGGCGGAGCCGTGCGCATAAGCTAGTACTTACATATATCAGTGAGGCACCGCTTTGAACCAAGCTCGTCCATGTTTTTGATGCTCAATATCTTCTCAGCGTAGATGTTGCATGTGTGTTCACAGACCTGAATAGCGATTAATCATTATCAGTCCTAGAATAGCCATGTGAGATACCTAGATATGTTGTATCACTGACTATAAAGTTTGTCCGATCACTCAAAGATCAGACTATCAGAGAATGCAATACAAAGAAAGCTTTTCTTCGATTACAAAGTAAACAACAGTGAATGTTACTGGCTGAATAGATAATGATACATAGAATCAACTTACGTCTGTAAGGAACTGCCAAGGCGCTTGTTTCTCAGACAGATGCAATTCCAAGTGTTGCGGCAACGTCATTAGGTATTGACCTATCTAGAACATCACATACATACAATCACAATAATTTCTGGCTGCATAAGTATTATTTGAAAATGGGTTTAATAACGGGTATCTAATTTTTATTTACTGGAAGTTCAGTGAAACATCTCCTGACTCATCAGATTAGCGTGTCATAATTTTGCAATGTAATATTGCAATAAGCGTTTTCACTGAGACGGAGCGGTAACTGGCAAAGTTCTTTATTGTAACTTCAGCTCAGTTGGAAACAGGTAATGGGTCAAATCTTATTGACATGGGCACAATAAAGTTACCTCGGTTATATACTCCTGTGGAGACAGAGCGAAGTCCGGCAAGTCAGTGGTAAGGGCGTCGTTGTTGCTCCACACAGGGAGTTGCGCGATTTTCTCTGAAATTAACATAACTTTGAGATGAGTCCTTTTCTACAAGAATAGCATTTACACACAAGTACGCGTTGAGCGTAGCTCTGATTAATCCTTCGACATCCAAGTACCTTGAATAATTATGTATGAATGACTATGAGATGAGACTATTTTGTTTGTTAACCGATTTCGAAAAAAGGAGGAGGTTCTATGTTCGGCTGTATACGTATATAGATAATAAATAATGCTGGACGTCACACAGCATCATCTAGCCCCATAACCATAAGGTTATGGGTACTAGATGACTCATATACTACTCATATACTTTTTGTTTTTAAAAATATACATTTATTACACCCAGGCCCGAGACAAATATTCGTAGATCATATAAACATTGGTCCCGCCGCGGGAATCGAATCCACGACTTTCTGCGTCGCAGGCAGGCACTGCGCTAAAGAGGTCGTCATGTGTATACAGGGTGGTTTTTTGAGATGGGCGATGATGGCCAAGTCCGAAACCACGAGAGTTCGAGAAAAGTTGTGAAGGGAGTCATGCCCTCGGTTTATATAAAAAAAAAATAAGTGCATATTTAGTATTTTTCTAAATCTTTTACCTATGACAGAAATCAACCTGAATGATTCCTGTATATTGGGGTGGAATTATGGGTTTTGATATTGATAAGGATTCTTTGCAAATAAATGTATAAGACTGAAAGGAATTTACCTAGTTGCGAGTCTACTGGCTGGCGAAGGATGGCTCGAGCTAACGTCTGCAGTTGATCACGCACGCGACGAAGGCTCGCTATTGAGGGCGAAGTTTCCCTCGTCTCCACTCGGCTTGGCTCACTTTCCAATAACATCAGCATATCCTCTAGAGGCGGCACGCTTTTCGATACTGGAACTATGTATTCAGGGTCAGAAGAATGAAAGCTAGGTCTAAAATTATGTCTATTGCTTTGGTTCTTCATGGTTATTGGTCGCGAAGTACTTTGTTAAGGAGTTTGTTTAATTGTAATTTATCAGCATCTAAACTTACTTTGACGCGCCTCAATTCTCTTTGACTGGCTCCCCACTGGAGCTTGACTTTTAGTTTTAAGATGGATCACCTAAATTTGTTGTTCTGATTCTTCACGTATTGGTCGCGAAAGAACAGGAGTAAAATTAGTTCTAAGACTATTCTAAGTGATCCCAGCGGTTCTACTGAATAAATGCTTTTTTTACTTTCTTTGAAGGAACATGAAATCAACTCCTACGACTATTTTTGTGATTTCATTGGTCGTACTGAATAAATACATTGTTAAGGAGTTAACTTATCCTTCTAGACTGCCTATTATTGTATAACAATGACCTTCTTTCTTTGATACTATTCCCGATTTATTTTTAAACATCGCTTTTAAATTTCTCCCTGCCTTCTGAATTAGCCGTAGTTCCCTAGTAACTTCCGTGTAAAGGTGAATCAAACATAAAAGTACTCTTTCCGTGCCCCAGCAATAAATTCAGTTTTTCATCTAAAAATATGGTTGTTTCATGGTAGTTTCATAATTTTAAATAGTTTGGTGCAATTTTTATGATTTTATTATGGTAGCTCACTGGAACTTAAGCTCTCTCCAAACAAAAAAATTTCTCTGGCTGCATATATTTCTTGTATCATCTTTTTGTATTACCTTCGGCGTCAGACCGCAGCGTGTGTAAAAGTGCGGCGGCGGCGGCTTGCAAAGCTAATGCGGCGGGGAATGTATCTGATAGCACGCCCGCCGCCTGACCCGCAGACACTGACGCAAGAAACCCGCTCTCCACACGCCGGCTGTGCGCACTTATATGCGTACAGAACGCTTTCATCAAACACTGGAATTTGGAGCAGGGTTACTTATTACCTTTTGTCCAGCCGAACCAATAGGGTGCGGTAATCACAATGTCTTTCTGAAGTTGGCTGCAAGTAGCTGCGCAAAACCTATTTTTGATGACTCTTATTAGATGAAGACAGCATTGTATAGCTGCCTCGCTCACTCGCATATGTTTGTTGCATGCATAAACCTGCGCAATCGTTTAGTGCAGATAACTTCCGAGAGCTGAAGATCCGTTGTGACTACTGTACAGAACATTTAACGGATCTAGACATTCGTGAAGTCAATCAGGCTATTTCAATTGATGGTACCACCCGAGCGAAATCGCGGGTTGATGCTAATTCCTAATAAAACCATGTGTTACCTCAACGGCTGGCGTATGGTAAGAATAGATAGCGTCGCCGGCAATCTTCTTCCCTCGGGCAAGTGCATTCGCTAACCACTCTTCACTGCGCTCGGCCAGACCGACCAAACCCCGCGCATGCTCCAAGATATCCTCCTGTGGAATTATCACTAGGTTAAGCTTCGGATCCGTACCTTGCGCGTCATCAACGCGACATTAGACTAGAAATCGCGTTACTGTTTTTATTCATCGCTTTCTCTTTCAACCATAATGCTAGAAAATATATTATTACTTAGAAAAACGTAGGTCCGCCGCCTATTTCAGGTAATTTCAGGCTTCTGATGTAGCTTGCTTTGTAATTTTTGATAGGTCATACTAAATTATTTTTTAAGTATATTTGGACACTCGGTGACTCAAGGTTTTAACACACGAGGTTTCCCGTCACCAGAATTGGCATTTGAAATACGAAATCACTTATCATAGTAATTCCCTAGTGTTTACCTGTTTTATTATAGGATCATTAAGGTGTTGGAGTAGCAACTGACTCTGGAACTCTGTGTATTTCGGTAAGAGCTCGCGTAGAGGCGTGTACGCCGCCCTTCCAAACTCGCGAACTGTTGGCGGGTACAAGTTTTCTGTAAAATAATGAACATGTTATTTATACCGTTTGAGCCTTAGGGCCAATGCACATTGAATTGGCAAGCGAAGCGACTTTTAGGTTTTGTGGCAAGCCATTATAAACCTTATCAGTAAAGGCACAAGATATAGAAACGCTTGTAGACTTAACGAGATTTTGAAAAGCCATCTAGCGGGAAGCGCCGGCGCGAGCGGTTCATTCTACAAGCGTTTCTATATCTTGTACCATTGTTCATAAGGTATATAATGGCTTGCTATAAAACTAAAAGTCGCGCGCTTGCCAATTCAATGTAGCTTGACCCTTTTTAGTGAGTGAGTAATGCTGTCTTTCAAATCGAGGGTTGTGGGTTCCGGCCGTGTCAATAGATTTTTTTCGTTTCTGACTTATTTTGTATGTTTGTTTAGACAGTGAAAGTAGATTTAGGTAGTATAGATTTAGGGTCAACGCAACAACATCGTCTCGGTATTATTTACCGAAAAACTGTGTTATCACCGTTTTTCCTGATGAATGATCGTAAGTTTATGATAGTGTTTTGAGGATTAATGACTTTATTACTAGGTGCAAAGGGTCGGTTAAACTTAAATTTTCTTGTCACGCGGACGAAACTTAGCTTTGATTTTGTACGTCACGCTATATCTATTATATTCTTGATCGAAGGAAGGAAACTATCGTGCATGAGGAACCCAGTAAGTGTTATTCAATTTCAATGAGCTTGCAAGCAACCTGGCCAAGTATTGAATTTGTGTTAGAATGTAGGTAACTACTGATCTGATTCGGGGAATTCCTTATGAGTTACCTTTATTAGTTCGTGGTGCTTCTATGATTTTTCTGATGCTAGCTACAAATTCATCTATATCTCTTCGTAAGTCGACGAGCACGTTGATACCTTGCTCCGGTGAAGACACTAACTTCAAAGTCGCACTAGAAAGCTGAAATGAAATAATCACTTAGTTCAGACATTTAATTTTGTACATTTAAGAATTTTGAAACTCCTCGGAAACGTTGTCGAGATGACATCGATGCCTTTGAAGAAGATTGGTGGAATGTGGCAGAGGATAGATACCATTGGAGAAGTTTGGGGGAGCCCAGCAGTGGGACAAGACGGGTTGATTAAAAAAAAAAAAATTTTTGGTTTGTTTTGAATGAACACATGAATATAAAATAAAGCCTTTATTCCCAAATTCCATTAATTAATTTCTAACATAATATAATCACTTCGACGACCTGTGTGGCGCAGTGAGTGAAAGCCCGGAAATGTAAAAGCGGGAAAAATGTTTGTATGATCTGCAAATATTTATCTCGGGTCTGGGTGTTTCTAGAGTCCCGTTTCACCCTTTGGGTGCGGCACATTAAAAATTACGTCCTAACAAATGTGTAAAGTAAGCGTAAAATTACCTTGGTAGAAGATGGTTCCAGTGATAACAGCAAGTCAGTGTAAAGTCTCACAAGTTCCGCTAACGGCCTCTCTGACTTCAAGACGTTGGCTAGCCAATCGACCTGCCAATCACAAATAAAAACACAGTTATAAACATTTTAATAAACCGGAAAGTGTAAGGAATGAGCTATGAGCCGATCGAACAGTGGCGTTTCAATCCAATCCGATCAAGTTTTTTGTTTACGTTGCCAAGCTCCTTGATCAATGTATACCGCTCATCAGCCCCTTGTTCGCCCCGTAAGCAACGCGCTAGTGTAAGGAATGAGCTATGAGCCGATCGAACAGTGGCGTTTCAATCCAATCCGATCAAGTTTTTTGTTTACGTTGCCAAGCTCCTTGATCAATGTATACCGCTCATCAGCCCCTTGTTCGCCCCGTAAGCAACGCGCTTTACCCCTAGCTCCCTGTTATAAGTTACTAGCTTCTGCGCGCAGCTTCGTTCGGGTGGTACCATCATTTTGAATAGCCTATACTCATATGCTATTTATTTATTTATTAAAACATTTGCAAATATAATTATAGTAAATACACATTTACATGCACATTTTTTATTCCAGATCACTATCTACACCTATTCCAAGTTTCATCCAAATTTCACTGGTTTAAGCGTGATTGAAACACAAACATCTAAACATCCAAACAAGTGTATGCTTAAATCCTCAAAGCTTCTAAACCCTCACCTGTTTAGTAGCCTCGCCAACAAGCAGTCGGCTAAGAGCCGGCACAGTATGCGCATCAAGACGCTGCCACGCCGAGGAAAGCCGCGAGGCCGCTGCCCGCCGCCAACAACGGCACACGGACAACGTCCGCGCCATGCCTTGGAATACTGACACGTACGTCGCTGTGCGATCTGATACAAAAGCAAGTATTTGTCTCGGCTCTGGGTGTTTTCTATGTATAATATGCATTGATCAAGAATACTATACATTCAGGGTCAGCGCAGCAAACCGTCTCGGTAAATAACGTTCGTGATGAATGATCGTAAGTTTATGATCATGTTTTGAGGATTTGAGGCAAAGAGCTCTGTTAAACATAAAATGTATTTGTCACGCGGACAGAATTTTGCTTTGATAAGAAAAAAATAATAATATGGGTAAGAAAGGATTGGTTAAGGAGATGACGAGTGATAGAGGAGAGTGGAGAAAGAGAACATGTTGTGCCAACACCACATGAGCGGGATAAGGGCAGGCCAATCAATGATGATGGACAGAATTTTGCTTTGATTTTGTAGGTCACGCTATATCCATACTAATATTATAAATGTGAAAGTAACTCTGTCTGTCTGTCTGTCTGTCTATCTGTCTGTCTGTCTGTCTGTTTGTTACCTTTTCACGCCCAAACCACTGAACAGATTAGGCTGAAAATTGGCATGGATGAAGGTTGTATCCCAGGGACGGACATAGGCTACTTTTTATCCCGAAAAATTCCCGAGGGACCGCGGGTTACACCGCGGGAGTGCAGCTAGTCTATAATATTCTTGATCGGAGGCATTTGCTTTTGGTCTAAACAAAAAACGAAAAAGTTTATACCTGCAGAATATACAATGTCATATTTTGACTCTTAAGTGTTTAATCTTATCAAGCTTACCAGAATCCATCTGCGTCAGCGCATCTATTAGTGGAGGGCTCAGGGAAGCCTCCAATCTGTTGTAAAGCGTCTCCAATTGCAACCTCTTGCGATCGTAGTCCGGAGCGTCGCTAAGAACCTAGTACAACATAAAAAGGCTTGAAACACAAAGATTATCTATTTATTATTAGCATATTAATTGTTGTGCATGCCTGTAATGGGTGTACATTCTATAGAGTGACTGATTTAAAATGTTCCTACAAAATGTGTATTATGTATGCTGTTGGTGTTGCCAAATAAATAAATAAATAAATTATCCTTTCTTTGTAGCTGCTTTTATTAAAGCACCACAAGTCCGTTTTATAATAAGTCTTATCAGCACCACCAACAGTAACACACGATTATGCCCACTGTTGGGCATATGCCTCCCTTTTTTATGCTAGACATGATCTTGTACTCATATCTTTGGCAGGCGTTTGACTAACATATTGACTTTTAGTTTTATGATGGATCACCTGAAAGAATGATAGGCCCCAAACCGTGTTTGTTGCCCTGATTCTTCACGGTATTGGTCGCGAAAGAACAGGAGTAAAATTAGTCCCATCGGTCCTACTGAAAAAATGCTTTTTGACTTTGACGGATTCTGAAAAGGATTATTCCCTTTGAGGTCCATATTCTTAGTACTATGAGATTTACCTCCAAGCTTTGCGTCATTGCTGCCACCTGCTCAGCCAACTGAGTGAGCGGCTCACTTTGCACCGGCACTCCCGTCTCCAACAGCTCTTCGAGGGACGCTGTCAACGCTGCCCATTTATCAGCTTCTTGAAGTGCTGATGCTGCATTCTGCAAGGAATATACATCAATTATCTAATGGAACTCACTTAGTTCTGAAAAAGTCAAACCTCTGCATCTATACATCTATATCCTATTATCCCACTCATACTATAATAAAGCTGAAAGTTTGTGAGTTTGTTTAGATGTTTTGGATGTTTGTGTATCAATCACGTCTAAACCAGTGAACCGATTTGGATGAAACTTGGAATAGATGTAGATAGTCACCTGAAATAGCATAAAGACTATTCAAAATGTTAGTACCACGCGGGCGAAGCCGCGCGCCGTAGCTAGTCAATTATAACTTTAAAACTGTGTCAGATTCGTGTTCCGAATACTAACTTGAAGTTAGTCGTAGTGTACACAATTTTGTATGAAAAAGCGTCTACTGAGGCATCGTAACTTCAGAAATGCCTAGCCCTATTCCTTGGAGGTACTGATACTATGGTTTTTTTCCCAAGTTTTACTTGCGATCAGTTTTTCAACTATGAGCAAATTGTTTGCGGGTTGTTACGTGGCGGGTTAAATAAAAAGACAAAGAACAAATCTATATAACTAAGTAGATATATTAATCTATGTAATGTGGGCGCCAGGAGGGTTTTACAGGTGGACGACGGAACCCTTCCAATCCATGTAAGCCGGTAGCTCTCGGAGAGAATACTTGAATAAACTTAAGCAATTGAAGTGTCTTTCAGGACTATAAATATGACCACTTCGGACAGGGCGTTTCCGTAGGCTATAACAAATACAATACGATATCGTTATTTACTCACTCAGACAATCTCCAAAGTAGGTACAATGTATTCCTGGAAATAACTACACACTCACCCCTATTTAGTAAACTAATTCACTTAACAATGTTACAAAATGACAGCAAAATATCTGCACAACAATTTCCATAAATAATATCGTGCGAGTGCACGATCCAAAAGAAAGCGTCTCAATGAAGGTACACCGGACCGCTCCTTGACAATAATCTCTGCTATCTACCTGCACTTTATTATTTCTAAAAGGCTAGGCATAGAAACCACCGCATACAATTTCTTGACAACGAAATTATAATACGCAAAAATAATATAGTTCGGCATAGGGATTTGAACTCCGTGTCGCTGGTATCACAGGCGTAGCGTTTACGACGGAGCCGCCGTGAACTTATGAGAAGCGTTCAAAATAACTATTCGTAGGCGCTTGAGCCATGACGTCATGACACTAAACCATTACAGGGTATAGTGTCAGGCACAGTTCACTCCTGGTTTTCCTCTCCAGTGAGCACTCTTCATTGGTTTAGTCACACATTTAGCTGCATGACATCTTTTATTTTAAGTCGTCTCTTATAGGTAGGGTCTATATAGATAGGATGATACTATGGATTTCTAAAAATATATTCAAGTCAAGAAAACATTCTTGACCAATAGTTTATTAAAAATTATAACCTCAAGACGGCTCTTCAGCTTGTCGATCCTCTGCAGGCTTTCAATGGAGCTGCCTGTCTGAGCCTCCACATCCTGCACCTTTTGTTGCAGCGCAGCCAGTTGTTCCTGTAGCAAAGAACCGTCTGCTTGGAGCCCGGCGGCCTCCTGGATGACACGGGGTAGCGAGCTCACCACCTGCACAAAAACTCACCGAGTCATCTCTGTTTCATATTGTCATTAGGATGTTGAACGAAAATGCACCTCAGTGGTAGTCAACCAGAAATATGTTCATTTTAATAGTACCTGAGAAGTAGTTTCATCAAGTGAATTTGTTAATTGTTTCATGTAGAGCTGAAGTCTGCTGACTGCATTTGCCACAAAAACCTGAAATGAGCAAAAAATCTATCTAAAAATCATTTTTAAACTCTTCCATTATCCCCTATTATACTCAAATAAAAATTATAATAATAATTTAGCCTTCCTCAACATGGTGTAACGTTGTTATTCCAACTATTACAGAAACATCATAATTGACCAGTGCTCAGAGTGGAAGCGATCTGTCTTGCTTGACGTTCAAGTGACAGTAGCATTTTTGACAGCCAGGCATCTGAAGTTTGATTTGTTTGACAGTTTTTCTTAACCTCAATTTCTGCAAAAGAAGGAGAAGTCACTTTCTTCCCGGCGTTCTAATCGAATGCTTTTCTTGTATTTTAAATCTCAATTTATTTGATCGATTTGGTGCTCATCTAAACAATGGTTTGCTGATTTTGGGTCTATAATCGCCTAAAGGCGATAGACTATTTAGATTTTGGAGCGATGATTTATTGGTGAGTGAATTTTTCGATGACATGCAAACATGTCGTGTTTGTGTGGAAAATGGCGGATTCAAATAGTTTGTTTTTTCGTTAACAGAAGCTTGAGTCGGATGCAATACTGTTTGGAGCTGTTTTAAAAGTCTGGCCCGGGTAAGTTATCTCAACATCTTTCAGTTAGGGGCAAATAAATTGGTTTCCACTTTTGTATTCTGAACGGAGTTTGTTTGTTTCAGACAAACGGGTGTTTATTTTACTTTGGAATTAATTTTGGGTTAAAATTTATGGAATTTAAAATTATGGAGACACTTCCGACGCAGCAGAATTTGTTCGACCTATGGTGAATTATAAAATTTGAATAAAAATAAATTTAATTAGGCCGTCTTAAACGGATAACCTTTCCTTTAAAATTTTACAAGATTGCAATAGCTTCAGCTTCAGCTTCGGTTTTTCTTTCAAATGTAACTTCAGTTTTTCTTTTAAATTGGTTCAGTTTTACTTTTAGATATAATTTCAGTTCTGTTTTTCTTTTAGATGTAATTTCCGTTTAATTAAATTGATATAATTATTGCCATCCCCCTGAACATATCATAAAATCTATGGAACTATCTATGCATTAAAAGACTCGTACAATAACAACATCAGATTGTATCATTTCCCCCGCCCTAAGATTAGAAGTTCATCTGGCGCAGAGCTTTATCCAGGTATTCTTATTTTTATTTCTATCTATTTATATATTATCGGTCTGGTGTCTGGCGCCCGAGAGTTTTTGTTCCTTAGCTTTTTTAGAATTTGTGACACCAACCGACCTATTTAAATTGGTTCAGTTAAACACTTTTTAGTATATTTACATCTTTATTTATCCATATTATAGTAACATTCACATATTATTATTATAATTTTTTTATTTTTTTATATTACAATTTGTCGCCAGCGTTCAGGGACTTGAAATGGATTCTATGTGTTATTCAGGGGAACTGTAAGTTATTGCAACCTTATATTTGTTAGACCTAAGTACAGTTTTGTTTACAACTTTTGTAACTTTGGTCCGGAACTTTTTTGAATCCTTGTGACTTTCATCACAGGAGGTTAATTTTCTTGACAAACGAATAACAATACAGTGTCTTAGTGTATTGTGCACTCATTTATGGATATTTGTGGAAAACTTATTTTGAAAAACAATTTAATATGTTGTAGTGATAATTTAGTTTAGATAAAACTTTTGTGAAGCAGTTTATTCCATGCCAACATGTGTAAAACTTGTGTAACCTTGAAAACATCTTATACATTAATCGTTTAACCTTTGATTTTTGTGAACTTGAAAATAACTTATTGTACATGGTTCATTGTTGAACGGGTAACCTAAAAGTTTTCAAGTAACTTTTTTATTAGAACACTTTGTATTTGGAATTTACTTGTAATATTTTGTCGTTTAAAAATTAACATAAACATAATTAGTTCTTTTAACTTTGTAAACTAAAACTAACTTTTATGAATTTAAAATTAACTTGTGTAAATTTAAAAGTAGTTCAACTTATAAATTATTTAACTTTCAACGATAGTGAACTTAATGAATGTTTCACACACTTCTTTTTGAAGGTTCAAACTTTGACCAGGTAAGAATATTTTTGTGAGTGGTTATTGCAATCTCGGTTAGAAACCTTAACGAACACCTGACTTTGATAACATTTTGAATCGAAACTTTTGAACTTAAACCTTTTTCAGAATTATTTGCGGAATTGTATGGGAATTATTTTAGGAATTATTTTGGGAATTTTTGGGAATTATTTTAGGAATTTCTTCGGAATTATTTTAGGGAATTGTTTCGGAATTTTTGAAAACTTTTGAGGGTTTTGCTTCGAAGTCTTGAACTTTTGTTTGCGGTTGTTTTTGGTTGGTTCTCATTATGTGTTATATTTTAAGAGTATTGTGTCCTTTGGGTTGTGGATAATTAATTAATATTCACTTTGACCTTTTAAACACTTAGTTTATTTTATATTATTAATTTAGATACAGAGCACAACTATGCAACGCACAACTTCTTCCAAGAGAGATTGAATGAACCCAAGCAAGCAAACTCTTAGCATTACAGATAACAAAAGCTAATATCTAACACTCTTCCCCACTTACATACCAATTTTTTTGTATCTTAACATATTTTAAATTTACAGACTGCTTGTTTTTTATTTATTTACCAAAACATAAAATTATCCTAACTTTAGCCTAACCTTAACCTAAATTATATAAAGCCTAGAATTTACTCTAATGACTGCCCATATACACCTTTAGTAGTAAACAATTTAGTCATATAACAATTTAGTTATATCTAAGTAAACACAAAAATTATTATTCTAAGAACTTAAATGAAACCCTAAAATGAAATCCAATGTCTGCCTTCATACATTTGTTTGGCATACTTGTCCCTTCTACCACCTTAACATCTATGTATATCTTAATATAAATGAATCGGAAAGCTAAGTTTAAGATTAGGAAAACTAACTATGATAAATTTCAGGACATTTTCTATTTACTTAACAATCAACTTTACATACATATTATTATAGCATACCAAAATAATCAGCATGAATGTAAGCTACAAGTTAGCCCGGAGTGAATACTTTCATAATTTTTTTTTTATAAAAAATGTCCACCGTATCAATTGTTTCATTTAACTTCATGTTACACTTATTCAGCTCATTGAACTTTATTGGCCATTGTTCAAATGATTTTAACCAGTTTCTACCAATTATTTTAGGCTTATTATTTTGTACTATGTATACCTCTAGTTGCCTATTGACCCCATTCCATGAAACATTTAGGTTTTTTACTATACCTACTGGTTTAGATACGCTTTGATCAAAATTTCTAAATACCGTGTTACATTTTTCTACCTTTTTATTAGGGAACAATTCTAATTGATCTTGCAAGGTTAAAGTACTTACTTCAGATCCAGTGTCCATTTCAAGTGTCACTGTCTTACCTTCCACTAACATGTTTAGATATTGAGGTGAAATTTTATTTTCGCTTAAATTATTAGCATACATACTATAAACATTAGCACTGTCCTCCTCACATGCAAACAAATTACGAATGTCATCTTCAATTTCTGTGTTATTTTCATCTAGGATATCTAGTTTCTTGGTCTGAAGCATACGACACACTCTGAAAATATGTCCCTGTTTACCGCATTCAGAACAAAACTTATTTTTAAGAGAACACTCAGATTTTGTATGGTTATTTTTTCCGCACACAAAACATGTAACACTGTGCTTTTTAAACTGCTCTGGTTTGATGGTTGATTTTGGTGCATTGTCTTTCCTCTCAAACTGGAACATTTTAGCATCCGTGATTGGTGTTGACTCCCAAGATTCCTGTCCCGTCAAATTGGAATGTTTCATTGCTGCTTCCACTGCCCTTGCAATTTGTATTAATTTCTCCAATGTAGCTTCACCATTTTTTAATAATTCATATTTTATCATTGGCTTATGCACTCCATCAATAAATTTTTCCTTAACTTGTTCATCCACATCTTTGTATTGGCATTTTTTTGCTAGTTTTTTCAACTCAATTATGTAGTCCTCAACTTTTTCATTTTGTTTTTGATTTCGTGCACGAAACTCTGCCCGGTCTAATGGTATTGACGTAGATTTCGAATAGTGATTATCTAATAGTTCTATCAATTCACTATATTCCTTTTTTATTGGTTTTTCAGGAGAGCATAGGAAATTTAATTTTTCGAACACCTTGGTAGTTATATTTGTAAGTAATAATGGCGTTTGTTTGGATTTTGGAATATCATGTAATGTTATAACGCATTCCAGTTTTTGTTCGAAAAGTTCGTAGTTAGTGCCATCAAATGGTTCAATACGGCCGTAATAAGGTAATGGATTCATCTTTTCTTCAAATATTTCGTCAGGTTGAGATTTTTGTAGCTTTCCGGATTGTACCAATTCTCGAAGTTTTTTTCTTAGAGCATCGATATTCCAATTTTCTGCAGATATGTTTATTTCCTCAAATATTTGTACCAGCTCTTGTTTAGATAAGTTTTGAATCCAACTGGTTCGATTCGCTGAAATTTCTTGATGGAATTGTCTTAGCATTTAGCTTATTTTTCTCACACGACCGAATGAAATCAAAAATGTAGAATGTGATTGTTGTGAAGTGTGATGTCAAAATGGTGTACAAGTTTTTTTTTTTCAATATTTCCGTTGTCCTCGTCGCCAAATTGTTATATTTTAAGAGTATTGTGTCCTTTGGGTTGTGGATAATTAATTAATATTCACTTTGACCTTTTAAACACTTAGTTTATTTTATATTATTAATTTAGATACAGAGCACAACTATGCAACGCACAACTTCTTCCAAGAGAGATTGAATGAACCCAAGCAAGCAAACTCTTAGCATTACAGATAACAAAAGCTAATATCTAACATTATGGATGAAAGAGTTCAATTTCGCCTGCTCTGTTTTCTTCTGCCTTTTCTGTTGAAAAGGAAGGTGAATCTGAGAGGACTTGTTGTGCTGTTCTTAAATTGGCCGTTCACACTTCTTCAGCTTGTGTGCCTACTTTGTTGCATTCTTTCGACACAATGATCGAGCAGATTAAGGAGAATTTGCCTTCAGCTAATTCTAAGCTTTCTTGGCTTGTGTTCTTATTATCGTAGATTCATTTATAAATTCGCTGATATTGCTTCGCCACTTACTAAGTTAACTGCTGGTAGTAAAGACTCGAAGAAATCTCTTGTTTGGAACGATGATGCAGAAATTGCTTTTCAAAATCTTAAAGAAGTTTTAATTTCTTCGCCTGTTTTGAGTTGCCCTGATTTTAGTAAACCTTTCTTTCTACATTGTGATGCTAGTTCTGTTGGAATTGGTAGTGTTTTGAGTCAAGAGGATGATAATAGTGAACAACATCCTATCGCATTTTATTCTAGATCTCTTAATAAATGTGAACAAAACTATAGTACCACAGAACGAGAATTGTTAGCAATTTTAGATTCAATAGAACATTTTAGACCTTATGTGGAGGGAATGGAATTTACTGTTATTACAGATCATGCGTGTTTGAAATGGCTTTTGAAATTAAATAATCCTAGTGGACGCCTTGCTAGATGGGCTGCTAGAATTTCTCAGTTTACTTTTCATATAATTCATAAAAAGGGTTCTTTACATTTAGTTCCTGATGCTTTGTCAAGGATTTCGGTTGCCACAATCTTAGTTTCTTCTATTCAAATCGTTTCACCGGATGATGATATTGATGATCCTTGGTATAAGAAGATATTTGTTAATTGTCAAAAGTTTCCTTGTAGATATAAAAATTACAGAGTTGATGATAAAACTTTATACAAATTCTGTAAGAATAAATTCAATCCTGATAGTAGATTAAATTGGAAAATTGTTATTCCTAAAGAACATATTTTGGATACAATTAGGTCAAACCATGATGATATTAATTCAGGTCATCTTGGAATTCACAAAACTTTGAAAAAATTAAAACAACATTATGTTTGGAACGGAATGTTTAATGATGTTCAAAATTATATTAAGTCTTGTGACATTTGTAAAGCTTACAAACACTCGACATCTCCACCTTTTGGTTTAATGATTAATCCTAAAAAAGTAGATCGGCCCATGGTTATGTTATCGGTGGATATAATTGGAATTTTGCCTAAAAGTTATTCTGGTCATAAATACATTCTTTCGGTTGTGGACGTTTTCACTAAGTATTGTTGGATATTTCCTATGATAAAAGCAACAACTTTAACTATTTGTAGATTATTCGAAAAAGAGATATTTCTTAAATTTGGTTGTCCTAAAATTATAGTTTGTGATAATGGTACTCAATTTACTGCCAAATATTTTGTAGATTTCATGAAAAGTTATAATATAACCAAAATATTTTATAATACATTGTATACTCCACAAAATAATCCTGTTGAGAGGTACAATAAAACTGTAGAAACTTGTATTTCATGTTTTGTCATGAACGATCAACGAACTTGGTCTAAATTTTTGCCCCATGTTCAATTAGCTTTAAATAATAGTGAAAATCTTGCTACAGATTTCACACCTAATTTTCTCATGTTTGGGAGAGAATTAATTTTTGATGCTTCTTTACACCGTTTTAGTAATTCGTTGGATAATTTAAGTCAACTTGGTTTTGGTGAAAGAAATTCGTTTGCATTTTCTCTTAAATCACTTAGTGATATTTTTGTTAAAGTTCAAGCTAACTTATTAAAAGCTTATAAGCGTAACGCTCGGTATTATAATATAGGGAGGAAAGTCATTTCTTTTGGTGTAGGTGATATAGTTTGGAGGAGAAGTTTTGTTCAGTCTAATGCTCCTTTATATTTTTCGGCAAAATTTGCGCCTAAGTTTGTTAAATGCGAAATTATTGAAAAAATTTCTAATAATGTTTACCTTTTGAAAGACCTCAATAAAAACACCTCTGGTCGTTATCACATTAAAGATATTATTAAATATTAAAATTTAAACTTTTTGGCCTTTAAACTTTTTAACTTTGTTTTGATGTGTTTGTTTGATTCGGCGTTTGTAGATGACGATTGTAGATTGATGTATGTTTGGATATAGCCGTTTGTGTGAGGATGAATGAGAGGAAATTCTTATGAATATATCAAACTTTGCAATTAAGTTTCAAAAAATAACTTAGGTAATTTTTGGTTTAAATAACTTTTAGCTTCATTCATTATTGTCAACATCGAAAGATCTTATTGTATATTTTGTATATTCTGTATATTTTGTATATTTTTAGAGAACTTTGTTCGGTTGTTCTCAAACTAATTTTAGATGAGTCTGTTTGACTTATATTTGTTAGGATAGTTTTTGTCGTTTGTTTGTGATAGTCTAAATTTTAGATTAGTTTTCTCGGATTTGACATTTTGATATAACCCTGATTAGACATTTTTTGGAATAATATTCCATAACATTTTTTGGACACAGTTCTCAGATTTTTCCCTCTGGTTCTGTCTATTTTGCGTGTTATTGTGCCCGGAAAATTGGTATGGTTGAGCCGATCACAATATTCACAATCAATTTTTCCCAAGTGCTGCTGTGCCCGGAATGTTGGTAGAGTTGAGCCGATCACAGTACTCTTGTTGTTTTTTTGGCGTGTTCATTCTTTTCCGTTTGAATATCGCAACCTTTTGTTGTATTGTGCCCGGAAAATTGGTAGAGTTGAGCCGATCACAATACACAAATTTTTTCGAGTTTGCACACTTTCGTGTGTCGGACAAAAAATTTTGAAATCACATTTTTCCCATGTGAGAATTTACTGACTTTGGTTTGGTAATTTGGTAACTTTCTGTACCGAGTCGGTGACGTAGGTGTCCAACCGCACTTCATATTATGGTCAGAATGTAATTTTATTTATTTTGCATGTTTTGGTTTAAATTTAAATTAAATGAATTGTATCACTTTAAGTCGGTGACTAGGAAGTCTAACCGCACTTTAAGATTCTTTTGGGATCATTTGTTGCAATTTAATTTTTGTGACCTTTACATTAAAATTGTCCGAGTCGACGACAAAGTTGTCTAGTCGCACTTTTGAAACGTTTTGTTGTGATTGTCAGTTTAGGTTTGAAATTCTTTGATAGAGTTTTCTATTGGTTGCATGTGTTTAAGAGTTTTGTCTTTCTAGCTAGTTTAGATTTGATAAGATTTGGTGTTTTTGGAATCTTCTGTGTTCTTGTCTCTCTAGCACTTCCTTGTTCAGAGCGTGCAAGTCCACATTAGTAGAGTTTTTAGTATAGTTTTGTAGAGTCATTTGTAGAGTTTTTGATAGAGTTTTGTAGAGTTTTTGACAAAGTTTTGTAGAGTCATTTGTAGAGTTTTTGATAAAGTTTTGTAGAGTCATTTAGAGAGTTTTTTTATAGTCTTTTTTGTAGAGTTTTGTAGAATCTTTTATGAGTCTTTTTGGCATAAAAGAAAGTAGTCCTTTCTTTTATTTTTTTTGGGATGGTATGTAATGTAACGTTGTTATTCCAACTATTACAGAAACATCATAATTGACCAGTGCTCAGAGTGGAAGCGATCTGTCTTGCTTGACGTTCAAGTGACAGTAGCATTTTTGACAGCCAGGCATCTGAAGTTTGATTTGTTTGACAGTTTTTCTTAACCTCAATTTCTGCAAAAGAAGGAGAAGTCACTTTCTTCCCGGCGTTCTAATCGAATGCTTTTCTTGTATTTTAAATCTCAATTTATTTGATCGATTTGGTGCTCATCTAAACAATGGTTTGCTGATTTTGGGTCTATAATCGCCTAAAGGCGATAGACTATTTAGATTTTGGAGCGATGATTTATTGGTGAGTGAATTTTTCGATGACATGCAAACATGTCGTGTTTGTGTGGAAAATGGCGGATTCAAATAGTTTGTTTTTTCGTTAACAGAAGCTTGAGTCGGATGCAATACTGTTTGGAGCTGTTTTAAAAGTCTGGCCCGGGTAAGTTATCTCAACATCTTTCAGTTAGGGGCAAATAAATTGGTTTCCACTTTTGTATTCTGAACGGAGTTTGTTTGTTTCAGACAAACGGGTGTTTATTTTACTTTGGAATTAATTTTGGGTTAAAATTTATGGAATTTAAAATTATGGAGACACTTCCGACGCAGCAGAATTTGTTCGACCTATGGTGAATTATAAAATTTGAATAAAAATAAATTTAATTAGGCCGTCTTAAACGGATAACCTTTCCTTTAAAATTTTACAAGATTGCAATAGCTTCAGCTTCAGCTTCGGTTTTTCTTTCAAATGTAACTTCAGTTTTTCTTTTAAATTGGTTCAGTTTTACTTTTAGATATAATTTCAGTTCTGTTTTTCTTTTAGATGTAATTTCCGTTTAATTAAATTGATATAATTATTGCCATCCCCCTGAACATATCATAAAATCTATGGAACTATCTATGCATTAAAAGACTCGTACAATAACAACATCAGATTGTATCATTTCCCCCGCCCTAAGATTAGAAGTTCATCTGGCGCAGAGCTTTATCCAGGTATTCTTATTTTTATTTCTATCTATTTATATATTATCGGTCTGGTGTCTGGCGCCCGAGAGTTTTTGTTCCTTAGCTTTTTTAGAATTTGTGACACCAACCGACCTATTTAAATTGGTTCAGTTAAACACTTTTTAGTATATTTACATCTTTATTTATCCATATTATAGTAACATTCACATATTATTATTATAATTTTTTTATTTTTTTATATTACAATGGGTGCAAGAGGAACTTACAAATTGGTAACAAAATTGTTTAACAAGCACAGGGTTCATAAGTTTATTTATTTTTTAAAAAGTTAGCCCTGTTGCCATCATAACTCATCGCATGCAATACAGTTCTGATCCAAACTGGTCAACACTTTTCTCATAAGTAGAAATTATAGAATACTACTAATATTATACTTACAGTAGTCACAACGGATCATTGTCCCTCTGAACTTAGGTGCAATAAATGATTGTACTACATGCGCAGATTGCGCATGTTTGTGTATGTAGTACATTGCATTTTGTAGAGTAGGCGAGATAGGATGATGCAAGAAACATAAGCGAGTGTGCAAGGCAGCTATGCAATGCCATATCCGTCTTATATGAGGCATCGAAAATGGGTTCTGCGAAACTACTTCAGAAAGCCAGAAATCCGTTGTCACTACTGTACTTAATTCCCAAATTCCTTAATTCCTAGATCAAGATATCAATATAAATGACTAATCAGTTGATAGGGTTGAGATTCAAAGTGATCCCAGCGGTCCTACTGAAAAAATGCTTTTTGACTTATAATTTGTAATTTTATAGTGCTAATCCACACTTGGAGGAGACTTTTGCCCAGCAGTGGGACGACGAAGGTTGATAAAAAAAAAAATCCACACTTGGTATTTCATTAAGAAATGAAAAGTCTTGCTTTTCTTGCAATAATTTCAGCAATTAATAATAAAATTTAGGTAGTTAGGATGATAGGTTTGTGTACATAAAAGTAAGGTCAAAATATGGATTTCCATTATCATACACTAGATTTTTTGGGAGGCTGCAATTCTAGGTCTATTCTTCACACCCTTGGTGGTGGCTAGGGGTTGGAAGCAGGCTGCGATGGGATTTTTTTGACATCATCCAGTTCCTCACGTAACCCTTCGTAGGATTTTATTAGCTTGGGCACTTGAAATAAGGCCTCTCGGGGCATACGTACAACAGCGTGCGCTTGCCCTTCAATCCCACGACGCCCGCCTCACTAGTGGTCAGATTACTACACTGCAAGCAAATTTTTCTCGTGCAACCCTCACATTTTATTTATTGTATTTTCATCATTGTGGTCATTCTCACATTGAAAGCACTTCATTATAGCTCAAAATACGACCCTGCCACGAAAAAAGTCGTTACAAGTTTTACACTGATTTTGCACTTCACATTCACTGTTTTCAACTTTGTTTATTATTTGTACACCTTGAGATGACTAAGAATCACAAGTTTATCGATTTTTTAACACCCTTGCTCGTAAAGCTGATGTAATTCCACCGGTTTTAGATATGTAAAGCGGGTCATAACAAACGCGTGTGTTAACAAAGCAAATAGTTATGTTATAGTCCATACAATATCCCTAACAGCATTATTTGCCATTTCAAATATGGAACTGATCGCCCCGCCCCGCCGAGCTGGAGCCGTGCCTCCAGCTAGTGAGCAGCGCGCTGTTGCTATTCAAATTTCGAACTAATCGCCGCGCGGCGCCAATCAGTAGGCAGCGCTAGCGCGCTGAAATGGCGGGAAAGCAACAGTGTGCATTCACAGATTGAGTTTATTTAGATGTTTTTTTTTCTGTTTCCTCGCAAATGTGATAAAAAACGTCGTACGATAAACGTGCGTATTGGTTATAACATGCTCGGCTCAATTACGCCCTCGCCTGCGGCTCGGGCTGAAATTCCGCCTTGCATGTTATAACCATCTTTACGCACTAACTAATATCGTAATGTACTACAAAAATTTAATGAGGTTGGATGGATACCAATTACGATAAATGGGGCGAGTGAAAATCCATACTAATATTATAAATGTGAAAGTAACTCTGTCTGTCTGTGTGTTTGTTACCTTTTCACGCCCAAACCGCTGAACCGATTAAGCTGAAATTTGGCATGGATAAAGAGTATACCCCAGGGATGGACATAGGCTACTTTATTTGTTTATTACCATAAGGGGGCGGGAAAATAAGGGTTGGAAGTTTGTATGGGGAAAAAAGTTAAGCAACCCTGGGCGCGGTCATAATAAGGATGGGTGACCGCCGGAGCCACTTTTTGCACTATAAATTTTTTAGTTTTTTTTTTGTATTTTGCATAATAAATTATTTTAAAATTAATGATAAACATGTAACATGTGTGTTCCCACCCATCAATATATCCGAACTCCCGAAGTTATGATTTTTTGATATTAAAATATTTTTCCTTGGCTATAGTTAGAACGCCATCTACATCGCCGAGGTCAAATCTACTTTATACTTTTTCTCCTAGGTGGCGTTTCTACTATAGCGGAGGCACAGCGGAGATCGATCATTTTGAGTTCCGAAAAGTTAATGGAGATTTTTGCTTAGAGTTTTCGATATTTTATATTGCTGACGAAGTCGCGGGTAGGTATTGCCGCTCGCTTCGGCAAATCTGACACCAGTTGCCGCTATCGTGTTGTTCTTAACATTGCAAGATCTGGGTAAGATTTTCCCTACCTCTATCTATTATGAGATTCTTGAGAGAAACATAACGCAATATTAGTTAATAATTTTATTTCGTTTTTTTTTTTTTTTTTTTTCAGTTCTTGCTGTAAAAAAATACGCTGCGCTCGCTTCAGCGATTCTGTACCAATTACCGTATTCGTTTTGTTCTTAGCATTGCAAGATCTGGGTAAGATTTTTCCTACCTTTATCTATTAAATAATTCTTGAGAGAAACATATATAAAAAAAATATTATATCATGCGACGGAGTTTTATATTTTGTAAGTACTCTCGATTCACTCAAAACTCCTCCACTTTGTTCCTAATAATGCGCAGACGAAGTTGCGCGGGTCAGCTAGTTGACACATAAATTTTCAATATTAACTAATTTTACTGAGTTTTCAAGCTATGACGCAAATTCCAACACTGTTTATCTTTCTGGGGGTAGACTCGAAAAAAATACTAAAAAAATTTAAAAACTAAGACATTTTAGCCTCCAAATTAAGTTTTTTAATTGTAAGTAGGTACCTACCTCTTTCTCTTGATTCCCGCATGAACTCCAGGCTTTGTTGATCCACTTCTTTTGATCAAACTCATTTTCAGCAAATGTTTTTAGATCCTAAAACAAAAAATATATATTACTATGTAGGCGTTTGAGTTGATACAGAGATGACGAGTGATAGGGGAGAGGAGAACATGTTGTGCGGACCTCGCATGAGCGGGATAAGGGCAGGCCAATGATGACTATGTAGGCGTTTCTCATTAGAGTATTGTCTTAATAAAGTACAGTATGTAGTAGGCAAACATAGTCTAGCCAGGTTTATTGATAGATCGAGCAAAGAGAGTAAAGCGTGTCTGTTTTGAGTTTGACCACAAATGCTTTTGTCTAGTTGTCCATCTGTCTCATCTACAGGTCGCATTTTTAAGCCGATTTAGACGAAAATTGGCACACAGGTTCCTTGACTTATTAAATCATTTTTGTCAATAGCGTTTTTAGATTTGGGGGAAAATGAGGGGCAAAAGGGGAAGTTTGCTATAGCGTTAATTGTTAACGGATTAAAATATAATTTGAAATGCACACTAAGGACTACATTCTACACAAGATGGTATTAAAAAAATCCAAAAGGGGAGGTGGAAGGGGTGAAGCGGCGAGAAGTTTGTTTTGGCGTTCTTTAAGACGTTTTTGCGTTAAATTTATACCAATAAGACTACGCAGTCCGCTCTGCCTTTACGAGACGAAACCGTAGACACCAGATTCGACCCCCTAGGAAAACTCACTAAAAATTGTTTCAATAATTTGCTTAAAAAATGATGTGGGTAGGTATTCAATGAAAAAAAAAGGGAATTCAAAGCACCTGCAATTCAATTTTGTTTGCGAGGTCTACCTACTGTTCTCACAGAACCACTAGTAAGTAAATATTCCTTACCATTTTGTTCGCGTTTTTCGCCGACTGTCAGCATCAGCAACTTCTTGTAACTTCTGTGCTTCCGATACAGTTTTACGCTCAAACTACTATTTATCTAGTAAACGTGTCTCGTTTGCCTGCTTAATAGGTACACGCCAATACAAATACACATACACAACGAAACGATAGAAAAAACGGCTACATATCTATTTACAAAATTGAGACACGCACGCAGCGCAGCGCACCGCAGCAAGCAAGTTGTGGCAGCATAGTAGCATCAGCCACAGATTAGGTAGAGATATGGCATGGCATCAGCCAACACAGCACAGCAAGGAAAGCAACAGCAACAAAAAGTTACAATTACAAACAAACAAAAAGTCAAGTTTAGTCAAGTCACTGTCAAAGTCAAGAAATTGGCGGAAGCTACACACTCGATACGGATCGTGATATTTGGATCGTGATCCAGGATCACGATATGTATCGAGTGTGTATTAACGCGGATCGTGACACGGATCGCCGAATTTCTAAAAATTCACGATCTGCATCAAGTATCGTCGATCCATAACATAATATTTTCTTTTTAACGCGTCAGTACAACGGTAGATTTCATGCACCACAGACGATAAAAATTACAATATTTGACATTAGATCCATACATTTTCAGTCAAATCACAGACCACAGATTATACACTCGGTATGGATCGACGATACTTGATACGGATCGTGGATTTTTAGAAATTCGGCGATAATAAAACATTGAAAATTATAAAATGAATTAATTATTACATTAATCTATATATAAAACTTGACATTGGCAGAATTACACCTAGTTGTGTAGATTGCCATTAAATAAAAAAAGAAGCTAAACTTAAGCTCGCCTTTGTACCATGTACTTTGTAACATCTTTTTCTCTGATTTCTATTGTGTACAGTAAAGGATTAAAGAGATACAAGTACAAAGATACAAGGTTCATTCCATTTGTCCGAGGTTCATTCATAGACGAAACTACTAAACGAACGATTATTTTTCTACATATCGATTCATCGATTGTTTCGATTTTCATTTTCACTCAGCCGGGTCCGCAGCGACTTGTTTTTGTGTTTTTGTACAAAATAAAAACATAACCGCCCGTCCTCTGCGCCTATTTGTAGTTATTGTTTTTGTTTACATTTCAAAAATGAGTTCCGACGCAGAAGACATGAAAACTGTTTTATCCATATAAAAATAGGATGTATCAAAGAGGTACCATGCTAAATATAAAGGTTTTAGATTTTTAGATTTAGTTTTTTCTTTAGTCTTCCAACGTAAAATCCCAAAGCACCGTTCTTACTCCTAACAGTTGTATTTAAAGCAAAGTTTTTTCTTTAGTCCACTGCATTTCCACAATAATGGTCGCTGTTAATGGTCACCTTCTTGAAGTTGTCTCGCAGTACACATACCTCGGGCAGATTTTGCCGTTAGGTAGAAGCAACTTTGAGAAGGAGGCCAATAGAAGGATTCAGCTGGGTTGGGCAGCATTTGAAAAACTACGTCGAGTCTTCTCGTCACCTATACCGCAATGTTTGAAAACGAAAGTCTTCTCAGTGCGTCTGTCATTTAGGGGAGGCCTATGTCCAGCAGTCATATAGGCCGATGATGAGATGATGAAAATCTAAGTGCTAAACCAAGACAAGTAAGTATTCAAGACGTTCCAGACCATGGATTTAGCATGGTACCTCTTTGGTACACTATTTATCTTAGGTCCAGACCAAAAAAATTTACACATTTTGACATTGACTTCCTTCAACACAAACCACTTTCCCTCCCCGCAGGCAAATGCGGGGGATGTTATCCATTCTTCTCGGAAAACATTTTGTTGTTATTTTTGTCTATGCCAAGCCCGAATTGACAGGTTATTTTGTACAAAAACACGAAAACACGTCGCTGCGGACCCGGCTTATAACGTTTAATTTTTTTTCTTAATATTTTTGTTGTCAGTGTCACCAAAAAGTCTTCCCTACTCAAGTGGGACTGGGCAGGCCATGTCTGCCGCATGTCTGACGACTTAGGGGCAAAAACCGTTACTGAATGGGTGCCAGACGGAAGATGTCCGCGCGGCAGACCATGGCAGGCATGACCACTTCTTTTACACTACTAATAACACTTTCAATGCTATAATCACAAAATAGAAACAGCCTACTAAGTTTTCTACCATTGTACAACATATGTTTTTACTTAACTTCCTCATTTCTCCTTCACCAAAAACCGCATGCCGACTCCCTCCCTCCCTGCTGCCTGAATTCGCCATCGTTGTTCCGCTTCTTCCTCCTATTTCCGCTACTTGCCAATAATATTCAACCGAAAAGGAACACTAACCATTATTTCTATTGTACCAAAAATCACTGTTAGTTTTGTAAAGTTATGATACACGTAACAAATTATTTTCACATTGCAGCCGTAAGAAGAGAACATGACATCTTCCTATCTCAAATCAAAACAAAACAGTATTGTAAGCATTGTAATCTAGCAATTATTATTTAGATTTTTGTTGAATGGCTAAATTATCTACTTTATTAATTCCTAATTATAACAATGTGTCAGGCATTGGCGGATGCTACACACTCGATACGGATCGTGATCCAGTGATCCAGGATTTTATTCAGCGATCTGTATCACGATCCGCGATACGTGGATACTACACACTCGATACATTCCTGGATCACGATTCAAATATCACGATCCGAATCGAGTGTGTAGCATCAGCCATACGTTCC
Organism: Epirrhoe alternata; assembly: GCA_963565295.1. Taxonomy (NCBI): domain Eukaryota; kingdom Metazoa; phylum Arthropoda; class Insecta; order Lepidoptera; family Geometridae; genus Epirrhoe; species Epirrhoe alternata. The sequence continues at coordinate 10,982,634 of OY751375.1, forward strand.
GGCGTGAAAATATTGTACTAAAGAAGAAGAAAAAGATTGTGGAATTATAGGTAACACCCGTGCAGACAAATTAGCAAATGAAGCTGTGGATTGTGGTGACATCTTTCCATACAGAATTTATTCTCACGATCTTGGTTCTCTTTCCAGGATATATCTCAAGAGATCTTGGGATAAATCCTGGAATGAACCAAGTAATATGAAAGGCAGACATTATAGAAAAATTCAGGTAAATATCCCAATAAAGCCATGGTTTTTTAAAATTAAACTCTCTAAACGTGCTACTACTACTCTCATTAGAATGCGCCTGGGGCACTCGTGTACCCCAGCACATCTGGCAAGAATGAAAATAATTCCCGATCCGACCTGCACTTGTGGAGATGAATTTGGTGACCTAAATCATATTTTCTTTGCTTGTCCACAGTATGACCATGCCTCTTTCTTTTGTGATCTCCTATCTTGTAATGTTCCTCTACCAACTAATATTACTATTCTTCTTTCTTCTCTAGATTCTAATATATATAATTGTTTAGCTTCTTTTATTTGTAACAATAATATAAATATTTAAATTAAAAGTTCTTATACCTATACCTATTCATATTTTTAGATTACTTATATATTCATACTTACTAATACCTACCCTACCAGTATCCATTACCTCTCCTGATCCCGTCCTAGTCCGTGATTATTTTATAAACTTACGGTTTCCCTAATTTTTGAAAAATGGCGCATGCACAAATAGTGCGAAGCCAGGAAAAAAAAAAAAAAAAAAAAAGAAGAAAAAGACCGAGCGTGGAATGACACGACGAATTCCAACCAAAACCAAGAAACCTCAACAAAACAAAAACAAACCCAACCCAACCAAACGATCGATTTCACTTCGCTTTGTTCTAGAAGAGTGCTTTGTGGGTTTGTCTGTCTGCTGTCTTGTCTTGCTTTGTTTGCTTGACTTGACTCGATCCGCGCGCGGTTTGCCCGCCTCCGCCCGCGCTCGACAGTACAGTTTTCCGGTTAATATAATATTTCGTGCTGTTTGCAAAAGTTTTTCTCATTCTCAAGTACAAAGCAGAGAGAAAATAATAGTACCTATACCTACAGACTGGTACGAAGTTTGTTGATCCGTCTGAACCGTACAGCTAACAGCATCAATCGATCGGCTATACTTAACTTACTTCTTTTTTGTTTTGTTGACGATAGGACGCGCGGACGTGAACTTACGACAAGGACAAACGAAGATAATATTTCAGGTACTTTTATGAAAGTTTGTATATTTACTAATAGGCAAACTGTTCTTGATTTGCCAACAATGCGAATCAATAATTGCATGTAAACAAGTACCTACTTATTTATTTTATTTATCATTTTATTTTTGATATCGCCAGCACTAACTTTGGTGTCTGACCTGACAAAAAATTTGCAAATTGCCAGATGTTGTAATGAAATTCAGTTCAATCTGCTCATAAGTTTGATAATGTGATTTTATTGTTAGATGTCAATTATGAAACCAAACCACTGGTTGCTGTTCAACAGAGGTTTGATTTGCTTTGTGCTACATGTAGGTAGACAATGATTTGCCAAAAGTCATTTTTGATACTATGTTCAATACACATCTTAAGCCTATATGCATGGGACAATTTCTCAGATAAAATGATCTAAGGACAATTTGGATCAAGTGAAATCAAAAACTCTTTGCTCCAATTCCTTATTATAAGAGTGGGATTTGGGCAGGGAGATGATGAGGTGGATATTTAATGTAATCCATGAGCTAAACAACGAAAATCAGAGACACATTACTTGATTGTTTATGTAATAGTTTATTCAGAATATTTGAAATTTTTTAGAATGGCGTGGACAGCATATCAGAAAATGCTGGCCGTTGTCATGGTCATCACAGGGTCTATAAACTCATTGAGCACAAAATGGGCTGACCAGCTCTCTTCCAAGGGATCGGATGGTGTAACCAGGGTTTTTGAGCATCCATTCCTACAGGTATGCAATTTGGTTGTTTCAATATAGTCATTGCAACGTAAATAACTTGACTTTATGAGTCACTAGCTTCTGCGCGCGGCTTCGCCCGCGTGGTACCAATATTTTGAATAGCCTACATGCTATTCCAAGTCACTATCTATGCCTATACCAATCAGTTCACTGGTTTAGGCATGATTGATACACAAACATACAAATATCCAAACAAACTCACAAACTTTCAGCTATATTATATGAGTGGGAGGTTTTTCACACCATTTGGTGTAGTGCTTATTCTCATGAAAAGGAGGTCTGGCCTATCCCTATTAAAAAAAAACGTATAACCCTATAATTAATGGCAATAACATACAGTTAAAAACAACACTTATATTTAGATACTAGCTGTCCGTCGTGGTGTTACCCGCGGTCCCTTGGGAAAACTTTCCCGGGATAAAATATAGCCCATGTTCTTCAGGGATAATGTAAGATTCTAATGGTGAAAGAATTTTTCAAATCGGACTAGTAGTTTCGGAGCCTATTCAAACAAATAAATTTTTCCTCTTTATAATAGTATAGAAAAAAAGTAGATGTATTCCATTTATAGGTAAGTCAAGATATTTAACACTATTCTATGTGTTACTGCTGGCAATGCTTGTTTACTTTGACTTTAATTATTCTTTAATGTTCTTATACAGGCTGCTGCTATGTTTGTTGGTGAGATGCTGTGCCTGCTCACATTTAAAATAATTCAACTTCGCACCCGAGGCACAGAGGGCCATGCCCTGACAAGAGGCAACCAGAACTTCAACCCATTCATTCTCATGCCTGCAGCCATGTTTGACTTGGTTAGTTTTTTACCCTCTGGTTACCAAGTTCCTAAATTAATATTTTTCAGTAAAAGTCATAACAATATTACTTCAATTTGGTTAAACCATAGGCTAGTGAATTAAACACTAAACACCAATCTTAATGTAATTGGACGACGTCTGGCGCAGTGAGTGAAAGCCCGATTTGGACACTGAAGGTTGCGGGTTCGATCCCCGCCGCGAGATAAATGTTTGTAAGATCTGCAAATATTTATTTCAGGTCTGTGTGTTTCTATGTATAATATGTATGTATTTACAAACAAAAAGTGTATAGTAGCATATTAGTTATCTGGTTCCCATAGTACAAGCTTTGCTTACTTAGGGGCTAGATGATGCTGTGTGAAATGTCCAGCATTAATTAAATAGTTTTCTTAGTTTCTACTCTTACGAGCAAGAATCATCATTCTGCTTAGCTTATCTCAACCTCTAATTGTCGAGTACCATTTGCCAAATTCGATTAGTCTCATAATTGTCATAATTTGTCACGATTTTGCCAATCTATAATAAGCATGTGTTTATAATTTTAAAATTTGCTGTTTCCTCCAGGTGGGAACTTCCATTATGTATGTTGGCCTAACTCTGACGTATGTGAGCAGTTTCCAAATGTTCCGAGGGTCTATCATCGTGTTTGTAGCGGTTCTGTCTGTGGCCTTCCTTGACAGAACTGTAATTCCAAGGGAATGGTTTGGCATATGTAAGTTTTCTAGTTATACTCGCATTGTCTCATACAGTTTTGTGGATATCTGAGGTTTACAGTGTGATATGATACGTCACTGTTTCATAGCAGCTACTAACTTTAGATCGTTTTTCGAGTTTTTCAAACTTCTTAACCAGTGTCGCGGTCGGCCGAGGAAGCGTTGGCGGGACGACCTCGACTCCTTCGAGAGAGAGTGGTGGCAGATTTCGAAGGAGAGAGATGGTTGGAGGGATATGGGGGAGACCTTTGCCCAGCTGTGGGATGAGCGATGAGCCTACAACTGTCATGTGTGAAATGCAAGCTTACTTCTGAAAAATATGGCATAACATGCCAAATCATTTAAATGTGTCTCTGACAAGTTAATAGAGTAGTTCAACAACGAGGTAGACAATTTCTTAGATCAAGGCACTCAATGCCTTCATCTGTTGAAATGTCTACCGTGTCTTGGGGTCAGTCCTGATTCTGTTTCGTTTCTTTTTTCGAACTCTTCAGCAATCAAACAGATTTTAATGTTTTTCCAAATAAATAATCTATCTATCGATCTTAAATCTAATTAGGAGTTGTTTGTGAAGCATAGCATACAGTCTCTCAATTTGTCTCAATTTGGGTATCACTTGAGAAAGGCTATGGACGGGAGCTTGTTATTGATACAAAACGAATCAGGTTGAATATGATAGTAAGCTCTGTGTAATTGAGTTCTATGGATTATATAATGTTCATTGAGTTCTATGGAATATGATGTCAATTTATTCTCATGCCTAACTCATTGCTTTGTGTTCGCTTCTGCTCGACCGCCTGTATTCCCATTCATGGTTTTGGTCCCAGCACACACAATCTGTCCAAACACGACGTTCATACATAATAACGAAAAGCAACAACCAGTCGGATGTTATCAAAACAATTCAGATAAAGGAAAGTGTCAATGTACAACATATTCACAGCAATGCCCGTTACATATTCGCGTACAACACGGCATTATATTACATTACGAGTAGGTTTATACAATACAATACAATGTAGGCAGCGTGAATCAAATTTTCTTTTCTTAGTTATAATGCATAATAATTAATAAACATATGACGTAAATCACCTTTGAAACAAAGAATAGATGAGATCACATAAACGAAAATGTTTTGCCGACTTTTAATTTCTGAGGTTGCATACCTAGTGAAGATGTTAAAGTGGCTGAATCTTAAAATTATATGTTTATAGGTCTTTTTTTTTTCATTTAAAGGTCTCGGATGTGTGACTAGGTCATATTATTTTTATTTTACAAACATGAGAACCTCTAAAATAACATAGTCAAGTCATAATTATTACATTTCACACTCATATTAGTGATCGATGTCGATTGGTATGTGATGTGAACAAATTACATGGTTTTATTGTTTAGGCATATGTACATAATGAGTAATTATAATGATGATAATAATATGCAGTAGGTGATTATAATTTATTAGACGTAGCGTGGCGTAGCGACATCTGCAAAGAGTAATTACGTAGGTTATATATACAGGGTGTAAAAAGACGTCTACCGAAGCCGAAAGGGTACAGCATCCCAACACACAACCAAATCCAAAAGGATTTTCCGGAAAAAAAAAAACATATCCGGAGAAAACAGCGTTTGAAGAGTACTGTTTTTTCTTTTATAAATGAAATTATTGAGTAGGTATGGTCTTATTATGTTGTCCTGGTAGTAAATAACCGAAACTAACGTAAAATAACTAAGCTAAGTAAAAAAAAAATTGCGTTTTTTTTTTGCTAAATATGTTTAGAATCATGGTCTGATTGCAACCCCTCAGTTTTCGGTAGTTGTCTTTTTACACCCTGTATAATACCAGAAGGCTGAATGATATTTCAGCCTTCTGGATAAATAGAAACATTCAATGAACTGGCTGGCTGGATGCTTAGGCTATTCATCTAATAGGGCGTTTAAAATACTTTTCATAGATTTCTGGCGCATCGGCGGCCAACTAATAGTATGCCCACGAGGAAACAGCCGTAGCCGCCGCAATGCGTCAGAAATTGAATAATGTTAATCTTTACTACCAAAGATATTACTTGGATAGGCAAGTAGTTAAACGTAATAACTCCATCCAAGTCATTTGCCTAATATCATTCAGGCCACTAGTTGAACGGCGCCGTTTACTCAAATGGGTAGTCATTTATTTGAACGTCTGATTAAACTAGTTGACTGCGATGCGACACAAACATTAGCAAATCATTAGATGCTCTAAAATTCTAAATAAATAAAATGATGTATGTATTATAGTTATTATTATTAATTACATAGTTGGCATGTGAGTCATTTGATAGCAGTGCTAAAGTCCACAGTTCGTGCTACCCCAGATTATATCGTAGGAATCAGTTGCTTACTTTGTAAAAATGTCACTGTAACAAATACAGGCGACGCAGCTGTAAGCGTATTTATTTTTATACTGCATCGACGTCGCGTTGATCTATCGCGTCGCTTTACTAGTATTACCTACAATAAATAGCGTTTTGTCTACTAAATAATCTCTTTAACTATTTCAAGGGAAACTGCCAAGTACCTAACCTAGATAAGCTACAATAATCCTGCAAGAGCTAATTTGTTATATCGCGAAATACAATAATTATGCACATGTTTTCATTGCTTGTTTTTAAATAATCATTCATCCGTAATTCCATCTTTTCTCCTGAGCATTCCATCGATATTTTACTTACATAATGGAAAAGTTACTCCACCAGATAGACTAATGTTTTATTATTACGAGACGAGAGGTATACAGAAATATACACGCAGATGGCGACTGTTAATTAAAAATATCGACACTATACCAAAATACTACAAAATGTTGTCGAGGGGACCATTATGTGAAGATCCCTAGACTTTCAAATTTCCTTTCAACGACGGGTCCAAATTATATTAGTTGGTCACCCTTCGTCTGTGCTCTGTGTTTTGCTAGCTATTGAGCTCAGTGGGGGTCGTTTGAAGTTAGTTTGCGTTGGGAATTCTCATCAGTCGTAGCCACAGTAGTTTCGGCGACGCCGGTGGCAATTAAGTTGGGAGTATGGTGAGTTATAATTTAAAAGAAAACACGATTTTGGTGTACCTTAGAGTTTTTTTCAACTTTTTTTTTTTCCTCAGCAAGCATTATACTGGGACTAGTGGTGGTCGGCCTTACAGACGCTATTTACTCTTCACCAGCCGAATCCAAGGGCACCAACAGCCTTATTACGGGAGACCTATTGATCATCGTGGCGCAGGTCATCTCTGCTTGCCAAATGGTGTATGAAGAAAAGTATGTAGCAGGTATGTAGAATCCCTACTATAGGAAAAACTATAGAAAAATATTTTTAGAAGCACTGTTCATCGTGCTCTCGATGATGCGTACTTACAGTCAGCAACGAAGATTAACAGTTTGATTTGGTTAAATAGCATTTGGTAGTTAGGACCGACCCTGGAATGTATAGGCTACCTTTGATCGTATTTCTGGGAGTTCGTGATATCTGATGTGTAATGCGCGCGGTGGCTTATTATAGCGGAGGGCACGTTAAATTGTCGGTCCCAGCTAAAGTCGTGAAGCCACGACGAAGGCTTAAAAGCGGTCTATAAACTCCGTCACCAGAGTATACGAACTTCGCTTGTTTTAAATTACAGGTTTGAACATCCCGCCGCTTCAGGCCGTGGGGTGGGAAGGCGTGTTCGGTTTCTCGGTGCTGTCCGTGTTGCTTGTCATATTCTACTGGATCCCGGCGCCTCCGCATTTCGGCAACAATGCGCGCGGCACCGTCGAAGACGTCATCGACGGCTTCGTGCAGATCGGTTTGTTCTGCTATTCTTAAAAACAAGTTCTCTCGTTCATCTTAATAGCCTGGTTGCACCGACCGGTATAGGCCTTCTCACTTTAAAGCTACTCTGCTCGGTCTTGTGCAGTCATTTTCTGTTAAGAAAAGGTTGTATTTATTAAGACTTGATTCTGATATTTCAAAAGCACGAGTAGCTAAATTCATTATACCCATTGTATATGATGACAATAAGCAGCATTGTTGAACTTGTGAAGTACAAGTGATGATAACAATATTAATCTGAATATGTGTGAGGTTTTCTTGAGGTGGCTTACCAATACAGAAATATGTAAAAAAATGTATATTTCAGGAAATAATCCATGTATCATGCTGTCAATTTTGGGAACTATTGTTTCGATCGCATTCTTCAACTTCGCTGGCATCAGCGTCACTAAGGAAATGTCAGCCACCACAAGAATGGTTCTGGATTCCGTAAGGTTCGTTCAGCATGTTCTTAACCTAACGAGTTTTCAACCGTCACTAATCTAAACAGACAAAAAATAACAATTACAAAGAATAATTATTGGCATTTTTGAAGTGAAAACTTTAAGCTAGTTTGGCAGTTTTGAGATGAGAAAAAATCTTGGATTCGCCTCGAAAGTCACGTGACTGCTCACCGACACCGGGTTACTTGTCAAGTTTAGAACCGTTCAAGTTTGCACTTCTGCTGGCACTCCTGGAGTGCCACTGTTTTGTTTTTTGATAAGATAAGGATTACTACTGTTGTTTTCAAGAAGAGAGTTAATAGGCACCTTCTGGGTAGGCTCGCTCCATCGTAGACCTCATTCTTGCTTATGTTAGTTTCGAGATCAAGAGCCGACCCACTAATCATAAAAAAAAAAAAAAAAACTGACATTGAATAGAAGACGAGAAAAATTAAACGAAACTCAGTGGCAGGTTAGACCTACAAACCTGGAAAACAACGAATAAGGAACTCATCTCATGAAGTATTAGTTCACATCAGAACCTACTACTTTCAAGTCGTTTAAAAATATAATCTCTTTTCAGAACATTCGTGATCTGGATGGCGTCGCTCGCGCTTTCGTGGCAAGCGTTCCACTGGCCACAGCTTCTCGGGTTCGGCGTACTTATCTACGGAATGAGCGAGTACAACGGCTTAGTGCCGCGTTGTCGCCGCGTCGAGCCTGCTAGTGAAGAAACTGAGGTGGTTAACACCGAGGCAGATAATATCGACGCCTAGACTGTAAGTGCCTACAAAACTACACTGTCGTCACTATTTCAAAACCCGCCCTTTTTGCCCAAACATCTGCAAAAGGAAGACATGGCGCGGTTGAAGTCCTTTTCATACACAGACACGTTATGAAGACTTCGGCAATCCCAATAGCAAAACATTCACTTGAATTCTAAGGGTCTATTTATATCATAGGTATACCACTTTTTATATATTCGAACTAGCTGCGCTCCCGCGGTGTAACCCGCGTTCCCTCGGGATAAAAAGTAGCCTATGTCCTTCCCTGGGATACAACCTTTATCTATGCCAATTTTCAGCGTAATCTGTTCAGCGGTTTAGGCGTGAAAAGGTAACAAACAGACAGACAGAGTTACTTTCACATTTATAATATTAGTATGGATGAAGTTGGTGATACAACAACCCATTAAAATAATTTTAAGTACCCAATACAGAACTAAGTATAAGTATTTAAATTTTTAAGTAGATCATTTTGTGAATTGTTGTACGACGAAAGTATACTGGATGTAATAAAGACTATTCCCGAAAAAACGCAAACACTCAGTACTTATACGTTCTGAGGAGTAGATGAGGGTGATATCAATACGGTGATTATAGGTGATATAGGCTTTATCGAATGGCGTGGAGTGCGAGGCTGTCATAAAATATAACTGTCATTGATTATTGTAAAGTTCTGGACCAAGTTCTAGTATATGTGAACTGTCATCGTGATTTAAAAATACTGCGCTTGAGCTAGCCATGAATTGATCGCGCAATAAAAAAATCGATCTGGTTTCCTGAGATATTTAATTCCACGCTCGCGGTCCAGACACTAAGCGCTATCCACCGGCTTAGTGTGCAGATCATATTCTAGGGACGGAGATGCCTTTCCGTTTTATTTGCGAGACTGGCCTAAACAAAACGTACTGTACATAGACATTTTTAAAGCTGAAAAACTCGAGGGGCTTTTCCCTGCAGTGGGACAGTACGGGGCTACTAGACAACTACAAACATTCCAAACGATAAAAGATAAGCGAAAGTGTTTTTTTTAAGATGTATCTTTTGGACAGTTCCTAACAAAAATCAGGGTTTGTAATTTGTATTGCTCATATTGACAATATTACTTATATTAATATTTTAGTGTCCTTTGTGTAACACATTATTTTTGTTTGCTAAATTAATAACTATAGGAGGCATTATTACCTACTTTCAGTTTTTAATAAAGAGTAAGTAGTAGTGAGTAAGTATAACGTAAGTAAAATAAAATAAAGCCTATTTGGCCTCTTTAAAGAAAACATACATTTATTGACCAAATAATGAAAAGTTTTTACGATGACTGGTGGTCTAATTCATGTTTTGTACAAAGCACCGACTATGCAAATATGTAATGGTTGTATTACTATTAAACTGTATTACTCCAAACAACCAGATTATTAGCGTATCTGTATTCTGTGTTAATAGTAATGATATCAAATAATGTAATCATAAAAAATGTGCCTTCCGCAACACAAAATAAAATACTAAAAAGTTTTATGTAAGTTGTAATTTATTTGTTAAAAGTATTTGGTATTTAGTAATGTATTACATTGAATTTTTAGACATAATCCTTTATAATTAATTATAAATGTAGACATATGGTGAATCTTATAAAATAAATCTAATATTTTTGTTTATAAAACTTGTTTAATTTTAAATTAAGTACTTAATTAAAATTGCACAACACACTGCTAGTGCTCAGAAATTATAAATTATTGTTTCAAACAAATAACTAAAAGTCAAATGATATGATTAGTGAACACCCTAAAGTCATAATTATCATTAACTTTGATAAGTTTTATCCATATTAAATGCGGCCACATAAGTTAGTAGTAAAGTACATTATTAGGCTAAATAACTGTTAGGATTTCGGCGGCTCAACGTCTTTGTCAGCTGTAGGCTTTTGCCCGGCAGCTGAAACAACAGAAAATTGACAGAAACCAAAAATTAAACATTAAGGCTAGGCGTACGCTGAGACGCAGGCGACGCAGCACAGCATAGTACAGCACAGTGCAGGGCAGGGCAGTTGAGGCAGACATGTGCCATCTCCGCATGCTGCGACGCAACTGACATTCGCATCAAATTCTGTCATTGCAACAAATTTATAAAATATTGTTAATAAAACGTCTCGACGTGCACGGTGCACGCGTCGCGTAGAATTCTGTGCCGGCACTACAACGAAACGAGACGCAGAGCAGGACAGACACATGTCTGCGTCGCATGTGCCTGTGCCGCAGCGTACGTAGTTCAATGACGTTCCATGCTTTACAAAATCTGCTCTGCTCTGCCCTGCGTGGACCTGCGTCGCCTGCGGCTCAGCATACGCCTAGCCTTAACTGTCGCCACAGGCGCCACAGGCCTAGGAAGAGGGGCGCAGAAATGTCATCGAATAGTTCTAACCTTCGAATCTTATGTTTTTTTTTTGCGGTGGGGTGTTAGAACAAACTTTTATCATATTTTAAGATATTTTGACAAACAGATTGAAGGAAACTTTTCTGAAATAATAAATGGTGTCCGTAACAGAGGCTTACGAAAATCTGCTGAATTTTAATAGACTTGTCGTTAAAGTCGTCGGGTCGGTGTCCGTTATCGAACCCGATGGCTTTCCGAGGAATTATAGTAGGTACTCCTCTAAAATATTTACTTACGCAATATCTCTCCATTTGCCCAAAAGAACACTTTGATGAACGACTGGTCGCGCTTAGCTGCATCCTCCCTCATATCCGACTTCAGAGATTTTCGCAGTACTTTTGCTGCTATGTTCGAGTAATTTACATAGCTGCAAAAAAACTGTGCAATAGAGACCATACATACTTACAATGTAAGATATGTAGATGTCGCAGCCAACTAGCTTAATCAGCCGTTCAATTAAACGAGCCGTGTTGGCCAAATGGGGTTGTACCTCGACTTTCAATCCGAAGGTCGTGGGTTCGAATCCCGGCCGTGCATCAATGGATTTTGCGTTTCGTAAAATTTATATGCACTTTAACACGTGCTCTGAACGGTGAAGGAAAACATCGTGAGGAAACCATTTAGTATTCTTATAGGCGGCGATGGGCTTGCAACCTGTCACGTATGGAATGCTAACTTCTGCAAGATGTGGGCATATATGTATCAAACATGTATTTAGACATGCCTCTGACTACCCCCTTACGACATCTTCAAAGGATCTGGAATACATAAAAAGATCTGAGAGAATGTCTACCGCGCCTTGGGGATACAGTCGTGACCCTGTCAATTAAACGCCTAACCTCTATTAACCTCTAGCGGCCTGAATGATATTCAGCCATTCAATCAAACAGCTAGACAAATGACTTGGAGCTATAACATTTACTTGCCTAGCCTCTGCCCATCAGCGCCGGCACGGCGATGCCGCCTATGCATATGCGTATAGGTAAACAAACAGAGATGCGGATGCGGTTTTTGAGCGCAGAGGTTTACCTACGTAGGTATTCATCATCATCATCATTAGCAGCTCAAATGATAGCCCACTGCTGGACATAAGCCTCCTCCCTCAGACGCCACTCCAATCGGCCCTGTGCTGATCTTATCCAAGTCTTACGTAGGTATTAGTAGCCTGTAAAAGGTCGGATCAGATTCACATTTAGGCCGCTAGTAGGCCTAGTTGGCGTTTAATTGAACGGCTGATTACGCTAGTTGGCTGCGACATTTCTAAAGCCTAGGTCGAGCTCACAAACATATCACAACATTTTCTCTTTTATACATTTACATGACCTAATAGTACATTGGTGCTAATCTTGACTGAATATCTTACTTTAAGCCAGCCATCCGCCAAGTGCTCATTGTGTTATCATTAATTTAAATCAAAACACGTAATCATAGAAGTGCTTGCTCCAAGGTACACTGGAAAAAATAGATTAATAAATAAATAAGTAATGCTGGACCTTAGCATCGTCGGCAAACTGTATGCAAAGATTTTGATTGAAAGGGTTGTAAAAGAAACCGACAAGAGAATATGGGATGCACAAGCGGGTTTTCGAAAGGGAATGGGATGTACGGATCAGGTCTTTTCCTTGCGAAGCATAGCCGAAAAGTTTTTGGCCAAAGGTCAAAAAGTCTATTGCGCATTCGTGGATTTGGAAAAGGCCTATGATAAAGTGATGAGGAATGAGCTTTGGTCGGTACTGTCAATGTATGGAGTGAACAGCAACCTCGTTCGAGCTCTGAAATCTCTCTATGAGGATTCTAGTGCTTGCGTGAGGATACATGGGTCATACACTGAATGGTTTAACATCCAAAAGGGCGTTAGGCAGGGATGTGTAGCGTCACCATGGCTGTTTAATCTATTCATGGACAGTTGCTTGAAAGATTTGAAAGATGGTGCAAATGGTTTAAGAATGAATGAGTTACTCGTCAAATGTCTTCTCTATGCCGATGACCAGGTTATACTTGCGTCGTCGGAGAATGAGTTGCAGGAGATGGTAACAGTTATGCATGAAGCTTTTAAGCGAAAGGGAATGAAAGTAAATGTGAGCAAGACGAAAATTATGGTTTTTGAAAAAGATGAATGTATGACAGCATGCAATATTCTGATTGACGATGAAAGAGTGGAACAAGTGAAAGAGTTTGTGTATCTGGGGACATTGTTTACAAGAGATGGGAAGTACGATGAGGATATCGAAAGGAGAGTGAATGCTGGAAACCGAGTGAATGGGGCTCTCCATGATTTTATGAGCAGCCGGAAAGTGTCCGACAAGGCACGACTGGATGTATGGAAGTGAAAGTTGGGTGTGGCAGAAAAAACATCAGAGTAGAGTGAATGCTGTTGAAATGAGAGCGTTGCGTAGTATGTGTGGGGTAACGTTGAATGATAGAGTGAGAAATAGTGTGATAAGGGAACAGTGTGGAGTGAAAGAAGATGTAGTGTTGAGGATCGAGAAAGGTATGTTAAGATGGTTTGGGCATGTAGAGAGGATGGATGACAATCGTTTGACAAAGCAAGTGTATGAGGCGAGTGTGCATGGGACAGCTGGAAGGGGAAGACCTAGGCGAACCTTCTTGGATCAAATTGGCGACATTTTGGAGAAGGGCCAGGTCAAAAGTACCCTAAACCGACGAGCATGTATGAAGAATGTAATGAGAGTGAATGAGGCGAAAGTTGTGTGTCAGGATCGTAGCGACTGGAGATCCATGGTCTCTGCCTACCCCTTTGGGAAAGAGGCGTGACTTTATGTATGTATGTATGTATGTATGTATGCTGGACATTTCACACATCATCATCTAGCCCCAAACTAAGCAATGCTTGTACTATGGGAACCAGATAACTGATATACTACTTATATACTTTTTGTTTTGTAAATACATACATATTATACATAGTAACACCCAGACCCGAGATAAATATTTGCAGATCATACAAACATTTATCCCGCCGCGGGGATCGAACCCGCAACCTTCTGCGTCCCAAGCGGGCTTTCACCCACTGCGCCACAGAGGTCGTCAAATTAATTAAAAAGTGTTAAAATAGATTAAAACAGACCCAGTTTTAGTTTCAAGGATTTACAAGACAGGCATCATTGTATTGAAAGTTGAAAGGAGACATCTGACCACATCTGACAGATAATGTTGTTCATGACAGTGGCAATGCTAATTGGATCTGAGATTTGGACATAAGCAAAGATTTTTTATAGAGTGCGTTTCATCAAATAGTTCCTATGCCGTCATGTTGGCAGTAGAATGTTTTAGGCATAATTTCCTCAAGAAATTCCAATAAAACCTTGAAAAACCTAGAGATACGTCTACAAAGACGTATCTCTAGGTTTTTCAAGGTTTTATTGGAAGGTTCAATGCTAAATCCATGGTTTTAGCATTGAACCTTTTTGCCTAAAACATTCTACTGCCAACATGACGGCATAGGAACTATTTGATGAAACGCACTCTACTTTCAGTTCTGTGGACCTAATGCAACCTTTAAAGATTTAATTTAATAAAAGAAGAAAAAGATGCTATGTATGTCGACCTATGTAACTTGTGTTGTGTGTCGTGCATCCATAATAATTTTACACTATTAGGTATGTAGGTATGACTAGCTGTAGTTTTTAGGGTTCCGTACCCAAAAGGTAAAACAGGACCCTATTACTAAGACTTCGCTTTCTGTCCGTCTCCGTCTCTCACCAGGCTGTATCTCATAGAGAAAGATACTATTTATTAACTACTTTAGTCATTTAGTCATTTTTGTACCTCATGAACCTTAGACATTTGAAATCACAGAAGATTTGTATTTCTGTTGCCGCTAACAAATGCTAAAAAACAGAATAAGGGATCCCATAACAACAAACGTGATTTTTTGCCGCACGCGGCTTCGCCCGCGTGGTACCAACATTTTGAATAGCCTATATGCTATTCCAGGTTATTTCAAGTTTCATCCAAATCGGTTCACTGGTTTAGGCGTGATTGACACCACAAACATACAAGGAAACATCTAGACAAACTCACAAACTTTCAGCTCTATTATATGAGTGGGATGATTGAAATTTGAAATACAAACATCTAAACAAACTCACCAACTTCCAGCTTTATTATGAGTGAGGTGGAAGGAACTTTACCTACCTATGCTTTCAAGCGACCTCCGTCCCCAGAGTTAGCCACTAACTCCTCCTTGGGTCGTATTCCTCAGTGCTGAGGGTCGTGACCTCCTTTAGGTATCACTTTCACATCACTTCCTCTGTAACGAGCTTATTTTTATTGCCGGACGGCTCAGATGTCTTGAATGATGATGATGGTACTTAATGTCGACGACTTGGTTAGTTTGTTTACGTCTGTGTCGAATTCGCCGTAGGAACCGTAGGACTCATTCGGTGGTGATAACACGGCGTAAGTGACGTTCCAAGAACCCATGTTGTTTGTTTATTTTGTACTAGCTGCGCCCCGCGGTTTCACCCGCGTAAGTCCCGTTCCCGCGGGAATATCGGGATAAAAAGTAGCCTATGTGTTAATCCAGGGTATCACCTATCTACATACCAAATTTCAACCAAATCGGTCCAGCCGTTTTTGCGTGAAAGAGTAACAAACATCCATACATCCATACATCCATACTTACAAACTTTCGCCTTTATAATATTTATAGGATATGTTTACAATTTTGTATGTTTTGATAGGTAGGTAGGCTAGGTACTTTAAAGATGCCCTCGTACGTAGGGTGGTTGGTAAGCGATTTTCGCTCCTCTTACCTGACGAAAACATAGGTACCTAATCAAAGTTGGAAAGATCGCGGTATATAAGTTTATTTCTCGCTTATTGATAAAAAATCTGTATTTTCCTTGGAAATGGCATCACGCGTGATCGGCTGTACCGATTTTGCTTATTCTTTTTTGCCCACATTAGTTCGAGTGCGTACACTAACTTGTGTTACAAACAATCGAGTAGAGGCGTCTTCTGGTACCTTTATGTATAATAACCTTTTTTTTTGTGTATATTTAACTGATGTTTTTTAATATGTTTACTTTTATTATTAGCTATGGCGATTTGGAGTTCTCTGTAATGCTATAGTTAAGTTTGTAAATAAATACCTAATGATACACCTAGCGATATTTTTTATGGTCACCCGAACAGCCGCTCGGCTGGACTCTGAGCGGACGCGACGCGTGCACGCCACAAGCACACGTCGAAATCGTGCTATTTAATTACCTTTAATAAGTACAGTAAGCAAAACCGTCTTTAGCTCTCTGAAGTAGCTGCGCAGAACTCATTTTTGATGAAGCCTAAAAGATGAAGAGAGCGTTGTATACCTAGCTGCCTCGCTCACTCGCTTACTTTGCTGTATCTGACCTACTCTACCACACCTGCGCAATCGTTTAGTGTACCTCACTTCAGAGAGCTAAACATTGGTTGTGCGTACTGTACGCGCTCTTAAGGTCGTAGTTCACTTACATTATACGACCCTGCTCTAACACCGCTCCCGCACAACACCGCCATCATCAGAGATTAGTAGGTACCTACTACTCGGCGGAGAATGTTACGATGGTTATAAACTCTCTGCTGGTGGTAAGCTTGCTTACAGCCAGCTGTCTGATAATTTGTGTTGTCAATGTAAAGTTTAGAGTAGGTATTGAGTACGCCCTGAATCTAAATTTTCCATGAATATTATTTTGCGGTGTGGGAGCGGTAACGGAGGTAATGTCGGCTACGACCTTTATGGTATCGTTGATTGAGAATTGGGTTTCTCTAAAATATATTTTCGTGATGTTAAATTCGATTCTTTACTTTTTTAAATTAAACCATATTGTAAGAGAATAAGGTTTCTTTTCCATATAAAGGTTTGGTTTTATTTCTGCAAGCGAGATACCTTGACAATTGACAGATTTGTCGACTGAGGCCTGACGCAGATTCACTCATCGCGCGGAAAGATTTTGATCTTGCGTTTTTGATCATTATTAAATGCATTGCGTGCATAGGTGCATGAATTTTGAAAAAACTGACACAGTTTAGTGGTAAAACCTTAAAATATATCATACTATTACTGATTTAAGCGAAAGTGGTCTAGTTATTGTTATAATTCCTTAGCTGAAAGCTTTGGCTTGAAGCCTTATAAAGTTAGCTTTTTTTTCAAGTTTTTTATGAAAGCCGGAAAATTTTGTGAAGGTAAGTGTGATGTAGGGTAGGTACCTACCTACCTACGATAGGTAGGCAGGTACGATAATAATTATGCTAAAAAAGTAGTCTTTTATGATTTATGTACATTAACTTAGTTAACTTTAACAAGTTAACTTTAGTTAGTTAATGGCATCGAATCTGCTGTTCACTGACTAAACTTAATTAAACTAAAACTTGAACGTTCTATTTCGTATTTATTTTGTTTCTTATTTCGTTCTCGCTAAATACGAAAATAGCACGTCATTTGAAGTGACATTACTAAAAGTATAATTAAGTTTCTGAGCAGCTGCTACAGATAGCAGCTGTTTCACACAGCAAGTAAATGGTCTTGACTAATTCTACCCACAAATACTTACCTAATGTTTACTATAAAAAAAACTAATTTTATTAGGAATGCCATTGTAATAGTCATTCTATTTTGGACCTTATCGTAAAGGAAATAAGAACGTAGCATTTTAGTTTAGTTAACTTTATTCAGTGAACAACAGAATCGACGCCAGTATGGGTAAACAAATGAAAAGTTTACAGTTTAATTTATATAAGTAGGAGGTACTTAATTATATTTTTTTTTACTGAATAAGTGAGTCATTTTTTCACTAATAAATAAATAAATAATGCTGGACATTTTCACACAGCATCATCTAGCCCCAAACTAAGCAAAGCTTGTACCACAGACGAGAAGGTGGCTTGTAGGTACTATGGGAACCAGATAACTAATATACTACTTATATACTTTTTGTTTGTAAATACATACATATTATACATAGAAACACCCAGACCCGAGATAAATATTTGCAGATCATACAAACATTTATCCCGCGGCGGGGATCGAACCCGCAACCTTCTGCGTCCCAAGCGGGCTTTCACCCACTGCGCCACAGAGATCGAGTAATGTCTACCTACAATGTGAAGGTAAGTAGGTAAGGTACCTAACCTACCTAAGTAAAAATAATGATTTTATGTAGACAACATCATGTTTCCCTGATTCGACTTTCTCAAAACTAGCTATTACTGCTATTACCTCTCTGTATTCTGTGCTATTACCCGCGACTTCGTCAGCAAAAATCAATCAACCTTACATTTGAATTAATTTGACGACCCAGAGGTCGCAAGCGGACCCAGTGATTAGGTATAGGCACAGAATACAGAGATATAGGTACTAGAGCGAACCTTCGCGAAGGTTCGCGAAGGCGATGGGCGTCTGAGACCAAGGTCAATTCTCGCCGTACCTAAGTTTTTATATGCCGTTTGCTGCACAGAGTGTACCTACTGTGTAGCATGCGGTAAATGTTATAGTCGTTTGCGGGTCTCCGATCCGACCTTTTACAGGCTACTAACCTACGTAAGACTTGGATAAGATCAGCACAGGGCCGATTGGAGTGGCGTCTGAGGGAGGAGGCTTATGTCCAGCCGTGGGCTATCATTTGAGCTGCTAATGATGATGATGATGAATACCTACGTAGGTAGACCTCTGCGCTCAAAAACCGCATCCGCATCTCTGTTTGTTTACCTATACGCTTATGCGATGAAGGGTCGGCCTCGGCCGGCACCACATCAACCACTCGTCACCACTGCTGGGCCGGTACAATGTCATCCCCGCATTTAGGTAACTCATAGATAAAATTATAAGCATTTTATATTTTTTTGTCACCGGGCCATTGAGCAGGTTGGTAGGTATTACATATAGTTTTTGTCTGCAACCAATATAGAAATCACTAATACCTCCAGAACATGCTATGTACTTAGACTAACCTAGACTAGACCTACCTTCCTAATAGGTAGGTACTTACCAAGAATTATTTTTATAACGGTGTACTCAGCATAGGTAGTAGAATTTCCTCATTTGACCTTCCAATTGACGTCACTCGAGGCACGTGCTCCAAGGCACATCCAAATAGGTATACATGTACTACCACAGAACTATATGTATGTAGGTACCTTTATTAGCTCTCGAGAAGTGACTCATCACAAATCGGCTCCAATCCAACTGCTGAAACTTTTTCAAAATACATATGAGCATGTAGGTAGGAACTATATAATATTTATGGCCCTAACCACAGGCCCTTACTAATAAACTTGACATAAAGTTAAGTCATGCATAGATAAACAAAAATAGTACATTGTACCACAAGAGAGCAAAATTCGTTTTTGTTGCGAGTGGTGAGTTTGAATCTCGAACAAACGAAGGTTTCTATGTTAGAATTCTGAGTGTAGTGAGAGATTCAAAAGCATAAGCAACAAATTATTTTGCTCTCGTGTGATACATACAACTTTTCACCTTACTAGCGAAAAATACAAGATTTTTTGTAATTTTATAGTGCTAATCCACACTTGGTATTTCATTTAGAAATGAAAAGTCTTATCAAAATTTTCGATTCCGACGGGATTCGAACCCGCGATGATATTAACCGATAAATATGAGCTTATCAAGAATTGCTAAATCGACGCATGTGGTTCTGTGGCCGAGCGGTCCAAGGCACTCCGACTTTAGGAGGATCGTCTAATCATTGGGGGGTCGAATCCCGTCGGAATCGAAAATTTTGGTAAGACTTTTTATTTCTGAAATACAAGATGTAAGGAAAACCAATTCCCGCTATTTTTTTTTGCCCCTCAAGTGGCAGGCTACAGTCCTGCCACCAGACCCCCCTGGCCGCCGCCACCTCGCCGGGCGCACGCTGCGGCCTGTAATATTCGATTCTCATTGGTTGCTTGCAGCATTCTAAATTCAAATCACTTTTCCTCATAGTGTGAGCAAAGTAGAGTTTTGCTCACTGTTATTACGCGGCAAAAGCGCCCTTTTTGAGCTAGTAAGGTGAAAAATTTTAAGTACATATGTTTATTAGTAGGTTTATGTCAAGTTTATCAGTAAGGGCCCAAGTATATTAAAATTAGTAGGAAATAGGATGCCAATGAAGAACTTCTGATGTTATGAAATCGCGAAACAATATTTTTATCATACAACTTATGTTATGAATCTTTGTAAGGATTCTATTATGTCTAGCAATAATCCCATGCGTTATCTAGGTAGAGGCTCACCTAATAAAATAAAGTTAGTTCATTTCCCGTTACTAAGACGATTAGACTTACTTTATAGGTACAAATTCATATTGTTGAAGCTGTAATTATTTTGCCTCCTCGCGATTTTTTTCCAATTTTTTTTTTTTACTAGCCTCTGCAGGTATTAAAGTGCTGTGATATCGTAGATATTTCCAATCACGTTTTTTATACATAAACACACTTTATGACCGTGCAACAAGTAGGTATAATACTACGCTCAAAGTTTACCGCCTGTTACTGCTTACGGCTAGACACCTTTTTCGAACTGGTAGAATAAAAAGATAATTTTAGACTGTCAAAACACCGTCATAGCAGAAAACAACTTTCTTACATAAGATAACAATTAGACCATAAGTAGAAGATAAACACCAGAATCATGAGCCGCAATCTTTTGCTAATCCAAGCATCTGTTTTGACGAAAGCTTATTGCGCAACAAATGGAACTCTTCATCAGAATAACTTGTGGAAGTGCAATGGTAAAGACTCGCTATTTTATTATACTCTGACCCTCAGCTAGTGTTTGACTTGCCTTTTAGGAATTTATCCTGTTAAATGCAGTTTCCAACTATATACTTACCTACCATTGAATAGAGAAACAAGCCGAGAAGAACGACGAACACTGACAAATGACAAAGTTAGGTACCGGCTCGCATTTCAAATCCTTTTCGCTAGCTCTCTTTTAATTAACGAATTAGGTACCTACTTATTAAATATTACATTTGCTTGATATGAACTTCAGTTTTACAATTGCAGTTCTCTTTCCGAAGAAATGGTACTGCCGCAAAATAGTAGAAATGACCAAAATGCCTTTCGAGTCGACGACGAAGAAGGTGGTGATGAAATCCTATGATAAAAGTGATTCTACTATTAATAAGATAACAATCGTGGGTACGAAAGAATCTGCTGTGGCTTCGACATTTGCTTTACTTGCCAAGGTAATTCTTAGACTAGCTTTCGTCCGCAGCTTCGCTGGCGTGGTATCCCCGGATTATAGTCACTGTGCTTTACAAGGTCTCGTTAAAAATATAATAAGTAATCCATCAAGCTTTGCTAATGCATATTTTATATTGTAACTAGCTTCTGTGCGTGGCTTCGCCCGCGTAATACCAACATTTTGAATAGCCTATATGCTATTCCAGGTCACTATCTACGCCTATACAAAGTTTCTTACAAATCGGTTCACTGGTTTAGGCGTGATTGAAACACAAACATCCAGATATCCAATCATCTAAACAAATTCGCAAACTTTCAGCTTTATTATATGAGTGGGATAATTTACCTACTTCTTCATCCTCATGCTCAGCTCAGTCCATATTTAATTGAATAGTGTACCTACCTATAATCAAAATTGCAGCGTCGATCAGTGCTAATTTCGAGATTCTGTCTCCTTTTAAAAGTTGCATACCTACACTACGAAAAAATTCACAAAATTTGCTATAATTTTTGTGAAGTTATCTTTATAATAATCTTGTCGTACTCGTAATTTTATTTCAACAGGGTATTACCAAAAATGTCTGCATGATTGATGTTAACGACAACAAACTTAAGGGAGAGGAAAGAGATTTGGAGTACGGTTCCCCGTTCTTGAGGAATCCAAAAGTGGTCGCTAGCAAAGGTATGGACAAAATCGTTTATCTCATGCTCTAAGCATTAGTTGATGAGCTTCATGAGACAGAATTATAGTCCAAACCATTCTGCTATCTTCTGAGGAGTTCTGTTTTCCAATATCAGATCTCCCATCTAAATAATAAGTGCCTACAAAATCATTATAAAGAATGACAATGATGAAGAAAATGTAGCTCTACTGTTTATTTGTACTACGCTAACGAGTAGGTATTTGCCTAAAATATTTCATTTTGTTGGAATTGGTGGATTGGTTGATATAAGTTATATACTTAGTAGTCTTTTTCAAATCACGCCGGCGCCGTTCTGTCTGGAAAATATGAGTCAATTTTATTTGAAGAATAGGTACCTACTAAATAAATACTGTGTTTCAGAACATACAGCATCTGCTGGTTCGAAGATTTGTGTCGTCGCCGTAGGAACTGAACAAGGGCAGAATGAAAATGAATTCAACTTTACGGCTAGAAACACGGGAGTCATCCGCGCTGTTATACCCCAAGTAAATATCTTAATTAAAAATACACTAGGTACCTACTGTTTTTTTGAGTGTCAGTCAACAAAATCTAAGAAAAAAGTAAAGGTCATACATAATACCTGAGATTCATAATGTTCAAACCCTTATATAATGTAAAGCTCGTCCCCAACATTATGTGGGGTCAGCACAACATTGTATTCTTCTTCCATTTTCTTCTAAAAGTGGCCACCCTACTCTTCCATACTCATGTCATATTTCACATTCCCACCAGCTTTTCTATAGCCCACTTCCACTCGAATTCAATTTCTTTATCTTCGATTTGCAGCTGCTAAAATACAGTCCAGAAGCTCTGTATCTGATCGCGACGGAGCCTGTGGACGTGATGACTTACCATGCGTGGCAGGTCGGCTGCATTCCCAAGGGCCGCGTCTTGGGCACGGGGACAAACCTGGACTCTGCACGCTTCCGGTACATGATGGGCGATAAGCTAGGCGTGGATCCCGGCTCGTGTGCGGGCGTTGTGGTCGGCAGGGCCCCATGCACTCCTTGCGAGCCTTGCGAGAGAGGACCGGGCGGTGGTAAGTCATTTTCGAGACTATCTTCTGCCTGAAGGTTAGGTATATTTACCTGAATGTTGTTTTAGGTTATCTATGATCTATTATTCTACACCTTTACCAAGTTTCATCCAAGTTTTAAGTGAGATTTATTTTGAAACTAAGTAATTTAATTTTTGTATTTGCACTTTTTGATAACATATATTCGTACGTAACGTATACGAGTACCTACGTATTCTATTGATGCTCTATATTCTAAAATAATGTTTACTCTTGTTTTTTTTTGACGACGCGACGCGACGGGGATATATTAAATACTAGCTGCTCTCCCGCGGTGTAACCCGCGGTCCCTCGGGATTTTTTCGGGATAAAAAGTAGCCTATGTCCGTCCCTGGGATACAACCTTTATCCATGCCAATTTTCAGCCTAATCTGTTCAGTGGTTTGGGCGTGAAAAGGTAACAAACAGACAGACAGACAGATAGACAGACAGACATACAGAGTTACTTTCACATTTATAATATTAGTATGGATATGTTATGCGTAAGCATAACAATGATTACCTATTATAGTACCTATAACAAAACAACAAACATTCACCCTGTTATTAAGAAAATTACCTTTCAATTCAACCAGAAACATGCAAAACAACAAACATTCACCCTGTTATTAAGAAAATTACCTTTCAATTCAACCAGAAACATGACGAAAGCGCGCTTTTTTACCAGCATACTACATAAGGTATGTTGTCTATAATGGGCCTGGCATCTTCAAGGTATTCTTTCGACTACCTACTTATTCTATATAATCTCGGAATAATGACCTCTAGGTCCATATTTGCTATCCATACGCTGAATTGCAATGCTGATTCTTTGTGTGAAAAAATAGCCAGCTCTCGACCAGACGCCCTGACGCGATGGGCCCCAGAACTCCACGGACCTAGGGTCTCAAATAGTCTTAACCCCAAATGGTTCAAAAATGAAAATCAACAAACCCTAACAAATTCATGTTATACTGGAGCTCTAAGTTTTGGGCCGGTTTTATTTGCTTTGTCTAGCATGACTGGTGTTGTGAAAGCATTGGTAACCAGCGCAAAGCCTCAACAGTTCGCTGACTTTTAGGAATTGCATGTATTTACCTACATTTTGTCGTAGGTACTATTTGTAGTCGTTCTACCTGGTCGCAATAGTTATCACATTCGAACTAACGATGTCAACATTTCACTGCCTATCGAGTAACGAACAACCAAGGAGTAGGTAACAACAGTAACTTATATCTGGTTACCTACACTTAAAAATATTGGCTATCTAAAAGTACTATAGTATTATGTGAATGTTACCACCATTACCATCAACTTTATCTTTGTTTCCTCGCCTTGAAAACATAATTGGTGAATTGAATACCTAATTTTCGGTAGAATCATCATTTGCCTGCCCTTATCCCGCTCATGCGGGGTCGGCACAACATGTTCTCTTGTTCCACTCTCCCCTATCACTCGTCATCTCCGTATCCACTCCTTTCTTATCCATATTTATCTTCTTTCACACAATCCATCCATCTTTTCTTAGGTCTACCTCTACTGACATTTCCACCCACATTAATTTCCATCACCCCTTTAGTTACATGACTTTCATTCCTCCACATTACCTACAAGCCCATATCACGCTAATCTATAGCTCCTTAACTTTTTAGTCAGCGGTGCTCGCTACTATCAGCCTTCCCTAATATATTAATTCCTCACCTTATCCAATCGCGTCACTCCGCTCATCCATCTCAACATTCGCATCTCTGTCGCATGCACTCTTCTTCCATCCGTCGCTTTCGTAGCTCAGTACTCCTATCCATACAGCAACAACAAGGGCAAACAAGGGTCACATGTAGTTCCTGAGACCTGTCGCCACTTCATCCATCCCGCATTCATTCTATTTTTGACGTCTTGGTCTATTTCGCCGTCATTTTGGATCAATGATCAGAGGTATCGAAAATCGGAGCAGACTGGTAGAAATACACCATCTAAGCCGATGGGAGAGAAGCTGGCTGAACCCTCATAGTTACAGAACAGGTGTTTAGCCTTTCACACTTTCTCTTTCTCTCCCGCCATTTTCCCAGCCTGCTTTGAACCTCTCACTCGTCTCGCTATCACTTTCTCTCAAACTTTCATACTATGTGACATGAGCTTTATTCCTCGATAATTGTTGTAGTACCGTACACCCTTGTTCTCGTAAATGTGTACCAGAGAACTGCTACATCATTCGTCTGATCGCCTCCTCTTGCAACTCTTATTGAGGAATAAAGTCATTCACATCCATCCTCATCAGCACTCAAAAACTAATTCGTTACGAGTATTTTGTAAATACACCAGCTTCAACCTAGGTTCCTACCTATATTTCGATTTCCCCGGGGGGCAGGAAAGGAATAGCACAAAAACATTTATATTCTTATAAGGATTTTTTTTGTCGTAAAGCCTTTTTGATATTTAGTTGCCAGTGAAAGAAGTGTTAAACTTACTATGATAGTCGTCGGATTTGGAGTAAGTAGAAATAATTGCCATAATTTAATTATCCATAACTTTATTAGCCTTAATAATACATACCTTATAAATTTATTTACACCTAACTAACTTGTAACTATTCACAATCCATGATTTTTTATTATCTATTAAATCTATTGATTGGCTTGGCTTTATTGAATTTGCACCATTTTTTATCTTGCTAATGATGAACTGATTATTAAAACAAATCAGCCGTGTTTTAAATTATTATGGATTATGAATGTCAAGGAATAAAATTATGGATTGTGAAGTTATGGCTTGCGGGAACTAACGATAACATTTTATTGTTATGAAAACATTTTTGATTGCTAAAGGTTAAAAAGTTATACAAAACTTTATTTTTATTATGAGCTATACCGGCACATGCCGGTTTGTGCCGGTAGGTACAAGTGCAGTAAAAGACAAAAGATTACTGAAAGTGAACAACTACCCATTAAATTATACAAGATATTAACTAAACTTTGTCTAGCCACATTATCGTAAACTTGGCTTAGACTGTATTTTCAGACAATCTAAATAACAGCGTGTCTTTGAATTAAATTATCTTTCCCAAATGAGATTTTAAATTCAACATCTTATGTCTTTTTCTGGTCTTATGTTTTTTTTTTACTATTAACACAAATGTTTTTTCGTAGATATTCTGAAAATATTTAAGTAAATAAAAGTATAGAATCCATTTGTATTAATTTTTTTTTTTAATATTTACAGTTCCCGTGTGGTCTCATGCATCAGCCAGTGGCGTCCGTCTCATGGACATCAACCCTAAGATAGGGGGGACGGACGACCCAGAACACTGGAAGGAGAGCTACGATAACCTGCTTAAAGACGAGCAAATCATTCGCAAGTTAAAAGGCGGCTACTCCTGGGCACTCGCACTCTCCATTGCTAATATCTGTGAAGCCATCCTCACGAACTCGCACAGTGTGCTGCCTGTTTCGATCTATGCCAAGGTTTGATTTTAAAGATCTGAAATTAGATGTAGCAAGTCTCTTAATACAGGAAGTTTATATAAATTTGATGGTAAGGTACTCCATATATGATGGGAAGGTTTATCGAAAATTGTGAATTGTACCTACTAAATACTTATTCTCTCGTACCATCTATTTCATCAGCCTATTTGCGCCCACTACTGAGTATATGCCTCTATAGCGACACTCCGCTCGGTGCTCTCCTGTACTGTGCGTGTCTGTACTACCTACAGTCCTCGCCCATGCTTTTCCGGTAATATTAATAGTGCCTCGCCTAGTCTTGGCGGGGGCACGGAAGTTCACCCAGATTATATTATCCAACCATCGAGTCTTGTCTGCCTTGAGGTCATTGAGCATCTCTAGGCCACCATTCTTCGGCCGTATTTTTTTTTGTAATTTTATCTCTCTTAAAAGTTAATTTTTTCAGCATTATTTTGTTAAATATCCCTTTAAAATTGAGCTTTACCAAAGTTGCTTATTTTTTTATTTTGCTACATTGTCCTGTTGTATTTTATAATAATTTTGTCTTGAGTTAGGTCAAGCTTTTATGGTATCTTATCTTGCTATGATAATATTATCGTATCTACAGTTAGCTGGTATTGTGTGTAAATATTGAAATCGCCGCGACTTCGACTTCGTTGAGTTGTATCTGTCCATGGTAAAGGAATAATAATAATAATCCTAATATCCCAATAATATAATAAATCTGCAAGTTTGTGAGTATGTTTGTAATCACGCCTAAACCAGTGAACCGATTTGGATGAAACTTGGAATAGGCGTAGATAGTGACCTGGAATAGCATATAGGTTATTCAGAATGTTGGTACCACGCAGGCAAAGCCGCGCGCAGAAGCTAGTAATAAATAAAATAAATAAATAAAGGATTATTCTATTTTTCATGCAATTTTTTTTCCCACTCTGGCGTCAGGACAGGAGTCAATTTCGAAAATGTATGTTTTTAGTCTGAAACATATTAAGAAGTAGGTAAGTATAAAAAAGACATTGTGTCTACTTACCTACCTACCTATTTTTAATATTACTTTTTTATACTTACCTACCTATTATCACTTAGTTATTACTAGTTTCCGAATCGACCAATTGGTGCTCGATCGAGGTCAACAATCGCAACCTCTGTCATGTTTTTATCGTGATCATTCCCAGGGCGAGTACTCCATCGCAGAAGACGTGTTCATATCCCTTCCGTGTGTGCTCGGCATAAATGGCGTAGTGGACGTCATGCGAATGCCACTTTCTATACCGGAGCGAACACTCTTGCGCAAAGATGCACGCGCCGTCTTTGAATTACAAGAAGTATTAAAAACTATGCAATGAGTACCTACGTAAGTGATCGGCCTTGCTTGCTTTGAATGTTTGCAAAGCTTTCAAGAACTTATTTATAACTTTTTCAATCTGTGATACCTTCCTCATATGCAATAAAATATATTTTTGTAAATTTGTTTTGATGATTCATTTTGGATATTGCACTCGTTTTGGAGCATTGGTCTGAAAACATTCATTAATTGAGTCATATAAATGTTTTCAAAAGAATCTGGATACCGTAAACTGTGCGTTTTGTTGAAGCATCGCCTGATCAGTATGGAACCGATCAGTGCCACAAACTTCTGGACAGGTGGCCAAAAGAAGAACTAACGTATTTTCTACTAGAATTTATTTTTCTGCCAACACCAAATGCGATAACAGCGCCTCTCTCACCTGCCCAGATAAGTTTGTGGCTCTGACTGGTAGCTATTTCTATCTTAGGCACAGAATGCAGATAGTCTTAGGTAATCAAGGTATGGCATGAAATAGAGGATAACGGCAGTATCTTCTAGGCACAGTAGGCTCCAAGAATGCCGGCAGAAGTGAAAACTTAACGGTTTATACTTAACAAGTAAGTAACCCGGTGTCAGTGAGCAGCCACGTGACTCGCACGTGACCTTTTCGAGGCGAATCCAAGAATTTTTTCTCACCTCAAAACTGCCAAACGGGCCTATAGAAGTTTTCACTTAAAAAAAACAAATTAAGTACTTATCTAACTTATTATTAATCAAATAATGTTAAACTACATTATTTGATTAATCAAATCATGTAAATTAGGTAGAAACTAGTAAATAATACTTCATTTAGTCTATAAAAATAATGCAGTAAGTATGTGTAAATATATTTTATCATCCTAAAACAACTATCTTCAGGCTATCTGTAAGTCATCATGCTCAAATTACGGATGTTTTTTGTTATTTCTTAATATTTCAGTACTTATCTTTTTGATTGTGCTATAATAATAAGGTCTTACATACAATTTTGAGAGATTTTTGGGATTTTTTTGGAGGCTAGTCATCATTCATCTTTATACTTAGATCTAACGTGTTATCTTCATTTTTAGGGTTCCGTACCCAAAGGGTAAAACGGGACCCTCTTACTAAGACTTTTCTGTCTGTCTGTCCGTCACCAGGCTGTATGTATCTCATGAACCGTGATATTTAGACAGTCGAAATTTTCACAATGATGTAAAGTATTTCTGTTGCCGCTTTAACAATAAATACTAAAATAAAATAAATATTTAAGGGGGCGCCGTTTTTTTCCATCGATAATGTACGGAACCCTTCGTGCGCGAGTCCAAATCGCACTTGGCCGGGTTTTTCTATTTTGTTGGTAGACAACAACAATAATATTTGTCTATAATGACGTCACGAATTATATTGTCTTTAAATAAATAATAATGAAATGAAATGAAATTTTTGAAATGAAATGAAATGAAATTTTTTTATTTGCAAGAAATATGGTTAACAAGTTGATAAGGTTACAATTACTACAATAATTTAATACTGGACATTTCACACAGTATCATCTAGCCCCAAACCTATTTCTGTGCCCAAACTAAGCAAAGCTTGTAGGTACTATGGGAACCAGAACACTATTTATATACTTACTTACTTTTTGTTTGTAAATACATACACAATTATACATAGGTGGGTGTTTCTCGTAGGTACCTATCTTGTAACGTAATATGTGTCTCGCTCAGGCCTGGACCCGAACATTTATCCCGCGGCGGGGATCTATGGTAAAAAGGAGGTCGCAGAAAAGAAATTATAAATAGGTAATAAGTACTCTTCTTTTGGTTTCTTACATTTTATTTTACCGATACAATAATGCCTGTCTAATTCCCTAGTTAAAATTTAATTTTATATAAGGAATGTATTTAAAAAAAAAATAGTTCATTACATAGTAGGTAGGTACCCTACAAAAGGGATACGTTTTATCTTATCACAAAATATACAGGTAGGTATTTACCTATTTATTTAATACCTACTTACATAATTAATTATCATTAAGAAATGAAGTCTTATCAAAATTACATAATTATTATTAATGAAATATCAGTGTGGATTAACACTATAAAATTACAAACAATTATTTAATTATCGTTTTGAAAGTATTATCTTTTAACGTTTTATCTATCTACATTAGACTGTTACCTTCAGTTTTGGTATTTGTAGAGCTGCTATGTTCAGGTTCACTAGTTTTAGCATTTACAAAAATAGGAACTACTTTTTATTAACCTTCATCAACTAATTAGCTCTATAATTTCAAGGCAGGCCAAGATTGGCCAGAACGCATGTTTCAAGTAGATGAACTTCATGTGTCATAATAATATTGTTTCATTTAGTTTCACCATTATTGCAAACTTTACATAGAAATTTCAGACTTGGTTGAATGAATCATAATATTGTCTATCAGCGGTATCCGTTTGAATTTGCACTTACTGGCGTTGGTTTCTGGCATATTTTCGCTAGTATGATGGGTTTCATTCGGGCATGCGCGATGTCATAGAACGTAGTTTCCAAACTGGCGAAGGTCACCTTGAAGGACGGAACCCGCGCCGCGGTGCAGCGACGCGGCCAGACGCGCGCCGCCAACAAACCGGCTACTACGTGACGCTCAACACGCAACGAGGATAACATTGTGAGTAACATAATGTTTTTGTTAATTTCTGTGCCAAAACAAAATTACTTACTAACATAACATATATCTTGTGTGAGCAGTTCTGATGGTAGGTTCTGTTATATTGCTGCATACCTACCTAGATACAGGTTGTTTTTATGGATGAGTGAGTTGAACCCGTCGTAAAGTTTTTGCATGATGACTGACGTTGTAAACGTTGCTTAGAATGCTTAGATTCAAAAAAGCACAATGTGCAAATACAGACTTATTGGTATCGTGCGATCAGTAATACTAACTACGTAACTACCTACTTATATAATATACCGTTTGTTAATTAAGTACTTATATTATTTTATGATAATTATGTTTATGTAAACTATATATTACGATAATTACATTTGGTGAAATATTTTAGCGTCCTGTGCTCTAGAAGAAAATAATTGAACCATGATGCATTTTAATCATGATGTCTTTTTGTCTGTTTTGGGCTCTTTTAATGACGTTGAAAAAATATATGAATATTTAGAAACCCTTCACCTGTTAAAAAAAAACAATCCGAATACATTGAACTCCGAATAGTAACCTTTTCGTTATGAAAGTAACCAAGATAGAAACTACCATAATTTGCAGTTACATATAGTTATTCGTTTTGGTAGTACGTATACAATAAATAATTATATAAAATGACATATCTTTGATATCATCGGCATTCGTCACTCATAAAACACGAAATGAAATCATTTTATGGTACCTAGGTTATCTATGACATTGCATTTTTGTAGATCTTATCGATCTACGCCGAAACACTCGACGTGTAGGTTGTACAAGCTGCAATTCAAACTTACACTGACATTTTCCTTTTCCTCGATGTCTATTATTACTTTAAGAATTTAGCATTTGTGTTTATGTAGGACTGGCTGTGCCCGCGACTTCATTCGCGTGGGCGGTAGGTAGGTATTAGGTACCTACTCATTCGTTTTTCCGGAGTTTCTCGCGTAAATCCCGATTTAGTGGGAATTCCGGAATAAAAAGCAGCATTTTTGTCATCTTCCAGACATCTTCCAGTAAAGTCCCATCAAAGTCGCTTCAGCCGTTCCAGAGATTAGCCTAGACAAATAGAAAGACAGGCAAAATAAAAAAATATGTGTTTAAAATCGTGGTCCTAAGATAGGCTACAATACAACTAACTTTATGCAGTTGAAAAAACAAAGTTAGGTATTTTGAAATTGCAGACAGACACTTCAATTTTATTTATACTGGGATTGGTGAAATAGGTACCTAATGCAGAGCTGACGCTCCTAGAGCAATCTTCGCCTACAGTGCATACGACTAGTATTAGATGGAGTAGGCTTGGCAAGTAGGTGTACTATCTAAACCATCCTTACATGCTTATCTACTGAAAAAACATGGTCAATACTGAACTGTGGAGTTGACTGAGCTGCGGGATTTGTTTTCTTGTTACGATACCTATAAATCTAATCAAAAAATCCATTGATGCACGACCTGGATTTATTCACGGCTCATTAAGTAAACTACAATTGATACAGTTCTTGCATTACGTATACATTACAGACAATGGGTATGACGAAGTAACTTTCCTTAATCTGTGGTGTAGGTACCTAATGGTTATGGTGTGGTGGTATCGGTTTACATACCTTCTGTCTTAAGCTATTTAAGTCGTTAAGCCATGACGGAGGCCTTAAGGCGGCCTAAAAACTCCGTCGCCAGAGTTGGCCACTGACTCATACGAACTTACTTACTTACCTTCTGTCATCGTGTCAAGGTGAACACAGTATAATTTACTTCGTGGGAGTATTCTACCTTTCCTATCTGCACCATTCCTATTTGTATTCTGTGCTTGCCAACCAACCTAATTTGTTTAATTAAAAAAGGGAACTACTTGCAGGGTCAGAAGAAGTTTTAAGTACACCTACCTACAACTGAATGCAATTTCTAAGTTTAGAATTTGCATGCAAGGCTCTCGAAAACTGAGTCATATTTTTTAACTATTGGTAGGTAAGGGTAGGTAGGTTACGTACCTACATAAGTAATTGGACAATGTCGATGGTGCAATTATTAATCAAAAACTTTGATGACTAAAGGAACAAAATAAAACCATAAAATCGGTCAAGTTTAGGATAAGAATTCTGAATTCAGGTGGAGAAATCAAAATCAAAATATTTTTGTATAACTAAAGGAAAATAAATATAACCTGTAAGTACATATACATATACTTAAGAATACAGAGAATACTGTAAAATGAGAATACCTACTGAATACATTTGTGTGTGCGTGTGTGTGTGTGTGTGTGTGTGTGTGTGCGGGTGTTTGTGTGTGTTTGTTTGAGTGTAAGGGGTTGAGGTAGTGTATACGAGAGTGTCCAAGAGTGTTGTGTGTGGGTGTTTGTGTGTGTGTTTGTTTGAGTGTAAGGGGTTGAGGTAGTGTATACGAGAGTGTCCAAGAGTGTACTAAGTGTTTTCATTCTTACAGATTCATTTTTACATCGGTTTCATTCTTACAGGACTTTGACAAAACATACCTACCTAGTGGAGAATAAAATATTGTTATAGATTACGAAATTGCAGGTCTTGAACTTAATTAATTTGTAAGATAAATTTAATTATGTATTCACAAAATTTTATTGCTTTGATATGGAAACAAAACATAAGCACATAAGTCAATATAAAAATTTGTAATCTTGCAGTAGGATAAAACTAAAATGTACCTAGTAATTTTTTTAATTTTACACCGATAGTTATTTTGGCATTGAGTTATAAGTAATGTACTTACGTACCAATGTATTTTGGAGGGTTTGTTTGTTATCAGATAGAGCACCCAAAAATGCAAAAAAAATAAGTTAAGTACCTAGGTACTTACCAAAAAGTAAATTTTCTCGAAAACTAAAAAACTTTTTTAATTTCGTTTAAATAAAGTTCATAATTTTATCAGACCCGGGAAAACTAAATGTTCCGTCCAATTTTGAAACATCTCAACTCAACCGATAAGGATTAGAATAGGACTTTCGCTGGAAGATAAAGGATGTTTTAAGGCATCTTATTAGGAATGCGACTTTTTATGCGAACTTTGAGATATGAAGCAATAATGTGTGTGCAAAACAAACGTCTAATTTTGCACTAAAAAAGACCTATCTAACTACTACTACCTAGTACCTACCTACAAAATAAACCTAAAGAGCACAAGTCGCTATAGACTAAGCATTGCTGACTTTGCTTATTTCACCTGAGCTTATTCTATCTATGAATAGGCCCACCTATCTCAACAATATTTTTGATTGCTGGTTATTTCGTCAGAAAGTCCGTCATCCCCCCTCTAAGCTAGTGAGCATCAGTGCGTGCCGGTAGCGGCGTGCCCCGCGAGTCATACGAGAGTGAACTTGGTTTGGACGGCATTTGCGTGACAGCTTGCGATATAACTCATTGGGGTACAATTCATCGTACCTACTGGACTGTTTGCATATAATTAACGAAACATCATTCCTTCTCTCAGTAGTAACCCAGCATCGAAACAGAGCAGGTGCCTTAGAACATTTGTGAGCCTTTATAAAAATGGATGGTAATGATACGAACGGTGTTGCCAACGACCGCGCCAATGGTCTTTCTAATGGTGATTCCAATGGCCACTCCAACGGCGAATCCAATGGCCACTCCAATGGTGTCAATGATAACATTAAGCGTGGACGGAAGGGTTCTCTTAGTAAGTTTTTAACTTTTTTTATTAATGCAGGTTGCAGGTGTTTGCCGCGTTTGGTCAAAATTTACGTTGAAAACAATATAACCAACCTACGTTGTATTAGGTATCATGACTTAGGTGATCTTGTTTTATGATCGGCCTGAGTCATCGAAAAGCTTTTGTTTACATAGTGCATTGCCTAGCCGGCGGCCGACGGTCCACGCTTTTGCTGAGCAGAGCGTGGGTAAATAAGAGCTTGCAACAAATTACCTACCTACATAACGTGGCCTCTCGTGTTGCTATTATATCTTTATTACCTACCTACTACCTAGTGTGCTTACGCTGTGCGATTTTTTTTGTGTAGTATAGAAGAACTACAGGCTCATCAAATCCATTAATATCCTATTCATCATTCCCTTGCCCTTATCCCATGCTCATGGGATCGGCACACCATGTATTCTTCGGATTTATTAAATTAGTACGATATTAGTAGGAGGACCTACTAATATCCAACTAATTTAATAAAACCGATGGTTTGTCAGTGAATATGTTTGTGTTTCAATCACGCCTAAACCAGTGAACCGATTTGGATGAAACTTGGAATAGATGTAGGTGGATAGTGACCTAGAATAGCATATACGCTATTCAAAATGTTGGTACCTACCTACCAAGCTTGCCAACCTTAAAAAAATATGCATGTAATAAATCTGAAATCTTAAAAAAATATAAAAATGAATTTTATCAAGTCACCTTTAGTCTTGTTTAGTTTATCCTAAGGATTTGTTTCACCTTAAGTAAGACTAGCCAGGCCAGCTGATATTTCGTATTTGGTTAACCTAC
The DNA here is from genome assembly GCA_963565295.1 of Epirrhoe alternata. NCBI lineage: Eukaryota > Metazoa > Arthropoda > Insecta > Lepidoptera > Geometridae > Epirrhoe > Epirrhoe alternata. Next base: position 11,017,526 of record OY751375.1, read on the forward strand.
CTAAAATATGTTCGTAGCTAACTAATAAATTCCCTTGAAAATTCATTATTTAGATAACACAGCTTTTTGTTTTCTACAACGAGAATTTTTTTCAGCAGTCCATATTTGCGACTGATCAGCAGATTTCTTTCAACTTTGTGCATCGCTCTATCTAAATAAATGGCGCATTAACTCGTTGGCAGTTCTATCTTTATTCTGATTTCTGTATACCTACTCGTATTTTGACTGATTTTATTAATGTAGGTATTTCACTCTTAGCTTTCTGTATTCTGTGCTCTTAGTAAGTAACACTGCCGCCGTTGGGTGCAGGCTGCACAAGATCGATCGCTGTGGAAATCGATGGGGGAGGCTTATGTTCAGCAGTGGACGTCTTTGGGCTGAAATGATGATGATGATGAAGTAACACTGAACGTTTTATCCCCTCTAGGAACTTAAACGCGGGCCGAAATTACACCTAAATAAAACGTCATTATATCGATGTGTTAACAATGTTTCAATGGTTCTCAATAAAATCGCTTGCTGTTTGCCGCGCTATTTACAGCTCTAATGTAATACAGAAGTGTATATAATCAAACGGATGTAGGTGTACCTGTGTCATGCCATCACGGTTTTAATGGCTTACATCACGTCGAAGGTCACGAGGATGAGGCTAGACATCATTTCAGTTGAAATAGAAACCCGTATGGCGAGTGTTGTGAGGCTTGCGAGTACATTGCTGGCAAGGAAGTGTTTTGCAAAGATTTTTTCGACTTTCCAGGGAAAATGGCGACTCTGGACAAGCTTTTCCAATCGTTCCAAGACAAGGCTGAAGACACGGGAAACAAAGTGACGGTCGTGGGCGTCGGACAAGTGGGCATGGCAGCAGTCTTCGCTATACTTACACAAGTAAATATTTATGAATACCTACTTAAAGTCCTTATAGATACTACGTATTGTGTGTTGTTGTTTTTTTTGTAAGTCAAGGTCGTCCAATTGTGAGATGGGTAGGTAAATAAATAAATAGTAATGCTGGACTTTCCACACAGCATCATCTAGCCTCAAACTAAGCAAAGACCCAGAAGCATTTTTCCATAAAAATGCTGCTGACGTCAAAAAATTGCGGAAATTGTACGACGAGGACCTTATCTGGTCATCCCACTGGCGGAAAACTACTCAGTGACGGAACGGATGTCATCAATGATGTTAAAAAAATATAGAGAGTAGGTTATGATAGATTACTAACGCATGGAAACTCCAAATTGTCCTATATAGGTAGTAAGACAATATTTTCTTCGGTTTGTGTCAAATATGTGCCAGCACATTTTTCAAGCCCGGATTTTAAACTTCTTTAACTATGAACATAACTTAATGTATCTGTAGGTACATTAAGTACCTAGTTTAGGTATTTAAAATTATTGGATGTCATGTTGTGGGCATAACTTCGCGCCAATTATTTGACAAGACTGTTATCGAATTTAACATAGTATGGTGAAATCGGACCTTATATTTATACTTTAAAGAAGTACTTACTTACCTATATTTTTTTAGGATAGGTAGGTACCTACTTTGAGGAAATCATGTCTTATGCTAGTAGGGTTGCCATTGGTTGGAACCTACACGCAAGAAATCCGCTCAGATCCGTTTCTTAGATAGCTTGGATAATTCACACCTTTATTTAGGAAGTCAGAGGAGATTTTATACCTATAATTTCACTATCAAATACTGTCGTGCTTATGATACGGATCAGATGTTTTGTTTATGTTAAAGATAAAAATTTAAGTACCTACGTAAGATAATTGTATAACATACCTAATTGACCTGTCGAATAACCTCATGTCATGCGTGATAAAATGTGGTAGTCAAAATATTGATGAACTTTCAATAGGGTAAATTTTAAAATGTTTTTAATTAGATAACAATTATTGTTATATAATTATAGGCTGTCTTTTACAGGCCACAGGTACAAAAAGAAACCAATTAACTTCTGACCGTTACGATAGCTGGAGCCATTATGTTAATTTGTTGACAAATTGTCTTTTTCTTTAGCAAAACGTAGTACCTAGTAGGAACTAGGAAGTGATTAAGGTATAATTGATTCCAATTCCAATAGTTTTTCATTGCTAATCATTGAATTGTGTTATAGGGTAGGTAATTGTGCTTATATTTTTTTTATAAGTAAATATTTTTTCCACAAGTAATAAACGTTAGGTACCAAATATCACGTTGTTACTAAAAGCTATCGGCGTTTTTTGAGGATTACATGGATAACCAATAAATCTGTTATCTACTTAGATGGTATTCAGTAGATCCTCGAAAGCATCCCTGACAAATCACGGAACACCCGTCCATTAAAAAACCACATCCTCGCATGTGTTCTACAGGACAATGATATTAAGATATTTTTATATTTTTGAAAACGTAATTATTTCTAGAACTAACAGAGTCTAAATACAACAAAACGGTTGATCTTTGTGAATCTAACCATGCCAGCTATTAATAATGCCAGAGCCCGTTAGCATGCGATGTGACGTGTGAGTTAAATACTGCACTCAATACGTTCCTACTAAGTAGGTACGTCGTACCTACGAGTATGCCTACCACCATAAATAAATATAGGGAAAAATCTATCTCTTATCTAATTCACCTGACTGTCTCAGAAATAAACGAAATTTTAATAGAGGTACTTACTTTTCATATTTTATTTGCAAAGTTTACGATAGATTTATCTATAACTTTACAGACGTTAAAATCCCCGTATTTATCAGACTATGAGTAGTGACTCGTAGGTTTATAATGAACCTATTGGGTAGGTAGGTACCTACTATAGTTATGCGCTTAAAAACTAACACCAAGTTTATGATACGTACTATAGATTACGTACCCATTCAATAAATATCCACAAATCTTGTATAATAAAATAACGCGCTGAGTAGAATTAGTACCTATATACTCGTAATAAAATATGTGTCCAAACTTCTGTTTGCACACTTTGCATACACAGGCTGCCACCTCACCTACGCGTGTTACAAAGGTACGCCCGGTCAATGTCAATTAAGTATCTGCTGTACCTATACATAGGTACACGCTCTTTATTACTAACATTCACTTGTAGTACTCAAGTATTAGGTACTAGCTATCCGTCGCGGTGTTACCCGCGTTCCCTAGTTTTCCCGGGATAAAATATAGCCTATGTTCATCAAGGACAATGCAGGATTCTAATGGTGAAAGAATTTTTCAAATCGGTCCAATAGTTTCGGAGCCTATTCAATTCAAACAAACATACAAACAAACAAACAAATCACATATTAGTATAGAAAACGTATTATAAAGAAATTGATCAAGCCCGAAGTTACCGAACTCTGCTCTAAAAAAACAGACGGACGTGGTTCTTGTGCCGGCGGCGCCGGCGGGCGTCCTAAATGTAATATATGAAAATATCTACTGACTGAAGTCTGCTAAATAACAGATGAGGGCATTGATTGAGTCAGCGTCTAAACCTACACTAATATTATAAAGAGGAAACATTTGTTTGTTTGTTTGAATGAATAGGCTCGGAAACTACTGGACCGATTTGGAAAATTCTTTCACTATTAGAATCCTGCATTATCTCTGATGAACATAGGCTATATTTTATCCCGGGAAAGTGAAGTTTTCCCGAGGGACGGCGGGTAACACCGCGTCGGATAGCTGGTCCCTTATGAAGTAGTGAAAAATACATGAATACATTGAACTAGAATTACTTTATTGTGTGCTTGATTGGTTTCAGAATATAACTAATAACGTGTGCATGGTGGATGTCATGGCTGATAAACTTAAGGGAGAGATGATGGATCTTCAGCACGGCTCCGCTTTCCTCAAATACGCAAAGATCTCTGCTAGTTCAGGTATCTCGATTTTTAAGTTTCTCTAGCTTTTGGTCAGTGCAGCCGGTGAAATGTGCTTTCTAAAGTGGTAGCTATTGAAGCCTTGATAGTAATCAGCACATGGTTCCAACAAGGATTTATGACAGTGCATTCATAGATAGGTTACCTACTTACTAAAGAAGAAAGAGAACTTTGGGAAATCAATTTATTAAATTCTACGTTTGTATTAGATTACGCCGTGTCCGCCGGCTCCAAAATCTGCGTGGTAACGGCGGGAGTGCGGCAGCGCGAGGGGGAGTCCCGCCTTGACCTTGTGCAGAGAAACACCGATGTTTTGAAAATAATCATTCCCCAGGTAACATACTCACTACTATATGATACGCTCACATCCACAGAGTAGGAATACGAGTGAAACTCTTCATTTTCATGTTATTTTTAAATTGGTTTCATCAGTAGTCTCAATCAAATTACTTTTGAATGTGTTCAAGGAATTAACCAGCCAACCCAGATTCTTCAAGGTTGCGAAGAACAAGTCAAAAATTTAAGTATTTTTCTTCTTTACATTGAATACTTTTCGTTTGCAGCTGGTAAAATACAGCCCGGATGCGATTTTAATGATAGCCAGCAACCCAGTGGATATTCTGACGTACGTGGCGTGGAAGATCAGCAAGCTGCCGAAGCACCGCGTCATCGGCTCCGGCTGCAACCTCGACTCGGCGCGGTTCCGCTACCTGCTGTCAGAGAAACTCGGCGTGGCCACTACCTCGGTGCATGGATACATCATTGGCGAGCATGGAGACACTAGTGGTAAATTATTACATCTTTCGCCTTATTCATTTCATTGCAAGTTCGTCGATTTAGTGTACTTTTTATTTAGCGGCTTACCATAAAACGTGACATAAAGTTATTCCAATAAATAAATCAAGAATAACCATACATTTTGACAGTTTACACTCCGGAATAACTTTATGTCACGTTTTATGGTAAGCCGCTAAATGTTTATGGACTCTAAAAATTTCTGCTAATACCTAACTCGTAAAACCTGTTACAGTTCCTGTGTGGTCCGGAGTAAACATTGCGGGCGTCCGCCTAAGCGATCTCAACCAGAAGATGGGCTCGGACTGCGATCCTGAGAACTGGAAGGAAACACACGACATGGTGGTGAAGAGCGCCTACGAAGTCATCAAGATGAAAGGCTACACCTCCTGGGCCATCGGCCTCTCAATCGCCGAGCTGTGCGGCGCCATACTGTCGAATGCTAACAGCGTGCATCCTGTCACAACCTACTTGAACGTGAGTTTGCCTTATCTTATATATCTAAAATCACAACAACAGCAAAGCTGATCTAGATCTCTGTTCCATTCAGTCAACTGATATTTTCGAGTATGACTTTGTGATGGTTGGAGTAATGTGTTGGATATGTTGCAGGGTGAGCACGGTATAGACGACGATGTGTTCCTGTCGCTGCCGTGCGTGCTGGGCCGCTGCGGCGTAACTGACGTGATCCGCCAGCCGCTGACCGATGTGGAGCTCGGACAACTGCGCAAGTCCGCAGAAGTCATGGCTCAGGTGCAGAAGAACATCGTTTTCTAAGACGCTGCCAGCGTATTACTTAATGGATATAAACGGCGAGCCCATGGCGATATTCGTATTAAACTTATATTAGTAGGTACCTAAGTATGGGTATTCTGTAGAATGATTTATTAATATCGTGTTTCTGCGTCCAAACTATTGGACCTTATTTAAATAAGTACTAATACGCAAGCTAAACTTGACAGCATAGTACTTACCTACCTAATTTTATTTTACTTGAAAACGAAAGCTAAAGAGATACCTACCTACCTAATTTATTCATAGTTTATATAGCATAAGTCACTTCTACGAGTACAATGTGAATCTTAACGACATGTTAAAATCATCAAGTCATTTAGGCTACAGAGCGTGCCAAATAATACGACATCATTCATAATTTACGCAAAATCCTGACGCAGTCGAGTAAAAATACGCATTTGTCTTATCTACGTTTCGATCGTATCCCAGTGATATTGTTGTTATTGCCAAATGACCAATTAAAAGCTTTGGGGTCGATTCACATCTGACGGAAGATCCGTCGCGGATTATCGGTCGCGGAACGCCAGAACTGACAAATGTATAGAAAAACACTCGACCGTTCACACTCGACCGTTCACACTCGACGGACTAACGTATCATCCGTCGAGTGTGAACGGTCGAGTGTTTTTCTATACATTTGTCAGTTCTGGCGTTCCGCGACTGATAATCCGCGACGGATCTTCCGTCAGATGTGAATCGACCCTTGTACGTAATGATTTACTTCTATTGCGAATTTATTACTATACCTTAGCAGATTCAAACCTGCACAGACATTAAACTCGTAATAAGGTTAAGGTTTTTCTTTAAACGTCTAGTTGTATTTTCCACGCATTTCTATTATTCGCAATCTTAACCGACCTCAATTATTGCAGTTATTGATTATATCTGCTTAGAAATATTAGTGAATTACTTGAATAAGTTTTTAAATCCCTCCTCCTTGCGTCGTTTCCCCAATGCTGGGGGTCGTGACCCATCACGAAAGTATCCTTTCTCGGACGATGTTCCGCCATCTGTTCCAGTCATCAAGTTTTTAAATATATTCATATAATGTCATTTATTTTCTAAGATTGCGAAAATCATATTATAAGGTAGCTTAGGAAGGGACAAAGTAACATGAGCGAATAATTGCGTCGTAATTCCATCAATTATCATTATCATCAATGCAGGTATTACGTACCTACCTATATTTTATGTGAAACTAAGCTAAATATTTATTACATGTTTCTGGAGTTGATTGTACCGTAGTTGTTACTTACGGTTCGATCGCGTTTATTCACAGAAATACTTAATATTAAAATCGGCAAACCTATTAATTTTATATCTCTGGTGAGATATAAAATTATGATTATAAAATTCATAAAATTTTTCGCTCTGTTACGTCTTACTGTATTTAAATTATTTAAGTAATTTATTAGTAAATGTTACTCTTATTAGTATGTGAATTTTTAGATTGTTTTGTCACCGACTTTCATGGTCATCTCATAATACTGAGTTTTCACAAATAGAGCACCGAAGTAAAATATTGCTCTAATTTACGGCATTAGACGCAGGTGAGTCCCTGCGGTTACTGACATTTTTAACCAGTGTTAAAATATATAGGGAGCATTGGCTTCCTTTATTGTAATCTTTCTTAAAGCATTTAAACATCAAAATTGATGCACGTATTCTTAAGGGTGGTCGCACAGTCCAGCCGAGCCGAACGCGGCGAACTCTCAATTCAATAAAGAAATTGTTGCTGAGGTCGCAAGCAAGCCGCATTTTCTGAAGTAATCAGCATATTTTGTATTGAAAAATGACTGCGGCGCGTACGGCGTGGGCAGAGTGCGATCAGGTTCAGGACATTGTAAAATTGAATTATTTTGGTCTGTTTTTACAATTTAAAATAGTTTTTTGTAAAACATCAATATTGATCATAGTCTATTTATGAAATTAACTAAGTGAATAAAAATGATAGTCTTTCCTAAAGCACTTTATAAAATTTTGTATTTTATATGTATCCACATTGTGAGAGTGAATTATTTTTGACTGTTTTTACAATTTAAAATAGTTTTTTGTAAAACATCACTTGATGAAAGTCTATTTATTAAATTAAATAAGTGAATAAAAATGATAAAGCATTGTAAAATTTTAAGTGTTTTTTTTATGAATTTTCGATTCTGGGCGTAGGTATAATTTTTGTTTATGAACGCGCGTAAGTGCACAACTTTCATCTAAGTGTGTAGCGTACGTGACACGACCCGTCTTGGACAGAGACGCATTCTTTGTTGAAGCGCGCACCGAAAAACCCTAATATGAAGTCACCCTAACGCCTCACAAAAATTACTTCACTAATGAAGGTATTTGTAGGTATTTCATCATCATCATCTACCGGCTCCTACCGGCCCTTATCCCGCTTTTATGTGGGTTCGGCACTATTATTAACTCGCAATTATTTCATTATCATGAAAGAACATTGCAAGTAAGTACTTGCAAATATAAAAGTATAAAGTAAATAATATGTATGTATTTACAAACAAAAAGTATATAAGTAGTATAACAGTTATCTGGTTCCCATAGTACAAGCTCTGCTTAGTTTGGGGCTAGATGATGCTGTGTGAAATGTCCAGCATTATTTATTTATTTTATTTATTTATATTTCAAACATTCTTCAAAATGCAAACAAAAACTTACAAACTACAATACATTTAGCTAATACAGTTATTTTGGCCTTGGACCACATTTTTGCAATAGGTACTTACATAACTACTTAAGAACATAGGATAGAAATGTTTTCAAAATAAGTACTTACATAAAATTAATTAGATCAACAGCAGCATACATTAATAAATTATGTTAGTAATTCAGTTCTCTTCAGTCAGCATGAATTTAGAGCCTCAACACACTGGCGGTTGACGAATGGATTCAAAGAGCAGCGGGCGCAGCGAATGAATGATGGAATGGAATTGACAGAATGGAACCGCGCGTGTTCGCTGCGCACCCGCTACGCTTTCAATCCGCTCATAAACCGCCAGTATGTTATTGCTCTTACTGTGGAGCAATCCTAAAAAGGGCTTAAGTATAATTAAAAAATGAATGTAATAAAAGCAATCCCGAGAAACAGTAAATAGGAACCATATCCCACATTACTCTTCATATTGATGAAATAACAATTTGTGAAGTAAGTAAGAAAGACGAATAGAAGATAAGAAAACTAAGTATAAAGGAAAAGGCCACATAAATCGGTTCAGTGTCTGGCCTAATAGAATGTTAATTGTAAATGACTCGGGTTCGTGAAATCACCGTGATGTTTTGAGTACTTTGGTATGTTGGTATGCGCTCACGCGTCAAGAGTGTACACCTGCAACAATAGAAAGTTAGATGAAAGGCAAAAACAATTTTTTTCTAATCTATGGACGCAAGCGCGAGCAATGAATGTCCGACAGAGCGGTCTGCCAAGCATCGCTCCAGGGCGGCTTGCATAACTATCCTACATACTTAGATGCAATTAGGCCACTAACTATAATATAACTATATTGTAATCACGTTTTGGATCTTGCACAACAAAACTTAAGAGCATAAACATAGTTTTCCTTCAAACGTAAAACGCTGCAGTTAAACGTAATTAACAAAATACAACTATAGACGATTTAAGGTGGTCGCACGACGACCCATCGCCGAACGCACCAAACCTTCAATTCAATAGATAAAGGAAATGCTAAGACGTCATCAGTATTTTTTTATATAAAAATGACTGCGGCGCGTACGGCGCGGACAAATGTGCGATCAGCTTTAAACACAACGTTTGCAAGCTATCCTATATATTTGTAAGCCGCTCCCTAAGCATCCGTTTGCGATATATGCAGCTTACAGTATAGGTTATTATTTTGTCTATTTGTGAAAACAGGGTGCGAAGAAAGATATCAAAAAGTTGGCTAACCTTCTTGTAGTTATTGGTTTGGAGGTAAGCTTGCAGTGAGCGGTATATGAATAGGTACTGCGCCTTGTTCTGCACCATGCCGGCGCGAGCGCAGCGCACGTGGCTCACTGCTCTCGCCACATCGCCGGCGCCCGTGAAACCTACGACACACCAAAACCCAAATACAACACACATTTCAACATCGTAGGGAAACTAAATGGAACATTTACAAATTATGCTGTTCTGAGTGACAACGATTTAAAAAAAAGTTTTTGAACAATGCATACGTACAAAGCAAGCAAAGTAAGCATACGTAGGTATCTCAAATCAACTAATTTCAAAAACGTTCGGGTAAGTAATCCGACTTTCGATATTTGTTCCCATTGGGATCGACTTCTTCGGAAAGAGTGTGAAAATAAGGATGCTCAACTCAAAAGTTTTTAAAACATCCTATTCGCCTTTGTTAACGAATCTCAGTCGTAGAGCTTAAATTTCGCTTAGCGTAAATCAAAGTAAGGGTGCTCGCACAGTGCAGCCAAGCCGTACGCGCCGAACTGTTAATTCAATAGAGAAAATGCTGCTGACGTCAGAGGCGAGCCGCATTTTCTGACGTCATCATTTTTTGTAGGGTAGTCGGACCAAAAGATGACCACCCCCCAGTAGATGACCGAAACGCACATTTTCTCGAATTATAAGAATTGAGTGGTACTCCCTGTAGTGGCGTATTTTTTCTTTAGAAGCGGCAATACTGTTCCCTCTTTTAAAAATTAATACATCGTCATTGGACCCTCAGTCATGCTCTAGGACCTCATTTAGTGCCGACGTGTTTCGGCCATCGCCATTTTGTATGGACAACGAGCTAAGGTGAGTAAACCAGTTTCTTAAGCTTATGAGTGGATTGCCGATTTCTTGATATAATTAGGCCCCATTTATGAGTTCCCCTGCATTTATGACTATTATCTCAATTAGAAAATCAAAGAAAATAAGTAATTTTTAATAAGGTTTTCGAGAAATTTGCTGTTCAATTACTGGTCTAAAAAAGATACATAAATCCTATTTGTGACCGAGCGGTCAGAATTAGCTCCGACCTGCAAATTTTGTTTTGATATTGTAGATTGTATCTTTGATTTTTTATTGATTTTTTACGTTTATCTTAATGGTTTTGGATACATAATTCTATAAACCAAAACATGACCGGAGGTTAATTACAGAAAAATCGTTGTTTTGGGCTGTTATTTTTTAGCTGGTCATTTATTGTTCCAAACGCTCTATTTGTGACCGAAGAAATTTGTTCGTTCATAATTTGGACCTCAAAACCTAATTGTGACCGACTGATTTTGACTGTTGCAATAAAACTGTTGTGGAATTTTACTAGGGTTCTTCGTAATCAAAAGTAAACCAATTTCGTTGGCCTTACAAACTGTTGTCATCATTACATTACTTGCTATCATATATTTTCTTTAATACATAAATAAAATAAATTACATTTTCCTAAACGGCGGAGGGGGAGGTATGTTTTTTTGCGGAGCTGTGTAGAACAGCTTTCTTCTAAATTCTTCTTTCAAATAAAGTCTCTTGTTATGAAGAATTTCGCCTTTTATTTGGTCGGTCATAAATAGGGCCGATTTCGGTCAGAATTAGTTCCAAACCGGTCACAATTAGGGCCAAAGTCATTTTTTTTATATTTTTGCAATTTTAACTTATTTACAAATAGTTCAGAGTAAAAACAGTTTATCGAGTTGATGCACCAAATATCTACCTACGTATACAACCAAAAACATAAAATATTCCTTGAATAGGAGTTGAGATAAAAAATGAAATAACTTGAATTCCGCTTAATCAGTCATCTATTGGTCCGACTACCCTATAGAAAAATGACTGCGGCGCGTACGGCGCGGACAGTGTGCGATCAGGTTAAGAGAGCATTGGAGTCTTAACAAACTTCGAACAAAACCATCGCTTGTAGACGTGTCTTTCCAATAACTTCCTCCTCAAAAATATATAATTCGCAAGTGCAAAGTATCATGCGGCTATAGCCTAAAATATTTTTATTCGCACGGCGCCAGCGCGGGCAGGTTAAGTTTTTCACTTCATTTAGGTACTGCATAATCATTGCAAATTTCTGATGCGCGCAGTCGGCAAAAGAGAACTTAGAAACATATAGCAAAAAATACTTACTACTATAGGTACAATACTAATCTTTACGGTATGGAACAAACACAAAATAAATACCGTTGGTCCAAACACAGTTTTCTATCATATTTCCTGACTTGGTGAGAAGGCGGTATCTATCTACGAACTTAACACCTGAGTGTAAGTTCCGCGCAAAAGTATTTTAAGCAGCTATAATAGAGGTAGACAACAAAGTGCCTAATATAAATAGCAACTTCAATTTCTCACCTCCGTATTTGAGAGTGTCGAGGAGCATATCGATGACGATGAAGGTACCCGTGCGACCCACGCCCGCCGAGCAGTGCACGCACAAAATGTTCTGAAACAATACATACGTACAGTCAGCGTCACCAATTGGTAACCCCCCTTAGTAAGGCGGTTTGTACTGTAGGTTACCAGTTGGTGACGCTGATCGGACATACAGCAATCACAACGGATCTTTGTCTTTCTGAAGTTGGCTGCAAGTAGTTGCGCAGAACCCATTTTTGATGACCCTTATATGATGAAGACAGCGTTGTATAGCTAGACTCACTCGCTTATCTATGTTAGTTGCAACATCATATCTCGCCTACTTTTCATAAGTACGCAAACCTGCGCAATCGATTAGTGCACCTAACTTCAGAGAGACAAAGATCGGTTGTGCGTAGGTACTGTACATACATAGTCCTGACCTCTGACTGTCATTCCCTGTGCTGTGGGTAATGGGTATCTTATCTTACTAATATTATAAATGCGAAAGTCTGTGTGTGCGAATGTTTGTCTTCACGTATCTCCATGCCGACTTAACCGATTGTGATGAAATTTGGAATGTAGATTGTTTACATACTGGAATAGGATATAGGCGTGTAAAATTTTCAAAAATCAACCCTTAAGGGTGTATACAGGGTGTTAAAGTTTGTATGGAAAAAAAAATTTCCTTGGTCCTATTTACTTGAAACTCGGTAAAAATAAACTTAAAAGTGAATAATGAAACCTAGGTTTTTTATTTTTTCAAAACATCCCTTAGGGGTGGTGTGAGGAAGTTTCAAAGTCGTAAGGTTCGATGTGCGAATTTTGTCTTCACGTATCTCCATGACGACTTAACCGATTGTGATGAAATTTGGAATGTAGATTGTTTACATACTGGAATAAGATATAGGCGTGTAAAATTTTCAAAAATCAACCCTTAAGGGTGTATACAGGGTGTTAAAGTTTGTATGGAAAAAAAATATTCCATGGTCCTATTTACTTGAAACTCGGTATAAATAAACTCTTAAGTAAATAATGAAATACGGGTTTTTTATTTTTTTAAATTAACCCCCAGGGGTGGTGCATAGCTGTTTTAAAGTCGTAAGATTCTAAAGTGTGTATGTGCAAATGTTTGTTGCCAGGTATCTCCGTGACGACTTCACCGATGGTAATGCAATTTGGAACGTCAATTGCTTAACTACTGGAATAACATTTAAGCATATAACATTTTCAAAAATCAACCCCTAAGGGTGTTATACAGGGTGTTAAAGTTTCTAAGGAAAAAAAATATTCCTTGGTCTGATTCACTTCAAATTCGGTATAAATAAACTCTAAAGTAAATAATGAAAACGGGTTTTTTATTTTTTTTTATTAACCCCCAGGGGTGGTGCAAATCAGTTTCAAAGTTGCAAGATTCTAAAGTCTGTATGCGCAAATATTTGTTGCCAGGTATCTCCGTGACGACTTCGCCGATGGTAATGCAATTTGGAACGTCGATTGCGATACTGGAATAACATTTAAGCGTATAACATTTTCAAAACAACTCCTAAGGGTGTTAAAGTTTCTATGGAAAAAAAATATTCCTTGGTCCGATTCACTTCAAACTCGGTATAAATAAACTCTGTAAATAATGAAACACAGGTTTTATACTTTTTTTAAATAACCCCCAGGGGTGTTGCAAAGCCGTTTCAAAGTCGTAAGATAAGTCTATGTGCGAATGTTTGTCGCCGCAATGTTTGACGACGTAATCTTTTGTAATGAAGTTTGGAATGCAGATAGTTTGTGTGAGATTTTCTATGTTAGACTTTCCCTACCTATTATGGGATTCTTGAGAGAAATAACGCAATATTAGTTAATAATTTTATTTCGAAATTCAAAACCATACAGTTCTTGCTATAAAAAAAAATATGCTTCGAGTCAATTTCTTCAAAAAATTGCCGCTCGCTTCAGCGATTCTATACCAATTACCGTATTCGTTCTGTTCTTAGCATTGCAAGATCTGGGTAAGATTTTCCCTACCTCTATCTATTCAATAATTCTTGAGAGAAACATAAATATAAAAAAAATATATTATTATGATATTAAGCGACGGAGTTTTATATTTTGTATATACCTACTCTCGATTCACTCAAAACTCCTCCACTTTGTTCCTAATAATGCGCAGACGAAGTTGCGCGGGTCAGCTAGTCAGAGTATAAGTAACAATTACCCTGGTACCAGAACGACCAGCCTGGTTAACCCATCTTTATCTCACAATTGAGTTTGGACAATTTTGAGTTTAACCACGGGTGTAAAAAATATGCTTTTGCCTAAACTGTATGTGATGCCAAATAAAGATCTATCTTTATACCTATCTATCTATACTTGGTCATAGTAAGCATGCGACCCGCAGAGTTATTATGTACTTAACTGCACAATTTTCGTCAGTACTTCCTCTACAGGAAAATCAAACCCTTTCAAACCTTGATTATGTTACTTTACCGGATTGCTACTTTGTGGCAGTGGCGCTAGCTCCGCTAGTTAAGTTAACAGCCAATCAGCGATCAGCAATCGATCGCTCTCATCTCTTTCGTTTCTGCTAATGCTACTGAACTGAAGTTTTGTGATCGTCGAAGTGTTACCTGGTAAGGAGGGTGGTCGGGGTTGCGCGCGACGAGAGCCATGCGGCGAGAGACGTCCGCTCGGAACGCGAGCAGGCCTTCGGGCTCTGCCGGCGCGCCATGGTCCGGCCACGCCTGCAACAGAACCAGAACCTGAGGGGTACTATCAACTCTTATTTCCTGGCAGTTTTTTAACTGCATTGTAATTTCGTATAAGGAAACGAATCTGAAATGGAACTTATTACGAGTATACTAGTGACTCGACTAGTGTGCAAGCGAGAGAACATGATAAGTTGCGATGTGTTTTTAATGAACCGGGTTAAATTGAAATTCAATTCAAAAACTGCTAAGAAATACGCGTTTGTACCTCCAAGTCCCACTCTTATAATAAAGCTGAAAGTTTGTTTAGACGTTTGTATGTTTGTGTTTCAATCACGCCTAAATCAGTGAACCGATTTGGATGAAACTTGGAAAAATAGAAATAGGCGTAGAAGCTTATAAGCTACTCAAAATTTTGGTAGCACGCGGGCGAAGCCGCGCACAATAGCTAGTAATATATGAAACAGTTTATAATTGATATGTTGCTGTTGAGCTAAACCATTTGTAACATCTGCCTCGTCGAATATAGGAACCGGACATAGTACATAGATTTCCGAGGTTACGCGACGTTTTGTGCGGTCACAAGATGGATGAACTTCTAGTGCCATTTAAAATAACAACTGAACGCTTCCGTGCTTCAAAGGCACAATTATTTGTCGGTTCCGGCTAAAGTCATTACGCCATGACTTAAAAACACACCAAAGCTGGGCACTTGTTTACTACATACTTTATTTCGGAAGAAAGACAGATCGGGTGTAGGCTTGCAAAGAATTGGATATTATTATGAGAAGAGTGGAAGAACGGAAGGCCTTTGCCATGCATTGGCATTGTACCTACATCACGGGCTCATAATAATTATGCATGGATAATAAAATACAGATTTGATGAAAAGTTCCGAAAGTCATAAAAAACATTACCTAGAATGGTTTACAAGATGAAATTACGGTCTAGTTTCCGCCTCCATTTGTATAGACAGCTAATAGGTATACGAGTTGGTATATAATATACAACAAGGAAGAGAGGAAAGTCAGGAGAACTCACCGTGAACTGGAAATGGTAGATCGTGCGAGAGAGACCGCTGTCTTCGGAGAGGAGCAGCGCTCTCTCAACGTACTCCTCGTGATGCGTTTCGGCAATCGTGCGCAGGCAGAGGCCGGCCACGCTCGCCTCCTGCCCCACTGCCGGCCAGTACCGCGCGCACTTCCTCTGACAAAAACCATAATCATTAAAAACTTGGACCTTCGTAGTTCTATTTCAGTTATTTTTGCTGTAGTGCCTTGATATATTCAAGGTTCGAAATTGATTGCTGTTAATTTATAAACGTTTTCATTCAAAATAACATTCGTTTGTTTAATAAATCACTGATGATTTAGACCTTCAGACGTAAATAATTCTATCATTTATTCCACAACATGTATACACTGGGATGAGATAGCCTATACTTAGACAGATAAAATATCATCATCCATACTTAATATTATAAATGTGAAAGTTACTCTGTCTGTCTGTCTGTCTGTTTGTTACCTTTTCACGCCCAAACCGATGAACCGATTAAGCTGAAATTTGGCATGGATAAAGAGTATACCCCAGGGATGGACATAGGCTACTTTTTTTTGTCAATTACCATAAGGGGGCGTGAAAATAAGGGTTGGAAGTTTGTATGGGAAAAAAAGTTAAGCAACCCTGGGCGCGGTCATAAAAAGGATGGGTGACCGCCGGAGCCACTTTTTGCACTCTAGATTTTTTAATTTATTTTTGTATTTTGCATAATAAATTATTTTAAAATTAATGATAAACATTTAACATGTGTATTCCCACCCATCAATATATCCGAACTCCGAAGTTATGATTTTTTGATATTAAAATATTTTTTCCTTAGTTAGAACGCCATCTATATCACCGAAGTCAAACTACTTTATACTTTTTCTCCTAGGTGGCGTTTCTACTATAGCGGAGATCGAGATACGATCGAGTATAATTTTCTTTGATTTTGAGTTTTGAAAAGTTAATGGAGATTTTTGCTTAGAGATTTCGATATTTTTATATTGCTGACGAAGTCGCGGATAGGTAATATTAGTTAATGGTTTTATTTCGAAATTCAAAACCATACAAAACTTGCTATTAATAAAAAATTACGTTTCGAGTCAATTTCTTCAAAAAAGTTTTCGATATTTTATATTGCTGACGAAGTCGCGGGTAGGTAATATTAGTTAATTTTTTTATTTCGAAATTCAACCCCATACAGTACTTGCTATTCAAAAAAATTACGTTTCGAGTAAATTTCTTCAAAAAAATTGCCGCTCGCTTCAGCGATTCTATACCAATTACCGTATTCGTTTTGTTCTTAGAATTGCAAGATCTGGGTAAGATTTTCCCTACCTCTATCTATTATGGGATTCTTGAGAGAAACATAAATATAAAAAAAAATATGATTATTATATCAAGCGACGGAGTTTTATATTTTGTATATACATACTCTTAATTCACTCAAAACTCCTCTACTTTGTTCCTAATATTGCGCAGACGAAGTTGCGCGGGTCAGCTAGTGATAATATATTATCATCCACAGCATGAGAGGTAGGTTTTTTGACGATCGCTAATGGGGAGAAAAGGGGGTAAGTTTGCAGCAGCGTAATTTATCGACGGATTTGAATCAAAGAGAGGCACACTAAGAACCTCTTTCTACAAAAGATGTTGAGAAAAACCCAAACAGGTGGAGAGTTTGCTGTAGCGTAAACAAACAGGATCCCAACTCTTTTTCCGAGGCGCGGTAGATATTCTCTTAGATCTTTTTTCGTATTCTAGATCCTTTGAAGTTATCTAAGAGAGTTGTCAGAGTCATGAACAATACACATTTTGGTAATACTCACTATTTTTCAAAATTGTCCTTTATTCCTTATTTTTCCTTATTTTTGGAAGCGAGATCTACTGTGCTCACAAAACCACTAGTGTGATGATTGGTAGGTACCAATCATCAAAGAGAACATTAAGTGTGACGAAACTCCAACTCACTTTGCCTTTTTCAACCTCATTGGTGATCATAGCGATGACCCTGACGTCCTCTTGCCAGATCATCCGCCAGAAGTCATCCTTGGTGTTCTGCAGGCAGCCTTGAGACGCAATGTATGTTTTGTCATGCACTGAAAACAATTGGTCACTTTTAGCTTATCTTTACTTGTATATTAAAGGCCAACGTTGCTACCTAGACCTAAATATTTCGGAGAAAAAGCATACATATAAAAATACGTAGTCCTAAAGTACGTATAACATTCGATAATTACCTGTATCATGTCCTGTAAGGTTGCCGTTGACGCGGTCCAGATTGAACCACTTGTTGACTTCCCTCAGAGCGTCGTCTGACAGAGATTTGCTCACGAGAGGTGTCGACTTCTCAGTTTCACTGCTCACGAACAGAGCTGACACATAAATAAAGTTATAGCAATGTATGTTATCGACGATGATATTAAACGTCTTGGTATCCTGTATAAACTTTCCTTGGGACATAACAACGTTAGGTAACGCTAACATACTGTTTTTATAGTGTTTATCGTTAGCGGCGTGTCAGAGACAAACGCAATTGTCTTGCCATGTTAAAATAATTGATACTTATTTAAATGAAGTATTTATTGCCCATTCTGCTGCAATTGTGAAGATCTATTTGATAATTCAGAGAACACCTGCGGTCCTCATTTGTATGTCACGGCAGACAGGACAGGGCATTTATGACGCATAAGGTAATTTTCCTTGTGCTACCGAAAACATCCATATTAGGTACGCATTAGGTACCTACGTAAAATGTAATTTTTTTTGGAATAAACAAAACTATCTGGCCTTCCATTATTTTTTACAGCCACCATGACAATGATTTTATCTAAACTATAGCCAAATCTAGTAGGTAAACAAACTTAATATAAATAATATGATCCAAGCACTTGATTTCTTTAGTTAAGCGTAACTATTTATGTATGTTTTCTATGACAGGTACCCTGATTCGATGATGAGTTTACTTTATTGATGTCTTTAGGGTTAATATCAGAACCCTGTGGCCACGCACGTAGAGACCTGGATGCTATCCTAATGTTTAGGGAATCGTAGGTGACGCAGCATGGTGTGCTTCTTTTTATTTGTGACGGTCTGGTTGCAGAGATATTCACTAAAATATGAGCCACATCGGCGAAAAGTTTTTGCAAATTACTCGGTAACGAGTACACCAAAACGAATGAATCTCTTTTATTTGGTAATAGCATGTCTGTCACTAAAGGAAAACTGAATAATTAGCGCCCCAGACTCTTTTATTGTAAAGTTGAAAAAAATATTTTATTGATTTTGAGGTTATATTCTGATCATACTTTATATTCAATGTAGGGTAGGGATTACAATTCGAAAAGCCGGATAACAGGATTGCAATTCAGAAAGCCGGATAAGGTAATGGTACCTACCTTTCCTTTTGGGATTTTTATTGTTGTACCTTTTAATTAGTAAATTTATCTTTTCTGACACTGCAAAATCATTTTTTTATCTTTTTAAAATGAGTCATAATACATTTGACTTTGTTAAATAATTTCTAACACTTCAATAACGGTATTTGTTGTAAAAAGTTAAGTTATCCTGGTTATATCAATCCGGCCGGATCCAGGCGGATTTATGGAAATTCGTTCGGATCTGTCCGGCTTCAAAATGTGCCGGATTGCAATCCCTAATTCAATGTCAGTTACTGACAGTAACGAAAAATCGAACGTCCTTAGGTAAAATATGGAAATCGAAAAATAGCTATTTTTGTACAACAAACAGGTTCACGACTTTATCAGATTTTTGAGAATTATTTCTGACATGTTATGTAATATTTATTTCAGTTACTTAGAACATGTTTAAACCCTGTTTACATTAAGATACAAAACATGGTATTTGTACAACTCTTTGAGCTTTTTCACCTTAAGCAAGTACCTATGATTATTATTATATGTTTTAATGATTCGTAATCGTTATAGGTTTCGATAATTGATTAAAATATCATGGAATTTAAATATAATATCTCCAGTAACTAAAGACATTTCTGTGACATTAATTTATTGAATTTTAATTTTTCTGGTTATTCTGTGTGTAGTTTTAAGTGTGTGTGTGAAATAATTTGTTAATGTTTTTATGGATTGATAATTATAATCTGAAATAAAAATGAATAATAATAAAGAAATCAGATTTGGGTTTAGAATCGGTTTGCTCCTCGAGTAGATATCTACCACGCATATCACACGGCAATGCATAGTACAGACATTTGTCATGTTTTTTTGTAATGCTTCTTTAGTTTGTAATTTCTAGTTTCTTGTTTTGTCATCTACTGTCATGATGCTTTCACTATTTGTGTTCTTCTTAGATGTATTTTAAACTTTTAAAATGTAAATGTAAATATATATAATTTTAATGTCATGTCAGCATGCAGATTATTACTAATTAGGTATTTAATTGCATAGTCTCTAAGTTCTCCAATAAACAAAAATTTCTCCATTGTTAACTTGACTCGTCGGACGCCCGCAATACAGGCTAGCCCTAGTGCGGGGTCCACTGAATGTTATCTTGTAACCTGTTTCCTTCTTTTAGATAATAAACTATTTGATTTGATTTGATAGTTTTCGAGAAAATAATAAAAATGTTTCTTACCTCAAATCAGATTACAAGCGAAACGAAACGTGAAAATGGACGATTGACAATTTATTAACAACTAAATCAGAATTCTGTCTTAAATATTGCCTGTGGTATAAAATTTCGTATTTTTTAATAATTTCTCGAAAATTACGCATTGCCTTAAGATAACAGTGGTAGATAAATAATCGGGAAGCAAAACCAATAGGGTTTTAAACCTTTTTAACCCTCAACTCCTGTTAAACCATTCTAAAGCCAAGCCGAATTTTCACTTCCCCCGGAAGTGAAAAAAACTGTCATCAAAAATTACGATTTTAAATTACCATCTTATACGTTGGACCCTCGAAATAATTACCTATTCCCGAAATGTTTTAGTGGATATCTCTGGAACAAGGCTGGCACAAATTAAAAGAAGCATATCACAATGCGTCACCTACGATTCTCTAACGCCTTGGACAGTAATAAACCTCCGAGCCCAGGTTTTAATGGTTCGAGCAAACGTTTTTGAGATTATAATAAAAACTATAACCTAAAATCTTAAACATATTTTGTTCAACTTTACAATAAAAGAGTCTGGGGCGCTAATTATTCAGTTTTCCTTTAGTGACAGACATGCTATTACCAAATAAAAAAGATTCATCCGTTTTGGTGTACTCGTTACCGAGTTATTTGCAAAAACTTTTCGCCGATGTGGCTCATATTTTAGTGAATATCTCTGCAACCAGACCGTCACAAATAAAAAGAAGCACACCATGCTGCGTCACCTACGATTCCCTAAACATTAGGATAGCATCCAGGTCTCTACGTGCGTGGCCACAGGGTTCTGATGTTAGTTCTTTAGGTCTACGTATTCATTATTTATCCGCAACGTGTTTCGAATATACATGGCCGTGTTTAGAGTAGGTACCTAACTGCTCTAAACTCGTAGATATCAGTCGAAGCTATTTTTTTATGACAAGATTAAATAAACAACAGTGTCGCCCAATGCACGGTAGACGTTCTCTTAGATAACTTGATATCCTTATAATGCATGTCCGTATAATAAAATATTATCAGTAATAGAATTTTGTCAATAAAAATACTTCGATAAAAATAAGTTTAATTGTTTTGAGATTGGATGAAACACTAGATTTTAACATTTTAAGAACTTTTGTGACACGACCACTTCTTCAGTTCCTAATGGTGCTTCCACACTGCTGTTAAAAATGTTTACAAACAATAGTAGGTTAACATTTAGTTACAAAACATTAGATCACAATGCTAAAAAAATTTCATGTTTAGATATTTCTTAACAAATAAAGCATTGGTTATCAATTGTTCGTAAAAAATATCTTCTTTTAGCTTCGGAACATACCTACCTAAATCCAAAATGTTTACAAAAAAAAACATGTTTGTTAACATTATCCATCAGTGTAGAAGTCCCCAAAACATCTAACAGAATGTAAAATTTCTAACAAGTTAGTAAACGTTTTCAAACATTTTTTATCAGCATGCAGTGTGGGAGTACCTTAATGGTTATTATTCTGTTTGGATAACCAGTTATTAATTAATTTTGTTTCTATAATCTGCACACTCACATTTGACGCTGTTAAGACTCTCGTTGGATGACTGGAAGGAACTGGACGAGTCCCATTGGCGATAAGGCCGCACATAGTTTGCATTGATATAATCAGAGTCACTTCCGCGCCCGCGCAGAACTACTCTAGTTTGATCATCTGAAAAATAATAAAGTTGATTGACGAAGTCTACTTACGCTTATTTTATGTTTTCATCCATCCTGCTATATATTTTATAGAAAAACTGTGCTAACACTAAAATCAACAAAAAAAATACAATGAGTAAATAATTAGCAGAGCTCAAATCTAGCATAGGGAAACTTACAAGGCAAAATATTTCGATATCGGTTCTTGTGCTTATTTTCGATCTTTTCGCCCTCGGTGGTTGTGAAGACTCGTCGCTCCTCCAGCGCTTTTAGCGACTGAAACTCTCCATCGAATATGTCATGATCATTCGACAGCCGATCCTTTATCTGAAATATCAACTTCAATTAACTAATTAATAAGAAACCAAAACACTTTCAACCGTTCATATACGTGGCCGTATCAAACTTTAAAGTTACTGCTATGATTGAGTAATAGTAGATTATTAACCAAAGGTAGTAAAAAACTGTTACACACAAGCAATGTAGGTATGTCACGGGTGCCACATAGAACCCCAAGCGCATCGAAGGATTCTTAAGTTAACACCCGAGCGATAGCAAGGGTGTTTATAGTTAAGTAACTCTCGAGTGAAACGAGGAAGTTCATGACTAAAATCCTAAGACAGCGAGGAATTCAAGAGCACCCAAGACTAAGACAGCTTTAACCCCGAGGTGAATCCTCTAATTATAAAACTACTGCTTATCATCATTATTCCTTTGGTTGTGCCATCCAACACGATCTCTTATAAATAACTGCTCATAAATTAAATAAATAAATACCTACTTTTCACACATAATACGAGAAAAATAGTGAGCAAATAAAAAGCATGTTAATGAATAGGTTTTACACAATAATAATAATTTATTCGTTTATTCTCAAATGTGTGAAAATGAATTTATTTCAGCCTCGATAAAAAGATTTACATTTGAATACTTAGCGAATGCATTTATTGCAAGTAATGCATTGCCCGCCACGTGCACGCATGCAAACTTAAAGTTATGGCATGTTATGTTTTATTCAATTATTGTCGTTACAATAACAACTAATGATACATTTTGTCGTTTGTCGTTTTTATTCACTTGATTGAACTAATCTTTATGTATGCATCATGTCTTACAGCTGTAATTATCAACATTTTGCATTATCACGAGTTCAAGGTGTGGGAACTAGTAAGAAGAATCTAGGCAAGTAGTCATAACTAGGTATATAAAAATTTATACGGCTAAACAGAAGAATGAATGTCACACAGTTCCCAAAAGATAGGCAAGTAGATACTCGTTAATAAAACTATTCAACATTCACGCTGTGGATACGATCGAAGTGCTAAATATAAAAACACGATTATTCTGAACTATAAATATTTTAGAAGATTTTGTAAATTTTTGAAATTACATTTTTATATTCAAGAGCGGTAATAGGGTTTTCAAAATAATGATGGACGAGTTGTACTTTTTTTATACTAGAATAACTAAACCGATTAATTTTTGCTTACATTATTATAAGGCTCTTTAGCATTATACCTCTTTAGGTAGGAAAGTTTCTATGGAGGAAAATAACAGGTTGGTTATAGTTTCCTCACCTGCGTTTGGATGGGACGACGGGCGACGTGCGGCCGCAGGCAATAGCCGCTGACCGGCTGCAGCAGACGCAGCACGTCGCCTGACGTCTCTATCATCGGGTACGACCGCAAGTGCTCGATCAGCCCCACTAGGTCGTCGAACAGCTCACCGCTGCCCACGTCGTACTTATCATGCTGTGGACCAAAAAAATTCCAATAGCTACAGAAAAAACATTAATCAAAGCCAACGTTATGATGAAGTTGTATTTGTCCGTTTGTTGTGTAATAAACGATAATTGCTCGAGATATTTTTAGTCTGTGGACATATTGGTAGAATGTAACTATGTCATCGTAGCCTTATGTCAGAACATAAATAAAAAGGTTTAGTGAAAAAACAAGGCTTCCATCATGTTTGTATCAGAAAGCGGTCTTTGGAAATTGTAATGGAGAGTAATTTGGAAGTATCTGAATACAGTATTATTGAAGTTAACTATTGGTTTAATTAGTAAGAGTAGCACCCAAAGTACACCTTGGAGGAGGAGGATCTTTCAATTCAGAAGTGGAAGAACGACGCCGAAGTTTATTGGTTTGTTACAAGTAACATAATTGTTACATCGAGCAGAGTACAAGGTAATATAATTTTCCTTCAGTGAGGTTTAACACTAACACATTTAGAGGTACAATATAATGGTACAGAAATAGAAAAAAATACTAACTAAATTCTAGCGAGATCTAGGCATCAGGTTTCGCGGAAACATCTTACTGAAGCATCTTTTAGTAAACTGGTGATTGAACTACCAAGCACCAAACTGAAGCATGGTGAAATTATAGTCTACTACTAGATAATAACATGATGACACAGAATAAGATAGGGATGTCCTCATTACCAGATGTTAGACAAACTTGTAATTATTCGTCGGTATGCATACTAAAAGCCCTATGTGTTTATAAGCAAGTTTCAGGAGAAGCTAAAAGCTTTTATGTTTGTTTTTATTTTATTATTATTTGACTAACCAATATTATAAATGCAGAAAGATGTCAAATAATATGCTAGTTGAATTGATATTATTACAACGCACAATAATATATTAAATTGTTTTAAATTGTTTGGTTGCTGGTAACATGAGTAAAGGGTGTACCGACAAACTGTAATATTTATATGACATGTATTAAGTTTTATGAATAAATTGAATCGAGTAGGTACTAAGAGTATTATCCCTGGTTAGTATCTAGCATAGACTGGGAAGAAATTAGACTAGAGAATTCCTAGTCAAACGTTGTTCACATTGAAGACAGTAATTTAAATTGTGTTTTACTAGCTTTAAAATTAAAATAAAACATACAGTCCGACTAGACTAGAACTTCTGAAAGTATAAACTCAAAATAAATGGTTACTTAAGTGATGTTATAATGAAATGTTTGAGTTTCAGAACATGAGTGACAACGAACAAGAGCAAAGAAGTGACCGGCGGACTCGAGAGCGCACTCGCACCAGAGAGGCGCGACGCAGCCGCAGTTGCATCCGGCGCCGTGGCCACGCTGGCCGCCGCAGCGACAGTGAGTGCCGCAGCCGTGGCCATATAGGCCGCCGAAGCCGCAGCCGTGGAAGCCGCCGCAGCCGCAGTATCAGCAGCAGTGATGTCCGTGCGAAGAGGCGGCGCAGCAGAAGCCACAGTCGGTATAGCGATTTCCGTAAAAAGACAGGACGTAGTAGGAGTCACAGTCACCGGAGCAATTTCCGTACAAGGGATAGCCATAGGAACAACCGAAGTATCAGCCCGAGCGTCAAACAAGCAAGTGAAAGGGAGGTATGTGGCGAACCTAAACTACCTAATAGGCTTGTTGTCACACCTGATATAGACAGCAGTGAAGGGTTAAAACCCAATCCAGAGACTCTGCATGTTTTAGAGAATTTTCTAAAATTACTAAAAAGTAAAGCGGGGGATCGTGAAACGTTTGGAACATTGATTAACGTAATTCCTGAGTTTGACCCTATGTCAAAAGAACAGACCATTGTTAAATGGCTTGACAAAGTTGACGAATGTTCTGATATATATAATTGGAGTGAAAGACAAAAGATTCACTATGCCCTGCCCAAATTAACAGGTTTAGCTAAAACCTGGTACCAGGGTTTACCTTCTATTAAGTTTTCCTGGGAGGAATGGAAAAATTTATTAAAGGATTCATTTCCTATATCAGAAAATTATGCGGAACTTCTGACAGAAATGCTTAATAGAAGAGTACGTCCTGGGGAATCCTTAGAAATATATTATTTTTCAAAAGTTAATTTATTAAATAGATGCAAAATTTTTGGAAAACAGGCGGTAGACTGCCTTCTTCATGGAATTGAGGATAGAGGAGTAAGGTTAGGGGCTCAATCTGCAAAATTCGAAAAACCAGAGGATGCTTTAGAATTTTTTAAAATTGTCAAGCATCAGCACAGTGAAAACAAAAAAGATTTTCGAGAAGGGGCAAATCGAGAAAGACGCTTCAATAATCAGATAACGACGGGTAATACAACTAGAGGAGGTACTGAAAACACCGCTAAAGGCAAGGAACCCATTAGGTGCTTCAACTGTAATGGTGTCGGACACGTCAGTTTTAAGTGTCCCAAACCTGTAGTAAAATGTAACAAATGTTTCTTTATGGGCCACGAGGCCGCAAACTGTCCTAGAGCAAAAAACTCAAATAACTCTACAGAAAAAAAAGTTTTTGAAGTAAACATTTATGATATGGAGCGGGAAGAAGGTACTACAAGTAAATATGTCATTGCAATTAAAGTCAATGGTACCATGACACTTTGTCAAGTTGACTTAGGTAGTGAGGCGACATTGGTTCGGGAAAGTGATGCCATTAAGCTAGGTTTACGCTGGGAAAGTGTGACGGAACCGTACTTAAGGGGATTAGGAAATGTACCTCACCTACCTCTAGGCCGCACCTTAACCAATATTGAAGTACAGGGAATCTTAGAAACTGATGTGGAAGTTTTCATTGTCGGAGACCATTTAATAGAGAATAGTGTATTACTTGGTCATAGTTTTACTGAGAGACCCACGATAAAAATAGTAAAAACGCCAAATGAACTAAATTTTGAGCGAACGGATACTGAATTTAAAATACCTCTAATTGCGGTTACTGACACTTCAGTAAATATTGGAGATATGACACCTATAGAAGTTAAATGTAACAGCAACTGTGATGGAAGAATTTATGTCGCAGGATCGGTGCGAGGCCGCATGGGTTCCGAATATTACCTTCTTCCTGGTGAATACCAAATCCATGATTCTAAAAGTAGATTACTGATTCAGAATATTGGGGTTAAACCCTTACATTTTGTAAAAGACACCCTTATCACTCGTGCACACTTAATAAGATCAAGCAAATATGTACTTAATGTTTCAAAAATCCCGATATCAGAAGAGAGTACAAATATAAAACATGGCAAGCAACTAACAGATGATCAAATTTTAAAGTGTAAAGAACTCCTTAGTAAATATAATGAATGTTTTTCAAGTGGAATGCACGATTTGGGGTATACCAATGTAACGGAAATGGAGATACATCTAAAGGACTCAACTCCAGTGGTTTATAGACCATATCGCCTATCACACTTTGAGCGGAGGCAAGTTCAAGAAATGGTAGATGATATGATTGAACATGGTATAATACGAGAGTCAAACTCTCCATATGCTAGTCCTATTGTACTAGTCAAAAAGAAGTCTGGGGAAAAACGCTTATGCGTGGACTACCGTGCCTTGAACAGTCGGACAAAACGTGATCATTATCCCCTACCACGTGTGGATGATCTACTAGATGAATTGTCAGGACACACGTTATTCACATCTCTTGATCTGGCCTCGGGCTACCACCAAATACCAATTGCCGAGCAGTCTCGCGAGAAAACAGCCTTCGTCACTCCTGACGGACAGTTTGAGTACAACCGCATCCCTTTTGGCTTAGCCAACGCACCAGCGGTTTTTCAGAGGGCAATTCATAAGGTTTTAAACAAGGCTAATGTACCCTACATTGTCATCTATATGGATGATATACTGATTCCATCCAAGACCTTTGAAGAAGGACTAGCACGACTCGAAGAAGTTTTTCGTTTACTACGGGAGGCTGGACTCACACTAAAGATGGAAAAATGCTATTTTTTTCAAGAGAAAATTGATTTCCTTGGTTTTGAGGTGGACAAAGATGGTATAAGACCGGGGTCCCAGAAAATTGAGGCGGTGTCAAAATTTCCAGCACCCCAAAACCAGCATGAGGTTAGAAGATTTATCGGGTTAGCAAGTTTTTTTAGACGGTTTGTAAAAGGGTTTGCATTAATAGCTAGACCTCTTACAACCCTCTTAAAGAAAGATACGCCGTGGAAGTGGGGAGAAGCAGAAACCGAATCTTTTGAGACCCTAAAAAATGACACCTATATGACCACAGTGCAGAAACACAACTACACACTGACGCGAGTAAGTTTGGCGTAGCTGGCATTTTGTTACAGCGTAAGGGATCAGATCCATGGCGACCTGTAGCTTATTTTAGTCGCCAAACTCAACCTGATGAGATGAAAATGCATTCGTTTGAACTTGAGACACTCGCCGTCATTAATTCACTAAACAAGTTTCGAACCTACCTTATTGGTATTGAATTTACTATAGTAACCGATTGCAGCGCACTACGTTCCACTTTTACCAAAAGAGACCTCGTTCCCCGTATATCAAGGTGGTGGATACAATTCTTAGAATTTGACTGCAAGATTGAATACCGCCCAGGTGAAAGAATGGCACACGTAGACGCACTAAGCAGAGGACCAGTATCTCTATCGGAAGAGAAGACACATACACTTGATGTTTTAAAAGTGAGCACCGAAGACTGGATCTCCACCGTTCAGTCTGCCGACGATGAGGTTAAACGCATTCGCGAAGTCCTAGACGATCCTGATACCCCAAGAATAGCAGCAATCTTTAAAGAATATACACTTAAAAATGGCAAAGTCTTTAAGATTCTTGGGGAAGGTGTGACAAGGTGGCTCGTCCCAAAAGGCGTACGGTGGCACGTTTTAAAGTCTAACCACGATGATGTGGGACACTTTGGTTTTGAAAAAACATTGGAACGTATTCGAACACTCTTTTGGTTTCCAAAGATGAGGAAGTTCATAAAAAAATATGTCGATGCGTGTCTTGGTTGTGCCCACCACAAACTTCCATCAGGAGCCAAAGAAGGTTACCTACACCCTCTACCAAAAGTAGAAATCCCTTTCCACACGTTACATGCTGATCATTTAGGCCCTTTTCCGCGCAGCAAACGAGGTAACTCATATTTGCTTGTAGTGGTGGATTCGTTTACAAAGTACGTGAACCTGACTGCTGTGAGGAGTACAAAAACGAAAGACAGTGTAAAAGCGTTAAAAACGCTTTTTAGTTATTTTGGATCCCCAACACGCCTCATAACTGACAGAGGTACGAGCTTCACAAGCAAGAGATTTAAAGACTTTATGCAGTCAATAGGTACTAAACATATCCTCAATGCAGTCGCGACGCCACGTGCAAACGGACAAGTGGAACGGTATAACCGAACGATTCTCGCTTCCCTAGGGTCAATGACTCATGGTGGAAACAACGACACATGGGACGAACTTATTCCTGACGTCCAATTAGGGATAAATACAACTATTCATAGTGTGACAAAGAAAACACCCACCGAACTGTTATTTGGTAGGAATGCAAGTAATCCGGCGCAGGGAATATTAAATAATGTAATAGATGAAGTAGATGATGAAAATGGTCATACTATTGAGGAAAAAAGAGCAGAAGCGAGTGAACTAATACAAAAAAACCAAGAACTAAACAAAATAAGATATGATAAACATCGGAAAAGAGCAACAGAATATAAAGAAGGTGATCTTGTTAGAATAGCTAGAACAATTGTGACCGGACCGGGCCAGTCAAAGAAATTAGAGGCTAAATGCCAAGGTCCATACAGAATCAAAAAATCCTACTAAATGATCGATTTGTTGTAGAGGATACACCGCTGACAAAAAAAAGGAACAAAATATGAAACCGTAGTAGCTATCGATAAGATATTTCCCTGGTTGAGCTACGATGCCCCTGCTTACTCCTCTAGCGAAGACAATGAAACTGATATCGATTGTTAATTCAAATCATGACTTAAAAAGGAAATACGTAAATAAATGTGAAATGTTATTATAAAAAAATTGCGACCGTCTTTGTTAGGCATAGTGAGGGCACGATTTATACAAACTTACCGCCCATTAGTGATCGTCACCGATGGCGTAAGTGAGGGCAAGACTTAATAGCTAACCGCCCATTTTGATAGCCACTGATGGCATAAGTGAGGGCACAGCACACGTATTTGCCGCCCATTAGTGATCGCCGTAAGTGAAAGCGCCGTAATGGCGTAAGTGAAAGCATAGCATAAACGAACTTGCTATTGCTATCTATTAGAGTTCTATTGACGGCGTTCAGTGAGGGCGACCTACTCGCCGCCCATTCAATAATGTTATAGTAGGATTAAGTGAACGCCACTGGTGGCGTAAGTGAAGGCATAGCATACAAACTTGCAGCCCAATTGTGATTACCTTTATAATTAGACTGATAGTGGTTAAAAAAAAATCAGCATCGATATCTGCATCTATACTGATCTTTGAGATGTGATACATGTATACTCTAAGTAGTGAAGTCATGAGAAAAAGTTACCTATTATTAAGAATAAGATAGTTGATTAAAATCGTACTGAGACAGTTGAAAAATTATGTGACTGATAAATATTGATTATGGAAAATTGATTAAGAACTAAGCTTCGGATTAATATTTTAACTTACTTAGTAATTAATATAAGGACAGCAATTATATTGAACCTTGAACTGTGATACCTAGTATTGATATTAAGAAAAACTTAGGTACTGTAATGGGAATAAGATAGTTGATTCAAAATCGTATTGAGGCAGCCAAAAATTTATGAATGTGATTGACTAATGACTTTAAGAATCTAGTTAAGGAAAAGTGATTAAGAACTGAGCTTTAGATTAATAATGACAAATTTTACAATTTTAATAGTAATTAAAATGTGAGTCACTGTGTTCACAGATTAAAGTGTCGTATTCCTTCGATATATCTACTAATAATAATGCTATTAAAATAGGCGTTGAATGAACAACGAGACTTGTTCATAGTAGGACGGCCGATTGTAATAAACGATAATTGCTCGAGATATTTTTAGTCTGTGGACATATTGGTAGAATGTAACTATGTCATCGTAGCCTTATGTCAGAACATAAATAAAAAGGTTTAGTGAAAAAACAAGGCTTCCATCATGTTTGTATCAGAAAGCGGTCTTTGGAAATTGTAATGGAGAGTAATTTGGAAGTATCTGAATACAGTATTATTGAAGTTAACTATTGGTTTAATTAGTAAGAGTAGCACCCAAAGTACACCTTGGAGGAGGAGGATCTTTCAGTTGATTCAATCAAGATTCACATTAATTGTTGGCAAGGTACTGAATATCAAGTACCTAAGGTCAATGCACTTCCCGGTCCTAAGCGAAACACTCTTAAATCAACTGAAAATTCCTAAATGTCGTAAACAGCGCATAATTAGACAATTTGCAGTTGTTCAGCTTCGAAGTGTGTTAAATAAAATATTGTCTGTACCAATCGCAATGTATTCATTTGGTCCAGCCAGATAATACTTAAGTAGCAAATAAATAGTACCTACTTATCTCTATGATACTATTACCGCTTGACGACTGCGACCGTTGCGTTGTGATCATCTAAAAGTCAAATCAAACTATTGGCTATCAGTATTCTGTGCTATTGGCCTTTGCTATTGACACAGGTACTGGATTCATAAGGCAACTCTCAAAAACTAAAACGACGACATCTTTTGATCGATCGATGACCACGAAAGGAGCTATAACATTACTTGACTATTATAGTACTTACATGTTTTGTTATACGATAATAAATTAAGTTTCGATGTGGGTGACCCTAACTAAAAATAATATCTGTGTAGGCAGAAGGCACAATAATGTAGTGCCTTGTTCGTTCCATCTATCTACTAGGATTGATAAAACTTGATTGTTTGTTGTGGGAAATTAAAATATCTTCATGTCTAGCTCATTGTATTGTAGGTAAGTAGAGTAGTACGTAGGTAACACTTTGATTGTTTAGTGTCTAAGATACCGACACAATGAGCAGATGATGAAACTTTTTGTAGTCCTTATGATCAAGAAATTTCTTATCGAACGATAGTTACGGCACGAAATGTTGAAAGTTTCATTCGATATTGTCCCCATGTTTTTCATGATTCGGGTGATCTTATACGTAACTAGAACATAATTAGGGTCACTATTTATCAAGTAGAATGATTCAAAAATTTACAGGTGGTAGAAATAAATTGAGCAGGGACTAGCCGACGCATATTGCAATAAACAACCAAAAGTGTAGGCACTCTACTTATGTCGCAAAATGTTCACACATTTTCAAACATTTTTTCTTGATTTGTAGGTCATTAAAACAGTCAAAATAATCCGCTTTCGAATGGAATGGATTCATCAAACCACTTTGAGTAGGTAAGTACAACTTGTACAGTGTAACTTGTACCATCGTACAAGGTACTTAATAGTTGCTCTAAGGTCGATCGTTAAGTACAAATCGTCGGCTGATTGTTAGAAGTCATTAAACCAAATAAACCAAAAGTTTGGAAAAACGCGTTTGAAGTTTTGTGAATATCAAATAATAATTGAATCAATCATTTGAATAGCTTCTATAGTTTTGACGGAATGCCGTCAAAACTATAGAAGCTATTCAAATATGTACAAAAAATTGCGTACCTAGTTTTTTTAAACACTCAATATCAATAACACAATGTTAGTGATTTTTAGCAATTCAGCTATATAGAAATTATCATATATCCTGCAATTCAAATCAAAATCAAATCAAATTGCTTAATTAGGAAACAAAAACATGACACATACAAAACATATAGGTAACGATAATGTCCGCATTAGTATTTAAAACTGTGTCGCCCACCGCCGAGTAGGTATAGAGATTATTTCCACAAAAACAAAGAAGGTAATTAACAAAACTTAAGACTAGGTTTCATAAATAGAAAATATTTATTTCTGTAACAGATTTACAATATATATACTAAGGTTGAGACCTTCTTATACTTGTGTTACTCGTAGAAGGTCCCGCGTTAAAAGATACTAGTCTATTACAAGTCTGGACAACAGGATAACTATCAATAATGTTTTGGTATAAAAGTCGTTTTTTTCATGTAGGTACCTAATTAATGATTTTTGCAACATGGAAAATGCAAAAAAACTAGATTTGTTAATTTGCAAAAAAAATAGAGTCAGTTACACAGTTTATTCAAATCAAAAATGCCAATGATGTCGAATTCATAGCGTCGAAACTATATAGAAAAGGTATAAATGGGTTTTTGATTATTGCAGAGCTCTTCCAGACGAGTGCGCCGGTCCAATAAAAGCCATTAGTGACTTCAGTTGTTACAGACTTCTAACGATAAGTCGACCAATTGTAAGTAAGCACCGATCGTGAAAACCACAGACCCGTGGTGAAAACACTTCGCTAAGCTCACTATCATAACGTCACCGTCGTCGGTAGCCGCAAATATACTATCGACCGCCACGCCCCGATATGTGAATTGTTGCAGCATGATAACCTCTTCGAATGTCGTGAGCTCCTAGTACTTCTTCGCGCACTTCATGCACTATTGATTCAAAACAATGCTCAAGTTTATGCACTATTGACGTAGCACCACCGGTCTAGACTAGACTTTCTATGCATGCTTGATTACCTCCTAGTGTTTCTATACTCCTGGTACAATTTGAAATAACTTTCACAACTTTTTATAGTATCGATTTACCTAAGAAACTTAAGTTAAAGAATGTTTTCGCGACTGTAACATTTGAATTAACACAACTGCAACTCGTATACCAAATGGGAAGGTAAGAAGTTAATGACCATCTAATGTTTTGAATCTTCAATATCTTCGAGGTTCCTTGGGTTTTAGATGCAACTTTATCATAAATTGGATGCTTTACCTTGCACCATTACTATTTGTGAAAAAAATAGGCAATTTTCCCATAAATAATGATGAAAATGAAGCTTCAAAATCTCCAATTGCTCATGAACTTATGTCGCTGACTGTACAAATTGTGTAAGTATTCCCGAAGTTACGCAGTTACTAACAATGCAACACACTGGTTTTATTTCAGGTTTCATTATGAAACAAATGGATTGAGAAACAAAAACATTTATGAAGACACAACCAAATTGAATTCTCAATGAAAGGCCGATTAACCTGAGAGGATGGATTAGGTGCTGGGCAAGCATGTTCCAGCTCAAAACAATGTCCCAGGCACTACAGCCAGCGTCCCGTTCAGTGTAGGCATCGGTTGCCTCCTGACGCTGTTTATATCATCTAATAAAGATGGAAAGGCTGAAGTTTTTTTTCTACATAGATATCGGAATTAGAAATGGTATAATTTTTGGGGGGAGGCCTTTGCCCACCAGTGGCATATGGAGGGCTAATATAATAATAATTTTTGAGCTTGTAGTAGGTAGCTACATTATGATTTCTAACAGACTTGTTTATTGAGTGTTAATATTAAAAATATACACGCATGGACGATTGCATGCAATGAACTGTTCATGTTCAACCTTCAAAAACACGTCAGCTCAAGACCACACCACCAAACAAGGCATTTGCGACGAACAGAATATATTCAACCGACAATGAATTTTTTTTTTTTTTTTTTTTTTTTTTTTTTTAATTTATTTACTTGAGTAACTACATATTTATCATAATATTGTGCCTGAAAACCTTAATAGGTTTGAGTAGGCACTCACATTCGTCTTAACTAATAGGTAGGCTTAGGTAGGTAGGTGTTTAGCTAACAATTTGTGCAACACATCACTAAAACTGTACAGCAAAGTTCGCTAACCACGCTCGCATTATTGCAATGACGGTAGGGAACTGCAGAAACTGCGAAAACAACGCGTGTAGGTAAATGAAATAATACTTCTAAGAAAACCGAGACTTCGTAGGAAGCTTAGCTCAGTTTTCTAAGAATCTTAAATTACCTATAGATTATTTTCATAATACGAGTAATACTAAGGTGATTTTCTAAGAATCTTAAATTACCTATAGATTATTTTCATAATACGAGTAATACTAAGGTGATACCTAAATGAATGAATCATACAGAAATATATGAGAAATACTGAACTCATTCTAAGCCATAAACAATGCAACATTTCTGAAACCAGACTGTATTTCTGGCAATAACCTATTTATCTCAAGAAACTCCGTGAGCTGATACAAGTAATTTCCGTTTCAAGTATTTTTGAGGTGCAGGGAAGTATGCTAAAAACTAAGGTCTTTTGTAACGTCTGGTTCTGAAATTTTGCTGCATAAAAAACTTGTTGTACCCGGCAGTAGAAAATTGTAGGAAGAAGACAAAGATTCTACATGATTCTACTGACAAATAAGTTTGTAATTGACGCCAACGATTAAAAGCTTGTTTGAGAACAAGCAATGCTTTATTGCCTTATTGAACATGCGTCAAGAGTCAAGACCTTCCTTCGTTAAAGCTGCGTTGTTTTCGGACCTTCCCAGCGGCCACTTCCGGCGTTCTCGTGGCTATGATTGAAGGTTGATCTCAATTCTGAACAACCTCTCGCTCCTCTCCTACCCGATCTCACTCATATTACGTGATAAATGTAAAAGTTTAAAGAACGCTTGCAGTGCAGCTCGGTTTAGAATGTATAAAAGCTAGCATGCCAGCTGCTGCGGAAAAAACCCTCCAGAGAATTAGTAAAATTAATATAATACATAATAAATTTATATTCGTTTATTTCAAGTAGGTGCGAGGGTACGAGTACTGCTCTAAAACTATAAGCTCATTAAAATTACAATGTCAGTTTGCACATTAAATTATGGATGGTTAGGTTAGGTTAGTTACGTATTGTGTACGAGTACATATTGTTGATCGAAGATGGTTACAAAAAATCACAAATTAAGTTAGGTATAAACTATATAATACATAAAGGTACATGTACAATAAAAATGTCAATAATACATACTATTCGAATAAAGAAAAATAAAAAAGAATAATAGAAAAGACTTTTCGTTCTCTTCGTCTAAGGGGATTCTGATAAACCGATGAGTTCACGGGGTTTCCCCAGAGGAACAGACTGGGAATTTCTGGTAGACGTCACCTTTTTTCCAAGTAGGAACGAAGAGAAAGATGACACGGTACCCGTATGTTTAATTAAAAGTAGGAGTCGTATAAGATCTTACAGCACAAAGCAATGATTGTTTCGACTCCGGTAACTTTTTGTGACACACACAGGAAGACAACAAAACCGGGTTCTTTCCTTTCTCTGGATTGATAATGCGAGAGGCGATCCTCAACTCAAGGGAGATGGTTTCACAAATTATATTCTGGATGTTTATATTTATAAATAATGGATTTGGCTGTTATAGAAGATACTACATACAGAACTACTTAAAAGACTTTCCCTCCAATTATATTTTTTTTTACAATAAAAACAAAAACAAAAACACGAGTCTTATC
The DNA here is from genome assembly GCA_963565295.1 of Epirrhoe alternata. NCBI lineage: Eukaryota > Metazoa > Arthropoda > Insecta > Lepidoptera > Geometridae > Epirrhoe > Epirrhoe alternata. The sequence continues at coordinate 11,053,489 of OY751375.1, forward strand.
CATAGGACCTTTGTTTTTTTTACAACTGCTTTAGTATGGATGAGGCAATACTAATATAATAATATCATAAATATTGGCATTTGGCCAGACCGCCACGGTCAAAGATCTTTTGACTAATTTTGCATTCATTTAGCGTTGGTGTAGCAATTTAACCTTTATTGACTCTTAAGATCAGGATTGACATGTTTGTCTATTTTAATCCAGGAAAACTGAATACTTTTCTACTTCAGTTTTCCTTTATTATATACATTAATTTGTTTTATTTTAATTTTCGGCAGAAATCATTCCAAAGCCTTCAAATAGATAGAACACGCCGTTAAATTCAAGGGAGGATAAAGTTAGCCGAGTGCTTTATATCAGTAACTAAAATAAAAAGAAACTACCTATTTATACATAGGTATATGTCTTTTCATCAGATGAATGATGATATTAACAAGGCATTACCAATAAACAAAGCAAGCATGTATCTATTAGGTATGGCGTATGTAAACTGCCTGCTGTAAAACAAAGACGCAGCTACAGGTAAGGAAATCCCAAGAATAAGGAAAGTACCTACCTTAGACTACACATTAGTTCATTTAATGAAAGTAAGTACTCAAGTCATCGGCAGATGTATCATTCAATCTGGTAATTTTACTGAGTCATTGGGTCGTTGACCCTCGCACGTTGGAGCATAATTAACCCTTAAATCCGGGTAGGATTGAATGCCTCGCCAAACTGCGCTGTGATAGCGAGCTACATATTTCGGGGTAATTAAATAAACTGCTATTATTTCGGAAGTTCCAATAGTATTACTACTAATTTCATTAGAGTTTCTGTTGATGTTTTCTAATTATTTAATTCTTTTGAAGCTCGGCTCGAAATAATTATAGCTAGGTACCCTTTTAAGGGGTAGCTATAACTATGAACTAAATGAGTTCACAAAGATAAACGATCTGATCTTTTCTTAAGTTGCGCTACTCCAGGTCACCTACGCCTCGAAATGTAACAATCGGATTTGTTTAAAACTATTGTCGATTTGGCCATGTTTGGTGCCTCTGCCGAGGAACGACGCCACTAAGAAATGGTTCGCAGTTTCCGAAAACAATTGACGTCCATGAGAAGCTACAGAAAAAGGCACGTTCCTTCTGTTTTACATGGGTTGCATAACAACATAATTTTATGATAGGTATACCTCAGCTCATCTCAGCGCGGAATGCTCACTATTATAAAACTCTCAGCTCAACTCGGAGGGGAATGCTCACCTGACGTTTGATCATAACGTGGCTGACCCTGCCTCGGACCCGGACGGACAGCACGTACTCCCCCGGGTGCGCCTGTGACTCCCGAACTAGAAATGATCCGTTTTTGCCCCTGTCCATGATAAGGTGTTCTGCCTCCTTTGCAGACATCACACCGTGGAACCACCTGTAAACAAAATTAATGTTAACAACAATTTTCCATTAAAACTTTAATTTAACACTTTTAGATATTCAAACGGTTCCAGACATCGCCCGTGTAAAGTTGTCTTGAAAAAACTCTTCCAACAAAAAATATTACAATGTTTAATAAATAAAATGGTATAGGAATGAATCTCAGACGAATTAACGTAATCTAATTACCTCTTCTTCTTCCTTTAAATGCAACTACCTCCATGTTACCTTTCAACTAACTGATATCAGTATAATTCTGCTAATGTCAAGTTTTAATGTATTTACAGTCCGACCAGAAGGAGGAGAAATTAATTATCAAGGAACTAAAATTTACTATAAACTGGCAACTCTTTATGAAAGGCCAGTGTGGCCGATGTAGTGAATTTGTCGCCAGATTCAGCTTTTCTTTGCAAAATTAAATTATGCACGTATTTTTATGATAAAGTGTATCGTCATGCTTAGATTACCTACTTTTGCTTTATATGTATTTAAAAAACATGCTTAATTTAAAGAATCAAGCATTCAAAAGGTTTTGTTGACTTATTAATATACAATTTGCAACCACCTAATGTTAAAACGGCCCCTTGATTACGGATCTCGCGACAGGCTAATCTCGCAGTCACTGCTGTCAAACTTGTGTTAAACGGACGTTAGTTATGCGTAAAGAAACCAATCCACACTCATGTCGAAATTGAGTTTAATACCATACAGTGTGGATTGCTTCCTTTACGCTAATCTACGTCCTTTTAACACAATTTTGACAGTAGTAATTGCGAGATTACGCCTGTCGCGAGATCCGTAATCAAGGGGCCGAACGACCAACTTTGAGACCGAGAGACGTCGTTCTACAGTGTGGTACAGATGGCGACAAACCGGAGCCGCTGGAGACAAGCCGTCTATACTTGCAGAACGACGCATGGTGATCACGATCTTCAGAAATGAAGTACCGACCAAAGAAGAATAATGTTAAAACAAAAAAATATTGGTATTTATATAGGTTTTTGATTTGTTGTTGATGTTTTTATTTCTCTAAATAAAAGCAAATAAATCGCTTAAATCGTCAATTATCTATACTAATATCATAAAGAGGAAAGATTTTTTTTTTAGAAATGAATAGGCTCCGAAACTACTGGACCGATTTGATAAATTCTTTCACCAATAGAATCCCACATTATCCCCGATGAACATAGGCTATATTTTATCCCGGGGAAGTGAAGTTTTCCCGAGGGATCGCGGGTAACACCGCGGCGGACAGCTAGTTAGCAATATAAATATAACTATACGGAGTGGGGCTTGTGACATTATTTACAAAGTGTTTATGAGATGTTTGGCCGAGTATCAAGCCGGGACGCTGTTGACTGAATAAGCAGACGTTTACAAACGAACAGCAGATTTGACCGGTAAGCAGCTGGTCAAAAATAATAACACTGGACGTAAACTGCTATAATTTACCAAAATAATCATGTAAATCCATCCAAAATAATTGTCAATCATACTAAAAGTCTTTGTTGATCTTTGTCCCATTGAGTCGTATTTTGTAGTGCAATCCTATAATTTTGATACTTTACTTATGTTTTGTTGCAGGAAAATCTGAAAGCACTGTTAGGAGGATTGTTAATGAAGGCAAAAAAAAATTAGTGGAAAATTAGGTACTCCCGCCAAGCAAAAAATTCAGCTCAAGAATAATAATGTATCTGCCTGTATCGCGCGACTGTTATCAACTGCCTGTCAGGAACATGAAATCACGATTTTGGGCTGGCCTACACAGTCACCAGACTTAAAAACAATTGAACATGCATGCAGCATATTGTAGCGAAGAGTTTTCAGCAATTTCCGTAAAGTTTTACCACAGAAGACTCATTTTTAGTCAGTTGAAAAGAGCATATCCAAGCTAGACTTTAACATCGTAATTTCATAAGAATAACCGGTGTTGGTAATAACTTATTTTACAATTGTTATGCAAACATAATAGCTGAATTAAATATCATGTCTTGCTACGGTAAACTTGTCCTTGATCACTGGCTCGCAAAGTCACCTGATCGACCAAGCTGATCGGAACAGTTGTAATAAAATACGGATACTGTTCTATGCTTAAGTAAAAAGATGGCAAACAGATTCACGTGACAGGTAAGTTTAATGATTATACCTACTTGTTTATGTACCCACATTACCTTAGTTGGTTGATTGATCCCTCAGACAATGATCCTGATCCTGAACTGTTTTAATAATAGTCAGACAATGGTAAAATTTGCGTTTTTTTGTTTCATAAAAAGATTTCGAAAGATGGTGGTGGTGTATCTAAGCATTTAGTTCAGCTATGCCATTACACAAGGTAAAGATTGAAAGAAAACGCTGTGATGCATGGCCGGGACGGGATTCACACTAACATCTTTCGGATCGATCATTAGTCTACTACGTATTTATTTGGTGCTGCAAATAATTTGTTTGTGTGGATATGCTAAAAAAATATTAACAAAAACCACTAAAGCTTACACGTCAGATTTACATATTCACAAAACTTATTCAGACACACCAAACTAAAGCTAAAATTAGGATGACAGCTTTAAAATCGGTTAAAATTACAGCGGTTCAGGGACAGTTCCAGCCCCTTTGAATTGGAAAAAGTAAAATTTTAGTTGGAAGAAGTAAAATTCAGAAAAATATTTGTATAACTTTAGAATGGTTTAACAGGAGTTGAAGGGGAAGAAGTGGGGGGGGGGGGTTCCTCTTCTCATTGTCAATGATTTTCATATCAACAGGTAAAGCGTTGAAAATATTTACCGCCTGATACCGACACGCGTGCTTCGCGACGTTAATAAGCCTTGGACATACTAGGGTTTCCAAATCTTTCCTTCTTGTGGTCAATCTCAATATTTTCTCCTCCGGTGTCTCATATTTAGCAGGATGACGGACAACATCCATCAGAACTACCAAGATATAATGTAAGAATTTTAAGACTCCTAAAGTGTTCTCTACACGATTTCCAAGGTGGAATTCTTGAAATGGTTCGAATTGCTCGCTTTTGTACTATAAATGCTCTGCTTATATTATAGGCATAACTGTTTCCCCAAAATTGTATGCTATAACGAAGCTTTGACTCAACCAAAGCAAAGTAGACGGTTTTAAGTTGTGCGAAACTTACTTCATCTCTAAGGCTTCTTAAAGCATAACATGCCGAACTAATTGAATTTACAATAGACCCTAATTCTGATTTCCAGTTTAGAAATTCGTCAATATGCACCCCTAGGAATTTAACACTGATTGTGAATGCAACTCTTTCTCCGTTACTTATAATTTCTTTTAGGTTTTAGCAGCGTTAACATTTTTTGCCCGAGGAAGCTATCGAACTTCCATTGGGCAGGATAACTTGTTGGAACTGAGCAAGCCCTCTATGTGCAGATGTTTGGCTATAGTAGCCGATGGCATTATAGCCAAACTTACCCTTCATCACATCAAATTTCCAATTACTGAGGAGGGAAAAAGCCAAGCAAAATCAGAGCAAGTTGTTGACCTAGACCTATGCAAATCTTGTTGTTCGCATTGTTTGGAATACTATGAACAACGTTACAATATGCCCAATACTTTGGGTGCTGTGGAAGGTACAGATGTGGCCATATCCAAGCAATCACTACATCATCCAACAGCTCTGGCGGGCAATTTGTTTTACAACAGAAAGGGATACCTACTATAACATCATCTACCACATTGTGAGCTACTTCTTTATTCAACCTAATTACTTAACTTTAACTAAATTAATTATCTTCCAAATGGATGAGTTCCTGGACAGAGTTTTGTAAAAACCATAGTAAATGCACTAATGTGTATGATTAAATATTTACAACTTAATTTTTTTAGGTACTTGAAACGCACATAAAGAAAATACCTAAACATAAAGGTGTAATTACAGTTCTTGTTTGCGCACCCGTATAGCACAAATAACCCGCACATTTTTATAATTTATGATGTTTTAAGTACGAGCAACTAATTAGCAATCAGTATGTCAAGTTATAACAAAGGAAATAACTTGCTCGTGGTATGAACTTACATATGTAAGTATTATCATTTAACCAAAATAACGTTACCTTAGATTGGGCCGAAACAGCTGAAGACAGATATCTATGACGGTATGAGAGGTAGGTAATTTCATGTCTAGTCAAAATGACCTCAGCGCGTTTAAAACTCAGGGAAATCGAGTGATCAAAAAAATTTAGTCAGACTAGAAGCTTGAACAGCCTTCATTGTTGCCATTTAGTTACTCATGCAGCAAGGACAAGGAAAATATTTACCATCAAAGAATCTAAACGCAAAATTGTGTCGTATGGCCGAATGATGAGGAAGTGGTGTGTAATTGTCCGTATTTGCTCACAACCTCCAAATAGAGTGGAGCACAACAAAAACCAATGTTCGGAGTTAAAATGGATGTCCGGCTCGACAGTAAAATATACTGCATTTTAGGGTTCCGTACCCGAAGGGTGAAAGCGAAATCCTATTACTAAGCCTCCGCTGTCCGTCTGTCAGAGTGCTATCTAATGAGCAATGAAAGGCAGACAGTTGAAACTTTCACAAAATGTGCATTTCTATTGCCGCTATAACAACAATAATAAAAATAAAATAAATATTAAAATAAAAGAGGGCTCCCATACAAAAAAAACGTGTTTTGTAGGCTAAATTTGCTCAGAGTTTGTCAAAGCTGTATCGCATGAACCACAATAGGTAGAAACATGAACGTTTCTAGAAATAAGTAACAGTTCAACTTTAACTGATCTGGGGTTTTGCCTTACTAATAACGGTACGGAACCCTTCGTGTGCGAGTCTCGCACTTGAAGGATTTATTTACTCTTGCATTGCACGACTATCACCTACTTATTAGTTAATAATACCACTCACACTGTGACATAACCTAAAAGGCTTTTTTCTTAAAACTATAGGTTCACACATCGTTTTATTGAACATGATATTGTTATTTGTCGAAAGATCAACAATAAAATAGTTTAAGTACTTATTTCTGTAAAAACATTTTTTTTATAATGAATGGGTCGGCTCTTGACCTCGAAACTTGCATAGGCAAGAATGAGGTCTACGATGGAGCGAGCCTACAAATTGCCTAGAGCGTTGTTTAGCTGTTATTCGAAGAGAGTTGCGTCTGACATGGATTTTTACGAAAAGCGAAACGTTCGTTCTCATTATCTTATGTTAATTTTTAATATAAAATCTCCGTCTTTTTCCGATTGCCCATCTCTACTTTACCGACATACTTAGGCACAGTAGATGGGCCAACTGTGCGCGACCTCGCACCGAATGTTTGAGGTTTCGCCACAGATAGGCGTGCAGTTGCCAGTTTCGTCATTGGTCACTGCCCACGAGACGCCCGATTCGGAAGTAAACGAGCTTTGTTTTGAAACAATTTTATATGGACGTTTATTTTATTTTGTGTATCGTAATCTTTGATGTTTACAAAGACCGGTGAAAATCTATGGCAATGGCTTGAGGTTGGTGCCGTGTCTTATGATATCTTCGTGATAGTTTATTTTTATTACAACCCATAGGACTTTTTCCTTGATTTATAAGAGCCATAACAGCCAGCTCTTCACCCAAAGTCAGTTTCGTTTTTTTTTACTCAAAAGCTGGTCATATTTTATTTTATGTTATTTTATTTATAAAACAAAATGCACAGCCCTTGATATAAACAGTAGGTAGATTTAATTTTAACAAAACTTACAGCCAATATAGGATTTACACTATAAAGGTAAAATAGACAGTCAAAGTTAGGTATAACGAAAAGTGAGTAAATAACATTTAGGTAGCTGAATTATATTGTTATAAATATACATGAAAAGAAAAAGGTTAAGAAATATTAAAATGTTGCGAGTGCTGTATTACAATTGATCCTCCTTTAATAGTTTATGTTTTTTTTTTTAAGTTTCTTTACTGTTGTAAAAAAGGTCATTTGAAGTTGAATTTCTTATTATTAACTCTTTGCATTCTATTTACTAAAGAGTTTTGAATTTAATATGAAAACTTTTTTTTTTCTGAAAACACCAAATGCAGCACCTCTCTCACCGGTTCAGATAAGTTTGTGGCAGTATAGATGTCTTGTGCGAGTTCGTAGAGTACAAAAACGCCCATTTAATTCAGAACAAACATATTTTTGAATTTTCCGGCATATTGTAACGGATAATACAAGAAGATACCTAGGTCGCCCATTGTACCATATTTTTACATGTTTGTTTTTAATTTATGTTATTTTTCTGGTGTACAATAAAGCTATATTCTATTCTATTCTATTCTATAAATCAATTTGTTGACAATATATACAATTGTAGGTAAGTACTACAATACAAAACACATTACAAGAATTGTTGTTCATAGAAAGTAAGAAAACTGCAGTTGAATCCGGAGGTTGCACTCTCTCAAGGTTTTCTCCCAAGCTTAAAAACTGGTCCCGCTCTGAACAATGATCTGCACTGATTATACGACCAAGTTGTCATTCCAGATTCCAGTGCCACTATGTCCAGTCAAACAAGCAGTAAAAGCAGAACCCTTGTTATAGTAGGCGGGTACCCTTTACTTACTTTAGAATAGAATACAATTTTATTTTTACATACTTATCATAATAGTTTTTGTATATTACCTATAAATACGACTGATGAACATTACTTTAGGTAAATATGTACATACCTGCCCACTTGCATAGCGAGTGCTTCATGTTGCAATAGTATTTATGAAAATTATCTTATAAGTATCGAAAATTCTTTTTGTTACCAATCTACGTGTTTGTTTGCATTCTTTATCCACACCTTGATTTTGCGCCGGCCGGCAATATACTTCTTTTAATTAAGCCCCAAATGTAAATTAATCTAAACGAATTCATGCCAAATTCCGGTTATAACTCACTTCTTTAGCATAAAAGCTTTGCTGAGTTCTTTAAGAACTGTGGATACGATCGCTCCTGCAGCCGGCACGGCCAGCACGGACGCATCCATACACGCAGACAAAGCGGCTGGTGCAAGCACGCCGAGCCGACTCAACCTTGGACTGTCCTTCGACATCTCACTGCACTAACTCCAGTACAACTCGAGAGCTATCTTTGAGAACCTGCGAATTTGAAGGCAGTACATGAGGCGCGCGACCGTCACCGCCGAGCGATCCGCTTCGCACGCAGTGTAAAACTCGAATGCGCACGAGTCTTATTTTGCCGGCCACACGTAACCGGCCCTTGATGAGGCAACTTGATGCTAATCTGCGTAGTAGGCTTCAAAGATAAGGTCGCCTATTATTGAAAAAGCTGAAGCCAGTGGCTTAAGTAGGTACATACAAGTTAGGATGTATTAAATTCATGTCTGGTGGCGAAGCTTTTTGCATTTGTTGAGGGATACTAAGTTGATGACATGATGGAAGATTCTCTTAGCCACGTGAACTCTTCAGTTGAGCTTTATGTGTTCCAAGAGATGCCTCGCTTGATTGGATACAATAATCTTTATACAGGGTGTAAAAAGACAACTACCGAAAACTGAGGGGTTGCAATGAGATCATGATTCTAAAGTTTAAACACATTTAGTGAAAGAAAAAATGCAAAAAAAAATCGCTTAGCTTAGTCATTTTATTTTCGGTTATTTACTACATAATAAGACCATACCTACCTAATAATTTAAAACGCAAAGTTCACGTAAAATAACGCGCCCAAAACATACGCAAACAGTAATCTTCAAACGCTGTTTTCACCGGATCTGCTTTTTTCAGAAAATCCTTTTGGATTTGGTTGTGTGTTGGGACGCTGTACCTACCCCTTTCGGCTTCGAAGTAAAATGACAATATATAGTATAATACATAGGCAGATAAACCTTCACTTACCTGGGCATAGGTAATAAGTACTTGCTTACGTGTTATTATAATAGGTACTCTATTGCCTGTTTAGATGAAACCTCACGATCTGCTGCATCGTCGCCAATAGGACCTACGGCTAGAAATATTGTCGACCAAATGCGCGAGATTTGCGATAAAGACGTATTCTCTGACGACTCTTCAGCAGATCCTTCAGGCACTGATACCACCAACTCTTGAAACAGTTCACTGCTTTGAATATGCTACCACAAAATGACGATTTACCCAGAAACACTCTGATCTTACCTGAACCCTCGTCTGTTATTGAAATAGAGTCAGAGCTTCTATCACAAGATGATTTTATGCCTTCCGACACAGCCACCTTCACCAATTACGGTTCGATTGATTGCCCGCCCTCTATAAACTCTCAATCTCAACTTGTCGATTCGCCCAGACTGCCTTAGACGCCGATATTTCATGACTTACCAACACCCTCACCTTTTATTGAGGGGTCACATAGGTAAAATGTAATGCTGAAAACGCCCTGCGCAAAGTTACTGAATGGCTCTCACACAATTTACTTACCCTGAATGTTAAAAAGACTTGTTTATAACTCTGTCCGCCATATCTTCAGCTCAACCCCAAAGTGATTATCGCCTTATAGCTCACACATGTCATCAGACAGATTTTGCTTGTAATTGTAAGAGTCTAGAACGTAAAAACTGCATTAAATACTTAGGCGTTTTAATCGACTCTACAATGAGCTGGAACTTACATATTCAAGCCACTACTTCAAGAACAAGAAAACTTCTGTACATTTTTTTAAAACTAAGAACTTGTGTTAATCAAGCACTTTAAAAATCGTAACTTGTAAAGAGCTCAAAGAAGTACCTACCCTCAAAGTAATGTACAATAAACAGAGGTTCTTCCCCACGCATGATCTCTACACCCTATCCGAAGTGCTATTAATTCGTAAACTTTTTGTACACTTAAAATATATTCATTGTCCTGTGGCAAATGCAAAATATGTGGCAGACAATGGCGCTCTCCTCTTACCTATAATGAAGTTGAAGCACTTATCGAAATTACAAATTAGATCGATTTCAATGATGCCTCTCATATTATGCAGAATTTATCTACTCATTTTTGTCTATGATTTGAGCTACATTTCGATTGTGCCGGGCCGGCCGGGCCTGGTTTTTTTAGCTTTATTATTTACTTTTTCCAAGCTATGTTTCAATCTCAACAAAGATACTTACCAGTATTAGTTAGGTGGGAGATAGTGAACCTAAAAATAAAATTAGCAGGCTTAAATATACTTATTGAATAAAATTTAAAGGTAAACTAATGTGATTATTTATTATTGTTTTACGCTGATTATTTATACCTAACTTCATCTATAGTAGGTATATTAAACCAACTGCTATGCGTAACGAGTTCCAGCAAATTTGAATACAAGAGGTAATTAAGCAAATATGAGTGATTCTTTTTCAATAGGCTTTCGACCACTGACCAATGACTCTGACGCCATACTTGTGTGAGGAGAATACATATAGCTCAATCTGCTCGTAACAAAGGCTACGGCTATGTAGGGACATGACATCTTCCTAAAGGAAGGTCAATAAACAATGAACCAGTCACGTATGCAGTTTTACATCGATTTCGGACATTCATTTACTTCCTTATTATTATCAAGTGTAGGTACTTATGTAATAAATACTTAAAGAGTAAATAGGTAGGCTCTTGGTGTTGCGTCTCTGACGTGTCTAAGTAGTTTATCTAAGTCCTTAGAGGAGGAGGACATACTCTTGTTGACGCGTCTCAGACGCATTTTTCGTGTCGGTGTTGGCGCCGGGGTCCTTCCATTTTTTGGGACGGCCGCACCGGTTGTCAGGTTTGGGTGGTTATATAACATACAGTGGTGGACGTATAATTAGAAACACTTAGTCACTTGCTAGTTTTTTTTAGTAAATAGCATTTTTATGCAATTAATTGGAGGTGAAGCATAAAGTTAGTACATCACAATGAAGACTCATATATATGTCTTATAAATATAATAACAAGCAACATCTAAAAAAATCAGTTCATTAATTAAAAAAAACGATTTAAACAAAGATTTGTCACATAGGCGGATCCAGACGATATTTTTGTGTACCTACTAACTAAGAAAACTTAATAAATTGTGAAATTTTTGTAAGTTTTTGTTTCCAGTGTTAGAGTGGTCAGCGTACAGTCCGGATTTAAATCCGATTGAAAACTTATGGCATACTGTTAAGAACTTTTTGTCGGATAAGACCATCATATCGTCGAAATTTAAGAGCGCGCCGAAGACGGGCGATAACTCCATTTGACCGAGCGATGAGTGAGTTCGTGGCCATCGAGCAGAGACGGCCTTCAGTTGGATGAGAGATGGGCACAAACCGAAGCCCGTAAGAGGCGGAGAGTGAGCGAAACAATATCCTCAGCCGTTTCGCAAATATTGCTGAAGCCTTCCTTTAACATTATCTCAGCAGTGCTAGGGACAGCGATGTCACGGTACGGCTCGATAGAGATTGAGATTGTGCATGAGTGACAAAAAAGAAAACTCATACTTCGCATTATTTGACATCATTAAGACACGATTCCCAGAATGGAATCCTATAAAAATTCACGCCGATTTCGAAATTGCTCCTACCAATGCTTTGGATTTAATATTTTCTGAATGTCCTACTGTAATTATTAAAAGATGTTACGCCCATTTCGTGCGGAGCTTTTACAAGAAAGCTAAAACGTTAGATCTGAAAGCAAAAATCTATAAAAGAATAGTTGGATTATGTTCTGCTCTTCCCCTTTTGCCGCAAGTTCATTCAAGAAGGTTTGGAATACATCAAAACTGAATGTATGAACATGGAGAAAATGAACATGTTTATGGCATACTTTGATAAATATTATGTCAAATCTGAAAAATTTGTAAGGGAATGGTGTGTATCTAGCGAAAGACATCGCACTAATAACGTATGCGAAAGTTGGAATTCAAAACTCAATAAAAGTATAAATAAAAATTATGTTACTGTTTTGAAACTACTGCATACACTTAAAGAAGATTTTACTGCAAAAAATACTTTCGAAAAGAAAAGAGATCGGTTGCAACTGTTAAAAGACGACTTAATAATAAAGTCATAAATGCAGCAGATAAACCAGGAGATCACAGTTGGTTATTTTTTATAAAAGTTAAGATAAATATAAAAATTAGTTTAAAGAGAACAAACTCTAAGTTTTGTTCATTAAGTTCATTGTTAGAAATAAAAATAATTATTTTGCTTCACGTTTTTATGCTGGCCTTTTGTATTTTCGGCTTATTTCTGTTTTGAATCCCCCTTAGGCGGAAAAACTTTAATAATAAAATAAAATAATTTAATAATAAATTCCTGAGTCGATCCTCGATCGACCTGATTCCTGATTCTGAGTCGCTCGACGACTCAGAAGTCCGGTTGACTTAACTGTAACCGGACTACTGAGACTACACCAAAAATATTTGTGACCAAAAATAAGTAACCAAATATCAAGTGCCCTTATGACCACATCCCACTAAACAGTGGGACCATGAGCCCATTAAATCGACACACTATCCCACCAATGGGTCAACAGTCAGTGAAGCCCTTGAGTTTTTGTGGGCAAAGGCTCTCTTTGACAAAGTGACACTTTGACATTGGAATATAAAATAGGAAATATGGTCATTTGTCCTGATCCTAGAGAAGGGCGAGAGGTTGTGATATACAACAAGAAAAATGTGTCGCGAACAATGAAAATAGGAAATCAAGTGGTAAATTTCAAATACAGACATATTTCCCTCTCATTTCGCTGTATTTGATAAATAATCTTATAAGAAAAGCTTATTATTCACTTAATTATTATATTAATGATAAATTCGCGTGGCCTGATGTCGCTCTGCCCCTCGACGGCTGATGTGTGCTCAATGTCTTTGCTATCTTGTATTATATAATTTAAGCAATTGGTAGGTACCACCTAAGCATAAGTAACATAAGTTTAGATTTAAGATGGATCACCTTAAAGAAAGATATAGACATATTTCCCTCTCATTTCGCTGTATTTGAAATTTCCATTTATAATGGAAATTTCAAATACAGCGAAATATGATGGCCTTTTAAAAGGCCCGTCGTAATCTGGGCTTCTAAGAAATACCCAGGATTAAAATAAATGAAACAGCAATTACATGCATAACTATTTGCGTGTACCTCGCAGGCAAAGCTACCTGTGAAAGGTTGTCTTATAACTATGAGCTAGGGATGCAAAACACCCTTTTAACATGCTTTTCCTAAGATTCTAGCTAAAAAATTGAGCAACTGTCTCAATATATCTATAATGGCCAAACTTTGATTGAAGTGGTGAGCAATTTTACTACCATCAGGGATTTGACTTCTTTGTTAAAAGAGATAGAATAGAGATAGCAAAGCACATACATTATAGATATCAAGACACCAACAACGTGAAACAAAGTGCAAATGACCGACAGATAGAGAAATTTATAGATCATGCACCATACAAATTTATAAATTGCACCATTGGTGAATTCTCCAAGATCGGGGCACTAAAAGAGAGTGAGAATTGTGGGAAGTTTAGATATCAGCCAAACTCAGAATATGTAACTACTGGGAGTTATCAAGTCACATTAGATGAAAACCTCGACATTCTATTACCTGGAACTTGTTTAAAGATAGTGGTCAATTCATCAAACAGCAACTTTTGTGCCATTCTCAAGTGAGGTTATCGTAGAAGTCACAGGATGATAAATTTCTTCAATATAAAAGAGACTTTGAAAGAGATGTTCTATTTTTACTTGAGGAATATGCCCACATTATTAGAGAAGTTAAAGGAAAACGATTTTTCTTGGAAAAACATCTACATGCGCAAGTTCCTGGGAGGAAATGCAAGATAGATGTCACTAATGGCTAGAACGTTGGTTGTCAGACTAATTGAATCAGAGAACCCAAACGTCCATTATATTGGATTCCTATACAGCTTTTGCAGTACAAACCCACAGTCAGCCACAATAGGACCTCTGTCATATTGTCTCCCGGATGGCACAGTTGTAGACATGCCAGCTGAGAAAGGTGTGTTTGTTTACAGTAGCCGTGGGTAGAAGGATGGATATGTACGGAAAACCTGCAGCTCAATCCAAATCAATATACGTCTTTCAGGTATTGACAGAACACAACAGCTCAAACACTTCCTAACAGCTCGTTTTCCGTCCCAATCCGAGACCAATCAATATTGTATTGTACTTTATTACAATAACCCTAAAGTCTTTATTTGAAAAGCGAAGACGTGACAAATACATACTTTACATCAAGTCCGTCAGTCTCCATCATGTCGATCGATGCTCCGAACCAAAAAGTCATACAAGCATAGGAAAATTCAAGATTGAGCAATATTATTTTGTGTTCTATTTCGTTGGTGCTAAAGTCTTTATTCGAAAAGCTGACGTAAACAGATCAAATCCGTCAGGAGCTGAATTAGTCGGTGCTCCGAACCAAAAAGTCATACAAGCATAGGAAAATTCAAGATTAAGCAATATTATTTTGTGTTCTATTTCGTTGGTGCTAAAGTCTTTATTCGAAAAGCTGACGTAAACAGATCAAATCCGTCAGGAGCTGAATTGATCGATGCTCAGAACCAAAAAGTCATTAAAGTCTAACGAAACTCAAGATCATGCAATATTAAAATGTGTTTTATTTCAATACAGTTAAGGTCATTATTCGAAAAGCAGAGCTAGACTGATTGATCTGATGTACGACGTACTTGTTTGACTGATAGCCTGACTAATATCAACTAGTAATTTGGATTTTAACTACATAGGAATAAGGTCTATTATTGAAAATCAGGTCATGCAAACAGCTCCACCGATTTTGAGTTTACGACCGCTGCCGCGTCCATCTATCGTACTGCGTGGCGCTGTGTGTAGCTTCCGGGACAAACGGCTGATACAACTTCCGTTTTATTTATTTTATTGTAAAGCGTAATGTATGAGCGTTAAATAAAATAACATTAGTTTATTTCTTTTATTAAATGATAGTATTAATATAAATTAATGTAATGTATAAACAGGCCAATGTAATTTAGTGTTTATTAAAATAAGACCAAAGCTTGACTTGACCTGTCTACTCCATAGTCTCGAGATCCTGTCTTCGGGTTTTTTTTTTTTTTTTGTCGGATATTTAAGTTTTGGGAATTAACATAATTTTAATAGCAGAATGAAATTACCTAGAAAAATTTTGGAATAATAAATATCTACAAGCTTTATCTACAAGCTACAATATTTACAGGTATTTTTCTGAAAATTGCAAAAAAGTGCCATCTAGTGACATAAATTGTTAAACCATTAAGCAAACTCCGATACTGTTGATGGAACTTTTCATCCTATACTTAGTACTTACGTAAAATCATAGATGGCGTTATAGGTAATAAACACAAAAATGTCTGTTAAAAAGAATTTTTATTTTTAACTAAGTAGGATTCCGTTGAACTTTTTTTTTTTGTATGTATGTATGTATAGTTGAGCTGTTTGAGCTGCGATTCTACTCTACTTCAGGTTTGAAAAATACCTGAAACCTGCAGCTCACGATTTTTATCTGAGTTACCCATGGCTAGTTTACAGTCCCATACAGAAAAGCTACATGCTGTACGGAGTGAAGATTGCTAAAGTAATGAGAAAAGTAGATCGTGCAGAGCTTCTGAATGGGATTTTGGAAGGGTAAAAAATCATTTATCCTGCAGTCGAAGGTCTGAAAATCGTGTCCGTCAGAAGTTTAGAATCCGAAGATGACAAGATCAAAGAGGGAGAGATGAGAATACTTATATTGGAGGTTCCCTATATACCGTGAAAAAAGATGCTTCAATTTCGTATAGTACCTACTCGAGCAACACTGAACCGCCACATGGAAGAAGTCATAAAGAGAGTAGAGAGTCAAGGGAAAAGCATCATTCTTGGAAAAAGGTGGCTAGAGTGTGAGGAGTTCGATACTGGACATGTTTCACCCGAGAAGAAAAAGAGGAAAATGGAAGAGGAAGAGATAATCCTAGAGTACTCGGAAGACATAGTCGTTGGAGGTCTAGAGGGATGACAATTTGGACGATCAAATCTTTAATTTTGATAATGATTTAGATTTTATTTTGGTTAATTATGTGAATTTTTTATATAATCTACCCGCAATTTTAGGTACTTTTACGTTAAATAATACCGCAGTGTGAATCAGTACATTGTAACCTTTTGTTTACAATAGTAAAGTTTTTTAGATTTTAGGTATTTTAGTCTATTTTTGGTGTTTATCTATAACGTGAAAGTTTTTTCGTAAGACGACTGCACAAATATGGGCTAATATCACAAAATATGCGCTAATTATACAAATCTGATTTGTATTCTTTATCTTTGATGTTTATCCTACACAGTCACATTTTAATTAAGTTTTATATTTGAAATATTTAGTGCTTTTCAAGCGTTGAAACGTGATGGCCTTTTAAAAGTCCGGTCGTAATCTGGACATCTATGATAGTTGTATAAAATAGTTTGAATTTTTGGAAATCGCGAAAAACAAATCGCTCAATCTCAATGAAATACTTTATAAGCTGGCCAAATATGATGAACCAAACTCTATTGCCAACTGAAATCATTATTTATCCTCCTGAAAATATAAACGCGATTGCTTCAGATGAAGACCCCGGCGGCGAAGAGGGTCTTTTTACAGAATATTTCAGATAAAGTCTAAAAGAATGGTAGCAAGAGAGGCCGAACATAGTGTAGAAGTGGAACTTTCAATCTCTTTACTCCTGTGAGATCAGATTTTCCGGAGCCATTGGTTAAACCCTGGCTTTTCGCAGGACAGTTGCTCAATTTTTTAGCTAGAATCTTAGGAAAAGCATGTTAAAAGGGTGTTTTGCATCCCTAGCTCATAGTTATAAGACTACCTTTCACAGGTAGCTTTGCCTGCGAGGTACACGCAAATAATTATGCATGTAATTGCTGTTTCATTTATTTTAATCCTGGGTATTTCTTAGTAGCCCAGATTACGACGGGCCTTTTAAAAGGCCATCATTTTCCAGGTTTTCCATAAAGTATAGATTTTTTCTGAGTGGGTTTTCATATTTTTTGCGCCATTTGAAGATACATATAGATACATATACATACATATCCTTATTAGGCACCTGAAGTCTGATAATGAGATTTTTGGTGAAACAGTAACGTTCCACCAAAAAACTCTTTACACATGCTTTGTTGGATTCAGAATGCTCCTTTATTTGATACAGTACAAGGACTGGGTTTAATTAGTAAAATTGTATCATGTACCTTAGATACAGGCAAATTTATCCATCGATTTGGTGAAGCGTCTTCAAATTCATCACCATTCGGAGACTTGCTACAAAAACCGTCAAGATCGACACAGTCGCTTCTGTTTTCCACGCACGTAATGCTAGTGATGAAACCATGGTTCTTGGTCCTGACGAATGCATTAATGCATAAATACAAGCGGTTTTGCATTTCAAAACGAAGTTTGAATGAAGTTAACGTGAATAATTACAATCCCCAGTTATTAACATTATGGACAGGAAATATGGATATTCAGCCATGTGGTAATGTGACAGCAGTTGCATACTATATTGCAAAATATAGTATAGGTAAGGGACAAAATATTATGCCCAAATATTATGATTCATCTGCTGCAGAATGGAGAAGAATATCAAGAGGATTTGACACTAAGTGGAATTTCCCTAGGAAAACATGTAGAATTATGGAAGCTCCAGCAAATACAGGAAGTCTGTATTTTAACTACAAAAAAACATTCACTGTTGTACTTCTGGACATGACAGGTTATGATTACAATTTTATCTACGAGTATATAGATGTTGGCTGCCATGGTAGCATCTCTGGCGGAGGGGTTTTTCGTTATTCTACATTGTTCAGAAATCTAAATAATAAGCCTTTACCTTGTTGAGACGTGAATTTGCCATAAGTACGTATTTGCCATAAGTACGTTATTCTAGGCGATAATGCTTTTCCATTTACGAACTACTTAATGAAATGCTATGGTGGAGAACATCAACAAGGTCCATCGCAGAGTGTTTAACTATAGATTATGGCGTGCATGACGTTAAGAAAATGTTCTGCTATGTAAGCACAGGCATTAAAACAGATGCATCGATTGAAATTGGGTAATTGATAAACTAAGTAATTAATAACGAATGAACGCACCAAAACGCAGATCAACGACGCCTTATCATAACATAGAGCTAAATATGCCTGTCCAGAAGAAATTAGTCGCCGTGGTCGAAAACGGCTAGGACGTCATCATCATCATCAATTAATGTATAATTGGACGCTGCTTTTCCGCGCAGGACGACGTCAGCTGGGTCTGCTAGTTAGATATAAAAATAAGTACTAAGACATTTGTTTCATGTGATACGATTTAATCTTTAATACTGAGCTATCCCTACTTAACCTTACCTATAATATCTGAGGGCTTGTTTTTTATTGTAACTTCCCAATCAAGACTCTTTGACCTTCTCCTTTCATCGACATTCTTATTCAGCTGTGACAAATACTCCTGCCTCGCGATGGTATAAATCCAATCGTCTGAATTTGACCTCTTTTTAGCTTCCGGTGATATCTGGTCGTTGTTGGTGTTGATGGATTCCGATACAGTTAAGAGGCTAGGTCTTCTAGACAACTGTCCTAACTCCCTTCGATTGTATCTTGTCCTAGGAAAACTCCCTTGTTCTCCTGCATTGCGCCTAGCTAGCCAGTAGTAGTGAGTGATGGGGTCGCTCGGACCCCAACATCGTGAAGGTTGGAACGATGATTTGAGCTTCTGAAAGGCAAAAGTAGGTTTTAATTCCATGCAAACACCTGTTTTGTTGAATACGGGTAACTAAGTTGTTGTAGTTTCATAATATATAGGTAAATGCAACCTCCTCTAGGCTATTGTGTTTTGTAGTGTTAGTTTTTTCTTAAAAAAAATACAATAAAAAAAAAAAATACAATAAAATATTGTCAGTTAGTGTAAAACCGTTCAATAAGGGTGGCGAACGCGCCGAACTGTCTATTCCACGGATATATATATCCGTGGTCTATTCAATAGAATATGCTGCTGACGTCAGAAGCGAGCCGAATTTGACGCTGACGTCACCAGCATTTTTTGTATTGAAAAATGGCTGCGGCGGGTACGGCGCGGGCAAGTGTGCGAGCAGGTTTAAACGTTGTTATATTTACCTAAGAGATGTGTTCCTAAAATAAGGGCACCTTTGAAAATATGAACCAAAATGTGCCAGACCGATGGACAGCCAGCGGAGCTAATATAATTACTAAACCGCTTTTAAATTTCTATGCTTGGAGTTTATTTGCTTCAAAAATGAAGCAATGGTTGATGTTGAGCTGGATCTGTTGTTATACATTATATTTAATTATAAACTCTTTGTTATTAGAATTAATTTGTATTTTATATCAATAGTTCTATACTCTATTTATTGTGTCACTCAAGAAATAATAAATTTAGACAACAGACTATTACAACAGGATCATAAAGTTAGTTACTATTACTTACTCCGATAATATCATACTGGACTTGTCTGGCCACAGCGACACAAGCACACAAAACCAAGACGATTAAAGAGGTTGCCATACTGCTCAGGATAGTGACACCTTCCCATAAAGGCCACCATTCCGATTCTCGCTTTAACTCGTCGGTTACCCACCACGCGGTGGATGTCGCAATAACAGCCGGTGATATCCACCAACCCCATACCCAAATCTTTGATAGATCGCTTCCAGTAAGAAATTCCACGTCTTCAACAAGATTTTTCCATCCTAAAATAAATCAGTGAAATAGCTGCTATTTTTGGGCGTTTTTTCGTGGACCCACTATTTTGTCACATCTATGGGACCACGAGGGAGAACTGTTTCTCGTAGTCCTATTTTTCTAGCTTGGTGGGAAGAATGATGATATCTCAGATATCATCATTCTTCCCACCATATCTGGCGCCGCTGAACGTTGCTGCGCTTGCTTTATTCGCGCGTACTTTTTCACTATCTTTACATAACCTAACCAACTGACTTAGATCAAGATATTATTTTCTTCCACAACCGCACATACGAAAAGAAAAGAAGGTCTACAAATGACGGTACGCCCATAGCTCACCTCCGTTGCGAAACCATAAGGCTAGGCGTATGCTGAGACGCAGGCGACGCAGCACAGCATAGTACAGCACAGTGCAGGGCAGGGCAGTTGAGGCAGACATGTGCCCTCTCCGCATGCTGCGACGCAACTGACATTCGCATCCTAGCTTAGCTAGTACAAGGAATGCACGTTTGACGAACAAAATGAGTTCAGAGTCAGAGTCTGATTACGAAATTAACGAGTACCTAATTGCTACTTTACAGTTTGTCAAAGCGTAGAAAAAGTATTTGGCGAAGTGATTATCTAAAAAATCGCTCTATTCATGGGGATTTTGCACTCTCGAGAGAGTTATCTGACATACAACGAACTAATTCAATTAAACGTTCTGTCATTGCAACAAATTTATAAAATATTGTTAATAAACACGTCTCGACGTGCACGCGTCGCGCAGAATTCTGTGCCGGCACTACAACGAGACGCAGAGCAGGACAGACACATGTCTGCGTCGCATGTGCCTGCGCCGCAGCGTACGTAGTTCAATGACGTTCCATGCTTTACAAAATCTGCTCTGCTCTGCCCTGCGTCGCCTGCGTCTCAGCATACGCCTAGCCTAAACAGCGGAACCGCAATAATGTCTACGTCTTGTCCGTATGAGCAACAGAACACTAGTGAAACTGCCTGTTCTTCTTGGCAATATCATCGGCTATTATAAAATATTCCTATAGGCATGTTATCTGAAGAAGCACGAAATCAAGATATAAACCACATCGTCCAAACTTTGCACGACAATGCCCCCTTTGTGAGATGTAATTAACAGACTTTTAGCGACATCGGACCCTCTTTTTTCAGTTTTATTTTTAAAGCATAAAACTGCTTATGGAAGTCTTTGAGATGCTAAAGCTTCCCGAAAACCCGATAGGGCAGATAAGTACAGAGTCAGATAGTGAATTATCAGAAAATGAAAGCACTAAGTGTAGAAAACAATAACATTAGCTGGAAACACTTATTTTTTAGATAAGATAAAGTTTATTGTGACAGAAACAGGTATAGCGGTACAATGGTTTCACTAAAAACAATATTGGTGTATTTGCAAGTTTCATTATAGGTCTGTACCCAGGTTAAACCTCTGTTCCCCACACTAAAAGCCTGTATAGGAGGGTTACAGCGATTCGCCGTTATACGCCCTTACCTTAATTTATTTTATAATGTTGTTTTTGAAGTTGTAATTAATTTATACTAATATTATAAAGAGGAAAGATTTGTTTGTTTGTATGTTTGTTTGATTCAAGATTCATTTATTTCATACGATTGGTACATGTCAAAAAACAAAAAAAAACAATTGATATCCAGACAAATAACATCAATGGACACAAAACATCAGTAAAACCAACAAAAATCAGATAGGTACGTTTACTTACTAACACTAAGGCTGGCGAAAAGAATAGGCTCCGAAACTACTGAACCAATTTGAAAAATTCTTTCACCAATAGAATCCTACATTATCCCTGATGAACATAGGCTATATTTTATCCCGGGGAAGTGAAGTTTTCCCGAGGGATCGAATCAAATTATTTGATTTGAATTAGCTACCTATATTATTTTTTATCTTTAGTCAACGGTGAAAATAGACTAGACTTTTGGATGAGTAATTAACAACTTGGTTATAAATAAGTGTCTGAGTTATGAGATTAGGTTAATTTTTATAATATAATGCAACATTTTTAACTTAACTATTGCCAAATAAATTAACACCTGTCATAATGTATTTATTAATTCTATCGCTAAAACATTCGCTTTAACTGGGGAAACACTAGATATAAGTATCTTAGTTAAGAAATTAATAATAATTTTGTGATTTTTCTGTTGGATGT
The DNA here is from genome assembly GCA_963565295.1 of Epirrhoe alternata. Classification (NCBI taxonomy): domain Eukaryota; kingdom Metazoa; phylum Arthropoda; class Insecta; order Lepidoptera; family Geometridae; genus Epirrhoe; species Epirrhoe alternata. The sequence goes on from OY751375.1 coordinate 11,075,758, forward strand.
CCTTAAATAAATAAATAAATTCCTTGTAACTGCATTTTATTTATACTGACGATCTATAGAATAATACCTCATTACTCTCTATGTTCAACTTTTAATTATGTAAAGAACCAAAAGTTATATGCCTATAAAAAAATCTAGATGCTGTTGATATTAATACTTAAGAGTGTGCCATAAACGATTTTGTAGTAAAGCTACCACCTTCATATTTAGGGAAATGATACTTCAAACAAAACGATTTTGAATGGATAGTCAAAATCTTGTTAATGTACCTTTTATAAAACAGCATGGAAAACGAAGTCGAAGCATTCGCATAACATTCATTGCTTGATTAGCATAGCAGACAAGAAAACACTGTCATAGAAAAATGTGGCCTATTTATTGACCCCAATGGATGAACAATCTGATGCAATTTTACAAAACCACATACTTACCGTAAATGAAACTTAACACAAGTATCTCCAGAACGGTAGAGACGCAGATCAGCAGTGGCATAGATATGTCTTCAATCAAGGTAATGGCCGGCAATCTGCCTAAAAGTATCAACAACGATATCCCTGCTCCTCCCAGTGAAGAGGCAAAAGCTACCACTCGCCATTTTGTTCTTCCGATACGTCGTAAGCAGTCGTACAAGGGATACAATAAAGTAATCTGTAAAAATGTCATAGGTTTTCTAAAGAAATTACAAGGAAAACATTATTTTCATGCGAGTTGAAAACCTCTCTTACCAATCCAATGATCCCTGACATTATCAGCATAGAGAACATGAGTAATGGCCACGTTATATTTAGTTCCTTGTCAATTGTCACTTGGTATGTTTGCAAAAGGACTGCTAATACGCTCGTGTCTTTATCTGTGGTTCCACCGACCGAGAACCAGAAGACCAGCCAAAACCAACTAGATATAATATTTGCACTTACAACCGCTATCGATGTCCTGAAAACGTGTTTTAAAATTAGGAATTTATTAGATGCTACCATATTTTTCTTGATAGATAGTTTTATTTCTTACCATTGCACCTTGGTGTAGTTATACACAGAATCACCGGCAGATATCAGATAGCCGCCAGCTATTTGACTTGACCATAACGTCTGGACTATAGCACTAAACCAGATGCCAGGTTTTAAGAAATGATCCCAATCGTTTGTGTTGACAAATGTATAAAAATTAGATCGGTCACCTACGCCTGACAGCGTTGCAACACTGATAACAATTACTGCCGGTCCCAGTGCATAAAATATTATTTTCATTAGCTTTACTGAATTATAAAACCTAAAAAAAAAAACTTGCGTATTTATTATAGACTCCATTCTTTTTAGAAAAATAGGCATTCTAGAAAACAAAGATTTGGAATAAAGTAATGTAACACCTACAATCACGGAATAAATTGTAGAAACTTTACTACGAATAATATATGATTCCTTGGAAACATCTAAGTATACCAAACTTGCCAAGCAATGTATGAATTTTATTTTATTTTATTCATTTATTATGGCACACAAAACAGAACACAATCACAGATTAGCAATATATAAGTAGTGTCCGACCGAAACAAGGTTTTCAGCCGAAACCGAAACCGTAACCGAACCTTCGGCCTTGACTCCAGTTTCGGCCGAAACCGAAACCGAAACTTACATACACATAGAAAAAATTTGTTGAAGCCAGAAAATAAGTGTTTTTACCCGACTGCATCAGAAGCGAGGGTGGTTTTTAGAGCGAATGTATGTAGGTTTGTAAGTATGTATGTATGTAAGTATGTATGTCCATTTCTTTGGCACACCATACAACCCAAAGGGCTGAAAGGATTTTGGCATATGAGGTGTCGTTGAATTTGTCAAAATTGTGGTAGTGATTAGGCAATATAAATTTTTAAAATGGCGTCCACAAATGCAAAAAGGGGGGGGGGGGGGGGGGTTCTTACAATACCATTATGGGCATCAAATGAAAGACTATTTCAAAACCATTATGTAGGTATCATATCAGTGGCAGACGGTTTTTTGATTTGTCTATTGGTTTAAATCAGCAAATATAAACTTTATGGGTACTTATCGAAAAAGATAAAGGTTGACTGAATTCCCAAGACATATTCTCTTAGATCTAGTTAGTAAAGGTCAAGATCCTTTAAATAAGTCAAATGGGGGTAGTCAGTGACACGTTCAAATATTTAGCAGAAGTTACCATTCCATACGTGAGAGGTTCCCATCACCGTTTCGAACTCGTGTTAAAATGTGTATGTACCTATGCACATATAAATTTTCCGAAAGTCCATTTCACTTCCTGAATTCGCACGCTTCAGATCAGCCTTTCCATTGAAAGTTGAGGCAAACTATATCAAACTTTGACAACACGAGACAAGGAACAAGAAATTATTACCGTCTGCCCTCCACAAACCACCCCCACGCATTGGCAGATGGTAACACTTATGGCTATAGTAGTTTAATTAACAAGATGTATCTAAGATGCTGACAAGTTTACCGAGCAGGGCAGTCTTTTAGTATTTTACATACCTACCTCTCTTCTACTTTTATGAAACCGACACGTCGCAAGATCGAAACGGTGTAACGGAAGTATCTTACGTAGTACTTAATAAATGCTAAGATAACAAATAAAATAAGATAACAAAATCATTTTCTATGTGCGAGAGAACTGAAAATACATCCAATCTCAACACAACTACCCCCAGTACCAGCACGCGGACTCAACTGGCGATAAACACTAGCCACGAACTCACTAAAAGTTATCCGAAAGTAACGCGATACTCCTCTAACACTGAGTTTCGGCACGGCCGAAGGTTCGGCCGGTTTTTGGCCGAAACCGAAACTATGGCCGAAACCCGTTTTTTTGGCCGAAACCGAAACCGAAACTTCAGTCGGACACTATATATAAGTAATACAAAACAAAGAACTAGATTGTATCTCAAAACATGTGTACACAGCATAAACTAAATACAAAACAGTTCTGTGTAATAAGGAAAAGGATTCTAGAATTAGAGAAAAAAAAAAAATAATAAGCTAAAAGACTCGAATACGTGGGTGTTATTAGTAAACGTGGTGTAAAACACCCGGCGTAACTTTACATCATGTTTATTAATAACGGCCCGTAAGTCTACGCAGCTCGCGTATAAAGTGCACCCATGCTTCACTAGCATAGCATACTTACACCAAAGAACAAATAATCCATAAAACTACGACCACTAGGGCTATTGCGATATAATATTCAGGACTCTCTTCAATTGAAGAAACGAATGTAATACTGAAAACAGGAATTGAGTTAGTGGGTAATTACAATCAGCGTCACCAATTGGTAACCCCCTTATTATGGCGGTTTGTACTGCAAGGGGGTTACCAGTTGGTGACGCTGACCGTACTTACGTGGATTCTTAAATATATAAAAAAGTTGATAATACCTGAGACATTCCGAAGCATTGACCGGATATAAATATTCCTAGAAAACAGACTTATTTTACTTTTAAACATTCATGGGGATCATAGATTTTAACCAAAACCTAAGCAAAAAAAATTTTTTTTGTACTTATTTGGATGGATAAATACCAGATAAGTACTGCTTTTGATATCTCGCCTTATGTTCCTAGCATAGTATGTAGGTAAAAGGAAAGCTTGTTACAAGGTGGAAATACAATTGGTTATTTTAACCTTTCTTCAGAGTTCAGCTAATCAACCATTCCACATGTTTATACTTTGAGGTTCTTATCAGCCAATCTGATGACGGCGAAATGTTCCCTAGACGGTCTAGACATAGTAACTATGCTAATTATAAATAAACATGAAAATATTTTGGAGGTTTTGATTTAGTCCCATTATTTATTTCACCGGTCATTCCGAGTAGGTAAATGTTTTATTGATTCCAAACAAGGGCTTGGCTTTGGAATGGTATAACAGGAGTTGAGGGTTAAATAGGTTTAAACCGGTTGGGGTATGCTTCTTAATTACTTACAAGTCACTAATAACTTCAGGCAATGCATGTTTTCGAAAAAATAATAAAAAATATTTCTAACCTGAAATCAGACTACCTACAAGCGAAATTCAACGCTAGAATGGATAATTTGACAACTAAATCTGTCTTATAAATTGTCTGTGGTATAGAATTTCGTGAAAGATTGATGCAAACGGAACGTAAAACATATGTCATTGTCATTGTAGGTACTCATTTTTGGCGCTCATTCCGCTTTTCTTTAAATTGATGGAAACGGAACGTAAAAAATATGTCAGTGTTATCGTACTATTTTTGGCGCTCATTTCGCTTCTCTTTGAATTTCGTGTATGTGCTCCTTGAATTATTTAGTGTTTTTATTCTCTTTTTCGACGACTTCTGCTTATTTTCTGGACTCTGATTGTTTGTTTGTACGATTGACCTACGCTTATTCTCTGGACTTTGATTTTATTTCTATACGATTACGCTTATTTACTGGATACCGATAAACTGCCTACACGATTGACTATGGAGGAACCTCAGCCGTCAACGAGCCGTTCTGGTGAGGAACCAATAACGAGTTGTGATGAGGAAGTTGAAGAATTATCGTCGAGCTCGAGCTTCTCTTCGCTAGAGGTAGACGAAGCACCACCAACTAAGAAGCGTCGTTTTCATGTGGAGGAAATGCTGGAAATGTGGAATCTTATGAAAGTTTGTAGTCAGTTGGTTTTGTCAGTTGGTTAGGTTAGGATAGTGACCATCAATGCGCGAGGCGAGCGAGCAAAGCGAGCGTGCCGCGGTAGCGGCCGCCGAAGCGCCAGAAATCCCTTGCTCTATTATAGTTTTAACAAGTAAATTAAAATGTTTGTTTTTTTTATGATGCATGGGTTATTAGTCTGTGGTCATGGGTTATTAGTATATTTCGCCCCTCTCTTTGCTAACTGATACGAATTCTGTACTGTTTTGTTTGTTTGAGGTTAAGGTTATATTTATAGATTTTTCTCAAGAACGGTGCATTGCCGTAAAATACGAGTGGTATCAGGGAGAAGAGGAACCCCCCCCTCGCCCCCCACCCCTTTTCGTTCAACTCCTGTTATACCATTCCGAAGTTATACCGCACCATGTTACCTCGATTCCTTGCCACGCAATGCAATCCGGAAAGGGAATAGAATTGTTTGCAGTGTATAGAAAGTAAGCTATACAAATAGACAAGTAAATACTTGTATATGCTGAGCCCACAACAGATATTATAATCCTTAGGTATCCAATGCCTGAAATATTTTTTAAAACATGTTTTTTTTAATGATAACAAATACCACGAATTATATCTCAGCAACATAGGAACTTACCAATAAATTGGTTTTATTTACTGACCCACTCAGATGCTCAAATAATTATTTTGCTTTACCTTTAAAGAATGGAACAGCCCTCCAAACCCCTACCGAGTCCTGCTGGCTCAACTGTCCGATCGCCAGATGCAGCAAGGTGACCGGCATTGCAACAATCAGCATGACAACCGTCAAAACCAAACCGTACGCCAAGCCTCCGTATGTGAACGCATGTCGCGGCACTCTCCATGTCGAGTTCAAGCTGACTGATATTGCCAGAGTGCACAAATGAGCTCGGACAAGCGGCCAGTTCAACAACTCCTACAAAATTAATTAGGAAAGTATAATTTCACTATTCGATATCAAGTGGACCAACATAACTTGAGAATTACAGACTTTCCTTAAACAAGAACATTTCATAATAAGTATATAAGTAGTACCTTAAGTTTGTACAAGTTCAGCATTTCAATTCTTTAAATAAATTCTACATCACTTCATATTGGTTGAGGTAAACAATACACTAACGTCGTTTATTGATGTCTCGGGCACACAGAGATTTTGCAATTTTCTAGCAAGATAAAGCGGATGAAGATAAAAATGATAAGTGATATCAGATGCCCCACAAAATCGATCCTTAGATAATGATAAGTTTAGGTATTATTTATTTATTTTCAGCCTATATTGTCCCACAGCAGGGCAAAGGCCTCCCTCCCTTTTTTCCAGGTCTTTCTATCCATGGCTGCAAGTTTAAGTAGCGGTTAATAAATATAATAATTGTTAATAATGTTATATTAATAAATATAATAATTATATATACTTATACAGGGTGTAAAAAGACGTCTACCGAAGCCGAAAGGGGTAGGTACAGCATCCCAACACACAACCAAATCCAAAAGGATTTTCCGAAAAAAAAAACATTATATCCGGAGAAAACAGCGTTTGAAGAGTACTGTTTGCGTATGTTTTGGGAGTGTTGTTTTACGTAGAATGCTGGCTTTTGAGTTTTAACTGTTTTTTTCTTTTATAAATGAAATTATTAGGTAGGTATGGTCTTATTATGTTGTCCTGGTAGTAAATAACCGAAAATAACGTAAAATGACTAAGCTAAGTAAAAATATTTTTTTCGCTAAATATGTTTAGAATCAGGGTCTGATTGCAACCCCTCAGTTTTCGGTAGTTGTCTTTTTACACCCTATATATTATTATTGTGATAAGAAAATATAAATATTTTACTACTTCATCCAACAGTGTAAAGTTGCTAAAATGGTTTCCATTGATTCCAACGTATTTCTAAAGACTTTATGCATTTGATACCATCACATGATTCATCTATTATATAAAAATAAGTCGGGTTTTCCTTCCTGACGCTAAAACTCCAGAACGCACGAACCGATTTCCACGGTTTTGCATTCGTTGGAAAGGTCTCGGGCTCGGTGAGGTTTATAGCAAAGAAAATTCAGGAAAAATCTGGTGGCATCTGGTGGCGAAACGGAGTTCGCTGGGTTTGCTAGTCCTCGATAAAAATCAATTCACATTTTAATATGTAGGTTCGGGTCAATTTGTGTCAAAAATAAAAAACCGGCCAAGTGCGCGTCGGACTCGCGCACGAAGGAAGGAAGTATCTATAAAAACGGTAATAACGTCTGATCGGCACATGGTGCCCCTTGTTTTTGGCCTTAAACTTCTAAAAGCTCTGAACTGGAAGCTCTTCGTAAAAACTCAGAAAGTAATAAAATGAAATGCAAAGTTAAAGAAAAATCAATAAATAAGTAAAAAATATAGATACTTTCGCGGAGAGCTTAAAATTGCAGGAACTATACGCAAACTTTGACGATACCGAGGATAAAGATAGGTGAAATTAATATTTACTAATAGCTAGCATAGTACCTACTCCTACTGGCATAGTAGTACCTGGTCCGACAGACAATGTCCTCTCTGCATTTAAATTGTCTTTGGCAATTTTTCCATTTTTTTTTCTTCAAATATCATAAGTGTAGAAGATCATTGTTTCGTACTAATCTTTAAAAATCATGTTCATAAAGAGAGTGAGGCTGTCACAGAAAACGAGATTAGTAGAAATGTAACAATTGAAGATGACAATATAAAAAATTGCGACTCTCAAAATATAATGTAATCACAGTGAGCTAGCACAAATCAAAGCACTAAATAACGAATTGGCTACAGAAAACCAAACCCTAAAAGAAACGAATAAAATCGAAAGTGCATAGACGGCATGTCGCACGATGTGCACATCGTGCGACATGCCGTTATGTCTTATACATTACAAATATTACAATTTAACAACATTACATTAATTTAACAACATTACAATTTAAGGGTAAACGTTCCAGGCCTGCAGGCCTGGAACGTTTACCCTTAAATTGTAATGTTTCGGGCTATAGCTACATAATTAAAAAAATCTCCAAAAACGTAGTCTATTTCAATCAACTTTGGTTAAATGACACACAATTTATTAAAACCTGGTGTTGCCAGGGAGAAGAAATAAGAAATACAAATCATAAAAGGGTGGCATTCCCGAAAGCGTGTTGTTGGGCGGAAAAAGCCATCCATGGACATTTTCGTAAAGGAAATTGAAATACGTAGAAATTGACATAGAAATCAATCAAACAGAAGAAGAATGAAAGGCAAAGAAAATGTGTCGGCCATTGTTTGGAATTAATTGCACCTTTTATGTTTTAGGGTCGATTCACATCTGACCGAAGATCCGTCGCGGATTATCGGTCGCGGAACGCCAGAACTGACAAATGTATAGAAAAACACTCGACCGTTCACACTCGACGGACTAACGTATCATCCGTCGAGTGTGAACGGTCGAGTGTTTTTCTATACATTTGTCAGTTCTGGCGTTCCGCGACCGATAATCCGCGACGGATCTTCCGTCAGATGTGAATCGACCCTTAAGTTGACAACCATTGCTTAGAAGAAGCAACCGTCGGTCGTCAATCGGCCTATTTTCTGGATAAATAGTTCCGTGGAACAACTCATGACTGACTCTATCATCAGATCAGCTCGCTGTCAATTATTTTCAATTGTAAATTAAGGCTACTTTACAATTGAAAATAATTAACTAAATTCTTTTCAGGCGGACACGAGAGCAGGACAGTGAGGGCAGCAGCAAACAGCATTTGATGTTTCCTGCTGACAAAATTGGTGCTGCCCTCACTGTCCTCATGTCTAGGCTACATAAAAGACATAAATTAATTAAAATATTTGTTTGTACGACTTCCGTTTTAAACTTAAAGAAAAAGTAATAAGGTTGGTGTTGCTGTTCTTTAAATCTTGATACACAAAGGTTATGTAACGACACTCAAATAAAAATTACACACCTAGGCCAAGAGTATTAACTGGAAAGGCAACAGGAGAAAACGATCCCTCGTATACCTAATTCCAACAGCAAATCTGTTCGACTTAGTTACAGATTTCCAGTTTAAAAAGAGTGCAGTTTCCTCTAAAACAGCGACCCTCGTATACCTAATTCCAACAGCAAATCTGTTCGACTTAGTTACAGATTTCCAGTTTAAAAAGAGTGCAGTTTCCTCTAAAACAGCTTTTGCTATGACTATTAACAAAGCTCAGGAGGCAAACACTGAAAGTTGCTAGAGTGCATTTGCAAGAGTTCTCTTCTTCTTGCGTATCAGAGGGGTGGGAGAAAGAAACCTCCCCGTGGTGCACCCTGGTAACAGCTAGATCCGGTAACGCAGGATCTAGTCTGGCCAATTCTTTCAACACAATGGTACAAAAACAACCCCAACATCGTCATTTGCAAGAGTTATGAAGATTATGCTTTTCTTATGTGGCGTGCAATAAATCTGTACCGAGGTTTATCTGATAGGTAACAAACAAACAGTATTCCAAATTAACTACATATGTGCCTAATGGTAATGGCACACTTAAAATCCAACATTTTATTTAAGTTTCATACAAAATGTATGGCGGCAGTCATCAACTAAGGCAATCAAACAAACTATTTTGTTCGATGATCGATTACATTACAGATTTATCATCTTCCTGTTGGTAGTAAAATTTTAAGTAAGAATACCTACAACAATATCATTGTTTTCAATGCGATTGTATAAAAATGGATCTCTCTACATTTGTAAGATTCATTTTTATTGCAGCGTCCGCCGTCCAGCCCAGCTCATACGATGAAAGTACTACATACTCAAACCGACTTGTCGTTTCCACAAAAACCGTGCGGTTAATGTTGAAAAATTTATCGGTAAGTATGGAAAATAGAAGAAATGAAGACATAGAATTTAATATTTTATGCTAATGTAGAATGTTTTCCCGAAGCGACAACACTGACAATATCCCAAGAAGAAGACTCGAGTCAAAGAATAGAGACGAGAAAACTCAAAAAATATAAATACATAAACAAGTAGGACATGTTTATGTATTTATATTTTTTGAGTTGATGACCGTGTGGCAAAAGTACTACACGTTGGCGACGACGCAAGGAGAATGAGTATTCTGCAGGTGGATTGAACGTCACATAGTGCGAGCCTTTGAAAATTGAATTTTTGAAGTAAAAACGAATCCATAAAGCGCGTTGGGAATTTTTCAGATGGGGAAAATTACCTGATACGACACCGGCTTATTGCATAACTTGAAATCGATGTCAAAAGAAATCGATGTCTATTGCCAGTTGAGTTCACAATCAATACATAGGTATAAGTTGGTAGTAAGTCTCAACATTTACAAAATCATCGATCCATCAAGTGGAGGACCATTCAACATAATGTCTTCTGACCTAAACAGTGGTCTCCCATCCTAATTGTTGGTCTAGCGAACGTTGTCCAAAATGTTTTTTTTTGTACCAGGCGCCCATAACAATCAATGAATCTAATTTGGATGAGTGGATTGCTTACAGTAAGCGAGTTATCACGATGCAAAAAACTTACGCGAGTCAGATATTATTATTATTTCATGATGATTCAAAAAACACGTAGGTTACTTACCTACGTATTCTTTGATTATAAGTACGTTATTTTTTACCAATTGTTCAAGTTTTCACTTTTCACAAAAAAAAACAGAGGCACTCCCGGAGTGCCAGTTTCTTTTCCAACTATAGTAAGTAGAGTATATAATAGAGGTGCAGAAAAGACATGCCTATAGAACTACTCTAAGTGCTTGTTTACGGATTTAATTACCTTAGTTGATGACTAGCGCGACAAATTTTGTTAGAAAACTAAAATAGGGACAGGGATATAAGGGATAAACAAAACAAAATAGGAATTCAATTGCTTGATTATTAACCAAAGAAGGAAAGAAACACTCTTGATAGCGATGGCCCCTACAAAAAGAACCGTAGATGCAAACGATGAGACAAGAGAGGAAGCTGATCCTAAGAGACCTAGGATAAATTTGGATAAACCTCACAACATAATAGACTCGGCAACTGAGATTTACAATCTCTACAACATTACAAACAAAAAGTATGTTTAAGGAGTATATCAGTTATCTGGTTCCCATAATACAAGCTTTGCTTAGTTTGGGGCTAGATGATGCTGTGTGAAATGTCCAGCATTATTTATTTATTGCAACTGATATCCAAAACATAACTGTTGCACATCAGGTAGCAAGCATTATCCAAGGAGCCCACAACATAATGCGAAGGATGGCTAATGCAATAGTGGGAACGAGCCCTCAGCCATCTCTGAATGCTATCATAACTTCAAGGGGTCATAACCTCTTCAAAAGAGGGTTTGCTAATGCATATGGTCTGGAGTGAATTCTTTGTGCCTTGCGAATGCTATTTACGGCCGTAGAGCTAAAGAAATTGCACCTGCTTTGGGAGCCTTCTCTGAGTGCCTCTTGATAGCTAGTTCTCGGAATGCACGGAGGGCTTTTTTTCCGATAAATTTCTTGATGGTGGCATATTCCCATTATAAGGAAGCTCATGGGAATTCCCAATTCTTGACCTGCCATCCCCACCCCATAAGCAGTGTTGATTTCTCAGAAAAAGGGATGTGGCTTGTATATAAAGAATGTCAGGACATGGAGTGGGGATTGGAGATTGCGATGGATGATATATCTGCAGGACAAGATAAAGCATTAAAAAAAACTTCCAACATCATGTTTTCATAGCAAACTGCACGGTAAATAAAACCCCTGAAAGAACATCAATCTTTATTAAATATTGGTATTTTTATTAATTACTTACAATAATATTTATAATAATAGTAAGTACATTTCAAATTATAAGTTTGACTTTTTATCCAATTGCTAAAACATTTTAATAGGTATGTTACTGAAACTATTTTACATAATTGTTAGTTGCGATCCGAAAACCATTTAAACGACATAAGAACGGATACGGACTGCATCTACAAACACTTCAAATAAATAAGCCTTGGTAACATTTAACATTTTTGATTCAAATTGTAATTTTGACAAAAAAAAACATTGTACGATACACAGATAATTTTATTTTCATACACTAGCAATATTGAACTCAATCGACATTACAAATAAAGATAAACATAAAATAAACTTGGTATATTGTTATTCTAGGAATAAGCATAAACATTTTTAGCTTATTATAGGGTACCTGGAATAACTTTTTACTTACCACGTTTTTTTGTAAGCCGCAAGTAAAAATTTAATAAGTTCAAAATTTTTATTAAAAAATGTACCTAAGTATATGAAAAAATTTACAATGGAACAGATCAAGAGAAGATACATGGCATTAACGACTTTCAATATCAAAGATGAGGTAACGAACATAATGTTTAACTGAACAACATTTTTTAATCCGTCTTTGGTTGGAATTACCATATTATTTTTTATTCTCGGTTATTATTATTATTATTATTTAGCCCGTGTTGTCCCACTGCAGGGCATATTCTCGGTTACTACTTGTGAATTGTGTAATTTTAATACTTCTCCCCTAGGAACAGATTATGTCGAAAATAGTGTACGATAAGGATAGGTTTACCATGAAGACTGGTGAGGACCACTTAGTTTGACACCAGACGTAGTACGAGGGGAAACAATATGTATGACAAACCCGATCCGCTGTGTTGAAGATTCACCACATTCTTGTATAAAAACTTAAACCCTGTCATTTAAAAAAACAGAAATTCCGTTCTGTTAAATGTATAAAAAACAGTTCATCAAAGCATTCCAACTATAACAACAATTTGGCTTTTTTATAAAACGAAAGACTATGGATAGTTCCAGTCTAAACCAGGGTAACCAAAAACAAGAACGTAGAAAAAAGATTTACCAGTAATAAACGATTGCTAAAGGCTTTTTCAGTCTCTCCATCAATCTGTAGTATGTTATGATCCATTAAAAGCCTTACTTATTTATTATGAACATCTAGCCTTTTATATAGTGTTGAAGAATGTTTGATTATTTCATAAAAATAACAATTAACCACACATTCGCTAAACGTTCATAGAGTGGAACTATCTATCTTGTATACTAACAATAATCTCGTAAAATGGTACTTACCCTATAAACAGAAACAGTTCAGTTGGTTCATTACGTGCATTTATATCAACGCCAACTAAACTAAATATTATTATTCCAGTGTACTATGTTTTATTATGTAAACGATATGAAGACAGATAACAAATAATAGATATACCCTAATAAGTTAGACAGTCAACATCAAAAGCATCTAGTAGGGTGGCCAAAAATACCTACCACATACTTTTATTATAAATACGCGCATCTGATTATCCAGCGCTATTGTACTTTTACTAAAATTATTTGAATATTAACTATGAAATAGTAATAAATATATGACCGTGTAATACAGCGGTACTTGTGTCTCCAGTGCCGCAAGTATCGGGTCTCGTGACGACCGACCAGTCGATTGGACTGGATCATTTCACATCACAGTTCCACACTACACAGTTCCACAATACACTGACAATCAGTCTCAGTTCGGCAACATGCCGCTTCCACCACACCTCGCTCGTACTTTTATGATAAGTATTTTTACTTCAAACAATTTGCAATTTGTAAATATAATAAAATTGCATTACCTACACCCAAACTAACTTTTTTAACCAAAATAGGTTGATAGGAGCAAAACAACAAAACGTTCTAACCTTAAAATAACGAACCGTTTATGAAAACCCTTCAAGAGTGGTCCTTATTGACCATTGCTTGCGCGATGTTGCGTGCATCCGACAAAAATGTTTGCTCGATCGTGCGATCAAACATACTGGTCTGAATTGAATGCCATAATCTACGGTCGCTGGATCAAGCGCGAGCAGTTTCATCGCACGATGAATTCACATCGCATCAACACACGAGCGATAGCCAATTAAGTCGGCGCCTTGACACCCATATAATCTTGATCAAACTGTGTGGTGGCAATTTCACTTATTACAATAGATAGTGTAATAAACAGAACAGAATACTACACACATAAAACATTTTTTTGACTATTCCGATCACGTTATCAAACAACTGATAGTCAATTAGTTCTGAACCACTATATCAATGATGAGATGGCTTTGTTTTCACACGCGAAAATTAACACTGGTGAAAGGAGAATGCAGGTCGATATGGTTTAGAAGACTTGTGCGTGTCGACAGACGCCGCAGCCGAGCGCGAACTCCTCGCCTGTGGGCGGATGCTCCACGTGGAGCGGACACTCCTCCGCGGTACCCGGCAGCTGCTCGCACTTCGGGCCTGCGCAAACATTACTTAGCACATTGCGAACAGACCATCACAAAATAACAAGCCATACAATATAAATATGATTTCAATAGCTAAGCCATGTATTACAAAAAAAAATGTTTGCTCAAACTTAATATGTTTACGGAAACAAATGTTTGGAGGACTTGACCGTCCAAACCTCACGTTGTTTCACAGCGTGTATCGCGAGTTGAGCAATCCCATAATATCGACTTCGTTTCAAATAATTCTAATTATGCCAGCATAGTGAAAATTAATGCACTTTTATAATTTAAAAACGAAGGCATAGGGTTGGTCATAATTGTGTGTGTGAGACGTTGTTTCTGTGTGCGTAAGCTCGGGAACGCTCCATGGTCGAAAATGAGCGCGCAGTATCGCTTAACACAGAAACAAATCTACACCACCAATCTGTCTTAGTGAGAACAAGAGCTCTTGACAGTATAACATCTCACCGGCAGGGCATTGTGGGAGTTGATGCCTGGGAATGTTGGTCACTCGCTGAAAGTCGTCGTGACACGGGTTGCAGAAGTGTGAGGTGCCGAAGCAGAAGAACACTGCCACCTTTAAGATAAAAATAAAACTGTACTAAAGATCCCGTAAAACAGAACTCATGATACAATAGGCAGTTGAAAGTGCCTTTTTCATTCCACTGCTGAGCATAGCCATATGTCAACCTTTCCTATCATGTTAAATTATACATTTGCAATAAATAATCGAGCATTTGAACCATCTCACACGATACTTACCGAGCAGCAGTACCGGCACTTGTACTCGAGGAAATCGGCGCCGTGCTTGGGGCATGTCTTGGCGCTGGCGACGTCGCTGCAAGCGCCGCAAACGAGTTCTGATGGCTCCCACGAACCGTTCGACTCCGCCTCACATCGCGCCAGCCCGCCGAAATATGCCTGTGCAACAACAATATCGTAGCTATCTCGTTCTAGCCAAACGCCTTAAGGACTCGGTCATGGCTTAACGACTTAATGCTATTAAGTCGTTAAGCCATAGCGTGCACTTTGTATGGTGGAGGAAATAAAATTTTATAGTTTTCTATTCTAATAGCAAGGACCGAAATATTAACGTGCCCATATAAGCGTTCAGTTGATAATGCCACTAGCGGTCACCCATCCACTTATTGGCCGCACAGAACGTTGTTGTCGTGCTCTATCACAATCTATCAAGAACGAATAAGCAAGCTACGAGCGCTTCCTAACGTGGCCGTTGTAATGAGGGGTTGCTCTTATCTACATTTTAATTTACGAGCTATGCGAGATTGTCAGATTAATACAATACAGCTTCCGTAAGATGTAAGCTTACCTTCCCGCACTTATGGCAGACGTAATACGCGTAACGTTCCATCGCGTACTGCGCGGGATCGAGGGCCTGTCCGGCAGAAGGCGCGGCCGCCAGCCCTTCGTACTGGAACCGCATCAGAGCCTTGCGCTGAACCTCCTCGCGTAGGCTCCTGATGGGCGCCAATAGCTCCTCCAACGTCCAATGGTTCATGTCCTCCTGGAATACAATAATTACGACTTTACAATCTTTACTAGATAACTAGCTGTTTATAGAGGGAAATCTAAATTCAGATAATAGCCCGGACAAACAGGAAGACAGCCTGTCAATTTTTTAAACAAGTTTGTGTTTTTTACCCCATAAATTACGATATGCACTTGAGAAAACCCACTCCAATTTTATTTATATTGTGTGTATTGATTATTGATGCGTCATCATCATCATTCCCTAGCCCTTATATCAATATTCCCTCCACGCTAAGTGGGGTCGGCACAGAATGTATTCTTCCTCCATAACCTAATAATCCGTAACCTATAGTTTTACATATACTTAGCACTTACCTTACAAATAGGGCACTGTGAGAACGAGAAAGTGATTCTCGGGCCGATCCACCGGCTCGCGATGACTTTTTTGCAGCAATGAAGGTGGAAAACGTGACCGCAACCAAGCTGTGTAAGACAACACTTGTTAACACACCTTGGAAATCATGAAAAAACTTGGATGAATAATGTGTAGGCAGAGAATGGTGTTTGATGTGTTAGGTTAGGCATTTGTGTGTGGTATAATATTATGGTAGTTGATGTGTAGTTAGTTGTGTGTGGTTTATAGTGAGTTGTGTTTGGTGGTGTGTGGTGAAAGTTGCGTGTTGTGTGATGTATAGTGAGCATAGTTGATGTGCGTAAGTTGGTGTGCCTTAGGTAGGTAGTGGTGAATGGTGTGTGTTTGGTGTGGTAGGTAGAAGTGTGGCGTTTCGCATGTGTTGGTAGGTGATACGTGGTTGTTGATGTGTCGTAGGTGTAGTAAGGTGTGTGGGGTGTAGTGTGTGACGCTGGTGTATGGTACCTACCTGTATAGCCGGCGCAGCTTGCAGCGGATCAGTGAAGCAGATCATGCACATATCGTCAGCATCTTGTCGCAGAGAGGGCTCTTGCGCGCAACCCGCGAGGCAAGGCAGGCAGGCACGCTCGCCGCGAACACCGCCACATACATGACCGCAAGATGCGAGACGGTTGCAAGCCGTGGCGCCATACTCCTGTAAGGAAACGGAGCTACATAATCTATGCCCGTAAGACACGGAATAGTTTTTGATGATGCGCAGCGTTTATTTGCGCAAGAAAACGGTTCACTTCAGTCAATAACTTTCCAGGCAATATTTAGTTTTTTCTTAGAAATCAAAAGGCGTTTTAAAATCAAACTGTTGATTAACACTTAATTGTTGGTTATTTTGTTTTTATATAAATCCTCGATAGGCTATTGGTTATATACATATTTTGTGTATTAACTCTTAAGAGCAGTGGATTTTGTGTAATTAATAAATAAATCAGCCAGTAAAGGTGGTGCATAGTGGTAGTGTACCTGACACTGATGATCAGCGCAGACGTTCCCGATAGCAAGCAGTCCGGCGCTACCCCGCGCGCCGCAGAAGCGACACACGCCGGCGAGCGAGGGAGCGCGTCCTCCCCTCTCTCCCTCTAACCCGCGGAACTCCGCAAGCCCCTTCAGAGTGCGTCGGTCTACCAACAACAGCAGCCAGAACAGCTTTGCGCGACCGCAGCCCTCGTGGATGTCTATGCGGATCGCGCTCTCCTCCTCTTTGCATATCTGCACAAAACAATTCGGTATCAAAAGCAAACTCAAACCCCTTGAGCAAGCTCAAACGACTGGGCTACTCGACTAACTGCTTCAATCGTCTGGCATGCTTGAGCGACATGTCATACAAATGTAAACCCGCCGCCTGATTATATAAAATTTGCGATCAATATGATGGACTAGCGTCCTTAATGTGTACAGTAGATAATGCTTGCTATAAAGCCGCCTGTCAAATATACAGGATGCGGGAGTGCAATTGTCTTGTCCATAGCGCCTTGCACACCTACGCGACTTTTAATTTCGTCTAGTTCTTCGTTAAGTCTTGTTTAGCAATGTGGAACCTCCCACTTTTGAGTCCCGTGAAGCTACAGTTGTGTTGTTACCTGTCTGACGTGCGCCCGGGCAGCGCGGTTTAGATGCAAGAAGCGGTCGCACTCGGCGCATAGCGCGCCGCACGAACGGCACTCGATGACGGCCGCCGTGGCGCCGTCGTCGTGGTTAGCGCAAAGCGGCCGCGGCTCTGCCTCACCTTCGCATCGTGAATCGCGACCTTCCGCCGCGTTCAGCCTGCAACAAATCAAATCTCTGTAAACAATAGTTACATCATCCACGAGTCCATACTGTATCTGTGTTTTTCTAATCAACAACACACGAGCTTTGTCGCTGAGCGACCATTTCGTCTAAGGAAAACTGTTGAAATACCGGCAAAGCTAAAATAAAGTGATCGGTTATTTAGGACGTAAGCAATTAACACTTGACTTTGGAGACGGTAAAAAAAGTTTAAGTACATTGTTTAACGTCACGAATATTATAAAAATATAAGTCTTACGTTTCAATGTGAGCTTGCTCGCAGACGCAGAGTGATGACAAAGTCATCCACATGACCGGCAGCACTATGCAACGCGCCGGGTGCCGGTCCGCTTCGCTCACTTGCGCGATTTGCGACGCGTAATGTGCCAGGGCAGAACGGGTTTCCTGACCCCATGCTAATGATACTTTATTCTGAAATATTATAGAAATTATATATGTAGTGAGATTACTGCTGATGAGAGAAGTGGAATTTAATTTTATTGGAAGCAGAGTGGATACATTAAGATGATAAGAGTTTTAATTATGCTGAATTCAGGCCATTTCCGACGCACCTCAGCCATATCAGTGATGAGCTTAGCGACGAGCTGAGCGTGCTTCTTGATGGTCATGCCTCGCATGAACCAGGCGGCTTGCGGGCCAGATAGCGCACAGCTGCCCATCATTACTGATCCGGGCGCCGGCACGCCCGCGCCCTTCACCTTCACTTGAATATTGATGGCTTTCCCGAGGTAGCATACCAGGTAATCCAACAAGGTGAAACTGAAAGAACACAAATTTATCGATCCGCTATAGTCTTTCCCATAGATTTAGCATTGTACCTCTTTGGTACAGGTCCTTCCTGAAAATTTAAAGGACTCTACAGGACTAGACTGACTGACAATGACATTAATATAAATACAGTAAAACTTGACACTGGCAAATTATACTGTTAATACAGTTAGTTGCCCTAAAATAAAAAGAAGAATAGTCCATTTTTGCGTCACTAATGATAACGTCGATGTACAATACCCACTCAGGTGCATCCTACGTTTCTCATTAATAGAAAGTAACTGAACCAAAGTTGCATGCTCTGTGTGACATGCAACGAAAAAACTAAACCATTTTATTATCTGATGGGCGCTATGTAACCTGCCCCTTTAAATCTAAATTAAATCATGGAAAGCTTCGTTTGAGAGTAATTTATCTAAACCAACCTTTCTTCGCGTCCCTGGTTTATCGTTGACAAAATTCGCTGCGGTGGTATTCCCATCATCATGCGCCGTAATAAAAATATCACCTGCAAAATAATTTGAGTGTCATTGCTTTTGTGATCATAACATAAATAAGTATTTATAGAAAGTTGTGATCGTAAATTATTACCTGTCTTTGCACGCGATCGCTGGCTGTATGCAACAACGCCAGTAAATCAGAGAGAAGTTCTGGTTGCTGCGCCAAGTGCGCTCTGCCCACATGGCTGCCGCTCAGAGCTAAGAGCTGGAAATTATATCTCGGTTATCATATGGTTTTCATCAGCTCTGTAGGTTTATTTATAATCCACACTAATATTATAAAGAGGAAAGATTTGTTTGTTTGTATGAATGTTTGTTTGAATTGAATAGGCTCCGAAACTACTGGACCGATTTGAAAAATTCTTTCACCATTAGAGTCCTGCATTATCCCTGATGAACATAGGCTATATTTTTATCCCGGGAAAGTGAAATTTTCACGAGGGAACGCGGGTAGCACCGCGACGCAAAGCTAGTATATTGTTTTTCACTTGTATTTATTGTACACGCCCTCTGAGAGAAAAATCTAAACAGTTATTAATAATGGAAAAATATGAGAAGTCATGGCTCAATTTGGATAAAAATAAGAACTACATCAACCCATATCAAATGCTCCGCTATCTTAGGTGTAAGACAATGCTGTATGAAATATCGAGCATTTTTTTATGCTTACCAGTGACAACATCTCAAAGCAGTAGTTGTCCTGCTGATGGACATTGGGCCTCAGAGGCAGTTCGTTGTCCCTCTCAGTCGCCTCTGCGCAAAGGAACGCAGTCTCCCAGTCGTCGCGCACCCGCGCCGCTTCGCCACCGATAGCGGACACTATGTGTGTCATAACCTGAAAAAATAACAATACTCTCGTTCACACCAAGCTACAAAACATCTAAACATGTATACACTTTTTTATACCTGAAGCAATTTATTGGGAAATGAAAAGTATTTTCGTCTAAGTAGTGGTCCCGTGGCTGAGCTGTTACAGGCACTCCGGCTTATGGAGGATCGTCTGATCGTCGCGGGTTCGAATCCCGTCGGATCGAACATTTTGATAAGACTTTTCATTTCTCAATGAAATCCCTAAGTGACATTTTGGAGAAGGGCCAGGTCAAAAGTACCCTAAACCGACGAGCATGTATGAAGAATGTAATGAGAGTGAATGAGGCGAAAGTAGTGTGTCAGGATCGTAGCGACTGGAGATCCGTGGTCTCTGCCTACCCCTTTGGGAAAGAGGCGTGACTTTATGTATGTATGTGTATGTATGTATCCCTAAGTGGGTTTAACGCTTTAAAAATTCAAAAAATTACCTAAAGCAAGTATCTAAGTACTGAGTGGTGGTATCTAAGTACTTGTGGGCTACTGATCTTGATTTTACTAATTAGTATTAAGCGGCTGTATACATCTCCGGTCACAGTCATGGGGGCCTGTTTACAGTCCGAAAAGTACCTACAAATTGATACTTCTGTGCAGCCAAAAACAATGCTGCCACTGGCTGCCACCAAGCTACTAAGCCTTAAAAAAGGATTATAATTATTAGTGCGCGTTAAAGATTGACGCGCACTTAATCCTTTCACCATAAAAACTAGCGCCACCAGAAGAAGACTAGTATACAAATTTAGTTCCAGAAATCACCATCGCTAACTTATAATGGCACTCTACCTGTCTTTGTAGAGAGGTGAGTTGGTTGCCAGCGAACAGAATGCCAACAACATGTTCGCGCAGGTCGCTGTCATCGTGCGGTGCATGCGCACGCAAGGCGCCATCGCCTGTCAACTCCCACTCTAATAGCTTGCCGAAAACCTGCAATACAAAATATACTTTGTGATGTGTTTTGTTGGTGATTTTCATCATCTTATGGTCCTTATCTCAGTTTCATGTGGGGTCGGCACAGTGTTTTTTCTTTTACATTCAAAACTTAATTACCCATATCATGTTTCACACAGTCCATCCATCTTTTCTTTGGCTGCCTCTTCCACTATATCCCTTTTCATTCAAACCAAAGTGATTTTATAAATAAACTTGGTACGATTTTTTTTCTCATTTTTGCTAAGCGAAAATAAGTATTAATGAGGTAAAAAATTCAATAAACTAACGGCTTTGTAATCGTGGACCAAAGAAATGTGCGAGTGAAAACATTTGGTGACATTCAATTTTTGTCGTCAACAAATAATATGTGAAGATTGCGTAAACAATGACAGTAGTAACCTGTGAGGTGAGCAGCCGGAAGACTCTGAGCGTGTCAGTCTCCACAAGCGTGTGTATCAGGCGCGCGGGTGAGAGCGCGGGCCGCGACACGTGAGCCGGTGCAGAGAGCAGCCGCACCTGACGCACACGCACCGCCGGCTCAGGACCGCGGAGTTCGCATCGCACGCGTAGAGATGACGATGTCGTACCAGGGTAGCACGCTGTAATACGCCATTACTTTACTTGTAATAGTATTTCTACCCATATGCCCAGGGGTAGTATAAAATCTTATTTCCTGCCAGTTTTCGATTTTAAATAACACGATTCTTTAAAGAAACGTCGCAAGCTAGCATGTTCTCTCGCTTAGACACTAGTGCAGTCACTAATGTGCAAGTGAGAGAGCGTGATAAGCGCCGCCATTTCAGATTCGTTAAGAGCTCGTTCAAATTAAGAGATTATCAGAGTTATCAATGAGCCCGAAATCGACCACTAGAACTGAACCAGTAGGGACGTCAACTTCTGGGCATATGGGTTCACCCAAAGCTGCCCAGAAAAAAATGTGTAAACCGTTGACTCGACAGAAGAACATGTTTGGATTGTTAGACTAAAACACTTATTAATGTTTACTTCAAATACAAAAAGTTAAGTACAGTACGTTCAACGGATCTCGCCTACTGTCTCTCGTCTACAGCGCTTAAAAATGGACTAGCTTCACGAATGCTATGATCCGTGGAACGCATTGTACAACTCATATCCAGTTTTGAGAGACAGAGAGAACAAAGAAAATTGTAGACCCTGGTCATAGTTTACGCCCCTAACGAATTCAACTATTTAAAAGCAATACTTACTAGGCAGTGTGTAGCAGACCCAAGTAGCGGCTTTGGGGTCCACTTCTATGTCTTGCATATGGTACATTTCGCCCGACCCACCGCTGTATAGAAACGACACCAGAAGAATCTTGTGCTGAAACAAATACCCAAATTCACCAAACATCCGGTAAAAAAGATACTTACCGTTGTTTTATTATGAACAAAAATATCAGAGTTATTTTTTGTTAGATTTTTTTTCAAACAAAATCATAGTAGAGATATCATTTATTATTATATTTATTAGATATCAGAAAGCCAAACTAAAAGGAAGAATAATTTACGTACCGCTGTGTCTCTTGTATTGTCGATATGTACGCAAATAATATGCGGGCTGTCGTCGGGAGTTCCCCCGGGGAACGCCATCTGTATCCACTTGGCTTTGTTCCGGTCTTCGTCTCCTGACTCCCAGAAGGTCTCGGTACTGCCGTCGATGAGGCAGCCAGTCATGCCTTGCCTGGATGATACGCTGATATCGCACCAGGCGGTCACGTCAGCACACGACCATAGAAAGCTTTCCTGAAAAACAATGTATTAAAATTACCATTTTGTTCCTGGACTTCGTTTCTTTAGTCTGTATCTTTGGCCTTGAGACCAGCAGCCTTATTGTTTAACTTGAAATCCATTCCCAGTTACCATCCCAATCCAATGCCGTCAAATTTGTAGGCCAAAAACACATCGAAAAGTCGACTTCCATCTGTGAATGCCACATCAATCCATTTTCGTAAGACAGTTTTGTTACGTGGATTTAAGTGTACGTACCTTATTCGCGTAGCTGTGGAAGCTTTCATTGAACGCGCCCATATATCCATCGTCATAGATGGCATCTTCAGAATGAGACAGGATCTTGCTGATGACGCTAAATACTTGCGACCTGCGTCCCGTCAGCGCAGCATTAAAAGATTCAGTTACAGAAATGTTAATGAAGACAGCAACAGTAAAATGATAGCAGAGCGTTAGAAAATTCAAGGTCATTAGTTATATTCAATTCATATACATGATATTTTCCTCAGTTTGTATAGTTACTGGTCTAATGTTAGTTTTTAGATCAGTGACGTCAAAAGCCAGGCGCAGTGCCAGGTACAAGTGTAGTGCGTGTGGCAATAAAAAAATGCTCCAAATGTCTTGGCAGTTAGTACTTACGTTATCTTTTTTTCCCTGCATGAATGAGTGGTTTAATAATTTGATGAGGCTTGACCTCATGTTGTAAATGAGTGAGTAAAATATTAAAAATGGTAAGGAAAGGAGAATGGGCATCCCCGCCCAAACCAAAAAACTATCGCCCGCAGAGTGGGCGTATGGTGGAATGGGTAGACCTTTAAAAACACTCCATTTCATTGTATGACAGCTAAAAAATCCATCCTACAGAAATCGAGTTATTTGCAGTTAAATGTGGTGACTCTTACCATCATGTTTTTTGACTTACAGGCTTCCCGCAGATAAGCCACTATGGGCATTCGATAGAACTTTAGAAGCACTACATTTCATTGTATGACAGCTAAAAAATCCATCCTGCAGAAATCGAGTTATTTGCAGTTAAAGGTGGTGACCATCATGTTTTTTGACTTACAGGCTTCCCGCAGATAAGCCACTATAGGCATTCGATAGAACTTTAGAAGCACTACATTTCATTGTATGACAGCTAAAAAATCCATCCTGCAGAAATCGAGTTATTTGCAGTTAAAGGTGGTGACCATCATGTTTTTTGACTTACAGGCTTCCCGCAGATAAGCCACTATAGGCATTCGATAGAACTTTAGAAGCACTACATTTCATTGTATCACAGCTAAAAAATCCATCCTGCAGAAATCGAGTTATTTGCAGTTAAAGGTGGTGACCATCATGTTTTTTGACTTACAGGCTTCCCGCAGATAAGGCATATCGTATTATTCATATAGGCATTCGATAGAACTTTAGAAGCACTACATTTCATTGTATGACAGCTATAAAATCCATCCTGCAGAAGTCGAGATATTCGCAGTTAAAGGTGGTGACTTTTACAATCATATTTATTGACTTACAGGCTTCCCGCAGACAAGCCACTATAGGCATTCGATAGAACTTTAAAAGCACTACATTTCCTTGTATGACAGCTAAAAAATCCATCCTGCAGAAGTCGAGATATTTGCAGTTAAAGGTGGTGACTTTTACCATCATCTTTTTTAACTAACAGGCTTCCCGCAGATAAGCCACTATGAGCATTCGATAGAACTTTAGAAGCACTCTATTTCATTGTATGACAGCTAAAAAATCCATCCTGCAGAAATCGAGATATTTGCAGTTAAAGGTGGCGACTTTTACCATCATCTTCTTTAACTTACAGGCTTCCCGCAGATAAGCCACTATGGGCATTCGATAGAACTTTAAAAACACTACATTTCATTGTATGACAGCTAAAAAATCCATCCAGCAGAAATCGAGTTATTTGCAGCTAAAGGTGGTGACCATCATGTTTTTGACTAACAGGCTTCCCGCAGATAAGCCACTATAGGCATTCGATAGAACTTTAGAAGCACTACATTTCATTGTATGACAGCTAAAAAATCCATCTTGCAGAAATCGAGTTATTTGCAGTTAAAGGTGGTGACCATCATGTTTTTTGACTTACAGGCTTCCCGCAGATAAGCCACTATGGGCATTCGATAGAACTTTAGAAGCACTACATTTCATTGTATGACAGCTAAAAAATCCATCCTGCAGAAATCGAGTTATTTACCTGTAACTGCAAATAACTCGATTTCTGCAGGATGGATTTTTTTGCTGTCATACAATGAAATGTAGTGCTTCTAAAGTTCTATCGAATGCCTATAGTGGCTTATCTGCGGGAAGCCTGTAAGTCAGCTAAAAATCAGCTAAAAAATCCATCCTGCAGAAATCGAGTTATTTACCTTTAACTGCAAATAACTCGATTTCTGCAGGATGGATTTTTTTGCTGTCATACAATGAAATGTAGTGCTTCTAAAGTTCTATAGAATGCCTATAGTGGCTTATCTGCGGGAAGCCTGTAAGTCAAAAAACATGATGGTCACCACCTTTAACTGCAAATAACTCGATTTCTGCAGGATGGATTTTTTAGCTGTCATACAATGAAATGTAGTGCTTCTAAAGTTCTATCGAATGCCCATAGTGGCTTATCTGCGGGAAGCCTGTTAGTCAAAAAACATGATGGTCACCACCTTTAGCTGCAAATAACTCGATTTCTGCTGGATGGATTTTTTAGCTGTCATACAATGAAATGTAGTGTTTTTAAAGTTCTATCGAATGCCCATAGTGGCTTATCTGCGGGAAGCCTGTAAGTTAAAGAAGATGATGGTAAAAGTCACCACCTTTAACTGCAAATATCTCGATTTCTGCAGGATGGATTTTTTAGCTGTCATACAATGAAATGTAGTGCTTCTAAAGTTCTATCGAATGCCCATAGTGGCTTATCTGCGGGAAGCCTGTTAGTTAAAAAAGATGATGGTAAAAGTCACCACCTTTAACTGCAAATATCTCGACTTCTGCAGGATGGATTTTTTAGCTGTCATACAATGAAATGTAGTGCTTTTAAAGTTCTATCGAATGCTTATAGTGGCTTATCTGCGGGAAGCCTGTAAGTCAAAAAACATGATGGTAACCACCTTTAACTGCAAATAACTCGATTTCTGCAGGATGGATTTTTTAGCTGTCATACAATGAAATGTAGTGCTTCTAAAGTTCTATCGAATGCCTATAGTGGCTTATCTGCGGGAAGCCTGTTAGTCAAAAAACATGATGGTCACCACCTTTAGCTGCAAATAACTCGATTTCTGCTGGATGGATTTTTTAGCTGTCATACAATGAAATGTAGTGCTTCTAAAGTTCTATCGAATGCCCATAGTGGCTTATCTGCGGGAAGCCTGTTAGTCAAAAAACATGATGGTCACCACCTTTAGCTGCAAATAACTCGATTTCTGCTGGATGGATTTTTTAGCTGTCATACAATGAAATGTAGTGTTTTTAAAGTTCTATCGAATGCCCATAGTGGCTTATCTGCGGGAAGCCTGTAAGTTAAAGAAGATGATGGTAAAAGTCACCACCTTTAACTGCAAATATCTCGATTTCTGCAGGATGGATTTTTTAGCTGTCATACAATGAAATGTAGTGCTTCTAAAGTTCTATCGAATGCCCATAGTGGCTTATCTGCGGGAAGCCTGTTAGTTAAAAAAGATGATGGTAAAAGTCACCACCTTTAACTGCAAATATCTCGACTTCTGCAGGATGGATTTTTTAGCTGTCATACAATGAAATGTAGTGCTTTTAAAGTTCTATCGAATGCTTATAGTGGCTTATCTGCGGGAAGCCTGTAAGTCAAAAAACATGATGGTAACCACCTTTAACTGCAAATAACTCGATTTCTGCAGGATGGATTTTTTAGCTGTCATACAATGAAATGTAGTGCTTCTAAAGTTCTATCGAATGCCTATAGTGGCTTATCTGCGGGAAGCCTGTTAGTCAAAAAACATGATGGTCACCACCTTTAGCTGCAAATAACTCGATTTCTGCTGGATGGATTTTTTAGCTGTCATACAATGAAATGTAGTGCTTCTAAAGTTCTATCGAATGCCCATAGTGGCTTATCTGCGGGAAGCCTGTTAGTCAAAAAACATGATGGTCACCACCTTTAGCTGCAAATAACTCGATTTCTGCTGGATGGATTTTTTAGCTGTCATACAATGAAATGTAGTGTTTTTAAAGTTCTATCGAATGCCCATAGTGGCTTATCTGCGGGAAGCCTGTAAGTTAAAGAAGATGATGGTAAAACTCACCACCTTTAACTGCAAATATCTCGATTTCTGCAGGATGGATTTTTTAGCTGTCATACAATGAAATGTAGTGCTTCTAAAGTTCTATCGAATGCCCATAGTGGCTTATCTGCGGGAAGCCTGTTAGTTAAAAAAGATGATGGTAAAAGTCACCACCTTTAACTGCAAATATCTCGACTTCTGCAGGATGGATTTTTTAGCTGTCATACAATGAAATGTAGTGCTTTTAAAGTTCTATCGAATGCTTATAGTGGCTTATCTGCGGGAAGCCTGTAAGTCAAAAAACATGATGGTAACCACCTTTAACTGCAAATAACTCGATTTCTGCAGGATGGATTTTTTAGCTGTCATACAATGAAATGTAGTGCTTCTAAAGTTCTATCGAATGCCTATAGTGGCTTATCTGCGGGAAGCCTGTTAGTCAAAAAACATGATGGTCACCACCTTTAGCTGCAAATAACTCGATTTCTGCTGGATGGATTTTTTAGCTGTCATACAATGAAATGTAGTGCTTCTAAAGTTCTATCGAATGCCCATAGTGGCTTATCTGCGGGAAGCCTGTTAGTCAAAAAACATGATGGTCACCACCTTTAGCTGCAAATAACTCGATTTCTGCTGGATGGATTTTTTAGCTGTCATACAATGAAATGTAGTGTTTTTAAAGTTCTATCGAATGCCCATAGTGGCTTATCTGCGGGAAGCCTGTAAGTTAAAGAAGATGATGGTAAAAGTCACCACCTTTAACTGCAAATATCTCGATTTCTGCAGGATGGATTTTTTAGCTGTCATACAATGAAATGTAGTGCTTCTAAAGTTCTATCGAATGCCCATAGTGGCTTATCTGCGGGAAGCCTGTTAGTTAAAAAAGATGATGGTAAAAGTCACCACCTTTAACTGCAAATATCTCGACTTCTGCAGGATGGATTTTTTAGCTGTCACAAAATGAAATGTAGTGCTTCTAAAGTTCTATCGAATGCCCATAGTGGCTTGTCTGCGGGAAGCCTGTAAGTCAATAAATATGATTGTAAAAGTCACCACCTTTAACTGCAAATATCTCGATTTCTGTAGGATGGATTTTTTTGCTGTCATACAATCAAATGTAGTGTTTTAGAAGGTCTACCCATCCCACTATACGTCCACTCTGCGGGCGATCGTTTTTTGACTTGGGCGGCGCTTCATACATGCCTGCCCGTTCTCCTTTCCAGAAAAATTAAAGGCCAGATGGGCAGACGATATTGTACACGTCGCGGGCCGTCACTGGGTCCGATTAGCGCAGGATCGTGGTGGATGGCACAAACTTAGGGAGGCCTATACCCAGCAGTGGGTGAAGTCAGGCTGTGGATGATGATGGTGATGAAGGAAATTTCTAGTACTAATCCGCTAATGTATTCTCAAACAAAGATTTCGAATACCGGGACCAATGTTTGTATGATCTACAAATATTTGTCTCGGGTCTGGGTGTTTCTATGTATAATATGTATGTATTTACAAACAAAAAGTATATAAGTAGTATATCAGTCATCTAGTACCCATAACACAAGCTCTGCTTACTTTGGGGCTAGATGATGCTGTGTGAAAAGTCCAGCATTATTTATTTATTTATTTTATTATTTAATAAAAATTTTTGAAAAAAAAAATTGAACCGACTTCACAAAACACAAACAGACACTAAGAACCTACACTAAAAAGAGAAAAATAAGAATATACACATGCAATCATTATTTGCAGTATTCAATTAATAAATTATTATGTTACCTATATTATATTTGAAGTCGGTGCCAACTATTCTATTATAACTACTCGATATAATTTTGCACCCAAGTTCTATTGTACTCGTAATTTCTTCTTAGATAGTTGTAAATGCATAGTTGGCACCGACTGTCAAACTATTCAATGTTTGACTCAGATTGTGTAGTGAGAATGAGGTTTTTGAGTTTTACAGGAAAACTATCAATTCCTCAGGAAAAAAAAGTATGAGGACCACCTCGAGATGGACAATCTTTCAAGCTAAAAAAAATTTTGGAAATCGGTCGGTTGTAATTGGAAATTTTTCGGAAAGATCGGTGATTTTTTAAGTTTTACGGGAAAACTATCAATCCCTCAGGAGTAAAATTTTTATGGGACCACTATGGTAACATACCCTTTCAAACAAAAAAATAATTTTGGAAATCGGTTCACAACTGACGGAGATATCGATGAACATACATCTAAAAAAAAAAAACTAGTAATCATTAGTACTAGATATTTCCTTACTATTTTTGATATCTTGCAATGGATTTCCGCAAAGTCACGCCTGAATCAATTCAATATAAAGAGTGAGTGTTGAGATGACGGCTGATAGAGGAGAATAGAAGAACTCATGTTGTGTCGACCCCACATAATGTGGGACTAGGGCAGGAAAATGATGAATTTGATGAGGCTTGCAACCTGTCAAGTATGAGTGTTAACTTCTGCAAAATGTGGGCATATGTTCAAAGAATATAGAATATACAATGGATCTAAAATGCTGATATGTGTTCATATCTGCTTTGTAGTAGATTATAGTAGAAAGTGAGCAGAGACCTGTGCAAGAAGTTCCGATCATGCTTTGAGTAATGCAGCGCCCAGCAGCGAACAGCCTGAAGCGCGGCGGCACTTGTCGCCGGTAGAGAAGGCGCTAGTGCAGACACAGATCCGAGGAAGGCGTGGAAGGCCGCCCTCGCACCCCTTGCGGAACGCCCGCCCGGGCAGATGGCGGAGGTTGACGCTGTAGGAGGGCCCGCGCCGATTGCACTCTGCAAACAGATATCTATTTATTGTTGACCTATCTCAAGAAGGTGGGATGGTCTTCAACAGGTGTGTAAAGTTCCCATGTACTCATTAGTCCATGGAGCCCAATGCTTACGTAAAAAAACAACGTGCATGTGCATCTACACCATCAATATTATAGATATCAATATCAACAGTATTATAGATTTAGGGTCAGCGCAGCTAAACCGTCCTCGGAAATTTTTGTTTAGCATTTTGACGTTTTCGTGATGAATGATCGTAAGTTTATGATAATGTTTTGAGGATTTGTGACTTTACCAGGTGCAAGGAGTGTAATATGACTTTTTTGTCACGCGGCCAGAATTTAGCTTTGATTTTGGACGTCACGCTATATCTATAATATTGTTGATCGAAGATCTACACACACAAAGCCTTCGTGAGATAGAAAAACCATACCACGGAATACTACGGCATTCTTTAAGTTGGTTGTCGATGCGAAGACAGTTTACGAAAAAGCCGTCTTCTGTGAGTCGAATGCCTATATCCATTGGTAGAGTACAGTAGTGGTCTCTTTTTATCAGTGTTTAAAGTTTTTCTATACATTGTTTACCTCCTTGTTATCTTCATCGTCACTGGGCGGCGGCACCAACCGCGCGTACTTGTCGAGTGCAGCGCAGAACCACCACATTACGTCATGGACGCACGTCGGCTGCGTGGTCGAACGCAACAGCCAATTCATTGCCTGTTCAAATGTAACTCTTGTAAAAATATTTCTAAAATCACATTGTCCACGCAATGTTTTATCTGTTCGCCGATAAAACGCCGTTCATTCTTATTTATCATTTTAATTCCTACAACAACACCAGCAGTCATTTATCTTTGTAGCTTAAATATATATATATAGGGTGTAAAAAGACATCTACCGGATCCGCAAGGGGTAGGTAAGGATTTTCCGAAAAAATCATTTTATCTGTAGAAGACTCGGAGAGTACTGTTTGAGTATGTACTGGGCGCGTTGTTTTACGTAGATTGCTGATGAGTTTTTAACTATTTTTTTTTATTCTTTTATAAATGAAATTATTAGGTAGGTATGGACTTATTATGTTGTAATAGTAGTAAATAACCGAAAATAACATAAATGACGAAGCCAAGTAAAAAAAAACTTTTGCATTTTTTCCCCCTGTTTATCTATCAAAATAAAACCACAAAACCAATAGCTTACCTCAAAAGCATATTGTCGTACAGTACTGATTCTCACAGCAGCATCCAGTTTTTGTCTGTAAGTGGGCAGATCACGCTGTGTCAGTACGAACGCAAGTACCGGGCTCTTCATCAAAGACTCTGATTTCACTCGGGGCGGCTCAAAGGCAGAGACTGTCCAACCTGCGTTGCCTGTTTCTCCGCAGCCGACTAAGCGTTGAAGCTCAGCACTTGGCTGGGCTAAGAGTGATGAGCCAGCACCTAGAGAGAATATACAAAAAAACGGAACTTTAGCTTTCTAAACTCAATTACTAATTTTGTCTGAAAGAAAATTGCATCCGTTTTTGACACACTTTTTGTATACACGTGACAACTCAAAATCAAAAAATCAAAATCAAGAATCATTTATTCAGTAGGACCACAGGGATCACTTAGAATATTAATGAACTATGTTAAGAACAGCGGCTATCCTTATCCCACTAGTCAACCTACTCTCCCCAGCACAGCATGTTAATTCCTCCACTTTCTATATTCAATTCGGTATTTCTAACATGAACAACAACTAAGAAAATGTTATTTTTACCGGATAATGTTTCTTGCTGGTCCTCTTGTACATCGCGCGCTAGGGGCGCGAAGGTTGCGTTTGACAGATCGCGTTCTCCGGCCTGGCCCATGGACACTGATCTGTGAACGCGCGGCGCTGAGCCCAGCCCTTCTAATCCCTCATTCGGCAAATTCTGTAACCAAGATATTTGTAGTGCCACAATCTGTTCTTGAGTAAACTTCAGCAACACAAAAAGTTGAACAACGTTGTCGCCTGATTTACCGCGCGCCAAAGCATTGAATTGTGTTGGTTATTCATAGGTTATGCATTACATAACTTTATGCAACGTTTAAATAAGACAAATATTTACGTATTTTATTCAAAGATGGATGGATTGTGTGAAAAAAGATATGGGTAAGAAGGGAGTGGATACGAAGATGAAGTGTGATAGGAGAGAGTGGAAGAAGAGAACATGTTGTGCCGACCCCGCATAAGGCAGGCATTCATGTGTGTGTGTTGTAGAAACAAATAGAAAATTGTATATGATTGCCGATCCATTTTAGTGTAGTAGTTACCTCTGGCGGCGGCGGCGGAGGCGGCGCGGGGCGGCCGAGCGAGTGGTACCGGGCGGCGTCGCTGCAGGCTCGCGGCGCCGCCCCGAGTGCCGGCAGACACTGGAAGGGAGGCGCCGGCTGCCACACGCTGCCCGGCGGCGTCGGCGGACCGCGCCCCGAGCCCTCGTACCACGCTGATGAACTTATCGACTCTGCAAACAACACACTAGATGGCGACACAGAACATTGATCGCGCTGTCGTTGCGTTTTATTCGTTTTTAATTTAACTGACTTCAAAAAAGAGGTGCTATGTTCGCTGATATCTCCATCCAACTATGATAATTCTGTTTTGTTTCAGGAAAGGGTAGGGTATATTCTTAAAGAAGTCCCATTATTGAATCTTATGGGCAGTTGTAATATCAAACAGAAATTATTCTCACCTGCATTAGTCAACGGTGCTAGGTCCAGCAGAAATATAGCGTTCTCCTTCATAACATTGTGATCAAAAGATGATGACAAATTGACATCAACATTCGAATTCAGCGATGCCTTTGTCTTTATTTGCTTCGCCGATGATGCCTTGATACCCTTATCGCGGCAGCGTTCGCAGAAAATGTACCATAGCTGATACGCGGGGGTCATTTCTGTTAAATAATAATATAACAGTAAATAAAAATATGATTATTTAATATATTGTTATTTATCTTATGCTACTAAAGTTTCACGGAACATTCGCTTTCCTCCAAAGATGCATCCAGAAGTAAACTACTAACAATACCTGCTAGTAGTGGCGTGACTGGCCGCATTCCGCATATGAAGGGCGGGCAGGCAGAAAAGGCTAAACATTACAAAAAAAATCAGAACCAGCAAGGACCCGCTTGGTTCATGTCATCAATGCACGGTCTATCATGTAAGCACGGTCAACATGCGCAGTGCCGGTTTTTCTACTGCGCATCGAATGATGATTCATAAATTCTACAGTATAAATTATTGTACGGGCAGCTATAAAACGCTGTTTTCATCATATATGGGTCATCAAAAATGTTTTCTACGCACTTCAGAAAGTCAAAGATCCTATGTGATTACTGTACCTTGTATAAGCTGGCCGCAGATAGAAGGCGGCAGGTCAGTAGGCGCGGGGTCCGGCGGCGGGTCGGTCCGCTTGTAGATCCCGGAGCGGTCGTATCCACGAGAGGAGGGAGCCCGACACCCCGGGTGTACGTGCCGTAAATGTGCTGCTAGTGGGGGCGGTACACTCGCGCCGCCGCATAGCTCGCAACGCGCTGAAAACATCATAACATCTCCTTATTACACAATAGCCGTCCGTCGCGGTGTTACCCGCGGTCTCTTAACTTTTCCAGGATAAAATTTAGCCTATTTTACTCAGGGATAATGTAGCATTTTAACGGTGATAGAATTTTTGAAATCGATGTAGTTTTTGAGTATATTCGTTACAAACATACATACAAATCTTTCCTCTTTATAACATTAGTATAGATATATTCAAGGGTGCTTTTCCATCTTAGATGTGCTATGCTGCTATACTGCGAGGATGTAAAAGCGAAGCTACATAACTTTGTGACCAATTCCACAATAACTCATAAACATTACAAAAAACTTTAATCAAATCTATTTTTATGACACCAAAGTGTTCACTTGACATTCCTACCTCATTCTCATGTACGCGTAATTGAAGTCAGTGAACAAGCGAATCAGCGGCAATAAGTATGTGAAGTAGTTAAAATCTCTGGAGAAAAATAATACGAACTTGTAAAAGCAGATTTCCCAGCGAAACGAGTTATCCATTCCAATCTTGGAGGGCCACGCGAGGTGAAGCAAGCTAGCTCATCAACCACTTTCGGAGGACCTATTGGTGCTTCATCGATCGGTTTCTTATATCTGAAACGATATGAAATCAATATATTAAAGTAGAACCGTACGAATACAAATAACGACATTTTTGGCGTGCAAATAAACAAGATTTTTGATATGGTCACCAAGCGTGGGCAAAGCTGCTTCTGTTTTGGTCTGTTAAGCAATTATAATAAATCTAGCTTGCAGCATATTGCGATCAGCAAAAGGATGAATGATCGCTAATGTTTAATACAATTCGCTGTCTCATTGTCATTAATAGACTAATAGTTTGGTTAGATAGTTTTACAAAGTAAAGGCCTCTCTCCTGCTCCTAAAAATAACAAAAGAAAATATAAAATAACACGTTTGCTTACAAAACAGTTAGGCCACGCCCATATTTAGTTAGATGTTTGATGTTAGGTGTTAGAAAACACAAAAACAGTGCGCCTGGTGTCAATAGTACAGTTGATTTGTACCATCAATGGTAATTACTAATGATACTACTATGTACTGTATGTACCATCATTGGTACCATTAATCAGTAATACCATTATTGGTACCGTTAATCGCTAGTACCATCATTGGTACCACTAATTACTATTTTAGGATTTGTAGCGCTTGATCACTTTCCCCCTCCAATATAAATGTGTCATGCTATCCCTTTCTTGTTTTAATTTTAATAACCAGCCCTTATCGAGTTTAGTACATACTTGTCAGTAGCAGCGGACAGTTGGTCCGAGTCGTAGAGAGCATCCCAAAGGGCGACGAGAGCGCGCATTGCAGGCGGCAAGACACTCACTACGGCGGGAGACTGCGACGGACCCGGACTTGAAGATAAACCTATAAAAATAGGATCACATAAACCCTCGTATGGTAGAAATCTTCAAGGTATTTGTACGCGATCATACGCGAGCGTACGAGATCATCAAAAGATAAAGTTATGTTATATCTTTGTCCAGGAGTGGGGAACAATGGTTAACAATAAATACCCAAGTCTTCACAAATCGCGGTCTTGTGGCATTGGACTCAAGATTTATTATAGAAGTCTAGTTCGTGCCAACGTTTTCTGGGTGGGGTAACTTTTATCAATTTCAAATAAATCCAATTATACCTCTATGAATGTACCTATTGCTATAGTATCTGCCTAGTCAAAGCTTACCCTGCGAGCTGGTCCCAGCGGCTTGGCTGTCCTCTTCGCGGATGGGATCGCTGATTTCCGACCGCCGCGCGCGACTCGAACTCGCTTCCATAGCGGAACGAGTGAGCGTTTCAAGGGTTGACTGTTGGATGTGCAGGTAGTTACCTGGTAACAAGAGTTGAGTCTTAGTTTTGGTATACTTATAGCCGCGTTGACACAAAATTCTCGATGTTTATCACCCGCAGCCAATAATATTCCACTGCTATAATAGGCATCTCCTGTTTATGCCATTCATACCGAGCCTTGCCCAAAATTTATGTAGGTAATTTTATGATGTCGTCGACCCATCGCGCAGTTGGAATATTCTATTTCTATATCCGATTCCCAGCCACCACACCTGCTATCTATGGGCGTTGATATGGCTTAACAGTTTTTACAACTTATGCAGTTTCATCATTTTACTTGTAAATTCTTGTTTTTTTTACCTGCGTTAGTCACTTCAACCGAGTGCCTCTGGTGTCGAGGTGAAGAAACGTCATGTGGGGGCCTCGTGACAACTTGCGCGCCCTGCTTCGGCAAATGTGGATGGAACTTTAAGAACGCTGCGCAAGCGATGGCGTCGTGGACGATACCTGCATTAAAACTTTGGCTATTATCTGTTGGATCCCCATAATTATACGAGCCTGTATTATATTTAACCTATCGTATCCCACTGCTTCATATCTAAGAGGTTTTGTTGTTACGTAGTCGTTAAGCCGAGACAGAAGCCTTAAGGCGGTCTAAAAACTTCGTCACCAGAGTTGGTAATAAGCATAAACCAACTTACTATTTATGTATATTCCACAGTAATGTGCACCCAATTTTAATAAACGTGTCAATCATCAAATACGCTACATTTCATCATCACATTTTTCGTACGAAGCTCTACGTTCTGTCTTTTTCCCCTCCACCTTCAACAACCTCTTTCATCTTTCAGTAAGTTTTGTGAGCTTGACTTGAATGAAATACAACACATACCCTCATGCCACAGAAGAGCTGCAAAGATGGCTCTCAGACACTCCGCCTGCGCAGGACTCAAGGCGTGTTTCTTCGGAGGCGCGGGCGCGGTGCGCGCCGGTAGTGGCGGCGGAGCGGCGCTGGCAGCGGCTAATGCACGTTCACGCGTCAGCGGCTGACGGTGTATCGCTACGAGCGGCGTCGCGCTGGTTTCGCGACCCTCCTGTAAAACAGATTAGATATCTAAGAATAGTCGTGAAATTAGAATAATGACATTCCCCGAGCACAATTTGCCCGGCTGGTGGAAGTCAAGAAGCCTAATCAGTAGGACCGCTGGGATCACTTAAATTTAGTCGTAAAGCTAGATGATTCTCCTCTTGCTCCTTCGCGACCAATACCGTGAAGAACCAGGTCAAGAAAAACGGTTTGGGGCCAAGCTTTCTTATAGGTGATCCATTTTAAAACTAAATATTGAGGAGCCCGTCAAAAAAAATGAGACTGGCAACTAGTGTTTGAGTCTCACAAGCTGCGGTTCGATTAGAACTGGCATCCTAGAACGCGCGGTTCCCTCCCCCCACTAACCTGCGGCACACGTTCCATCCCCTCTCCCTCCCCTAGCATGCAGAGCGCCCTTGGCTGTGGCGCGGTAGGCACGTTCCTTTTCCATCGTGGCATCGGCTTCGGCTCCAGCTCGCGGTATAACCCCGGGTTCAGGTCGCGGTACATCTGCACATCTGTCAGCGGCAGGTCCGGTTCTGATTCCACATCCGACTCCGGTTCCATATCCGCCTGTAACATACTTTATACTTACCTGTACGTCTACCATGAAGTGCAATGCGAAATTTCGGACCGAAATTGTGAGCAATTTCTATTTCTATTTATACACGAATGCCAATATCCATCGACTGTTGCAATACCATCTTGTGCCAGTCTTATTTTGCACTGAGAGTAAGAGTATTTTCATTTCTCCATAAAGATGTTACATGCAAAAAATACCAACTGCTGAAAGGTCATATTTTAATCGTTTATGTTGTTAATGTTTAACTAATTAGTTACGTACCTCAGGTATGGGTTCGACTTCGCGTCCATTATCGGGACGGTGACGCACAGGCGCCCACCAATTATTACCATTACTGCGCCTTCTGAAATCATTCGTATAATTTGATACTACTGCAGTAATGTTATCACTATTATAATACAGGGTAGCCTTAATGCGGCGTCCACATAATCTAATTTTGTAACTTGTATCATTCAATTGGAAATATAAACCATTTGAAACTAAAACAAAATCGTGTGAGGATAGACCTTGGTGATGGAGAAGCGCTACCCGCCGCTTCATTCCTCATTTGTCTGTCTCGCTTGCTCGGCTCTGGTGCAAACGAATATGGGCTAGGACCGTTTGAATCCTAAAAAAGGTTATAATGTTAGTGTTATGCAAACATCCATATAGTTATGTTCAGTAGTTACCGCGCCTTTTAATTCGGAACAAGAGAAAACCCTTAGCTAGGAAGTAGTAGGAATCAGTTGTAGGTAGGAAGAATTGGTTGCATTAGGTAGTAGGCAGGCCATCGTATAACCACCACGATATCGTAACCTACCGCTACATCGTCCACTGAGGAGTAGGGTGGCTCTCGTATAATCTCTACGCCATCGTAATAGACCGCTACATCTGGTAACTACTGAACATAACTATTATCTTCTTACTTATATTATAAATGTGACTAATATCATAACTCTGTCTGTCTGTTTGTTACCTTTTCACGCCCAACCCCTGAACAGATTAGGCTCAAAATTGGCATGGATGAAGGATGTATTTTAGGGAAAGACTTATGCTACTTTTAATCCCGAAAAAATGAAAGATCCCGAGGGACCGCGGGTCACACCGCGGGAGCCCAGCTAGTAACCTATAATATGTTAAAACATGAAAGTTACACTTACATCATCCATTTCCGATTCATTAGGAAATTGAAATGTTCCATCGTCAATCGCCATTGGATCTGCAAAACAAAATACTTATCAAAAACGTACTGTAAAGAAACAAAATACCTGGGTACTACTATAGTCTTTTTCACGGCGGAACGTATGCAAGACACATTGAACTTGTTTCGTTTCACGTTGTGTGGCTCACAACAATTTTGAAACAAAAAAATCAAGAAAAAAAATTAAACAATAAAACATACAAAAATTTTTTTTTGTCTATTTCCTGTTTAATTATTTCATAAATTATCATAAACGAGCCATCAAATATAAATAAATAAACAATAAACATTTTCTAAAAAACTCCGCCAAATTACAGTACTGAGTAAAATGGAACGTAATCTATTAGAGAGTGCAAAAATGAAAATCGAAACAATCGATGGATCGATAAGTAAAAAAATAATCGTTGGTTTAGTAATTTTGTCTATGTATGAACCTTGTAATCGATTGAGATGAATTGATAGTAGTAAAACAAAAATCGATTTTGATATTCTCGATTAAACTTTAGGACATTACTATAAGACTGATTTTGACATTATCTCGAAGTGTCTTGCATACGTTCCGCCGTGAAAAAGACTATAGCATAAAATTCAATGATTCAGACATCTGGGTGTCAATTGCATGAACATCTGGATGTATGACGCAATAAATTTAATGTTAGTTCGAGAGACCAGCTGATGCAGTGAATAAAATAGACTTTATTCAAATATGCTATAATATGCTCCTTTGAGTAAATTAAGGTGGATACTACTACCGGCGTTACGAGGTTTTATGCCATTCGCAGCGAGCATGTTACGTTAGTGCTAAAATATGTCCTAAAGCCGCTCGATACTCGCAGCGAGTGCCTTGTTTCCTCATACTGACGGCGAACGCTCGCTGTGTAACACGTTACATTACGACTCGTAACACAGGTCAAGATTATAGTCAAACATCAAAGAAGTAAGTGATACCTTGACTGGGCCCGGGCGTTGGGTCTATAGCCTCGGTCAGTAGTCGTGCAGGCTGCAATAACGGCGGGGAAGACCTCTCGCTCGACTTCCCTCGTTTGCGACCTTCACCATCAGTCTAAACAAATATACATACATACATCGTCAGAAAAAATAAGCACTTACTAATGTTTATCGGGCTTGCTGGCCTAAGTCCGAGTCTATTAAAGTGAGAAGTACTGCTTCAGGGTTTCCAGTTTCCACCATCGAGTGGACTAACCAGCAGATATGTATTTATTTATGTATTGTATCTTGGTGTGAACAGAGGGTTAGAGATGTTTGTGAAATAAGCCCAAATGATAATTTATGTGTGTGACGTTATATACTCGTATGTATAGGGTCTTTCATTTGAAACTAACTATATTCAGGAATTGGGTTCAACCAATAAATTAAAAAATATTTTTTTGTAATGATTTTTTTGTTTTGTTATGAAAATCTCGAGAAAATCGATAGAGACTATCCTTTTCATTGATTGTTGCTTCTTGTATAACTTAGTCTATTCGAGCGCGCGACGCGATGTTGGTGCGTTGCGATTGGTCAACGTATGTTCTCCTTGAAAATGTTATGCAACATGTCATAAAAATCAATAAAATATACTTTTTGAAATGAAAACTAAAATCGGTTTAGGAATTAAATTGATAAGGTCAAACGTCTATTTACAACCCAAAAATGAAGCCCTATCAGTTTGTGTAGTTTAAAAGACCATGTATAACTAGGAAATGGGTACCTGGTCGGGCGCAGCAGGAGTGACGGGTACTAGCAGAGTCTTGTCAAGATGGCGATGGTATTTGAGGCACCAGGCCACACTCGCCGAGCCGTCCGTATAGGCTCGCACCGAGTCCGCGCTCAGTCGCACCCATGTCCCGTCCTTGTTCGTTAGCTGAAACACGGTTACAACTAATATCCAGCAGCGATGCTTAATAACTACAAGAGACATTGCGACTGGAAGTTGAAGAGGTTACTTGTTGTGACCACGATGTGGGATAAGGATAAAATTATGATAAATGCTAAATTACATAAGTGCGTCGTCAAGTATGTGCGTTTTTTTTATTTTTAGCCGTTGTTGTCCACAACCACGTTGTTGTTGATTGTGTTTGTTGAGCACCAAGCTGATCCCGCCAACTCATTTTCAAGACAATACCAAAACATGTTTTTTTTTCTGGGTCGGCTCTTGACCTCAAAACTAACATAGGCAAGAATGAGATCTACGATGGAGCGAGCCTACCCAGAAGGTACCTATTAACTCTCTTCTTGAAAACAACAGGGTCATAGCTCAGCGGAAATACAGACGCGGGAAGCTGATTCCAAATTTTTGCAGTGCGCATGATAAAAGAACTTTGAAAGCGCTTAGTTCTTATAAGTGGAATATCATTTACAGAAGAAGACATAATCAATACTTAGCCGTACCATATTAAATGCATACTCGAAAAACCGATAGCGTTCTAACGCGACAAGACACGTAAGACAAATGGATGTATGAAGGAGTAGTTACCTCTTCAACGTAAGCGACGTTTTCCCCGGTGGCGAGGCGGCCCATCTCTTCAGCCTGCAGACTGGGGCTAGCCCTTACGCGCAGTCCGGCGCTATACTCCACGTCGAAGCGGCCAACCTTAGCAGGAGGAGACGCGGGTTGAGCCGTCGCAACTCTACGCTCTGCACTCTCCGAAGGACTCGCTGTCACCTCCACTGACAACTCCTGGAGTAAAATCACCGTGGTATTTATATTTACCTAGTAATAGCCTACGCCAAAGAGGCGACTACTGCGGGCGAATAGTTTAGCAAACATTTGTAGTTTTATATAGTTTAGAATATAGTTTAGTTTAATGAGTTTAGCTATTAATTTTGTTTAAATATTTTGTAAAGGCACCTGGTAGAAATGAAGGCTTATTTTATTTATTAATTTTAGTAATAGCAATGAGCAGACTAAAACAGCATCGTTTATTCAGGCCAGTGGCATGGATTATCTTGAAAAATATATTGGTCAAGATGACCAGTATATTTTTCAAGATAATCCTTGGATCCATAATGGAACTGGAGTTCCATGATGCACTTTACCATGACCTCTATATGATAGAGTAAAGAGAGTTTAGGATGATTTCGAGCTTTATCGCGAATTCCACCGTGAAGACACGAGTGGTAGTGGTAAGCACTGCTGAACGTAAGTCTGAGAGCTATTGAAATACTGACCTGCGCGATGGGCAGATCATCCAGGGTGCACCGGAATATGTACAACCCAGGAAGTTTAGGCGTCCAGAGCACGACATAAGAGCCATCAGTGTTGGGTTTGATGACCAGTCTCTCTGCCGGAACCCGTTCTTTGATCACCGTCACTGCATCACCCCAGATGCCGCTGCAGAGCCGTAACTCTTCGAAACTGTAGCTTGTGAAGCACTGCAGAAGATGTAATATGTAGGTTGCATAAAACGAAAGTAACAGAAAAATAGTCCCGTTTTTTAGATGTGCTCAATCGTTTTAGAGAGGATGAATAACAACCCATTTTTTTATACTTACCCTCATCATCGAAATAGCCTGGTAAAACATGTTGTCTTTCACAGGAGCATGGAAGGATTGCTCAGGAATACTAATGCGATAGTCTGAGAAATTGGTGCGGCTTTGGCGAGCACTGGTTTCTTCGTGTTTCTGAACCACCACCTAAGTAAACAACAACAATAATAATTAGAAGTTACCTAGTTTTGCCGAAATATAATCATAGTTGGGTCCATCCATCCCGCATACATTTTGATGAAACATTTTTTCATCAATAAGTTCTTGGGGATCTAAGTGATTTCAACTATCACTCTGATCCTCTAATCAAAACCATTAACACGAACTCACTTTCCAAAATGCTTTATCTCTGATAAAACGACTTCAAAGACGACAAATTATATTTGAATAAATAGCAAAAAGAAAAAATACACAACTATTGATCCTGAATTCCTGAATGAACAACCTTGCGTCGGTAATTAGTGGTATCCAAATTGAATGTAATTAGGAGGCAACAATGTTAATTTTAATAATTTTCAATCACGCTTCATTTTACGACCTTGCATACTTCTAAATTCACTCTAACAACCTCTTAACGTGTCACAAATGAAAGAATCACGAACAATAAAATGATTCAGTAGTTAGATTTGCATGCAGCGATTGTTTTCTAACAGAATATTCCTATTGTTACAGCTGTCTGCATATTTGTGCGCTAATGAACACAAGACATGATCATGGCTGAAAGTAAAAATAAGTAAAACAAAGCAAAAAAGTTGACACTATCCTTCGGCGAGCACCTAGGCATCTTTGTAAAATTAATCTCTAGTAAAAATCCATTTCTATTTCGACAGCAGGTAAAAGTACTCCAAGCTCCGAAAATCGCTACTACTTTCTAGATAACTAGGAAAACATTGAAATGTGTAGTTGCGGCAAGAAGAATTCAATATTATCGAGACGAGTACCATCAAATTCAATTTAATCTTACCTCGACTTTTAGCGAAGGTGAAGCTACGACATCCCCGTACTGGTCTCTCACGAAGATGGGGAGAGAGACTCTGACCGCGGGGTGGGCCGGCGAAGTGGGTCCCTTAATCTCGCACTTTGAGGGCTCCACCCGAGGCGTAGGGGCAAGCCAGCGCGCCAGGCGTCCCCCTGCCGTGCTTTCGGCGCCAGCTATGAAA
This sequence comes from Epirrhoe alternata, assembly GCA_963565295.1. Taxonomy (NCBI): domain Eukaryota; kingdom Metazoa; phylum Arthropoda; class Insecta; order Lepidoptera; family Geometridae; genus Epirrhoe; species Epirrhoe alternata. The sequence continues at coordinate 11,118,137 of OY751375.1, forward strand.
TCCATTAAGAACTGTCGCTCGGTTGAAACGCACCTGTTGACAAACAAGACGATGCATTATGCACGTAGTTTTTTGGGTAAAAGATAACGCTAGCTTGAACGCCAAAAGCATGAGATTCCTTGTCATTCAAACGACCATTTTTGTTCATTAGTTTGTTCAAACTAAGTAGAGTCAGTGAGAGGTTTCTCCTGTGTGTGCCTGTGCCTACATAAATATATATACCAACATGGTGTTTTTGCTGCGTTTGCGAAATGCTTATAAGGCCACTAGACGCCGAGGCTGAATCGAAATCCAAGCAAGATGGTGTTTTTATAAGGAAAATGGAAAATTTATTTCATTTATTCGGAACTTGTATAAAAATATAAAGATTTTTGCACCGAGATACGAAATTTAGCGAGATACAGGAGGCCATTTAGCAGTTGTTACGGCAGTTAGGCTTATCGGACACAACAACGTGTAAGGGAATAAGTCGTCTAAAAGTTTCGGTGCAGAGCTGACTGGATCCTTCTTCAAACCATAATATGAGGGTATGGCAAAGCTAAAATATCCTCGGGAGGAGTCTTTTTACAGATTCAAAAGAATTTTTAGTCCACAAGTGGAGTAAGCTGACTTTTATTTTTAAAGGATTTAACTTTATAGGCAACTTCACAGAAGAAAATTACCTCGTATCCATTGAGCCTGACATCATTCGGTTAGCAATACGTCCTCTGAAGAAAATAAAATGCTTTCCACCACCTGCTAAAAAGTTAACTTTATATGTCATCATAGTTCAAAGTCATTATCCCTCTAAAAAATATAGTGAGCGGAATATACTATAGAATTTCATCACTCACTCTCCGCAGGGCAGTAATGAGATTTAAATTTGGAACTTCAATATTTCTATGAAATGCTTACCATAGAGTCCTGCGCCCTTTAGAACTTTATACGAAAAAAATTGAAAAAATGTGGCTACAAATCTTTTTCTACCGAATTGAATTCTATATTTCCATGAAAATTTTTAGGTACCATAGAGATCTGCAACAAGTAGAATTTATTGAAGTAAAAGAAAAAAAATATGGCGAATGCCTCCAAACTATTAAGATAGCGATTTGATTGTTATTGCATAGTATGCCAAAAAAATTTTTTGAGATTATCCGAAAAACCGGACAAATAAGAGTCGGACTCTCCCACCCAGGGTTCTGTACAAAGGATCTACAAAAACTTTGGATTTTTTATTTTTTTTTGAGATTTTATTGGATTTTTTTGAGCTGGAATTAAGTATCTATGTGAAGCTAAGATTATATTGTTCTGTGGTAAGTATTATGGTTTGAAACTAAGTGAATCATCAAATGTTTGTCAAAATTTTGGTCATAATGTTATGGGTTACAAAAATATTCAGATAAGTAAATGGTAATCGACTGTCGTTGCTGTAACCTAACCTAGAGAATTTGCAGCAATAACACTACGTATTTATTAAAATTTTAAGTAAGTGCTGTATAAAAAAGTTTTAACAAATAAAACTGTTTCAACCCTCTATCAAAACATGAATAATTTTAAATAAAACTTCACGAAACAATGAGAAACGAAGATCTCCAAAGGGTCTACAAAACTTTGCATATTCATCACAAAAAGTTGTACGAGTGTGGTGCGAACGAGTCTGTAAGTTGTACACAGTAGGTCATCCTTGTGCACCCTGCAGCGAGCACCGGCCGACATTTACCGACTCTGGCGTAGTGATGCTCCTTTCTGCAACTTAGAATCTGATATCGATAATAACCATTTTTTACTTAGGTATATGGTGTAGTTAAATGGGATGTATTACTGGTACTTAGTATCTAAAAAAAATCTATTTAATAAAAAAAAGTCTAAAATCATTTATTCAATAGTATCACTTGTCTTAAAACTAGGTGATCTACTCCTGTTCCTTCTTCCTGTTCGCGAACAATATCGTAATGAACCAGCACTTGGTTTGAGGCCTAGCTTTCTTTTAGGTAATCCTCCTTAAATCTACGTAGTCAAGCTCCAGCGGGGAGCCAGTCGAACCAATGTGAGGCTCGTCAAAGTAAAATTCAAACAAACAACTTGTCTCCGTTTCCGATGCATGCCCTGGGCATGTATCGGACGGATCATGATCCCTATCGTGAACAACACCATAGAAGCATCATCAAAGTTAAGGAAAATACGCTTATCCTCTTAACTAGCTAGTATCCTGATAGATGATGACGTGCTTGCACCTGTCTCGTACGCAAGTATAATGCATTCTGTGTTCTGCAAAAGTGGAAATCAAGTATATGGATATGAATTGAATGATTTGATCTAAGAAAATGTACCTATGTCTAGCCGATTTCTCAAAAGGGGGCCAATAGCTCGTGCGTGATCTTGAAAAAAAAAATGCAGCGAATATTAAAGGTTTCACTACATATTTCAGTAAAACACAGGTGTAAATTTTGATAAGATCATGGAAACTAAAACAAATTAGATAGTTGAGCACCAATTTATTACTGCGGGCGGTGTTAAGTGTACAAATTAGACAGCATCATCGATGTATAAAATGTCCGCGTACAAAACGCGTCACAGCACTAGTGAGTTGAGGCAGCGAGTAGGTAGATGACGACGGCGCTCCGCGCTCCGCTCCGCCCTCGCATGCTGCCAGTCGGTGCATGAGCGTCGAACGGGCTGCCCGTCAACGCCGAGCGCGGCAACATGTCGCGTCTCACCGCGTTATTCGCACTAGTTGCTTTTGTTTCGGTATCTGAAGCAGCAACACATCATGTCAACCGTGGTATTTGTAAACTGGACTATTGTGACTGTACGGATGCCATAAACCCTGCCTGGACCACCATAAACTGCACGTTGCCACGAGACACGGTATGTTAAGTCATTTTATAACACAAAATATTACAAATAATCAAGGTGTATGATATCTTTTGTTTAATAAATATAGGTACCTATACGTATTCTATCACACTGTCTAAATTAACACGTGGCTCCCGATCGGATCTTCCTGAGTAAGAATTAGGTTCGAGTAGGTAGCATCAATTAAAAACATATTTTCTTTATTTTATAATTCAAAGCGCATCATACCATGTTTGTTTTCGTCCGATTTCAGAAGCTATAGGAGGGCTTTGTGTTACTCTGTGCGATGTGAGTAATTTGTTATCTGTTCCCACGTAGTCAGTAAGCTGCCGATCAGACTTTGACAAAAGATGTGTCGAATGATGCGGTTTCATGGTAGTTCATACCTACCAGGGGCCTTATTGTGGGGCCTTAACTCAACTGGAAATGGACATCGGCTTCATTTTGACATTTAAAACCTAGCCTGGACTTCAATTGTCATTTTCGTATTGTGTGATTGGTTGAGCTCTATTGGGATGACAACTGGGAATGGATTTCAAGTTAGACAATAGGGCTGCAGGTCATCTACAACACATGACGTCATATTAAGCATGTCATTAAATAAATGTTACCATTTCTTCTTAAAATGCAGTCTAAAAATACGATGCTTGTTCGTTGATGGAATCTTAAGTTTAACTTCAAACGAAACTTAGCTGTTAGCTGCTTCTACTCGTATTCATAAAGTCATGATATTAGATGTTAGTTCAGTCAAGTTGAGAAACAAGAGGCAGACAAGTCGAAGGTATCAAAGGTAACTCGTAAATAGCACGACCGAGCAAATGCCACCGCAAATCCAACTGCTTTGATTTCAATCGAAGACAGCTCTATCATTTTGTATTTTCAATCATTATGTCTAATATCACAAACTGCTGCATTTAACTCTAGCAACGCTAAAATAGGTCAATTAGTTGTTTGTTTTTATTTTAATCTAGCTATGACGTTAGGCGCCTCGTATGAATTACACGATAGGTAGGTATACGAATATAAATAATTGACATAACTTATAGTATCGAAAAAAAATAGACTAAGTGTAATCCTCATATTTTTTTATACGAATGATAACACCGTTTTCACATAACGATAACTACACAAAACGACATCGTCCAACGATGTCATGACGATATCAGCCGTTGTCACACCGCGGAGACTCGCACTAATTGTCGTCCGCCGATATCGGTATGACAATTCGGGACGATAAAGACACAATGCGTTCTGTAAAACCATATATACCATGTTTTCGTCTAATGTGAAAAAGGCCGTTGTTATTTGCTACGAATTTATTACTTAATTAGAACAAATAAAATAATAACTAATTTAGACTCGTAATACTCAAATACAGATAACCCTAAAGAATAAACTCTGTTTGAGCTTTAAATCTTGCTTCAAGGGTTTCTTTTCGAAATACCCTCTAACTCTAACTTTGCTGCCCTATCTCACAAAACTATCCTTGCTAATATCACCAATAATGGTGGGTAGGTGTTAATTATTATCTATATTTGTGTTTCTAAAAATACATATAATTGAAAGACAGAGATAATTAATTTGTCTCGAATAGGCATGATTATTACAGGTAAATAAATATCGATATAATGCTTGTCATGAATTAGGGTCGGGGCAGGGGCGGGCGCCGGCACTCGCCACTTGGTCAACAGCCGAATCTGTAGCTATACCGGTCGATCCTCGGACTATTTATATCATCTCAATACTACAATTCTGACCTATTTCTTAAATAACAATAACATTAGAACTAGCGCACAATTTCTAAATCTCGAACCCAGATAAAATCGTTAAAATTCTAACTTTGTTATTTGGCACTTGGGAAAATTCCTGCGAGGTAAAAGTTCGTGTATTGCAATGGTATTCGATTGAAGCCGGTAAATTGGCGTTCAAAGGATTGAATTGTTACTATTTTACTAGGTACATATACACCCTTATTTTTAAATTACCAAAAAAATTTTAAACATGGTCTCGGTGTCTGTTACTGATCACACCTCTGTAGTTAAAACTCAAAAAAAGAGAAAAAAAAATTATAACCTCAAAAGGAGACGAGACGAGTCAAACATGGATTTATGATAACTACTGCGGTTTTACTGACTGGGGATGATACGAGAACATAGTTCGAATGCGAGTCTATACGCGATTGTTGTCTATAGTACTTATTTGTACAGTTTTCATAAAATTTTGTTCGGTTTTGGTTGACTACAATCCTCGATAACTTTGTGATAGTTAAATAAAAAAAAGTTCTGACCATGCCATTATCATTTTCTGCATCTGCTGCAACTGTCCTTAAATTTTTTTTGGTAGTCATAAAATAGCGGTGTATATGTATATATATATATATATATACCTGATGCCTACACACTACGCCTACTGAGCGACAGGCGATAGCATTCATTTTGATGGTAGGATATTTCGTAGTAGCTATGTCAAAGCGAACGCGTTAGAACTGATGCGTAAAACAGGAAGTTAATTACACGTACAGTATGTAGTTCTTTGTTTATCAGATGTACCAACAACTCATTCAAAAGCTGCTCAGGCACAATTAATTATTTATTTTCCCATATACCATTGAACACTTAGAACATACCCATTAGTTAGTGCATAAAATCGAGATACAGCCAACCATCATCACATGAATTGGGAACAGAGGTTCTTAGCTTGTTAGATATACTCAAACGTGTTTAAGTGAAGTAGGGTATTGCCATTTTGAATTTGTATATTTCATTTAATTTGGTAAGTTCTAGGTAGATTATTAAAAATGTGATACCCAGCGTCATGATAACGCCTTTGGTTGTATAAATCGAATAATTATCAAAAATATTAAAGTGAATCCAAACCGTTACCAGCACAGTAAAATAACAAAATCGTCCGATTCGGAAAAAAAAATAATCAGTTAAGCCGGTCCCTCTCTAGCACACATCGAGAACGCATCGGGTAAAGCCGGCGGGAGCAACGGACAAACCATAAAAAAACGTAATGAGAGATCGTTTCCTGCGACGCACGAGGTCTTCACCATACGCGTCCATTAATTTTTAGGTAGAGTTGGCATTTCAATATATTCAATAACTTTTGATCCGTGTTTGTCTATCTAGTCTAATTAAGTTTACACTAATATTACATATTACACAAAATATTGTAGCTTGTTTTAGTGTCTGCCTAATCCTTGAAAAAACCACATCGTCTCGAGAGAAACGGACCAAGTGAGAGATTGGTTTCTTTCGTAGTAACTGTAATTGATTTGATGCTAAGAATATTTACCGAATTTAAAAAGTAATAACCCGTAGGAGAGGGACGGTTGGAGAGAGTTGGGGGAGACCTTTGCCCAGCTGTGGGACAACATAGGTTAAAAAAAAAAGTAATAACCCTCATGGGGAGACCTCTGCGGCACGGTAAAATCATTTTTGGTACATGCTGTTTGCATTCTATACCGGACGGGTCATAAGCCATCGTCGCCTATAAGAATACTTACTAGCTTCCTTAATTAACTAACAACTTGAATTAAAAGCACAGTATTTGATTATGTTGATATTAATAATTATGTTATATTACGAGCCCCAATGCAAAATAGTTCGTCTAGTGTGAAATTTTCTGTGTGAGATTTTTTCTAACTTCATTATTTTGTATATCTATATAAAATATTAAGCTGTTCTACTATCACATGTCGCGTTACTTATGCCATTTTTTAATTATGAACCAATAATCTATTTTAGCTTTTTAAATTTATACATATCCTGTTTTAAATTCGAAGAAGTTATAAGCAAAATAGTTCGTCTAATTGTTAATCGATGCAAAAGAATTCGTCTATCGGTGAGTTAAATAAGATTATTCCTTCTTTGTACAATTATGTTGCATAATTTAAATTTGTAAAAGTAATTCTGTGTCATTAGTCAAGTGAGACAGTATAAATCTGAAAATTTCAGCTTTTTTCATTAGTTTTTAAATAACAATGGGTCGTGGCAAACCCTTGTGTGAAAAGCTTCGAAAGTGAATAGTTTGTGGGGTCGATGCTGGCAAATCAAGTTACCAAATATCTAAAGACTTGATACTTCCCAGGTCTACAGTTCAATCTATCATTCAGGGGGCTTAGCATGAGCTTATAAAAAACCTGTCAGGTTTCAGGCCGTTGATTGGCAATTGAACTGTATTGCACTGGCTATTGTCCATGCTCGGCATACACGCTACTTTGGCAAAATTTTAGTCAGATCTAGCCAAATCCAATATTTTATGCTACATCTAGCCAAATCCAATCTATCTCCGTTCCTTCTTCGTTCAAAAACGCCAAAAATATTTTCCGGAAACTTAGCGGGTTTTTTTCATGGTGTGATTTGTGAAATATCTTGAAATATGTATTTTTATTTAACATAATTAGGTATATAATATAGCAACTAAAGACACGAATAATCTAACAATTACCGTTAAATAGTATTTACATAAAAAGTTTTTTGAAATTCAACTTTATGTTATGAACGGTACTGAATTTCCGGACGAAAATTTCAGAATGAGAATGCTTGAAACATCGAAACAAAAGTATCGATACTCATGAGTAGTATCGCAGCAAAGGTAATCGATCCGGTATCGTACTTGCATCAATGTATACTCAGGTATAGAGTACTTTTTTTTTAATAGAAAACGGTAATAATATTTGGTGTCATTTAAACGGTAGGTTATGAACTTTAAATAATAATTTAATTACTCCCAGTATTTACGATTTGTTTTTCCTAGATTTATTATTTATTCATGTATTTTCATGTTTTCTTACTAGCCTGAGCAAAGCAATTAACTTTTAGCCCGACTGAAAAGTATCGATTCTTACTCAGTATCGTATTTTAAAAGAATCGACTCCTAAATTACTTGGTACTCAGACAAAAATCGTAACCAACGCGTCGAGTATACTCAGAGGTATCGAATCGATATCGATACTTTTTTCGGATCCCTCCCTAGAAAAGCTTTGTTTGTTGTCATTTTTTAGTCAAAACCTACATAATCTGTGGTCAAAACATAAACTGCATTTTAGCCGGCAAAATGTTTATTTACAATTTGCTCTTGTTTCACAAATATTACTTTGAGGTGATCTTTGATAATTTAAGTACCGCGACTAGATTCGTTCGTCTGTTGCAATTATTCATCCTATTATCACGGCGAGCTGAAACAAAACTTTGGAAAATCTTATAAAAACGAAGACATGCCTAGAAAATGTGGCAAATGTAAAACCGGGATCGTAGTGTGATGTGAAGTGACTGCCTAGCTAGACTATGTAAACTCGGATGAGGCAAACTCTTCTGTGGTACGCTTTATGGATCAAGCATCTAGCAGTACTACCTACTACCATGAAGAAGATCAATGTAGTAAAATGCAAGTGTACCATCTAAAACTTCTGAAGACTCATGGGGAGCGTGATTCAGAATAACCGAAATGTTGTCTTCACATAATGTACGTTCCTACTACCACCTATAGGAAACAGAGGAGATGCTAGCAAATAAAGAATGCAAGTTGAACAATGTTGCAGGAAGTGATGTGTAAACTCCCTCAATGGTTTTGTGTGTAATTTCATCCTAATAAATACCTAATTTAGAAATTTGTTTATACTTTTTTAACACCTACTTACTATCATTTAACAAATGTGTTGTTATGGGTAAGTGCTCAGACATTCAATAGCTAGCGCTACTACAGTAACTGTTCTTGTTCTTCTATTATAATCAATACTACAGCTAGCTAGGTAATAGTTATGTTGAGATAATGGCTGATACAGGAGAATGGAAGAAGAACAAATGTTGTGCTGACCCCACATAATGTGGGGCAAAATCAGGAAGATGGTGACAGCTGCAGCTAGCTAGGTAAATAAATACAATGTCCCAGGCACTACAACATTTTTTTTATGACAATTGGCATCCCGTTGAGTGTAACCCACAGGCAGGTGTAGGCATAGGCTGCCTCCTGGCGCTGTATGAATCATCTAGGATAGATGTAAAGGCAGAGTTTTAGATAAATAAAGTTTTGTTGTTGAACATTGTAATAAATTAAAAGTTATACTTATACAACCTATGCACACCATCACCGATGGTTATCTGAAGCTTTATGCACCTCAAGAGTAAGTAAGTAGACTATCTATGTAGGTGTTTCCTATGTATAATATGTATGTATTCACAAACAAAAAGTATATATGTAGTATATCAGTTAGCTAGTTCCCATAGCTTTGCTTAGTTTGGGGAGATAATGCTATGTGAAATGTCCAGCATTATTTATTTATTTATTTGTTAACAAAATCCACAGCTCTTATGATTCATTTACAAACTTAAAGATTTAACCTACAGCCAATAATGGATTTATATTATTTTTAACCAGCTAACCGACAATGAAATGACAAAAGTTGAAAGTTTGAATACATGTGTGTGTGATTGTGTGTGGAAATATTTTATTTATTTGTACTATGGAAACCAGATAACGATACACTACTTATATACTTTTTTGTTTGTAAATACATATTATACCTACATAGAAACACCCAGACCCTGAGATAAACAGTTGCAGATTATACAAAAATGTATCCCACGGCGGGATCGAACCCGCAACCTTCTGCATCCCAAGAGGGCTTCACTCACTGGGCCACAGAGGTTGTCATTGTACCTAAATGTTCTTCAGTGTTTCCTTGCACCTCAGTAATATGCTTTTTAAAGTTAGACAGAAAACTTTATATTATAGTTAGTCTAGTTGGACAGAAATAGCTCTGAAATGCTCTGGCTGCAGCTCTGGAATGTTCCGGCTCCTCTCTGGTCTTCTTCAACCCACAAGTAAAAATACTTACCTACTTCTGAGAAAATGCTGCTAGGAAAAATCATCATGTCATAGATTTGGATATAATCAAAACTGAGGAATCAGCTGTGTGTGTGTGTCATGTTTTGCATTGTTATTATAGTTATATTTTGTGGGTACAACAGACACAGGTGATGCCCAGTTTCTTTTGCCCACTTGCTTGTGAAGGTTTTGTGTAATTTGCACAATAATACATTAAACATGAGTTGAATATTGATGTCTGTGATTTACAAAGGTACTGACTTACCAAAGATTGTACCTATATGATGATTTGGTAGTTTGAATCGACTAATTATTCAATGGAAGAATCCAGTACTATAGCATGAATGTTTGTTTTCATATCAAATAGTAGGCAATATTTATTTTGTTTATGCACATACCTACATATTTCCTTACTTTGAATAATTGATAATAATCATTGAGTTATTGTACAATTACATTTAATTTTTATCTCAATGATAATAATTGAGTGTTGGGCTAAGAAGATGGAATAAAAATTAGTGGGGAATTAGTAAGATGGATATGTGGGTGGGCTACCTATGTAAGTTGAGGAAGGCCAAAGTGGAAATGGCTGGATTATGTGTGAGATAAAATTATAAGCATGTGAAAGGAGTGTTGAGTTCACAGTTGATAAAGCGCGCAACTTAGCGTGGGCTAATATAGAAATAAATAGAAGAGGAATTATTGCCGTCATCGGAAGTTCTAATCGCTTCAGATTCTGATAGAAATATGTAGGAAAATTCGTCACCAGATTGGGCCACTATCGAACTTACTTTTACCTACCTACTTAATAGTAAAAAGATGCCTAACACACTGTATGGTACCTAATAGCTTTTATCTACATCCAAAGCCATAGATCTTTATGTAAACTTGAGTTCTATGTCCAAAGCAAAGGAATCGCTAGCTACGAGTATTTTTGTTGAACGAAAGCCACTTTCTATAAAAGGAACTCAAACAATCCGAAATCATCACACATCGTTAATTATTGTAAATCACAGACACTGTCATTATTAAATTCTTAAAAATGTTCAAATAAACACAAAAAAATCCAAAACAATTCAATAAAAGTTACTATCTGCGCGCCATGTTTGAATTGTAGGTGAATGGCTTATTTTGACAGCTAGGGCATGCTAAAAGAATGGCTAAACAAAGTTCATGCTACCGAAAACGGTAGTCTCAAGGCATTCAAACCGTTGACTGGAAGGATTATAGCGTTCATGCTACGAAATTGCAATGCAATTCAAAAACCACATTGAAATAAGAGCTCATGCTCAGCCCCCAGCACTATAAAAAGAATAGAACGACTTCTTGTTTGAAGAAAACTGGTCGACCACGCATCACAAGTGCAGGAGAAAACAGAATTCTGAAGAAAATTATCAAAAATAATCGTCGTGCTTGAGCTGGAGAACTCACGGTGCAATGGAAGGATTCACAAAGACGTCTAAGTTGATACTTGCCAAAGAGTCTTAAAAATAATGGGTTACGGATTTTACACCGCTAAGGAGAAACCACTGTTGACTGCTGTACAAAAGAAAAAGAGGTTGAAGTTTGCTCGTGATCATTTAAATTGGACTTCCGATCAGTGGCGTAGTATCATTTGCAGTGATGAGTCCAAATTTGAAGTGACAGTCGTCGATGAAAGGAAAAAAGGGATTCGGAACAAAAATGAGGCATTTCATACTGATTGTCTCAAACGCAAAGTGAAGTTTCCGGCGTCTCATAAGATATGGGGCTACATGTCTGCACAAGGTGTTGGTGGTATGCAGTTTGTGGATGGTTCTATCAATGCTGCAAGGTATCAAAACCTTTAGGAAGAGAATTGACTGCCCTCTACAACGTCACTTTAGCATCAAGATTCCTTCGTTTATCAACAGGATGGTGCTTCCTGCCATACTGCAAGGACAACAAAGACGTGGCTACTGGCGAAAAGCATCCCTACAATCGAATGGCCATCTAACAGCCCGGACTTGTCGCCGATCAAAACCCTATGGTGGAAAATGAAAAAAGTTCGGCGTAAAAATCCATCAAGATCGAAGAGCGACTTAAAGGCTAAACTCTTGGCTATCTTGGAGTCAATTACGCCTAAGGAGTGTGCAGCGTTGGATGCAACCATGCCTCTTCGCATTAAAGCTGTCATTGAGAGCAAAGGCGACACAACTAAGTAGTAGACGAACTATTTTGCGTGAGTGACAAGGGTAGACGAATACTTTTGCGTTATGTTTTTTAGAATATTTTTGAATTTTTTTTACGTTATGTAAAGTCAAAAAGAATTTCAGTTATGTTAAAATAAACTTTAAAATGTTCCTCAAATTGTGGTTTACTTTTTACTAAACGTTCTTAATTATTTTACCAATATTTACTTTCTATATTTTACGCTTTGCACTGCTTTCCATACTAGACGAAGTATTTTGCATCGGGGCTCGTACTTAATTGGTTTTTGATTCTGTTGGAATAATACTAAGAGCAGTAATTAAAATATATGCGTTACATAATAATTAAACGTTGTTTAGAATAGTAGGTACATAAAAAAAAAATTCAACTGTTGGCTGACATTTATTATTATTTATTTGACATAATCTAAATTGTAAGTACCTACTCATAATGTGATGAATGATATTTTGTGCATGTGCTATTTATTTTACTTATATAATAATATTTCAAATACGATGTAATACATTGTTGTTGAATAAATGAATTGAATTGAATTTAATTACACCAATGGCGCTTTCATTTGACATGAAATTGTTCGTTTGCCTCGATCCAAAGCGTCCGCAGCATATACGCTCGATATATTTGGCTACTACGGTTTAAATAAAAGAGCAAAGAAACAACAATTTCTCCCTGCTCCTGATAGCTGGCTTCGTTTCATCGAATTACTCGAATTCTGTCTTGAGATTTAGTGACCATAAAGCTTAAAAATATTATTATAAACGCACATTTATAAAAAAACTGCAAAGAGTAAAAGTAGAGATTAATGATATTGTATAAGATTTTGGAGAATGTAACAGTTGTATGAAAATACGTGAAAGCACGGTAGATGAACGGCCACCACATGGGCGGCCGCTCGCTAGGAAGTCTTCGAACTGTTTTTAGTTTTAAGAAAGTTTAGAATTTAAATAAAAACATAATTGTAACAGCTAATTTGCTTTGTTTTCACAATCAACACGTTTTTTTCTATTTAAATTCACCATCATCATTCACTGCTTGTTGTTACCCACAGGTGGGCATGAGCCTCCCCGCATAAACAGTTTTTTCCCTGTAAGTAAGGAAGTTCGTATGTGTCATCGGCTAACTCTGGTGACGGAGTTTTTAGGCCACCGTAAGGCCTCCGTCATGACTTAACGACTTAAATGTATGGTCATAATATCATAAATTAACCAAAATCTACCTTTAAATTACTAACATAAAAGTCAATGATTTCTACGTGTATTTTGTAAAGCTTTGCTATGGTATTTAATATGCACAGCACATACCTACGTGTATATCAAAGTTGTCGTAATAAAGTTAAAGTCGCTGCATGTTTCAGTTTTAGCTTCATAAACAAATATTAAGCAGCGGACGCGTAACGAAAACTTGTGTAGTAGGTACTCAATGCGGAAATACCAGGGCAGTGTCGTGAATGCTTTTCAGGCGATGTATAAAATTCGTAAAAATAAATATACCTACGCCTTCGACTTCCAAGGAAAGTTTAAATTTTATACAATTATAACAATTTAGATTACTTCTATCGTCGTTTACAACAGCTAATCTAGTTAGGATGTACCTAGTAGCCATGATCGGAATTCATAGGAAATGCGCGTTTTCTGAAGTTGATAAATTATACAGTTAAATGTTATAAGATGGGAGTGGTCTAAGGAAGAACCCGCCCACCTTAAGGGTCCCAAATAAATTGGCCTACCCAAGTCAGATACGCCCCTGAAGATTTTGTTTTACATTTCAAGCGTACTATAAGAATGAGAAACTGGTAGAGCTCGGGTTCTGAAACCTGAACAGGTTCTCAGTTCTGCCCTATCTAACCTTCCAGTTTTCATTGCAAAGTTCTCGGCAGTTCTACAGATGCCAGTGCATGAACTTGCTTTAAAAATTAGGCACCAATGTCGCACTATTCTTCTAGAATCGCCTTTTCTTTCAACAATTTATTAAATAATGAAGTCGGACACTTCCAGCCATCTGCTTTTAAATATTTCTACAGGTATATTGCCTTGTTCTGGTATCCCATTATACGTATCTTGCACTGTTTTTGTTACTTTATCCAATACACAGGATGGATTTTTTAGACGGGACATTAAGGGCAGGTACCTTAACCGTTGTAGCTACAGCAATACGTTCTTAGGAGACCCTCCCTAACTTAATCCAATAACATACAAAAACATACAATAACAAAAATAAATAACATAATTCATATAATGTTTAATAATGTGGGAAAAGGGCCGGTAGATGATGAACTTAAATATTGTTTACATAAAATGGAGGCCTTAGATAGGATGTCTAGGGCTGTATGCAAAAATACACTTATTTTAAACATGACCCGTCTCAACTTTACAAATACAGTTCATTCATGCTACTTTAGTATTGAACTGAGGCGGGCTTTATTTCCAGGAATAGTCTAATATTAAATGTGAACCGCGAGCGATGCCAACGACTATTTAGTAGACTACCGGCCTCGTGCTAGCAAAAAAATCATGAAGTTTTAGTTTTACTTTGTCTATAAACAAAATAAGTAAAATAAAATATATTCTAACATGGTATGCTTTAAAATTCACGGTAGAAATTGGATAAATCATCTTCGTTGGATTATCAATGCTACTGTGCTCTGCTAACAAATTAGATAAAATGCTATCACAATATTATTGCGATGGAAATCATTATTAATATTCAAGTAGATCCATAATTTAATCAATACAGTAAATATCATAGAGGTAGAGGTCTGTGCAGTAGATCCAAACTGTTGTCAACAACGTTCTTACTTCTTTCATTGAAAACATTTTCTAAACATCGACTTGAGGTGTAATATTCTTTGTAAACGATATGATCTCTGGCTATTCACCTCTTTCATTGAGCGTCAATTAGTCAGATTTGAGTTGCGTAGCGTTAACACGTGATCAAGTTCATGCCATTAGAAACTAAACCTTATCTGTTGCGCTTAAAGTATACAATATAAAGAGACCAATTCTTCAAGATGAACACACGTTCAGAGTAAACAGCCATTTTGAATCACCGCAAATACGAGTTGACTATGATCCTAAATGCGATTAAGAACAAAATCATAAAAAATACGTATAATAAACATATGTGCCAGTATTTAAATTAAATAATTAAAGAGAAAGCTGCCAGCCTGCCACTAATATAGCGATTTAAGTGGACACCTATTGTATTCTCAAGTAAGCTTATGTATTATGTACACGCTTATGTATTACACGTATGTATTATGTATATTAATTAAAGTTACCTGTACATTATTTTACCGTATAAATATGTAGGTACTAGGTATTCGGTAAACACCGTATAAACTACTTATATACTGATTGTCAACAGATTATTATTATGACAATATGTGTTTCCTAGGCGACCTTGCATGCGTGCACAACAGTGTGACTGACTGGTTTACATCTAGTACTTAATGATGGTTTATTTACTGCCTTAGTGCTCAAAGGTTGCCCTTGTTTCGATTTTAAGGTTCCATACCTCAACAGAAAAAAGTTTTACAAACAAGAATACGGTCTGCCTGATGGAAAGAGGTGACCATAGCCATGGACGCTACACACGCGCGTTCCCGACCTTTACGATACCTCTTCATCGAACACTGGCATGGTAACCTTACTTCTTTTAGAGAAACCTGACACCAATCAAATTGAACACTTGAACAGTGTTATTTGGTTTTGTTTTTTTTTTGTAGGGCACAAGTTACTAGAGGGTCTGTTCATTATACGTGACACCGAGAACCAATTAAAATTCAAAACTTTGTTCTGAGGCCCGGTAGTAACATCTCCTGAGATGAGTCTGTGTAAACATTGTATAAAACACAACACTAATAATAAGTAGGTATTTATATTATATTTAACTAGCAAAAAATTCTTGTATCTGCACCGATCAAGAATTGAGATCACACCCATCCATTGTTCAGTTTGAATGATGTCCTATCCAAGTCAAGGAAAATAGTTATTGTTTTTACGTCTTCCGCCAGTAAATCTACACGTCTGCTTACTGTTTATGCAGTTAGTTGACTTGACTTGGCCCCAGTCTGCAAACTAAAACTAGTACCTGATGCATGCAACAAGCCAGTTGCCAGCCACTCTCAATGAAACTGGTTTCGCACGGATTAAAACCACAGCGGCCCCTATATCTAATTAAGTTTTTTTTATCAGCCCATTGGAGCCCACTGCTGGGCAAAAGCCACTCTTCTTTTCTTTTTCTTTCTATGATTAAGTTTACTTCAAATAAATGTTTAAGGTGATGTATGATCAATATTTTTGCATAATTTGAATACCAAGTATTATCAAAATCTCAAGTTTGTATCGTTGTACTATTTTCTACTACTATTTATCTTTTTATATTATATCTAGTCTAGAGATAAATAAACGTATGGAATGTCTGGTGTTTGGACCCCTTTTAATTTAAAAGATACAGTAGGTATGTATGTACTATGTGCATTAGTTAAAAGAAAACAATGCTCACAGTCAGTTTTATAATAGCTTGGCTATATTACTCGTGACACCAACAAACAAAGCCAATGGTGTGCTGACGACCTTACAGCGATAACCAGTATTGTAATAACATTCTTATTTCTTAAGTAGATTATAATAAAATGAGTGGAAGAGAACATGTTGTGTCGACCCCGCATGAGCGGAATAAAGGCAGGCAATGATGACGATGATGAATAAAGATATAATAGTAAACATTTCAAGAGTAAACGATGAATAGTTAGGTACTGCTGCAATTTTAGATTGCGATCGTGACTGATAATCAGAGAATGTCTAGCATTACGCAATCGGTTATAATGCCGTCAAAACATATCTTGGCGACTACTAATAAACCTGGCATAAAGTTATTCCAGAGTGTAAACTGTCAAAATGCATGGATATTCTTGTTTTATTCCGAGAAATAATTTTATGTCACGTTTGATGGCTACGTAAGGCTACATGAATTTAAGTAAATATAACCCATATAACTCACTTCTTCTTGTCGTGTCACAAGTTCTTTGGAACCAGCAGCGTGGTGAAACGATTTCAAGCGCGCCTCAAATAGGCTCCTTTCTTGCACTCTAATCACTAACTCACTAGAACTTGATTATTGAACTTCCTGAGACTTAGCTACTCAAAAGACGTATCTTACTTCGGATTCTTCCAATCCTACTCTTTGGAAACTTGTTCAAGATAATTAACTCGCTGTCAATGAAACCCTTGAATGGCAAACAAGAACTTGCGAACTTGCGAAACTCAAGCTGCACTGAGTCAGCAGCAAGCAAGTGCGCAATACAAGGGCAAACTTGTGAACTTTAACGCGAAAAAATATTTCACAACATGTGTTTTCTCCTTAAAATTTGAGTAGAACAGCGCGAGATACGGGCGAACTAAAATAATTCATATTAGCTTGCCTAGTAATACCCAATTGGTGTTTGAACGGGTCGACCGGGCCGGTGTCTGTCTGTTGCTGTATAAATGTGTTTATTTTTATTTCGCGTCGCGTACGTTCAAGCGGACGTGTCATTTCTTCGAGATTCTTTTGTAGTCGAAAGCATATCCTTACACTTAAGTATAATCCAATAGTATATTTAACAAATTGGGTCATTTATCTATAGTTTCATTTATCGACAATAAATGAAACTATAGTTCTTTCTGATTCATTTAACGAGTACTACAGGCCGAATACTAATTGTTGTCAACTTTTATCCTACGTTAATGATACATGACAGAAAAGGACGAAATAGCGAGATTGAGTATGGATTTTTTACTAGATTGTAGAGTTTCAGCCCTATATTAATGGGCAGATATTATCATTCTGGTATAGTTATTTATAACTAACTGACACCAAATACCTACAACTTGGATAGAATTCAAGCAAATATTGATCTTACAAATTTCGAATAAAGTAGGCACCGTGCTTTGTTCGAGCTATCTTTGGTGAGTCATTCATTATCTGTGGACTTGAACGCGAACCGATAACAACTAAGTACTACGCCAAGAGACCATCGGTAAATAGATAATAGAATTCTCTAAAATAATGGAAAGGAAACGTACCTTTGTTACGGTTTCAATGAAAACAATACATAAAAAGTGGAAAGTGTACTATCACTTTCATTTCTGTGGGGCGACTAGTTATTAATAGAAACAAGGGAATGTTCGGACTTAGCTGTGTAGGTAGGTGCTAGCACCGCTTTACTCAATTTGAGCGTAATTTAATCAACCGCCCGTATCCGCTTGTTGAACCCTCCGCTTTTTTAAGACCACCAGGATGATTATGATACATAGATTGAAAGATTACTCAGTGACACAATACCAATAACAAAGAAAATATCCATTAATTTATCAAATTTTTTTTAAAGACTCGTACGAATAACAAAACAATTACGTTTTTCATATAGGTACGAGTATAATATTTACATAACTTTTAAATAACGAAAGAACGCGGTAATGTTTTACATACCAGTTTTAGAGCAAACATAAACAACTGTGGTTTTATATTAGTAACCGTACGCTTACTAACAATTATTCTTGTGTTGCAAAGCAATTCTTGGTATAGTTTATATCAAGTTTATTAATAACGTCAGTTTTAAGAACAGATTGTTACCGTTTTTATCTTTTTTGTTCGACCGAAAGCCGAATAGGTACTGACTGACTGCATGAGTTTATTTCATTTGTTCATTCAATCAAAATCTTCACGAATCTGAAATTATCTGCAGTTGATACGATCATTGTAGTTATTCCCTAAGTATAGTATGTTTTTTTTTCGAATCACAATATATGTATGTGAGCGATTCCCTAAAATGTTATTATTTACGTTTCAGAAATTGGACATTTTTAACCGGGACCTACCAGAAACGACGATAGAGCTGTCGGTGCAGGGTTCCGATGCGGTGATGTTCGGACAGGGTGCTTTTGCTGGCGTCGTGGATATGCGTCGGATCGCCATTAACGGAACTAAACTAATCGTGTTTCGGCAATTCGCCGCCGTCAACCTGAACCTGCTTAATCTCTACTTGGACATTGAAGATTGTGGTGTCCTACGGTTCGAGAAAAACGCCTTTATGAGCCTAAAGGGTAAGTTTCCAGAATGTTTGCTTGCGCATACATAAGTGTATTTCATTATTTTTATAAAGCTGGAATCACGACCTCCTAAAATAGACTAGCTGAGTTATTTGTTAAGCTCTATCTTAGCGTTCGTTGAATTACATTTTTGTGTCTAAATAGTAATTAATTTACTTATAAAATGCGAAAGTTTTAATGTTATTTCAAAGCTCATTCTTACTAGGTTGCATAAAAAATACAGTCCATGAACATCAGATGTTTGCTGAATTTCTAATCTAAGGTTTGATAAATTAACAACTCAACACAATTCAGGGTAGGTACATCTACATCATTGATAGTTCACAAAAGTGAGCCAAACACCTCTTATGTCGGTACTCAGAGTCACTAACGTTTACCATGACCGTTGCTTAGTAACAGGTTTATATGAAAAAGAACAATTTAAGTAGCCGTTAGTGACTCTGAGTGCGGCCGTTAGTAGCATATGGTAGACCTACTCTTATTATACCTATAGTTATGGAATAATCGCGAACGGCTATAAACTATGAATCTATATTATACGAGTAATAAATCGTATTGAAAGCAGTAATGTAAAAGTCTCAGCGTCAGTTCGGTTCAAAGTAACCGGTTCGGCAGTTATGTAAGCCACTAGAGTCTCCGGATGAGGCCCATTTATCGGCTCGCTGTCCAATTCTTCAGATGGGCTACATACATTGTTTTATTTATATTCCGTGTGTATTTTGTAAGTATAATATCAATAAACAGAAAACATTTGTATTTTTGTTTGTAACGAATATTAAACTCAAAAACGACACAGCTAGTAGTCAAATATAATAAAGTAGACGTATTAGACCACCTACCTTTTCGCTATTCGCGAATTAATCATATAGATACTATAAGTACTTACTTACATACATTTAAATTATATATTTCATTATGTTCAACGATCTTTGAGCGTATTATGCGAATTGTAGTTAGGTTCTCAAATGCTTGTATTTTGAATTGAATTTCTAAGACTGCCACCAGAGAGCTGAGAGCTGCCCTGCTGATAAATAAAAAACTATTTCAGCTCAGCGTATAAGTGACATTCCTGTAGGATGGAATTTTATTAAGCTTTTTTCAGCTCAGCGTAGGTATACTCGTAATACATACAAGTATTTACGATAGTATTTTATTAATTGCATGCATCATCAATCATCATGCTCTAGTAATGTACCTATAAAAACAATTAATTACGTTTTTTAAAAACTAACAAGAAAACCGACTTCAATGTGACTTACTACGCGGTGTTTCTCAGGTTGTGTAGTGAGGAAGAGGTTTTGTGAGTTATACGGGAAAACTATCAATCCCTCGGGCATAAAATTTATATGCGACAATTTCGGGAAAATATCATTTCAAACAAAAAAATAATTTTAGAAATCGGTCCATAATTGATGGAGATATCGGTGAACATACAAAAAAAATCATACATACAGCCGATCATAGAACCTTCCCATTTTTTTGAAGACGGTTAAAAAATAAACAAAATAGGACCACGACACTCCATCCCCGGATTGCTGTTGGTAGACATCTCCCAGATCTTCAGGCCTTCAAGATCCTTGGGCTTGCACCTCCATCGCTTTTAAATACTAGTAGTTCTGTAAGTAGACCTCGCTAACTAAATTGAAATTTAGGTGCTTTGTATTTTCCAATAGGATTGATAGGACCTATGCGTATGTATACTTTTAAGCAAAAAAGGGGGATAATTTATAGTGATAACTCGCGTTCATTTGGCCCTAGGGGTTCGTTTCGTAAAGGCGGAGAGGATTACGTAGTGTGATTGGTATAGGTACGTATAAATTTTAGGAAAAACGTCCTTTTATAACGCTAAAACGAACTTTCCGTTGCTTTCGCCCTTTCCACCTCTTTTTGAATTTTTTTTCATAACATCTAGTGTAGAATGAATTCCTTTTTAATTTGATTCGAAACTTAGGCGATTTGATAGTAGATTTGATTTAAATCCGTCAGTAAATAATGCTACCTACTTACAGCAAACTTATCCCCTTTTCCTTTTTTGATCGATTGGTCGATTAAGATTTTTGATTGGAGCGAAAATAAGGGGGAATCAAAAATCGCAATCGACAATTTTTTTTAATAAATCAAGGAACATGTGTGCCAAATTTCGTCAAAATTGGTTGAAAAATGCGACCTGTAGGTGTAATCGCCTGTCGGACAGAAGGACAAAAGCATTTTTGGCCAATCTCGAAACTGATACGCTTAGCTCGCTCTGTCAATTAAGTACCTTTTAATCAATCAAGTATCTTTCAATGAGCTAAATTATAACTGGCTCTCATCAAAGAGCAAGAGATCTCATCGATAGCTGTAGTGAATTAGCAGCAGTTGTAGTTTTACTTTGTTATAGAACTATTCTTAAACTGAGAAAGTGCTCGCTAAGCTTTAGATACATGTTAGAATGCCTTTTGAAGCTCTGTGAGCTCAGAAGTAAAACCCATTAGCCGATATCTATTGTGCGACCCGCATTGAATAATTGCATTAGTAAATTGATAGGTTCGCATTGTTTGGTTAGCGAGAACATGCTTTTGTTATGTATGACGTCATTTAGCCGCAAAGCAAAAGTAGGTACCCACTAACTTATCTATCGATATACTCGTAGTACTTAATGTCTAAAGGCTTTCTTCTTGATTCACGAAACCTCCACGCCATGTACTGTTGCCTAATCATCTGTTCTTTCATTTGATCCTATGGCTAAATTACGAGCGAGTTATGTGTACGCTAAATCTTTGATTTTGTTTCGTATTAAAGGCTTGCATTGCATATGAACAATCAAAACAGTTTTTTTTTTATTATGATTGAAGTAATACGACTATGGGCGCCGTTGGGTGCAGGCTGCACAAGATCGATCGCTGTGGAAATCTATGGGGGAGGCCTATGTTCAGCAGTGGACACTAGATGGCTGAGATGATGATGATGAATACGACTATGAAGTTATGTTAAATCTACCTATAATTTCTAACGGAATCCAAACCGCGACCGCTACGACGTCACCGCGAATAAAGATATTAAGATATTTTTTTATTTACACGTTGTAGGATTGATTACATTAAAACAAGTTCCCAAATAATAGCACTAAATAATAGAACACAAAACGAGTAATATCAAACGCTTAGTAATATGTTTTATTATAACTATTATAGTAATATGAAGATACTTTTAATAACAAATGCAAATACTTTAAGTCATGAAATAAAACAAATAAGTATGACCAATAAAATGTATTAAATTCTTTTAGCATTTCTGCAACTGTTATAGACTAACTACATTGATGTCAACAGTCTTAACATATTTCAAGTCGCAACATGTGTAACGAAGCTGTATAGCACTGAGAAGTATGATGACGCACTGAAACCATAATCGAGCTCAAAAAAAAACAAAGAAAAACTCACAGAAGTAGCTTCTTTTTACATACAATTTAATAATTGCATGGTGAAGAATAGAATATTTTTTAGGATCTATAAATTCAGCCCGGTTGCACCCACTGCTGATTATAGGATACAAAACATCAATTTATTTCGCAGACAAATACACTTAAATAATCTTATAAATTTTGTTTTTGGAAAGATGTTCTTTAATTTAGCTTTGGGACATTTTTCCATTCTCTAGATTATACAGTATACATACACAACTATTTACGAGTAGTAATTGACAATGTAGGTGAGAACATAATACATTTTCTTATAATAAGGAGTGTTGTCATTAATCCTAAACGTGGAGCCTATCGCAGAGTCCATTGCATGTGTCGCGTCAGCGGTCACCGACACAACGACGCGCCGGCGGTTATGCAGGAAGCATCATCACTTCTCGAAATACGTTTGCCTAAGAACTTAGCTTGTCTGCTGAACAATCTTTGTAAGGCTTGGAAAGAAATGAATCTTGAATGTTTTAAAAACCGTGTTGACCAAGTTTACCTTCATAAGAAGAATATGCGTACAGATTTTTCGAGTTACAAGAACATTACACACTAGATACTAGTGCCAAAGTTTTATAGTCCTTATACGAAAACAAACGGATATAAAAGATTTGTTTCGAACAGATTCAAATAATTCACTTAGCGATTGATGCCAGTTACATTAAGTTTTACGTGAAAAGGTGCAGCCGCGTCGTATTCTAAAACCTGGTGACTAACTCTAGACTATTTCTGAGTCCCCAGATACATTACAAGTGTACACACGTTACTTAAGCTTGTGTGCGTGCTATGTTAATGGTAGTACTGTTCGGTGAGACTGTATACTCGTAATTATGTTACCAGCATGACGGTCTTCGAGTTATTACCAAATTAAATACATTGTGTTGAACCGCAAATAGCAAACATAAGACAACAGAATAACTTGATTTGAATAAATAAGTATCAAATTATAGCTACTTAAAATCTGGGAATCGCAATGGTTTCTTAAAACGCCATTTGACTATTATAATATTGTTCAATCAAACAGTCAACTCAACTCCATTGGCTAGCTGAGATATATTATTATAATGTGATTCCCAAAGTATCTAAATCCAATTAAACGCTTTATGAACTAGCTAACAGGTGTATGCAGGTTTCAGAACCTGTTCATCCTTGTTGATATGCAAGGAAAATGCCAATAATATCGTAGATATCCGCGTCTTGGCCATTATTATCCGTTATTTTCTTTTCACATATAGTGAATTAAATGACTTATTTTGAATGTAGGTAGTAGACAGTAGTTAGGAGTGTCCGAACGCGTTTTAGCATCTATAAATACACGAGTGTCTCGACTTGGCATTTGAGCTACACAGGATAATGACTCATGGCAACAAGGGAGAGACCAATTCATAAGTTTTGATTCGGCGGGCGACGTAGACGATATTGAGCACCCTCAGCATTATCTTAGAAAGCGTATATTTGCGTCCATTCTATTTTTTTAAAGCTTAAGTAAAATATACTTAAACCCATCTTATTGTGCTGTGTCGTGGTTTCAGGTCCTTTATCGGTGACAATACGGAACTGCGATACAATTTCAATCGAAGGAATTGCCTTTTCATGGCTTCTAAATATGGATGTGGCGAACGTGAGAGAGATGTCTTTGGGCGAAGGATCCTTTAGTCTAGAGCCTACCGCTGCTAACGTGGGGGAACATGGACCAGGCATGTCGGTCTGTATTCACAATTTATTTCAATATTCTTGCGCGAGCGATAATAAGCATTGCTGCTGAAGCGAATAATTGTATTGTAATATAGCGACATGTATTTTTTTCTGACATGAAAATTTTTTCTATGTATTTACTTTCTAGATTGAGCTGAAGAACACAACCATCCCAGAATTTGCAAAGTCAACATTTGGGTCATCGCTGGCAAAACTCCTTATGATTGGCGTAGACATCCACGCGATTCGAACAGGGGCATTCTCTGCAAATACTTACAACGTTGTGATGGCGATCAATTGCTCTATTCACCTAATAGAAGAAGAGGCTTTTTCACAAAACTCACTAATTAACTATTTGAACTTCGACGGGTGCAAGATTCAGCAAATTGAATCAAAAGCTTTGCGATCAGCAATAGCTAACATCAACATAAGTAGAACTAGGTAAAAAAAAATTGTACTTATATGTTATTTCGGTTTTTTGGTTTGGATTTGAGACTAAAATATAATTTTATTGTTTTCAGATTTGACAATGTCCAGAGTGGCGCGATAAATACAACTGTAGCTTCGGTAGTAATCTTGGACAGCGAATTCCATAAGTTTATGGAAAAAGGATTTGAATTGACTTCTTGGAACAAACTACAAATGGAAAGAAACTCATTTGACGAACTTCCTCCGAACGCTATCGCGGCTCCGGGAGCATCAATTCACGAGCTCGTTTTCAACGACAACGAAATTGAAACAATGCACCCAGAAAGTCTCGCCTTTATTGGTAAAGCTGCAGCGACTCGAAATGTGCAATATGCCAATAATTACTACGGCCAATCGTGCCACTGTAACATCAGCCAATGGTTGGCCAGAGCACTTGGAGAGGAATCTGGTGAAGGATACGAAGCACAAAGCTACTGCACAGTTAATGAGTTTTTTGCCAGATGCTTTAATGTCCCAGAACAGAACATGTTATTCAAAAAGTTTATCGATCAAGTTTGTTCAGAAAGTCCCGAAATTAAATGCGAACAATTTAAGGCTAAAACAGAAGCTGGAGTAATTGAAATAAAAAACCCAAGATTTCCACATAAGAATATGACTTCCGACACTTTGTCAGACCGTAACAAAAAAGTTATAGGCATAGTCATCGTTTCTTGTCTGGGATGTGTAATCATCGCTTTGTTGATCAGTTTGATTAGATGGATGAGACGCCGGGGATACTGTGTCAACATTAAGAATCTTTTAATATCTTCGAATTCATGTGGATCTGTATGTGGTCGCCTGTGCGTCTGCGGGACGACCTTAGGCTTAGACAATGCACGATCTATTTCTCAAATATCAGTAAATGAATATTCAGAGCGGCATCGCCTTAACGAATCTCGAGCTCAAGATCTAGTCCAAGAATCTAGTTTTCAGGAGCAAGGAACAGTGCTCACTACAGACAAATTTACCCAGACATTACCAGAAGAGCTTACCAAAGAACTATTGGATAATTTAAAAGAGAAACTTGATAGCCCTGACGAATATATCGAAGCGCGAGAAGCAATCGAACATTTATACGAACTTACCAAGATGACTGAAGAGGCACCACAAATAACAGCATTGACGCCAAATAACGTTGAAAATATTTACGAATTACCATTTCAAAACACAACTGCGAGAGTCGGGCGCAACAACAAAAAAATGGTGAGTGTTGGAACGAAAGTACCATCACTGGAACAGCTTTTGCCGTTGTCTCCTTACTACAGAGAAACTGCATTAGCACACGGTTACTTCGAACCTAAAGATTTAGCCGTTCATCTTTATGCAGAAATTGCAAACAGCGATAAAGAGAAGAGGACATTATTGGGAGCTATTCCAGACGTGATTGCAGAGCAAGCCGTTCCTCGCGGACCGTACTTGCGCGCTGTTTTACAGAATAGTGTCACGCCTTTCAACAGCCCAACCAAATCTGTAGCTAGTGCAGTTAGCAGCCCACGCTCGACGTCTACTATGAAATCGAACTCGTCAAATTGCTCTTCTAAAATGATTAACCGACCGCTGCCTGAAAAACCATCCCTGGACCCTGGTGAGGGTACGTCGTATAGCCATGGATGAGATTTAGGCTCTGTACCTACGTCTGTTGCGGATACCAGCCGCAATTTAACGTCTGTGCGTTTTGCTTGATAGTTTATTTGCTGTGATATTAATTTCGACTATAATGTTATTTAAATGATTATAATGTTCGTCAAAAGTGATTAAAAAGTCGTTGACATTAATTTTTAGTTTTAAGACATCAGTTGTAAATATGTTATGTCTTTTACAGCGCTTTTACGTCCCTATAGTTTTTATTGTTTTATTAGGCTTTGATAAAAACCGCGTTTTAATGTAACGTTAGGAAAGATTATAAAAACAAACAAAATTTGTCTAAGTATTTGTAATCTTTCACAACAAAATACGATGTATGTACTAATTATAAACTTTATATGTAGCCAACCAAATAGCTTTTTATGTAATACCTAACAATTTTTTTTTTATATAAATACTTTAAAGTTCTCTATTTTCATGTGATAATAACACAAATGATATGTAATTAATTATAAATTTAATAAATTAATTAAACATACATGATTATAAACTGTACATACAAGTACCTAAAACATGTATTATTGTTCGAGCGAGTGAAGATTTTCTTTCGAAGCAAATTGTTTGTTGGTTTGTATGGATAATATGCAAAACTCTCTAAACGTAAAGATTTGCATGAAAGTTGATAAGTCAAAAGATTGATCCTTGAATTTTACAAAAACTTTATTGTACTAAATCGATCAATGGGCTCCGTTTTAAGATAATGGAGTTGCAAAGGGGGTCTTTCTATATACATTTACAAAGCGAGGTATCCTAAAAGCAAGTTGTGTATACATTCCAAAACAGCTTAGTTTTTCAATAATACTTTTAACGTAAGCGCTCTTATTTTCGTAGTTCAAGTTATACTGCTAGATCACTTGTTAGATCGCATTACAGTTGCTATTTGCAAAATATTGTGGTTATTTCTCTAATATATTTTCATGATATGAGTAGTACAAAGTAATTGAACGTAATATAAGATCCATGTTGAATGCAAGAAAGTAGAAAAATATGATCTACAAAGCGCCGGCCAATGATGTCTTCAGAGCCGGTGCTGAATTCGTGATAGGTGAATTTTGTCAGTTGCGCTATATGTATCAAATAGCATCATATACATGTATTTCCCGTCGGTACAGATCTCGTATTAGTTTATCGGACATTCTTAGTAGGTTCATAGAATTATTTAGGACACCAAAATCACGAGATCTGAGTTAGCGGCTTAAGTGACTTACATTCGATCTATATGTTGCAAGAAAAGGCTACCTATCGATCTGACGAAAAACCCAAAACAAAATTTTAAAATCCAGAAAACGTTTGATCTATTTTTGATTAACTTTTTTTTCGTAATACAGAAGTACTAATTCCATACACATTTTAAACTTTCGCGACTCGAAGACATTTTAAATTTTATAACGAGAACACGACCGTGGTCTCGTGACCACGGTAGCTGTAACGCTACTGAAACGTCGAGGTAAATAAACAAATGTTATACCTACGCGATTAAGTCCCGTTATAAAATTTAAAATGTACTAATTCCATAATTCAAAATCCAGATTTTTGTTTGGTGATTCTCATCTCAAACTGCCAAACGCGCCTAAACAAATTTTAATTTCAAAAATATAATCTGGATTTCGAAATTCTATCGAACGTTTTATGGATTTCAAAATTCGGAGTTCCAATTTTCGAAATAAAAAAAAAAAATAAAAAAAAAAAATAAATAATGCTGGACTTTTCACACAGCATCATCTAGCCCCAAGGTAAGCAGAGCTTGTGTTATGGGTACTAAGATGACTGATATACTACTTATATACTTTTTGTTTGTAAATACATACATATTATACATAGAAACACCCAGACCCGAGACAAATATTTGTAGATCATACAAACATTGGTCCCGCCGCGGGGATCGAACCCGCAACCTTTTGCGTCGCAGGCGGGCCTTCGCCCACTGCGCTACAGAGGTCGTCAAAAATATCAATAGGATATCGTTTTTACATTTCAAGTTCTATGATAGTTGTCTTAAAAGTTGAACAAGTTGTAAGTAAAGCATCCTGTAGGGCAGGTATTTTCTACAAGACGTTAATTAGGAGTTTTGTGTCGTTCTAAACAAATAAGCTTTATTCATTGGTGTTATATTCAATAGATCAACTATTTTTGATGCTCTTGTTGCGCCTATTTGGTTTTTAACTCTTCAGTGAAAGTAAGCCACTTTTTTCCAAAGGTGAGCACATGAGCGGCATTTTATGACGTATAATTGAACCTAGTGTCGTTTGTGGTTTATTTAAATGCATATGTAGTGGAAATAGATTAAGTTCTACCAATTAGTTTCTTAGGTAACCTATTATTGCCATACTTAAATTTAAGTTGTTTTCGTTCACCTTACGATTGTGCACACCATGATTTTATACAAAATTTGAGCGAAGTAATTTCAAAACTCCAAACTATTTGAGGAATATCATATTACTTGTCATATCAATCAACGCAATGCAAATACCATGCGTACTACGAGTATGTAATAACATAGAACGCATGATATGTTAGTGAAAATAATATTGGTGATCTACTATTCCGAAATCTGTTTACTATTGAGTCGTGTAATCATTCAATAACCAAAGAATTTACTCAAATACCTTTATTCTATGCATGATCTGTATCCATTAGGCATGTGAATACTCTTGCTCAAATTAATTCATTTCTCAGTTACACAATTGAGTAAGTAACATCCAGTACTTGTTGTAAATTAACCGTCCTGCATGCATTATAAGTATTTAACTTCTTTTTAAAAGACTGCAAAGACATTAAGCCGTCGGTTTTCTTGGCCACGTAAGTGACGATAAAAATAAATATTTGTATATTTTTTTTAGTTATTACGAAATGTGACCAATCTTATCACTTAGATATACGTAACAAATGTTCAATGATATGACGAGTAGTAGATAGTTGGATACTGCTAAATTATATGCTTAGGCACAATTATTATACTTAGTCAAGGGAGAAAAAAACGTGTATAGATTTAGGCAAAAAAAATACAGAAATATGTATTTTTTTACATATATTTTTTACGCTCTCTTATCGTCTTACCTACTCATAAAAATATGACTTTAGTTAAAAAATACTTACAATTAAAAGAAGAAGAAAATTCAGGGCATTTTTATAAGTAGGTACGGTTAAGCGAGGACTTTATGAGTCACTATAATTATGTTAATAAAAGAACTATTAATTATAATTTTGTGAGATTGATGTTTAATAAATTATTAAATTCCATTTGTATAAAGATGTTATTTAGAAAATAAATGTTGAATGTGAACCCTTTTTTTTAATTAAAACATTTAATCATTAGTAAATTATTACCGGTCTGTTAATAAGGTGGTATCAGGCAGTTAAATTTTTGTTCATTTTTGCTTTTCATTCGACAGGAAATATCTAAACACAAAATGAAAGAATAATTAAGCATTCAAGAGAACTCATTGACTTAACTTGATGACCTCTGTGGCGCAGTGGGTCAAAGCCCGCTTAGGACGCAGAATTTCTATGTATATATTTACAAACAAAAATTATATAAGTAGTATATAAGTTATCTGGTTCCCATAGTACAAGGTTTGCTTAGTTTGGGGCTAGATGATGCTGTGTGAAATGTAAAGCATTATTTATTAACTTAAGGACTTACACCCAGCATACATACATTGCAAGCAATCGAGGCGAATAAGGGTAAGTTACAGAAAGACACTTTCGTATCGAAAGTTCACGTGACGTAGTAAATTTAGCTCACAGCGATATTCGAGCGCGTCGTCGACAAATCCAAGAAAGTCAATTAGATAGAAGTTAGAACATCAACACAGCCTTTCAGCTACAATTCAAAGCTAGTTCAATGTGCTTTACGTTTGGAAGCTAAGTCGATTAGTCGAGTGCTATCATTAGTCACTAATGCAAGCTACTTCCATCGAGCTGAAGCCAATATGTGAGTCGGACACAAAACCCCTAGCATCAATACAAGTCAAATTTGATCATTTGCTTCACAAAGTGAATCTACTCTGTCCTACTTAGGGTAATAAACATATACGTATCGTGCCTATGTATTGTACAAAGGCGGAAAGGATCATGTGACAACAAGATGAGCAAAGGTACACTCATGATCACAGAATTAGGGTACTAGCTTAATAAAATAAATTGTGTTTAATAGACAATTTTAATACCCTTTAAATGAAAGTAATAAAATGTATGTGTCACTACATTTTATTTACTAAAAGTTACATAAAGAAAAAAAACTGCTCATCTCGACATAAAACAAAAACAGGAAACATGTAATTTTTTAACAACATTGCTTAATTTATTGAATTTTCATATTTTATATTGCCTCCTCGTGCTTCCATTATTGCGTTTACGTGGTTTGGCACCCTGTACACCAAGTTCCTTATACGGTTTTGGGGGATATTCTCCCATTCCTCTGTGAGAGCAATTTTGAGCTCACGAAGCGTGATTAGGGGAGGGTTTCGTTATTTAACGCATCTCCCTAGCTCGTCCCAAGCATGCTCGATCGGATTGATATCCGGGCTGCGTGCTGGCCACTCCATACGAGTAATGTTCATCTCTTGAAGGTAGTCACTCACAATCCAACTGGTATGAGATCGGGCATTGTCATGCATAAAACTAGCATCCTCACCCAAATTGAACATAAATGGCCCAGCGTGTTCATTAAGGTTTTCTTCCACATATCTTACGCTAGTTAAAGAGCCGTTTTCTATGAAAACCAGCTCTGTGCGACTCTCAGATGAAATTCGGGCCCACACAAGTACATACCCACAACCGTAGGCTACTTTTTCTTCGATGCATGCTTGCTTGAACCTTCACTTTGGTGTCCTATAAGCTCTGTGTCTTCCATCGTGCTTGTAGAGTATAAATTTTGATTCGTTGGAGAACATAACTCTTGACCAATCTTAAATAGTCCAATTGAAGTGGTTTTGGGCAAATCTTAGTCTTGAAGAATGATGCCTACGTTCCAGTTTAGGGCCATTTGCAGGTCTAAGGGGTTTCAAATTAGCTTCAGCAAGTTGTCGTCTTACTGTCCATGCGCTTGGGTTGGTCTTCCAAAGTGTCAAAATTGATTTGTAAGTTCAGTTCCTGTGAGAAAGCGATTACGAAGCATCGTGTCCACCAAGTATCGATCTTCTCGTGCTGCGGTACACCTGGTTCTGCCTGTTCCTGGTCTGCGTAGGTTAGAGCCAGTCTCCTCGTAACGTCGGAGAACTCTTTTTACTGTTGACAGCGACACACCGACAGCCCTAGCTGTATCGCGCTAACTCCGGCCGGTTTCCAGCATTGTGAGAATTCTGGTGCATTTTTCAGATGTAAACGACATTATTACAGCTTGAATAATAAATATTGAACACTATCAATATGGTTTATATACCCACTTAAATGAGAGATTAGAAACACAAGCAAAATCAAATGCAGTAATTTTGTAATTCCATCTTTGAAAGTTTCCATTTTTTTAATTTGATTTTTTTATGACTTAACTTTACAATAACTAGGAAGTTTTAATAACTTAATTTAAGTAATATTTAATTGTCTATTTAACACGATTTATTTTATTAAGCTAGCATTCTTAGTTTTCTAGATTTATGCGTGTCTTTGACTGACCCTAATTCTGTGATCATGACTGTATTTTAGTCAACTATACTATACTCAAATATATATGGAATTGAAAATAAATTGTTTGCGAAAAGGTGAAGGAGGAAAGAGTGTACGAGAATGGGTTAAGTTGGGCAGCAGTCATATTGTTTGGATGTGATTCTTGTGATCTGCAAGCACCAGACTCTTTACTGGTATCTATAAACTAATAATATAAGGTGTGGAGGCCCGTCCATTTCGTACTTTGCTATTGATAATTCACACACAAAAAAATATACTTAAACGTAAGTATAACAGATGGATCATGTAAGCATTTGTGGTACTTTCTTGTAGTCTGCCAAAGACATCTTATCCTGGTCAGAATCATCTGGACAGAACCTGCACGGCCAATCCAGACCAGACATTTTCAATGCGAGTCATCTGTTGGTTGTGAAACTTAATGACTGTAACTAGCATTGATTCAGATTGTAGCAAAATTCTCACTACGCTTACGTGTCGCTTACCAGCGGATGTTATTGTCATCCAATTGAATTACATAGTCAGCATAGCTGTATTGCCTTGTTGTTGATCAAAATGAAAGTGAATTTAACGGACAAGTGCGAGTAGGACTCGCCCACCCAGGATTCCGTAAAAGGCGGTAGGTACGTATAAAAGTGCAAACCTACATACACCAGAGTTATTAGGTAGGTATACTCGTACATGAGAAGGGAAAAACCTTTTTTTTTTTCAATTTATAGTTATAAATCGAACATAATAATCATAAAAAATCTGTTTAAGATTGTGCCAATGAAGCCCTTTGACACCCCACACGACACACTTAACTCCCTTCAAAAATAGTATACATGGTTTTAATTTCAACTCGATATGAACGCGTTCCCGAGATAAATGGTCTTAACAGACAGACAGACCGACAAACAGACAGACGACAAAGTGATCCTATAAGGATCCCTTTCGGAACCCTAAAAACAGACTCATAATTACTAATATACTCCGAATAAATAAATACTATAAGGTACGTGTTAGCGTGGGTTATGTTCATTGGGCACTTTACTCATACGAACTTACTTTATTGTCATGATTAAAATGTATAAGATAGGTAATACTTATGTATTTATCAACTTTATAAAGAGTCTTAGCTAAGCCTCAGACACGCGTACATAACGAATACATAAGGGTTGTTGTTTATCGCGGAACCCTAGAAGAACCCTAAAAATAGGACTTCGCATCCGTCTGTTTAAGCTCTTCTTATTCTTCACTAAATTCATCCTAACAATCAGAAACCTGGACAGTATCTTTCTCATATTGAACGAAGTATCAACTGTTACTGTAATTTCACCTTTCCGTGCAGAGACATTAGAATGTGATTAGATTTATCTCGTTAAACTATGTTTGAGCATGTTTATCCCTATGGTTCGTTCTTCAAGTGGATATGGCCCTGTGATTGATTTTAATCAGGTACAAGTCAGGAAATCATTGGATAAAACGTATACGTTGCTTGGTAGCTGATATTCTCCCTTGTTTCTAAATCTGATGATAGATACATATTCAAATTCATTTTATGCCTAAATCTAAGGAGTATAGAAGCCAAAATCAACTTAAAAACATCATGTTTAATTAACATCTTTCACTCCTTATCTTCGTAATAACTGAATAACTATAGGTGATTTGGAAATTATTAACTATTCATTTCAAAATCTATCATGTATTCGAAATTCCCAAATGTTTGAAAGTAATTCGCCTTGCAGTAGGACAATGCAAGCTAAACGTAAATTAAATAAATTCGTCATGATTTAATCGTATTCAATATATCTTAATATTTTTATGTTGTGTTTTACTATTAAAGTGTTCATTGCATACAATATCTCAAAAATCAAAAGACTACTGGTGGATGAGATTATTTACGGACGTAGCGAAGAACAGACCCAGAAAAAATTAGTAAGTATAAAAGATGTGATGTGAGGACTGAGGTGAAACGTGAATGGTATAAACTGAACATTATGCAGATGTTGTGGATTGTCGGATCGAGTATTTAAGAGCCTTTTAACCAGTTTCGAAATTGTTACCGGTGTACGTAACTCGTGAGTGGACGAGTAGAGTAGGTACGTTACGTTCCAGTCATGACTAATGCACGCACACTTTTCACTTTTCAGCGCTCGCGTTCGTCCTTACATCTGTTTATCCGCTAATGTGACTGTTTTCTGCAATTTACCTTTGCTATACTTGGCCACTTCTAACAATATTTGTACCTACCTACATTTATCTTTCTGGTTCTTGTGGATTTACTTTTTCCTGGAAAAAAATATTTGATACGATTTTTTATATACGTTTATATACGAGTATTTCTAATAATTTCTAGCCATCTGAGTACCTACAATGCGATGTAGGTTTTATCTGATGGAGGAATTAACAAAGTACTTGAGAGTTATAAAACGGTCGAACGTACGAAGAAAGTATCTTGATTTGGAAATGAGGCGATGATTATTTAGTAAGTACTTATACATTTTAAAATAGGTACAATAAACGCTTAAATTGTTGTCTGAATCGAAACCAAACTACATCAGCTGCTACCAAGGAAAGCAAGTACATACAGTTACCCAGGAAATTGGTGTTAGATACGTTTTACAGTGCGTTAGTAAATAAGATAAAATACATTTTCAACATATCGTTTTTTATAAAGGTTTTACATTTTTTATTGAAGACGTTTCAAAGTAATATCTAAGTCTGAGCAACGATATCAACTTAGGCAGCAAATGTTAAAAATGTATTTAATTAGAAGTAGTATTAGGTAGGTACTGTGAATTTTTCAAGAGGAAAATTAATTTGTGCTGAAAACACATGTGGCATTTTATAATACTAATGTGCAAGATTCATAAAACTTAAAAAATAGAATACATAGGAGATAAACATTTCTAACAGTAATCTATTCAGAATGAATGGCGTAAATCGTTTATGTGGAAATTAAACGTTTTGTGATAGCTTAAAATGATAAAGAAGTAGTAAGTTATAAAATATATGTAGATTACATGTAAGCCTTGTGGGTGAGACAAGGTTTTTACTAGCAGACAATGATACAATACAAATATTGAGGAAGTTAATAAACATTTTAAAATGTAATATTTTTTCGTGTTATTATTTTTTACATATTATATGACATGTTACTTACATATTACAATTTACTTACATATCTGATAGTCGTCATTTTATGATAAATATAATAGTATAAATAAAGAGCATATAAATGTAATATCATACGATTATAAAGCAAATATCATAAAATACAAGTGCAACAACAACACACAAGTGTGGTATAGATTAATTAATCAATACTTTGAATGAGTAAAGGCAATGGTGTTATTATAACATACATACATACTTTAAATCACGCCTTTTCCCCGTAAGAATAGGCAGAGAGATCCTGACACACAACTTTCGTCATATATTTTCACTCTTCATACAAACCCGCTGGTTTAGGGTACTTTTGACACAGCCATTTTCTAAACTGACACCAATTCGGTTTAAGTAGATGTTCATTGTTCACCTCATACACTTATTTAGTTAAATCATCCTCTCCAAACCATCTCACCATTTTCTTCCATCCCAATCACCACCTACATCCTCTTTCACTACACATTGATTTTCACTCTTAAAAAAGTTATTTCGTAATTTGTAGCTCTTATGTTGTTGAAGCACCTGGACAATGTCAAATAGTCTTTAAAATTATTTACATTGGTCAAATTTAGAAGATGTAAGAACGTTATTTTATGCAAATAAATACAAAGCTAGAAACGTAAATTAATTAAATAAATGCAATGTACGTGTTTGAAGGTCGCGTGTTAGAGTCGCAGGCGCACCTCTCGGTTCGTCTGACGTTATGCGGTGCTGTGCCGCGGAGCCAGTCGGGCAGTCGCCTGCCCGCCACTCGGACACACGACACGCATGTGTTCTTTTTACAACGCACTACAATTATTACCAAATTCATTTCGCGATTTACTGAACAAGATCCAGTATAAAATCTATATTCTAATGAATAACGTAGTAGTGAGTTATATTTAAGTTGGTGTATTGACCAGTTTTAGCAAACCTAATGAGGTAAGTGTCAATTTTTTTTATCATGCTTACTTAATACATTTGTTGGCATTAGTTGGCTATAATCAACGAATAATAGAAATGGAGGCTTTTTTGATAAAGTATTAATATTGGATGTGCTGAATTAGTTCATAAATATCTCTGTAATATAACGCACTCATGGCACTTGTATGCAATTAACTTCCTCACGTTATCTCCAATATAAAAACATATTTGTTTTATGTTATATATTATTAATAGTAATCCTTTGCTAGTGATTATTTATCAATTATGACCATCATAGATGTTTCATGTAGGTATTTCATTAGAGTTATTGTTTTTGCAATCGCTTATTTCTGATCTCATGTGACAATAATCACTTCAAATTGCATCTTCACCAAGTTTATAGAGAATTGTTTCATATTACACATATACGAGTGCATGTAACAAACGTGTCACATTTCGTATAAAAGTGCTAAGAATGGAAAAAATCCGACGAAACGACTTGTTTTGAGAATTCTCGATAAGTAAATAAACTAAGGAGCATGCTAGACGTTGATCGAAGTCTCGCGTAGCCTTATATTTATAAATCGATAAGGACTTATTTTTTCTCGAGGAAAGAGATGGTTGAAGATAAGGGAGACCTATGCCTAACAGTATTCGTAACTTTTTAAAGCACAATAACAAGATAACAGACGACCGGTATCCGCGAGATGCAAGGAAGCAGCCTGTTAAGCATGATTACTTATTATTTGAATGTAAAATTGGAGGTGAGTCGACTCGTACGTAAGTGACATTCTTAGGTAGATATTTGATTAGCCCAACTAATTTTTGTTCGCTACACAAATTGAACTTAGGGTCATACTCTAAAGTCATGCTGACAATAATTAAGCCTTTGGTACTTGCTGTATTAAACATCCGAAACCCGTGTATACAATTTTGTTTTGTTGAATATGCATATGAACATGTATGGAAATAAAAACGACCGAGAGCTATGCAAAGCTTGAAAAAATTTAAACTGAACAAAGCAAAGAAATGTACTTATTAAAGCAAAAACAAAAACGACGAACAAAAACATGAACCAAATATTTCGAAGGTATAAACCGATCCCAAACATACATACTTTCTATGAGTGCTTTTCATTTGCAAAGGAAAAACTTGCGAATTAACGCAGAAATGTTTGGGACCGGAGTTAGATGTATAAAACATGAACAAATTTTTATAATTCCTGCATCTTCTAGTTCATTTTATAAGTACTCGTAGTTTATAACATAAAAGTTTATAATTTGCGAGACGCCGCGCCGTTGAGACACGCCGTTGACTTTTGTCTTCGATTTAGAGACGGTATAGCTGCATAGGGTCAGTTCGACATCGGGGAACAAACATTATTTTAAAAAAAAGGTTGATTCCCAATGTCAAACTCTACCCTGATGCTTAGGCAATGATGCAGTTCTTCGAAGTCGAAATATTTTGTTGCGGAAACAAAGACGAAGATGCTGGTTAGGGGGATCAAGTAGATGATTTTTAAACTTGGTGTCCCAAAACCAACATCAGCATCAATGTCATACCCTTATTTAGGAGGCACGATTCTTAAGTCGTTTGTAGAGCAAAACAGAAATGAAATAGCTGGTTGGAGGGACCAAGCAACTATCCATAAGCATGAACTCCCAAAACCAACCATATCATCTATGTTATTATTTAAGGCGGTAATGTTGATTGTTGTTACGACATCGTTGAAATAGCTGATTCAGGGGACCAAGCAGAAACTTTATACGCTTGGACTCCCCAAAGCAACCATCCCATCAATGCCCAACAGTACTAGAAGGGAAATAATTATACATTTTCGTAAATTTATTATACAGATTTAACAGATTTATTTAAGTCAATACATCAATAATATCTGACTACAAACACGAATTATTGTGAAAACAGAGACCAAACAGTTGGTTAAAGGGACCGAGCAGAAGCTGTCGCCCGTCTTCAACTACCAAAAAG
This sequence comes from Epirrhoe alternata, assembly GCA_963565295.1. Classification (NCBI taxonomy): domain Eukaryota; kingdom Metazoa; phylum Arthropoda; class Insecta; order Lepidoptera; family Geometridae; genus Epirrhoe; species Epirrhoe alternata. Next base: position 11,156,000 of record OY751375.1, read on the forward strand.
TAACTCTACCACAATTTACCTTTTTGGTGAAAACTGTGACTACAGTGGAGCCAAAAAAGAAACAGTTGGATAATAGTAGATCCACCCAGATGACAGGCTAAGACAGCACCAGATAAAGCTGTGTAACTATTAAGGAAACAACGAATACATAGGTAGTAAGTTAAGCTTGACCACTAAGATCAATCCACTCATTTACATATCATGCTTTTATTGTTGGTAAGTATTGAAAAGATTGTCAAATTCACAAGGAGCTTAAAAGATTTCGGATTTTAAGATTACGCTTGGATTCCTAAAACCAACCATTATTATTTGAAAATAAAATAAACTTTGGACTGACATTATATTATGTATACAGGGTGGAAAGAATCAACGGGCCTTGGAGATCGATTATTTTACATAAATTTTAGAAATAAAGGAATGTTTCCTTTTAGTAAAATAATCTATATATAATAGATTTGAAGAGGTTTCCCTCCAGGCCCATTGTTTCTTTCCACCCTGTATGTACTGTACTGTATGTACTTACATGTAAATTATTACATTTAAAAATGATAATTTTTATTCATCAACAGTCATACATACCGTACATACTTAGACCAAAACGTACAATTTCACACAATAAAATAGCCTAATAAAATAGTACCTACTTTAGAGTAGAGAAAATCCTTGATATCAGCTGAGTTCACTAAATTTTGTAAAAATTTTGAGTTATCATTATCACTAGTAATCAGCATCTCGTATAAAAAAATTATAAGAGTAGCGTCCAAAATCTTGTGTATTAGACATTTAGTATTAATGTGTGTATTGACATTGTTTTAAAAAAATAAATATAAAGGAGAATGGGCATCCCCGCCCAAATCAAAAAACTATCGCCCGCAGAGTGGGCGTATGGTGGAATGGGTAGACCTTCAAAAACACTCCATTTCATTGTATGACAGCTAAAAAATCCATCCTACAGAAATCAAGATATTTGCAGTTAAATGTGGTGACTCTTACCATCATGTTTTTTGACTTACAGGCTTCCCGCAGATAAGCCACTATGGGCATTCGATAGAACTTTAGAAGCACTACATTGCATTGTATGACAGCTAAAAAATCCATCCTGCAGAAATCGAGTTATTTGCAGTTAAAGGTGGTGACCATCATGTTTTTTGACTTACAGGCTTCCCGCAGATAAGCCACTATAGGCATTCGATAGAACTTTAGAAGCACTACATTTCATTGTATGACAGCTAAAAAATCCATCCTGCAGAAATCGAGTTATTTGCAGTTAAAGGTGGTGACCATCATGTTTTTTGACTTACAGGCTTCCCGCAGATAAGCCACTATAGGCATTCGATAGAACTTTAGAAGCACTACATTTCATTGTATGACAGCTAAAAAATCCATCCTGCAGAAGTCGAGATATTTGCAGTTAAAGGTGGTGACTTTTACCATCATCTTTTTTAACTAACAGGCTTCCCGCAGATAAGCCACTATGGGCATTCGATAGAACTTTAAAAGCACTACATTCGATTGTATGACAGCTAAGAAATCCATCCTGCAGAAATCGAGATATTTGCAGTTAAAGGTGGTGACTTTTACCATCATCTTCTTTAACTTACAGGCTTCCCGCAGATAAGCCACTATGGGCATTCGATAGAACTTTAAAAACACTACATTTCATTGTATGACAGCTAAAAAATCCATCCTGCAGAAATCGAGTTATTTGCAGTTAAAGGTGGTGACCATCATGTTTTTTGACTAACAGGCTTCCCGCAGATAAGCCACTATGGGCATTCGATAGAACTTTAGAAGCACTACATTTCATTGTATGACAGCTAAAAAATCCATCTTGCAGAAATCGAGTTATTTGCAGTTAAAGGTGGTGACCATCATGTTTTTTGACTTACAGGCTTCCCGCAGATAAGCCACTATGGGCATTCGATAGAACTTTAGAAGCACTACATTTCATTGTATGACAGCTAAAAAATCCATCTTGCAGAAGTCGAGATATTTGCAGTTAAAGGTGGTGACTTTTACCATCATCTTTTTTAACTAACAGGCTTCCCGCAGATAAGCCACTATGGGCATTCGATAGAACTTTAAAAGCACTACATTCGATTGTATGACAGCTAAGAAATCCATCCTGCAGAAATCGAGATATTTGCAGTTAAAGGTGGTGACTTTTACCATCATCTTCTTTAACTTACAGGCTTCCCGCAGATAAGCCACTATGGGCATTCGATAGAACTTTAAAAACACTACATTTCATTGTATGACAGCTAAAAAATCCATCCTGCAGAAATCGAGTTATTTGCAGTTAAAGGTGGTGACCATCATGTTTTTTGACTAACAGGCTTCCCGCAGATAAGCCACTATGGGCATTCGATAGAACTTTAGAAGCACTACATTTCATTGTATGACAGCTAAAAAATCCATCTTGCAGAAATCGAGTTATTTGCAGTTAAAGGTGGTGACCATCATGTTTTTTTACTTACAGGCTTCCCGCAGATAAGCCACTATGGGCATTCGATAGAACTTTAGAAGCACTACATTTCATTGTATGACAGCTAAAAAATCCATCCTGCAGAAGTCGAGATATTTGCAGTTAAAGGTGGTGACTTTTACCATCATCTTTTTTAACTAACAGGCTTCCCGCAGATAAGCCACTATGGGCATTCGATAGAACTTTAGAAGCACGACATTTCATTGTATTACAGCTAAAAAATCCATCCTGCAGTAATCGAGTAATTTGCAATTAAAGGTGGTGACCATCATGTATTCGAGATATTTGCAGTTAAAGGTGGTGATTTTTACCATCATCTTTTTTAACTAACAGGCTTCCCGCAGATAAGCCACTATGGGCATTCGATAGAACTTTAAAAGCACTACATTTCATTATATGACAGCTAAAAAATCCATCCTGCAGAAATCGAGATATCTTAAAATCAAATGTAGTGCTTCTAAAGTTCTATTGAATGCCCATAGTAGCTTGTCTGCGGGAAGCCTGTAAGTCAAAAAATACTCGTATGATGGTAAAAGTCACCACCTTTGACTGCAAATATCTCGACTTCTGCAGGATGGATTTTTTTTAGCTGTTATACAATGAAATGTAGTGCTTCTAAAGTTCTATCGAATGCCCATAATGGCTTATCTGTGGGAAGCCTGTAAGTTAAAAAAGATGATGGTTAAAGTCACCACCTTTAACTGCAAATATCTCGACTTCTGCATGATGGATTTTTTAGCTGTAATACAATGAAATGTAGTGCTTCTAAAGTTCTATCGAATGCCCATAGTGGCTTATCTGCGGGAAGCCTGTAAGTCAAAAAACATGATGGTCACCACCTTTAACTGCAAATAACTCGATTTCTGCAGGATGGATTTTTTAGCTGTCATACAATGAAATGTAGTGCTTCTAAAGTTCTATCGAACGCCCATAGTGGCTTATCTGTGGGAAGCCTGTAAGTCAAAAAACATGATGGTCACTACCTTTAACTGCAAATAACTCGATTTCTGCAGGATGGATTTTTTAGCTGTCATACAATGAAATGTAGTGCTTCTAAAGTTCTATCGAATGCCCATAGTGGCTTATCTGCGGGAAGCCTGTAAGTCAAAAAACATGATGGTCACCACCTTTAACTGCAAATAACTCGATTTCTGCAAGATGGATTTTTTAGCTGTCATACAATGAAATGTAGTGCTTCTAAAGTTCTATCGAATGCCCATAGTGGCTTGTCTGCGGGAAGCCTGTAAGTCAATAAATATGATGGTCACCACCTTTAACTGCAAATAACTCGATTTCTGCAAGATGGATTTTTTAGCTGTCATACAATGAAATGTAGTGCTTCTAAAGTTCTATCGAATGCCCATAGTGGCTTGTCTGCGGGAAGCCTGTAAGTCAATAAATATGATTGTAAAAGTCACCACCTTTAACTGCAAATATCTCGACTTCTGCAGGATGGATTTTTTAGCTGTTATACAATCGAATGTAGTGCTTTTAAAGTTCTATCGAATGCCCATAATGACTTATCTGCGGGAAGCCTGTAAGTTAAAAAAGATGATAGTTAAAGTCACCACCTTTAACTGCAAATATCTCGACTTCTGCAGGATGGATTTTTTAGCTGTCATACAATGAAATGTAGTGCTTCTAAAGTTCTATCGAATGCCCATAGTGGCTTGTCTGCGGGAAGCCTGTAAGTCAATAAATATGATTGTAAAAGTCACCACCTTTAACTGCAAATATCTCGACTTCTGCAGGATGGATTTTTTAGCTGTCATACAATCGACTGTAGTGCTTTTAAAGTTCTATCGAATGCCCATAATGGCTTATCTGCGGGAAGCCTGTAAGTTAAAAAAGATGATGGTAAAAGTCACCACCTTTAACTGCAAATATCTCGACTTCTGCAGGATGGATTTTTTAGCTGTCATAAAATGAAATGTAGTGCTTCTAAAGTTCTATCGAATGCCCATAGTGGCTTGTCTGCGGGAAGCCTGTAAGTCAATAAATATGATTGTAAAAGTCACCACCTTTAACTGCAAATATCTCGATTTCTGTAGGATGGATTTTTTTGCTGTCATACAATCAAATGTAGTGTTTTAGAAGGTCTACCCATTCCACTATACGTCCACTCTGCGGGCGATCGTTTTTTGACTTGGGCGGCGCTTCATACATGCCTGCCCGTTCTCCTTTGATAATTGAAAAATGTTTTTCTCAATAACAAGGAAGACTAACGGACGAATGAACAACTAGTCTATGGTCGCGGTTTTGTCTTTAGAGATACGGTAACCGTAATATTAAGGAATTTTAACAGAACTGATGCAGAAGCCATAGATTCAACCAAAGCAACTACCATCGCGAAAACCACAAGGCGTGTCTTTAATTACATGACGTATCAGATATAGTCCCATTCAATATAATTTTAAATGCACTCTATATTATAACTAACTAGATGTCCGCCGCGGTGTTACCCGCGATCCCTCGGGAAAACTTCACTTTCCCGGGATAAAATATAGCCTATGTTCATCGGGGATAATGTGGGATTCTGTTGGTGTAAGAATTTTTCAAATCGGTCCAGTAGTTTCAAGGCCTATTCATTTCTAACAAAAAAAAACATACAAACAAACAAACAAATCTTTTCTCTTTATAATAATTATTATAATGAAAACAAAAGAACAATCACTGCAACCGGAGCTATAGAGTTATTAATGTGAAATTCAAGCATGCACTTATGCCGCAACGAATGAGTGCGTTTATTGAGCCAAACAAACATTACCCGGAGACTACCTGGACTACTTACATTTTACACGCGGTTTATGTTTCTGGTTGTACTGGTTTTATTTAACGTTGCAGATATAAAATGTTTAAAAAGTATTGCTTAGAGGCTGAACAGCTTGATAAGTTTTGGTTAACACATTCAAGTCCCACGTAATTTTAAGCGTAAAATTAGTTGGTAAACGAAGAGTCATTTTTGGATACATACTGCAAATGTGATTCAGAATAAAATAAACAAGTAAATTCCGTGCACGTGAAATAAAATGAGCTGGCAAGATGCGTAAAGTTTTTTTTTAGAATAACGAATTTCTATAGTATTACAATAAAATACGACATATTCTACTTCATCAGCTAATAAAATAATAGAAAGCGAGTGAACTTAATATAGCAAGAGAGATCCAATATAAGACCTTATTAAGTGAAGAGTTTTCAGTTATAAAGTTCACTCGCAGCATGTACGAGTAGGTAAACTTAAAAGTATTCTATTTTCAAAAGCAAAAGTTTTCAGTAAAACACGAATAGGAAACTTATTCGGCCGTTGCACGTATGCGAGGTACAAACATATTTCAATAGTCTTTGAGCTTTTAGCGAAAATAAACTGACGTGGGTCGCAAAAAGCAATAAGCGTGTCCAAAGTAGAGGATTTTGGAATGCACTTATAGATCCCTGGCCAGAAATGATTGCTGTAATAGGAACGCTACTTCTCTCGTGAGGAGATATGAAACAATATTTAAACGCGATTTTTTTTTTACCCACTACAGAACGAAATATCTATTTGCAGTTAGAGTGCGAAGATTTGTGTGTTTGTACAGATTTTGTAAATAATATTTTCGTAGGGATTCGTTTTTATTAGCTATGCTCACTGAGTAGCTTAGCTATGTAATGAAAATAAACAACAAAGAAAAATATACCTACATAAGTATTTCATTTTGATGCCTTTGAAATTTTACAATGACACAGTGCCCGTGAATTTCATTTGATTTCTAAGAAATCGTGAGCGATAAGCAACAGTCAAGGTTTAACACAAAGTAACAGAGGTACGATAAGGATGTTTTGTCTAATTAGAAAGACGGCGTGAATTACAAATTCTGCCTCTACTACATAGCATTTGCAAACTAGTTTCGCCCTTCCATTGTGTCGCCCGTAACCACTAGCTAGACTTATACGTATATCGGTATACGTATCTGATAACGCGGCCACACCCGATAACGGCCGATACCAAGTTGACTCAGACCTACTTTATTACCTCTCGAACTAACAAGTTTTATATTTTCGAATTTTGTAATAAACCTCCCAGAAAAGGGTTTATTCATTATATTATAACAGAAGGTGATCAAAACTCCGAAAGTAGGTACGATGTCGGTAGAGTGACGTAAGGCTATACAATAATTTGTAATTGATGTGTTGCAGGGTGTGATTAATGAAGTGAAATGGTGACGTGATGCGGCCAGCATGCACTGGGCAACGTGGTGCCACGTGCTGGCGGCGCTGGCGCTGGCGGCGGCCGGCGCTCCCACCCTCTGCCAGGAGGAGGCATGTCGCTGCGATTCCTTTACTAGGCTCATTTGCAAATGTACCCGTGAAGATACTGTAAGTATTGCTCATCATTTAACTTTGCGAATTTTCTGACAATATTATATGTACTTATGCGACTTTGTTTTGTAAGAATGAAATTCAACAATCTCAAGAAATTCACAAGTAGACATTAGTAAAACTAACTCGTATTACGAAGATAAATGCAAAGAACTCTCCACGACACCGATACGACATAGGTTTCTTGGCACCTGTATACGAAAGTCAATAGCAGTTTAATTTGCAGGAATTAACTCTGAGACCCGATGGAGCGTACGGGGTACCTTCGACCACTACGGGCATCATTATCGAAGGATGCTCTCGAGTGACCTTCCTACCGGACACAGTAAGAAATCTAATTCAATTACGGAACGTGGAATTAAGGAACTTGGATCACTTAGTCATCAATGAAAGAGCGCTAGCTTGGTCGCCATTCTCACGAGAGAGCGAGATGAATCCCGGCTTACGAATCGTCATAAGCAATTGCACGGTAGATGAGATATCATCCCACGCGGTTCAAGGTCGTGTCAACGATATTATAATCAACGATAGCAGATTAACTACAGTAAAACCGTTCGCCTTCTCCAGTCTCACGGGAGTTAAAACCATAGAACTGCTAGAAAATGTGTACGATAATATTGAGATACAGGCGTTTAAAAAGTTTACGACGCTGAACTTCTTGATGCGTGGTGGCAGAATCAAAACCCTTCCCAGCAGATTTCTCTCGGATGTAGAAGTGACCAATCTATTTCGGATGGAGGGTGTTACCGTTAAGAATATTTATAGTTTATCTTTTCTCGTCAGTGCACCAAAGAGAGTTATCATAGAAAGTAACTCCATTGATATTTTAGAGGGCGATGGATTCCATATGACTACGAAAGGTTCCATCACCTTCAGAAACAACACCGTAACCGAGTTACGAAAAGGAGCTTTTTTTGGTTTCACGGTCGATAACGAAGTGGCTGCGACGATGGGTGCTCAGGAGTTGCTGATAGATAATAACACAGTGACGCAGATGGTGCCATCCTCGCTTATGTACAACAGAACGCGACTTGCTATGAGAGTTGATGGGCTCAGCCTGAACCAGAGTTGCTCGTGCGAGCTAGCCGAGGCGTGGCGCGACCTAGCCAAGGAACATGGCGGCGCGCTAGCCTGCTGGTACTCTCTTGAGACCCGCTACGTCTCGATGCCTACCTACGTCGACACGCGTTGCGGTGCCTTTAAACATAATTTTTGGATATTTGTATTGATAGGTATAATCTTAGTACTCGTAGCTGTTTCTATAGTAATATTCTTTATAGTGCGACGTGAAAACGAGAAAAAGAAAAAAGTTCAAATAGTGTTACCCGACGGAAAAACTTACCGAGAGACTGAGTTCCACATAGTCGTGGAACGAGCAGAGCTATTGACCACCGATTTGTGATGGTGAGGTTTCACAACATTAAAATATTATGTTTACTGTTGATCTCTGTTACCGATAATGCCTTCGATATGAACTAATACATATTGAAATCGTCGGTACGTAAAACATTCCGCCAAATAATGTTGTTACAAGTGTTTACTTTATATTTAGTTTACTACCTCAGTGAGACGTCAGTAAAACCGTGCCAAGTTTAGTTTCGTGTGGATCAGTATTATGCGATGTGGTAGTTGGAACTGTTATAATTAGTCTTTGTAATAAATTATTTTGTATGAACGAAAATGTTAATAAAAAGTTCATCTTATCTTATTTCTTATCCTGTTATTGATAGAGCTTAGCAAATTCTTAGAATATTCTCGGCACAATATCTGCGTGCACACCTGTGTAGTTTAGAGTCACGACTACATCCAGTATAGTTCGATGACGCATCGCCTAGCGAATGTTTTGTATCAACTAGCACTACTTACTGTTTGCTATGCTACAAACAAATTTACGTTTATATGTAAATAATAATCCGTTGCATTTGATGTGACCTATTTGAGACTTGTGTGCTGATGCTGTTTAATGCATTTATTTGAGTCTTTCGTCACCGAAGTACCTTACACTACGCCATGGCTAGTTCTGTGGATCGACCTGTTAGCTTTTTCTAGTTTTCCGATGTCCCCAAACAATATATGAGATGGTAGTGAATGAGGAGCCCAATGATTATGATTGTTACAATTCTATTTGATACAGGGCGTGTGCAGATCTGCGCAACTAATTTGCGATTTTTACAGGTCAGTACATAAAGTAAATATAGATGTTTTCATCGATTGGCTTATAAACGTATTGCGATCGTAGTCCGTCCTTGAGTAACTTTCTGCGTAGGATAACATCTTAGTTTTATTTTATACTTAGGTCTATAAATAAATTCAAATAACATGGTATTGAGATAGAGTGGATGGATAGAAGAACTCAAAAAAAAGGTCAAAGAGTCATGCAGAAAGATTAGATAGAACATTTAATAAGTAGTAGTAGTAGTCATAATCATAATGTAGGTACTCGTAGGTAGAGTTAAATGAATGTTTCATTTTTCAAGGTTTAGTAAACAAAAAAATAACGTAAACAGGGTCACGACTGTATCCCCAAGGCGCGGTAGACATTCTCTCAGATCTTTTATATTCCATATCCTTTGTTGATGTCTAAGGAAGTAGTCAGAGGCATGTCCAAATACATATTTTGATACATGCTCACATCTTGCAGAAGTTAGTATTCCATACGTGACAGGTTGCAAGCCCATCGCCGCCTATAAGAATACTAACTTGTTTCCTCACGATGTTTTCCTTTACCGTTCAGAGCTCGTTCTAAAGCGCATATAAATTTTACGAAACGCAAAATCCATTGATGCACGTCATCTATTTATAATTAGGTATTAATAAAAATACTAGCAAACCCAGCGAACTCCGTTTCGCCACCAGATGCCACCAGATTTTTCCTGAATTTTCTTTGCTATAAACCTCACGGAGCCCGAGACCTTTCCAACGAATGCAAAACCGTAGAAATCGGTTCGTGCGTTCTGGAGTTATAGCGTCAGGAAGGAAAACCCGACTTATTTTTATATAGTAGATGTAAAATATTGTTTCGCATACACCGAAAACGGAACTGCTTAAAGTTTATTACTTAAGCAGTGATAAAAAATACATAATAAACCAAGTGTTAGAAATAAATTCAGACAAGTTAAAATAAAAATCATTATTAAAGTTAAAAGTATATAGGAGTAGCATTTACAAAATTTTATGAGAACGTGGCAACTGCATACATATTGTAAAAAAGAGCCTTATACTTGGTTAAAAATATACTTATTTATTTTCACCAAATGAGCATTTTCTTTATAGGTTTGAGGCCAGACGATGAACTAAATGAGTAAACATAATATGTGTACAATTAGAGAATCATATTCTTAGAGGGCATAATATGCAAGGTATTTGGTTTTAAATAAAATTCAAATACCTACCTGCGCTTTTGATAGTATCACGGTAATAATAATAAAGCATGCTTACGTACCTGAATCAATGCGGGATTTTCGTAAAATACCTATGCTCCATCAACTTCGAAACCTTACCTTGCTTGTAGTTAAGTTGCACCTATTTGATCTTAGGCCGGCCACAAATCTTTCTTGTTGAAACCAGAATCTTAAATTCAGATTTTAAGACTGATTTGTTCTGATGATGAATTTGTCAGTATGTGTGTGGCAGAAGGCGTAAAAGTATGGAATTCTGGCCTTTCTTAAAAGAATAATCTGAAATTAAGATTCTGATTTCAGCAAGACATTTTTTCTCAAATTTTCATTTCAACGTTATGAAGACTTTTTTTAATTTATACCTACTCTTAAATTCAAAGCTTCTCTCACACGGATGCAATAATCCTTATCTGTAGAATATTAGTTGTCATCATAACTGCTTTGTAGAATATTATGGTAAGATCACGTCATCTCAAAATTTGTTTATTCTCATTGACGGTATTGCTATTTGAAACAATAACTGAACTGTTCCTTTCCGATAATCAAAGTATAAGCGGTTAGGAAGAATTGTTTATATTATGTGCTTCGATGTAATGCGCAACAAAGTTGCTTAGCAATAATGGCTTGTTCAGCTAAATTGTTGGTTGATAGATTAATTTGTGTAAGAATAAGTTACATCAACGAATATTTGATTGTCTGTGATTTCATTGAATTTTTTGGCCCAATCTTTTTGCTTATGCGACTTCCATTAAGGCGCTTGCTGTGCTGCTCTCTGTCGTATAGGTATGATCGTCGTATAGGCTCAATCGATATGATCACATTGAGCCCGCAGCTATGAGTGACTCACGCAAAAAAATTGTGCAAATTTTGTGCGGCCGCAGGCCGATGCGCCAGAAATTTAATAATGTTATCTTTATTACTTAAGAAATGACTTGGCTAGGCAAGTAGTTCAACGTAATAGCTCCAAGCCATTTGCCTAACTAATAATCTCATTCAGGCCGTTAGTTGAACGGCGCCGTTTAATTAAATGGCTAGGCGTTTAGTTGAACGTCTGATTAAACTAGTTGTCTGCGACATATACATCATGCATGAGTCATGACTCGTTTTGATGGCTAGCCGTCCGTTCATATTTATTTTATTTTGTTATTTTCGTACGGGAAAGATGATTTGATGTAAGTGGTTTGAATAGAGACGATTGTAATCGACTGAATATGTAGCCGAGAGTTGTTTTGCTTACAGCAAAGCAGCCGTGATTAACATTTACTTAGAAATTATTTGCTGCGCAGCTTGTCATACTTACCTGGTATCGGGAACTGATGGAAAACATTCTACAAAAGCAGTCATAACACATGTTTATTATGTTTACAAGAGATAAGAAGAAAATTTATTACAAGCTATAATTTATATCAAGTTTACCGCATAAACTTAAAAGGTATAAAAAAAAACCTAGAAATTAAAGGAAGTTGGATGATTTGATATGATACTGCTTCACACATTTTTAGTTAAACCTTGTCATTCAGCGCTAGATAAATAAACAAACAGATTAAAATTCCAGTGCGAGACCGCGCGGTGTCATTTGTTCTATCTATCTTTCTTATCTGCTCGTGTATTGATTTAAGAGGTCATAGTGCCAATAACAGATACGACAATATTTTGTATTGATACGAAGAAATGTTGCGGAAAATCGGTCACCTTGCAGCTTGTACTATGCTATTAGATATAGTAATGGAAACATCGGCTACAGTTCTGATTTTATATCGGCATATGACGTCAAAAGGTTAAATTTGAGGATATGACGTATCGTGTTGATAATTTCGATTTTATAACATCACGTTGAATCGTTTGTCCCACGTCTTACCAGGTTATTAACATATTTATATATAAGGTTATTTATAAACACATAAGGTATTTATTTTAAAGAATCTTTTATTCGTTAAATTCAATCGGAGAAGAGAATCTGCTAGAGAAGCTACCTACAATAAACATTTAATAGCAATATGCATTATTTATTTATTTATTTTTAGCCTACCTCGTCCCACTGCAGGGCAAAGGTCTCCCTCCCCTTTCTCCACACCTCTCGATCAATATGCATTGAATGTCTTAAATTGCACAACGATTTTGCATACAATTTGTGATTTATCTTTGATATTTTATGAAGGCAAATTATATTTAGGGCAATGTTTAACAGTTATTGTACTATGACCTCAAATCAGCTACCTTTTTGGTGAAGTTCATCAACTACACATTACGAGTACCTATATCACTAAGTACTTTTAATCTTAGATAGCGGACCGTAGATCTAAATAAAGAAAGATTAATAATAAAATCATAGATGCAACAGGCCCCATGCGAAGATAGACAGTATACATTTATTATTGTTTACTATTTGAAATATATATGAATGATAAGGTAAAGTTACTGGAAACTTTACCAAGAAACTTTGCCTTATTTCAAAATTGTCACTCTTCTCAATAGAAAAAGATGTAAAAATAATGAATCTTCACGAGAGTAAACTGTCTAATTTTTCACGGGTTGTCAACTTTAGACCAATCCTGCGGCAAGACTTGCAAAATGGGTAGCACACTCTTACCCACCTAAATAACAGTGACGCAAAACTTACCTCGTTTTTCCTTGTCTATTGGAGTTCGAGGTGTGCTTAACACGAGGACTCTAGTAACCACAAAAGTTTATTCGCGTGGGTGCCGCAGGAGTGGTGGTCTAATATATGTACTGACCTGAGCAGTGAGTGTCCGTCAAGCACTTGGTGCACGGAGAGAGGTGAGGAGAGTTCGAGGCCGCGTGAGAGGAGCAGAGCTTCACTCGCGTCCGGAGGTGTCTCTTCCGTCTCGCTCATCGGCTGGATCTGCACGTCCACCAGCGTCGCTGTACAATAACTTCTATTACACCAACGAAACCCTACTCACCATATACCACTAACAGATGTGTAGTTTAACTTCTTTTTTCGAGAGCATTTAGCAACGACTGGCATTTCAATGTATCGCTCGGAAAGTAATAAGTAATGCCCGATGTAACCCATAGGTTATTATGTAGGCACAAAGTAGTTACGTTTTAAATTGCAGTTCTTAACATGTCAAATGTGACAGGTCGGAAGTCGATCGCCACCTAGATGTCTAATTAGTTACTCATTATATATTTTTTTACCGTTAAATGTAATAAGTACATTTATGAGAGCAAAAATAATGGTGAGTTGAGAATCAAACTCATAGCCCGAATTGAAAATCGCGTTAAGTCGCGTTTCATGATCTTGTAATTTATGTGCCTGGTTTCAATGTCATACATTACTCCAGTTAGTGCTTGAGACACCCAAATGACCGATGCGGGTTATTCGCTTGGGCACGGCTTAATCAGACATCGGCCCACTCATCATTCAAAATGGAGGTTAGTCATACGAAAAAAAACTATAAACGAAGTATAAATAAAGTCGACAAAAGTAAACATGGATAAGTGTAAATGGATAGGTACTCAAACGGTAAAATGTAATAGTTAAAATTACATTAATACATCAAATAAAATTACATAAATTTAACTGACAAAACGGGCGCACCATGTGTTATTAGGAAGTACTCAACCGCATCGGGCTGTGAAGGTATTGGTATTCCGCACGAACGTCTATGATTAGATAGACAATGGGACCGCGACACCTGCAATGCATTCTCGTCAGGAGATTCCTGACGTGATTACAGAGCATGGCACGTGATCCCGAACATAGCACGTGATGCAGAACAATGCAACACCCTACCTAATATTGTTACGTGTTGGTTGGGTTTCGATAATTTGGAGACAAACACTGGTTGATACTTCCGAGTTGCACCAAAAAATTCCAGAAAGAAAAAGATTATATTCTGTTAAAACACGTTACTTATGACACCTAACCCGTAAAACCAGGGTTGTTAGTAGTGAAAGTTAGGCCAACCATGAAATGGCTTATTCAACGATCTGCCGACGACATATACAAACAATCATCAATGCAAGATACTTAAATCCAGAATATTCGTTTACCTATTATCCTTTGCGTTTCCATAAATAAATAATGCTGGACATTTTCACACAGCATCAACTAGCCCCAAACTAAGCAAAGCTTGTATGTACTATGGGAACCAGATATGATATATACTTATATACTTTTTGTTTACACACATATATTATACATAGAAACACCCAGACCCGAGATAAATATTTGCAGATCATACAAACTTTTACCCCGTGGCGGGGATCGAACCCGCAACCTTCTGCGTTCCAAGCGGGCTTTCACCCACTGCGCCACAGAGGTCGCCCATGACCAGCGATCTTGAATTGTTTGATTAAAAAATTATTAGGTCCCTTACCGGATTCGAAAAAAATTGCACATGCCATATAGCTATTTATATGTATTTACTGTTTTTTTGTATCTAAAAAATGTGGCTCTAGCTAGGATATTATGTAAATAGACTTACAGAAAACCATAGGTGGCACATCCAAGTCAGGAGCGAGCAGTTTGGATGCACAGCTGGCTCCAGAGTATACAAGCTCCATCTCCAACGCGACCAGGCCTTGTCGCTGTGACGTCAGCGGCGTGTCTTCGTACCCCGAGCAGAGGCAGCGGAAACCGAAGCGAGCTTCGTCACTAAAACATATTTACTCATGACGCATCGTCTTGATGGATTACCTATTAGGCTAAAACAGGCGTAGATAGTAATGGTATAATTTAGGAAGTTCGTAAATTGGCAACTCTGGTTACGCAGACAGAAAAAGACTTTATCAAGACTTTTTTATAGCCGGGATCGGCAATTTAATTTGGCTTCCGAAGTATGGAAGCGCTCCGTTGTTATTACCACTTGCCGACAAATTTTAAGAAAGCGTTCGATCTCCAGAAGCTGAAGGAATGTTATAAGTTCAACCTATAACTGTGTTTATTGAAATGATTTTTATTTTTTGAGCAATGATTTCAGAAAAAATATTTAATTACCTTTGTGACTTGTTGTACTCAGAGAGGTAGTCTGATGCCGTCTCCAGAGCGAAAATAACTTCATTGCCCGGAACTAACAGAGCCTTCTGCGGCCACTCACTAGCGCTATGTAACAAAAAGAACACATGAAGATAGAATATTAAATCATATTCTAATTCTGATCAGAAAATTGACAGAAAGCTAATTTCATTCAGTAAAAAAAAACTATCATAAAAACTAAAAAAAATACTCACAGGTTAGCGAGCTTCGGCGTTACACTGACGTAAGTGCAGTTAAAATGCATACAGGCGTTTTCATTGTCACCTTCTTCGTCCAACTCCTCAATCTCTCCTTCAGGCGAGAGCTGAACAACTTTCTGCAAGAAACGAACTATTAAACCACCCACCGATGTACAAGGTACAACATCAAAGTCCGAGCAATTGATGAACTTCGTAATTGTACAGTGTAATTCGCGATTCTATAAAATCGTTGGTAAAATAGTGTATATGGTGTCGTTTATGTATGATTTTAAAGCTAAACCAACGTTACCGTATCGTCGTTTTTCATAGCGTTAATTAAGAAAAAGTTTATAAAAACATTAGCAAAATACATAACCAACCATTCAAAATAAAGAATATGTGATCTAGTAAAAAGACTAGTCGTGTTTAATGACTCTGGTTTTTTTACAAAGCTAAGGCGTATGGAAAATCTTTAAAGATACATGCGCATAGCGAATTAAGCCGCATTACTGTATTTTAAGAACACCAAAATTAAACAAGGTTTTTATTTGGCAATTATCGCTTATGACTTGAGCCTTTTCGTATTTGTTTGGTCTTTTGATTTGAGTTCAATAAAAAGGTTGCCTAAGCTAAGTCAAAATAAATCGATTCTGCGTTGCCTCGTCTTGTTTTATTTTAGTAGAAATATAGTGTTTCGTAATCGGGGTGAATGTAAGTGTGCGGGATAATGGCAGATGAAAAGCGAGCGGAGTGAATGGAGTGTCCGAATGAAATCTACCTTGTATACCTTACGGAATGGTGGGTCTGTGACCTTAATGTCATTTTGGCAGTGACACCGTTGTTTAGGCGTCCCCGCGACCGCGTATATGGTCAGGGTATCCTCTGGCTGAGCTGTCACGCTGCGCGGGTCCATTTCCAGTACAACCCATGATATGTTCGGGGGAAATAAAACCCTGTGTTTGCAGAAGTAGCAGTTATAGTATATTTTTTTCAACATAATTCGAACAAATCTTAAGGCGGCCTAAAAACTCCGTCCTTTGTTTTTAATCATATAATATTGAATCATGAGCAGCAGCGCCTCCGACTGCGTTGATCATTAAACACCTTCACACAGGCAGACCTCGAAGTCAGATATTGAGGCTGTTTTTAAAATCTAGTTAACAATAGGCATCAATAAGCATAATAGTAGTATCACCTCATATTGCTGATAGTGGAAGGGCGGTAGGGATGCTCGCTCTCGATCCAGGTGTAGTAGCCGGTGGTGGTGGTAGAGAACTCCTCCACGTTGGGCACCAGCAGGTTCACGGCCGTCACGTGGGGTAACAGCTGGTGGATCAGCTCCAACTGCTTTATTATGTTCTAGAACAAGCGATTGTATCATTTAAAACTACTTAGATTCGATTGTTTGATATCACAGGCGTATAAAATCATGGCCAGAATGCACTGTTTAAATTATCGGGAGTTCATCAAGAGAATATAAGAAATACCATTCCACTGAGCCTCAACAAGTTAAAACAACTGATGAATGGACCGATGTATGTTTATGCGGTTTTGTATCTGCTAGATTTCTATTTTACAGTATATCAATATGTAAATTTAAGCTTACGATTATTGAGGGTGACAAAAGTGTACCTTGGAATCGTCGACGCCCTCTAAGTTAGCGAGAACGTAGGGTATAAGCGTATTGACGGCGGGCGACTGTTGCAGCACCGAAGCATTCCGCCTCAAATCTTCAGCGGTCAGCTCATTGCGCAGTGTCCTGAACAATTCCACAGAACGTTCCAGAACTAGGGAGGACACCCGCAGAGTGATGGTCCGTAGCGCGGCAATAAGCGCGTCCGTTGTGTCCACTGTATGCTCGAAACTCCTTGCTGCCATCCTGTTAAAAAATTATAAGGTTTTTAATAAAATAAAAAATTCAAAATTTCTGTCACTGACAAAATATTTTGGAAAATGATTGAACTTTCAAAGTTATGTTCAATTCACTTAGAGATAGCAAGATTAGTTTGCGTTAAAATCTATGAAATATAGAATTCTCTTTTTGTTAAATTGATTGATTGAAAGATCTTTTCGTAATATTTCGCTTCATTCGAAAGAACTAGATGTAATCCAAGACAGTGGTAGTAAAGAAGCATACCCGCAATAGATAAGGCAGGGTATCTGCCCCCTCGCTAGTGTGGTTCCGTTGAAGCTGAGCGAGCAGGAGGCAAAACGGAAGGTAGTACCGTCGGGACCCTTCACAGAGGGTAAGCCACAGTCGCCGCTCGACGTGCGTCCGCCGTGGTTGCAGAAACGCAGCGCGTAACGCAACTCTTCCTGCGAGATTATTTAACTTATACCCACCACTTGATAAAGTGAAAAAAATACCAAACAGAGTTTCAACTGAATCGGCCCATTTTCTGAAGAGTTCCTGACTTCATCATCCGGTCAGCTTGCTGTCACCATATTAATGCATTGTTTGTTACCGAGACGCACAAGTGTACCAAAATTCAGCTCGGACACCGGGAAGTGGGTCAAATTCAGCTTGCAAGATTTGACCCGGATAAACATGCATCCAAACATTGCAAGTTAATGAAAAGCTTCTATATACGTGCCATTTTTATAAACTATCAAAATATAGCGTGATTCAATTAGAATTTGTGTTTGAATCATTAATAAAAAAGAAAAATAAAAACATTAATTAATCATAATTATGTGTTGGCAATTGCAACTTAAAAGTTACCTTTAGATGCACATGTTTCTCGAACTTGATAAGAGCCATGTCATTCTGGCAGTCAGCGCCTTCGAAGGTGCCCTGCAGTATATCGATGCTGACCCAGCAGTTGGATGTGGTGGATTCATCTGTTGTGCTGTTCAATTGCTGAAAATAATGATGTAATACTTATTATAACAATACTAAGTATTTATGTTCTGTTAGTTCAGTAAAGTTGAGTTACCCTCATATCGTGCAGCAGTTCGAGCGAGTACTCGTAAGTGCCTGCGCCACAATAAACTCCAACGCCGACCAACACCACCCCGGGACGGTCCACAGTGAAGCAGATTGCGTCCGGGCTGCCGTTGCCGGTGTTCCAAGAACGGGAGGTATTCACTCGCATGAAGCGAGATGGTGTCAGCATCTCCTTTATTGTCGCTGATTCCATGTCCTGATGAAGAGAAAGTGTTTTTTATTTTATTTTATAATTAACCTAAAACGTTAACAGGATCGCGACTGTCCCTCATTCTTATAAAAAAATTGAGCATCTCATTTGACTTACTATAGTCTTTTTCACGCCGGAACGTATGCAAGACACTTCGAGATAATGTCAAAATCAGTCTAATAGTAATGTCCTAAAGTTTAATCTAGATTATCAAAATCGATTTTTGTTTCACTACTATCAATTCATCTCAATCGATTACAAGGTTTATTCATAGACAAAATTACTAAACCAACGATTATTTCTTTACTTATCGATTCATCAATTGTTTCGATTTTCATTTTTGCACTCTCTAATAGATTACGTTCCATTTTACTCAGTACTGTTAATTAGCGAAGTTTTTTAGAAAATGTTTTTTGTTTATTTATTTATATTTTATGGCTTGTTTATGATAATTTATGAAATAATTAAACAGGAAATAGACAAAAACATTTTTTTTTGTATGTTTTATCGTTGAATTTTTTTCTTGACTTTTTTGTTTCAAAATTGTTGTGAGCCACACAACGTGAAACGAAACAAGTTCAATGTGTCTTGCATACGTTCCGGCGTGAAAAAGACTATAATCTCGAGACTCACTGTTTTGGTTTCATAAACAAACTTTAGTCTTTACCTACAATAGTAATCGTGCCGATAGCTTAGTACGCAGCTAGAGTACGTAGGAATGTTCATAATGGTACAATTAGTATAATTTGTATCTTTGTGTGTCGGCACAGATTTGGATGAACTTAGTAGATCGTAAATTAAAATGTCCACGTACTGAGATAGGTACAGATGCGACGAGCTGAGGACAGGGCGAAATGGCGCTCATTAGGGGAGGCCTATGTCCAGCAGTGGACTGCTTTAGGCTGATGATGATGATGATGAGACAGTTACTTCCACTGCCTATCATCATTCTCGTTTTTCTCGTTTACCTTGACGTTATTGGCGCTATAAGATAGTTCTGCCACAATTCGCACGACCAATTTGCAGCAGTAATCAGCAAGGGCTTCGTTCTGTTTAATCTCGCCGTGGTCATGAGGTTGGCCGCACTGACGCGTCATCATCTGCTGCTTGATGGGATTCATCACGATATCTAGGAACTTGGGAATAACGTCCAGAATGTTCCACTCATTGTGGTCGTGTCGCTTCTCTTTCTCAGAAGATGTTGATGCCTGCAACAAAGATTTAGGCTACATTTGCAAATTAGCTACAGTCCGATCTTGTTAGTCTGTGCGTGACCGTGTGTCGGTCCTGTTTTGTTTTGAAAGCTTTTAACTTTTTTTATTTTACGTTCGTTAACATTTTGTAATCTTAAATATATACCTACTAGCGACTCTAGCAGTACCCATTAGCTAAAATAGTGAAAAACTATGTTACCTTGGGTTCTTTCTGGTTCGCCCTCGGCGGGATTGGCGGCGGTTTTTGCGAATGTGCCGATCGTGGGACAGTAGCCGATTTCATTGGGGATTTATTCAAGGCTACTTCTTTGACTAGCACCTACAAAACAAAAAGTATATTTTATTACTGCCTAATTATTTGAATAACAGTAAGCTTTAAGCACTTTCATATTTTAAATAGCGACAAAGTTATTTGTATAAAAACCTTGCTGTCGGGGCGTTTCTTCTCTTCGCTCGCCAGATGGCTCTGTGTGATTGGTACAATGTAGTGCAATACATCTCGAAGGCTCTTCGAAGCACAGAGCGCTGCGCACGTTGAAGTCAGCTCACGAATTTGAGGTGTAGGCACTCTACCATTCTGTAGGATAAAGAAACGTTAACTTTAACGGTTGACTGCAATAATTAGGTAAAATTAAACTGCTCAAAATTCAAATAAATTAGAATCCCTACCCTGACATTATGCAGCATCGAGCACAGATGACTCCACTTCAGAGTGGGCGTGGGGAAGAAAGCATGAAAGCAAGCAGTGCTCGTCTCATGTGCTTCCTTCAGTATGGAAGTAGTCATCTCCAACGCAAACTGAACGTAGCACGACCTAGCCTTATTCTTCGACGTACGCCGCGGAAGCATCGCACACGTCGGCGTATCCTCCGCTACGATTGCTTGAATTAAATTCTTCACCTCCCCAATCGACTCCAAATACGCCATGTATTCATGCGTCAGTCGCTTCTTGCAGTTCTGCGGGAAAATCTCATTCACGTAGGACTTGATGAGACGCAAGCAGGCTCGGATCAAGTAAACAAGTCTCTTTTGATGTTTTATCATGTTCAGCTTCTGGTAATTGATGGGGACCAATCCGTTGGTCTCGAGGAGTACATCTCTGAACGAGTCCCAGCTCCAGGTGAGCAGGACGATGAGAGACTTGAAGCAGGGTACGGTGACCTTGCGGGAGAGGTTCTTGGTTAGCGCTGTAATGGGCTCGCCCATGTCTATTATCCGCGCGGGGATAGAATGGTCGGAGCCAGCGAGGTTGTACAGCAGGCTGGGGATCTGGCCGGCGTTCACGTCGGTTCCGTTGTTGGACTTCTTGGACGTCTTGAAATGAAAGCCGACGTCGTCGCTGATCACCATGGCCTGTCCCGCCGAGCCGCAGTCCGACGAAGGCCCGTTGATGCATGCCCACGCTACATACCACCGGCATGCCTATAAAAATAAGCATGTTTTGTATTAATTTTGTTTTTGTTACGGACTACATTTTTATGCAACAATCTGACTATCCAATATCAACGGTAGAATAGAATTTAGACAGTTTGGAGTTTTTCTAATTCAAACTTTTTTACTCTTTTCCACTATAGAGATGGGGTATTCATGGTAAAGGAACAGAAAGTCTAGTATGCCTAAGCAAAATATCATCTACGCTGTATGCTTCTTTCCTAAAGTGTTGTAACTTACAAGATTTCATATTTTGCTAGGTTATTCTGACAGTACTTACAATAATAGGCAGCGGTGAGTCAAACATGACCGGGAAGCGATCTCTCGGCGCGCACTCATATACGACCTCATCGCTCTCTGCGATGAGCTCGCCATCTCCCTCTTGATCACCGCCGTCGTGGCCGATGTCGAACAGCTTTATCTTAGCCGTGTAGTCGCCTCGGCCGCCAAAAAGGCCGTAGCCACCTATAAAATTACATCATTTTACACAACTATCTCATTGAAATTCAAGGAGTGTTTGTTTCAGTCTCGACGAAACCGATATGATAAAAAAGTTCGTACATTTCTTGAACAATACACGCCATTTGAGATATTAGTACTACGCCAGCAAGTTTTTAATTGAGAAAATATTGATAGACATTATATTATAGTAATCATTGTTGGCAACCTCCTTTTCCTAAATCATAAAATATATTTTTAGTGCCTACAGTAAGTTCATAATACACTTACCGAGAAGTATGTCAGTGTCGCACATGAATCGGATAGCCTCGATGGAATGTCCGGAATAGCCCCATCCTCCCCCATGGTTCTCAAACCTGGTCACCGTCAGCCAGTCTGCCTTCAGAGGGGCGAGAGGGGAGGTGATGGCCTCGCGTTTACACTCTATTATGTGAAGCCTGAAATTAAAATTAAGCATTTCAGAAATTCAAGAATTATAAATCTTTATTTTGTCTGTATGCAAATAAATTTAAAATGAACTCAGTATACTGTCACAGAGGATATTACTTTCTTGGATTGCAATTTTTTTTTCAATATCTTAACTGTAATGGATTGCGATGTGAACAACTAAATGTCGTGGAAGAATAAGTAAAATACGCACTTGTTGTCATGTACGTAGATCAGTGAGTCCAGACAGCCCAGCAAATGCATCGCGATATGCATCCGCGTCACCCACGCGCCGTGTATCGTCGGTATTGCCAGCTCTTGGTTCAAAATGGACATGTCCGCCAGCGCAATACTCTCCACCGGCCTGTCTCCATTGTTGCAGATCAGTTCAAAGTTCTCCAAGTTCTTGAAGTCTTCCAACCTCCGCATGGTGCCGACGCTAGGGTAACAGAACTCTACGTTCTCTGAGGGGTCCAGCTCTGGGTTGCAGCATCGTTGTAGCTTGTGGGAGTCGAACGCAAGGATATTGTAGCATTTCATGACGCGCATCTGTGGTTGGTAGCACCATAGGACGTCGTACTGAGGGTCGAGGCAGGCAAGCGTGTTCACGAAGTCGACTTGCTCGGCGCCTGGCCACGCGTTGCAGACGGCGTCGTTCTTGTTTATCGTTACGCACTTAAAGGTGTGCTCCGGCTGGTTTGGCAGCATTACTGGACAAAACATTTATGTGTTACAATTGGGTAAAAGCTTAGCATAAGAACATTTTAAAGATACAGCGGGATCTTATTTTAAATATCAATGAATATTATTTCCCAACTACGCTATGACAATTATAGTGGCTGCTCATTTCTATCTAATTTCTATCTTTTTTCCAATAAATAGTACCTTCTTCAAGGTTTACACTAAGTAACCGAGTTGAAGTGGGTTTAAATTAAGGTGTATATGTCGCAGGCAACTGGTTTAATCAGTCATTTAACTAAACGCCTAGCCGTTTCAGTAAACGGCGGCGTCATCTAACTAACGACCTGAATGATTTTCAGCCATATAAACAAACAGCTAGGCAAATGGCTTGGAGCTATTACGTTCAACAACTGGCCTGAAGTGCTGTAACACTAAAGTGCGTGTCAGTCTTAGACTGGCAGAGCTGCAGGAAGGTTTGATCTTCAGTCACGATTAGCCAAACGTCTTGTATACTCACTGATAGTAGTGCTGTTCGCGATGATAGTAGCGCTGAAGAGAGTGTCCGTCTTGACTACAGACTGGCAGAGCTGCAGGAAGGTTTGATCTCCAGAGGCGCTGAGCCAAATTGCGCGACTCGCGTGTTGGGGGCCAACACGCGGCACAGGCGCCGGTGTCGCGTACCAAACGCCGCGGCCACACCATTCGCCTTCACATACACGGCCTAGTGAACCTTTCTGTAATAAAACAAAACTAATGGTTATTTTCCAATATTGCTAGCGAAATACTCTTTTCATACAAAAATGTCTACTGTGCATCGAAACGGCTAAAATTACAAAAGCCTAAGTTAATTAGCCCCATACATACCTGATAATTCCCGAAAGTGTATATCTCTCCATCCTTGGTCATGACAGCGGAGTGGTTGCTTCCAGCGGCGATGGAGGCCGCCTTGGGGACCTTCACCTTCACTAACTTATGGTGAGGCGCCACGTCGCCCGCTCCGAGCTGCCCAAACTGGTTCGATCCGAACGTCAACACTTCGCCTGAGAGCACAAAATAGACAACGCAAACTAAGGTCAAGAAAACGTGAAACATTCTACTAATCTACTTCGTCCTTAAATAAATCAGAAAATTTATTCAAAACCTGTAAGTATTAAAATTTGGGTGAATTTTGAAATGTCTAAGAGCCTGCTACCTGTTTGGGATGCTGTTGTAAGCACCTTTGCTACCTCAATATCTTTCAAAACCACCATATTCGACGATCATTGTGATCAAAATGATCTTTTTGTGGAAAGGTGATTAAAATCTGACTCCAATTTAAATTTTCAGTATTAAATAATATCTGATGGATGAAAGAGGGAGTTTCATTCGATGGGAACCATATAAGGCCTATAAATATGAAACGTGAAGGGTATTCCTTTTGATAAACTAATTTCTAGAATTTCGTAGAGGGGCTAAAACACTTGTTATACCGGGGAGGGGTAAAAGAGGTTTAAGGGGGTATTGAAGGATAAGTATGTAAATTTTTAATATGATACACGATTTGTTTGAGTGTGGGTGTGAATGCATGTGCAAATGGGGGTGAGTGATGGACAGAGTGAGATTGAGTTTAAGATAGAGGGTGAGGTGAGGGTGAGGGACGTGAACGAAGCCGCGGGCGTTCCGCTAGTCATTTTAAAAAGGCAGTTTTGGTATACTTAACCATATTTGTAAAAAGACTTCTTTAGATTATAATCAATCACAACTGTATTTGGTTGGTATGAGAAAAGTACGTACCATGGTCTGTTAGCATTATAGTGTGATGCAAGCCACAGGCCACAGCGGTTATCTTATGTCCACCAGGAACGGCGACGCGCGCGGGCGGCAAACAGCTCACTTTGAGAGCTGTGTCGCGCTCCACGTCCGAGCCAGACGTTTGCTCGTCAGCTTTCGACTCTTTTTCTAAAAACAAAAAGATATATATAGTAAAACAATGATATTCAACACAATTGATTGCTTTGATATAGATAATGCAGTAGAATTAATATAACAGAGCAAGCTATTTCACAAAAAAACTTTAATATTTTTACTATTTGTTTTTATTACTGCGGCTTAGACAAGTTTATTGGTAAATGTCCAAGTTATTCCGATATGAATTAATAAGCAAAATCACTACCAATTTAAAAGTTATGCATTGGATAACGATGACATTTATTTTAGACAAACGCCATATAAAAGTTATACAAGCCTGCACATTAGTTTAAAACTTGCATAGCCACAGAATACATAATTATTACTAGGTACCGTAAAATATTTACATACCACCAAAAAGTACCTTGGGTCGGAAACCTTAACGTACCCGCTTTAGCGTCGTCCTGGGCAGTCTCGTGGTCCTCCTCATCCAAGCAGTCGCCGGGATCCATGGCATCGGCGGCTTCGGGGCGCGCGGCCGCCACTAAGCCCTCGGCGCATTGCCGGCAGATGCCGCACTCACTGCATCCACTGTCGCCTTCGCCGCACCCGCAGCGCCTTCAGAAATGCAACGGGAATAAGTGATCACTGATCAGTTTTGTAAGTAAGAAGTCACTACAGGTAGAATCAGACGTTTGATTTTTTGACTGAAAGGTCAAAACTCGAAAAGAAATAAAACAAGATATGAAAGAAAAATTAAGCATTCACTGGAGTGAAGCGTTCATTCAAATGATCCACCTGATATCACTTTTACGTCTAGTTGTAGATGTGTACCCTGTCGCGTCTCGCGTGTTTGACAAGCAGGATTGGACAACATTTTAGCGTCACGTTTCTAGGTCCGTGTTCTTATGTTGGTTTCCCCACGATGTTTTCTTTCATCATGTAAAATAACTCTCACAGTACCATATTTTTTTGGGCAGAAGAACATTGGAAATCTGATGATGTGTAACAACGTGATAACTTACTCTCCAGGCACCCTGGCCGGCATATGCGAGAGGTGGCAGGCGCTAGCGAAGCCGGTACATTCGCGACATTGGATACACACGCGGCAGTATTCGGTAAGCCACGTGTGCGGGCGGCCCTGGCAAGTCTGCACCTCGTTCTTGTTCTCCGACATATCGTCTGCTTGGGCCGCGGGGTAATGCTCTGGTAAAACAAAAAACATCATCACGACTGTAGTCTATGTATGTAGCAATAAGGGCGCCGTTTGTAGATCATATTTAGGTTCTGTTATTCCGTACTGTATTTGTATTATGTTTGCTTCTTCGAAGGTTTTACGAGTACATATACTTACTTTCTTTCGTGTAGCCAAATTCACGGCCGCACTGCCCTTTGTTGTTGATACCAAACGTGTAGACCAGCCCTGAGTTTGTCAGAGCAACAGCGTGAGCTTTTCCAAGAGCGACCTATAAACGAAAGATAAACAATAGGTAAAATAAAAGTAAGAATATCAAGTTTAAGGTTAAGGTTCGATCAAAATATTGTAGGTTTGAGTCCGGCCGTGCATCAACAATAATAACATACTCATCAAGAAGTAAAATCAAATGAATGGCGGAGTGGCTCAGTTCAGCGAGGAAATCACATGTGCATGCCATTAGAAGAGATCAAAAATTTAATTTCTAGTCTATCAAAATGTTGGTACCACGCGGGCGAAGCCGCGCGCAGAAGCTAGTGTTTTAATAGATGCATCATCGTCGTCGTCTCACCTGTGTGACCTTCTCATGTCGAAGGCTGAGGATAATGCCGTTAGTGTCACAGTGCTGCGTATCCTTCCCGTACATGAGCAGCTCTCCGGTGCGCGTCACCAGCGCAGTAGATCCGAAGTTGCAAGCCGCGTACACCACATGGTGTCCGTCCGTCTAAAAAACATCAAATATGCATGTCAACCACCTAGAATCTATAACTTTCCCGATTATAGACGGAATACGAATGTAAGGAGATGGAGACGATTCGTACCTACCATCTCTACATCAATGTAAAGTTTTATTCTAAGAACTTCATATTTGAAGAACCGACTGCAGTGAAAAGGTGCCAAAATTTATCATAATTTTGAGGTGGTTTTGAGACACTCAGATATATTTTGTAATTATAATTAATGCTTTTTTAACCTTTGCCCCGCAGTGGGACAGCATAGGTAAGAAAAAAAAATTTAATGTCCTTCCAGGACAAACACATGTGCTATAGAAGACCTTCAAAATGTACATAAATAACATGAAAGAAAGAAAAATTTTTAACTTTCATCTACACTAGTATTATAAAGAGGAAAGATTTGTTTGTTTGTTTGTTTGAATTGGATAGGCTCCGAAACTACTGGACCGATTTGAAAAATTCTTTTAGCATTAGAATCCTGCATTATCCCTGATGAACATAGGCTATATTTTATCCCGAGAAAGTGAAGTTTTCCCGAAGGAACGCGGGTAACACCGCGACGGACAGCTAGTATTATATATTATGCTACAAAATTGTTGAGTAGGTTAGGTATATTATCTTAAAACTGGGACACTAAAACGACTTTCAGTAGCTATCGCAATTTAGCTCTGCCCGGGCTACAGGGAGGTCATTTACCTACAAACATGAACTATCAAACTGCACTTGCGCGCCACTGCTATGATCGATCCAGGTTCCGAGAGCTTAATAGGAAGTAGGGCGAAAGTAATGCATACAACATGGAAATTATTGGAAATATCAGTGTTTAGAATGTTAAATGAATACGTATTTTGATACCCGAAAATATGATATTTTCATTCAGAAGCTCAGGAACATTTTTAACTATCCTAAATCAAAGGGTTTATTTTTACAACCTTTGCCTTCTAACTTTGTAAAATAAGTCATGTAAATGTAACCAAATAACGTGGCGACTATACGGTACCAAAGGTAAAATTATTTTAAATGTGACTAATTACCAAGAAATAAGCAAAAGTCTCAGCATTGTTCAGTCCCTTTTGTACAAAAATCGACAACGTGACGGTTTGTTTAAAAGTTGAAACAATTTCAAAACGGAGGTAAACAAACATGTGACTGGGGTCGCTATGGTTTCAGGCGGTATTAGTTAAAATGTTTGTTTGAATTTTTAGCTAAAATAACCCGATTTGATTATTCTACAGCATTTCTTATACTATTTACGCTTACGAATAGCAAAACAGGCAATAATAATTAACTAGGGTGAAATTGCTCACTCTTCACGATTTCAGCCAAAATAGGCACTTGAATCCGTTCCAATCGGACATTCTCAATAAAAAGCTTTAACACGAAAACTACAAAGAATCGTAGAACACACATGGGGTATTTGCGGATAGCCCTGGATGTGAGGAACTTATTTTTTTTTTATTTCCTTGATTTTGATATAATCGGCTAATATTTTACTATTTCACGCATAAGATTCGCCATTTTGTCACCCAGTCGTTTGGAAGATACGAGAGAACAAAGAAATTTAACGCAATACATACATACAAGATCCGCGCGAAAAACATAGCCCTTCCTTTGACAGTCGGGTAAAAATAATCAAAAAACGTTAACAAGTTGTAAACTGAAACCTTATAGAGCAACAGTATGTTTCAACAATGACTTTTACGAAAAGTTGAGAAAGAGTTCTACGGGATTCTCTTTATGTAAATTTCGTATTGTTAATTGAGTTTTGATAGAAATTCGACAACGTGACCTAATTAAGCGAGGGGCAATTAAAACTGTTAGGAAAGAATATTCGGGGAAATTTTTGGTAAGTTTACTCCAACTTGGTGTGTGCCTGGATCGTCGAAGTTAAGCAACGTTCTAAACGGTCTGTAAGTGGATGGGTGACCGCCAGTGGCATTTTCATCTGAGCGCTTCCGTGCTTCGGAGGGCACGTAATATTGTCGGTCCCGGCTATTTAAGTCGTTAAGCCATGACGGAGGCCTTAAGGCGGCTTAAAAACTCCGTCACCAGAGTTGACCACTGACTCATACGAACTTACTTACTTTTTAGTAGCAAGTAAAATGTTATCACTCTTACCTTATACATTTTCCTGGGGCGCGTGGGCTTGGGCGCGCGGCGATGCTTGCTGGAGTCACCATCTTCGCCGCGACGCGCGATGCCCGTGAACAGAACCGCGCCGTTGTCCAGCACTAAAATCGCGTGTACGCCTTCGTGACCCACAGCGACCTAGTGCCAATTACTGATTATTGAAGTGAAAACTTCTGTAGGCGCGTTGGGCATTTTAGAGATGGGGCAAAAATATCAAACTAAGTCACGTGACTGTTATGTACCAAAAAGGTACCATGCTAAATCTATGGTTACGACCTTTTCGTACTATACCTATACCTTAAATTCATCGCACATTGTAGGACTTTTTAGGCTTTATTTTTTTTACTTTTATTTTTTTAAGTTTAAAACTTTGAACTTTAAACGTTTTTAACCTCGTTCAAGTTTTTACTTCTGTCGGCACTTCCGGACTGCCACTGTTTTTTTTTATTTTATGAGAACATTTTTACACTGCACGACAAACGAGGGAAAACGCAATGTATTTAATAGTTTTTTTTGTACTATTATGGCGCAAGAGCTTTCAGGGGGAATAATAGCCAAAATAGGACTAAGGTTTTCACTAATATGTTTTAGTAAAATACGCATCACGAACATAAATAATAATAATAAATTCTTTATTTTTGTTTCTCTCACAAGTAGTTAACACAAGTTATTTACACTAGTTTAAATGCAAAAATTTAGTAAAACCTGTTTTGTGAGAGAACTGGTGCCTGTGGTAGGTTATAAAAACCTGTGTTACAGGTCACCAGTGCCCTCCTGGATGGATTTATGAAATTTTACAAGTAATATGTCGTGTTTGATTGCGACTTAAGGAGATAAAGATTTGAAAACATATTATGGTTCAATTATTTTTTCAAAATAAGTAAATGTTTTTTGCACACTAATTTTTTTATTATTACGCTGTCCCTCTCACTCTTTAAATAAAAACGTTGATTCACCATTCCATTGTGAGAATTATATATGCAATTATGCAATAGTAAAACAGTAAAACGGTAGTATCTAAACGATACACCTCCCGTATCGTCTAGGTCGGAAGGCCAACTAGATTGCAACTTGTCTACATTACAGTAGTGTCGTGGCGTGTAATATGAAAATTCTAGCCAGGGTTGAATGGAAATAATTATAATCATGTTCATGTCGTGGAGCAAAAGATCGAAGTAGCGTGCTAAGCAGACTTTTAAAGAACAGGGAACTAGTGTGATAATGATCGTTGGATTACAAATGCTTCGGCTAAATATAATTAAGGCTTAGGAGGTCAAAGATTAACTTTATTATAAAGTAACGAGTTTGGTCGGTAAGAGCACTACATGATTACTCTGGTATGTATAAAAAAAAAACTCAGTTTCATTTGTATTGACATAGAAAAGAAACAACGATATCACAAGTGTTTGTGAATTACTCACCTGAGTAACCTGGACAACTTTGTATCGCCTGAGATTAGGAACATCGTTCTTGTTAAATAAGGTCTCTTTCATCAAAGTCCAGCGACCACTTTGAGGAGCTGCCTTATACCCGAGGCTAGCTCCTTTACCAGTATAGTAGACCTGAGAGAGAAAGTGATAAAGGAACAAAAGATAACAACATTAAGATAATTCACCATATTGTATAGAGTAAAACAAACCTTGCCCGAAGTTGTGGCCAGCAGGCCAAATTCTGCGCCACCACAAATGGACATAAGCGGATCGTCTTCGTTGTCATCTAGTTGCATAGCTGTAGGAGTGTCGTTGTCCTTGTCTCTTCGAACTGGTATTTCCTCATAACTAGCTCTACCCAGAGCCAAGTTCCTTTTGCGCAGGAGAGGTACGTTTAACTCCTTCCGATTTTTCAAAGTGACACTATCTACATCAGGCTCTGGCATTTTCTCAACATCAAAATAGCGTATATTCATAAATTCCTAAAATGAAGACACGTATGAAATCACGTGGAATCAATATAGGTACATACTTACCAACATAAAATCATTCAATAAAAAGTATTCCTTACACCATTGTTTGTGATAGTCATCACCCCCAGCTGATGTCCATCACTAAAAACAGCTGATTTAGAATCAGCATGAGTGGATGAGCCAGAGTCTAGTTTGATCAGGTTTCGTATTTCAAGAGTATCTTTATCTACTTCGTATACTTCAGTCTTCTTTCGGCCGATCCTTACGTAAAGTTTATTCTAAAACCAAAATATAAAGTAGTTTAAGTAGGTATCCCACTCATATAATAAAGCTGAAAGTTTGTGAGTTTGTTCAAATGTTAAGATGTTTTATGTTTGTGTTTCACCGAAAAACGTTCTTCATAATTATCCCATGACATGTTTCTCATAAATATCAAAACGAATAATATAAGGATCTCCTAATCCCACTCATATAATAAAGCTGAAAGTCTGCGAGTTTGTTTAGATGTTTAGTTTATTGGATATTTGGATGTTTGTGTTTCAATCACGCCTAAACCAGTGAACCGATTTGGATGAAACTTAGAATAAGCGTAGATAGTGACTTGAAATAGCATATAGGCTATTCAAAATGTTGGTACCACGCAGGCGAAGCCGCGCGCAGAATTAAGTGTAATATAACGATCACTTGGTGCCTAGTGCCTACTCTACATGAAATGTAAACAAAAATTAACAAAGTTTATGAGAGCCAATAAAGAAAATACTAAATACAATCCACCAACCTTACAAAAACCTAACCAGCCATGACGATCGCTGGGAAAGAAGTCCGGTTTATACAGGTAAACATGCTGCTTGATAGAGCTACCGTAGCCAGACCCGATCTTCAGGAGGCCTCGAGAGGTAAACACGTATAGAAAGCAGCCATCAGATACAAGGGCGCGCACCACGAGCTCAGTGGGCCCGGTGGTAAGGGCCGCAGGCAGGTCTACTGGGAAACTAGTCACCAGGGACTGCTGCGGAACGCCATAGTTTAACCACATATTCCGAGATGGCGTCCCAAGGATCACTGATTGAACACTCCTTTGTAGAGTCGTCAAATTTACTGGTATCTGAAATGCGTTTTCACATAAGCCAGCCCTCTAAATTGTGAATACAAGTTACAATACACCAATTTAGACAAACTCGGTTATACGACATTCCCTAAGTTACCTGTATGTATTGATCAGCGAGCGGTTGTGGAGACATAATAAGGGAGGCAACCGCATTTAATATTAACTCAGCTTCACCTCTAGCTACCACCAGAGATATAAGACATGAAGTGCCGAGAGCTGTAAGGCTGGTAGGCATCTCCAGCCTCTCAAGAGGCGCAGTGCCTGCAGCAACTTCAATGAGCATGCTGAGCATGTGGTTAACTATCTGCAATCACAAACTATTAGTTAGTAATGGCTCTGTCACGAAATTAAAAACGACATGTAACATCTAGAATGGGATGTACGATGTGTGCAAGGAAGTGGAAGTAACATGCTAATTTTGCCCAACCATTATCCA
Source organism: Epirrhoe alternata (assembly GCA_963565295.1). Lineage (NCBI taxonomy): Eukaryota > Metazoa > Arthropoda > Insecta > Lepidoptera > Geometridae > Epirrhoe > Epirrhoe alternata. The sequence goes on from OY751375.1 coordinate 11,188,167, forward strand.
ATCTGTCGCTTTACGGAAACGACTACCGACCCCAACATCGATAGGAATTAGGATCAGGAGGATAAAGCTAGAAACATATCAGCGTGTCGTTTATAGGGTCCCGTTCCCGTACCTCAAAAGGAAATAGGAAAACTTATATACTTCGTTATTGGTCTGTAATTTTTTCTTTCTGTGAAGACACTTTTTCGTAGGAACGTGTGGAGATCAAATTTAAAGGTTACAACTCCTTTGGAGATGGAAAAAAAATCTAGGTTCTAATTACACACAATCCATGGCCGTTTATGCCGCCTACTATTAATATTGCAGCATTAATGTGACACTCTTAAAGGATATTGCCCGTCGACCTAGAATCAAAATCCTAAAGCACAAGTAGATGAAATATTAGTTATTATACTTACTAAACTCTAAGTTACTTAATCAAAAAAAAAAATCTCTAAGTTACTTATTTATTTACATACAACCTGCAAAATAAGTAATTCAAGTTGAACAAGATGTGCATTCCTTAATCCTGAAGTCTCAGCGAAACGCCAATATGTTTCTCGCTCAACAGATACAGCGTGCATTATTTAATGGAAAAGTAACGCGCCTGTCACAAAAATACCTCAGTAGGCTCATGCGAAAGTTCTTCAGGCGCGTGGCCTTGCAGCACATCGAGCAAAGCTTTCAGAGCGAACTCGCAAAACTTGGGATCAGCTGCGCGCGACTGTGATACCAGGGAGAACACAGTTCGCAAACCTATACCAGTTATCTGGAAAAAACAAAACCACTTCAATATGTTTCAACACATCAAAACGATTACGGTGTTAACACCGATTTAAATGCGTGTGTGCGAGGATTTCAGATATTTATTTGTTTGTGTACTTCCACCTGCTTCTGTGCTTACAACCGAAAGCATGGAAAATTGTTGCTTTTCGGAAAAATACGACTTTGAACTGGGTTTAAAGCTATTGTCGAAAATAACAAATTGTTCAAACATTCGAAAGCATAAGCACCTTTGAAATCTTAGCAGGGATAATAGGAGCCGATTCTTCATCAGTATCGTCCGAGTCAGAAGTTGCTCCTTGAAGATGTTTCCATCTGGCTAGAACAGATCTGCGAACAGTCGCATACACAGCGAACTGCGACGGGTTGCCGAGCAAAGCTGGTGCATAGCATACAGCAGCAGCATTTAGGGTTTTCGGACGACGATACCTGTCCTTCTTGCCTCTACGCTTAAAAGGCCTATCGGTTTTTCTGGAAATGATTGTAACATTAATAAAATAGTTTAGATATAATCCAAAAACAGAGATACCTATAATATAATGACGCAGCTAGTTAATCTAACCTGGTGCCACTCCAGCAAAGCGCTCGAAAATACTTTCGATAGTTTTCTGGATCCATACAACGTAGCTCCGGGACCTGCATTTTGAATCCCTTAAAAATGTATCAACCTTAGCCCTGAAACATTTATGAATTCTAGAAAATGGAACTTCATCACAAACAAAACAAACAAAAAATCGCACATTGCAGAGCCAAAGAGTCGCGCTATACATACAATATTGTGTAAGAATATATATTTATTAAATCTGTGTTAGCTTTAATAAATATACTTTTAACAATACATATGAGTAATTATTATTATTTCTTAATTAATACTATTAATTAGACAAGAGCTTAAATCTAATACTTTAAAGCCCTCTAATATAAGGGTCTGTTCGCTACTTTTGGGTCAGTAAATGCATTGAATACTGAATAGTATGATTGGTTGTTAATAGAAAAAGGTTGTAAAATTACTCTCCAGTACATATCATACACATCTACACAAAGCTCAAATAAACTTTTTTTTTTTTTTTTTTTTTATGATGAATGGGTCGACTCTTGGCCTCGAAACTTACAAAATGATTTTGATATATTTTATTGTGTGATGTGATGGATGACTGATGGATGAGTGATGTGTTGATTCAAATGAGCCAGAGACTTTTTAGTTAACTAGAAGTTTCCTCAAACACCTTATGACTCCATCATCTGGATCAGCTTTCTCTCACCATAACTATTATATTATTCATATATTGCCATTTTATTTATTTTTTTGTTGTAGAGTAGCTGACTCCTAAAGAGTGATGTAAAAAGAACAAAAAACTTGCATACCAATCTTTCAAGTTTTTTAAATAAAAGCTTCAGGGTGGATTAACCCTAATCAGATTGTGTCCATGTCCTCAATTGTTATGGCCAATAAAAATTCAAATTAAATACACCTACGGTCAGGCTTTCGCAGAGCATGCTAGGCGCTAATGCTTCGGAAGATTTATGTCATCGCATTGTAAGCAAAAATTTAAATGAATGCAGGTAGGTCTACCATTGTTGGTTCAAACATTCAACTGTATCAAGCAAAACTACGCTCAGCTTCAGGCAATATTTTATCACTTAACGAACCCTGCACAAACTTACTGGTGGCTTACTCCTGACACATGACTCAAAGCCAATCGTAAAAATTACAAGCTTGAATATGCTCAATTCTGTTTTTAGCTCTTACATAACTAAAGCAATAAAGATTTGAGCCGGAATCAACCATTTTCAAACCAAAATAGTGAGTACAGTGCTGTGCAGTGAGAACCGCAGCCTGTTCTCTGAACACTGAAAAAATGGTCAAGAATCCACCAAGTCAGGCTTGAAAAAGTATGCTACGTAATATATTTCTTTACAGAAACTTAGCTACTAATATTATAAAACTAGTCATTGACCATGAAGACTACAAACGCCCCATTAAAACACTGACCGAAATGATGATAATGAACCAATAGTAAAATTTGTTACATTTATTGTAATTTGCTCATAATTCTTCATTGCACTTTAAAATGAATCGTAGTTTATCCCCATTCAATAGCGTGATTCCAATAATAACTCTTTTATAATTTTGTATCTTAGTATTTGACACATTCTAATTTTATACCAGTGCATAAGACAGATCAAAAAGTAGTAGAATCCACCAATTTGATAACACATACCTACAAAAAAATCACGCCTCTTTCCCTAAGGGGTAGGCAGAGACCACGGATCTACTTGCTACGATCCTGACTCACAACTAACGTCTCTTTCACTCTCATTACATTCTTCATACATGCTCGCTAGTTTAGGGTACTTTTGACCTGGTCCTTCTCCAAAATGTCACCAATTTGATCCAAGAAGGTTCGCCTAGGCCTTGATAATAAATTGAGTATATTGTGGCGAATGTTCAAGTGAAGTTATAATTGGAAACAAATGAGGTAAGTATCAGTATCCTGGTCCTGTTTTTTTCATTTAGATCCCACAAATAAGCCACAAAATCTCCTAGATGGAAAAAAAAACAAACGACCAACTTTTACTCAGCTGCTCTTTAGGAGCTTACAATACGTTCAAAGAATCTAGGCATTAGCCGCTGCTCGTGACTGAGCAAGCAGCCTTAGGCATTTGCTAATAACTTTTACCGCAAGGCAGAGCATGTGTTTGCATCGGGCTAGACAAGACCTGAGCAACCGAGTATTTGCCTCATACCGCTGCCTCGTGACGCTTGTCGCCGCTCAATCAGTACGCGGCTACATTACATAGTAAGGTGCAGTGACCGCTTTTTCATAATCATTGTGTGCTGGAAACTTCATGAATCCCTAGATCCGTTGAGGAACTGTAGAAACTCCGAGTTTACAAATCAAGCTTCTGTTTCTACTAATATAACAAAAAACAGTCCCTGTGGGTAGTAACATATTTCAACTTGACTACTTGAATACGGCCCTGGCTGCATGTAAACTTTTACACTAAACAGGATAGATATTTACCCTGAATCATTGTTTTTGTAGTTTCCCGATATTTCGGAGCAGCAGTTGCACACGCCATGAACTGGTCATTGCGAATTTGCGAGTGAGTAGTTAGTCTATAGTGGCAGATGAAACGATCTACCCTCTTTCTAAATCTTGTGGTGTAGTGTTGATAAAACTATGATAGCTTTACCAAAATAATCAATTATAATTTATAACTTACCAAGAGATGGTCAGCCGATTCTTACCATAGGTTCATTATCACACATTTCGAGGTGCATTGACCTAATTTTAATACGAAGGGCTGTCAGCCATTGCAGATGGGATAAAATCGATAGGTAGGTATGCACTATGCACCTACATTACGAATTTCAATTCAACTGGGTTTACAATAATTATATGTAATATTATATGTAACTCTTGAATGTAGCCTAAACTTGGATTGAATCTTGTTTGTCGCTACTTGCCATAATGAGTAAATAAGGTATCCATCGTATGCAAACCACCCTAACAGAAATTCACTTGCAAAAAAATCGAACACAGCCGTCTTTAGATCACTTCACATAACATCAAGAAAAACTTTAATAATAATATCAAAGAAAAAATACCTGTCGAAAAAACACCATTTCCACAAAATTTCAATTTTTATTTCAGTGATTTTAGGATTTAGTCCACGAGGAGTCGAGGAGTCTCACCTCTAGCAAAATTTGCGCGAACTGCTGCGACTTGGGCGAGCCGGCGAAGAAGGGAGCGGAGTGGCGGCGGCGCGGCGCGGTTTGAAAAAATCAATAGTTTCCCGAGATTCCCGAGAACCACCAATACCAAACCAAACTATCCAATCCAAGAGAACTAGTGATGTCACGGTATCTCAGAAAAAAATCATTTTCTGAGGATCTAGTGAGAAACTAGACTAATAGTGCATGACATTTTTTGGATACTAAATCAAGATTTTTATGTGAAAGAAAGGGGAAAAATTTATAGGATAGAATATTTTAGTAAAAAAAAATCCTAATATTTTTGAAGTGAAAACTTCTTTAGGCACGCTAGGCACATTTGAGATGACTATAGCACTTTGGATTCGTGGGTCGCAAGTCACATGACCTGTTACGACACTGACTTATTAGCTATCTTGAAATCATTGTCATCCCAATGGCAATTGGAATTGAAGAATGGCAATAATGTCATTCTGGCTTCAATGGCCAATGAGATATGTAAATGGTCTCCTAGAGTTTTTTGATCCCTACAATACGTATAGCTATAGCTCAGATCATTAAGTACTAAGAGCTTTAGGCAATGCTATACTTTATAATTACTCTGAGGTATGGCTATGTAGCAGGCAATTGGTTTAGTCGGCCGTTCAAGTAAATGCGTAGCCATTTTATTAAACGGGGCCTTATAACTAACGGCCTGAACGATATTTAGCCGCCTGGATAAATACAAACATTTAACGAACTGACTGGCTGGATGCTTATGCTATTATTTATTATCCTAACATTTTATCTGTTTAAAACCGCTTTTGTTATCTTTATTACTACATAAGAAATGACTTGGCTAGGCAAGTAGTTAAACGTAATAGCTCCAAACCACTTGCCTAATATCAATCAGCGCTAGTTGAATGGCGCCGTTAAACCAAATGGTTAGGCGTTTAGTTGAACGGCTAATTTAACTAGTTGGCTGCGACAGCTATACAATAGGATCTTTTGGCAGTCTATAGTTACTCTGAGGATTCATCATCAAGAGCTCAGCTCTTGTCGGTGCAATAATGCAACTTCCTTCACCTCTCCCTTTACAATGCGGATTCCTTACTTCTTGATACGACATGACAGCGATCTTCTCTTTTATCTGACTCATGAAATTGATATATAAAGGCCTGCCTCTTCCTCTCTCTCTCTACTCTGAGGATTGGCACCAAAAAAAATTATGAGCCCTTCCTACCCCTAAGGGGGTGAAAAGGGCTCGAAACGATTGTATGAGAAAAATTGTATTCCTTTGTTACTTACAAACTTGAGCATTATGATTGTTCAACAATTTTGTTGGCATTCACAAAAATGCAATACTACTTCATGAACGGGGTGTAGCTCAGATAAAATAGAATGATCTAAGGGGTGCTAGTAGCCTCTCGAATAATTTCAAAACTACCCCTAAAACGGGGTGTAGGGGGTGTTATAGTTTGTATGGGTTTTTTTTATACGGGGTCCGATTTGCTATTTGACCAATAACTTCCTACCTACTTAAAAAAATGATTTTCTTTATTTTGAAGTAAAATCTTCTTTAGGCGCGTTTGGCAGTTTTGAGATGTGCAAAAATTCTTGGATTGGCCTCGAATGTGAGTCTTGTAACTGATCACCGACACTGGGTTATTTGTCAAGTTTAGAACCGTTAAAATTTTCACTGCAGCACTCCTGGAGTGCCACTGTTTTTTTTCATAAACTCTTTTTCAAAGGACGGTGAAAGAGGGAGTAACAGTTTCTTTGGGAGCCATAATAGGTCTGATTGGGATCGGGATCGGCATTAGGATTCATTTTGAAAGATTCAGTTGGTGGGCGCAGACTGTAATCATTCTTAAGGTTCTATTGAGGGTCAGATTGATAATGACACTCACTTGATAGGTAAGTAGGTAGGTAGGTACCTACAACGTGAACATAAGTCGCGGGCGTTCCGTTAGTTATTTAAAATGTTAGCTTTTGACCAAACCTACTCATCGAAATACTAAGCAAACTGGGAAAATGGCAAGAGTAATTGGAAAGAGTAGGCCGCACTCAGACGGAACACCTGCAGGTACCTAGGTACTGCCACTGATATTATATTGCTCTAGATGGTTTATATTCTGGGAAGTCTGGAAGTAGCGCCGGTGACTGATAAGTTGAGCAGCAATAGGTTAGCGTGGTATGGTATGGGCGTTGGGCATGGCAAATAATAATGGTAGCCACAGATATCATTGCACGCAGGTACCTAATTGTTCAAGTTTTCACTTCTGTCGGTACACCTGCCACTGTTTTTTTTATCTTCTACATTTATTGCAGTTTAGCATCCTACGTAGGTAGATTTTTTGGAACGAAGTTCCTTTTCGGACGGTATGGAAGATGGGGGCTAGAAGAAGTTGGATTTTACCGTCACGACATAAAGGGTCAACTGGTCAACAATGAAACAGCAGTGCACAATGAAACAAAGCTATATTTTTGAAATGTGATGTTGTAAAAATTAAAAGCTATTTTTTTTATTGAAACATGCATTACATTCATTATCCGGTTTTTTTCCGAAATAAAATAATCGAATCGTTTCGTCCACTTCCATCCAAATAACTCGGTAGCCCATCTCTAGCTCGCCATTGTGTGTGGTGGTCGGTCTTCGAGTTTGTCATTTCAATTCAGCTTTTGTCAAGTTTTTTGTTTTCAACTAGTTTCGGGAATGAATTATTTGTAATTATTTAGTTGGAAGTAATAAAGTGACAATAATGCGTGCTGAAACTTTTATACCTGACTAATAGGTATTCCTGAATCATCACTGATCACCACGGTTAGTTCGAAATGATGGCTGAGGTTATTTGTTGTGACTTGTGGTATGAATTTACTCAAATTTGTCATCAGCGTCTCTGCAAGATAACGTAAAATGCTTTCAAATATTTCTGCAGACAATTTTGTTTTGAAACAATCACCTCTTAAAATCCATTGTCTGTGAAGTTCTTTCATTCATTTTACAACAATACAAGTGTCTCGAGTCTCGACCCTCCTTGGCGTTGGTCGTTATTATTGCAAAGGAACGACGTGATGTCTCAAAGTTTCCTCTTGGTTGTGGTGTATGTGTTTGCCGCATGCTGTAAATCGGTTGTGTACTTCAATAGACATGTGTTTGTGTTTATCCTCTTACCTTTACTTGAAGTGCTCATGCAAAACCCTTTCTTTGCTAGTATCTTGATTTTTGTATTTTTTTATGAACTACCACAACTGTTAAAAAATTTATACTAACCTGTGAGTATTTTGAAAATGAATGAAAAACAAGAGGTTACAGTCTTCAAAAGCTTTATAAATTTATATTTATAAAGCTTTTGAAGCCTACCTTTAGGTTATCCTACATAGAAATATATGATGATCTAGTGTTCCTCCACCAATTTTGTTTCTACTTTTTACATAAATACTTATTGTGTTCATTACCTTTAGATCACATTATTGATCTTCACAGCTAGCACTAGTTAGCAAATATAGGGAAGTAAGGGATTGTAAAGATGTCACAATGAACCAGCTAATATTGTTTGGTTTGCTCACTGAGATTCAATGCATTTTAGCTGCGGACCTTAAGGTACCAACATATAATATTCTCTTAGATCTTTAGGAAGTTCAAGATTTATAGAATTAATTTCTCTAAAAGTGAGTCAGATATGAAAAAACACCAACCATATTATTGCCATGGTCCTTAATAGTATTTGTTATGAAGGAACAGGAGTATCACATGTTTTATGACGTTTCTTAGTGACCAACAACGTCTCACTAAATAAATGCTTTTTGACTTTGAAATATCCATAAATGATGGGTGCAAGACTCTTCAGACTTTCATTCATTCTTTAGAGCAAACATCAAACTAATTTAATTTACCATAGATAGCTGTCCGTCGCGGTGTTACCCAAGGTCCCTCGGGAAAACATCACTTTCCTGGGATAAAATATAGCCTATGTTCATCAGGGATAATGTAGGATTCTAATGGTCCAGTAGTTTCCAGGGAGCCTATTCAATTCAAACAAACAAATCTTTCCTCTTTATAATATTAGTGTAGATGAAAAATTCATTAGGTCAATCATTGAAATAAATTAGGGACTTAGGTATAAATATAGGTACCTACTAAGCAAACTTTATAAATCTAAGCTCATTCAACTACAACTTACTGTTTTTGTTATCAGTACAGATATGACTAATGGGATGAGTTGATAGTGTAAACTGTTGATATGATGAATTGAAAAGGCAAACAACCAAATACAAAACAAAACAAAAACTTTTGAATCTTGTAAAAACCCCTACAAATGAATCAATATTAAGGGTCCTGACACTATGGCCACCTCAAGCTCCCTTAGCATGGCGATTGTCTAGGTACCGGAAAATATTAAAAATGACACTTAGAGTGTGGATAAAAATAAGTTTTATCCACATTCTATCTGCTTTATCCACACTCAAATGTTATTTTTATCTATTCTCCAGTACTAAGACAATCGCCATGCTAAGGGGGCAGCTCTTTTCACTGAGCTCTATCATCTAGAATGGTCCAGTATGGACTACTGGTTGTCACACAGCTTAATGATATTGCAGGCATCTCTAAGGGCGCGCCAGAGCAGGGTCCGTGATGGAGGGCGGCGCGCGCGCCCTGGAAGTGCTGCCTCTTCTGCAGGAGCGGGTGGCGGCGCTGACAGGGGGGCGCGACCGCCGTGGCGGACCCATAGTCTGGTTCCCAGCCTACTCTCGCCGCGACCGCGTCGCGCCCGACGACTACCGACGCCTGCTGCACTATCTCATCACTATACCTAAGTAAGTAACTCAAACACAAAACTACCTGAAGGTTAATCATCTAAAAATGATTTTACCAGCTTCAGATTTTATTAGCATTTTAGGTTTAAGGCTATAAGCATTTTAGTTGACCCGCTCATAAGCATTGATTCTTATATCATGCATCAAATAAGTGTTCTATTTTGAGCCCGGTCCTGTAGTGCTCTAGAATGAATCATTATAAATTAACGCATTCATTGCACAACCACAACCTATGTAAAACTATAGATACCACAATGTAAATCTATAGATAGAGCCTTATCAGGTTCCCTGTTAAGTGACAACACCTTATACTTGCGCGCCTTTTGTGTATGAGTTAGTGCTACGTCAATCAATCGAGGCACACAATAGAGACCATCTTATTGTTACATCCTATGGCAGGATATTATGACGCTCTGGTCAAGCTACTATCATTGCATGCCAAAGAACCGCATTCATTTTATTGTATGAAAGTGTTTTGTATGCTCTTGTTTATGTAATTTTGATTTCATCATTAGAATGCGATTATACATCCAGGTTCCAGGTATTACTAGAATTGTTAGAATGGTTGCTATGCAAAATCCACCAGAAACCTTTTTGAAATGAAAATATTTGTTTGTGTGACTTGACAGTCAGCCAGATCAATAAACTATCAAGAAGACAGCTCACCATTATATTATTTGTTGCAGTGAATCAGTAAGATCTCATGGCTATACAATTCTTATTGATATGAGAGGATCAGCTTGGGCTGCAATCAAGCCAATCTTGAAAGTTCTTCAGGAACACTTCTCTTCATCCGTCCACCAGGCTTTGGTAGTTAAACCCGATAACTTCTGGCAAAAACAACGTACTACTATAGGAGCCCATAAATATAAGTTTGAGGTAAGTCATTATAAACACTCATTAATTAGCCTGCACAAGAATATCATGCAAATGAATTTTGATGTCCAATCAACATTTACTTTGTTACACTTTACTAGTGCCTATGCTAATGAGGATTATGTTATTTCCAGACAACTATGATAAGCCTAGAAGCATTACCTAAAGTTATAGATAGCAGTCAGCTAACTCAAGATCTCGACGGCACTTTGCCTTACGATCACGCCCAATGGATTGATTTGAGATTGGTAAGTTCAACAACCTTAGCAAGGATTGTTTGGCTTGTAGAAAAGGACATATTTAAATATTTATACGGGACTTAATCGCGTAGGTATAACATATTTATTTACCTTTTCTATAATCATATTTCATTTTTCTTTGGTCATCTCGTGACCACGGTAGCGGTAATGCTACCGAAACGTCGAGGTAAATAAACCAGAGGTCGAGGTATATCTACGCGATTAAGTCCCGTATAAAAATTTAAATACGTCTTCAAGTCGCGAAAGTTAAAAATTAAAAAGTGTAGAAAAAGAGTAAGTAAATGTATTACTGGGTTATTTTAGGCCTTGGAAGATCTGATGTGGCAAGCTGGTGAGTTACTCGATAGACTTGACGACTTGCAAGAAGATGTGGCTCGCGCAGATTTTGCGGATGACGTCACAGGTGCCAGGCGTGCTATCGACGCTCACGGAGATATCAACAAAAGGCTTGCTAAAGTACCTGTGGATGAACTCGAAGCACAAGGTAAGTGGGAGTAACTTTTGTGGGAAGATCTAGTTTTATGTGAGCATAGATTTCATCAAGTAAAAACAGTTCTAGCTACACAAACATTCTTCAGTCAGTGAATCATATTGTATGTATATGTATAATTGCTGATAAGTGAAAGTGAAGTTGAAACTTGAAAGACGATGACATAAATATTATATCGCTAATCAAAACACACTTTGTCAATCAACAACAGCAACTGTTTACATATCCTTTAACATACCTAGCAATCACTCCATACACAATAATTAATTAATTTGAAGTGCATTACCCCATGGCGTAATTGCTAGCTGGGGCATATCATGTATCATGCAAGATAATGGACGAACCATTGTTGAATGTTTCGTGCTAATAACGTAATCAGCTTCATTAAACATCGAAAACAAAATGCTTGACCTTATTTCATTGATTAATTTATTTAGTATTTATAAATAAGATCTCGTACCAAAATATTTAACTAGTCAATAAAATGCTGTTGTTATAATCAATGTAGAAACCTTTAATGGCCGGAATAGGATTATTGAAATTGGTTTGTTTAACTGGCGGATAGTCGATACACGGTCGAGCGGCGGTGGCAGTAGGCACGCGGCCTCAGTTGTATAACAAGGAGTTTCAGTATTGCAGTGCTTGTCGGCTAACTCCTCACGCTAGTCTTACAAAATGCACAAAACCGTTGAATAATACGAATTATGTGTTTCGATTGCTTGTGGTCCAAAGAAACCGGTATGAAATATTTTCTCTGGTACATACTTTCGATTCTGTAGCCATGAACAGTGGAGTGCGTGACAGGTTCAATTAACTAAAGTAATTATCGTATTATTTGTGGTATCAATAGTTATGTAGGATTAACTTACAACTAAACGCGAGTCAACCGTTCACTTGCATGTTACGACAGGTCTAATGACCGTCTTCTAGATTTCCCCTTAACTTTAAGGGGCATACAAGGGTCACAAGTTGTTCTCGAGACCTGTCGCCATCTCACCCATCCCGCATTCGTTCTATTTTTGTTTAGTTATCGGTACTTTTAACACCAAGTGCGATTTATTTGTTTGTGTAGGTGAGCGTGTCCTCCAAAGGCTGGAAGCGGCGGAGGCGGCGTGCTCCGAGGCGAGCGGCGGCGGCGGCGAGTCGCCCGCCTTCCACTGCGGCTCGCCCGCAGCGGTGCGCGGCCAGCTTTCGGCCGTGCGGTCCGCGCATGCGCACGCACACAAACTCTGGCAACACAAAAAGATGCAGCTTGATCAGTGCTTCCAGCTTAGGCTGTTCGAACAGGACTGCGAAAAGGTAACAAAGCAATCTGTATGATCATATCAACCTACAAATATCAGGATACCGAGTATTTTTTTCGGGATAGTAGTAATATCAACCAAATGACTACTTTGAAACACGTTAGTTCCGAAATCGGTTCCGATGGACTTGGGAAACTAATACCATGAAATGTCATAATCATAAGTCGTAATAACATAACAAACGAAGTTTAAATTTTTCTATTTCGTTCGTAGACGAAGTTACGTACGAATGTGTGGATAGTATCTAAGTGTCTCGCAGAAACTCTTCAATGCAAACTAACGTTTTCAGATGCTGGAATGGATTGTGAATCATCGCACAGCGTTTCTGGCGACTTACGTAGAGATCGGTCGGTCGTGTGCTGCGGCGAAGCGGCTGCAAGAAGAACATGCGCGGTATGCTATAGATAGTAGTTACAATACGCCAACCAATCTTTAGCTGTCTAAAGTTGCTGCGCAGAACCCAATTTTGATAGCGCCAAAAGACGAAGACAGCGTTGTATAGCTGGCTCGCTCACTCGCTTAGTTTGTTGCATCGTGCTATCTCGCTTACTCAACCTGCGCTGTTTAGTGCACCTAACTTCAGAGAGACAAAGATCGGTTGTGCGTACTGTTCATCATATTTTGCGTCTAACATTAAACATGGCTTTGAGCCTAGAACAAGTGGAATGTGCTAGAACAGTTTTTTTGTTTGAGCCTAGAACAATGAGCAATTTTGAGTCTAGACTAGAAAGAGAGGAAACAATACATTTCTGTCTGTTGCATTTATTTCGCCTGAAACACAGGACCTACCTAGTTGAGGCTCCTATGTTATATCTACGTATGTGTATGTAAAAATGACCTTGAACGTGTAATTTATTTATTTAGTAGCGATACATTTTAATTAATGTGATTCCTTTACTTCTGAAAATAGACATTAGCCGCGTACTAACTGAACGAGCAGCTTTGAGCATTTGCCTCGCAACGTTTGTCGCAAGGCAAGTCAGTACGTGGCTATTAAATGCTTATTTCAATTAAATTCAATTTATTCATAAAACTTAATACATAAAATTACAATTATTACAATTATTTTGTTTATAGATTCGCTGCGGCGTGTACGGGCGGCGGCAGGCCGAGCGTGGCGCGTGTCACGACGGCCGCGCGGCGTCTTTCGGACAAGCGGCACTACGCTGAGGCACAAATAACCTCACTCGCGCTGCGGTTAGAACGCGCATACAAACAGCTCGCTGCCGGTACGTTATTCATATAATAGAAAATGATCTAAGATCTAGTTGAATCTAAGAAGTCAAAATCTCGAAATCTTCACTCGGTCATTGTAATCAATTCAAGTGCACGTGATTATATCCCTTGGTTCAACTCATATTTAACAAACTGTAAAGAGTCTCCTACATCGGCTACACAAGGCCCATAACTCTTGTAGCACACTAGACGTAAGAGATGTCACGTAGTTTTGCAAGGTGCAATTGATAAAGCGTTGCAGCTTCCGCAGTGGAGATCCGTAGTCTCTGCCTACCCCTTCAAGAAAGACCGTTAATTGAACGGCGCCGTTTAATCAAATGCCTAGGTGATTAATTGAACGGTTGATTAAACCAGTTGGCTGCGACATATGTATGTATGTATTACAGCTTCTGCGTGTTGACGCGTAGTTTTGGTCGAAGCTTTAAGGTGTTTTTGGCTTACAGGTTTGGAGGAGCGTTCAGCGGTGCTATCCCTGAGCGTAGTGTTCCACCACAAGGCGGAAGCGTACGCGTCAGCGGTCGGCGGTTGGGGCGCACAATGCGCTGTCGCTCTGCAGTTGGCGACGGGACAAGGCGGATCCGCGCCTTGTGCCGAGCCACGCGCGTTAGAACAGCATGCGCAGCGACATCGACAGCTCTATGAGCACATGTGCCAGGCTTATACTGAGGTCAGTACGACACGTGCCACTCTCAAGCTATGTACGGACTAGGCGGTCCTGCAGCAACTGCCGACTACGCTTACATTGGAACGCCTAGTCCGTACCCTCTCAATTGACGAATAAATAGCTGTTAAATACTCTGAGTGCGGTCATCAGATCAACAATCGACCTGACGATATAATTTGATAAACTTTGACAGTTCAGCATAATTATTATAAAAAAAATATTGTAATATCGCCTTGCGTCGAAGCGTGAACGAAGGTTTTTCTCCATCTCATCTTTCTACATACACGCGTTCTATTGTGTTTAGACGCCAAAACCCATTTTCGGGTCGATGTGCCAGCATTGTTAGTTAATAATTGCGTAAACAAAATTCACGCTTGTGTGCAGACTGAGTAAGTCAAGTTTTATCCAAATCTTCTGGCTAGGGCAACTTACAAACTTTTAAATTTATAATTAGAAAGATATACCAAGTAATATGTATCAGTGTATCACGCCGTAAATTAACAATTTATTTTATCCTTTTAGGTCCATTCGACTAGCAAAAAGTTGCTGTACCAGCTAGATCATTTAGTTCAAGTGTGCCATCAAACGGACCCAGCTGATATGGTGAGTAATATGGTCTAAACGAGATACATAGACACTGCAAAATATAACGCGGAGACGAGTAAGGCTCCGGATGAGATACTGGAGAGAGCTTACCCTTTACGGTCTTTTCAGTTTTATCGCTGTTGTAGAAAAGATCTCAAAGGTCCCTTTATTCTATCTACCGTAGAAATAGGATGGTTATGGTAAATCGGCTGATAACGTGAGCATGTTACAGCGGCGAAGTGGAAGAACGGAAGGGAGACTTTTGCCCTGCAGTGGGATGACATGGAATGGACTGAGTAGAAATAATAATAATGAGGCTGAGTCCAGGCACAGAAGCATTTCTGTATGCCCCCATATGCATATACATATATGGGAACATAGAAATGCACATCCAGATGAATTTTTATAATGTTACATGTATGTATAGTGAGCCGGTTTGTGTCTTTATTTGACACGTAGACAAAGGCCCTTTGGTTCCATTCATTTCGTTTCCGGTCATTCCGGTTCGGCACTATTCATGTCTCTCAAAGGGTACTATGGAAGTGTGTTTGATGAACGTTTGTATTTGACAGAGCGACGGCACAGTAAGCAGCGCGGGAAGCAGCGGCGGCGATCCCGCGGCGGACTATAGTTCCGGTGCAAACCACGTGCTCGCCGTCATCCATCAGATCCTCGGCCATCACCGCGCGTTGGAGGCGAGATATCATCAGGCGCGGCTCAAGTTGCATCAGCGGCTTGCGTTGCTGCTTTATAAGGAGGATTGTCGACAGGTGCGTCTCGTAACCAACTAGCATTGCAAACCACACTAAACTACTCAAAGTTTTTCATTGTTCTTGTCGGAACAGGGGGGTGGGTGTTAATATAAACTCTTATCCTTGCAGTTTTTGAACTGCATTGCAATTTCCGAAACCAATCAGAAATGGCGGCGCTCATCGTGTTCTCTCGCTTGCACACTCGTCACTAGTGTGATACTGATAAGACATGATTAGTTTGTTTAATGAACGGGGACATACAAAATTGCATTTGAATTCAAAACAGCCAGAAAATCACACACATTGGCCTCTTCTATCTATTATAGATGATTTAGGTGTCGTCAGTTAAGAAACACTACATGTGGAGTTCGAACATTTTCGTTCATGGCTGAAAAGGCCTATAATGGTGTTTATAATAACCCCTCAGCGCTGTGGGTGAAGAGAATAGGCAATTTCGCTTTCTTATACTAAAATATAAAACTTGGTGACTGCTTAATAATAATAATGCTGACTTTAGAATTGTTACTCTTCTTGTATGTAAACATGACAATCTCTTTCAGGTGCTAGACTGGCTTGCGAACCACGGTGAAGTGTTTTTACAGAAGAATACAGGAATAGGACGGAATCTCCATAAAGCTAGGGTCTATCAGAAATCTCATGAACATTTTGAAAATGTGGCACAAGTAAGTTTGGATTCCTTTTCTCTTTTCAAACTTATGAATGTAACCTTATAATAAATTTATGATTTAAAACTTTGCAATCTACTATATAAAAATAAGTCGGGTTTTCCTTCCTGACGCTATAATTCCAGAACGCACGAACCGATTTCCACGGTTTTGCATTCGTTGGAAAGGTCTCGGGCTCCGTGAGGTTTATAGCAAAGAAAATTCAGGAAAAATCTGGTGGCATCTGGTGGCGAAACGGAGTTCGCCGGGTTTGCTAGTTCAATAATATTTATCATCGCTTTACTTATAAAAGAGCCTAACCTGTCCCATCATTAGATTACCCGAAACCGCTTTAGGCTAAGCTAGGAAAATGAGACTACGAGAAACAGTTCTCCCTCGTGGTCACATGAATGGGACAAAATAAAGGGACCACGGAAAACGCCCGTAAAATGGAGTGCTAGTGTTTGTACAGGACATTTGTGTTACTCTCTCGATATCTAAAAACACACTTCTAGAGTTTGCCCTGCGCACGATAGTAATAAATCTTTGGTCCAGTTCACATGAAAGTTTTCACCCTGTATTTTGACAGTAATGAACCTATGTTCCACAGAACACGTACACAAATGCGGAGAAACTCCTCGGAGCGGCGGAAGAGTTGGCTCGGTCTGGCGAATGCGATCCTGAGGAAGTTCTCGGCGTGGCGCGCGAGTTGGAGGCGCACGTGGCGGCGTTCGCGGCGCGCGTCGACCGCCGCCGACGGAGGCTCGACCTTGCGGTTCTGTTATACACGCACGAGAAAGAGGTGACTACTATCCCCGTGTTCACACAAACACTCAGGCTGATCCCGGTTGCATACAAATATAGCAATCCAACGAGCTGATGTGGACCGCGAGTACCTAGCTAGTTTAAATCTTGGAATTCGAATCGCTTGACGTATGGTCACGTATGTACCCGAAGGGCTTTTTTAATTTAGACGGTACCGGACTGCTGCTGTCCGTGTATCGTACTGCGATACGCGCCGTACTGCTGTCAACAAAAATCGGGCGGTGGTAGTCCGACATCAACGGTCTTATTACAAAAACGACGATAGACCCTTATTTTATGACTCTAGACTCGTTACCGTAATGAATCTAGATATAATGGCGCCGTTAATCATGCCATTACAGATCAGATTCGTTTATTTGATGAACCGAATTATAAGCGAGTTTGTTATTTAGCTGGTGCAATGGTTGGAGACGCTTCGCGGCGGCGGTGGCGTGTGCGCGGCAGACGACTCGCCCGAGGCGGCGAGGCGCGCGCTCGAGCAGTGCGCACAACACCGCGCCGCCAGCCTCGACGCCTGCGCCGCCACACTCGCGCATGGAGACGCGCTGTTGCAAGATCTCAGGTAACCTGCCAACTATTGTTATGCAGCTGGTGCAATGGTTGGAGACGACTCGCCCCAGGCAGCGCAGCTTTCCTCAACATAGGTAATGCTACCTATATTGAGGACACACATGATGTGGATGGTTCGCAGTCCATAACTGTGCGGTTTTCAAGTCAATTCCTGCCTCCTACAACAGACATATCGAAGCAGCTGTCGCCAGCGGTAAGTATTTCTATACGATTTTCATGAAAAGAACCTCCTACTTTAAAGGCCGACAATTATGCTGCAGTTGTCCAGGGGCAATGGTTAGGTACTGGTTATCACTACTTCCATAAAAAATACGCAGAAAAAGAGTGGAGATATCGAGGTTACGGTTATGGTTCAAAATATACAGCCCTATGATAGACGGATGGCTGCACAGACAGCTTAGATAGTCTTGTTGTTTTGTAGATTGTTAGGTTGTTTTGGAATGTGATTATGACTGTTTATGTTTGTATAACAATATGCACTGCGGGTTTCAGTTTAAACTGCCATAATCATATTAATTGTCGGGAGATGTTCTTACAAAAATTGTACTTTCTTCTTCTTTTATATAATGGCAATCTACACAACTAGGTGTAATTCTGCCAATGTCCAGTTATATATATAGATTTATAGTCATGTCAGTCAGTCAGTCCTGTCCATGGTTTGAACAAAACGCGGCGGCTTTCTTCTTCTTTTTTATTTAGTGGCAATCTACAACACCTAGGTGTAATTCTGCCAACGTACCAATTGTACTTTCAAAACTTTGACTGACTAAAATGACAACAACTAAGAAACACTCAACAGTGCTGCCATCTGAAGCAAAAGGCAGTTAACCCCATTATTCCGTGCCCTGATTTGAATGAAACACAATCTACATATGAAAACAAGAAAAATCGTAACGCATGTCTAATATTAAGTGATTTTTCTTATTAATGAATACTGTTTACAAAGGAATTATACATGGTGTGACAAAATTTACAACATTGAACAGACTGAGTGTACCTGTATACGAACATACAGTTTAAAGCAGGCGCTATAGTATTACTCAATGAAATAATGAATGAACTAGACGTGACCTAATTCTCCAACGTTACTTACTGTACCTTGCCGTGGTTGAAAGCGCCCGTAGAATTTTTAAACAAAGAGCATTCTCCAGGAAAGTTCACAACAAAGAATCAAGGCAAGTGTATTCGCTACATTTCACATTTGAGTTTACTTGTAGGCAAACCTGACTACGCCTTCAAAAAAAAAAAAATCTTATCTAATACCTAAGTTGTATGAATAAACAGCTCGACTAACTTATTAATCGACACTCAGCCTTAACATTTAGAGCTAGGTAAGTGAAATTATTTTATGACAGAATTTCCCTAAATTGACCAGAAAATACTAAGTATAGTTTAATTTTACGAGGAAAGAAAACAATATAAGTATGAATGATAGGTTTAACATCTCGTTCTGAGTTCGTTATTAATATTATGGTTACGGAGATAAATAGTTGCCAGACCATGTTTTATTTCACTGTTTTTTTTTAATTAAATAGGTGAACATTTGACCTCACTCTGCCTGATGTTAAGCAGTAGTGAGGTTTAAGATGGAGCATGCTTACCTAGAAGGAACCTATTTCCTCTTGTAATAACGTCTCTGGTTGTAACGATAACCACTAGACACTATAACTCTGCAAATTGCTCACATGTACAGTGCCAGTGTCACAAACTTATCTGGACCGGTGGCCAAAAGAGGAACTAACTAATTTTTCTGTAATATTAATTTTTCTGCCAACATCAAATGCGATAACAGCGCCTCTCACCGGTTCAGATAAGTTTGTGGCACTGTACGAGTACAATGTAAAAATTGAATCGTGTCAAATTAAAGTTTTTGCAAGAAGTACTTCAAAGTTTCTCTCGAAGTTCTGACGAAACTTTAGTGTTTCGCTGTGAAAACTGACACGTCCGCCATTGTTCACACTTGAACTGCCCGTTGCATACTTCAAAGTCCGATAAGAACTTTGTCGCGTCCACTGACATGTGACGTTAATGTTAATGCTATACATTCTTTCCTGAATAAAAGTTATAAACTTTCATCTCATGCTAAGTAACTTATGGTGTTGATCGGTTTAAAGTTTGCCCAGACAAAATCCAAACTGATATCTTTATATAAAAACTAATTGGAAATCACTTACCTTTTTAAACGACTGCTAAAAAAAGGTGGAGGTATTATGTTCGTTTGTATATTCACCGATTTATCCGTCAATTGGGGACCTATATCAAAATATATTTTTTGGTAAAAAAACATAATTATGGGCGTACTCTCGACGTGATCCCATATTCATGTTATTCCTAAGGGATTGATACTTTTCCCGTACGACTCAAACAACCTGATCATTGCTCGTAGTTCTCGACCTGAGTTTAACATCGAAGTCGGTTTTCTTTTAGATTTTTAAAAGTAATCCAGTACGGTCCACGCGTCTTCGAGTAGTCGGGGAACACACAAAAAAAAAGATTCCGACGAAAAAAGGGAACGTCTTCCATTTTTAAGTTGGTTAAAAATAAATAGTACTCAATTAAACATAAAAATGTTATTGCTCATTAATTATCTTAGTCGTTGACTTTACAAAATAGGCAATCAACCCGTGCTAGTTATAAACTGTGTTACAGCGAGCTAGCTCTCCCTCCCTTATACAAAAACATCATATTTATGGCTTCTAGACGTAAATAATTAATGAGGTGGTACAGTACTACGAGCAAATTAAAACTTGAAGAAGATCTATGAGAATCTACTGACTAAAAGCTTTAATTTTTATTACATTCCAATTATATCAGTTTAATTACAACACTAAATATACCTACATGTTCATCAGGGTGCGCTATAAACCTTTCTCTCAATCGCTTTAAGAGTATTGTCCTGTTTTCAATAGTAAAGTATCTATGGACCTGGATTCGAACATTGAAATCCGTACAACAATAGCCTTCGCCTTTGTGTGTCGCTCTGGATGTTACACAACGGTATGCGACCCAATTTCTAAGAGCACAACTGCCCGGTTTTCAGTGAAAACAACCGGAGCCATCACGCGACGTGACTCTCGCTGCAAGAGATACGGCTGCAAGGGTGCAATCGCACCGCCTTCACTCAATGACACGCTCTTTGTGCCCGGACTATGTCGCTTCTCTTGCCTGTAGATTGATACCCTTAGTATTCAGCTTATAGTGGAGCAAATGAGACATTTTGTAATTGGGTTTTCCGTGTTAATTAAAGTAAATAATTTTTTTCTAAAAAAATTCTCCCGGCATATACTTTTGGTAATGATATAATTATGTTTTTTAAAAACTTAAAAGAAAACCGACTTCAATGTTTGACTTAGGGCGCGGCGTTACTCAGTGAGGAAGAGGAGTCCCTCAGGAATAAAATTTGTTTGGGACCAACAAAAAATGTTTTTTTTTTTAAATCTGTCTATAATTGACGGAGGAACTACACAACGTGAAACGAAACAAGTTCAATGTGTCATGCATACGTTCCGGCGTGAAAAAGACTATAACGAGTTGCTTGAGCGCCACCGACCATACATTCTCATTCGCATACGGAGATATCGGAAACATACATACTTACATAAAAAAAACTACATAGAATCTCGTTCTTTTTTTGAAGTCGGTTAAAAATAGAATCTTCTTAATGGCGCTTTTTTGTTTGCATAATTAGATATTCAAATTAACAATCAAAATTACGAATGACTGTGAAAGTATGATATGGCCGCCGCGCAAATTATATCATAATGTAATTATTATTCTATACATTTTGTTCTGGCATATGACTATTATAAGAATACAGTATTTTGTTGACAGTACCTCCTAGTTCAATATTACTACTACTCTATGAGACACCGTCACGAACTATCAGTATTCATTTATCGCGGCTTTCATTGATTCATTGATTGATTGATTGATTCATTGACCAAATATTCCAATAGGTACAAGTCAGCGTTGCGCTTATCAGTTATCATTTAAGTAGTGTATATTACGAATGACAAAAAAAAATGTTATTATAAGGGGCATTGGCATGAAGTCAGTTGTACTAATTTACATCCAAACGAACTGATTTGGGCGCCATGCCATTTTATTTATACAGTGTTGGGATGCTGTACCCCGTTTCGGCTTCGATAAACGACTTTTATAAGCTATATAACCTGAAACTTAATGATGTGCTTTAGTGGTGGTAAATGGGTATTTGATGAAAAGATAATTTAATATTATTTTATTTGGTTCCCCTTTCAGTCTTTCTATCTCGTAGTGTCCAGAACTTTTCTGTCCTTTACCGTACAATCGGGCTCCGGGCTTCCGATCCGATGACTCTCATAATTATTGTCTGGCCCTAGCCAGCTAGACTAATAATATGTCAGGTCCATTATGTCAAAGAAATAGTACCTCTTGGGATATTTCGATGTCAGCATGAGTTAGTTATAATTGTTGTATTTTATTCTAAGACTAGAGGTGACCCGCGGCAAACGTTGTTTTCCCATATAAGTACTAATACCGCTATTAAAAAATAAGGGTTGGTGGTAGAAGGGTGAAAATTTAGGGGTAGATGTTTAAAAAAAAAATCGTCAGTGCTGTTTGAACGTGAGGTCGCACATTTGATTGACTTCGACGACAACCTAATGATAGATTTTTCTTTTTTTGACAACTAACTGACACTTTACACTTTTTGAAGTGAAAAATTCTTCAGGCGTGTTGGTCATTTTTGAGATGGGAGAAAATCATCAAACTCAGTCCCATGACTGTTACGACACCATCCTCTTACCATACCTACCTTAATTTCTTCAAACTTTGTGTCGTCCGTCACATTGTTAGAATTGTTAGTTGACAGCCTCTGTTTTTTCACTTAATTTTTTTGTACTTTTTTATGTTAAGAACCGTTACCTCGTTAAATTTTCACTTCTTTCGGCACTCCTGGAGTATTTTTTAATTTCTGAAACAAAACAGACCAAAGAGATCGGACCTCACTTCATAACTAGGAACAGACCAAAGAGTTCGGACCTCATTTCACAGCTATATAGAACTGAACTTCACAAATATTTCAAAATCATAATTAGTCAAATCGGTTGCGCCATTCTCGAGTTTTAGCTAAACAAACGAACAGCAATTGATTTTTATACATGTATATAGATTTTTATTACTATAGATAGATACTAATTAAACTTTTTATGAAATACGACATTTCATTGCGTAGGTATAAAAACAAGTAAACCATAAATGTACAAACGAGTAGCCACAAAAAATACAAAGGACTAGTATAATTATTCCAGTTTATATCCCGTTAGTCTTTCGCCGTGTTATTGTTTAAAAGTCTCAGAAAATTGCGGTTCCCAGAGTAAGTTATATTGAACTTGAATTGGGCTCTTGTTCGTCATAGCTCTCTGTGAATGAGCTATCTCATCGTTTGGACCTTGTTTCATTACTATTTTGAACCAACTACAAAAATATCAGATTATCGATTCAAAAGTACTAACATAGCACTTTTTTTAGTGCGAAACTTATTATTTATTTCAGATTAAAATACCTTTATTAACAACTGACTATTTAAAAACTGGAGATTGGTACCTCGTAAGTCGTATCCTGTAGGGTCTATCTATAAATACCGAGATAACCCGTAAAAGGTCAAAGAACTTGACGAGTTTCCGACGCGCACGGGATCTTACTCAACGCGTGAAAAACTTGCCATTTCGATCGTTAAAGCCAGTTTGCAATACAAAATTGCAGTCTTACATACCCAACCCATGGCTGTCTCTCCGTTGAAAAATTGACGTGAGATATTGGCGCAATAACCGCCGTAACTGTGTGAAATGCTTGATTAGATGAAGCATTTGGAATGCTATTGCCAATTGATTGCTTGAATATAATTGCGAAAATTTTATTATCCTTTTGATATTTGAGTTTTTATTTATAATAATTTACCCACTCCACAGATGTGTCGTTCTGATTCGTGTATATACATACACATACACAACACAGATTCAGAATCGCTGCGCTGCATTAACTACCATTAAAACAATAAAGAAAATTACCATATTTAATTACGTTTATGTAATTCGATGTCATCACATCACACAACACAAGGTTCACTAGGTTTCCCTCGATTAATTACCCTATCCGATCACAGTATCCGTAGCGTTGACGCGTATTATAATCTTAATCGCACATAATATTGTGTACGGATGATTCAAAGTACATTCAATCATGGTCCGCGATCTTGATACGGCCTGTTCTATGTCGAGTTAGGTTATGTCCGATTAACTAACGGAGATAATGATATGTAATCATTTTGAAGATTTGGTGCAATTATGGAGTAAACACAGGCGTTTACAGCAAGATTCTAAAGCTTGACAAAGTACGATTCAAGGCGGGGTTGCGTTTACAAAAATATGCCATAATTTAGGCCTATAGTAGTTATGTGGCCCCGGCTTTAGAGAACGCTTGCTCCATTTATAGTAAAGTAAATATAACAAGTTATTGCTTCGTGGTATAAATAATGAATCAGCCCTTGTCTAACTTGCTCACCGTAACAGGAAAAGGCGACACTGGGTTCCTTTAGGGACTGTGGACGGCATGCCTTATAAAAAGGGTAAATGATCTCTGTGAAAAGAAAAAAAGCGGCGCCAAACGCAATATAAATATATTTTCCGATCGTGAATAAACAAATAAATTTTTCTTAGGTTGTTAAAAAACACTTTTCGTATTTTAATGATGCTGCTATAAATAAAGAATAAGTACCTACATAAAATATAATAATGTCGTACATGTACTACTTTTTTTTTGTACAATTAGAAAAAGATTTGATTGTTTCCTTTTATTAATATCGCATGTTGATACTTGAAATAACTTTACAAACTTTAATTAGTAGGAGTTAATTTTTCAACTTGAGTCAAGGGTTGATTCAAAGCTCAAACACAAAGGACCCTCTGTCCTCCCTCAGCCCTCACGCATTCGTTTGGCTCTCTCAACATTTCTAAGTTCTTTTAGACGAGTAGTAGTGTAATAGTATAATTCATAGGTCATCGCTTACGGCAATCAGGGCACGATATACCTATCACGTTTCGGATTTATACGTTTTAAGTTATTTTCGCTTTTAAATTTAATAAACCAATTACCTGTAAAAAATGACACTACAGGCTATCCTAATAATATAATAATTACCTGTCCAAAAAAAAATATGAAATTAGTGTTCAGTTAATTTCTCTGTAGTTTCAGTTATTCGCGTGTTTTTCTCGGCCTTTTCTTTAGGTGATTGATAGATAGTCAGCGACGCGAACGGCGCGGTCTTCTCCCGCGAGCAGTTGCATTTCAGTACTAACTCGGCACAGCGCACGGCCCGACGTGCACTCTCGTTGCTTTCGCCGATCGCGATCTGCGCACAAAAACATTGAACATTTCGAATACGTATGAAGCATATTTTCTGCATATAAAACCCATTTCGCAGTATTCATTAGAAGTGATTTTTAGTGGATGTGCTTGCGTAGTGTTTTTTTTTTAAGTTTTTAGATGAATTATTCCCGATTTAACGTTATTTGACGGAACGTAACAAGTTTTTACGGCGAATTATGTAGGTCGTACAAACTTAAAATGTCTTTGTTTTTAGGAATCTTGTCATTATTTAGGTTTCTGCATGATTTTGTTTTTGTATGCTTTGTTCTAAAATATCATTTTAATCCTTATCATTAT
This sequence comes from Epirrhoe alternata, assembly GCA_963565295.1. Taxonomy (NCBI): domain Eukaryota; kingdom Metazoa; phylum Arthropoda; class Insecta; order Lepidoptera; family Geometridae; genus Epirrhoe; species Epirrhoe alternata. The sequence goes on from OY751375.1 coordinate 11,213,375, forward strand.
TAGATTGGCCAATAGTAGATTAAAGGCTTATTCCTTATTGAGGTTTCAGCGTTAATTTGGTGAATTGGATGTTAGAGCATGGTTTTAGTTAGACAGTAATAGTACCTACGTTTTTGGATTGTACTTATGCTCGCTGTTAGATTTAGCATCGTTCCAGCCACGGGTCACACATTCATTAATACGAAAGTTACGAAATAAAACGATCTTGTCTTCGTCCAGGAATATCTGAATCACACTTTTTCCATTATAGTTGTCTTATTACATCCAGTATTTAAAAGATTCAAGGTTTATGATTATGTCATTAAAAAAATCGAGATAAGTACTTAATTGATTATTTGATTTAGCTATTTTTACTGTACTTAAACTTATGGTATTTCAGGGCTACAATAGTACTATGAATCATGAGTATAAATAGGTAACTATTGTGCTGGCTCTTTGCTTTATTAAACCAACTGCCCATCACTCGCAAATTCCCCCCAGCGATAGGGGAACGAATCAAAAAGATCCACATCAATGTACTTCATTAGAAGGTCACCTTTTGATATAGGTAGTATTCATTACTTTTTATTATTGAAAATGTATGTATCGTTGGCGGGTCCTCAGTATTTAGCATAATGTATAACATGTTAAGTAAGTAACACATATGGAAATCCTTTTCTCCCCAAACATGTCGGTTTGGCACGCTGCCGTGTGAACACGTGAAAGCCTTTAAAATAATTAAAATATTAGCAGGGGAAAGTCTATTTCGTAAGGTATTGAGATTAAAATAAATACATTTGAAATCGATTTCTTAGCAGCCTTTTTATTTGTTAATTTAATATGTAATATTTTCTTAATGTCTATGTATTAATGCCCTGGATTTACATAAATATAAATCGCGTTTGATTGACGACGTTAAAAATATTAAAAACGACACTTTCTGTTTAATTGTTTTATCTCTACTAAATCTTTGAAATTTTATTGCCATGCCAAGTTATCTTATTACAACTCAGTAGTGAGCCTGCCCAAACGATAAAGAGGCAGATTTAATTCTTCGTGGCGATGCTAGCAGAATATTGGACATTGTTTGCAAGTGCAGATGCCGCTCACAAAGACTGCGTCCCCTTTATTACGCCTCTTGGCCGGTCTTGGTCAATATTAGCTCAGCAGAATACCACTCGCTTGTTACTATAACCTCCCCTTGTAAAAATAAAAAGCCGATAGCCAATATCTCCATTCTTCATCATTGTTTGAACTGTTGGATCTGTCCTTTACTAATCGATAGATACAATGCCAACATTATTTGTATCGGGTCTGGGTGTTTTTTATGTATAATATGTATGTATTTACAAATAAAAAGTATTCAGAACACATATCAGTCATGGTAACATTTAGTACCCATAACATAAGCTCTGCTTACTTTGGGGCCGAGATGTTCAGATTTTATTGTTTTTACTTAATTCTTCTCCTTTGTTTTGGTTTTATTGGAGCGGTGAGAATGCTGCCGAAGTTATCAAAAGTAATTCTTAGATGAGTAAGACCAGCTTGATTTCAAGGTTTTGTAAAGGTACATTTTCTTTGGGCGTGAGGATGCAGAGCAAGCCTTGACAATCATAAACACAGATTAAACCTTAGTAAGTACTGCGTGATTGTTGGTCACTTTTCGTTCGGATAATATTCACAATGACAGAGATTGTCGGGAAGTGGGTAACAACGCTTGATGGGTCTCAGTGATTGAAATTGTCTCGCAATCGGTTCTTCCGGCCGGCCGAGTAAGGATCCCGGGATAAGTCGACGGGACGCGGACGCCGCGACCTTAACGTTCACGCCCCCGCTACCGACCAACATACAACCCAATCATCCTCTCTAATCCGAAAGTTACTCACCATCGATACGCTCCTGAGATCCTCACCTCGAAATTGTTGTTATTACTTATTATTGTCTACCGTTCTGGTATGTACGATCTTGCGATTTTTATTTATCTATCAATGCTCATGCATCGAAACTCTTAACTGAATTGTAACTCTGGTTTGTTTGCGGTCGGCGTACCGTAGCTGGGTGTTTGACATCTTATCTACTTTTATTTACATAAGATAATTTTATTGATGCAACGAACCGATTCGACAATGGTAGATCATTATTTCAACAACTTTTCTTGCTTCTAAGCAAGCTTATGTAAATATTATTTTCAAATATTGATTCTGTCACCGAGCTTTAGTAATAAAGTTATAGAGTATCAGAGTAGTCGACGTGCTCTCGAAACTGCAAACTAAAAGACCATGTGTGCCTAGTGTACGGCGCAACAAATGAAACAGTTTCAAGTGCTTGCTCTGTGCGGATGTGCGCGCCCCAGCTTGGTGCATTTTATTTAATACAGATATCATTCTATTGTGTGTAAAAAAAGTATGCCGTAGGTTTTGCAATACGTCTGTGGATAGTTCACTGGTCTGCTTTATTATTATTCAGCGTTGGAAAAGTAAGAGGATTCGCACTTTGCTTTTATAATGATCAGGAATGTCCCTTTCATACTCCCTGTCTTTGCGTCATTATTTTTTTGGAATCTGCTTAGCGTGCTCTGTATCTTCATCTTTACCTTGCAACGGGAGATAATGGGCTGAAGATGGCAATTGGTTGAGAAACTGGTTGAAAAATAGTAAAACAGTCAGGTAAAACTGGCGTTTACTTCTATTCCTTTGAACACATAAGAATCAGCAATTTCGATGCAGAACCATTGTTTCGCTATAATTCTTGTATTAACTCGTTTTTTTAGTGAAAGCTTATTACTATTGTACGGGAAATATGTGAATCGAAACTTACAGCAAAAAATATATTTCACATCACATGCGCTCTCTTCAGGTATTAGCAAATTACATCCGCGGCTGTCTCAGAAAGTTGGTTAAACATCCGCTGTTAATCCTTTATACCCAAGAAGTATGTATGTTTTTTTGTTTTATGTGTAAACAGAGCTCGGATAAATAATTGTTTGCCTTCGCAGTTTTTAAATTGAAAATGCTGTCAGTAGTTTGCATTTAAATCCGTAGCAATTGATCGGCGTTCCGTATTGATTAATAAATCGCACGCGCATGGACTGACCGTCTAGGTTTGTTGTGCTGTATGCTTATAGCTACGTCGGGTAGCGGTCGGCGCCAGTCACGCAACCACTGGCGCATGTAGAAAGTAGTCGTGCATATACATACACCGGGCATCCACAAACAAAACACCTTAGAACCACGATGTGGCCCTAATGTCATTCATATTTCCCTATTTGTCATAATATAATGACGACAAAAAGTTATCTTACAATCTGCTTCTATATCTACAAGATTTCTAAACTTGATAAATTTTACAGTACTTAGTCCTAGTTAGTCTAGTCGCATATGTTAATGCATAATTCCCACCGCTGTACGCGAGACTAAACTTTCAATAAACCTGAACCCCGTATAATTAAGATGGTGTACAACTATTTATGTCTCTATATCATTAATTACGCTGCTTAAAGTTAACGTCTCGTTTGTAATTTCTGAAATAAGTGAATATCAAATGAATTCATTCGATCTATTTACGGAGTAGATCCCTTCATGTTTGAGGTTGCAGCTTATGAACCCTACCCTATACAATACAATACAATTCAATTTATACAATTAGGCGCTGTCCATTTTCGTCCATCATTACCTGATGCCCTTGGAGTAGTGCTGACGCAATTAATGCAAGAATGCAATACAGAATTTGTTTATCAATCAAAAAGGCTTCGCTTTCGCACAAGACAATGGTACCCACTGTCATTCCATAACGATATAATGTTTGAAAAACATTACATTTGTAAGTACTGAGCTGTGCGTTATAGCTAACCCGAACTTAATTAAACATTTTGGTGTATTTCTGATCCATCTTCTTTACCTCGAACAAGTTACCGTTGACCGACTTGGCTGCTTTTCTTACTCTTAAGTATGCGCGTGACATTGACAAAACTACAGAGCACTTGGTACTGCGCGTGGTACCAACATTTTGAACATTTTTTTTTAGCATATATGTTTTTCCAGGTCACTATCGACGCCTATTCCAAGTTTCATCCAAATCGGTTCACTGGTTTAGGCGTGAATCGCAATTGAAACACAAACATACTCACTCACAAACTTTCAGCTCATTGCGCTCGCAGAAAATGCTTGATCCCACCCGCGCCAGTTTCTATTTAACTTTTCTTTACTGTTCACTTTTTTTCTTTAATTGCATCTATAAAACTGTTAATTAAATGACTGCCGATGGATGCCTGTTAACTGCCTATAAACCACCACTGAGATCTAATTGTCCGACTCTCGACTCTCCCTTGCACACTCATACGTCCTGTTAGCATCACTAGCACAATTCATTTTTACGAGTATTTACTCGTTCTTTGCCCATAAACTTCAACAGTGCTGAGCACACTCCGGTACTCGCCGGCATGGGGGCGTACATATTTTTAGTTTAACTACACAAATTATGAGTGCTTTACAGTTAGTATCCGCTGATTCCTCACTATTGGTAAAGATTTGGTTTTTCCTTACAAAAGCAATGGATACTGATTTCCGCCACTTGCCTTAAATTCATACGCGAAATGCGGAAAATACTACCAACTATGAATTGGAAATTCAATTAGGTGTAATGTACTCACTACGTGTACGCTACTTGCTGGCAAGTAAACTTCAAGTGTCAACATCCAACGGGAAAGGTCATCCCCGGTTGCCGCGCCCCTGTATCCCACTAATTTTATAAATCCAAAAGCTTGTGAGTATGTTTAGATGTTTGGATGTATGTATGTGTTTCAATCACGCCTAAACCAGTGACCCGATTTGGATGAAACTTTTAATAGGTATAGATGACCTGGAATAGTATAGGTATAGGCTATTCATAATGTTGGTACCACGCGGGCGAAGCCGCACGCAGAAGCTAGTCTTATCTAAAATCTAAACTTCTACACTAATATATAAAGAGGAAAGATTTGTTTGTTTGTTTCAATTGAATAGGCTCCGAAACTTTCGGCTTCCGAAAATTAAATACTAAGTGTGTTTAAAATATGTGGTTGTACGAGTACCTACAAGTAGCCTGCTCGCGGTTTTACGCACGCGGCATTGTATGGAAGATTGCGTAGGTTAGGTAACATTATTTTGAGGTTTTTTGTTATTCTTGTTAGGTATTTTAAGTGCTAAAACTAACAGAGGAAGTCTGGCGTGTAATACGTAAACAACTTTAGTACCTAGTTTCAGGAGAGTCGCTTTGCTCTTACTGATATTAACTCACTAGCTTGAATAGGTATCATAAAATAGCATGCTTAATTTTCGTTTGAATTAATTACAAGAGTTGAGAGGCACGAAATGAAAATTCCCAGACTGTAATCGCTATAATTATCGGCAAAGTATAGGTTTTACGACTTTAGGCGTATTACTCGTTACCTTCCTCTGGGGTGCCGCTCAATAACATTGGTATGGTAAGCACCTATTTACTCAGTATTAAATACCTACTGTACCAGCGGCCGCCTTCGATTTTCGCGATTAATTTCCAGGCATTCAACCCTAACTCCCCAAGGAAATTGCAATACACATTCAAAATCTCCCATACAAATTTTCACCGACACACCTCAGATGATGGTTATTTTTATAAAGTGATTTGTGCAAATAATGATACCCACTCATTTATATATGTCAGACAGACAATTTCTCCTTGTAGCTAAAAATGTTTTGATAAAAATTTATGTTGAATGCCGATCTAATGTGTTTATCCGCAACAATGCGTTTATTATATTAGTAAAATATGAAATAGTGTAAGATGTTGACGATATCTCTCGGTTCCGAGTGGGCGCTGACGCGTGAGGAATGTGCCTCGCTCCGGCGACACCGGCAACGGTCTTAGCACTGGAATGCTCGCATCTCCTCTCCATCGATGTTTAATCACTCCATAAATTAGCGCACTTATTTTCTAGTTTTCTTTCCCAGGCATTCATAGCCGTAAAATCGACTAATCTAAGCTATCATCCATCCATCAGCAGAAAATTCGACACAAAGGATACATTTCCTTTTCAATCAAGTAATTCGTCTTCGAAGTTTCTTTTGCAATACGACGTGTTTCGAATACATACAATTAAGTAGAAAATAGATATTATTTCATTGCGTAATTTGACTATTAAATTCTATTTGTTACAATGATGGAAATAGTTTTGGGTTTTCTTGGTTTAAAGACATAGGTATCTTTTTAGAGTATGACTATGGTTTGTGCTTAACCTCTAATCTACATAGTTTTGTAGTCGTGATGCGAGATAATACCTGCTCGGGTAATTTCGCCGCAAAATATGGTAGTTGCCTAGAGTTGGGACTTTCTTCGAATTAGCCACGCAGGCCGCGTTCAAGCGCGAGTAGCGTTATCGCGTCAAGTGATCGTAGAGAACGTATCGTTTTTGTCAGTCGGTTACTGTTCTGAGAGCAGCTGTGTTCGCTCTTTGAAAAACATTACCCATGTCATTAAACTGTGCCCTTCAAAACCTTCGTTGTTTTTATGTCCATGTGCCCTTTTAACAATACACTATTTATTAACCAGAAATTTCAATTCAAAAGTCTAAATTGGATTTGCATCGCATAACAAGATGTATAACATACATAGCAAGTACACCTACGCAATTAGGCATGTTTAAATTTGTTTTTCCTTGATCTAGAATGAGAATATGGCATTGCTCAAAATTAAGAGTGCTACATACTAGACTACTTAAATAGCAAAAATACGTATTGCAATTGAATTCTGTGTCTGTAAATTCTGCGAGTCTTTCTTTATTGAGCCACGTTTACTTCTACTTAAATAAAAAGTGATAAATACATGCATCACGTAACCTTGTGATTAGCCAATCGGCAATTAACTTGCAACCTTCTTGCTATTAGGGCGGCGTTGACAATGACGGGATGTTCGTGAACCAAGGGCCTTGCGAAATGCACCGACAAAACACGAAATTATTTGGTACCTTGCTGGTACATTTACAATTATTTCCATACTTGGTTTCGAGCGAAGTATGTTTCTAATGTTTCAAAAGCTACTAAATGAATTGATGTGATGATTAACTTGAACGGAAGAAAATAAATATAATATAATGTTTATGTGTGAGTTTATTACATTAACTAAATTATTTATATGGCATAACCAATCGGTTTCAAAGTACCACTCACTATTGTTTGTAAGCTGATGAGTTATGAGGATCATTAAACTACCGTAGGCTTTTAATTACGACTATTAAATAATTCCCTAACCTTGTTACGTGCTCGTCGCATAACCGTCCACTGCTCCTGCTTAGTAATCGCGGTGACAGCACGAATTTCAATAACGATTACCGAAGCGTTGACTGTTACTGCTTCCGATAGGCGGTGAAATGAGCATTTTTGTAAAAAATGCTCAAATATCATCGACGTTCGCACAGGCATAAGTCTCCGGTGCAGTGTTTACGATGGAGGTACGTACTTCTACTACATTATCCAATCTAATAATTTGACTGTGCGTTGACTGTCTTCTATGCATTCTTCTTATTGTCTCAGGTGACCTCATCTTTATATACAGGGTGTAAAAAGACGTCTACCGAAGCCGAAAGGGGTAGGTGACTGTGTGTGTGATGTTGTGATTTTTTTTTGGAAAATTGGAAATTGGATTTGGACTATATCAAATCCAAAAGGATTTTCCAAAAAAAATATATTATATATCCGGAAAAAACACCATTTGAAGATTACTGTATGCGTATGTACTAAACGCATTGTTTTACGTTGATTGCTGGCTTTATTATAGTAAATGAAATTATTAGGTTGTAGTAGTAAATAGCCGGAAAATAAATAAAATGAAGTTGTTTAGTAAACAAAAATGCGTTTTTATTTCGCTAAATATGTTTAGAATCATGATCTGATTGCAACCTCTCAGTATACGATAGTAGTCTTTTTACACCCTGTATACACCTAGTTGTATTCAAAAAAATACACACGTAATTATTTTGTTCCAGTTTTCACTTCTGTCGGCACTCCCGGAGTGCCACTGTTTCTATACTAAGTTATAATTTTTCATGTAGAGATTTTAGCTGAGATTGAACAAGTTATCTATGGGCTGGGTATTGAATCCACGACTTATAGCTCGTAGGCAGAGCAAATTCGCTTTAAGACCAGTCAAATTAATGCTGAGGTCTATTTTGCCTTACAACTTGTATACTTCTTAGAATTTTATACTTCGATCATATCATTTAAATAAAAATTTGTTGCAGATCGTCTGGCGACTCCGATGCCGCGAGCACGGCGGCTGTAGAAACGACTCTGGAGCGACTGCGAGGCACGCGCGGTGCTCTGGAAGAGCTATGGTCAGACCGCGAGCGTAAGCTCGAGTTGACACTACAGCTCAGGCATTTCGAGAGAGACGCTCTTGAAGTAAGTGCCTTTTCCGATCAGGGTACTTTAAAATACAGATAATTCTCGATGTAAATGCGGCGGTATTGTTTGCTGGTCTTTACGTTAGCGCCACAGGATGTGCAGATTTCCATTGACGTTCAAAAATAAGCATAAGTACTAAGTACTTATAATTTTTTTTACAGAAACTAAGCTACTACAAAATGTTCATAAAATTACAAACTACAATTATATCAATTCAGTCAAGCTATCTAAGTATTCTAGGTAACTTCCAGCGCAGTAAGTTTTTCGAAGAAAAAAATCAACGAAAATTCGAACTGGGTTGCTGTTTTTCATAATGCACCAACTTTGAGATGTATCTTTGCATGTTGGAAGAGCATTCATTGAAAAACTGACCTGTAGCACTGAAAACAACTCGATAACAACTTTATAAAACTTTGTACATCGTACTTTCGCTGGCAACAATCCAATGAAAGACTTCGATTCATTGCACATCACGCTTCAAAGGCTACCGTACAATCGAATGCCTGATTTTCATATTGAATAGTTCTCTCATAAATGAATTATTCTACTACTTTGTATAGTCCTATTTATCCGACTACCGGAACTCTGGTAAAACGCCAGTGCTATACTACAGTTCATTATCATATAATTCATTATGCTACTGTGAAATCCGTAGCTAGGAAATCCGCATGTGTACCAACCAAGGTAACCGACCCTACCACTTTAAGCGATATATATCGTTTTTATTTCTGTTATTCAATATTAACTTTTAGTTTTATGAATGCCATCATTTAGAGATTTTAAAAGCCTTTTAAAGTTAGCTATTACGGACGAATTGAATTTTTGACGTAACGCAACGCTTACTCCATCTTATAGGTTTCGCTTGAAGGCTGTGATAATTTTCAATAATTTAGAATGAAATTATTTATTTATTTATGATCAAATATGAGAACGAATTAGAAAAATAATTGACATGTAACAATGGTGTTATTAATAAATTCTGTATTTCTGTATCTTATTTAATTAATGATGATGAGCTGTTCAGTTCTGAAGAGTAGCTGGCAATACAATGTTAGGCATATACCGACTAGTATAACTTTTCGCCCGTTTGCGCCACTGACTTTGCCAAACCAGTGCTGCCATTGGCAGCCACCATGCCATTGTAGACCGATTAAGTACCTGAAATCACCACCGCCAACTTACTTGTCGCACTATGGATGGAAGCATGATACAATATGTTTTTACAGGTGTCATCTCGGTTGGAGCTGTGGGGCGACGAGCTGCAGCGCACGGAGCCGCCACGTGACCCGCAGCAAGCTGAACAGGCGCTCGCCGCGCACACCGAGAGCGTGGCGCGTATGCAACATGCCACCTACCAGGTAACCTTCATATTCCTGTCAAAAATAACGTGTTCTAGTATTGGTGGCTTAGCATGAACTCTTATTTCCTAGCAGTTTTTGAACTACATGTCAATTTTGTCATAAAGAGAGATAATGATCAGTTGCGACGTTTCTATAATAAACCGGGTTATTTGAATTTGACATTTAGTTCGAAAACTGGCAGGAAATATGAGTTCATGCTAACTCAGCAGGTCACTCGGTGTGCAGTTGTTGGGGCACGATGTGTGAACTGATGAAGCATACTCAGTGAATGTGAACCGACACCACAACACGTCGCTGACTCCGAATAATATTGTTTTTTGAGCTTTAGCGGTCCACTTTGGTTCAAAGATTTAGGAGTTTCTGACCAGCACAGGGGTTTTCGTCTTACCCTGCAGCGCTCCGTACGGAATAATCACGTGAAGTCTATGATCGACAAATTATCCTATTTTATTTATTCAAATGATGAATAATGTGTATCCCTTACTTGAGATAAAAGTAACTTTAGCTTTAAGTGCTAAGTGCTAATCTAAATTGAATAAAAATAAGAATGAGAAAGAAAAATTCATCCTAAAACGATATTTACGTAAATAGTGCAGACATTTTTGATACAAAGCGTAAAGTAATTACGCGATCATTAACAATACAATGCTTTAGTCCCTCGGCTCGCGGTAATGAACCTGTATTTTATTTAAGAACTTCATTACTGTCGGACAAGGGAGTAAGGGGTGAATGAACTTTTTTACTACGTCACAAATAGTTACGTGGGAACTTTTATTTGCATGTATTAATGATAATAGCTTGGTAATATCTATGAAGGCAGGAATTAGTGTTCATTTTGCACAAATGTTTGTCATTTGGACCCTGTTGAAGTCTATTGTAGTAAGCCTTTTTCTCAAAACACTTCACACGGTTCCAATCGAAGATTCTTCTGGGCGTCATTATTTATAATGGATTAACAACTTACCAGTGGTATAGTTTGATCGAAGAATGAAAAATAAAACAGAGGTCAGATATTCAAAATAACGCTTTGTTTACATTATACCTGTATTCATTTTCCTGATTACAACATTGCAACTCGATTATAATTTCAGTAATAAGTTTGATATTGTTAAAAATCCGACCAAGCGCGAGACGATTTCGCGCATTTATTGGGGGTTATTATCAACTGTTATATCTTGGCAGATTTAGAACTGCATGCCAATTTTTCATAACCCAGTTTATTGAAGGAATGGCATCACATATCATTGTTCTCTCGTATCTCTAGTGGCACTACGAGCTATGGTGCAAGCGAGAGAACATAATAAGCGTTTCTATTTTGGATTAGTTTTTGTAGTACATTATTGCAATGCAGTTCTAAAACTGACTGGAAGAAAAAGTTTCAATTGACCCTCCAGAACGATTGAATCCCAATTATGAATACGCTTACAAAATATATGTCCCCAGGTTGTGCAACAAGGGCAGGAGTTGGCAGCGGCGATCGCTGAGGCGTCTGATGTGATGGCGTCCAGCGGTTCAGAGGCGGAGACCACCCCGTTGGACGCGCAGGGTCGAGTTCAGCTGCTGCTCGAGTTCCTGCACGACCGACAACTCGATCTCGAAGAGTTGGCCGAAGAGAGGCGCGCGCGCTTCGAACAGTGCGTCCAGCTCGGTAAGTCTCGAACTTCTTACGTCGCCGAAATACAGAAATACAGAATTTATTGATAATACCATTGTTACGTGTCATTTAGGAGGAGGATATTATGACGCGTCTTGCATGCAATGTACGGGAATAATAATAATTAAGATCCCCTGACTGCGCACTGCATAGCAAAGACTTGCCGTCTAATGTGAAGAGTGTGGGTCGATTTTGTCTTTCCAGTATCCACACCATCACAGAGTGAATCCCGAGAGGCCGGAAAAAAAAGAAATATTAAATTATCACAGGACATTTCACTCAGCATCATCAAGCCCCAAATAAAATATTAAGTAATCTGCTTGATTGTTTGTGGTTTGGTCGTGAGGAATAGTTGAAAAGTCATCGTTTAATTTAGATTAAGTCCTTTGACTAAACGGTGGCGTAGCTCGACTAACAATAACTAAAATCCTGCTCCAGGTCAGTTCCAAAAGGACGCAGCGCAAGTGGTGAGCTGGATCCGAAACGGCGAAGCGATGCTGGCTGCCTCGTTCTCGATCCCCGGCACTCTCAGCGAGGCGGAGCAGCTGAAGCGGGAACACGATCAGTTCCAGGTGGCCGTGGAGAAAACACACGCGAGCGCTGTGCAAGTCAAATATAGAGCGGACGCGCTGCGGGCCGCTAACCACTACGATCCTCACACCATCAGGTAATTAGAACACTACCTTTTTATTCTATTAGATTTTGCACATTCAAATCTTAGAAGTAAATTTTAAGCTACTGCTTATCTTTTACCAAGCTTCACTGCTGTAACTGCACGTGTCAGCAAATCTTGGAAGTTTTCACATACTGCTAACTGTCGGATTGAATTTCGTACCAGGGAAATAACAAGAGCCCAAAAGTGGATAGTGTCTAGCTCATGGTTGGTTTGAAGCGTCCTATAGATTCCTCAGCACCAATTCGAATTGTTGAAAAAAAAAGCATGTTGTTTTGTATTTTTACATGATGTAAAGTGCATTATATTTATCATAGAAGCATCTTATTGATTTGCCAATTTTGTCATCCCCCGCAGGCTTCTTAGATACAAACTTATCCTGTACCAACAATAAAACTATTCCAGCTATTAAATTCTTGTAAATTTTACAGAGAAATATCTGAAGAGGTGACGGAACGCTGGCAGAGGCTAGTGACGTGCGCAGAAGAACGTCACAAGCTTGTGACCGCATCCCTAAACTTCTATAAGACGGCGGAGCAGGTCTGCTCAGTTCTGGACTCGTTAGAACGGGAGTACCGTCGAGACGAGGACTGGTGCGGATCGGCCAACGCGCCCGGCGATGAACTCGCTCAACTTAGTGCTATTGATAAGGCGGCTCAGGTACACATTCACATTAATCTACCGGTCCAGGCTTTCCTGTTAGCCGTTTAGTAGACCGAAAAAGCGTCTGCGCATCAAAATGAAGCTAGCCAGCTTCACGAATGCCTGCATCTTTTGAGCGTGTTGAACAACCGATGTACATGTACATTGTACGTACATGCCTCCAGAGTGCTTGAGTGCCTGTACCTGCATTTTGCTGTCATGATGTTGCAACAAGATACGTCTAAGTAGATTTAATTTTCCGAAACCTCCGAAACATTCAATTAACGTATCATAGCTAAAAACCCCTAAATAAAATGCCTTTGAAGCGTAAATTTTGTATTAAATTAGCTTCATCATTTAGGGAAATACGATGCTACAGACTGATATAAAACGCTAGGGACACTGATGAAGAAAAATAATATACATACTTATTATATGATTTCCCTCCAGGTGGCAGCACTGATAGTAAAGCACGGAGAGCAGAAAGAGGCTTTCTTGAAAGCGTGTACGTTGGCACGGCGCACCGCTGAGACTTTCCTGAAGTATGCGGCGCGATCGGCGCAGGTGCACGGACAGACCGCCGCCGCCAGCAAGGCGCATCACGAGCAAACCAGGGCGATACTCGACACGTTACTCGCTCAGGAGAATAAGGTATTGCATCTTACTTGCTACTAATGATCAGGCTAACAGTGTGTCGTGGTATCGATGACCAAAGATATTCATAAAGAGAAAGCCAACTCTGCGTTTAGCCATTAATTCAATTCAAGACATTTATTGCTTATGTTTTATTAGGTTTGCAGTTTGCACGTACTCATAAAAAAATTTGAGAGAATGATATAGAATCAAACAAAAACCAATTTACTTTGACAGACTAATAAATGTGCTAAATTTAGCTTCACGCGCATTAACCGGTTAATCTGTAACAAAAACAATTAATTGTTTTCACAGGATGTACTGAAATAACATTGAATTAAGATGCTATCAAATTTTCTTTATTGTCGGTTTTCATTGTGCCGTTATGAAACAATAAATATTTGCGGCGTAGTATGATGCAATCGTACAAACAGTGCGTGCCAATTATATGAGTCGCCGGTAGCACTTACGAGGTAGAGCATCGCGATGGGAGGTAATAGGCGGTTGTGTTCATTGCCAGTGTCAGTGCTGCTACTCTAGTAGCGGACAATGGCGGCGATGGTATCTGCGGGGTCGCTATGACGCCCGCCGCCGCGCCATGGCTCTTGCACTCCATCGCGCTCTGTCTGACCATGCTCAAGGGCCTATTTGCGGTGCTCGTGCAACCGGTAAAATACATAACGCATTTTTTCAAAGAACATTTAATTCTGTTTCTTGTATTTGAAAAAAAAATACCTGAAAATCATGTATATTTTAGTAGTCTGTGTTTCTGCCATCAGAGTTTTCAATATTGGTATAACTTGCAAATAGGCTACATTGATACAAATCTGTCTAATTTTTGCCAATAGAAGGTGCAACAGTGAAAGAAAATGTTTGCTTACTCAGGTCCTGGAGCACTGGACGGTGCGCAAGAAGCGTCTCGAGCAGTGCCAACAGTTCGCGTTATTCGAGCGTTCGGCCCGCGCCGCCGTAGAATGGATCCGTGAGACGCAGGAGCGTTGCGGAGCGGCGGCGGCGGCGGCGGCGGCCGGCGTGGCCAGAGAGTCGAGGGAACGAGTGCGTTTACTGGCCCAGCTCGCTGATGGACTCGTCGAGAAGGGACATCCTCATGCTGTGCAAATCAAGGAGTGGGTCGCCGCTGTCGATGCCAGGTTATTACTTCAACTTGACCCTACGTCTAATCAAACGGCCTTACTAAAACGTGGTCTAGTTATGGCAATTATAAACTGGAAATTAGTATGGTTATTTTAAGGTTGTCATAACTTACCATGTTTAGAATAAAGTAAGGACGCAAATTAACCATAGATGTTTTACATTCATACTTATCGAAGTTTAAAATCCGCTGTTAGAAACTTGTGACTATTACCGACTAAAACGTCATCCAGTTTTTTTATGGAAGGTAGGGCAAACGAGCAAGTGGTACTCCTGATGGTAAGTGATTGCCACCACCCACAGACAACTGCAGCATCAAGAGGCACTGCAGATGCGTTAACTGACACGATCTGAAAAAAAAAAAGTATTTTTATGATGTTTTCGAGTATTCACTTTCCGCGCGTGGCACCAGAGTTGGCCACTGACTCATACGAACTTACTTACTTTTACTTTCCGCGCGCTAGTAACATCTATCCCTATTACTAATAAACGTTGCATAAAGTTATGTAATGTATAACCTATGAATAACCATACAAATTTGGTGTTTATGCATTACTTAACTTTATGCAACGTTTATAAGTGAGGGCCTATGTTTTTAAACTGCAAACTGCAAAACAATATTTAATAGATCCATTATCTGAATTAATACTAATTATTTAGTGAATACGTGCAGTATTCACTAAATAATTAGTACGTACAGCATATCGTAATGCATAGGTTTGTGTAGACCTTGGGATACTTTTTACAAAGACTGATGTCCTTTCGGGCTTTGCAAGTGACAATTATTAATAATAGCTTGATGAAGATACCATACTATTTTGTACAATACAAAGCAAAAGAAAAAAAAATTGCACACTATGAAACTGTACCAAAAAAGGTATTTGTGAAATGTAACTCCCCAAAACTTTTAAAATAATCCATAATCTGTGCTGAGAAGTTACAGTTGTTCTATCTCACGAAGGCGGGTTAGTCTTAAGAGTGTGCAGGAGCTGCCATTTTGTAAGCGGGACAGCGAGTTATATCTGTCTTTGTTTATGCTTTTTTATGGTTCTGCGTTAGCATCAAATGCGAAAATTTTAAGCATAATGTCATATTTTTGTTAGATATGCGGAGTTCAGCGGTTCAATGGAGGGCGGCGAGAGCGAGCCGGAGAGTGACTCGGGCGTGGCGGGCTCGCTGGCTTCCTCGCAGGCTGACGAGCGCAGCGAGCCGCCAACCGTCGCGGCTCCACCGGACGACAAGCGACGCTCCGCGCGCAGGAAAGAGTAAGTACACTATCATCTAATACTGTTGTTGCCTGTCATTTTCTTTTTCTTACTATGAAAGCACGTATGAGTTAAGGTCACATGTCACAAGACCCTGTTATTCATATTTCATATTACGTAATATTTAAAAAACCATATCATGTTCTCGTTGCTTTACCAGGTTCATAATGGCGGAGCTGCTACAGACTGAGCGCGCATACGTCAAAGATCTGGAGACGTGTATCACATGCTACCTTCGGGAAATGCGCACAGACCCATCGGCTGTGCCCGCCGCGTTACAGGGCAAGGTAATTGCAACCTAATTATTACGAGTATAAGTACTTATTTTCTTAATACTTATACGACTCATAAGAAATACAATGATAATAATGTATAGAATAAATAACGTGAAAATTTGTTACATTCCGAAAAGGTTACTCACGAGTATTGTTTATTCACTTTAATACTTTGTTTTATGCCAAGTAATCCTATGGAATAATATCCTAAAGCAATAAAAATACTTAATCCGATTACCTTAGGTTAGGGTACTAGAAATATCAAATGAATGGAACGAAGAGGTTCGTAAGAGAGCTAGACGACTTGTATAAAGATAATCATTGGTAAATATTCACGAACAGGAGGATATAATATTCGGCAATGTGGAAGAGATCCATCGGTTTCACGAGCGTGTTTTCCTTCGTGAGTTGGATAAGTACGAGACGATGCCGGAGGACGTGGGCCATTGCTTCGTGACGTGGGCGCGCGAGTTCGACATGTACGTGGCCTACTGCCGCAACAAGCCCGACAGCAACGCCGCAGTTGTGCAGAACGCAGGCGACTACTTTGAGAGGTAACTCACCATCTGCATCTGAAAATTCTTCATCATCACAAAACAAATAAATAAATATATAAACACAAAACTCGTTAGACTGCGTCTTCCGTGGGCAATCTGGACGCGAACGCGAAGCGGCGCGGAAACAACAAACAGTCGATTTACTTATTGAAGTATCCTACGTGACTGGTGCGCATTAAATCGAACGCGATTAGAATATTTGCGAATTTTGACATGTATGATTTTACGTAAACTATGTAGGACGATTCGCACGCACGCAGGACAGACTGGCCGCGCCGCATCGAATCGCATCGCTTCGCTTCGTAATCGCGGTGTCAAGTCGCCCACGTAAAACGCAGGGTTATTGTCGCTTAGACCAGAGGTTAATTATTGCTATTGTGCAGACTTTCACCAGGGAAAGAAACGATTACAGTACATTTTTTATCGGCCCATATTGACCATTGACGACCCACTGCTGAGTGCAGGTGGCCTGCTCATTTTCACATTATTGAATCCATTATCAACTGATCAGTGCATATGGAAGCCTGGTATAATAATATGATCTTCATTACTAACAGAGTACAAAGAAAAAAGAAGTTGGAACACCCGCTAGCGGCGTATCTCATAAAGCCAGTGCAGAGGATTACGAAGTATCAGCTACTACTGAAGGACCTACAAGCCTGTTGTGCCGAGGGACAAGGAGAAATTAAGGTAAGGATGTATTCCTCATTTATTTATGAATCTAGCAGATTTTTATAATAACCTCACTGGCGTTAGACGGTCTAGAAAGACGTTATCATTGTCACTTCGCGTTAATTACTCATGAGATTTGTTTCTTACTTTTATAATTTTTTATAACTTTCTAAAAAAGATATCATTTTTACCCGACTGTCAAAGAAAGGGTTATGTTTTTGAATTATTTTTTGATTTTGATTAGAAACGGAAGTTCTAACTAAATACAATTTCTCTTCTTCTTATTTGATTAAATGGCAACTGTTCCATAGTGACAAAGATATCTGGACCGGTGGCCCAAAGAGGAACTAACGACGCCATTTTGAAACGTCATTCTGTCTGCCATTCGTTTCCAGTTGTCATATCCGCCTTTCCTTGTTTGCTCGGTGTGTTTTTTTTTCGTTTGATGCTTTGGTCCCTTGCTTACCCACTTTACTGTGATTTTTTTTTTGGCAACACCAAATGCCATAGACATTTACTTTCTCTATGCCAAATGCGATAGCAGCGCCTCCCTCACCGGAACAGATATCCTTGTGGGACTATAACTGCAATAACTAAATTTAGTAGAACGAATTATTTTATTACTGTAGAACGAAATAAAATTGTAGTTGCCTTATTATCGACATTTATTAACAGACGTCAGCATACTCCCAATCTTGGACTATGCTGACGTCTGTTTCCCGAATATCACAGAAGAGCAACTTAATAAGCTTGAGCGCCTCCAAAATGTCTGTATCCGTTTTATCTTTGGTTTGCGCAAATTCGACCACATTTCTGAATTTCGTGCTAAACTGAAGTGGTTGCCGATACGCCTTCGCCGGGATGCTCATATCTTAACTCATCTATACAAAATTCTATTTATACCTTCTGCTCCGTTATATCTTAAACAAAGCTTTGCATTTCTTCATTCTTCCAATCCCCGTAATCTCCGTTCTTCCTCAACTCTTCAGTTGAGCACTCCTGTCCACAACTCCTGTTTTTTCACTAACTCGTTTGCGGTACGAGCTGTCAGACTGTGGAATGACTTGCCCGTTTCCATCAGGAAAGCAAAATCCTTGCCTATATTTAAAAATGAGGTCTATAAACTGTATCTATCACTTTCTTTAAAATAAAAACTATTAATGTCTTGTCATTAGTACATGCTTATGTTTATGTATTTTATTTATCTTTGTCTGTGTAATTTCTACTGTTTCATTATTATTTACAATTTGTTTGTTATGTATACCTAACTCCATCTTTTGTTTTTATTTCCTGTTCTTATTTTTTGTTTCTTAATTGTAACACCACCTCCTCTCGCGTTCTTTTCTATCCAATCCATCCAAAGGTTGCCTGGAAGAGATCGCTTTGAGCGATAAGGCCGCCCATTGTGTCACCGCAATTAGTTTTAAGTTTTTTAAGTTTTATTTTTAAATTGTATTTATGGTGTAACAATAAAGAGTTATCTATTATTCATCATTCATTGGCCTGCCCTTATCCCGCTTATGCGGTCGGCACAAAATGTTCTCTGTCTCAACTCTCCTCTATCACTCGTCATCTCCATATCCACTCCTTTTTTTACCCATCATTTCACACAATTCATCCATCTTTTCTTAGGTCTACCTCTACTCTACTCACATATCCATCATTCATTTCCGTCACCCTTTTAATTACATGAGTTTCATCCCTCCGCATTACGTGCTAACCTATTACTACTCAACTTTTCAGTCACCGGCGCTTCTTTCAGACTTCTTCAGTTACCTAATTATTAAAATAAAACAATATCAAATTCAAAACATGTAATTCCAGTTAAAGTCCTCAAAATAAAACAAGTATTATATACTTGTTATCTGTTAATTATTGGTTAAATAGTTTTAACCAATAATTAACAGACTGCTTAGATGGTATTCCTCGATATCTAAAGCAGTAGATGAAGACGCCCCATAGCCAGAATGTCTAGCTACGAGCTTTCTTTTTCTGGGTAATTTCTGAAAATAAAGAATACGTTATTGAGGGTAGGATCCGTATTCCGTAGCTACCTTCAAACGAACCATTGAGTTGTACCGGGCACGAGACTCGTGAAGTGAATCCAAAGATTTATCCCTATCTCAAAAATTCCACGCGCCTAAAGAAGTTTTCGCGTCAAAAAATGAGAATGAAAGTTGGTTTGGAAATATTGTTGGCACTGCATAAGAATGCAAAAATTTTCATCCGTATACCATGATTTTTCAAAGTGGAACATATTCGATGATTTTTCATAGTGGACTCCATTCTTCGCCTTTCTCGATATTTCTAATCCACGATTATTTCAAATTTAGGTCAGCTGGAATCTAGAATGTAAAATAGACCAAGTTAATAGATAAGTTCGTACCTACCTAGTATCTACACAAAAAAATGCATTAAATATCGATAAATATGTCGATACAGCTACAACACTATTGCGCAGCTATGGAGTACAAGAAATGTCAAAAATGGAATGTAAATTTCGCTAGAATGAAAATTCTTAATGAGATTATCCAAATACACGCATGAAATCGACGTAAAATGATGCTAAATGATGCAATGATTAACTTTTTATAAAATAGCTTCCGTAACTCAACATAAACGTATTTTTCACTGATATGACTTACCGATACAAAGAAATATTTGCTTCATTCTCCGTAAGCATACCGATTCTGCTTGGAAATTGTGAAACAGCACAGGACATAATCACCAAACTAGCACCTTATCACAAACACAGTTCAAAAAAGCTATTTATTTAGGAGAGAATCCATAATTTTACACCGCGAACTTGCACACCGGCTGGTGTGTAAACAAAAAATCTATGGTGTAGAGGTGGCGCGCTACGTCACAAGCCGGCACGCAAGTGCCATTGCGACCTCTCTTTTTAACACAGGCAAAATGGGCCATAGAGTGACGAATACGACGGACAATTTCCTAGTTCAACTTGAAATGCGGAATCCAGTGTACCAAAAAGGTTCAATGCTAAATCCATGGTATAAGTTCAATATGCCAGTCAGTCAGTCAGTCCTGTCACTGGTTTAGAACAAAACACGGCGGCTTGTTTTCTTCAAAACTCCAACGGAAATCTTTGGTCAAATGAAAAATCTTCTTCAATACGAATGTTAACGCCATCTATGCATTATCGTTTGATTCAACTAAGGTGGTCGCGTAAGGTGCTGTTGGTTGCCGTCGTTCGTCGCTTTTCTGGTTTGGGTTGTCATGTACTCGAGAGTTAAATTTCGATAGATGGCGTCCTGGGTAGTTATAACTAATTATTCGATAGATGGTGCTAGTAGGTTTTTAGGTGCTTTGGTGATCTACGTAAATAATTGAAACTACTCGGCGTACAGAGATTATTTTAATAAGAATCTACGAACTTATGAAGATTATTGTAAATTTTAATATTAGAATAGAATATTACTTTATTGTATTTACACCAAAAAAAATACACAGAAGTAACAAAAACAATTCCTAATTACTAAGTAACAATGGGCGTCTTTACAACTGAAAGCGATATTGTATTGGATCTTCTTTTACGTTTGTAACTTCTGCATTATTGAGTGTAATTTGTTCCATAAACTATAATATAATATTGCAGTTTTCCTGTTTGTATGAGATATTTACTCCGAGGATTTCGTTTTCATAAATTAGTACAACTTTACGTACTTATTCTATAAATTCCATTATGATCAATGCTTCGCTGATTATTTGAGGAAATATTGTACGATTTGTTTACTACACAACTACGCAAGCACAAGTCTGACTTCTCTGAATAAAAACATAAATAATTGCATATACCTACTTACCTTCTACTAAACTGTGTTCTTACATTTACGAAGAACATTTACGTAACTTTATTTCAGAATACAATTTCGGGTGAGGATGTATTTTACCAACCGTAGAGAAAAAAACAACACATAGTACTCGTAGTATCTATGTGTTGCAGGAATAATATGATGGTTAAATTCAATTGATGTGTGAGCATGCATAGCTATACCTATTATTACAACAGGCTGTGTGATAGAGCATATTATTATTATTATTTTATCCCACTCATATTATAAAGCTGAAAGTTTGTGAGGTTGTTTAGATGTTTGTTTTTCAATCACGTCAAAACCAGTAAACCGATTTGGATGAAACTTGGAATAGGCGTGGATGGTGACCTGGAATAGCATCTAGGCTATTCAAAATGTTGGTACCACGCGGGCAAAGTTGTGCGCATAAGCTAGTATAAAATAAAAATACTATTATTAATCATGGCCAAACATCAAAATTCTGTCTACACTGATATGGTTTAGTTGCGTAGGCACTAGGCATTGTGTATTGCACGTAATTTTATCAGACACAAAGTGACGTCACAGATTAGCGCTGATAAGATAAAGACGCTATTGTGCCCAACGGAAGGATAGTCGTCGTATATTTTGTTCTCTAACTTTAGTGAAGTACAAGTTTTATGTTATTTTCATACGAATTCTTCAAGAATTTCAGTGCATTTGGAGGTACTTACTTACTAAGTAAGTACTTACAGTCAATTACGAAGAAAAATATTTCTGTTCGTCCGTCCATTGCCTCGTAGATCCCATACTACGGGTAAATAACCCTCTCATGGCTCTCATGCTATGACAATGTGGCTTAAGTCGTTGCAGCCGCTTGCTTATTACATTATGCATTTTCATGCAACAGCATGTAAAATGCTTTGAATTCTCATATATTATGATATTGTATCTGTAATACGAGTACTATGTAAATTTTAAAATCTGTCGATGCGTTCGGGATTCTTAATGACACCCGAGTCATAATACACTGTTTTATCCCACTGACTGAATACAAAAAACGTACATATGATTTGATAAAAAGATGGAGAAAATACCTTAATTTGTTAACATATTGCAAACAACACAAACAACATGGTGGATTCAACTCTTGTGATTAGCGCTTGCCTTTTACTTTAGTATTTTTATTCACTTTTGGAGCGCGTTTTTTGTGCCAGTGAGAGAGCATTCTAGCTTTAAAAATTTTTGCAATATTATTATATGCCATTTTATCTTCTGCCTCCCCGATTCAAAGTGCCGGAGATACTTCATAAGTAGAGTGCTTATTTGAACAACAAAACTCATAACGGGATTACCGCAGAAAAGAATATTAGTCACTTAACTAGAATTAACATGACGTAGGTAGAGGAATAGGACATAAAATGTAGCTAAACATGCGGGAACTATAAGTACCTACTTTGAAATTGGGAAGAAGTGACTAATTTTTTTATAATTACCTATTTTTTTGTTTGATGTAAATATAATTTTCGACTAAAAGTTATTCAAATGACATTACATACATATCCAGTAACATACTTACGTGTAAATTACTCTATTGAAGCATTATTATTTATGGAAATGAAGAAACGTCCCCAAAATACTTGTTTATAATTCATAGACGTAAACAAGATTTGCATAACAGTTGCGCGTTATTGAAAACTTCATTCAAGGTCAGGGGATACCATGAATCCACCCTATGATATACGCCGGTGTATTTACGAACAAGGGGCAAATTTGGGGAGGGCTACGACCCCAACCTAACATTCCATGCAGATATAAACTTCTAAAGTGCTATACGTACAATACACCTGTACGAAAATATGTACCTAGTTATCCAGTACAGGTATAGTTTTCAGTTGAATGTTTTGATAATTATATTCTTAATACTTATTCTAGTCTAGCCAAGGTGCTGATGTTTAAGATTAACGCAAAGCACAAACTAGTTGTAAATGTCACTTATCAAATGGTATGCCCGTTATCTTCGGCCCTAACGATGTCCGTAATGTCCCAACTAACGCAAACACATTACCCTCTTTGGCATTATTTAGTATTGACCTAAACGCATTGAACGTTGGATTTGTTTGAGATTAAACAAGTAGTTCGTTCACTTGTTGGTAATTAACTATAGATTTAGTACAATATTTTCCTGGTGAGTCACAGCACGGCGCGGCCGCCGGCGCAGTCGTGTCCCGAACTGCGATTCGGCGCTCTCATTTAGCCTCGCTAAACTAATTATGAAGTGTTAAAGTTATGTTTTCGTGGAATATTGATGTGTTAACGTCCATGATGCTGAGGTATTTACTAAGAGGCAATAACCGCATTGGACCTCTGTCTTTGAACGATTTGGAAGATGTATGTATTCTTTAAAGTCAATTATTATGTCGGTCTTCAGTTTATTATCAATATTCTAATCCGCCTAAATTAGGGTGAGTTTTTGTATCATAATTCTCATGTTTTTTCGTTATTGTTGTAATAATGACCTTAAAACTTGTTTTTTTTTTCTTGTGTTGTCATTAGTTTTTAACGAGTTTGGTGAAAGGATTCTTATTTCATCGTGTTATGTATCAAGCAGGATGGATGAGTTTCTGATGATAAATACAGATCTGAGATCCGTGTCAAGATTGAAGGGATGTCTATCTGTACTCCGAATGAATGCATTATGAAAATAATGTAATGTTCGTATTCATGAGACGTATGAAGGTTACCCAACTTGCTGGCGCGCTCTATGTTTGCTATACTTCTCATCTGTATGATTAGAAACATCGGAAACAAACTAAAGGTCCAAGACCGATGTCTTATACCGATGACTTCCGATGGGACACGTGGAGGAGCGACAGCAGGACGTGCAGTAGAGTATTGAAAGATCGGTCCTAGACCACCAGCTAGATGACTCGAAAACATCGAGGTGATGGACACCTGGATGAAACTGCTCGTAACCGTAGCGAATAGCATATCATCATCATCATCATCATCATCTCAGCCTTTTTTACGTCCACTGCTGAACATAGGCCTCCCCCATATATTTCCACAGCGATCGATCTTGTGCAGCCTGCACCCAACGGCTCCCAGCAACCCTTACAAGATCGTCTTTCCATCTCGTGTTCTCGAATAGCATATAACGGAGGTCTTTAAAAGTGGGTGGATACATGCTGTGCATGATAATGATGAATGTTCGTCTTATTGCCTTATGAGTTCATTATAAATATCCATGTCTAAAATACGTATTCATTTGTACCTATTTAAATAAGTACTAGAATATTATTGGATGTATATGTAAGTGAGTCAACTCCATAATGCTAAAACTAATTATGATGTAGGTAGGTATCATGTTAGGGCAATGATTTTCGTAATTGATTAAATAAAAAAAATAATTCAATACATTTCTGCGGCATCTTGTTCCCGCCATCAAGTTCTAATTTTGAAAAAATCTTTCATCTGTCCCGTAATTTGTACAGTTTAGAGTGTCTATATTTTTTTATAATAGAACAGAAAATAGTGAATAAACTTTCAGACTATATTTTCTGCTGCATTTATAAGTCGCAGTTAAAGAATATAAATAAATACAGATTTAGTTTATTTCTAACTAAGCGCTCGAACAAATCATTGACTATTTGGGTCAATGTGATTAATCATTTTATAAATATAAAGCTCTTGCAATGTTCAATCTTAATATAAATACGCAGCCAATACAGATCATAATGTCCTTTTATTGAGAGCAAGCTTATATGATGAAGGAGTCAAGTGCTGTTTACTTCTATGGAAATTCTTATCATTGTTAAAGTTTTCAATGATCATAGTTATGCCAAAATGATCCAACCCACAGACAAGTTAAACTGAGATATTTTAAGTGTTACCGTGTGTTTTTTTTTGTTAATCTTCTACGAGAATGACAATCTAAAGAATTTCGGAATGGCCTTCCTAGAGTATATTATTTTTATAATAACAATTTGTTATTATATTCATAGATGTCAGCAAAAATAGGCCGTTGGATCGTTTCTGTAAAATAACATTTTGAACAATAAAATGCAGAAATGTTCCAAATTTTTTAAATTTTTAGTCATGCTCGGTTACTTAAGAAATTGTATTATAATTCATATTAGAGCTGTGTTGGCCGTAGCCACTGAGGATTATATGAATCCGGAGGTTGTGGACCCGTATCCCGGCTATGCATCACGAGTCATAAACGCTGAAGGAAACATCGAAAGGAAACTAGTTAAGTAGTAGGTAAGTGTTCTAAATGGAGGGCTCACTTCTGCAAAACGTGGGTATGATCAAAATATGTATTAGAACCTGTATCTCACTACCACCTTAATTTTATAGATACAGTTTTATTACATTTTTATTATTTTAAAACGAGTTGGAGCATATTCAATCCCAAGCTTTTTTCTTGAAACTCGCTTTGGCTACTTTTAGAACTAGGACTTTTTTGCAATATAATGCGTTTGAAGTTACGGGTATCAGCTAGTAAAAAATTTGTGCAAAAATAAAACACTCATAGAAATCGTATGTAATTAGATCTTAATGGTTAAAATAAACAATCCAAACATCATAGATCACTTCGGCTCGCTTCTGCGTAAAAATTATCAACATACTTCATACATGTGGGTTGGTTGGTATACTTATGAATTTTTTCGTCGGCCAAGAGGCCTCGAATCTTCACAAGAATTTCGTTTTGCATACTCAACTCAATTTTGTCAATTTTGTGGATTGAAACATTTTGGCATAACACGGTCCAATGAGCTCACGATTACCTTCTAGAAGCATGCTTAAAAAAATATTATTATTATTAAAATGATATCAAGATTTGATATAGGTATTTATATTGTTCCATCAGGACGGTCTGGAAGTTATGCTGTCCGTGCCAAAGAAAGCAAACGATGCAATGCACCTATCCCTGTTGGAAGGGTGCGACGTACCCACCGACAGCCTCGGCGAGGTGGTCCTTCAGGACTCGTTCCACGTGTGGGACCTCCGACAGATCATCAAGAAGGGTCGCGAGAGACGAGTCTTCCTCTTTGATCTCCACCTCCTCCTGGCCAAAGAAGTCAAAGACTCGCATGGGAAAGCGAAGTACATCTACAAAACGAAATTTATGGTATGTTATTTACGATTATAATCATAGCCGTGTTGGCCTAGTGGGCTGGTGTGATTTATTCGCATTAACACTAATTCTAAACAGAGGAACACATCGTAAGGACCAGTTACTTACTGATTTGATAGGTGACAATGGTCTTGCAACCTAAAAAATGCCAACTTATTTAAAATGTGTATTGTATGTCCCAAATATGTGAATATATTCGTGATCCTGTTTTTATACGATTATTTTAAGTTTACGGGTATATTCCGATACGAGTTCATTAAGATTTACGTAAGTAATTTTTATTAGTTTAAAAGTTCAAACAATATTAATTGAGCTCTAAACGGTGAAGGAAAACATCGTGAGGAAACCAGTTAGTATTCTTATAGGCGGCGATGGGCTTGCAACCTGTCACGTATGTAATACTAACTTCTGCAAGATGTGGGCATGTATCAAACATGTATTTGTACATGCCTCTGACTACCCCCTTAGACATCTTCAAAGGATCTGGAATATAAAGATCTGAGAGAATGTCTACCGCGCCTCGGGGATACAGTCGTGACCCTGTTTTACGTTTTATATTAATTGACGAAAACTTGCTCACAAGTAAATAGAGGAAATATTTGTTAATAAAATTAAATGAAATCGTTTATTTGCTAGAAGCTTGAATGAATTCGTTTGAATTGAATAGGCACAGGACCGAAAAGAGTAGTGTTATAGAGAGTAGCGACTGCTGAGTAAAGGCTTACTCAGCAGTGGGTGCAACCGGGCTGAATAGATAGATAGAATAGGCTCCGAAACTACTGGACCGATTTGAAAAATTCTTTCACCATTAGAATCCAACATTATATTTTATCCCGGGAAAGTGAAGTTTTCCCGAGGGACCGCGGGTAACACCGCAATGGACAGCTAGTCGTCAATAAACGCCAGGGTTAAAGTTGACTATTGATTTTTCGCACATAATCCCAATGGATTATGTGCGAAAAATCAATAGTACTACTTAGAGGCTTTTCAAAAGGTTTAAAAGTTCAAACAAGTCAATACTTGTTTGAACTTTTAAACCTTTTGAAAAGCCTCTAAGTACTCATACTTAGAGGCTCTTATAAAGGCAAAAGGAATAAGTATAATAAGGATTATTATACTTTTTCTTTTTCTCTTATCTGAACACAATACAAGTACATTAAGTTTTGGTTATCTTACAATTGGTTCATGCTATATATTGTTACAATTGGTTCATGCTATAATCTGGTTGTTGCTATCCCAGTTTATTTGAGGCAGGTTAACGAGTGGTTGTTTGTTTGGTAGACATCAGAGCTTGGCGTGACGGAGCACATTGAAGGCGACGAGTGCAAGTTCTCCGTGTGGACAGGCCGCGAGCCCATGGCGAGCGACTGCCGCATCGTGCTAAAAGCGCCCTCTCTCGAGGTCAAGCAAACCTGGGTGCGAAGACTCAGGGAAGTCATACAGGTACGATATAAGTCTGTTCATTTTGTTTCATATGTACATTACAGCAGGTCAACTTACATAGGGGTATCCCGTCGGAATCGAAAATTTTCATTACAGAGAATGAATTCAACGCCGTATTATCGTATCAACAGTCCCTGCAAGGGGATATACCATACATGGCAACGTGACTCAGCTTCATATCACTCAGGGCTTATCTAAGCAATAACAAATGCGTTCAAATCCTTGGGCAAAACGACTGCTGAAACCATTTTACTCGTACAAAGTGATTAATCATTCATCATAAATAAACCTCATTTCTAAAAATTCGAGCGGCCGTAATGTACTCGTACTTTGAATTACATACTAATATTGATGATGTTAAAAATACAATCCTTAATAGGTAGTGGTCACGTGGTTGCAAAAAAGTCAGACTTTGTACAAATCGTTTAAAAACTATTTTCAACCGGTTTTTCAGAAGTTTCAGTTGAACGGAACAGAAAATAAAAACGGTACTACTAATTGGAACCGTTTAATTTATCTTTCCAGTTTTTTACCATTCGGTTGTCTATTTGTTGTAGAATTATGTAATTTAAATTGACGCCCGCTTTGTTATGCGACAATGTGTTAATTATATCTAATTACAAATGTAGCAGTCACTTAAATTTCGTCATTTATAATGATGGTAATAGAATGTATAAACTTTTTTAGAGAAGTTTGATCTAATAGGGACATTAAAAAGCTGATTTATTCATTTAAATGAAAACTTCACATAAGTACCTACTTTTTGACGGTGCCTGGAAGGGTCAAGCAAGTGTTTTCTCTTAGAACTAATTTATGCAACCGATTCTCACAACCTTATAACACCTACACGGATCGGACTGGGTTTTTATATTGGTCTTTGTTAGATTGTGAAGTTGTTTTTTTTTAGATGTGTAGTACGAATTTTTATCTGACTACTTTCTACTTGTTACTATTTAACTGACAACAGGTTGTAGTCATTAGGGGAAGTTTGAAAGTAGCGCCAGTGACTGACAAATTGAGAAGTGGAAGGTTGGCGTGGTATGGGCATGTCATGAGGAGGGATGAAAGTCATATAACACGACGAGTGATGAGTATGAATGTGGATGGATATACCGGTAGGGGTAGGCCTAAGAAAAGATGGATGAACTGTGTGAATGCGGATATGTTAGTGAAAGGAGTGAGTTCTGATATGACGAGTGATAGAGGGAAATGGAAGAAAGAAACATGTTGTGCCGACCCCACTTAGTGGGATAAGGGCAGGAAGAAGAAGAACAGGTTGTAGTCATTAATCAATCCGGGCAAAGGAGCATCCATGTAAACACGGCGTACGTAATTGTATTATGGAAAACTTTGAAGGTTGCTGCCTAGCTATTCATTTGAACTCGGAGTTACTTGTTTGGGAATTCGTATATCGACTAACTCCCGAAATGTTACGTTTTATTCACACTTGTATTTTTTGTAACAGGAAACATACTTCAGCGGGGCTCTGCGGCCGCCTCGCAGTCCGGTCCGGGTGCGCCCCACTAGCTCACAGAGATCTAGCCGGTAAGTTTAGAAATATTTTGGTGTCAGTGTACCGAAATATTATTATTATTATTTATATCAGATATTAAATCCATAGTTACACAAAAGTCAATTAAATATACATGTCAATGATACTAAATAAAATTAAATGTCTAAATAATATACCGAAATATTTGAAATAGTTTTGCGTACACACACACAGTTGAACGCAAAAACAATCTCAAATAAACTTTATTCATACCAGCCAAATATCAAACACAGTGTTTATTTATTTGAAGCTCATTAAGTCTTCAAAAAACTTGGTATCTCGCACATCACAAAAATTTTCTTTAAAGAAAATTATAATTTTAACTATACTAACCGTTTTCGTTTTAAGATTTATTTGTTGAAGAAAATTTTGTTTCTAAGTTTACTTAGGATGCCATAAAGATATCTTAATGAAATTCACAGGGTAAATGTAATGAAACAACGAAGTTTTTTTAGTTTCGGGTAAGTAAAAGTAAGTTCGTATGAGTCAGTGGCCAACTCTGGTGACGGAGTTTTTAGGCTGCCTTAAGGCCTCCGTCATGGCTTAACGACTTAAAAAGCCGGGACCGACAATTTAACGTGCCCTCCGAAGCACGGAAGCGCTCAGATGAAAATGCCACTGGCGGTCACCCATCCACTTACAGACCGTTTCGAACGTTGCTTAACTTCGACGATCTAACAAGAACGACTAAGCAAGCACGACCACGAGCGCTTAGTTTCGGGTATAGTCTTATTATAAAATCTTATTTTATATTATGGTGAAGTCGTGTATCCTTAATTAATTACGCATTTTTCATTTTCTTTCATTACTCACACAATGTTTACATATCTATAGAAAGTGTAAACGTATGTAAAAGTTGCTATGATAGAAATTTTTACAAATCTTTCTAAATGCAAAACTGAATCGAAAACCAATTATCCAAAATCAGAAACCAATTATCCAAAATCAGGCCGCGGGCTGCATACGTCGAGACAGAGTTTGATTTTGATTTCAATTTTGACCAAACAAATAGCAAACGAAATTCCATATTGCACTGTGTTTGATGTGTGATGAATATGTCGCAGGCAACTGGTTTAATCAGCCGTTCAGATAAACGCCTAGTCATTTCATAAAACTGCGCCGTTTAACTAACTGCCTGTATTATATTCAGCCCTATAGTTAAATACAAACATTTAATAAACTGCCTGGCTGATGCTTAGGCTATTCATTTAATAGGGCGTTTCTATAGATTTCTGGCTAGGTATAGATTTCTGCGCTCGCTTAACTTACTTTTATCAAAGATTTTGTCTTCTACATCAAAAATTGGTTAGGCTATGTTAAGCTAGTGAATAACTACTCGCTAGGCGAGTGAGCGCCGATGCGCCAGAAATCGAATATGTTATCTTAGAATCTGGGCTAGGCAAGTGGTTAAATGATATAGCTCCAAGTCCAAGTGTATTTGGGCCACATAAAGTTACTATCTATCATCTATCTAAGTCATTTGCCTAGCTGTTTCGGGCCGTTAGTTGTTCAATGAAATAGATTAAGCGTTTAATTGAAATCCTGATTAAACCTTTGCCTGCTACATTTATAATTGTCCTGTCAAATATTACAGTATCACTAGTAGTCGATACAGTCGCCGGCAATAACCTAATGCACTCCATAATTTTACCCTTCGTCCAAATATGTTTTACCATTAAGTTAGATAAATGTGTACTTGTTGCTATTAGGGATGTACTTCCTTGATACTGATCTTCATCTATGAAACGATACTACTTTTACCTACTTATTTATAATTGTTTTAGCTATTGAACCCATGAATTTCCCCATGAATATTATCTATCATAATCACAAAAAAATCAAACAAAAAATCTGTTAGTCAGTTTTAAAAGTCCTTTAAAAATCTCTTGTTTGGTTATCTAGTTTAGGTAAATGATTGTATAGTACAAATAATAATAATAACACACAGTGCAGCGCAAGTAATAATAATAGGTATGTTTATGGGGGAATTCTACACCAAGTAGGTACTCAGTCCATAGATATACGAAGGGATTTTTTGTCTCAGATGAGTCACTGCTGTAGATTGCATTTTGTTTGTGAACCTATTTATACATTGGTATTTAAAGTAATATGTTATATGTTTCGTCTAAAAAAAGCTATTAACTAAAATAGGCTACAAGTGTTTTAGAAATTTCTATCTGGCATTTTGAACCTAAATAAATTACTAATTAGTCAATTGTAATGCTTTCAACTCGTATACAAACTGTATGAACTTAGATAAATATAAAAAGGTCTGACGGACTAACACGCATTTCGTGTCTTGTGAATTGCTTGTGAATACCTGTAATGCTTCAAAAGCTCTGATATTTAACGACGATATTGAACTGTGAATGTTCGAATAAGGTGGTCTATGATGTAGGAGTGACATGTGATAGGGCGCATAGTCTAGTGTGTCGAATGCAGGCGCAGCGTGAATCAGCGCCCCTAGAGCCCGGAGCGCTTTGTGGTCACTTTGTGTCTGTGAGCCAAGTAAACAGTTTACGCGGTACGTCATTGTCGCAATCGACTAGTTTAAATCAAAATGCCTCAATATACAATTGAGTGCATAGTTCTTGGTTCCTCATAGAAAGTTTGATTGTTATTGAACAAATTTTCAGATAACAAGCAACGATATTGAAAATAATTTAACATAATAATCTGCATTTAAAAAAGTTTCCTTTTAACTTCTAATTTCTAGATTAATATTATTAATAATAAAGGAGAACGGGCAGGCATGTATGAAGCGCCGCCCAAGTCAAAAAACGGTCGCCCGCAGAGTGGACGTATAGTGGAATAGGTAGACCTTCTAAAACACAACATTTGATTGTATGACAGCAAAAAAATCCATCCTACAGAAATCGAGATATTTGCAGTTAAAGGTGGTGTCTTTTACAATCATATTTATTGACTTACAGGCTTCCCGTAGAAAAGCCACTATGGGCATTCGATAGAACTTTAGAAGCACTACATTTCATTGTATGACAGCTAAAAAATCCATCCTGCAGAAGTCGAGATATTTGCAATTAAAGGTGGTGACTTTTACCATCATCTTTTTTAACTTACAGGCTTCCCGCAGATAAGCCACTATGGGCATTCGATAGAACTTTAAAAGCACGACATTTCATTGTATGACAGCAAAAAAATCCATCCTGCAGAAATCGAGTTATTTGCAGTTAAAGGTGATGACTTTTACCATCATCTTTTTTAACTTACAAGCTTCCCGCAGATAAGCCACTATGGGCATTCGATAGAACTTAAGAAGCACGACATTTCATTGTATGACAGCTAAAAAATCCATCCTCCAGAAGTCGAGATATTTGCAGTTAAAGGTGGTGACTTTTACCATCATCTTTTTTAACTTACCGGCTTCCCGCAGATAAGCCACTATGGACATTCGATAGAACTTAAGAAGCACGACATTTCATTGTATGACAGCTAAAAAATCCATCCTGCAGAAGTCGAGATATTTGCAGTTAAAGGTGGTGACTTTTACCATCATCTTTCTTAACTTACAAGCTTCCCGCAGATAAGCCACTATGGGCATTCGATAGAAATTAAGAAGCACGACATTTCATTGTATGACAGCTAAAAAATCCATCCTCCAGAAGTCGAGATATTTGCAATTAAAGGTGGTGACTTTTACCATCATCTTTTTTAACTTACAGGCTTCCCGCAGATAAGCCACTATGGGCATTCGATAGAACTTTAAAAGCACGACATTTCATTGTATGACAGCAAAAAAATCCATCCTGCAGAAATTGAGTTATTTGCAGTTAAAGGTGATGACTTTTACCATCATCTTTTTTAACTTACAAGCTTCCCGCAGATAAACCACTATGGGCATTCGATAGAAATTAAGAAGCACGACATTTCATTGTATGACAGCTAAAAAATCCATCCTCCAGAAGTCGAGATATTTGCAGTTAAAGGTGGTGACTTTTACCATCATGTTTTTTGACTTACAGCCTTCCCGCAGATAAGCCACTATGGGCATTCGATAGAACTTAAGAAGCACGACATTTCATTGTAAAACAGCTAAAAAATCCATCCTGCAGAAATCGAGTTATTTGCAGTTAAAGGTGGTGACTTTTACCATCATGTTTTTTGACTTACAGCCTTCCCGCAGATAAACCACTATGGGCATTCGATAGAACTTTAAAAGCACGACATTTCATTGTATGACAGCTAAAAAATCCATCCTGCAGAAATCGAGATATTTGCAGTTAAATGTGGTGACTTTTACCATCATCTTTTTTAACTTACAGCCTTCCCGCAGATAAGCCACTATGGGCATTCGATAGAACTTTAGAAGCACGACATTTCATTGTATGACAGCTAAAAAATCCATCCTGCAGAAATCGAGTTATTTGCAGTTAAAGGTGGTGACTTTTACAATCATGTTTTTTGACTTACAGCCTTCCCGCAGATAAGCCACTATGGGCATTCGATAGAACTTTAAAAGCTCGACATTTCATTGTATGACAGCTAAAAAATCCATCCTGCAGAAATGGAGATATTTGCAGTTAAATGTGGTGACTTTTACCATCATATTTTTTGACTTACAGGCTTCCCGCAGATAAGCCGCTATAGGCATTCGATAGAACTTTAGAAGCACGACATTTCATTGTATGACAGCTAAAAAATCCATCCTGCAGAAATCGAGTTATTTGCAGTTAAAGGTGGTGACTTTTACCATCATGTTTTTTGACTTACAGCCTTCCCGCAGATAAGCCACTATGGGCATTCGATAGAACTTTAAAAGCTCGACATTTCATTGTATGACAGCTAAAAAATCCATCCTGCAGAAATCGAGATATTTGCAGTTAAATGTGGTGACTTTTACCATCATATTTTTTAACTTACAAGCTTCCCGCAGATAAGCCACTATAGGCATTCGATAGAACTTTAGAAGCACGACGTTTCATTGTCATCATCATCATCATCAGCCTATAATAGTCCACTGCTGGACATAGGCCTCCCCTAATGAGCGCCATTGCGCCCTGTCCTCGGTTCGACGCATCCAGCTTCTGCCAGCAGCCTTTCGCAGATCGTCACTCCACCTGGCCGGAGGGCGTCCTACACTACGTTTGCCGAGTCGCGGTCTCCACTCAAGAACTTGTTTACCCCAGCAGTTATCGGTTCTTCGGCAGATATGGCCAGCCCACTGCCACTTCAGCTTGCTATGTCTCTGAGCTATGTCGACAACTTTGGTTCTATGTCGGATAGTCTCATTGCGTATTCTATCCTTCAGAGAAACTCCGAGCATAGCTCGTTCCATAGCTCGCTGAGCGACTTTAAACTGGTGGACTAGCCGTACTGTGAGTGTCCACGTTTCGGCACCTTAGGTCATGACAGGTAGGACGCACTGATTGAAAACTTTTGTTTTCAGACATTGCGGTATGGGTGACGAGAAGACTCGACGTAGTTTTCCAAACGCTGCCCAACCCAGCTGAATCCTCCTGATTTTTTTTCTGTCACACAATGAAATGTCGTGCTTTTAAAGTTCTATCGAAAGCCCATAGTGGCTTATCTGCGGGAAGGCTGTAAGTCAAAAAACATGATGGTAAAAGTCACCACATTTAACTGCAAATATCTCGATTTCTGCAGGATGGATTTTTTAGCTGTCATACAATGAAATGTCGTGCTTCTAAAGTTCTATCGAATGCCCATAGTGGCTTATCTGCGGGAAGGCTGTAAATTAAAAAACATGATGGTAAAAGTCACCACATTTAACTGCAAATATCTCGATTTCTGCAGGATGGATTTTTTAGCTGTTATACAATGAAATGTAGTGCTTCTAAAGTTCTATGGAATGCCTATAGTGGCTTATCTGCGGGAAGCCTGTAAGTCAAAAAACAAGATGGTCACCACCTTTAACTGCAAATAACTCGATTTCTGCAGGATGGATTTTTTAGCTGTCATACAATGAAATGTCGTGCTTCTAAAGTTCTATCGAATGCCTATAGTGGCTTATCTGCGGGAAGCCTGTAAGTCAAAAAACATGATAGTCACCACCTTTAACTGCAAATAACTCGATTTCTACAGGATGGATTTTTTAGCTGTCATACAATGAAATATAGTGCTTCTAAAGTTCTATCGAATGCCCATAATGGCTTATCTGCGGGAAGCCTGTAAGTCAAAAAACATGATTGTAAAAGTCACCACATTTAACTGCAAATATCTCGATTTCTGTAGGATGGATTTTTTAGCTGTCATACAATGAAATGAAGTGTTTTTGAAGGTCTACCCATTCCACCATACGCCCACTCTGCGGGCGATAGTTTTCTGATTTGGGCGGGGATGCCCATTCTCCTTTCACAGCCCCAGTAAAGTAATTTGTAATATGAATACTATTTTTGTCAAAAAAAAGTTTCGAAATAAATACAGACAATGAAATAATGCATTTCCAAAAGGAATGTATGTGGCACACTCAGAAAGTTTTAGGAAACTGAAAAAGTAACTTATATGGATACCATATTTTTATTAAATATTTTCAAAGAACTCCCCACTAATTTCTATCTATACGAAGTTTCATGCGTCTGGACCATTTTTAGAAAAACTTTTTAACGTTCCACACAAGCTTTTTTCTGAGCTTCGTTAGGGCTGTGCGGCACCCATCACGAAACTATCCTTCTCAAGCAATCTTGTGAACGCCGCCCGATCCAATCTGCATTAAATGCTGAATTTGTTCGTATGTAATTCGCCTTGAATTAAAATTTTCACTTCCTCGATAAAAACCGTCGAAGGACGACCATTTCTTTCTTCATCCCTCAAAGTTAGACGACCACGTTTAAGCTCGTTACGCTAACGGTAGATGTTTGCTTTTGAAAGGCTTACATCCATAAATTCTATTTGAAAACAATTAAATGACTCTTCCGTTTTAAAAGTGTTCATATTTTGTACTACTTATCTAAGATTGCGCGCTTACGTTGTAGTTGTATTAAACAAACGGTTTGTTTCAGAGACCTAGACGATACCACATTGCTTGATGAGACGACAGAGAACCTCGACAGGAATTCCCTCGCCTCCTTTGGAAGCGGAAACACCACAGACTCCGATAAGGTAAGTGGAAGTCACAGACATCATTGAAGTACTACATCACCCAGTTTCAGCTTTCCACGAAGACAACAACGATAAATTTAATTCGACAATTTTACATGTACATTACCCGCTTTCAGAACACTGATTAAATTAAACCTATTTGTTAAACCTGATGTCGGTTAGGAACTTCACAAATTGATTTGTGATTTCGGTCGGATGTCATTCAG
This sequence comes from Epirrhoe alternata, assembly GCA_963565295.1. Classification (NCBI taxonomy): domain Eukaryota; kingdom Metazoa; phylum Arthropoda; class Insecta; order Lepidoptera; family Geometridae; genus Epirrhoe; species Epirrhoe alternata. The sequence continues at coordinate 11,249,864 of OY751375.1, forward strand.
TTTTAAGCTTTATGTGCATGCCGAAAAACTAGGTGGTTTGAGGGTTGTACAGCAAACTTTTTTACTTCTATTAAGTATCTAATTAATCAATGGTAAGCAATGCTGTTAAAAAATATAAATACGTTACAAGCGCGTGGAAATTGAAACATCGAAACGGTCTTATTAGCACAGTTTTTACTTCAGTTTGCGTCAAATAGAGCGACGTTTTTGTCAGTGACAGTCACAGTGTTTTAAGCTCGAATTTTAAACTTCGATACTATGAACATAACGTATATAGATTATTTAATGTAAATAAATAAATAATATATACATTGATGGTAAGTAAGTAATTTGAAAGCGCAACCCTTTTATAACAATGGCATTAAAATATAAAACGAATGCAGACACGCCCCGCTCATGAGCCCCTTGACGTCGGCTTAATTTTATAAATGTATTGTTATTATCGGAATTTTCTGAATGGACCAGTCTGTGTTGTGAAGGACAACTGTGCTCCCCGCTGATAAAGTTAACCATTTGTCATTATTTAAAAATAAAAATGTTTACAATGCGAACAACTTTAATCAAATTGGTGACATTTCAGAGAAGTGTCTGTAGTGATGTAATGAGTGAATGAGGCGAAGTATGTATGCCAGGATCGTAGCAAATGATAGTAATTCTGACTTAATTAACGTATTAAAAACAAATAAGTGGGTGAATCAATTTTTAAAGTACCTACTCCTTTGCAATAAATTCAGTTTTTCACCAAAAAATATGGTAGTTTTGATGTTAATGTAATATTCGATAATTTTTCTGACATGGCAGTTTAATAAGAAGTAAGTAGTATTGCAAACACTGAAACAATCAATCATCGAGATATTATAATCGAGAATTGTCATATTATAGTATATTTAGTTGATTGAAGAGCAAAATCAATATCGAGTTTCTGTAATTAAACCCTTTGCAAGAAAAGGTTTTAATTGTCAAAATTCGAGTTTGTAAATGTGAAAATTCTCCCGACCCGACGCACATGACAAAACGTTAGAAAGGTCGACGCCGACGGACCGGGCGGGCGGTGAGCCGAAATGGTGAAGGTCAAATGTTATATTTAATTCCTTATCAGCAAAATGTACACCTCGGGTTTAATTTTGTTTACACAATGCTGTTGATTCTTGCGTAAAAGATTATTTTGTTCAAAATTGGTATGATTTCTGTAAGATCTACTTTTACGGGCGGCTTCCATAACGATCCTTTACAATAATAATATCTAATTATGCTTCACGTCTGCTCTGAATAGATTATAAGAGTATTATGTATATAAACTACTTGTAGTCTCGCGATTAGTGAGCCAAATCAACACTGAAGTTAGGAAAATGCTTTGCTATGGATGTCATTGTCATCCTTTTAAAAAATTTTAGGGTATCTGTGTATCTGTAGGCCAATGTCATTCGTTTTTTAGTGCTCAACTCAACACTTTACTTTCTTGTGTTTCTTTCTTCGCAGTGTGCTGGAATGCGTGAAAACATTCCAAAATAGTCTTAGTGTAAATGTTTTGCAGTGCAAAGTATGTGAATGTGAAAAAAGTGTCGATAATTTCTTGAAGTGTGCTGGACGTATCCAACGTCACCTCAACCCGGCTGGACCGACTCTGAAGCCTATTAATGCATTAGGCATATGAAATTATAAAACATGATGTTAATCAGATAATAAGGTTCACTATCGAGTGATTGAATAGCCTCTGTGTCTTGAAGCACCCTACTTCAAAATGTTCGTATTTAAGACTACATTTTATTGAGAGACTGGAAGGTGGGTTTAATACGAGTATTTAGGAGTATCATGTATCGACATGTATTGATGAGGTTTCTACAAAGACGTGTTGACGTATGGAAAATCGTGTCCAGGTATTTACCTACATACATTTATGCATGTCTTGATGCAATAAAACAGGTTTGCGTTCCTACCATTGGGGTTTGTAACCATACCTTTCATACCAACATTCTATTTAGAATACTATGTGAATATTCCGCGTAGGTATTTACCTACAATTTTTAATTGCAATCTGAGCTGCCACTGGGGCTGTCTCGAAGCACCGAAGTTACGGTTGGCGTCTTTTTCGTTGGGAACTATGACCTAACCTTTTCAAGTTAACATTATTAGGTACTTCTTGTACCTTATTAAGTAGGTGCATAAGAGGCAAATTCGCTAGCCGACTAAACCTACATACCTACCTACGACCGTTACATCGTTACAGAAGAGCCAATGAATTAGGCGAGTTTTGTACTTTCAAAATACCCACCTTCGAAATTTAACCTTTGTAGGTACCTATTATGTCTGATAACAGTATACCCTGCTGTAGGAGACTGCTGTAATGAAATAAATTGAACCGTTAACTATACTTGGAGGAATTGATCAAAATGGCAAATTCGGCCAATAAATGGCTGATTATGACAAGGCCGGTCGGCGCAATAGCCGCGGCGCCGTCTTACCGCGCCGCGCCGCCACCACGCCGCCGCCGCGTCAAGGAACGCGAAGCAACCCGACGCCCTACGCGCCCCGCGCGAAGGACGAAGCGCGCGCACGTACTTCCGCCACTATTCTCGTCGAGCCCACAGGACGTCTTCCTCGCTACTAGCACCTCCAGATGAGTACAGATATTTGCCTCCATATTTTGATCAATGTCAGTATTATGATTTATGTAGTATGTACTGCATCGAACCTATAGTTTGTGCCCGGCTCTGGTGACGGTGTTTTTTGGGCCGCCTTTGTAGCCTCCGTCATGGTTTGACGGTTTGGAGGGCCGGGACTGACGTTTTTACGGGCTCCCCGAAGCGCGAAAGCGCTCAGCTGACAATCTCATTTCATAAATGAAAGTGCCAATGGCGGTCACCCATCCAAATGCTGACGGGCCGGAACGTTGCTTAATTTCGATTAACTCATTGATCGCCACTCTAGAAAGTAACGTCCCCCCCCCCCCATGCCGCCGCCATACATTGGTATTACTGCCGCCATACATGCGACTTCATCCCGCCGTTCGGCGGGCCGGCACTAAACGAGTTAAGCAAGCTACACGAGCGCTTCTTATTACGGGAGACAGTACATTCTTTTTTGAATAAGAAATATGTAAAATTACCTACATTTCTTTATAACCGGTGTATTAACACTCTACACCCGATAATCAGTCTTATTCAGATACAGATAAAGTTTGTTTACGACATTATGGAGAAACGTGCTTCTTCCTTAAACCCTTATAATTTTTAATTATAAGTGATTGATAATTTTAAGTTGTATACAACTTAAATAAGTATGTACATGCCTTGACTTCGACATCCGATCGTCAATTCGTCATGCGTCGTTTTCTCGTAATTTATTGAAACTATCATCTCATCTTGTTTACATACCTACCTAGGTCACAGAATACAGCCTAGGTTGAGGTTATTATTCATAGGTGGAAAAAATATTTAAATGTTTATAATAAGATATACGAATCTTTCCATTTTAGTAAAATGGTGTAAACGAGGGTACCTACCCTCAAAAGTCATGATGTTCGAGAGAGCTCGTAATTATAATAATTAACCGATACAGCAATTTACCTGATTCATATTATAATGCCTTTATTATGAGTTTATGGATAATTTTAACAAACAGCATCATTAAAATTTTGCTGACGCTCAACTATGGGGTGTAATCACGGGTGTAATCATGTGTATGGGTAGCGGTCAGTGCATAATCTTAAGGTTCTTTAAAACTTTCAGGCATTCGCATCTATTGACAGCTCCTTGGAATTTTTTTCTACACGAATAGAATGATTGGTATCAAATATATTTATTATACCTAGGTACTTATGCAGGTGGTAGAAGTACTAGGTGTTATTCAATACCTTACCCAAGTACCTATTACGAAACGACCCTTTTGTGGCTTTTCTATTATAGGTATTTAAGTTTAATATCCATTCGTGTAATATTTTTTTTCAACATACTTATTTAAATTATATTTCAATCAGCTAGGATCCAATTTACCAGTCGCGTAAATATGATGTGCATGGACACCTATTAATTCATTTATATGATGACTTCCAGAGGCGTTTGCCATAGATCCATTCAGGGTCATAGATTGTCATAGATCTATCTATTTTTTCTATTATCTCCCTATTTTTTGCCACTAAGTATTTTGAATGATAAATCATTTAGGAAATATAATCGCAGATGAAGCTCGAGGAATCTCGGTTGCTTTGCCGGGGCGGCGCGCCTTATGGCCAACAAAACTATCAAGATTAAGCATCCCAATTCTCTTTGAATAATATTTTATTGACACCACTATCAGCCAGTTTAATGAAACAATATGTTATTATTTACATATTAAAGTGGTGAGGTTATTTTGTGAAAGTCTTATTATTATCATTTTTTTTTTTTAATGGGTACTTACCTACTTAAATGAAAGTCATTTAATTGTGTCCTACAATTAAGGTGCATTCACACGGGATACGCCCTTGACGATTCGTCAAAAGTCATCGTGAATGTTTTATGATTATGACAAACAAAATAGATCGACACGAATCATAAAAAAAAAAAAAAAAAACACGATTCCGTATTCAATGTGAACAAGCTCTAAGATACTTTTTAAGGACTTATTTTAATAGCTTAGGTAACCAACTAAGTACCTCAAATTCGAGTCAATCTCGCATCCTTATAACCTTAGAGTTCTGTCTTAGGGCCAATATTAAATATTTAGGTATTTACCTAATGACTTATATTTTTCATAAAAAATTAAAGTGTGTTTCGTCAAAAATGCAACATTGGAAATTACGATTTTGTATAAGTACTCACTCTCTAAGATACCTTGATATTATATTAAAATCCTGTCTTGGAGCTTTAGCCTTTGTGGTAGGTATTCTATCTAAAATTAAATTTCCTAAGAAAGTCTTGACAGAACGACGAACCTAAATGCTACTACTACGAGTACTGTACTCGCAAGGGTTATTAGTCCAAACAATACGTTCAGACTTATTTATTTTTAAATAAGATCCGAAATATATAAATATCCGTAATATGTTAAAAAAAAAAAAAAAAAAAAACAACCTATAGGACTTCAATTCAATTTATTACGATTAAATATTGTAAATAATTCACCGCGAGCCCCGCACGGGGCTTGGCCTGTATCGTGGCAGTTCAGTTAAAATAAATAACTTTACCTAGTAAAGTAAAGTTATAAGTACATTTTTAGTTATAAGTACATATTTTTATAGCGTTTTTACCATTATTTATTTATTTTTTTCCGACATTTCGGCTGTGTTATTACATACAACAGCCGTGGTCGCGCGCGTCACGAGTTGCACGGGCTCTCACTCGGCATCACTGTTGGTCGATAGGTACCTAAATCCGTGGGTACCATCCACCAATAGACATTTACTGAAAGCTGGATCGATTGCATCTCCACCTTTGCTCGCCCGTATCATAGACCTTTATCTATTATTCATAGTTTAATAGCTAATAATGTTAATGTATTTACTTACTAATCCTACATACTTACATAAGTAGGTATATATAGGTATCCAAAGTTGATTCATAATCAATTTACCAAGTTTATTAAATACTCTGCGTATCTACAACACGTTTTCCTCCTATAATAGTATCATTGAAAACTATTATTAGTATCTATTAATAATTTTTATTAACTGAAAATTGTTATAAAGGTTTGAATTATTGGTAATAATTTATAATTGTGGTCAATCTTGACAATAGAAACTCATTAAATTAAATACACATATTAGATGACGAAATAAGTTAAGGTATATCCTTATTCCAAGCCTGGTAGGTAGGTATCTACATAACTTATAAATGGTCGAAATATAAACATTGTTATTTCGCAAGACTGGCATGGGTTGAATTCCTCATTGATGTTATTCCCGTAAAAACTCTCAAGGTCTACAAGTAGTTTATATACATAATACTCTTATAATCTATTCAGAGCAGACGTGAAGCATAATTAATGATTAAACGAACTTACCTGTGAGTGAAGTTCTATCATAATTATGCGAACGTCTGGTCTGAATAGATTAGTATCCCGCCCACCCATCGTGGTTGCAACACTCCCAATATAGGTAACATTACGGTAATACTATACTACATCAATGAGGTCCAGGATCTGTTTGCGTATTTTACTACTAACTAAATGACATTGGCCTACAGATACACAGATACCCTAAAATTTTTTAAAAGGATGACAATGACATCCATAGCAAAGCATTTTCCTAACTTCAGTGTTGATTTGGCTCACTAATCGCGAGACTACAAGTAGTTTATATACATAATACTCTTATAATCTATTCAGACCAGACGTTCGCATAATTATGATAGAACTTCACTCACAGGTAAGTTCGTTTAATCATTAATTATTAACATACAAAAAAAAAATTAAGTCAACTCTCAACAAATGTCAAAAACAATTAAAATGCTGCACTAAACATCATTGACTAAATACATACAATGAGAGCCGCCCTAAAAGTTAGAATAGTTAATCGAAAAGTGATACTTATACACTAGAGGTGTGCGCCGATCGGCGCGGCGCACGCCGCCGACGATTTTGTCCACGCCGCCGCCGCCGACGATTGTATCGGCGTAAAATCGGCGCCAATATTGTGTATGTACAAAATCCCTAAAGTCTATTCCACAAAGCACGGGTGCTGACATATTTGCCATTTGTTGGTTTTTTAATAGATTATAGGGCAAAAATCTTTTGATAAAAAATTTATGACAATTTAATACCTATCAAACTAAGTTTTACTTGTAAAATAATCGATTTTCTCTGACGAATTAGGCCGTGGACGCATCAGGCGAACTGTAAGCGGATAACTGGTTGCCTCTAGTTCGCCTCGCTCTATATTTCTGCGCTGTATTATACACTTCATATCCATACAGCGCGTACTGTACGGATATGAAGTGTCCATACAGCGCGTACCGTACGCAGTTTGCGACGTTTCGCTAGCCAACTCAGTCAGCTGCTGAGTCGAGCGAACGATTCTAGCGGTCGGTGGCTCAGTTCTACGCCCGCGCCGCGCGACTTTACGCGTTCAGTCAGCACGAGCGAACAGTCAGCCGCTCATCGTCATCAGCCTATAGCAGTCCACTTCTGGATATAGGCCTCCCCTAATGAGCGCCATTGCGCCCTGTCCTTAGCTCAACGCATCCAGCTTCTACCAGCAGCCTTTCGCAGATCGTCACACCACCTGGCCGGAGGGAGTCCTACACTACGTTTGCCGAGTCACGGTCTCCACTCAAGAACTCGTTTACCCCAATGGTTAACGGTTATTCGGCAGATATGGCCAGCCCACTGCCACTTCAGCTTGTTAATTCTCTGAGCTATGTCGACCATTTTAGTTCTATGTCGGATAGTCTCGTTGCGGATGCTATCCTTCAGAGAACCTCCAAGCACAGCTCGTTCCATAGCTCGCTGAGCGATTTTGAACTGGTGGACTAGTCGTACTGCGAGTGTCCACGTTTCGGCTCCGTATGTCATGACAGGTAGGACGCACTGATTGAAAACTTTCGTTTTACGACTTGCGGTATGGGTGACTAAAAAACTGGACGTAGTTTTCCAAATGCTGCCTAACCCAGCTGAATCCTCCTATTGGCCTCCTCCTCTTCTCCTCTCTCAAAGTTGTCTCTCATCATCAATTGGCAGCTCAAATAATAGCCCACTGCTGGACATAAGCCTCCTCCCACAAACGCCACTCTAATCGGCCCTGTGCTGATCTCATCCATGTCTTTCCCACAATGGATTTAATATCATCCACCCACCTGGCTGCTGGTCTGCCTAGGCTTCTAGCACTTCCCCTTGGGTACCATTCGGTCAGAGCCTTACACCATCTGCCATCACCAAATCTCCAAATGCCAAGTGCAAGACGGTCTGCAATACGGTCTTCAATATCTGCTACTTTTGTCCTCATACGAATATCCGTATTGCAGACTCTGTCTAGCAATGATATGCCGAGAATGGCATTCTCCGTGGCCCGTTGTGCGACCCTCATTTTGTGCACAGTTTCCTGAGTAGGCGGGCGTCTATGCTTCGGTGCCATATGTCATTGTGGGCAAGACACATTGGTTAAAAAGCTTGGTTTTCAGGCATTGTGGCATTTTGCGGTCCCTGAAAATCTCTTCCAGCTTACCAAACGCTGCCCTTCCTAGCTGTTTGTGACTCATGATCTCCTTGGTTCTATGCTCTCCGTAGAAAGATAAACAGTGTCCAAAATAGATGTAGTGGTCTATCATCTCCAGGGTCACACCGCCAATGGCAATGCTTGTCTGATTGCCGGATATGTTAGACATGATCTTCGTCTAGGACATGTTCATCCTTAAGCCTACCTTCAAAGAAGCATCGTAAAGGTCTTTAATCGGAGATCTTGCAGGTTGTCGCTAAACAGAATGAGATTATCTGCAAAACGGAGGTGCAACAAGTTCCTATTGCATCAATTTTAAAATGTCCTCCAAAACTGCAGTGAAGAGCGCCTTGTCGCGCTCCCCTTTTCAGAGGATCTCTTTAGTGAGGGCGTGCAAGCGAACTTTCATCGATGTCGCATCGTACAAATTCCGTAGGAAAGTTGTCTCTACCTAACTGCAAAATCTGCCTGAGGTATTTGGTGTACTGCGAAAAAACGTCAATAAGGTGACCATTTACAGCGACAGGTCTCGGATCGATTCGGTCATTGACCATGACTTTGGTCTTATCCAAATTCATGCCGAGACTCATCGCTCACGAGGCTGATGCTAGGCCGTCCAGCATTCCATGTAGCACCTCCAGCTACTTCGCCAGTAAAAATATATCATCTTTGAATCGTAATGTGAAATGTGCTCGCCGTTTATGATTATGCCCATTTCCAGTCCAGTGTCTTAAAAATATGTTTGTGAATAGTTTCGGAGATATGACATCTCCTTGTCTCACTCCTCTGCGCAGTTGAATGGGCTTAGACTGCTGGTCTTGTACTCGGATACTCATGGTGGCGACTTCATACAGACATCTCATATCTTCGATATAACGATAGTCCACTTGGCATCGCTGCAAGGCTTTCAAAACAGCCCAGGTGTCGACAGAGTCAAAGGCTTTCTCATAGTCCACAAAAGCCTGATTCAGGGGCTAATTACACTCTTCGGACTTCTGTATAATCTAAATCACTGTGTGAAGCGGTCTATGGTGCCGTATCCTCCGCGAAACCCGGTCTGTTCCGCCGGCTGGGACTCGTCGCATCTTCTGCCGAGACGATTCGTAATAACCCGAGAGAACAGCTTATAAACGTGGCTCAGGTGCTAGATGGGCCTGTAATTTTTAAGAAGAGTCTTATTTCCCTTCTTAAAAAACAGAACCACCAAGCTCTCGTTCCACGCCTTTGGAGTTCTCCCTTAATTATACTGTCCACGCCGATTACGCCGATTACGCCGCCGCCGCCGACTGATTTAAAGCCGGCGTCCGCCGCCGGTCAAGATGGCATCGGCGCACACCTCTATTATACACCGCTATTTTATGACTACCAAAAAAATTTTAAGGACAGTTTCAGCAGATGCAGAAAATGATAATGGCATGGTCAGAACTTTTTTTTATTTAACTATCACAAAGTTATCGAGGATTTTAGTCAACCAAAACTGAACAAAATTTTATGAAAACTGTACAAATAAGTAGTATAGATAACAGTCGCGTACAGATTCTCATTTGAACTATGTTCTCGTATCATCCCCAGTCAGTCAAACCGCAGTAGCTATCATAAATCCATGTCTGACTCGTCTCGTCTCCTTTTGAGGTTATAATTTTTTTTATCTTTTTTTTTGAGTTTTAACTACAGAAATATGATCAGTAACAGACACCGAGACAATGTTTAAATTTTTTTTGCTAATTAAAAAATAGGGGTGTATAAGTTATCTCTTTCTTCCCTCACTCACCCTCATACGTCACGCTTATTACTTTCTTCCAAATTTTGTACTATGTGATGTGACATAAGCTTTATGCCTCAATCAATAGTTGTTACACTCGGTCAAATATCCTTTTGTACGAGTATACATTTTACACGAGTACAGTCAAATTAATTTCTTCATACATAATATTCTATAGTTATTATGACAATGTCCGGGTCCCGGACGTGCCCCAGCCATTGCCCGGCATGGTGGTGTGGTGGTGACACAGTCAAACTTTTTTCTAATTGATTTCGTGTTAAATTAATTCCATTACGCACTTATTCATTATTTCGACTGGCATCAGCAATGGTGTGTGACTAATATCTATCGAATTCGAGAGTTAGGTTGGTATATTGGGTTCCGATATGACAAAGGATATTTATTTATACCTTTATGATTCGTTTGGGCTTACATCACATAAGACACAATCGCCAATTACGAAAGATGGATATAATAAGTGACTGTTTTACTCGGACTATACAGGGTGTAAAAAGACAACTACCGAAAACTGAGGGGTTGCAATCAGACCATGATTCTAAACATATTTAGCGAAAAAAAAACGCAAAAAAAAATTTGACTTAGCTAAGTCATTTTATGTTATTTTCGGCTATTTACTACTAGAACAACATAATAAGACCATAACTACCTAATAATTTCATTTATAAAAGAAAAAAAACAGTTTAAACTCAAAATCCAGCAACCTACGTAAAAAACGCGCCCAGAACATACGCAAATAGTAATCTTCAAACGCTGTTTTCTCCGGATATAATGATTTTTTCGGAAAATCCTTTTGGATTTGGCTTTGTGTTGGGATGCTATATCTACCCCTTTCGGCTTCGGTAGACGTCTTTTTACACCCTGTATGTAGTTTTGTGGATGATAGAAATGCGATTTTCATTTGTACTTTTTAAATGCACGTTAGGTAGCTAATTATAAGGAACTATACAACGTGCGAACTTTATGACTGATTGCCGGAATGTATGTATTAGACTCACATTCCGAATCTGTTTTCATAAATAATCGAGACCTACTCATAGATCGAATAAGCGACAACTATTAAAATATTTGCCCAACGATTCAGGCTTGCTAGGAATATGCGGGACATCACATATTTACTTCCGCTAATAGACGCTCAAATATTGAATTCGAATTTCAATGTCTTTAAACTTTTAAATTGGCAAAATTTAAGTGAGCCGAGAAAATTTGGGGAGTGAATTTTTTTCAATCAACATCAGTAGATTGTATCATCTAAAATTTTCAAAAATGGTAACAGCGAGCTGATCTGATGATGGAGTCAAGAGCTGTTCCAGGGAACTCCTCCGAAAATAGGCCGATTGAGTTGAAACTCGGTTCGTAGATTAAATATCATCTAAAATTTTCAAAAATGGTGACAGCGAGCTGATCTGATGATGGAGGGAACTCCTCAAATATTCGACCGATTGAGTTGAAACTCGGTTTGTAGATCAAGTATCATCTAAAATTTAAAAATATAGTGACAGCGAGCTGATGGGATGATGGAGAACGGAACTCCTCAGATAATAGTTTGAGTGAGTGGAAACTCACTACATCGGTCAAGTTTCATCTACTAATTTGAAATATGATGATTGCGAGCTGATCCGATGATGGAGAACGGAACTCCTCAGATAATAGTTTGAGTGAGTGGAAACTCACTACATCGGTCAAGTTTCATCTACTAATTTGAAATATGATGATTGCGAGCTGATCCGATGATGGAGAACGGAACTCCTCAGAAAATTGGTTGATTGAAATGAAATTATGTACTTACATCGGTGAGTTCAATCAGATCACGGTAATCCATTAAAAGCTTGTACTTATTGAAATTTTTTTCAAAAAAATCTTATTATCTTTGACCTTGGTCATAGCATCACGCCAGAACAAACAGATTGACGTTTTTGTCAGTGATAGTCCCATGTTCTAAGCTCGAATTTTAAAGTTTGATAATATGAACATTAACCGTCTCACCAATAAAAACTAGTTATTCCGAAGTTCTATCAAATTTACACATCGCATAGCTGTACCTTGCGTTAATTCAGAATAAGTCAGAAAAAAATTCTGACCAATAAACAAGGTGGAACTCTGAGGTAACTGTCCTTCTGTTACGTGAAGATGCACAGATCGGCAACATCGCATCCAACGAGAAACCTTAAAGTAATTATCATTTTGTCTATGAAAGCTGACTGAATTGGTCATTTTGTTTGTCATTCTTGTTTTTTTTTTCTCATAATGGCTTCGCACTTTTTGTGCATTCGCCAATATTTCACATGTAATTTTTTTATTACAAAATCATTTTTGATTTCCGCGCTCGTTTTTATTATCAAATTACGATTTTTATTTTATAAAACCTTCTCGCCATGCTACCTCTTCTATTGGAATGTAAGATTTGTTCCAGATAAAGTTATTTTTTCTCCTGTAAATTTATCTGGAAGTACTTAAACAAAAACTCCTTGGTATGTACGAGTAAAATATATACGAACTCTTTGGTGGTACCTATGAAAATATTTTTACAGTACCTACTAATATGTATTCTGTGGTTACACTAAATTTAAACAAGGGTGCTAGCTGGTGGAACTTCGGAATAGCGTTTGTATGAAAGAAATGTCAAAGTTATGCAAGGTGGAACTTTCTAAATGGTTTATTGGTTGCCATTTCGCTTATTCTTAAGTTGAACTAAAGAAAAACTTTACATAGTGTTTATTGGTGACACTGTAAGTATCTATAGTTTATTCAATATAATTGACCTACGTATTTAATATAATTCGAATACGTAGGTCTAGCAGACAGACATTCCACATTATGAATAAAAACAATTCTATTTTTTCTAAATACCAATCCAAAGTGACGTTTTTAGCGTAAAGCTGCCAAAAGCGCTAAAGAAGGTTCTATGGTTTGTACAAACCTAGGTACATACAGAGAATTGCAACCTCTTTGATTCTGTAGACTAGACCAATGAGGTTAGTTTAGCCACAGATAAAAATATGTATAAGTATATATAATAGATAGATGTTATTCTTACTTATACATATTTATATTTTTAATATTATTTAATAAATTTATTTGAAATTGCAGGTAAAATTAGCAGAGTTTTTGAATAAATAAAATAGACTACGTTCTAGAAAACTAAGCCTCATTAAGAACGATTGAACCATATTGAATCAACTCAAGGAGCTTAAATGATACAGACAATAGACGTAAGGCGTAATAGAGATGGAATAATAGATTTTATACAATACCTCTTCAGGTACTTGATAGAGATTGACTTCATAAAGCCGGAATTTTCCGGTAAATTTAAAAAATATGTAAAAGAAAATAAGAAACAATACCAATACGCAAGAGCATTTTTAAGGAACTTTTTTAATCCGAATGTATTTTAAAAACATTTCGCCATTTCAACAGCTATTTACCCTGTGAATTTCGGCAAGATGTCGTTACGGCATCCTACTTTAATTTTGATACAAAGTGTAAAAAGTCTTGAAACCAAACATTTTGGGAGTCATTGCAATATATTCATAAAACATACATAAAATTACAATTATTATAAATATTTTACATCACACCTCCGACTTCACGTCAAAGTGAGCGCGAGTTTTATTTTTAGTTTAGGTCAACTTTTGAGATTTTTAAATATGTACCCTACCTACGCATAGCAAAATCTTAAAATTTTACTCTTGCAGTCGGCTTTTTTGATTTTTTTATTGCAATACTTGTTCTGTAGTAGTTTTACAAAGGAAGGGGTTTGATCGTGAACAACAATATTATTTTGCTATAAAAATAATCTAAATAAAAGTGCTCACTTCAGACCCCGGCTAAATTTTTCATGTTACACTATGAAATCAAAGAATAGCAATGAACGCTGTCTGTTCGATCTGCCACAACAAGCACAGCGAACAATACCTGCGGCCATTAGCATCGATAGATCTCATTGAGGTAAGTGGCTCGAAAACCCTTTCATATTCTGTTTTGATATTTGATACATCCACCATCAGAAGTTGGATTTGCGATTCAGTTTGGTTAATATTGAGAAAGGGTTTGTCTGTCAGCCTAGTACTATACAATAACAAATGAATCTACTTCACGATCTGCCTGGTGTAGTACTCGTAGTAGTTAGGTATATAGTCAAATCGGTCGAATGCGTTGTTCTCGACGATTTGCCTGACTTTTTACTGGCCATATCTTGACATGCCTAGGCAGATCGTATAATGGCGTCGTTCATTGATCTGCCTAGGCATTCCATGAAATGGCTAATTCATCGATCTGTCTGCCACAATAGTATATCAATTTAAAAAGGTAACATTAAAAAATCTCACTGAAGGCTAAAATTAAACTAGGCAAAAACTACATCTAAGGCATTTAATTTTGAATTGGTCTAGTGCCGTGCCCTTGAATTTATCGGAAGCAGGACGCGTGTCGCAGCCGCAGCTGGTCGCAATCACGTCCCGATATCGTCGAGCTCTTAGCGGCCGCCCGCTGCGAGAACCTTCGCAGAACAAATTCGGGAATCGTAGCTCGATACGTAGCGGAGGCTGCGTAGTGTGCGAGCAGGGAGCTGTGGGCGCGCGGGTCGCGGGAGGAGCGCGTCGCCTTCAGTGGCCAAAGCGCCGCGCGCCGCGACAGACGGCGTCACCCCTCCACCCGCGGCGCGGCCCGCTGCCGCCGCCGAAAGTGCGATGGATTCCGGTACACCCAAGCAGAACAAAAGCCGCCGCAAAATATCTCTGCCATGGTTCCGGCAGAGTTCCGTGAGCAGTCCCCACGCCACTCTGGCGCGCCAGCACACCATCGACACGCCGAGCTCGTTCCAGGCGCGCTTGATGCGGGGCCGCGAGCGCCAGCGCCAGGTGATGCACCGCGCGACGCGGCGGCGCAGCTGCATCCACTCCCGCGCCCTCGCCTGCTCGCCTCTCCCGCACTTGCACGCCTACCTACGCCAAACTGCACGCACCAACGCAATCTAACGTTGCTACACCATCAACACTGCCATCGCTTTCATAAGTTATCATCACACATAACAGTTTTACATTCTTATCGTGAATCTCTAACAAAATACGTGTAAAGGTTTAATGTCATTGAGTTCGAAACGTTTGTCTTAGTTCATATTTCAATGTTATTGTGCGCACCATGTAATGTTACTTAAAGTGAATAAAAATGTCTGATGTATACGGAAAATTGTGTCTTTGTTTTCAACGGCAATTTGATAATGCAGTGTTTGAGCATATTATGCAAGACATTCCAGATACCTAACAGGAAACTGTTTTAGAATCTGGAATTTATTTAATTAAAAATAAAATAATGAATTGGCACAAGTATACGTATTAGGTATATTTTGATTCTTTTCACCTACTTACATGCTTCGGGTCATCTGCACAGCCTCCTAAGTTTTACACATCTATAATGCACGTTATCATCCACGTTACTATTTCAAAAGATAATTATTACTTCTAGTAAATTTTAACACGACTCTCACGTTCTCACAAGTGTGAGTGAGACTCTACCGCTTGTGAAATACTTAAGAAGCAGTGCATATAACTTTTGAATGTTATTAACAAAAACTAACATGCCTACCATTATAACAAGGACCAAGTACAATGATTTATTTTACCTACTTGATCCTAGATAAAAACACTATTTTACTAAAGATCCGCCGAAGTTAATCCACTTCCATATGTCCAATTGAGCTGAATTTTGGCACACATATGAGTCTTTAGTGATAATGCAATATACATATACAGCGCGTAACGTTTTAGATATGTTCTTAGGAACCATGTCATTGATTTTAGTCATGAAAAACTGCATTCATACATTTAAAAAAAACTTGTACTCAGCTCGGGAATCGAATCCGGACGTTTGAAAATTGAAACTAACACTATTTTTATTTAGATATCGATTGTGTAGGTCAATGTTACTAATAAACTTGTTATCTAAATTTAATAAAAGCATTGTTTTTTCAATTTCCTTATTTTAGGTGTCCGAAACATTTTAACGAAAACTTAAATGTAGGTTTTTTTTTATTTTCCAGAAACATTAGACTCATAGTTATTTTGGAGTACGTATGTTAAAATATTCAAACCTGGCTTAAATTGAATTAAATTCGGTTATGAGCTCGAATGACGCTTGCAAAGACGCATAGTGCCACTGACTAATGCCAACTGACCAATTGCATTATAGGTGTAGAAAAGCTTCGGCCGGGTCTTGACAATGCAATACTATGGTGACAGCGAGCTGATCTGATGATGGAGTCAGGAGCTATTCAACTGAACTCCTCAGTGAGTAACAGTAAAATATCTGTAGTTCACGTTCATTTTAAATGTTGGACGGAATAAAAAAATATAAAAAACTTATTAATTCAATAAACTACCATCTAAATCTGATAACCATGACACTTGCACTGTTCGAGTATTCACACAGACACACACATTTCTTCTTTTTGTCTTCTTCTACTTCATGTTTATTCATTTTTTTTCTTCACGGTTATTGGCCGCGACTATTCTCAGTGATCCCAGCGGTCCTACTGAATAAATGCTTTTTGACTTTGACTTCATACCTCGTCTCTAAGCATCTACACACCTGAATTTAACTAAATTTTATTTCAAACTTTGTGTAAACCCAAGTCACGTAAAATGCGAGTAAAATCGTAAGGGTGGGTTTTTGCGTTTTTCTTATATGAGTTTTCCGGTATTTGACGATATACGAACTGATGTTTTTGTAATATTCGTAATTATTCATTTTGGAAGAATCTCTAAATATTGCTTCTAAATGAATAACTCTTTTACCCCCTACCTTCTGTATAGAGCTATACGTGGTCCGCAACGTTGATTAAACCTTTTTTATCCGAGTAAACAACTGTGTACCTACTATGAGTAAGGGGCTTTAGATTTTTTTGTCTAGCTGTAAATGTTTGGATATCTTGGTACATCGTCTCTTAATTCTGTAAGTCTGTCGGTGCTGAAGGAAATTATTACCAACACAATATGTTATTAAACTTTTTAAACTTTCGTGGTTTGGTGACATAATTACGTGATAAATACCCGGTTAAAAATAACAAAAGAATCATGAAAAACTTTCTTCTAAATCCAACAGCAATATTGAACTTACGAGTTCTTATCATTATTCCGTAAGTATCTTAGTCCGCTCATAATGATGATGGAGCGTATCAAAGTCAAACTGTTTTGTTGTCAAAACAAATAGCGTAATAATATTATGCGTGTCAATGGCACCTAAGTTAGTCTTATTTTACGTGTTTATTTGTTACTAGCTTTTGCGCGCGGCTTCGTCCGCGTGGTACCAACGTTTTGAATAGCCTATATGCTTTTCCAGGTCATTATTTACGCCTATTCCAAGTTTCATCCAAATCGGTTCTCTGGTTTTCAGATTTATTATATTATTAGGATTCTATAATAATAATTGTATTGTGCTCTTCGCGCCTGAGATACTGGATCACCTAGTTCAGGCCTCTAGGAAATAATTCACCTAAGTATGATCGTCGTAATCAATATGATCGTCGTTGAAATTCAATTTATGAATAAACAAGAACAATAATGTTTACAGCTCGTCTAAATAATAGCTTTGCGTAGTGAGTTGTAAACTTTAAGCCATTTAGAAAGTAGTTACATGAGACTTTTTTAAAGACTCGGTTAAACGTGTCTTTTGGAACTAAAATTAAACATGTTAAACTGTTGGTAAATGTTCTAAATAAATGTTTCATATTGTAGGCGGTGGCGCCAATCCCTCGTTATTAAATAGTAAACTTTTTAACTTCATAAGACCGAACAGGTTTTATTGAATTATAGATAAGAGAGCTGCACTTAATTTTTTTTTCACTCATTTATTATAAAGTCAACGAACGAAAATATTCCAAAAACGAAATCTCACTTTACTCGGATTCAATAAACCCAAAATTTTGTTTGTGTTTCACCTCGTGTAAGTCTCTGTCGGTACCTACTTACGTGCGTTTTTTTCTCCTTTTTTCTCGATTGTACTTGACTAAGCTTTCAAAGTTATTTTATTATGCGCCCTGCAAAAATTTGGAATAAGCTTCCAGCGTCTGTATTTCCGCTGAGCTAGGACCCTGTTGTTTTTAAGAAGAGAGTTAATAGGCACCTTCTGGGTAGACTCTCCATATATGCTATGTCTATTTAACCTAGTATATAAGGTTACTTTCAAAAATTAAAGTAGGTACTGAGTAATAGAGGAACTTCACGAGAACAGGCATTCCTCTATTTTATGAATTACTGTTAAAATAACTTACTTAACGCGCCGTTAGAAAACAGCGAAAAATATTGCTTCAATGTGAATAAAGATGAAGACGAGAGGTTAGTTCTAGGAGAGTCTTACTTAGCAAAGAACCTTATGTTTGTACCGTCCGGTAAAGATGCATGATGAATAATGTATAAACACATACCCGGATTTTTCCTTTTTTCCGATGTACTCGTAGAGTCTGACGGCTTTTACTTACTTTCTTAAATTTATATTTTCCAACAAAATATCCTAGTTTCCGCTATCGAATCCGACAGCTAACAGACGTATTAAAATAAAGCCTGGTCTTGTGTACATCCATGCCAAAGTTTTATGTAAGTAATTAAATACCGACCGTGATGTCTGGAGGGTTTCGGGGGAGACCTTTACTTTACCTCCTAGCAGCGGAACTCATACGGCTGATAATAATATAATAATAAATAAATACCGAGATATATGGATAGACAATCTCGACTAAAGTTAGAAATAATTGCCTGCAAGCGATAGAGCTTTATAAATGCCTAGCCTCTTGAATAATTGTATTAAATTAATTACAATAAAAATTACAGTAATTAATTGAATTTCATTTACTAGGGCATTAGGGATTATTCAAAACAAAAAGTAAATGCATCTGATTTGAATTAGCCTGATTTCCGCAGTATGGATTTTTTCTGCAAAATTAAATAAAACTGATAGTATGTCTGTCTAGTGGGTATTCATAATTGTTATAATAATATGAACGCAGCATCATTTTACCTCTATTTTAATTCATATGTTATTATTGTGTAGGTACTAGTATTTTCCTGTAGATAAAATGCCAGCACTATTTATAATATATTTTTTTCCATTTGCTTCACGTTTAAGGAAGTTTTTGTAAATGGATATGTTTATTGCCTTCGTTACGTTAAGTATATTAAAGAAATCCCTTTATGAAAGAACATACACACACAAGAACTAGTTGACATTGTCTATACTTTCAAAATTGTAATAAAAACTGATACGCTACTTCGGAAAACACAATAAATAATGCTGGACTTTTCACACAGCATCATCTAACTCCAAAGTAAGCAGAGCTTGTGTTATGGGTACTACATGGCTAATACTACTTTGATACTTTTTTGTTTGTAAATACATACATTTTATGATACATATTAAACACCCAGACCCCAAACAAATGTATTTGAACTCTCAAATCAAACCACGTGGGTAACATCCCGATAAGCTACAATTATGGTAGGACATATATTTTGTGAAACACGGCCCTATAGCAATCACAGCACAAAAACGAATCTTCCGTGAGTTTACTTTGTATTTCAATTTATCATAACAGAACCATCTTCGCCGCGCTATTCAGATTCGCGCTTCGCCTGTTTTTTAATATTCAACATATTTATTTCAACAAAAAAAAAAACTATAACTTCAATATTTCCAGTTACACACGGTTACAGATCACATGAAACATATTTGTTTTGATTAAAAACTAATATTTGCAGTTGGAGAATTTAGCGTGTTGTTTACCGACGAGAGAATATTTAATCTGACTAAATAACGGTGGGTGAGTCCGCCTCACCCCGGATCGATTTTATTTGAAGTACGTTCGAAAACTGCATATAAAATTCCGATTCAATATCCTAGTCCCATTTCATCTACCCATTAATTAAAAGTTAATTTAGCAAGGCTTTTCAAAAATGCTTCTTTTATTTGCTGTGATATTAACAAAAGATGGCAAATAATGTTTAACAAACATTAACTGACGACCTTTGTGCCGCAGTTTGCGAAGGTCTGAGACGGACAGGGTTGCGAGTTCGATTCCCGCCGTGGGACAAATGTTTGTATGATCGATGAATATATGTCTCGGATCTGGGTGTTTTCTATGTATAATATACGTATGTATTTACAAAAAAAAAAAAGTAATATGATTTTAATAATACTTCATTCATTTTACTTAAACACTGACAAATACATCTCTCGGCTTTACAATCCCCGTGCGCCTCGATAACGCGAGGTGCGCCACGCACTACTAACGATCGATCAAATTTGAAATGTCTCTTCAACCAAGCCGCACATAGCCCGAAATCGATTGGTTTACCATTACACCACTAGGTATGTTATGTTTAAAAATATCGAAATAGATTATTTGTTTTCCAATTATGGATTTTCCTAAAGGTTTCTTGTAGAATTTTAATAGTATCGTGAATTGATTAGATCTCGGCATAAGGTGTCCCTATTCTAATGCTCACTTAAAGTAATAACATTACGTAAGTACTAATTTCTATGATTATTTACTAATAAGCATAACCGTCAAGGTAATCTTAGTATTTTGACAGATTTTTTTATGCAGGATACACCTTTTTGGTATCTCTGTAACAGCTCTCTGAAGTTTGATGAAATGTACCTATTCAGATAATGTTTTTGTTTGCTTAGTTCATTTAAGTACCTATCGACCTTCCCCAAAACAATCTAAATTTCATTCATTAGGACGCTAAGCGGAGCTCGATTGCAGAATATGGTTAAATGACATTAGACGTTATACAAAAGCATATTTTCTGTAACTTGAACAAAATTCTAAATCGTTTCAAAGTGGTAACCAATCTGGTTGTTAGTCGTAAGTTAAACACTGAGAACTTGGGCTTAATATAATACAAGCCAATATGTCCCTATACTACCTGACAATTGTCGAAAACCACTAGAGATATTATCTCTATTTGTATTTGTTATCTGTATCTGTGTTGTCTATGGTCGATTTTATCTTGAATTTGCGAATTCCACAATCAATAGACTAATATTGAGCTTTCGATTCCTCGCTACCGAATTTCAATTATGACTTTATTTTCATCATCTGTTTCTAGTTGCGTTAAATTATTCCTACTACGAAACCAACAACGAATATGCCTAGACCCAATGATCTTCTATACTAGGTACTACTACACCCTGGCGAAATTGATTCTATAAAATCCTAAGTCTTTGAAAATGACCTATTTTATCTACCTATTATTATCTAACATTTACTTTGGATAGTCATGGCTACCTTAAATGTTAGATAATACGTAATAAAAGTAAACAGGATCACGACTGTTTTCCCAAGGCGCGGTAGTCATTCTCTCAGATCTTTTATGGATTCCAGATCCGATCTCTCTGTATTCTGTGGTATTGTTAGATAATAAAAGGATAAAAATAGGATAACAAAGGAGGTCAATTTCAAATGCATTTCTTTTCACTTCTTAACTGTAGAGAGTACTTTATTTTCAACTAACCAGTTTCGATCGTGTGGTGCCATTATTTACCCGACTGCCAAAGGAAGGGTTATGTTTTTCGCACGTATCTTGTATGCATGTATGTATGCAATGCGTTACATTTCTTTGTACGCTTGTATCTTCCAAACGACTGGATCGATGGATTTCGACAATTAGGGTATCGTTAGATTCGTCTTATTAACCCAAGTGTCATAGGATAGGTTTTGTAGAAAAAAAATAAAAAAATGGCGGATCTTATGCGCAAAATAGTAACACGTTAAGAAAAAAAATTGGCCTATCATATCGAGTGGGGAATCAAAATGAAAGAAATTTAAAGGAGATTACAAAAATATAAACTTAGTTTTGAATAACAAATTTGCAATGAATGCATGAAAATCGTGTTATTCATAGTTTAGGTTTTTATCTACCCTACCAATCCTCGATTTCTGCTCCTTTAGTTTATTTTCCATCCGAAGGTGGCCTGGAAGAAATCGCTTTCAATGTTCGTTTTAAATGTTTTGTTTTTGTTAATTTCTTGGTGTACAATGAAGTATTCATTCATTCAAAATCTCAAAAGTTGATATTCATGCAGTCGGATTTTGTGATTTTTTTATTGTAATACTTTTTTTTAAAACCTATAATATGGTATGGTAAGGTAACCCATTCAAGGCCTAGATAATAAATATGAATCGACCAATTGCTTAAGTAAACGGTTTTGCCCTCAGGCTGGTCCAGAAATGACGTGGGTGGTGGCCGAGCACACGGCTTCCGGCTCCGGGGAGCTGTCAGTGTCCAAAGGACAACAAGTGGAGGTGGTTGAACCTTGCCCGGGAAGGAACGAGTGGTGGGTGGTGCGAGTGCCGGGCGAGCCGCCTCAGGAGGGCGCCGTGCCGGTCCACGTGTTGAAGCCGCAACCCTCACATCAAGTTAAGACATCACCATCGCGAAGGCCACTGAGCCAGCCCTGTGAAGAGACGATAGGTAAGTTTTTTGAAATACTTTCTTATCCGAGTGAGCGAAGCGTCTCCTTTGCAAGATTGACTAAAAATGATCCGTCAGTCCGTTCTCGTCTACAGGTCGCATTTTTCAACCGAACCGACGAAAATTGGCTCACAGTGTCCTTGAAGGAAGGATTTACAAACAATTTTTAGAAGAGAGAGATGAAAGTTTGCTGTTGCGTTATTTATCAACGGATTTCTATAAAATTTGTGAGGCACACTAAGAACTTCATTCTACACAAGATGTTGCAAAAATATTTCCAAAAAGGGGGAGTAGGGTGGAAAAGGGGTGAATTTAATTTTTGTATTTTTTTCGGAAAAGCAGTTCTCTTCGCCTTCACGAGTCGAACTAGTAGACACCAGATTCGACTTCCTAAGATCAAGGGAACTCGAGTAATCGCCAAAACTTATACCCCTATTTTGCTGAAGAAAGCCTATTGGAAAATTAAAGCATTAATCGTTAATTTTGTTGTACTAATTACTTTTTGACTTGCGTTACGCACGTGCACGACAGCGTGAAGGCTGCAGATTGTGTGCGAGGTCTACTGTTCTCACAGAACAGTTATTGGAAAATGTTCATACAAAACTCTTAATTTCCTCATCGTTTTTATTTTGATCTAAAATTTAGCGGATTCCAAAGTAATACATTAGGTATTACTACCACAAATTTAGCAAAATAAACTTTTACTTTACTTTACTTTACTTTACTTTATTAATTTTAATATTAAGCACTCGACCCATGAAACATATGCCAACTTGCCAACATATTCGAATGAAATGTCCATTGTCCACTAATTGAGCTCGGCTCATAAGTGCATTCTTAGCCAACAAACCGATGACAGAGCCAATTGAATATTTTAAAATTAATTTGCGAACATCCAATTTGGTCCAATCAATTTGCAGCTGCATTTCAGCAGACTTAGTGGTTTTAAGGTAGTCAGTTTATGTAAGGCTTGGACTAATTAGTAAATGTAATATCATCACATTAATAAATTGATTTGACACTATGGCAATTTCATTATCAAAATTCGTTTTTGATTGGTATAATATTCATACTGCGTGAATTGTTTGAATTTAGGTTTAAAGCATTTATTTTTCTTAGTTTCACTTCAACCATGGCTTTTGGTAGAGGCTCGGTTTTGGTGTGGGTTGGTAAATGTGTTTGAGCTCGTACAGACTTACCTATCCAAAATTGAAAATGGGTATTGTACTGCACTACAATACGTATCAGCGATCTGGGAAGTCTATGTAACGCCTTTCACCCTGTTCACGAACAGGTGACGTGTGTCATTGTCAAGTGTCTACCGTTTGTGTCATGAGAGTCGAGAAAAAATGGCTGAATCCGTATGAAACATGCTAAATCTATGTAAGGAAAGTTCTCTCTTACCCTGTTATTAATAAACACGAACTTGGGTGGAATTAGAGCTAATCCAAAGCATAAGGCAGTAGTAGGTCAAATCTGTATTAATAAATAAAGACCAAGGAGGAAATAAGCTAATCCGACGCTGCTCTCGGAGCAAGAGTTACGCCTAGGTGCAACCTAGTATAGAGATGGAGTAAGCATACTCTGTCATGAATTTTGACATTTTACTTCATAATATTCATGTCATAACCAAAAAAAGGTTGTGCAAATAGGATGGATATGTTGATGGTTTGAGGAAAAATTTAATGAGGTTGGATGGATACCAATTACGATAAATGAGGCGAGTGAAAAATTACAATATTCGTAAAATTTCATTTTATGATCTCGAAGAAACTGAATTTAAAATCCAAGTAAGTAT
The DNA here is from genome assembly GCA_963565295.1 of Epirrhoe alternata. Lineage (NCBI taxonomy): Eukaryota > Metazoa > Arthropoda > Insecta > Lepidoptera > Geometridae > Epirrhoe > Epirrhoe alternata. Next base: position 11,274,037 of record OY751375.1, read on the forward strand.
AGATTTTGAGGTAAAAAATCATTTAGCATTAGCAAGAAACAAAAAAGCAGTTAAAAGTTACTAAACACAGTAAATATTTTTTTTATGACTAAAAACTTTTTGGTCAATATTCACTTGACCAAAAATTTTGAGAAGAATAAAACCTCAAACCTCTTTGAATAAAACAGATTATCAAATACAAATTATTGTCTATCTCTGTCATTCATATAATTAGTGACAGAGACAGACAATATTTTAAATGATAATAATATTCGTTCATTCACTCGTTTTTATTTTAAATTTTATGGGTTGCCATAACGCACGCGCTAGTCCCGATGCAAGAAATGTATTACTGATTCGAGATAACTACCGATTTATTAATAACCTTAAACTCATCATGTTACTCCAATAAGTAACAGTTCTGAGAGCAGTCTCGGATTTAGCTAGAATAAGGGTTTTCTAATTAATAAGGCGGTTAGTGTTCAGACAGTTCCTTTTTTGATCATTCCGAGAGAATAATTAAAAGTGAAAGATACCGAATAAAAATATCGAACACGTGTTGGATGGATCGGTCCACTAACGAAGACATTCAGAAATCTTATTTTATTTTGCGTTTTTATTTCATTTCGAAAGTTAAAGGTGCCGAATGAAAGACGAAAATGAACGAAAAATTAACCTTCTTAATTTATTAGAACTACCAGCGGTGACCTCCTTCAAGTGAATAAACTTATTTAATTTTTAAAGTACCTATACATACACAAGTATTTACACAACCACTGTTTTCTGTTGTAAAGCTTTGTAATATTTTTTACTTGATATTCGGTTTTAATTAGATGGTTAATGTAATGTAAATGAAAATAAATTCGGTAGACAGTAAAATATTCATCCCTATGTAGCGTGCATTCACGCTGTAGGTAATATCTTAGTAGGTAGGTATGCGATAGATTGGAAAATGATGAAAGGGATAATATTACTAATTATAAGGATTCCTTCAAAGCAGACTGAGTGAGGGTTTCACATTCAATTCGCTATCATAATTGGAATTGCGGTGCATTTCTCTATCGACTCAATGGATGAATAGTAGCGACATTCAATGCAAAATTGAGTATCAATTTATAATTACCGTCGATTTCTGTTTATCTATCCCATGTCGTCCTACCTTTGATCAAAATAGTAGTAGAGAGGAAGTAAATAGGATAAGGAAGTCTAAGGAAGGAATAAAATACTGCACAAATAAAGTATGTTTTGTTTTACACTAAAAATCAATTATTATTATCAGTATACAATATTTTTAGCAAACAAATTGAACTAAGAACAATTGTTCAAAGTGAATAGAAGACGTAAATGGAATATCTGAAAGTTTTAACCATAAAACTTTTTTATAGTATTTATTATTATTTACGAGTATTTAGAGAAGAAGGTCAGGTAAGATATTTTATTTTATATGATATGGGTTGAGCATATTTTAAAACTAGGCTCTTTTGTAAAATATTTGTTTCGAATATAAAATGTAAATAAATAAAACACCAGACAATTTTTTTAACATGGATCCTGTTTTGAAAAGGATGATATTATGACCAACTGCATGTCAAGCCACGCACAGTGTAGGGCTCCTTGAATAAACTAACAGATGACGCGACCGGATGGATATGGCGAATCAATAAGAGATACTACAACGCGATACTACAAGTATTGTAAGCAAGGAATGCTTACAATACTTGTAGTATCGCGTGGCCCCTTGTAGTCCTTTGCATTGGCAGAACATTTTTCAAAATACTGAAAATGACGATACAAACCAAATAAATAATAACAATAAGTTGGACCCACGGGGAGCTCGTGATCACCTTTAAAGTCCGGTAGCACCTTACCATCCTCTAGCCGCTCCCGTCATTTTGCCCCTTGCCCGTGTTTCGTGGGGGGGGGGGGGGGGGGGGCATAGTTTCCCAATTATACAATCCACTACCACCCCACCCCATAGCCCGGTAATAGTTTTCCATATCCTTAATAGTTCTGCACAAACCGGAGACTGTTATTAAATGCTTTCTATGGTGTATTCAAAGGGAATGAAGCCGGTTTGTTTCTCTGTGGTTATCAGCCGTTCAATTAAACCCCTAGCTATTTGATCGTTCTCGTTGTTCAGGTAAAAGTCGTAGGTACCTATCATATTATGTAAAAATATTACATTAAATATCCATAATCGTAAATTTTGATAACTTTCAGAGTAGTAAACTTCGTCTTCGCCCGCGTGTTACCAACATTTTGAATAGCCTATATGCTATTCCTGGTCACTATATACGCCTATTTCAAGTTTCATCCTACTTACTGGTTTAGGCGTGATTGATACACAAACAGCTAAACAAACTCACAAACTTAGAGCTTTATTATATAAGTATGGATAGTATGGAGAGTTAAGATTTGTGTTATTGCGCTGAGGGACCACACACCCTTTATATACTTCGAAATCATATTTATTACTTACGCCAAATAACTTAATTTAGTGCGTAAGCAAGCACCTAGATGGATGACCTAGATGGATCACCTAAAAGAATGCTAGGCCCCAAACCGTGTTTGTTGCCCTGATTCTTCACGGTATTAGTCACGCAAGAAAAGGAATAAAATTAGTTTTAAGACTAGAAAATACATACAATATCAATTACAAAAAAGAAGATTAGTGCCGACTATCGCACTTTGCCGACTGCTTATCTTCTAAGTGATCCCAGCGGTCCTACTGAATAAATGTTTTTTGACTTTGACTAGTATTTTAAAAGCTTTTAATTAACTTGCAATGTTTGTACATATGTTGTCCGGGTCAAATCTTGCAAGCTTAATTTGACCCACTTCCAGGTGTCCGATTGAGCTGAAGTTTTGTACACATATGAGTCCTCGGTGACAATGCAATAATATGGTAACAGCGAGCTGATCTGATGATGGAGTCAAGAGCTGTTCCAAGGAACTCCTCAGAAAATAGGCCGATTGAGTTGAAACTCGGTTCGTAGATTAAGTATCATCTCAAATTTTCAAAAATGGTGACAGCGAGCGTATCTGATGATGGAGTCAAGAGCTGTTCCAGGGAACTCCTCAGAAAATAGGCCGATTGAGTTGAAACTCGGTTCGTAGATCAAGTATGATCTAAAATTTTAAAATAAAGTGACAGCGAGCTGATCTGATGATGGAGAACGGAACTCCTCAGTTAATAGGCCGATAGAGTTGAATCTCGGTTTGAAGATCAAGTCATCATCATTGGCCTGCTCTTATCCCGATCAAGATCTTATCTAGATCAAGTATCATCTAAAATTTAAAAATGCAGCTGCAGCGCCGCCAGCACCTCCGGGATATGAAAGGAGGGATTGGATTTTATAGAACTAAAGCAGTTACCATATCAATGAAAGGGTTCGTGTCCTAGGTCGTCTCATTCTGACACACGCGTTACTTAGTGCTTGGTTTTGTTTATTACCGGAACGAGCAATAATATTAACAGCCAGTGGCGTCGTCATCGTGTTGTCGTTAAAGGCGTCATCGTGTTGTCGTTATGTTCGCGCTCGTATGGGACGTAGATGTTGTGGGGCATCGCTGCGTATATTAGTTAGGAACATGTCTCGAGTAGGCTACAATAGATGGGCGTGCTCGTGGCGTGTGGGTGCGGCGGCGGCAGCTACGGTCAGTCGGGCGGGCGGTTATAGCGCGCGCGCCCGCCCGTTCCCTCCCGGCGCACAAGGCACCACGCGGTGCACGCGCGCTGCAAGCAGGCACACCTCCCGCCCGGCGCGCCCGGGACCCGGACTCGCGTCCGGACCTCGGATGCGCTCGCTCACTACTTCCATGATTTCCGGCGTAGCACGTCGCGCTCTACAGATGCACTAGCGATCCGAGAATGTCGCATGACCGCGTGCCGCGAAGTATTGCTTCCGACTCGGGACAAGGAAGCGATACAGAAACCAGCTTCAGTGATAGTGCTGCGACCAGCTCGAGCTCCCGTGTTCCTCGGGTTTTTTCTCTTAGGCGGGCTTGTGATGCTATGTCTAGAATTTTAACATCATCAAACGGAAATGGCTCAGGTAAGATACATAAATGAAAATGGATTTCTTATTTTTTAATACTTCTTTGGAGGACGTACCTACTCGTAAAATCTTGAAACTTTCTTGACAAGTACAATGAAAATTAAACCCAGAATAAAAAAAAGAATACCCACCTTTCTTTTTAAACAAGTATGAAAGCTATGATCTGGTTCTAGATTTATTAATTTTTTTTTCTTGTTTTATCGATGTAGATTGTAGATGATAATTGTTATTGTAAATCTACACGGGAGGCATCGCTTAACTACTTAGTGTGGTTTGTCGTTATGTTTTCTAGTTTCGATCTCCATAGTTTAATTCATTATGAGAATGAAATAAGAAATAATTCATAATTCAAAGAGTGATTTTGCCTTCGTGGATAAATCACCGGCTCGCTAAGCCTTACGGGCCACAGAACACCAGCCATCATTTTGTGTGTTGTATTTAAATGTATGTATTTAATTATTCTTAAACAATAAAACCATGTGACTGTAGAGTTTCCTATCATCGCAGGCAGCCAGGGAAAGACGCGCGCGTGGTTACTCTCAAACAGCGTCTGCGTTTTATCTATCTATCTATCTATATTTATAAAAATCAATTGCTGTTCGTTTGTCTCGCTAAACCTCGAGAAAGGCTGGACTAATTTGGCTAATTTTGATATTGAAATGTGGAAGTTCAGGGAAGGTTTAAACGGTGAGAAACATAAATAATAAGTACGAAAATACTAAATAAAAATAAATAATGCTGGACAATTGCACACCAGCATCATCTAGCGCCAAACTAAGCATAGCTAAGCATAGCATAGCATTGGGAACCAGATAACTGATATACTACTTATATATTTTTTGTTTGTAAATATATACATATTATATACAGGGCGTCCCAAACTTATGGGACATGAAGGGGAAGTACCTTAAATATCGTAGATAGTGTATTTTGCTTAAAGAAGACTTTATGTTATTTTTAAAACTTAGTAATTCCGCATTCATAGATTTTCTAAAAATTACTTGCTTCGTCTGGGAATCGAACCGACTCAAATGTCAAAAAAAAAATCACCCTACTTTTATGATGCCAATCGAAAGAATAGCTAAAAAATAATAACTCTGCTTAGGTAACATTGTATTTTAAAAGAAAGGAACAACGTAAAATTAACCATTTTAATCAACATAAAAACATACATGTAACTGCCGTAGTCAATTAAGTGGGTATTTTTTTGTAAATTAATTAATGAAATGCTCAAAATGTGATCCCTCTTGTCTTACGCAAATCGCCAATCTTTTAATGAGTCCGCTACCTGTTGATTTTCTTATCATTTTATGGTGAACACTCGATGTGATATGGCACAATTCAGTTTGAACGTCGTCGACGGCAATAAATAACTTTCTTGAAATTTGACTCATTCAAAACTCATTTTACGTTGTTCCTTTCTTTTAAAATACAATGTTACCTAAGCAGAGTTATTATTTTTTAGCTATTCTTTCGATTGGCATCATAAAAGTAGGGTGATTTTTTTTTTGACATTTGAGTCGGTTCGATTCCCAGACGAAGCAAGTAATTTTTAGAAAATCTATGAATGCGGAATTACTAAGTTTTAAAAATAACATAAAGTCTTCTTTAAGCAAAATACACTATCTACGATATTTAAGGTACTTCCCCTTCATGTCCCATAAGTTTGGGACGCCCTGTATAGAAACACCCAGACCCGAGATAAATATTTGCAGATCATACACACATTTACCCACCGCGGGGATCGAACCCGCAACCTTCTGCGTCTCAAGCGGGCTCACTCACTGCGCCACAGAGGTCGTCAAACAATTTATTTTGCCAATACAAAATGTTTCTAGCTGTGAAATAAGGTTTGATCACTTTGGTCTGTTCCTTCCTATATAGCTCTTAAATGCGGTACGATCTCTTTGGTCTGTTTTGTTTCAGAAATAAAAAAAAATACTCTTCTTCTACCACCCTTATTTTGAACCCTTAATTTTGCCATAGTATAAATATATTAATACTTATACTAAGGCAAAACAACGTTTGCCGCGGATCAGCTAGTTGTTGTTATGAAAAGAATAGAATAGAATAGAATATAGCTTTATTGTACACCAGAAAAATAACATAAATTAAAAACAAACATGTAAAAATATGGTACAATGGGCGACCTTATCGCTAAAAGCGATCTCTTCCAGGTAACCTTTGGATGGACAGGATAAGATTAACAAATGAGGACGGTGGCATACATAAAAGATACTTAAAGGAATAAGTTAAACAATTATAATAATAATATACTTACATATATAACATAAATACATATAAAATACCTACTAATAACTATAAATCCTAATAAATACATATACATAATAATATCTACAATGACAAGTAATAACTATGTACTAAGTTTTTAAAAATAGGAAGCGATTTAGCAAATCTGATGGACACGGGAAGAGCATTCCAAAGTTTTACGGCTTGTACAGTGAAGGAGTTCCCGTAAAAATCTGTGCTGTGGGAAGGAGTTTTAAGTTGCCGACTGTCGGAAGATCTGAGGGATCGGGTATTGGAAAGGTGCAGGAACTCAAAACGCTCCTTGAGGTAGCGAGGTGTTGAAGGAAGGAAAAGGATATTGTGAAGTAGTGAGAGGATGTGCAAGTTTCTACGCAGGCGAATTGGCAACCACTGAAGTTGCTTGCGGTAGTGAGACACATGATCATACTTACGCAAGCCAAAAATAAATCGGATAGAAAAATTTTGCAGACGCTCAAGCTTGTTGAGCTTGTTGAAAAACACTTCATTTAAAAGTAATTCCTCCACAATAAAATATTTCCTGACGATTCAAAAAGTTTTCACTTCTTTCGACACTCCCACTGTTTTTAGTAACCTTGCGATTGTGCTGTAGTTTTGCTACTGCTATTATTCTATTCCCTATCCTGTTGTCTAGGTAATTTTATGAACAATGGGGTACGTCTGTTGCATAGACACAGGTGCATACCTCATTATCCATAATAACCTGTCAATGTAGCAAGGCTTTAATGAACGAGTTTCTCATTATTTTAGATCAATGAAAAAAGAAGGTAACATTTAAGCAGATTTTATAAGAATCCTGTCAGTTCAGTATGAAAAGTGATTTTTGTAGATTTTCTTACTTAGTTTGATATTTCTTCCACTAGTCTATGCTAATATTATAAAGAGGAAAGATTTGTTTGTTTGAAATGAATAGGCCCCGAAACTAACTGGACCAATTTGAAAAATTCTTTTACTTAGAATCTTACATTATCCCCGATGAACATAGGCTATATTTTATCCCGGGGAAGGGATGTTTTCCCGAGGGAACGCGGGTAACACCGCGACGGACAGCTAGTGCTGGAATTTTGATAGTATGCTGCTTTACAAAATCTTGACAAAACCCATGCGTGACTCATCTCAGCCTTCCGTAGTAAATGCTACTATCAAAATATACTCGTAAAATCTACTCACTGCTCTGAAAATAGGTTTGTCGCGTGTCAGTTTATTGGAACACGTGGATGTTTAGCAAATAGCGTATATATTTTTTGGGTTCCGTACCAGTAAAGAAAAAACATTTTTTTAGCGTGGATCAAATAAACTAGTAGCGACTGGTGGCTTCACCTACGGTTTATGTGTGACAACCGTAATTACCTTATGCTATTTTAAAACAAACAATGAACCTTTAAACCTATCACAGCGATTACAAACTTAAAATAACATTTTTTTTTGTTAATTATTAGTTAGGTGAGTTGAGTAACTATTAAAAACCTACTTTGATGAATCATCATTATCTCCTTTCAATGACATCACATTCTGCCATTCTCATGATATTATATTATTATGTCCAGTCCATACTACGCTAACCTATAACTCCTCAACTAAGTATCACTGGTGCTACTTTCAGACTTCTTCTAACTTGTACGTACACCTACACATCTCTCGCATTTCTACTGCAATCTGATTCATCATAGATACGATGAATCTAATTCTTATTCAGTACCTACTATTAGAATCAGAATTAAAATTGTATCATTAACATTATCAATTAATATTTAACATAGGTTGTAACAATTATAAAGAAAACGAGCCCATTGTTTAGCATTTCTGAAGTGCCCAAGTGTGTTTAACATCAATAGTTTTCTACTAAAAATACTATTTTTTTATTTTGATAAAATAAATAAATAAATAAAATAAAAAATATATACTTACGCCATAATATTGTTTATATTACAGTTTATCAGATCTGAGTCAGAGAAAATACTCTGGCCTGTTTATTGTCAAAATAACCTATTTTTCTACTCTGGTATCCCCTTTGTTTACCTTTTTGGCCTCGAATAAAAAATCACACTAAAAGCGATGTACTTTTTGAGTTATTTAAGCAAATGACCACCTTCATTTCATTTAATTACATTAGGTTTATGTTATATTTATGATGTGAGAGAGCAGTGGATCCGGCTGGCACAAAACCACTAGGAGTGGCGTGAAAGAGAAGAGGCCTATACCCAACAGTGGGTGTTACCGGCTAGATAGAGATAGATAGTTTTCGGTGTATGACGAAGATTGAAAAAAAAAACGTATTCTCTCTTTATAATGATGTTCCTAATTATTTTGGTGTATAATGTTCCTACCTAACAGTTTGTACTGTTATGCGTACAGTAAATACTTCGTAAGTTTGACTCGTACTTGTCCGGTTTTTTTCAATATACAATTATAATTTTATTTTTATTATTTGACCTCAGTGTTGCAAGAGGTGAGAATTGGATTCTCGTCTCGCGGTGCAAACGAAAAATCCATTGATGCTCGGTCAAAATTAGAAGTTACTAACATTTACAGGATTGATAGTCGAGGCACTATCCCACTGACACACCAACTCACCAACTCGGCTCACGTGACAACATAGAAGATAAATAAAGAAGCACATCACTAGTATCGTATACGGTAGCAAATCTGATTTATTAGTTCGTTTACTCCCACCTGTTCTGTTGAGTAGTTCTGTTGACAGAACTACTGAGATTTTTTTTACCATTAGTTCTGTGACTTAAAATACTTGAGTATCAGTATACGGTAGCAAATCTGATATATTGGTTGAGTAAAATCCGCTCGATAGTGATGCAACCGGTAATTCGTTTTCGAATTTCTCAAAACTACTTTCGTATGGTGCAAACGCGTAAATGAAACTGATAGCGTACTTTCGAAGTTAAAAATATACTGCGCATGCTTAAATCCAGTCCATCAATTAAATCTGCGTTTGGAAAAAATTATTAAGCATTAGTAGGATTAACTGCAATCATAATAGCTGTCTGTAGCATAGCATTAATCCAAGTGTTGGTTTGCACATAACTTTGACCTAACCCCAGGTATTAAAGTAGCGTAAAAACTTAATTAAAGCTGTGAAATGTCCATAATTATTTCTTAATATGTATTTATTTAGTTACTTGCTAGTAGCGTAAATAATAAATGTGGTATAAAGTTATGACAGGTATAAACTTAATTTGTATATGGTCATTCTTAGCCGCAAGACACACAGAAAAGACGTAAGACTAGGGCGAGGCTCAGTAATAATATGTCTTTTTCGCGTCCTTTTCATATATACAGGGTTATTTGTAAAACATCGGTAACCTCTCAGGACTGTATTACTATTATCATAAACAACAACTTTTGTTCTATGACTTTTTATAAAACCTTAATACATTTACCAAAAACAAACCTTCAAAATTTTCGTTGTCCTATCTAACACATTTCAACTCTGTATTAAATAGGTAGGTCAAGTTCAAGCGTTAACCCCGCTTTGTTCTATCGCTTTCTTTTGCTTCGCATAGCCATCGTAACATTTAGTGCGTTCATTTTAAATATTTTTATTTCTGTATGAAAATCTGATGAACTAAAATATCATGAATTTTTAAAAGTCTCAACAACTTTAACTTTGCCCTGAGATAAAATAAATAAATAATGCTGGATATATTCACGCAGCATCATCTAACCCCAAACTAAGCATAGCTTGTACTAAGGGAACCAGATTAACTGATATACTTTTTGTTTGTAAATATATACATATTATACATAGAAACAGCCAGAACCGTGATAAATATTTGCAGATTATACAAACATTTATCCCGCGGCGGGGATCAAACCCGCAACCTTCTGCGTCATAAGCGGGCTTTCACCCACTGCGCCACAGAGGTCGTCAAAGATGTTACCGGTGTTTTACTAATAACGTAAATTTTGCACACGTGAACTTTTATTAACAGTTATTAAGAGTATAGCAGTAGTTAAAGTCTATTCAAAACTTCAGTTAGGAAACTAAGACTCTAATAGCAAAAATAGACAACCGATGCCACTATAAATGATTAACAGTCTTAATATACATACATACAGTATCAGTTGCTATGTTCGAAATTAATACAACAGTAGGTAGTCAAACTAATATTTCCGACCTTCAATAGACATACGACTTAACCACTGATGGGTTGATTTATTTATAATTCGATTTTGTGACCGTTTCGGTGGTACGCCGTAGCTGTCAGTCGGGACGTGCGCGCGCGCCTCCTTCCATATTTGAAATTGAATGGAGTCGGTCACGGGTCCTGCACGATAATGTGCGCTAGTGGAGCGGTAACCGGCGCGCGAGTCGCTTCCAGCGGTAATCGATACGCGTCTCTAAGTTCTGCTGATGCTAATACACTACAAATGGACGTTGCACGCGGTAAGAACATCATCGGTGTTCTACATTGTGTTTGTTTTTACTACCATAAACACTACAAACTGATTTAACTTAAGTACCTACTAAAATCTAGCGGTAGCATCGTAATCAGAACATTATCACGTAGTGAGATGCCGACTGCGCGCTGGCCAATGCTCTAGCCGTGGTGGGTAACCATTGAGGCATTAAATGTGAAACGCCGTTGAACCTCTCCACCCAACAGTAAATGTGACATGCAATTTACTCTGTGACTAGTGTATGTTTAGAATGAATATGAATAATCATTTATGTAAAAAATCTGCAGTACTTTAGAATGTATCAAAATTTCAGTAAGCCCATAGCAAATAACTACGTAAAATTATTTATTTCTATTTGAAGTTTCTCTCTGAAGAATTTCGAAGTAGAGGCTAGATGAGATTCTGAAACATATTAAATGAATGATCATACTGTTCCCGGTGCGCTCGATGCAGGGAACCGAACACCGCTCTCATGGTACAGTATGCATACACAGATTCGCCTTTTTTCTTAATTAAAATTCCAGTCCAATAGCCTAAGGATCGTGCCAGTGAGACGCGTAATTTTCATACGTGTATATATAAAAAAGACATAGAGAAAACTCCATATCGTGTACAGATTACAAGGATTTGGCAAATCTATCACGCTAACAATTGTATTAGAGTGAAAACTGAAATAAACATGACACGTGCGTGGCCAACCATCATCGTCGGTGTTCTAATTGGCAGCTATAGTGCGTTCGCCGACGAGCGGTATCGCTGCCGTGTCGTGTCGCCCCATCAACACAATCAACAAAATAAAACTATTCGCATCCAATGTCAGCCTACTTAATACTCGTGAATTAAAGTGAACTACAAGGTTAGACTTTATTTATTTTCCGACGAAGTGAGTGTTTCCGGCGCGTAGAGTTTGCTCCTATCACGGTTTCAGCACTGTCCGTTTTATTTAGTATTTTATATTATTACTACATCGAAGCAGTTATTTTGACTTCGTTACTGTTTATTTATATTTCGATTTCCAACTTTTACTGTGAGATGAGCGAAAACCATTCATGTCGGCCGTTCAGTCAAGCCCAAAGCGACGATTGCATCTTAGTGCACACCGCATAAAATGCATTACCGCCAACCATTTTTCACATTCAATATTTCATAGCCGTTTGTATATTATAGGAAAATTATTAGTCTTTTATTATTATATTATACGAGCCCCGATGCAAAATACTTCGTCTAGTATGGAAAGCAGTGCAAAGCGTAAAATATAGAAAGTAAATATTGGTAAAATAATTAAGAACGTTTAGTAAAAAGTAAACCACAATTTGAGGAACATTTTAAAGTTTATTTTAACATAACTGAAATTCTTTTTGACTTTACATAACGTAAAAAAAATTCAAAAATATTCTAAAAAAACATAACGCAAAAGTATTCGTCTACCCTTGTCACTCACGCAAAATAGTTCGTCTACTACTTAGTTGTGTCGCCTTTGCTCTCAATGACAGCTTTAATGCGAAGAGGCATGGTTGCATCCAACGCTGCACACTCCTCAGGCGTAATTGACTCCAAGATAGCCAAGAGTTTAGCCTTTAAGTCGCTCTTCGATCTTGATGGATTTTTACGCCGAACTTTTTTCATTTTCCACCATAGGGTTTTGATCGGCGACAAGTCCGGGCTGTTAGATGGCCATTCGATTGTAGGGATGCTTTTCGCCAGTAGCCACGTCTTTGTTGTCCTTGCAGTATGGCAGGAATCACCATCCTGTTGATAAACGAAGGAATCTTGATGCTAAAGTGACGTTGTAGAGGGCAGTCAATTCTCTTCCTAAAGGTTTTGATACCTTGCAGCATTGATAGAACCATCCACAAACTGCATACCACCAACACCTTGTGCAGACATGTAGCCCCATATCTTATGAGACGCCGGAAACTTCACTTTGCGTTTGAGACAATCAGTATGAAATGCCTCATTTTTGTTCCGAATCCCTTTTTTCCTTTCATCGACGACTGTCACTTCAAATTTGGACTCATCACTGCAAATGATACTACGCCACTGATCGGAAGTCCAATTTAAATGATCACGAGCAAACTTCAACCTCTTTTTCTTTTGTACAGCAGTCAACAGTGGTTTCTCCTTAGCGGTGTAAAATCCGTAACCCATTATTTTTAAGACTCTTTGGCAAGTATCAACTTAGACGTCTTTGTGAATCCTTCCATTGCACCGTGAGTTCTCCAGCTCAAGCACGACGATTATTTTTGATAATTTTCTTCAGAATTCTGTTTTCTCCTGCACTTGTGATGCGTGGTCGACCAGTTTTCTTCAAACAAGAAGTCGTTCTATTCTTTTTATAGTGCTGAATGATAGATTGAACTGTAGACCTGGAAAGTATCAAGTCTTTAGATATTTGGTAACTTGATTTGCCAGCATCGACCCCACAAACTATTCACTTTCGAAGCTTTTCACACACGGGTTTGCCACGACCCATTGTTATTTAAAAACTAATGAAAAAGCTGAAATTTTCAGATTTATACTGTCTCACTTGACGAATGACACAGAATTACTTTTACAAATTTAAATTATGCAACATAATTGTACAAAGAAGGAATAATCTTATTTAACTCACCGATAGACGAATTCTTTTGCATCGATTAACAATTAGACGAACTATTTTGCTTATAACTTCTTCGAATTTAAAACAGGATATGTATAAATTTAAAAAGCTAAAATAGATTATTGGTTCATAATTAAAAAATGGCATAAGTAACGCGACATGTGATAGTAGAACAGCTTAATATTTTATATAGATATACAAAATAATGAAGTTAGAAAAAATCTCACACAGAAAATTTCACACTAGACGAACTATTTTGCATTGGGGCTCGTATATTATAGGAAAATTTAAGCAGCTGCCTATCATAGAACCTTTTTTTAGCACCTAAACTTTTAATGCCTTTTATTTCAACTGTTTCTCGATTTAAAGAGCACATCAGTTGGTTCTTTTTGACTCCTTCCGTGCAGGAAGGAGTCCAAAAAGGACCAACTGATAGTACACAAGTGTCAGTTAAGACAATATGCTAGTAGAATAATAAGCGTGTGAAAGAAAAAAGTGATGAGAATAGAGGAATTCTGATGGTTGTGATAATATAAAAGAATAAATTAAGGTTGTTCAACTAAACAGATTTTTTAAGGCAAATGTGCATGAGATATCCGACATTGGAAGGAGACCTACAACAAAAACGTTGTTTCATTCAGCCTTCAGGGCATGTTCGATGGCATTTTTTTTCTCCAATTGCCATTGAGAGTAAATCGTAGGTCGCCTTGTCTACCTGCTTAGGAAAAGGAGCGAGATTTCACTTAACTGATGTGAGCGGCACCTGATAACACAATGTTCATTAGGTTATTATAATTTAGGCTTAGTTTTTTCTTTGGAAATCTTAATATGAAATGGTGACGAGGTTAGAGTACGTTTATTGGTGGCGTATCACTGCTACGAACTCGGCTGGGTGGATAAATAAAACTAGCTAAATTCCTTGATGTGATAGGTTGCGGAAAGTTTAACGGCTTAGTCCAATCCCATACACGTACATCCCATGTACGCGTGACGCAAACGTTCCGGAATTCAACCTTAACATTGCAGATGAGCGCCATGATTTAAATATAACTTCGCATTTGTATACTTGTAGAAACATGCTGTTGTAACAATATAGGCCGTATTCATGAGTCGATAGAGTCTTTTGTGGTGCGCTGATGAAAGGTGGCCGGCGCGGACGGACGCCGCAGGGCCACACGTAACCGCCACTCGGCCACCGGGTTACTTGCAAACCATCTATAAAGGGATTGCGCGATACTCATTAATAACATAATATTTTACATTATATCGTCATCCAAATAAAAAAAAGTTTATTTTGAAAACGGAATACCTAATTCCCTAATAACTAAATTTAATGGTTATTTTACTGTTCCTGGCCCTTGCTCAATGAACGTTTTACCATGACATGAACTAATTGTGATAAAAGGTAGAGTAATTGAACACTAGAAGTCATAATCAATAACTGAATGAACATTATTCTGATTGCACACTACGAGTATTTCAGTCTGTAAAATAATAACACTTATTGACGAGCTTCGACCAAGAATTTGACGAGGCTATCTGAATTTACAAACAGCCACAATAGAACGCTATTATCTGACAAACTCGCAAAGTAAAAAAAAAATTGGGCTTAACGCCAACCGGTTTCGCACGGACGCTCAATCGGTTACAAATAGATTACAGATATGTTCACGCTTTTACTGTTAATTCCTGTTGCCTTTTTCACTATGGGTACTGATACTGACAGATTTCGGTGAAAGTTTTAATAAATTGCTTCAACATAAGCGTCGTGATGTTTTTGTTTGTTATAATGTTTTGAGTACATAATATTATTATATCAGCTCTCGTAAATAATAATAAGAATTCAGATCTTAACTACTTATACATTTATGTAGCGTGGTTAGGTGTTCCGAAACCCTTCAATCAATACCTAAGGACTTTTCAGTGTGTTGAATGTTGACAGTTTGGTAATCGAATAATTAGGTAAGTTACTTACTTTTTATTGGATAAGAAATCTGATCTCTTCTCGAAATTATGACTTTGTTAATATTACAAATACATCCATAATTAGTATTATAAATGTGAATGTGTCTCTGTTTGTCTGTATGTTATGTTACCTTTTCACGCCTAAACCGCTGAACAGATTTCGATGTAATTCGGCACGGATATGTAGATGGCATCCCGAGGAGGGACATAGTTTCATCCTGTACTTACCAAATTACTTTTGAAAAAAAACCTATGTCATAGCATATGCTATTGTAGCAAATAAAATATATTTTACT
Source organism: Epirrhoe alternata (assembly GCA_963565295.1). Taxonomy (NCBI): domain Eukaryota; kingdom Metazoa; phylum Arthropoda; class Insecta; order Lepidoptera; family Geometridae; genus Epirrhoe; species Epirrhoe alternata. Next base: position 11,289,639 of record OY751375.1, read on the forward strand.
TTCAAACCTCTATTCAACGCATTTGTTGAAAGCACCTAGTGGTTTAGAAAAACTTTAGTAAGTTTCGGGTCAATAGAATAAAATGCATGTGGGCTATTGAATTGAAGACCTGGCATAAAAAAACGTGCAACGTCTTCATAATGTCAGTGTCTGTGATTTACAAACTTAGCGATGTGTGATTATTTAGGAGTTTATAACCTTTGATTAACTTGCAATGTTTGTAAGTTTGTATGTTTGTCCGGGTCAAATCTTGCAAGCTGATTTCGCGCCACTTCCCGGTTTCCGATTGAGCTGAATAATAAATCTTATCATTGAATCCTATTTTATTAGGATTTATTTGGCTATGGGTACTATGAGTAGAAGATAATTACTTATTGTCAATCAAAGACAAAAATATCCAAAAATAATCATAATAAATTAATAAAGAACTACATTGTACTCGTATGGGTTTATTAGACTCGTCTTCGAGCTGTAGATAATCGATACAGAACAGGCTCGATCTTTCGGAAGACTGGTTTTGAAGGTATCTGGCGATAGGCTCGCCACTTCAGAAGCATTTTTATAAAAACATACAAAATGTTTTGAATATACAAGTATGTTCAAAACATTTTGTATGTTTTTACCTTTTTACCTTTCTTCTAACATACCTTTCTATGCTCTTTTGTTTAATAAATAAATAAATGTTTTTGGTTTATTCGAACCATGACAGTTTATACTTCTTTGGTTCTAGTTAATTCTATGTAATCGGTACAGATTTTTTTTACATATTTCCTTAGTTAAGTCGAGGCAGGCATGTTGACAGTGAGCTCGTTCCTCTCAGACTACTCCTATCTTAGAGTGGCATCCCGCTTGTACTCATGTTTCGTAGTATCTTTATACGAGTATAGCTTTTAACAGTTTATGAACAAAAACCGTAAAATTAGTTTACTTTGTGGTGTGGTATTTTGATAAGTATCTTATCTGTCTGTAAACCGCAATGCCCTCATTTTGCACTCAAAATTGCTATCCGTAACCTTGTTTTATTTCCGGAAACAATGAGATCGGTGCGGGTATGGGTAACGAGATCTCCGATTTCTCTTTTAGCTTTGAATGATGTGCTAACATAGATGGTCATTAGTCATATTCGGTCGGAATAATGTAATCAAACAACATAAAATTAAACCAAGCAATGTCACACGCACAATTTTTTTTTTTCAATATGTAGGGTAAAGGCCCCAGTAGTCGGCCCCTCTCCAGTAGTCGGCCATTACTGGCTTTTAGTTTGAATAAATAGCAAAGTAATCCAGATTTCCGCGCCAAATTAATTTTGATTGCTACTATGATTTCTGATTGGTCGATGCAAGACGTTTCCTTGTCATTAGGTTGGTAGGATTGGCAGTAATTTCAGTCCATTCCGCCGGTGTCTCCAAGAGAGACGTCAAGTGCGTTGCGCGCTATTTTTTTAGTATCAACCGGCGTCTGGAAAACAGGTAAGTTTATCATTTTATCTCAAGTTATTTGAAACAACTTGCCGTCTAGGTACTTTATTATGAATTTTTACGTCTTTTTTAACAAAAAAAATGTGTTTTTAAATAATTTTTCTATATTTTACGAGACGGCCGACTACTGGTTATATATTTTTTTGTGAATTCCAGTACTCGGCCACCCCCGGCCGAGTACTGGATTTTGTTGATTTTTTACGAATTCAAGCGAAATTGAGTTTAATTAAAGACTGCCTTTAGTACTTATAGTTATTGGTACCATGTCATACAAAATTGTTTGAAAAACCCAGTAGTCGGTTGCCTTTAAAGTTTGCTGATATGGGCGGCCGAGTACTGGCCTGAACGTACCCAGTACTCGGCCTTATCTCATCAAATATTTTTAACTAGTTATTGCCCGCGGCTTCACCCGTGGCACAGACGTTTTATATAGCCAATAAGCTTTTCTACATAGGTTTTTAGACTTTTTATCAAATTCGGCTAATTGAATGGCGTGATTTAAATATAATCTCAATTATTTAAAGAAATTTTATATTTTTTATATTATAAGAATTTTATATTTTTATTATATTATACGAATTAATTATTTGTAGGTATGTACCTTGTAACTAGGTATCTTAAGTGTCAAAGTTCCTGATTAAATCTGTGATTATTATATAGAATAAGGTTATGGCCGAGTACTGGATCGCAGAGGCCGAGTACTAGATTTTTGTGGCCGAGCACTGGGGAAAAGTGCCATTTTTCGTTCGAACTCATTTTTTATATGTTTAGCAACAATCATGACAATTAATATATTTATTTTCGAAAAGTTGATTAAATTATCTATCTAACAGACTCTTTTGTTTCATACATACTATTATGGGCTATTCGTAATCGAAGTTTGAATTTGAAAATCTCACTAAGAGGCCGACTACTGGGGCCTTTACCCTACAAGCATATGAGCTAAAACACGGATAGGTACCTGATATCTTTTATTCACTGAGGAGTTCCATTGAACAGCTCCTGGCTCCATCATCAGAACAGATAACTGTCACTATATTTTCAAATTATACACGAAACTTTATTCATTTATTAAATCTTACTTAAATACAGTACATATTATAAAAAACTTAAAAAAATCTATCCAATTTAAAATAAGTGTCAAATACCAAATTATTTACCGTAGCATAAAATAAACAATGTATAAAATAAACAACTTGACCGATGTACCAAGTTTCAATTTAATCGGCCTATTTTCTGTGGAGTTACGTTGCATAACAAAGAAACACTTCGAAGTAACTGTAGAATAGTTTATTAGCACAATTTAAAACTATTACACAGATTACATACTATTTTTATGAAATTAATTTATACACTACCTAGTAAAAATGTAAGTAATAACACTAATAAATTAAAGGTATCAGATGCCTAAACTAGACTGAAAGTCTGTGCGATTGACATCTGTGTTCCTCCCCCAAAAATACTAAAATGATGTTTTATCTGCATCTGATGCAACTTTCTCTTAATTTTTTCTGGTAGTTACAAAATATCTGCGTATAATGTATGACTTTTATTAAAAATATTGATGTAAAATAATTTGAGTAGGTATTTTAAGTTATTCCCACCTTCATACAAACAAGCGTTACCTTTTTTTAACATTAGTGTAGATTATCAGATGGATCTGAAGGTCAGACTCACAAAGAGGCATGTCGCGTACATTTTAGAATAGATAAAATGCAATATAATATAGCTCACCTACTACAAAAAAAGTTAACGGCTTCGCACTGCCTTTGAAGACGCCTCGCTAACACTTACGTTCTTAGGCTAACGTGCTATCACGTATAGCGTCTGGTTGTGAGTTGATCCAACTGTCTGTACCGTAATGAATTGGCACACCACACGCAGCGGGTTCATTAAACCTTTATTTTATTGGGTCCTAAGATTTCTTTTTATTTAACAGAGGCAACCAATTCTGACCCTGGAGGCGGAGGAGGCAGTGGCAACGTGAGTGCAGCCAGCCCGGGAAAGCAACGTCGGGGATTTAGCGGGTGAGTGGTCTGTGATATTCGCTGTAAATGATTGTGTGAGAAAGCTATACGTTATACCTTTCCATCTCACTACACACGGTACCTAGATAAGGAGCAGCTTCTTACGGCAGTTCAAATAGATGTTTTGTTTTCGTTGCTTCGTCACTGTATTCTTATTCGATTGGTAATTTCAAATCTTTTCTATCACGTCTCTAGAGTCTGTCTAATGAAAATTGGGACTAGAAAAGGGCGCCTTTACCATGGCATGATGGCAACCTCAAAATTGTTATGAGAAAATTGAAACCTCCTATTTTGATACTTGATCATAAATTAATTTATACCTAATTGTACATGTGCCTATATTAAAAAATTAGGTCTATAAACACCATTTTTTTGTTTTTTAATTGTAACACCACCTCCTCTCTCGTTTTTTTCTATCCGATCCATCCAAAGGTTGCCTGGAAGAGATCGCTTTGAGCGATAAGACCGCCCATTGTGTCACCGCAATTAGTCTTAAGCTTTTTAAGTTCTTTAAATTGTATCTAATGGTGTAACAATAAAGAGTTATCTATCTATCTATTAGTTAGCTCTATCTATCTAATATATAAAATTCTCGTGTCATAGTGTTTGTAACCAAACTCATCCGAAACGGCTCGACCGATTCCCATGAAATTTTGTGATATTCAGTAGGTCTGAGAATTAGGTGTTAAATATTTCTCATCCATTTCAAATTTTATAAAAAAAAATGTTTTATAATTTTTAGATTTTTTATTTTATTTTAATAGTTTTAAGATTTGGCACTAAAAATACATCCAATCTTACATTTTCACCCTTCTACCACCAACCTCTATTTTGTGATAGAGATATTAGTACTTAAATAGCAAAACAACGTTTGCCGCAGGTTAGCTAGTTAGTTCTCTAATATTGTTAATGCTCTGAGTTTAAATTAAAATTTGGCGCCCTTTTCCATTGCCAACTTTCATTAGACAGACTCTACTCAATTCTTAAATAAGTGAATACTATGAAAAACATCGCAGATTCTTTACTTCTACTTATGTGTTGTTTAGCAAAGTGTCATTGAGGCATACAAACCGAGTCACTTGACCACGATAACAGGTGTAGCCAAAACAACAAGTCTCGCTTGATGAGGATTTCCTTCTGAACAGTCTCGTTATCTGTATCTAGCAATTGTCAACGTTTTTCATTAGTCATATCTTTAGTATGAGTTTATCTTATTGTTCCGCGATAGTGCCTTTGCGCTCAGTCTTAGCGCGGAGTCGTGGGAGCTCGTCGTCACTATGACCGAACATTCCGATGACTCGGGCCAGGATAACGATCATTGCTGCTGTCGCGCTATAAGGTTTCTTCTTCTCAGTACATTTCACTCTAAATCTTATTATTATTTGTCTACTATAGTAGAATTACTCGTTCGTATCCGTACACAGACAAGTTGGAGTTCACTAAATTCGTGAGTAATATACATAAACTAACATGGTTCAGTATTAGTAAGAACAGTGTTGTGCGGTCGCCAGTAGACCTGAATTAATGCGTTACTCGACACTGTTTACAAACTTTAGCCATCATTCGTTTATCATAACATCCACTATTTGTGAGTACAGTATTCAGTAATGCCTCATTAGGTGCCACCAGACCATCGTATTTTAGATAATCCCCATGACTATAAACTGCATTAAAATAGTGCACAAAATCTTTGAATTAAAAGGTGTTTATTTAAAAACAGAGAACTTACGATCATCCGTATTACAGTTGACACTCGTAGAGCCGCCTGCTCTTAGCCCAACTTCACGCACAATTAAACATCCAGAGCACTTATTTACCTAATTTGTCTCTCATGAACTTTGTTGTTCTTTTAGACAAGTCATGAGGTGTGAAAGCGATAACTTAAAATATCTTTGTCATTTTCTGAATACCAGCACCAAAGCAAAAACATTTTTACTTACACTTTTAGTTACCTCTTAGCACTTTCTTACATAACAATCAACCTCTCTCATTGCCTTTGATTATATTAAGTTGTATCAATGATAAACTATAAATTAATGTTAAATTAGTCCGGCTGGGCCTGTCTGATGGATGCCTGGTCTAAGTGATAATTGGCAAATTCGGATTGACAATCGTGTCAGCTAGTAGTGATATGAATTTGTAGGCACAGAAGCCACACGTTCTAGTGTGTGTTGGTCGTGTTGCGTTAAGTGTTGTGAGCTTGCTTGTTGTTACTATCGCACTAATCTGTCGATACCGCTCCTTGCCGATCAGATATCAGCTCCTTCGTCGACGACTCCGAGATAACATTACTGTACGTACATTTGTATGGTGTTGACGGTGTAAGCGGTTAGTGTCAGTGTCGCCAACACCGGTGATGTGTGCTCATTTACATAATAATGTGGAGTCAAGTGGGGTTTATAAAGTAAGTTTAGGACTATGTTCTTCGTTCATAATATTATTGTTTTGTTCGGTACAATCATTTGCTTGATGTGCTCGTATTTCTGTCACTTCGTTTTATCCGCAGTGCGGTATAAAGACCTTGACTTAATAATCAGTCTGCATCTTTGGCGAGATAATCAAAAGAATCCAATTTTAAAACTGTTTATATTGTAACAATCTTTGAAAGTAAATGCTCTTTATACGTTTTAAACAATCTCCAGTATAGGGTTCTTACGTCTCAGTGCATGTTTAGAAAATGTATTATATATATTAGGTTTACATTTTTAAGAAGTTAATTACTGTTTAAAGAGTTAAGATAAGGTAATAACATTTTAAAATCGTATTTTAAGTCGTAAAAACGATCTAGTTACCATGGCTCTTCTATATGTATTTTATTCATGTATAATTGTATTGTAACAATATAAAAATACTACCTAGTTTCTATAAAAGTAATATCGAATTATTTTTGGATAGTGGATGGATACGTATGTATGTATAGTAAAATGTTTGTATGTGACTCAAAGATATCGATCTACTGTTTGCGGTCGTCGTATCTTATTACAATGTGTTATTGTGGTCCACGACCATACGCGATCGGCTTATAGACGGCTAACCAAGTAATTTAATTTAATAATTTGGCATAATATTAGCTACCTATAAGATAAGACGCAATGAAAAGCAATTAAGAGTCAGCTAAATTATAAGCTGTTAAAGTTTCGTTCAAATTGAAAATACTAAAATTAGTTCTGATTGAAAGTTTTGACCGTAAACAGGGTCACGACTGTATCCCCAAGGCGCGGTAGACATTCTCTCAGATCTTTTTTGACCGAGTGGGCTTTTATCTCGACTTTCAATCACACTGTAATTTTATTCTAATTTTTAGTCATTATGGTTCCACTGAAGGGCAAAGGACTCTTTTTCCTTTGAAGAAAGCTTAACTCGAAATTAAAATGAACGCGTGGATGGAGTATAGATACTTTACCTTGCACAATTACTATTTGGAATGAAGATGAAACTGTAATCTCCAATTGTTCATGAACTTTGCTGACTGTACTAATAAATGGTTTCTAGTTCTATTATTCTAAGTTGAATGGGTGACAAATTTCATCTATTAGGATTTCATGAATTCTCACACTTCAGTAAAACAGCCGTAAAAGTCTCTTATGATCAGTGTAAATAGTGATTCGTCTTTATTATTTTTCGCAAGGAGGCGGTGGTTGGGGCTACGTGGGAAACCCACCCAGACAAAGAACGACAAGACTTCTTCGAGCGGGTCCCAGTCGCCGGCCAACGCCGAAAAACCTGTTCCATTCAAGAAGATACCATCGGACAGAAAGCTCAAGGTAAGCTTGCTCATCTGCACCACAAATTTTTTATACTTAGTAGGTACGAGTCTTAAAATATTATAATATTCTAAATAAAAGAGATACAATTAAATATGCGCGAGCTATGTTTATAGTAAGTATCTCATTTATGTTATAGTAGATGTATAAGTTTATATAAACGTGTGGTGTAATTAATGAGATCAATAATTATTATTTTCCCTGTATAGCTGCCGTACCCGACTGCGGCTGACAATAATGGCGAGAGTAGCCACAACGTCGTCGATGAGACGGAAGTCGACGAGGCCGAGCTGGAACTACCGCCTCCTATGAAGCCTATACAGGTGAGTCTACTCTACATTGTGTCTTATTTATAGTTTAAAGCTGAAATTTGGCTGAAGTGATAAATACGTATTTGAGTCTATCCAAATCCTAATTCAATACTCATCTTGTTAATAAGTATTGCGTGCGCACATTTGCTTTTCTTGTTGTCCGTCTGTCTGTCTGTTTGTCTGTCAAGACCCTTTATCTCGTTAAAGCGTGGAGGTATCGAGATGAATTTAAACCATATACGGGCCCTTTAAGTTTTGAAAAAATCAATCTTGTACCTAAGTTAACGCAAAAAAAGATACGACCGTTTTTTGCCGCAAAAAACGTAAATAGGTATATTTCGACACTCATGGAAATCAAAATTCATAGGGAGAAGGTAGTTTCCGTTGACCTAGAACTATGAAATCTGACAAGTAGTATCGTCTTAGACTACAAGTACAGGGAAAAATCCGAAAACCGGGTATTGTTATTTCAATCATGTTCAATCAAAAAATAAACAGGAATGGGGGTCGAAATTTTTAAGGGAGTTAACTGTGTCATGTGAAGTATCGTAAGATAGGGCTTCATTGGCACAAGCTTAAATTTTAAATTATTTCTATGATAAATAATAGTTTTCAATTTATGATATCCCTCGTGTAATAGGAGTACCTTGTCCGGTTTTGTTTTATTAATAAAATGGGTGCTGGGATACCAGTGCAGGATCGCTGTGAATGTCAATAACGAAGAGACTTTAAAGGCTCTTTATAAGAGCATTTAGGAATTCGTAATATACAAGAGCTTTTAGCTCTTGTATATTCTATACTTTTTCATTTGACAATGTGACATCCCCATAATTACTCGTATAATGCACCTGCGATTAACGTTAGTGGCAATGGCATATAATTTTACGAAACGAAAAATCCGTTGATGCACGGCCGGGAGTCGACAATAACGCGCGTGACTTGCGTCTTGACGCAAGTTGCCTAAACCTAATATCATCAATTTTAATTATTTTGACAGATATTTATTCTTTTTTATTACATAAATAACTGTGTTTCTTAATTTTGGGTTCCTAGTAAGTGTTTTTTAAGCTATTACATTATTATATGTAAAACAGTCCATAATAAAACAACTTTGAAGTTCAGAAACATTGTATAAAGCATGATTTTTATGCGCCAAAAACAAATTTAAAATGTGGAAGTAATAACCAAACGTAAATAAATTCATCTACCAATATTCAACGTGAAAATCCTTGCCTTGCACTCCATACGTTTGTCTTTTGTCAGCTTCGATCAGAGAATATTTGATCGAAGTTTGTCAATATATCATCGAAGTTTGTCTGAATCCAATTTGTCCGTCATTACACGTGGTCTGTTCGCTTCGGACGCAGTTCAGGCAGCCTGTATTAATTAAACCTCTATTATAAGGCCGGGCGGGTCGGAGCTAAGGTAGGGGAAGCCTTCGCACTTCATTAAATATGCCAGAGATGATTATTAACCCCGGTCCGGGCACAGACTAAGCCTCCACGTCTACATACGAGTATATCAACTTTTATGCAATAATCTTCTAAAGTAGTTTCAACTAATTATATAAATGTCTGATATTGATCGATACTTCTTGATACCTGACATTCAAATTGAATAAGCATAATGATATAGTGCCACAAACTTATCTGAACCGGTATGAAAGGCGCTATTATTGCATTTGATGTTGGCAGAAAAATACATTTTAATATTAAATTCGTAAGTTCCTCTTTTGGTCACCCGTCCACTGTCCAGATAAGTTTAATGGCTCTGTACTGTAATGAGCCAAGACTAGGCGATCATAACATAACTATTAAAGAAAAGCATCAGATGCGTGGTACAGTCAAAAATAAATACTGAAATGTGTCAAAATTAATGACAAATTTTCTTACTCGGGAATCTTTAGTGGCCTGCTTGCCACTACTTGTTTGAACGTAAACAAAGCTGCACTCAGTATCCCACACGAATTTGCGATCGCGGTTTTTCGGATAAAATCATTCGATGTTTATAAGTAACATTGAAATTAGTTACATATTACAGATTTTATCAAAAAAAGATTAATATTCACAGAATCAGCTGCAGAAATAGGTCCCGTTGCGTTGAAATAACTGGCGGAAACAGATCGTTAAGTAGGCGGCTTCCTCTGCATTCTAAGAGCGCTTTATTATTTTCCTGAAGTCAACTAAGTTGCAAGCAAAGCACTCTAAAAATCGATATACATTATTACATAATCCAACTACTAAGCTTAATTGTACCAGCATGAGTTAGTGTTCCCCAAACAAGCCTGCCCGTAAAAGCTTGTTTAAGTTCTCTCTTGAATACGAAGTTGTTTTACAGATATTAAAATGATCCAATATCTGATGTTTATTGATTAGCTTGCACGTAGGTTATATTATGAATATTATTTATGTCAGGTATCTATAATACACTACACGTTCATGGCAGTTTATCCATAGGTATATTACAACTGTGCCATGCAAAACATGTTACTCTTACACGAGTCATTATGCTTCACGTCTGCTCTGAATAGATTATAAGAGTATTATGTATATAAACTACTTGTAGTCTCGCGATTAGTGAGCCAAATCAACACTGAAGTTAGGAAAATGCTTTGCTATGGATGTCATTGTCATCCTTTAAAAAAATTTTAGGGTATCTGTGTATCTGTAGGCCAATGTCATTCGTTTTTTAGTGCTCAACTCAACACTTTACTTTCTTGTGTTTCTTTCTTCGCAGTGTGCTGGAATGCGTGAAAACATTCCAAAATAGTCTTAGTGTAAATGTTTTGCAGTGCAAAGTATGTGAATGTGAAAAATGTGTCGATAATTTCTTGAAGTGTGCTGGACGTATCCAACGTCACCTCAACCCGGCTGGACCGACTCTGAAGCCTATTAATGCATTAGGCATATGAAATTATAAAACATGATGTTAATCAGATAATAAGGTTCACTATCGAGTGATTGAATAGCCTCTGTGTCTTGAAGCACCCTACTTCAAAATGTTCGTATTTAAGACTACATTTTATTGAGAGACTGGAAGGTGGGTTTAATACGAGTATTTATGAGTATCATGTATCGACATGTATTGATGAGGTTTCTACAAAGACGTGTTGACGTATGGAAAATCGTGTCCAGGTATTTACCTACATACATTTATGCATGTCTTGATGCAATAAAACAGGTTTGCGTTCCTACCATTGGGGTTTGTAACCATACCTTTCATACCAACATTCTATTTAGAATACTATGTGAATATTCCGCGTAGGTATTTACCTACAATTTTTAATTGCAATCTGAGCTGCCACTGGGGCTGTCTCGAAGCACCGAAGTTACGGTTGGCGTCTTTTTCGTTGGGAACTATGACCTAACCTTTTCAAGTTAACATTATTAGGTACTTCTTGTACCTTATAAAGTAGGTGCATAAGAGGCAAATTCGCTAGCCGACTAAACCTACATACCTACCTACGACCGTTACATCGTTACAGAAGAGCCAATGAATTAGGCGAGTTTTGTACTTTCAAAATACCCACCTTCGAAATTTAACCTTTGTAGGTACCTATTATGTCTGATAACAGTATACCCTGCTGTAGGAGACTGCTGTAATGAAATAAATTGAACCGTCAACTATACTTGGAGGAATTGATCAAAATGGCAAATTCGGCCAATAAATGGCTGATTATGACAAGGCCGGTCGGCGCAATAGCCGCGGCGCCGTCTTACCGCGCCGCGCCGCCACCACGCCGCCGCCGCGCCAAGGAACGCGAAGCAACCCGACGCCCTACGCGCCCCGCGCGAAGGACGAAGCGCGCGCACGTACTTCCGCCACTATTCTCGTCGAGCCCACAGGACGTCTTCCTCGCTACTAGCACCTCCAGATGAGTACAGATATTTGCCTCCATATTTTGATCAATGTCAGTATTATGATTTATGTAGTATGTACTGCATCGAACCTATAGTTTGTGCCCGGCTCTGGTGACGGTGTTTTTTGGGCCGCCTTTGTAGCCTCCGTCATGGTTTGACGGTTTGGAGGGCCGGGACTGACGTTTTGACGGGCTCCCCGAAGCGCGAAAGCGCTCAGCTGACAATCTCATTTCATAAATGAAAGTGCCAATGGCGGTCACCCATCCAAATGCTGACGGGCCGGAACGTTGCTTAATTTCGATTAACTCATTGATCGCCACTCTAGAAAGTAACGTCCCCCCCCCCATGCCGCCGCCATACATTGGTATTACTGCCGCCATACATGCGAGTCAAAAACTTCATCCCGCCGTTCGGCGGGCCGGCACTAAACGAGTTAAGCAAGCTACACGAGCGCTTCTTATTACGGGAGACAGTACATTCTTTTTTGAATAAGAAATATGTAAAATTACCTACATTTCTTTATAACCGGTGTATTAACACTCTACACCCGATAATCAGTCTTATTCAGATACAGATAAAGTTTGTTTACGACATTATGGAGAAACGTGCTTCTTCCTTAAACCCTTATAATTTTTAATTATAAGTGATTGATAATTTTAAGTTGTATACAACTTAAATAAGTATGTACATGCCTTGACTTCGACATCCGATCGTCAATGCGTCATGCGTCGTTTTCTTGTAATTTATTGAAACTATCATCTCATCTTGTTTACATACCTACCTAGGTCACAGAATACAGCCTAGGTTGAGGTTATTATTCATAGGTGGAAAAAATATTTAAATGTTTATAATAAGATATACGAATCTTTCCATTTTAGTAAAATGGTGTAAACGAGGGTACCTACCCTCAAAAGTCATGATGTTCGAGAGAGCTCGTAATTATAATAATTAACCGATACAGCAATTTACCTGATTCATATTATAATGCCTTTATTATGAGTTTATGGATAATTTTAACAAACAGCATCATTAAAATTTTGCTGACGCTCAACTATGGGGTGTAATCACGGGTGTAATCATGTGTATGGGTAGCGGTCAGTGCATAATCTTAAGGTTCTTTAAAATTTTCAGGCATTCGCATCTATTGACAGCTCCTTGGAATTTTTTTCTACACGAATAGAATGATTGGTATCAAATATATTTATTATACCTAGGTACTTATGCAGGTGGTAGAAGTACTAGGTGTTATTCAATACCTTACCCAAGTACCTATTACGAAACACCCTTTTGTGGCTTTTCTATTATAGGTATTTAAGTTTAATATCCATTCGTGTAATATTTTTTTTCAACATACTTATTTAAATTACATTTCAATCAGCTAGGATCCAATTTACCAGTCGCGTAAATATGATGTGCATGGACACCTATTAATTCATTTATATGATGACTTCCAGAGGCGTTTGCCATAGATCCATTCAGGGTCATAGATTGTCATAGATCTATCTATTTTTTCTATTATCTCCCTATTTTTTGCCACTAAGTATTTTGAATGATAAATCATTTAGGAAATATAATCGCAGATGAAGCTCGAGGAATCTCGGTTGCTTTGCCGGGGCGGCGCGCCCTATGGCCAACAAAACTATCAAGATTAAGCATCCCAATTCTCTTTGAATAATATTTTATTGACACCACTATCAGCCAGTTTAATGAAACAATATGTTATTATTTACATATTAAAGTGGTGAGGTTATTTTGTGAAAGTCTTATTATTATCATTTTTTTTTAATGGGTACTTACCTACTTAAATGAAAGTCATTTAATTGTGTCCTACAATTAAGGTGCATTCACACGGGATACGCCCTTGACGATTCGTCAAAAGTCATCGTGAATGTTTTATGATTATGACAAACAAAATAGATCGACACAAATCGTAAAAAAAAAAAAAAAAAAACACGATTCCGTATTCAATGTGAACAAGCTCTAAGATACTTTTTAAGGACTTATTTTAATAGCTTAGGTAACCAACTAAGTACCTCAAATTCGAGTCAATCTCGCATCCTTATAACCTTAGAGTTCTGTCTTAGGGCCAATATTAAATATTTAGGTATTTACCTAATGACTTATATTTTTCATAAAAAATTAAAGTGTGTTTCGTCAAAAATGCAACATTGGAAATTACGATTTTGTATAAGTACTCACTCTCTAAGATACCTTGATATTATATTAAAATCCTGTCTTGGAGCTTTAGCCTTTGTGGCAGGTATTCTATCTAAAATTAAATTTCCTATGAAAGTCTTGACAGAACGACGAACCTAAATGCTACTACTACGAGTACTGTACTCGCAAGGGTTATTAGTCCAAACAATACGTTCAGACTTATTTATTTTTAAATAAGATCCGAAATATATAAATATCCGTAATATGTTAAAAAAAAAAAAACAACCTATAGGAGTTCAATTCAATTTATTACGATTAAATATTGTAAATAATTCACCGCGAGCCCCGCACGGGGCTTGGCCTGTATCGTGGCAGTTCAGTTAAAATAAATAACTTTACCTAGTAAAGTAAAGTTATAAGTACATTTTTAGTTATAAGTACATATTTTTATAGCGTTTTTACCATTATTTATTTATTTTTTTCCGACATTTCGGCTGTGTTATTACATACAACAGCCGTGGTCGCGCGCGTCACGAGTTGCACGCGCTCTCACTCGGCATCACTGTTGGTCGATAGGTACCTAAATCCGTGGGTACCATCCACCAATAGACATTTACTGAAAGCTGGATCGATTGCATCTCCACCTTTGCTCGCCCGTATCATAGACCTTTATCTATTATTCATAGTTTAATAGCTAATAATGTTAATGTATTTACTTACTAATAATCCTACATACTTACATAAGTAGGTATATATAGGTATCCAAAGTTGATTCATAATCAATTTACCAAGTTTATTAAATACTCTGCGTATCTACAACACGTTTTCCTCCTATAATAGTATCATTGAAAACTATTATAAGTAGTATCTATTAATAATTTTTATTATCTGAAAATTGTTATAAAGGTTTGAATTATTGGTAATAATTTATAATTGTGGTCAATCTTGACAATAGAAACTCATTAAATTAAATACACATATTAGATGACGAAGTAAGTTAAGGTATATCCTTATTCCAAGCCTGGTAGGTAGGTATCTACATAACTTATAAATGGTCGAAATATAAACATTGTTATTTCGCAAGACTGGCATGGGTTGAATTCCTCATTGATGTTATTCCCGTAAAAACTCTCAAGGTCTACAAGTAGTTTATATACATAATACTCTTATAATCTATTCAGAGCAGACGTGAAGCATAATTAATGATTAAACGAACTTACCTGTGAGTGAAGTTCTATCATAATTATGCGAACGTCTGGTCTGAATAGATTAGTATCCCGCCCACCCATCGTGGTTGCAACACTCCCAATATAGGTAACATTACGGTAATACTATACTACATCAATGAGGTCCAGGATCTGTTTGCGTATTTTACTACTAACTAAATGACATTGGCCTACAGATACACAGATACCCTAAAATTTTTTTAAAGGATGACAATGACATCCATAGCAAAGCATTTTCCTAACTTCAGTGTTGATTTGGCTCACTAATCGCGAGACTACAAGTAGTTTATATACATAATACTCTTATAATCTATTCAGACCAGACGTTCGCATAATTATGATAGAACTTCACTCACAGGTAAGTTCGTTTAATCATTAATTGTACTGTTTAATTTCATAGATTCGTAATTTAATAATTGATAATCATTCATTATTTCTATTTAGGATCCTCAAACCGTTTTGCAAGCTCCCGCACCGTCGACGCAGACACCGCAGGCGGAACGCGTAAGTATAATCTCTTGGTCCTTATTCCTAATTGTACTTCTTTCATATAAAAATAACTTTCTCATTTCAATTAACAAATTATTAGCCGGGTACTGGCGGAGTCGGCGACAGAAGTCACTTTACAGAAAACGACCTATGGTCTGTAAAGTGTTTTACATCTTGCTAACGAATTGTAAAGTGCGTTGCAAGACTAGTTTTAAAAGTGCGTTGTGTACCAGTTCGGTATATTAATTGAAACATGACTATTTACTTGTTCGTCGTCAATGGTTTCATTATGGTGAACATTTTCAGAATCTGCAAATGGATATGGAAGCAAACGGAGCTTCAGCTGATATCGCGGATCTCGAACAGATCGTCAAGACTAGCATAGTTCGTACTCAGTCACTAAGGGCATGTTGTGTGCATGGTTTGGTTTGCGATCTCTCTCCAAAGAATTTGTTATTAATTATTTAAATACGAAATAATTACGTATTCTTTATTTTGTACTCAAAAGGTGCAATAGAAAAATGTATCGTGTTATTTAAACCCTGAAGATTCGGTTATGTTAGAAAAGCCGTCTGAGTTAGTTACCTTCATATATGAAGTAGTTTTCGGCCGCTGATGGTCTTCGTCATCTCTTAATGAATTAATCTGGACCAACAATTGAACGTGCGCTCCATGCACGGAAGCGGTCAGTTTTTATTGGCATTATCGGCCACCTGTTAATTTTTCAATGCGCAAATCGTCGTTTTCCTTCGACGATGTTAAAAGAACGTCTAAGAATGGAACACCACGAGCGCTTTAAGTTGTAGTGTGGAACGTAAATAAGGTAAATAACGCGATAAATTTCCTTCACTAATAACAACCTTCGCGGAAGCAACATTGTGTTTTAGTCTCATATTTGTCGGCAATTTATCACAGTTCTTGGAGAGCGTGAGTGGCTTTCGTTTGGTTTTTTGTTACGTTTTCTGCTGTTTAGTATATGAAAATGGATACCGAGTTGTTTCAAAAATGTCTTTCTTATCCGTCAATATTACAAAAACACTTGTTTTCTTTACTCGCCTACAATATTTCGGAACGTTATAACGTAATATTGCTCTCATGCGTATAATGCAATTAATTATAGCGATTTTTGACTTGACACATTTTAAGTCTAATATCGCGATAAGTGGTATTCGTCGAAGGTTGAGTCCCTGGCATAAAAGAAGAGTCCCTGGCATTACACTCAGTACTTGCGTTAATTTTGACAGCGTTAGCTTTTATTTAGTTTGAGCTTGGTTTGGATTTGAGCGTTTCATTTGTTTTAATTTTTTTTTACCTGCATGTGTTCTAAAATTGTGTGTGCTATAGTAGGCTTTATAAATATACTCGCGTTTCTATCACAAACGTAATAGAGTGTTGCTGTACGATTCTCACAAATAAGCTTATGAGGCCGATGTCGTAAAACATCGGTTAAGTGTTAGTTACACTAAAGGATGACTAATCCTGACCAGGTTTGTTAGCGAACACGGAACTATGAGAACTCTTCATTCATTTGTTCAACAACTTCATTTGTAAACTTTCGGGGTTACTACATATTTTATGCTCATTAAAATTCAATTATTTTCGACGAAAACTGACCTTACGTAGCGGTAAGCATTCAGTGAGCGAGGAGGGTAACAGAGAGGCCTGCACCTAGCTATGGATGAAGTGTGTTTGTGGTGGTGACGATGTTTACCTTCGCATAGGAGCAGCACGGAGCCGCGCCCGCCACGTCCAAGGCGGAGGAAGAGGGCGAGCAGGCGGCAACAGCGCTCGACGAGTCCAACGAGGCTACGCTCAAGAAACGCGAGTATGTACTCAAGGAGCTCGTTGAAACTGAAGAAATATACGTCGCAGACCTGCGCCTCATCGTCCAAGGATACATGGCGCATATACATGTAAGTCTTCGCGTCACAGTACTTCTTTACAGGATATGCGGAAGAAAACAATGTACGAGTATACTTAACTAAATGGAATAAGCTGATTTATCTTACAACTGACCTCTTATAGTGCACCATTGTATTGACTTTCTGTATGCCTTTTAGGATTATCGATTTAATGGTTCCACAGACAAATCTTTTCATGTCCTTTCAATCTTTTCATCCAATCTATTGAGAGGTGGTTTCATAGCCCCTAGTCGCCATTGGAAAAACGTTTTTAACCAAGCCAAGAAGGATAAAAAAACCTTATAATTTTCTATAATTTAACCAACATTATGGAGTGCGAAGCCAAAAAAAAAAGAACCAGGAACGAAAATATTTTTATAAGGTGAATGCGTTTAGTTTGCCTGAGGTGGAATATAGTTACTCTGAGGGTTGAAATGCAAAAACATTACATAGCTAAAAAAAAACTTATTAATTGTTGTAAAACGTGTGTAAAACCAAAATAGTTGACAGTGCGAAGCCATGATAAAAAAGAATAAACCCCAGGAACAAAATAATTTTGCTTTAATTATTTATTTTTAGTCATTTTCCATTGTTTTTATTATTTATTCTGCTATTATAGGTGGAGACAAATCCAACAAATTAAAAATCATTAAAATAGGTGCAGTAGTTCTCGAGTTATAAGTGGTCTAACAAACACAACTTTGTTTTATTTTATAAATAGATATTAATTAATCTGTAAAAGATAAAATCGGTTCGATGAACCATGACTGAAAGGGTTGGCTTAGTATTAAACTGTGTTATTTATTTGTAGGACCATCCGAATGATCCGCCGTTGCCCGAGGGACTCAGAGACCGCCGCAACAGAATGATTTTTGGCAATATTGAAGTTATTTACGAATGGCACAGAGAGTGAGTATTCCGTTTATCGAAGCGCTGTTTTACATTGCTTTAAGGTTAATTCCTAGGTGGCCGGCATTCTTCTATTATAATACTCGGGGTTCCTTGTTTTATTACATTTTAATAAGTTATAAATGTATCATTGTAAGTACAGTGGTCGGTTGCATGTTGCATCACATGTGACTTAATACTTATGTCTTTGTTTGGGTAATGGATAAGGTTTATCGTACCTTGTAATTATTAATATAGGTAAGTATATTTTGTTACAATGGTTTCAAATAAAAAAAAGAAACAAAAATGTTTCTAATTTTAAATCATAAAACGGAAGGAACATTCACATTAGTTAACGAACAATTTACACATAGTTGATGTTAGAAGACGCGGGTCACCTTGAAAGTAATTTTATCAGAGCGATATCATTGTTTGTATATTCTAGGTTCCGTGGTGCTGTGCGCTCATTGCGTATGCGTAGGGCTGGCGATGTTTAATTTTTTTTTCTGAAGATAACTGTATTATCATAAATAATAAAGTAGAATTTTGCAGTTATTTTCAGAAAAAAAGACCTGATTTTTTATAATTTTATTTGCATATATTTTGTTGTTTTTAAATACCGTATAAACTTCATGTTGGCGGATAACGGAAAGCCGTATCTTTCAGTCTGTACTTCCGCCAACAAACATTATCGGTGTGATTGTACTGCTTTATTCCATAGATATATTTGAATCCGTTATGTCATGAGTTTTGCTGGCGTAATAGCGCGTTGCTGGCGATTACTTTAAATAATTTACTATGTGTGGACTGAGATTCTCATTGTCCTGTGGTTTCTGCAGCAAGTTCCTTGAGGACCTTCGCAAGTGCGTGGAAAAGCCGGAACTGCTCGGCCCATTGTTCAGACGATTCCTCGAGAAGAGAATATTTATGTACGAACACTACTGCCGCAACAAGCCAGTCTCTGAGTACATTGTATCCGACCATGACCAATATTTCCAAGAGCTTCGAAATAGACTTGGACATAAATTACAGGTCAGTTCATACGAGTTTTAAGTCGACCAATCAGCCCACCCACTCTACTACCTCTCCATAAACGTAGAACAGAGTAAAATTACATTTGAGTTTTGACGATTTTGAGATTTATCTAATGTCATTTTACTCTATTTTACGATTGAGACAGGGTTTTCATGGTCATAAAAAGCAGGCAGGTACTAAAATGGTTTCAGTGGCATTATTTATTGAAATCATACCAATGAGTAGTAAAAATCTAAAAAAATCAGTGCTATTGTGTTTAGTGCAATAATCCAACAGCGTAAAGTACAAAAATGCCCTTGAAACCAAATTATGTACCAATAAGAATATTGTGTATGTGTAAAATAACCCTTTTGATGAGTCAGTATTAAGACCCAAATCCTTTGACTACAAAGGATTTGGGTCTTAATACTGACTCATCAAAAGCCACTAGGCTCATCATTTACATGAGCATAACGTCACCAAAATCACTCACTTTTCTATTTGACTGGTCTTACAAAGGACATTTTCGTATTTTTTTATTGTCACCGACAGACTCACAATTCCATTAGCTTCAGCAAAAAGGGCACAAATCTATAATGTAAAAATCAATTGCTGCTCGTTTGTCTCGCTAACACTCGAGAATGGCTGGACCGATTTGGTTAATTTTGATCTTGAAATATTTGTGGAAGTTCAGGGAAGGTTTAAACGGCGAGAAACATAAAAACAATGAAAATCGGTGCAGCAGTTCTCGAGTTATAAGTGTTCGAACAAACACAACTTTGTTTTATACAGGGTGTAAAACTACCGAAAACTGAGGGGTTGCAATCAGACCGTGATTCTAAACATAGCATGCGAAACAAAACGCAAAAAATTTTTTTGACTTAGCTTAGTAATTTTATGTTATTTTCGGTTATTTACTACTATTATAACATAATAAGACCATACCTACCTAATAATTTCATTTATAAAAGAAAAAAACATTTAAAACTCAAAATCCAGTAATCTACGTAAAAAAACGCGCCCAAAACATACGCAAACAGTACTCTTCAAACGCTGTTTTCTCCGGATATAATGAATATTTCGGAAAATCCTTTTGGTGTGTTGGGATGCTGTACCTACCCCTTTCGGCTTCGGTAGACGTCTTTTTACATTATAAAAGATTATTATTTACAATACATAGTACAATATATATTTATTCCCATTATTTCATCCATTTTAGTTTATAATAAATAAACGAAAGTTGTTCCGCGGAGGACGCGGTACTTTAGAGCAGGTACTAGTTTTGTTTTTTTATTGAACAGAAGCAAAGCTGGTATATACTTTCCTTTTTAAAGGAAATTTGATTCGGTCTAGATTTGTGTTTAACAAACTTAATAAATCAAAATTGATCAATTTCTGATGTTGCATCTACCAGCTGAGCTCTGCGAGCGCAGCGCAAAAGGTCAAAGAAGAAGTCATTATTACATTCATAACCTTTTTTTCATAACCGTTTTTGAAGCAGAAACTGAGAAAGCTCTTGCAATTTATACGTTCATGAGTTCTTAATTGAAACCTCGTCCTTTTGTACTGATATCACTTCACGTCACAATCACCTCACTATATCATATTATTTTATGTTTTGGGGTCTTATTTTTTTTTTACAAACAGACACTCACACTCAAAACTCACACTTACATCGATGTCGTTCGTTGCTTCTAAGTATTAGCATGCCCGAATGTCGTCGAATATTTGGAAAGTTTTCATGTATTCGTCGGTGCTTTAGTTTGATTATTCTGTAATATTGCTTGACGGTTTTCAGCTCGCTGATCTGTTGATCAAACCGATTCAGCGCATACAAAAGTACCATCTCCTAATGAAAAAGATCCTGTCGTATACGGAACAGGCGAACTGCCCGGCACACGTGATCGCTTCACTCACTGACGCCATGAAGTGCTCTGCTATTATTCCCAAAAATGCCAACAATATGATGGACGTGGGCCGCCTGCAAGGTTTCACGGTAAGCCTCTTCCCCCCCCTATGAACTTGCGCAGGAGACATCTTCGCATAGATTTCTTTCAACTGTATAAAAGTCTAGTTTTAAGTTTTATTTTGTGATGCATTTGCGAATATTTCAGCGAGTGTCAGCCTTAGCTGTACGTACATAAGCAAAGGTTTTCTAATTATTGTTTTTTTTATTTGTTAAGTTGTTTATTGTATATTCGGAAACCGGATTCAAAACGCACAGGATCGACAAAAATGAGAAATAAGAGGAGAGAGGAGGGAGAGGCTTGGGAAGCAGGTTATGCTTAACAGCAAGTTAAAAAATATTTCTTTGTCAGGACAAAAATATGTTTTCAACGTTAATAGGAGTTTGCTTTTGCGGTGATTCAAGTTAAATGAAGCGATTGTTAACACAAAGCATTTGCGAAAATAACCGCACAAATATCAATTTGAACCAACAACATTCGATTGTCCGTCCCCACATCAGCCGACCACTGTTGACTGTGCGGTGTGCACTTCAAATATTAACGGAGTCGGTATAATTAACATGAAATGCTTTCATCTGTAATTAAATATTTCCAGCTTGTTCAAATTATAGATGAAAATACTTAAATCGATCGCTTAAAATTGATTTTAAACGAGATTTTGGCCACAATGTGATATTTATATGATAATGTAAGATCTAAGAAACTGTTAATAACAGAATCCATTATGTCTTGATGATTATCTTCACTTCAATCCACTCTATTGATGGTAATATTCCCTCTGATAAGTACGATACAATAATAACGGATACTGAACAAGTGTGAACACAGGGTTACTGTGCTTTACAATAGCTATTAAAAATTGACATCAAAAAAAATCCTAAGCAAGTCTAAGCGATTTTCAAAATAAAGAAGTACATACCCTTAGCTATTAAACAGTGCATTAATACGGCTTACCTTTTATATTAAAATTGAAGTTTTTTTAATGTTATTTGCTTTTGCTGAAAGCGAAATTTGTAATTATGTATACCTATGTACTTGTTATTTTCAAAAGTTAGCTCAAGCCACGATTTTTTTTTTTGTTTTCAGGGAAACATTCAGGCACAGGGAAAATTACTGATGCAAGGGACTTTGTCCGTGACGGATATTTCCAGCAATGCGAACGAGAGAGGTCGCGAGAAAGAGACGCACGTGTTTCTTTTTGAGCAGTGCGTTATATTCAGCGACCCTGTCGGCCGGCGGTCGCAGTTCGTCAGCCCCACTTACCACTACAGAGCTCATATTCAGGTCAGTGTTAGTCGTAAACCTCAAATCTGCACTGCCAATGAACAGAGGTGGTATCTCTTTCTTTTTCTCTGGGGAACTTGCAAGGGAACTCGCACTCTTATTTGATTATTTACCGAGTTTTCCATAATAATGAACGTCCCGTGGAAAGTAGAAGCAAACTTTCAGGTAGCACCTCTCTAAAGCGAGCCGCCCCTTTACAGATGAACAAAATGGAATTGGAGGAGAATAAAGGTGATGCATTCGTGATCCACTCGCTGGACCCTAACAAGCCGCGCATGTCGTTCGCGTGCCGAGCGGAAGGCCGTCGCCAGGAGTGGCTGGACGCGCTCAAGAACATTATAGAAAGCCAGCTGAACTTCGGCGTGGCGCTCGAGAACCCGGGCGCCTATCTGCGCGAGCTGCGCGACCCGCTGTAAGTACCGCGCGCGCCAACCCACCCCTGCTTCCTTTTACTTGTAATCTTTCAAAGTGAGATTACATTATTATTATGCGGCTTTAATGTTTTCGGGCGGAAATTCTGCAGTTTTCTAATAGGCGTTTTCGATTCCGAGCTATATGTGGGATATCCGCGAGTAGGTGCTCTTATACAATAATTTTAAAAACAGCGTTAGTGAGATAATTTTAAAATAAACGATACGCACAAATCGTTTTATTGTTTCAATTTAGTCTTGGGGTTGTTTGATATGATCGGCGAGTCGATCTGAGTCGCAGATGCGTCCCCGACGCGCTCTGGCGGCCGCATCTTGTGACGCTGCTGCGCTGCGCTGCTACCGAAACATAACGCTATTTACTAACCGAGCATGTTATGCCACTAACACAAAAAAATTCAGAAGTTAGCATGCATACAAAATGTATATTTTTATAGAAGCTTAATGATATAATTTTATTGATAGGTGGATAGAAATAATTTGTTTTGATAGGGGCATAAGTTAACTGTTATCCTTGCGAAACAAATTAAATTGTAACGATTCCGTTCGAGCATTTTGATAGTGATTTTACGTTCGGGGTGTTGTCTTTCAACGTAGATAACTCCCGAAGATTATTGTACTTAAGAGTTTACAGGCATAAAAAATTACATAATTGATGTGTGACTATGTACCTAGGTATTTATTTGTAATTATTATTATTTGTATTTATTATTTAGAGATGTAATTTAGATAGTTATATGTTCTGAATAATGTAGCTAGATCGATCGACAGCCGTGTTGATTAGTTAATGATGGTCCACAATAGGTAATCATGAAATCGGAATTGATAATTTAGATATACTTACATCATAATTTTAAAGTTTTGGGTATTTAGGACTATAACATTTTAATGAATGCTTTTTAGTAGGTAACTAAGTAAAGGGGGTTAATTATTCTGTCGCTAATGCCTGTCCGTTGCGCCGCCTGTTAAAACATACCTAAATCCACAGAAGACAGAATATTTCTCCCAAATTCAATACCCTTGTCTGAGTGATAATTATTTCAGATGTTTATTGGTTTAAATCGATGTAAACAATTTTTTTATGTAAATGCTTTATGGTTTTTGCATATAACACGAAACATATTACCTGGCTGTCGTAATTTATACCCTTATGGTCAAAGACAAGCACAAAAATAAATGATGCCTCGAAAGTTTTGTGTGAGGTGCGGCAGGCTCGCTCACGTGCGCTTCCATTGTGCATTAAGTATGTTAATCTCTCTTTGAAACATTCAAACTGACTAAACACATTTCATCTTGTTACACTTAATATGGAGAATGGAAACGTTTCCCTCTAGTCAAATGTGTAATAAAATATTTAAATTATATATCGTTGAATTGTAATCACTAATCATAAAAGTAGACGCCCAATTGATGTATCTTGGTATTTACTATTTCAAATGTAAAAAAATAAAGGATGTAGATAAATTTTAATCTTTACACTTAGGTAAGAACCGACCGGCACGGTGGAGATATTCATTATCCAAAGTTCCTGGAAAAAAATAAAACATTCGTTAGAACTCTGTTAGCACCAAGAGACAAACGTCTACTTTGCTTAAATTATCTTTGTATTCACTCTATAACTCAGGGAACGCTATCATAGGGGAATGTAATGCTTAAGATGCACTTTGTAAGCCCCATTAACTTCCATCGCTTCATGTGGTAGAATGCTGTGGATGTCGTTTTATCCGTCATTATCACTACCAACAAGACAGCCTCTCATACCTTTAGAATATAGGCTCGACCATATTTATACTAGAGTAAGTAGGAATTGAAGACTGGCAACATTGGAATTATATTTATTTTATCAAAGCGATTCAAAAAGTTACTGCATGCCACACTTTTATCATACTTAACTATGTATGTAATCCAAAATACTTAATTTAGCTATCAATGTAAACAATTTCATATCCAATTTTAAATATTCAAATATACATTTTAATCATATTAATATAACATATCTTAATCGAAATATTTAGCATCTCGTCGTAGTTTCTTGATAATCAATAGTGTATCTTGAATGCATAAATGTGTAGTACGTAATATGAATAAAGCTCATTATGTGCAATAAAATAGTATTATGTTATATTTATGGGTATCAAACAACGATTTATGGACATTACAATTTATTTATATGTAGCCGCTACCACTTGTTACACAATGCTAAATGGATAATAATAATAAATTTTACTCAACACAATGAAAACTGTTATTTAAAAATAGGGCATATTAACTTTGCTTTCGGTGTTAATAGTTGTAAGCAGATCACTTTAGTAACAACTAATACTCCATTCGCACTAGCTAGTGGTAGGCTTGTGGGCTCATTCAATACAACAATGCTTTATTATCATTTCACGCAATTGACTGTAACCAGCTCAATTCTGTTTTATGTATGAATAACATGTAGGCCACCCTGTGGTGTGTGATTGTAATAATACGTAACTGCATACCCCATCGTATGATACAGGTACTCAGTCCGCTCTTGGTGAATCTTGAGCATGTCTACACTTTCTGCAAATGTTTTGTCATTCAACTACTATATCGTGTAACATTCATAATAATCTAGTTTTTAATAAATATAATAATAGCTACATCTCCATACTTCCTCTGTTTCTCATCTACTAAGCTATTTCTAGAAATTAAATACCTAACATCTACACTGTATCTACTTCTGAACTTCCATTTCGACCAAAATTAAATACATTGCGCTGTCAATAGTTTTGTATCCTTCGTATGTATATATTTGACAGCTAAATTAATTTATGTACATATCTATTTATTGTAAAATAGTACCTAATTAAAAATAAATGTGTACTAAAACGCTTGTGGTTTTCTGCTTTTAGTCCCGCATGCTTTTTATGTTTTTTTTTTTTTTTTTCGTTTTTTTGTAAATAAGGGCCCAGCTTCAGCTATATTCAAGTTTCGAAACATACTGAGTTCCTAGATATTATACTTAACCTTATACATATATTTCTCAAAGGCGCTTCCAAGTTGGTATTCAAGTCAGGTTCCCCCACTTATTCTCCTAATTTCCTGCAGCCATTGGTATTCGTATGTTCAATACAATTTAAAATATTGTTAAAAAAAAAGGCAAGTAGTAGTGAATTGGGCTTTGCAATGATGCTAAAGAAAGCTGTTTACTTTTATTTTCTATTTTAATCAAAAATCGGTACAATCGATTTTTCTTTGTTTTCCCCCCCAATACGGGGGATCGGACAGGGTTTTCAGAACACAGCAAAAACTTTAACTTTTCCCGTTTCTACCGAGTAAATTACTATTATTTATTAAGATGCACAGCCAGGATACGAACGCTTGCAAACCGATGCTTAACAGGATATCTCAGTGTGTTTCGACAGTCGCTACTAGACACAGCAAAATGCTATTCATAGATGTCACAACGTTATTATCTTGTAAAAGTTTGTTAAACTTACGTAACTAAATTGAAAGAGCTGAACTAAATAAAACAATAAACAACAGCAGGAAAGTTTAATATGACACTATAAAGTCACAGAATTTTCTTTTACAAAAGGCTGTTTAACTCGAAAGCAGGTCGGTAAGTAAGCGGAGTTGGTACCTACATTACGCGACGCGAACCGACCAACTGTTTAAGTTCCGTTATTATTCAAATAAACGAGACCAAAAATGTTAACTAGTTAAATGTTGTCAAAGCCTAAAAATTCTGTCACTACAGCTGGAGAGCCCGTTTTATTTTGTTTTGTTTTTGTTTTAATTGTCCTATCCCGTCCCTTCAAGGCAACGTAAGACCTCCCCGCCGGGCACGGGCGCGCCAGAGCTGCGCTCGCGCTCACAGCGCCCGCACTCCAAGGCCAACACCATCAACTTGCCCACTGATATCCGCTATGAAGAACGGAACAAAGTCGGGGGAAGTGCGGCCGTAAGCCCTACTTCACCGCCGCACGCCAATGTAAGTATTTTACCCTATTGCGCCAGTAGCACGGTGGTAGTTCTCACGAAAACACGAAATTCCTGTCCTTTCGATTTATACAAAAATCTAATAAACATAAAAATAGGGCAACTTTTTTCCTAGCAAAGAACGTCACTGTGTCTAATACCTAGATTTGTTATAATTTATGAATTAATAAGTCAGGAAGCGCAAAATCAGGCCGGAGCAAACAGACTTCATAAAGGAGATTTTAATGCCAAAGTTGGCCACTGACTCATTCGAACTTACTTAATGCCAAAGTGCGCTTAGCTATTATAGGAAAATTTGGCTCGGAAAAAGAAATGAACGGGGAGATAGTATTAGTTTTAAAATTTGATGAGTGAGGGAATGACTTACTAGTTCAACTCAGTTTATTTGTTAACGTTGCTTAGGAAAACTTAAAATTTACTGCTGTTTTCTCGTTCAAGGCCATATAAGGCAAGAAAAAAGGAAATTGCCTGCAGAAGCTAAATTAAGAATAGTAAGTACGTTCGTATGAGTCAGTGGACAACTCTGGTGACGGAGTTTTTAGGCCGCCTTAAGGCCTCCGTCCTCCGTTCAAAAAAGAGAAAGATCAGGTAATGTGGGAAAAGGGCAGGGAGATATAGAATTTATTTCAACATACTTAAAAAATGGATGGAGGAAGGAGATGGGATGGAAGGAGATGATGATGAGAGAAAGATCAGGTAACTACATGGGTTGATGGTGTCATGTCTCCAGGGTAGGACCTACTACAATAAAACCTATTATTAAAAATAATATTGAGCGGGATGGCATGGTAGTAGTTGTTCAGAGAAGGAGCGGCCTCCTTACTTGAACAGATACCATGAAAACGTAGACTAATTTATCTATCTAATTAACATAGTTGCACTACTGGGTATAGGCTATAGAGAGTAATCCTATGTGGACCTGTGCAGTCTTCTCCCACGTTTTCCCGGCAATAATAGTAGGACCTTCGAGTGGTTAGTCTGCGTCTTGGTTATTGACCTTTTGTCGTCCTAAATTCCGTCTATCTTTGCTCTGCTTACCCCCACTTGGGACTTGCAATGCGATTCTGTTTGGCGTTCTATTTCTATGCTGACTATGCGATCAAAGAGGAAGATGCCAGCAGGGTGCGTTCCGTGGTCCTCTGTTCTACTCATGTGCTGTAGGTAGTCCTTTGTGAGCGGCCATGCCTCGAATCCACATGTTAATACTCGCAATACGCACTAGTTTTAATACGGATTTAAAGAAATGAGGGGATTGAGAATGGAGGCGTGGCAACATCCAGCCTAAGCCAGCTGGTCGGTCAAAATTGGGCACTAGTTGCACTTCATGGGTGGTCTTATGCATTTACCAATTTACTCAAAGTGAATAAATTCAATGTTTGCAATACATTGCTGTGTGTACCTTGAGACGTCACAATCACAATCCAAGCAAATGGCGCAATAGTCAACGATGCTCTCAACCACGGATTTAAAGAAGCGAGACATCTACAATAAGTAGGTAATATGAATCGATATTCTTGGATACTAAATTGTGATTGGGTTATGAACTTATGAGATTAAAATAAGGGTTCTGGGATAGTTTTCGAACCAGTTACTTGTAGCTTGATACTTATTGAGTTAAGCCGCGGACAGACAGACACACAGACGGGTAGACGAAGTGGCGAAACTGTAAGCGTTCCTTGTTTGCTACAGGACCCTAAAAAAATATGTGGTTAATCAAGTGACTTAAACTTAACAGTTTAACAATGTGTCAAGTTTTTAATTCAACAAAATGTGTTCTGTTTTTGGTAACCCTTACAATTGTGTCAATTAATTGATGATACTGAAAAAAATAAGTTGGATTGATTTACACTGCGTGAAATATGCGAAGGCTCGTCCGGGAGGCGTGTCCTGTCGGCCGCAATTTATGGCACGCCCTTTCTATCAGATTGCACATGGGATTTCTCTCTCTACACCGGCGAGTGCGAGCGGGATCGCGACTGGAGACCATACCTTAAGTTCGGAAGGGTTATAACTGCATACTGAAACATGCATTCAAAGAGCATCAACTTTAGCATACGCTCCTCTGTTTTAAATTACCTCTCGTAACCGGCTACGGAATACTTTGTAGCAATAATTATCTACTCGTTTAGTGATTGTGAATCAACCCTATAATCTACCTCGTTTAGTGATTGTAAACAAAAATTAGACGTGCTGTTGCAAGTTACTAAAGCGCGAGCGATCGGGCCGAAAGGCGGCTGGTTACACTATGTTGCAATTAGTTAACAATTTATTTACTTATTATTTATTTTTTATTAATTTATTTAGTCTATGTTTTGTAGTTTTCGTGCAGTGTCTGATCATTATATATGATCATGTGCAACACGCTTGTGAATCTCTCTTCTGTAAGTTAGTTTATTCATCAGGCATGTTGAATATGATTTTATATTTTTGCACTATTGGTATTGTTCTAGGTATTGTAATCCGGTACAGTAGGCCGCTTCACAGAAGAAACGCCAAGTAGGAAATTATAAAATGAGCGTTTCGGCGTCACTGACTGTTTCGAACAGGCAATAGATACTTAGGTACATAAGATATTTAGGTAATCGGACATGAATAATTTAGTTTTCGCAATCTATATAAACTCGAGTGGAATTTGGGGTGAGCTTGCTTGAGACCGCACCGGATGTAATCAGAGTGTGTGGTGCACCAGGGGCTGTCGAAGCGCGCCTGGGGACTCAAGCTGCGGCGCTGCGGCGGCGGTGGCGCGCAAGCCGGCGGCGAGGGCTCGCCCGCCGCGCCCGCGCTGGCCTCGCCCGCCGGCGACGTTTGCGTGCCCGCCGGTGGCACCGCTACGCTCTCCTGCCGCGCCATCGCCCCGCGCGCCTCCGCCTCCTGGCGCAAGACGGCACCGGAGACGCGCGCGCTGCGCCACGGCGGCCGGTTCGCAATCGCGTGGACCGCGGACGGACTCGCCACGCTCACCATCCACGGCGTGCGCGCTTCCGACGCGGGCGTCTACTGCTGCCTCGTGTCGAACGAGCTTGGCGGCGTGCAGTCCTCCGCGCGGCTGCTGGTCGGCGCGGGCTCGGCGCCGGGCACGCCCGCGGTGCGCGCGCAGCCCGCTGGTGGGCTCGCCGCGCACTGGGAGGAGCCGGCGCCCGTGCACCTGGAGCACTGCCGCGTCGGCGAGGCGGAGTGGCGGCGCGCGACCGAGACGCCGCTTGCGACCGGCTTGCTCGCGCTCGAGGACCTGCCGGCGGGGCAGTACTGCTTCCGGCTGGTGTGCGCCGCATCCGGTGCGGCCGGCGCTGCCTCGCCTCCGGCTGCGTGTGGCGCGGGGGGCTGGCAGCGCGACCAGTTCGCGCGCCGCTACGCCGCCGAGGAGGAGCTCGGCCGCGGCCGCACGGCGCGCGTGCTCGCCGCGAGGGACACCGGCACCGGACAGCGCGTCGCACTCAAACAGGTCCGGAGCTTGTTCTCATTCACTCTCTGGTATCGTTGTAGATGTTATGATGGTTGTGTAACCGACGCTGTGCTGTACGTCGGCAGGTGTGGGTGGGTCGCGGCGCGGACGCGGTGCGCGAGTACCGCATGCTGTCGCGCACGGCGCACAACGGCGTGGTGCGCGCGCTGGCGCTGTTCGCGGAGGTGCCGCGCGCGGGCGCACACACGCTGGTGCTGGAGCTGGTGGCGGGCCCGCCGCTGCTGGAGTGGGCGGCCGGCGAGCCCGCGCTCTACACGCAGCGGACGGTCGCCGCGCACGCGACGCAGCTGCTCTCCGCGCTCGACTGGCTGCACGCCAACAACATCGCACATCTCGATGTCAGGGTGCGTCATCCGCTCTATGCATCTTTTCACAGATTGATTTTAAATTTTCTTCAGTATAGATAGTTATAGAAGAGATCCAAGAGTATAAGTACTTAATCATATTTAAATAAATATGGCGAAAGTTGAAGAGAGACCCTAAATATGAATCGTTTCCGTTTCCAGCCGGAGAACATTCTAGTGGATCTGAGCGGCCCGTCGCCGCAGCTGAAGCTAATCGACCTGGGTTCGGCGGTGGAGACGGAGACCGAGGGGAGTGTGAGCGCGCGCGAGGTGCTGCCGCCGGCGCCCGCTCAACTGGAGTTCGCGCCGCCGGAGTGCGTGCTCGGCCGGCCGCCTGCGCCCGCTTGGGACGCCTGGGCCGCCGGCGTCTTCCTATATGTCTTTTTGACAGGCGTAAGTACTCAAACCGGACGTGTATCCCGCACCACTTACACACAATGATGTCTCTACTTAATTAACCCTTAAACCCTACCCATCCCTGGAGAAACACTATTACTTCCAGGAGAACCCCAATATGTTTTGGCTATTATTTTAGCAATTAAACATCATTTATGAGCATCTCTTTTTAATTGAGGTCAGTAGCTAATAAGCCTTATTTAAACACAAAAAATCATAGTTGATCCTTGTTTGTGACAATATATCCTAAAAATGATGCCTGCACAGGAGTTTTCAGCACATGCCACACATAATCTTGATTTTTCGGACTTTGGTCCTTCGATAGACACATATTTTGTGAGATAGGTCGGCAAAGTTAGTAATTTTTTTTTATTTGAGGTGTAAAAAATAAGTTTTTTTCAGAAAATAACTTTTTTCCTGGTCTTGGTAGCCATTTTTAGAAAGACGCTTATATGATAATAAAACCAGAAAACTGGCCATTGGCCATGTTTTAATTGGTCGGTTCAAAACAACTGCAAGAACAACAATATTGAATAATGATTGTAAAAACATTGTATATTCATTTGAAAAATTAACCATGGTAATCTTTGTGCATCAATTTTGCACGTCAATGACTGATTAATTTACGACCGTAGTTCTATGACATTACTTGAAGTGGCAATAAAGCACCTTTCTTTATTGCAAAAATATTTACAAAAAAATCCAATTTCAAGGCAGGCTTTCTGGGTAGGGTTTAAGGGTTAAAATATTCTAATAAAAATAATTAATTCCTATTTCACTTTAATCTAACTTAACTACTCATGTAAACTACAATTTTACATCCGCCAGATTCTTTCAGGACTATTAACTAAAAAGTACTTACTATTGTTCTCTAAAAAAAAACAGTTAAAGGCGTACCTACCTGTTTATTTTCAGTAAATTTGTTATTAAGATGTTTGTTTTCCAATAAAATATTTATGTGCGTGATATTATGTTTCGCAGCTATCACCGTTCTTGGACGAGTGCGTGGAGGAGACGACGGCGAATATAATAAAGTGCGACTACTGCTTCCCGCCGGAGCACTGGGCCGGCATTGACGAAGGCGCGCGGACCCTCATCCGTACGCTGCTGGAGCCGGCGCCCGAGCGCCGCGCCACGCCGCGTCGCGCGCTCGACGAGCCCTGGCTACACGAGGTACCGAACACACACAGTGACACATCTACACACACGTATCCACTCACACCCACACACCATACACGCACACTATTTCATTATTACTAAAATGAATGTTAGTAGTATGTATATCATCATGTACTAATGCTACTGCTGCATCTGGGCATGGACTAAAATCTAATCTCTCTGTCTCTCTGGCAATGGCCAACTACTCGTTATTAAAGTAATTATGTAATTTAAGTTATTGAAACGTAGGCAACGTCTACGTAAAGCCTAAATTAACGTTCTGAACGCGCTAAGACGCAGCAGCAGCTGTAAGCATAGATCAACGTCTGTCAGGTCTGCTAGTTTACAGTGATGCCTTTGTCAATATGTTCGTGTTATCTGTAATTATTAATTGCAGGCCCCACCTAGTCAGTTATCCGCCACACAACTGAAAACTTTCCTGGACCGGCGGCGGCCGGCGGGCCACGGCAACGCGCTGCACTCGCTGCGCTCGCCCTCCGAGCCCTGACGAGCCACGACGCCGCGTGACGTCACGACACGCGATAACACGCTGTCCGACGCGACGTGACGACATGCGGTCGGCTACCACTCCATTCATTCTAAGGACAGAATCAGACTGTCCATGTCACTTGGTGTACGTTAATTGTCATTTAAATGTAATCGACGTTTTATTCTGTATTCATACATACATATATTATAGTGCATATGGAATTATGAAAATATTAATAACTGTCTGATTAGCCTTTAGACAGTTGTCGGACCGCGAGCGTTGAGAGTTCAAACGAATATAGTTCTATCGCTGCGCTATGACTTTTTCATCGCTCCAGCTCTCAATGGCCATGTATATTTGTAAAACACCGGTAACCTCTCAGGACTACAGACTTATGATGATAGTATTACTATCATCATAAGGAACAACTTTTGTTCTATGACTTTTAAAAATTCATCATTATTTTTTTTTTCATCAGATGGTCATATAAAAATAAAAGTATTTTAACTGAACGCTCTAAATGTTACGATGTCTATGCCAAACAAAAGAAAGCGATAGTACAAAGCGAAGAGGGCGGGGTTAGAGCGGCGGGGGCCGAAATGTGTTCGATAGGACAATGTTTTAGATATGAAAACTAAATCTTGAATGTTTGTTTTTGGTAATATATTATGCTTTGTAAAAAGTCATAAAACAAAAGTTGTTATATATGATGATAGTAATACAGTCGTAAGGGGTTACCGGTGTTTTAAAAATAACCCTGTATACATAGCCAGAAAACATTAACTTGTCTTGATCAAAGTGTATTCAGATTGGCAACTTAATGCTGGATAGGTAGGTATAGGTACCTAGAACAAGAGATGTTTCATTGTTTTTAGTCTGCCAATCGATTACCTACTTTAAAGTCAACATTTAGTTGTTCCAAATAAATATTTTGAATTTTAAGTTGTAGGGCTATTCCCTACAACTTAAAATTCATTACCTACCTAAAACATTCTTGTCACCTTGTGCATGATATAATAATGAAAATAAAATTTAAAACTACAAGAGGTAATGTTTTAACTACTTGTGTATTTTTATAATTTGGTACAGAAAAATATACTTTGATCTTATACCTGTATTGCACATTCGTACAATTGTGGTAAGTGTATATGATTTAGGCTGTAGATATAATTTTTCTATAGTCGATGTACCCCACCTATGAGTTTGATTTAGTTATTTCAAAATATGTATTACAATAAGTTTGATGATGTCGATTCTATGCAAACGGCAAATAACTATTTCTCGGCCTGGCTTTCGTGACTTTACTATTTTTTTATCGTAAAAGACAACGAGCAACTTAGTAGAACCTGTCACTTTCAGGTAAGTAATGAATTAACTATCAATTTTGAAATAACGGTGGTACTTACCTTCTACGGCAAAGTGATGATCTCAAAATGGCACAGATCATACTAAAATATAAAACATAGGTATAGCTGTACTTGTTCTTAAAATACAACATTCTCATAGAGGGAAGGCGCGCTGCACAGAAGCGACATCATCGGATCGGCTCATTATGTTTTCAACTTAATGCCAAATTGTTCCGCTTCACATGAGGCCGTCTGCAAGCCCTCTCACAGAGTGATCACATTTCACGCCAAATTCTTATAATTTTACTCACATAGTTAAATCAGTTAAGTGACTTACTATTTTAATTCCTAATGAAGCCACTCTTATGGCAAAGGACTGTGATTTATTCTAATTATTATGTAATATTTCATGCTTATTCTTAATTTGTATGTATTTGTTAAAAACACACTGTATATTAGTTGTAAGTTTTAGTGCATAATTTTATCCTAATTTGTGACCAAAAGCAAAATTGTTATTTGTAAGTTTATTATCATCGGTATATATAGGTATTACAAGTAGAGTGTTCGTTTGGATGCATTGATAAACAGAAGCGCGCTCCGTGCCTCGAGAGACGCGAGAGAGGAGCTCTTGTGAAGCGCTGGCTGGCTGTAGCCACATCGACGCCGGCGCCGCGCCTGTTAGCCCTAAGCAGTATCTAAAATTATGATAATTTTAGCCTTTGATAGTATTATGTTTACACTGTTATTATAAAAATATTTTTACTTTTATTTCCGATACCCTCTCCAGTGGATACACTTGCTGGAGCTGGGATTATAAAATAAACTGCCTGGAAGACCCAAATGTGCGTTATCCATTCTATTATGATTTTTTATTTTACAGCTCTTAAATTATTGTATCTTGTAAGTACTATTTTTATATTAGGAAATGTTTTACTCATTCCTCAATTCAGCAGAGAGCATTTTGATATTAATTACCTATATATGCTGCCTTATTATGCTGCTAGTCAAGATGCTCTTTAACTGATACGTATCTTTTTAATATTTGATTATAAGTTCAGATTTCATCTCACGCCGCTGCGCTGTTGTTAAGCTCATTATAGATCAGGAGCGACCTGTATCAGTGAGCTTTCAGTTTCTGTCCGAACAACATGACATGTATTAGTATAGTAACTACCGATGTATCTTATAGTCATTACATACATTTATGATAAATACTTTGTTTTATTTCGATTTAACACTACTTCATTTACTCATGTTCAATGATAGGAATCAATCTGCTCTTGGTACTCTTAGACCTTCTATTCTTAGGACAAGTTTTATAGCGATGCATATGGGCCGCACCGCGTAATTGCGCTAAAAAATAGGCAATTTTCCCACAAATAATGATGACAATGAAGCTCTAAAATTTCAAATTGTTCATGAACTTCTTTCGCTGACTGTACCATCAATGGTACTTATGATACTACTGATCTGATACTAGTGACTAATTTAGGATCTGTAGCGCCTGGTGTCTATAGTGCCATTGATTTATACCACCTTCATCATCATCATCCACAACCCGACTTCACCCACTGCTGCGTATAGGCCTCCCTAAGTTTGTGCCATCCACCAAGATCCTGCGCTAATCGGACCCATTGACGGCCCGCGACGTGTATGTACAATATCGTCTACCCATCTAGCCGCCGGTCGTCCTACGTTTCTGTACCCAGATCTGGGCCACCATTCAGTCAATACTATCCTTAGCACCATTAAAAGAGATACTAGTTTATACCGAGCATTAAGGGTGGTCGCACAGTCTAGCAGAGTTGAACGCGCCGAACTGTAAATTCAATAGAGAAAATGCTGCTGACGCAAGCCTTCAGAAGCAAGCCGCATTTTCTGACGTCATAACCATAATTTGTAAAGAAAAATGACTACCGGCGCAGGCGAGGACAGTGTGCGATCAGGTTGACTTTTTTATTTTGTGGGTTTTTTTTTTGTAGTCACGAAACTATTAGGTAATAAGAAAAATACCTATTCCAAAAGCGATATTGCGGCCTATAGCTATTCTGTGCTCTAAATGCAGCATGCCCCGCTATTTTTTTATTTTACTTAAAAGCTCTATTATATCTAAACGGGTGAATAAAAATGCATAAAATTATGAAATACTAGCTTCTGCGCGCGGCTTCGCCCGCGTGGTATCAACATTTTGAATAACCTTTATGCTATTCCAGGTCACTATCTACGCCTGTTCCAAGTTTCATCCAAATCGGTTCACTGGTTTAGGCGTGCGATTTGGGGGGGGGGGGGTCATGCCTGTGACCCCCCCCCCCGGACCGCGCCTGGGCGAGGATCGAACCCGCAGCCTGCGTCTGAAGCGGGCTTTTACCCACTGCGCCACTATAATAATACCTACTATAGTAGGTATACCGACATAGGTACATTAGGTA
This sequence comes from Epirrhoe alternata, assembly GCA_963565295.1. Classification (NCBI taxonomy): domain Eukaryota; kingdom Metazoa; phylum Arthropoda; class Insecta; order Lepidoptera; family Geometridae; genus Epirrhoe; species Epirrhoe alternata. The sequence continues at coordinate 11,326,028 of OY751375.1, forward strand.
CAGGTCTATGCTAGGTCGTGGGTTCCAGCTCCGAGTGTCGGTTTCGGCAGATATGTCAATAATAGTAGGTATGCTGTAATGATGTGAACTAGTGGTTAAGATTTAATACTTACCTATAGCGTCCTACATAGGTAGTATTGTAATTTTTCCATAGGGTCAATCAAAATATGGAAAAAAGAAAAACAGCGCATTTTTTTTGCTCAACAACATCAAATTATTATTGATTGAAATGGATTAATTTATCTAGGTACTTATGTAGTATATAATTAAACGTAGTGTTAAATCTATTACATTACCTATTTTACTACATGATTTCAATTTAAAGTCAAGTTTACATTTTAGTCTACGGTTTGCAAATACATAGAAATGTTTGATTTCACGAAGTCTTTAAGCTTTCAACCATATTATACGAATTAAAAAACAGATTAATTTATGTAAGGCATCATGAGGCGCCATTATGGACAGGCTTGCTGTATAGCATATGCGAGAAAATCATAAATGAACCCCCGGGCCTATACCTTTTTACGAAAATTAAATCTAACTTTGTGCTGGTGGGTTAAGAATTTGAGTTGCACTTGACAAAATCTGTTAATGTGTAATAACTACTTAAGTAGTAACTAAGATCTCTACAACTATTTTACGTTACATCGGAACTAGTTAGGTTAGGCATTGGTTATAAATAAATTGAACAAAGATTAGGTATTTAGCTTACTTACTATCAATAGGAAAAATTATTTTATTGTAAAACTGAGTGCCTTTAATGTAAAAATTATTTGACTTCGTGAAATTGAACAGTCTCAAATGTTGTGTGAACCTACTTATTGAAGTGAAATTACATGGGAAGTTTGCAAAAGATTCAATAAACTACTCACCTCATGAGACAAAATAGGTGTTTGACAACATCCAACGGGTAGCTAATACCTAAGTTGAGTTATATTTGCAATATTTGTAACGTGCTAATTTACAGATACCTACTTACATGGAATATTTTGAAAGCACACCAATTAAATACTTGCTGTCGCACTACAGAAAATAGTTTAAAACTGTTTTAACACGTGTTTAGCTAAACACGTGGTTAGCAACTGTTTAAGGTTAGTTTTTTGTCAGTGTCAACATGATTTTGTTGCAACAGAATCTGTTGAATGAAACAAATGTCAAAAAAATCTTAACACAAAAATGCGATTTACGAGTAGGTATTTAGAGATAGACACGGCTTAGGTTGCTAAGCACGTGTTTAGCGTTTAACTTTTTTGTAGTGCGACCGTTGATGTTTCATAATAAGTACTTATAGCGTTTTAATTGAAGACATCGTTGTAACGAAAATACCATAGGTATTATAATATAATTATAATAAGTAACTTAATTTAATAATAAAGAATTCGAAGCGAGTCGTTGTAAAACAATTATTTTACAAATCAATAAGCATAAAGTCAGTAATACGTAAGATCTTACAGCCAACATTACATACATTAATAGGTAGGTACCTAAGTTATTTGAATATAAACTTCTTAATTTTGTATATAGACTAACACAATTGAAAACATACCTTTGTTATATTTCTGCTTGAGTTACCCTATGCCACTCTACGGGATTTAAGGATAGGTATACATTGCTAGATCTGGCAGAGTTATATAATATTCTAGTACATACGTAAGATTCATGATTAAGAGATGTGCACATGAGCTACAAATTGGAAATTTTACATCTAATTACCTACCACTATAATATCAGGATTTGGCACCATTTCGATACACTTTGACATTATTGACCTACAATACCCGCGGTTCACCACTTTACACAAATGTACACAGCTGTGAATACTACCATGCATCCTCATATAATATCTGTTTCATACACTTTATTAATCGAAATCTCGGTGTCCTTCACAGGCTGGTCACAGTCACTTCGAATCGCAGACGAACTGTAAGATTCATTGTTTATGCTTATCTGGTTCATGCTGCCCGTCACCGCAAGGTTGAGGTTCATCTTAGTCAAGAGGTTCGACTCGCTGCCGGTCTTTTTGAGGTCGGGGTGCGCGGCAGGCGGCAGCGCGGATCCGCTACGCTGGATCATCTGCAGGCGCGCGTACTGCTCCTGCAGCGCGCGCTGCTTGCGCAGCAACTCCTGGTGTCGGAGCTCCAGCTGCGCCTGGCGGCCGTCACCGTTGCCGTCAGCGTCCGCGTCCCCGTCCGGCGAGCCGGGTGACGGCGGCGACGCGAGTGGGGAGCGTGAGGTGGTGCGTGGCGGCGGCGGCGGCGGTGCGCGGCGCGCCCGCAGCGCCAGCAGCTCGGGGTGCCGCTCGGGCACGGGTGGCTTGGCGGGGTGCTGGCCGCGCGCGCGCACTGGCGGCGAAGCGTCCGTGTCACTCCCGCTGGGGTATGAGGCGAGCCGCCGCAGCGGGCCGTCCCCGCGCGCGCCCGCCGCCGCCGCCGGCACCGTCGGCTTGGCGAACGTCTGCAGCTCGTCTAGTAGCGCATCGAGTGCGTTCTCGGGACGCACGTCGGCTCCTCGAGCCGCTCGCCCGCCGCACCCGCCCTGTGCACCATTCCACCAACTCTAGCTCTCTCCGTACATCGCCTAGTACAGTAAAAGCACGATTGCAAAAGCGAACGTTTGCTAAGATGAGGCAATTGATGTAATAATAAAATTGGTTTAAATACCTACTCGTATTATTAATTTCAAGACTTGTTATAAAGCGTAGTTTTGCAATCGTGGTTTTAAACTTAGGTTTGCACGACATCATAAGTTTAACATTAAACAATCATTCATCCATGAAAACATTTAGAATTCACATTTAATTAAAATACTCATACACCACATAAATAAATAAATAACAAAAGGCGAATGCCTGTGTCGCAGTCTTCAAATAAAGTTTAAATTTGATGTGCAACCATAAAGTTTAATATCCTAGAAACTTCGACTGAAGTTCATTAGACTATGATGAGATGAGATTGTGTCGACAGCGGGTAATTATAGGCTAGATTGCGTATCAACTAAGTACGAGTACAACTGCTAACGTAAAGTAGATAGGCTCGTTTAAACTTTATTTGAAGACGACTAATGAATATTTCAGCAGCCTATCAAGGAGATATAAACCAAAATGGTGGTAATTTAATAACAAAACGTAAATGGTGAATATAAAATTATTAAAAAATATATAAGAAGGTCAGAAAAAAGGTAAATATTGATGTGTCGTGAAGATACTTATGAAAAATATTAAATATTTTTGCGATCGTGAAACAATACATAAGAAGTTATTGAAGAATTTTAATTCCACTCTTAACAATTGTGATGATTTTGCCATTAGTCAAAAAATTACAATGTGAGCCAAATAATTTTAAACCAACTGTCTAATAATGAAAAGGAAGCTATCTTCAATTACCTACCCAAAGTATAAAAAGCTAAAGTGAATTAGGTACTACGATTGAAACTAACAATTATGTTATTGATGTGCCAACTGGAATACCTACTCGACTTGCACAAAACGTGTAAGTAAGCAAAATTACAAACAGATATATAATAGTTTACCTGTGCTCCGGACGTGCGGGTCAGTTTTGATCTAAGCAAGTATTACTGGCCAATCGGTAGGGTTATGTGGGGTGGGACACCGACTATACCCCAGAGTTAAACTACCAGTATGTCTCATACTCTGACACTTTGTGACTAGTGTTCTAAGAGACGCGATAGAAGAAAGTGGACTATAATGCTGCGGTGGCAGTTATAGGAGTGAAGACATAAGGAAAATTAATAAACTAGTAACAGGTGTTAGGAAAATTAAGGGTTAAGGCATTTCATTGGTATCCGAAGGTACTGGACTGTGTGCTGCTCCTGATATCAATGTGCTGCAACAGAACAGAAAACAGCCAGATGCACAAACTATTTAACAAAGCCATTGTCAATAATAAACATGCTTGATAAACAAATATTGGTGTTTATACATTTGCAATCATCTGTTTCCATAAAGTTATCTGCAATTCTACAAACAAATCTAGAAATGATTTAAGGTTCTATGTGTGATAATTGAAATGTTTGTCATGTATCTACGTGTATGTTATCTACCTACTTTAGAAGCAAATGTAAAAACGTACCAAAGATAAACTTGCCAACCGGTAGGTACATCTTCACTATTCCTCATTTCATTCCTCGTAAAAAATAGGTAAAATTAGAGTTGAACTAGAATCGTAACAAATGGTAGGAATATCTCTTATTTCATTGTTAAATGTATGTTTCATTTTAAAAAGGATCTATTGCCAATTTACGACTGGGGTGAGGCCGTGAAGTATCGCACCAATCAGCAAGTAAAAGGGCGTTTTTTGTCTTACGAGAATGCTGATTTCATTTTCATCAAATCTGCACACGCACGCGAACGCGGTAAGTCAAAACACGCCCTAAAGAAAGACGAAGTTCGTGCGATAGACAGCGCGACTCTAGGAAGTTAACCTCAAGTTTGAACTTCGAGAAATGCGAACGCTTATTAGAAAAAAATCAACGCCAATGAATAGAAAAAATAATCGCGCCTTCTTGTCGCTTAGCTCAAGTTACGAAAAGGGAGCTTGTTTACCAATACCCCAGATAATATAATACTCCGACAGTTATTATTGTATAGGTACCTACAAAAATATTTATCGTGTGAAAAATAATATAGGTAGATACAATAACATTATCCGCAGGTTACACGTATAAGTCTTCTGTGGTATTGGTAAACAATATGAGTAGGTTCGCGTTTATACGATTTTACTGGATTTTACGCACAATGTCTAGAATATAAGATTTATATAAGACTAGCTGCGCCCCGCGGTTTCACCCGCGTAAGTCCCGTTCCCGCGGGAATATCGGGATAAAAAGTAGCCTATGTGTTAATCCAGGGTATCACCTATCTACATACCAAATTTCAACCAAATCGGTCCAGCCGTTTTTGCGTGAAAGAGTAACAAACATCCATACATCCATACATCCATACTTACAAACTTTCGCCTTTATAATATTTATAGGATAGTATATAAGATTGAATCAAACACTGGAACCTAGATACTTTAATACCTAAACGTGTTCGTAATAACCAATTTCATGAAACACGGACCTTAGTGTTAGCACATATTAATAAAATAGTGTAATTTACGTAGTTAAATAAAAAGATATGAATACACACAGTATCGTAGGTGCTAGGTATGTTATTCCTATGGAAGATTAATACATGGAACTGTTAAAAAACGACATTTAAGTTTAAATATGTTATTGGAATAAAAATACATTGAACAGGAATCCAAAAATATCTAATATTGTGGGTGGTTAATATGAACTTCTTATTTCCAGACACTAAGGCGTAGGCGCCTTAAAGCTTACTTGGCGCCTCGGAAACTAGACAGATTACCTACCTACGACACGACTAATGATTCAAGCATTTACGAGCAAGTTTTTCCTTGTAAAACAATAAAAATACTTGTTCCATAACTCAGTAATTTAATTTATACTACTTAATCTAAAGTGCCAGTGCAGTACCTACAAGCTACCGTCATGCAACATGCGAGTGTTCATTAGCCAAACTTATTTTTGTTTTACCTGATATCGCGAGTAGAAGGGGAGAGTTACGTGAGAGTACGTACTCGTTAGATAGTACGTTTAAAAAAAACTTAAATAAAAACACGAGAAAGTTTAAAGAAAAATGTAACGTTGGAATGTTTCCTTGTACCTAAGTCATGATAAATTAATGACACTTGATGTTAGGCATACTACTTGAAATAGCATTTTGAATTTTATGATGCTCAATTACCAGCGGGCTCTTTACCCAAACCAAAAAAATAAGTTTTTCTAAATTAAAGCAACGTACCTAAGTTATGAATGCGGCATCATATTTTTTTTATATGTGATGCATACAAGTGGAGTTTTGAGACGGGAGTAACGGGATTTCTGACATTTCTAGTACTCAAACCTTACATGGTCCCACAGAGTATTTTGATCCCTACATAAAACAGAATCGATTGACATTAAAACAGTTTTTGGTATTTCTGCATTTTTTTCGCTGACTGTACTTTTTTTTCCAAAATCTGTGAATGCAGTTTAAAATATCTGAAAAAGTTAGGGAAGGTCTCCTAAGAACGTTTTCCTGTAGCTATCTACAGCGGTTAAGGTACCTGCCATTAATGTCCCGTCTCATAAATCCGCTTGTACTCGTATACTCGTACGTTCCACAGAATTGAAGTGTAACAGAAATGATTGCAAGTGGAATACTATAGGTAAGCGTATTTACCTTCGCTTACTAATTCAAAGTCACTAAGTAAATAGATATAACCGGTGATAACGCGGTTAGAAAAGGTTTGCACTCTATAGGAATGTTTATTGATTATGGTGCTTCACAAACAGATAAATGGAAACAAAACAGATGTCTTGAATTTTATAACTGGCCTTGCTAAAAGTGTTTTTTTTTTAAAACAGAATAAGTACGCCTCCACGGCAAGCAAATATCTAGTTCCACTTATAGATAACATACTCCAACGAACATTTTAACACATATTAAGTAAAAAAAACATGCGTACCAGTGACGAAGGAAGTACTGAAAAAGGCAAAAGTTTTTTAAATTTTCACGACTGCGACAAGACCAGCTACTCTTTAATTCGGTTTGTTTTTTATTAATAGCATCGTGAGGCAATTCAGTGCACCAACATGCTTACATAAAATACAGCAAAATTCGTGGTGTGGTGAGAGACTTACGTGAAGATAATGTAAAGTAAAATATATTTTAAAATAAGACATACAGATGTGATAAAATATTAATAAATAAAAATAAACCGTATAATATAATGACGAAGAATTACTCGTTTATAATAATAGCTTCCCGAAACAGGTTATGCTCTCTCCACGCGAACTGAGAGGAAATGAAATGCATCGTTAAATCAATTCAATGACAAATTCATGTAATACATACAAATAGTAGGCACAGATACAAATATATGGAAGCCAATAATATCAATAAACGTACTAATGTGATAGATATTAATTTATTTTATCCACATTTCATAAAAAAGCAATCTGCCTACCTAGAGTCACACAAAAGTTATGTGAAATACAATTTATAGGTACACAAGAAATGGTGTAAATCGTTATTCCAGAATGTTTTTTTTTCTTGAGTCGGTCATTTTGTGTATTCATAGATAATCCAACTATGTATGTATGAGTAATGATTTAAAATTGGCATTGTTTTCCTGAAGCAAAGGTAGTGATTTTCTTGCGGGATTGTGTGCAATAGAAGTTAAAATTAATCGTATTCTGGTACGGAACATCACACTCTGTCAGTTTAATTCTAGCTTTCTAGTGACACGCCATAATAATTATTATATTATTGAATACTACAAATACCTACAACTTACTTTTAGAACTTCACTTGGTAAGTTCGTTTAATCATTAATTATCGTCGGCAGTGTGAACGGCCGGAGTTGAACTATTATTATATTTGTCTCTTAATTTATTGACACGGAATTTATGTAGGTTTAACTTTTGTTCGTCTTTCGAGCGATAAAATAGTTGATCGCTTACCGCTCACTCGCTTGCGGTCAGACAAGTGGTAAGTACGAGTATAACCCCTTTGCACGTATATGTCAGGTAGAACTGATTATTTATGATGCTACTGGCAGTCATTTGCTCATCTTCCGTACACAACATTTAAGAATCATTTTATAATTTAAAAATTTTTATATGCTTTGGTGTTGTGCGTACCTATGTTTCTATATTATTTTCAGACAACAAGACAGAGTGTGATGCGAGTTGGTCAATTTTGAATAACACATTGCGCCAATAACATTCTTGCATTCAATTACAAGAATGGAGGTATGTAACCTTGTGAATATCTATCATTTACAGCCGATTGATGCAGGAGACAGAATACATCTATTCATTCAATAATGCGCCAAGGTTTACTCTTTTATAGGGTTAGACACTCAAGTAATGTAATCAAGCGATTTATACCTGACTTCTATATTCGACGAACGGTCATTTGTTTTTTTACCATAGCAACATTGCTAGCTGTCAAAAAAAGTCATAAGTACACTCCAAGAATTGATCGAAGCACACTTCGGACTAACAACTCAAAACAACGTTGGAATGGTGAATAGGCCGTAGGTTGAATATAAAAACCTAGTAGATGATAGTGATGAGGTAGGTGATGCAAGGAATAAAATCAGTCTACTTACGGATGCTGTAAACTCATGCAAGTCATCTTCAGATGTGGTAGAGTCGGTAAGGGCTCATGCTGAGAAGGAAAGCTTAGTGCCTAGTCAAGTAACGGATATGAACATAATACTAAGCTTAGGTCTGGTGAAGGGAGCAAATAAGAATTGAAATCTCTAGGTGTCGGAAAAAAATGCAAATTTTATAACTTTTGGCAAACCTGCAATTGTTAAGCGCATTAGCGTTACAAATGTCAGATAAGTGATTAGGTTCCTGCATGTTTCTGTAATTTAAGTCAGTTAAGTATTGCTTATACTACATATTAATGTAATTGAGGAAGAAAATTGAAGAGTTTTACATGCAATTTGTGAACCTAGAAAATGTCTACCGTGACTTCCTGATCATGTTTGTTGTTTGTTTGTGAACCTTATTATACACATGTTATGACAAAGTCGGCTCTCAAAGTTCACGGTTGTGTGTCTATAATATTTTTTGTATTGTACAGACGAAGACGCGCGCAGGTCAGCTAGTATTTACAGGAACTTGGGCATCCTTCACGTAGGACAACCTATGTTGTGAAATGTGCTCAACACTCTCTCTCTCTCGAATATACCTACTGGTAACTGTACCTACCTAATCAATGTAGTTTCAATAAGAATGTGTCCTTAAATTAATAAATTTATTTAGAATAGGTCTAGCAGTGGAAATTTAAGATTTAATACCGGTTTTATCGGATTTACAATATTTCAGACGTACATTATTTTCCATACTTGATGACAAGGACGAAGATGCGTGCAACTATCACACTTAACTTGGTCCTCATTAAAAATAAGTTATCTTTTCGCTATGAATTGTTTTTATCGACCAAAAAACTGCAACAGATCTAGACTTTATAATAATTGGTATAAAACTCTCAATTTTCTTCGTGTGGTGTGTTGTGTGGTGTATTTGTTACCTTGTTGTTCGGAGTTTGCGGCGCGGGCTCGGCGAAGTCTTCGGGCTCGGCGAGGCAAGACGTGGAGCCCTGAGAGGATCCGGGCGACAGTCGCCCGTCGGCGATGGGTAAGCGCTGCTCTTGCACGCAAGCCAGTCTGAAATACCATCCCACCTCTCATAGATAAATATATAGATAGTAAAAATTATTTGGTACAAATACACAAAAACACTAACCAAAAACATGGTAGAGTAAAAAACATAGATAGGTAAGTACTAATTAAACTAACAGAAGTAAACCAAACTAACCTAAAGAATTACAGGACATAAGTACAGAAGAAAGGAAAAGCAAAAAACACAGGTAGGTGCAAGGTCTGCGATTTGATGTACCAAATAGGACCAATCTCAGCTTTTTGTTACTCTGTGTCTGCTGTACCTATCGCAAGATGCAGAACAACGCTGGTTTTCAGACTGGGCCTGGGAAAAATATGACTTCACGAACATAGGTAGCAAGACAATACATAATTATATCAATATACCTGCTCCCTACTCAAATGATAAAAAAAAATGTAATCAAATAGATAGAAATACGCGTACTATTAAAAAATCATACTCTTATCTACGGCCTTATAACAAACGTGATCTCACCAAAAACATTTCAAGTTTCAAGAAAAAAGTTCTGAGATCTCTACTGTTAGAGCTCCTACTGCGGTTTGTACTACTTGTATTATTTTATGCGAGTAATGAAGTGTTTGATATAACCTTTTGAGAGTGACCAGCGTGCCGGTGAGCTTCTTGCAGCGGCGCAAAGCCAGCTCCAGCCTCTCTGGCTCTTCTTCTAGCATTTTTTCTTTACGGACCACCTGGAATTTGCACATGCAAGATAACCAAGCGACAAGACATTACATACCAGTTAATTAAACTAAACACTTGCACTAGACTTGTATTGTCTCTATATATGCTTTGGCTGAGAGCAAAAGCAGCTTTTGATATTTTCAAAAATTGAATACAGATATCATGGTCAGTCTCACCTTATCCATTTCTGCTGCTAACTTAGCCTTCATGGTCTCCTGTAAGACTGGGAATTTCACTTTCCAGTCGGCCACGGTCTTGCTGCTTTTAGACAACACCATCGCTATGCGTTCGATATCAGCCATGTTCACTCTCGTCTCCCTAAAACCAATATAAGTACTGTTTTAGAGCATGGATACTACTATCGTTTTATGATTTCGGTTAGCAAATGACTAGGTACTTCAGCAAATTAGTAACTCAAGATTGACTCAAAAGGTTTTGTGTACACGTTACCTTTACCTGTTATTTAAATTGGAAACGTACTTGTACCTATTCGCGGCCTGGCCACGCAAACGCTCCACGGTCGCCTCTAGCTCATACAAATCGTTTTCAAGCAGTAGCATGTCTTGCCGGTATATCTCCTCCTCTCGAGTCAACTGCTACAATCAAATGTACTATTAAAATCCTGAGAAACAATTAACACGAGCAAGCAACACTTGGAAGAGGCATAAGGAACAAAATAGAATCGTGTTCAACCAAGAACCAAGAGAAGAGAAATACTGGAATAAAGAATACCGTGTCAGGAGCTGCTTCAGCAAAAGCTTCGGCCAAATTTCCGATCTGAATAATCGTCTCTCCCATCATCTGCCGCATCTGCATCGCGTGCCCGAGGGTCGAGCGCCGCAGGTTGCGCGTCTGGCGACCAAACACGCTCTTTAGACTACAACTTCTAATTGTAACATTTTGGAGGTTTATGTAAACAGTTCGCAAGTTGTTTTCGCCATTGACAAAACATTCGCACCGATAATAAATAAGGAACAGAACTCACCTCGATTCGCAGATCTCGACTCTGTTTCTGCAGTAAGCGGAGCTGATTGAAGAAATCGGAGGAAACATTAATGCCTATCATCCTCTGAGGCACTATGGTGAGCTGCTGGCCAGAGAGCCCGGCCGGCTTGGGCGGCGGCGCAGGCTTCAGACGATCTCGTTCTGAAACATATTTATTAGTTATATGGAGTTCGTTACACAATGGCTTGATGAAAAAGCTAACAACAAAAAAAGCTTCGACGCCTTTTAGTCACGAAACTCTTAAGGGCGTTATACGCTAACCATCACTCTGATGATATGAAGCTACTGATAGGAACCTCAAGCTTTGGTTGCAAGTAAATGTATGCAATTATTACCTTGTGATGAGGTCCGCGGCAACGTTGAAGACTTTATTGCCGGTTTTGTTGGTTTCGTATCAGCTATTGCAAAGAAGTAAGCGGAAAGAAATTTGAGAATTATGAACATGGTTATGACATAACTACAAGAATGATAGACAGTTTGTTCGAGCGATAGGGGATTAGTTCGAAATGCGAAGACACTATTTTGGCTTATCGAATTCCAATATCCTGCCTTCGCTTCCCGGATATTGTACCAACTCAATAAACAAGTAATATTATAGGTATGCGTATTGGAATTACTGATACTAATGATAATACTAAAACACGACAACTAAGCAGAAATTCAATTATTGACATTGTTCGACGCAATAACTCGTAGGTAGGTAGGAAGTAACTTGAATTAAAAATGAAATTAACAATAAATTTCATATCAACATTCTAAAATAAGTAACGAAAAATGTGATTCATGTAATGACTTTAATTAGATAAATATTCCCAATACGTACTGCAGTACCAATCCGGATGTCAACTCATACATTAAAGCATCCTATTCTAAACCAAATACCACTATACCCAACCACATTCAGTACCATATCAGGGGAGGGGGCGCAAAGGCTAATTGATCAAAGGCTGAGGGAGCAGTAAAGGATCATATTTCTACGGTAGGTAAGTGAGTACGAACGCACTGCACTACGAGTATTATTAACACAGAGAAAGCCTCAAATTACATCTCAAATACATATTGTCCCACTCACACACTGAACAGCACTACAGCGTCCCGTTGAGTATAGGTATAGGTTCCTCCACGCTGTATGTAAATCATCTAGTAGGTCAAGGTGTCAGTGAGTTATCAGAGAAAATAAATAATTTCACAAAGTGTCAAGTACTTATTCTGCGTTAGATAATATTATAACTCAAATAATGCTGTGGCTGACACCTTGCTTAAACTCAGGTTATCATAATTGGTAGTTCATGAATGTTGCCAAATTGACTGGCCTAACATTCCGCACGTAATCTTTGATGGTATTTAGGCATTTTTATTGATAGTTTTCATAGGCACCACAGTTAGCTGCGATATTCGAAAGAATTTTGTGATTGAGGAATGTCCTTCCTACTGCCACCAAAACTGCACTTGCACAAACAATCTTTAGGTACTTCTCCCTATTTTGGATTATGCTGATACTTGTTTTGTTGACCTAACTGAGGAGCAACTAAACATGCTAGAACGCCTTCAAAATTTTGCTATGAGATTCATTTTTGGGTTACGAAAGTATGACCACGTCTCCGAGTATCGTATCTGTTTTCGCAAGAATTCTCATATATTCTCTCACTCCTTTACAACAACAAAGTTCATTTTATATGCCACCGTCCTCATCTTTCAAATTATCCTGTCCATCCAAAGGTTGCCTGGCATAGATCGCTGACCATTATACCTATATAAGTAATTTCTGTTTATTTTATTGTACTTTATCATGTGGGTATGTTCAAGATTATTCTATTCTATTCTAAACATAGTGTAATCAGCAGATCGTTGAATTGGGCATAAGTATCATGATATGCCCAGGCACATCGTTCAACGCCGCCATTTCACGATCTGCCCATCTACACCCGCCAATCCATATCGTTCCGTTTGACGATTTGGCCAGCATACCATGATATTATGTCTGGACAGATCGTGAAATAGAACTTATAGCAGAATTTTACATTTGTGGCGCGGCGGCGGTCTGGACAGATCGTGAAATAGAACTTATAGCAGAATTTTACATTTGTGGCGCGGCGGCCGCGGCACGCTTCCTTTGCACGCTCGCCTCGCGTGAATTTTTTCACTAACCTAAGATGTAAGTAAAAAATGGGCATATCGTGAAATGGCGACGTTAAACGATATGCCTGCCTGGGCATATCAAAATTCAACGATCTGCCCTCGACATATGCAATAATATATAATAATATTCATAATCTAATGATGTTCCAATCTACCCAAAACTTGTTGTACAGAGCAAGGGACCGCAGGCTAGTAAAAAATGATTTGTATGCATACCTGAATGCTGAGGTGAGTGCTGTTTGGGTGAATTCATATCTGGCGGATCATCGCTAAATGATACTGATTTCTCAAAGGAGACTGATTTCTCTGAAATAACAAATGAATTTTATTCAAGCAATTTGTTAGTTGTCGTAATGCAGCAAACTATTTTTACTCTACTGGAATATTATGTTTCATAGAAGTAAGTTAACAGTACTAACCGCCATAAATTATAGGCTCATTCGTAATATGAGTCGGTAATTGTGTGCATATATGTGTTGTGTTAAATTCGGATCATAGCGAGTGGAACTTGATAGAATTGCAGTGACAAGAAATTGAATTCGAGTGAATAAAACGAATGTGTTGTATATTCCAAAATCTGATATTTGAATTTACATCTATTTGCATAAAGTTTCGTGAGAATTCTAAACAATGCACCGCGAAACAATAGGATAACAATTCAATATGTCTAAGAAAACTACGTAAACCTGAACGCTTTCACGATGAATAACACTACTTAATGAATCGCCATGTCCTATGAAGGCTCAGAGTGGACAAAGCGACGTCGTCTACTAAAAGCGTAATTTTTTAGATAAGACATGATTGTGAATCTAAAAACTCATGGAGAACATAGTACTTTTATCAATGTCAGATATGAATTTCGAAACCAACGATTGTATTAGGCGAAGGTAAATGTCCCATTTTATAATTCACCAGAAGAATAAGTTAGATAATACAAATAAATGATGCTGTGTGTTATTATGCAGGTAACCTAATACAATCGTTATGATGGAAGCTGGAAACAAAGAAACAAACACTTTTGAGTTGGCAAGCAAGCAAACTGCGTGAAGTACCTACTGGTACTTGGTTTGAATGTTCACATTGGCCGATACAATACTAATGTCACTATTAAAACTTGGTCAATAGGACATCAAAGCAGATTGTCATTGTTTGACTGTCTGTACACTTTGATTAGATAAAGAGTGAAAGCGACGCTTTCTCTGCTTAAGTTAGATGTACGGAAGCACCATAGCTTTGCGTTTTCTAGTTTGCGAATGGAATGTGGTGGAACCTTTGGTTTGCGGTTTTGTTTCTCTCTCTTACTACTTGAAGCTCATCATAATCAACATCTTCTATGGTTTCTCATAATTTACATGATAATCAAAAGCTAATGGATATATTTTTGCAACGATTTGCGTTTATCGCAGACATTAGTATTGCATCAGCAAAACACTCGTAATTCCTCGCGACTCAATCACACTTACGAAATTTATCTCTCCCTAATTTAGGAGGCCTCTCGGTGGTCGCAAATCGAGCCGCATCTGAGTGCAGGAAAATGCATGGGACATTAGGCACGACGCCCCTCACGCGATTCATTCCAATAAACTCAAGTTCTTTACAATTTTGTATTAATGTCATTTTACGCAAATGGTTGTGCCATGCTTTTCATGTGATCACGTATATTATATATTGAGTACGAGTTATTCAAGGTTTATTTGGTGGTTGTACGGCATATTTTATAAGGTTTACCTGGGCCACTTCGTTGATAGTTGATCTCTTGGCGGGGAGCTACAGCCGGGGGGGTCCCGGAGGAGGCTGGGGCCTGCAGGGCTTTCTGCACTAGCCCAGTCAGGTTGGCTAGCTGCCGTTCCATCTTCTCTACCCGGATACGTTGCATTTCGTCCATTGGAGGAGGTACTCTGGAAATTTGGTTCCTCGAATAAAATATTCATAATTCTATTATTTTAGTAATCCATTAGAATATATGAATTCGGCGCAACATAATAATCATTATGTACATAAAGTTAAAAAGTTGTTTTTAGATTAACCTAAAACCCTTCGCACGTGCCATAATTTATCGCCACGGCACAAGCTTAAACAGGAAACTACCAACTAAATTATAAGTAGCATGACACAATATACAGATTCTGTAAATATTTCCTTCAAATAACAATTGAAATTTATAAAAAAACAGATAATGTTTTACCTATTCTCAAACTGCGGACGCGGAACAGGACGAGGCGCACCCATTGTGCCGTACATCTGGTATGTATCGTCAATAATGACGGCATCTCTGCAAAATAAATTCGTTTTCACTAAAACTCAAACCTCCATGAATACCTAGTTAAAATCAAAAGTCATTTCAGCATCGCAAATGCTGAGATAGAACGTGTAGCTACCCATTCTCTTCATCGATGACCGGAGTTATGACTGGTCTGCCCGCCGCTGCGCCAAGGAATTGCGTGTAATAAGGGTCTTCGTAAGGAGCTCTAGCGGCGGTGCGCTCCGGCGATGACATATACCCGTCATGGCCTGTACGAAACAAATAACATTACATAATACTGCGGAACCCTTCGTGACAATAGGCGCAACTATCACAACATCGAGACTACTGAATTAAACGTGTGATTGTAGGAAAGCTCATTTCACTTTAAATAAAAAGCATGCACATTTTATCCATAAGTGCCTTTAGTTAGGTGTCAAAACAAACCATAATCAAATTATCTAAAAAAACACCTAAAACATAATATTATAAAGGCACTAGGAAGTTCCAATGTATATAAGGTAGACGAATAGACAATGTTAAAAACATGGAACAGGTAAAGGGAACGTAAGTAGATAAGTAATATTTTTATTAAAATCCATCAAGATTACGTGATCGAATTGTTATGAGGCAAAGCTGCAAAACAAGTGTTCAAGGCAAGAAAAGTTTGGGTAATTGGCGTAAATTATAGGATAGTACCGGGGATGGTATACAGTTGTTCACCCCGAGGGCATTCAGCGGCTGCGAAGGAGAAACACCGTTCTGACCCACTGCCAGGGATGTATGTGCGCATGGGCTTGGCTGGAGTAGGACCTACACATAGGTATAGCCTTTCTATACTGTGATTACAGAACCTACCTGTGACAATTAGTACACTCTGATTTGTTCTCTACGTATGAGTGAGTATACAGGTTGGTCCAAACTGTGACGTCAAATAAATTAAGTTACCCATTTTTTTTAGTTATCCTATTTTATTCATGTTTGGTTTTTGTTTTAGATAGCTCAACTGATTGCTTTACTCAACCTATGAAGAATGGTACCTATTTTATTATAGATTCTTTTCTGTAAATATGTAATTGTAATTCCCTAATGAAAATCAGCTCAGAAGATCTTTTTCTTTCATGATATTTGGCAACTGCATAGTAACGTGCGGAGTACGGACACGCGGACGTGCGCAAGCCAGTAACAAAAATTCAGTTTACTACTTATGTATAAGCTAAGCCGGCGCTGTCCCTTTGAACGGAATATACCTACCTACCATATAATAGGCACATCAGTAAAATTATGAATAAAACTCGAAGATGACTTTACTATTTGTGATTCTGAAACTTCTTTCAAGAGTAGGCTACATAGATTTAAATTTAAGTTAAACGTTAAAAGAATAATTATTACCTCCTGCAGGGATAGTTTTGACCCGGTCAGCAGGCACGGGCGGCGCTGCTGGTGAAAATGCATGAAGCATGGGTCCACCGCGCGGCAGTGTGCTCGGCGCTTGGTTGCCAATGTAGTAGGCAGGGGCCTTCACCTGCTGGACAAATTAAAAATACCAATCTGTACTAAACTTCATAATGTGTTTACATGCTGGCAAGCCTCGGCGACCCTAGTGTGCAAGCGAGAGAACATCATAAGCGACGTCTCTGGTGTGTCAGTGAAAGAATAATATCATACTAATGCGCTCACTCATAGTTGAACGTGTACACGCAGCTTCAGGAAAAACGTAAAAAGCATCCGTTTCTTATTGTAAAAACATTCTTACATTATTTATTCAGTTTTTATATCTTCGAATAGGAAACTTTATTGTTAACTTTATTTCTGGAAGTTTGCCAATGGATGGTAGGCTGCGAGAATACCATACCTACTCGTAGTACCCTTGTGTATCACAAAATAATCAACAAATAATGTTTATTTCACTTCACTGTACCTAGGGTATTTGATTAATTTCTATAGGTATCGAAACAGGCAGACCACCAGCCAGATGGTCTGATGAATTTGTGGCGGTAGCAGGAAGGCAATGGATTCGACTGGCGCAGGATCGGAAAGAGTGGCGTGAAATTGAGGAGGCACTCAACAGTGGGCTGATAAGATAGATAGATAGGTATCGAAAAGTAAACTAAGATGAACGGTGTTCGATGGTTATACGATGACAGTTTATGGTGGGATCCAATATGGTATCGGATGACACTATTCTGTTTAAATGCAGCACACTGTAAATTGCAATTAAGTAACGAGAATAGTCGGTATTCTCACAATCCATTTGCAATTGAATGAAATGAAAGGTTTCAGAGAAATTAATAACCAGATTGTATACGAGTATAAATACATTTATTTAATTCAATTAGTTTATCGAGAAGTAAGGCTTTGTATTTTAAATTGCGGATCGCTTTCATTTCAATCAAGTTGTAATTTATATAACCTTAAAATAAACTTATTTTAAGGTTATATAAATTACAACTTACTTGTAGAACTCTACAGAGCTCCTTTCAAAAAAGCTCTTGAAACATTATAAAATATTTATTACCTACAGTTATTAAAAATGAAAGCAAGATCCTAAATAATATATGACTGTGCTGACTAATAAATAATACATTGCTCATTATTTTCTATGGTACAATCACAGCGCAAAAATGTACGCAGCATCGCGGTTTGTAAACATTATTTACAAACTTACAATTGTTATAAGCGACAGACAAGTCAGTTGGCACTTTGATTTCCCACGGAAAAGACATTACCTATCTACTTCATTATTCCGTATCTAAGTACTTTAAACTGGTTTAAATGATAATTAAGAAGTACGATCTAATATTTATGTCAATCACTAATACAAGTGCTTGATTTTACCAAGGCTGCATACCTTAACGACGACATTGATATTTTCTAGGTCAATTAATATTTCACTTATAATGGCATGGTCTATTTATTTCGCGTATTTGAGTTTCGTGTCAGTAAGTGCGATAAATCGTCCGGTATACAAAATTGTTCTTACGCAGAAAGGATACGCCCAGGTATGTGCCAATTCGATTTACGAAACATTACTTCGTCATAAATGTTACTGGCAATCTACACCGCTATTTTATGACTACCAAAAAAATTGTAAGGGCAGTTGCAGCAGATGCAGAAAATTATAATGGCATGGTCAGAACTTTATTTTATTGAACTATCACCAAGTTATCGAGGATTGTAGTCAACCAAAACCGACCAAAATTTTATGAAAACTGCACAAATAAGTAGTATAGACAACAATCGCGTATAGACTCTCATTCGAACTATGCTCTCGTATCATCCTCAGTCAGTAAAACCATAGTGGCTATCATAAATCCATGTCTGACTCGTCTCGTCTCCTTTTGAGGTTATAATTTTTGTTTCTTTTTTTTTGTGATCAGTAACAGAGAGACCATGTTTAAATTTTTTTTGGTCATTAAAAAATAGGGGTGTATAGGTAATGCACACATTGTATAAGTCGTAGGCAAACTTACACCCGCCATATCGTACAATGCTTAACGATAAGCAACATTTAGTTAGATCGAAATTAGTTGGTTACGTTATGTTGGGATAGTAAAATAAATATGAGGGAAACGAGCGCGCCGCGGCAGCGGCCGTTGAAGCGCCAGAAATGTAATCCCTACTATGATATTTTGTTCTATTTCACGATCAGGCATATCATGATATGCCCAAGCATAGCTTGCCAAATCGTCAATTCGTCAAACGAACGATATGGCGGGTATAAGTTAGGCAAATCATGAAATGGCGTCGTTTAATGATATGCCTGATTAAACGATCTGCCGACGACATATACAATGCCTAGGAAATGTATAGAATGTCTAGGCATTGTATGAAATACCTACTATGAATTTACATAATTGTCAATTTCATACTTTCTAGGCAATGTATAGAATGCCTCGGGATTGTATTGAATATTCTCAATATCAACTTTTTTGGTAAATAATGATGAATTCTCGAAAAATAAGAAAGTATAACGAAAATGCCGCCAGTATTTTGGGCACGCTTTCAACTGGCAGTGATCTGGATCAGTTGAGCTATCTATAGATCGTTTTTACAACGATCCTTAGATAGCTTGACTGATTCTATTGAATTTTGTAATTTCATGTACGTAAATATTGTAGTAGCTTTGTTTTTGTAAATAAATACGAAAATAATAATATTTATTGTAAAGTGTTGTAATAGGAGTTTGATGAGCATCTCGTTAATCAACCTTAATTGGCAATTAGAATATGATATCACAATTAATTACAGCTAGCAAAATGGCTTGACTGATATTAAATAACAAAGGTGATCATAACCCGCTTTTTCAGTTTCTTCAATATGATATCGAGACGCCGCCCTTGAGAGAGTTCACCTTTTGTGTATGGATTCGTGTTTATGATCTTGGAAATGATCAGAGTATTTTCACGTACGTCGGTGAGTTGAATATTGAATATTTATAAACTGTACGGTCAACGTACTAATTGGTAACCCCCCTGCAGCACAAAACGTCTTATTAAGGGGGTTACCAATTGGTGACGCTGACTGTACCTATCTAGATAAATCTAAAATGCATGTTCAGGCAGAGTGCTGTCTGATGTTTTGGAGCGCATTTTTACTCCTAAGATACTGCGCTTCATAGCCCATTGGCAGACCCCGAAAGCGGAATTCTGATGCTACGAGGGCGGGTCAATAAGTCCGTGACTTTTGGAATAAAACACAGATTTTTTGATAAAAAAATCATTTTATTTTTCAATGTAGTCTCCCTTGAGCTCTATACACTTTGTCCAACGCTTCTCCAATTTTTTTATCCCTTCCAAAAAATAAGATTTGTCGAGGTCCTCAAAATAGGTCTTTGTTTGTGAGATGATTTCATCATTGGAGTCAAATCTTTTTCCACCAAGCCATTTCTTCAGGTTTGGGAACAAGAAGTCGTTACTCGGAGCCAAATCTGGAGAATAGGGTGGATGAGGGAGCAATTCATAGCCCAATTCATGAATTTTTGCCATGGCAATTGCACATGTGTGCATCCTTGCATTGTCTTGTTGGAAAAGAACTTTTTTCTTGGACAAATGAGGTCGATTTTTTTTCAAATCGTCATTGAATCGGTCCAATAAGTTGGCATAATATTCCCCATTGATTGTTCTTCCCTTTAGAAGGTAGTCAATGTGGATTATCCCGTGTGCATCCCAAAAAACAGTCGCCATGACTTTATTGGCTGAAAACCCACCTTGGCCTTCTTTGGCGCCGATTCACCTTTAGAAACTCACTGTTTTGACTATTGTTTGGTCTCTGGTGTGTTGTGGTGGATCCATGTTTCGTCCACGGTTACGAAACTCCTCCATACTGCGGTTAAACAACGCCAAACCCTCCTGTGAAGTTGTTACACGATTGCGTTTGTGGTCGACTGTGAGCAAACGCGGCACCCATCTTGCGGAAAGCTTTCTCATGACCAAGTGATCATTCAAAATTGAAACCACTGAGCCATGCGAGATCCCTACGGCTTCCACAATCTCTCGCACTTTCAATCTTCGGTCGGCCAAAACCATATCGTGAATTTTTTCGATTGTTTCGGGTGTAGAGACCTCAACTGGGCGTCCAGGACGTTCGGCATTTTCAGTGCTTGTACGGCCACAACGAAATTCAGTAAACCACTTTTTACGATTGAAATCGATGGTGCAGAGTCCCCATAGTATTTATCAAGCTTAGCCTTGGTCTCGGTAATGGTTTTTTTTCGCAAAAAAAAATGCTTAATAAGCACACAAAATTCACTTTTTTCCATTTTCTTCTCAGATTACAGGTAGTCTGATAAAAATAGCTGTTAAACACAAACTAACTGATGCAGCAAGTTCAAATTTTGACAGGAGTCAACTGACAGATGCCTGTTGACAGGAGCAGTGTTGCTTTTTCAGTTAAGAGGTCAGAAGTTTAAAAAGTCACGGACTTATTGACCCACCCTCGTATGTCAGAGACCAAGTCTGAGTGCCGTACGTATAAGAATGCGTACGTCCATGCGTTTCTTTTTGAGGGTGAGGTAGTTTACCCTTCATTAGATCTTTCATTGACCAAAAGCACTTCCAGGCGTTTTCTATGCGTCTAGCAATCTCTTTGTCGGTTTTGGCCTGGAAAGATACTACTTGGTCAAGATAAAAATACTCTTAGACGTACTCAATCCCAGATCCCCACACTATCACTTCTACTCTGCGTTTCTGTCATGCGCTTGGCTTTGTCATATTCATTTTAATAAGGGTTCCGTTTTTCTTTTTAAGATGAATAAATTGAAGTTGTAATTTTTTGACCCTGCTGTGTTGCAGTCACAATGTATTTTGTATTCAAAAATGACGGAATACAAAATAAGTATTGAATCATTAAAACAGAAATTGAGCAAATGCGATTGCATTATCCTACTATGTTGACCTACTTAAGAACTGAACTTGTTGTATTTCGAGTCCGATGTTGCATCATTTTGGTTTTTGCTTTACTTTCGTCACCAGAAATCCAAAAAAGGTATCACTAAGAGAATGTTAAGTTGTATTGATTTAAATCGCTGTAAAATAAACTAAATGACAATCGACTGTTCGTTAACTAGTAGGTAACTAACATTAAGCAGGTACCTACTTACCCAATTGATTCTTTTTTTAACACACTCACTGTGCTACACAGCTTCGCATAACAAAGTTAGGATTATACTGACGGATGGAAGCTCTCTGTGCCCATGTATCGTGCAACATATTTACACCACATTAAGCAAAGTAGGGTGACAAACCATTCAACCAGTGACCCTTGTCCGTATTTAGAGTAACTTAAAAAGGTGTTTATAATGAGGCTGTAAAACCTTGCCGTATAAAATTAGATCAAACTTACGATTTTAATAGTATAAAATGAAGAAGTAGGTATTAAAATACCTACATTCTGCCAAATTCAGGATACAGTCACAAACAAATACTCGCCATTGTTTTGTCACCTTATCTTCAATTATATTCTTCAATCTATTCTTCAATTATATGTCAGTAAATTCCTATATTAGGTTTCAGTACACAAAAACAGAAAATATTGTTACTACCTAAAGAAATCAAAACTAAACAATGAAAGACAGTGACGTTTTTTGATTGTTTTGAGAACACGTTTTGGAGTAGTTTTTGATAAAAAAAAACCCATAAAAAGTACTAAATATTCATATACTTTCTAGTAGAGATCTTTATTATATCTAACTAGCTTCTGCGCGCGGCTTCGCGTGGTATCAACATTTTGAATAGCCTATATGCTATTCCAGGTCACTATCTACGCCTATTCCAAGTTTCATCCAAATCGGTTCACTGGTTTAGGCGTGATTGATACTCAAACATCAAACATCTAAACATCCAAACATCAAACATCTAAACATCCAAACATACTCACAAACAGATTTATTATATTATTAGGATTAGGATATTAGGATTAGGATATTAGGATAGGATATTAGGATTTCTTAGATCTTTGTTATAAGTACTAAATTTAATAAAAGTTCTATCTATAGGTACTTACTACAATTTACAAGCAATCTCTTAATACTTTGTAAATATTGAAAAGTAGATTCATATTTAAATATGAAAAGTAAAAATTGAAGAGAGAGACTTTACGTTGGTTAATTAGATTACGTAGTTATGAATATATATCCAGTTTTTACTGAGATAATTCGCTATATTTATCTAACTCGCTACACTAGTAGAGCCTACCAAGGTTGGCTATACTTTTGCCCAGCAGTGGAAAAATTGGTTAACTAAACAATAATGGTAGACGGTAGTCATTTAATTTCCTGTGATGCCTTGCTGGTATGGTAATAGATTCAAATACCAGCATTTAAAACATTATGTTGTGTGTTCTTTTTTGGGCACATAAATAAATGATATTTTTTTTTATAAAAAGGTCTATCATGAACCCTTCCTGCTACTCATAGTAAGTTATTCTTTCAGCTAATGGAAACAATCGCATCGTGAGGCTCTGGCTAGACACAGGCGGGCAATACATGAAGATTTCTATAAAAGGAAAAGTAACGTCTAGTTTCCCTGTCAATATCGTAAAGGATGTATGGCGTCACGTGTGCCTGTCCTACCAGTCCGATTACGGAGCATGGGCACTGTACATCGACTCTCGACTCGCATCCTGTGAGGCGGCTCAAAGTGTGAGTGTTCTTAATTAAACACAGAAGCGCTCGTAGTCGTGCTTTGATAGATCGTCGAAGTTAAGCAACGTTTGAAACGGTCTGTAAGTGGATGGGTGACCGCCAGGGGCAAAACTCCGTCACTAAAGTTGGCCACTGACTCGTACGAACTTATTTTATTAAATTGTAAACATAACCACATTCATCGCATTAGAAGCCCAGCAAGTCAAAGGCTCCAAAAGTCCTATCAGAATAAAAAAACACGTATTGTATGTACTCGTATTTAACAAAGGGCTTTATTGTTAAATACAATACGCGTCATAACGTATCATAACTACTCGTACTACGTATAGTTAGGTAAGTAACTATACGAGGTATATTTGACGGTCAAAGAGAGCACGAATTGAGCCTACAGATCACTATGTGATAAATTGACATAGACAGCAGTTGCACAACTAGATTATTAACAAGGCTGCATATTATTATTTGCAAAGAGATAGTTCCCACATTATTACGATCACTTGAGGCTATTCAATGCCTTGAAATAATTGGGTAATCGAATCTTGCATCCTTACCAGAACAAGTTCAGTACTAGGTATAAGTAATATCCATAGCGCTGATTGAATTAGTTACCTTACCTATCGAATCCAAGAAGAATTACGTCATATTGAATTATTTATTGATAAAGATTATTTTTTCAGCTTTACGGTTTCATTTTACCTAAAGGAGGCAGCGTCATTATTGGCTATGGAACTGCAGACGACGGTAATGCTTATTAAATACTTAAAATCTTACTTTAATATTTAATTAATCAGTTAAGAACTTTTTTATTTAAAGAGATCAGCATTTGACCTCTCTCTTATATTGTGTTTTGTATCTGTAGGGGCATCCAATGGATTTGAAGGAGAAGTATTCGGTGCAAACATGGTTCTAATGTCAACTATTGAAAGAAATTTTACAATGAGTCAAGACCCTCTATTTGAACAAAAGTTATTCCCAAAAAACAAAGTCAAGGAAGACGATAAAAATCATAACAACTACGTTATATTAAGTGATCTACAAACTGAAGAAATACACAATAATTTTGAGAAGACACTTGTCTCGCCAGCAGTCCATCCTACGAAAAGTTACATAAAATTTAAAACACCATTTAGTTACATAGAACACAATGTTGGTGTTAACCCGTTGTCTAGCAGCCCCAAATATATGGAAGATTCGCATGAACAAGAAATTTTAGATTTTAATCGCGATAAATTTCGCACAACACAAAAAGATACAAACGATCTTTGGAATTTAGTTAACAAAGTTGAACCAGTTGGAAAATTTAAAATGCAAAAGAAACCTGAAAGTCAGTTTTCAGATTCTAGAATCCGAGAGCTTTCAGTATCTGAATATGAGACACCCCCGCCGCTAGTTCCGTCAAGCATTTATTTTGATAAAAATCCAGAAATGGACAACGAACCGTTAAACGAATCCATATACAAATTGAAAGAAACTTCTACAAACAAAGATAAAAAAAAATTAAACACCAAGCAATATTCCGATTTGTCTGAAATTGAAACACCTCCGCCAATCAATAAGAACACTAAGGTTTATGGACAATGGACTAGTTCTAAATATGCTGGAACGGTGCTAAATTATCTCAAAAGTATAAATTTCCAAAGTCGTGTAAAAAATATAAGGAGAGTTCCTTCAACGATACCGTTATCTAAAATATCTGACTCATATCCATATTCATCAGATTTTAAAATAAATAAACTTCGTCCACCTCAATTAACACGAAGAAATATTGTAGAAAAACGATATGCTATTGTAAAAAAGCACCCACAAATTAACGTTCAAATTTTAGAAGATGATTTGAGGAGTAACATCTTAAAGGTACATGCAGAAACAAGGCCAAAAAGGGTTGAAATTACGAACAGAGGAGAGCCAAAAAAACAAATGGATCATCGGTTTTACAGAAATGCAAACTATGGCTCCTTTGAAAATACTACCAGTGCCGAGGAAATCTTTAAACCACGACCATTTATGTCATCTGTCAAAAGAGAAAGAAGTCATAAACACTTGAATGAACTAACTATACCCAGTAAAAAATATAAATCAGTTCTCCCGTTTTTGAAATCATTGGAATACCATATTTCTGATTCTGAAAAAATGGAATCAGATGTGTCTCAAAGTAGTGATATGTACTCTAAAAGCTTGGCAAATGGCAATAAATGGCACAATGTCAAATCATACAGTAATGATTTCACACCGCGTCGTATAAATATGGACTCTCATCACAGCGAAGTTAATAACAAGCAGCATCCATCTATACGTTTGAAATACAAACACGAGAAAGAACTTGTTGAAGTTGAAGACGATCCTACACTTAGGAAAGGACGAAAATTGGCTATGGAAGTCTCCAATCAATCTAAAGATGACAAGGGTACTATATCTTTACTGCAGTATAATCACGGCTATTTACCGACTCAAGACAAAAAAGTTACTCACAACAGCAATGCAAAGCGAAATATGGACGCAAAAAATTTTGACAAACACGTGAAAATCGGGAATGCTCTAAATGAGAGGCAGGTTCTGGGAGGTAAAAATGAGGAGAAGCAGAGTTTTGTTGGGGGTTTTGCACACGTTCCAGATATCAATACATACAGATCTGACATTGATAATGAGAACGGTGTGAATGTACCACCATCTCTTGGTCCGAGAGTATGTAAAAATGTCGAGTTATACGACCGTGTGCTGTATGTCCAACCGGATGAAAGTATTGATATGACTCATATTTTATCCCCAGTGAGAGCAAGAAATTTAGCTATAGAGTTTATTTTGCAAAATTACAAAAAATGTACCTTGGCCGAATCGATATTAGAAAAAAACTCAAAGCTCTTCATAGATTGGAGTAAGACGCCAGTTCGACTTTTTGGTGGTGCTTCCCCTAGGACCACAACTGATCTCTGTGGATTCTTTTAATGTTATTGTTGAATAACTTGTGCTATTGTTGAAAGTATAATATAAAATGATAACATGCATTACTAAAAGCTTTCCAATGAATGAACCTAAATTATATATAATAAGTGCTTTTGTGTTAAAGCACTTAGAAATTTTAATTTCGTTTTGCTGTGTTTGTGCATAAAGGATGCAATTTTGTTTGTTACCTTATTATTTATAACTATGTAATAAATAAAGAATCCGCTCGCGTAGAAAGATTTTTATTTATCTTATTAAAGTTACCGTATGGTGAAGGGTACCGTATACTTAAATAATATATCATCGAGAGGATTTGTGATTTTGTTCTTGTACTTATGTAACTTAAGAGTAAATAAAAATTCTGTACAAGTTGTTGCTTTTTACGTTTACAACAAAAAACAACTATTTAATGAAGTTAAGTTATACCTATTAATATTAGGTTCTATTAACTTCTGCAAGATGTGGGCATGTATCAAATATGTATTTGTACATGCCTCTGACTACCCCCTTAGACATCTTCAAAGGATCTGGAATATAAAGATCTGAGAGAATGTCTACCGCGCCTTGGGGATACAGTCGTGACCCTGTTCTGTTTTTTTTCTATTAGATTCGACGAATAGACATTAGATATCATAGCAACTAAGCGATCTATTTTTGATAAAAATATTAGTGCTCACTAGTGATTTGAATATAGCAAAGTTACTAATTTCATGGTAATCAAATTGGATTAGGCGTATTTTATAACTTTTATTTACGGAACGAACCTACTTTTTAGTTTAGCGAAATATTTGCATCGTATTAATAACGGGACTGTTGAAGATGAGACCTTAATTTTTTTTGAGTTTTACTTACTCGTAACTAAGTTTGTAATTTTTATAAAAAGTGTGTCTTTGTTTTTGTGGCTCTGTTACTTGTTATATTTATTTAAAAATTCTAGATTAGTATTCGTGACTTTACAACCATATTACATACAGTTATTCCACATCATTCAGGCTAAGAGAGAATAAAAATGAAGACGCAAAAAAATTAAATAGATCAACAACAAAACCACAGCCTCGAAGTTGATCTTTCATTAAGCTCTTGCGATCACAATACCCTTTGACGTGTCCGAAGTAGTCTGAACTGGTTTTACAGGTTGTAAGTGAAAGAGAGCAAAAGTTGCATAACACCTGGGTTTTTGTATGTTCGTTAACAACTACTAAAATTAAGATTCAATATTGAAGCACTCATTACAACACATCAGTCATTAGGTAATACGGGTAATAGATATTTGAAAACTGACTTCCTTAGACTATTCTCTGAACTTGGTACTACCATAGTAAAGTTAGGGTCATACAATATTGTTACTTAAGTCTTTTTGTAGGGGTGGATTAGGCCTTCTGGGGATACCATTTGAAAAAAAAACGCGCCATGATCTCAACCTCATAGGTGGTGTGGAATAGAAATAATTAGTTAAATCGACACACAACTTGCAAATTATGACTATATTTTTAATACACAAAAAAATCAAAAAGTTATAAACTTTTAAACTATGTAGGTATTACTTAGGTCAATAAAAAATATTGATGGTAGGTATAGTTTATTTTATTGTACTACGAGTAGTATGTGCTCGCAACCACAAAAAAGATTATTTGGACGGAATGAGGCGAACAGATACGCAAAACTTACCAAGTCATGAATTCGATTAAAAATTGTATTGTAGTTTATGATTCAAATCCATCATAATATATCTCTTAAAAATAATGATGCATTTTCATTTCCTAAGCTCACTATCACCTTGAGTATAAAACGGTTTCACTCAATACAACAAAAATACCTACAGTTAATAGGAAAATATTATATTAGTGATAATGAGGTACGCAAGCACGCTTAAAAAATAAAAAAAATCAGAGATATTTAGCTCAGCTTCGTCACAAGATAAGTTAAACGTAGGCAATACCAGAAATGCATTTCCAATATTGCGCAGCGGCAGTTGGCTCGGTTTGCACAAGAAGTCAGAATTATCGTTAGGATAGGTTATTTTCAGTCTAATTGCGACCAGTCTGGTCGACCAGAGCTCCATTTTAATGGTGCTTCAGTTTCGAAAGATGTGAGATCTAATAAAGTGATGCATTATTAACTGAATTTGTAGTATTTTCTTAAATTTCATAAGGTCTTAAATTTAAAATTGTAACCTTCCTAAAATTAGTAGTATATCAGTTATCTGGTTCCCATAGTACAAGCTTTGCTTAGTTTGGGGCTAGATGATGCTGTGTGAAATATCCAGCATTATTTATTTATTTATTTAATTACTAAAAATAATGGAAGTTTGAACAGATTTTTCTTGTGTAGTCTTATAGGTCTTAAGCAGTAAATGTTACTATGAAACATGATGTCTAAAGTAAATAAAAGCATTGTTTTAACTTCCTTTGATACATTTTAGTAGATGTTCGAAATGACTACCATTTTTTTTTCAATACAACATTAAACTCGTTTATGTTCGTAAAATTGTCTTTGAAGGATATTTACAAAAAAATGCTGTTATTAATTTTAGACATTATTTTTCATAGTAACAATTAACGTCATGGCTATGGCGAAGTGGAGGAAGAGTGTTAGGAAGGCTGACCTTTTTTTTTCGGAGGGCCTAATACTAATGGCCTATGAGGCCGTTTTAGTGTTACCGGTCTATGGCGGGCACTGAAGGTGCCGAGGCGCCTAGAGAGAAGTTACGACAACATGCGCAAGGGCACCTCTAATAGGTACGAGCCTCGGCTTGGGCTGTTGCCGGAGTAAAAGGCTGACCCCGCCATCATGTGGGATAAATAGTCGGGATGAGAGAGAGAATAACATTTACTGCTTAAGACCTACACAGTCGATATCTAAATTGAAATAGTGTTAGTTTAATTTTTCAAAACGTCTGGGTTTGATTCCTGAGCTAAGTAAAAGTTTTTTAAATGCGTTCCGTTTTCACTAAAATCGATGACATAGTTCCTGAGAACAGATCTTCGTATGCCTTATAGTTTCAGACTTTCCCATACTGACCGATCTAAATGTTACACCTGTATACACATATAAATTACTTAAAAAAAAATAGACACCACTCAGCATCGTGCAAGTGCAGGGCAGTATACGTACCCTGGACGAGCGCTGGTATTCTGTGTAACATCTACGGCAAGAGCGTTGAAAAATACAGGAAGCGAACTTCCTTGCGAACTAATTAGTAGATTCTTGTTATCTGCGGATGTATTGGAACCTGTTATTCGCATTAGGTATTGATTGAGATGGTAAATAAAAAAAAAACTAATTATTTTATTGAAATAAATTTTGTGAACTTTCTTTTCTTCTACTTATATTAGTAAGATCCGGCTATAAATCAGTGCGCTCATCGGCTTAGCTTAGCACCAAATTTTTACATAAATGTAGGTATGATTAGGAGAATACAATCTACCATCTACCAATTTTTAATCTTGATATTAATAATTGATTTTTGGGACGGAATTTCGTCTATACTAATATTATAAAGAGGAAAGATTTGTTTGTTTGTATGTTTGTTTGTTTGAAATGAATAGGCTCCGAAACTACTGGACCGATTTGAAAAATTCTTCCACCAATGTAATCCTACATTATCCCCGATGAACATAGGCTATATTTTATCCCGGGGAAGTGAAGTTTTAATACCGCGGCGTAGGTACAGCTAGTTCATAATAAAATGATTTTTAAATCAAAATAATGTCCATTATGTTTTACATGGGAAGTGGCGAATAATAATAGTGTCGACAAGAGGTGGCCGAATTCTTTTAAATGCCGTTCTTAATATTATCAAAATCAAGCCCGTGACTCCTAACAACAGTTTTTCGTTTAGATTTTCCCTTCAGAGGGCGCTCGAGAGAACTCACCTGTTTAAGGACAAGCTTTGCTTAGTTTGGGGGGCTAGATGATGCTGTGTGAAATGTCCAGCATAATTATTTTTTATTTTATTTTATATTAATCGGAATTATTTTAGTTTAATTAAAACAAGACATATGGCAAGATAGCGATAGCTTAGGCTAGTCATTTATTTTTATTATATTTGCATAGCATGCGTGCATTTTTAGTAGTAAACCAAAAATACATAGATTAAGATTACAACATTAGGCCAATGTTCTAAACAGATATAACGTCATTAAAATGTATGTGCTTCGCTTTCTCGCATTCCATAATATTTATATAACCAAGCATGCGATTTCTTACGATCCCCTATAAAACTTGCGCAAAATAAGACTTGATAATATACTTAATTTAACTGAATAATTCTAATCTCGTTCTGAGTATCTGCGCATTGTTGCAGATATGCGTGCTGCATAATTTTAATTTTTTTTTTTGGGAACGAATTGCACGCAAAGTATTATCTAGACACATTCAGGTGGGACAATTCGCGCTCAGCAGGCTGGATGACATATGAAAATTAATGTCATCAATATGCTCTGCCTACATAATTTATGGTTGCCTACCATAGGTGCCGACTTGCCGAGAAATGGACAGTCACGAAAGAGGCACAGGATGCGTGTAACAAAGGGAGCTGTAGAAGGCGCCATCACTCAAGAGCTATATATATATATATATATATGTTGATAACATAGTAAAATAAAAACAGTATTCATGGCTCAGATAAAGAATCTACTTAAAGTCAATTTAGTCTTTGAATGGAAACTCATTAAAAGAAAATTACACTATAGTATCATAATATTTGTTAGAAGTTATATAACATAATAATATACTTAGACAGAAGTTGATAGTCTTACTTTCTTTTAAACAGTCAGGTACATAATTGAATACAAATAAAGGTAGGAATTAATTTGTGTTGTTTCGCAATCTCAATGTATGCTATAATACTTTATTTTCTAAGTATAAACAGAAAAAAACCTGGGTACATAATACTCATATCAGTATACAGCGACAGTAACATATCGTAAAGTTATCTGCAATAACCGGCTAGAGTAGTGTTGAGTAGGACATGAGTGAAGCACTTCAAATGTCCCACTCGTTCCCTCAAAAATGTCATGGACCTCATTTTCAATCGTTATACCACCTCAAAATTTTTGTCACACTCACGAGTCGACACATTCGAGTGAGACAGAGCGAGACGAACGAAGAATCTTTCATTGAGGTGTGAGTTTAGAGTGAGTGAGGAATGAGCTGATTTGTATTGCGTGACTGAATGAGGACTCTTATCAAATGAAGTGTTACAATATTCTCTATGGTTCGATTACCGGAAGTGAGTGAATTGAATTAACGAAAAATTTAATGAAGTTTAAATAAAGTGCTGACAGACTTACAAACAATAAAAATGAAAAAAAAATTAAGTAAGTACGCTTCAAGTAAGATGCCACACTTTGAGTTACAAAATGAAAATAAGAGACTCATCAACTCATGTGACAAAATTTTCGAGGATGACAAATGAGTGGAGCGAAGTAGTAGGTACTACATCGCAACGTGATATTTTATAGTATGGGACATTTGAAGCATGACATTGTCCCACCTCACCAATAAAATGAGACCCTCATAAAAATCAGTGTTTTTTTTCCCTGTTGGGGATTCTCAGTGGTTTGATGAATGAAACAGTGGACTGTAAAATAGGTATAGTTCACATATTGGACGTAAGAACGCGCGCCTCTAGGTATGCCCTCTAATTTTTTTGGAACTTTCTTGCAAATCCTCCCAATCGCAAGAATCTTGACACAACCAAAGGTTCAATAATTGCCGAAAAAGTCAACGCAGCTAAATATTTAGCACGGCGATTCTCTTCCACAATAGCTCTGAGGCGCGCCCTGCTCTCTATTTGTTAACTTTTTGTCGACACCAATTTGATGGTCCGGTCGACCAGGCTCTCTCTGACGCTGGAGGAAGATCTTGTCTTTATCTATGTTTTGTCAACGCATCGTCGCCGGCGTGAGCAATATCAAACAGATTATTCAAACTAGTAATAAACTCTTCTCGATTTTTGCTTTAAAAAAAATTCTTTAAGTTGATAAAAAAAAACCTAGAAATAACACGCACAGAAATATGCAAGTCCTTGCCCGCAGGCTTCGATCAAGAATACTATAGATTTAGGGTCAGCGCAGAAAAACTGTAACAGCTCGCGCCGTTATCTCGTTAGCATTTTTGATGTTTCACGTCGTATATACATACATTAGTGACAAAAAAATATTTTAGTTTTCGTAAGATTGAGCAACTTTGGATTTTAAGTAATTGAAATAATATAATTTTGAAGAAGTAGTTTATCACTAATTTAGTACTACAAAACAAGCTCTGCTTACTTTGGGGCTTATTTGCAAGTAGTAAACAAAAAGAGGCATGATTAATTCTTCGTCCATTGTACCTACACGTAACGCTGATAAACTCAACGAGCCATGCACTGTAGATTTGTGGAATGCCGTTCGAGTTTTAACTAGCCCACCGCAACGCCGGTCAAACTGCCGCCGCCGCGCCGCACCGCAACGTGTACCCTAATAAACTATTATCTTTGTTTGCCACAGAACAGTGTCAATTTCTTTTTCAATTTCTATTATGCAAGATAGATAAATACATACTTCCGGTCTTTCGATGATTTCGATCTTGGTTGGTCACCGATAAAAATTAAGCCTGTACCTAATACATAGTTAAAATCTAGAATGCCTACTTAAGTAACAAAATTATGCTTTTCGATTAATGAAAGGCACGTTACGACATTAGAAAATAAACGATCACGATCATCCCCAAGGAGCGGTATACAATCTCTCAGATATTTTGATGATATCTATGGGGGTGGTCAAAGGCATGTCCAAATACATATTTGACACGCTAACATTTTGCAGAAGGTATTATTTATATGTGATGGGTTGACGACAGTATAAAAACAGCCAGGTCGTACATGGGTCAGACTGGTGCAGGATAGATTCAGATAAAGCGACATCTCTTCGTCATTTGATTTTGAATGTAACTTCGGACAATGAGCATGAGTTCACTAGTGAAACGTGTAGATGGCGCTAACCGGTGCTTAACCGATAAAATATAAGCTTATCAAGAATTTCGAATCTTCTGTGGCCGAGCGGCACTCCGGCTTTAGGAGGATCATCGCGGGTTCGAATCCCGTCCGAATCGAAAATTTTCATAAGACTTCATTTCTTAGTGTTCTAACATGCCTTTAATGATTTTAAAATACCTAACATCATGTCCTAAAGAAATGAAAAAATCTCTAAACTTTTATGTTTTCGCCCTCGAACCCCATGTCTTACTACCTTTTTCGTGTACTTAGTAATTTAGAATTCAATGTCTGCTTAGCCGATCGACGTACATACTGGTTAACCATCAGATCCTGCTCTTCGGTTACACATAGCTGTTTGCACAAATCCCTGATTAGTAAGGATTTACTAATCAGGGATTTGTGCAAACAGCTTTGCATCCGTTATGGGTCTTCGTACTGTATGCGCATATATGTATAATTTTAGAGCCCATAAATGGCCTTACCCAGCTTTCGCTGAACGAACAATCAAAGAATCTTCTTGCGGTTATGCCCGTATGCGGTTCTATATTTTGGTTTTCGACGAATATTATTGTTAATGTTGAATTTATTCACCTAATTTTTAGTTATTTCAGTTTTGAACCACTTATCGAATGATCAGCAATCTTTTTATGGAACTAATCTCGTTCCCGTCGTCACTCAGGAATAACTTTATACCAGGTTGATTAGTAGGCGCCATTAACTTATTTGTTAAAATAAAAGTCGCAATACCAGTTGATACTTTTCGGCAAGTGCCTCACGAAACAGGCATCAACAATAATAAGCATAATCTGTTAATTGGGTAGAAAGTGAAAGTTTAGTCTTTGCATTTCAATACAGTTATTGTTTGTGTGAAGCGTTAACTTCATACAACATTAAAACCCCTGATTTACTAAACTTAAATCGCGAACGGCGAAAGATTTAAAATTACACAGTCTGAAAAGTCACGGCCTTCAATATCATTAAATATGGGTGACATTATTACTTTCCCTTAAACATATGTATACTCGTATTATGTACCTATCTAGAGCTATAATATAAGCTGCATTCTTGGAAAACACGTTTTAGATCGATCGCTGTACTTGGCAGAGCGGTGTACCTAGAATGTACGTGTGATAGTACTACATATATTTGCTCTAGTTAATGACCTAAATCAGTTTGTATCAAGGGGATATATTTTGAAATATTAAAACAACGTCTTTGTTTTAATCTATGATAATTTTTGCACATCTTGCTACCACTAGGTTTACGGACACGCTCCGCATCGCAATTACCAAACCCACCCATGTCACGAAATTGTGACATAACTGTATCACTTGGTGCCAACGTAGTCGACTTATTCTAGAGTGAGTGCATAATTTTGAGTTACCGAGGTGGGGTAGACAGCGACAGACGGCGCGTGAATCTGAACCGGTCAGTGTGTGAGTGGGAACTTTGTGTGCGCCCGCGCAGAGACTGTATCTAATCGAAAGTCGAGACGAAAACGTAAGTGTTTATCGCATGTCAATATTTATAAAAACAGCTAGTTAGTTGTGCATTGCGAGTTGTTGTTTGGCGAATTTTTGTGGTAGGTAGGTGTAGTACATATTCATATTTAAGTATATATTTTCGAATAAGTAGTCCAATTTACTAATTTTCTCCTTTTTTTTCATACTTACAATTTTTTTGCTTAATCTTTTAATTTTATTCATTTTACTACTCGTAATTTTCTCCCTTTTTATTTCGTACATTTTTTTACTTCATTTTTGAACTTTATTTACGATATTGGTTAGCATAACTAGCAGTTACACTGTGAATGGAATATGCTCAATCGTGAGTAATTTTTATGTGAAATAAGGTATTTTTCAAGTATTCATATCTTAAACTATAAACATTAAAACCAACCATTCAATGTGACCTTGTGACATTGACCATTCGGCCTCCAACAACCCTTGTAGATATTGGATCATTTTATAATGAAATTGCAAAATGTTCACAATTAGGAGTGGCCTTTGATTACAAACTAAGTAACTTGTAAAAATTTAAATTTTATTATATAAAATATTTTATTTTATTACTTATATTAGACAATGAACGGACGAACTTTTGTTAATACTGCCTTTGATTTTGTTTTGATTACCTACCTACTTAAGAAACACTCTCGACATCAGTAACCAGCATTATACGATGCGGGCATACGGCTAGTTGCCATTCCAGGTTCGTAACCTACCACTATTCCAAGTTATTTTATTAAAATATCAGTAAAATAGTGGAATAAATTTATAATTCTTAAAAACATCTTTTCTATTGTTGTTACGTCGATCTATTTCTATTATCCTTGGGAACAATTAGGATAATACAAAGCCGGGAGCAGTAATTCTAGTCTAGCCTACGTCTTGTATTGTAGGTCATTACGTAATATATTTGGTATGTAGGTATTAGTAAAAGAAGGTAAATAACTAAAATAACTTTGAAAATGTTCATAACAGTTATTCAGGTATCTAGTTAAGCTGAGCAAGCGAGGTCTGAGGCAGGAGATTAATCGAAGGGCGAAAAACAAATCTTAAATAAAATTATCGTAAACATCGATTCGATCATAACATCATATAGGTAACGAATTTACATCAAATCACAGTTTACAGTAATGATGACTCTTCTACTTCCTATAACTAAATTCCTTCCTAACAAACAACTTTACTTATTTGATTAAAACGATTTTCCAGTTTTATAAAATCATCAAGTAGAACTTCATCATCATCATCATCCGCAGCCTGACTTCACCCACTGCTGCGTATAGTCCTCCCTCTGCTTTCGCCATTCTTCCCGGTCCTGTGCCAGCATTTTACGGATTTTATTAGACAAAATTAAAATTTCTATTATCTCTAGGTGTCAGGTCCAGATAGTGACTGTTTTATAAATTAACCAGATGTCCTCCTCCTACTCATGAATATTGATATTAAGCCCAGTTTCTTTAGCAGCTGTAAAGTGTGCTCTAGTAGTAGTTACAACATAAATTACGAACAAAGAAAAATCATCTAGTTTCGGTAATTTGGATCGAGAGTGGAATAATATTTTGAGAATGTTGTTGTCAGCAGTTTCTTCAAATAAATAAGTGGCATAGTAAGCGTTCCTGACTATGAAAGCTTATAAAGCGCTTTATAAATACCACTTACAGTTCTGAGAAAACTTATACCGAGTAGTTTTACTTCGGGTTTATGAGAAAGTATAGTAAGATTGAATTTATGAGGACTTAACTATAATAAATTACTTCCGTCAGTATGTCACTGCGTCAATAACTCGTGTTGGATTGTTGTTTACGGCCTTACGGCCGAATGCTCGGAGAAAACAATACTAAATTCAATGATTTGGCCTAATTACTCCATGGGATTTGGCACGCTTCTTCTTGCATTTGCAAAACGGTCTAATGTAGGTTATGTACTCACGCCCGCTGACCTCCCCCCCCCCCCTTCCCGGCTTTGATATTGATTGCATCATCTGGTGTAGTATGTACTTAGTCAAAAATATTATCAGACCAATAAGTTTTTTTGTACGTGAAACGGTTAATAAAGATTAAAATTTTTAT
Organism: Epirrhoe alternata; assembly: GCA_963565295.1. Classification (NCBI taxonomy): domain Eukaryota; kingdom Metazoa; phylum Arthropoda; class Insecta; order Lepidoptera; family Geometridae; genus Epirrhoe; species Epirrhoe alternata. The sequence goes on from OY751375.1 coordinate 11,363,004, forward strand.
CGTATTAACCTTCCATTTTTTTGGTCAGTCACGTCGATTTTTATTAAAAAGAATTATTAATATTAAGCTTCTATCAAATAAAATCATTGATATAGGTATAAACAAACAACTTAAAGCTATAGAGTAACGGTTTGCGAGTAAGTAATATTTACAGGCTGAGATTGTAATGAATAAAAGTAAAATGTATTTACAAGACCATTGTCATTCTTTTCACATGTAAAAACGCAAAAATTGCATTTAATTCCTTTGGTATTGTGTTCTAAAAGTGTTGTGATCACAAAAGATTTAGAAGACCTGTTGAACCACCATTCAACCGCATGTCAAATACCACTAGGTATTTTCCTGTATTAAAACTGATTACTTATATAATTACTAGCAGACCCTCGACATTTCTGCTGCACATTTTTTCATCATACAATCTTTGGAACCGCCTTGCACCACCCCTAGCGGTGATTTTGCAAAAAAAATAAAATACTTACGTGTTTCATTATTTAATATGAAGTTTATTTACTCGTATAACGAGAATGAACAATGTTTACAAAGGAGAATGGGCATCCCCGCCCAAATCAAAAAACTATCGCCCGCAGAGTGGGCGTATGGTGGAATGGGTAGACCTTCAAAAACACTCCATTTCATTGTATGACAGCTAAAAAATCCATCCTGCAGAAATCGAGATATTTGCATTTAAAGGTGGTGACCATCATGTTTTATGACTTACAGACTTCCCGCAGAGAAGCCACTATGGGCATTCGATAGAACTTTAGAAGCACTACATTTCATTGTATGACAGCTAAAAAATCCATCCTGCAGAAATCGAGATATTTGCATTTAAAGGTGGTGACCATCATGTTTTTTGACTTACAGGCTTCCCGCAGATAAGCCACTATAGGCATTTGATAGAACTTTAAAAGCATTACATTTCATTGTATGACAGCTAAAAAATCCATTCTGCAGAAATCGAGTTATTTGCAGTTAAAGGTGGTGACTTTTACCATCATGTTTTTTGACTTACAGGCTTCCCGCAGATAAGCCACTATGGGCATTCGATAGAACTTTAGAAGAACTACATTTGATTGTATGACAGCTAAAAAATCCATCCTGCAGAAATCGAGATATTTGCAGTTAAAGGTGGTGACTTTTACCATCATCTTTTTTAACTTACAGGCTTCCCGCAGATAAACCACTATGGGCATTCGATAGAACTTTAGAAGCACTACATTTCATTGTATGACAGCTAAAAAATCCATCCTGCAGAAATCGAGATATTTGCAGTTAAAGGTGGTGACTTTTACCATCATCTTTTTTAATTTACAGGCTTCCCGCAGATAAGCCACTATGGGCATTCGATAGAACTTTAGAAGCACAACATTTCATTGTATGACAGCTAAAAAATCCATCCTGCAGAAATCGAGTTATTTGCAGTTAAAGGTGGTGACCATCATGTTTTATGACTTACAGGCTTCCCGCAGAGAAGCCACTATGGGCATTCGATAGAACTATAGAAGCACTACATTTCATTGTATGACAGCTAAAAAATCCATCCTGCAGAAATCGAGATATCTCACAATCAAATGTAGTGCTTCTAAAGTTCTATCGAATGCCCATACTAGCTTGTCTGTGGGAAGCCTGTAAGTCAAAAAATACTCGTATGATGGTAAAAGTCACCACCTTTAACTGCAAATATCTCGACTTCTGCAGGATTGATTTTTTAGCTGTCATACAATGAAATGTAGTGCTTCTAAAGTTCTATCGAATGCCCATAGTGGCTTCTCTGCGGGAAGTCTGTAAGTCATAAAACATGATCGTCACCACCTTTAACTGCAAAGAACTCGATTTCTGCAGGATAGATTTTTTAGCTGTCATACAATGAAATGTTGTGCTTCTAAAATTCTATCGAATGCCCATAGTGGCTTATCTGCGGGAAGCCTGTAAGTCAAAAAACATGATGGTCACCACCTTTAACTGCAAATAACTCGATTTCTGCAGGATGGATTTTTTAGCTGTCATACAATCAAATGTAGTTCTTCTAAAGTTCTATCGAATGCCCATAGTGGCTTATCTGCGGGAAGCCTGTAAGTCAAAAACATGATGGTAAAAGTCACCACCTTTAACTGCAAATAACTCGATTTCTGCAGAATGGATTTTTTAGCTGTCATACAATGAAATGTAATGCTTTTAAAGTTCTATCGAATGCCTATAGTGGCTTATCTGCGGGAAGCCTGTAAGTCAAAAAACATGATGGTCACCACCTTTAAATGCAAACATCTCGATTTCTGCAGGATGGATTTTTTAGCTGTCATACAATGAAATGTCGTGCTTCTAAAGTTCTATCGAATGCCCATAGTGGCTTATCTGCGGGAAGCCTGTAAGTCAAAAAACATGATGGTCACCACCTTTAAATGCAAATATCTCGATTTCTGCAGGATGGATTTTTTAGCTGTCATACAATGAAATGTAGTGCTTCTAAAGTTCTATCGAATGCCCATAGTGGCTTCTCTGCGGGAAGTCTGTAAGTCATAAAACATGATGGTCACCACCTTTAAATGCAAATATCTCGATTTCTGCAGGATGGATTTTTTAGCTGTCATACAATCAAATGTAGTTCTTCTAAAGTTCTATCGAATGCTCATAGTGGCTTATCTGCGGGAAGCCTGTAAGTCAAAAAACATGATGGTAAAAGTCACCACCTTTAACTGCAAATAACTCGATTTCTGCAGAATGGATTTTTTAGCTGTCATACAATGAAATGTAATGCTTTTAAAGTTCTATCGAATGCCTATAGTGGCTTTATCTGCGGGAAGCCTGTAAGTCAAAAAACATGATGGTCACCACCTTTAAATGCAAATATCTCGATTTCTGCAGGATGGATTTTTTAGCTGTCATACAATGAAATGTCGTGCTTCTAAAGTTCTATCGAATGCCTATAGTGGCTTATCTGCGGGAAGCCTGTAAGTCAAAAAACATGATGGTCACCACCTTTAACTGCAAATAACTCGATTTCTGCAGGATGGATTTTTTAGCTATCATACAATGAAATGTTGTGCTTCTAAAGTTCTATCGAATGCCCATAGTAGCTTATCTGCGGGAAGCCTGTAAGTTAAAAAAGATGATGGTAAAAGTCACCACCTTTAACTGCAAATAACTCGATTTCTGCAGAATGGATTTTTTAGCTGTCATACAATGAAATGTAATGTTTTTAAAGTTCTATCGAATGCCTATAGTGGCTTATCTGCGGAAAGCCTGTAAGTCAAAAAACATGATGGTCACCACCTTTAAATGCAAATATCTCGATTTCTGCAGGATGGATTTTTTAGCTGTCATACAATCAAATGTAGTTCTTCTAAAGTTCTATCGAATGCCCATAGTGGCTTATCTGCGGGAAGCCTGTAAGTCATAAAACATGATGGTAAAAGTCACCACCTTTAACTGCAAATAACTCGATTTCTGCAGGATGGATTTTTTAGCTGTCATACAATGAAATGTAATGCTTCTAACGTTCTATCGAATGCCCATAGTGGCTTGTCTGCGGGAAGCCTGTAAGTCAATAAATATGATTGTAAAAGTCACCACCTTTAACTGCAAATATCTCGATTTCTGTAGGATGGATTTTTTTGCTGTCATACAATCAAATGTAGTGTTTTAGAAGGTCTACCCATTCCACTATACGTCCACTCTGCGGGCGATCGTTTTTTGACTTGGGCGGCGCTTCATACATGCCTGCCCGTTCTCCTTTCTAACTGCCTTGCACCACCCCTATGGATTGCTTTGAAAATATAATAAATACCTATTTCATTATTTACTTTAAAGTCTATTTGTGCAGAGTGTATTGGACCAAGGAATAAAATTGTCCATAACTTTAACACCTTGTATAACAAATACCCTTTGGGGTTAATTTTCGAAAATAAGATAAACCTATTTCAGTACATACTTAAAGCATCTACATTCCAAATTTTATCACAATTGGTTATGTCGTCACGGATATTTATCTCGGGTCTGGGTGTTTCTATGTATAATATGTATGTATTTACAAACAAAAACTATATAAGTAGTATATCAGTTATCTGGTTCCCATAGTACAAGCCTTGCTTAGTTTGGGGCTAGATGATGCTGTGTCAAATGTCCAGCATTATTTATTTATTTATACATACGTGGCAACAAATATTCACACACACACAGACTTTCGCATTTATAATAGTAGTAGTACCTAGGATAGTAGGATGTGTTTACTTTACATTGCATAATGGAGTATTTCAAAACCCTGACAATAATAACCACAATTAACCAAGCATAGTATACAATAGTCCAATCAGACTTCGTGCGTGATTCTTGTCACAACGTGCCTCGCCCAAACAGCAATAATTCAAATTATTGGTTGAATTGGGTTTATGGGGAAATATTATTATTACCTATATAGTTTATTTTAAAGCATTTCGGCCGAGAAATGACGATCGAAAAGATATAATGCTTAATACGAAACGGAAATTATCTAGACTTAAATAATCCAGCGGAGTTTTAGCTAAAAGTGTCTATTACCGGTGGTAACGTTAGAATCAAGTCTCCGCTATGCCATGCTGCGGCCTAGTGCCGGAAGACTCTTAGCATGCATAGTTACATAACTCGAAAGCAGGTTGTATTATTTGTCCGGAGTACCTAATAGCTGTAGGAGTCATTCCCAATACCATAGAATTCACACCTTATTATAGACGCTAATTCACGCCATACAATTAGTTCTTCGACAATTTTGTTGTTTTCTGTAAAAGTCATGTTATCACAAATAACCTGACCTAAGTCAAAATAATAGTTTATTTAGATAGACAATTCATCATTATTGTATCGTATTTTATGATGGTTAATTAACATTTTGTCATTAAAGCTTCTCAGAATCTTTATGTTATTATTAAGATCCGCATGGGACGTAAATAATAGGATGAATGCGGGATGGATTATGTGGTGACAGGTCTCAGGGACGAAATGTGACCCGCGAATGCCCCTGAAGCTAAAGAGAAAGGTCGTGCTGTATGGATCTGAGTGCTGGGCCACGAAAGCGAAGGATGAGAGAAAAGTGCATGCGACAGAGATGCGAATGATAAGATGGAAGTGTGGAGTGACGCAAACGGATAAGGTCAGGAATGAATATATTCGGGGGAGTCTGAGATTAGCGCCAGTTACTGATAATGAGACATTTTAAACTTTCGCGACTTGAAGACATTTAAAGTAACGCTACTGAAACGTCGAGGTAAATAAATATGTTACGAGTATACCTACGCGATTAAGTCCCGTATATGAATTAAAATGTAACTGATAAGTTGAGGAGCAATAGGTTAGCGTAGTATGGGCATGTAATGCGGAGGGATGAAAGTCATGTAACTAAAATGGTGATGGAAATGAATGTGGATGGTTATGTGAGTAGAGGTCCTAAGAGAACCAACGCCAAAGCCAAAATCTATCTTTGCGCTCTCAATACGATAATATAATAATAATAATAACATTTTTATTGATCAATTAAAGAGTACTAGTACATAGGTACATAGATCTTAGTTTAAACTTATCTACGAGTCGTTAACTTTACAATAGACAATCAATGATCTTAATGCACTATGAAGTAAGGAACATACCTACGATATACGATACTCGTACATCGTCGTATATAAGTCAAAAGCTCAGTTGCCTCTAAAAATCTTGTTATCTCCGTTAAGGTGAGGCGTTGTTTCACTCCTGCAAGCGTAAAATCTATCTAATGTATCTATCTATGAATTTCTCTTTGTGTACAGTTTTCAAAGGAGACAGATTGACCCAGGTACATATATGTATTTATTTACAAACTCAATATTTTCCCCATCTACTATGATCCCTTGTTTGTCGCCGTTTCTTATAATCTTTGTTTTGGATGTATTTAGTGAAAGGCCAACAATCTTGCTTTCTTTTGTCAGTTTGTTTAGCATTGTTTCTAGATCAACTGGGTTCTCGGCTGAAAACTACTATATCATCTGCAAAGCGTAGGTGGCTCAGGTGCTCTCCATCGATTTTTAGTCCTTTTTCTTGCCAGTTCAGTTTCCGAATATGAATGTATTGTCATTTTTCAGTCGCAATATCGGGAATTCTGCCCCCGAGCACAGTACTAAGAGTAAAACAAAGTAGGAAAACATCAACCTGTATTTTATCGAAGCACCCAAATCAAACGTTATTCACTTCCTTGTGGCAACTTTTACTTTACTTAACATGAATCGAATAATAACAATGCTTCGCGAAACGGATAGTGATTGATTATTTCGGTTCAAATTATACGAGAGAGTTTAGAAAGCATGAAGCAGGGTTAGCATAGGTATCACGCGACTTAGATAAGTAAAACTGATTTTTCTCTAAGAAAAGATGATAAATAGGTAGGAGGCCACATTTATGTAAAGCTGCGTACGGACTTCGCGTTCCATTAAACGCGTACGCGTGCTAGTATTACCTGCAGCAACGCGACATTTTACATCGACTCGCGCGAGTCAACAGGTAGGTACGCGCGAAGTAATACAGTTACGCGTTCATGAACGCTTGGAACGTGTAGTCGTGTGGTATAAAGTCACTCGGGTAGAAACGGATTAATGATGTTATGTCTCAAAACTCACGTTTTGACTGTACGTCAAGTCATTTTTAAGGCATAAAAACACCGATTTTTTTGATGACAATGTATAGTTTAGGATATAAGTTTATTAGTTATAGGAGTCGAAACACGATTCACTTAATTTGACTTGATAGAAAAAAAAAACACAAAGTTACCTCTAAATCTTCATCATAAAGCAGTTACATTTGCTGGTTATTTTTTTTATGAAATTTCGTCTACGTGTTCCCTAATAAATACAGAAGAGGATTACGGATTTATTTGATTGCCAAGGAGTATTATTTTCTAGCAAAAAATACATTCATTATCGTTCAGTGTAAAGCGCGGCGCAAATAACCGGATGGTGTGTCATCGAAATCAAATCTGCGCTTTTGTGAACGCTATAATAAAATGCCACTGAACGGATTTCGGTATTTTACCTAGTGATCGAATATTATATCAGTCGCATAATTTGATGTATTGCCCAATCTTCAAACTAAATGCACGCGATAACTCATATACCTATTAAAATATATTTGGATTTAATCGTATTCTGCAAAAATCTGATCCAGCTTAGAGATTGATGTCTCTGCGTGAACGCAGCGACATTTGCGCGCAAGATAAGGAGACAAAAGGCCTTCGTCTTCGAGGATAGCTACATATAGTACATAATATAATAGCATCATTCATCATCATTTCCCTGCCCTTATCCCACTTTTATGTGGGGTCGGCACAACAGGTTTTCCTCTTCCACTCCGCTCTATCAGACGTCATCTCAACACTCACTCCTTTCGTACCCATATCATCCTTCACACAGTACATCCATCTTTTCTTTGGTCTGCCTCTTCTAGTGCGCAAAACTGTGCAACGTGCATACTTTGTTTATTAATTTTTACTAACACTGGCAGTGGTGCGCAAATGCGCAATGCACTGTGACGATTTGACCAATGTGTCGTGACGGTAAAATCTAACGCTTTTTTTCTTCTACCTTCTAGCCCCATCCTTGATACCGTCCGAAAAGGAACTTCGTTCTAAAAATTTACCTATGCTTTCCTGGAATCCATGCCATGCCACCTATCTCTTTATCGGTTAAGTAACTTAAATAGCAAATAATTGTGATTTTTAGGGTTCCGTACCGGAAGGTTGAAAACGGATCCCTTTAACTAAAGCCTCCGCTGTCCGTCTGTCAGAGGGCTCTACCTAATGAACCGTAACTTTCATGCATTTCGGCAATTTCGTGTATCTCTATTGCCGCTATTACAACAAATAATAACAAACAAGTAAATATGAAAATAAAGGGATTAATAAATGTTTTTGTTTCTTTTGAACAGTAAGAGGTAGAAACATGGAAGTTTTCAGAAATAAGGAATAGTTCAACTTTAATACGAACAAAAATACTCAAAATATAGTAAACTTAAAAATTTAGACAGACAAGGAAAATATTTAATTTACTCAGATCTTTAGAAAATGTCCCCTTAGGCTATCCCCTTAGTTAGTCTGGTCAGAGGCGTCCTTCGATCAAGAAAAGGAGGCGTCATATTATCGGGCATGAACTCAAAACAATTGAATTAAAATCCGAGGTACAGTAGCCTAATAATTCCGTCACCAGAGTTTGCCACTGACTCATACGAACTTACTTTTAGTAGCCGACATTCCACAAATTTTAAAAGGAACTAGTTTGTTTCCAGTTTTATTTATTTATTTAATAGGTCTACCAACGATTGTTACATTAATACACGAATATAAAAATTACATAATTGTGTAGGTACATTAAGTACTATCTTATGCTAAATGCAGAATCACTTAAAGGTAAACACTGCACGCACTAAATTAGAAGGAGTAGTAACACAAATAGAAAGGGGGTTTTAAAAGAATCTAGAAGAAAAGAAAAAACTAATTACTTACTTATACACAATAATAACTAATTTGATAGGTACTCGGGTTATTCGTCTATTTCTATTCACTTCTTACTGAAAGTTAGTTATTTTCAGTTTTTTTCCGTTTAAGGTACGGAACCCTAATAATTAATATTTAGCTATCACGGTTAAAAGTGAAAAAAATATCCATCAAAGCTTTTTTAATGAAAATAGAACATACCAGCACGACCATATCTTGTATAGGACCGTCATTATTGCTTTGCCTGCTCAAAGGGGAATTCCAGCAGCTCACTACAAAACGTGCTGGACGTATATCCCAGCAATCCGTAGTTAAAAGACATCATGAAAGGGATTTTTTGGAATAATAAATCGATCTGGATTTCAAAAGATGAAAGGACCTGAATATTAAAAAATACTACACGTGATCCTCTTACATTTTCTCAAAAACTTACGGAACCTTGATTATATAAAAATCCTTTGTGTCTATACAGTAGGTAACAGTAGGCAAAGTTATCTTTCTTACAGGAAAGCCTACCTACTTATTCGATATTGAGATCTATTAATAGAAACTAGTAAGTACCTACATACCTACTTAGCAACGTTGTTATGCAAAGGGAATAAATAAATAAATAAATAATCCTGGACATTTCACACAGCATCATCTAGCCCCAAACTAAGCATAGCTTGTATTATGGGAACCAGACAACTGATAAACTACTTATATACTTTTTGTTTGTAAATACATACATATTATACATAGAAACACCCAGACCCGAAATAAATATTTGCAGATCATACAAACATTTATCCCGCGGCGGGGATCGAACCCGCAACCTTCTGCGTCCCAAGCGGGCTTTCACCCACTGCGCCACAGAGGTCGTCAGCAGAATGGACCTGAGTTACTAACAGACTCTGCTAGTCTTTGGTAAAAGGCGAAAAATGTGTGCTTGCGAATTCGTATTATAAAGTGCCTCTGATTATACCTTTATACTTGTTCAAAGGAATTAAAAAAAAAATTAGAATTATAATATTAAATATGCTTATTGTTTTATAATATATGTATATTTAGATTAGTAGTGACATGACATGTATCTGTAATGGTCTGATATGATTGCTTTTATAGAGGTATAAATAAATTGTTTTGTATTTGAATCATGGCAATCAACCCACACACACAGCTTATGACTTCATTAGTTCAATATTGTATAAATAAATTTTAAAAAATACGGTAATGATTATACATTCTAAGGACCTAAGTAAGAATAGATAAGTATATAAAGCGACGATAGGACCCATAAACCGTCCATGGCGCAGCTTGACAGCCAGCGTTCTTTATACTCGTACGTGACGCGAACTATACCAAGAGCATATAGCAGTGTCTAAAGATCGGCGGTGTTTAACGCTTTTGATACTTCTATTTTGGTGTTAGTTTTTATAAAATAAAATATGAGTACCATTAATAATTTGTATTTTTGAGCAGATGCTGTGAGAGTTATAATATTAGAGAGTAGTCAGAGGCATATCTAAATACAAATTTGATACATGCCGAGCCCACATTTTGCAGAAGTTGGTATTCTATAAATGACAAGTTGCAAGCTGTTCGCCGCTTATAATCACTAACTGGTTTCCTCGCCAATTAGAGCACGCATTAAAGCGCATATACCATAGGTACTTAGCTAAATTTTACGAAACAAAAAATCCATTGATGCATGGCCGGGATTCGAACCTTCGGGTTGAAAGTCGAGGAACACCCTATTCGTAAAGCATATATATTTATGTCTATTGACTAAATGTTACGCTTGACTAAATGCAATACTTACACGTAGCGTCCCTTATTATACACGGCAATTAGTGCAAGTATTCAACCGTTTTCAATAGTGTTAGTAGTTCAGTAGAGCTACGTCTGATACAGTAGTAGGTATATGATGTGCAGACGTTATGAAATAATTGCAAATAATCTTTACATAAGATCAGAAAACAAGTTTTAATTAGTACCTACCTAATTAGAAAATAACACGATCAAAGTTCCTGCATATCCAGCGATTATATCCTTGATAAAATTATATGATAAATATTTTATGATCTTATACAACACAAAAATACACCGTAGGCAAACTGAAGAAATATGAATGTTATGTTACGCGGTTTCACCTATTAAAAAGTGGTTTCCTTAAGGGCGCGTACTACCTCAAAACTGCTTCGACCCTGGATCATATTTATAAAAGTATTGAACCAATATTATTGAAAAAAATATATATTATAGTTGAGGATATAAACTGTTGCTCCATTGTAGAGACAACACGATTACTAAATATTTTCTCGATAGAAAATAATCACAAACTTCCCTCTGAATTTTGCTTTAAAACAAAAGTACATACTCAATTAATACTTTAGCTAGACTAGTAAAACTTGGTATCTAAACTCAGCTTAGTGCAACACACTACGTGGTCCCGTTGTTCCGAATTTTGATCTTTTTTTTGTTTTTGTACTTTTAATTAGCTAAAAAGTGTTTTAGCGCCGCAAATCACGTTGCGCATCCATAGCTCTGTACTCCTCACACGCCGAACAAATCACACTCGCTGTCCTGCTTACAAAATGGCGGCGTATTATAGGCTCCTAATCGAATCTGACAAATTTAAACACAAAGGGGTGTTTAAATTTTGGCGAGGGTTTTAGTTCTTACAAATGTTACGGGAAATAATGGAAAAATAATAGATACCTGTAGAGGGCGTGGATAAATTTTATTGCATGACGGAGGCCTTAACGCGGTCTAAAAACTCCGTCACCAGAGTTGGCCACTGACTTATACTCGTACGAACTTACTACATTCACAGCAGTTACCTTTTTTCGTAGACATAATTCTCTCGGATTCTTTTTTGGGTTACAGAACCTTTGAAGATGTCTAGCGGAATAGTTCTATAGTTTGTTTCTACACTACAATATATATATTTAAATCTTGTTTCAGACAATGCGATTACTGCTTGTGTTTACCCTGATTGCGGCCTCGATGGCCGAAAGCGACTGGCAGCCAATACTTCAGGAGTCGTCAGTTTCGTATTCTAGTTACAAGTCACCGGAAAGATCGCTTCATAATAGGTAAGCATCGTAGTAGCTTTAACTAACGATCTAGTGCAGCTTGTCCAGTTGTTTTTGATAGGACATAGGACGGCCAAGATAGTGAATTTTAATAGATTGATAGTACCCATTGTCAACTAAATGCCTGTCCCGGGTAATAAGTCAAGCCATGGTTCATGTACGCTTTCGATCAACCTAGCAAACATACTTTTAAGCTCAACATATAGGAGGTGCTAAATTTTTACCTCATATATAGCATCAAGCAAAGCAGTTAGAAGGTTTGATGTTAGGAAACTACAGCTAAGCTGTATCGTTGAAAGAAAAATAGTTGATCCGTTTCATTTGGTTAGTTTAGTTGGTTAGAGTGGAAGCCTTGGTCTTAATAATCTACAGTCTTCTTCAAGTAATGATTTGGTATTTTTTTTTGGACAAATGTCATTTTTTAGGCTGACTGTATTTTCTATTGTTCTTTGTCTTTAAAATCAAACTAGTTTCCGAAGAACAAAGCCATCTAACTTCAAACGAAAAAGTAGCTCAATTCAGTAACATTTTGTCCTTTCCTATAAATCCGTATTGATTTTGTAGTTTCAGCGTTTGGTTCGTTGAAATACGTAAATCAAATAACCGAAGTGAACATTTTGCATACCGACGTGTCGCTCCATAACAGTGTTCGATATAGTAACGGTCTATATGTTTATATTACAAGCGGCATTATATCAGCTTAATGGAATCCCAATAACAAATTAATATTTTAATAGTATGAATTTAGCAAATAATTTAGTGAAACAAATAAAGTTGTTTTTTTAATACAGAGTATTTCAATTACAGCGGTCATTTGAAGATCGTCAATCGTAAACCAGTGCACTTCGCTCCAAATAAATATACAGGTACATCTCCCACGGGAGACTCCTGCAGCGTGTACAAAGTTTCCATGAACCAGGAGGTTTTCTACCAGTATGTTGAGTACGAGAAGGATATTCCGGACCTAAAGGAGTTTACGCTTTGCATGTGGACCAAGTTCCACAACCACTCGGATGATCATCCACTTTTCTCGTATGCTGGTGTGTACATTATGAATGTATATTAATAAAATTTAAGTGTCACATCATTGTCTAACTGGAATGGTATTCAGTCCAATTAGATATCGAGTTCTAGCCAATAGCGCAACAAAACAACTGTAGGTAGTATATATGAAACACTGAACACCACAGTTCATAAATCAGTAGTTGACGCTGTACGTAAATAAATAAATAATGCTGAACTTTCTATACAGCATCATCTAACCCTAAAGTAAGCAGAGCTTATGTTATGGGTAGGTACTACGAGTAAATGACTGATATACTACATCCATACTTTTTGTTTGTAAATACATACATATAATACATAGAAAACACCAAGACCCGAGACAAATATTTGTAGATCATGCAAACATTTGTCTCGCGACGGGGATCGAACCCGCAACCTTCTGCGTCTCAAGCGCACCTTCGCCCACTGCGCTACAGTAAAAAAGTAAGCAGGCTAACATTTTTTTTATATTCAGAAAATAAATTCATTTTCGGTAAAATTCAAAGTTGTTCACTTGTTTACAGTTGCTGATAAGCCTAAAGAAATCTCAGCTTGGATATCCAACACTGAAGAAGCGAGCTACTTCAGTATGGCCATACACGGTCAGACCTTCTTCAGGCTAAACTACCCTTTGAAGCTAAACACGTAAGTTCAATGCAGTAAAAAATAGTTAAAAGCGCAACGCAACTACTTCCCGATTAATATTGACTGACACTATCTACTTTTACAAAATAAACTTAAATAAATATTCTGTAATTTTATCAGTTATTATTAAGTAGTGAAAGCCACTTAATTATGCTTCAAGCGGCGGAACTGCAGCATTAAGCTTGTATAAATAAAAATTAGAGATCTTTTGCAATATTAAAAAATGTATAAGTATGTTAAGTATAGCAAGAACAAAAGCCGGACGTGCGAAATTGCAACAAAACCTACGTTAATTGCTTTAAAAATTGGTCTCTCGCAGATTGTGATCTTTGTGTCAGTGCGGTGGATGCAACAACCTGGCAATCAGGGCGTGATAAAAATGACAAATAGTATCAAAGCCGATCGGGTTGTAAGTTCATCGATTACTTACAGCTAGTCAAGTCGTTATTTGTAAATTATGAACGTCATTGTATTTGCGAACAAAAAATTTAGAAGCGTCGTGGTTCGATGAACGAGTAAAATAAATAAGGCATAGCGTGTCTTTCATAACGATGCCAAGTCATGTTCTGATAAACAAGCAATGTCGGTGTGAGACATGTCATTCAGCGTTTACAATTAGATATACAGGCTAAGTTTTATGAGAAGGGCGGTGATGGCCAAGTCCGAAAACATGAGAAAGGTTTAATGACCTAGAATTGTATCGATTCATGAAAATAGTAAATATAAATTTAACTGTTCAGCTGTAAAGGCATGTGTATTCTCGGATTAACTTTCAAATAAATAAATAAATAAATAAACTAATAAACCAGTAATATACTATAAACCAGTAAGTATTTGTAGAAGCTAAACCAAAGGAGGGATGATTATGAGGAATTCTGAGTATTTCAATTAGTCTCAGAAACAGTCTGTACCAATGTTTCGTTCAATATTGTGGGTATAATTAAATATTTTCATGAAAGGAACGAGAACCGGTTTTGGTTTAATTAAACTAGATCTCAAAATGCACATTCAACTCCATTCAGTACGGTACCAAAGTTACCTACAGTTATTTCATTTAGCAAACAACTCATTCGTAATAACCAAAACTGAATATTCCACATGTGAATAAATAAGTAAGAGCTACCTGTATCAAAATTTGCTTTAATACTGTTGACAAAATTGTACGTTTTAACGGTCGCCTTTACATATTAATAAAATATGAGGGCGTTTTCTCGTGGTCATTTTGTCCCATTAATGGGACCATGAGTTGATTCATAAAAGCCCGAACAGCTCCTGGCTCACGGAACAGATAACTGTCACTGTTCTGACGATAGAGCCAGGAGCTGACCCCCCTCACATAAAACGATATAAATAATAATAAATAAATAAAATAATGGGGCTCTGTGTATGCGCTGATGATCTCTGACCGAAGCCTCTCTTCAGCCAGCTGCTCTCGTCTCAGTTGACTCGCCAAAACGATTCACATGCGCGATGAAGGATATGGTACAAATTGAGTATTGACATCTCTTATCAAATCTATGAACTAAATATTAAACACCTCAAACAATTTTGTAACTGTAAATTGTTAGAGAATATCCTATAAGTGATATTTAATGAAAGTCAAGAAGCTGTTTCAACGAAACTACATATTTCGATAATCAGCACATTACGCCGGTAACCCTAATTTTTGTTGTAGATGGTATCATTCGTGTCAATCATGGAATGGAAAAACTGGAGAGTGGCAAATATGGGTAAATGCGGAAAGAGTTGGAAGGGGATTTCATAACAGGGTAAGCAAACTTAAATCTACTAAATGCATTTTGATAGATTCCCAATTACGTTTTAAAAACGAAAAACAAAACAGAAAACGAAATTTATGAGTGAGGATCAGTTTTTTTAGGTTTTACGGCAAAAGTAGGGGTGATGAAAGGCAGTTCCAAAGTTTAAGACGGAGAAGTTGGGCTTTTCTAGATGCACCAGGGACACAAAAAAACGTTCCTTATGAATTGATTACTGGCTCAGGTCCGGAAAGATGTAGACATAGCCGTGGCTGTAGCTTCCCTGAGGAATTGCCTTATCGCATATCTACTCAACGAAGGTCGCACCGAGTGTGCACGGTTTTTAAGCTGCCCTTAAATCTGGCAATTGAAGAGGCACCCACTCGCAAGATCAGCAAGAACAGCAAAGCAACAGGGTACTGCTCAACGAAGGTCGCACTGCACACTCGGTTTTTAAGCTGCCCTTAAATCTGGCAATTGAAGAGGCACCCACTCGCAAGATCAGCAAGAACAGCAAAGCAACAGGGTACTCTTCGTCAGCAGTGCAAACTGATTGTCTGGGACAGTGCACGGGACATCGTGCACTGTCCCAGACAATCAAGGGCGCCGTCAAAGCACTGAACCTGAGAGGGGAACTGGTAAACGAAATTAGCATGCCACAAGGCATCGCTATTTTTTTTATTAGCGCCACAAAAGATGAACCTTTACCTTACCACAAACATGAGCGTTCAACTTTTCAACGACGTAGAGTCAGAACCGCACGCGGCAAAATTGCCAGAAATAGGTATAGGCAGAAATAGGTATTGCAGATGTATTAACATTACAGATGAATTCTGTAATGTTAATACTCGGAAGAACATTTGATTAGCTGTCTTGCTGAGCTTACAACAAAACATGTGTGACGAAAGTTGGCTGAGCGAAGAGCGTAGAGATATCGGGGGTGCCATCACATAGGCTTAAATTAAAAGTTGTGGTGCCTGTGCTTCTAATGCGCAACCTTGATGCTCCAAGATCACTGATTTTGGAAAACATGTAACATAGGCTACGAAACTCACTGGAGCTGGTGGAGGAGAATCAGTAATTGTATCAGGCATACCCATCATACCAACCAGTACCCAGTTAAGACGGCCTTCACATTGACTATTAATAAGTCACAAGAGCAAACATTGAAAGGCTTGCATTTGGCTACTCCGTGTTTTTCTCACGTGAAACTCTGTATGTTGCGTGTTCACGGGTGTTGTTCAGTGCACAAAATTTGTGTAAGCGAATTATAAAAATCAACTTTAAATAGGTAATATCTTTTTGCATTTAAGAAGTTCAATGACCCAATGTAACTTTTGATACGAGTTAAAGTACACAATTATTAGGAAATAGTACCTAATCACATAATTAAAACTTGTAAATTTCAGTTGGTTGGGCACGTGGTCAAAGGAGGAGGAGTAGCTATTACTGGCCAGGAACAATCAGTACTGTTTAGTAAAGATAGTATGCAACAGCCACTCAAGCGTAAGTTTCATAAAAGTTGCAAGAAGAACTTTTTGAGCTACGAGTAATTCTATCCAATTATTTGCAAACAAATGTTTTATTTTCTCTAGGTCCGCCTGGTCTCATGGGAGAAGTGACAATGGTCCAATTGTACCACGTGGCTCTTACAGCTGGCAAGGCCCACAAGGACCACAAACACCACCACGTACACCACTTCAAACACGATGGAACTCCAGTTGATTCATCCACGGAACCCGCGACCGAGGCTCCACAGCCACCACCTACACCACTTGGCAACGGAAATTTCCTAGTCGGAGGTCAATTACAACGACCAGCTAATTTGAACTTGGTTCCGGCCCCGCAACCAATAATTCAACTGCCAAATGGCCTTCAGCTTCAACAAGAATACGTAAACGGTCAATTGGGTAATAGAATTATATCAGAACAGCTTTTAAACAGTGTGCAACCAGATCAGTTTGGCAGCTCTGTATCGATTCCCCAAATATCTTTATCACCTTCTTCTGGACAAGCATCTTATTCTCCGAGACCCATCGGACTATCAAAGGCATCAACTGTTGTTCTGTCAGGAACCCTATTTAATCCAGCGAATGTGCAATACATTCAAGATGATATCATGCATAACGTGTACAAGAGAAATTCTAAACGGGATAAACGGGACAATCCCGAGAAGGAGCTTAGTGAACAACTGCGTTTAGGTGAGTGACGATGATGAAGAATCTGTTAGATTTACCAGCGAGTAATGATTAAAAAAAAATATTTTTACAGGTAAAAAGGACAAGAGAGGTCTCGTAGCTCTATCTGATGGCTCAATTGTTGATGAAGCCCTCTTGAGCCCAGATTTAATTGATGAGAAGGATGAGGAAGCTGTATTCCAAGAGTCTCTATTAAACGGTCTTGCCGGCGTAGTGGGAAACCTACCTGTACAAAATGTTCAAAAAGAGACCGTAAGTAAAATTTTAAACCCTTGTGTACTTTGTAACTTATTGAGAATACAGCATTAAAAAAATTATAAAAGTTTTTAGTTCTTACTCGTAAACTCCTTTTTACAGTTGAATAAATAACTCTCTTATTTATTCAACTGTAAAAAGGAGTTTTTGTTAGTTTTCTGCATATCGCTTAAAGATTTAACGAGAATACATTGATGAAACAACCTTTGTATTCTAGGCTGATGAAAGAGAACCGGCAGAAGCTGAAGTAAAGGCAGTGATGCAAGTTTGTAGCGGTTGTGCCCCTGAGCCTTTCAAACGAGCTCTTGTCCTGTCTTGGCGATCAACACCTAAAAAACTATACAGCGGTGCTCACTACTACAAAGGTCTACCTTTATGCAGAGCTTTCTAGACATTTAAGATAATGAACATAGTTGCGTACAAAAAAACAGGTTAAGTAAAACCTTTTCTTGTAAATTAAAATTTGAGTCAGATGGCTTGTTCCGAATTAAGCGGCTATCATCTTTGTTAAATTGTATAATAAGCTATCGTATTCGGTGTTATTTATTTGTGTCTTAGTAAGTTTATTTTTAAGAATGTTTGTACCTTTGTATCTTTAAGTTTTTATTATCTATTTAATATTTAGATTTTAACAACGTACCAACTATTTTATTGTGATTAATAAATATTTTGAAATTATATTTGTATAATGATAAACCTTGTAAATAAAAAAAAACATATTATGTGACAGGCGATGCAAAATTGAGAGTATATTGTGTATTTTTTAAGTGAAAACTTCTTAGGCGCATTGGGTATTTTTGAGATGGGAAAAAACCATAAAACACGTTACCGACACCATCTCTGACAGTTCTCTTCTCAAAGATCGACAAACTTCTTCGTTCTTAATTTCGTCACACATAGTATCAGCATAGATAGCGGTGAGTGTATAGAGCTCTATTATTTCTGAGTGAGACCACCGCGAGTTCAAATCCCAGATGGACAGTAACTTGTTGCACTTTTTTTTATGTTTCACACTGATCAACCAAACATTCAGATGAGAGAGAGCGAGACGAAGGAGGAATCTTCAGGAATATTTTAGTGAGCTTGGAGTGTGAGGTGAGGAATGAGCTGTATTGCATGATCGAATGAGCTGTATTGCATGACCGACCAAATGAAGTGTTACATTCTCTTGGGTTTGATTACTGAAGTGAGTAAGCAATTGAATAACGAAAAATTTAATGAATTTTTATAAACTGTCACTGTTACATACATCCTACGTTTATGGCTATACGGGCTTTGCCAATCTATCGAAGCTTTTAAACCTCACAGAGGAACAACAACGTTTCAGAAGCTTTTAAAATGAAAACCTTTCAGTGAATGAAATACTATTTTGTAATAATGTACATTTAATCTCCTCTTTGCTATTGTGTTCTGTCGTGTTACTTTTTTATTCCAAATAAAATACAATAAAATATTGTCAGTTGGTGTACAACCGTTCAATAAAACGCTGTTTTATTAATAAACAATGAGTCTCAATATTGCCACAAGCTTGCATAACTCATCTCAAATCACAAACAACACAACACACACCAATTAATCCTTTGGACATTTATTTCAATATTAAGACAAAAATATAACAATATTAACTTCCGAGTACAACATTTACAATAATAATTATCTTCTTAACATCATTTTTTTTACCTTATTATGAAATATGTTTGGGTGTAGTGTCAGACAGCTATGCTAAAATAAAGTTCCTATGCAAAATGTACCTAAACATATTATTACCGCATCAAATTTGTTACAAAAACACTCGAAATAAGTCAAAGACCAAGGATTCAAGGTAAATAATCTTGTCCAGGCCAACGCCTTCTCAAATGAGTATAGCAAGACGTAGAAAAGATTAATATCATTTAAGTCGTAGGACGTAGTTACTAAGTACCTATTTTTACTTGCAAATGTCGACTCTACTTCGAGTCATTTATTTTTATTAAATTTTTTACTAAAATCAACGTATTTTATTTGGCTCCAATAAATCCGCTAAGGATATAGGTAACAAATCTAATCTAAGCCAAAGAGTTGACTATAAAACCTACGAGTTCCGAAGATATAGAACATTTTTAAAGATATCAAATGTTCATGAATTTCGATGTTGACCGTACTTAGAATAAGACTCACCTTAGATTTATGAACGTTGTGTTGGTGATAGTCGGCGTCGATTTCGGGCTCGCTGAAATACGACTGGTCCTGGTCCCAGCTAGAGGGTCCTGAAGTTTTGGTCCCCGAAGCTGGCAAAACAGGAATGGACACGGAGCCGACGCCGACTATCTCTGGAAATGCGCCACCACCAATGTCGGTCGATTCAAACAGTCTCAGAACCGAACGATCCCTGATTTCCCTCAGGTGGGACCTGTGAACAATTAGGTAGTGTAAAGTCAACATGAAACATCTAAACCTAATAAATATTACCTATTTGTAAACTGATTACACAATTTACCAAATAGTTGGATGACTCGCAGAAAGCAGTGAACTACGTTTTGCTAAATGAATGGCAACAAAAAAAACATCTAAGTATTTTTTTTTATTTCATCTGACTATTACTAGTGGTTCCGTGAGAAGTGAGAACAGTAGAGCTCGCTTCCAAAAATTAAGGAAGAAAGTATTTTTTTTAAATGTGAGCATTATCAAATGTGCAATACCTACACAAGTTTGTGTAAGAGAGATGAGAATTCTCAATCCTAGTAAATTTAGAAACTTTGCTGGCACATTACGCCCTTTTCCCCCCAATCAAAAATCGTGATCGGCAAAACATATTAATAAATCAAGGAACCTGTGTGCCGATTTTTGACAAAATCGTTGAAAAATGCGACCTGTAGGCGAGAACAGCCGGACAGACGAACAAAAGCATTTTTTGCCAATCTCAAAACGGAGACGCTTCGCTCGCTCGGGCAATAATATTCTGAAAAACATTTCTAAATAGTATTTTTCTCTATGATCATTTCTGAAGAGAGTTGAGATTACCAAAGAAAGTTACACTTTTACAAGTACCTGCTGTGTGTATAACGTAACTACTTGGATTATCTAGGGCCCTTACGGTATGCAAACGAATCGTAGGTAGGTAGGCCGAATGCATTTATGATAGCATATGGACCAGTTTATTAAATCACTGACGCAAAAAAAAACTTAAAGTTAAAATACGAGTACACACAATAAAATACACAGATCTAAAACCCAATTAATTTATTTCATAAAAATGCTATTTTACCTTCGATAAACAATATTATAGATTTAGGGTCAGCGCAGCACACTGCGCGAGATAAATAACTGCTCGGGCGTTTTTTTGTTTAGCATTTTGACGTTTTTCGTTCGTTAAGAGGATTTGTGACTTTATTAATATAAAAGGTTTAATTCGGTTAAACTTTAAACTTTTTTATATCTATAATATCGTTGATCGAAGTATTTTACTTATAAAAGCTAGGAAGTGACGAAGTCTTTTTAATTATATATGTCCAACACTATATTATAATCAAGGAAATCGCTTATATTATAATATAAATAAATAAATAGTGCTGGACATTTCACACAGCATCATCTAGCCCCAAACTAAGCAAAGCTTGTAGGTACTATGGGACCCAGATAACTGATATACTACTTATTTACTTTAAATACATACATATAATACATAGAAACACCCAGACCCGAGATAAATATTTGCAGATCATACAAACATTTATCCCGCGGCGGGGATCGAACCCGCTTATAAACGCTTGTCGAGCTTGCTAAGTCTTTCGAATGATTGATATTAACTTCGATAAGTTAAGCAATGGTCTAAACGGTCCGTAAATGGATGGGTGACCGCCAGTGGCATTTTTATCTGAGCGCTTCCGTGCTTCGGAGGGCACATTAAATTGTCGGTCCCGGCTATTTAAGTCGTTAAGCCATGACGGAGGCCTCAAGGCGGCCTAAAAACTTCGTCACCAGAGTTGGCCACTGACTCATACGAAAGAAGAAGACCTAGCCCTAATCTTTTTACAACAGGTAGGTGCGGTAGTAATCGTGGTGATTTTGCCTGATAAAGAGCAGGAAAGTGAAATGATGATAAAAAAATGTAGTAAAATGGTGACGGGAATTTTAAATGTTGAATTCAACAGGTTGAATTGAATAAATGTATCATTCGTCTACCTATAAGCTGAAATAAACTAACCAAGAAAGTGCTCTAAGGTTAACATAAATAAGTTAGTTAGTTTTTAAATAAAATAAAGACTACTTTACTACTAACTATTTTAACGGGACTTAATTGCGTATTAAAAACTTATTTAGGTATTTCGACGTTTCAATGGCATTACAGCCAACGTGGTCACGAAAAGACTGCCGACCGGTGCTCGTTTGCCGCTTCGACCGATGAGGAACTACCCTCATTCGGTCAACACAAAATAACATCATGGTCGCGACCTTATTTCTTCTGGTATGTGGTCGCGACACACTACATCAGCAATATCTGATTTAGTACAAGATGACCACGACATGAACCCTTTTTATCTCTGGATCCCACTTTGAAAAAAAGTTTGTAGCCACATTCCCTGTTGAAATTTTTATGTTTTCAACCGATTCATGCACAATTCTACTATAAAAGTGGCGATCATTGGAAATGATTTAAGGTTGATGTAATTCGATCCAGTAGTTTGATCCTGATTCATGATCACGCTGGCTGTAATGCCATTGAAACGTCGAGAGTTTTTACTACGCGATTAAGTCCCCTTATAATAGTTTAAGATAAATTCAAGTCGCGAAAGTTTTAAATGTTTAAAAATAAAGACAATTCGCTTAGTTTGATAATATTTCTTTCTACCTGCTGATGCTTTTGCTGATGCAAAAATTCGCAAATGCATTTGTCAAAACATGAAGTACAAATAAAAGAATAAAACCGTCAAGTGCAAGACTCGCACACGATGAGTTCCGTACCGTACTATCAACCAACGGTTTTCAGTACATTTTTCAAAATCGTCCAATTTTACTAGCGGCATCTAGTTATAAAAATAAGAAGCTTATTTTCTTAAAACATACTTCTTTCGTATGGTCGGATACCTCCTTAAATTTTAAGTATTTGTTCTTATTAAACTTGAACTGTTACATAGTTCTAGAAACGTTCATCTAGAATATTATGGTTCAAGAGATATATAACCTTGACAAACTTAGAGCAAAAAAAGCATACAAAAACATGTTTTTTGTATGAGAGCCCCCTTTCATTATAATATTTATTTTATTATTTGTTGTAATAGCGGCAATAGAAATGCGCATTCTATGAAAGTTTCAACTTCCCGATGCTTTCACCGATAAATATGAGCTTATCAAAAATTTCGATTGCGACATCTAGTGATTCCGTGGCCGAGCGGTAAGGCAATCCGGCTTTTGGAGGATCGTCTGATCGTCGTGGGTTCGAATCCCGTCGGAATCGAAAATTTTGATAAGACTTTACAGACAGACAGACGTACAGCGAAGGCTTCGGGTAATACAATGATATCTATCTTTTTATCAACATCGGCATGTAACGATAAAGTAATATTGTAGGTACCTACAAAAATCCTTCTAAATTTTGGTACGATTTTTTCACAAATTATTTGTGATTAAAAGACATCCCACGCGCCAGCTCTCTATTTGTTCTATAAAGCATAAAGATATAGTATTATAATACCTATATCTTAGGCTATTGTTACGGGTTTAGGTAAAAAAGATTTTAATGGCATGTCATCTTTACGCTAATACCGTACGTTTGCGTATTTGCTCCCTTTTCTTTACTTCTCTTCTCTTCTCTTATTGTAGTGCAGGTGAAACTTATTATAGATCGCGATTGACAACACCATTTACAAGCAATGGCTACATTTCACAAGCTTATTTTACATAAATAATGAATTAACAATTTCAATCGATCAAAGGCGGCGATGGGCTTGCAACCTGTCACGTATGGAATACTAACTTCTGCAAGATGTGGGCATGTATCAAATATGTATTTGTACATGCCTCTGACTACCCCCTTAGACATCTTCAAAGGATCTGGAATATAAAGATCTGAGATAATGTCTACCGCGCCTTGGGGATACAGTCGTGACCCTGTTTACGTTTACGTTTTTACAATTTCAATCAAGATTCGTTAATCAAAAAATGAGAGTAATGCCCGGTTTACATATATTCCAGTCCAGCGATCGAATCCAGCTGGATACAAAGTAGACCGGGTCCAGGTGCCGGACTGGAATGCTCAGTGCATTCCAGTGCCTGTTTCCATTTTGCCAGTAGTAATCCAGCGCCGCTGGATTGGAATAATGTAAACTGGGCTTTATGCTATCATGAATTTTGTCATTTTACGTCATTAAAATATTATGTCTAAACAACCTAAAAAAAAGGCTATTGTTGGATAATTTTATGTTGTTGATTTGAGGAAGAATTGAATGAGGCTGGATACCTTTTTGAGTATACGATTATGATAATACCAACTTCGATAAATGGAGCGAGTAAAAAACAAGATTCGTAAGAATCTATTGCACGATCTTGAAGAATTCAAAAATAGATTTTTAATAAACTTACTAAATAATTTTTAGTCAATATTATGTTGACCATAAAGTTATAAAAGACCTCTATTAAAACAGATTGTCAATACAAATTATCTGTTGGGTATTGCATTCGCAGGAAGGTGGAGTGAAAAGTCTTGAGTTTGCAATGATGATATTGATAATATAATGAAGATTTACAGGATTACTCGACTTAGTGCTATCTAGCTTAAACAGGAGTGGTTCGTCAAACAATGAATTATACGAGTGATGCGCAGGCTGGTAACGAATGGAATGGCCGAGCGTCCTTTGTTCGACTAGTAATATGGAGATTTTGTGTGTAGGGTAGGCAGGCGTCGAGGCCTTTTGTCGCGGCTAGCAGCCACTAGCGGCGGTCGACTTCTTGTAGATTCTAGACCTGGACCTTGATCTTTTAGCGTATACACTTTAATTGTCATTCTCATATATTAATAACAGAGATAGACAATATTTTGAATGTCAATACCATTCGTTCACTCACTCTTTTTATTTTTAAATTTTATGGGTTGCTGTAACGCACGTGCTAATTCCGACTTATGGAATGTATTAGTACTTCGAGGTTACATCTATTTATTTACTAGCCGTCCTCCCGGCAGACGTTGTTCTGCCCGGCGGTAAAGCAACGCTATTATGTAGGTTCATTAATTATTTTAGCGATTTAATAATAAAAAAATAACGTATGAATTGGCGAGTGCACAAAAAGTGCAAAGCCAATAAGAGAAAAAAAACAAGAATGACAAACAAAATTGACCAATACAATCAGTTTTCATAGGCAAAATGATACTTATTCTGAGGTTTCTCTTTGGATACGATGTTGCCGATTTGTGCATCTTCACGTATCAGAAGAATAGTTAGGTACATCAGAGTTCCACCTGGTTTAATGGTAAGAAATTATTTCTGACATATTCTGAATTAACGGAAGGTTAGCTATGCAATGCATAAATCTGATAGAATTACGGAATAACTAGTTTTTATTGGTGACACGGTTAGACTTTTGAGTTAGTCACTAATGTCTACTTCTACGTTGTTTAGTAACGGTTTTATATGGAAAACTGAGTGCGGCCGTAATAGTTTCGGATTAAGCTAGAACTAACCCCTAGTACACATTAGGCGCTTTGAAGCGAGCGCTTTGGTAACGCGCGATAAAAAAAATATGTGATCCAATATATCCGTACAAATTAAACGAAGCGAAACGCTCTTCTAGTAAAAACAAGCTTAAAACGTGCGTCTAACGCGCGCTTAAAAACGCCTAGCGTGTACCAGCTCTAAGGCGCTGTCTCCACGAGCGAGAGAATCGCGACGAGTGCGCCCTCATATCGTCGGAGAATCTCCACGAACGAGCGATAATTTCGCCGCGTATCGTCGCGAGTCGTAACGGAATCGCAGCGTTTCCGCGGCGACTCGTAACGGTATCGCCGCGTTTCCTTGTCGAAATGTCCTTGCTTGACGAGAGGCAACGCTGAAATGACGCTGCGTTTGACAGCGCGCCCGCTGCGCGCTCGCGCGAGAGCGCCACGAGTCGTGCACGAGTGCGGTCGTGGCTGCCACTCCCGTATAGGCTTATTTAGTCACGAACGTAAGTGTTTAAATTCAAATCTTAATTGTAGTGTGACTTGACTGACGCCACCTGAATCATCTTTTATAGATGGATAACAGGCCAATGATGATGATGAATTTTAACGAAATACTTTCTACTATCAATAAAGCTAATTGCAGTATTGTTACGGCGCGGTTGAAAATTACGGCGCGATCTCCCAATTTATTATAAAACGTTCCACTGTGTCTAAAATATTTTACCCGATTAATGTTGACACTACAGTTTTTTAGATAAATAGATTTTTTTTTAACACATATCAATGAGAATAGATAGATAGCAAGTTTATTTGGCACAAATACACAGACACACTTAACAAAAAACATGGTGGGAAAAAAAACATATATAGGTACTTAGGTACTTAATTACACTAACAGAAGTTAAAACTGCTTAAACTAACCTAAAGCAGAAGAAAAGAAAAACACAAAACAGTTATATAGGTAGGTGCAAGGTCTGTATGTGTACCAAATAGGACCAGTCTCAGCTTTTTTGTTACTCTGTACCTATCGCTAGGTGCAGAGCAACGCTGGTTTTCAAGATTAATGTGCTTAAGGTCACATAAAGCAATAAATAGGTACCTTTCATGCCATTTATTTGAGTATCTTTCGAGAAGAGTCAGTAGGAAACACGCCGCGGGTATCTTGGAACTCGTGTCATCGGGCTTTATTTTTTCAAAACAACAATGATATAGCGGAAATATGTTATATTAATACGACCTCTGTGGCGCAGTAGGTGAAAGCTCGCTTGGGACGCAGAAGGTTGCGGGTTCGATCCGCGCCGCGGGATAAATGTTTGTATGATCTGCAAATATTTATCTCGGGTCTGGGTGTTACTATGTATAGTATGTATGTATTTACAAACAATAAGTAGTATATCAGTTATCTGGTTCCCATAGTACAAGCGTTTTGGGGCTAGATGATGCTATGTGAAATGTCCAGCATTATTTATTTATAATAAATATAAATTATTCCTATAATGGGGCTATAAACAGACAAACTTTCAGCCCTATTAAAATGACGAAGGTCTACCGGTCACTAGCTCTTAGGCTAATATGTCGGAATCAGAATCAATCAATGATATTATAAAATTTTGGAATCATTGGAATTTTAATCTTTTGGATTGAAAGTTGAAATTCTATCCAAATACATGGCAATAAAATGATATTACATTAACATCATTGCTGCAATACTGTTGAGCGACCAATCGAAGCGTATTATTTACTTTGAGAACCTACCTGGAAATCGACAGATAATAAATATGTATAATGCAAATAACTGACTGAAATATATTCTTAATTTACGTAGGCAGCATGGAGGATAAATTACTGGAGGAATATTTTATAGCAAGAGATAGTATCTAATTCTTTGTACTGTAAATATATTATGTTATAAGTATGAACCTAGAAATACCTGGGCTAATCCTAATATTGGAAGAGCTGTTGTGATTTTATTGCTTACTTGTTTTTGAGCTCTGCAGAAACAGCAGTGTTGCTCACGGTATCTTTCATTTGCATTTGGTTTGCACCGTTTAGCACGTTCGTTGATACAACGAAGATATACATCTTGCAAAGCAAGATTTCGTGCATGGTATAGATTATCGTAGTGTGCTTGATAACGGCGACGGCGGCGCTCCGCGCGCCGTTCAAAATAAAGACAGCACGCGCTGTCGTAACAACTGAAACATAAAATAGTTATAATATTGCATGTTTATTTAAAAAAAAAACACTACTAAAAGGTCAAAATATAAATTACCTTGCGAAGATTACACATACAAAGCACAAGGAAGCTGCGCATAATGTGCCAAATAATAAAAAAGGATCACGGAAAGGCATTGAAAAAGTATTTGGCCACACGTGTGTGGCAGTGTCAACAGTGGCATCAGATCCTTTACATCAGGCTCCTCATTGTTTACAAACGATCGCGATTTGTCTTCATAGTCTTCCACAGGTATTTGTCTGTCTATCAATTGTTGTATCTGTAAGTAATTTTAAAATTGACATTAAGTGTAACTATTACTACTGAAAAACTATAAATTCAACTAAGATAGTGACAGCTTTCGATGGATTTAAGAGATTTTAAGAGGTTTTAAAACGGTAGACTTTTTTTATAAACTATATTCGATACTAGCTCACGGTTTCGCTCGCATGGTACCTATCTAGATTATCTTCAATAGTGTTGCTGAAAACTCTGAATCATTCGACATTGCTAGCAAATATGAGTGAGTACAATAGTAGACCTTGTATTTTGTAGTGTAACGGTTTAGTTCTTAGGAAATTATAAGTTTATTCAAAAAATAATCGACGCTTTTTCTCGACCGGTTCACAATGGATTGTTTTTTTATTTCAGCTATAATAACGTTTTAAAAAATAGAAAAGTCTTCAATGTTGAACTCAGGTCGAATGTTAAATCCTTAAAAAACATACGTACAGCCGAACATAGAACCCCCTTTTTTTGAAGACGGTTATAAATTAAATAAACTTTATCCATACAACATCTATGATATTAAGTGAAGCATCTATTTGGGACTTCCTACTATTAATGCCTGTAATGTGGAAGTTTGTGTGTATGAATGTTTATTACATACAATGTATCTTTCGCAAGCAACTAGTTTAATCAGCAGTTCAGTTAAACGCCTAGCCATTCCATTAAATGGCACCGTTCACTAACGGCGACTCGA
The DNA here is from genome assembly GCA_963565295.1 of Epirrhoe alternata. Lineage (NCBI taxonomy): Eukaryota > Metazoa > Arthropoda > Insecta > Lepidoptera > Geometridae > Epirrhoe > Epirrhoe alternata. Next base: position 11,391,292 of record OY751375.1, read on the forward strand.
GACGTTATAACTCCAAGTCTAACTGTTTGATAAAATGGCCGAAGCCGTTTAATGAAATGGCTAGACGTTTAGTTGAACGGCTGATTAAACTAGCTACACGACATATCTACTATACCGATTTTGAAACCAATTATGAAATTTCAAATGAAAATTTTATGATATTTCAATACTCGTAGAACAACACCCCGGGGCGCAGCTAATAGCCCATTAAAGTTACAGTGTCAGTCATTAGATACCTTACTTTTTAATACGAGTAGATACAATTTCTCTTCAATTTGATAGAAATTGTCCTGAAAACTTATTGCAGTTCTTTTTTCAAAATGACCTATGGTTTCCTCAGATTATTCCGTTGAAGTAAAAGGGTTTTTTTGCGGCGACTTTTTTTATAAAACAGTAGGGACAATGCATTAACGATTTAGCAGATTGTGAGAAATCAAGTTATTTTCCCGATTTTTCACTATTACCCAGTTCTTAATAGACCTAAGTCACCAATAGCCCCAAATAACATACCTAAAAGATCAACCATACCCTAAAAGATCGAACGCTATAAATGTGCAAATAGAACATTATTGTGACTCAAAAAGAGAATTATGCTATACAGACTCAAACAAAAGGATTAATAATTCAATCCCACAAGGTAGCGTACTCGATGTTTGTTATATTTAAACGACTTAAAAAAACGAGGAGGTCTATGTTCGGCTGTATGTAGGTATGTTTTTTTATGTATGTTCACCGGTATCTCCGTCAGTTGTGAACCGATTTCCAAAATTATTTTTTAGTTTGAAAGGGTATGCTACCATTGGTCTCATAAAAATTTTACTCCTGAGGGATTGATAGTTTTCTTGTAAAACTCAAAATACCTCATTCTCACTCACTACACAACCTGAGTCACAGTGTCAAACATTGAATAGTTTGAAAGGGATTTAAACTTATTATACTCTGGAGATGGACCCATATAAAATTTATTCCTGATGGTTTGATAGTTTTCCCGTAAAACTCTAAAAACTTCGCTCATAAGTCCTAGCCATGTTACAAATTGAAATGAAACCGACATATAAGGCTAAGACTTCACCTGCGTCTAAGGGCATTATTTGTCAAAAGTTTATACATTTCATGTGAAGTTTTGCGACACGTGAGACTTATGTCAAATTGACGATTTAAGAGTGCCAGGAACTCACGTGCCGCGATACTTCACATAAAATGTATGCAGTTTTGGTAATTAATTACTTTACACAGATTTTTTTCGGAGGGCCTAATACTAATGGCCTATGAGGCCGTTTTAATGTTACCGAACTAGTCTAAGCGCTGTATATCTGTCGATTCGATTTCTATTCTATTTCGATTTGTATGGTGGGCTTATGGCCTCACTCACTTGACGCCCTGAGTCACGCCGCGTCCTGGGTCAAACATTGAAGTCGGTTTTCTTTATAGTTTTTAAAAAACGTGATGATTAATTATTGTTGTACACACACAGCCTATAGAATGCTTTAATTATCAAATGCACACATACTGTTTACAGATGACGTGTCCCTACTTTTGAAAAGTTCAGAAACAATCGACATAGATTTAATATTTACTGTAGAAATCTTTGAAATTACCAAAAATGGCTTCATGATCACAACCTAGAAATAAACCTGACTATATAAAACTGTGCTTGCTGTGCAACCTGTCAAAACTAGGAAGGAGGAGTCACAATTGGTGGTGTGAAAATCACCAATCTACGCTACGTTGATGACACCACACTTTTTGCACGAGTCAGAGATGGTTGCACTTTTAGACAAAATTGTGCGAGTCAGCGAGGAGTTGGGGCTCTCCATAAACAGGTCCAAGACAAAGGTCATGGTAGTGAATCGATCCAAGAAGTTGGAGTTCAATGGAGCACTAAACCTAGAAAGTGTGAGTGAAAGTGCGCAGAAGGATTAGAATGGCAAAAAGCGCCATGTACGCCAATAAGCTGCATAAAATATGGATTAATCGGAATATCTCCGCCAACTTGGTACGGACTTTGTTTTTTTTTTCAATATTCTCATATGGCGCCGAGACTTGGACCCGGAGCAGCTGACCGCAAACGCATTGATGTCTTCGAGATGTGGTGCTGGAGAAAAATGCTTTGCATTCCATGGACAGCACATCGGACCAACATATCCATACTGCGGGAGCTCAAGATTACCAAAAGACTATCATCCGAGTGTCTGCGTAAAGTCCTCGAGTATTTTGGTCACATTGCAAAGAAAGATGGGGACAACCTAGAGAAGCTGATAGAGACCGGAAAATAGAAGGAAAAAGACATCGTGGGCAAAGTCCGATGCGCTGGTCTGACCAAATTTGCACCACCCTCGACACCACGATTCACAATGCTCTTCATACTGCCGGGGTCAGAGGAAGATGGAGAAACATAATTAGGGAGAAAGTGATTGAGGAATACGACTCAAGGAGGAGGAGGAAAACTGTGCTTAAATAAAACATCCAATTTAAAACTCACCAGAAAACCCCCTGACCATAACAAACTAGACAAATTTCTCTTCACATAGATGAAACCTCTGAATGTGAACTACTAGAAAAGATTTTATATACCAATCTATATTGGAAGCAACTTATTATTTGTTAAGGTTTCAATGTAATTACATAGAGCCGTACTTCAAAGAAAATAAAATACTGACATTACAGTGTTCCATTTCTACAAATGGCATTATTTGTAAGAAAATATAGGAGCTTCTTTTTATGAAAACAAGAACTTAATCATAACTACAATAGGCGTAATAAAGGTCAACTAGTTCTACCCCCTACAAAGCTAAAAGCATTGGATAATAGCTCCGATTTTAGATTAGTTCAGATTTAAATTAAAATTCCCCCTGACATAAAACGAAATACAGAATATCGCTTTCTACAATAGACTGAAATCACTCTTATTAACCAAAAATTGTATTATTTTGTGGATCAATTTTTATCTTACAAATCATGTAAAGTGGTGTTTATGGCAGGAATAGGTTGATGAAAGATCTCTGGAGAAGGGAATTTAGTTCAGAACTTTCCAACATCTAATATCACAACACCCTTGGATTGATACCACCTTGTCTGAAAGAAATTATTTAAAATGAATAGTGAGATAACTTACGCTCCGGACATATCCCTTCAAATAATTTGCTTTTCTCATGAAAAAAGTAACTTCGCCAAATGGTGATGACTGTGGTGTTTTAGAGGATATTCGCACATTTTATTAGAATGCGTTCGAAAGTCAGCATTTAGATCTACGTGTTTTGTTCGTAATAGTTTGTTACAAATAGGCTGTAAATTCAATTCTTTCTGAACCTTTCTTGTTTGTAGTTGTTATTATTTTGTATCACTACGGGTGATGTAGTCGCTGAGCATCAAATCCCTTAAAAATTTAATATAAATAAATAAGGAAATGTTGACGAAAACTTACAATATTTCAATTGTGATTTTACTATCAATATTGAAAATGAAAAATAAATTTATTGCAGTAAAACAAGTTATAAAGGTTGCATAGAAAAATGTTAACAAAAGAAGTACTCATTTTACAAATATACGAGTAGAAGAATTACATATTACTAACATCAGAAACCTGTGGCCGAGCACGTAGAGACATGGATGCTATCCTAATGTTTAGGAAATCGTAGGTGACGCAGCATGGTGTGCTTCTTTTTATTTGTGACGGTCTGGTTTCAGAGATATTCACAAAAATATGAGCCACATCGGCCAAAAGTTTTTGCAAATTACTCGGTAACGAGTACACCAAAACGGATGAATCTTTTTTATTTGGTAATAGCATGTCTGTCACTAAAGAAAAACTGAATATTTAGCGTCCCAGACTCTTTTATTGTAAAGTTGAACAAAATATGTTTAAGATTTTAGGTTATAGTTTTTATTATAACCTCAAAAACGTTTGATCGAACCATTAAAACCTGGGCTCGGAGGTTTATTACTGTCCAAGGCGTTAGAGAATCGTAGGTGACGCATTGTGCGATGCTTCTTTTAATTTGTGCCGGCCCTGTTCCAGAGATATCCACTAAAACGTTTCGGGGGCTTAGAATGGTTTTACAGGAGTTGAGGGTTAAAAAGGTTTAAAACCGGTAGGGGTTTGCTTCCCGATTATTTATCTACCACTCATAACATAAGGCAATGCCTAACTTTTGAGAAACTAATAAAAAATGCCACAGGGTTCTGATGTTAACGAATTATTTTGTAAATTATCTGTCAGCTTCCTCACTTTAATACTAACTACCTTCCCTGACTTATCCTATTATTTTTATTTTATTATGTAAATATTACCTTATTGAAATTGCAGCGCCCAACAGGGTGTATGTACCTTACCCACTAAGCCTACCTAGACCTAAGCTACACCTGTGTACATACAAGCAATGAATAAATAAATTTGAACAACTTTTTGTACGAAAGACGATTAAAATTAAAAAATACTGCAGCTTTATGATTTATCCGTATCACACAGAACAAAATAAAAAAATAATTAATTGCGCGATCACAGCTACTCATAAATGTAATGTAATTCTCATAATGCTTATCACCTAAGCGAGCGAAACCCACACAATAAGAAACAAATGTACCTACTCGTAGCAAAAATCAATATTATAAACTGTTCCATTATCGAGTGGTGAAAACAAAACCAGAAAACATGCCCTAATTCGTATTAAAAACACATTTTAAATATTGAACTTACCGTGCATTTGATATCCGCGCGCAACAAGTTACCAATATTATGAACCAATATTACCTAAACGGTATATGAGAGTTATTATATTACACTTATTACAAACATTTTGTCTATTTTAAAAAGCACTGGATTTTAGTTTACGAATGAAATTATTATGAATTTATTAAATTGTTATTTTGAGAGGGCAGCGTCATCCGGTGCATGAGTCCAATAAACTGACGTGCTTCTCGCCGAGCCGGACAGCTCTCGAGAACGCAGTCCGTATGGTATCGATTCATTTTAGGCGACGGAATACGTCCTATCTGCAAATGAACCGTGCAAGCAGGATCCTGAATCCTGATCCTATCAGTCGCGTTAGACGAACTCAGTCAAATAAGTATTATATTTATTACATAACTTCAATTTGGAGAAAAAATAGGTACCTAATTGTATTATGTTGGTTTGATCCATATACCTAAAAATAATTTCGTTACGCTCAATAGACCAACAAAGAGTGCGAGTGAAAGGTCATAATGGATCCTAATCAAGAACTTACCATCGCGAGAGGAAAAGAGCAAGCAAATAAAGATGCTAATGTGTAAAAAAGAATTTTCTGCTTTTTCCTACTTATTTCACAATTTTTAAATAGATCATGATTTAAAACTATGGTGTCTTACTCAGTGAGTAAATGTGAAGCAACAAAGAGGAATAATCCTAATAAATATACGTTTCACAGGTATTTTAGGTCAAATTTTACTACATTGTGATTGTTCATAGATAGATAGATAGATAATTCTTTATTGTTACACCTTAATATAAATTACAAAATAAAATAAAAAACTTAAGTCTAAATTCAGTGGCACAATGGGCGGCCTTATCACTCAGAGTGATCTCTTCCAGGCAACCTTTGGATGGACTGGATAGAAGAGAACGAGAGAGGAGGCGTCGTTACAATTATAAACAAAAACTTAATTATAAATTATAACAATATAAAAAATACCTACAACAACCTACGTTCATCATCATTATTTGGTCATTTTATCATCATCATTATTTTGTATCACCGTTTACCTGTCACTGTTAGTCTACACATCCTACGTTTATGATTCAATTCAATTTAATTTATTCATTAACAATTTTACAATTGTGTTTGAAAGTTATACATTGTTAAAATAATTTATATATAAATGCACCTAACCTAACTAACTCAAAGTTTGATTTTATAAAATTCCTTCTTCTTAAAAAAATACCAACATAATTAAATCTAATAATTTTCAATGTTATCCCTAAATGAAAAGTCATCAAGAGAGTAGAAACACCCTTTCAATAAAAGTCTTCGTAGGTTGTTTTTCGCCATTTTAGGAAGAAGCACTGCTCTGCTATTTTATTTTCTTTTTCTTGTGTTTTACTAAGTTTTATTATGATATTTCGGTGGCATTTTACTAATGAAGCCTTGGATTCGTAACAGGAGATCTGGCAAATGGAATGGGGGAGTATTGAAGAAGATTTCGCATTTGACGAAAAATTTCCGTTTGAGTTTTTAAGAAAACAAGCCGCCGTATTTTGTTCAAACTAGTCTGACAGACTGACATGATATAAATCTATATTTAAAACTTGACATTGGCAGAATTATACCTAGTTGTGTAGTTGCCGATAAATAAAAGAAGAAGCAGAAGAAGAAAGTCTTCGTAATTTATTTTGAATTATATGAACACTGTCAATCGTTTTTAGATTGTTTTTTTTTTTAATTTCGACCGCTTGATATCTACCCGCCTTATTAATTAGAAAACCCTAATTCTAGCTAAATCCGAAACTGCTCTCAGAACTGTTACTTCTTGGAGTAACATGATGAATTTAAGGTTATTAATAAATCGGTAGTTATCTCGAATCAGTAATACATTTCTTGCGTCGGGATTAGCGCGTGCGTTATGGCAACCCATAAAATTTAAAATAAAAACGAGTGAATGAAAGAATAATATTATCATTCAAAATATTGTCTGTCTCTGTCACTAATTATATGAATGACAGAGATAGACAATAATTTGTATTTGACAATCTGTTTTATTCAAAGAGGTTAGAGCTTTTATTCTTCTCAAAATTTTTGGTCAAGTGAATATTGACCAAAAAGTTTTTAGTCATAAAAAAAGTATTTACTGTGTTTAGTCATTTTTAACAGTTTTTTTTGTTTCTTGCTAATGCTAAATGATTTTTCACCTCAAAATCTAGACTTACTTCGATTTTAAATTCAGTTTCTTAGAGATCATAAAAATGAAATTTTACGAATATTGTAAAATTTCACTCGCCCCATTTATCGTAATTGGTATCCATCCAACCTCATTAATTTTTTCCTTAAATCATCAACATATCCATCCTATTTGCACAACTTTTTTTTGGTTATGACATGAATATCAGGAAGTAAAATGTCAAAATTCATGATAGAGTATGCTTACTCCATCGCTAAACTAGGTTGCACCTAGGCGTAACTCTTGCTCCGAGAGCAGAGTCGGATTAGCTTATTTCCTCCTTGGTCTTTATTTATTAATACAGATTTGACCTACTACTGCCTTATGCTTTGGATTAGCTCTAATCCCACCCAAGTTCGTGTTTATTAATAACAGGGTACGAGTATTACAATGTTTTGCAATGTTGAGCCATGGACGGAACGATAGCTGGTCTTTTCTTCTTGTCAACATAACCCTTTTCCGTTCTATTGTTTCATAGCGATTTGGATGCTTGACAACATCTGATAAAATTACGAAAATATAGAGAAGCGTTAAATATCAAGAGTCCTAAATTGGTCTCAACATGATTCCCACTGAGGAATTGTTACTATGGTGCGAATGGGTCGCTTCTGCATTGTCAAAGCTCTCCTAATATTATATTTATAGCTATTTTTTTTTTGACCAGATATGACCAAATGTTTGTTTTATGGATGAAATGATTAATTTGGATATTATTATTGTATCGAGGGCAAATATACTAAAATTAACCATTAAAGGTTAAACTAAATAAACTACATATTGTATAGGAGAGCTCATGTTAGTATATGTAAGTAATAATTTTTTGTAAATAATAAAACATCAATCTTTATATATTTATTAGCCTTTTTTAATATTATAATCTATCAGTAGACATTAAAAAAATATTAAATAGTATACGCTTCGAAAGATTCCTGAAAAGAAATTACTTACCGTTTCGAGCTGCCGAGACACCTGATTTCTGAAATGTTAAAAGTAAACCAACCTGTCATCTTCGAGCTCGTAGAACATGTCTTTGGAAGAGTCATGGATGTAGATCTTCACCATGGGGCTGTCCATATACTGCATAGTCAGCTGCTTCGGGAAGCTCCTCACGAACAGCGCCTTTACCGTGTCGATGGAGGTGATTTCATTTGGGAGGAGCGCTCTCTTCGTTTCATTTCGGTATTGTAGAAAAACCAGGCCTGTTGACAAACACATTTAATTGTTATTTCTTCTTCGCTTTGAGGTTGTCAGAAATCTGAGATAAAGTATTGTTTGATTAAAAAGTATGATTATTGTAATCTTTCTATTCTATATTTGTATAGTGTTAACCGAACACTTAAGGATGCAATTAATTATTCGGCATTAGTGCATTTTAAGTTAGATAAATAATTTATTTGGAAAAACACACATACAGACGAACATAACTAGGTAGGTACATAGGAAAAGTAACACACTAAAAATATATATATTACTAGCTGACCCGCGCGACTTCATCTGCGCATTATTAGGAACAAAGTGCAGGAGTTTTGAGTAAATCGATATAACCAATGAGCGGCAATTTTTTTGAAGAAACATAACTTAAAACATTTTTTTTATAGCAAGAACTGTATGGTTTTGACTTTCCATTATACATAATCTGATTAACTATTATTGCGTTATGTTTCTCTCAAGGATCCCATAGTAGATAGAGGGAGGAAAAATCTAACCCAGAAAATCTAACACAAACTATCTACATTCCAAATTTCATCACAATTGGTTAAGTCGTCATGAAGATACGTGAAGACAAACATTGCACATAGAGACTTTCGAACCTTACGACTTTGAAACTTCCTCACACCACCCCTAAGGGATGTTTTGAAAAAATAAAAAACATGGGTTTCATTATTCACTTTTAAGTTTATTTTTACCGAGTTTCAAGTAAATCGGACCAAGGAATATTTTTTTTCCATACAAACTTTAACACCCTGTATACACCCATAAGGGTTGATTTTTGAAAATTTTACACGCCTATATCCTATTCCAGTATGTAAACAATCTACACTCCTAATTTCATCACAATCGGTTAAGTCGTCATGGAGATACGTGAAGACAAACATTCGCACACACAGACTTTCGCATTTATAATATTAGTAAGAATAGTAAGAATCTACTACAAGCAAAGACAGAAAAGTATGAAAAGATAAAAAGAAAACATGAAAGGTGAAGGACATCTGTTTAATTTATTTTGTTAGTTCCTTGTTTATATTTTTTTTACACGTGTAATTTTATAATGAATAAATAAATAAAATAATGCTGGACAATTTCACACAGCATCATCTAGCTCCAAACTAAGCATAGCTTGTTCTATGGGAACCATATAACTCATATACTACTTATATACTTTTGTTTGTAAATACATACATATTATACATAGACGACTTCTGTGGCGCAGTGGGTGAAAGCCCGCTTGGGACGCAGAAGGTTGCTGGTTCGATCCCCGCCGCGGGATAAATGTTTGTATGATTTGCAAATATTTATCTCGGGTCTGGGTGTTTCTATGTATGTATTTACAAACAAAAAAGTATATAAGTAGTATATCAGTTATCTGGTTCCCATAGTACAAGCTTTGCTTAGTTTGGGGCTAGATGATGCAAAAAAAAATAGAAACACCCAGACCCGTATAATGGTACAAATATTAAACATAATTAATACTTTTAATGTTAAATTTTTTTCAACTTAAATCAGATTCAAGATGAATGTTACACAAAGTTTGAAATTATTATCCAAAGTTCTAGACACTTACCAAGAGGTCTCTCCAAAGTCTTGCTTGGCGTGCGTACTACTGGAAGAGAAGACCTTTGCTTGCCGCCGCGCCGGAACCCTGTAGAGGCGGTTTCCACTTCCGACATGATTCCAGGGTCGTCATCGTATAGGAAGTTGTTATTTGGAGGGTACCCACGGGGCAGGGGTGGCTAAAAATAAAATTTGGACTTAAATAATAAATAACTACACAACCTATTTTGCTACGCTGTGGTCCAATTTTGAAATTGATAGACACAGAGGGTCGTAATCTTGACTAGATTTTAAAAGGTATGGCTCTCAGCGTATGTTGCCAAAGGGGTCTTCAAATCAAGAGTAAATAAAAAATAAATAAGAGTAAATAGGTTTTTTCTAGGAAGCATGCTTCATCTTAGACCTCACTATTGCTTAACATCAGGCAGAGTGAGGTCAAATGCTGACCTATTTAATAAAAAAAAATGTACTATGACAAACCTGTTATTATTTTTGTTAGGAAACAAACTTTATTTTCTTAAATTACGAACTTTATTTTACTTTATTAACTTATTGCGTGTTATGCTAGTACATATAACGCCCAAGTGATAAAAAATGAGGCCTTAAGCATAGCCTTAGGATGATTTATACAGCACCAGCAACCTATGCCACTCAACGGGACGCTGCTGCTGAGTGCCTGGGACAATGTTTAGAATTATTAGGCTTGCCCATAATGCACAGCACCTAAGCCTCCCTAGAAAAAACTAGGTGAAAACCACACTACCTATCACATTTGTAGCCGCACAATTTGACATCATCATTTTGAAGAAATGATAATTAATTAAGAAATAACAAAATTCAAAATTTTGTTCCATTTTGTAGCAACCTTTAAGTTACCCTCTTGTCTGTGTTATCTTAAACATGCCTACTATTCACTTATTAGGTTTCTCAACAATTCAAATCGAAAACTATTTATTTACATACACATAAAATATAACATTACAGTTATCACCAATTCGTTATATCTCATAATATCTATATTTATTCTATAAAAATCTGTTGCAGCTTTTGTCAATAAAGCCCTTTCATACGATACCCCACATGACACGGTCAACACACTTCGAAATTTCGACTCCGTTCATTGCATAAAGACCCTGTTCTTTAGTATAGTTTTCAGATTTTTCCCTGTACTTGTAGTATAAAATATTACTGACCAAATTTCATAGTTCTAGGTCAACGGGAAGTACCTTATGAATTTTGATTCCCTTGAGAGTGTCGAAATGTAAGTTTCTTTGCGACATAAACGCCAGTTTTTTATACGTTAACTAATAAGTTATGGGACATGGAAGAAGCCTCCTCGCGGCGTATCTCGGAAACAGCTAGGACACGGTAACGCAGTGTCCTAGGCTGGCCAATTCTTCCACCACAATGGCTCATAACAAAGACCACCACCAACGTGTGCCCACTCAAATGGCACGCCCAAAACCAGCACTTACTGTTATTTCTTTCAACATTGAAGGCTTTTCAAGCGACAAGTCGCTGTTGCTCTCAAACATGTGTCAAACATCAATATGATGTTCTCTGTGTACAGGAAACACATCGTGGCATCGAACACCGGCGTCCTGAGATTCCTGGAATGATTCTCATCGCTGAAATTCCACACGCCAAGTACGGAAGTGCTGTGTTTGCAAAACCCTGTATTGCTATACAATCTACGGCATACAGATCGGATAACTCAATCGAAATAATAACTATCGATACGGGCAGTAGCACAATAACCTCAGTCTACAAACCACCCAAACAACCAATTCAATTCAACAACACAAAAATATTCCAAGATAGGCCTATTAAAATCGTTGTAGGTGACTTTAATAGTCATAATATAACTTGGGGATATAATTCTACAAATACAGACGGTAATGCGGTGGAGGAATGGGCGGAAGTTGAAGGTCTCACTTTGATCCACAACGCGAAACATCCAGCGTCCTTTAATAGTGCTCGCTGGCGACGTGGCTACAACCCGGATTTGATATTTGCAAGCGCTAATATTAGCCAGCAGTGCAATAAGTTTGTACTTCCAGCTGTACCAAGAACTCAGCATCGTCCGATTGTTTGCCGTGTCGACCCAGTAGTGAAACCACAAACCGTTACATTTCGACGGCGATTTAATTATTCGAAGGCTAACTGGGAAAAAATCTCTGAAGGGATCGACTCGCGGCTGTTTAATTTAGAACCTGTGCCGCGTAAATACGAGCAGTTTGTTGATGTTATTCGGACAGAATCACGTCAGCATATCCCTCGAGGATGCCGTATTGCCTATGTGACCGGTCTGAATAGGGACTCTGCTACTCTCCTCAAAAACTACCAAGCTGAGTATGATCGTGACCCATTCGCTGAAACAACGCTTGACTTTGGTGAAGAACTTATGCGCGCAATCGGTGACAGTCGCAGGAGTGAGTGGATGTCACTAGTAACTAATGTAGATTTGACGCAAAACAGCAAAAAAGCATGGCATATGATTAAAAAACTTACGGACGACCCTGCAGAGCCTACAAACCCTGGTCAGGTTACTGCAAACCAAGTAGCAAGTCAGCTACTTCTAAATGGTAGACCTCCCCACCGGTTACCCAAAATGCCTAAGATTGCTGAATCGAATCAGAGTAATAATAACATCAGCAAACCGTTTAATCTGGAAGACATGGGAATCAAAAGCCTAAAGAATGTTAAAGCAGCTGGTCTTGACGATCTTACAGTCGAACAAATAAAACATCTTGGCCCAGTTGCGATTTCATGGCTTTTATCTCTTTTTAATACCTGCCTCAAAGATGCTATAATCCCAAAGTTATGGAGAAGAGCAAAAGTGGTTGCGCAGCTTAAACCAGGTAAATGCCCGAAAGACCCGAAGAACTATCGGCCAATATCATTGCTGTGCCATACTTTCAAACTCTTCGAGCGGCTTATTTTGAATAGATTGATGCCCTTTATCGAACCAAAATTAATCGCCGAGCAGGCAGGCTTCAGACCCGGGAAGTCCTGTACAAGCCAAACACTGAATCTTACTCAGTTTATTGAAGTCGGCTTTGAATCAAATAAAATCACAGGTGTAGTATTTGTAGACCTTTCAGCGGCCTATGACACCGTCAATATAAAACGTCTCTTGGCGTGAATTAACTCGCGATACAGCTTTTGTGACAATTCTGAGTGAAATCCTAAGAAACCGGCTATTTCAGGTACGCTGTCAAAAGAACGGTCTCCCTCAAGGAAACGTACTGGCACCGGTATTATTTAACATCTACACCAATGACCAGCCTTGCTTCACCCACACTAAAAGCTTCTTATACGCGGATGATCTCGCGCTAGCCACCCAAACACGTGGGTTTGAAGAGGCCGAAGAAAAGCTCTGGAGACACTCGACACCTTCTATAATGTAAATGCACTTCCTCCAAATCCCTCGAAGACCCAGTCGTGTGTTTTTCATCTACGTAACAGTCAATCCAAAAGGACTCTCAACCTCTCATGGCATGGTGTCACCATCGAACACTGTGCACATCCACGCTACCTGGGGATCACCTTAGATCGTGCACTTACTTTCCAAGCACACTGCCACACGATACTGGATTTTTGAGAAGGATCATGAAGGGCAGGCACATACCTTAATCTTTCTAGCTACTTATAGGAGATCGTTTTTAGGAGACCTTTCCTAACTTTTTGAGATATTTTGGAAAAAATGTACCTGTAGGTACCGAAGTAGGTCAGCGAAAAATAATTCAAAAATACAAAATATGCCAATCGATTTTATTTCACGTAGGGATCAAAAGACTCTATGGGACCATTTAAGGTTTGAGAACTAGAAATGTCAGAAATCGTCAAAAACTTTCCCCATACATTTTGTACTAAAAATCTATTTCAATATTGAGAGTGAATATTTTTAAAATTCTTATTGGTAATGAAAAGTTAAATAAAAGCAAGACTTCAAAACGTTAAATGGCTTTGACGCAAGTTGCTACGGCTCCCCATACGCTCCCATGGGGCATTGTCCTTTCCAGATATTAAATGATCGACATTTAATGGTGATATCACACAGGGGCTGGAATTCAGAGATACCTTTGATGCTCTCATATACCAAAGTAATTTAAAACAAATTGATATACCTAAGGTATTTCAATTCTTATCGTAATAGGTTCATTAGGGTACTGGGAGCCAAGCTATCGCATGGAAATTTCTATGTGAACACTTCAATAACCCAAAAAGCCATCTCGAGGCACTTCTTCACGTGGATCAGATTTCAAGTACCTCAAATTCATTACGAGGTTCTATTGATAACATATCTAAGCATTTGAGAGTTCTGAGTAAACTCAATATTTCAACCGAAAACTGGGATACCCTCCTAATATTTATGTTAGCATCAAAATTAGACTCACAAACTTTACGAAAGTGCAAGGAGAAATCAAACTCAAATGAATTGCCTTCGTTACAGGACTTCAGTCCCTGGGCAGTTGTGGTTAAAGATGTTTATTTCTCAAAGAACATTGTTCACTTAAAGAGAAGCTTAATTTTTACTTATGCTAGCAATATAATATTAAACGTATCTACTATCTACAATTTTTAAACTATATCAATATTCTTTAGAACGTAAAAACAACCATACTTGTTGCTTCTTTAACATTCTTAGGCAGATTATTATGTAGTTGTGATCCTTCAAAAGTTAAGTTATGCTTTCCATAATTTGTTCTAGGTGATGACAATGCTAAGTTTTTTGAGTTTCTTGTATTATAATTATGTATTCGATTTTTTTTTGTGAATATTATGTCAGTGATCTTTTGTATCAAACAGCAGGTGTTGTAAGTATAAATTTGTTTCAAACTCATTAGTTGTGTTTCTCTGTAGATCTTTTGGGATGGTGAAAAGAAGTAATAGTTAAAAAGGACTTTTATGATTTTGTTTTGTGCTGTTTGTAATTCTTTTAGATGTGATTTGGCTGCAGTTTGGCCCCATATTTCAATTAAATATTCCAATTTTGGTTTTACAGTTATTTTATATATTATTGAGTTGTAAATCAGGATCCTGTAATTTTTTGGTAAACATTTAATTACTGGTCGGAGCATCCCCATCAGTGATGATATTTTAGATCTAAGTTTATCACCGGTATTCACAAACATTACTATGAGGTCTCACAATGCACGCGGACGCACAGAGTCCCAAAAACCTATTGTGAAAATCCACACTAAATAAACCAGTGTCAATAATTTTTTGCATTGAGTGTTAGGTCTTGTATCCAGACGGCGAGAAACCTGCGTTTTTGCACCAATTGTCTTATCTAATTGACGTGCGAGTAGCTGCAGAATATGTCAAGGTAAGCTTAACAAAACACACATGCACATCACGCACACACAACACCTACCAATCCTTGTAATATCGAACCAACACTAACCACAATTAATCTCCAACCAGCTGTGAGACAGTCTATTATGGACATTAACCGTATTAACCTAGGGACATAGAAGCGAGGGCGGGTTCTTCGTTTATCCATGTGTGGATAAGCGCAGGACCTCCTCCTTACGCCGCAGGGGTTCGCGGGTAAGGAGCGTCGGTCTTAGGGAGAAGCGCAGGTCGCTTAGATCCCCTAAGGCAAGTCTGTGATACTTCCTGCTCGAGGTTGGGGAGCGACCTCTAGGTCGCCCCCCAACGACTGGGAAGTACGTCGGCCTGGCGAAAGCCCAGGCTGATCTAAATGCTTCTCGCCGAGAGGAGTTCCTGCGCAATGCGGAAGAAAAGGCAGCAGCACAAGTGGCGAGTCACAAGGCTACTCGCAGGGTGGATCCGCCGGAGCGTAATGAAGAGAATAGTGGGCTGATATCCGATCTGGTAAAACAGGTGGGAGAGGTAGCCGATGTAATACAGACGGTGGCTGCCAAGTCAGGAAACCTTAAGGGCACTTTTGCTAAGGCCCTTAAGGACTCGGCAGCCTCAATAAACGCAGCAGTGGAGTCGCTTGCTGCAACTTCCGTGACGGAAGAAACGACGAAGTTGCAGGCTGACAACGCTCGAGCATCAACGTGCGGAGATGGCTGAGCTCCGAAAAGAACTCCTTGGAATCAAATCCAAAATTGCAAATACGGAAGAGCTACCTACTGCAGCAGCAACATCCTCCCACAGCGAGCGCCAAATCGCTCGATTTTAATGCAAGTGGGAGGTATGATTAATGCAAGATTTTAAGGAATGGAGGAGAGGCTTCTCCCCGAGAAGCGAACTCGTCCACCTGGCGGCGGATAAACGAAAGACTCAAACTGGTGAGGTACCACTACTGCTTCTCCAACCGCTCCTGAAACTGAGCAATCTACTTCAGCAGTCTCCGGAAGTAAGAGTAAAGCGAAGAAAAAGAAGGTGTCACGTAGGTCCGCTGAGGAAGCAGCAGAAATTTAACAGACGCAACCTCGGGACCTGCCTCCGGCGCCAGAGAACGTGGATGAAGGTTGGTCCACGGTCACTAACGAGGAAAGAAGAAGCAGAAAGAAGCGGTTAAGCAGCCCACAAAGGTACATAGAAGCGAACAATTACCGAATATCCAACTATAAACAACACCGATTCAAAATAACGCTGTTATCCTGTCAACTGCCCTGGCGAATGTGATTGACACCGATTATCAGTCACACACCCTAAGGGCCCCTTTAGTCGTTAGTTTCAGGTTCTCAATCTAATTTCATTACGAAAAGTGAGTTCCAAATACTAAACTTACCGATAATACCGATTAATATGCAAGTAATTGGCTTCAATAAAAGCGTAACTTGCATCGATTCTTCCAGTAATATAACAATCCATTTTCAAAAGCAGCACATTTTCCAGAACAATATCCTGCCTCATTGTACCTACTATTTGCAACCAAACACCACAACCAAACAGCTCGAAAGGATAAACTTTCTTTAAAAACAGATTAGCAGATTCCCCATTTTACAAACCAAGCGAGATTAATCTTCTTTTATGAGTAGGTATAATTGTTTTATGACGTACTCTGTTCCAGACAATATAGACCAGGTAAGGGACTATCCCACAAAACACTCAATTCGGATGGTTAATCTCTAGCTCAATCCCTACGCAAATAAAAAAACTCATTGCAATCTCGTTCAGTCAATCGAGTTGCGAGAACTTTGGGGGGAAGATACGAAGCTTCCATATGATGAAATCATAGAGTGAAGTGTCAAAGGATATTTGA
The DNA here is from genome assembly GCA_963565295.1 of Epirrhoe alternata. Taxonomy (NCBI): domain Eukaryota; kingdom Metazoa; phylum Arthropoda; class Insecta; order Lepidoptera; family Geometridae; genus Epirrhoe; species Epirrhoe alternata. The sequence continues at coordinate 11,408,165 of OY751375.1, forward strand.
AACACATACTCGGAACTCTGACGGCAACTTCGTCGTAAACCTTCTAGACATAATGTAGTTTACAAGAGGTTTAAAACTTTAGAATCTAAATTCACAAGGGGTCTTCATGCGAGAATTCGAACAAGCAAGGCATATGATTAGACGATATACCTGCATTATGCACTGTTAGCATTAAGATAATTAATTTGGTTAGTTTTAAAATTTTGTTAGGTTCATGTTACAAAGATACTGTAGTCTTTAACAGAAAATAAAAACATCTTTATCTTTATCTTTATTATGCTGTAGTGAACCATGAAAAATCAACCACTCCTTTCCGAGTGTTAATTGATGCTTCTTTCAAAACGAGTAGTACAGGAGTTTCTATAAATGACATTCAGTATAAAGGTACAATGAATCATGATAAAAATATACTTTTTAAAATCGTAAAAACAAATAAGTAATAAATGCTGATGTACAAAAATCTTTTTATGTACCTAATCCTTCCTAACATAACCTACAATGAAGCCTACAATGCATATTATGTCGCGAAAATCCTACCGATCAATTATTAACATACACTCTCATAACTTCAAGTTTTGGTTTGAAGTGTGCAGTGCACCCTATATAGCTACGAGATGTCTACAACAGGTTGGCGGAATAGCACAAAGAGTATCATACAGATGCGGCAGCTGCTATATATTAACCGAATTCTATACTCCATTCGGGAGACGACGAACAAAACGTCAGCTGGGCAGGTCGGACGCATCCTACGCTCTACTCTCTAATGGAATAGTCACTCAGACTATATTAACTATTCACAAGAAATCAAACCACTGCCGTGTTCTAAATAAACGAAAGATTTTATCCATTGCCTCAGAAATATTCGATCCACTTGGATTAATTGCTCCAGTATTAATTATAGCACAGATTTTCATACAGTCACTTTGGAAAATTATTATTAGTTCAATAGTATTTATTTTTTGAATAGGTACTTTATCTAAGGTGTCTGTACACAAAAAATTAATAAATTCACAGTAAATTTAGACTGGGATGAAATGATACCTACTTTCCTCTGTACACAATAAATAAATAAATAATGCTGGACATTTCACACAGCATCATCTAGCCCCAAACTAAGCGAAGCTTGTACTAAATAATGAAAATAATTCTGTAGTAATCTTCGATCATATTATTATTGATCGAAAATAGTAATCTACACTTTCTTAACTCTCTAATTACACCTAAAGACGTTCTCATTAACGATTAAATAAATATCGAATTACACGGTTTCGCAGATAGCTCAATGAACGCCTACGGCGCTGTTATATACATGCGCTCGGTGGACAGGGTAGGTAATATTCTGGTGCTCATGTTATGTGCTAAATCGAGAGAAGCAAAGAAGGAAACTATTCCAAGGTTAGAATTGAGAGCGGCTTCATTATTTTATTAGCAAACCTTTACAAAAACACTAAATTAGCATTGTCCTGTTCAATTTCGATAGAACTCATTTTTATCTGATTCAAGTAAGTATTGCATTGGCATGGATAAAGACTTAAGGTGATGTAGGTCGCAAAACTCACTGTACGTCAAGTCATTTTTAAGGCATAAAAACACCGATATTTTTTTATTTTTTTGATGACAATAAATAGTTTATGATATTTGTTTATGCGTTATGAGAGTCGAAACACGATTGACTTAATTTGACTCGATAGAAAAAAATCACTAAGTTACCTCTAAATCTTCATCATAAAGCAGTTTCATTTGTTGGTTGTTTAAATTTTTTTAATGAAATTTCGTCTACGTGTTCCCTAATAAAAACCTGAGGACATGCACATGTTCTGGCAGCTGTGGTTTGATTTGAGTTTGTTGTTGGAAAATAACGAAATAATTGATAAAACATTGGAAAGAAAGTTAAGAAGTGTGTGTCCAACTAAAATATGAGGTTGTATTGGGACAGTCAGCTGATGCCAGGTAGTCACTTTATGTTTAGATGTTCACTTCCACTGATTTTAACTTTATAACTCAGGCACTTCGAGTTCACATGATGTTTTGAATACGAGTTATTGCAAATTAAGCACTATTTGTATTTTTAATTAAAAAAATTTAATGTGATGTACTCAGGCGAATGTCGTCAGAGTAAGCGCCACCTAGATTGAATGGTAATGTCGTGTGCAGACTTGTACAGACAACGGGGTGTGGCGAACTTAAGAAAATGCCTTTCCTCAACAGTTAACATTTTAGATGATTACGAATAGATGGTTAGAATTAGTAATGGTTATCAGAATCATAAAACCACTGGTACCTTTCTCGTATGTGGGCATACATTGCTGTTGGGCCACATATTTCTGGATTTGGTAACTGAAGCGTATTCTGGTAGGTTCACTGCATGTAACTATAATACAACATAATAAAATTAAAACAAATAAAAATACAAATAAATAATGTTGGAATGCTGTGGATGATGTGTGTAAAAAGTTACACATCTAGCCTCAAAGTAAGCAGAGCTTGTGGTATGGGCTCTACATGACTGATATACTAATTACACAAGTTGAGTTCTCTCGAGCGCCCGCTGATGGGAAGATCTAAACGGCTATCGTTATGGAAAAATGTTATCAGGAGTCACGGGCTCAATTTTGAAAAATTAAGAACTGCATTTACCAAAATTTATAAAGGTTTTAATTTTTCGAGAATATTGTTTTTTTTTTGTTTTCGAAGTGAAAACTTCTTTAGGCTAATCCAAAGATTTTCCCTCATCTGAAAAATGCCCAGCGCGCCTTTTTCAGATGATGGAAAATCTTTGGATTCGTGCCGCGAGTCACGTGACCTGTTACAACACCGGCTTATTACATAACTTGAAATCGATGTAAAAAAGAAGTTGTCGATTGTCAGTTTTGGTTTTTTTTTTTTTTAATTTATTTAAGGGTTTTGTCGCTTAGCGACCACATCACCCTGATTGTCAGTTGAGTTACACAATAAAGGCCCCAGGTTGACACGGGGTCTTTATTTTAGTGGGTCGTCGAGTGTTCGACTACCCCACATACCCCAATTACGTTCACCAACATCAATTACGTTCCCTCGACGTAATTGGATGTCTGTGAGCAGATTTTCTATCCGCAAAAAAAAGGATAAGGAAGGTGACACAAGCGCGGAGAGGCCTATGCCCAGCAGTGGGATGAAAAAGGCTGCGGATGATGATGATGATCATACGAAACCCTTCGTCTACGAGTCCGACTCGCACTTGGCCGGTTTTTTTTTTGCATTTTTGGATGCTCTAATTGAAAATCCTACATTTTACCTAAAAAAATTGTATGGCTTGCCTTGCCTTGCCGCGATAACTTTTTATGAAAACGTAAATGTACGATTTTTATGTGTTCCAAATTTGTCACATAGTTACTTCGAAGAGTTTTTAGTTTTCAGTCAAACCATCTAAAAATATTTTAAATAATAATGCTGGACATTTCACACATCTAGCTGGGGCTAGATGTGTGAAACTAAGCAAAGCTTGTATGTACTATGGGAACCAGGTAACTGATACACTAGTACATAAATACTTTTGTAAATAATACTGTATATATATATATACATACATGGAAAACACCCTGACCCGAGATAAATATTTGCAGATCATACAAACATTTATCCCGGGGATCGAATCCGCAATGTTCTGCGTCGCAAGCGGATCTTCGCCCACTACGCTAAGAGGTCATCATTTTGTCAAAACTAAAATGTTAGATTTTTTAATTTTCCAGCAACAGATCTACTTATTATTTTGGATCATTTGTTCATTGATCATTATTTATTTTGGATCATTTGTTTGATATTTATCAGATAGAGCATCCAAAAATGCGGAAAGGATAAAAAATCAGAGTAATATATTTTCTCAAAAAATTAAACTTTAATTTTTTTAAATGCAGTTCTTATAAAAATAGACCCGTAACTCCTAACCACATTTTTCAATACCTATAGCCGTTTTGATTTTCCCCTCAGAGCGCGCTCGAGAGAACTCACCTGTATAATTTTTGTTTGTAAATACATACATATTATACAAAGAAAATACAAACAAGAATTTGTCAGTTGTTTGCGGCGGGAATCGAACCCGCAACCTTCTGCATCGCAGGCGGGCATGGGCGGATCCAGGATTTTTTTCTGGGGGGGGGCACAAGAAACAAAAACTGACAAAAATTTCACAATTTATTAATTTTTCGTAGTTTGTAGGTACACAAATGTATCGTCTGGATCCGCCTATGCAGGCGGGCCTTCGCCCACTGCGCTACAGAGGTTGTCATGTTATAATTGAACAAAATGAAATTAAAACAAATAAAAATATTAACATCGCGATCATTGCTCGCACAAAAGTTTAAAAAATAATTTTACATATCGGTCGACAATTTGACGGAGATATCGGTATTGGCATAAAAAAATCATACATATAAACGAAAATAAAACCTCCTTGTTTTTTAAGTCGGTTAAAAATAGTAAAATAAAAAGTAAAATAATTGTAATCAAATGTCTGTTGACCCATTGTTTGTGATACTACAAATGTTGAGGTACATTTGTAGTATCACAACTTATTAAGGGTAAAATACAAAATCAAGATACCTGTGTATAATGGAAAAACATTTCAGTGCATGCCAAAACAGAGCATTTGATAATTATTTTAGAGCGCATTTTAGAAAGGTATGTTAAGATGGTTTGGGCATGTAGAGAGGATGGATGACAGTCGTTTAACAAAGCAAGTGTATGAGGCGAGTGTGCATGGGACAGCTGGAAGGGGAAGACCTAGGCGAACCTTCTTGGATCAAATTGGCGACATTTTGGAGAAGGGCCAGGTCAAAAGTACCCTAAACCGACGAGCATGTATGAAGAATGTAATGAGAGTGAATGAGGCGAAAGTTGTGTGTCAGGATCGTAGCGACTGGAGATCCGTGGTCTCTGCCTACCCCTTTGGGAAAGAGGCGTGACTTTATGTATGTATGTCTGTATGTATTTTAGAGCGCAATCTCTGCCTGTATCAGCTTACCCGTTGTTAATCTGGCATCTGTAATACTGTTTCTCTAAACTCTAAAATGCTAATACCAATTTACTAATGCATGTTTCTGATACTGAGATGAAATTAACATGCATCTTACCTATAGTAAACAACGACTAAAGTTCAGTTTAGATTTTGGTTTAATAATTCTTGATTTAAACTAAATTTAATTCTTGTAGTTTTACCCCACCTGGATATCCTTGTTATTTTTTTCTATTTGAGCCAACCTGTATGGCCGACGGTTTATCAGGTATTTATTATAATAGAAATATATTTCCAACTTATTTTATACAACAACTAGCAAACCCAGCGAACTCCGTTTCGGCACCAGATTTTTCCTGAATTTTTTTTGCTATAAACCTCACGGAGCCCGAGACCTTTCCGACGAATGCAAAACCGTGGAAATCGGTTCGTGCGTTCTGGAGTTATAGCGTCAGGAAGGAAAACCCGACTTATTTATATTATATTAATTTAAATTAAATTATATTAAAAGTGTATGCGTGAATTCGAAACAGCAAGTCTTTTAGGAATTACGAAAATAATCACGAAGAAAAATATGGCGGTACGAAGTTGGCTGGATCAGCTAGTTTTAAATAAATGTAATTCTTACCTCCAAATCATGTGCATTATGCTGTGAGTGATGATGTGGGTGCATATACAAGTGGTTGTTGCCAGCTAGCGTGTGTCGGCGAGGATCATCTCGGCGGGATGAGCGGCTGCGGGAAGGGCCGCGGCTTGCTTCTCCGTCCGACAGACCTCCTTTGAACAAAATACCCAATGGAGAACATACAACTTAAATCCTTTGGTGAATTGACTTTTCGAGTTCACCATTGATTTTCTCAAAAGGACAGCATTTTCATTGCAAATGGCAAATTAAACCTATGTTATGGTATTTCCAAAACAGATTGTTATAAATAAAAGGATTTGTTTTAGTTTGGTTTTTATAAAATTATCTAAAACCATGTAGGACCACGGGCAAAAAACAATCTCCTTGGTACTACCGACGGGAAAGTAGGGGAACAAAAGCCTGTTTTTTATAATTTATAATCGTTTTTTGCTTATGTACTAATTTGCCGAGCTTCTGTAGTATTATTATAGAATATACTACGAGTAGATACATAGTAATTGGAGTGCAAATAAATTATTTACACAGCTTAACGTTCGTGTGGCAATAAAGCCTTTGGAGCTTACAGGCTTTTGGAGTTTTTTTACCGCCTAAAAGGCTTCCGTCATAACATATCTTAATAACTAGTCAACGGTTTCTATATTCAACGGACAGTCGTAGGTAAGAGCTACGACTCGTTTCCACATACAAAAGTTTGACAGCTAACAGTTAGCTGCATAGCCAAGACCAATCAAGACCGACAACTTAACGTAAACACACACAATATGTCGATAATAAATAAGTGAGAAAGTACAAATATCAGTTAAAAGTATTACAATTAAAAGTTCAAAATAAAAATAAAATAAAAATAAAACCTGACTGCAAGAGTGTCAACTTTCGAGATTATGCAATGCGTAGGTAAAAATAAATAAATTAATAAGATAATGAAGACCTAAATTGTCAATAAAACCATTTTCATGCATTAATTGCCAATTTGTTATTCAAACCTAAGTTTAAACATATGACTTCTATATATTTTTGTAATCTCCTTTTAATTTTTTTAATTTTGATATTCCATTCGATATGATTGGTTATTTTTTTTCTTAACGTATTTCGCGCATAAGATCCGCGCATTGAGTTTTTTTTAAAAACCTCTTCGAAGTCCATCTAGTCGTTTGGAACATACGAGGGAACAAAGAAATTTAACGCATCACATACTATACCTACATAAAAGATACGCGCGAAAACAAAACCCTTCCTTAAAACATAACAAAATACAAGAATAACATAACATTGGGTAAAAAATATAAAATAAAAACACATTTCATTGCTTCAGTCAAATGATTAAAAGGGAGGTTAAAATCTTTGTTTCTTTTCTCTTTTATATACACGTAAGTTAGTTTTCATACTGACTTACGTTTGATGAAATTAAACTGTGGTTTCATCCACTTCGATCACGGTAGAGAGAACGTCATCTCGTTGTTCCAGTTCAATATCTTCCTCGTTGTTTTCTTCCTCGTTGATTTCTTCCTCGATTTTACTGGACGCTTCGCTATTGTTGTCGTCGTAGAGATTCCAGCAGTCTTCACAAAATCTGGAACACACGGCTTCACCGTCTTCGTTTAAAGACCAGCACTGAAAGATTGTTTTATATTTAATAAACCTTCAAATTTGTAATTTTTATAACTCAATAATTTATGTCTTGGATGAAAAATATTATAGGTTATCTACAGATTATATGTATAATCAGTTATGGGATTATTGAAATCAACAGGTAGTACTGTTTTTACTGTTAGGCTTCGTAAAGTTAGTTAAAGGTAAAGTAAAGGTACGTATCCTTAACAACAATTCAATTCAACTGAAAAATTATAATACGAGGACGTCGTCTCTATGTCGCAGGCAACTGGTTTTATCAGCCGTTCTATTAAACGCCCAGCCATTTTGTAAAACGGCGCCGATCAATAAGCTGTCTGAATGATATTCAATGTGGTTAAACACGGAAAGGTAATTAAACAGAGACTTATTATTTGGTGGTTAGGTTCCATCAGAAATTATTTAACCAATTTTTTTATGTTGTAGACTTGAAGCATACGACAGGAATAACATAATAGGGGTGTGCATGAGCTGGACGATGAGATTCCTGAATTTCCTGCCCTGGATAGTTTCAGGGACGTCAATGCTAGCAGGACTCTTCCAGCGCTGACTAAACAGTCAAATTATATAAATTATTTTACTGATTACACTATCAGTAAAATAATTTTAGATTTAACATCTTTTTATAACGAACACTTTGCTATCGGCATTTTTCAATAAGTACCTAATTAATATAAATATTATATGATTCTGTAATAAAAATAATTATTTGTTCGTTAAGCTTTAATCTATCGTTTTCTTCTACTCGTATAAGCATCTTTGGGGAATATATGGATTCCTGTGTTTTTGCAATCCACAGCTTCACAAAGTGTTTTATTACTGAATTAATCTCTTCTTAGTTTATTTGTTTACGTAAATAATAGGGAAAATGACAAGAATTAAGAAACACTCAACAGTGCTGCCGTCTGAAGTGAGCAAAAGGCAGTTTTTAACCCCATTCAGCCTTAGTGTCAAATACAAACATTTAATGAACTGGCTGACTGATAATTAAAAAGCTAGATTGGGGAAAGTTTTTGACGATTTATGACTTTTCTAGTACTCAAACCATAAATGACTCCATAGAGTCTTTGATCCCTACATGAAACTGAATCGATTGGCATCAAAAAAAATGTTTTGACTTTTAGTATTTTAGTCTAACTGTATTTTTTTTTTTCAAATTCTGTGAATGCAGTTTATAATATATCAATGTTTTCCTGTAGCTACAACGGTTAAGGTTCCTGCCCTCCATGGCCAATCTCAAAAATCCACCCTGTGGAACCCTATGGACACCTATGGAAGTTTGTCAAGCGATCCGGCTACCGCCCGGCGCCACTTGCCCGGGCAAGATGGTGTGAAATATGCATCCGGCCATGTGCGTAACCAGGCGCAGCATGGAAACAATGCTACAATCAACGAAGTCCTCAGCCAGAAGACTACACGATATTGCTACATGGAATGTACGTTGTCTACTCAAGCATGGCAAAATGAACATCGTGGACAGCAAAATGAGAAGCAGAATTAGAAAAACTTCACATTTAACTCTGGAAGCACAATGTAATCCCTCCGGCTGGAAGGAAAGCAGCCATGAAGGAGTAGCTTTCATTACAACCAAATGGCTTAACAAAAACGTGATCTTGCCACTGATTGGTTAACCCAGGTTAACCAATCAGTGGCAAGATCATACATATCCATTAAATTTAACACTGTCCCTCGCAATATACATTAAACAGGACTATGCACCCACATCAACAAATTCCTGAGAAGACGAAGTAGAGAACATCTATGGGACTCTTTCACAAACCATGAAAGATATTGAGAAATGAAAAGTCTTATCAAAATTTTCGATTCCGACGGGATTCGAACCCGGGACGATCAGACGAATTACCTAAGTCGATGAATAAATAAATAAATAATGCTGGACAATTTCACACAGCATCATCTAGCCCCAAACTAAGCATAGCTTGTACTATGGGAACCAGATAACTATTATACTTTTTGTTTGTAAATACATACATAGAAAAACCCAGACCCGAGATAAATATTTGCAGATCATACAAACATTTATCCCGCGGCGGGGATCGAACCCACAACCTTCTGCGTCGAAATAACCAAATGAAATACCTAAGTGTGGATTAACAGTTTAAAAGTTACAAAAAAAAAATGAAAGATATTCCCAAACAGGAGGATGCAAAGGTCGATGATACATCTGGAGACGATTGCGACAGTTTATTTATTTATTTACCACTTCTTAACTATTTTTACAGGCTTAACCTAATGCAATAGTGTGGCCAAATTAAAACAATAATAGTATTATCCCAGATAATATAATACGTATTATACAGCACCTCTTTAAAAAAAAAAAAAAAATAACTCTACTAAAATATGTTATTGGGCAAAAACGGGTAATGGGTTATGAAGAGAGATTGACAATAAACACTTACTTCCAACACCACGTCAGGAGGTTGTTGTAAACATGGATCTCTCCAGGGGATAGTTATAGGAATCAAATTGACTAATTGATGGCGATACCCTAAGGGAATCAACATAGTTGAATATAGAAAAACAGTTCAAAACGGAATATCAACCATAGCTGCCAAATGCATGAAAAAACATTTTTTTTTTCTATACTTATATTATAAAGAGGAAAGATTTGTTTGTTTGAAATGAATAGGCTTCGAAACTACTGGACCGATTTGAAAAATTCTTTCACCAATAGAATCTTACATTATTCCCGATGAACATAGGCTATATTTTTATCCCGGGAAAGTGAAGTTATCCCGAGGGATCGTGGGTAACACCGCTGGGGACAGCTAGTAATAAATATTCGTTGGTGCACAATGATGTTTTTACTTTTTTTAAGTAGAACTGCAATAGTGTGAACGTGGATTAGCGAACTTTAATTTATACTTGTAATTTTACTTTAACAGGTATTTAACTTAGGTTTTCTTAGGCTTACTACTAACTAGGCTTACCTACTGTTTTCGTATGGGTATTTCTTTGTAATCTTTATGATTGTATTGTAAACATAACTTATGTGAGTGCCTACTCAAACCTAATATGGTTTTCAGGGTAAATCACGTAGTCTATAAACTGAATAAATAAATAAAAAAAAGTAAAATGCTATAAATTATAAATATTATTATAACATTAGTACTTACACAAAAAAATGCCACCAGCACAGAGCAAACGCTTCTAAGGCACATTGCTATGCGTGTGGCCACACGTCTTATTCCTTCCATATCTTTATTTTTTATTTCTGTAAAATTTCAGGAGGTTAGGAGTATACTTCAAAACTATAGCACAATATTGGAAACAAATTGCAATTGTTACTTAACACGTGACATACCTACCTACCTTAAATATTTGAAACTACAATGATAAGGAAAATAAAACCGATTAGGTACAAGAACGAAACGCCCATTGGTATTCGCTACCTCTCTTTCTAAGAATGGATTGTTTTACGCAGGTTTTACAATTGTTTTTTATAAGATGAAGCGAATATGACGTAAAATTAACCATATTTGCATGTTAATGGTGTGCGTAAAAATTATATCTTACGCTGCTGGCAATATGGTTTACTTTCTATTGTAACTGTTTTTAGTCCATTGTTTTAGCGGTTTAAGACCTAGCCAGCAAAGTAATAACATTGAATTTCCATTGTCTCTGATGTGATAAGGCTGAATTGACTGTTCCTTATGCGGGATACAGACCATTACAATGCCACAAACTTATCTGGGCCGGTGGTCAAAAGAGGAACTAACGAATTTAATAAGAATTTTTTTTTTTACCAACACCAAATGCGATAACAGCGCATCTATCATTGATTCAGATAAATTTGTGGAACTCTAATTTTAACTGTCAGTTACTGACAGATTCAGTTCAACTATCAGTTCGCAGTTTTGCCTACACACGATACGTTTTAATTAAACAGTTCAACTGTTTAGTTATAACTGTTAGTTTAATATTAATATTAAAAATATTTTCTGTTATAGATAGATAGATAGAAAGCTTTATTTGACAACACACAGACACAGGTACATTACACGTCAGAGAACAGGTACAAAAAAGAAAAATACAAAAGTAGGTATGAGGTAAGTAGGTGACAGAGCTATGAAGTTAGGAACCTCTGTGCCTATCCCTACTCACCTACATGCAATCTACAAGTAATACTCAAAACAAGAAAAGACCTAAACAGCAAAACGAAATAAAATTAAGTACAAAAAAATAAAAATAAAAAGAGTTATCAGTAGGTAAGAAGTACGGTCTGCGCTGGTGTTAGTCAAAAAGGAGTAGTCTCAGCTTTATGTTGCTCTGCACCGGGGTACAGGGCAACGCTGATTTTCAGACTACTCCTGGTTTGGTGACATCACATCCCGAAGATAGTAATACTAGAGGAACAAAGAAAAGAAAATAGATAAACTGAGATTTTATAGGATAATAACAGTACTATAAGTAGGTACATAGCATAAATAAATTAGTAAATGTGTGAAGTATATGGTGTGTGAAGAGTGTGTGTCTGAGTTATTCATTAATCTAAGGTATGTGGTCGGTAGTTACTCTGAGGTGTGTGGCAAGGAGTACGTAGTACGGTAAGGGTGCTGTTAGTCCTAAGCCTATTAAAGCATGAAGGGAAAGCGCCATAGTTACAAGTAGATATAAACTTTTAGTAACTACTATATCGATGTTACTAAATAACTATATCAGTTTGCATTTGTCGCTTCTTGACTTTAACTTTAAAATGTTTACATAGCTGTTTGCGGAAAAAAACGAAAACATACAACTAAATTACTATTGTAAAACTTTACTGTTCAAACTGACATGGCTATTTTCATTTCTATTTTATTTACCTTGTTAGAATTTGATCACTGAACTTTACAACGTTTTGCAAATGCTGTAAACAATTTTCTTCCGTAAAAATATCTTCCTCTCCTGCACTCGTTTTTTGTTAACAGTTTACACTGGCTCGAGGTAGCAGAATAAATTATGTGAGTACATTGTAATGAAAATATACTTTCTTCATATAAGGAATGATATTTATTAGCCAAACATGACAGAAAGTTATCAATCGACACAGCTTTCTGTGTTATCACTGGATAGTAGCAACACACACAGCGCGATCGAATACTCGACTGATAGAGATGCAACTATTCACTCCAGAAATAAGCCCTACGCAAACATCTCACTATTTTTATCACCGATGTTCCTGTTACATCAAATTCGGTCTGAGTCAATCTGTTATCCAAAAGTGGTGCATATATTTTTCAATAATTAAAATTAGTTTGTTGTTTCTCTCATGATTTTAATCTTTCTATAAGACACCATCCACGTTTCGTACATGTTTGGTCCAAAATCCAAAAGTGCCTGCCAAAAAAAAAAGAGCCGTATTCTGATAGAACACGTCGGCCTCCTGTAATAAAATGATTTAATGCACTTATTCTCACGAATACAATATTTTCGTTTTATTTTGATGTTGTCTAGCTTAGACTTATACGAAGCAGTGGGACAAGCTCTGTCGCTCGGCACTAGCGAATGATTTACGCATGCGCGAACGAACAAAGAGCATATTATTTGTGAATTCCATGTTTCAGAAGAAGCTGGAATCTTCATAAAAAAAACTAAACTATCTAGAACATATTCTTCTGTAATTATCAAGCTATTCACGGAAACAGTAGGAAAACCCTCATTTTTTTTAATTACGTTGATTATTTTTTTAAGTGGTAGGTATATACCTACATAGTTGTTGCATCGCTATCTTCATAATTCGTTTGTTGACATTTGGCTCTCTAAAGTGTTTTCACTTCGACTATAGTTTAAACCGTTTTTGGTGATTTTTGATAATTTTACTGTTATTGTATGGTGAAAAGACATTATTTTGAAACGAGTTGAGCGATTTATTTGCGACTGATGTAGAACAGTCACCATGATCGAAAAAGCTCATAGCTGCCAATCAGTGAGTCAGACGCTAGGTGTGTCAGATACAGGTACTGACATCTGTTGTATAGAAAAGCGATATAGACTAACTAGATCTTACGTGCGGGCATGAGATAGAAAACTGTAGAAAACCGGCATTTAGCGCCATAAATGGTCCTTTCATGCGTTTGCAATCCTTGAAAAATTAACGATAGGCTGCTGTTAAGCCTAAAAATGGCTTAGAACGTGCAGGTTTGTAGACATACAGATAGGTATTGGTTAGTTAAAGCTGCAGTATGAAGTCATACGTGCTAGCTAAATCACCGAAACATGCCACGAGTTGTGTAGCCAGATTAGCGTTTTAGCATCCTGGTTGAATTCTTAAGAATAACCGATTTTTTTCCTCAGATGGAAGCCTTTTTGCATTTGTTTCGTAGATAACCAGAGAAGAAGCAGAAATGCCATAGAAAACGCATCCAGCCAGTTTCACCTCAACTATGGCTTTTGGTAGAGGCTTTGTTTTGGTGTGGATTGGTAAAGTAGGAGCTCGTACCGACTCATCCGTTGTTGAAAATGAGTATTTTACTGCACTACGATACGTCTCAGAGATCTAGGATGCCTATGCAACGCCTTTCACCCTGTTCATCGAGGACGATTTATTAATTATGCACGCTCGGCAACACACTACTCCAGTACCACCAATGAAGTCAATATCACGCGAATGGATTAGACCAGAGCGTTCTCCTGATATGAATAGAGCAATAGAGCATGTTTGGGACAATATTGGAAGAAAAAAATGCTATACATTTCACACAGAAGAATCAACGAAAAGAATCCAACCCCCAGAAAAGAGACATAGACGAAATCGGTTTGGTTGGTAGAGCGGATAAACTAAGCGTAAGTTTATCCGACAAATGGAAACGGAACATGAAAACCGTTTCCTGGTCCTCATCAGAGTCCATACGCACTATCAATTTTTTGAGAATTCATTTCAAACTTTGTGTAAACCCAAGTAAATTAAAATCCAAATAAAATCGTAATAGTGCGTTTTTGCGTTTTTAATTTTTTGTGAGCTTAGTTATATAACTACAAAATTAGTTCATGCTTATTTTTACGTCGATCAAGTGTACTAATATTATCTAGAAAATTAATTACAAACCTTATCTACTTTGACCAAAATCTAATATTTTTGTGATGTTCGCCTAAATACGCAGCCTTGGGATTATTGTGCACAGTATTGGTATGAGACATAATTGACTTAGCGATCGGATACAAAGTAAAGGAATAAAAATAGGGAAGAGATTTTAAAACGTTCACCAAAACACAGCATAATCCGTAATAAATTACTTACGTACTTTTGGAATATATTAATTTGCGATGAAGAATGGCCGACTTCTTGAAAACTGCTTTAAAATGTGTATCTATCTTATTTAAATTAAATTAGGTAAGTACTTACCAATTTTATTTTAAACTGTATGACATCTTGTAACCACATACTATTAAGTACACTTTCTTATTTCCTTGAAAGCCTAGTTTGGGTTGTTTTATTTTGGTTCCATAACTAAGAACAGATATGGAATTAAAAGTTATGTCCAAATGTGCAAGCTGTATTTCAGTTAAAAGTAACGCGTTTTTTCTTCACACCACTTGACTACACGACGTCGCACTAATGTCATTCATATGAAAAACGATGCATCATCACAACTCAGGCGCCATTAACATCGGTGGAGCCTACATTTTACACCATTTTAACTAAATAACAATAGTAAAAACATTAGTGTTTTTGCGGGTGCCATAGTTCCCATAGTTTATCCATTATCCAATCCAATAACATCCCATCCATAGCCCGGTTATAGTTTTCCATATTCTCAATAGTTCTACACAAATCGGAGACTTTTCTTGAACGCATTTCTACAGTGTTCAAGGGATAGTAGCCGGTATGTGTCTCAATCTTACAAGAATAAAACTGTCAAACTGTGTCTCTGTGTGTTGGCTTCGGCTCCATGTACGCCTGTGAAAAGTCCGGGCCGAACGCCGTTATGTGATTTCTCTATATTTTAGCAACCAGGAATCCTACTCCGTAATTATTTCCTGTTCCATAGTGATAATAAATACAATTATTACGTTCAATCTTGTTCTTGTCTTCTTTCTTCTTCGGATAATCCAAGTATATACTTGAAAATATATCAGTAAGGGCATTTTCCAATTGTATTATAGGTACGATCATCTGGTTTTGGAGTTCTTACATTATAACTTGAAATATTCAAAGAGAATATTCAAACTTATGTTGTCCATGGGAAAGTTGTCTGGGTCGTTTGACGGGAGATCTATCTCGCCCGGGGATTCTTAGCACACCTGGCTTCGGGGTGGTTCCGTCTTCCGTCATCAAATGACCCACTTCCAGCGCTGCCGGGAACTTGAGGCCTGTTGTGTGAGGGGGGTTCGGACCAGAACCCACCGCGCTGGTCCAGCGCCAGAGCTTCGTTCGTTGGTCGGTAGGGTGGACCACGTGCCGGTGAGGTTGGCTTGGGTTCCGATGGATTCCGATCTTGTCGCGATGGGGGTAGTAGCCGTGAAGCGCGATACGGTGAAGCTAACCGGAATCCCAGTCGGGGACGCCCTGGTTGCGTCCGAGGCCGGTGGGGTCGCGGGAGAAGAGGCGTGTCGGTGTGCCGTTGCTGCTCGCCCTATCTCCCGCGACCCAACGGTGGCGCACCGTAAGATGCGTTGGCGGTGGGGCCGCAGTGAAAGATGAGTGTCGGTGTTTCGTTGCCCTGTTCTCTCCCTGTCCTCTGCGGCCTTTTAGAGGCTTCTCTGGTGACGTCGTTGGCGTTGGGTCGTTTAGTGGGTATACTGAAAGTCCCACATACCCCTCTCGCCCCCCGGCGGAGGGGATGCGTAACGCAATTTTACCAACGATAAAGGTTTTTAGATGGAAGCCCTCACACCTGATATTTATGTTTTATAGCTTACAATTAAGTAAGCATTTATTGACACATAATAATAGTACAGAAGCTCGCAGGATTTTTAGTATAACAATTTCTGGTAAGTATATTTTCTAGGAAAACTTGGAAGACCCTATTTTTATGGTACTTACTTTATTTATAATTACGTATTCCTAATTTTCAGTAGAAGTAATGTAATGTCATATTATTCAATTAATTTCAAACCACAATAAGGAAAAGTACCGATGAAGTTTTATTTATCAAACTTATTGCAAATGCAAAAAACTTACTTCCTACTTGACTTACCATCCATTCTGCCGTCTCCATGCCAGTCTTCTTCTGAAACAAATACAACTGTGTTTTACTTAGTAATAAAATATACTAATATAATAAATATGAGTAAGTGAATCACTATAGATAAACCAATTTCAAATACAAGTTTTAAGTCTACCTATAAGACAATTTAAGACAAAACTACATGAGTGGCTAGTTAATAAATGTTTCTATGACATAAACGATTTTTAACCGACTTCAAAAAAAGGAGGAGGTTCTATGTTCGGGTGTATGTATGTTTTTTTTTTTTTTTTTTAATGTATGTTCATCGATATCTCCGTCAGTTATACACCGATTTCCAAAATTTTTTTTTGTTTGAAAGGGTATGCTCCCATAGTGGTCCCATAAAAATTTTACTCCTGAGGGATTGATAGTTTTCCCGTAATACTCAAAAAATCACTGATCTTTCCGAAAAATGTGGACCGATTTCCAAAATTTTTTTTTTTGCTTTAAAGGGTATCCATATCTAGGTGGTCCTCATACTTTTTTTTCCTGAGGGATTGATAGTTTTCCTGTAAATCTCAAAAAACCTCATTCTCACTACAAAATCTGAGTCAAACATTGAATAGTTTGACATGTTTAAATACGCTCGAGGTGATCCCATATAATTTTATTCCTGAGGGATTCTCACTGTAACTTCTTTAATCTTGACTATTCCAATAACTAACCTAACCTACTATATTATTTACACTAAAAATTGAAAAATAAAAATTTTTGAAAAAAAAATTGAACCGGCTTCACATAACACAAATAGACACTAAGAACCTTCTATGTACCTACACTAAAAAGAGAAAAATAAGAATATACACATGCAATTATTACTTACAGTATTCAAATAATAAATTATTATGTTATATTATGTTTGAAGTCGGTGCCAACTATTCTACTCTAACTACTCCATACAATTTTGCACCCAAGTTCTATTGTACTAGTAATTTCTTCTTAGATGTAAATGCATAGGTAGTTGGTACCGACTTCAAAATATAATATAACATAATAATTTATTATTTGAATACTGTAAGTAATAATTGCATGTGTATATTCTTATTTTTCTCTTTTTAGTGTAGGTACATAGAAGGTTCTTAGTGTCTATTTGTGTTATGTGAAGTCGGTTCAATTTTTTTTTCAAAAATTTTTATTTAGGATAATTAACTGAACGAACATATTAATGTAATAATTTTTAACCTAATAATGTAATCATTTTGTATATTTTTTGTAATCATTTATTAATACTAATATTAATTAAATTAAATTTGCATGCCTGTTGGCGAAGTGTGCTCGAGACACAACATTATAATAACACCTGTACCTACACACGATACCATACTTCTAGCAAATAAACGAATTCATTTCATTTCGTAAAGTTATGCCAAGTAATGTTATTAAATTCTAGATAGTGAAATGTTCGTTAAAATTGTCTCCATTTCAAAGCACAGAATCAATCTTGTTACTCGTATTTAGCTGAGCGTTTCGTAACCAACATTGTGATTTCAAGAATTTAATCCAACCTTCTGCTTAAATTTACTCAGAACCAATAAGCGAGATCTCGATTGGTAATAAAATTATTTCATCCTAGCAACGAAACCCGGCGATGACCAACTCAAAATACATCGCACACAATGGTTATAAAATCAGTTTTTTTTATCTAATGGAATGCCGTTTTTAACCGACTTCAAAAAAGGAGGAGATTCTATGTTCGGCTGTATGTATGTTCACCGACATCCCCGTCACTGATGGACCGATTTTTAAAATTATTGTTTTGTTTGATACTTTCAAGGGTGTACTTTCAAGGTGGTCCCAGTTATCTGATACAGATTGATAGTATTACCGCGAAACTCAAAATTTTTTTTGTTTGATAGGGGAACATCTTCCTCAGAAACGCCGCGCTGATTAAGTCAAACATTGAAATCGGTTTTCATTGATATATTTTTAGTTAAATCACAAAAAGAAACAGGCAAGGAATGGGGGCCGACATTTTGAAGTGACTAAACCGTGTCATGTGGGGTATCGTATGAAAGAGCTTCATTAGCACAGTTTGCACTGCTAGACGTACCTACCTAGTCCTTGGTACGGAACCCTCAGTGGGCGAGTCCGACTCGCGCTTGTCCGGTTTTTTTATAATATAGTAAGTAAAAATAAGTTAAATTTATCATAATAATTTATTTTATTTTACAAATTTTTGGAAAACTTACAGCTAAGCAAAAACGTAGGTACTAAGAGTATGGAACACACCCACTTGACGTAGGTGCATGTTTACTTGGGCGGGTTCTTCGTTTATCCATGTGTGGATAAGCGCAGGACCTTCTTACGCCGCAGGGGTTCGCGGGTACGGAGCGAAGGTCGCTCAGATCCACTAAGGCATGTCTGTGGTACTTCCTACTCGAGGTTGTCGCCTGCTATTGGTTAACAAAAACCACAGGCGCCGGTGCCGTTCCATTCGTGGGACGGTATCGGTGGGGTAGGCTTGGGAGGGTTAAGGGGTTCATGGGTGGGTAAAGGGGGTCTAGGGTTTTGTATAAATTTGTATATTTGTGTTGGAAAACTGTGGAGAGAAAGCAAATGACAATAGTCGTTTGCTGAGGACTCAGCCCCGGTAGTGTGTCTGCTTCCAAATTTTGGAAGAGCAAGCAGGCTACCTGTGGCAAGCGGCGGAGTAAGGTGCATCTGTCGGGCGACGACGATGCCTCCACCGCTGTTGCTGTCGGGACAGCTTCGCCACCTGAACCCGGGTTGGCGAAAGCGCAGGCCGAGTTAAGCGCCTCGGGCGGCGGGAGGAATTTCGGCGCGAGGCAGAGGAAGAAGTCGCTACTCTAGTTGCGACTCACAAGGCGACCGGAGAGTGGCTCCACCGGAGCCTAAGAGGGATGATCTAGCATCCGACCTAGTTAAACAGGTCGGGGATGCTGCTGAAGTGATCATTACTGTGGCGGCCAGATCGGGAAACCTTAAGGGCACTTTTTCGCGGGCGAGGTTCTTAAGGACGCGGCGTCCTCTATAAAGGTGGCAGTGGAAGCGCTAGCGGCCACTTCTATCATGGATGAAACTCCGAAGCTTGATGCGGATAACCCTCGTCTGCGTAATGATAGCGGAGCTTCGCAAGGAACTTGAGGAGCTGAGATCCAGTGTAAACCGAGGATCCGAGCGCAAGGAGGAGGAAATTCCACCTCTAGGCGAATTTCCTCCTCTTCAGCAGGAAGAGTTGGCACGTGTCATCATGCAACAGGTTGGTGTCATGATAAACGTCCGCTTTGAGGGATTAAGGGGAGAGGCTCCCTCCTGAAAAAATAATGCGTCCTCCACTAGCTGCAGACAAGCGCAAGGAGGCTAAAGAGGCTAAAAATCTAGCCTCTTTAGCCTCCTTGCGCTTGTCTGCAGGAAGGGGAAGGGTCCCAGGAAACCGAAGAAGGTGGCTGAGGCGCAAAACCCCCCCTAGGACAGTCAGGCGCGCTTGCCGTCTACTGCAGCACAGCCGGAGGGTGAGGGCTGGACTGAGGTGACCAAGCGTGGGCCAAAGAAGACGAAGAGGGCGGCGGCGCCACCTAAGCCCGCCAGCGGGATGCAGCCGAAGAAAACCAAGTCCACTGCCAAGCCATCCGCGGCTAAACTACGTCCTCCCCGTTCAGCCGCGATTGTCATCACTTTGCAGCCTGAAGTCGAGGAGAAAGGCATTACTTATAAAAAATATACATTTATTTCGAGCAAACACTCAAAGTCCTAGCCGAGGCCAAGTCTAGGTAGGATTGATCTGCCAAGCTGTGGCATCTCCAGCTTGAAGTTTAGGAAGGCGGCCACCGGCGCTCGCATTCTAGAAGTAGCGGGAGGTGAGGCCAGTCGCGAGCAGGCCGACTCGACTGTGGCGGAGCGAGGTGTCTATCCTAAAGATGATGTGAAGGTGTTGGGCGAAATCAAGCGCTCTACGCAGGGTACTGGAGTGGCTTTTGTGCGCTGCCCCCTAGCTGCTGCCAAAAATATTGCCGAGGAGGGGCAATTTTTGGTCGGATGGGTCTCGGCTCGTGTGGAGTTGCTCCGTGCCAGACCCATGCGGTGTTATCGGTGCCTAAAAAATGGTCACACTCGCGCCATGTGCACCGAGGTGGACCGCAGCGAGGATTGCTACCGCTGCGGTTGCCTCGGCCACATTGCGTCGGCCTGCTCCGCGCCGCCAAAGTGCTCCCTGTGCGCTGCGGCAAACAGGCCGGCGGACCATTTGCTGGGGAGCAAAGCGTGTGCCCCTCCTAGGCCCAGGAGATCAAGTGGTCAGGCAGCCGAGACTGCAGTCCTGTCGTCGTATAGAACGAGGGAAGAGGAAGTGTCCATGGAAGTCAATAGTTAGGTATGGCTCTCCGTATCCTGCAGGCCAACGTCAACCACTCCGCCAGTGGTCAGAATCTCTTGACTCAGAGTATGGCGGAATGGTTGATTGATATATCGGCGGTTTCGGAGCCTTATTTTATCCCTAGCACAAATAAGTGGGTTGGAGATCTGGATGGGACTGGATGTGCTCGTTTGTGGTGGTCGTCGAGGTGGCTTCGGCAGAGTTCTCAGAGGACACGGTTGTGTTGCAGCACTCGCAGATGGTGTAATGGTAGTAGCCGTCTATTTTTCGCCAAATAGGATCCTTGCAGATTTTGAGAGGATCTTGGCACTATCGTCGACCAATGTCGACCATCCGGTTCTTATACTCGGAGACCTCAATGCCTCAATTGACCTCAATTTAGACTTCGGTCTTAAATTCTAAAGGGGCAGCTCTGGAGGAATGGTTAATTACCGCAGGGCTCCTTGTCCTAAATCGTGGGTCAGTCAGTACCTGAGCGCGGCAACAGGGCGAGTCTATTGTAGACACCACGTTCGCAAGCCCAGACTTAGCTCCTCGCATACAGGACTGGAAAGTGAGTGACAGAGGTGGAGTCATTATCGGATCACCGGTATATATGGTTTGATATGGCTCTCCACTCTGGCGCTCCGAGAAGGCCAGCGCCAAGCACTCGCGACGATAGGCCACGTTGGATCCTTACATCCCTGGACAGAGCAGTGCTGGAGGAGGCAGCTATTGTCCAGGCCTGGATGACGGCGCCTTCGGATCCGTCCAGAATAGTCGTTCGTGACGAAGTGGATTGGCTCACACTGGCAATAACATATGTATGTGACGCGGCTATGCCTTGAGTCCGATCACACCCACCCAAGCGTCAGGTATACTGGTGGTCTTTGGATCTTGCCGAGCTACGCGCTGCTTGCGTAACGGCCAGACGCCAGTATACCAGACACCGCAGGAGACGTATCCGCGACCCAGTCGAAAAAGCTGTACCGACTCCTACCGAGCTGCCAAGTCTGACCTACAGATAGCTATTGCGGAGTCCAAGGACTCAGCGAGGGAAGAGATGATGGAATCCCTAAACGGGGCCGACCATACAGGATGGCGCGGGGAAAAATCCTCCCGTGGGCGCTGCCATTGACGGAAACACTCGAGCCATTCGTCATTCCTGCCATTCCTGGAGAGTGTGGTATCGACCTTGTTCCCCTCTCGAGAGGAGCACATTCCACCATCAATGGCGCCACCGGGCCAGGACAGGAGACCGAAGAGAAAGCTGAAGTGCCTCCTGTCAGCGAGGTCGAGATGAAGATGGTGATTCTGAGGAGGCTTAAGGCGAAGAAGACGGCACCGTGCCGGGATGGGATTCCCGGTCAGGCATTGGCTCTCGCGTTTAAGGAGCAACACTTTGGGGGATAATTTTTTGTTACACCGTTTATCTGACATTGTTAGTCTACACATCCTACGTTTATGGTCAAAATATCCAGGTAAAACGTAGGTGATGGTCCTGCTATCCTGCTATCGGTAAACTGTGCGAAACTCCATAAGTATCGTCTACCAACCTACGTGCATGGAATCTAATCAGAGATCACGAGATCGTCGTGTTCAATGTTACCTACAGATAACGGGTGCGACTCGGCCGCAACAACGATATGGTACGAAAATATTTTCTGCAATTCATGAAGATTTGGTTAAACCCTTATTAAATAAGAGATTATTTAATATGTATCTGAAAACGGTGAACGTTTGTAATGTTTTCAAGAAGTCGAACCATACAGCCCGCTTCACAATAATGGTTTCGGCTTGGTTAGCTAAAGAACGCTGAAACGACCTCGATTTTAAACAATCTGAATGCTGCAAAGTGCTGCTGACAAATTAGCGACGATTTCACATAGGTACAATGTCCTAACTTCACATTGATCCACGAACATGCCTGTTCGCATTCATCAGAAGTAGAATAATTTTATTGCATCAAAGGAACTCGGAACTGGCTACTTAACAGAGAAAATATCCGTGTTTTACCGTGGCCACCATTGCCACCTAAATCGCACGAAAGAATTCGTACTATGCTCTACATTATTTCTTCAAGTTCAACTACGTATAGCTTACCATTATCCCGTCCTTTTCGTTTTTTCTTTCCGCTGGATTTGGAGGTCTTTTCAGACTTGTCCTTACTCTTCCAACGACTCAACATTTTCACTTCACTCACTCACTATTACGCATAACGATAACAGATTTCTCATGTTAATCACTGATACGCATTTCTGCACTTACACTGTTCACTAACTTCACGACACAAAATCACAAGCATTTTTAATGTTTGGTATTAGTCATGAAGATGATAGCAGCACTAGTTCTGAAGATATAAGAAAATCTAGGTAAACTCTAGAAAGAAAGTTCAGCTATTGTTGGTTCTTCCTAACAAGTAAAATCCTAATAAGTTGGTTGTGAAAGCCTTTCAAGGACCCGACCTTCTGCAATGAAGAACACTACCAGGAAGAAGACTCAATGTTACTTTACCTCCTCTGTCTGTGTCTAAAGAAACTCAAATAACGCGTACCTACACGTCACTCAATAAGTTTCCGGTCTAACTACCAGAAACTAATTTATTTTCGGAAATTCAACTTCATTCATCAAGATACGTTCACTGATGTGTAATAAGTAAAAATTTCTTTATTTGTTTCCAAACAGCAATATACAAAGTAAACAATATACATAAATGTCTTAAGGTATTAATAAACTAGGCTTACTGTGTGTGTTATATTAAAAAGTAACTAAGTTCGTATGAGTCAGTGGCCAACTCTGGTGACGGAGTTTTTAGGCCGCCTTATGGCCTCCGTCATGGCTTAACGACTTAAATAGCCGGGACCGACAATTTAACGTGCCCTCCGAAGCACGGAAGCGCTCAGATGAAAATGCCACTGGCGGTCACCCATCCACTTACAGACCGTTTCGAACGTTGCTTAACTTCGACGATCTATCAAGAACGACTAAGCAAGCATGACCACGAGCGCTTCATGCGCTTGTGTTATATTTATTCAAACCCTTATTTTAACGATTCGATGCCATTTTAAAAGCTTTTAAACATGCAATGTTTGTATGTTTGTCCGGGTCAAATTTACAAGATATTAAAATTTCTAGGTATGATTCACGTATCAACTCAGATTTAGCTTTGAAATGGGTTATGATAGGTTTCCAGCGAGAGTCCCTATTCCTGTTGGGAAGACAAATAGATCGGCGAGATCTCGCAAACTTTGGAGGTGGAATTCGGTAACACTGTTAAAACATACGAACTCGAAACCAATGCACTCCCCAAATACGAAACCTAATAAACAAACCAGCATCCGCTCTCAAAGGTTGAATCTCTGTGTGGAATTTAGAGCATTCATCCAATAAGTGCTCTTTGGTCTGGAAGAATTATAGATAGGTAATCCAAACAAAACAAAAGTTATAAAATTTTCATAAAATAATGCACGAGGGGGAAAATCATTGAATATATCTACTCGTACTCGTATTATACAGAGTGTACCTACCACAAAAAACCCCATGTATGTTCGTAGAACATACATTTTTTTGTTGTATTTTCGGATAGCCCTGAATGTGAGGAACTTATTTTGTTTTCTTTTGACTTCACTGAGTGGACCATCCTGTATACACGTACCTATGTAATGTTGGTACATTACATTGGTACGTGGGACACTCAGAAAGTAACATTACATTGTTATGTAATGTTAGTTTTGAAAAAAATTGCATCAATGACTTTGTGAGCGGTACTTTTTGAAAAAGTTTTTTTTATATAAATAAGTCCGGATTTGACCTTTGCCCAGCAGTGTCACGAAATAAGTTCTTTTAAAAAAAATTGTGTTACAAGGTCTTGGGCACTACAGAGCTCACGTTTACTATTTATCTCGTGAAATATGGGAATGCTATGATGATTTAAATATAAAATGTATCCAAGTGACAAACATACGAATACTATGACTTTATAAGTATGAAATAAAAACGTAAACAGGATCTCGACTGGATCCCCAAGGCACGGTAGACATTCTCAGATCTTTTTATATATTCCAGATCCTTTGAATACGTCTAAGGTATATACATAAATATACAGTAGTGGACATATAATTAGAAACACTTGTTATTTTTTTTAGTAATGATGGGTTAAAAGAAGAGCTGTGATGCAGCAAAAAGGAAAACATTGTATTTTTTTTAATATACCAAAATAGTATAATAAAACATACGTGGTGTTATGTAATGAAGTATTGCATAATATGAAAAACAACATGGAACATCTGACATATAAGGCTATAAGGAAAGAAGTGGGTATTTTCTCAAGAAAAAGCTCGTAACGTCTCACAAGACTAGTCTGTAGGCGGTTAGTCTGAATACTTGCTAGGAATATGCCTTCGCTAGGTATTACTGTAGGTAGTAGGTAGTTGGACTGTTCATCAATGAAAAAAGGTAATATTTTTAGAAGATAAAATTAATATGAACTTTTATATGACGTAGAGCGATACAAGGCACGTCAAATCAACAAGGTTTTAGTAAAAAATACATTAAAAAGACAAGGAAATACTAAAGTGCGAAGTTTTTCAGTGGAGTTTCGGGATATGGGGTGGGTCCCAAAATATATTGAATGGCTGATGGTTCAGTACATGTACAAATTCATATTAAAAGAGGCAATTACTTCTTATTCCGAAGATAATTAAGCCAGGTGAGCTGGATTTTTCAGCATGAGAAATCCAGCTCACCTGGCTGACCCAAATCACACTGGTGATAGTGTTGAAGCGTTTCTGAGAAAGCATTTTTTTCTAATTAAATAGGTCAGCATTTGACCTCACTCTCTCTGATGTTAAGCAGTAGCGAGGTCTAAGATGGAGCGTGCTTACCTAGAAGGAACCTATTTACTCTTGACTTGAATTGGTGACATTGTGAGAGTGAATTGCTTACTGTCTGGACCTACCTAATATCGATAAATTTATGGCATACTGTAAGAAACTCTTTGTTATATAATAATATCACCGATTGCAATGAACATTACCATGCATTTGTTGAAGCTTTGAGATGAATTTCGGTACAAACATGGGAAAAATTAATGGAATCAATGCCACGTCGTTTTAAAGCAGTTTTTGATAACAGAGGCTATGTTGATAGATAGAAAGATAGAAAATACTTTATTGCACACCACATAATAAAAATAAACAAAAATGTAAAACTAAACAAAAAATATACAATGACATACAATCGGCGGTCTTATCGCTAAATAGCGATCTCTACCTGACATATCTGCCAAATACTAATCGGTTGTTCATGAAGTATTTACAATATTTAGCCAACTATTTCCTATTTTCTTCACTAAAGTTTGTTTTTACATTTTTTTTTGTTTTTGTTTCTAATGACCGATTATTGTGAGAAACAGTTCTTGAACAAATGAGAAAGGCTGATGATGATGATATGCATAAATATGTAAGTATAGCAAAGTATTCTTCTTTTTCTTGTTTTTACGATTACCTATTCTTTTGTCATCTCTTAAGCGAAGTGATAACTTTGTTAAATCTACTCTACATTTGATTATTTGATTTTTTTTATTACTAACCTTGTTGGTACTAACTACCCTGCTCCTTCCCAGTCAACAACCTACACTGTGCAATTAGTACCTAGCTACCTAACTACTTTGTAAAATAAGCTGCTAAATAAATAAATTTCATTTAATTGCATATATCAAAGTATGTAAATAGAACAAAATTTAAGAATCCTGATCTGCGATCGTTTTATAACAAGAACATTATTGTATTATTCAGGTTGTCCCAGGAATTACTGTCGAGCGGAAGTCCAGTAATGCAGCACCCCAAGGGCTACCTGAATTCATGTTTTGTTTTGTTATCATGAAAAACTGAAAACAATACTAATACTTTCAAGGGCATTTTATAAGGAAAAGTTACCTAACTTTTTCGGTTCAAAAGTGTTTCGTAAACTTCGCCTTTAGCTATCTACCCTGTGAATTTCATCAAGTTACATTTATGGCTTCCTACTTGAATTGATACAGAGTGTTGTTCGTAAAGAAATTATCGGTATTAAGCTAGATTAAGCTTTTTAATAACTAACAAAGCATTTTATAAGTATAGATTTAATATATAAAACCTAATTTTCAGTGTTCAGAATAGGCAGTTAATGCCATCCATCGTCGTATGGAGAAACTAAGATAGGTTCTGTAAGAAGCTGTCCACCTATCCCAGCGCCCTACTACGTTGCAGGTTCAACGGGATTCTTAGGAAATACTTTGCAGTTAGTGCATGTTCTTATGCTGTCCGTAGGTGGCGCTTCTACAGAAGGTTCTACCTTGCAACGATGCGATGGTTCTCCGCTGGAAAGTGCATTTTGCATGTTGTAGTTTAGTTAATGTTCGATAGATGGCGGGTTATAAAATGAAACAAATTCGAAATTCCAGAGAGGAGAGCAGCGCTCTACTGAAGGTTCTACCTTGCAACGAGACGATGGTTCGCCGCTGGAAAATGTATTAATGCATGTTGTAGTTTAGTAAGTGTTCGGCAGATGACGGGTTATGTAATAAAACAAAGTCATAGAAATTTCAGAGTGACCAGTTTAGAGCAGCGCTGCTACTGAAAGTGCATTAATGCATGTTGTAGTTTAGTAAGTGTTCGACAGATGGCGGGTCATTTATTAAACAAATTCATAGTTTCAGGTTTGAACCTCTGCACCCATAAAATATAAAACCAACAAATAAAATATGTCAATCCTTTGTCGTAGATATTATTTTATCTGTTGTCTTACTGACATTATTTTTCATTTTGAAAACCACATGAATCCTTATTTCCTGGCAGATCTGAAGGTGTAAGAAGTCCAATAGCGTGAAGCATGAGCCAATAAGCCTTATTATCAAAATGTCTAGATACTCAGGCACGAAAGGAGAGAAACGGACACAGCATTGTAATATGTACCTATGGAACTTGCACTTAAAAGCCTCGAAAACAGTACGTGGGGCCTAAAGCTAAAAAAAATCATCTTAGATATGTTTCACAATATAGTACTTAGTGAAACAGAAATACTTATGCCGTATTAGTTGCCATTCGAAAAAAAACTTATGTGCTCAAACTCAAAGTATTTATTTGCTTACAGGTTTTGATTATTATTTTAGGTTATTATTATTTTGTTTGTTTTTGTTTTTTTGCTCACTGCTACTACCGTATTCTTAGTACGAGTATTTCTAAATGGTTCCATGGTGTGTGTTCATGTAAAATTGAATATGGGTGCAGCGTATTATAAGCAAAGTCTTTTGAAATTTAGAGTACCTACCTACCTAATATTTCTGTTGATGAAATTTTATAAAAAAAAGGAGATCTCAGGAGGGATTCAACTGGGGTGGGCTGCGTTCGGCAAACTCGACGACATTTTGGAGTTAGTAGATACTCCACAGTGTCTGAAAACCCACCTGTTACAGGTAACAGGTTCAATCAATGTGTCTTGCCCACAATGACTTATGGTGCCGAGACATGGACGCTAACCCATGAGGCTGTGTGTGTGTGTGTGTTCATGTAAAGTTGAATATAGGGAATTATATATTGATTATATTATTAAAAATTTAATATGGGGGCACTGCAATATAGCAGTCTTTTGAAACTTTCATGAAAACAGTGGTGATGGATGACTGGTGGAGTAAAGTAATGACTGAATGATGGCCCAGATCTGGGTACAGGAACGTCAGACGTTCACGTCGCGGGCCATCAATGGGTCAGATTAGCGCAGGATCGTGGTGGATGGCACAAGCTTAAGGAGGCAGTTGGTGAAGTCGGGCTGTGGATGATGAATATTTCTGTTGTTTGTGTCATATTCTTAAATTAATGTTTACGTATAGCATGTACTTTTAACTAATATGCTGGTAATTTTAAATGTAGGTAAGTACAAAATATTTTATCTAGTAAGTAAAAAAATTGCTTTGTAACAAATTTTTCAAAGCTAAATGTATGTACTTAATGTTGCAATCTTATTATTTCTGGTCTGTGGTTGCAAATGTTAATTTTCTAAGAAAATTTCGTACAATCCTAAATATCTGCCATTTGAACACAAAATAGCTGAAATATTTCCTCAAAATATAAATATGAATTGTAGAACTTTTGTAGAGTAACTTCTTACAATTCTGCAAAGAGCTCCAAATAGACATTTTAGTTATTCCTATTTGTAGGGACATTTTTCCCATTTCAATAGATAAATGTCAAAACAGGTGGATTGGGACTACGAACAATTAATAAATAAATAATAATAATAAATAATGCTGGACATTTCACACAGCATCATCTAGCCCCAAACTAAGCAAAGCTTGTACTATGGGAACCAGATAACTGATATACTACTTATATACTTTTTGTTTGTGAATACATACATATTATACATAGAAACACCTAGACCCGAGATAAATATTTGCAGATCATACAAACATTTAATAGATTAGGCAACTCTTAAGTTCCTTTAAATTTTTGCACCCGTTCTATCTTCCATGCATTTACATTCCTCTCCATCCAAAGGTTGCCTGGAAGAGATCGCTTCTCAGCGATAAGGCCGCCCATTGTGCATTGTATTATGGTTCTCTTTTCCACTGTATTTTGTAGTTATAAGGTGTGCATTGTGCAATAAAGTATTTTCATTCATTCATTCTTTCACATTTATCCCGCCGCGGGGATCGAACCCGCAACCTTCTGCGTCCCAAGCGGCCTTTCACCTAATGCGCCATAGAGGTCGTCAATTGAACATGAAGTGGGAAATGAATTGCATCTAAAGTAGCCATTTTACAATAATTGCCAAATCAAGTCAAGTCAAGTCAAAAATCATTTATTCAGTAGGACAGCAGATGAAACATATTGTGAAACATACAAAGTGGCTGCTTTAGGCCGCCAGATATAACATACAGCACAGGGTGGAAAAAAAAAAAAACCTCTGCTACTATTCCTCAAAGCTCCTAGAAAAGAAGCACTTGCTAGAAAAGAAGCAGTTGTTTGAAGGAAATAAGAGAAGAAAGATTGATGACAAAAGAGCTGCAAAAACTGAGGGTCAAAAAGTCCCTTCAATTTATGATAAACTTTAGCCATATCAAAGTAAATGAAAACCCTTTCTTTGACAGTCGGGTTCCACGACCTGTTGGTTGAGACGAATCTCTCCCAAAGTTACGCACTTGGCAAATGTTATCTGAGAACATTAACCCTTTCCTATCTGACGGTACTAATTCGTACTACCTACTTTCCCGCCTCATATTTTAAATATCAGATCGCGTATCGTGCAAATGTTACTGTCGATCCTTAGAAGTACCATTTCACAAGCCAATCAGAGCGCTTTATTTGAAATATGACAAATAACAACCAATCAGTGAAGCTTGCAAGTTGAGACCTGCACTAACGGCGAAACAAGTGAAGAGTGAAAATTTCAAAAAATTCTAATAAATAGAATTTACATGGTAAGTTAGTATTTTCTTTGTGAATTAGTTACGTAGGTTCATCAAGAATACTATTATTATAAGTGATGCACATTTCTGAAGTATTTTTTATTAGAAACCCACGTAAATCTGATGGGGACTACAAAGTACCGTCAGTGACTTTGGGTATCTTTTTTGAATAAATTACTGTTACATACTGGTAGTTTTACACAGCTGTTATTGGCATTGTTTTAGGTCTTTCGTGATGGATATTTCAAAAAATATCGCGCTGATTGAAGCGTGTCTCCTAGAAGACCTTCCAGATTGCGGTGCACTATCAGATGTTGAAGTATCTGATGATGAGAATCAAGATACTCTTCAATAGCCGTCATTGAGGGGGTTCGATGATTTTTTCGAGGAAGCGTTAGAGAGTGAGCTCCAATGCAATCAGCCTTTGCCCTTGGAAGATGAAATGCAACTATCTAACCCTCAGCAGGTACCAGAGGAAGTAGTGTCTGGTTCATCAAATCCTAGTGCAGATGTATCTGACCGTCATTCAGCTATCAGAACGAATAATTTTTTCTCATCTGTTCCTTTACTAGAAAAGTTGATGACTGAAGTGACTTTTGGATGTGGAACCATTAGGTCTAACCGAAAGGGGCTTCCTAACAACATGAAAGCTGGCAACAAGCTGAAAAGAGGAGACTATGACTACAGGTTTTCGAATCTTGATATTGGGTTTTGGAAGTGGAAAGACAACAAAGTTGTACACTTTGTCTCCAACTTTCACGGAAATGAAGAAACCACAGTATCGCGAAAAGAAAAGAATGGGACGAGATCTGCAGTTACCTGCCCCAGCATTGTGAAGGATTACAACCAATTTATGGGAGGGGTGGATACCGCAGATCGTTTGAGAGCTTTATACTGTGTTGACAGAAAGTCTCCTAAGTGGTGGCACAGATTATTCTGGGGCATGCTGGATATAGCATTTGTAAATGCTCATATTGTGCATGGACTGCTACAAGAGAAAATGCCAGTAAAAGACTTCAGAAGATCAGTTGCACAAGGCCTGATGTCAAAGAAAGACCCTCAGGGTCCCAAGAAAAAAAGGTTTTCAAGAGAGAATATCCCAAGCCGCACCATATCAAAACGTCGTAAATCAGGGTTTTCTACCCTAAAAGACGTAAGGATGGGAAACAGAGGAATACATTGGCCTCGCTTTGACAAAGGTAGAGGGTGCAGCATGAAAAATATTCAGTCAAAGCCTCATACAAAGTGCTCGCACTGCAATGTGTTTCTTTGCCTAAATGAGAAAAAGAACTGTTTTTCAGAGTATCACGGCGTGGAAATTCAATAAAATAGGATAGAGATAATGGTGTTTTGATTAGGTTTTTAGAAGTCAAACAGTTTTTATGTTTGTACTAGAACCTGGACTTTATT
Organism: Epirrhoe alternata; assembly: GCA_963565295.1. Taxonomy (NCBI): domain Eukaryota; kingdom Metazoa; phylum Arthropoda; class Insecta; order Lepidoptera; family Geometridae; genus Epirrhoe; species Epirrhoe alternata. The sequence goes on from OY751375.1 coordinate 11,439,767, forward strand.
ATACCTAAAGTCCCTGACGGTACCAAAAAGTCTAGGTTTTGAAAATAATACCTAGAGTACTAATAAAAATCTGGAAAAAATATATGTGTTTTCTTTTATGTCCCTCTAAAAGATTTTATAGGTGAAATGCGAAATTTTTAAATATTTGTAATAGCCGTTAGGAAAGGGTTAAACAGCATTTTTATTAATTTTAGACATCATTCTTCATAGTAACACGTACTGCTTTTGCGGCATAAACCTAAAAATACCCTGAAACCCTAAAAATGGGCCAACATTGTCACGCCATGGATGGCGGCGTAAAGGTGGCCTCGGAAACGTTAGCGAGATGACATCGATGCCTTTGAGGAAGATTGGTGGAACTCGGCAAAGATAGAGACCATTGGAAGAGTTTTAGAGGAGACCTATGCTCAGCAGTGGGACGAGACAGGTTTATATAAAAAAAATTATATCTGCTGATACCCAGAATCGATCATCAGAAAGTCTTGTTTACCTTAGCTGGACATGAAGACAGAATTAATTCTGCAGGAAAATACAGGACGAAGTTCCTTGCTGGGAAGCGAGTAAACTTGTCCCTTCGTGAACTTATGAAAAAAGATGCTACGCAGCAGTTTCCGAGTACAACACCAAAGACTACAAGCTAGTGCTATAGGTACATTATCAATCCATATAAGTGTACTCAAACAGTTTACAAGTGAAGATAAAGCGTAATACAACAAAAAAAGCCACGATAGATGTTGTGTTCTTAAACATTGCTTGATTTCTTTTTTCATGTGTTTTAAAATGACCTACTTTATGTCTGACCAGAGATTTAGAAATTAGATAAAATATGCTACCATATAAGTCGTGTACAGATTGTTCTGCGATTCACTGTTTTGGCAAACGAAACCATAAGGATTCCTGTGGTCCTTCCTGTAAACTGGGTCTGTTTTATAATTATTCAAACGAATTAAGAAATATCCAAATAACTAATGGTCGAGAATGCAGACCAAGTTAAGTAGGTAAGGAATGGTAGAGTTAACTAGCGCATCCTGAAGATAGACATACTGTGTAAAAGGTAGGCAGTTAGGTCGCAATATGCGATGTAGGTAAATATTGTCAACCTTATAAGAACAACATAAGAGTTGTGTTTTGACCGGCGCAGTTTCACGTGTCGCCGGTGGTAAATAATAGTTGTGTATTTATGTTTGCGGATTCAACCCACGCCACCTCCGCAATTTAAAGGGCGTTGTCTAGACTCACTCTTCGATACTCTCAATATCAACCTAATACTATGCTACCACACCTTGAAGTTCAAAAGTTTTGGCTTCGTACCGACAAACTTTGCAAAAATTATAGAAAGTCAATTATATGTTGCAGTAAGGATCATTATTTTACTGTTGCTGTCAAATTTATCACATACTAAGCCATATGTCTAAAGTAGAAGTCGCGCGCGATCAGGCTAAGTTGATTGGGACTTTATGAAACGGCCTCCGTCCCTTCATGCCCCCTTTGCAACTGCTTTGAAAATCGTTTTGTTTAAATGCGAAATGTTAGACAGATAGAGTCGCGCAGTGGGCGCGGTGACTGCGGCGGCACAAGCGCACAACGTAGCTAAGCTAACTTACGATCGATCGGACGTCGACCTTGCCTTCGCCACATGCTCCTCTCCAAAAATACTAAACTTAGCAGTAAGCAAGGCATCTTTGTAAAATTCCAGCATACTGTCTAAGTAGGTATTTGCTGTGTCTCACACAAAAGTAACCAACAAAAAGAATCAAACTCAGTTGACCCCATAAATTTGTTTAACCAGCAGGAACCAACAACCACATCGCTTTTATTTTAAATGTTCAGCGATTTAGTAAACTTAAAAAATTACAAAATCAAAGTAAAATCAATATCCAATTTTTGTTAGTAATAAGTGCCCGTATTATGTTTTCCAATATAGCTTAATATCGTTTGCTACCAAAATATACAGTTACGATTATATATCTTTCAATATTAAAATGAAAGTTTACAAATTAGAATAAGCTGATTAGTCTTAAACCTTCTTAAATTTGTCGTGTATTTGGTTATTAATAGACACTAGTTTAACAGTATCCAAAAACACTAAAACCGATTTCTTTTTATGTTGTTCCCTTACACAATTCCCATTTTTGAACCAAAGTATTGACAATATTGGAAACTAAGTTAAATAATTACCTTGAAATTTTTATTTAAAACGTAGGTATTTTAATATATATTTTTTAATTATAACGCACGAAATACTTACTATTGCTTAACAACCTTTTCCTCAATACAATTATTAAAAATATTTTATCGCTTAGAAAACTTTATGATATTTAATATGTAGCACCTTATTTATTTTATCGACCGCTAAGTTTTTGAGGGGGTCTCACTTCGCGTACACTGGCTGCGACCTCGCTCGACGGTCACGAGACGGAAACTGGATAGTATTTGTACTTACTAGCTTTGAAGGACACTGGATTAAGTAAAAAAAATGTGATTTAATACAATTAATATGATTAATAATTAAAACAACAAAATTCAATGAAAGCTTTTACTACCTTTTCCCTTCTATCATTGATAATAACGTTATAGAAACAAAATAGATAACCGACTTCAATGTTTAACTCAGGACGTTTATAACAAGCGAGGATGAGGTTTTAGAGTTTAGCAGGAAAAATATTAATCCACAATTTATATGAGACTACCTGGGAAGTGGGTATACTTCCCAGGTGGTTCCTTATAAATTTTAAAACAAAAAAGAAATTATTAAATCGGTTTAGGCGTCTTCAAGTAATCGGTGAACATACATAAAAAATATTATGAATGAGAGTAAATGAGGCTAAATTTGTGTGTAAGGATCGTAGCAAGACCAAGGATCTCCTGGTCTCTGCCTACCCCTTCAGGAAAGAGGCGTGATTTTATGTATGTATTGGATAAATATTGGTGTATTGGATTGTGCCATTCAATACATAAAAAAAGGATTCCGATAAATTAAGAACCTCCTTTTTTTGAAGTCGGTTAAAAATTTTTAAGTGTGCTTTGAATAAAGGGTGTGACAATAAGTAGGTGCGAAAGAAGAAGTTGCGACGCACGCTGCCTCGAAAAAAAGCCAGTGGCACTCCAGGAGTGCCGGCAGAAGTGAAGCTTACTTGACAAATAACCCGGTGTTGGTGAGCAGTCACGTAACTCGCAGGTGACCTTTTCGAGGCGAATTCAAGATTTTTTTCTCGTCTCAAAACTGCCAAACGCGCCTAAAAAAGTTTTCACTTCAATAATATGCCATGTGGTACGCCCCCGTGCGAAAAGCTTAACCTCACCTACACTCCAATTTTCAGCTTTCTAGCTTAAGCGGTTTCGACTCGGCAATGATAAGTTTGTCAGAGTTTGTGAGATTTCACGTATTGTATCATAAAAATAAAAAGTGAATCAAGATCACGACTGTATCTCTAAGAAAATATCGAACTATGATTATAGCAACGATAAGCTTAACAGATTTCTTTTTCCCTGATAGTTCGCAAGGCTTTAAGACATAAGTATATGCCAATTGTGCAATATGATGAGAACAGCAAATATGAAAGATGCACTTTAAAATGAAACCTTAAAACAACATGGAGATGGACTCCCTTACATAACAATCACTAGCATAAAAGTTGTTCTTGACTTGATTTTCAGAAATACACTGAACTTGTATTTCAAAGGATAACCTTGCACTTAGATCGCCCCCGTACAATTCAATAAACGCGTTCCATAGTATGTCTGGTTGCAAGTCTAGCTGTCCAGAAATTCCTAGAATCCGCGCGTAGTAATAATACTATTGAATAGGTCTCTCTCTCCCTTTCAATTGCAATTTACAACCAACTATCCATTCATGAATTGACTGTATTTGTAGATTTCTACCGTTTATGAATGGTGCTAAATAAGTAAATATGGGTTTCAGTAAGTATAATTTTTACTATAGTTTGTTTCAATAGAAGTAGGTATAGGCCCAGATAATATAATACTAGTAATATAGGCAAATCGTGGAAATCGGTATATTCTTAATTAACTTAAACGGAAAGTACTGAAATGTTTGCCTATAATGTTTGATATAAGTTCTCTCAAATAATCATGAGCACCATCGTCATTACTTTAAAAATTCAAAATTCAAAATGGGATTATAATCTGGAAGAACCTAATTATGTACTTACTGACAACTAGACTGAGAGAAGTTAATAGAGACAAAAACCTGCCAACTGCTGATACAGGAAGGGTAAGTACATACTCAGGGTAAGTACCATACCTTTAACTGAAGAACTGTAATTACATCCTTCCAAATTTAATATATTCTGATCCTTTTCCAAAATACTTAGTTCAAGAATTTCATGCAGTTATAGATTTATACCCGAAACTGTAAAAAATATTATACAGGGTGTCCCAGGAACGACTGTAGAGCGGAAGTCCAGTGATGCAGCACCCCAAGGGCTACCCGAATCACCCCCATGTATGTTCAGCGATTTTTTTGTAGTTTAGAAGTTATTCACGTTTTTGTGACATTTTATTTATCAAACAGTTGCAAGATTGAAATGGCGATGTTTTAAAAACATCGCCATTTCAATAACTATTTACCCTGTGAATTTCGTCAAGATATCTTTATGGCATCCTACTTAAATTTGAACACAAAGTGTACCAAGTCTTGAAACCAACTTTTTTTGGATAGTTAAAATGTCGCATTTCTTTAAAGAAAATAGCGGTATTGAACCAGATTAAGCTTCCCTTGCTTAAAACATGATGCGGTGAACCTGATTTGCATGGTTTTTGAGAGAAAAGACAACGCCAAGCCCTATCTTTGCGCTCTCAGTACGATACTCGTAGATCGTCGTTTAACGAGTCAAAAGCTCAGTTAGCCGCTAAAAAGCTTGGCATCTTTGTTAAGGTGAGACGTTATTTCACTCCTGTACAGCTGCTCACTCTTGAAAACCCAGGGGGGCTAGCCAAGATGACATAGATTCGTTTCCATTCCATGGCTACTATCAACACTGATTTGGCGATGTTGCACTCATTTTGCACTTGATTCTGCCATAGATTACAAAGAGTATGTATGAAAATTACGCGTCATAATGAGTGGAATGGAAAAAATGGTAGCCAAGATGCACTTTTGATAGTCGCAATTGATACTTTGTTTACGTTTTTGATCGCTGACAAGACAACTGGCAAAGTTGACAAAAACCCAGCGGAATCGCAGTAGAAATAAAATGGTGCCTTGTTTTTGATCGATCATCTGTCACCGTGTAATTTTGTATTGAGTAATAGTTTTCTGTGATTTTGTAAAGCTTTCTAATATTTTTCAAGCTGTAAAATGCATGCTCTAAATTTATTATGGAGCGCTCAAAATGAGGACTGTTATTTACAACGCCAGAAAGGGTATCTTCTTAGACAAACATTGGATCCCGTCGAAGAGTCTTTCGGATTAAAAAAGAAGAATTAAAAATTTTGTGTGAAGAGCTACGTGAAAAATCTACCTTGAAGGAATCGAGCGATATTTCCTTGGAACTCAAGGTAAAAGTTTCCGTTTTCTTTGTTTCTACGGCAATAGCACAAGCACAATCTGTGTATAACCCAAAGCTGGGTCCACAGCGCCGTGTTTTCGAGTTTTTAACATGTTATTAACCGAATAAGCACGTACAATTGGTGAAAAACAATGCTAACATATAAGAAAACATTAAAATACGGCGCTGTGGACGGCTTAAGATACACGGAATTGTCTTCCACAAACATGTTCAATATGTTCATGCTCCGAAGATCGTTCCCGTCTCACATCGTGATAATATACTTAATTCTTTCCCCTGAAAGAATCTGATCGATTTCTTTAATAAGTAGGTTATTTTTTATATTAATAAGATAACCTTAATAACCTTAATGTTTGTATAAGTACTTAAAATAATGTTTTGTTTGTCGTTTGTAGGTATGGTGCACGCTTAGTTTTTAGCCACAGGATCCTACCAACGAATCGTGGGGATGAATCACCATCTAGCCCAACGCACAATGAGTCGCTGCATTATAGAAGTTGTGGACGCCCTGAACCACCCAGCTGTAATGGGAAAATGGATTGATTTCCCAAAAACCTGGAGGCAACCTATGCGTAGGCACTACAACGTCCCGTTGAGTGTAGACTCAACGGGACGCTGTAGTGCCTGGGACATTGTTTGACATGGAATAGGCTTGTAGCACATAAACCATCTTCTCAGCTTAATCTGCCTGCCACAGGAAAGACAACGTCAATACATGTGGAGACTAAGCTGCGGGTTTCCTCACAATGTTTTTCTACACAGATAAGAGCTCGTGTTGAAGTGCATATAAATTTTTCGAAACGAACAATCCATTGATGCACGGCCCAGGATTCAAACCCACAAACTCTGGATTGAAAGTCGAGGCACAACCCCATTCGACCAACACGGCTCTTAAAGTTAATAAATATATATTAAAAACAATAATCTTTTTTAAATAGTAAAAAAAAAAAGGTTTAAAGAAATATTGTTTTCAGGAGACTTTGGATATCCACAACGCCCTTGGCTAATGACGCCAATCCTTGATGCAGTTCCCGGTTCAAGAGAGGAGAACTATACGAAAATCCACATTAAAAATATTTTTTTTTATAGCAAGAACTGTATGGTTTTTATTATTATTTTATTATTAATAGCCTGTGGTGTCCCACTGCAGGGCAAAGGCCTCCCTTCGTTTTTTCCACTCCTCTCTATCGTGTATGGTTTTGACTTTCAAAATACATAATATGATTAACTATTATTGCGTTATGTTTCTCTCAAGAATCCCATAGTAGATAGAGGGAGGGAAAATCTAACCCAGAAAATCTAACACAAACAATCTACATTTCAAATTTCATCACAATCGGTTAAGTCGTCATGGAGATACGTGAAGACAAACATTCGCACACACAGACTTTCGCATTTATAATATTAGTAAGAAGTAAGATTTTTCTCTATGAAAATAGGTAAAGGTGGTGATATAATGTGCCTAAGCATTTACAAACAAAAAATATTTAAGTAGTGTAACAGTCACAAAAAATATTTACGTAGTATACCCGTAGCACATGCCATATTAATATTTTTTTTAATAATCCAGCATCATTAAATGATAGCTGAGTTAAATGTAGGCCTTCACTTTAAATATAAAGCGTTACAGTGGCGCTTCCAACTTGGTAAATAACTCCTAGCAACCACAGATACTTTTAGATAGGAATTCTTTTGTTTCTAAATTACAAAGGTATTGTTTAACAGCTAAAAAATCCATCCTGCAGAAGTCGAGATATTTGCAGTTAAAGGTGGTGATTTTTACCATCATCTTTTTTAACTTACAGGCTTCCCGCAGACAAGCCACTATGGGCATTCGATAGAACTTTAGGAACACTACATTTCATTGCGTAACAGCTAAAAAATCCATCCTGCAGAAATCGAGTTATTTGCAGTTATAGGCAAATATCTCGACTGTAATGTAGTGCTTCTAAAGTTCTATCGAATCGTCACCATTTTTTTTTTTTTCCCGGGGACTCCCGGTATACCCACTAAACGTCCCAGCGCCTTTCCGGCGTCGCCTGAAATGGAGGGGGTCCGGGAAACTGGCAGAGCCTCTACATCCAGACCCCCTCCGGCGATCCCCGCCCTTACGGCAGACCCCGCGTCGTAGTGAGCAGTGCAAGGCGGACGAAGGTGCCCCCGCACCTAGCGTCCGCTACTCACCACCAGAGCTCTCAGCTCCCTTCGTCCACTGCGCGCTCTAATTAAAGAGCTGCGCGTGGAGAAGCCTCCGAACGGCCGCAGAGGATAGGGAGAGCGGCAACGTAACACCGACACTCCTCTTCCACTGCGGCCCCACCGCCAACGCATCAACGGTGCGCCACCGTTTGGTCGCGGAAGATAGGGCGAACGGCAACGACACACCGACACGCCTCTTCTCCCGCGACCCCTCCTGACTGCGGGGGACAGAAATTACTCCGTCCTCCGCACCCGCCTCAGACGCATCCAGAGCGGGCCCAACCGCAAGCCCACTCGGAGCGTCCCCGCCTGGGATCCCTGTTGGCTTCACCGAGGGCCGCCGAACCACGGTTACTGAGCCCCCTCATCGCGACAAGATCGGAATCCACCGGGGGGGATGGTTAAAGTCACCACCTTTAACTGCAAATATCTCGATTTCTGCAGGATGGATTTTTTAAGCTGTCATACAATCAAATGTAGTGCTTTTAAAGTTCTATCGAATGCTCATAGTGGCTTATCTGCGGGAAGCCTGTAAGTCAAAAAACATGATGGTCACCACCTTTAACTGCAAATAACTCGATTTCTACAGGATGGATTTTTTAGCTGTCATACAATCAAATATAGTTCTTCTAAAGTTCTATCGAATGCCTATAGTGGCTTATCTGCGGGAAGCCTGTAAGTGAAAAAACATGATGGTCACCACCTTTAACTGCAAATAACTCGATTTCTGCAGGATGGATTTTTTAGTTGTCATACAATGAAATGTAGTGCTTCTAAAGTTCGATCGAATGCCTATAGTGGCTTATCTGCGGGAAGCCTGTAAGTCAAAAAACATGATGGTAAGAGTCACCACATTTAACTACAAATATCTCGATTTCTGTAGGATGGATTTTTTAGCTGTCAAACAATGAAATGGAGTGTTTTTGAAGGTCTACCCATTCCACCATACTCTCTCTGCGGGCGATAGTTTTTTGATTTGGGCAGGGATGCCCATTCTCCTTTTATTGTTTACTAGCTGACCCGCGCAACTTCGTCTGCGCATTATTAGGAACAAAGTGGAGGAGTTTTGAGTGAATCGAGAGTACAAAATATAAAACTCCGTCGCATGATATAATATTTTTTTATATATGTTTCTCTCAAGAATCATTTAATGGATAAAGGTAGGAAAAATCTTACCCAGATCTTGCAATGCTAAGAACAAAACGAATACGGTAATTGGTACAGAATCGCTGAAGCGAGCGCAGCGAGTTTTTGAAGAGAGAGAGAGTTTTTGAAGAAATTGACTCGAAACGTATTTTTTTATAGCAAGAACTGTGTGGTTTAAAATTTCGAAATAAAATTATTAACTAATATTGCGTTATGTTTCTCTCAAGAATCCCTTAATAGATAGAGGTAGGGAAAATCTTACCCAGATCTTGCAATGTTAAGAACAACACGATAGCGCCAACTGGTGTCAGATTTGCCGAAGCGAACGGCAATACCTACCCGCGACTTCGTCAGCAATATAAAAATATCGAAAACTCTTAGCAAAAATCTCCATTAACTTTTCAAAACTCAAAATCAAAGAAAATTATACTGATGTACTCTTTGATTATACCTACTCGATCTCCGCCATAGTAAGAACGCCACCTAGGAAAAAAGTGTAAAGTAGTTTTGACCTCTAGGCCGATAGATGGCGTTCTAACTATAGCCAAGGAAAAATATTTTAATATCAAAAAATCATAACTTCGGAGTTCGGATATATTGATGGGTGGGAACACACATGTTACATGTTTATCATTAATTTTAAAATAATTTATTATGCAAAATACAAAAAAAAACGAAAAAATTTAGAGTGCAAAAATTGGCTTCGGGCGGTCACCCATCCTTATTATGACCGCGCCCAGGGTTGCTTAACTTTTTTCCCCATACAAACTTCCAACCCTTATTTTCCCGCCCCCTTATGGTAATTGACAAAAAAAAGTAGCCTATGTCCATCCCTGGGGTATACTCTTTATCCATGCCAAATTTCAGCTTAATCGGTTCAGCGGTTTGGGCGTGAAAAGGTAACAAACAGACAGACAGACAGACAGACAGACAGACAGACAGACAGACAGAGTTACTTTCACATTTATAATATTAGTATGGATTTTTATTATTTGTAAAAACGTTACATTTGTAAATGCTCGATAAAATTCTCTAGTGTGTACCCACCTTAAGACGCTATTTTAAATACGTTATACTCTTTGTACTCTGCGGACCATAAGCTGGCCCCAGACGTTCATGCACGATGGCACGTGAGGCATGCCGCATCATCGCAACAGTGGGTGATCGTCTAGAGTGTACGTGGTCTATAGACAATCTGTCTATCCTAGAAGCGTCTTCTAATTGTGCGGTGGAATGATCAACCCGGAATGTCAATGGTAACTTTGCTACTATAATGAATTCTGTGGCAACTTTCCATCCTCGATGTGTCAATCCGACGTTTGATAAAGCCAGGAACTCACATGCCGCGATATTTGGCATAAAACGTATGCAGTGCCATACAAAACGCGTTAAATAATGTCATGCGCCGCACGTGAGTTATAGTCCTTATCTGTCTATGTCCATTTCCATTTCAATGTCTACTTGTTTTTTGGCTAAGGCCCCAGGTTTGAGCCTTTTTGAGGTACTGATCTCGCTTAAAATGATGAGCTTATCTTAATTATTCACCTCAAAATAAACAAAATGGTCTTGCAACTGCTTAATAAATAAAATGTCACAAAAACGTGAATAACTTCTAAACTACAAAAAATCGCTGAACATACATGGGGGTGATTCGGGTAGCCCTTGGGGTGCTGTATCACTGGACTTCCGCTCAACAGTCGTTCCTGGGACACCCTGTATAGCCTGTGCTGACATCAGACCTTAGAAGTCCAACAAGAAGAGGCTTACCATTTTACCCGGAAACAATGTTACTACTCGTAGTAACATTACGCTACTTCGCGACAGGCAGTTTTCTAGTAAGCAAGAAAGTACTACCAACCTAGATATTTATTTTAATTTTTCATAAGTACTTTTTATCGAATATGGTTGTCGATTTATTTTACAGAAAATGGATGGAGATATCATGATGATGATCAATAGGGGAGAGTGGAAGAGGAGAACATGTTGTGCCGACCCCGCATGAGCGGGATAAGGGCAGGCCAATGATGATGGATGGAGATGTCATGAATACGAGTATCTACGAGCAATCAGTTTCACGAATTATTAAAAGTTGTCCGATATGTTTAACTGGTTAAACATATTGGACTAAATCACAGTTTCAACAGTGTTATAGTCGGTCCAACTTAATAGGCCACATTTGACGTTTGTCAGTTTGAGCTTTCTAGTGAGGTGACCTTCTTAAAAACTTCGATTATGTTCGAAGTCCGTATCGATTCATTTACATGAATTAAATTTATCGCCAGGTAAACCGTAAACTAAGAGTAGGTAAGATCAGTTAAAAAAAACCGGGTCTAAAAAAAATAGCACACCAAGAACGCAAAGTCACTTTGCACAACGATCAAGACTGCGTCACAATCCCATTAATTATTATTTTGATAAAAATTGTTCAAATCTTAATTTTAAAAAGTCAAAAGTTTATGGTTGTCATGACAAACAGAAAAAAAGTTTTTATGCGATATTCCCTTACGAGAAATCATTTCATTCGATTCTAACTCTCAAATTTCGATTATTTTGGGTAACATACCTAGTGTCAAAAGAGAACAAGGGTTTACTGACGCAACATTGTAACAACGTTCAGTTCTCTCGAAAACAGAAATTGTTGTGAAACATAATATGTTTGGATGGTGTAATAAGGCAATAAATCATAAAATTACCTTCTTTTGTCGTTAATACAATAACTTATTTAACCGCAATTGAAAAAAAGTTAAGCAATTGTGCAGTACTAACTTCGATAAAATAGTAGTATTTTATGCCCGCCGGTACAAAGTTACGTTGTAAAATTTTGATGAAATGTCAAATGTGGCTTATTAAAATGGACCGACTATAACATGCAAAATTAAAGATTTTGTGAAATTCCCGTCTTGTTTAGAAGAAATCTATTCAGTAAGGTAAGGCCATTTTTCGCAGCAGAGGACGGCCCCCCACGAGATGGAAAGACGATCTTGTAAAGGTTGCTGGGAGCCGTTGGGTGCAAGCTGCACAAGATCGATCGCTGTGGAAATCTATGGGGGCGGCCTATGTTCAGCAGTAGACACTAAGGTGGCTGAGATGATGATGAGGCCATTTTTAGGGTTCCGTACCCAAAGGGTAAAACGGGATCCTATTACTAAGATTCCGCTGTCTGTCTGTCCATCTGTCACCAGAGGCTGTATCTGTAAGCCCAAATAGCAGTGGTTATTGGATGCGACAATCGATATTCCTGAACTCTCGACACTGCTGCACAGAACCTATTTCACGCCGATTCAAATTAGATTCATTGGCTGACCTCCTTGTCAAAGTTGAGTCTACCTAGAAATGATCTGACCCAAATGGACGTAATGGTGCTAACAATTTCGATGGTATTGTTCTCTTTATGCATAGGTAGGTACAGTATTACCGTTGAATTTTATTCATGTTCATTTGCAAACCCAGTAGTGACCTAACAACGGTATTAAGCAATCAACACACAACAGTTTTAAAACATCCTCCCAATGCCCAGAAAATAATATTTTCTGTGTACATTTCGAGGCTTCGTAAAAACTAAAATTTCCAACGTTTTAAACAAAACTGAGATGTATATTTTAAGCCATGTATTCACTAGAGATAACCTGTCTCGTCTTAAGGCGCCGGCGCGGCGGCGGTGTCGGTACGCGTAATCTAATGGAAAGCGACATATAGCTACAGTGCCACAAACTTATCTGAACCGGTGAGAGAGGCGGTGTTATCGCATTTCGTATTGGCAGAAAAATAAATTTCACGGTAAAATTCGTTAGTTCTTCCACCGGTCCAGATAAGTTTGTGGCACTTTAGAAGGTTGAACAAGAAGTCAATATGAAATCACTGGAAAATACCAGATGCCTTCCCTAGAAAACAGTTACGAGGTAAAAGCAAAAAGGATGATTGAGATTATAGACATCAACTTCGTTAATACATATGTATGACTCGGACTACAGACCACGGGCAACTCAGTTGAAACTTGATTTAATTGTAATATGTTTTTTATGAATAAAATGATAATTTTTCAAATTAAATTGATAATTTTCCATTTACCTTCTGCAAAGTTACTTAGGAGATAATCCAAAATAAAAACAATACCATGATTACCATAAGCCCCAAGGCACGGTAGATATTCTCTGAGGTCTCTATATCTATTTGTACTCGTACTACTTTAGACTTATACATAATTTTGCTAATATTTAACCTCCATGTAAGTGTGCAGCAGGTATAATAAATACTCCTTATTTTATTAGCCTCTTTTATTACCCAATGTCACTTGAAAACAATAGCTAGCCGTACACGCACGTAAGTGGCTGACTTTATTCTTCAATAAGTTGCTGCAAGAAGAGGCGATCCCAGATGAATGGTGTAGCAGTTCGCTGGTGCCCATTTACAAGAACAAGGGTGATGAACAGGACTGCAATAATTATCGAGGAATAAAGCTGATGTCACATAGTATGAAAGTTTGGGAGAAAAAGATAGCGAGACGAATGAGAGAAGGGAGTGAGGTATCACGGTACCAATTTGGGTTTATTCCAGGACGCAGTACAACGGACGCCATATTCGCTCTAAGACAAGTCTGCGAGAAGTACAAACGTGCGCACAAAAACTTGCATATGGTGTTCGTTGACCTAGAGAAGGCGTACGACAGAGTGCCCCGTGAGATTCTGTGGTGGGCTATGAAAGAGAGGAAAGTACCTCAGAAATATTTACAGCTAGTGCGTGCCATGTATAGAGACGCAAGCACGTACGTCCGGTCTGAAGCTGGTTCTACGGATAAGTTCGGTGTGGCTGTAGACCTGCACCAGGGATCGGCGTTAAGCCCATACTTGTTCCTCTTGGTGATGGATGCATTGACATCAAACATACAGGAGGTGGCACCCTGGTGCATGTTTTTCGCCGAAGATATCGTCCTTGTGGGGGAAGATGCTTCTGAGGTTCAGAGCAGGCTGGGAAAATGGCGGGAGAGACTGGAAAAAGTGGGCTTAAAAATAAGCAGAACCAAATCTGAACACCTGTTATGTAATTTCGGAGGTTCTTCCAGCTTCTCTCCCATCGCCTTAGATGGTGTATCCCTTCCAGTCTGCTCCGATTTTCGATACCTCGGATCATTGATCCAAGATGATGGAGGAATAGACTGAGATGTCAAAAATAGAATGAATGCGGGATGGATGAAATGGCGACAGGTGTCGGGAACAACTTGTGACCCTTGTATGCCCCTTAAACTTAAGAGAAAAATCTACGAGACGGTCTTTAGACCTGTCATGCTGTATGGATCTGAGTGCTGGGCTACGAAAACGACGGATGAAAGAAGAGTACATGCAACAGAGATGCGAATGTTGAGATGGATGTGCGGAGTGACGCGAATGGATAAGGTGAGGAATGAATATATTAGGGGAAGTCTGAAAGTAGCGCCGGTAACTGATAAGTTGAGGAGCAATATGTTAGCGTGGTATGTAATGTAATGCATGTAATGCGGAGGGATGAAAGTCACGTAACTAATGGAAATGAATGTGGATGGATATGTGAGTAGAGGTAGACCAAAGAAAAGATGGATGGATTGTGTGAAAGAAGATATGGGTAAGAAGGGAGTGAATACGAAGATGACGAGTGATAGGGGAGAGTGGAAGAAGAGAACATGTTGTGCCAACCCCGCATAATCGGGATAAGGGCAGGCAAATGATGACACGCACGGGTATGCCCGCCAGGCGAGACTCTGATCCGGATCCATGATTTTGCATACACGCACCGCACGGATTTGCCCGTCATGCGAGATACGGTTGTGTGTAAAATGTCTCTTTCAAACAAATAGAGGTGATCTCTTCTGGCGTGATGCCCGCCGGATCTGCCCGACAAACGTGGCTGGCGGGCAGATCCATGCATGTATGGTGAGAACAGACACGGATCCACCCGCCGGAAGAATGAAGCCGTACATCGTATCTTAGACTTCTTTCTAAAAAGTAAGAATGTTTTAAGAATAAGTATTTACGAAGTTCAAGGTTCAAGTGAAACAATAATGCCAACTTTTGAAGAAAAGAAAAGTTACCTTTATCCCAAATAAAATAATGCCTTTATATACAAGGCAAAGTTTTATACCATCGAAGGGCTTCACACACAGCAGCTATAATGTAAAGATGTGAACTATAGCACGATACATCTCTTACCGTTTCACTAAAGAGTTAGAGGCCATTAGAGGCTAACTGAGCTTTTGACTCGATATACGACGATCTACGAGTATCGTACTGAGAGCGCAAAGATAGGTCTTGTCGCTGTCTTTTCATTCAAAAACCATACAATCGGATTCACCGCATCATGTTTTAAGCAAGGAAAGCTTAATCTGGCTTAATACCGCTATTTTCTTCAAAGAAATGCGACATTTTAACTATCCGAAAAAATTTCGTTTCAAGACTTGGTACACTTTCCGGCTTACCATAGAACGTGACATAAAGTTATTCCGGAGTTTAAACTGTCAAAATGTATGGTTATTCTTGATTTATTCGGTGGAATAACTTTATGTCACGTTCTATGGTAAGCCGGTTTGTGTTTAAAGGAGAACGGGCAAGCATGTATGAAGCGCCGCCCAAGTCAAAAAACGATCGCCCGCAGAGTGGACGTATAGTGGAATGGGTAGACCTTCTAAAACACTACATTTGATTGTATGACAGCAAAAAAATCCATCCTACAGAAATCGAGATATTTGCAGTTAAAGGTTGTGACTTTTACAATCATATTAATTGACTTACAGGCTTTTCGCAGACAAGCCACTATGGGCATTCGATAGAACTTTAGAAGCACTACATTTCATTGTATGACAGCTAAAAAATCCATCCTGCTGAAGTCGAGATATTTGCAGTTAAAGGTGGTGACTTTTACCATCATGTTTTTTGACTAACAGGCTCCCCGCAGACAAGCCACTATGGACATTCGATAGAACTTTAGAATCACTACATTTCATTGTATGACAGCTAAAAAATCCATCCTGCAGAAATAGAGATATTTGCAGTTAAAGGTCGTGACTTTTACCATCATGTTTTTTGACTTACAGCCTTCCCGCAGATAAGCTACTATGGGCAATCGATAGAACTTTAGAAGCACTACATTTCATTGTATGACAGCAAAAAAATCCATCCTGCAGAAATCGAGATATTTGCAGTTAAAGGTGGTGACTTTTACCATCATGTTTTTTGACTTACAGGCTTCCCGCAGACAAGCCATTATAGGCATTCGATAGAACTTTAAAAGCACTACATTTCATTGTATGACAGCTAAAAAATCCATCCTGCAGAAATCGAGATATTTGCAGCTAAATGTGGTGACTTTACCATCATGTTTTTTGACTTATAGCCTTCCCGCAGATAAGCCACTATAGGCAATCGATAGAACTTTAGAAGCACTACATTTCATTGTATGACAGCGAAAAAATCCATCCTGCAGAAATCGAGATATTTGCAGTTAAAGGTGGTGACTTTTACCATCATGTTTTTTGACTTACAGGCTTCCCGCAGACAAGCCATTATGAGCATTCGATAGAACTTTAAAAGCACTACATTTCATTGTATGAGAGCTAAAAAATCCATCCTGCAGAAATCGAGATATTTGCAGCTAAATGTGGTGACTTTACCATCATGTTTTTTGACTTATAGCCTTCCCGCAGATAAGCCACTATAGGCAATCGATAGAACTTTAGAAGCACTACATTTCATTGTATGACAGCGAAAAAATCCATCGTGCAGAAATCGAGATATTTGCAGTTAAAGGTGGTGACTTTTACCATCATATTTTTTGACTTACAGGCTTCCCGCAGACAAGCTATTATAGGCATTCGATAGAACTTTTAAAGCACTACATTTCATTGTATGATAGCTAAAAAATCTATCATGCAGAAATCGAGATATTTGCAGTTAAAGGTGGTGACTTTTACCATCATACGAGTATTTTTTGACTTACAGGCTTCCCGCAGACTAGCCATTATACACATTCGATAGAACTTTAGAAGCACTACATTTCATTGTATGACAGCGAAAAAATCCATCCTGCAGAAATCGAGATATTTGCAGTTAAAGGTGGTGACTTTTACCATCATGTTTTTTGACTTACAGGCTTCCCGCAGATAAGCTACTATGGGCATTCGATAGAACTTTAGAAGCACTACATTTCATTGTATCACAGCTAAAAAATCCATCGTGCAGAAGTCGAGATATTTGCAGTTAAAGGTGGTGACTTTTACCATCATGTTTTTTGACTTACAGGCTTCCCGCAGACAAGCCATTATGAGCATTCGATAGAACTTTAAAAGCACTACATTTCATTGTATGAGAGCTAAAAAATCCATCCTGCAGAAATCGAGATATTTGCAGCTAAATGTGGTGACTTTACCATCATGTTTTTTGACTTATAGCCTTCCCGCAGAGAAGCCACTATAGGCAATCGATAGAACTTTAGAAGCACTACATTTCATTGTATGACAGCTAAAAAATCCATCCTGCAGAAATCGAGATATTTCAGACTGCTCCTAGTTGAGTGACATCATGTTATTAAAAAAAAGACAATTAAAAAGAAGAGCTGTTAGTTCATAAATACTTAAATAATTACAGAATAATATAAGGTTAGATTAGATTATTATTCTAATTATTATTAGATATTAGATTTCTGCATTCTGGATTTTTTTGCTGTCATACAATGAAATGTAGTGCTTCTAAAGTTCTATCGAATGCCCATAGTGGCTAGTCTGCGGGAAGCCTGTAAGTCAAAAAATACTCGTATGATGCTAAAAGTCACCACCTTTAACTGCAAATATCTCGATTTCTGCAGGATGGATTTTTTAGCTGTCATACAATGAAATGTAGTGATTCTAAAGTTCTATCGATTGCCCATAGTGGCTTATCTGCGGGAAGGCTGTAAGTCAAAAAACATGATGGTAAAAGTCACGACCTTTAACTGCAAATATCTCGATTTCTGCAGGATGGATTTTTTAGCTGTCATACAATGAAATGTAGTGCTTCTAAAGTTCTATCGATTGCCCATAGTGGCTTATCTGCGGGAAGGCTGTAAGTCAAAAAACATGATGGTAAAAGTCACGACCTTTAACTGCAAATATCTCTATTTCTGCAGGATGATTTTTTAGCTGTCATACAATGAAATGTTGTGATTCTAAAGTTCTATCGAATGTCCATAGTGGCTTGTCTGCGGGGAGCCTGTTAGTCAAAAAACATGATGGTAAAAGTCACCACCTTTAACTGCAAATATCTTGATTTCTGCAGGATAGATTTTTTAGCTGTCATAAAATGAAATGTAGTGCTTTTAAAGTTCTATCGAATGCCCATAGTAGCTTATCTGCGGGAAGCCTGTAAGTCAAAAAACATGATGGTAAAAGTCACGACCTTTAACTGCAAATATCTCTATTTCTGCAGGATGGATTTTTAAGCTGTCATACAATGAAATGTAGTGCTTTTAAAGTTCTATCGAATGGCCATAGTGGCTTGTCTGCGGGAAGCCTGTCAGTCAAAAACATGATGGTAAAAGTCACCACCTTTAACTGCAAATATCTCGACTTCTGCAGGATGGATTTTTTTGCTGTCATACAATGAAATGTAGTGCTTTTAAAGTTCTATCGAATGCCCATAGTGGCTTATCTGCGGGAAGGCTATAAGTTAAAAAAGATGATGGTAAAAGTCACCACCTTTAACTGCAAATATCTCGATTTCTGTAGGATGGATTTTTTAGCTGTCATACAATGAAATGGAGTGTTTTTGAAGGTCTACCCATTCCACCATACGCCTACTCTGCGGGCGATAGTTTTTTGATTTGGGCGGGAATGCCCATTCTCCAAATAAGTAGGATGCCATAAAGATATCTTGATGAAATTCACAGAGTAAATAGCTGTTGAAATGGCGATGTTTTTAAAATAAATTCGGATTAACTAAAGTTCTATTGACTTTTCCTCAGAAAATGCCCTTGAAAGTATTGGTATTGTTTTCAGTTTTTCATTTTACGCTAAATCATTTTATTTTATGGCGCAGTCGAGTGAGTTTTGAAGTAAATAGTCATTGGATTTAAGAGACCCAACTTTTAGCTAATTACCAGAGAAAAAAATATGAGCATAACTCAATTATTCACCTCAAAATGAACAATTTGGTCTTGCAACTGCTCAATAAATAAAATGTCACAAAAACTTGAATACCTTCTAAACTACAAAAAATAGCTGAACATACAGGAGGGTGATTCGGGTAGCCCTTGGGGTGCTGCATCACTGGACTTCCGCTTGACAGTCGTTCCTGGGACACCCTGTATAGTTACTTAGTTTCTTTCTAATTGATGATAGTGAAGCTGAGAAATTTCTTATTTTTACGACATTATATGAGCATAAAAATTGTAAGTGATAACAATCAGAGTATTTCATGGTGATGGGTCTTCGATCAATTATCTTCTAGATATTGGATTGGCACCGAATATCCATCGTGCGAAATATGACCTCACTTGAAAAGTAAGTACCTACGTATTTCGTTTACACAGCGCGGCGAATTTACAGGAATGTGAAGAAAATGCCTCCTATTTTATTTAATGTTGAGTTATTATCTAAGTTGTTATACATGCATTGATGCTAAATGCTACCTTAAATTAACTTGTTTACAATACTTTTTAATCTTTAAAGTGTTTTTTGACATTTTGCCCCCTCATGTACTCTATGAATATGGCTTAGAGCGTCCATGGTCACTTTGCCTCGTTTTGCTGCTATTGAATGGTGAAAAGACATTGTTTTGGTTCGAAATGAGTGATTTACCTGCGACTGATGTCGCCAGGGCTATCACAATGATCGGAGAAGGTCATACCTACCTTTCAGTGAGTCAGACGCTAGGTGTGTCGGTATCTGTGATCTATCGTAATGTACAGCGATACAGACTAACTGGATCTTACGTGCGGAGAAGGGGACAAGGCAGAAAACGGGCAACCAGCGCCGCGGATGACCGTTTTATAAGATTGAGTGATCCCAGCGGTCCTGCTGAATAAATGCTTTTTGACTTTGACTAAGCGCGCCTGGAGCGCATGCCAACTGTTCCAGTGTTTGATCTTTCACCATGCAGATCATGTCATGTACGGAAAGCAGTAGCATTGGCGATTTGGCTTATAGACATTCATCGCTCGGAAAGCGTTCGCAATAAAACTTCGTCTCAACTGGCGCGCGCGTCAGAACTGAACCCCTTTGATGCGCGGTTAAAAACCAACACCAGATGGAACGGCCCGCTCCACGTTCGAGCGTTGCAACGAACACATCGGTGTGCGTTCCAATATGTGTTTCTGACTGTACACCAAACACCAATGTATCAGTTTTATTTACGACACTCTTAAACATCGAAAATCAGTCATTTTGTGAAAAAGTCATTCAAAATTTGTTCAAAACGTGATTCAATTTGTAAATCAGCCCTATCGTTATTATTGTTATTTGTAGGCAAAATAACTACTCGTACATAGTTAAAAAATTTGTTATAAGTAGGCAACAAAAGTAGAAAAAGAACTCGATTCCATAGCAAACATAAACATTCATAAGTATAGCGCACGTTAAACATTATATAAAAGTAGGCGATAAAATATCCCTCGTACTTACAGAAATAGGATACCTATCTACACTGAACAATAAATTATTGCTTACCTCTGTTCTGCAATATCCGTTGAATTTCCCCCGCTTCCGAACCACTTTCTGACTCCGAGTACAAAGAGTGGCCTGCTAAATGAATAATTTTCCTATTGTTCACTTGTTTGAAACTTTTTCCGCCGACACTAGTAGTCCGTACCGGTGGCCGCGGCGGGCCTTTCCACATTTCACTATTTTTAGCTTTGACAGGACTTGCGCTGGAATTTGTTATTTGCTGTCCAGTTTTTAAATCACTTTCAAGTCCAAAGTTCCCCTCCAAACTCACTCTTTTCGTTTGACCTGCGACGCTATTCTTTCTTGTCAACGAATCGCGTTGAAATATTGATGTTGTAGTTCGTGCCGGCTGTGCCATACTCAAGTTCAATTTTTCCGGGTGACGATAAATTATTTCTGGCTCAGTAAATTGTGTCCGACTTTTTATGTAGGTGTCGGTTCGCCTTTCTGGGGCACCTCGTGCGAATGGAGAAGAATAAATCGGTTGATTGATAATATTTTGGAAGTCTCCATTTCTTGGTAAGCTGCAGCTACGTTCTACTGTCAATGGATTAGTCATCCTAGATTGAAGGTAAGTGTGATATCCTTTTGGATTTTTGAGAGAAGAATTCAATGACTGCATTAAATAGTAGTCGTCTTCTTTTTCTTTCATTTCTTTAAGTTTTTGCCAGTAAAAAGCTTCCACTTTTTGCCTTGTTTTCTCTTTTTCCGAAGTAGAATTTTCCATCTGTATCGTTGGATATTGTTGATTGAACTCATATCTTGCCGAAGTAACTTTATTACGAAAATTTGTTCTGCTGAGTGAGCTTCTTTTTTCTTCAGCTTCGATAATATTTTTTTTAACAAGCTCGTATGGAGATACTGTTTTGGGCATAGTAGGAATTTTGTGATTGGTTGGAATAGGTGATGTCGGAGCTGAATAGTTGTAAGATTTTTTGACTGCCGTGTTGCTACATTGATTTGTAGTTTGTGGTCTGCTTTGATTCTTTTCATGGTCAAACGATAAACTTCTTGCACGTGTAGGTTGAATAGTTCGGACTTCGGCTTCTTTTTTTGGCGAGATTAAAAATTTTGTGCTTACTCTTTTTATTTCAGCACCTACTGACGTCGGATTCACTTGAACCTGGGAAGCTTTATACATTGTATATTCGTCCAAAGGAGTAATTTTATCAACCAGTTTTTCCATGGAGTGATAGTAGACATCGGGATATTTCGTGGAGTCACTTTGACTGCTTCGCATAGGAGAATTCATTTCGCTTTGCGGTTTCGGTGGTACCTGTGGTCTAGCCGTAAAGTGGTTATGTTTATCACTTGTCACATCACTCAGCTGCGACCTATTCTTTACGCTGTCTGAAACCAAAGTACTACTAGATGAATGTTTGCTTGATATCTCAATGCTCTGACTTTCATTATCATTATATCGATTTGCCGTCAAGTTTTCGTATATTATTTCACTATCACTGGTTTCATGCTTATCTGATCTAATCATTGACCGTGGATCATGGTACTGATTACTATTGACAGAGTTGCTCGCTACTTTGAAACGATTTTCTTTACTTTTGTCTTTATTTTTAAAGAACAAATTAGGAAAGAACTTTTTAAAGCTCCCGCTCCGTTTTTTGTTGTTGTCTGTCATTTTGTACCTGCAATAGAGATAAGAGATCAAATGCCTGAATTTTATTAATTAGACTATACATATACAGAGATATTACTATATAGAACTAGTTAATGTAGGTTTCATGAGTAGCAGGTACATAAGCGTATTGGTATGTTGGTACATTCAGGATGCCTTTGCCCAGCTCACGCGAATGCAAATAGTCATGAATAGGTAATATACTCCAACGAGGCATTTCCAACATACGTAGGTATACTACTACTATTAATCGTACTTGGTTGGATGCAGAGTAGACTGCATCCAACCAAGTACGATTAATAGTCAACTAAGCAAGCAAATGTTAGTAGTAGGTTAAATACAATACAAGATTCTTATTTATACGAATTTCTGTTTAACTATGTTTTAGACTTTATGCATGTTAGAATGTATTTAAATAGTATTTTGGTAGCATACGTTTTGATACCTGTACTCAAACACAATATTTGACAACGGTTCCATACTGGTGCGACGGGAGGGAAAAGAAAATTCAATTTGTATAGAGGTCAGATCAACAAAACTTCGTTTTGTGTCACTGGTTCTTTCAAACTAGATTTATCAGGCCTGAAAGAGGCTCTTTTCCTGCACATTGGAGTACTGTACAACAATTGCTACTTAGCTAGCGTTTTGCTTTCAGTCCATACAATTTTTTGGTGGTATAATGAACTCTACGGATATGTAACAAGTACAAGGTACGCCGGTCACACATTCCGTTACAGGAATAATGCATTATTCAGCTAGAAACACCCGTAGTAGCTAAGGGAGAACGTAGATTCTCCCTTAGCTACCTTGAGGCGGAAATTGAGTCTGTTCTGTAGGTAGGGTAACTAACCCTACAATTTTCGAGATAGCATACTAAATAAGCTAAGATAGATTTAATTAGATTAAGAATTTTATGTCACTTTCGGATTCACTTATGAATTCCACGTGCATCGATGGATTATTGTAGAGCTAGGAGCGTTTACCCTGTGTTGGACGCAAAGAGGCTGATTTATAATACTACTGGCCGCTTTGAGTTTCAACTGTCAACCTGTAGATTTGTCACAAATAAGATCTGTAAAAAAGGGTGAAATAAAAATTTAGACTTTTTGAGAAACAGCGTTTGACTGGTCTCAAATGATTTTAAACTTTGATTTTTAAATACGATTTTCAAAATAAACCTATTGTTTCTTAAGGACAAAAGAAAAGGAAGCTGCCCTCAAAGTTGTAAAATTTTGCCACACCCTGTATAGGTGAAAACTGCATGAAAATTCGATCAGAAGTTCGAGTTTATCACAAACAGACAGACTGACGCGGCCTCGTTTTGTACCTAATATGTAGTGATGTGAGCACTGAACAGTGACAAAGGTTTCACAAGAATACATTAGGTAGGTAGGTACTTAGTTAAATTATTATTTAGAAAAGTTTGTCACTGTAATTTCCTAATAGAGCAGTAGTGCGAACCTACCATTTTTATGTGCAAAAAATTATTAGCATTACACTTACTAATATTTCTACCTAAGTACTCCTATAGTTCGAACAAGTCAAGAGTAACAATTAATAAAATTATGAAGTAGAGCGGCAGCGATGACCTCATTTGCTTACTTAAACTTAAACCTTATGTCCATGGAACAAGGATCAATGATCCGGTTCAGTATTGTTAGCAACTATTAAAAAGCCCTCCCTGTTCCTAATCTTATCTAAGTAACGCTAAACTTGCCACTCCTACCTATGTGATATCATAACAATTTTAAAGCAATATTAGGTATATGCGTAAATTAACATTGGTCTACGCATTACCATTACCTCGTTAACTTTTTTATAGGAAAATTATTTCCTTCGAGTCACACTAGGAGTAACAGTGCGACTCGATGGGGAATCATCCCGATGAGTCACAGTGTTGCACGATTTGGTGTTAATGGTTGGGAACCCTGGCACCTACAAGTCCTTTTTTTTATACCGTCAGAAAATCCATTATGGATACCCTGCCGCCGTGGGGACAGCGGAAGGGTTATGTCGGACTCTCACCGACTAAAAACTGACGTATGGCTGGCCTCCATGCATGTCGAGGGGCTTCGGGGTCTCCTCTCGTATTTGCCTTACAGTCCTACGGTGCTTTTATTACCCGGGTAGCTAGAAACACGTGAAGGTAGGTATATTTTTTGCTCAGGATGGTAATGACATGTTTTATATAAAATTAAGGCTTATAAAAAGGTTTATGATTAGAATTGGTAAAAAAAGATGCCTTATTACCTATTCAGTTTGTATTTTCGAAAGTATCGTACTCGCTTAATATCAAAATTGCGTTATGCACAAATTTTTATTTACTAATAAAAATGTGTGTGGGTATTTTCAAAACGAGTAGATCCTTTCGGACTTATATCCTTGAACTTCAAAATGGTAAGTAGGCTAGGCAGGTATAAAGAGTTACTACGTAGGTAAACAAGAATAAATCTGATTCAAGGTAACACAACCGCACACGGTGTGTCACATCATATAACGGATTCGAAAAACTAAAAGTAATACCAGACTAACATAAAAGATTGTTGTACCTTATACAATTAATAACATTTTTGTTAGAAAAGCATTATGTTAGCTAGTCCAAACTAATTCAACAAAAAACTTACCCCGACAATATCTAATACTAGACTGCTAGATCGACTAAAATATGAATATGCTATCTGTTCGCTGGCTTTACATGATACTGGTTAGGTAATTACTTAACAAACAGAGGTCTTGTAATAACCATAACCATTGTTACAGAATGAGTCACACCACAAAACAGAACAGTGATCTTACCGTTGAAATTGCCGCCTTTTATTATGTCATACCACACTGCATTAATTATGGCACTAGCACAAATAAACAACTAACAATAAGTACCAAGAATCCATTTAGAATGTGTAAATTCACTTGGTTGTCATAGAACATAAATCACAAGAAACTGAATAATTTACTTTTATAAAATATATATACGATAAACTAAGTTGGAACCACAACAAATTTGCAAACAAACTTTAATTCTACTCGAAACTACATTGACACTCCCTCAACTCGTGGACTTTGGTTGACTAAAGTGTTGAGTTCATTTATGTTGAGAGTTGGAACGGAAACAGACCGTCAGCCAGAGTTAACAGCTAAATAACAATATAAAATAACCTTATACGTTCATATCTGCATCCGACTTCTAACATTTTTTGTAACTTTGAAGGCCAAACATTTTCAAGCAAATGTATAAGCTCTCTCTCAGGAAACAGAGTAGGTTATCGTGTGTATTATTATTGGCTGTATCTTACACAACCCATGCGTTCCATTTTACACAGTAACATCACAGTCAAAATAAGTCAATAGTTTTTAAAATATAAACTCGTTGATATCGTCTCTAGAACATATGACAAAATGTATTGTATAAACTGTGTTTAAGTTTTGCTGATAATGTCGACAATGTTTTAATACTTACTTGGTATTATGAAGGCATTTCTCTACTAAACCATTAAATCAAAAACTACCTACTGGGAAACAACGAAATAATTATGTATATTTAAGATATACAATTTATGAACATAAATAAATCCAAAGCCAAATTATAAGCAAACATAATTTGTTGCATTTCATATGATTTCTCAGTACTTAGTAATAAACGGTAACCTAGTTGTTGATAATTTAGTTCTCAATTGTGTCGTCAGATGGCATTGTGAAATCCATGTCATCGCAATGCCATCTAACGACACAATCGAAACAAGTAGGTTAGCTAAGTCGATAGATGACAGCACCAGAGGGCTATTTGCGTACCGATAAAAATGATATGTTTAGAAACGCATGTTTTGTACTACAGTTCTTTATTCGTTCGGAATTTCGTTTGAACGAAAAAGGTTTGATTTGACACAACATTTTTCAAAACTTTTCGCAATTCTTTATAAGTCTTTCTTTATAAGTAAAGTATGATCCCAACTTTAGAGTTTCAAAGGCACTACAAACTTAATCGGGACCTATTCGAAAAGTGCCAAGAAGTCGTGCCTCTACCAAAGCTACGAAAACATAGAGTAGAGCCAACAACCAAGGTAGGTGTATATTTTTTTTAAATCATTCCCGAGTAGTACCTACCTATCTTTTTACCATATATTTACCTACCAATCACTTTCTTTTTCAGATCTATGCTTAAGGTTCTTTTTTACCACAAGCAAGTCTGTTGGGCAAAACATGAACCCAACCGACATTTTCTCCATTTATGCGAGAAATGATGAGTCTCAATGCACCCAACATATCTGGAACTGGTACATAAAATTCCCCCAAAACCGGAATGAGAAGAATGTTATTTGCTTAAGTGTAGGTAAGTCTTCGAAGTATAACCCTTGGCTCTTCGTCTTACTTCACACGATCGGGTGTTAGTGAGGCTCATCCCTCGGTTCACTGCTTTTTTTCCACCATGGTCAATGACCATCCAGATCGCTTACAATAAAGCCAATGTCTATTATTATGATGATGACCTATAAATTAAAAAAAAATGGAATCTTTAGAAGACTTAGTACCTACTACGAGTAGGTAGGTACCTACAACAGAATCTCAATTCGATAGTTACCTACTAAGCTGGAGTAAGGAAAACCAGTTAGATACCTTAACATAGACGACAAATGTCAACATGACAAAAATACAAGCTCCATGACATAAATAGATGCAAATAATGTAAAAGGCGACCGTCAGGATGGCTGGACCAACTGAGATATGGATATGAGACCATGTGCAATATTTACTACCTATAATAGCTGCTATGACAGTGTCACGGAAAACGTACGGTACGTTTACTTTCGAAATTGAGCTTTGTTACTAACCACAAGAAAATTCATCTTATTCCAAAACAAAAACAACCAACAAAAGGTTGCAAGAAGACAGATAAGACGGTTGAGATGATGATCCTCGTCCAATCGGAAGTTCAACAATGCTCTCAACATTTGTAAATGTATCACAAAAAAAAGGTTGCAAGAAGACAGATAAGACGGTTGGGATGATGATCCTCGTCCAATCGGAAGATCAACAATGCTCTCAACATTTGTAAATGTATCACAAAAAAATGGTTGCAAGAAGACAGATAAGACGGTTGGGATGATGATCCTCGTCCAATCGGAAGTTCAACAATGCTCTCAACATTTGTAAATGTATCACAAAAAAAAGGTTGCAAGAAGACAGATAAGACGGTTGGGATGATGATCCTCGTCCAATCGGAAGATCAACAATGCTCTCAACATTTGTAAATGTATCACAAAAAAATGGTTGCAAGAAGACAGATAAGACGGTTGGGATGATGATCCTCGTCCAATCGGAAGTTCAACAATGCTCTCAACATTTGTAAATGTATCACAAAAAAAAGGTTGCAAGAAGACAGATAAGACGGTTGGGATGATGATCCTCGTCCAATCGGAAGATCAACAATGCTCTCAGCATTTGTAAATGTATCACAAAAAAAAGGTTGCAAGAAGACAGATAAGACGGTTGGGATGATGATCCTCGTCCAATCGGAAGATCAACAATGCTCTCAACATTTGTAAATGTATCACAAAAAAAAGGTTGCAAGAAGACAGATAAGACGGTTGGGATGAAGATCCTCGTTCAATCGGAAGTTCAACAATGCTCTCAACATTTGTAAATATTAATGCAGTTGAAATGCCAATTTAGAGGTATTTGGTTCTACATAAGTTTACTAATCGTTTCTTATGCTTTTAGTGTTACTTGGGCTAGTACTAGTATAAAAACAATAAATAACCTAGAAGTAGTACAGAATAAGTATTGTGCGATTCCATAAAAAATAGTTACAAAAAGAAAACTTTATATACCTACTCACGTGTTCTGTTACAAAGTTAAATTAGAGCCCTCTGACTCATGGTAGACGGACAGCGGAGGCTTAGTAATAGGGTTCCGTTTTCATCCTTCGGGACTAGAAACTAATTAATTCGAAGAAACGACACATTCCGAAGAAGATTTTCGGTTTAAATGCAGTTTATAAATTATGAGTTGGCAGGCCAATTCATAATTTATAAGACTACATTGGTCTCATGTAAAAGAGCCTTGCCCTTTAAAACGACGTCGTCAACATTTGGGTTGCCCGCGTGAGCTAAGCAGCGGGAGATAGGAGTAAAAGACGTCAAAAATAGCAAGCTGGTATTATTATTTTTATAAAATTTTCTTTAATATTTATTTCTTAGAACCTACTTATAAATACCTGCCTGTGTTAACATACAAAATCAATTTGTTTTAGGTCGATATAGATCCAAATATAAACTTAATAACTAATTGTTATGTAATATACTAGGAGTAAAAAAATAAATATCTAAAGATTCATAGAAAACAGTTAAATTATTTGTTGGTAGGTACACTGGTACAATGCTCTTAAAAGTATACTCTAAGAGTCATTAGCTCCATAGGAGGAAAATTTACAGGGCTGAAGTTCAGCAGCGGTATTCCTTTGTTGGTTCCGGAAAGATTCGTCTGATACACTGCTCTCAGGTTACGCAGTATCTTTTCCAAGGAGAAGTGGGACTCTCCATTGCACTGCATCTTTAAAGACACAGCTATTCGGCAAGATATACTCCGTCTTTGGAGTATCAGCAGAGCAGCATTTGGATTGTGGTATTGAAATCCTCCTTTGCTTAATATAGCTCTATAGTTTATTACTGAAACATCGCACGGAAACGAAGTCTTTATGAGGGGAAAGAACGCGTAGTGACAATGCTCGGTCTTGTTTTTATCTACAACGAAAATATCTAAGTTATAGTTTAGTGAATTTGCCAAATATACGGCCGATAAGCTTGGCAACTTCAGATCTGGCTGTTTACCTACATCAGCTGGTATTTCACTCTGTTCTATAAAATTTTCCAATAGAATGAACTGCCTATGGCATGTTGTGCTGCTATCCGCGAGGCCTTCGCCCGTGCCACGGCCATCGTTGTAAAGGACTCTCCTATCTAACATAACAATCAGTTGCCCTTCTTGTAAAGCTGTCACGCCCTGAGAGTGATCCGTTATGTAAGTCAACCGGCTTCTACGGTCCTGTAGGTAAACCATACTGGTAGTTGGGAACATGTTGGACTCGATTCGTCTGCTCATGTTGAGAATCCTCGGCGTGTGCTGAAAGCCGTTGTTATCCGTGACTATGACAGGTGGATTTCCATTACTTATATCCGTTTGTATCGACATGAACAATTCTAACTCTCTATTTTTAGGAGATACTTCATAGTCCACTTTGTTTTCAACGTAAATTGCATTTGCTAAAGGATCTTGTATAAAATTAAATATTTTGATAGTTTGCTGCAAAAGCCGACCGTAGACCGATGATAACTCTGTTGTAATTTGTCCGGAAATTATCATCGTCGCTTTCGCCAAAGAACCAGTTCGATACGGCATCAAAACATCGTACAAAGGTTTAGAAACATTCGTGTTGAATAAAAACATTCCTGAGTTTACACTACCGTCTTTAAATGCACCAAAGTCAATCACTACACTCTTTTCAATGTTTGTTTCTTTTTCAATGACTGTTTTCAGAAAGCCAGTCAGTTCATCGAATATGAGACGATGTTTATAACTCTCCAACTGAATGTCACCAGTCTGTATGGGTTGGATATTGAATGGAAATATAGAATCACTTGTCGCTGCATCATCTACCACGCAAGAGGAGCAAAATATAGTGCTTGCACTATGTGTGACGTCATAGGTATTTTTGATTATAAATAGTTCTAAGGTCATAGGAGGCACAACTACAGCAAAAGTTATTTTGAAAAACCTTCTTGATATTTTGATTTGGTTATCGGAGCTATATTTCCAAATAGGGTTAACTTGAACTGTTACTTCTTTTTTGTTATGATCCACAATTCTAATATTCGAGTATCTCGTGACCAACTCTACTACGTCAGTTCTTTCATGGCTTAGCGAATTGAAAATATATATTTGGTCATTTGCGGCGACAGTCCTGAAAGTAGATATAAATTCTCCTTCTCTGTACACATATTTTTGCAGGTGTGGTTCGAAATGTCCTGGTTTTGTGCTTAATAAACTTGCAGCCACTTCTTGAACGTGCCAACACTTTTTAACGGTTGCTAGGATCAAGTCATGGACATGTCTAACCACATTTGCAGGCAGGGTTCCACTTGCGACATTCCGGTCTAGAAGGCGAGCATAGGTTTCTCTAGCTTTAACAAGCTCGTCGAAAATGCGGGACGCATTGTACCCTCGAAAGGAGTTAAAACTGAGGGCGAAAGAAAACAAAATTTCTGTGGTCCTTAACGTAGACTCGAGTCGTCTCAACATAATTTTAAAGAATGGTCTCGAGGTGAAGAATCCCGTCCAATACGCGGGGCATCCTGAATCAATATCGGCATAATTCAAAAAGTCACCTTTTAAACTTGGATACTGCTTATGTTTTGTTAATATAGTGCGAAAATAATCTTTAGGGGTACCAAATTCTATGGTTGCTTTATATATTTGTCGATTCGCATTCACGAAGTCTGCAATTTTTTGATAATTATTGTATTGGTAATCAAATTCGGGTTGAAATTCGTACCGGTAGGGTCCCCCTAACGGTGCAATTATTACATTATGAGGCGTGATCGTACCTGCCTTCGAATATTGTTCTAAAAGTAATTCAGATTTTTCTTTCACATTATACGAGTTTACATCGAGATTTTTGTTAGATTTAGCGAAATTATAGTCATTGGTGCAAACAGCGCTGTTGGGTCCACAAGCTTTGAAACTAGCCGAATTGAATTGTAAGTAATGAGTAAACACTGCATTTTTTGGTTGTCTTTCTCTGCCTAAAAGATTAAGGGCTTCGTTGAGATCATTGGGGATAGTGGACTTGTCATTGTCCCAGTTCTGCACCCAGATGAAGTCACTGTGCTGATATTCAGCAAGATACTCCTCCCAAGAGTAATGAAGATTGGTGAGCACTAGGCGTGTTATGTCTGATGCAGACAGTAGGTACGACATGGTAGGGCTATGTGTTACACTGTTTGTCAGCCAGCCTACTTTGGGAGTGTAGTTCAGATGATGTTTCAGCCACTCTTGCCCTGTTGGTAAAACAGTTTGGATAAGTACAAACATCAAAAACAGTTTTTTTTTTTACCCTTTGTATGTTGTATTTAAATGCAATAATAGGATTGTTACTGTACTTATATTTAATTTTTTTGATGTGTGTACAAGCATTTCCTTATACATTTTTTTACTTTATATTTTAAATCTGTAATGTAAGTAAATGCTTCTCCTACCACTGAAAGGGGAAACTTTCACAATCTTTTATTTTTCTAATCATCAAAAAATAAAATCAAACCTTGAACTAACTGATGCACCAACCCAAATAGATGAGTGGTCGCTTCATCTGGTTCTACCCACCCTCCTGTCGTTATTTCGAGTCTACCACTTTTCAACAGTTTTCTAAAAGCCTGAAATTGAAAAATCATGCTTAACTCCATACTCACAAAAAGCTTAAAAACAAAAAAAAATACGAGTAGTTTATTATTAATGAACCCAGATGAGTCAGATAAAAATACTACTCACAGTTCTGCTTTTCTGAGAAGTGGTTTTCCACCATTGACTCAGGTGAGACACCTCATTCCAAGTGAACGTGAGGTTGCTGTAAAACTGTAGCTTTTTAACCACGTTTGATAAGATTTTATTGACAGAGTCATTATGGTATTGGTAAAAAGTTTTTTTCCAAATGCTATCGACGTGAGTTAACGGGACTAAAATTACCTGATGAAAAAATATCAATTAATAATAATAAACAAATCATCAATCAATTAAGGTTGAGCGCAGACCTGAGTCACGACTCAGGACAGTCTTTCCCCACACAAGTCTGCCTTAAAACCGTACCTACGTCGTCGCTAGACTGGTTTGTCGTTGATGTGCGCGCATATACAAAATCAAGCCGACAATCGTTAGTTAGACATGTCGCCGTGCAGTTCCTGTAGGTATTAGATAATTTTGTCGTCATATTTTTTGTACAGCAATAGTCAGTCTTAAAACTAGCGTGACTCAAGTCTGCGCTGGCTCTAATTATTACACACAACAGGACGCACCTTCAGTGCAGGCCATTTTGGACTTCTCATTAGGGACTCGTACCGACTATCGTATATTGCATTCCAAAAGTGCTTTTGATTAACCCATGTTGGCTAAAAGAGAATTCAATATTAGAACAGTCAAAGGTTTACATAACTCTATTACAAACTTTAAACCACAAACAACACAGAATTAAAGCATATCCCCAAGCAATCACCTCTATATCTAAAGTTGCGAACAACTGCTGAGCGTCAATATCTGCTTTTCTCTCTTTAACGACCAGACAGCTATATGGATTAACACTCGAGTTATAAATGTACATAGATCCAGCATCAACAGGAGTCCCTTGGAGAAAGTAATCAACCTTGTCGCTATCCGCATCTATGTCCACGAGTGTATTCTTTACTTGCGTTTTATCAAATTTCTCCGAATTGTTCTTGTTTGCCAAATATAAACTTTTAACTAGAAGCGTTTTATTTTCTCTCGTTTCTGGAATCTCAGGGAAAATAATAGTGTTTTCTATGCTGTTGGTTTTCGATTCGATACCCTGCAATTCCTGTTCATCGAGGGATGGAAAGAATTTAGATAGAGCTGGCATTGCGTAGTAGGTGTCGATTGCAATATTATGGGGATGATTCTTTGATTGCAAAACATTATCGCGAGGATCACCGGGAACTGTTATCATGAAGGGCGCAACGCTTGTAATATTTGAAAACGTGTTTCTTGTTAGTCTTAGTTCATTAGCATTACTGGTACTTGACTTAATTTTGTTGAATGCTGATTTTCCACGGCTCGTCTCAACTGAGGAAAGCATAGTTGACATTTTGGGTCGTCTCATTTTATGGATCATTGCGTTGATCTGAGTGAATCCCGGCATAATAACTGCTTCACGGATTTTCTGATTTCCAGAGCTGTTGCTCCACATCAAAGATTCGCTCCCACCGGTATCACTGAAAGGCCTCTGAACCATTTTTGATTGATTTCTTACAATTTTTCGCAATGCTGAAAAACAATTCACTAAATAAATTTTTGATCAACCGACCAAAAAGAGCGCCGGATTGAGGGCGGATACGCGATTTTGCATCGGAAGTTCTAGGCGCGGATCCACTATAGTGGACACTATAAATAAATGCCTACAACCCTTATTGACCGAGCGAGCGAAGCGTCTTCACGAGTTCCTTGATTAAGAAAAACATTTTGGTCGCGATTTTTTAATGGGGAAAAAATTGGGGGAACTTTACTGTAGTGTGATGTCCTTCGAATGATGAACTTTGATCATCTATTTGTAATTTACATCTCATTTGTAGGAATGCATAACGAGTTCATGTTCCGACTCGCACTTGGCCAACTTTCAGGTGTGCCCATTTTTGAGGACTGAATCCGCGCCTGGGATGTTCGTTATTCACAGGTATTTGTTAGGTAAAGGTACTTACTACGTTGTTACCTTAGTTCGAGTATAACTCGCAGGCAGGTGTATGAAATTTACCGAGTCGACCCACTAATATTTAAAAAAAATCAGGGTTAGCACTAGTGTATTCCATATTTTTTTGAGAACACGCACCTGCTACAATAAGACATGGAAATCGAAATACTAGTTCAATAATGTTTTAGGTGGCTGGAAGAAAAAAAAAAAGAATACCAACACATGATTTTCGTCAACTTACTTTTCTCATAACAAATTACTTGCAAGAAAAATAAAGAGATGGTTACTGCACAAATACTGTGCTTGGCCATTATGCACGAGCACTACTACTTCACTGGAGTTTTTCCGGAACTGTGGCAAGTATATTATCGTATGTTTTGAAATTGTCAGTTCAACGTAATGTTTGTTATGGCTCGTAACGTAAGTTTTGCGCTGGCACAATGATATCTGGTCATTTCTTATTTATCTATAAGCTTATACTCAAGCTGTTACAAAACCCCTAATATTTTTTTCCTAGGTATAGAAAACAATAACTAATAAAAACAACTAAGATATACAATGTGTTTCACAAGAACATGGCCGCAAATTAAACCCAATCGAAAACTTTTGTGTGTTGATGAAGCTTAGACTTCCGAGGAAAAATATCTAACCGAAAGAAAGAAAATCTAACTGAAAGAAAGAAAGAAATTATATTTCGGTGTTTAAAATTAGCGGCAAAAGCACTTCCAACTTCACAGCTTGACGCATGCGTATTATGCGTAAACTACAAAAACGAACGTAGGCAATCCTTGCTACCAACATTAATAATCAAAACTTGTTGAAGGGTGGAAGAACCCAATCGATCCGTCCGACCCCTAGGCTTATGACCCCACGCGTCGCGCCGGCCTTCTACAGTCGCGCATCTCTTCTGCGCAGATGTTTGAGTGGTAGGCAAGCACCGACACTGAAAAACAGATAAAGTGCGGTTCCGAAACCGACAGATTCGGGAATAATGGTAAGCTTTCGATAGATCGTTACAGGTAGTCCTGAATCGACTCCATTTCTAGTGCCGAAACCTAGGATCCGAATACGTATTGCGCATCCCTACAGAAGCAGTTCTTTCCTTTAACCGGTCGAGTTCTGTAAGTAAGCACGCTTTATTTGTGAATTATATAATAAAACACAAGACTAGATTAAATGATTTGTTGGCTAAGAAACTCCATGATATTTGTTATCAGGATCCGAATCCGATGAACACCTCAGGGCTTTTAGAATGGGAGTTTTCGCTGCCGTCCGACCAAATAATATCCCATGGGTGGTATCATGGCGCTCTCAGTCGTACCGCGGCCGAGAATTTGTTACAACAGGACCGGGAATTCCTAGTGAGGGATTCCACCTCGCAACCAGATAACTTCGTCCTCAGCTGCCGCTCTAATGGACAGCATCTCCACTTCGTAATTCAAAGAGTAAATATACACAGTACATATAATATTGATTAAGTATCCGAGTTAAAAATAAACATAGGTTCGCCATGTTTCATAATCGCGATGTGGTAGGTATCCAAAACACGTTTTGGGTTTTGGATAGGTACGTACTACATGTTTTTTGTAAAATAAAACAAGATTACAAATCCGTTTCAGATTATCGCTCACCCCGATACTGTTTACGAGAGATGCCAATATCAGTTTGAAGATGAAGCATATGATACGGTAGCCGATCTTATTACTTCGTATGTCGGTTCTGGAAAGCCCATTTCGGCTGCGTCGGGCGCCAGGATTCAATATCCGGCGAATCGACAGATGCCGCTATCAAACTACATCCAGACCGATGACTTAAACCCTGCAGCTTCTCCAACAAGTGATAATGCATGTTATGGTAACCCCTACAGTCTGTATAGCCATTTTGCTGCTAAACCGGGTATGCAATTAAGAGTACCGTTCAAAAAGCAGCGATCGCATTCTCTGACTCCAATAGACATGAGCCAGCATGTGAACCATGGCAAAAGCGCTAGTGCTGATGGTGTTATTCAAAGCCAAACTAACAAACAAGGTAAGACATTTTCAAGCGAATCAAGCTCAGGTTCCGGTACATGGGATGTCAATTTGCCCACAAGTCCACCAGCTAAACCGGCTAGATACGACGGCCCTAAAGCTGAAGACAGAAGACTCGAACTCCACAGACTGTATCACGTGTCCGGTTCTGATTCCGGAAACGGTTCAGGAGACTCGACACAAAGTTCCGCTCACAGCGATCCCAATAAATCTCGCATTGACTCAGATTACAATCTAGTGACACCCACAATAAAACAACAATTTGACTATGATGTCACAGAAGCCAGGCTTTTGCAAGCCGACAACCTGGATTATGTCGTTGGCTCTCGAATAAACTTGGAAAATTTCCAATCGCAAATAATACCAACTGGTCTGTCGAAACCACTTGAGTCAGAAACATTACACACAATCAAATTGTTGTTGCGTACTTCAGGGCCTCGGATCCTAGCTAACCATTTTACCAAAATCGATCTTCACTTTTTGTTTGAGGAAACAGTGCAAATTGAAGGTTTAGATCGAACTGCTTCTGGATTAGAACTTTGTTTTCTACCACAAGGAAGGTCATTGCGAATGGACGTCATTGAAAGGTAACGTTGTATTTGTAATTATTGTATTATTTCAGTTTTTGTTTACTGTGTTTATCAATTTAAAGCATTGTGTTTGTGTTACAGGATTGAGACATTCCGACTACTGATAGCAGTAACGATCCTTACGTGCCAAACGGACAGGCAGAGAGCAGACACAATCAACGACTGGATACTATTGGCAGTTGAAACAAAGACTGCCCTTGGCAATCTTTATGGGTTTGCCGCTATTATGTTTGGACTTTGCATGCCGCAAGTGAGTAGAATTTTCTATGAAATTGAATGAAAAGCGTTCGGCAGAAGTACCTACATTATTTTCGATTTTTTTTATTTCTATTTTTACCCGACTGTCAAAGTAAGGGTTATGTTTTTTGAGCGTATCTTGTATGTATGTCTCTATGTATGTATGTAATGCGTTAAATGTTTTCTCGTATCTTCCAAACGACCGGATGGATTTCGACATTTAGGGTATCGTTAGATGCGTGATAGATGATCTTGTGATAGGTTTTTGGAAAATAAAAACAAGATGGCGGATTTTATGCGAAAATAGTAACAAATTAAATAAAAATTGCCAAACATATCGAGTGGGGTATCAAAATCAAGGAAATTTAAAGAATATTACAAAAATATATATTTATCATATGTAAAATTAAACGGGGAATCTTAGGAGCGAAATAGAAATACGTTATTAAAAAAAATACCAATCATTTCGAGTGGAGTATCAAATTGAAGGAAATTAAAATGAGATTACAAAAATATATATATCCATCCATACTAAAATTATAAATGTAAAAGTATCTCTGTCTGTCTGTCTGTTACCTTTCCACGCCCAAACCACTAAACAGATTGGGCTGAAAATTGACACGGATAAAGGTTGTATCCCAGGGAAGGACAGGTCACTTTTTATCCCAAAAAATAAAAAAAATCCTAGAAACCGTGGGTCACACCGCGGGAGCGCAGCTAGTAAGTCGTATGTTTAAACTTAGTTTTGAATAACAAATTGGCAATGAATGCATGCAAATAGTTTTATTCATAGTAAGTAGCTACCTAACCCACCCTTACCTACGCATTGCAAATTGTTTTACTTTTTTGCTAGTTTTGGGCCATATACCTGTTGTAGGTCAAGAGGAACTGGTAATATTTTTTACTATTATAATATATTTCGGTACTTATAAAAAAATTATTCAACCTATTTCGTCCCACTGCTGGGCAACGGTCTCCCTATACCTCTCCAACCATCTCTCTCCTTCGAGATCTCCCACCACTTTCTAATTAAGTTTTTTTAATATTTTTAGGTGGAATGTTTAGAAAATGCCTGGAACATTCTGCGGAGGGTGTATACGGACAATGCATTTATGTTTGAGGCAAAGTTGCGCCCTTGCTTTAAGAGCATGAACGAAGGCACTAACCCATTGCCACCGAACACAACAACTCCTTACATACTGCCTTCTGTTCTGTGCTTCCATTTATTCGGTAAGTACATTAATTTTATATTTATTAGACCAGTATTTCTTAAATGTCTTTTCATACTTCGCTAATAAAAATACTATTGTGTAAACACACGTGTGCTTTTGATGCAATTGCACAAGCGGGCGCAGTTCGAGTTGCTGTTTACTACGCATTAAATGGGATCATAAATACCAATGAACATGATGGATAGGTACTTTAATAGTACATTACGATATTAGTGCGTAAAGATGGTTATAACATGCGAGGCGGAATTTCAGCCCGAGCCGCAGGCGAGGGCGTAATTGAGCCGAGCATGTTATAACCAATACGCACGTATATCGTACGACGTTTTTTAACACATTTGCGAGGAAACAGAAAAAAAAAACATTTAAATAAACTCAATCTGTGAATGCACACTGTTGCTTTCCCGCCATTTTAACAGCGCGCTAGCGCTGTCTACTGAGTGGCGCCGCGCGGCGATTAGTTCTCCTTTGAATAGCAACAGCGCGCTGCTCACTAGCTGGAGGCACGACTCCAGCTCGGCGGCGATCAGTTCCATATTTGAAATGGCAAATAATGCTGTTATGGAATTTGTATGGACTATAACATAACTATTTGCTTTGATAACACACGCGTTTGTTATGACCCGCTTTACATATCTAAAACCGGTGGAATTACATCAGCTTTACGAGCAAGGGTGTTAAAAAATAATTAAAATGATTATAGCCAACGATGTTTACAAACTTCGTGAAGACATACTAAAAACATTTTGAAATTAAGTCCATTGGCGACACAATGTACCTACGGCAGTTGTAAATGCAATTCCCAAAATGGGTAGAATAAAGTACCGACTTGAGGATCTCATGTTCATATTTGCATTGCCATGTCATGTTCATATTTCAATTGTCAACTTTCGTCAAATGAGAAATCTTCAATACGCCCCTAGTTGCCAAATCTCTTCTTACGTTGGTATATAAGGCTGTTTATTAGTAAAATGCCAAAGAAATTACCTAATGGGCGTTTTTCCATTAGCCAGCCCGGCACCGGCACGGCACCGGCATGGCCGTGCACCGGCACCGGCGCCGGGGTTTCGTTTTTCCACTGCGCCGGTGTCGATGCCGGTTTACGCCCGGTGAGTGGTACAGTACCGCCCCGCGCAGTTACACACTCACACGGCTACAATTCGTATAAATATGCAATACACATGCAATTTTGCCAGGCCGGCACCGGTGGGAAGCTTTCTACGCCGCCGGCAGGACTCAATGCCGGGCCGGCGCCGGTAAGTAAAAAAGCGAGCCATACATTTTTGCTTCCCCGGCAACGGGCCGGGTAATGGAAAAACGCCCAATAAAACCTAGTAAAAACGAGAAAAATTTAATAAAATCGCAGAGCTAATAATTTATTCAAAAACGGCGAAAGGAGTCCCATACTGGTTTTTATCGCGTTGATTTGTATATATTTTTTTTATTTCGACCCACGAATAACGTCGGGAAATAAACAAAGGTAAATCAACGTGATAAAATCCTGTTTCAATGTATTTATAATGTAATATATTTTTTTTCCGAACTACTTTTATCAAAGTGTATTTTGATTTTAGACGGCGATGGAAGAGGGCTGATGCAACTAGACGAATCATTTCCCACAAGCCTGTTGAACAGCCTGGAGTTCGATTTCAACGCGACAGCAGCACACCTTGAAGCGACCAGGATCTTCCCGAACCAAGTGGAAATGTTCAAAAGAAACGCCAGGACAGTAGTTCAAGAGATGTCTTCTCTAGGGCCAACTTTAGATCCTACACTATTGGAACTGTTCAGAGCTGAGTTTCATATTAACTTTTTGTGGGGAGAGAGGGGAGCCCTTACGACTCCTAATCAGAGATTCGCGCGTCTGACAGATATTCTCACGACAATGGCAAATAAGCTCTCTAGTCAGCAACAAGATACCGATGTACTGTAAGTTATTAATTGTAGAACCACAACTAATAACCATAAAATCCGAACAGGAATTAAAGATCAGATTAGAGATAAAAGACGAATAAGAGTTCTGGCTTTAAGCAGAACCTTATAGTATTTTGCATATTTTTCTTGTTACGGTTGGTATAAAGGAATTTCTATTCCTAATGCATATAGAAAGAGTACACAAACCGACAACATACATTTATAAAAATTTTTGAAAAAAAAATTGAACCGACTTCACATAACACAAATAGACACTAAGAACCTTCTATGTACCTACACTAAAAAGAGAAAAATAAGAATATACACATGCAATTATTACTTACAGTATTCAAATAATAAATTATTATGTTATATTATATTTGAAGTCGGTGCCAACTACCTATGCATTTACATCTAAGAAGAAATTACGAGTACCTACAATAGAACTTGGGTGCAAAATTGTATGAAGTAGTTAGAGTAGAATAGTTGGCACCGACTTCAAATATAATATAACATAATAATTTATTATTTGAATACTGTAAGTAATAATTGCATGTGTATATTCTTATTTTTCTCTTTTTAGTGTAGGTACATAGAAGGTTCTTAGTGTCTATTTGTGTTATGTGAAGTCGGTTCAATTTTTTTTTCAAAAATTTTTATTTTTCAATTTTTAGTGTAAATAATATAGTAGGTTAGGTTAGATATTGGAATAGTCAAGATTAAAGAAGTTAGAGTGAGAATCCCTCAGGAATAAAATTATATGGGACCACCTCGAGCGTATTTAAACATGTCAAACTATTCAATGTTTGACTCAGATTTTGTAGTGAGAATGAGGTTTTTTGAGATTTACAGGAAAACTATCAATCCCTCAGGAAAAAAAAGTATGGGGACCACCTAGATATGGATACCCTTTCAAGCAAAAAAAAAAATTTTGGAAATCGGTCCACATTTTTCGGAAAGATCGGTGATTTTTTGAGTATTACGGGAAAACTATCAATCCCTCAGGAGTAAAATTTTTATGGGACCACTATGGTAGCATACCCTTTCAAACAAAAAAAAATTTTTGGAAATCGGTTCACAACTGACCGAGATATCGATGAACATACATCCAAAAAAAAAAAAAACATACATACACCCGAACATAGAACCTCCTCCTTTTTTGAAGTCGGTTAAAAATAAGAGAGAGACGTTAATTGTGTAACGCAAATTTAAGCAAAACTGTACTATGCCAGACCTCCCATACTTGGGAGGTTAGGCCGCGAACGCACAGCCAGGCGACTAGCTAAGCGCCTTGAGTCTAGCGAGTCGCTTAGCGAGTAGCTAGGCTTGCATTCTGGCCGCTAGGGGACTCGCTAGACACTAGGCGCTTATGGGTGCGTTGCTAAGCATAGCGCCTCATAAATCGTCCAATCACAATGCTCGAGCGAAGATTTTGAGATTTTAATTTTTCATCAGAAGCTTTCTGATTGGTCAATTTAAGAGCCGCTAAGCTCCGCTCTGTTTATCTCCGCCTCAGTGGAAACGCACTCATGAACACCTAGCTATAGTGTGTTTATTTAGGATAAATGCGAATGAATGTCAAAATGAGGAAGACGAATGATAACTGATAATGATTAGTCTTAGGGCGGGAATACACGGGCAGCTTGAAGTTATCACGATCGATTGCATCAAACTGCGACTTCATTGTGAACTATTAGTCTTATATTTTCAATTGCTGCTTGACTGCACGGTGAAACTTAATCGTGCAGTCAAGCAGTTGCCAGGCATACACTAAATTCTTGAGCTGCTCTCGCAGTTATACCCTCACGCGCTTTTCATCCCACTTCCGCATCTGCGTTACGCGGGCCTCCCAATCCGCTTGCCTTTGTTAAATTGCTCAAACTCCATAATACTACTGTTTTATTGTGACTTTGAGAACCAGCAATCGAAGTAGACTACTCCAACAAATTGCTGCAGCAATTTATCATGGATGCTTGAAGCTTTTGACTATAACTGTACAAGCGGTCCGTGTATTTCGGTCACTGACAACTGCTCGGACAGCCCGTGTAGTCCCGCCTTAACCAGCTAACTGCGCTGCCGCACATTTTATTAGTATCGTATTAAATAGTTTAGAAAATACAAATAAATCTGGGATAGCCGCGGACATCGTTCGAGTGTTGCGCTGCCGCACATTTCATTAGTATCGTATTAAATAGTTTAGAAAATACAAATAAATCTGGGATAGCCGCGGACATCGTTCGAGTGTTGCGCTGCCGCACATTTCATTAGTATCGTATTAAATAGTTTAGAAAATACAAATAAATCTGGGATAGCCGCGGACATCGTTCGAGTGTTGCGCTGCCGCACATTTCATTAGTATCGTATTAAATAGTTTAGAAAATACAAATAAATCTGGGATAGCCGCGGACATCGTTCGAGTGTTGCGCTGCCGCACATTTCATTAGTATCGTATTAAATAGTTTAGAAAATACAAATAAATCTGGGATAGCCGCGGACATCGTTCGAGTGTTGCGCTGCCGCACATTTCATTAGTATCGTATTAAATAGTTTAGAAAATACAAATAAATCTGGGATAGCCGCGGATATCGTTCGAGTGTTGCGCTGCCGCACATTTTATTAGTATCGTATTAAATAGTTTAGAAAATACAAATAAATCTGGGATAGCCGCGGACATCGTTCGAGTGTTTTATCTTTTTCATTTCTAATGGTGAAAATGGTAACGCATATTCCAGAAATATTTAGCAACTTAAGCTTAGTGTTAATCTAGGATTAACCCTAATTTGGTCCCAATTTTTGTTACTTGTATTTGCCTTTTTTTTTAGGCGAATGTGAATATTAAAAACGAAAAAGTCGTTAGGTCGAAATTGGGCTACGACACCTTTAGTTAGTTGTAGTATTAGGACTCGTAAGTACGTATAACCTCGATAGAATTAACTATGTTATACTATACATATATCGTTTTTATATCTCGCTTTGGGTTTTCTTCGATTACTGTCCTCTTGTCCTCTGATCCTGCCTCACTGATGTACATTCCCAGCTCTTTTTTATCTAACGTCCGCGACGTGTAATTATAATTTGTTTGTTTTGTTGTGCTCTAACCTCAAAGTTGCGCGTTGGCTAGTGACGTGGCAACTAAGGAAATGTGCGCATGCACCACACACACTATTATTAAACTATCACTGACATTTTGTCATCTCAACGTTGTTTCTAATACTATTTTGTATCTATTCGATTACCTACATATTTTTATAATTGATTAGGTATGTACTTATAAGGGTATAATTATTGATTATTATGTAGGTATTATAATTATGTATTGTGTGTGTTGCTCTTTCTATGTTTGTGTAGTCACCTTTTCCCAGGACCAGTCTGAAAACCAGCGTTGCTCTGACTGCACCTAGCGATAGGTACAGAGTAACAAAAAAGCTGAGACTGGTCCTATTTGGGACATCATTCCGCAGACCTTCTGGCACCTACCTAAATAGTTATACTTAAAAAAAACGGTTGCTTTTTTTCTTCATTATGTCGCTCAGGTATGTCGTATTCTTTAGGTTAGTTCTGTTAGTATAATTAAGCACCTATCTATGTTTTTTTTACCATGTTTTTTGTTTACTGGTGTAAAGTTATACGAGTACCATTGACTCGAAATTAATGAATGAATGACCATGTTTTTTGTTTAGTGAGTGTGTATTTGTGCCAAATAAAGTCACTATCTATATATACTTACCTGCAAATTTGTGCATGCATACCATGACCACCTTATCTCTATTCCACCTTAAAAATATGCTTTGTACCTACCCACAAATATTTTTTCTATTGACTGGCGATTTTATCTACACCCAGATGTCATTTTTCTCAAACGAATGCAAGCAGGGACCGCAGAACACGTACAATAAGTATAGGTAGGTACTATGTAAGTTTGTAAAAAAACATATTATTAGTCTTCGTTTAATAAAAAGGTACTTAGTTAATATATATTTATATGCGCTTTAACACGAGCTCTGAACGGTGAAGGAAAACATCGTGAGGAAACCAGTTTGTATTCTTATAGGCGGCGATGGGCTTGCAACCTGTCACGTATGGAATACTAACTTCTGCAAGATGTGGGCATGTATCAAATATGTATTTGTACATGCCTCTGACTACCCCCTTAGACATCTTCAAAGGATCTGGAATATAAAGATCTGAGAGAATGTCTACCGCGCCTTGGGGATACAGTCGTGACCCTGTTTACGTTTACTTAGTTAATATTTATGCTAGATTTTTTGACCGCTGACTTGACAGCAAAATGCATGCTCCATCTATAATTATTAGATAAAAAATAATAATAATAAATTCATAAATACGTTACGTATAATAAATACAATAATTTCAACAAAACAATTGTCTTTAATTTAGTTAATACCTACATACTTTAAATGTACCTTTCGCCTGAAATTCTTCTATTTGAACTCTAGACCTGAGGAAGGTTCCTTAAATATGGTGGCACAGCAAGGTTTCATCTATTGCCCGTGGCCCGCCCGTCTGCATGGATAAACATGTAGTTATGTATTTTAAGCCGTCAGATTTGTTATCTACCAATAATTACTATTTCAACTTTTTTATATTGTAGGGTCCCGTTATGAAGGTGAAATCAACCATACATTTGAAGAAGTGCCTGCCAAATGAAAACATTGAAAACACTGTCTGTGCAATTATAAGTTCCAGCATAGAAACAGCGGCTTCTTCTGTAGAAACAATTCCGGCTATGTATAAAAAACATTAGCATCTATTAGAAATAAGAGTCTAATCTAATCTAATCCATAAATTGCGAAACTATAACGATGTGTAGCGCATAGAAGAAAGAGGAATTTAGCACAAGTGGAAAAAATGGCTTAGGTACACTGATTTGAAAGAAGTTGAAGTACACGAGACCACCACGATTTTTTACTCGCGTCCGTTCATTCATCAATTCACGATCATTATCTTGTTGATAGTCATACCAACAAGATAATGATCGTATATTAGTTTTCGTTTTAGAACAGGCTACTATCAGTGCTATAAAAGTCTCTCCCAACTTGTAACACCACGGATGTTATTTTCATTTCAAGGATACATTGACCAGAAAAGCAAAGAAGCTAAACATACAAACAAAAAAAAACGACAACACAAATTTGAACAACATTATTGGGTTGTGCATTGTGCTACCACTACTCCCCGAACGAGATATTGAGGAAGGGTGGAATGGAATGGAGTGTGCTTGCAGAAAGTCAAGGTATTGTTACGCATCGAAACCTCGGACCATTCTGGTTTTATATTCAAAACTATTGCATGCCGAAGAAAGCAA
This sequence comes from Epirrhoe alternata, assembly GCA_963565295.1. Classification (NCBI taxonomy): domain Eukaryota; kingdom Metazoa; phylum Arthropoda; class Insecta; order Lepidoptera; family Geometridae; genus Epirrhoe; species Epirrhoe alternata. Next base: position 11,484,722 of record OY751375.1, read on the forward strand.
TGTGGTGTTGTTTTGGCGAAAGACATAGAACAAATAACGTATGCGAAGGGTGGAATGGGCAATTTAACAAAAGTTTTAAGAGAAGACCTACAACAATAAGCCATCTTTTGAAAACCCTAAGACCCCTCGCAGACTACAGACTTTCTATCGGCCGATAGTCGAGACGGAATATACCTACTTCGGCTCGTAATGAGTATGGAGTCTTATGTTTGGTGTGTACTAGTAGGATAATATTCTTTTCTGATAGGTAAACTAAAATTAATTATAAAAAATCGAGTAACTTATTTATAACTATACCTATTCGTATTTTCTTTTTCTTTTCTTTAATTGTTGTGTACCTACTGTTCACATAATTTCATACACGTCCAAGTAAACTATAACTTAAATCAGTTAAAAAATTAAAAATGTCATCATTAATAAATTTCTTTGCACTGTCGCACCCTCTCAAGGCGTACACACCTTGTTGACACCTCGTTATTCAATACTACAATGGACACATTTTTTTGCGAAAGAGAACAAAAAAAACTACCCACAACACAGGTTTTCCTAGGGTGGGAGCTAGGGCACTTTTAGCATAGATTTAATATAGTCAATAACTAGCTATAAGTACCTACGTATTTTAATAGCTCTAACACTGTAATTTTACTTGTTATTTGTAACACTTTTATAAGCTTTTTGTTACTACCCTTTTTTTGTACCTACAAACCGAAATAAATACAAATACAAAAAAGTATAGCCCGTAAAGGTAAAGGAATCCGCATTGGAAAGGGAGAGGTGGAGGAAGTTGCATCATTGCACCGACAAGAGCTGAGCTCTTAAATTTGATGATGATGATGATGATGAGTACAGCACGACGACACGTACAACATGGTGTCGTCAAGCCGTAGACTGTATTTTATACATATCTATTACAACTAAGACGTGAATACCAACGCAGAAATGTCAAATTTTGGATTTGTCCATAATGAAAGTGAGATAGATACTCAAGAAGGAATATAATTTATACCCTCTATGAAAAGTTGAAAATGGACCCCAAAAAATTCTCCCTTGGTTTCACATCACCACTTCGGTGCCAGTACTTTGCTTTGTCGCAGTAATCCAACAAACAGCAAGCGATAAGCAATCGATAAGCAATCGATCGCATTCTTAAATTAATAACAAAAAGGAAATTTAATAAAAACCGCTTTATTCAAAGCTTATACTCGTATAATAAACTAAAAAACATTTACATCGAGTTATCGAAACTAGAATAAAATTAAATTATGGATATACTCGACATAGGTACTCGGTTATTTAAATTAGTTAAATTTGGTAAAATGCGTTTTTGTAAAACGCTTTCATGTTCATTAATTACATAAAAAACTACAGGGAATAAACATTATTTCAGTACCTGAAAGTTATTTTGTTATAAACTACAATCTACCGTCCTATTCTTGTGGATATCATTTTGAGAATTGCTTTCCTTATGAAAAAACACAGTCATCTTTCAAGTCTAAGGCAAGTGTTATTCAAGTGTGCGTTTCCTGTAAATCCGTAAATTATCTCCTAATTTAAATCATTACTTATTGATGATTTAGTATTGCTTTTTTGAATACCTGTAAACACTTACATGCATACAATACATTCTACTTACGTGTAACATTAAATAAAAATTTATATTAAATATTGTCAGTAGATATCTGAAATAATCAATAACGCCTATTTCAAGAAAATGTGTTATTGCCAATATAGGTTTTTTATCTTTATTTGATGTTTTTATATTTGTTAAATGAATACCTCCGCCAATTTGACTCAAGAAGGTTTGCCTTGGCCTTCCCCTTCCAGCTGAAGTATCTTGTTTTGATCTGATCATCAATTGAAATAGATTCCGCAGCCGTTATCCGATGACCTATTCGTCAATAGACTGTTCGTCGATAGGACGATTCATTTATTTCCGTTTCACCGTCAGACTACGGACTTTTCGCCGATAGAACTTTTCATAAATGTAACTTTCAAATACAGGCCTTTACAGCTACAGAATGTTACACAGACGCGACGATTAACCGATAACTCTTTTAACGACAAACGTTTTTCAATAATAATCACTTTTTGCTTTCGTTTTATTGCAAATTACTCGTACTTAAGAGAACACATAATTAAATGAAAAATTCATTAAACAAAATTTTGAATGAAACAAAAAAAAGTGCTTGAAAACCAAGCTGAAGTACGGGATCGATCATGGACGCGAAATAGATTACCGACTCGGGACTCGCAAGGTCATTGGGCACTTTGCGACTGATCAGCTTGATAGAGTAAGCAAGCACGCCACTAGTCAGAAGGATCGACGACATCGAGTGGATAAGAGCGATTCGCTGTAGAAAATGAAGAAGGCCTATATAAATCGGTCCAATAAGCCTATATAAACTTGTCCGACCGCGGGCGAGCGATCAACGATTTTATCGCTCAAAAGAAGAACAAAAGATATAAGATTCCGTGTCAATAAAAGAGACACAAATATTTCTAGTCCAATATCGCGGCGACAAAAGTTTTGTCACGGGCGATAAAATTCGCTCGGCGCAATCGCTTAGCGATACTCGCGCAGGGTTCAAAATTCACGCCGAGCGATGAAAAAGTCATAGCCCAGCGACGGAACTATACTCGTTTCAACGCTCAACGCTCATAGCCCGACGGTTTACGCTAAGGGTCGATTCACATCTGACCGAAGATCCGTCGCGGATTATCGGTCGCGGAACGCCAGAACTGACAAATGTATAGAAAAACACTCCGACGGATGATACGTTAGTCCGTCGAGTGTGATCGGTCGAGTGTTTTTCTATACATTTGTCAGTTCTGGCGTTCCGCGACCGATAATACGCGACGGATCTTCGGTCAGATGTGAATCGACCTTAACGCTCGCGGTCAGACAACTGCCTTACAGAACTAAAATGGCGGCGATTATCATGTTATCTCGCTGCAAAGCATAGCAAAACCTGTATATCTACTACCAGAGCTCAAGGAGAAATATGCTACTCGATGTACTCGAGTCACAAAACTATAAAAACTCCCATGAAAAATTAAGGAAATAAATTACACAAACCCACCAATAATATAAAGCAAATATTACAACTTGAGATATACAAATCGGTTATATCTACCTACTATACTTACAATTTTACTACCAAATATTGTCCTTATAAACTCATCAGAAAATTCATCAAGCCTATCATAAGAATTAAGCGGCAAAAGTAACAAAAACTAGAGTAAAGCATAATAAAATGAAGTTAATAATAAATAAAATAAAAATAGCCTTTATTCTATAACATTAAGATTATAAAATGAGAAATGAGGCCTCTGGCGTAGGCCTCCCCCATATTTTTCCACATTTTAAAATGAAGTTACCTATCATAAAATAGATGTATTGTGTATGTAGCTTGGCACTGAGCTCGTGTGGTTGGGGTGAGTTTACAAATAATCGTAGCACGCCTAGCGTTGTTAGACAGTTAATCCTTAGCATTATTTTCTTTTTGTATCACCAAACGTTTCATTTTGTTATAAATAAGATTTAGATTATATAATATATACAGGGTGGAATTTCAATGGGCCTTGGAGGGAAACCTCTTTACTTTAAATCTTTAAGATATATTATTTTACTTAAAGGAAACATTCCTTTACTTCTAAAAAGAAACAAAACTGTATTCAAAGATTTTCTAAAAGTCACTTGCATTAAACGGGATTCGAACCAGTTAATAATAAAAAAATAATGCTATTTTATTTTATTATTAACTGGTCCGAAGGTCCAAGGCCCATTGAACTTTTCCGCCCTGTATATTAATATTTATTTTTTATAAATAAATAAATAATGCTGGATATTTCACACAGCATCATCTAGCCCCAAACTAAGCAAAGCTTGTACTATGGGAACCAGATAACTGATATACTACTTATATACTTTTTGTTTGTAAATACATACATATTATATTTATTTTACGTAAACAGATTTACTATTTATGTTGTTTGTTATATATTATTTTAATCTCCTAATTTTTATTCATGTAAATAAATATTTATACACTCCTGCCTTACCTTTTAGTCACACTTCTCTCCATCCAAAGGTTGTCTGGGAAAAATCGCTTCTAAGCGATATTGTGCATTAATTCAAAAGGTCATAATTTATTTTTAGGTTTTTTGTACAATAAAGAATTTTAACTAGAAGACCCGACTAGATACACCTTCATATCCCAGTTATTTCGCAATCGCATTATTTATAGAGAAGAAAGTGTCGCCTGGCCCTGAGTATCGTAAGACTTGGTTGGTTAGTTTTTAACATGATGTTTTTTAACCGCATACCAATACAATTTTGATGCGTATTATTGTATAATAAAGGTAAAACTTCGTTTTATACACTTTCTCTACACCTTGCCATTTCATGTGGGGTAAGTGCCTGCGACCGGCAGACCTTCGTCATTTGTGTCCGAAAGTTTGTCTGTGTAGGTATACACAGACCAGAGGCCTTATTGTCTAACTTGAAGTCCATTCCCATTCCAACCAATCACACAATACGAAAATGACGTATCATGACAAAATACGTCATTTTCGTATTGTGTGATTGGTTGGAATGGGAAATGGAAATGGATTTTTAGTTAGACAATAAGGCCTCAGATCCGTGGTATAAACGATCCCCGAATATAAAGGCATCACGATCCTTTTATCTTCGAGGATCGTTCATAACAATATTAGGCTTATACAGATAATGTAAGATGTAAACTATCAATTCTTGAATATAAAAAAATATATATAAACTATAAAGACCGCTCTGCTAAAATATATAAAAATTAAAAGAAAATCTCGAGGTGACTCGAATGAGTTATATCAGATTAGAACTTGAGGCTTTTCGCGAAGAGAGCCACTGTGGCCTGCGCTTTGTCCCCGTTGAAACGTCGAAGCTCCACGATCGCCTGGAATTTAAAAATCACTGTATGAAAACCTATACATAAATAATAGTATGAATAACAAACCGTGGGAGAGCAAAACAGAGTATAAAACAAGTTTTTTTATAATAACAGTAGTGAAATAGACAACGGTATAAAAAGTCTTACATTTTGGGTAAAAAAATAGTTGATAAAACATCTTGAGGGGTTTACAAAAAAAATAAAAACTAATGATATCATCTCATTACATTACTAAAACAAGAATTACTGAAGAGTGATAATAATACAGTCTACATATCTTACACTCGGACCAAAAATTTATAGGTTTAATGAAGATGAATAAACATACTGACTCAGGATCTAGGTCAGATTCAAGTATTACCTCCCAGTACGTAGCAAGAATGTCTGGTACGTCATGAGAGGTGACCTTTGGTCCTAAATTGGTACGAGATAAACAATAAACAAATTCTTTCTGTGGGAAAAATATCGGGTAAAGTGAATCAGATATAAAAACGATTGCTACTAAGATATTTACTAAAACACAGTCTCAATCAAAGCGGCAAGGAGCTGTGAGATGACGAATTTTTTCGGCAAAGGCAACGTATTTTTTCCCCCTGGAATATCGTGACATGAGGGAAAAACGATATCACATTCATTGGTTGTTTGCAAAACAACGCTCTATTTTGTTGAAAAACTGACATAAGATATTATACATGGTTTTCAGCAATAATAGCTCTCAGAAAATTATGTGTTTATAAAGTGCTGATAGTATTGAGGAGAAAAGGGTTTTGATGAACACCGTTCAAAATCGAAAAGGAAAAATGATTGGACATCATAAACGACATGACAGCTTTATTAATAACATCATAGAAGGAAAAGTGGAAGGAGGAAGAGGAAGGCCTAGAATCAATTTCATGAGTCAGATAAAAGAGAAGATTGCTGTCATGTCGTATAAAGAAGTAAAGGAATCCGCACTGGAAAGGGAGAGAAGTTGCATCATTGCACCGACAAGAGCTGAGCTCTTAAATTTGACGATGATGATATTATTTAGCAGAACCGATAGTTGCCTAGTCGTCCTATCCAAATAAGAATTTGCAATCTAAACCAAATTAAAAACAAGAAGCCCGCGAGGTGTACATTGTACGTTTGATCGAGTTAGGGAATTATGTGACAAACAGCGTTAATTTTACATTTAACTACGCATAGTTGCATGGTCTTATGTAGTATGGATCTCTTTTTTATAGTGTACCTGTTCTCTTGTGAATCCGAGAGTAACTATGTCTTCAACTTCCTGCTCTCCAAACCGATCGTTAGCCAACACCATTAAACTGGGGTTTGCTGCGAAAAAAAAACACCTCAATGGATCTGTACGTTTCGGTAAGATCGATACCATTTTTTATCAAATAAGAACACAACTAGGAGTAACAAAATTATGAATATTGAAGGTCTTAGCCAAAAATAAACTGTAAACTAAAATTCACCAGATCAACTTTTGCATAATTTTCTCAGAAGCATTTTATGTGACTACTTGTGTTTACGAGCCTATAGCCGCCTACAAATACGTAAAGCCACGTATTCACTGAGAAACATTTGTTTCTGAAACATGTTTATTAGTTGCGGTAAACACTACGTGTTTCTAAGCATTGTTTCTGTGCTCCCCGATGGTAATGGGGAGCACCGAAACAAATCAGTTTCGCAACAGATTTTTACAAGTGTGTACATGTGTTTCAGTTGTTTATAAACATGGCGGTAGTCGGGGACGACAAAGAGTATTCAAAATTAATATAATTATTTTAAACGAAGCCGATATTATGGAATTGAATCGCGATTGCTGTGCAACAACTGGAGGTGTGGACGGCCAAGTCCCCGAAACAATGTTTCTAAAGTAAGTTCGTATGAGTCAGTGGCCAACTCTGGTGACGGAGTTTTTAGGCCGCCTTAAGGCCTCCGTCATGGCTTAACGACTTAAATAGCCGGGACCGACAATTTAACGTGCCTGTCACCCATCCACTTACAGACAGTTTCGAACGTTGCTTAACTTCGACGATCAATCAAGCACGACCACGAGCGCTTTACAATGTTTATGAAAACACCTGCGTTTTGTTTCAGAAACTTAAAATGTTTCTCAGTTAATTTATGGTTTTCTCAATATAGATTTAGTTAGTTTCTTAATTAATTAATGTTTCTTACCAATTCTTGACGATGTGTGTGCAGGAGTGGCGGAGGGCGATTCCACTACCATGGGGGTGTTTTGCCCACTCACCGACATCGGGGCTGCCTTGTTGCTGTGCTCCGGAGACTCTGTTTACAGATAGTCTCATTACTCGAGGAAGCTAACAAATGCAGATATTTTGGCATTTTTGGCTAAACTAATTTTAGTAACATTAGAAAGTAAGAAATCGTTAATAACAAATCTACCACCTATCATTTGAAGGTCCTGCTCTATTGTAAATAATTTAAATCGTGAGCAAATATTAACTAAACTAAAGCGAAAATAATGTGATAAGATGGGTCAATTGTTAGCGCTAGACAAATGTCTGAGCGGACATCTATTTGATATTACTTGTACATTAAAAATAACGACTATCCCAAGTAATTTTTATACTAACTATGTAAGAGCGGTTTCGCACTTCCACTAAGCATGATAAGGTTCAAATTCCTTTTTACATTAACTGTCGAGTTACTCTTCCAATTACGTAGTATAAAAAAAATCTTGATCTATAAGCAAAACGACGGAAATAATATTGAAAATGGCGTTATCATGCAGGTCGATGATAACATGTCATGCTAATTTAAGTGATAACTAAATGTTTTTTATTGAGTATCAACGTGGTGCCATAAATTCAACGAACTGTAATAATAGCTTAGTGCAGAACACAAACAAATATAACTTATCTTTGTCCCATGCTTACGCTTCCTGTAGCTAATCACGATCAACAATCAAACTGAAGTTATCGAAATAAATCCATTGATTGCGCGCACTTTCTAAACCAAGCCATGCTATTTATGTAACACTTGGTTCAACGGATTTAGGCATTCATGAAGTTAGCCGTTTGTCTGGGCAGTGACCGCTTTTTCATACAAAGTTGTGTTCAGCGCAGACAAATAAACGGCTAACTTCACGAATGCCTAGATTCATTGAAAGAGGTGTACACAAATCATCCGTGCACCGACACAAACGCATCTTTTACTACGAACACGCAGAACATGTTATTAAATATGACATAAAGACTATACTTTACATGGATTTTTGACAAAAAACTAAAAAAATTCGAGCTTGAGTATAATAATATATGGCACTGCGCTAAAGTCTGTTATCGCTCAACCAAAAAGGTAAGTAAAATAAAGAGAGAATACGCCTAGTTCGAACTTTCTACATTTCTTAGAAACTATAAATATGGTTACTAAGAAATGTAGGAAGTTTAGGAACGTACTAATAGATCTTTATAGGTACATGTACCCTTTTAAATGGCACCCTTACTTAGATGAATGATAAACAAAATTCGCTCACTGCAAAATAATTCAAAAATTTGGTAATAAAAATGGTCCATGCCGCTTCCTGTGTTGTTTGCCATTTATTTAAGCATAGGGAAAAAGCAAAAATAGTTTTACTATTTTTATTTATATATAACGTTACTGTTTCCGTATAAATAACTTCGACTTGCACAACCATGATTTTCCTTAAATTTTACTTCTTTTTTCCGCGCCCACCTTGCTTAGATTTTTCGAGTGCCTCTTTGATCTGACGTTCTTCGTGGTCCTTCATGGATTGAGTGACGATTTCATCTTCGGAGGTGCCTGAGAGGCGGGCGCACTCGGGTAGGTCGGATTCGGGAAGGAAGTGGGTTTCTGTGCCCGTGGTGCCGATGTGGAGAACATTTCGCTTCAGGTCAATGTTGCACTGAAAAAATAATCACGTTTGCAGTTATTTTTGTGTCGTACTTTTATCGTGTCTGTTTATCTAAGTGCGAACGCATGAGCGTCATAATAAGATATCGATTAATTAAAAAATTAAATAAATAATCACGAATGTATTCAGACAGCTTGCTTTAATAAGACCTAGACAACGTCATGTACGTTAATCGAGATCGTGTGAATAAATATTAGTAGATCGGGTGGTCTTATCGAACAAATATGCAGCCGGCCATAAGAATAGTGTTGAGTACCTACAAGTAACTTCTATTTGCCCTGACTTAAGTGAGCTTGGCGTAAGGTCAATGAACAAGTACAGCTGCATAATAATTAACAAATGAATTCCTTTGCATATTAGTTTACGAACATTATTAACACTATTTTCGAAAGCCTACTTTGGACGCAGAAGGTTGCGGGTTATTATTATTTTTGTATAAACCTATTCATTAGACTTGCTTCGGAAGTTCAGCTAGTGTTTAGTACAATCGAATTTTACTCTTACCTGATGCCTTTTGAGCATGTCCAACCCCAAAAGCATATCCATAGGCTGCTCCTCAAGTACCGAGAACGAAGTCGTGAGGAAGTCCTTTTCTATTCTCATTTGAACCATGTGGATACGGCCTATAATCCTTTGCACGCCAACACCCTTGGCAATACCTGCCCATCTATCAAAAACACAGCAGAGCATTGGTATTAAATAAAGTGCAAGTAGATGTTTGGCTTTTTAATATCTGTTAAGGAGTGTCGCTCAAAAAGCTAACTTTTTTAAATGATAACCAATTTCTGAATTCATCGCAACAAACCCTAAACTTAATCCCAAACAAGTTCCATTTGTTTTTCTCTTCTGAATCCAAGAGAACCTTGCCACTCCCAAGACTTATTCTCAGATACGACTTGGTACACATGTTGCACAAATTATATCTGCAGAAATATACTCGTATTTAAATTGTGTGTTATTTTAATTTATGACACTTGATCCCCACCCACAACTGCGTCATACCTATGTAATTATTATATGCGACATCATGCATAAATAAAATTATTTTTGCACAAAAGATTAACACACTGCCGTGCAAGCTCTCAGTTCGCATCTGTTTTGCAGTCCGTTTATTTTTAACTGTAAACTATTGTGTGGGAGTTTCTAGTGAATCACGTTTATTTTCTTTTTCAAGTAACAAAATGTTTAAGCAATAGGGTTTGAAATAGGGTGGCAAGCAAACAAAAAAAATCACGATTGTCATTCAAAAAACAGTTTTAAGTTTCTTGGTCTTTAAGTTAATTAATCAAATAAAATTCGAAAATTAATCAGGTGATAAGTTAAATAGTTGCACTTAGAAAATGTAATGAGCGATCATTAATTGGTTTGACAAACCTTGTATCCACAAGTCTCATAATATTACACCTCTCAGCGCAAGCAGCTGACATTATTGTTGTCTGGGCACCGGAATCTATGAAGGCTTTTACCGGAAATCTGGAAAAAAAAGCTTTAAAAACAATCTGTAAACAATTTACAAGTTCCAGAATTATTAAAGGAAGGCACAGTAGTGTGATCTGTTTTGTTTTTTAACCTAATTTGTTGGAAAATAGAAATGAAGAGGTTTGATGTGTATGGAGGAAGAAGACATGATGTGTCTGAGGACAAAGGCAGGTGAACGATGAATGTTGAAGCCTGCCCTATCAGAAAGATTATATATTTAAGAATGATATAAAAGATTCAGTATAAGAGAGTTATGTATTTGGATGTGCCTCAAAAACAAATATCTTCAAAAATAAGGGATCTTGAAAGCCAAAGATCTGAGAGAATATCAACGGTGCCTAGATTCTGTTGTAAGTTTTTATTAGTAGGAAGTAAAATCAGGAAATATTCATTCAATTTCAAAAATAACTTCTGTTAACACAGGTGAATGAGGTAGTTACCCATTCACATGGCAATTGATGTATAACATGACAACTGTTCCAAAAGTTTCAGGGTTGTACTCCATCGCTGCTTCCATGTTGGCTTCAATATTCTTTTGTCTAATTTCTTCAGCAATCATCCTTTGAGCTTCTGTGTCAAATGGGTCAGAGTTCATCATTCTGAAAGTTCTTTGAATATCAATTTTGTTCTCAACAAAACCCAGCATTTTTTATACATACATACATAGTCACGCCTCTTTCCCAAAGGGGTAGGCAGAGACCATGGATCTCCAGTCGCTACGATCCTGACACACAACTTTCGCCTCATTCACTCTCATTCAACATTTTTTTATCTTGTGAATTTTTCATTGAATAAGAGAATTAACTTATTAAGACTTGTTTTGATTCTCTTCATTTGTTAAAATTCTGTATAATATAAATAAATAATCATACCTAAGGGGCTAAACTAATATAAATTTTATCAGATTTAACTAGTTTACAAAATGGTGTGTTTGTGTACAATATTTAAACAAGTTAATTACCTGATCCTTTGCTGTTGACGTTCAGTCCTTGCCAATATTTGCTCACGCAGCACTGAAGCAAATGTATCTGTAATATCATGAAATCAACATAAAAAAATTACAACGTTACAAAAAATAATATAAGTAAAATAGTCAATATTACGGATCGGTAAAGATTGTTGGTTCAAGTCCCGCATAGGTGCAATTTTTACATTAAATAAAACATCATCTGACCTGACAGCTGACCAATATGTATTTTTTTTTAATTATTTATTCCTTGTCTCTTAGCGTAACTGATAGGTTTAATATTAGTTACTATCACTATCACACACATTATATCTTTTAGCCGATGATCAGCTAGCCATAATTTTTTTACCAGTGCACTTTTGTGCAAATTTTAATTTGTGGTTTAAGATGTTTATTTCTCAAAAGAATTTTACAATTCGCTTACAGATAAATACTTAAATATAGTATAATTATTATGATGTGTAGCGTAGCTTATGCAGTAGGTAATGGAGTAATAAATTAAATTTTCAAGAAAAGCAGGCATGTAGTTGCCAAAGATAGATCAGTACCTATTAACTAAGAATTAAAAAATGAAAACGAAACAAAAAGAAAAATGTTGCACTCGTGGAGGGTAGTTTAGGTTCATCGCTAGGAGGCGGTCATAGTGAACACTGGAGCAGTACATTCTGCGTTTTGTCACTGCTTATTATTTACTAAGGTTTACTTCTACTGTAATGCACATTTTGTACCAACAATCTAAAAACATAATTAATCTCACAACTGGTCATCATGGTCAAAACAATGTAGCATACTCAATCATTGATCCCACTAATTCAGTTCTACAACTTATAAGCATGTCATACCAAGGTTCCCACTCAGGAGAGCATCAGCCAATCTAGGGTTATTCTGCTTGAGTAAAGCCAGTTGGTCAGGATTGGCCAAGAACATCTCCCTGATGATGCGTGGATCTTCCTCCACAGGTGGTGCTCGTGATGCCATGGAACTACTGGCCCCAGGAACTTGAATATTGCTGAAGTCGAGATTCGCTAAGCCGGTTGGCAAAGCTGCAAGGCAGATTTTAAAAATTATATAGAAAAATTGATTTCCAAATAGGTTGAAAATTTGATGGATCTGTGAATGTTGTCACATGAAACTTTTTTTGTTGTAAAAAGTTTATCAATTGCCAGTGCGTAACTCGATACTGTGACGCTCTTTGTCATGAATGACATGACGATGCACTTTGATAGCGAGCGAAAACAAAGCGACTTGGCGCGCGTACCTTGGCTGGAGTCGTTGACGCTGAGGTTAGGGGCGGCCTGCATCATGTGCAGCAACACGACGACGTCTCCGTCACGAACGCCATGCTCCTTCAAAGTCTTCTTGTCGTCCAACAGCGGCATGCCATTAAAATTCAAAGTTATATCCTTCGCAGGGAAACCCGACTCTATCTCACAAAATGCCTTGAAATTCTCCAGCTCCAGATCCTCAGAAACGTCCAACACGAATATTTCATCGTTGAGTGTAGTCACAGTAACTTTCATCGTGAAATTATAATGTGGCGATCTATAGCAAACTAGGTACGCGCGACAGCGACAGGTTTGTTTTCTAGTATTTTATATTTTGGGAATGACTTTTCAAAACATTACACACGCATGCAGTAGGAGTAAACAGGCAGGCCGCCTGATGAACAATAAAGGCGTCAAGACAGGTCGGACAAATAAAACTTTTGGAACAGTTCCCTGAAATACCGAAATTTTGCTGGTGCAATCAACTTTGTTGGTTGGTTGTGGTTGTGTGTGTGTGTGTATGTAAGTGTCTTGTCGTTATGATCGAGCATGTGTGCGTAGAAAGAGTACTGTATGTACATGTGTGTGTGACATGGTGAAACGGGTGAAACCAGTGATTTACTAGTAGTAACATGATAGTGAACTTCCGGTCCTCTTCTTTCATATTAAACTTTAGGCTTGTGTAGTTCCTGAACTAAGTACTAATAGGAATTAATTCCCACAAGTGTACTAGTTGTCCTAGTTCACATAACTCGGTCCTAATAGGACTATTAGTACTCTAGTACACTAGTTCATTCGATCGTTTCGTTAAGGAAATTATCATAACTGCGCCTTCCTGCACTGTAATAGGGTTCAAATCGGCATGCGTATCTACCCTTGTACTAGGACGGAATGAAAAGAACTACACGATCCTATTAGGACTCTAGTTCATTCGGTCGTTCGGAAAAAGAACTGTTAGAAATGTATTCACATGTCAGTGTCTGATTGGTTTGTCAAGCGCAGACAGAGATAGACTCATTAGGCGAGTAAGCGGTAATAAAAGAGACAGAGATATCACGGTGGCGGGCGTTTCATTCGATCTTTAGTACGAACATCGTTCATGTCCTACAAAACACAAAGCTAGTACGTAGTTCAGGACCGACCGACCGACCGAGCGACTCATTTTAGAACCGAAGATCTACTGTACTAGATGTACTAATAGTACTAGAAGTCCGATCTAGTTCTTCACAACGATCGTACTAGTACGGAGCGCTCTCTGTACTGACCGAGCAAGCACAAGCCTATTAAACTTGTAAGGACGAAAAACGGTCTTGAGATGGACTGGACTTACTCTAAAAGGGCAGTGTCTCTTTCACACTGTGTTGCCAGCGTGATTTAGAGTTGGCATGGTAGAAACTACAGGAACACTAGATTTACGTCAATTTTCTAATACGTCACAATAATCGATTTATTTTCGCAAATAAATGAAACGGAAAAAGTTAAGGATACGAAAACTGTTATTTCAAAATTTTATATTTATGGACTTATCCTAATTATGAAAATAAAATGTTAAAAAAATGGAAGAAATTTGATGTCAGTAAGCTGGTAACTCATTACAAACTACATGGTGGATGATGGGATGTAGGGGAGGTGGGGGATTGGGTAGTTTTGCTTACGTAAATGAAATAACGACGCTGATTCGCCGACGATATCGTTCACTTCGCCCCTACGACATCAGTACTCGAAACCATGCTTCAAGATCTTAGTAGAGCAAGCCTAGAGGTTGGACTAATGATGAATCGGATAAAGACACAAATAATGACCAACAGCATCAAACACAAGATAAAGGTAGATGGGCATGAATTACACTATGTCGAAGAGTATACCTATCTGGGCCAGCTAGAGTATACCTTCCAGAACCATCAAGATAAAGAAGTCGAACGCCGCATCGAAAACGCCTGTAGGAGCTTCTGGTCCATGAAGTCGCTAATCAAGGGAACCCTTCCTCTGTCTCTGAAGTGAAAACTTATAGGCACGTGTATTCTGCCCATCCTCACTTATGGTGCACAAACGTGGTAATGTATCCGGGATCGCAGATGTCGGAGACAAGACAGCCAAGTTGAAATGGAGTTGGGCGGGACACGTCAGCCGTATGAACGAAGACAGATGGGCAAAGGCGTCACACAATGTGTGCCCGCAATGCGACGCAGCCGGGGCAGGCCGAAGAAACGTTGGCGTGACGATCTCGATACCCTTGAGAAAGGCTGGTGGGAAATGGGCCGGGACAGAGATGGTTGGAAGGATATGGGAGAGACCTTTGCAGCAGCGGGAAAATATAGGTTGAGAAAAAAAAATGAAATAAAAATTATATTCATATTCAAAAATTTTTTTTTCATTTCATCCTACATACAGCCCACCCGTGGCTTCTCTTAGTAAACCAAGCTAGCTTACGGCCACAGCTTCACTCCTTGAGGTCACAACATTTAAATTATATATTTTTAAATACGCTACTCTATGCTACATTCTACGTCTTATTCAAATCGGCTCTCTGGTCAGAGATGAAAAAACAAATGATTAAAAAACAAACAAACAATCCACAAAACGTTAATTATCCAATTAAATATTAATTAAAATTTGACAACGACTCGCACACGAAGGATCCCGTACCGTACCAAGTCTTTTGAAATGTATGTGAAAACATGTCATTGGTACTTAGTCATATATCTTCGCAATCTACATATTTGTTGTATCACTGTTTTGTTTTCCGAATAAAATAAAATAAAAAAATAACAATATAATTTTATTTCATTTACGTAAACAAAACTACCCAATCCACCCCTACCTCCCCGCCAACATGTAGTTTGAGCTTACTGTCATCTAGATTATCGCATTAGATTTAAAATTAATCTGTAATGATAATAAAGTGAATAAATAACTGAATAAATCAGGCTGGCAGCACAGTGTGAAAGAGACACTGCCCTTTTATAGTGAGTCTATCTCAAGACCGTTTTTCATCCTTACCGAAAAGGACCGTATGCAGTCGTGATAAGGTTCAAAGTCCTTTTTGCGTGACTTATTTTTTTTATCGAAGTTCTCTATCATGTTACTACTAGTTTATCTAATCACTGCCCTGTCCACAGCCCGTCTAGATAATTGAAAGAAGTCCCGAGAAATGTCACTGTCACATACATTTTAAGAAAAGTCAATGCTTGCGCTGCATGCTTTGCTTGCGGGGGTCAGTCAAGTCAGGTCAGTCCAAGTCAGTCAGCCCAGCTAGTAGGCAGGCAGCGCTAAGCTAGCAGTATTGTTGACGTCTTTTGGAAGTCTTTGTTATTTTATAGTGAAAATGAAAATAATTCGGTGATGAATTGTGTGGTTTTATGATTAGTGCTTACTTTGAACAAGAATCGTAACTGTTGTTCTTGTTCATTACTGGTTTGTGACTGTAATTTGATAAATAAGATCCGGTTGTACAATTTACAATGTGAGAGAAATCTACACATGACGTAGAATGGTGAGTGTTTTTGCATTTAGAGCTGTATTTTCTATAAGATAAATAATGTGTGGAATAATCTTGGCCCACAAACTGTTTTATCGTTTTTGTTGTGTGTTATAATGAACCATTTTTTGCCGTGACATAGTGAAAGTGTTCATAAATGAAGCGAAACCGTAGTCGCTTTGCAACGTTTGGTAAAAAGTGTAAAATGAAATTAAAAATTTCTAGCCGTCTACGTAAGTGGACCTACCAAACTTATGCTGCGTTTATTCGTCTCTTGTAGATGTACAAGGTCATAATGATGAACTTGAATAAGTGCTACTTACTTATTCAGGCATAATCCTATGGTTCCTACATAGTTTTAGGATCTTTTAAAAATGTAAAGCGTTTGGGACACTATCTACCTACACTAGCATTCTAAGCTATTATTGTACAAACTTATAAGTTTTTCCTCCGTAAGGTACAGTACAACATCAGTAGATCAGATGATCTACTTATGTTGTTTGTAACTCTTTCATGCAAAAACAATTAAATGGATTTGGCTGAAATTTCGCATAGAGATAGATTATAGTCTGGAATAGCGCATAGGAAACTTTTTATCCTAGATAAGTAAAGTATTCCCGAGGGACCAGAGTTACCAATGCAGAGCGCAGCTAGTATAAATATGAAATAGCTTGAAGTGGTTAACGTTCATCACTTCAAGCTTATCATTATCTTCTAATTAATTTTGTAGCTTAGCTTTTCACACCTGTAAGTTACAATGTGAAACCTCATTCAATAGCCATACTGTGAGTTCTTTATAATTTACTTACTGTATACTTAGGAGCCAAAGCCAACATACAGGGTCCATATGATAAGCCAAAAGAAGCTAGGCATTTAACCACTCAGTCAAAAATGTTGTCTTAAACATTAGTAGGGATTTATTGATACTATAAAAGCTTCTAAAGTCAATATCCTATTTCGGTCTATAGACCGAAATAGGATATTGAGTTTTATCTAATGCTAGAGTATACTCTAGCATTAGATAAAACTTTGTGGGCAGCTTGTTTGTACGGAAAGTTTGAGTCACCACCAAAGTATATAAGTCTGAGAGTGCATTACAACTAAAGATATGCATATGCAAAATAACTAAGCTAAATCAAAAATAAATTTAAGCTAAAAATCTATACAGCAAACTTAGCAAAGCAGGAAAGAGGTTGCGATATAGATACACTATGTGCCTTAGCTGTGCAAAGAAGATGCTAAGCGAAAAACTTTTTGTTGTGGAACTTAATGTTCATTCATTGGACAACCTCTGTGGCACAGTGGGTGAAAGCCCGCTTGTGACGCAGGAGGTTGCGGGTTCGATCCCCGCTGTGGGATTAATGTTTGTACAAACTGCATATATATTTATCTCGGATCTGGGTGTTTCTATCTATACTATAATATTATAAAGAGGAACGATTTGTTTGTTTGAATTGAATAGGCTCCGAAAGTACTGGACGGACAGCTAGTGTATAATAAGTATGTATTTACAAACAAAAAGTATATAAGTAGTATATCAGTTATGGTTATTATTATCTGGTTCCCATAGTACAAGCTATAGTTAGTTTAGGGCTAGATGATGCTGTGTGAAATGTCCAGAGTTATTTATTTATCCAATTTGGGCAGTCTAAAAACTTACCAAAAATGTAGAGCTTTTGCGAAATAATACTAAATACTTGTTAGGAGTTTGTTGGTTGGAGTTTCTTCGTGCTTATTGGCATGTCTCTTTTGAAAATTTCAAATATTTATTTTACTGAAAGAAAATGCATTTTTTTTTTGAAAAATGGGTCAGCTCTTGACCTTGAAACTTTCACTGGCAAGAATGAGGTCTATGATGGAGCGAGCCTACCCAGAAGGTGCTCATTAACTGTTTTCTTAATAACATTGGGGTTGTAGGACTGGAAATAAATATGCCAATTTTCTGCAGTATGCATAATAAAAGAATTTAAAAAATTGAGCACTTATGGCTATTCCATTGCATTACAACAAATTGTTGTTGACTGTTGATGTAGTGCCAATCTATATAGAATATGTGGAAGTGTTTGTGGCCATTAGAATATGTCTGACCTCATGTTCACACCAACAATGCTCAAATCTATGTACCTAACTGTTCCAAATAAATTCATTTTGATTGATTTTATTTAATTTGATTTGATTTAATCTAAACGCACTGTTTCGGCTATTGCGAATCTATAACATTGAAGTTATTGCCTGTATGTTGTCTGAATATAAAATAATATTTTTCATTTCAGAGCTCTTCACGACAACCTTGGTACCACCGACTCGAACGCTACCTAACAGACCTTTTGGGTTAAGTTCAAAGTTATTAAAATTTCACATAACTGAACTCAGAACCTTAGGTAACCAACCATAACAACCATAGGTGTAAACGGTACGATGCCTTCGCCATCCTCAACAAGCCTCTTCAACTATAGATTCAATGATTCGGACATCTGTGCGAAGCCGGTATTCACCGATGAAGTTCTCCTATACATTCTTGCTTGTATATATTTAGTAATCGGGATCAGCTTTATAATCTGCGGTAAGTTCTATATTTATGTTAAATTACATGTCGTTTATATTTATATTTTCTGACGTCTTTACTAGACTTACAAACAAATGTCGGTGTTCCTAAGTGTCTAACCCCCGGTTTCTATATTCAACGGACAGTCGTAGGTAAGAGCTACGACTCGTTTCCACATACAAAAGTTTGACAGCTAGAAACCGGCGGTTAGTTAGCTGTCAAAATTTGTATGTGAAAACGAGTCGTAGCTCTTACCTACGAATGTCCGTTGAATATAGAAACCGGGCATAATTATATTTACTGTTTCAGGATATCGCTATTTCAAGGCATCAATGTTCACCTCTGGTTTCACTTTGGCCGGAGCTATAGTGTATCTACTTTGCATTCAAGAACAATTGCTTCCCCAGTATGGAAATTACAGTAAGTAATGAAGTACTTATAAAACAAACTCATGTATTTGAACTTTTATTATAAGTATTTCCAATTTTTATTTAGGTTTTTTGAAGAGTTAATGTTTTCTAGTATTCTCTTAGGCTTTAATTTTAATTTGTTGGTTTTCGTAGTGGCAAGACAATTTAATAAGGTGTAAAATGGTTTTTCTTTCGCAGCTGTAGCGATATGCGCTGCCCTTATGTTCGGCCTTATCACTATGCTCATCGAATTTGTGGGGATTTTCGTATCTGGACTTGAAAATGGCGTGCTTATTGGAATGTCTGGAATTACCATATACAACCACTTAAGCGAAAGATATATTCCTTCTACGGTAAGTACGTATTTTCTATTTTTAGTTATTATAAGAATCATAATCACGTTTTCATCAATAAATTCTAGTTAGTCTGTTGACATTTTAATGAGTTCGGAGTGAACAAAGTTCTTTTTAAATGTACGAAACTTTGTATCAAAATTTACAGTCAATTTGCCTGGATAAAAATCAGCATAAGTATAGATCTGTATTACAGAACTTACTATTTTGTTTGCGGGCTAACTCGTGGAACGAGTTAGTACGTATTTACGAAATAAATTGAATGCGTGCAATGATGCATTCGCATACCGCGGCTGTAGTGAGTGTTGCGCTCCCAGGCCTAACAATATAATAGGCTGACCTCAATTGCACGTTCCGATGCGTATTAAACAGATCAGATACACTATCGTTCAGCGCCAGCGAGGAATCTGCTGATGTTCATACAGGGCTGTCAATGAGAATGACGCGCTAAAATCTGGTTGCCTTGGATAAAATCATCGGTAGATCTCAAGCAAGAACAACGTCAAATTCATTTTTCAAGGCAGTCTATGATGTTTTAGTTGTTATTTAAGAATGTTTTATATATATTTTTTTATTGCTTTTGATTGTTATTACTGGTACTCGTATAATAATACTTACTATGAACTGATTCATCTAAATAAAAACAAAGGAGATCTTTAACACACTTAAAAATTGGTTTAATACTATAATATTTTATTACGAAAATATATTTCAAGGTAAAGCGGCTGTTACACTAGATGAGTTTTTCGTATGCGATTATCCCTCGGCAAAACTCGCCATTCGAGTCTCGCCTGCGTTTGTTTACATTTTGTCAGAAACTCGTAAAAAATACTACTTTTAGTAGAAAGCTTAGATAGCGAGAATCGTTTTCAAGAGGCGAGCCTCGAAGCATTTGTTTACACTAGGCGACCATATTATTGCCTAGAAGAAATCGCCGCTCGCATGCGAGAAACTCTCCTTGTGTAACAGCCGCCTAAGTGTTTCTAATTAAATGTCGACCACGTATATGTATGTATATATAGACAAAAAGGACTGCGAGTGAAGGTCGCTGGCCCGTGACATTCAATTAAATATTGTAAAAAATAACTTGAAAAATGTAATTATCGGTAAAAAAAACAATGTTACGGTTGTATTATTTATGTTCAGGATATTAACAATGCGCTCAGGGCGTCTAGACACGATTTTTTAATTTCGAATTTACTATGTGGAAGTAGGTGTATCTATAATTTAGCGGTCCAAAACCGCGTGTCTCAATTAATATATAACATTATACGTTTGTTGCAGTATTGGCTTACTATTCTAATACTTGTCCTGTCTGGAATCACCATCGCCTGCATGAACATTTATTTCAAGAAAGGTATGTTATTAGCAAAGCGAAAATAAAAACAATTTTTAGTTTTCCATATTTTTGTACGCTCGACAGCCGCCGCCGCCTAAGCTCTAGCAATCTAGTCTGAAATAAAAATAGCTACTCAGCGTATAATATTTCTTTGCATAGACATAAAACATTGCATTAATTTTAGGTCTGACCATCGTTAGCACCAGCGTCTGCGGAGGAGCTTTCATAACGGTATCCCTTGACTACCTCTTTCACAGCGCATCTACGGTGAAATGGGTTAGTGTTGTTTACTATTGTACTTTAACCTCATATATACAAATACCTAATTTACAGTATGTATCCTATTATAATTATTCCTAGTCATTTGTGTCCCACTGCTGGGCAAAAAACTTGGAGGGAAACTCTTTATATCTTTAATTTTTTATTTAAAAGAATCATTCCTTTATTCCTTTATCATTTTTTAAGTTACTTGATTTACCCGGGAATCGAAGCAGTTAAAAATAAATAAATAAGCGCCAGCTATTTTATTCTACTAGTCGAAAATTTATCTAAGAAACATCAGGTCTTACACACTCGCCTATCATCGGTGGTTTTCCTTTCATTTATATCAAGTTAGAGAGATTTCATCCTTATAATTGACCCTAACGATCGATGCAATAAATGTACAGGGTGTAATTCTTACAGGCGAATTTACGAGAATCTTTGAAGTATTTTTTTTATCTACAGTTAAGAGTACTTTCCCATTAGGTGGCATTACAAAATTCCACCCTGTATATAGGAAAATCCTATTAAACACGCGTGAGCTGTGTGAAAGTTTACAGATCTATGTTAGTTTCTGCGTTGAGTTCCAAGTAAGCATTTCATGCCCTTTGGTTGTCGACCTGAGGCCCAGACAGATCAATTCGACACAAAGTTCATTGCCTCAAAGAAATTTACTTGATGAATTAGAAACCTTTCATCTGTGAACCAATACGAATATTGGTCCAAATTAACGAGTGTATTATTCTTAATTCAACCCGTAAATTAACTATAGGTGTATGTACGTACACATAGTATATGAATTTCTTAAATGTTAATGAATATTTGTGAACTTAAAAGATATAAATTCAAGACAAAACAAGGACAGATACTAGAAATTGATATTATGATATTGATGAAATTTAATTAAAGAGCTTCTAATTAAATTTTCTTATTGCAGTTTTGTAGCCAAAACAGTGTGTCTGACACAGTCGGAACAAAGTACTTATTATAGCCGGGATAGGAGAATTACCTACATGCTTTCTGAATTTGCAATTTTTTCAAATGTCGTGTCGTGTATTTATTTTTGATGTGTATAGAGGAACTCTTTTGTCCGTTAGTTCATCGAGCGCATCAAACTAGAACCAGTAGTTGCTCCACCGTGCTCCATCTCATGGCTCCTCCTCGCTCTCTGGCCGATCTTTGCTATCCTTGGAATCATCATTCAATGGACTCTGACTGGAACAGGCATCCGCCATGAGGAAAGTAAGTGTCGCGACGGACTTGTATTATTTATTACAGATATTAATCGCTCCAAAAATATACAAAGAAAAACATCTCAATTTATAAAAGCCCAATTTTAAAGCAAAAGATAAAAAGCTCAATTGTAATTATTGAATAAAGATGGAGATGTGATGTCGCCACGTGGGATTTGGCAAAGCCGATTGCTAGTTCTTGTAAACATTCTTGTTGGACTATGGCTACTGCAAATTCTGAAATTTCAGAATTCCAAATCCCTGATATTGCAGCTGTCTGCAAGATAAGTATTTTAATTCGCGGCAAGGTGAGATCTACGTAAGATTTTTGATAGATTTTCTTGCGGTTGATGTCTAACTTTAAACTAAATATATGGCTGTTCTGAATGTTTAGTGGATTGTCGTATTATTTTAGTGTGTGTTAGCGAAGAGACATTGAAGCTCTTCTAAGTTTACACATACGCAGACAATTTATATTCACTTCATGAAATTGTAACAGTTTGTCAGCTTCAGCTGTTCGGCACCTCAAACTAAAATAAATTAGATTGTTGGCGCAAACTTTGTTTCAGCTTTTGTGAACTTGTTACTTTGTTTAATTTCTATTGGCCTGCGTGAATGGAATGGTCTTGATCTGTTTATGACGTGTTAATTATATGACTTGAAACTGACATTTCATTGTAGGTTACAGAGTTCTAGGTGTAATATATAAAAAATGCACCTATGTGTCGTAGATAAAATAGCATAGCATTGCACTGTTCGTTCATATTTGTGGATCCTTAACGACGTTACGTTACGATGCTGTATGGTAGTCCTGCCGCCCTAGAAGTAACTCTTATTTCTTGGCAATTTTGACAGCGCTTATCATGCTCTCTCGCTTGCACATTAGTGACTACTAGTTTGCAAGTGAGAGAGCATTATAAGTTGCGGCTTTCCTGTAATGAACTGGATTATTCGAAATCGACATTTAGTTCGAAAACTGCCTGGAAATGAGAGTTCATGTATACCCCTAGGCTATTTTTACACGATTTTTTCTATGTTGAATGGGTAGACTCTTAACCTCGAAACTTACATAGGCAAGAATGAGGTCTACGATCGAGCGCGCCTACCCAGAAGGCCTATTAACTCTCTTCTTAAAAACAATAGGATCGTAGCTCAGCGGAAATACAAACCGACTGTCAAACGACGGTTATGTGTTTGGCGCGTATCTTGTATGTATACATGTAATGCGTTAAATATCTTTATTCCCTCGTATCTTCTAAACGACTGGATGGATTTCGACATATTATAAGGTATCGTTAGATCCGTCCTAATAACCCAAGTGTCATAGGTTTTTTGAAAAAGAAATCAAAATGGCGGATCTTATACGCGAAATAGTAACACGTTAAGAAAAAAAAATTGCCGATCGTATCGAGTGGGGTATCAAAATCAAGGAATTAAAAGGATATTACAAAAATATAGATGTAGAAGTCATAATGTTTAAATTTAATTTTGAATAAAAAATTGGCAATGAATGCATGCAAATGGTTTTGTTCATTACTTTACGTGCCCTACGCATTAAAAAGTCTCTTTAGTTGACTTTCTTGCAGTTGGGTTTTTGATTTTAAATTGTAATACTTGTTTAGTCTGGAATATCATAGATAGATCCATAAATAAACAAGACTAATCTCAAAGATTTCTTTTTTCAGTGTTATAAATCCAATTAAATAAAAATGAAAACCTGCTGCTATTTTCCCCTGCTATTCATGTGTCTAATCTGTCACAATTTAAGCTAATAAGAAAAAGCGAAAATGCCTTTTTTTGAAAGCACAAAAAGTGCACCGAGTTTAACTACTCCGTGAATTGTAGTGCTCATGTGAATTGTTTGCAGGCCTCGCGGCTCAGAAGCGTCGCTCGAAAGCTGCCCCACTCCACCTTACACGCGAGCAACGTGCAGAAATGCGACAGAGGAAATACCGATATTTATATCAGGTCCGGACAGCTCACGGCGACGTGATATCACAGGTAGGTTTCTAGACAAAACCATTTCTACTAGAACCTAATGCTCAATTATCAAAGATGAAGATAGTTTATTTGCTTAAAATACATCAATAACACTTAGAATGGGATACGATTTTGTTGTTGAAACGTATTATTATTTCGTGTTCGGCAGTCGTACGTGCAGGCATTACAGCAGAAGAGTTCGAGTTCGGATCCGTGGAACGCTGGCGGAGAGTGCAGCACTCTTCAGAGTGACTCCACACATCTGACTGTCCTCGCTTCCGACGCGCCCCACCCTGACTCCGACGAAGACGCCAACCAGATCCGGCCTTGCCATTGAACGGTAGGTTACTTATTTATTTACTTCATTTAAAAACCACTTGAATCATATAATATTATATAATAATATTGTGCTCCCCATTGTCATCGGGGAGCACAGAAACATTCTAAAACACGTAGTGTTTACCGCATAATAATCCCACTCATATAATAAAGCCGAAAGTTTGTGAGTTTGTTTAGATGTTTGGATATTTGGATGTTTGTATGTTTGTGTATCAATCACGCCTATACCAGTGGATGAAACTTGGTATAGGCGTAGATAGTGTCCTGGAATAGCTTATAGGCTATTCAAAATGTTGGTACCACGCGGGCGAATCCGCGCGCAGAAGCTAGTTTTAACATGTTTCAGAAACACGTAGATTTTGTTTCTGAAACAGTGTTTATAAACAAATATTTCTCAGTAATACATGGCGATTTAGTATAATCCGCTTTTATCGACCATACAGTTGTCTTTATATGTATATGCGAGCAGATTTTCGTATGTGTAACTGTATCTCCGGCCAGGTGAAGTGACGATCTGCGAAAGGCTGCTGGCAGAAACTGGATGCGTCGAGCTGAGGACAGGGTGCAATGGCGCTCATTAGGGGACGCCTATATCCAGCAGTGGACTGCTATAGGCTGGTGATGATGATGATGTAACTGTATCTTAATTTTGTCTACTAAGTGCATGTATTACCAGCTCGGCCCTTAAAAATAATAATTATAAAATCGTTATTTAGTTGATTAATATTATTTTATCTTTCAGGTTCTGTGAATGGATCTATGGACTGACTCGAAATAGTTCTTGGTCAAAAAAGTGTTGTGGAATATTTGATAAATCTGACTCGATCAAGTTTACATTTAAGTACCATCTTCCTGGTTATTTCCTACATGTCGGTCGGCATATAATTATTCTTCATTCAATCACCTGCCATCTCAGGACAGGACTCACTGTATATTTTTCATGTAATTCTTTACAGAAACCATACTCGTATCAAGTTTACGCCAACATAATAAAATGTGTAGAGAATCCTAGAGGTCAATGCTATCATTTCACTGAGCTTCCCAAACACAGTAGCTCTTTGGACCATAGAGCTTATTTTATATGTAACATGGCAAATGTAGATTTGAAACCACTCCTCGATGGCAAACCCGTATACTCACTCAGTCCATTATAATCGTAGCTATTGATTTATATCAATAGCTACGATGTTTGTGTTGTTGTTTGGTGTAGGTAGAGTTTATACTCTACCTACACCAAACAATATCTCTACAAGACAAGGTATGTTCTCAAGTTGTTCTTGTTAGAAGAATTTCTAGGCCAGTAGTTTAAATCTCATCGATTTATGTATAACTTTAATATTTTAATAAAAAAAAAATTAAGGTAGTCAAAACCTTTTGTATCAGTTTCTGATAAGTGTTTTACGATACATTCCGCCATAAAACATGATTCGTAAGCAATAATTATTTTAAAATAACATTCCGGCCAAAATTAAAATAAAATTATCTATAATTTAAATGTTAGGTGAACGCTGTGTATTCCAAAATATAGAAGCATCCGTAAAGTAGGTAAGTAAATAAATAGTAGTCACAAAATAATATTGTAATTGTGTATGATGGTGAAGGCACATTTGTCAGCACTTTTGTGCTGACTTGCGGACATTCGAGCCTACGCAAATGTTTGGGCAGGCATGAGTCAGGCAAGAGGAAAAATAAGAGTAACATTATATGACTTTTTCAGCATGCGTTTTCTTCAATTATATTATACCTAAACCAACAAGATACGAACCATTCTACGTGCGTACTATGCTGACATGAGCCTTCACCTTTATTAGCGTATTATAAATCAGTTAATCATTTGTTAAATTGAAATAAAATTCGAATTGTGTTGTATGTTCTCTTGAAAAGAGTGTAAAAAATGTATAGAATGCATTTTACATTTTAAAATTCGGTGATCAATTGAATAAAAGATAGTGAGAATAAAAGCCGTGATTGAGTTACAAGGGATTTCAATCAATTGATCTTCGGATACTTGTGATAAATATGTAATACTTATATAATCTGTAACCAAAAAAAAACCAAACACTTTGTTTACATACCTAATAAGTAATTTTATTTATTTTGTATTATGTATACAGGGTGTAAAAAACCAACTACCGAAAACTGAGGGGTTGCAATCAGACCATGATTCTAAACATAGTTAGCGAAAAAAAAACCGTTATTTTCGGTTATTTACTACTATTACAACATAATAAGACCATACATACCGAATAAATCTATATATATAAAAGAAAGTCGTGTTAGTTACACCACTTATAACTCAAGAACCGCTGACCAGATTAAGCTGAAATTTGGCATGGATAAAGATTATACCCCAGGGACGGACATAGGCTACTTTTTTTTTGAAATAATCATAAGGGGGCTTGAAAATAAGGGTTGCAAGTTTGTATGGGAAAAAAAGTTAAGCAACCCTGGGCGCCGCCATAAAGATGATGGGTGACCGCCCGGGGCCACTTTTTGCACGCCAGATTTTTTTATTTTTTTTTTATTTTGCACGATAAATGATTTTAAAATTAATGATAAACATGTAACATGTACCATTCCCATTCATCAAAACATCCGAACTTTTTAAACTTTCGTGATTTGGAGATATAATTCTTATTTTAAACAGGGTAAGTATAAGTACCTATAAATCACGAAGGTACCTATTGTTATTCTTTCTTTTTTCCGACGTTTAGGACGCTGTAAAACGTCGGAAAAAAGGGTAGGATAAAGGTACGTGATAAATACCGGTTTAAAATAAGAATTAATACATGTATCCGAAGTTATGATTTTCCTTGACTTTGGTTAGAACGCCATCTATATCGCCGAGTTTTCGATTCTTTTTGTTGGTTTTCAAGTAATTACCTAATGTTATTTTATTTTGCTACCTTGCGCGGGTTTCAGGAACCAGCTAGAAACTAAAATATATTTTTTTTGGCGTTTATTTTACCTGGTAATTTAGAAGTTTCAGTTGTAACGCAAGTAGATGGCGCTGCTAATTTTGACCGATTTCTAGATCGCGCTATCGTTGCGTTTTTGCAAAGTTTACCTTAGCTCAAAATTTCTTAGCGCTTTTCGTTTGTATTATTATTTCAAAGTTCGCTTTTTCTTTTGGTTGGTTGGTGTTTGGATTTTTGGATATTATTTACGTTGATTGAAGTCTGTCTGTCTGTTGAACATTATAAAAGATACTAGCTGACCCGCGCAACTTCGTCTGCGCAATATTAGGAACAAAGTACAGGAGTTTTGAGTGAATCGAGAGTATAATCATATTTTTTTTATATTTATGTTTCTCTCAAAAATCCAATAATAGATAGAGGTAGGTAGGGAAAATCTTATTTAGATTTTAAGATAAGATTTTCCCTACCTCTATCTATTATGGGATTCTTGAGAGAAACATAAATATAAAAAAAATATTATTATCATAACAAGCGACGGAGTTTTATATTTTGTATATACCTACTCTCGATTCACTCAAAACTCCTCTACTTTGTTCCTAATAATGCGCAGACGAAGTTGCGCGGGTCAGCTAGTTCATTTATAAAAGAAAGAAACAGTTTAAACTCAAAATCCAGCCACCTACGTAAAACAACGCGCCCAGAACAAGCGCAAATAGTAATCTTTAAACGCTGTTTTCTCCGGATATAATGTTTTTTTTGAAAAATCCTTTTAGATTTGGCTTGATGTTGGGATGCTGTACCTACCCCTTTCGGCTTCGGTAGACGGCTTTTTACACCCTGTATAAAAAAAAATTAACTGCCAAATTGTTATTTTTTGGACTGTAATGGTTATGCTTACTTTAAGAAGTTAAAATACCATTGAAATATCTAGTTATAAATATCTGATACTATCGATGTTGTAAATAAGCTCAATTTCTAGTCTGTATAAAATATCTTTATTCTAGTTATTGTTTGCGCGGTTCATTTGTTTCGTAGACTCAAACAACTTGCATTTATAAATGTTTATATTTTTTTATTTTATTTAGCAAATTTAATTATTAATGATGAATAATTTTACGACTAATCTTGTGCATCTCCCAACTTTGTGTAATAAGGCTGTTCTGTAATAATTAAAATGTGTACTTTGCAACGTGAAGGTCAGTATTGTGCAGACAGTGCTGAACTAGGCCACTGTTAGTAGCGTCCTACTCGCAGAGACGACCTGACCGGATACGAATTTTTCGTATCATTTTTCAAGAAGGCCAATCTCGCATCAGTCAGGCTAAATTAGCTTTCACTGTGCAAGGTGCACACTTAAAAACAATCGTTGTACAATCTTGATAACGTTAGTTCATATTTTGACAAAATTTATTAACCTTTCAGCTTTAATAAATATTTAACTAAAAGCTTATTTTTTGTATATTAATTTAACATTATGAAGACTCAATCTATTTTAGATTAAGTATCTTTATATTAATTTATGATCATGTGATCCGTATATTTTGAGATTTTAACCTAATTGTAATCGCTTTTTCTAAAAATATTGTTTTATTGGGAAAGTATAGGGCCTAGTATGTAAGTTATACGTGTTTAGATATACTATTATATAAATATAAAAATAAACACTGCCTGTATACATAATACTAAAAGCACAATTAAATTTACCTTCATTTATTAAATTATAGGTGTACATTTAAGTATTATTTATATCTCTAGAGATTCACATTTTATTAGTACTGAATTTACATTATGTTGCATCTACATTTCGAAAAAAATAGTTAATTACTCTCGCACACTGCCGTGAATATTAGATGTCTCATCGTAGAAATTGAAATAGTAAATAAATAAATATACTTCCACCATCGTGATTGCTTGCCAGCAGGCCAACGAACATTTGGATTCCCCCACGAAAATGCGATTCCGTTCAATCAACCCTCCAATTTTTGCAGCCTTTTTAGCTTATGGCCTATCAATATCCTTCGTTTATAACTTTCTTGCAATTTTATCGCTTTCTGTTAATAACAGATAGCTGAGGCACAGATAAAATAATACACTAACGATGACAGTAAGAATACTTGACTTATCTGTAATATGCCTAGGAAAGAAAATAATACTGGTTATCTGATTATTTATTTACGCAATAAATACCATGTTGTATAAGTCATTCACTGTAAGAAAGTATGCAGATGCCTTTTGTGGCCTATTTTTAATGTAAAAATAATCACTTACCTACTAGAGGTGTGCGCCGATGCCTTCTTGACCGGCGGCGGACGCCGGCTTTAAATCAGTCGGCGGCGGCGGCGTAATCGGCGTAATCGGCGTGGACAGTATAATTAAGGGAGAACTCCAAAGGCGTGGAACGAGAGCTTGGTGGTTCTGTTTTTTAAGAAGGGAAATAAGCCTCTTCTTAAAAATTACAGGCCCATCTAGCTCCTGAGCCACGTTTATAAGCTGTTCTCTCGGGTTATTACGAATCGTCTCGCCAGAAGATGCGACGAGTTCCAGCCGCCGGAACAGAACGGGTTTCGCGGAGGATACGACACCATAGACCGCTTCACACAGTGATTCAGATTATACAGAAGTCCGAATAGTAGCCCCTGAATCAGGCTTTTGTGGACTATGAGAAAGCCTTTGACTCTGTCGCTCTCTGTCTGACCCCTGGGCTGTTTTCTTTCAAAACAGCCCTTGCAGCGATGCCAAATAGACTATAGTTATATCGAAGTTTTGAGATGTCACTTCATACAGAAGTCGCCACCATGAGTATCCGAGTACAAGACCAGCAGTATAAGCCCATACAACTGCGCAGAGGAGTGAGACAAGGAGATGTCATATCTCCGAAACTATTCACAAATATATTTTTAAGACACTGGACTGGAAACGTGTGGGCATAATCATAAACGGCGAGCACATTTCACACTTACGATTCACAGATGACATATTTTTACTGGCGAAGTCGCTGGAGGTGCTACAAGAATGCTGGACGGCCTAGTATCAGCCTCGTGAGCGATGAGTTTCGGCATGAATTTGGATAAGACCAAAGTCATGGTCAATGACCGAATCGATCCGAGACCAGTCACTGTAAATGGTCACCTTATTGAAGTTTTTTCGCAGTACACCACATACCTCAGGCAGATTTTGCAGTTAGGTAGAGACAACTTTCCTACGGAATTTGTACGATGCGACATCGATGAAAGTTCGCTTGCACGCACTCACTAAAATTCCTCTGAAAAGGGGAGCGCGAAAGGCTTAAGACAAGGCGCTCTTCACTGCAGTTTTGGAGGACATTTTAAAATTGATGCAATGGGAACTTGTCGCACCTCCGTTTTGCAGATAATCTCATTCCGTTTAGCGACCACCTGCAAGATCTCTGATTAAAGACCTTTACGATGCTTCTTTGAAGGTAGGCTTAAGGATGAACATGTCTAAGACGCAGATCATGTCTAACATCTCCGGCAATCAGACAAGCATTGCCATTGGCGGTGTGACCCTGGAGATGGTAGACCTCTACATCTATCTTGGACACTGTTGTTTATCTTTCAGCGGAGAGCATAGAACCAAGGAGATCATGAGTCACAAACAGCTAGGATGGGTAGCGTTTGGTAAGCTGGAAGAGATTTTCAGGGACCGCAAAATGCCACAATGCCTGAAAACCAAGCTTTTTAACCAATGTGTCTTGCTTGCCCACAATGACATACGGCACCGAAGTATAGACGTAAACTGTGCACAAAATGAGGGTCGCACAACGGGCCATGAAGAATGCCATGCTCGGCATATCATTGCTAGACAGAGTCCGCAATATGGATATTCGTATGAGGACAAAAGTAGCAGATATCGGAGACCGTATTGCAGACCGTGTTGCACTTGGCCAGATTTGGTGATGGCAGGTGGTGTAAGGCTCTGGCCGAATGGTTCCCAAGGAGAAGTGCTAGAAGCTGAGGCAGACCAGCAGACAGGTGGGTGGATGATATTGAGGCCATTGTGGGAAAGACATGGATGAGATCAGCACAGGGCCGATTAGAGTGGCGTTTGAGGGAGGCTTATGTCCAGCAGTGGGCTATTATTTGAGCTGCCAATTGATGATAAGAGACAACTTTGAGAGAGGAGAAGAGGAGGCCAAGAGGAGGATTCAGCTGGGTTGGGCAGCATTTGGTAAACTTCGTCCAGTTTTCTAGTCACCCATACATACCGTATGTCTTAAAACGAAAGTTTTCAATCAGTGCGTCCTACCTGTCATGACATACGGAGCCGAAACGTGGACACTCACAGTACGACTAGACCATTTAAAATCGCTCAGCGAGATATGGAACGAACGAGCTATGCTTGGAGGTTCTCTGAGTGATAGAATCCGCCAAGAGACTATCTGACATAGAACTAAAATGGTCGACATAACTCAGAGAATTAGCAAGCTGAAGTGGCAGTGGGCTGGCCATATCTGCCGAAGAACCGATAACCGTTGGGGTAAACGAGTTCTTGAGTGGAGACCGTGACTCGGCAAACGGTAGTGTAGGACGCCCTCCGGCCAGGCGGTGGCGATCTGCGAAAGGCTGCTGGTAGAAGCTGGATGCGTTGAGCTAAGGACAGGGTGCAATGGCACTCATTAGGGGAGGCCTGTATCCAGAAGTGGACTGCTATAGGCTGATGATGATGAGCGGCTGACTGTTCGCTCGTACTGACTGAACGCGTAACGCCGCGCGGCGCGGGCGTAGTGAGTGAACTGAGCCACCGACCGCTAGACTCGTTCGCTACGACTCAGCAGCTGACTGAGTTGGCAAGCAAAACGTCGCAAACTGGATGGACACTTCATATCCGTACAGTACGCGCGGTATGGATATTGGATATGAAGTGTATAATACAGCACAGAAATGTAGAAGGAGGCGAACTAGAGGCAAACAGTTATCCGCTTACAGTTCGCCTGATGCGTCCACGGAGAAAATCGGTTATTTTACAAGTAAAACTTAGTTTGATAGGTATTAAATTGTGATCGATTTATTATCAAAAGATTTTTGCCCTATAATCTAAAAAAAAACAACAAATGGCAAATATGTCAGCACCCATGCTTTGTGGAATAGACTTTAGGGATTTTGTACATACACAATGTTCGCGCCGATTTTACGCCGATACAATCGTCGGCGGCGGCGGCGTGGACAAAATCGTCGGCGGCGTGCGCCGCGCCGATCGGCGCACACCTCTATTACCTACTCCCTGTATAATACGAGTATTTATTATTTATCCAAATAAATAAATGTAATTATTAAATATATGGTATTGCTGCAACGGAAAATTATAATTTTATCTAAGTATTTTCAAGGCTGTTCAGCTTTGTAGAAAATGAAGCAACAATGTTATTTGAGCAGTATGGATGTACTTGAGCCTAAACAAAACGACGGGACACAGGTCGTAACTTATGCAAGGCTGGCCAGTTGGCTACTATTTCGTGAATAATGTATGTATTTCTTTTTGTATTGGTCCCTCTAACGGTCGCGTCTAAAAGACATCACGGATTTATGTAATTCGATTTTCAAAGTACTAAGTACGGAGTTGACTATGAACTTTTCTAATCCAAGGTTCATTATCTAGGTACTTTACTAATGTCGCATACGAGATCAGGAATCACCGACAAAAGGAGCATTTCCATTGTGCAAGTACTTGCATGTGGCGTATACCATGCTAATATTTGAATTGGAATCATTTATTGATACTGTGTCAGTTTCACTAGTTTAATAATAGCTGCATGCAAGTTAAGGTTTCTTCTAGTCAGCATATTTATTACTTGCACCTTGCATGCAGGCTACTGGTAAAATGAAAATGCGCTTTACAAGAGTCGGCTGTGCAACAATGTATGTGTTTCGAGAAAGTTATAACCTTCCGATGAGGGTTGATTTCTCGCTCCTAACTAGTAGGTGGTGTGTGGTCTGTCTTCTGAATACTATCCGCATATAATAAATATTTGTTCTCATGATATTTGTTTGTTTTATTCTGTAATTTTGATGAGGTCTTTAAATAAATAATGCTGGACATTTCACACAGCATTATCTCGCCCCAAACTAAGCAAAAAAAAAAGTTTAAGTGTACAACACTTATTTTTAGGACCCACCCACCACAGCGCCGTGTTTTAGTGTTTTCTAACATGTTAGCATTTTTTCCACCAATGGCACGCGCCTATTCGCTTAATAGCATGTTAAAAACACGAAAACGGCTCTGTGGACCCGGCTTAAGAGAAACACAAAATTTCGTAATAGTAGGTATATTTTTTATTCCACATAAAATAAACAACACTTTGGTTCAATTTAAGACACAACTAACTAATAGGTAATTTACATCTTTAGTGTTACTAGACCTTAATTATTCGATTTAATTACATACAATGCCTAAGTAAGTTTATTCACATTCGAACTTTAATTTGATACAGTCTAAAAATGTTGTATCTAAATTACAAAGATTCTTAATATACTTCGTTATTTCAGCCATTCTATCGCCCGAATCAGTACACAATGTATACCAGGAATCACTTTCCCCTAATCATTAAATACCTTACGGTATCAATTTGTTAAGGGATTGTTTAACACAACAAAAACATTACACGAAGATGACAAATAAATACTTACTTAAAAAGAAACAATGGCTTCGTTGGTTGTTCACTGACTAAACTTAATTAAACTAAAACTTGCACGTTCTTATTTTGTTCTTACTAAAGACGAAAACGGCATGTCCCTGAAAGTGAGATAACTAAAAGTATAATCAAAATGGCGCCTCTGAGCTTCTTTAGCAGCTGTTTAACACGGCAAACAAAATGGTCTTGACTTTTACCTACAAATACTTCATTTTTACTAAAATTAAGAAATTGTAAGAATGCCACTGTAATAGTCATTCCATTTTTGACTTTATCGTTAACGAAATAAGAAGGAAGCATTTTAGTTCAGTTCAATTCAGTGAGTGAACAACAGAATCGACGCCAATGTCCCTTTAAAATGTTGTTCAATGTTTTATTCTTATTTTTTTCTATGAAAAAGATAATCTTTTAGATTTCCTGTTATTTACAGAAGGTAAAGTATTCACATAAAAATGTTGTAAGAACCCACTTGTAAATGAATA
This sequence comes from Epirrhoe alternata, assembly GCA_963565295.1. Classification (NCBI taxonomy): domain Eukaryota; kingdom Metazoa; phylum Arthropoda; class Insecta; order Lepidoptera; family Geometridae; genus Epirrhoe; species Epirrhoe alternata. The sequence continues at coordinate 11,519,236 of OY751375.1, forward strand.
CCTCGTAGTAGGTATTTATATAAATATAAATGTTAGTAAGTATAACTATGGTGCTATTAAATAAGAACAAACTTAAACCATTTACATCTGTAAGTACTTGCAAATAGGTACTATTTGTATAAGTACTTAGTTTATTGTAGCATTCATTATTATTACAAAGAAAATTTTGTATTCTCTTTGTATAAAAATTAGAGGTTTATTTAATGGCCCTCAGATATTAATCTATGTAAATACTTTTATTTTTCACTACACCGTACATTATTATTTACATCCTTAAAGCTGTTGTACAAAAATATATTTGTATTTAATAAACAAGGTAAAAGGCACTTATTATAGAAATACCTGCGGTACTTCCGATTTGTAATTAACTTATAAAAGTTCAAACCTACGAACATTTCGGTATTTTACCTTATATCAATTATTTGAGAAAACTTATTAATAAACAAATTATTTGAAAACGAGGACCCTGACTCGCTAAGGTGAGACATTTAACTCAGCTTTGCTGAACTTATGTTTTTTTGTGCATCAATTTGGTGCCAAATTATTATTACGGTTTAGATAGTTTACATTTTTGTTATGAACACTTGACATTCAATTAAAAACCTTCCCACTTTTCAAGTTATTAAAACATCTTTGACTACATAGGAAGTTAATGCGCGTCGTGCACCCAGTACAGCGCTTTAGCAAACTTTATAAAATTTATAAATAAATACTTATTTCTTAAATAAGTAGGTACTATAAAAAAACTAAAAAAATCTTTTGATCAAATGCATGTAGTGATCTCCTCGACGTATGAGGAGGGGAATATCCCGTAGCACCCGTTGATGTCTCCCGACCACCAGCCATCGTCTTGCTTCTCATGAATGTTGATTATGTCACCTAAAAGCGTGATACAATCATTTATATTACCAGTCTCAACTTGCCACAAACTCTTAGCATTTTAACGGTAAAATGACACATAGGTTCCTAAACATGTAAGATGGTTGTGAGATAATGAAGGGACGATAAGATTGCTAGTGAAGAGTCGACGAGTATGCTGGAAGGGTTGAAAGAAAATGGTCCAACTTTCTTACCTGGCGAAAGGGTTAATTCATCGTTGAGCCTCGCCTCATAGGTGTACAGTGCACGGCACTTGCCTATAGACTGCACCGGCACAGTTCCGTTGCTGCTCTCATGCTTTATCATATCTGTGAGATCACCGGAACTACCGCTTTGCGAAGAGAATTCATCTGTAAATAAAACATTGGTTGGAGTTTTTATAATGTGGTTGTGAGAACGGATAGGATCAGTTTCCCGGGTTAGCACATTCGTAAAGGGCGTTTAAATTAAACAATAGTGTAACGCGCAGTAACGGACCTTATGGTTTAAATTTATATGATGGACCACGTCGCGCCAAAACTTTAGTGACCGCAACCGCGATGCGTTCATTTCCCGTAACGCCTAGCGCTACCTCGCGCCGAATGCGCGAGGTTCGTCTCCCGGCGCGTTTTCGCGACGAATAGAGAGTGATCGAGCGGCGTGCGTTTTACCGGACAGAGACTCTTGTGATTTTACTAGTTTTCTAACATTTTATTTCTTTTATATTGTTCCCGTGCCTCCTTTTTATTATTATACGTGTTTACACAAAATGTGCGTCGAATTAATTACAAAGGAACCCCTGTAGGAGCTATAAGCCCCTGTAGGGCTGGCGCTAAAATAGCAATAATTGACGTTGTAAGTTTCGACCCACAGAAATTTTCGACCGAAATAAATGTAAGTACGTGTAATGATTTTCATTTATTCCAGTCCTTTAAGCCATGAATGACCCTGTAGAGCTAGTTGTATTCAGTCAATGGAGTTTGTCTTGAATAATGATGAACCCAGTATGTGAACATCCAGAGCCACATTCTGGCAGCTGAGCTAAGTCACAGTCTCCTGGCATCTTTACGTGCGTTTTATCGCCAACGGTATTTCCGGACCGGACCTTCAAGATAACACCTGCCAGAGGTTGGCAACGCTCTGCTCAGATGCTGCAGATGTCCGTGAGCTGTGGTTATCCCCTACAATTATGAGCGTAAAGACATTTTTGACTCTAAGGTGTGAGCCACATGAGAATTTGTTCTCTCTTCTAGAAAAAACACATACCGCTATCGCTGTCATGCTGCGTGGACAGTCCATCTCCCGCGCCCCGCTCGCCCCAGTCGAGGGGGCTCTCCGCAGGCTCCGTGTCCAGGCTCTGCGCCTTCACCAGCGGCGGCGTTACGTCCATACTAATAGGCGTCACTGTGAGAACAATTTTTATTAAGTTTGTACTATTTATTATGTCCAACTTGCCTCATCTCTATGAAGAGTATAATTACGTTTAAAGCTGTTGTAGAAAAAACTCTTTCATACTTAAACTCAATTCTTTCTACCGTAGAGATAGAGTGGTGGGATATTGTGATCAGCCTGTTAATCATGACACAATATCCCAGTCCAGCGATCGAAACCGGGTTTTAGGTGCACTACTTATCAACTAACTCTCAGGATCTAGAAGGTACAGCACGAGATGTCTAATAAATTATGATTTTTCGATGAAAGTTTTGTAGGTAAAATTCTATAGTAGTACCTGGCGCGCTCTTGTTCTCATTTCTCCTGAAAGACAGATGTTCTATCCTCAGTTTGCTGGAGGCGCGACTCATGATGGAGTCTCTCCGCTCCTTCTCTTCGCCACCGTTCACGCTCTTAGTTAGCGCTGAGTAATTCGGCTGCAGATTCTTGTTCACTTCCGTCTGGTAGTCTGATTGCAGAAATGGTGGTACCTGAAGATAATTGGAGGATGATCGTGATCGCGTGTTACAAGTCTGTTATGATAAGATATCGGCAGGTAAAACTGTTAATTATTGCGAGGTTAGTTGTTTTAACCACCTCACTTCAGCTACTTTATTAAGCGCCTTGACTAAGTACAGAACAATTATCTAAACCTCGAATAGCAAGCTATTGGTAACCCCCTTATTAAGGCGATTTGTACAGGCGGGTTAGTGACGCTGACCGTAAAAATGTCCTCTTTACGACGCTAGACTAGTCCTAAGGTACCTATAATAGTTGAGCAATATTTTCTTATCATTTCAATAGTTCTTTCGTTTCGTTCATTCCTTTACCTCAAAAGGGCTTCCTAATTAATTGCATTAGAATAGGTGAATTCCAAACACTAGAGTTATCTCACCTTGAGTATGCTTTGTTGCAGCCCCTGTTTGTCGCGCGCTATCTGTATGTGCGTGGAGAAGGGGTGCGGTGCGGGCGGCTGGTTGTCCAGCTCGCTGAGCGTCGCGCTGATCTTGCAGCGCAGCGCTTCCAGATATGTTAGCATGCTTCTCATCTACAAAAAAAATAACTGATTAGACAACTCGTACAGTCAACGACAGAAGTTCATGAACTTATTCAAGATCTCGCATGACGATTTTTCATTATTTCAAAAACCTATGTTAACCAAATCGGATGGAAGGTGGCTTGACTTTCAAACTGAAGGCAGTGATTCAAGAAACGGTGCAGGAAAGCATCGACAGGAAACCAATAGACCTGTTACGTATGGAATGTAACTTTGGCGATGCATCAAATATTCTTAGGTTATGTACCTATCAGGACGTGCTCTGTCTATCCTTTTAGACATTTTCAAAGGACCTTGAGCGACTTGTTCTGAGAGATAGTTCTAGTGCTTTAGGGATAGGACTATGTACCACTAGTGATCTGGTTTTGTTTCGTCTGTATTTGCTGAAACGTTTAAAAACATGGTAATAAAACTCATGCTTACATGGTATAGTTTGTCTGCGACGTTCTGTTGCGAGTCGTCGTTTCCAAAGGTGGGGGTCTGCTTGATCGCCATCGATAGCTTCGTAAGGCCCTGCATCGACTTTCGCTCTCTATCCGTGTCCTGTTTCACTAGTTGTAGAATCTTCAATAACGCCTGCAAAATATTTTGACAGTTGATGAGCTAAGAGAACTTTAAACTGAGGCACCTTAAACATCTACCTTTCGGTTCCTATCTGCTTAACAGGTCGTCTTCATGACTATTTAGTTTTAATATGAATCACCTAAAAGAATTCAAATTCAAAGTGTTTATTTGCATTCATGTTGTGTTTGTACATAATTGTAGGTCTTATAATTTATTGTACATGTGGTTATAACATGAGTCCTGGAAGGACATCGCAAAAAATAAAATAAAAATACTGGGTTGTTATTGTTATGCCCAGTATTTTGTTATAAATTTTAAAGAAAAAAGTCTTAAAACTATGAGATCTTCAAAGGTAGGTAAAATCTTAAAATAAAAACAATCATAAAATTCGAAACGATAAAATTAAAAATCGGGTTGGGTACCTACTAAATAATAATATTGGTAAATATTAATAAGTACCTAATTATACACTAATAAATTATTATACTTTTTTTACCTACTTATCTAAGTACTCAAGAAAGCTAGGACCCAAACCGTGTTTGTTGCCCTGGTAATGGACATGAACCACCTAGTTTTAAGACTATTCTAAGTGATCCTACTGGCTTTTTCAGCAGTTCAATAAAGGTTTATTATGTGCGGACCTGTTTGCGCCGCTCTCGGTTCATGGCGAGCGTGGTGTGCTCGCAGTAGAAATCTGGCAGCAGTTGCTCGCTGGCGCCGGCGGGGGCCGCGCGTACTCCGCGTACCACGCGCATATCCAAGTTCGCACTCGCGGTCTGGATCGGAGTCACTAGCTGGTTTGTCGCCTGCAACAATTATATTGGTTGATAAGCAACACCAAGGTCAAATACGGTCGCAATTATTCGCTGATAGTTCTAGTGGATCATCATGGTGTAACTGGTAACTTGTTTTCGTACTAACGTTTCTGTATTATTGTGGGTGTGTGTGTTTCTGTATTACCTAATATGATCGAAGGTATTATCTCTATGTTATGAGCTGGATTCGACCGTGATCTGTTTAAGTCTTCATTTTGCAAAGAAGCCGTTCATGTTCAGAAATGTAAAGCAAGTTGAGCAAGTGGAATCAGGCATCACCTCGGCGAGCTGCGGTGGCACAGCGGCCGTGAGCCGCAGGTAGCAGTCGGCGGAACTCTTCAGCTGAGCTAACCGCTCCTCCTCGATCGTCTCCAGCATGCCAGCGCCTTTCACTACACACGTCTCCCATTCCAACCTGGACAATATATATACATATCACTTTTGCGCGACTAGGAAAGACGCAGAGCAAACACAACACACATTATTTTTCAAAAGACAAATAGGTGTTTACAAAATGCAGAAACTTAAAAAGTTGAGTACTTAGTAGAAGAATTGACTTTTGGATAACTAGAGCACACAGCCACGTTTCCAAAAGAGAAGTAGTGAATCTTCGTAGTGAAAGATAGGAGCCTAACTTTTTACTTCTTTGCAAGATTCTAAGGTAGGAAGATTGTAGTTCTCACATTATCATTTCATAGGTAGGTAGGTAAATAGAATTCGCAAAAGCAGTAAATGAGATAATTTAACAGCACCCACTACTCTAAAGCAATACCTACTTTACAACGTTTTTTTTTACCTCGCTCTCTCAGCCTGCACGCACACATTGTAATATTCGACTTCCGTTTTTTTCACAGCATCTTCTGTCTTTCTCTTCTTGACCTGCAACTTCGCTGCATCTCTTTCACTCGTGGGCATGAGGCGCTCCGCGCGGGCCGCGCTGAGGATGGAGTGAGAGTGTGGAATGTGGCCCATGCTTGAACTACGGGACATTCGACTGTGGAATACAAATTATGATACAGGCTATTCAACAAATTCGCAGTAAATTCATTTTTTACAACAAAAACTAAAACGTTTCTGTTATAAATACTTATCTGTAAAAATAAAATTCGCAACACACAAAATCGCTTTGCTTAAAATCGCACAGCTACAATAATTCTACGAAGGATCCTTCTGCCTTGACGAGCCAACGACGTTTTCAGTTAATTGCACAAAAATGGTACAGGGCCATTGGTGTCGTCAAAGTCTACAATCTTTAAATGAGTCTTTTTACATTGTATATTTTCCGTAAAGCTGCGTACTAACTACGCGTTCCAGGCTACGCGTTCATGCGTTCCCATTAACGCGTAGTCCGCACAAGGCAAGAACTATAGGGTGATAGAACTAGAAAACAAGCAACCACGATAACTTAGATTGTTAGCTTGGTTACCTTATTTACGTTTTTGTTTGCAAACTTGTTTAACAATAAGACAAGGGTTCACGGAGCAGATTACATACGGTGGACAAGCAGACCTAATGTCCAGAGAAGCGTCCTGTAACTTCTCGTTCTCTCTGGCGGCCGCGTGAGAATGCTTTTTATGCTTCGCTTCTGACGTCCTCCAATCCATCAGGGTTTTGCTAGCTTTGTCTACGTTCCCTTCGATCTGTAAGTTACAATAAAGAAATATTTGACCACATGTGTTACTTAGGTGCTCTATTAATGCTGGTTTTCATTTCGGTTCAGGAGGTTTTGGAGGCAAAATTGGTAGGTATTCATTGCATAATTTCGATATGTTGTGCACGTACCTTTTTCCTAAACTTTAACTGGTTATCGATCACAGTCTTCATTGGTTTTACCAGCTCATCTGCTAGGGAACTTGAGTAGTTTCTGAAAATAAATTAACATTAGGAACAGCAGTCTATATCTTGGTCTACTCTACATGCACCACCAGAATGTTAATTTATTTTATTTATAAATAAATTGCACAATTGGCGAGCATAATGCCGAAGGCATATTCTACCTGCTGACCAACGTGTTGTTGGAAAGGTATCAATGGCGTTAATATCAGAGGAATCCAGACAATTTAAGTATTTACTACCTGAGCCTGGTGGACATGTCAAAAGAAGATCACCCGATTAAGAAAGAAAGAAAGAAAGAAACTTTTATTTTGTGCCACAGACAGAAGAATATATTACGTTGGCAACCAGGCACTAGGACTGTCCATCTCCGGTAAATGAACTAGGGAGACCAAAAACTACATGAACAGCTGTGTTGGAACGAGACATGAAGGCATGCAACGTTTCCCATGATGACGTCATGGATAGGGCGAAGTGGAGGAAGAGTGTTAGGAAGGCTGACCCCACCACCACGTGGGATGAATAGTCAGGAAGAGAGAGACTACCTGAGCCTGGTTATGATAGTGATCATAATAGTTCATCAGCTAGTTTGACATAAGTGACATAATGTTACCTGTGTATTTCGGCACGTTTCTCCATTTCGAGCGCAACGTGTTTCCATGCGTCTGCGCAGGAGCCCACGCTCTCCTTGCATGCCTTGCCCAGCTTCGTGCCCAGTTTGGCCAGACATTTCGAATAGTACACCTCCGCTTCTACCCTGTAACGAGAAAAGATCATCAAGTCAAACAGTCTTTCGGCATTACCTCTATAACGGCCACTCTACACATCCGCCGAACTATTATTTGGATAGACGATGACAGACGAATACAGGCTATGGGGCCCTCTACACGTTCGTGATCGTCGGCATTCGTCAATCATCGGCGAATATGTAGCGGGCAGAGGGCCCATTAAATTCAAATAGGTACACCATGAATATAAAATAGGTTAATTAAGTACCTATACCTACATTTAAAAAACGGTTCAATAATAATAAAATGATAATGCAATCATTTGTAAAACTTCCTTCGTCTCCTTCCAGTCCTATGGTTGGTTAATATAGCCCGTGCGATCATGCAATTTATATAAGCTGTAGGCAGGTATATGTACCTAAGTACCGGAGTAGATAAGTAAAACTTACAAGAAAGCGAACACTCATAGGAAATACTTATTGTGTCGATTTCGTAATGGTGTCTGCCCATTTGTCGGTATCTAAGCGATTGTAAATAATGTCTTGTAAGCCAATCGGAGGTATTCGTTTTTAGAGCGCATTAATGCTTTATCGTCACGCTGTAATAAATTTGGTGGAAATTCTGCCGAAGATAAAAATAAATGGGACGGCAAAACTTATATTAAACTATGCGATGCATGATTTATAGTGATTGCTGTGCAAAACTGGTATTCTGCAGCTGTCTACAGCTAGTACTGTACAACTACATTTAGGTATAAAAGGCATCGTTAAAACATCGGAAATAATCGTATTTTAATAATGATTTTAACACAAAACCGATTGCTAGAAATGTAGCTGACCTAATTAATTACACCTGTAATTTCCGACCTACGTAATCACAAACAAATACCTACCTAAATGTCAGTGTGATTATAAGAAACGGAATTAGTTACAATATGTGCGAGTGACACGAAACTTCAGTTACTACTAGTATACCAAATCACTGGTGTAACCTTCAGCATCATCTTTAAAAACCAATCGGTTGCACAAGTAACTTTAAAAAACAAATCTGGCCAGAGGAAATAATAAGGTCCAAATACGTCAATTACACAATACATTCAATATTTTAACTAGCATATTATTCCTAGTTTGCTTGCGAGGCGTAGGATGCAACTACTTGTTTTGGTTATTTGTGTCTGTCGTTGGCCCACTTGGCGGAACCCGCGACGCGCTATTTTTATTCGGGCCATTGCCGCGCCCTCCGTGACGTACTATTCGATCTCGGCGAAAGTGAGATGTAGTAGGTATGCATGCGTGCGAACAATGCGGTAATCAATTATGCTGCGTGACGAGAGCTTTCAGATCCCTATAGACTGATAGTTGGTTTTTCGAACCTTCCAATTCTAGTTATGTTTTTTTTTAAACTTATATAGAGATGTAAGACTTTTACTTATCTTGAAAAATCCTTGATTCCAACCAACGCTTGAACATTACAGGAGTAGGAGCATCATGGTAGTCATACCTACACTTAGAAAATCCTACTAGAATTGATATTGTATTAGTTAATTTCTTTATCTATCTCATCGGATTCGCGGAATGTATGATGACGATTATGGCGAGCAAACAATAGGGTTGCCTGTATTGTTTCATCGACTAGAAAGTAAAGAGAAGTGCCGATAAGATCGCGTATTTATCGCGAGCACGACAGGAAGCATTTGCATGGAAAGCAGAAGCTATTTTTATTACGTTCGGAATATAAATTATTTTTATATGAGTGTAGTTGTTCCAGAGACTTCATTTCGTATATAAACAAACTTATGTAGTATACCTAACTACTGAATTCGCACGCCTCCTGTTTATATTTAGTATAGAAGTAGGTACCTAATAATATATTCATATTTACAATCTCGATGCAAATCGCAATCCATCTCGGTCCCCAAAGTGAGTGATAAGTTAAACAAATGCAACGAAGATACTTTTATTCTTTAAGAAGTACCTAAACGTTAATACGTAAAGTACGTTTAACGTGTGACCTAAATATTTGATCAGTCTACGGCAAGATTGTTATTTTGATTGTTACTCTACTGTCCAGAAGCTGGGCTGCTGGGCCAGTGGACTGTGGAGCGCGTGCGGCCATGCGGAACGTTCTGCCGCCTGAGGCGATACCGAAGGACCATACAATGCACGACACTGCATGTGCACATTATTGTATGAAGGTCGAAAAACATTAACACAGTTATGCTGGGTATGAGAATAATGCCTTAATGCCTCCGAGAATAACATATACTTTTACACACATTCCTACTGGCACAGATCTACATAAAATACAGTTGAAACGCGTGACTTGGTATGAAGTTACTTCTTAAGTATAATTTATTTTTCCAATTCTAGTTTTTCCTTCAGCCAGCTAAAAGATATACTCTTTGTAATCTATGGCATAGTCAAGTGCAAAATCGCCAAATCAGCAATTGAATAAGTAAAGTAAGCAATTGAATGGAAACGAATCTATGTCATCTTGGCTAGCACCCCAGGGATACCGTTTTTTAATAGCCCTCACCAGTAGAATCATACGTATGTGTAAACCAATAAAATAATGCAATATACCTTTCTTGCAGTATGGCTGCCAATTCCTTGCTGAAGTCACTACCTTGCTTCACGTAGCGGCGGAGCTCTTCGTAGCCATTTTGTGCCTATAAAAATAATTGTTTATTTAGACTACGTAACTGAAAAACTATAAATTTCTACCCAAGGCTCATAGATCTAGGAAAAAAATATACGTTTTTCGCTCTGCGGCGTACAGCTTACAAGCAGTTAACGTTTTTATGGTTATTAAATGTATGACTTATATGTAACTATAAGTTATTAGATACCTAGGTACTTATTTTCTTCATGAATATGATTATATTAGGATTGAATTACCAACAATATTTTTTTTATTTTAGTAGGTGCATAGGTGGGCTGTGGTTAAAAACTTCTGCGGTTACAAGCTCGTCTCAGCCATGTTTATTGAACACATGTTTCATTACAGAACTATAATTGGGTCACTATTAAATCCACTGCATGCAAGTACCTAACACGGAAGATATTAACATTACTACAATCGGTATCTAACTATGTGTAGGTAGTTCCTTCTAATTTGTTGATTGTAGGTACGATATAATGAACGCTAGTTGATTTGAACTTGAATTTGGTCTAGGTTACTTACCTATCTTTGGGCGTTGTGATTTATGGTTGCTCTCTCGGGTTTAGTTCCTTAAATAGTTAGTAGAACAGAAGTAAAATCAACTAGATTAAAGACGTTTCAAAGTGATCCCAGCGGTCCTACTGAATAATGACTTGCTTTTTGATTTAAGAACTAACAAATGTAGATAAAGTTTTTATGTTTTTACTTTATCGACACGAAACGAAAACAAAATAAGTAATTGCTTGAAAATAGTTTATACGTCCTTAGGTATCCCATAGGTCCCTTAGTACCTTTTAATTAGATACTCGTTTTTTTTAACTAAATTGCGTATTCAATCTTACAAAAAATATTTTTTTTTGAGTTTTTACGACAGAATTCGATTTTGTACCGATGTTATACAAAACTATATATACGTGAGCGAGTCATACTCGAACTTGACCTACCTAATCAGGGATTCACTGAATAGTGTTAATGTGAAAGTACCACAAGAAATGATGGGGTTTGTGAACTGCGTCTTGTCATTATCACCGTTTGGGCGGTCAGTCCGAATTGTAAAGACTGTGGATGTAATCAATAAGGATATTTATTTATTTATTTATTTATTTAGGGCATCCAACAAAGAAATCACATAGAATGCTTATAACTAAAGTAATATTATCTTAGAACAATGTGTTTCTTTAATTAAAGGACACCACAGCATGCAAAAACTTCTCAACAGACTTAAAGCTAAAATAAAATGTGAAAGAATAGTAAAATAATATTAACATTAATTAAAAAAAAAAGAGATCAAATTCTAAAAATGAAGTGACAAAATATTCATTTATAAAAGAATAACAAAACACATATTCAATAATAACTAATGAGATCAAAATTAAAATTAAAAACGTCGTGTTAAGTGGCTCAAGTGTTACATTAAAATTGGATACGCGATGCATACTGATTATTCAGGCGAGTGCCCAGCAGAGATGGAAAAGGTGCAAAGAAAAACCACTCACATTGAGCGTATGTGTGGACTGTGGGTGTTGTGGTGGCTGGCATGCAACCGTAAATTGATTGCGCATGTGAAATGCAAGTGCGGAACTTTAGAAATATAAGTTATTAAATATTTTATACTTATCTGCTTTAATCTCCGCATAATATAAAAACTGCCAATAAAATAGACCGTTCATTAATTAAAAAGCGGGAGTTAACTACCATAAAAGCAGTTAAAAAGTTGTCGCACTAAGCGTAATGGCGATCTCGAGATAAACCTAATAGAAAGTTACAGTGGTTCCTCGACCAGACATGGCATTAGCGGTGTCTGGGAAATAGCATGGAGAACATAATATCCGTATGCGGGCTCTGAGATCGCGGTGACATCACATGACGACAGTCCAATGATGTACTTACCGAGCTAAGGATACAAGATTCTAATCTAGGTTTTAAACAGCAAAGTAATCATCATGAAAAGCCTATTCAAGGTTTTTTACAGCTCCAGAAGGTTCTCTCTTTTGTTTGTTTTATTGACATTTGATGCCTGAGGGATAAAGGCTCGATAAACCTCACATTGCTTTGAATTTTCGACTTGAGACCAAAAGTCAGTTTTTTTAAGTTTTAAAAGCTGATAATTAGGTAGTAGAGGTAAATGTTGTGTAAGAAACTCTTTAGAATTAAATTATATCATATGAGATTCGAACTATGGATCGAATCGATAGTGATCTTATTACTATACTATGGAAGACCGGAATGCATCCTGTGATGACTGTACAGCTCATTGTCATCTTTTGTAAAATATAAAATGCAGGTAAGTCATTGAAGGTTTAAGTGGTGTAAATGTAATCTAAAAGCGCGTTTATTTTTATAGTAAAGCTCTATTTGCTTGTACTTATTTAATTAATTCATCGAACTGTGTCTACAAGAGAATAAAAGGAACTGTTTATTTTGGGCTCGATTCCATTTTCATAATGGAACGTTTCCCGGGCGGCAACACGCGCGTATGTCGCCATACGTGCATACGGAAATACTATTCAGAGAATAATGAACCCTACGACCCATTCTTAAAGTGTATATTCAATGGTGGTGAAAGTGACAGCTCAAAGAAAGTTATTGTGTGTTGTAGCACCGTACAAATCTAGTATAATTTAATCCATTAATGTGACCGTTGTGCGCGTGACACGATAAAAAAACCATTTGTCTGCCAATAGTAAACTGAATTGAATGTAAAGTTGAGCTGCCAAGAGAAACAAGAATGGCGGGCAACCTATGCACATTGTTACAAACGTACTAGTACAATTTCCAACGAATTAAAATTAAGTAGGTACATATTGGACAGCTAATACATATAGAAAATGTATCACAATACACCAAAATATACTTGCTATTTAAATATTGCTCTGTACCTACTTGACCTTGAATAGGGTTTTGTGATATTGGAAACGTTAATAGTGGGTCCACATTAACATTACATTACATTTACGTGTATTATAGTGTACCTGTATATGTTATATAGGTTAAAGTCCCATTTTTTTTTAGAAACAGCAGTTCCTCAAAGAAATTAATTTCTCTGGGGTTCCTGCATACGACTCACCGGTGGTCTCAAAACTGTCTGTCATAAACAAGATCAAGTCACAAGGTTGTGCCGTATTTAATTGATGTAATGAGCCACACCGTTCCAAATCCAGTTAATTTATGAAACTGGTAGTTATGCCTCGGCTCTCCATGTGTTTCGGTTACGGGACTAAAAGTAAACCGGCTAACATTGTTCGTAATTTCTGCCAACTTTTTTGAAATCTCGACTTATTTTCCTAAATCTTGAAACATGTGTTTTACTTGGACGTTTGCTTAGTCAGCATTTTGAGGAATGTCTAATAAACCAAACATTTCTGCTTATCTAATAAAATTGTTTTGGGGGTTGTTGCAAAGAAAATGGCATATTCCCGCAGACAACATGTACAGACAGCTTAGAATGTCAACACGGATAACGATCAAAACATTTCGCTTACCCAGTAATTGTCTTTAAAGACTTGGTTGTTGCTGGAGCGCAGATGCATCATATCTTCCAGGGTGTTCTGCCAGCGGTCCATGCCGGCCGCTATCTTGGTGGAGACGTTCTCCCGATTCATGCTGCCGGCCGCCGCCTCCTGGCGCGGGGCATCACTGCGGCCTGCCTCCTTGCTGATCGCGCTCCTTGACCTGAAACAACATACATCATTAGTTCAACTTTGTAAATTGCGTGAGTCCTCGCAGACTGTATACTTTCTATTGGCTGATAGTTTGGTCAGATTCATAGGAATGTAGGATTTTTATAAGGTTTCCTGTAGAAGTGTATTTAGATGTGGTCAACTCTGGTTATGTAGGTCTTTAGAGTCGCCTGAAAACCTCCGTTATGGCTACTTTTAGTACCTAGTACTTTGTTTTAGTGATCCGTTTACCTATGTTAAATTCTAACTCCGTTTTAATCTTGCTGCATTTTCCACAAGTAAAAATGAACCTACATTAATATGAGAAGTTATAATTAACTTAATAATATACTATTGCATAATTTTATAATAACCTCAATTTATATGATATTTAGTATTTCCTCTTACAATAATTCAAGAAATGTTAAATAACTGATGAGCAAGTTATGCATGTGATTCACTTCCTACGGATGCGTAACTGTTTGGTACCTACCTACTCACGATTTCCTATAATTTTATGACTAAGATTATGTGTTTTTCTAATAGTGATTTGTACATAAATTCATTTAGATAGTAATTATAACTCATTTAAAGATTCATTTTCATGCTTTGGTGTGTGTGAAACTTGTATTGTAATACTTAACAATATGGACAAAATGTCTGAAATAAAGAATATTTATTTTTATTTTATTTTTATTTATTTATTAAAGAACCGGATAAGTATCAGATTTGATGCACAAAGTTTCCCTCGGATTAGTCGCAAGCCTTGCCCGCACTTGACTGATTTCATTTGAATTTTTAATTTCTTATCAGAGGATCTTAGTATCTGCCTATAAAGTGTTCAAGATGGCTTAGATAATGTCTTTGAATGCTCTTCAGCAATACATTGCGATGAAGGCCGTCTGCTGACCGTTCACTTATTGCGTACGTTATCATTGCACCTTGCAATAGAGATACATACCATGGCGTGCATGCAGCCTTTACCAATGGATTATTTTTGACGGTATGTTACTAAGTAATTTATTTAGTAAATAAGATAAATAAACCTGCAATGTTAACATTCACTATACTATGCTAAGATCATCATCTATTCCAAGTTTCATCCACTGTGTAAGGCGTGAATGAAACATACAAACAAACTTTCCGATTTATTTTAGTAGGATAGCATAGGACGGATATAGGATGCACGTCTACTATCCATCATCATAATATACAGGAAGATAATTAGGTATAACGATGTAATTACCTCAGTGCAAAGAGCACTAATCCAATCCTTAGAGTCTTAAGATCTGCTTATAAACTCGATTGAGTTGGTATTTTAAAAGTGTCAAGACCATCATACGTTAGTTAGATTAATCATCAAAAAAAACGTAAACCTAAGTACTTCGGTGCTCACACGATCCCGACCGCCTACCGCAGCTAGTTTATACTCGTATAATTACAAATCTATTTGTAAACACATTGCAAATGTGTCAGTTGGTTTTGAAACAATTGTTTTATTAACAAACTGAGCAGAGACTCGGTTCATAGCTGTTATGTAACTACTCTCGGTAAAAGTCAGGGCTGCATTCAGAGTTTAAGATGCGTTATACTGTTAGTTAGGTTCAGGTCGAGATTTATTTATAGAAAAACCAACAGCTATATAACTGATAGATCACTTACATAGAAGCAGAAAGCCAATAACAGGTTTTCACTTATAAGAATTCACGTAGAAGATTATTTTTAATTTCCTGATTGGAATATTTTTTTTATCCTACTTTTCAGTATGATTTTACTGATGCTACGAGAATAATGAACTGAAACGGGTTAGTTTAGTTTTGTGAAATCTGTTTTACGCGCTTATCTGAGAAATGTTGGGCAATAAATAGCGATGCTTTGTGCTTTCTAAGATAAATACACCTAGATACTATAACATCAATTTTACTGTAACGGCCTTTAACTCCTTTATGGGGTTTTCCTTAATAACTCTCTGAATAATTCCGTCACTTGCCTGCTGGCCATTTATCACCTAACATTAACATGAAGTTCTTTCGTCACCTTGTATCGATGTTTTAATCGAGTTTTCTGGTAAAGTAAACAAGTCTAAATAATAAACATGTTAAATAAATAAAATAAATAATCCAATATTAATAAATAATATTTCACACAGCTTTATCTAACCCCAAACTAAGCAAAGCTTGTACTATGGGAACTATGTTATGTTACTTTTATATTTGTTTTAAACTGGATTGGCTGTGTTTCTGTACATATATAAATATATATTGTTTATGTTCAACGGTAGCGATATTGATTGGCAACTATACGATGCAACAGGTAAAATTTTATTGCCCTTGAACGCTTGTAACAATCAATTCGGAAATTCCATGGAAAGTAGAATAATGGATATGGGTGTCCGATAATATTATTGTCAGGCTTTTGTACCTCTCCTTGCCATAAAAGGATTTTAAACTTTATATGCTACAAAAGGTGCAAAGCAAAATTATTATTATAAGCCGTTGAACGAATTAATCTTTGCAAAGAAACAAAAACGAATTCCGTAGGCACTTCATTACTTTCTAGGTATTATTAACTACATTATTGTCAGATTTTTGTACCGTGGTGCTTAAAATCATCCTTACTCCTTTATAATTGCACTAGCTGCGCCCCGCGGTTTCACCCGCGTAAGTCCCGTTCCCGCGGGAATATCGGGATAAAAAGTAGCCTATGTGTTAATCCAGGGTATCACCTATCTACATACCAAATTTCAACCAAATCGGTCCAGCCGTTTTTGCGTGAAAGAGTAACAAACATCCATACATCCATACATCCATACTTACAAACTTTCGCCTTTATAATATTTATAGGATATAGGATAGGAATGTATGGCACTGTATTCTGGGTCTATGGGTTGAATCCATGTCAACAACATGCAAATATATTATTATATTATTATCAGAATGCACCCGCACAAAACTCAAGCCATTTAGAAGTGTAACACAAAACGTTAAGACACAATTTCGTATATTTCAGTCCGGTTTTTTGCCATTCAGGCTCATAAAAACTTGTTATTTTAATTTTGTAAGCCAAAATTGGAACTTTTTATAAGATTAGTAAATAAAAGATTGCAGATCTGATGTTGCACATCTGCGGCTGCAATTACATCGTCATATTTGTTGAAATACGAATATATACCTACGTCATAATCAAACCATACCTATATGTTATAAAAATTAATATGAAATCTTATAACAAAACACACTATCATTATAAAATGATAGTAATGTCAGTCATAAGACTGACATTACTTTCTGACCAGTAATATGCACAATCACGGAGAACATTACCCTCCTTACTTAAATGACATCCAGCTCCCACATAGAAGCATCTATTCAAAGAACATTATTACATAGGTACTTGAAGTAAACCATTTTAATGAAAAATGCAATCCATTTACCACCACACACATACGAGATACGCCTTGATGTTGCCTTAGATTGTTTATCAAAGTGTAGCCCAGCCATAGGTATAAGCTTTTTTATTGATTCCGACAATGATAACAATATGCTTACTCTCCCTAGGAGTATGTTAATTACTACAAAGTCACCTCTGGTTCTTTGAAGTGTTATTTATTGAAGGATGCAGTCATATACACAATTAGTGTTAATGTAGATTTCAATTTGAAATACCTTCTCAAATATTAAAAATACCAAAAAATTATCTGCAATATCCATGGAATATGATATGCCTCTCTACATCCAATGGGATAATGGTGTAAAATGATAATCCTAATTCCTCTTCACTTTAAAACGACGGATCTCCACTTTGGTTCCTTGATCCGTTTGTTTTAAAACATTCTGGCTCAATTCCAAATATAAGAAACAATGATAACAACCATTCGAAAGAATTGATTTTGATGGTGAAAATAAACATTCAACAGTTTAATTTATAAATAGGTAAAATTCACGATTCGTGAATCCCACTAATATAATAAAGCTGAAAGTTTGTGAGTTAGTTTAGATGTTTGTATGTTTGTGTTTCAATTACGCCTAAACCAGTTAACCGATTCGGATGAAACTTTGAATAGGCGTAGATAGTGACCTGGAATAGCATAAAGGCTTTTCAAAATATTGGTACCAAGCGGACGAAGCCGCGCGCAGAAGCTAATAAAAGTACCTACCTATAAAACTAATAATTCAATTAAATGTGATGTGTATTTTTTTATATTTAGTTTAGTGTAAGGATGTAACTATGGACCTTGTCTGATATTAAGTTTTTATTTTATTATTATAATAAATAAATACATAATGCTGGACATTTCACACAGTGTCATCTAGCCCCAAACTAAGCAAAGCTTGTATTATAGGGACCAGGTGACTGATATACTATATAAATACTTTTCGTTTGTAAATCAAGACAAATTATACATAGAACACCCAGACCCGCTATAAAATCAAGCTATAATTATTTTGGTTGCGCAGCAAAGCATCTACTACTTATTTACGTTGCGCACACCTTCTATTTATTTGTTCTGCTACGTACCGACATAGTAAATAAATACTACGCTCACGGCCTTAAAAGACCTTTAGTTCGAAGTATATAAAGGCATTACCGAGCAGTTATGACATCATAATGGACGTAGGTAACTAGCACCGGCCGAGATACGTTTCACAATAGAGTCAGGTAAGATTATTTCCTGAGAACCGATAATCAGTTTTCATACTGGTCATTTTGACTCAAATACTCAACATGATTCCGTTTATTTTTCATAAAAATATTCATCCGTTTAAGTACGCGTAAATATAACTGAGAGGTTGCAATCAGACCATGATTCTAAACATATTTAGCGAAAACAAAAATCTTGACTTAGCTACGTCATTTTATTTTATTTTCGGTTATTTACTAAATATCGTACCGTTGATACGAAAGAAGAAGAAGGTGCCTAATGAGAGTATACAATGTGCATGGGTAGAAACTGAATAACCAGCAATTAACGGTCACCGTTAATAATTAAACCAGAGAGGAAAGTGTACCTACGGACCTACGATAGAAAATCATTTTCAGTTTTAGTCAACGACAAGAAGAGACAAACTAGGTAAGATTGCGAAAACGGAGTGAGTATAGTCGGATGATCTAGTCATCTAGTGGAATGTTCTCTCGACCATCGATCCGAAAGTTGCCAGAATCCCAGATGTGCACTAATTTTAACTAAAACAATCAACATGCTAGTATTTTTTTAAACTTATCCTGGTTCTGTTTCTGTTTCCATACTAGGTTACTTTCCTCTATTATTGATCCAAGAGAAGTAGCAAAGCAATGATATAACTTTTACGTAATATTTGGTTAACCGCTCCGCGCCGACTCTCCGAAACATACAATATACAATAATAGCAGCATTACTCAATACAAATGACAAAAATTAGGTACGTGAATAATGTAAGTTAATTAGCAGTAGGTTAGTTTCTATAAATAAATGCATGTTTCCCTATATGTAATTTATTCGTCGCAGCCAACCGGTTTAATCAGCCGTTCAACTAAACGCCTAGCCATTTTATTAAAAATGAATCATACCTACCTATCCACTAGTAAAAACATGTTAAAAATAGATTTTCATATTTAGGTACTCAATGTGATTTAATTTTTTTTTTCTGTTTATATTTCACGTGTAGACCCGACATGCATTTTTTTTTTTTTTAAATTTATTTAAGGGTTTTGTCGCTTAGCGACCACATCACCCAGATACAACAAAAAATTATTATGAACAATATCAGAAGAAACTTAAAACTTAACTACTTATGTAAACCTAACTCTAATAACTTAACTAAAAACTCTACTTTTTCACAAAAACGCTAAACATGCATTCAAAAGACTTCAACGCGCTCCCTTTTTTATTCGTCTAATTATTTCGTTACGTTACTGACCTCAATAATTTATGTAAACCTTCCGTTTAACTTTTTTCACAGCTACACTCAATATTATATTTTAAACTTTTTCTATTTGTCTATGCGTATGTGCAGTGTGGTAAATATTTGTTTTATAGAAAATCAGTTCACAATTAAAAAAATTGTATTAGTTCAGTTTATAGCCTGGAGTATTTAAAGGGCTCAGCTAGTTAAGAATAAATACGAAACTATCAGCGTTGCTACAAATGCTTTCTGAATGCATGGACATACCTAATGGTTTCCTATCACCAGTACGTGACGGTCGTCAATGCATACCTAATCAAACCACCTTTACCAGACACACCAAGGAAGAAAAACGACACTTAAGCACAGGTCTACCACTACTGGCTGCAGTTTAGGGGGAAATCGCTCCAGAGGATCACTCAGAATGACAATCGATTCGGCGTAACGAAAGTGTTGCAGATCGATGCCTAAGTATCGCTGATTCGGTCACTTTCACTGGGGTCAGTGACCGCTGTGCCGTCACTCGACGTCGTAATCTGTTTTATTATTGATGGATGGCCTTCATCAGGAAGGAATTTAGAGCAGCGGCAAGATATCCAGCAAATCTGGATTTCGCATCAGATTTATTTATCATAATTTAGAATTTCATAGTTGCATAAATAATTGAATCCCATTTTACGCATATAGGACTAACAAACCATAAATTAAATAGGTACCCATAGTCTAAAATAGTGCAGTTCATATTGTTTTGCCTCTGGCACGTGGCAGTTAGCCTAGGCTAATTAAATCATTGCTCATGGCTAGATCATCGAATCAGTAAACGATTATGTCAATCATCAAAAGTGGCCGGGAACACAGAAAGCCAGCTAGAGATTTTTTATTTCATAGGCACTTGTTATTTAATGTTGTATGTATACCAACGCAACGGTCGCTATATTTACGACTGCATTGAGCGTAAATTAATGATTAGTAGATATATTAAATCGATTTAAAATTATCATATGGGTAGTCACGAGGTAGTTCATCAATCACAAACATTAATAGAGGTATACTTAGAGAACTTATAATTGCATTTGCATGAATTTTTTAATTTGATTTGAAGAAAGTCAACACCAATAATAAATGACACATTTTAATAGCAGGTCGTCCAATGCCAACAATAGACTATTTAAACATTAAATATCAGGTCACCAATTTATTAAGATCTGAGTTTATTCCGAATGTTGGTACCTATTCCGTGTCTAGTAATACTGGACTGTAACTAAAGGCTGCGTTTTATCAGATGAATGTTGATTGTTTTTCAGTTTCCCACGTCTCAGCATCTGCACTTTCAATTTGATCAACACTAGGATACCGTTGTTGGCTCAATTATTTTGAAATACAAGCTTTTTGTAACTTTGATTGTTTTTTTAAACATAACTAGCTGATTTAGCGGAATGTACACTGTACAGCCTAGTGGACAGTGTGCAGCCTGGGGGCCTATTGTCTAACTTGAAATCCATTCCTGTTTCCCATTGGAATGGGAAATGGGAAAGTTAGACAATAAGGCCTCTGGTCTGCAATAAACACTACCTGAATCACAGAGAAATGGGATACTAAAGTAACTAGAAAACCTACTTATTTGAAAACGCGGTCCGAAAGGGACACAAATAAAAAACCTTGTGTCATTTTCTAAAGGGCGATCATAATTTATGAACGAAGTAGGATATTTTACGGAAATAAGCGATCTTGTTGCAGTATAGGGGCTTCTAGACAAGCTATATTTTCCTGCAACATGGTGGCCGGCAACATTGCAAACAATACCAGCCAGATGATGCAATATTGCAGTAATAATGTCCCGGCCATAGAGCCAAACATGTTTGGTATGGTACGGCCCTTATTATTGTTCCAAACGGGCACTATTTTAGGCTGCACTATTTGCAACTAATTGCCCAGCCATCACAAAAATTCTAATCTATTAGAGAAGTAAAACAATACAATATGCATTTACAAAAATAATTTAATGCAATACATAAGTACCTACCTACCTAGGTAGTTCTAATTCTAACGTATCAACACCGTTATTCTTATCTTCGTATTTATCCTTAGGTACCAAACGGTAGGTATAGTTAGTATCTCGCGGCGGGAATTGGACAAGTAACCTTCTACGTCACAGCCCACTTTGCCACAGAGGTGATAGTCCTGAAAATTTATATGTATGTATCCTGAGATTGAAAATAAAATGGACACACTATTGATCTGTAACAAAATTTTCTTACTATTATAGTGAACGATTATCCCACAGCCTGGATACGACCGTTTTTATTCCTTACCTAAATTTAATTAGAAAAGGAGCGTATGCAGTCGTGATAAGGTTCAAAGTCCTTTTTGCCTTACTTGTTTTTTTTATCGAAGTGAGCAATCATCATTGCTGAATCATGACATGACAAAAGTGCTAGTGCTACGAGTAGGTGGTAGGTACATACGTAGCTGTGGGTCAGACCTCGACTCCGCTCAGCACACGTTGGAGCACTGCTCAGCGTGGTGCGCGGAGCGTAGAGTCTTGGTCAATAGGATCGGGCAGGATCTCAGTCTGCCGAGCGTAGTAGGAGCTATGCTGGCAGACGACACGGCCTGGAGGGCCGTGGCCTCTTTCTGTGAAGCCGTTCTGGTCCAGAAAGAGGCGGCTGAGCGGGATCGTGAGAGGGCCGATCCCGCTCGGAGAAGGAGGCGGAGGCGGGGCGCTAACGGCCGTCCCGCACCGCCTGCCCCCCCGTGAGGGGGGCGGAGTGGTATCCCCTGCCAAACAGGGGACTTTCCGGGTCCGCGGGTGGTCGAAGTGGGGACTTCGGCTGTCCATGATGCGGACCCCGGGAGGGCGGCGGCGCTCTGTGGCGAGCGCCGCCGTAAGCACCGCGAGGGTGCCGGGCGTGGCTGTGGGTGCCATTCCCGGGACAGTGCTTAGGCAAAATGCGAGAGGGGCACCGCTGTGTTCCGTAGGAGATCGCGGAGCCCCTTGACAGGCATGGAGGCCGGCCACGCGTCAGTTTTTAGTCGGTGAGAGTCCGACATAACCCTTCCGCTGTCCCCACGGCGGTCGGGTATCCATAATGGATTTTCTGACGTTATAAAAAAAAAAAAAAAAAAAAAGGTACATACGTAGCTTTCATGCAAAAGCAGAACTAAAGTGAACTCACATTGTGAATTGGTGACGCATTTTGTTTACCGTGAGTTTACCAAATTATGTAGGTATTTAATACAAACATTGTCCTAATTGTTTTTTTTTATGATGAATGGGTCGGTTCTTGACCTCGAAACTAACAAAGGCAAGAATGAGGTCTACTATGGAGCGAGCCTACCCAGAAGGTGCCTATTAACTCTCTTCTTGAAAACAACAGCGTCATAGCTCTTTGAATAATTAAAATGTCCTAATTGAATGCAATCTTCTTCTTCAGGCCTTCTCCCATCTTTATTTGGGGTCGGCTCTCCTAGTCATTCTTCTCCAAAGATGTCTTTTTTGGGTTGTCAGCGGGTCCACTTCGTTGGTTTCCATGTCTTTTTTTAATACAGACATCCATGTGAGTCGGGGTCTTCCGCGCTGTTTTGGTCCTGACTTGTAGTCAAGCACTTTCCTGGTCATGTGATCCGCCGGCCTCCTCATGACATGACCATACCACCGCAGTCGTGTTTCTGCTAACTTGTCTTGTATCGGTCGCACTTTAAAAGTTCCTCTTATGTAGTGGTTTGGTACTTTATCCAAAAGGGTGACTCCGGCAGACCACCTGAGCTTTAATTCCTAATTGAATGCAATAAACAGGAAAAAACGTTAGTCTTTCTAGACTCAGTACTCTCTAGTAAAATGATAACTCTAGAATCTTGAGATGCTTTTACATAAATACAATGTTTAGATCTCATAAGCTAAAAATATCAAGTGGCTAGTACCAAAAATTTAAACTGAAAATTAAAAAAATATACCAGTTCAATGGAAGGTACAACTATGTCCATATCTCAGTTGGTCCAGCCATCCTGACGGTCGCGTAAATGTGCATAAAGACTTTGTAACACACGAGCTCTGCGTGACACGTCAAGGAGGACATCATCATCATCATTACTTTGGGGCGAATGATGCCGTGTGAAAAAGTGTAGCAATATTTATTGATTTATTAAATTAAAGCTAAAACCGATAAATTACACATAAATATAATGTGCGTAAAATCAATGTAAAATATTAGCTATCCTATAATATACATTCTAGGTTATGTACTACAATTTTTTAAGTGTTGGTTTGATCTCGATTTTATTGAGGCTTCTGATTTGCTTCTTCTAAAATTAATCTCATAAATCTTAAACTCTATTAACTTTATAATGGCATAACTTTTACTATTTTTACATAACATTCGTGGATTCAAAAATCACCGGTTCGTTATTTATGATAGTAACAATAAAATGCTCATAGTGCTTACATAAGTTATCATTGTAGGTATTATATTTTATAGAAAAAAATTGGTAAGTATGTATACTTAGATACTAAGTAAGAGTGTAAAAACTGCATACCCCCACTGATCGGTAAGGACCCGTGCTATAGGTGAAGCACGGGGGGCGGGCACCTACATAGAGTTAATAAAATAATCTAAACTTCAAATCTTGCCTTGGAGTAGGTAGATATCTAGGCTCGACTTGAGAGCATATTGCGTTCCTAGGTGGTCTCTGGCTAGCCTAAGGATGTTACAGTGAACCCGCTCGAAAGCTTACAACAATTGAATCTCAGCCAAAGTCCTGTTTAGGAGGGTTTTTGTCCAGTCCCGCTTCTCCACGAGCGAGCAGCCATGCGCGCGGTGCATTGGAGCGCGGTACACTACCGGTGGCCCATCCCTCGATGTGGACGATCACCGTATTATGGTGTTGTATACAACATTCATTCCTGATCGGCGAATGCAATACTTACAAATTATAACAAATTAATTAATGGCATGCTATCGTTATGAGTCTACAATAAGGTTGGTTCAGGCGAACGAACAACCAAGCGAGCAAAATTACAAAACGTTTATTTCAAATAAAATATGCTTACAACAGAAAACAGAGTGACAACTCTATGTCACCCACTGTTTTACGAGTAATGTGCCAAGACCGCGAGTGAATAAAAAAATAGGATAAAGGAAGGGAAAGTAGTAAGTAGTAGGAGTCGTGATAGACCAGCAGCCAGGTGGGTGGATGGATGACAGCTTTGGGGAAAGACCTAGATGACAACAGCACAGGGTGAATTAGAGTGGCGTTTGAGAGAAGGGTTTATGTCCATCCAGCAGTGGGCTATCATTGGAGCTGCCAATGATAGAAGATGGAAAGGAAATTGGATTAACCCCTTTAATGTAAAACACTAAAATGAGAAATTAGGTCTATATATCTATCTATCTAATCAGCCTACATCTACCTACTGCTGAGTATAGGCCTCCTCATTTTCACGCCACTCTTTCCGATCCAGTCGAATCCATTGCCTTCCTGCTACCGCCACAATATCATCAGACCATCTGGCTGGTGGTCTGCCTGGTGTTCTATGACCCTCGCGTGGCCACCACTCGGTAACCGCCTTTGTCCATCTACCGTCTTCCCGCCTTGCCAAGTGTCCTTAATAAGAAATTAGGTTTTTAAGAAATTAGGTAATGTTCGGAAATTAATATCACTTTCACGGTTACGGTTGTGACTCGGCTGCGTTGGCAAGCACCAGTGTGTAGGGTACATAAATATACGTTGAATGGTATTACGTGTGTGTTATGACAGCCTTTACACAGTAGGTAAAAAGTAAGTTTCCGCTGCAAATCATCCTAGTGTTACATCAGTTTGCGCAGTAGTGTTTGATTCAGGGATATACAGGGTGTAATAAGACAACTACCGAAAACTGAGGGGTTGCAACATGACCATGATTCTAAACATATTTAGCATGACTTAGCTTAGTCATTTTATGTTATTTTCGGTTATTTACTACTAGTACAACATAATACGACCATACCTACCTAATAATTTCATTTATAAAAGAAAAAAATCTGTTGAAATTCAAAATCCACCAATCTACGTAAAACAACGCGCCCAGAACATACGCAAACAGTAATCTTCAAACGCTGTTTTCTCCGGTTATAAAGATTTTTTCGGAAAATCTTTTTGGATTTGGTTGTGTGTTGGGATGCTGTACCTACCCCTTTCGGCTTTGGCAGACGTCTTTTTACACCCTGTATATTTTTGTTTTAATCATGAACTATCTTGTTAATTGTCTTATTAAAACTAAACGCACATGTATAACTATCCAAATATACAATAGATGAAAATGAAAAATATTTATTTCAGCAAACAGACAGCTTACAAAAACAAAAAATTGCAGGCACAAGGTTACATGTTCTATTTCAGCGGTCTGTATCGTAAAGACCAAAAATTTAGACAAGTTTTCAATATGACAGAGATATTTTCTACACAATACAAATACTATTCTGTAAACAACTCATATCAATGTTTGTATACTACACTACACCTATTGTTAAATTATAACATCACTCAGTTGCATCATAACACTTGGTATTATTCAATAGTCGCATGCTACTGTTAAAACATTGGGAGAATATTATCATAACAGAATTAGGGTGATGTATTATCGTATACTCATAGCATAATAAAGTGACACCATCAAACAAAGTTTTCCGGTTTTGGTATGTGAAAAATATGTTCTGTAGTTTAACAACAAGGTTCTTACCTCATTTTCCCGAAACAGAAATGACCGCGAGAAGAACCGCGACGCTCAACTAGTCATAAATACTTAATATCGCAGAATACATATTAGAAAATACTTTACTTGACTAGGGCATACAAGGTAGTAAAATTGTGCCATACAATCTCATTGCAGGCGACCGAGAGTAATTTAAAATTAGGGAAGTATTTTTCTGAGTAGGACGTACGTAGATTCGGTAGCTATTTACGTATTTATATGTACATATAAATATGTATTACCTGTTCAAGGAGATTCCTGTTTGAACCAGGTGAAATATATGAGCCTTTCCAATCCACGAATAGGCCTATTTTTTATCGAACTCAGTTCTCGTTTAGAATCTCATCCAAACCCGTTTTCGTGTCAACGTAACCGTTTATTTTCCTACTCATATTTATTACCGTCAATCGATTTTATACCTACAGGGTAATTTAATATACATTCACCCCTATTTTTAAGGGTTAGGAGCGTTTGGACCACTTCTCAATTTGACTATATAGTTAGTTGTATGACCAGTTCGCTAAAAGAACAAAAATTACTAGAAAAAAATTAACCGTGGTCTGTTACTGATCAGTGGCACTCCAGGAGGGCCGGAAGAAGTGAAAACTTGAACGGTTCTAAACCTGATAAATAAGCCGGTGTCGGTGAGCAGTCATGTGACTTTCACGTAACCTTTTTAAGGCGAATCCAATAATTTTTCTCATCTCAAAATTGCCAAACGCGCCTAAATAAGTTATAACTTCAAAAATTATAACAAAGAAAGGAGTCAATACGAGTCAGACATGGAGTTATGATCACTACTGCGGTATTACTGTGTAGTATTTTTTTGTACAGTTTTCATAAAAATTTGTTAGCTAGTTTTTAGTTGACAGCAATCCTCGATAACTTTGTGATAGACAAAAAAATCCTGACCATATCATTTTCAGCATCTGCTGCAACTGTCCTCTATTTGTTTCTGGTAGTTAAGCAATAGCTTGATCTAGATCTTGGGCTTGATATTTAACCGAAATTGTAAATACTCGCCTTGTAGGTAAGCTCGAATGCAATAAGGAACTTATATATTCGATTAAGTTACCTTCACAGTACTATTACTTTTTTGAGCCTTCATTTCAATAATATCTCGACCTACGGAAGTAGGAAGTGAGTTGACCAAAAAGCTAAATGTCATCGTTTAATGACTCTGACAGAACCTATAGCCCGATACATGTCCATGTAGCTTCGATATTACCTCCTGGTGCTGATTCATTAACTTGCCATGTTTGTATGTTTGACCGGGCTGAATATTGATACTCTTATAAGACCCCTCGCAGACTACCTACAGACTATCTATCGGCTGATAGTTGAAACGGGCTATTCTTCTCCATACTCATTACGAGCCGAAGTATATTCCGTCTCAACTATCGCCCTATAGGAAGTCTGTAGTCTGCGAGGGGTTTAAGTCTTCGGTGACAAAATAAAATGGTGACAGCGAGCTGATCTGATGACGGAGTGATGAGCTGTTCCCCGGATGTCTTCAGAAAATTGGGCGATTCAGTTGAAATTAGGTTTGTTGATCAAGTATAATCTACAATTTAAAAATATATAAGTAGTGTAACAGTTATCTGGTTCCCATAATAAAAGCTATGCTTAGTTTGGGGCTAGATGATGCTGTGTGAAATTGTCCAGCATTATTTATTTATATGTTGACTGTGAGCTGTTTAATTATGGAGTCAGGAGTTGTTTAACAGAACTCCTTAGCAAATTGGCCGATGGAGTTGAAACTCAGATTTCCGATCAAGTTTCATTTATGAACTTATAACATGGTGACAGCGAGCTGTTCTGATGGTAGAATCAGGAGTTGCAACGGAACTCCTCAGATAATAGGCCGATTGAATTGAAACTCTGTACATTGGTTAAGTTTCATGTACAATTTGAAAATATATAGTGACAGTTATCTGTTCTGATGATGGAGCCAGGAGCTGCTCAATGGAACTCCTCAGTGAATATTAGTACGTATAATATCTGTATTTGGGTTCATATGAATCAGCTCACGGTCACCTATAAAAAGCTTGAACAACATTTTTCAATCAAACCTATTTATCCTTGTAACTGTTATCTTATAAATAAAAGGTGATTTTGTTGGTAGACATAAAAGATGGCAAGTGATGGACACGGAAAAACCAGCTCAACTATCTCCGACTAGGTACTAATACTAACCCATTACAATTAATAATATGGAACTAACCAATGTCCCAGTCACTGATAGCCTTGCTCTTTTTTTACAAGCATTTTCGTGTAAACTTCGACATTTTTAATCCGTGCCAAAATATGTATAGGTACCCTGCATATTAAATGAACTGAAACTACTTATGATTATAAACGTGGTTGTCGTTAAGAAACCAAGGTTCATACATTGCCCTACATCCTTCCATATAAGATTTCACAACCTAAAGCTATCAACTTCTCTGAAGGTCGACAAAATCGATACGCTACAGATTCGAATGCAACTCGATTTTATCGAGAAAAAAAATCGCACTTATCTAAACATTATCGCTATCTTAATATGCAAGTGACAGCTTTATTGAGCAAATACTCAGTAGCAGTATTTTATTATAATTATTTTTATTTTAATAGGTAGGTTCGTATCGTATCTTTAGATCTTCAAAGTAACTATGTAGGTACAAAGATTACTCAATTAAAACCCTTTGGTATACTCGTACATTTGTCCTCATTCAAGACCAATGCTTGCGACAAGATTAAACGCTCAAGCGGAGATCAGGTGATTAGAGTTTGAACTGTACTGGACATACATAGTCTAATACCAGCTTTCAATACATCTGATTGAAAATGCTATTGCTTATTTACAAGCATTTTTAATCAAAGGTCTGAGTTTTAGGCACGCGGTCCATAGAAGCTGGCCTTCAGCCCAACTAGACTACTTTAACAAAACAGTATCAGCTTTTTATGAGTTGGATTGCCAGTTAACAGCCCAGTCATCAGTCTAACATTGAGCGGGACAAAAATTCTGATGTGGTACAATTATTGAAAATGAGGACCATGATATTTTTGAGCGAATGAGTGGGACAATTGAGGTGCATCACTCATGTTCTACTCAACACTCTAGCCTAGTCATGAGGAACACGTCATGGCTAGAAAACACATGTAAAATAAATGTTTAATATGGTATTTTATTTTGTACTATTTATAATACTTACTAAATTGTAAGATAAATTATTGTGGGTCAATATCGGGCACTCTACCTACCTATGCAAAATCATTTGAAACTCAACCTAGTCTAACTAAATAAATAAGATAGATATTATTATTATTTATTGGAAGTATATTTAATCGTAAACAGAAACGATTGGAAAAGCTTGTTATGTAAAAGCCGCGATGTGTCTGATCGAAAGTTTGAAGTGCTCCATTTATTTTTATACCAAGGGCAACGTGTTTCTTAAACATTCGAAACTTGAAGGGATATGACTTTGGCGGCATTTTGCAATTTTTCAGCTTATTATATCAATCGTTACGAAACGAGCAGTTTACGCAAAAACAACATTTGCAATTGGCAATACATATATGATTAGGTACTAATAAGTACTATTGATCGAAGTTACTCACTATACTACTGGTAGGTAAGTAATTTTATAGCCCTTGACCGATCAACAGGAAGCTAGGCCCCAAACCGTGTTTGTTGCCTTGATTCTTCATGGTATTGGTCGCGAAAGAACAGGAGTAAAATTAGTTTTAAGTCTACTACTTATTCTAAGCGGTCCCAGCGGTCCTAATGACTAAATGCTTTTTGACTTTGACTTTGATCAAGAAAGAGACCTCAGAGCAAGTGCTCTGTCTCAAAGTCATTTCAAAATTCTACACACAGCGGTTTTACTTAATTCCCGTTTTACTTACTTCAAAAAAACTTTATAAGATAAAGGTTGTCTGGAAGAAATCGCGATCTAGCGATAAGATCGCCAATTGCGACCAATGGTTCTATGTAATAACCTATATAGATAGGATTAACATTACTTAGGTAATCTACCTACTTTTTGTTACATTGTATAAAGATTTTTTCATTTCATTTCATATCAATATGGTTCTTACGTAAAATAATAGGACAGCTATTGTTTGGTCAGTCACAACCGATTTTTTTGTTTAAATAACTTGTTAAACATAATCCTTTTTTTTTTAATCAGAGACAACTTCTAAATTAAATAGTTACTAGTGCTGGTTCGAGGGGACCCTCAGAGACACCGCAACGCACACAGTATTAGCCGGAGCCGCAGTACGAACACCAGTGCCGTCGTAATCGGGGCGACATCAATACCGTAGATTACTAAACAGTGCCTTCAGCTATTGTGTCGCGGACGTGACAATTAAATGAAAGGATAAACCTACTTGTGCAAAAATCGGTCACGAACACCTCTTAATCAATATGGTAAACCAACAGCCTGAAGAGTGGTACATTTACGACATACATAGCGGTGATCCCCACCATTGCCATTGCTTTCGTCTTATTTTGAAATTTTTTGAAGCCTGTATGAAATACCAGTTGTAATTTACCTTATCTAGCGCGTATGTTCCTTACACAAAAGTATTTCAGTTTAAAACTGCATGACACTAGTACCTATTATATTATGGGATGATACGCAAACTCTACCTATGCACCTAAAATCACGCCTGTTTCCCCAGAGAGTCAGAAAGGGAAAAATCACGGCTAACCAGTTGGTTGTGTCCTGCTTGGTTTATATCTACTTCTTATTGATTTCAGGATTCCTAGGGTCCAGGTCTAGTCGCACTTGCCATATTATTTATGCATGAGTAATTGCATTAGTGATGTTCTGGTCTATGGCAGCTAACTTTAGCACACTATCTACTCATAGAGCGACCAAACTTACGCAACATGAAAGGTGTCGATGTCGATGGACGACGGCATTGGCCAATGTTTAATTATATTACAAAATATTTTAGTAATACTTTGAGCTAGTATGCACATCGCTTACTCCAGGATGATTCTTTAGTTCTTCAAAATCGTCTTTTTATTCGAGCAAAAATCATGTTTCATCTGAAGAACCTAGATAATATTAAGTAGGCACTTTATTTAGGTATAGTCACGGGTTTGACATCCTTGAAAATATTAAAAACACGCGTCTTCATTTGTTTACACTTCAGGAATATTTGCTTTCCGGGAAGTATGATTATTAATTACTAGCTGTGCGTTGCGGTGTTACCCGCGTTCCCTCGAGAAAACTTCACTTTCCCGGCATAAAATATAGCCTATGTTCTTCAGGGATAATATAGGATTCAAAGAAATTATTTTTTAAATCGGTCCAGTTGTTTCGGAGCCTATTCAATTTCAACAAACAAACAAATCTTTCCTCTTTATAATTAATATTATAGTATAGATTTGTCAATCATAATTCATAATGCACTTATTGCACAATGAGTTAAACATAAGCTAGTGCGACGAATATGGTGCAGGTGAAACGGCAGTAAAAGGTTAGTCAACGTTTATAATCAATCACTATAAATCAACGTTTACTCAACCAGAATATTGCTACGAGTGCTACCTCCGACATTAGTTTGTGCAGTTTCCCAACTAGGATACGATTTGCAAAACCCACATTAAAATAGTCTACAAGTACACTCGCTATTTAATTTTCAGAAGCATGAGCAGCAGCAGCTACCACATTGATGCAAACAATCATCTACGTGTTCATAAAAACTGAATCAACCTTGACAGTAAAATTAAATAGTGAGCAAGTATGTTTTAAATATGAAAAGAAACGTACACCGGGCTTTTGTTGGCCTTAGACCGACCTCGAAGGTTTGCGATTACAGATACGCTTTAAATTACCTACAACCGTTGGTTTCAAGTGGCAGTGGGAACGAAATACTTATCTAACCTAGGAAGTAGCACGACTAATTAATTTAAATGCTATTGTAAAAGGCGTTGTAACGGATTGTCGCTATTTGTAACGTTTATTGGATATCTAGCATGAGTGTCATAACGGTCAGAAATAATGACCTGGTCCCCTGCGGAAGGCGGCAGTTAGATAAGGAAACAGAAGATGAGTCTATAGACTCATCTTCTAGACTTGAACTGAATCCTCAACTCGACAATGATGACAGGTTATATCCTGCGGTGGAAGATAGGTTCTTCCTCTCCCCACCAAAGAAAATATACAACGTTTCTCTGAAATAGATACAGTTAAATAACCATATTCACTTAGGAAATTATTTGTTTCGATTTTGCGATCGACGCGTGATCGACACATCCGTCACACGCTAAAAAATACACCGCAAAAGAGATTGATACAAATAAAATTCAGACCTCTATTTTCGTAGAGTTAAAATTCGCTTTCACTATTGTGCCTCCCTCCCCCCCTTCCCTTGGTTTGGACCTGACATTGTCTCCGCCTCATTATGAACCTCAAATATAATCTGTGTTAGGGGAAAGTATTATAATGCAAAGTTAATTGTACGGCGGACACTCGCCAGTTATTCGTCATGACTGCCTGCTTCCGTGCTATCTGCGCACGACGTTTCGATGCATATTTTGCTCGAGGCTATCTCAAATTGAATTAAGATATTGCATAAGAGCTCGGTATGAGAAAGATGAACCGCTTTAAATCTGTGCTCCGTGCTCTAGTAAATCACGCGATGGGTAGGTATTGTGCAAAGCGATGGGCAGGTGCCTGTGCCTGTGCAATGCATCTCTAATCATTCGCCAATTGCTCTAATGACCAGCGGCTGTCGACATCGCGTCACGCGCGTTCCATCGCTAACGGTTCACGCATTTCACAATAAATAAGCTAACCATGCGTCGGAGCCGGCATATGACATACCGTACACCACCGGCATGAGCTCAATTGACTTTAATAGAAAGGTCGCAATAATTGTATCAGCATCGCTCTCTTAATGTGAAACATTGACCCGATCCTCAGGGACTAGTGTAAACGATATTACATTGGGTGAAAGGCGAAATCAGATGAGAAATAATGACCGATATCGATTGCACGCTTGAACGGCCACCAACGACCGATGCAGACGCTTCGAGTTTATAGACCGGCGCGAGGATCAAGAATACAGAGGCAGCCTAGTGAAACAGCCAGAGAGAGGTAATGTAGGGCTCAGGCAATCAATCTCCATGGCATGCGATGTAACTGTAGGTAGGTAGGCACAGATGGTTGACGGATGGGCGACGTCACTCGGCGTTAATGCCGCAAACAAGGTCAGTGGGACCTGTCGTGCACGAACTAGTATCTACTAAGTACTATTTGAACTTGAACAAACAAAATTACCAGAGCACGCCATTAGGGCACGGATGATACAAAAAGTAGGTTAAAGTAATTGAAATATAATTGATATCTTATTTTATACTAGCTGAGCCCCGCGATGTTTCGCCGTGATTTGCTTTAGATGGATCTATATATTTGTTATGGTAATTTTTGATAGAGCTGTGAATCCCGTTGTACCTCAATACAAAAGTGAAACCCGTATCCAAATCGGCTAAGCCGTTTCCGAGATAAGTGTGTAAAAAAGTTAGGTTCAGACTCTATTGCGTTAATACAAGCATAGACACCTAATTATAGACATCGTTATTATTTTATGTTTAAAACAAGAGTCCTAATTGTATATTACGAAATGTAGGACAGTTGCAAGTGTTTAGTCAGATGTGAGGTTTCTGGAGCGTTGGACGCAGTTTAGAAAGGTGTGGGGTCGATTACACAGACAGGTACAATCTTGGATCGCTAGAACCGGCACAGACGCTGCTTTCCTGATTCTGGCACAATGGCTGAAAATGTTAGACAATGAGTTGCGATTGTGTTTACAAAACAAACGGTTGCAACCTTGATGCTTCGTCGACTGATGGTTGAAAACATGCTTATTGTTGGAGATATTCTAAAATATAGAGATATTCCAAAATATAGGTACTGAAAGCGACCAAACAATCTACAGCTCAATGTCGCTTTTACCTATCTATCTATCTATTAAGCCTTGTGCGAATTACGCGTTCCAGGCTACGCGTTTACGCCGTCCTGCGAGTCGCTTTACAATGGCAAATTGTTATACATTGTAGGTTTACAGAATAAAATAGCAAAGTAAATAGCACACATGCAACTCATTCTTCAAAAGAAAACATCGGTTAAAGAACTGAACTTACCTCCGTTTACTATGGAACAATAACTTACGTTAATAGTTTGCATTTTCAAGAGAGTGACCAATTTTATACACTGCTAAATAACGGTTCATGTAATAGGTATGCGTCTATTTCAATTCGATGCTGTGAAGCAATTATTAAAAGAGGAAACGAAGCTAGGTTTTCTCAATTTGGAATAAGACAATTTTCTTTTGTGGTAGGTATTGAACCCGAAAAAGGACTACGAGTAAGTAAATGAAAGCAAAGTGAAACCACAATCATTAAGTAACTTTTTATTTGTAATGACTAATGTAATGACATAACGTATTTCCTTGCATAAAAATTGTTTTACGAGTTGGATTTTTAAGTAGGCGACCATTGTCAAACTTGTAAATAGGGATACCTGTTTCTGTTGTTCGAAATACAAACATCGAAGACAAAATGTTTTCACATAATAATTACACGTGTACTAACTTTGTTGCGTTGGTCTGACTGTGTGGTGTGGTGACACAGCTTTACCTTACCTAACTATATAAAAACTTTAATTACTTTGGTATAGGTACACCGATAGCTTAGAAGAACGTAGGTACTACGAAGTAGATTGCAAATGCTGTATCCGGGTCGTTTACAAATTAATTGAAGTGAAAACTTATTGAAATCTATTGACATCAGACTGACAGTGTTACCGACACCACCGTCAGCGCCATCTAGTTTTGAACTCCGTAACTAAACACAGTAAAGAACTTTTATCATTGCGTTTTCCGCCGCGCGCCCGAGGACTATTCAAAAATATTTCTTGACGATTCAAATATACACATAATTGTTCAAGTTTTCACTTCTATCGGCAATTTCGGAGTGCCACTGTTCTTTTTTACTTACGACTGACAAGCGTTCTACGAGAGCATTTGCTCTAAGAGTGGTATGTACCATGACTAATGTACAGTAATTAACAAATATGATATAATACCTACTATATGAAACCAAGAAGAGCCAAGCCATGCTAAACAGTGCGATTCCAACAGTGAGCTAGTGATCAGTAAGATCGTTTGCAACACATACAACGTCATAACACAACCGATTATAATATTTTTTTGGTATGTAAAATAATAATTTATTACCTTAGCTTGGACCAAGATAATGCTGGACATTTCACATTTTAAATCTTCTAAAGATTTGAATTTAGGTTTTGTCTATAGCTATTTCAAGCACCAGTCCCTCACAAAACAGGTCTGCAACCTTTTTTGGATTCTAATGTTTCTTTTAGATTCAAAATTCTTTATTATTAGGTAATGTTAATTGTGAGAGAAAATAAATAAATATTATTATTAATTTTAGGATGAAGCAAAGTCGCTGTTGTGATTTTCCCTGTGCGTAATCTTGAGGGTAACCGAGTGCCTGCGGTAAGGCCCTGGAGGTAACGACTTGTAGTATTTAGCTGCATAGCTCTCGGGTCAACAAAATTTATTCAGCTGCCCTTTTCTTTAGGCACGTAACAAAATAGTTTGTTACAGTACCATTGTTCGTCTTTGAAATACCATCTGTGGTCCGATTCGTTGTGGCAATATATTGCTTTACATTCTTTTACAGACTGATCCAATTGGTAGCTATATGTAGTACCCAATAGTATCCCATTTCTCTGGTAGTACCTTCTTATGTAAATATTACACCAGAGCCTTTAAAACAAGGTTAAGATAATTTTAATCTTTAAATATAGGCTTTTTCGTAGGTCTAACTCTGAAAATATTCAGTAGTTTTCAGTTTGATTGAGATTACCTATGTTCTGTCTATGTCTATATATCCACATTTCTTTATATCCGTGGTTATGCTACTACACCACTGATGGTGTAGCAACGTACCTACTAATGTCTAGCATTACAAAGGAAATCAGGGTTCTTAACTTAAATCAAGTCATCCATAAGGAAGTGCGTCTTAAAGCCATACAATATCCGGTGACATATACCATTATGTTTAAGTATACCTTCCTATGCCTCCTCAGTCAGCTAATAGTTGACATCAGTTAAACTAAGAATAGGTCGATTATTTCATTAGTATTGATGCTATTATAATAATCTAAGGCCTTTCTGAATTGACAAATTGTGTCACTTCGTCATAAGGACTATTTGTAAGCTGAGGACATAGAACCGAAATTAAAGCTACGCATTGACATTGTATAATAGTTGTCGAAACCGCCACTTTGCCTAGTAATTTCTCTGGTGAAAGGGAAAGTACGGAAGAATTATTTATGTGGATTGCACTATGTTTTATGGCATTGCATTGTCATGTCACCACACCATAATTTTCTAACTATCAGATCGAAATAAATATCCATACTTATAATATTATAAATGTGAAAGTAACTCTGTCTGTCTGTTTGTTACTTTTTCATGCCCAAACCACTGAACAGATTAGGCTGAAAATTGGCATGGATAAAGGTTGTATTCCTGATAAGGACATAGGCGACTCTTTATCCCGAAAGAAATTAAAAATCCCGAGGGACCGCGGGACACACCGCGAGAGCGCAGCTAGCCTATACTAATATTATAAAGAGGAAAGATTTCTTTGTTTCTTTGTTTGGCTCCGAAACTACTCGACTGATTTGTAAAATTCTTTCACCAATAGAATCCCACATTATCCCCGATGAACATAGGCTATATTTTATCCCGGGGAAGTGAAGTTTTCCCTAGGGTTTGCGGGTAACACCGCGGCGGACAGCTGATATAAAATAGATAATTTAAATACCTAGTAGGTATTTTAACTACTTATACAAATAAAACTATAAGTATTTCTTACCAATCTATTTGAGCAACAAAAATCTACCGTAAAGATTTGACTAGTGCCTACCGTAGATTTCAAACTGATATTGAAGTTCAAAGGAACACTGTGATTGGAAGAATAAATAACAATTTAATCTATTTTCATTGGCATGTTATTACAGCAATTACTTTCACCTTCAAAGTATTAGTTATTGGATTAAGTATAAGTACCCTCACTTAATTGAATCGGATTCTGAAGTAGCTTTTCCATCGAATGTACCATAGGAAAATTTAGTACCCTAAAGCCTTGCACCGA
Source organism: Epirrhoe alternata (assembly GCA_963565295.1). Lineage (NCBI taxonomy): Eukaryota > Metazoa > Arthropoda > Insecta > Lepidoptera > Geometridae > Epirrhoe > Epirrhoe alternata. The sequence goes on from OY751375.1 coordinate 11,556,639, forward strand.
GAGTCTACGAATAAAGGATTTAAAAAATATCAGTGTGTTTTTTAAAGTGATATTTTTTATGTAGAGTATGTAGAGAGTTATGAAGAGTCTACATAAATCATTGATATGTTTTGTGTTTAACATGGAGCTTCATTTATTTGTCTTTCTTTGTGTATGTTTTTTTAATTGATTTATGGCTTACAAACGTTTTGGCTTAGGCTGTTAATTAATTAATAAATAAATATGAGTGCAGATAATAGATCTTGAGAGGTCAGACTGCGCAATACTTAGAAATATAATTCGACACAGATGCAACGTCATAAAAACTGTTCTATTTTGATGATTTTAAGAGTAAACCCGTGTTATTCTATTAACAGAAAATTATCATTGTTGTACCGACAGTTTTTCATATTATAATTAGTGTGTCCGTAGGTTCGAGCACCTCTGTCGATCCCTGTTCAACGCGAGCCATGCGTTCATGCCGGACAACGCACCGTTCGTCGTCGACATCGCACCGCACACTCCGCCTCACTCACATGCTGTACAAGTATACGAAGGTCAGGGTGGGGGGGGGGTTCAGGGGACATGACCCCCCCCCAAATCGTACACGTCAAATAGTAAAATCTTGTGTATTGTGCAATAAAGTCTAATATTAGTGTAGTGACCCCCTCACCCCAAATTTCAGGCTGCGACCGCGCCTGGACGGACAATGCTCAATTGCCTAAAGAGGTAGATATCAATTGAATGGTTTAAATTAAAGTTTGATTTTGGACTTAGATAATTAACTAGTGCTTAGTAGTAGGAGTATTACACAAACTCATACTTCTGGACCTTTGCACTCTTGCACGCGTACCTACGTCTGCGTGAAACTTCTTGTTTTACGTATTTCATTTGGAGTATCAATCAGTTCACAGGCAAACATAGCTTTAATTACGAAAAGCAAGGGACCGGACATTTGTTGTCATATAATAAAACTAGTTTGGAGCCTATTCCAACCGCCTCGGCTACTCGACCTTAAGCAAGGTTATGTTTAGCAACAATAATAAGAGGTAGGTATTTTAGAACCGAATATTAATAGGTGCACCGGCCTACGCGGTGTGAGCACATGTGCCTCTTAACAATAAGATCACTGAAGTATAAGTGGTTAGTAGTAACAGATAAAACAATACTATAAGTTATTCAATAAAATAATACTTACAGTAGATTAGTTACAATATTTGAATTGATCGAATTCTAAACGGTGAAGTAGGTATATTACAAAATGTTAGCTTCCGCAAAATGTAGGCGTGAGTCAAATTTACCTCTATAGGTATATTTGACTCACGCCTACATTTCTTTTACCGTGCTTCTTTCTATAGGTATATCTTCAAAGGATCTTGAATACACGAAAGATCTGATAGAACATCAACTCGTGATCCTGTTTTCGACTTGAGAATAAAATATGATTACTGGTACCTTTTAAGGAGATTGGACATCTCTGGAACCACTACTTTGAATTTAATTTCATATTATAACAAAACACAATTTAATACAAAACAAATGATTTGACTGAGAGTTTTCATACACTTGCCACTATCTACCGAGATGTTATCATGACAGATCGGGGCTCTCTCGACCTTATCAGTTATCTCTGAACAACACGTCAATCAGATGCAGGTATCTTTACTTGATAAATAATTTGTCTCCACGTCATGAGAAACTGTCGGTATAGCAATGATAACTTTCTCGGGTAGTATAGTTCTATCTCTAAACATTTGAAAAGCCATAGGTTTTGCTAAGTATAAAGTGGAAACTGTGGAAAGAGTTTTGCCATCGATTCCTAGGTGCCATACACTCTCTTGAGTTTTGATGAAAGGCATACTTATTCCTTTTACGAGTTCTAGGATCTATATTTTGAACCTCTAAGACCCCTCGCAGACTGCAAACTTTCTATCGGCCGATAGTTGAGACGGAACATACTTCGGCTTACTCCTCCATACTCATTACGGGCCGAAGTGCGTTCCGTCTCAACTATCGGCCGATAGAAAGTCTGCAGCCTGTGAGGAGGCTAACGGGTCAAAATATAGACATAATGATTATTATTATGGCCCCTATTATACAAAATAATGCTAAAAATAGGGAATAAACGGTACGGCGGCGGCACTGAAAACCAGCGCTCCAAAAGAATCTTGAGCTGTTGGAGCAAATGGGGTAGCCCTATATTATTAACCTTCCCTAATTGTAAAGCTCTTGTACTTACCTACTTTGTATTGTGGAGGAAATACATTTTTATTCTAAGTACCTATTCTATTCTATAAAATATCTCTTGTTATTTTGGCATTTCTTATTCTATTATAAAAAAAACATGTTGTGTTAAATATAGTGGTGGTACCTATAACCCTTCGTTCACACCGCAATTTGATTCGCACTTGGCTGGTTATTTATGAGTAGTTTGGTATTTAGTAACAAGTTTTCCAACTGGCACAGGACCGAGTTATCTGGTGAAACCGAAGGTAGGTCCAGTACGGCATGCTTTTTACGCTCAGTTTTTATATCTTTATCCTTTTTAAAATAATAACCAGCATGGATGGTATTGGTATTTTACGAGTCCTGCAGGTCGATTCACACTTCATTTAAATTTTTTTATAAAGATTCAAGAAACTTCTAATAGAGATAATCTACTAAGTACATGGATTTAGCATGGTACCTTTTTGGTACATTATACTCGTAGAGACGATTCTCGGAATCTGCTAAACGAATTGTCATGCAAGCTTTGAAAGTAGGAAAAAATAAATTGGTACATAACTTATCTAATGTACTTATAATAATTATTTTATAGTGAACGTCACAGTTCACTTTTATTGTTTTCAGGAATTAAAAGTGAGGTCCACAGAGTGAGGTCCGTTGAACATATCTTTAGTCCATTAATTATCAAATGAGCTGGATCTGGATATCACCATTAAATGCATAGGTAGGTATAAATTTGTTAAAACACTATCCATCTTAATCAGCTCGAAAATCCAATTAAAAATAAATACTTCTACGCCTCTTCGATTAACCTATTCTTCGACTAGAATAAATTAATTTGTCATCACTTATGGGAGCAAGAAGGCGTTAATTTGAATTAAAAAAACTATTTAAAATTTATCTCTCATTCCATTTTTTTTAGGAGTGAACAAAATTACCACAGTTGTAAGTATTCTGGTGGGTCTAATATTTGACCTATAAGGTACCTATCTACATAATGCGGCATTATGGTTCTGGTATCACTAATCTAAGGTAAAACAGAAGCCAAGGTTCATTATCCGGGCATTGTTAATTTGTGTGTTAATAAATAAAGCCGTGACTACCTTTTTCCGTCTGTGGTTCCTGCCTACCTCTGTGGCTGGTGTTGAAGTACCTACGCTCTATTTAATGTTTCTCGGCGTTTTCAGAAACTATTATGTCCGGTACAGATGATGACGAAGCCTTACGCTGTGCCTTACGTTCGTTGTCGCGTATAGCAACGAAGTAGGTAGGTAATGCAGTCATATTGTGTAAATAGCTGTAGGCTCACCTACTGTAGTTAATGTTCAGAGTCAGTCATGTTAAATTGAGAATTCATCTGTACCTATAGTACCCAAGCTGGGCCCACTGAAATCCCCAATTTGTATCTTATGTAAATAAATTGTATTGTGTATAATAGGTACCTACATTGGATAGTAACGACAGGTGTTAAGACTGCGACCTGTTTTATAATAACCTATTGCACTAACTTCCATCTGCTGCTGTTGTCTTTAACACACTAATATGAACCTTACTTAAATACGTTTAAAAGCCATCAAACTATTAATAAATACAGGAAAAACGACCAACGCTCGGTTTGGTAATTTGAAGTGAGTGGTTTGCGTCATCGATTCATCACACTTCTACCTAGCTACTCATACACCTGTCGTTCAATTTGCAACAACAACAATTGGTAATTATTAACTCAACTATTGGCATTCTTTCCTATCTGTTATTTATTACCACTGAAATCATGAATAAGTAATTATTTTCATAATTTCGCCTTCACTCAATACCAAACGTATCCTACCTACTAGCTTATGTGGGGGACCCTAAATAGTTTTCAAGGTACAAGATTTGAATTAATTATAGGAAGGTACCCAATAGTACAAAGCTATACAATTAATTTGTGAATGTCACCAGTTGCTAAATAGACGTGGTCGTCGCGTCACGTTGCAGCGTTTGCAAAACCTCCACTATCACTAACAATGTCAACAAAACAAACGTTCAACCACGTTCGTACTTACGATAAAAAGAAAAACTAAAAGTACACCTACCTACTTTTAGTCAGTAAATACTCACCGAAGATAGAGAAATGCTGTCGCTTAGCTCAACTCAAGCGTAAAATCCACTCACAACTCATTTAATGAGCCAGTAAAATTTTTATTCCACTTGGTTTTCTCGTGGGGAAAACTAATGAATTTATCGAATGGTGCGTGATGTGAGAAAGACGCGAGGACGGCGCACGAGCGTCGCCTGCGGAGGCCGAGGTGCAACTAGTGGAGTGGAGGCAGGCGGGTGGGTGGCGGGTGCGTCGCGCCGGCTCACCGTTGGTCCCTCGAGCCCGATAACTAAATCGAGACTTCGAGAGGCGAGCATTGCCAATGCTGCGCCGGCACAGCGGCACAGACAGCGGCTGGGGACCTGACCGATTTGCTTCACCTAGCTAATGGCCGGTGTGGCCTCTCAAACAGATGTCACCGCTCTACTATGCAATCAGTTGCATAACATTTCCGGACCATATTTTATTTTGTTCCATATTCGGCTTATCAATAATTCCATACCAAAGACATTTAAAAGTATAGCATGCTACATGACTTAGTTATACATAAGACATAGATTTAGCATGCTACCTCTTCGGTACATCCTATATTTATGAAATAAGATGCTATTTAGGTATACTCGTATACATTCAACAAAGTTAATAGGAAAACTTAAGTAGTACCTACTTAACTAAGTAAATAAATGATAAAATTGTGTGAAGTGACTTAGTAGGTCAGCAAGAGTCGGAGTAAACCTGCTTTGAGCAGAGCCTAGTTTTGTTCATCAATTTGACACTTTGACTGTCATATTTTGCTGTTTGCATATATGATCAAACGCGGCCGCTCCGCTAGCTGTTTGTAATTTGCAGTAAACAAAGTGTAAACAAAAATTACCATTTCTAAATAACTATAAGATATCAATATGGATAACAAAGATAAGAAACGCAGAACATTCATCATCAAACCAGAATTGGAGCAGTACTCTCCCACTGCCAAAACCAGCTCTAGAAAAGCGAGAGGGGACTGCGATGAGTCACAGAGCTCTTCTCACACCCAGTTCTTCAAAGTACCGAGACATGAGAAGGAGTTTAAAAGAGTCAACGTTGATGAGTACCTTGGGTTGTCGGAGACAATGTCTGGCTCCTCAGATTCGTATCACTGTATGCACGGGGAAGGGGGGAAGCAATACACAGAGAAAGGACTGCGAAAAAGGCATCTGAAGAAAGAATTGGATCCAATTACAACAGGTATTACCTATAAACTATTCTACCTTAGATGATGTCCTTTTCCTTAACTTGTTAATTTTAAACAAACAGTGCAAAGGGCTAAACCTAGTAGGTATTGATAGGTATCATAAAATTAAGATAGGTATTATGTAAGTATAAATCCTTATGTAAACCATAGGTAACCTATATCTAGAAAATTATGGCAATTCTATAATTTTCCATGATATTTAAACAAATGCTTGGTAATTTTGGTTAAGTGCAAAAGGACACGCGTTTATGTCTTTTGTATAGAAAGTTGTTTTGTTATACATTTTTGTTTTTTTTGAACGCCGGTCTGGCCTTCATATATATATATAGAATTGTAATTTAGACTTCCTTTATTCAACATTCAACAAGATTTCACTTGGCAATTCGAAAACAATACTACCTATACCTACCTATTTTGCTGACGACCGACGTGAACCGCAAAATAGGCGCCGACCCAGTATTTAATGAAAGTGCAACAAAAAGGACTGTGTGTCCTTCAATTGAAAATTAACTTCGCTTTCTCGAACACTTACTTCCCTTATAAACACGCAACTGATTTGAGTTGGCCTACAATATCCTATAAGGCTTACGACAAAATACTCTCTATAATTTTATTTTGGCTGGAATCTTTTGACAAAGAGCTTATCACCTAACTGGCATTTGCATCACAAACCATCTCCATAGTTTGGCATGCCAAAAACTTTTGTACTGAAGGACTCTTGTGGAAAGTTTGACTGTGGCACTGTCCATTTTGTTGGCGTAACTTTAAACTTGGTTAAAAGTTCCAGTAGGTCCCGCAGAGACTCTTATTTACTAGGCAGGCACTCAGAAACTCACTACACTAATATTAGACTTTATTAGGTACACACTCAAGATTTTTTAATTTGACGTGTAGGGTGGTAGAAGTAATATCAAAATTCCGCAAGTTGATGGATCAGCCTAAAAGTAATTTGTCGCCGGTTGTGTTGATTTATATATAAAAGGTACATAGGCTTCATTATGTAGTTTGCGTTTGTAAATGGCTGCTGCAATTACAGCGGCTTACAAGTCTAGTTTCTCGGAACGTTGCATGTTAACTTAATTGCATTCTGATCATTTTGATTGAATTCATTTCATTCGGCTCGTTGACTCGCAATGTTAAAATTGCAAAGTACTTACCTGGCTTAACTGTAAGCTCACAGTCAGTCAGTTGCGTATTACCTATCTACAGGCAGTGCCTATGTCTATGTACCAGTCACTCAGAAAGTTTTGCGAGTAAAATATTTTATGTAGGAAGGTCCTGGCTGATTAAAATGGTTTAAAAAATTAATTAAAAAATATGATTATGTATAAGTTAAAATACCATCGTTTTAATTTTTTTATTACGTAGATACGTGTATTCAGATTAATTACAGCATATGGTATAGCAAAGTTCAAATATCTGCTGTAATGCACCCTTGCAAAAAAAAATGCACCCTTGCATTTTTTTTTCGCTAAATAGGTAAGTATGTTTAGAATCATGGTCTGATTGCAACCCCTCAATTTTCGGTAGCAGTCTTTTTACACCCTTTAGATGGTGACAACGAGCTGATCTATAGATGGAAAACGGAAATCCTCAAAGAATAGTTCGATTGAGTTGAAACTCATACCGGTCAAGCTCCACGTTGACACGTGCTCTACGTCCATCACAACAGTTCACTGTTCCGATGGAGTCAGAAGTTGTACTACAGAACTCCTTAGCAAATTAGCCGTTGTAGTTGAAACTCGGATTTACGAAAATTTCAATAATTCAAATGACAGATAACAAATGGACTGAGAAGTGTCCGCCAAGCTACGGGTGGGGGATGGCGGAGAAGCTCGTCTTCCTGGTGAGGGACCCGACAGTGTTGCAGCAGACTGAGCGGCTCACCGCGCACCTTGTGGACTTCGCTAGAACAACCCGAGAGGGCTATGTATCCTTTCGACTAGTTATTCCCACTAACATAATAAGGAAGCGCTCGTGCCTCATGGGCGTGCTTGCTTAGTCGTTCTTGATAGATCGTCGAAGATAAACAACGTTCGAAACGGTGTGTAAGTGGATGGGTGACCGCCAGTGGCATTTTCATCTAAGCGCTTCCGTGCTTCGGAGGGCACGTTAAATTGTCGGTCCGTCACGTTATGTCGTCAAGCCATGACGGAGGCCTTAAGGCGGCCTAAAAACTCCGTCGCCGGAGTTGGCCACTGACTCATACGAACTTAAGTACTTACTTACTAATATAATAAAGCTGAAAGTTTGTGGTTTGTATACATGTTTGGATTCATTGAATCATATTATGGTAAATATCCCGTTAATAGTGTTGATAACATAAAACCAGTCAACCGATTTGTATGAAATTTGGAATAGGCGTAGACAGGCTCATGGGCGGATCCAGGATTTTTTTCTGGGAGGGGCACAAGAAACAAAAACTGACAAAAATTTCACAATTTATTAATTTTTCGTAGTTAGTAGGTACACAAAAATATCGTCTGGGGGGGGGCACGTGCCCCCCGTGCCCCCCCCCCCCCCCCCCCCCCTGGATCCGCCTATGGACAGGCTATTCAAAATGTTGGTACAACGCGGGCGAACCCGCGTGCAGTCAATCATAACACCCAAGTTACCTAAACGAGCCTAAATACCTTCAAAGTCCACAACCCACACTAGGATTTCCTTCGTGCCGTACCTATTTATCAAAAACTACGAGAACACCCAGCGACCAAACAAAAATGTTTGCAGGTCATGCATATTTTGTCCTGCCTCGAGACATAAGTACCTACATAACTAACTATTGGATAATCAATGCTTTCAGTCCCCGAACTGTTTAGTTCGTTGCTTAGGTATCCAGATTCTACTTACCTAACACTACGCCTATCAGTAGGTAGGTACTACCTACGCCACTGCTCTATCAGTAAAACTTCTTAAAATAAAGGCAGCGAGCAGAGGTATTGGACAAGGTCTGCATATTGATGGACTTCCTCATAGAAACTCTGCCTAAGAAGCCGGCCCTCCGTGACACCACGGTTCTGCTGCTGCAAAACATGAACATGCCTATCCGCTTGACAGCGGCTTCCGATGTGGTTCAATATTTCGAGAGCATCAGGAATTATATCGGCTTTATGGGTTAGTAGTTTAATAAGTTTCTTACTTCAGGAATGCCTAGATCTTTTGAGCGTAGGTACCTACTGCACCTAAGTTAGGGCCTAAGGGACAGAATCCACAGTAAGCATTAAAGGTACCTACCTACATTAATTAATTACCTACCTACCTACATATTTATATGCGTAGAATAGGATCGGTCTACATTTAGCTTGTAGGTATCTACTCGTATTTTGCGCACGGCCATACGACAAAAGAAGGATACCTACTCCCTTGGGTGAACGAAGGTGGCATGGCATTGTGCTCATTTAGTACTTAATTAGTAGCAACAAGCCAACAACCTTAGATCATAAAGACGGGATGAGCCTTTACCTTGTATATCCTTCTGCCAAAATGTACACGATATCGAATCATGTACCTACGTCTTTTAGTATTACGTACTACGTCATAAACTAATAAATAAATGCATAAAATTTTCAAGAAGAACAGACGTTGACCAATCGCAGCGCACCAACATCACGTTGCACGCTCGAATGGACTAAGTTATACAAGAAGCAACAATCAAATAATAGGCATTTAAACATTTAGACAGAATTTTTTTGACATTTAGGATAGTCTTTATCGATTTTCTTGAGATTTTCACATAATAAAATCATTACATAAATATTTTTAAATTTATTTGTTGAACGCAATTCCTGATTATAGTTAGTTTAAAATGAAATACCCTATAAAATTATGGTCGTAAGTAGCTATTAGTAGTTATAAAGCCCGGTACTGACCAACGCAACGTTACGAGGTGTAATGTAACATTCGCAGCAAGCATGTTTCGTTACGCCGCGCGCCGTGGGCTAAAATCCGTCTAAAAACCGCTCGTTGCTCGCTGTGTGCCTTGTTTCCCCGCAATGTCTGCACGAACGCTAGCTGTGTAACACGTTACATTACACCTCGTAACGTTGGTCATTAGGTTTAACCGACATAAGTATTAAACTTACCCAATTTTTATCTACTACAATTTCATTTTATTCAGCTCTTTTTGATTCAGCTTAATGATGGTGGCCAATCATATTTTATTAACGGATCGTTTGACTCAAACAGACCATTCCTATCTCCTATTCTATGATCAGCGATAAAAACTTAACATTTTGTTGTAGGATATCTGTTGATGCGCTTAGAGGATGACCATCTTTTCGATCTGGTGTCTGCCGCGTTAATCTGGCATCTAGCGGCCCCAGACGAGATTCGCTGCCGGGACGCAGCGCAGCTACGACACACACTGGCGGCTGCGGCTTCGGTGCTCGATCAGACTGTCAGCCGAATGCTGGCGGTCACAACGGCGCACCGGTTTCCCACCTTTCTGATGATAGCATTGCTACTGGCTTACGATACTGTGGATAACTGTAATAGCACGTTTAGATTCAGCTACTGCCACTGCTCCTGCCGCTGCCGGAAATGTTTCCCCCGACGCGAGTGGGGTGTTCACACTCAGCCTTCATGCTCATTTAGCGGCGAGCAGTGGCAGTAGCAGTGGCAGTGACAGCGCGAGAAACCTATTTACATTCTCGCGCTGCCCACTTCCCTGCCCAACAGGGCTGAATGTAAATGTGGGGTTAGATTTTTAAACTAAGCCTATCGCACGAAGTTTATATACGGAACCACGCTTGGAACATTTTTATGTTATTGACGTCGTCGAAATGACATAGATGTGTCAATGTCGTGTCAAACTTATGTCAGTATCCGTTTCGTTTGTTGGTAAACAACAAAAAATTAAATGCTATTACGAAACGAAACAAGAAGAAAGAATAAAATAACATTTATCCGTTACACATTTGCTACATAGGACAAAGTGGGTGGAGAGATCTTTGCAAAAGTCATGATCTAACAATTGTAAATTTTCACTAAGAGAGGTAAAGCTGGTATGTTCTAAACTATTATTACCAATAATTGCTTTATGCCAGGTGTATGACTTGCAGGTATAGAGCTGATGAAAGAGAACATAATTGAGAATGTCTTCTACCGTTTCAATCCCTACTTCCCTGAGAGGAGATTGCCTCAGTATGATATCAATCCAACCAATCCACAAGACTGCAATGTTAAATTGGGTATGTATTGTAATATTGGTAATACATGTTCACTCAATATAATAATATTTTGAACTATGAACATACTACCTACAGATATGTTAATATATTCATAGTTATCGAAGTTTAAAATCCCGGCTTGAAACATGTAACTTTCGCTTAAAACTTTGCACTGCTTGACGCAAACTGAAGAAAAATATGTCCTAATAAAACAATTTCGAGTCTTCAATTTCCACGCGCTAATAACCTATCTACATAGTGGACCCCACAAAATGTGATGTGAAAATGTGGAAGACCTAGGATGAGATGTCGAGACGAGCTGGACTCGCACCTAAGAACCTGGCATGCTACAGCATTAAATCGCGAAGAGAGGAAGAAGGGAAGGGAGGCCTTTGCCCTGCAGTGGGACGAGAACGGCTAAATAACAAATTAATAATAACCCATCTATATTTTTATTATATATTCACCTCAATAATTTATTGACCATTAATTGTATTATTAATTGCTTATCGTTTCCTTAAGACTCACAACTTTTGTCATGCATGATTTCTATTTGAATCTGACTCCCCCTTAGACACAAAGGATCTTGAGAGGGTGTCGACTGTCTACTGTGTGATGATTAGGGGTCAAATTGGGTTTGTTACATCTCACAGAGTAGACACTAGAATTTCCCGGGATCGCAGGATTTTTTGATAAAAAAGTGCTTTCCATAATAGCCAGCATCTGAACTTAGGTAATATGCATCCGAATATCTGATCTCTAGTGATGATGATGTTTTTTTGTTGTCACTGCTTGTAAGAGAAACAGGCATGATTTTAAATTTATGGTTTCAGGCGACAGTAGCATTCACATGTCCACAACCCTCTCTCTGCTGCTTGTCCTCCTCAAGACTACCAAACATTACCTAGAACAGAACCCCACCTTCAGAAGACTGCTGCCGTGTCCTGATGCTTATAGCCAAAGGTCAGTTACTAAGATACTATATAAATGCCATAGTCAGGATTAATATTTAACTTATCCATACCTGTGTCCATACTTAATTATTATACACTAGCACTCGGGGAGTGCAATTCTGACGATTAAATTAAGTTAATGGTGAGAGATGTGTCCGTGATGGTCACGTGATTCGCGATGCTAGTTCGATGTTTTTTTCCCATCCCAAAAATGCCCAACGCGCCTAAAGAAGTTTTCACTTTTTAAAACAGATGTTTCGTGTGGGCGTTCCGGTACGAGTGTCGGGCGCGAGACCATCACCACGAGCGTAACACGCTGACCGGCATCACTGCCGTGCTGCTGCACTGCTTCGGCGACCGCCTCACTGGCCTCTCCACACACTTGATGTCTGGTAACCATAGCAACAAACATTCCATTGATGCAGGCGTACCCGTGCGGCTGGCAATGCCACGAAAGAATTCCGGCGGAATTTTAGCAGAAACGAATAGATATAGGTACCCAATTACCCATGCTGCCACAAACGATGTGATCACGTCGTGAGTAGGTATGTCTATTGCGGTTTCGTTAGTTCGTTAGACACAACCAAACCACAAACAGTATCACGACTGTATCCCCTAGGCGCGGTAGACATTCTCTCAAATCATCTTTGTTGATTTTGAAGATTGAAGAATCTAAGTAGTAAGGGGCATGTCCAAATACATATTTGATACATGCTCACATTTTGCAGAAGTATTCCATACGTGACGGGTTGCAAGCCCATCGGAATTCTATAAGAGCCTCTATTTTGATAGTGAGCGGAACAAACTAGCGATGTGCGGCCGCATTCCAGCCCTAAACAATTCCAAGGGCATTTTGAATCTCCGCGACCAATTGAGGCTATTCACGGCACTAGATTGCAGATGCTTCTGTCGCTGCATATTTCATCCAAATCCGTAAAATTCCATCACAAAATTTGTTACTAACTTATATGAATGCCTGATGACAGACGTGCTGAGTCTGTCAGTATTGACGGAGCTGCCGCCACGCTCCGACTGGACCTCGGCTGTCGGCTTCAGCACTCTACAGCAGGATGTGCTCTTCAAGAAGACCCTTATCTACCTCAGCGTAGACATGCTCAAAGTCTTTCCATACAACAAATGTGTAAGTGGGATAAGGTTTATTTTATTTACAATTTTTATTCTGCACGCAGTTTCGTTCGCGTCCTGGTATCAGCAATACGGATCGAGCCAGAATGGATAAAAATTGTGAAATCTTGCATAGGCATTTGCCTACTTAGAACTGAAAAAAAAAACTGTGGCAGTGCCGAGAGAAGTGAAAACTTAAGTTAAGTAATTAGTGTATTTTTGGAATCGTCAGGAAATCAAAAAATATCGAAAGATAATGACTTCGCCCGTTTAGTTATTAAAATGAGCTTTTAGAAATGTAAAAAATATTGGCGTAAAAGTTTACCAAGTACAGAACTAGATGGCGCTACTGGTAGGTGTCGGTGTGTCTGTGACTCGCACGTGACCTTTTCCAAAAATTTATTCTCATCTCAAAAAATGCCCAATGCGCCTGAAGAAGTTTTCACTTACAAAATTCTCTCTCTTTTCATTAGCCTTTACATTCAGCCGAGTTATCTAATACATATATGTTTTTGTCCTAGATGGTGGAAGACAGGCACTGGCTCATAGGCCTCATGTACTTGATAGACCCTGGACTGAGCTCGTTGAAGGCGCACTGGTCACCAGCGCTGTTCGCTGAGCTGCGGAAGACCACACTCCAAGCTTTAGTCTGCGCACTGCCACTTACCGCGCCCAACTTAACGACAGAGTATGGCTTAGTTAGAAGGTACTTTTATTATTCCAAAGTTATTTAGTATTTAGTTTAGACGACCTCTGTGTGCGCAGTGGGTGAAAGCTGAAGGTTGCGGGTTCGATCCCCGCCGTGGGATAAATGTTTGTAGGATCTGCTAATATTTATCTCGGTTCTAGGTGTTTCTATGTATAATATATGTATAGTATGTATATACAAACAAAAAGTATATCAGTATTATATCAGTTATCTGATTCCCATAGTACAAGGTTTGCCTAGTTTGGGGCTAGAATATGCTGTGTGAAATGTCCAGCATTATTTATAAAAAATAAAAAAATAAATTGTCCTTACTCAGTAGAATCAATAGTTTTAAGTCGACTTTCAGTTATCAAACTGGTTCTTACATATTTTTTTCCTTTGCCATTGAAATAGGCGATTTAGGGGATTGAACAGTTAGGGGTTTCAACGGTGAGTCTGTTTTCAGACTAATGTGGTACATCGAATGGTACAGCGAGAGTCCATACGAGCTGAGCGTGTTGTATTGGTGCTTACGTCTGCTGCACGCGGCGGCCGGCCGGCGCGAGGGACCCACTCGCCACGCCGTGCTCAAAGATCTGTTCGATACGCACGCAGTTATCATACTCATACGTAAGTTATTATAAGTAGATAGGAAGTTTCAGCCTCACACAGGATCCTTTAATCCCAAAAATCGCCTCGCTCGGTCGTGGGTTCAAACCCCGCATAGTTTTTTTGTTGTATTGATTCACTTTATTTTTAATTTAGGCTGGACGGCGAGAACCCCTAATTTAGTTATCTAAACATTGATACGCGACCACGCGCACTTGTGTTGACCAATCACAAAGTTCAAGCTTTTGATGTCTCCGCTCGAGCATTGTTATTGGTCAATTCGTCGAACACGTGGATCCTCATACATCATCATCATCCACCGCCCGATTTTTCCCACTACTCTACACTACTGTCATAAATTGGCAAAACTGATTTTATAATAAAAAAGTTTTTATTTCAGACTCTGGTCCATATCTTAACATTAAATTAAATTAATTATCATTCATACAATTAATTTTGCTTACTTTGAATAGTTCTAATAAAAAATCTGTTTCTTTGACATGCAAATGGCACACAATTATCCAAGAATACTATAAAGAAAACAGATTGAGAAAATTCCTTCTGTTGTGATCTTGGCATCGAAAAGAATGAACAAGAGTAGAAAATATTCAAATTTTTTTAAATGTCCAATAACTCGAAAACCGCGAGACTTTAACAGGGCACAAGTTTTGATTTTCTGGTTCATCATGATGCCCTCTATTCGTAGTTAAAGGATTATCCTCTCATTACGGGACAACCTGTATAGGCCTCCCTTGGTTTGTGCCATCCAACATGACCCAATGCTGATCCCATCCAAGACCCACGACCTTGGTTTGTTATGTCATCTACCCATCACGCTGCCGTCCAACGTTCCGTAGCTCTTTGCCACCACTCGGTTGAGGCCCTACTCAAACGGTCATCACCTCGCCTAACATGGATTAATGGGTTTACCTCGGTTCATTAAAGAAACGATTCTAAAATGCAAGGATAACCATGTTCTCTCGCTTGCACATTAATGACGGCACTAGTGTGGAAGCGAGAGAACATGGTTATCGCCGCCATTTTATATTGTTTTCTCTTATGAGCCGAGTTATAATTGCAGAGCTGTGCTACACACTGCTGAGTCAGAAGATGCCGCCGGTGGAAAAGGGGCAGGCGATATTAGCCCTGGCGTTACGTCTTCTGACGAGTGCGGCACAGGCGCGCACGCGCGTCTCTTGCTGCGTCTACCCTGACATCAGGTGGTTTATTATACAGGGCCTTTCATTAAACTACACAAACTGACAGAGCTTCATTCTTGGGTTGTAAACAGACGTTTGACCGTATCAATTTCATTCCTAAGCCGTAATAAGTTTTCACTTCAAAATTTATCCTTTATTGATTTTTTAAGACATGTAGCATAATGATTTTCAAGGGGAACAGACATTCCACCAATCGCAGCCCGGCTACATCCGAGCGCACACACATGGACGCTCGAATGGACTAAGTTATACAGGAAGTAACAATGATTTTCATAACAAAACAAAACAAAAAGTATATCAGTTATCTGGTTCCGATAGTACAAGCTTTTCCTAGTTTGGGGCTAGATGATGCTGTGTGAAATGTCCAGCATTATTTATTTATTTATAATAACCCCTCAGGTGGCCGGTCGCAGTGACCGCGCTCGCTCGCAAGATGCTCGACGCGGCACTTTACTCGCTAGAGAAGCATTACATCGTCAGCGATAGGTAAGATAACATTATTGATTGTTGAATGAGTTTAAATCGTGAGTTTAAAAAGTGTAACATTTTATGTTTAACAACTCACCCATCAAATATTTTCTTCTTGTGGAATGTCTCTGCAGCAGAAGGACAGATTCGCTTATAGGCATATAATGTACCTACTGTCGTAAAAAAATATATACAAACCCTATTAACCAACCCAAAACTAACCTGAACCTTACTAACAATTTGTGACCTCTTTGCTTATATTTATATTGCCGACCGCGACTCCGTGTCCCGTCGGGCTTCCAAGATGTTATGGCGTTCACATTTTTAGCTGATATAAAGAAAAATTTAGATCAACGAATGGTGATGAATGAAAAAAATTTATTAAGTTATCACGAGTTTATTCAATAACAAAAAAAATCTGCAATAGAATGTTTGATACATAAAGGACTCAAAGTGATCCCAGCGGTCCTACTGAATAAATGCTTTTTGACTTTGACTTTGGCCAAAGTTACAAAGAATTAATTCGTCTGAAAGTACTTACTTAAAACTACTTACTGTCAAATAAAATTTTACGAATTGTAACTATTCAATTTTATTTTTATTTTCTGTGTGGGTTTGTACTTCTGCCTAATCTGGGATTATGCTATTCCGGGATAAATGTATGTAAGGAGTGTCAGGAACTTCTTTGAAACCATCGTAATTCATTCTTTATTGTACTAAATATAACAGTAGGTAGTTATAGTATAATAAAATTTTGTAAGATAGACCTAATTTAATAAAAAGGAATTTCTTTGCTTAGCAGGCATTTAAGACCATGCTCTCAGTGTTTATTTCTAGGTGGCTGATCTCCATACTGAATTTTATTTGGGAATCGATCATTTGGAAACCGGAATATAGAGAAAAATTCGTTCTCAAAGATGGCATTTACAAACTGCTGGATATTATAACGGTTAGAATCATTTAATGGTAAATTAGCGCCCTTAGTAAGAGTTAGACGACTCTGACAACATTGCGCCATTTGTTGGGTCAGGGGCTGGTTATTACCCAAAGTGCGGAACTCCGTTGTCTGTCGTTTTACATCTTACCTAGTTTTAGTTTACAAAAACGGTTGTCTGGAAGATATCGCCTCGAGCGATAAGACCGCCGATTGCAGGACCTATCCCTATCGAAACCTAGCATCTAAGTCTATCGCTAAGGTATGTAAATGGTTCCTCAATAAAGTTATTATTTATGATTTATTTATTTGTTGCTTGGATTATGAATCGTTTCAAGATAAACACAGCAATGTATTTCAAACATTGAATGAACTACTTTTCATTTTGAGTAAAACGCATACGCGACCACGTATAAAGCGCGACTATAATTAGTGCCCGATTTTGACCGACTAAGCTGGCTTAGGCTTGATGCTTCGCGGGCCACGCCATACCCAATCCCATCATATCTCTAAATCCGTGGTTTTCTCTTTAGTTTAAAACACTCTCGCGTCGAAAGAGGCGGCTCTCAATTCGTTGAAAGAACTGTGTAACAATGAGTCAGAGAAGTTTCTCAACAGTTTACAAGCATACTGTCGAAACAGTAGGCTTGTAAATTGTTTGTGAACTTCTCAATTGGACAGTACGGCACTGTTTCCAGATGAGCCGCGCCCCCGTGCAATGTATAGCGATGGCTCTGATCTGCGACGCGACCCGCGCCGAAGAGTCTGTCGGCCAGCTCGTCACTTGGCGCGCCAACCTCGGAGCTTCTAATGCGGTACACTTCTGACCATCAGCGCTCATATAAGAGTGGTCTTTATTACAATGTAGTAAGGATCAGCGATGCCAAATTCTGCTGAGACTTTAGTACCTACCTATCATATTCATTGTAATAAAGATTATGTTTTTATCTGTGCTGACGGTCAGCGTGACTCAAAACCAGTCTTAGACTTCTTTTCCACCAGAGTTTTGCTATGTTCATTATATTTGGAAATGTTTTAATATATATGATGTGGTATACTAATAAATAAATGTTACGTTGCTATGGGTGCGTTTTATACCAATTTTAATTAGTCCACATAGCATAGCACTGGTGGAAACGAATTCGCAAAGCTATGATTTTTTATATGGATGGATGCGTGCTATGGATTTATGAATCCAGTGTGCTATGGCACATCTTACTCGTTCAGCTACAAAGCTTAGCATCAGTGGTCACATAGTTTCGTAGCTTAGCTTTCACATCCTCGCATAATAGCTGCATAGCATATCTCTGGAAAAGCACCCTAATGACCATTTTCTAATAGGTACAGTCAGCGTCATCAATCGGCATAAAAATGTAAAATTTTACTTTATAAGGGTATACCAGTCGGTGACGCTGACTGTACATCCCGGCTGTGCATCAATGGATTTTATGCGTATTAGTATGTACGAGCTCTTAATAGTTAAGAAAAATATCGTGCGGAAACCAGTGAGGATTCTATTAGGCGGCGGTAGACATGTAACCGTCACGTATGGAGTGATAATTTCTGCGAAATATTAAATAAAATAAATAAAATAAAATAAAAATAAAAAACCCTGTTTATTCCTTAAATATAAGTAGGTACATACAAATTAAATACTAAAAAGTGAGAGAAAAAAAGTAATATAAACTTAATATTTAGGACCCCTTACGGGTAAAGGCCTCCTCCAGCTCTTTCCATTGGTCTCTGTCTGCGAAATATTAGTATCAGCTAAATACGTGGTATTCCAAAGCTACCTTCAAAACACGCATTATAATATTGTGTGGTTTATATTTTTGCCAGCATCCATGCCTCGTGAAGCGTGGCGCCACAATCGCCACTCTCCTGGCTGCTATATTCCGGGACGAATGCAAAGTGACCGGGGTCAGGCTGGATCACAACGGAATCATTATGGGTATGACTGTTCGCTTTCGATTATTGTTACGTATTTATTTATCCAAATACTTTGTTGCACACAAATTACAAAAGGTATCCTATTCAACTCTTACCCGCGTCTCCGTAAATGAGGCCTAATAACGCTGGGATCACTTAGGCCTCATTTACGGAGACGCGATGCTATATCCTACTAATATAATAAATCTGAAAGTTTATGAGTATGTTTAGATGTATGTAATGGATATTTGAATGTTTGTGTTTCAATCGCGTCTAAACCAGTTAACCAATTTGGATGAAACTTGCATAGGTGTAGATAGTGCCCTGGAATAACATAATAGGCTATTCAAAATGTTGGTACCACGCTAGCGAAGCCGCGTGCAGAAGCTAGTATTTGAATACAGTGCGGACCGCGCAACGCAACGCGAGAGGCCCCGGGGTAAAAAGAAAAAAATATTAATCAACTTTTTCATCGTTTGGGGCCTAACTTTAATTTTTCCAGAAATTTCGTGTTTTGTATACGTAAGCATATCAGATTCGTCTCTGGCACTGGTAGCTCTGACTCGAGTGATAATTATAATATGCAGTAAGACGTTATTTCTTGTTTCAGACCTGAACTCCCCAATAATGTCTGCGGAAGTGCAGAAGGAGTTGGAACAGGCTCGTTTCCGCCAGCCAACAAGCCAGAGGACACTTGTTTGTTTGAGCGCCGCTGACGTTGCCGGCTCTAGACTGTCCAAGGTACTACATGTAATCATACTACACTACTATTGGATTTTAGAGATGGGCCAGGGAGGGCAGGTACTTTAACCGTTTTAGCTACAGGAAAACGCTCTTTGGAGACCCCTAACTTTTAGAGATATTTTGAACTGCATTCACAGATTTTGAAAAAAATACAGTGAGAGACAAATATAACAAAAGTAAATAAATGTTTTACTGCCAATCGATTCACTTTCATGTAGAGATCAAAAGATTCTATGGGCGATTAAGATTTGAGTACTAGAAAAGTCAGAAATCGTCAAAAAAAATTTTCCATACATTTTGTACTAAAAATCAATGAATGAACTCGAATTTTTGTTGATGCCAATGCCTGCCCTCAGTGGCCCAGCTCAAAAATCCACCTGTATTATACACCCCTATTTTTTGATTACCAAAAAAAATTTAAACGTGGTCTCGGTGTCTGTTACTGATTACATTTCTGTAGTTAAAACTCAAAAAAAGAGAAAAAAAAATTATAACCTCAAAAGGAGACGAGACGAGTCAGACATGGATTTATGATATATATACCTACTGCGGTTTTACTGACTGGGGATGATACGAGAACATAGTTCAAATGAGAGTCTGTACGCGATTGTGGTCTACACTACTTATTTGTACAGTTTTTATAAAATTTTGTTCGGTTTTGGTTGACTACAATCCTCGATAACTTTTTGATAGTTTAATAAAAAAAAGTTCTGACCATGCCATTATCATTTTCTACATCTGCTGCAATTGCCCTTAATTTTTTTTGTAGTCATAAAATAGCGGTGTATATACTAGCTGGGCTCTACGGGTAACAACCCGTGTTCCCTTATTACCGGGATAAAAAACCTATCTGCTATTCCAGTCTATATATAATCTATCTCTCTCTGTGTCATTCACCCAAATCCTTCTAACCGGTTAGTTTTATTCAATATTCAGTATCGACGCCGTAAACGTGGATTTGTATTGATTTTCATTAGTTATAAACGAGTACCAAAAGATAGCGCTGCTATGAGCACTCAGTAGTTTTGCGTGAAAGAGAAACATGTTTATACTTAAATCCTTACAAATTTTTGAATTTTTTATATTAGGATTACAAATATATGTGTTTAGATGATATTGTACACGTTGCGGGCCGGCAATGCGTCAGATTAGCGCAGGATCGTGGTGGGTGGCACAAGCCTAAGGGAGAACTATGCCCAGCAATGGGTGACGTCGGACTATGCATGATGATGATGATGTTTAATGTATAGTGTGATGCCAGGCAATGTACTTTGTTGAGGCGTTAGTTTTTTGTACTTTATGAGCATCTAAACTTACTTTGACGAGCCTCAATTCTCTTTGACTGGCTCCCCACTGGAGCTTGACTTTTAGTTTTAAGATGGATCACCTAAAAGAATGATAGGCCCCCCCAAACCGTGTTTGTTCCCCTGATTCTTCACGGTATTGGTCGCGAAAGAACAGGAGTAAAATTAGTTCGAAGACTATTCTAAGTGATCCCAGCGGTCCTACTGAATAAATGCTTTTTGACTTTGACTTTGACTTATACCTACTGCGTCTTGGAGATACAGTATTTTAAAATGTTTTATTTCCAGGCGTTCGCAATCCTTCACATGTTGTCTAGCGACCTGGAACACAAGGTGTCGGTCGCGGATGAGGCATACAACCTCTACAAGAATATCAAACTAGCCCCGGAAGATGAGGTAACGAAAGTTAGAAGTTGTTGGCGCAGTCCCTCTGTAGCAGGACGCCTCTGTAGCGCAGTGAGCGTGTCTGCTTGCGACGCAGAAGGTTGCGGGTTCGATCCCCGCCGCGAGACAAATGTATACAATGATCTACAAGTATTTGTCTCGGGGTCTGGGTTTTTCTATATATAATACTAGCTGTCCGCCGCGGTGTTACCCGCGATCCCTCGGGAAAACTTCACTTCCCCGGGATAAAATATAGCCTATGTTCATCGGGGATAATGTAGGATTCTATTGGTGAAAGAATTTTTCAAATCGGTCCAGTAGTTTCGGAGCCTATTCATTTCAAACAAACAAACATACAAACAAATCTTTCCTCTTTATATATTAGTATAGATGTATGTATTCAAAAAGTATTTAAGTATCACATCAGTCATGTAGTACCCATAACACAAGCTCTGCTTAATTTGGTTCTAGATAATGCTGTGTGAAAAGTCCAGCATTTCTTATTTGCTAGCTTGTGCGCCTTCTGGCTTCGCCAACTTACCAACATTATGATATAGGGCTTGTACACAAAACTGCGTTGCGACGTCGCATCGCAAAAATCTGCGAGCTCCCTCTACTAATCCCTCTAGTAATTTTCTGCGTTGCGAATTCGCATCGCGTCGCATCGCAGTTTTGTGTACAAGCCCATAAACTATTCCAAGTCACTATTCTTTCTATTCCAAGTTTCATCAAAATTGGTTCACTGGTTAAGGCTTGATTGAAACACTAACATCTTGTGTTGTGAAACACAAGCACTTAATGACTGCCACATACGTAAGACGGAAGGGGATTTCTGATAATATCGATGTCAATAGTAATTTCGTATTGATTTGTGTTTGTGCGTGTAGTGCCTTGGTTTGCTGCGGGTTTTCCTTCACCGTTAAGAGCTGGTGTTACAGTGCATATAAATTTTACGAAACAAAAAAACTATTCGACCTTCGGATTGAAAGTCGAGGCATAACCCCATTCAGCCATAGGCTCTTTATCTACGGTCCATAGAAAAGACTGTGAACAAGGCGAGTTTCCTCACTATGTTTTCATTCGCCGTTTGTATGTATTGATGTATATTTGCAGTCAGTTCTGGTGCTCTGTTCGTACTACCTAACATTGAAGCTAAGCGAGGCGTGGCGGGAGACGCAACTGCAAAGCTCTGGCTACTTACCACACGACGAAGAGATCTTTCAGGAGTTCCTTCATATAGGCCGGTATGTTATTTCCTTCTTACATCATAGTGCGCCATGTATTATCATGTGCCAAATATACCGTATCTTTGGACGTTTCTCTGACTATCCCCTCTTATTCGCTTTACTAGGGAACGACAGCCTTATTGTCTAACTAACTTGAAATCCATTCCCAGTTGTCATCAAAATAGAGCTCAACCAATCACAATACGAAAATGACAATTGAAGTATAGGCTAGATTTCAAATGTCAAAATGAAGCCGATGTCCGATGTACCGCGCTTTAGGTGTCCATGATATTGTAACAAGCTACTGAAGATTAAACCTCGCACACTTGTCCGCACCGCAGTCATTGTTCTATACAAAAAATGCTGATGACGTCAGAAAATGCGGCTCACTGCTGACGTCAGCAGCTTTTTCTCTATAGAATTGAGAGCGCTTTCGGCTCGGCTGGACTCTGGACTGTGCGACCACCCTTACATCAAATTATTCTCTGAATAGGTAGTAAAATGTTTGTGTTCTTTTCAGAGGCTGGGCTAAGGAAATTAAAAAAATGCAGGAGGACGTTATAGAAAACGACAGAATCAAGGTAATACTGCATATTTATTTCCGTATAAAGTTCTGTTTTATTATTCTAGTTCCTATGAGTTAGTGGCCAACTTAACGACTTAATAGCCGAGACTAACAATTTATCATGCCCTCCGACTACAGAAGCGGTCAGTTGATTGCTACTACCGGTCACCCATCCACACAGCAGTTACGGCCAACTCTGGTGACGACAATGATTTGATTTGAGCCTAAATCAAATTATTTTACCAATATTTACATCATCATTTGCCTTATCCCGCTCATGCGGGGTAGGCACAACATGTCATCTCCGTATCCATTCCTTTCTTACCCATATCTTTCACACAATCCATCTATCTTTTCTTTGGTCTACCTCTACTCACATATTCATTTCCATTGCCCTTCATACCTCCGCATTACATGCCCATACCACGACAACCTATTGCTCCTCAACTTTTAGTTCTTACCATTATATTGTTTGGGTGCATTTAAGTACATTACAATTTATCCTCAGGAACAAGACGAAGAGTACTCCCTTTATTCATTCTTGGGGCGCGTGCGTTTGAATATAGCTTTGGATGCGCTGAGGCAAGTGCGCTGCGTGTCCCGTTCGGCTGACCGCGCGCGCATTGCGCATGCGCTGTTGCAAGACGCTGTGCAGGCGCACCACCGCCGCTCAGTCTTCACCAGGAAGGCGGGCGCGCCGGTCCTGCGCACCTACGGCCCGGCGCTTGATGACTACGTATGTTTTAACTTAAATGAAGCAGAATTTTATATAGTACTTTTTTTAAATAATTTATTCTATTTCGCCCTTCGATCGATAGGGTCAGCGCAGCAAGACCGTCCTATAATAAAACGACACATTATGTTTCAAATTGAGACCAACATTTATTTTTAATTAAAATAGACAACGAAACTAAATAACAGAGTTGGACAATCGACCATACAGGTCGCTAGTAATTAGTAATTGGTTGATTATTTCGATATAATACAACACGTCCTCGGTAAATAACAGCTCGCGCCGTTATTTTGTTTAGCATTTTGACGTTTTTCGTGATGAATGATCGCTGTCGAAGTTTATGAACATGTTTTAGTATTTTAAACTTTGTTACTAGGTGCAAAGGGTGTAGTTATTCGGTTAAACTTAAAACTTTTTTGTCACGCGGACAGAATTATTATATCTATAATATTGTTGATCGAAGTTTTTTCCTTACGGATATGGGGAAAATAATTGTACAAAATTACAATACTTGTGTTTGCTAGTTGAAAATGAACCGCAAAATCATGGATGTTTAGTGCTAATTTCTATTCGTTTTCTTATTTTTGTACAATCTCTTGTTTTAACTAGACTTGAAAACAAACGTTTCCTTATTTTTTTGTATGACGACCTCTGTGGCGCAGTGGGTGAAAGCCCGCTTGGGACGCAAAGGTTGCGGGTTCGATCCACGCGGCGGGACCAATGTTTGTATGATCTGCAAATATTTGTCTCGGGTCTGGTTGTATCTATGTATATTATGTATGTATTTACAAACAAAAAGTATATAAGTGAGTATATTAGTTATCTGGTTCCCATAGTACAAGCGTTGCTTAGTTTGGGGCTAGATGATGCTGTGTGAAATGTCCAGCATTATTTATTTATTATTTAGCAACATTGTTTTCTCTTTTCAGAACATGACGGGCCAGAACGTGAAGGTGTACAGCATCCATCCGAAGGATAAACCAAAGCCACGAGACGACGCTCCTCCCTCATAAACATACTTATAAGTTACTTGGCGGTAGAGGATCCCGGTCGTAATATAGTCCCGAAATATACGGGATTTAATTTTAAAATTTAGCCGTGGCGTACGTTTTGTGCCGTGTTGGCCAAATGGGGTTGTACCTCGACTTTCAATCCGAAGGTCGTGGGTTCGAATCCCGGCTGTGCATCCATGGATTTTGCGTTTCGTAAAATTTATATGCGCTTTAACACGAGCTCTAAACGGTGAAGGAAAACATCGTGAAGAGACCAGTTAGTATTCTTTATCAAATATGTATTTGGAAATGCCTCTGACTATCCCTCTTAGACAAAATGATCTGGAATACGTAAAAGATTTGAGAGAATATCTACCGCGGCTTGGGGAGTCTTGTTTGTTACGTTTAAAATTTTAAAAATCCCGGGGTTTTCGTGATTACAATTTTCTTTAAATGAGTCAGTAAAACTTACGTAAAACGTTGAATGCATTATTATTTATTTGACTAGACAATTTAATTCAAAGTACGAGTTTATTCTTTTGACTCTGTAGCATAAAATATAGTTTTTGTAATGGGTTAACCTCTTAAGTTGATTTTTGATAGATCATCAGTGATCTACTAGAATGAACTAGTGACACGACTAGAAGAATAAGTTTGAAGAACTTTTAATTAAATAATGCTGTTACTTTTAATTAAATAATGTAAACCGTGTCAAAATTCTAATTCAAATTCTTTAAGAATTTGAACTGACTTACTTACTGACTTTTCGTTACCACTTCTCATTAGCAATACAATCCCGGGACTATCCCGGGATCGAATCCTCTACTTAGCGGTTTTGTGACTTATGTAAGACATATTTATATAACTATATTTGACGTTTTCTTAAAAAAATAAACATAAAATTCATTCAACATATTTATTTTTAAAGCCCTATGATATACTTATACTTACACATAATTCGAAACGATTTTCTATCTATCTACAGGTTGGTTTTTTGAGAAGGGCGGTGATGGCCAAGTCCGAAACCACGAGAGTTAAGACAGGAAATAGAAATTGTGCTATTTCCTTTCATTTTAATTTTTAGTAGATTTCTTTGCAATGTTTGATCCCTAACAGCAACAAAATCCATTAATTAAATTTTTTGAATCTTTTCGATTTCCGTCAAAAGTTAAAGATTTAGAAAAAACTAAATAATGCAGTTATTGTTTTTTTATTTATCGAGGGCATGACTCCTTAACTTTCGTGGTTACAGACTTGCCATCACCGCCCTTCTCAAAAAAACATCCTGTATAATATTGATGATTTTATAAGTAGTAGGTACAGTGCCACAAACTTATCTGAACCGGTGAGGGAGAGGCTGTTATCGCATTTGGTGTTAGCAAAAAAATAAATTCTAATATTAAATTCGTTTGTGGCACTTTATTTATATTCGTTCCTACTCTATGGTTCACCTTAATTAGTCTGAGAGAATTTTTTAATCATAGCCCTGTGGAAAACCATGCAGGTGATCTATAGAGCAGGACCGTTTATTTTACAATAGTACACTTTAAATGAGCTCCTGAACACAAGCATACAGTAAATTGAGTTGTGCATGATAAATATATGTATGTTCATTGACTATCAACCATGATTGTCTAAGTTATCGTTGAGTATTACAACAGCGTACTGGGGGTTTACTCCCGACATTCGATTCGATTCCAATACAAACTGTTAAGGTTTTGCTTGAATTCTTAGGGGTTGGCACTCTTGCAACGCTATTCTAGCGCACAATTGATCAAAGGTGGAATCGTCTACTTTCGATCATAATTGTGCGTTCAAACGTGATCAGAAATCTCAGCATGATTTCACCCATTTATTTATAAAATAAGCTTTTAGAACTGTAAAAAGGTTTACCGAGTACAGAACGAGATGGCGCTACTGGTAGGTGGCGGTCGGTGAGCAGTCACGTGACTCGCACGCGACCTTTTCGAGGCGAATCCAAGAATTTATTCTCATCTCAAAAATGCCCAACGCGCCTAAAGTTTTCACTTCAATAAATAAATAGTTGAATAATATCATTCATGCTTTGATACCTACATTTAGAAGTTGCAAACATTAGTGACAGGGCCCTAATATCATTAAAATCCATTTACAATCATTATAATGTCTTTATTACACCATATAGTAAACCATAATTATTATGATTAATAAACAAAATAAATATCTCGATCTAATAACACCAATAAATGTTGCGTGATATTAAACAATTATATACTTATTTAAATTCTCCCAAATCGTACATTTGTA
Source organism: Epirrhoe alternata (assembly GCA_963565295.1). NCBI lineage: Eukaryota > Metazoa > Arthropoda > Insecta > Lepidoptera > Geometridae > Epirrhoe > Epirrhoe alternata. The sequence goes on from OY751375.1 coordinate 11,583,486, forward strand.
TTTCAGTAATAAATAGTTCTATATTAGACCTGTGTCGATACAAATTTATCTAATCTTATCCCTCTATGAGACTAGAGGATCATAAAACGCCCTTCCGCAAGTGATCGGATCGAGATGTTTAGAAAATTCAAATATATCATCGATGTGCACTTGTGAAAAGTGCAGACGGATTATAGAAATGATGATCCCAGCATCTCAGCACTCACTCACTGTATCTGAATCTATACGAGCAACAAGGAATGATCGATCGTCACAGGACTATTCCATAAAAACTACTATGAACACATGTCACTCCTCCTACATAAAGTTTAACCTCTATCTAGCCAAATCAGGCTGAAAGTAACAAGTCTAGTTCGAGGTTAAACTCCCGTAGTTGGCTAACAAAGGTAGGGCAAATCAATGCATTGAAGTATATTTCTGCAGGAACATGTAAGTATTAATTTATTATACACGTGTATTTCTTAATAAGCAATGGCATGAGTCAAAGTGCTAACTTGTAGTCTGTGGTTCTAGTCACGATAGCTTATAAAACGATTAGTCAAAGAGTAGGAAGGTGTATACATTTAAAACCATCGTTTATTATAAAGTGACTAGGTGATCGCTACAGACTATAATATAAAAAAATATATTTACCAAAACCACACAATTTACACAAAATCAATATAGCAAAAGCTAAGATGAACTAATGTTTAAACTTGGCACATTACGCCGTTCACACGGAGCTAGCAAAGAATGATCTTTGCGAACATCTAAGGGTCGATTCACATCTGACGGAAGATCCGTCGCGGATTATCGGTCGCGGAACGCCAGAACTGACAAATGTATAGAAAAACACTCGACCGTTCACACTCGACGGATGATACGTTAGTCCGTCGAGTGTGAACGGTCGAGTGTTTTTCTATACATTTGTCAGTTCTGGCGTTCCGCGACCGATAATCCGCGACGGATCTTCCGTCAGATGTGAATCGACCCTTAGCCATTCAAAGTTTCGCTCGTGCGTACACAGCTAAGAAGCGTGTCACCTATCGTTTTGGGCTCAATGCAGACTGAATTGGCAGCGACGCGAAGAGACCAAGACATTATAAACCTTATGAACAATGTTACAAGATACAGAAACGCTCGCGACCGCGCGAGACTGCTCGAGCCGGCGCGCGGCTTCGCCACACCTCTTTCATTCTATATCTTGTTACATTGGTCTTAAGGTTTATAATATCTTGTTACGTCGCGTCGCTGCCAATTCAGTCTGCATTGAGCCTTATACAAAGTTTACAAAAGCAGAATAGCACAAATGAAAAACATCAAATTGAAACAAATGAATCTGCCGAAAATAAACTTTACATGATAATTTCGACGACGAGCCGAAGAGTAAAGTTTAACAAGTGTATAGGCAACTAATATTTACATTAGCTTAACATTATATAAATATAATCTGGCTGGAACAACCTAACATACCTACAACAGGTTATATAAAAGAATAATTATTGTATATTAATTCTGAACGGGGTAGTTTGTCTGACTGTCAAACTACCCCTATAATGAATGACCTCTGTGGCGCAATAGGTGAAAGCCCGCTTGATCTGCAAATATTTATCTCGGGTCTGGGTATTTCTGTACATAAAAGAACTCAACTATGTACAATAAACGTTGAAAACTTTCCAGAGAAATAAATATTTCACAATAATTAAGTACAAATAGGTTCAGGCAGCGATAGTAGAATGCAATTTGTTTATATTAACTACATTTTATCTAATGAAAAGCAATATAACCTCACCATTACAAATATATTTATAAACTTCCAAAAAAAACAGAAGACTCAGACTTTGCCTATTCCAGGTAATATACACCTATGAACGACGCCCAGGAGCTCTGTACTGAACCTTAATGGTCCACTAGCCCTTTGATTTGTCATTCGCTCACGATAGGCGAGGTCACAAGAAATACATAGTCAATATGTGATGAGATGTACACGTTTTATTCCTTGGAATATTTAACAAATCAATAGTTAATAAATTATGGAAAAGTATTTTATGAGTAGACAATAGAGTATTTCCAAACACTGCTGTGACATGTTGCTAGTAAAAACAGTTTTATTTTAGTTAATAGCTAAGAATAGTACTACCAGCCTATCTGTCCAGAAGCGCTAGCGGAGGAGTACCGTTGTATCTGGTTCGCAAATGAATCCTTCAAATGGACTACTTTTGTTATGTACCGCTCTACTTGAGTTACAATTACAACTCATAAATTAAGGTATTTTCCGCGATGAATTCCTGTCAAACTTATTAAAATATGTTGTATGAAGTTTGTGCAACTACAAACTAAGTGATTTGAACATTACAAAATACATTATTGTTTTCAACTGAACAGAAAAACCGGTGGCACTATGATTCAAAACTCTGGAATTCATTAGTAACTAAAAGAAAGCAAAGTACTTGAGTACTCTATACTTACTAATCTTACTATAGAAGATTTATTTTATTACCAACTATGAGAAACAGGCATCACAACACAATATTATTGCTAATTAATTATATCATATAAATCCCATTTAGGTTAGATAGACAAGCAACATGTGTAACAAGACAGTAAACAAATAACATCAGTCAAGCGTGAGCATGTAACTAGTAAAATACTATGTAACATAGTAGGTACCACAAACTTGGAATAGATTTGTTCCACAGTCGCCACACATTCCTATAAAAAACAACTTTTGTCATGTCTTCAATGAATTCTAAATCTTCGAACCAGATGATCGCTGTATATTTATCAATAACATTATTCATGAATGTAGCAACCTAATCCAAGGTTACATTGGTATAGCATTATTCCTTTTTTTTATCTTGATATTTTAGAACTTATATCAAGATTTCAAACACTGAAACGTAGTACTTACGTCCTACTCAAAAAAAATTGCCCATGTCACCCGGATTATCAAAATCGTATAAGTACCTAGTTTAGGTGCTATTGTCAAACAAAATAAATAATAAAAAAAATTGGCACATCTGTTTTTATTATCAACTGTACCGACAGTACGATGTCAATGAGACACCTGCAAAGGAAAGACCTAGACGAACAAACTTCGAATTTTTTGTGACATTTTGGAAAGGGTCAGATCAAACCTACCCTTATCCGATTTTTAGGATAGAATAGTAGCTGTTTTTTACACTTACGATCCTGAATTTTCATCTAAACGAGATCGATCAATACAAAAACCCCTTCAAATTTGCTTTTACGAAATCGGAAAAAAATACGATATCGCCAAAGAGAATTTTTAAAGGTGTGGATTTATTAGACCGAGTTTAAAGCTAACAGAAGCGTAGCATCCTAAAATTTAGTTCGCTCAGTATCTCATAATACCAATATTTTTTTTTAAATGAACTACACTACAGGCGGCGCCAGCGCTACGAAAATATTGTCATTTTCATTGAGGCCGACAAAGCGTCACTTAAAAACTTTGTACTAAAGAAGTCTCAACCTCAAAATAACTAATTATAAGGGCCAGAGGAAGCACCTTATTAGAAATAAAATTAAAAGTATAAACATTTATACATATAATTATAATCTATAGATATTTTTTATCTATATCGTTTTCAAAACGAAGAATCAGTTCATGAATCAACATGAACTATGTTGGTAGTTTAAGGCGTAAAAAGTTTTACACAGAACTCAGATAATAGAGAGTCCTTGATAATTTGGAAAATCATCAATTTATGTGCTTTTTATCTACATAGCATAGATGATACGTTGCAGTTCGACTGTCCTAGAGCCAGTGTAAAACTTTTATAAAATCCTCTGAATATTGAGCGTTCTTGACTTGTCGTGTGCAGTCTTCCTTTATATCAGTCTTTCAATATCTTATCCTTTCAAATACTTTATGATAAATAGCGCGATTCGACTCGATGACTTGTGCCCAATGTTTTAATTTTTATTAAGTTCAAAGCACTAAGTTCGTACCTAACTCAACAGTAACTGTTAGCTGTTGTCGAGTGTAAGGGGCCACGTTAAACATCGGCCTCGCCAGATCACAAACCTTGTCTCTTGCTTTACTATTTTTGCACGAATTTGACCGATATTTTTGGCCGCGGTTCAAGTAAAGCGAGTCCAAGAAGTACAAATCAGAGACTTAATTATTTGTTAGTTGGGATTACGTCTCTTTATTTATGTACTAGCGCTGCGACGCACCTATCACAACTGCACAAGACAATATTTTTATTTCATTTTATCTCGATAATGAAAACTACCGCAACACCATACTAGTGCAAAATGAGACTTATTAATAATCAAATTTTCTGCATTCTATTCTTCAGTTAGTTTTACACAGAAATCAAAGACGATGGTTTAAGAAAAATGCAAGATACCTTATAAGAGCACTTATAAGATGAATTAGTATCCACCATAATTCGATATAGCTTAGGACGCTAGGTGGCGATGCTACTGCTATTCTTAAATCAAACGAATAGGGGCCTTAACCTAAACCCACGAAACACGACAGCGCGGCGGTAGATCCAAAACAACAATAAATAAAACATGAAAATGTACCTACATAAAGATTACGATTCGCAGGAAATCAACAACCATATTGTGATACAATATATCAAATAACATCCCAATACAATAACAGTTACAAACTACACTATAATATTAAGTCATATCTGAGTCTACGAGTGATCAGACCCGCCTTCAGAATTGCTCAACATAGACGCAACCATGCTATCAAATTCAGGTACTGCATCTTCGTACATCTTAAGTTGTCGCGAGAGTGTTTCGCTGTCGGTGGAAGAGTTCTCAATAATGTCGGCCCACTCGCCGCTCATGGACCGAGCCTGCAGGCACTCTTGGTAGAAGTTCGCCAGCTCGGCGATTGGACTGCCGTCCGCGAAAGGAAACTCCTAGAATTCAGACAAAAAAATTGGTGAGTGACATTTTAGTTCATCGTTTTTGATTATGTTGCATAAAGACGGCTCGGCTCAGACAAAGCTGGATTAACGTAACCGAAAAAACTTTGCGAAACAGGATCACAGCTATCCCCAAGGAACCATAGACATCAACTCAAAGAGTTTCCACGTTCAACATCCTACGGGGTAGTCAGAGGCTTATAAAAATCATGTCTTATTCATAAAGTTGAGACTACCGTCAGAGTTATGAAATTTAGTTCATCATCATCAACCGCAGTCAAGAATATCCCACTTCTGGGTACAGGCCTCCCTCTGTTTACGCCATTCATTCCGGTCCTGTGCCTCACGCATCCAAAATCTATAGTGCCTCTATGTCGTCTGCCCATCGCGCAATTGAAATTTAGTTGTCTTACCATTAATCCAGAGTATTTGTCGCCATTCTTTTTTGGCACCTCAATGGCTTTGCTGACAGCGTGGGCAGAGGAGGTTGATGCTTCGCAGGACGCTTTCAAAGGAGCCACTCGCTCTGCCACCGCTAAACGTTTCAGCTTCTGAAATGTACAAAGCATGCTTGAGATGCAGCGTTAATAGGTCAGGTTTTCGTCGTCAAACCTAGAGATTGTAGCAATTTCACTTTCTAGCAAGTCTGTCTGCGTGAAAAATAAAAATAGAACTCACGTGTTCCATTTTCTCCTTTTCAGCTAACAGCCACTGCATAGGAGGCTCTGGAGGAAGCTTTTGACTCAGCGTTTCGTGTAGCTCTTGGATTTTTGCCACATCCACAAAAGCTCCCGCTGTGAGCGGCTTTGATAAGTCCATGACTTTTTTGTCATAGGTTTTCCTAGAAAACAACCGTAGTGTTAGCAGTTGTACTTCAAACTTTAGCCTTTCTTGTCAATTTTAAAATTCTGGTTAATTGTTTCGTCCTCACTTTGGTACTTTTTAATGGTATTAAACTAATTTATAATTTTCAAAAGGCATAAGTACGTCATTTGCTTTATCTCTGTTCTTATTAGGCATGCTTACCTTGGGCTGTCAGAGTTGAAATGGTCGCTTTTGACCATGATGTCGTTATTCGGAATCCTACGGCTGTCTTCAGGTATGATGGACAGTTTCGTCCGATAAACCACTTCGATCAGCAATGTGCCGATGGGTGTATGAAGTTCACTCACTTTCACCGTCTTGTGTTTATCACCTGCAAAAATGGCACATTGTAATCAATTCGAATCCAGAGGTTTTATATGTATCAAGTATCAACTGATAGCTTCCGTACACTTGCAACTTGCCCTCTGACAAGTTACATTGTCCATTCCGGCTATAAAGTCATTAAGCCCGGAACTAAAGTCTTTAAACAGCCTAATAGCTCCAGCGCTTGAGTTGACCATTCGCTCATACGAACTTACTATTAAGGTAACATTTAATTTGATACACATAGATTTTGGCAGTGTTCTTATAAGCACCCGCTAGCTCACAATACGCTAACTTTGATCATATAAATATGGCAACATGAAGAGATAACGCCTGATGATTTTGATGATGATTATTGATTTAGATGCTAACAAAGCTTTGTAGAAGACATTTCACACATGTCATATAAGATGCTGTGTGAAATGTCATGCATTATTTATTGAGTAAGGAGAGTTGTGAGCCTTGCAGTATTGAGGTCTTAAAAAGTAAAAATAGATATTGGAAAGATTTGCACATGCATAGAATAAAGATATTAAAGTTTGAGATCAGTTGTTAATGAATACCAGTTGGCCACTGACTCATACAAACTTACTTAATTACTAATAAATATTTTCAGTAAATATTTAGTTTATTAAGCTGGGCGATATAACATAAACTAAACTCTTTTTATGATGATGCTGAGCACAAGCATTTTTTTAACATTAAAAATACCTCAAACACTGAGGCTAATATAATGTCGCTAGGCAGTTGGCTTTGAGAAGTTTTACAGTAACAGTTTAAAACACTCTCGCATTGTGAAATATTTCGTTCGCTTAATTATGCAAGGGCTCAGGCGCGGTCCGAGGGGGAAGTCACAGGGGACATGACCCCCCCCCCACAAATCATAAACGTCAAATTGAAAAAAACTTGTGTATTGTGCAATAAAGTCCATTATTATTGTAGTGACCCCCCACCCCCCACAAAAATTTCAGGCTGTGACTGCACCTGCAAGGGCTAAGACTGATGTCACATGAAATAAAGCGCACAACTAATACAATTCTTTTCCAATAATGTCGAAGGTCACTAATAAGAAACAATGTGCAATATCCCTTTTAATTTTAGATTTTATGCTGTCGTCATAAGCAGTAATTTTAGCCACTTCATGATAATCTTTAAGTGAAGAGACCTACACTCAACATTGCATCAGCTTGTTCTTAACATCTAATCCAGACACTTAGGCCGGTATTCACAAACATTACTATGAGGTCTCACAGTGCGCGCGGACGCACAGGGTCCCAAAAACCTACTGATTTTGGGACCCTGTGCGTCCGCGCGCACTGAAATATCAGTACCTAGTAATGTTTGTGAATACTGGTGTAAGTGTTGTCATTGATGTTTGTAACTGAAAAGACCATCAACTTACCCAAAAGAGTATAATTGGGTTCTCCCCCATATATTTTGTGATTTATCTTATAGGTATCTTTGCTCTGTGATCTTGCTAACTTGTAAGCAGGAGTTATCCTTGATATACTCAATGTAGATTTCAGCATAACACTCATTCTGTAGTAGACAGTCGGTAGGGAGCATATCTCAACCCCAGAAACTAATTTCACAGTCCACACTTCAAGCACCATTTCATCTCCATCTGAGGTACGAAGTGATATTTCTATGCAAATAATTTTAGTAAGTGCATCTATGACTTCACCATTTAGTACATGTTTTGTTTCCTCATTTACTCTGGGTTCATCAGGTATTGACAGATCAAACTGGAATAAGAATTAGCCTCTGTATTGTGATAAATGTTGTAAATACAAACTGGTCTTATATGAGCAGAGATATTTATTTTGATAATCTGGATATTGGCACCTAACATTACACTTACCCATTGCAAAGCCGGTATAAGCTCAAAATTGGTATTATCAGGTAGCATTGGATTTTGATGTGTGATCTTTTTGCCCTGTCGACTTTGCACGACAATTTGAGCCACTTTCAGGGTCAGCTCCTTCGTGTACTTGTACAATTTGTATCTGTCCTGCATTTCAGCGCTGGATGCTGCCATTGTATTTTGTTTATTACACACCAATCAAAGCAAAATATGTATTTTTTTAGATATGCGCAGCGAAAAATCCTTGCTTGTTTGACACATGTTGGAAAATAATTCTGCTATAACACGGCCACATGACTGATTTGTAGTACACCACTCTAAAGCAATAACGCTAAGATAAGTTTTAAGTTTCTAAAATGCTGTTGATTTGATAAAATCTTGATGGAATTGTTCTTGAACTCTTGAAAATTGAAAAATCAACAAAAAAAGGTTATGGTATTTGCTACCCATACCAGCAGAACCACAGATAACTATAGAGCAGAACCACAGACGTACTAGGGATACCTACACCGCGGAGGTTCTATGCCACAGATTATTATAGTTCTAATAAGATACCTACTGAGCAGGCAGACAGAACCTTAGAGAAAAGAGAAAAGTACTAATTATTAGCTATAGAGTGCGCTGTTGTTGCCAATTTCAAACTGTATGGAAAGTGGCATCACCTGGTGCTAGTACGACGAAACTTGTCTGGTGTCTATGTGTGCGTGCTCAACCCACACCACTGTCACAAATACTTACTACATAACCCACAGTTTCTTTAGTCAACGGATATTCGTAGTAAGAGCTAAGAGTCGTTTCCACATACAAAATTTTGACAGCTAGATAATAATTAGTTTTTACGTTGTCGTTATAAGTTTGTAAGCATCACTCTTTCTCGGTGTTTTGTTTTTGGCACCTACCTATATTACTGTTGTATTTTATTTCACATTAACCCAGTATCCTTTTTTTCCTCTTTGTTTGTTTTTGACTGTTTTAAAAAAAGTAAGATTAAGGCTATTGCAAAAAAGTACCTACTCATCTTTAAGCCGAAGGTATTGAGCCCTCGCGTCTAAACACAAGTGAAAACTTAGTTAGAGCGAGGAGTCACTATTACTTTGTAAGGTTTAATACAAGTATGTTTACTTCTGTAGGCTAATATACTTTTACAGTTCAACAAAAACCACTTTGTAAACCTTTTTGTGAATAAATACTTTTTTATTTATTTATTTATTTAGCTATGGGGTAAATCCCACTCATATAATAAAGCTGAAAGTTTGTGAGTTTGTTTACATGTTTGTATGTTTGTGTTTCAATCTTGGAATAGGCGTAGATAGTGACCGCGGGTGAAACCGCGCGCAGAAGTTAGTCTACAATAAAATTGAAACTTTGGGTGGGCGTCTTATCCTTAGTCTGTGGAAGTGACGTTATTCTTTCGTCTTCGCTCTGATTAGTTTCGGATTATTGAATTTTTAGATTTATTTTAATAATTATGTAATTTAATAAATTTAAGAATCAACATAATATATTTCAAAATCCTTGAATCGAATTTCATAAGGTCAGATTAATATTTTGGCGAAACTGGATTACTGATTGATTATCATGCCTCTTACATGCAGTATGGAATAGTGGCATCACCTAGTACTCGAGTACTGCTAGTACGACGAAACTTGGGTGGTGTTATGTGTGTGTGTGCAGTCCTTAACCTACTTACTAAATCTACAGTACTTATAGACCTACACTAAACGCTTTTTATATGTTACTGTCTTCTCAACATTAAAATATTATTAAAAATTCAATATTCACTATGTAGTACATTAGAATGCGAAAATAACAAAACACAACATATCTTGAGAAGATTCATTTCGAAGAAAACAACACAAACACGTTTAACTAAAACAACGGTAACAAAACTACAACAATAACTGAAAACTGAAAAATTTCAGCGCGAAACGGGTCGAGAAAAGAGCGTGTTTATCGTTTTATTTTAAATTTTTCATTCGCGTGACATTTTGACAATATTGTTTGCACTTTGGCATTCCAACAAAACAGATGGAAACTAATACGTCAAAGTTATAGTTGCCTTCTCTCGAGGTGGCGCTGCTTTCCACACTTCGCGGTCTCCATAAACAACTGTGCCCCCCCCAGAGTAGGATACTTAAGGTATCGAAACAAAAGTATTGATGTGGCATCGATACTAGGTATCATCGATACCACATCGATACTAAAGTATCTACTCTGGGGGGGCACAGTTGTTTAGGATAGAATGATTTTCTGACGTCATAAAAAAAAAAAGGTATGTGTAGCTCGGACGTGTGGCTCGGACCAAGATGATCATTGGTCCTAGATGTGTAGTATAGTATCGCAACCACAGAGTAAGTCAAAGAAAAGAGTATTATTAAATCCTACTAGCCCCTACTAGGTAGTGTGGTAGGTAGTAGGTACCTAGCACTTACTATTTTTTACACTCGGAGGAAACGGTCCTAAAAAATAAAACCACTGCTGACACCATAATCACTAATATTTATTATTTAATTTGGCTAATAATAACATTTAGGTAGGTATAGACAATTAGGACTGTTATTACTGTGTGGAATACTTTCTTAGCCCTAGTTCACACCAAGCTACAAAACATTACTTATGCACAATACCAACCACCAAAGTGTACCTAGGTACCTACTTAACTACCTACATATTAAACTTTCTTCGAAACGGGCAAAGTTGTAAAAAGTTATTCTTAGGCTCAATGCACATTGAATTGGCAAGCGACGCGTCAATTAGTTTTATAGCAAGCCATTATAGCAAGCCTTATAATTAAGTAATGTAACAAGATATAGAAACGCTTGTAGAATTAACCGCTCGAAAGTGCTCGAGCTTGCGCAGCCCGCTAGATGGCTTCGCCAGACCTCGTTCATTCTACAAGCGTTTCTAATCTTGTACCATTATTCATAGGTTAATAATGGTGCGCTATAAAACGAATTCACGCGTCGCTTGCCAATTCAATGTGCATTGAGCCTTAACTGGCCCGCTCTTTAGACATGTAGTACCTACCTACCTCTACCTATTTTTTTTTTTCAGAGCTTAATGTTCCGAGCAGAATTCTTGTTTTTGTAGTTACATGGTCATGTCCCCTAAAAGTGTACAGTTCGTCCTCTACTAACTATAGACAGAATACGAGCTAGTAGAACCTGTCAATGACTGTAACAGGTCAATCGAAATTTGATAATTATTATGTCTACGAGTACCTATTACCAGTGTTCCCAAGGCAAGGCGACGCCCCCGTAAGTTTAATTATATTTATTTAATTTAAATAGGTATGTATATTTTTTATTCTAAGTTGAGATAGGGAAAGTATTAGTGTCACATTTTTTCTAGCTATTTCGATACTATTATCACAGAATAAGATAATATAATATTTTTGAAGACCTTTAATTGGCTCACTATTGTAACAGCTGTTGGTTTTCCAAAAATAAATACTTAATATATTTAAATATTTTTTTTAATTACTTATTATATTTTTATAAAAGTTGCCTGGAAGAAATCACTTTCAGCGATAAGGACGCCCATTGTACTAAGAAATTGTTATTGTTTCAAATGTTTTGTTTTTATGAATTTCTTGGTCTATATTAAAGTGTTCATTCATTCATTCAATAATTAATTTGGGCAAAGTTGTACGGCTTTACGGTAGGTAGGTCCTACTTATGGTGTTGTGAAGTCCCAAGAAAGACCTACATTATTCAACTTTTTAGTTGGTGTGAACTTTAGGCGAGCTAGGTACAACAAAGACTCATAGGAACCTATCTACATACATAGTTATGGAAAAGAAAAGAGTAGATACCTAAGGTGCCACAAAAATATTGCGCTCCTCGGTGTTCTTCGTCTAGCCACAAAATTGGTCTAGCTTCTGAATGACGCCAGTAATCTAACTAACGAACCGCACGCACATGCTGTCACAGAATACAGTTAGGTACTGTCACTGTCAACCTTCGAAGAATGGCGGGATTTTCATTATTGTTACCTATAGGTATGTTTTTTTGTCGAGGTTATGATGTTGTCTTTTACAGCTAACATAACACGTTCAACGTTCTTCATACAATATCAAGAAGTTTGCCGAGGCGCACTGTAGTTTTTGAGTAAGTAATGGGCAAATTTAGCAAGAAAAATATAGCATACCTAGATAGAATATAGAAGCAATATAGAATGATCACTAACCATATGGTATCTAATTTGGTAATGTACTTGGTACATAAACATTGAGCATCTCAAAATCTTACACATAATCGTAATACATTCAATAGAATGTGAAAATACATAATAATTATAATTGTAAAATAAATGTAAGCAAGTAGGTATAAATATTATTGTATAAAATATTATAAATATTATTAATGGATTTAGGTAATCTAATTAGTCTGGTACCTATAAAGGTACTTTGTGTTATCTTGGTTAACTGTATAGGTACCTACCCACCTACCTAAAAGTAGATAAGTACCTACTATAGATAACCTATAAGATATAGGGTGTTCATCAGTTCTGATGAGGCTGTGGTTTATTTATTTAAGTAGGTGAGTAAGAAGGTACCTATAAGTCAGCAGATTAGGTACGCAAACAAGACCAAAACAATAATGTAGGTAGATACCTTAGTAGGCGAACGGATGAACACCCTATCTAGGTACTATGTTACTCGTTATTTATCAGTTTTGTTATTAAACATTTACAATTAGTAGGTATATTGTGCGTCATCTTCTATTTTACATCAATATTTTTCTATAGGTAATTAGGTATGTAATTAACTATATAGGGTGAGTTTTGTCGACCGTCCTCTGTGGGGTTTTGATGGCTACAGTAATTATAGAGCATCCAAAAATGCAAAAAAAAATCCAACATAATAATCAATTTTCTCTGTAAGTAATAAATTATTTAATTTTAAATGCAATTCTTATTTTATCACAATCAAGTCCGTGAGTCATGACAAAATTCCATAACTGTAGTGGTTAAGATTTTCCCTCAGAGGGCGGTCGAGAGAACCAGACCACAGAATTATTGTGTTCTGTAAAGAAAACTCACCCTGTATAGGTATACGTACAATCTACAGCACCTTTACCTATACAAGCACAGACGTGGCCTGTGGGTAGGTATTATGCACTACATAAAAGTAACTACGGTGACATGAATCATGAAAATTTATATATTTTTAAATTCTACAAACTCACTAGGTAGTTTCTTCTTCCATGAATTGCATATGACATGTAATACAATCGATGTTATACCGTAAAACCAGACAACTTTGCCAAACTGATATAGCTTTGCCCACCGCGTCACTTTGTACAAAAGTTGAAATACCTAAATTGAAACTTATTAAGAGGAGTGATATTAGGTAACTTTTATTATAAAATTTAATATATCTCTGCCAGCACTACAGAATGAAGCAAAGGTATAAAGAGTGATCTGGAATTGGCCCGCTCTTTATATTGATGTTTTTTCATATGCACTTTAGGGAGGTATTGTAATCTTTTTATTATGTTCTATGCAGGGAACTGCACATTTGACAATAGGGTAGCACTATCTCGAATCAAGACCGTTAAGTACCTACAATTATTTTGAAATATTTAACATTACCTACCTACTTAATATAAAAATAACAATCATTAATTTGGGCAAAGTTGTACCTAGACCTACGGTTTTACGGTAACACTCATTAAAACTATTTATAATAATTTACTCTTTGGCTAAACTGGTTTTACACACATGTTAGTACTTACCTACACTTAAACATATCATTTACTTAAAGGTATGTAGATAAGTATTATTTTCTTTCCAAAATCGATCAAAAACTCTAAGTTACCAACAATAAGCTCATCCTACCTTTTTTTCGCCCGCGTCTTTGTCATTATCTAGGTACCTAAGTAAAAAATTGCACACATAAGTACCTACATTCTTTACTCTTTCCTTTACTCAGTCTCAGACAAAGTACCTAGTACATAACAGTAATTTGAAATACTTATCTACATTGCGTAAATATAAAAAGCCTCTATACAATGCCCAGACTGCACCAAATTATTTAAACTCCTAACCTACTACCAACATAGTTAATATTAAATATATAAATGGACCAACAGTTCGCCTCAAATACCTTGTCTCTCGACCGTTATGTGAAATAGGTACACAACGATCTTTGAAATATCACCAACTGAATTTCAGGACGATCGGAACTGGAAAATTCCAAGTACCTACCTAGTTGGTGGTTACAATTTTATTGACCAACAACATTTGCACTCCAATTTTAAAAATACCTAACAATCCGACTTCAGCCTAGAACTCTATTTCATCCTCTATTAGCAAATCGCAACATGACCGTCTTACATTAATTATTACAGAAGTAAAAAGACTAAGGTGCTGCTAGCGGAGCGGCAGTCGATAATCTAAGGGTGCAGCCGAGCATCAGCCTTACAATAAAGTCGTTCCTTCCTACTACAGTACAGATACTAAATACACAAGCAACAGATCGTTCACATACATAAACATAATTTTATAATCACGATACTATCCACGATAATAAATATAATAGGTAAAGCAGGATATGACATATTTTTCTATAGGTTTTTCTCAAATTCGTCTTTTTTTACTTATGCTAGGTATATTAGTTGCGTTATGTAGGTATACGAAGAGGTGCGATATACGAAATTTTAAATCCTACCACGATAATAATTATTATAATACTCATAGGTAAATAGTTTACAAACAGGTAGGTAATTACCTACCGTCTCCTATTGGCATCAACGCGTTGGCTGCACTGCGTTTATTAGTTTACAAAACATTCTCTTTTTATACGTGATGAGAGAAATGAGAGACAACATCAAAAAATTTAGGCCATTCCGTCAGAGTCAAATTTTCTGTTCACTGTTCTTGTTCTTCATTGTTTATATCCTGTAACAAGTAAATATTGCTTTATAATAGGTCAAAATCAAAATCAAAATCAAAATTCATTTATTCAGCAGGACCGCAAGGATCACTTAGAATAGTCTTAAAACTAATTTTACTCCTGTTCTTTCGCGACCAATACCGTGAAGAATCAGGGCAACAAACACGGTCTGGGGCCTATCATTTTTTTAGGTGATCCATGGATCCATTGAGTTGGAGCAAGTCCCAAGCTTTTTTGTCATCCAAATAATCAGATATCTTATAATAGGCTTTTTTACAGAGATGACGTTTAATTGTATTTTTAAATTTAGTGATTGATAAATTTTGCAATTCGCTTGGGACTTTGTTATAGAAGCTTACACATTGCCCTTTAAATGATTTCATAATTTTATCTAATCTAGTAGTGAGAACAGCGAGTTTATCCTTATTTCTAGTATTAACATCATGATTATCGCTTTTTTTCTTAAATGATTCAATATTTTTGCGAACATACATCAGATTTTCATATATGTACTGACAGGGTACTGTCAGTATGAATATATCTTTAAATTTATTTCTAAGCGAATCTCTGGGACCCATATTGTAAATTGCTCGAACAGCCCTCTTCTGCAACACAAACACGGTGTTAATGTCTGCAGCAGTCCCCCACAATAAAATGCCGTAAGACATAATGCTGTGAAAGTAGCTGAAATAGACTAATCTGGCAGTATCTACGTCCGTGTAATGACGTATCTTTTTAACTGCGTATGCTGCAGAAGCAAGTCTCTTCGACAATCCATCTATGTGTGGGCCCCATTGTAGCTTACTATCTAAGGTTATGCCTAAAAATGTAGTTGTGTCCACAAGATCTATATGTTCATTTTTTATTATTACATTGGTTTTTATTGGTTTTACATTTGGTAGTATGAAGCGAATACATTTAGTTTTCTTCTCGTTTAATAATAAATTATTAACATTGAACCAATTTACAACCTTAGAGATTGCATTGTTCACTTCGTCAAAGTTAACCTGTTTACGTTTCAACTTAAATATAAGTGAAGTGTCATCTGCAACCAGGACAATCTCATGGTTGTCTTTTACAAGTTTTGGTAGGTCATTAATGTAAATTAAAAAAAGGAATGGACCTAATATTGATCCTTGTGGTACACCCATTGTCACCACTGACCCCGGAGAATGCTTCCCATTTACGTCAACTCTTTGTATTCTGTCACTTAAGTAGGAAGTGAAAAGGTTGAGAGCAACACCCCTAACACCATAGTGGTAGAGTTTCCTAATTAATGTTTCATGATGTACACAATCTTTAGATAAATCACAAAAAATACCAAGCGCATCATGAGAGTCTTCCCAAGAATTAAAAATATTAGATATTAGATCAACACCGGCATCAGTTGTTGATCGTCCCCTTGTAAATCCAAATTGTTTGCTGTCAAGTAAGTTGTTAATATTAAAATGTCTTTGTAATTGAATAAGTATAAGTTTCTCAAAGATTTTACTAAAAGTTGGTAAAACTGATATTGGTCGAAAATTGCTAGGGTCAGAGTGAGTACCAGATTTAAAAAGAGGCGATATTTTACTATATTTCATCAGATCAGGAAACACACCACTATCAATACATTTGTTAAATATGAGAGCTAGTTCAGGTGCAATGATGTTAATCAATGGTTTGGTACTCGTGTAACCCTAGATTTTATCCGAAAAGTAAGTACTTTGTTGTAGCTAGGTAGGCTAGGTATATGATATGGGTATAATGGGTATATCATATACCTACCCATATATAGGCTTAGCCAAAAACAATAAGTCTGTGGTTACCTATATGTATAGCAGATTTATTTTTTTGGTCCGATTCTCAGAACATGGGGCTTGATGGTAGAAGGATAAAAATTTAGGGTAGGGTGTATTTTTAATGCCAAATAATAAAATTTAAAAAAAAAATGCCCAAAAATAAAAATAACGGCGTGGACCACCCTTATCACTTACAGGGATGAAAAATAGTTTAAATCTGATTCTCAGACCTATTAATTAAACACGAAAATTTGATATGAATCGGTCGAGTCGTTTCGGAAGAGTTGGTAGGTTACAAACACATGAGACTTTTTTTTTAATTAAATGGGTCAGCATTGACCTCACTCTGCCTGATGTTAAGGAGTAGTAAGGTCTAAGATGGAGCATGCTTACCTATATGGAACCTATTTACTCTTGATTTACTTAATTATTATTATTATTAGGTAGGTAGGTACTTATTAGATTTTGTGTGTGATGATCATCATTCCGATAAACGTTAGATAACTGGGATTTGAGATAAAAAGGAAAAAGATTTTGTGTTTTTTTTTGTTTTTTTTATCAGTTCTATAAAAATGTATTATTATTGACAGTTAAATTAAGTTGCCATGGTTGGACCTCTCGAACATTTTGTTGAAGTCCAATGATAGCAAATGATAGTTTAATGAAGGTGCCCAGTGCCCATGGTCCAAAGAATGCAACAGTCCAAAATTTAGATTTCCTCATATAAATCGAAAACAACAAGTCTGAACTTTTTGTGTTTTTGGTTATTATAGGTACATAACTGATATTACTAATAGTACTAGTATAAGGTGTTACTGTTTTTATTTTTAGATTGTTCGAAGCTTACCTAATTAGCGTATTACAATAAGTTTCTCTGTAAGTGAAATGTAAATTTCTTTGAGAAATAATTACCTAGGTACTTTTCTTTAACCCATAGGTAAATAAACGTCTTACGAATTCAAAATGATGTATTGGTTGTATTATCACGAATACTTTTTTAGATATAGGTCGTAAAGTTAGGTGGTTCATTGATAGCAACCTTCCCCTATAGTATTTTTCACGTAGGAACGTATCCCTGACGCATATAACTTATACGTTTTACGCTGTACAACAATGCAAAATTTTGAAATAAATGAATTCTAGTGATAATACTAAAATATAGAACTTCAATTAAAAAGGATTTTATCTATTTCCTTTTTAGTAATTTGAGAAATTAACATAAAAGAGCCTTGTCACGGAACCGTTCCTATGTGAAAAGGACTATAATGGCTTATTTACGAAGCTATTTTAAGCAATACAGCTTAAAGACATACTGTAGACGTATCAGCATTGCACTAGTGCGAAGCTGGGGCGGTGTTGCTGACGGGAATTAATCACGTAGGACAACTTATTTATTTAGCTCGACGCGACGCCGACGTTTCGATAGCATTACGTATATATGCTCGTGACCACGGTGGCTACCGTGATCACGAGCAGACTACCTACTTCTAAATTGTTTTAAATAAATAAATTAACACCTACTCGTACTTCTTCGTGGCATTCGCGAACTGACGCGTGGAATCTGACAGAGCGCCTAGCGGTGCTGTATCTCCTCATCTGAGCCTGCAAACAACAATATTTACACTTTAATTTTAAAGTAAGTACCTACATACCTACTTAGTAAAATTAAATACCTATTGTATACCTACCTACCTACGGGAATAGCGACCGAGTTTCAGACAACCACATGATAGTTAAACGATGCTTTGTAGAAATAAAGAACCAATTACATACTCTCTCCCTGGGCACCAATCCAGCAGCCTGTGAGCCAATGGGCTCAAAGAGCTCTGGGAGAAAAGGCCTGGCAGGAGGGGTTACAACCGGTCCAGCTGGGGTGCTAGCGCTGGCTTCATCTGCAGGAGTCGGCAGTGGACGCACTGTAGCTGAAGAAATAAAGATTTGATATTTACAACAGAGCAACAATGTCACTAGGTACTCTACTACATAGACTGACTAAACAGGGTGTAACCTAATTGTAACCGTTTAACCCCTTTGTTTTGAGATTGTTTCGAAAAAAACCTGAAACATATTTATGTATTTTTTAAGGCATGTATTCACTGAGAAACATACCTAATATGAAACAGATAAAACGTTTCTGAGAAAAGCCTAGATGATTACAGAAACAAATGTTTCTGGGACTTGGCCGTCCACAACTTCCTAGTTGTTTCGCAGCGATCGCGAATTGTGCAATCCCTGTTATCGGCTTATTTTTTTTTAATAATTATATAATTTAAATATGATGTTGACATTCCAAACTACCGCCATGTTATTTATAAACAACTAAAACACATGTTACTGTGAAAAAGATATTTTGTTTCGGTGCTCCCCACTTCCATCGGGGAGCACAGACAGAAACATTCTAGAAACACGTACAGTAAGTAAGTCCACGTACGGTAGAGGGACGGTAGAGTTTACCGCAACAATTTAAAACAATTTAACTTGTTTCAGAATCACGTAGATTTTGTTTGTGAAAACGTGTTTATAAACAAATGTTTCTCAGTGAATACTTACAATAGAAGACTGGAGTTCTAAAATAAGTACCTAACGTATTTAAGAATCTCAGTCTTATATCATCATCATATATTATATAGTAGGTAAGTATAAATATTCAGGTCTTACCACTTTCGCTTTGAAGCGCCATCGCCTTGTAAGACATTGTCAGGAAATTAATGTCATCGGACTTGGTGTGCCGGTTGCGATAAGCCGCAACGAGCTCGTCAACTTCCATTTCATCATTTTTAACTGTTTGGATGCGACCTTTGATCTTATGGTGCATCCGGTAAAGCAGTACGTCCATTTTCTTGCAAGGGAAGTGGAAGTCCTTATAATCGCAAGTATTTTCATACATAATGCGACTTATAGCTTCTTCTACTTTGACTTTAGCTTCTTTGTTAGCGGCTTTCTCTTCCTGAGTGATTTCAGGTTTTGAATCAATAGCAACCGCAGCTGATTCGACCTCAGCTTGAGCGGCAATCGGTTGCTTTTCTTGTTCGGCGGTTTGTTTATTAATTTCTGGATTTTGTTCGGTCATTGTGAAATCAGTAGTTTTCGAAGTGTTGGTTCAGCAGATGTTTACCTTTATAACAGAGAGCCGTTTTGTAGTTTAGGTACTATGCAAATAATATTGTGTCTGATGATTTAAAGGCACACGCTTGACAATATTTATTGGAATTTCTTGAGAAAATTATGCCTAAAACATTCTACTGCCAACATAACGGCATAGGAACTATTTGATGATACGTACTCTCTCTAGTGACCGCCGTAAATGTGTAAGTACTTGAATTCAACGTTCAACCTAGGTATAACCAAACATAGTTCAGTACTCTAAGATCAAAACTTTAAAAAAAAATCTAAAATCTCTGTGCTGTGCTCGATCAGTTTCAACAACAAAAAAGTTGATTTATTTTTCAACTTTGTTTTTACTCGACTGTCAAAGGAAGGGTTATATTTTTCGCGCGTATCTGTATATTATGTGATCTCCTTTCATTTTGATATTTCGCGCATAAGATCCGCCATTATGTTTTTTTTTTTTCAAAATCCTATCCTTTGACACTTGGGTTAATCTGACGATACCCTAATTGTCGAAATCCATCCATCCAATCGTTTGTAAAATACAAAGGTACAAAGTTTAACGCATTACCTACCTACATACATAATACTAGATACGCGCGCATAACATAACCCTTCCTTTAACAGTCGGGTAAAAATGCATGTAAGGGATGTAAGTAGACGATTCGATCCCGGCCCTTATTTCTAATCCCGGGATTTCGGGTTTCACTACAGCCAATCCCGAGATTCAGGATCCCGGGATCGAATCCTCTAGGTGTAAGTAACCCTAAATAATAATTATATGTTTTGAAAAAGCACTTTTACGGTAACTTTTTATTTATTTTCGTCTTTCAATTCATTCCATAATAATTGGGAAAACAATTATAAGGAAGCAGCCCTGGAAAGAGCTACATGGAGAGACATTCATCAGTTCTGCCGACAAGGAGAAAATCCTTAAATTAGAAGAAGAAGAACCATGAAATAGATCTATTTCATAGTAAAAAAAATTGATATTTGTTTTCGAAATTAAAGCTCGAGAAAGCATTTTTTTGGGTATTAATTGTCTGTTAATTTACGTTAAAACGATTTTTATGTTGAAGTGCAATTGTTTTTCATAACTACCTAGTAATGAATACCTAATTGAAACCTACAAATAATAATTTTATGTGATTCAAAGTGGCTCGTACCTATAGGTATAACTATAGGTACTTTGTTATACCTATACTTTGTTTTTACAAAAGTGATTGCAGTATGGCCACCAATTACAAAAAAAAATTGAAGTGTCTGTCTGTGTGTAAATAACTTTTACCTACCTAATACGATACCAAACAAGCTTTTACTAATTTCAGATAGGTAGGTAGGTCCTTACATAAAAAACAGAAAGCCAATAATAGGTCTTCAGTCTTCACTAATAAAATTAAATTATCGATACAAGCCAGGTAAATTAATTAAATTGATTTCTTGTGTTTGTGTTGTTTATTAAAAATTATTTTTTCTTTATTTATTAAAAACTTTGATTTTTATATCCATAGGCACGATTATCCCTAGAAATTATAACAGAACGTTACGCGGTTAGGTAAGACATAAAGCAAAGGGCACTAAGTTAAGACTTACATGTGTAAGCAACGCAATATCAATCACTATTTTTTTTTTTGACAAAGATAAAGATTCCAAAAAGGCGCTATAAATAACCCTTCCCGCGACGAAATTCCGTAGGTAGAATTGAGAACGTTGCTAGGCAACCCAAGATTTCAAAGACAACAACGCCGGCAGTAGGCTCAGAAAAAGCAATCGCGAATGGTGGCTTGGCGGACATCATTGTTACAAAACTTAAGGTAATCGCAATAATTTCCAAAATAAAAACGGTAAGTATTTCTAAATACGAACTTAAACAAAAGCAAGATTGCTAATGTTAACTTACCTTGGATCACACTTTCAACACGTAAAAGTCACCAACACCAGTCAATTTATGGACGAGAATGCTCCCAGCACCCGGCCGGAATCAATATATAATAACTAAATGGACTTGCGCACTGTAGGTAACCACGCCTCTATCGGGAGTCTAGGGATAGCTTAGTACTTGCTGAACAGCTAGGCCACCTAGCAAGGAAGAATACCTTTCTTTAACTTATTAACTTCCGCCATGACGATGTCGGGGATCAAAGGGATACTTACCCATTCTTCTGATACGATTATATAATGTAATTGAGGAAAACGAGAACGTCGAATAAATAAGCTTCTTGCTTATATTGACAGATCAAAGGGTTATATTTAACCGACTTCAAAAAAAGAAGGTGGTTATAATGTTCGGCTGTATGTAATTTTTTTTTCATTAGTCGCTTTATCTTCATCGTCTTAGAAGGAAGGCGAGAGGAAAGCCTAGGAACAATTTTATGAATCAGATCAGAGACAAGAGCTGTCTCATGCTCACTTTAAGTACTTAGGTATAGTTAGAATGGCCAAATTGGCCAAGTCAGAGTTCAGCTTGTATGGAGAGCATAGATAGATAGAAAATATGTACTTTATTGCACACCACATAATAAAAATAAACAAATATAGAAAACTTAACAAAAAAAACATAATGACATACAATCGGCGGTCTTATCGCTAAATAGCGATTACTGCCAGACAACCTGTGGATGGAAAAATGGACAAATTGAAAAATAGAGGGGTAGGTAAGACTAGAGAAAGAATAGGTTTAAGAATAGGTTTATTATGAAATAGCATTTTATAGAGTAAATTACATTTGTCGAAATGTAAATTATGGTTAATTAATTCGAACCCTTCATGCAAATGGAGTTTCTTTTTTTTTAATTTGTATTTATATACATTTGCGTGTTTATTAAATAAATTAAAAGAGTCGGTAGAAATAAAGCTAAAACATGTTATTTGTAATTTTACGATTTTTTCACGACCTCTGTAGCGCAGTGGGTAAAAGCCCGCTTGGGACGCAGAAGGTTGCGGGTTCGATCCCCGCGCGCGGCGAGAAAAATGTTTGTATGATCTGCAAATATTTATCTCAGGTCTGGGTGTTTCTATGTATAATATGTATGTCTATACAAACAAAACGTATAAAAGTAGTATATCAGTTATCAGGTTCCCATAGTACAAGCTTTGCTTAGTTTGGGGCTAGATGATGCTGTATGAATTTCCCGCATTATTTATTAGTATTGAATTGTAGCCTTGAACGTTACGCAATACGTAAAGGTCATTATATTAAAGGACAATCTTTGAAAACGTGTCAACTTCAGACCCATGTCTGTGGTCTGAAGGTATTGTCATATTGTGGCAGAAATGTCTAAACTGAAGATATTATTACACCTGCAAATTCGGAAACCCATCGGTGCTTATTATGCTAAAGTGGGTCAAGGTGAATTCAGGTCCCAATACATAAATAAATAACACACAATATTTCTGTTTTTTTTTTATATATTCTTCTTCTTCTTTATATTCCTGATTCATATTTTTTTTAGGTACTGGCGATTTTTTGGCACAAAGAATCAGCATTGCCATTCAGCGTGGCAATGCCGCCGGTGTTTCGGGCACGCTTCCCACTGGCAGTGACCTGAATCAGTTGAGCTATATATAGATCGTTTTTACGACGATCCTTAGATAGCTTGACTGATTCTATTGTATTTTGTAATTTTATGTACATATTGTAGTAGCTTAGTAAATTATATGTGTAGCCTATTGCTACACATATTATTTAAGTGCTTGTTTTATTTGTTGTTTTTTCTCATGGTGTGCAATAAAGCAATATTCTATTCTATTCTATTCTTAGTGTTTGTAAATAAATTGTAAATAAACAAAACGTCGCTTTACTAGGATAAGTCAATACGATTATAATATTTGACAGCGTTTTCATCCACTGTTTTACCGAGCTACTATTGCGAGCTACGAGATGCTACGAGATGCTACGCACTGCTACAGACTGCTACGAAGTGCTACACCAGAACAATCTTTTCAATCTTGAAACTGTTTTTTTAATGAAGAAGAATCCAAAAGTTCGGCAATAATGACAAAACATAACGCTTCAGATGATAAACTAAAGATACCTTTACTGGTATTTTGTTTTTTTTAGTTTTGTTAAGAAATTTTTCAAGAAAAAACTATTATGTAATCGTAATAATTTAATAAAAAAGATTTTATTTCCACACTTATCTTCCATTAGTTATCTGGTTCCCATAGTACAAGCTATGCTTAGTTTGGGGCTAGATGATGCTGTGTGAAATGTCCAGCATTATTTATTATTTATTTATTATTTCTCTGAAATCAATTTAAACAATACCCAACAAAAACGGTCTCAGGAGATTTATTTAATTTTATTAAATTAAATAAATAAATAACAACGCATTTTACAACAGATTTTGACGAAAGTTGGCACACAGTTTCTTTTCAATAGCAAAAGGTTGCTAACGGAAACTATTACCATAATAATATTATACAGAAAATACAAGGTACTCGTATAATATACCTTGTAATTTGGGCGATAATGGGGTGACCGGTATTGTCGCCTGACCCCGGCGATACCTGCTTTTACCCTACTGCAATATTGGCCTATCGAAATTAATACATCTAGGAACATGGGGTCTGTATAATGCATGGATTTAGCATGGAACCTTTTTTATCTTAGGTATAATGTGTATCTTTGACGTCCACTAGAATAATAGACGACGTGACTAGAATCTAATTACCTGTGAAGCATTGGGGCATTTCAAATTCTAAACTGTTTTGGCCGAGTGAGATACTTACCTAATGCCTCGATTTTCGGGTGTTCGAATCCTGTTATTTTTTATTCAGAAAGATAAATGCACATCAAAGCTTAAAAAGAACTCTACAGACGTCGTCGTGTCGATCTTTCAGTTCATATAAAAAATCTCATCACGACAAGGATATTTTGACAGTTTTCCAATTTCCTGAGTTTACGGGTACGTTGGACCTCTTAGCCAGAATGATAGAAATGTAAGTTGGTAGGTAAGGTACCCACCTTAAGTGAAGGCATAGCTTCCTGACGCTGTATCTATAAATCTGTTATACTAAGGTACATAATGGTACTTAATTCATGAGATTTACAAACTTCATATACTTAAATAGACTTTAGCACGCCACAAACGTTCAGTACAGTTGAAATAGTTAGTTTTATGAAATAAGTATTTTCATACCGATACCGGCTTCGTTTCGACACAACATGTATTCCTCTTTCATTTCCTTCTATCAGTCGTCATATTGTGTCCCGTGACCGATCGGAATCCACCGAGGGGGAGTTTTTCACTAGCCTAACATAGATTTTGATGTAGAAGATAATATCTAATAGATCAAAGATTTTCTACCCAACTAAGAGTAGCCTGCAGCAACGCGTTACATTTTGAAATTCTGCATCGACTCGCGCGAGGCTCGAATGCGTGAAGTACTAAATATAGCCCGACCAAGGCATCAGGTTTTCCCTTCGATCAACAATATTAGATTTAGGGTCAGCGCAGCAAAACCGTCGTCGGTAAATAACAGCTCGGCCCGTTATTTTTGTATAGCATTTTGACGTATTTCGTGATAAATGATCGTACGTATAAGATGTTTTGAGGATTTGTGACTTTATTACTATGTGCAAAGGGTGTAATTCGGTTAAATTTAAAACTTTTTTGTCACGCGGACAGAATTTAGCGTTAATTTTGTCCGTCACGCTATATCTATAATATTGTTGATTGAAGTGTTTTCCCTTCGATTTTCCGATCGTTCCTGTAAATTCCCTCGCTCCAAATAGCTCGGAGATTGCTTGAAACTTGAATGTTCGTGGCATTTAGATTATTTTACATACTTTTACCCCTTTTTAACCGACTTCAAAAAAAGGAGGAGGTTCTATGTGCGGTTCGTTTTTTTCCCTTTTTACAACAGCTACCACGAAATACGGTGTAAAATGCCACAACCTCTACCTTTTGAGGATAAATGAGGCTATGCAATGTCCAGAACTACTTATTTATTACGAGCAGCATTCATAAAAAGTAGTAATTGTGGAAAAAGAAGATACCTAGCAATTATAATAAATTACGAGGTTGGACAATTATACTACTCTTTGAAGTTGAGGTACATACTACTTAACACGTTATACGTAGGTAACTAGGTACCAAAATGATCAAAAGGTAATATCTAATGATACCTTATTATCTACTTAACTACTCACCTACTGCACTTAACGCATTACGTCTAGTAGAAATGGGTAATTTTATTACGTGCGAGTATATAAGAGTAAAATGAAGTTTCATCAATTCATATTTTACGAGAATTAGGTGTCTTCACATAACAAACATGGGATGGTTTGACTCAAGCTTGGATGAGAAAAATGCTTTACTTGAGTAAGTACCTAATTTATAACGCATATATTTTAATTTTTTTACATGAAACTTGCTTGCTTGCCAAGGTTATATTATGCAAAACTTACTTTTACATCTAAGTATTACTAACGTATTAATGACCTACTTGATGATTACATAAACACTGAGTCTATACAGCATCAGGAGGCAACCTATGCTTTCGCTCAACGGGACGCTGTAGTGCTTGGGCTGGGGCATTGTTTGGGTTGGAATAGCTATCACCTAAACCATCTTCTCAGCTAAAGCTAAAAAATAACATAAAAGGAACTCACCTATGTAATAATAGGTGTTTATTATCACAAAGACAAGAACTAGGTAGTTATTTCAGTTTGTACAAAGGAGGTTAGTAATAAAAGCTTACAAAAGGCATTAAGCTCTTGTCAATGTGAGTACTTAGAACCTCACTTAGCACTCTTTAGAAGATAATGCTGTCGGTCAGTCGCCGTCGGTCGCCACAGTCGCGCCTCAAAAAAGTAATATTTCTATAATTTAGGATAGTTGTTCCTTATGTTAGTTAAGAAATAATTTGAGGGCATTTCTACATAATTAGCTGAGTTCAAACATTACAAATTGGTGACTTGTAGTTGCGAGTGCCTTGATGAAATGAGCCACTTTATACGAAAATATTAAATAAGTTATACTATTTTTATAAAAAATAAATACGTAGTGTCAAAGTATGGGTAATGTACGTTATTTTATGAAAAATCAGTACACAAAGTAATTGAGATACATGAGAGATACATTGTTTTTAGTAAATGTCTCTAAGGAACACGTATTTTTTTATAAAATAGTTTTTGTTTTCCACGCTTTTTCACTTTAAAACTTTAGAGCTATTAGAATCAATATTTTTTTTTTTGGGATAATGCGCGATACTTTGGCTTTATATATTTTATATTATATGTTCGATGTTTGAAAATTGCACATGACCGAACTGAATAAACAGAATAAACAGAATAAACACATTTATTGGTATTTAAGAAATACACGTCATGGTTCGGTACCTAGGTACTCATAATTATTAGGTACATTATTAGGTCTTATTTAGATTAACAAAAATAATGCTATTTTTACTCATATTATAATAGTTGAAAGTAATTTGATTTGAAATTCATTATGTATTGTGTCAGGTGTAGTAGTTCAATTAAAATACTTAATTCTTATGTCACTTTTATAAGGAGGTCTTCTACTTTATAGAAAGCCTTCTCCACGAGCCAGCGCTTCAATCTGATTTTGAAAATGTTCATATTTTCAGCCGAGGTAACAGTAGTAGGTAGGCGATTATATATTTCCGGTCCCATGATATGGGTGAGCTTTTCTGCTTTAGTAAGCCTATGAGGGATACCTGCGAGCATGTTCGCCCCTCGAGTGCTGTACCTGTGAGAGTCTCCTCGCTTGGCGTAATCAGCAAGATTATTTCTCACAAAGATCGCCACCTGGTATAACACTATAGACGGTAGTGTTAGGATATTTAATGATTTAAAGTACGGACTTACCGAGGTTCTACTTGAAATTTTGACAATGGCTCGCACGGCTCTCTTCTGCATACGAAAGACGCGCTCCCTGTCCGCGGCGCGCCCCCACAGCTCCGCTCCATATTGCAGCAGAGAGTGTACGGTTGCAAAATAGCATGCGCGCAGTACATCCGCGGATACGACGCGGGACAGGCGATAAAGCGCATAACAGGCACTCCCTAGCTTAGCACATAGTTTATCTATGTGAGATGCCCACGTAAGCCCTCTGTCCACCTGGAAGCCTAAGAATGATGTAACGACCACCTGTTCGACGGCTACGCCATCTATATTGATGGATAACCTTCTGAGGCGCTGTCCGGATATCGAAAATTGCATAAAGTGGGTCTTTTTGGTGTTGAGTGTAAGACCATTTATACGGAACCACCGTGAGATTTGACCTGCAGTTTCGTTCATCCGACGCTCCAGTAGTTCCACTGTGGGAGCGGTTACCACGGCCGCCACATCATCCGCGTACATAAATGTTTCACCGATGCTGATACAGTTAGGTAAGTCATTCAAAAGAAGAGAGAAGAGGATGTTGGATACGGATGATCCTTGAGCCACGCCCATTGTGGTACATAATGGGTCTGATTTGGTTTTTCCTCCATCTCCAACGACTACTTGGCATCTGTCATGTAGGAAGTTGGTAAGTAGTGAGAGGGTAGGACCGGCGATACCATAATGTTTTAGTTTCGCAGCTAAGACGCCATGGTCTGCGACGTCGAAGGCTTTTGACAGATCGCAGCATAGTACTGCCACACTCTGCCTTCGTTCACATGCCTCGAGCACACGTCGTATCACCTCCCTAGCTAGAGAAGTCGTCGAGCGACCAGCACGGTACGCATATTGCCGCGGCGATAGCGCCTCTGTGGCTGAAAGGTAGTCAGTTAGTCGGGAACTCACACCATTCTCGAACACCTTAGCGATCGCAGGAATTATCGAGACAGGTCTATAGCTATCAATATCCTCGCGCTTTCCCTGAACTAGCAGACTTTGTATTTGAAAGCTATTTGGCTCAAACTTAAACTTAAGCAGTAAATTGTAATCAATTTCAATTTCATATTTTACAGATGACAAATACCTACAACAATTGAACAAAAAGATACAGAAGTACTAAGAGTAGTTCTGTCAACAGAACTTACTCAACAGAACCAGTGAGAATTGTTTTCCAATTTGTTTTGTGGACAGAACTAAAAATCCCTCGTCGATTTCGTCGTTTACTCCCACCTGTTCTGTTGAGTAGTTCTGTTGACTACTCAACAGAACACAGGTGGGAGTAAACGACGAAATCGACTATACCTACGTAGCTACAGGAAAACGATCCTATATATCCTATATATAAGAGACCTTCCTTAACTTTTTGACATATTTTGAACTGCATTTACAGATTTCGGAAAAAATGTACAGTCAGCAACAAACATTTTAAACGTAATTTTTTTTTTTTTTTGATGCAAATTGATTCAGTTTCATGTAGGGATCAAAATACTCTAAGATACCATTTATGGTTTGAGTATTAGAAAAGCCAGAAGTCGACAAACACTTTCCCCATACATGTTTTACTAAAATTGATGAATGAACTTTACAAGTGCTTTGTTGCCAAACGATTCAATTTCTTTATCCTAGTAGGTATTCGTCGACGTCGACGTCTCTATAAAGCCTTGTAATTAAATAAAATAAGAAAACATAGGTATCAAAGCTTTTTTTTAGTTAAAATCAATTCTAGTTTAACTTTACCATCGTAAACCATTTAAATTGAATGTGTTGTTAAAATAAAAGTTGAAATTAGACTCTAAAACATATTTTTCTACATAAATTATCATTTCCAATCATCAGGAATGAAAAAAAAGACCAAATATTTTGTCAAGTAGTTTGTATGGCGAGGCCACACTGTGCGTCGCTCATAGGTAGTATTTGTACCAACACCTAAGTGTTTCTTATTTGTACCTACGCCTAAGTTTCGTCCACATAATGACGCACATGGAGTATCGGGACCTTCAGAAGTAGAAAACGTCATAGCAACCTTTATAATTGTAGCAATGCCACGAGCCCATACGACTTCCCACATATTAAATTTCTCAGAGTGCTCTTGAGAATTGTCAGCGGATGGCCTGGAAAGAAACTGGGAGAGAAACAACTGCGGTTTGAAGGAAATGGATACACCATGTACAACACTACACTCTCTTTTGTGTACTTTGTGCTCGGGATGTGGTACCTGAAGGATAATATAAAAATCCTCTCGTTCCTGGAGCTAGGGCACATGTATATCGTATTGTTGTTGAACTTCTTGTCTTCTGTAAGTATCTATGTATGTACCTAGTAGTCCAAAAAATATGTAGGTAACTTAGGCCACCTTAGCAAAGATTTTATTTGAGTACCCAAAATTTTTTTTCAAACAATCATTTAGGAAAATACATTTGAGCCCAGCCAGGGGTTTCGCTCTGGCCCACGAGCTCATGCATGGCCCAAATATTTGTTCACGCTGTTGCTCAAAGAAGTGAGTTCCCACGTATGAATAAATTCTGATATACATATACTGAAATTTACCTAATGCTTATAGCTACTTTCGGTTTGAGTAGGTCATCATCATCATCATCCACAGCCCAATCTAGCCCACTGCTGGGCATAGGCCTCCCTTTGCCCGTGCCATCCAACACGATCTCGCGATCGTTGGGATTGGCGCGAGATCGTTTGAGTAGGTACTCTTGTTTTATTTTATTTTTTTCATTTCAGTCTCGATGTATAACGCTTTTTATAGCTAAGAAGTATCCGGTCGTTGCATTAAAATTTATCAAAGAAATTCACCTTGTTCACCACAAAAACAAATCTGATTATGCGAAAATGGTAAGTTGTTAGTAAAACCCCAGATAATTTTATACCAACGTAAAACCTAAGGTACCTACCGATTTATTTCTAATTTTAAGAAAATGAAAGAGTACCTAATTAACTACCACGGATGAATTATTATTAAGTCTGTGAAGAGGTGACGTAAACTTTATTCACCTGAGTTAATTCACCTGGGTGCATTATGTTTTAAACTAAAAGTACTTACCTATACAAAATGCACCCAGGTGAATTAATTCAGGTGCATTTTAATGTTTAGGGGGTGCATTAAATTTACTAAAAAAAAAACTTTCTTCACCCTACTACCTAATTCAGGTTTAATGTTGGGAGGAGTCTGGAAGAGTAGACCGGGGGGAGAGTTGCTCCACATCGTCAAAATCAATCCAAAAGTCGTGTTAACGGATGCTCTTACGTGACAAGACTGACAAGTGATAACAAACTTGCCATGATGTCTCTTAATAAGTACCTATGACTTTACATTTTAGTAGTAGTTTCGGTGCCTATTCAATTCAAACAAACAAACAACCAAAGAAATTTTTCCTCTTTATAATATTAGTTTAGAAGTATAGATTTAATAGATTAACTAGGTGAGCGGTGAACCTGTTTACGAAAATAAGGGTGCTAATTGTTTTATTAGGTATATGTAATTCTCCACATTTATTCAACAATTATGTACTCCATTAAGTTGTCATAATAACAATAACTTGCCATATTACTTGGATCACTGAACTTCACTATCCCTAAGCGTGTCCAACGTTTGCTTGACAATCCTTGTTCTAATAACAATGTTTCTCAAAATAATCCACTGCACCGAATGTCCCGATTCAACAGGGTGTCCCAGGAACGACTGTCAAGCGGAAGTCCAGTGATGCAGCACCCCAAGGGCTACCCGAATCACTCCCATGTATGTTCAGCGATTTTTTGTAGTTTAGAAGTTATTCACGTTTTTGT
This sequence comes from Epirrhoe alternata, assembly GCA_963565295.1. Lineage (NCBI taxonomy): Eukaryota > Metazoa > Arthropoda > Insecta > Lepidoptera > Geometridae > Epirrhoe > Epirrhoe alternata. Next base: position 11,614,864 of record OY751375.1, read on the forward strand.
GACATTTTATTTATTGAGCAGTTGCAAGACAATTTTGGTCATTTTGAGGTGAATAATTGAGATAAACTCATAATTTTTTCTCTGGTAATTAGCTAAAAGGCGATGTTTTTGAAATACATTCGGATTCAATTTAATTTATTTACAGAAACTAAGCTACTACAATATGTACATAAAATTACAAAATACAATAGAATCAGTCAAGCTATCTAAGGATCGTCGTCAAAACGATCTATAGATAGCTGAACTGATCCAGGTCACTGCCAGTCGGAAGCGTGCCCAAAACACTGGCGGCATTGCCACGCTGAATCTTTGTGCCAAAAAGTCGCCAGCTCTCGAATCACGCGACGAATTAAAAAAAGTTCTATGACTTTTCCTCAGAAAATGCCCTTGAAAGTATTGGTATTGTTTTCAGTTTTTAATTTTACGCAACATCACTTTATTTTATCGCGCAGGCGAATGGGTTTTGGATTTCAGTCATTGGATTGGAGAGACCCACCTTTTAACTAATTACCAGAGAAAATTATGAGCTTATCTCAATTATTCACCTCAAAATGACCAAAATTGTCTTGCAACTGCTCAATAAATAAAATGTCACAAAAACGTGAACAACTTCTAAACTACAAAAAATCGCTGAACATACATGGGGGTGATTCGGGTAGCCCTTGGGGTGCTGCATCCCTGGACTTCCGCTTGACAGTCGTTCCTGGGACACCCTGTATAATACGCATTGTAATCTTTCATCAAAGCCTAATTGGCTTTAAAAGTCATCTGTCCTTTCTTAATTTGGACACTGATCTTTATACATAAAACCTATGTACTTGTTTAACCCTCTCTATTTCTTATTGTTTTCTCTTTTGATGTTCATTTGTGTAAGTATTTCTTTTTTAAGTGTTGTGCACAACCTTTACTTTACTTTCTTGAAAACTTGTTCTTTTGTCCACTGAGTGTGTGAATGTATTGATTTGTTAACTGTTTTTGTGCCTAATAAAAATAAAATAAAATAACAAGGCTGCTAAAAGTTTAGGTTTTTTTTTGTAATCTAAATTAGTAACAACCCTTTGGTTTTACGGGTTAGGTGTCATCTGTTTTTGTCACATTTGTTGCAGGGACCTGCACAAATAACAACTTTACTTACCTTACCTATGTGGCGATAAATTAAGTACCTAAGGACTTATTTAAAATTACGCTTTAAAACAATGCTCGGTTTATGGTACCTAAACGACCTTGTGTTTGCAGATCTTCAAAAAAGTGCATAAGCTGTCACACTTCTTCACAATATACATGTTCTGTATCACAATGATCACATTAATATTTTTCAACATGACTCCCGTTTACAACAACTATATTAGTGGGAAGTATGAGTCTACGAAAGATTTGGTGAATACTACTTATGAACATGCCACCTACTTCAAGTATCCATTTAACGCGTACACTAGCTTCAAGGGTTATATCGTTGCTTTTATCATCAACTGGTACGTCCATAGGTATAATATTGTTGTACCTACCTAATACTTACTAGGACAAGTCATCGAGCTCAGGAAGCTCCGATTTTGTTATTGTGTGAAAGGTGACTTGATGGAGTTCAATTCAAATGGATAGATAAATATTATAATTTACCATTGGCTTTTCTCGCACTTCTCTAAGACTTTTACCACCTTCGACCTGATATATTTAATATTTAATGAATTTATTTAACTTTTTTCTTGCATTACAGGTACGGCTCCTGTTTATGCGCAACCACCATAACCATGGTAGATCTCTTCTTATCTCTAATGGTGTTCACCCTTTGGGGGCATTTCAAAATACTTCTAAACATTTTGGCAACTTTTCCAAGACCTGCTGCTGAAAGCAAGCCGAAGCAAGCAGTGAACGCCATAATAGGGTTAGAACCTGGTCTGTGGTTAGAACAATACTCGAATAGTGAACAGGCGGAGATAGCTGAGAGGCTTAAGGAATGTATTATTTACCATAAAATGATTGCAGAGTAAGTTCCTACAGAGCTATAAATTCAAACTAGTTTAAAACATTACCAATACCTACTTATCAACAACCCACATAAAACTAGACAAACCAAACTAGAGCGGGTACAATTCAATTCAAAACATTTATTATACTAAGTAGTTTCAATTTCTATACAACTTGGTAAAATTATACTAGGTAGGTACTTAGGTAAAACTAAATCTGCTCATAATCCAAGAACCTATGTAACTATTTATTTGTTACGATTTTTTGCCGTAGGAGGTATACCTTTTTTTTTTTTTTTTTTTTTTTTTTTTTTGTCGCTGGGTAAAATGCGTTACGCATCCCCTCCGCCGGGGGGCGAGAGGGGTATGTGGGACTCCCGGGGACTCCCGGTATACCCACTAAACATCCCAGCGCCTTTCCGGCGTCGCCTGGAATGGAGGGGGCCCGGGCAACCGGCAGAGCCTCTACATCCAGTCCCCCTCCGGCGATCCCCGCCCTTACGGCGGGCCCCGCGTCGTGGTGAGCAGTGCAAGGCGGACGAAGGTGCCCCCGCACCTAGCGTCCGCTACTCACCACTAGAGCTCTCCGCTCCCTTCGTCCACTGCGCGCTCTAATTAAAGAGCTGCGCGTGGAGAAGCCTCCAAACGGCCGCAGAGGACAGGGAGAGCGGCAACGTAACACCGACACTCCTCTTCCACTGCGGCCCCACCGCCAACGCAACAACGGTGCGCCACCGTTTGGTCGCGGAAGATAGGGCGAACGGCAACGAAACACCGACACGCCTCTTCTCCCGCGACCCCTCCTGACTGCGGGGGACAGAAATAACTCCGTCCTCCGCACCCGCCTCAGACGCATCCAGAGCGGGCCCAACCGCAAGCCCACTCGGAGCGTCCCCGCCTGGGATCCCTGTTGGCTTCACCGTGGGCCTCCAAACCACGGTTACTGAGCCCCCCCATCGCGACAAGATCGGAATCCACCGGGGGGGGGTAGGAGGTATACCTAACTCAACCGATCAAAGTGGGTAGGTAATAGAAATCCCCTCCGACAATCCCCTACGCTGGAGATTTTTAAACGACAAAATGTCTAAAAATACCCTTAATCAAGTTGCTCTGGAGTGATTTTAATCTTTCATTCACCACAATTTTTCAGCTTTACAAACCAAATGTCTGATGCATTCGGGATATGTCTATTAGTTTATTACACGTTTCACCAAGTCAGTGGATGCTTGATGCTACTGGAATGCGCACAGTTGGTAACTTTTATTATTATTCATTAAAATAAACATACATTTTAAATATGCGGGATGGCTCCTGCTAAAAAAGCAACTTTCTATACAATTCAGTCTTTGAACTTAATGAGCAAAGCGAGCTGGCGTGCCTGAACGGCTTTTCATTTTTCCATCATCCCAGAGACTCACTATTCAAGTCAACTCCCACGCGCACTCAAGGTAAATAGGGGAAGCAGGGGGAATGGCGCTCCCCTAAGGGAAAATCGGAATATTATTTTATGAAATGTTTTTCTTTAGAAGTATTATAATAAGTCTATAAAAAGTAATATAAAATAAGTGTTCTCATGTACATGACTTTGTTTTTATTTGAATAAATTCTTTAAACCAAATTAGAAGTAGGAAACGTTTAAAAAAATAATCTTTGTTAAAAAATGTTGAGTACTTATATCAGTTTTTTAGAAAAACAGATTTGAACGCCACTACCCCTGGCTCGGGGTAGTGGCATTCAAACCTGTTTTTAATTAACTGTATAAAAAGTTATTTTTATTTATTTATTTTATTTTTATTTATAAGCCTTAAATACAAAAGATACTATCTTAACTAACACACATAGGTTTAATAAAAAGTTAACTTAACCTCAAACTAAGAAGCTAACTTGATCATCAATTATCCTTAAATAGTAAAAATAATCAGACTTATTCTTGGGCACAAAAATATAGTTTTATTAGGGTGAGCGGTATTACCCCGTGCGCGCCTTTCCCCCGGTTTCCCCTACATCATTAGTAGACTAGATGATTTCGTGTTGTATTACTTGTTGAGTTTACGATAAAATGGCTAATTGATATCGTATAACGTTAGCTCGACAATATTATCATTTATAAATTAGAACATTATTGTTATATAAATAAAAAAATATCGTCAGCTTATTGTTAGAAGTCATTGACCGACAAAACCAAAAGTTTGGGAAATCGTGTTTGAAGTTTTGATTGCATCAAAATCACACATTCCGTCAAAACTATAGAAGCTATCCAAACAATTCAAACGCCAATACTTACGAGTATTTGCTTTATACCGAAATGGTTTTTTTAAACACATTGCATGGTTTTATTTAATGCCCAGAATGTTTCGGTAAAAATCACGCCTTTGTTGCGGTAAATAATTAGTCTATATTCCAAGTGCGGTAGTACGTTATAATTTTGCTTACGTATATTTTTGCCTTGCCGAGTCGAGCCACAGATATAAAGAAAATCACAAACATTTAACTATATCTTCATACTCCCATAAATCCCTAAGATATGAGCTCCGCACCAGAGAGCAACGACAAGATTTTGTTCCGCACTGCGCGCGAGCAGAGGATACGTTAGGCTGGTCACATACCTACCGGGCGGGGCCTGGATAAGCAGGGCAGGGCAGAACCGGCCGCATCGCCCACACACCTGGAGCAACTGGCCCGGTCCAATAAACGCAGCAGTGACCTTTTTGTAGTTAGAGACTTCTAACAATAAGCCGACGCTACATGAATTCTTTGACGCCCCGAACCATAATCACCTTTTTCCTGAATTTCAGAGTGCACAAGCGCTGAGTCGATATTTGCCTCTGACAATCGTGATGTTTCAACAGCTTATTCAAGTATCGGTGATCTTCGAAACGATTGGGACTATGGTAGGTTAATGTTTAGCTAGATTAGTTGTTTTTGTTTGAAGATTTTACCTATATCCTTAGACATGGGCGTCGTCTGGGGGGGGGGGGGGGGGCACGTGCCCCCGTGCCAATTTTATTTTATTTATTTTCCATACAAACTTTAACACCCTGTATAACACCCTTGGGGTTGATTTTCGAAAATGTTATACGCCTATATGTTATTCCAGTATGTGAACAATCTACATTCCAAATTTCATCACAATCAGTTACCTAAGTCGTCACGGAGATTCGTGAAGACAAACATTCGCACACACAGACTTTCGCATTTATAATATTAGTAAGATAAGATTTAATAATTATTTACGCAAACAGTTATTACGGCATTTACCTTCAGACGTTTGTTATTTCAGAGTGATAAACTAAAGCACGCCGTGTATGATATACCTTGGGAGTGTATGAATTGCAAAAATCGGAAGACAGCGCTTATTTTCCTGATCAATGTGCAAGAGCCCATACACGTGACGGCAGGAGGGATGGTGACCGTCGGTGTCACTACAATGGCATCGGTATGTCAGTACGGTCAGAGATAAAAGATCATGAATATTTTAATAACCTTCCATTTTCTATACCTTCGGAGCTCGGATTGTAACCCAGAAATATTAAGAAGCTTAAGGTGACTGTGGATTTGGCTAACTTCATAAAAATATACCTACATAAGGTCACATAGAAGTTTAACAAGTTCGAGTACCTATTGCAAGTTTCCAGAGCATGATGAAAATGAAACTTTAAAGTCTCCAATTGTGCATGATCTTATGTCGCTGACAGTACCTACATATTACCTACACAGTCACTTTCATAGTTTGTTCATTTGAAATGAGATAGATAGTAGAGGTAGGTAAATTCTCGAAAAGCTTTGAAAAGTCATTGAAAATCTCTCCTGACCCTGACAGTTAGGAACGACAGCAAAAAAAATATATAAGTACCTAGTGCTCAGTTCGAAAAAATGTGGTGGCACATAGAATCTATTTTGTTGGCAATTTCATCACGTCAATGCATCAGCATTGACGTGATGAAATGGCCGAAAGAACAGAGACACATGTCATAAAAAACTGGCCAAGTGCGAGTTGGACTCGCGCACGACGGGTGCCGTACCATTAGGTATCTAAAACGGCACGAAATCACGTTTGTTGTATTATTAAGGTGACTCCTTAAATACTTATTTATTTTATTCTATTTTTTAGCATTTGTTGTTTTAGCGGCAACAGAAATACATCATCTGTGAAAATGTCAACTACGATTATCATATCACACGGTTCATGAGACAGACGACAGACGGACAGCGAAGTCTTAGTTATACGATATATAGACATACTTACTTATATAGACATACTTACCTACATACTTAGGTAATACTTTTTCTATAGGTACGTGGGACACTTGGAAATTTTTAAGAAACTGAAAAACGAACTTATACTTTACTTATGCATAAAATATTTTTATCTTTTCAAGAACTCTCCATTAGCCTCATACGAAGTTTCATGTGACTGGACCAATTTTTGAAAAACTTTTTAGGCCTGTTTCTGAGCTTCATTGTGGCACCCAGCGCGAAACTATCCTTCTCATCTCACGCAAATGTGCTCGTGTAGACTCTAAACGCCTCCCGATCCAGTCCGCATTAAGTGCTGAATCAGCAATTTCATTCAAGACAACAGGCGAATTACCTACATAGGAATAAAATTCGCCTGTTGTTCACTTCCAGCACGTTTTTCTCGGTAACAACCGTCGAATGACGATCACTTCTTTCATCATCCCTCCCTCAAAGCTAGACGACCACGTTTAAGCTAGTTATGCCAACGGTCTTTCATCCATAAATGCCATTTAAAAATGATCAAATGACTCATCCGGTTTAAGGCCACATTTCACTTTGTAAAAAATTATAGCACGAAAATGTTCCCGACACAGATCCATTGTTCAATGAAACACAAATTTTCAAAGTAGCTTTAAAAAAATGTGGTGGCAACTTTTAAAATTCAAACAATGGTATTATATAGGTATATCTTATAAATACCTAATCATATTTTTTCCTTTCCTTCATACAAAAAAATTGGTTGTCTGTAAAGTCGGTTTACTGACGATAGTTGAACGTGACAACGTTTGTGCTTCTTTGTCGCTCTTTCCGCGCTCTCGCTTGCACTTCAAGCCTTACATGGAACGCCTCAGGTAACGCCGAGGTAACGCCGCATTTTTTCGTGCGTGCAGCCGGCTCTATCGAATTATAAGACGTTGTCACGTCAAAAAAACTTGTTTTCGCAAAACTTTCAAGTGATCTGGTAATTGATAGCCTCGTAGGGGAAATCATGACGTGCCGATCCCATAATAGATGTTTAGCGAGAAAACGTTGTCCGAAACTAAAGGTTGCGTTACTAAACAACAACCTTGAGAAAATATCTGGTTTAGGTACCTATTAATTGTCTGATTATTCTATGAATTTACCCGTAATTGTTCAAAGAATTTCCCTGAATAAAAATACTTATTCTCTGTATTTTGTGCGATATAAAAACAATCATATATTTATATTGCACATTAATAAGTAGGGGAGCGCGGGGTATTGAGAGGTAATGGAAGCGTTGGTGATTGTACCGAACGTATGCACATTTGCGCGATCGTTAGCACTCTGCTACCTTCGTCAACCTACGTGCGTGCGACCTCGCCTGACGCGCACGAGTCCTTAGTGCCATGCGTTGAAAGACGGGGACCATCCCCCTCTTAATAGGCTTGTGCTTGCTCGGTCAGTACAGAGAGCGCTCCGTACTAGTACGATCGTTGTGAAGAACTAGATCGGACTTCTAGTACTATTAGTACATCTAGTACAGTAGATCTTCGGTTCTATAATGAGTCGCTCGGTCGGTCGGTCGGTCCTGAACTACGTACTAGCTTTGTGTTTTGTAGGACATGAACGATGTTCGTACTAAACTAAAGATCGAATGAAACGCCCGCCACCGTGATATCTCTGTCTCTTTTATTACCGCTTACTCGCCTAATGAGTCTATCTCTGTCTGCGCTTGACAAACCAATCAGACACTGACATGTGAATACATTTCTAACAGTTCTTTTTCCGAACGATCGAATGAACTATAGTCCTAATAGGATCGTGTAGTTCTTTTCATTCCGTCCTAGTACAAGGGTAGATACGCATGCCGATTTGAACCCTATTACAGTGCAGGAAGGCGCAGTTATGATAATTTCCTTAACGAAACGATCGAATGAACTAGTGTACTAGAGTACTAATAGTCCTATTAGGACCGAGTTATGTGAACTAGGTCAACTAGTACACTTGTGGGAATTAATTCCTATTAGTAGGTACTTAGTTCAGGAACTACACAAGCCTACCTCTTATCGAATATGTCAATCACATTTATAATCAATTACAGTCATGCATTACGGTGCAATGAGAGCCCATTAACGCTCACATGGGTAATGGGAGCCATAAAATTGTAAATTTTACAAAATATATTTTAGAAAAAAGAGGTGAGAACCATGCTAGGATACTCGAGCCTTTTATTGAGACTAGTGACTTCTAAGTTAAGTAATTAATAATAAAGACTTCTATTCCATGGTAAGGGTCGATTCACATCTGACCGAAGATCCGTCGCGTATTATCGGTCGCGGAACGCCAGAACTGACAAATGTATAGAAAAACACTCGACCGTTCACACTTGACGGACTAACGTATCATCGGTCGAGTGTGAACGGTCGAGTGTTTTTCTATACATTTGTCAGTTCTGGCGTTCCGCGACCGATAATCCGCGACGGATCTTCGGTCAGATGTGAATCGACCCTTATAGTCTCTATTTCCTTCTTGAGATCCGCTAAATGAGAGGAGTTGATTGTTGACATTTGGTAAGCTCTGAATCGTTTAATAAAGAGTCATTGTCCGTTTCTTAATTTATATCAATTTGGCTTACATCCTCCATTGATCTACTAACATTTAGTGTCATCGGGGCCCTTCTATGTGTAATATTCTCGTCATTTGTGGATTTAGAAATTTTGTTTTTTTTTGTATCAATAGTTGCCTTTGAAGCGGAGGACGTGCTTGATTTGTTCACGCAGTCAGGCCCTTCTCATGTAGGTACCCGTATTAGGTATAGGTATGTAGGTTAGGTTTGCACTGTTATTGCGCGTTGCGTACCTTTGTACGGAACCATGGGTAGGCGAATTAGGTATAGGTATGTAGGTTAGGTTTGCACTGTTATTGCGCGTTGCGTACCTTTGTACGGAACCATGGGTAGGCGAATTAGGTATAGGTATGTAGGTTAGGTTTGCACTGTTATTGCGCGTTGCGTACCTTTGTACGGAACCATGGGTAGGCGAATTAGGTATAGGTATGTAGGTTAGGTTTGCACTGTTATTGCGCGTTGCGTACCTTTGTACGGAACCATGGGTAGGCGAATTAGGTATAGGTATGTAGGTTAGGTTTGCACTGTTATTGCGCGTTGCGTACCTTTGTACGGAACCATGGGTAGGCGAATCCGAATCGCACTTGTCCGGTTTTTTTAATAGGTTTGCATAACTTAATATAAAGTTACTATTTCGAGCAAGTGGTGTATTAAACTTATTAAGTAGGAGTATACTTAATATTATGTTTTCATTTTCAGATACTGAAAGCTTCATTTTCGTATTTCGCGTTTCTGCGCACAGTCGGAGTAGAATAGCAAATAATACCTAAGTACGGTATTTACACCTACTACCTACGTAAATATTTCCACACTGACTCATTTGGTAATTTGGACGTCTCCGAAGTCACTGTATGACCCAACGCCAATCCCAAGTAATCCCAACACAAATTACCTATGCCCGGCCCGGCTTACACCGCGAAAGGGATGGCTAAGCGGAACGAACTCATTTCTATAAAATACTCGTAGGTTTTGATTTCCACTAACAAAAAGTTTTATCTATAGTTTCCACATTTTTTCATCTAGAACTGGAGCGAGTTCATTTCAACTCTTTCTGCTTTGCTATGGGTGGGTTTACAGTGCCACAAACTTACCTGGACCGGTGGTCAAAAGAGGAAATAATTTTTTTTACTGGAAAATTTATTTTTCTGCCAACACCAAATGCGATAACAGCGCACCGGTTCAGATCAGTTTGTGGTACATTTATTAAGTGATAAATTTTTATCTCACTTTTTAACAAAATAATTTAGCGTGCGTAAATCAATTGTGCCTGTATGTAGACCAGCAATTTAGTGTACCTATACGTAAACAAGTTAACAAAAATTAAATTGATTCTACATATTTTACTGTTTGGTAGGTCCGCTTTCCACTCTGCGCACACTGCGGGCGAGGTTTTACCTACACATGTGCGATGAAATGCAAGTTTGGAAAAATTACAAATTTTGTTAAATTCATTATTTTCGAAAGCGCGGCGAGGCAGGTCATACAAATAAAAAAATGTCGGAGTCCCTGACTCCGACATTTTTTCACGGAACTCCTCAGAAAATACGTCGATTCAGTTAAAGCACGAAACATCGGAGGTATGATGACAGTAATCAAGTTTTGCCAAAATATTTAACTGGTCTAATTATATAGGATTCCAGGATTGAGAAAAATGCATTTATTGTCCTAATAATGTCGAGATTATTAAATTATTTAATAGAATAAATCTACAAAATACAACAATCCGCCATGATAGCTGTACGCCAATCAGAGCGCGTGACGTCAATACTCCATAGACCAAAACTGCGCCTTTTGTTTCCTTTCAGCTTTAGCAATGCACGTAGTATTTTTGCTTTGCAGTGGTGAGCTGTGACGTCAAAACAGCCGCCATGACACTGACGAGCGTTTTGGCATGAATTTCAAAATTTTAATTTTGATTTTTATGTTTGAAAACCTTTATTTTCTACTGAAATATGATATTTTTTTCACATAACAAATCATTCTGAACAACATAGAACAGATTTTGAAAAATTTTCATCATACCTTTTTAAAATTGAATGACCGCCAGCCTTAGATGATCGAACGCGGCCGCTCCGCCGCCAGCTGACCAGAAGGAAATAAAAAAGAAGGTAAGGATCTGTTCAACGGAACTCCTCAGAAAAAAAAAATCATTTAGTCACTTGCTCACGTTTGATCTGGATTTCAAAAGTGTAGTGACAATAGGCTGATCTGATGATTGAGTCTGGAGCTGATCAAGTAACCTACTCAGTAAATAACGTGATTGGGCTCACTTTAATCCATTAAAACAAAAACTAGGTACTTACCTTTATAGGAAAAATATTTTATCAACAAAAACTTATCATTAAGTAAGTAGGTCTCGTGAATTCAACTTTATTGAGCACGTCCTTGCTCGTCATTGTGGTCCGAACTTGTGATTGTGTTTTACTAAATCACTAAACCGGTTAAATTATTGAAATCGTATAGCTGCTTAACAAATGTAAACCACGCATTAGTCCTTTCCGCTTGAGTATTTGTTGGTGGAATGGAACGACAAACATATGCAATTTATGCTTGCGAGTCTTCGATCAATGATCGAAGTTACGAGTTCAACGAAGTCTGTACAGAGCACAGAACACTATTACTCCTAGCGGAGAAGAATGTCAACTCCATACAAAAAAGCGGTTTAAAAATTAACAACCAGCGCCACTGGTGGAACCCTTTGGCAACTTCATAGAGCGGGTTTAAATGTACTACCATACTACATTGTATTATTGGTTGTTATGATTCAATGCTGTTCCCAGAGAAATTTTATTTATTTTTTTATTTTTGTTTTATTTTATTCGGAAAACAAAACAGTGATACAACAACTGTTTGGATTGCGAGGATATGTAACTAAGCACCAATTACATGTTTTCACATATAGAAACTATAGAAACACTTGTTTGCTTAAAAAAAAAGGTAAAGAAGAGAAAAGTTAATACAGTACTAAACAGGTAGGTGACCAAGCTGGTTGATTTAATAACATTTTACTTAGAAAGACAGTTAGGGAGCCACACCAAACCATATGTTTGAAATGGTATTTTTAATAGTTCTATAATTTGAGTTGAACATGTCAATTTCAGGTAAGTCATCCAGTTCGTTAAATCGCTCTGCAGATCTTATAAAAAACGAATTGAGTCCACAAAAGGGAATATATAGATAGGTAAATGGTTGCATAACGGGTCTGAAGGGTACCTTCAAACCAATAATAGAGAGCAAATGAGGAGAGTCAATTTTACTTTTCATCAATAGTGTAATGTCTGCTATTCTACGTCTTTCGCTTAGCGGTAGCATATGTTGTCTCCTACACCTTGCTTCATAGTTAGTATCGTAAACCCTGCACATATACTGTAAATGTTTTAAAAATCTTCGCTGTATGGATTCAAGCCTATCAATTTATATATTATATCGTGGGTTCCAAATTTGAGAGCAATACTCGAGTATACTACGCACGTAGGAACAATAAAGGGTCTTAATGAGTTTAATACTACTAAATTGGGAGCTTGATCTTATAACAAATCCCATAGACTAGTTGGCTTTTTTGGCAATATTATCTATATTCTATCTATTATATTCTATCTATCAATTATATCTATTAAATGGGATACTGCTTACAGTGTTACTTATAGTATACAACATCATTGGCTGTTCCAAAACAAATTACTAAGGTCATAAATTCGTATTTATTATGACTTAGTAATTTGTTTTGGAACATGGTAGATCTTGGATAGTAATCAAATAAATGTATAAATAGTTTATAAAATTGACATTATTTCGTTTAGTTTCATTTCAATATTTTGTGTAAATGTTGTTCCTCAATAAAGTTTTTTTTTTCTGGAACGTCTGGAAAGAATGAGGGAGGCCTTTGCCCAGCCGTGGGACAGCAATGGCTGATAATATATACAATATTTGTGTATGTAATGCAACCTAGGTTCCTAAATATTTACGATAAGTGATTTCATACTATACCGTATAGTTTACCTTCTTTAGTGAGTAGGTATTTACCTATGTACCTACAAAGAAGTAATTTATCTGTAACCTATACCTATATCTATATAATATTATCAAAATATTACACAGTATTCCTAAGTAGGCACCTTCTTAAATGCAAACAATAAAATAAAATAATGAGAAGTATCTACATACTTATGACAACAGATACAATAAAATAAGAAAGAAGTCATTACAATTATTGCCATTTTTCGAATAGGTAAGTAGGTATCAGTTTTCTTGTCTAGACATCGATATCCTATACGATCTCTTATTTTCTTACTACCCATTTTGTAGACTGAGGTCTGTACTAGTGTGAAACGGAGAGGGGGTGTTTTCCGGAGCAAACGGCTGCATGTCCGACCTCGAAGACGCCTCAGCGGGTAGTGACTGCGAGTGCGAGCGCTTGAACAGTTCGATTTTGTTGTTTTTTCTTCACAAAGTTTTAATAATAATAAAATTAAAAATATTTTCTGACACGACTCTAGTAAATGCTGAAACCTATATTTTAATATAAATTTCATTTGATTTGATGTAGTAATCTCTTGTAAAAATCTAGTGAAACAGAAATGAAAATCGATTAAGTCTCAACTTTATGATTTTTTTTATCGAGCCAACTTTTATTAATCACATTTCTATTCTTACACAAGCCTCGAGCATATGTTCAATTTTAATAAAATATTTTTTTTAGTTGCTACTTTTACATACCGGCTGAATAAAGCAGGATCAAAAAACCTTAATTACGCTATCTGCGCGCCTTAAGTGGTGCTGTATTTGTATTGAGTTTATTAGCTCTTATATCTTTCTTCAGTAAATAGCAATTTAAATAGGGTCAGTGACGACAGCTTGAAATAAAATCAATAACGCAATTCGCTTGAAGATCCCAGAACAACGCAAATAAATGTCCAAACCGTTTTGTTTTTCTTATTTTTATTTCAATCACTTGACGTCAAATAATATAATGTCAAGTTTTGTGAATATTTTTGCATATTATAGATAGTTAAATTTATTAAAAATCATATTATATTTATCATAAGAATTTCATTTTTAAAATGCAAAAGCGCTGTATTCGTTCTATGTTCAAACTGCAAATAACTGATACTCGTAGCTGCCAGCCGTGGTTCTTAAAGTATAAAATTCTTACACTTCCGTCACTCTACATATTTGAAACAGCATTGTTTGTAAGACACAATCCTCACCTTTTTCCACGCATATCTGACATTGTAGTACGTAACAGACGAAATGACAATAGAATAGTAACACCGAGTTGCAAGACAACGCTGTTGCAAAAAAGTATAGTCTGCATGGCATCTAATATATATAATAAAGTTCCTACGCCATACAAAAAGCTAAATAATAATCAATTTAAATCTAAGTTAAAACTATTATTAGTTACTAAATGCTACTATGACATTGATGATTTTTTGGCGGACAAATTGTGACATTTTATTTTATTTTTTATACGTAGTTATTATTTTATTTTTTAGATGACAAATTTTAATTTTAATTTTGACGCACCTCTGTTTAATTAATTTGCACACCGATAAGTTTCGGTAAAGCATGTTGTGACTTCTAAAACTTTTGATCTTGCATGCAAATGTAACCTACACAATGTTTTGAGCAAATAAATTATCTTTATCATATTTATATTTATTAAATTTTTTATACTTACTGTTTTCGTGACTATATTTCTTTTTGATCTTTAAGATTGTAAACATAATTTAGATGAACGTGAGTGCCTACTCAAACCTAATAAGGTTTCCAGACACAATATTAAGTAAATATTAAGTCTTTATATTAAAATAAATAAATTAAAAAAATATTCTCATAATTACACTTGTTTATAATAAATAAAATAAATAAATATATAGTGCTGAACATTTCACACAGCCTCATCTAGCCCCAAACTAAGCAAAGCTTGTAGGTACTATGGGAACCAGACTGATATACTACTTATATACTTTTTATAAATATGTAAATACATACAATATTAAACATAGACCAGAGAGATAAGAGAGATAGAAATAAGTATTTGCAGCTCATACAAGCATTTATCCCGCTTTCACCCTCTGCGCGACAGAGGTCGTCAAAAATTATAAAGAGAATGTAATGAGAAAATAATAGTTTTTTAATAATTATTTCATCATAATAAATGTAATGTTATCTGGAGGCAGGTAGTTAGGTATTATCTAGGTACTCGTATAATTGGCAGCGTTGAACCCATATTCTTGTTTCTCATAATAATAAAAAATTACAAGTGATACTCTACTACTTGGCCTAGGCCCGTAAGCTTCATTTAATACCGAGGTGTCCTCCATCTCGAGAAGAAAAAAAAACTAAAAATAATAATAATTTTTCAATCTTTAGAATTTTTAGACTTACCAAAACATACATTCATTCTTTTACAAAAAGCAGTTATTTTGAACACGTGTAGAATAGTGAGGAAGTTTTTACAGACGGAACCCCTTTCAGGAGCTCAACTTTCCACTGAGTCACACTTGGCCTAGGCCCGTGCGTCCCAGTTAGCCCCGGTTTAAAAACCGAGTAGATTAAGATCTAAACAACAATAATAATAATAATCTGACTTCAACAAACATTCGTAATTTGTCAAATTCATTCAATTGTTTAGCGCGAAATTGAAATATTGCGAGTTTGTGGGTGAGTGATTTCTTGCGACATAAAGTGGATTAAAAATGTCCAGACTGTAAGTATTGATTTTATTCTTATTAGATCTAATAAAGAAATGTATAAGCTATAATATAAATGTATTTTACGATAAAAATAACGAATATCATAAATGCTATAATGTTGGAAATAAGACGTGTCACCCGTGGGTGACACTGGGTGATTCAAGAACTATGCTTTGTTTGAATTCATACTAAGGCACAAGATTGTTATTTGTGGTTGGTCTTGTCATTCTGTAGTGAGTGATGTTGTTTTGGAACTTGTGAACGCATTACAGGTTGACGTTAGATGAGACTGCCGAGGAGTTGGAGACCAGGGAGGTTGTGGTGAATGATGAGGACAGTGGAGATGAAAATGAAGCTAATATTTTTCACCAACCCAGTTGAATTCTTCGGGCGAAAGTAGAATTCACGAAATAGACGAAAACGATGACTCTATGAGGGTAGATTGCGGCAATACTCGTAATGGTGGTTCGGCTTGGATCGAAAAACAGCCCTCTGGACTTTACTGCGATTTTCGGCTAAAACTGGCAACTATATGCTGCAAAATATGGCAAGACTTGTACCGCTTGTGCTGGTGGCGTTCCTGTAGGTACCTAACAGATAAAAAGTGCCTACCGAGGTGAGAAGTGCTGGAGATGCGGACGATCATTCGCCATGCAGTCACTCTCAACGAAGATGTGGACTGTTCCCTCACCAATGTACTAGAAAAATATGTGTTATGTGCAGTAATGCTATGCACCTAAGTGTTTTTACATATAAATAAATATTTCTATGAAAATTAACGTTTTTTTCCTTTAGAAAGAATAACCAAATGGTAAGTGTCCCACAGAGTCAACTAAACACAACGCCCTGTGTCACCTGCAGGTGACCCCCCCCCCCGTAAATAAAAAAGGGGGGGGGGGTTATTTTATTTTTATTTATTTTTTTGTCGTAATATAATACATGGGAATTGATGAGTACCAGTGATTTTTCAACTAAACACGTTTGTTTCATTTAAGTAAATGCAAATGTTTAGTTTTTAATATTCGAACAATAAATAAATCAAATAGAGGTACTACATAACCTTCTTTATACAACACTTTATTTACAATACAATACAAACATTATTTACTTTCTCTCACAAAGGTCAGCACTAAGAATAGCGGGTATACTATTTGTACAATACTTCACAAAGATGTGCAAGAACCTGTTTTGTGAGAGACTGGTGCCTGTGATAGGTTTAACCTACACCTGTGATACAGGTCACCAGTGCCCCACCCCACGGATATCTATAAAATAAAGTAAATTAATGTTTATGCTTTTAGCCATTTTAACTTTTTAATACATTTGGCCATTTTAACTTCGAGCTGGTTCTAGACAAATAAACATAAAAATAAGTAGGTTACAGTTGCCACGTAGAACAAGAGATGTATGTGTCTATGAGTGTATGTGTGTGTGTAAGTGTGTGTGTGTGTGCGTGTAAGTGTGTCTGTTTTAAATGTGAAGTGTTGGATGCATGGGTGCTTGTGGAGTTTGCTTGAGTGAATTTACTTCGGTCTCCCCTCCCGTAGGTCTTCAGTCGGATTATAATCCAGTGACCTAAGCCATTTAAACAGAACTGTCTTGCACTTATTTTTGACAAGGGGATAAATATAATGGGAACTATTTACATTGTTGTACAAGTATGTGCCAAGGAAACCAAATAATCTAAGGGACGCCTCATTACGAAAAGTGCCTGAAAAGTGGGCTTGTGTGTGGCAGCATAACATCCAAAGTAAACGTAGGAAATGAATTCCTACGTTTACTTTGGATTGTGCTGTCGTATCTAGTTTGAGAATGTTGTCTTAAAACTATTTGTAGAATGAAATATTGTCTAACCGAAAGTACACCCAAAGATTGTAGAGTTCAATTGTTGAAAAACGAGATCCCAGTTTCAAAATGGCCCTTTGGACCCTTTCTATATAAAGGAAATGTGACTTGGCTGCACCACCCCACGAGGAGATACAGTACCCTAAGACTGGTTGGCAAAGAGCTTGATAAACCATTTTGATAGTATCACGGTCTGCTGAGTGTTTTATAGCTTAAAAGATATATAACAGATTACGAAACCTGGATACATGTACATCGATATGTTGCTTAAACGTGAGAGTCTGGTCTAAATAAACACCGAGATATTTGGCACTATCAGTTCGTTGGTTCGTTTTTTACCCTTTTGACAATAGCTACCACGAAATGCGGTGTAAAATGCCACAACCTCTACCTTTTGAGGATAAATGAGGCTGTGCAATGTCCAGAACTACTTATTTATTACTACTATTGATTTTTTTTAAAGTAGTAATTGTGGAAAATGTAGGTACCTAGCAATTATTATAAATTACGAGGTTGGACAATTATACTACTTACTCTTTGAAGTTGAGGTACCTACTACTTGACACGTTCTACGTAGGTACCTAATGATCAAAAGGTAATATCTAATGATACCTTATTATCTACTTAACTACTCACCTACTGCACTTAACTTATTACGCCTAGTAGAAATGGGTAATTTTATTACGTACGAGTATATAAGAGTAAAATGAAGTTTCATCAATTCATATTTTACGAGAATTAGGTGTCTTCACATCACAAACATGGGATGGTTTGACTCAAGCTTGGATGAGAAAAATGCTTTAGTTGAGTAAGTACCTAATTAATAACGCATATATTTTAATTTTTTTACATGAAACTTGCTTGCTTGCCAAGGTTATATTATGCAAAACTTACTTTTACATCTAAGTATTACTTACGTATTAATCAGTGGCGGCGTAAGGGGGGGGGCGGAGGGGCGGTCCGCCCCGGGTACCAGCCTCCAGGGGGTGCCAAGGAGGCCACGGTAGAAGTAAAGGGGCGCCTGCGGCGCCCCTTTACTTCTGCTGGCCTCGGGTACCCCCAGAGCAGGCAAAGTGATCCCAGCAGTCCTACTGAATAAATGCTTTTTGACTTTGACTTTGAAAGAAAATGGTAGTAAGCCAGGCGCCTCTTTACATTCGGCGGCCTTAGGCACCCCCAGAGCAGGCAAAGGAAATGGTGGTTAACTGGGCGCCCCTATCATTGCCCTATCAACTATCATGGTTAGGAACATTATTAACACTAAAATCATGTTAAATATCCCGTTTATAGTGTTAATAATGTAGACTTATAGAGTTGTATACTGACGATTTCTTCTAAAAAAATTAGGCTCGCTTCGCTCGCCCATGAAATACCATGTACGCATTACCAAAACTACGAAAACTTGCCGAGTTCGCGGCATTGCAAGATCTGTGATTGACTTAGGTACGGTAGGTAATTGGTATCCAAAACCGAAGTAGGTAAGTACCTTAAACGTCAAGAACTAGATGTAGGTATGTATCATGTTGTTTTTTACAATAAGATGCCTACTATTGCTTTCTTCGCTAGAAGTAGGTAAGTACCTAATACTATCGTCAAGAAATAGATGTATCGTATTGATTTTTTCTAAAAAAAAATCGGCTCGCTACGCTCGCTCATTAAGAAGCTCACTTCGCTAGAAATAGGTAAGTACCTACTACTATAGTGAAGAACTAATTGCATTGTGTTGAGTTTTTCAAAAAAAAATTCGGCTCGCTTCGCTCGCCCATAAAGCTGCTCACTTCGCTAGAAAAATACGATGAGGGGGTGCCGTATAAACCTCGTTTAGGGCACTGTTAGTGCTAAAACCTCAAGAGCTAGATGAACTAATTGTCTGAAAAAAAATTGGGCTCGCTTCTCTCGCCCATTAAGATGCTCACTATTACTCGCTTCGCTAGAAGTAGGTAAGTACCTACTACTATCGTGAAGAACTAATAGTATCGTGTTGAGTTTTTCTACAAAAAAAAAGTCAGCTCGCTTCGCTCGCCCATTAAGAAGCTCACTACGTTAGAAGTAGGTAAGTACCTACTACTATCGTGAAGAACTAATGCATCGTGTTGAGTTTTTCAAAAAAAAAATCGGCTCGCTTCGCTCGCCCATAAAGCCCATAAAGCTACTCAATTCGGTTGTTGGTTGTTTAGTTGGGGGGGGGGGGGGGGTGCTTCATTGAAAACCGCCCAGGGTGCCAACCCACCTTACGCCGCCACTGGTATTAATGACCTACTTGATGATTACATAACACTGAGTCTATACAGCATCAGGAGGCAACCTATGCCTTCGCTCAACGGGACGCTGTAGTGCCTGGGCTGGGGCATGGGGGGGGTTGGAATAGCTATGACCTAAACCATCTTCTCAGCTAAAGCTAAAAAATAACATAAAAGGAACTCACCTATGAAATAATAGGTGTTTATTATCACAAAGACAAGAACTAGGTAGTTATTTCAGTTTGTACAAAGGAGGTTAGTAACAAAAGCTTACAAAAGGCATTAAGTTCTTGTCAATGTGACTACTTAGAACCTCACTTATCACTCTTTAGAAGATAATGCTGTCGGTCAGTCGCCGTCGGTCGCCACAGTCGCGCCTCCGCGGCACCGGGGTCGTCGCACAGTGTGGCCTGGACTGGACAAAAATCGTTTTTTTAAATTGCCACTGGCTACAAAAAAGTAATTTTTCTATAATTTAGGATAGAGTTGTTCCATATGTTAGTTAAGAAATAATTTGAGGGCATTTCTACATAATTAGCTGAGTTCAAACATTACAAATTGGTGACTTGTATTTGCGAGTGCCTTGAATTGAGCAACTTTATACGAAAATATTAAATAAGTTATACTATTTTTATAAAAAATAAATACGTAGTGTCAAAGTATGGGTAATGTACGTTATTTTTTGAAAAATCAGTTCACAAAATAATTGAGATACATGAGAGATACATTGTTTTTAGTAAATGTCTCTAAAGAACACGTATTTTTTTATAAAATAGTTTTTGTTTTCCACGCTTTTTCACTTTAAAACTTTAGAGCTATTATATTTTGGATGTTTGAAAATTGCAGATGACCGAACTGAACTAGCAGACTTTGTATTTGCTAAGCTTTGTAAAGCTATTTGGCTCAAACTTAAACAAATTGATTAATTAGCCAAATCATATTTTACAGATGACAAATACCTACAACAATTGAACAAAAAGATACAGAAGTACAACCCGGGCGCAACAACTAGACACCTGGCTCGAAACTCGACTCCCCTCCCGCTACCCCGCGCGAGGCCCCGCTCTCGTCCTTCAGTAGCGTTAGCATCACTGTTACCTCATAATTATAATAATAAATTAATATAACATTCTTTTTTGTTTTATTTCCGTAAGAAATTTATTGTTTTACCTACTTATTGTATAGGTAGATACTAGTATGAACTTGAATAAAAAATTACATTTGATTAACAATATTGGAAATTAATCCCAAAATAGACTCTAAATAGTTTATTACTGCTCCAATTCGTAACTAAGCAATAAATACTGCATTCGTTACTAGTATACAAATGTTTTATCTCAGTAGGTAATTAAATTATAAATCAGTAATACTTTGGTTTTTAGTTAGGTTAGGGTTTTTATTTCAAACCTCGTCATTCGGCGGAATTCCATTGGAATTCAAATTATAATGGAAACTGTTATTTTAGTTAAAATATAATAAAGCCTGACCAGAAAAATAAAAAACGAGCACTGGGGGCGCTACATGTATGCATATGTTTACGTTTCTTTTTTGCACTCAGTACTGTAGACAAACGTCATTTGAGTCAGGTGTCAAGTTATTGCGCCCGGGTTGTACTAAGAGTAGTTCTGTCAACAGAACAAGTGAGAATTGTATTCCCATTTGTTTTGTGGACAGAACTAAAAATCCCAGTAGTTCTGTCAACAGAACTACTCAACAGAACAGGTGGGAGTAAACGACGAAATCGACTACATATACCTACGTAGCTACAGGAAAACGATCCTATATATCCCATATATAAGAGATCTTCCTTAACTTTTTGACATATTTTGAACTGCATTTACAGATTTCGGAAAAAATGTACAGTCAGCAACAAAAAATTTAAAAGTAAATAAAATATTTTTTTTTGATGCAAATCGATTCAGTTTCATGTAGGGATAGATAAAAATACTCTAAGAGACCATTTATGGTTTGAGTATTAGAAAAGTCAGAAGTCGACAAACACTTTCCCCATACATGTTTTACTAAAATTGATGAATGAACTTACAAGTGCTTTGTTGCCAGACGATTCAATTTCTTTATCCTAATAATGCGTCTCTATAAAGCCTTGTAATTAAATTAAATAAGAAAACATAGGTATCAAAGCTTTTTTTTTCGTTAAAATCAATGTTAGTTTAACT
Source organism: Epirrhoe alternata (assembly GCA_963565295.1). Taxonomy (NCBI): domain Eukaryota; kingdom Metazoa; phylum Arthropoda; class Insecta; order Lepidoptera; family Geometridae; genus Epirrhoe; species Epirrhoe alternata. The sequence goes on from OY751375.1 coordinate 11,636,614, forward strand.
TTACCATCGTAAACCATTTAAATCAAATAAATAAATAATGCTGGACTTTTCACACAGCATCATCTAGCCCCAAACTGAGCAGAGCTTGTGTTATGGGTACTAAGATGACTGATATAGGTACTACCCCAGATAATATAATACTAGTACTACTTATATGGGGCACCAGGTCAGACAAGCTGCTTGTCACTTACGGATCCGGGGAGGAACCGGGGGGAATGACAGTTGAATGGCCGGTGTGCCCTGTTAAGTCCGACAATAAACCGGAATCTATTGTCGGATAACCAATGGTCTGACGGGGGGTAGCTTTTCCATGCGTCCCTCTGACTCGCAGATGGCTCAGTGGATGACGCTAGGACGAGCTGGTAGGCTCGTAGGCGGCGGAACACCGAAGAGGTGGAAGGCGGTGGTACCTCCAAGATTCGCTCTGGAGAGCGCGTGTTACGCGATATCACCGCCTTCGCTACTTTTGCCCGGCATCAAGGGATGTGGGTGCCTTGGCGACTCGGTCGGATATGCACTGACTGACTTGCCTTGGCACCAGTCCCTTGTATGGTCTGGATGAGGAGGCCGCGGAGTGGGTTCGGAGCGAGGCCAAACCCACTCGGGATGGAAGGCGGGAACGCACCGCCTGCCCCGCGAGGGGGCGAGTGGTATCCCCTGCCCAACAGGGAACTTTTCGGGTCTGCGGGCGGTCGGAGTGAGGGCTCTTGATGCTCATCCAGCAGATCCCGGGAGGGTGGCGACACTGTTAGGCAGGTGTCGTCGTGAGCTCCACGCACGTGGTTTAACAGCCGCGTATGTGGGTGCCGGGCGTGGCTGTGGGTGCCATTACCGGGATTGTGCTCAAGGCAAAATGCGAGAAGGGCACCGCGTGCGTTCCGTAGGAGATCCCGGAGCCCTTCGTTATGCATAGAGGTCGGCCATCGGGTAGTTTTTAGTGGGTCGTCGAGTGCTCGACAACCCCACACACCCCAATTACGTTCCCTCGACGTAATAAAAAAACGTACTACTTATATACTTTTTGTTTGTAAATTTATACATATTATATTTAGAAACACCCAGACCCGAGACAAATACATATTTGTAGATCATACAAACATTGGTCCCGCCGCGGGGATCGAACCCGCAACCTTTTGCGTCGCAGGCGGGCCTTCGCCCATAAAATTAAAATAAATGTTTAAATTAAATTCTAATCCATACCTATTTTTCTACATAAATTATCATTTCGGAATAATACCAAATATAATTTTGTCAAGTAGTTTGTATGGCGTTGTATGATTGTATGGCGAGGCCACACTGTGCGTCGCTCATAGGTAGTAGGTATTTCTACGAACACCTACGTTTTTCTTATTTGTACAACCTACCTAAGTTTCGCCCACATACCTAATGACGCACATGGAGTATCGGGTCCTTCGGAAGTAGAAAACGACATAGCAAAACCTTTATAATTGCAGCAATGCCACGAGCCCATTCGACTTCCCACATATGAAATTTCTCAGAGTGATCTTGAGAATTATCAGCGGATGGCCTGGAAAGGAACTGGGAGAGAAACGACTGCGGTTTGAAGGAAATGGATACACCTTGTACAACACTATACTCTCTTTTGTGTATTTTGTGCTCGGAATGTGGTACCTGAAGGATAATATAAAAACCCTCTCGTTCCTGGAGCTAGGGCACATGTATATCGTATTGTTGTTGAACATGTTGTCTTCTGTAAGTACCTATGTATGTAATGTACCTAGTAGTCCAAAAAATATGCAGGTAACTATATAACTTAGGCCACCTTAGCAAAGATTTTATTTGAGTACCAACATTTTTTTTTTTCAAACAATCCTTTAGTAAAATACATTTGAGCCCAGCCAGGGGTTTCGCTCTGGCCCACGAGCTCATGCATGGCCCAAATATTTGTTCACGCTGTTGCCCAAAGAAGTGAGTCCCCACTTATGAACGAATTCTGATACACATATACTGAAATTTACCTAATGCTTATACGTAGCTACTTTCAGTTTAAGAACTCTTGTTTTATGTTTTTTTTTTTTCATTTCAGTCTCGATGTGTAACGCTTTTTATAGCTAAGGGGTATCCGGTCGTTGCATTTAAATTTATCAAAGAAATTCACCTTGTTCACCACAAAAACAAATCTGATTATGCGAAAATGGTAAGTTGTTAGTAAAACCCCAGATAATTTTATACCAACGTAAAAACTAAGGTAGGTACCTACCGATTTATTTCTAATTTTAAGAAAATGGGGTCGATGCACCAGGATAGTAAGAAAATGGAAGAGTACCTAATTTACTACCACGGATGAATTATTATTAAGTCTGTGAAGAGGTGACGTAAACTTTATTCACCTGAGTTAATTTACCTGGGTGCATTATGTTTTAGAACAAAAGTACTTATACATAATGCACCCAGGTAAATTAATTCAGGTGCATTTTAATGTTTAGGGGATTGCATTAAATTGACTTAAAAAAACTTTATTCACCCTACTACCTAATTCAGGTTTAATGTTAGGAGGAGTCCGGATGAGTTGGGGGGGAGAGTTGCTCCACATTGTCAAAATCAATCTAAAAGTCGTGCTATCAGATGCTCTGACGTGACGACTGATAACAAACATGTCATGATGTCTCTTAATACCTATGACTTTACATTTTAGTAGTAGTTTCGGTGCCTATTCAATTCAAACAAACATACAAACAAAGAAATATTTCCTCTTTATAATATTAGTTTAGAAGTATAGATATAATAGATTAACTAGGTGAGCGGTGAACCTGTTTACGAAAATAAGGGTGCTAATTGTTTTATTAGGTATATGTAATTCTCCACATTTATTCAACAATTATGTTGTCATAATAACAAAAACAGACAGTCAATTGCTCGGCTGCTAAAAGTTTAGGTTTTTTTTGTAATCTAAATTAGTAACAAACCTTTGGTTTTACGGGTTAGGTGTAATCTGTTTTTGTCACATTTGTTGCAGAGACCTGCACAAATAACAACTTTACTTACCTTACCTATGTGGCGATAAATTAAGTACCTAAAGACTTATTTAAAATTACGCTTTAAAACAATGCTCGGTTTATGGTACCTAAACGATCTTGTGTTTGCAGATCTTCAAAAAAGTGCATAAGCTGTCACACTTCTTCACAATATACATGTTCTGTATCACAATGATCGTATTGCTTTTTTTCAACATGACTCCCGTTTACAACAACTATATTAGTGGGAAGTATGAGTCTACGAAAGATTTGGTGAATACTACTTATGAACATGCCATCTACTTCAAGTTTCCATTTAACGCGTACTCTAACTTCAAGGGTTATATCGTTGCTTTTATCATCAACTGGTACGTCCATAGGTATAATATGATTGTACATATCTAACTCGTACTTACTAGGACAAGTCATTGAGCTCAGGAAGCTCCGAATTAGTTATTGTGTGAAAGTTGATGGAGTTCAATTTAAATGGATAGGTAAATATTATAATTTACCATTCGGCAAAGGCTTTCCTCACACTTCTCTAAGACTTTTACCACCTTTGACTTGATATATTTATATTTAATTCATTTATTTTACTTTTTTCTGATATAATAGGTAGTTTTAGTATTTGATTAAACATCTCACATTACAGGTACGGCTCCTATTTATGCGCAACCAGCATAACCATGTTAGATCTCTTCTTATCTCTCATGGTGTTCACCCTTTGGGGGCATTTCAAAATACTTTTAAACATTTTGGCAACTTTTCCAAGACCTGCTGCTGAAAGCAAGACCGCAGTGAACGCCATAATAGGGTTAGAACAATACTCGAATAGTGAACAGGCGGAGGTAGCTGAGAGGCTTAAGGAATGTGTAATTTACCATAAAATGATTGCAAAGTAAGTTCCTACAGAGATATGAATTCAAAATAGTTTAAAACATTACCAATACCATTATTGTGTAGATAGGTAGGCCTATCTACACAATAAAACATATAAAACTTGAGATACAACCCACATAAAACTTGACAAACCAAACTAGAGCGGGTACAATTCATTCCAAAACATTTATTGTACTAAGTAGTTTCAATTTCAATACAACTAGGTTACTCCAGATAAAATAAATGTAGGTGCTTAGGTAAAACTAAATCTGCTCATAATCCAAGCTATGCAAATATTTATTTGTTAGGATTTTATGCCGTAGGAGGTATAAAATCCCCTGCGTTGGAGATTTTTAAACAAAAAATATCTAAAAATACCCTTAATCATGTTGCTCATCACCACTTTTTTTCAGCTTTACAAACCAAATGTCTGATGCGTTCGGGATGTGTCTATTCATTTATTACACGTTTCACCAAGTCAGTGGATGCTTGATGCTACTGGAATGCTCACAGTTGGTAAGTTTTATTATTATTCATTAAAATAAACATACATTTCAAATACGCGGAATGGCTCTAAAGAAGCAACTTTCTATACTCTTTATATGTATATAGTCTTTGAACCTAATGAGCAAAGCGAGCCGGGGCGCGATGTTAGGTATATCAGTTTTTTAGAAAAACAGATTTGAACGCCACTACTCCTGGCTCGGGGTAATGGCATTCAAACCTGTTTTTCATTATCTGTATAAAAACTCAACTTAACCTCAAACTAAGAAGCTAATTTGACCATCAATTATCCTTAAATAGTAAAAACTAATCAGATTTATTCTTGGGCACAAAAATATAGTTATTAGAGTGAGCGGTATTACAACGTGCGCGCCATTCTCCCGGTTTCCCCTACATCGGTCTACTAACGATGAACGAATAGACGATTTCGTGTAGTATTACTTGTTGAGTTTACAATAAAATGGCTAATTGATATCGTATAACGCTAGTTTAATAATATTATCATTTGTAAATTAGAACATTATTTATAAATAAATAAAAAAATGTCGTGTCGTCCTTTGTCAGCAAATACATTGTAATGTATGTCATACTTTTTTTTTAGTCTAGGGTTATCTCTCAGGGGGTTGGCACTGTACTAGGTATCTGGCAAAGGAAGACGTGATTTCTAATACTGTTCCAAGCCAAATATATCAAACTGAGCTCCGTACTTCAAAGATTTCCTCATAAATTTCTCGAGCTTGCTCCTACGGCAGACTTTGAGGCTGACCGACATGATGAAGGAACCACCGCAGGTGTCTGCCTGCTTGGCAAACATCTTTTTATAGCTCCTCAAGTAACATACACAAAGTTCAGGTTTTATACTACTACGAAAGCATACTTACAATTACTTTAGTTTAAAAGTGAATTTCAGGGGGTTGGAACTGTACTAGGGATCTGACAAAGGACGACGTGATTTCTAATACTGTTTCAAGCCAAATATATCAAAATGAGCTTTATACCTTAAAGATTTCTTTATTAAAATCACCCGAGCTCGATCCTACGGTACACTTTGAGGCTGACCGACATGATGAAGGAACCACCGCAGGTGTCTGCCCGCTTGGGAAACCTCTTTTTATAGCTCCCTAAGTAACATATATAAAATTCAGCCCTGGTAAAATGACGAAAGTTGACTCGTAATTTTCCATACTTTGAGGCTAACCGACATGATAAAGGAACTAGCGCAGGTGTCTGCCCGCTTGGGAAACCTCTTTTTATAGCTCCCTAAGTAACATATATCAAATTCAGCCTTGGTAAAATGACGAATCTTGGGTGCTATTTTGGGCACCTTTGATGCCTCATATCTCCCAAAGCCACCCGGACCCAAACTTCATATTTGGGGATCATACATAACCATACTGGGACTACACACAGACAAACTCTCAGCCTTTATAAAATGACGAAGGTCTGCCGGTCGCTGGCTCTCACCCTATAAATAATTTATTCAAACCAAATATGCCAATAATGTCAATTAATGACTTTTATCACACTTTAATGACACTTCATTGCGTCGAAACTAGAAGAGGAAGAAATAAATAAATGGGTTTTTGATTAGGTATTGATTGAAGAGCTCTTCCAGACAAGTGCGCCGCCGCGCCGCCGGCACCGGCGGTCTAATAAACGCAGTTAGTAGCTTTTTGTAGTTAGAGACTTCTAACAATAAGCCGACGCTACATGAATTCTCTGACGCCCCTAACCATAATCACCTTTTTCCTGAATTTCAGAGTGCACAAGCGCTGAGTCGATATTTGCCTCTGACAGTCATAATGTTTCAACAGCTTATTCAAGTATCGGTGATCTTTGAAACGATTGGGACTATGGTAGGTTATTAATGTTAAGCTAGATTAGTTGTGTTTGTTTCAAGATTTTACCCTTAGATCATAAAGACGGGATGAGCCTTTTACCTTGTATTTCCCTTCTGCCAAAATTTACACGATTCTGAATCATATACCTTACGTCTTGTAGTATTACGCACGTCATATACGAAATTTGTAAGCGTGTGCATAAAAATAAGGGTGTATTGTATTTTTTTATGCACGTGTGCGACTGCGTGCGTTTTCAGAGGTTCATGTGCTATCGTACCCCGCAAAAACCGGCAGAAAGTGTTGAGGATTCAGTCAATAATTCGTCCATTCTATTTTGTCTGAGCCTATATCGATACTAAATATTATAAAGAGGAAAGATTCGTTCATTTGTTTGAATTTTATAGGCTCCGAAACTACTGGACCGATTTGAAAAATTCTTTCACCATTAGAATCCTGCATTATCCCTGATGAACATAGGCTATATTTTATCCCGGGAAAGGGAAGTTTTCCCGAGAGAACGCGGGAAACACCGTCGCGGTGTTACTTTTGAATTTAGAACTGAGCGAGTTCATTTCAACTCTTTATGCTCGCTAGTCTTAGAAAATTGGATATTTTCTCTGAGATTCCGCTTGAGTAATTGTTGGTGGAAACACAAGTATGCGAGTTCAACAGAGTCCGTACGGACTCTCAAAAGACCGGGCATACCTAATAGGAACACATATCTAAGTATTACAATTTTTCCTTCCAGGACTCATGTTATAACCGAATGAACAATAATGTTCAGATCTCAGTGGACCTACAACATTACAAATACAACATGAATGCAAATACCTAAACACTTTTGGAAGCCATACATTTGCCTTGTTAAGTGTCATCCATTTTTAGATTTTTTTTTTTCGGAATCGCCTAATGTTTTCGATTTCACACAAGACCTCTCTACAGGCTAGCTTCGTGCGGGGGCCTCTAGTAATCACTACATGTATGCACTATGTATGCTTAAATCTTTAAAACTACGCAACGGATTTTGATGGCGGATTTTTTTTAATAGATAGAGTGATTGAAGAGGAAGGTTTATATGTATAATAACATCCACGAAGTCGCGCGGGTCAGCTAGTAGTTTATAACTTGTAATTTATTTGTATTTATATTATAGGTGTATGTACAATAATTATTTACGCAAACGGTTATTACGGCATTTACCTTCAGACGTTTGTTATTTCAGAGTGATAAACTAAAGCACGCCGTGTATGATATACCTTGGGAGTGTATGAATTGCAAAAATCGGAAGACAGCGCTTATTTTCCTGATCAATGTGCAAGAGCCCATACACGTGACTGCAGGAGGGATGGTGACCGTCGGTGTCACTACAATGGCATCGGTATGTCAGTACGGTCAGAGATAAAAGATCATGAATATTTTGATAACCTTCCATTTTCTATACCTTCGGAGCTCGGATTGTAACCAAGAAAGAATTATTAAGAAGCAATAAGCTTAAGGTGGATGACTGTGGATGCTTTGGCTAACTTCATAAAAATATACCTACATAAGGCTACATAGAAGTTTAACAAGTTCGAGTACCTATTACAATTTTCCAGAGCATGATGAAAATGAAACTTTAAAGTCTCCAATTGTTCATGATCTTATGTCGCTGACAGTACCTACATAGTACACAGTCACTTTCATAGTTCATTTGAAATGAGATAGTAGAGGTAAATAAATTCTCGAAAATCTTTTAAAAGTCATTGAAAATCTCTGCTCAGTTCGAAAAAATGTGGTGGCACATAGCATCTACTAGCTTCTGCACGCGGCTTCGCCTGCGTGGTACCAACATTTTGCATAGCCTATACTTATGCTATTCCAGGTCACTATTTATGCCTATACCAAGTTTCATCCAAATCAGTTCACTGGTTTAGGCGTGATTGATACACAAACATCTAAACAAACTTTCAGCTTTATTATATGGGTGGGATTCTGTTGGCAATTTAATCACGTCAATGAACCACACATACCTATTTTACACATATTTTATCTCTCGTTTTCCATTCATCAGTGGTTACTTTTGGGAAATAGTCAAGCAGTGTTGTTTTACTGTGTTTCTTAGTTTTTAAGTTAGATTTCATTTTATTAAAGAAGGTAATAGGGAATAGTGCCTTTGATAGAATCTTTAACGCAACTTTGCTTAGGTATGTTTCGTTTGTGTAATTTCTCGTTTGCGTGCTTGGACGCCTAACCGGCCATGTCTTGTTAAAAATGTTGCAACATAGACATCAGTATCAATCATCATCTCCCTGCCCTTTTCCCACATTATATGGGGTTGGCACAACATGTGTTCTTCTTCCATTCTCCTCTATCAGCCGTCATCTCAACACTCACTCCTTTTTTACTCATGTCATCTTTCACACAATCCATCCATCTTTTCTTTGGCCTACGTCTACTCGTAAATCCATCAACATTCATACCAAGTACTCAATCAGATTATTAATTTTTTTACATAGTAATTCGATTGTATAGTCATCATTCAATCTATTCTCATTGTCATACTTATCAACATCTACAAAGTGACAATTTTCTAACTTATTGCAAACATTTTTTAGTGTTGTTTTTAGTTCGAATTCATTAAGGTGTTTATTATTCATTACACTAAGCAGTATGATTGTTGAGGCCTTAATAGCCTTTAATGTCGCATACAATTCAAGTGATAGCTTATGCGGATCCGTGTCTTCTTCACCGACACATAAAATCAGTTTATCTTGCTTCTTTATTTCCGTGTTAGAGCAGAGCATAACTTCCCAGAATAACTTCTGTTGGTGCTCCTGGTTTCAGAAATCCACTAACTGAGTATTTACTATAAGCACTATCACTTCGTAACCTATGAATGTTTGAAGCTATGTTCTGACACTGGGCTCCACCGATGATAAATATTTTCTTGACTATATCTTCACTGACTAGTTCATCACATTCTTGAACCACTTTCTTTGTCGCTATTACTTTGTTTTCTTTATTCTCGTTTTCTGTATTGTTTTTGCTAGCCTCGTTGTGTTTTTCTTCTACTTTATGGTTATTTAGTTCTTTATTGCATTTTGGAGATCCATACTTTAGGTTTGTCATGCTTCCACGTATACGCAATCAATATCCCTTACGCAAGCCATACCCGTATCTAATAACTTAGGTGTATGTAGGTTAGGTTTGCACTGTTATTGCGCGTTGCGTACCTACTAGGCCTTTGTACGGGTACGGGAACCATGGGTAGGTGAGTCCGCATCGCACTTGTCCGGTTTTTTTATTAGGTTTGCATTACATAATATAAAGTTACTATTTCTAGCAAGTGGTGTATTAAACTTTTTAAGTACGAGTATACTTAACTTACGTATGTTTTTATTTTCAGATACTGAAAGCTTCATTTTCGTATTTCGCGTTTCTGCGCACAGTCGGAGTAGAATAGAAAATAATGTACGGTATTTACACCTAATTTAATTCAACAATATTACAATGTACCTGCATTATATATATTAATTCTTCTGTCAGTGGCACAAAATAAAAGTTTCTTTCTTTCTTTCTTTCTTTCTTTCTATAGAGAGAGGATTATAGCCTCCTAGAAGGGAGTTTTATACTAGCGTAATAATTTCACGGTGTGTGGCTGGACAGTGCCTACACGCCTTTTTTTGCATCGTAGGTACGCAGTTCCTTATCGCCATTGCAATAGTGTGAACGAGGATTAGCTGCTTTATACTTGTAATTGTAGATAGTTATGTAGGTAATATCACAAAATAGAAAACAAGTTAATAGGTACTTACTGTTTTCGTGTCTATATTTCTTTTTGATCTTTATGATTGTAAACATAAATTAGATGAACGTGAGTGCCTACTCAAACCTAATAAGGTTTCCAGACACATTATTAAGTAAATAAAAGTAATATATAAGTATAATATAAGTCTTTATACTAAAATATTTATCATAATTACACTTGTTTATTATAAATAAAATAAATAAATAAATAATGCTGGACATTTCACACAGCCTCATCTAGCCCCAAACTAAGCAAAGCTATGTACTATGGGAACCAGTTAGCTGATATACCTACTATTTATATACTTTTTATAAATACGTAAATACATACATATTATACATAGAAACACCCAGACCCGAGATAAGTATTTGCAGATCATACAAACATTTATCCCGCGGCGGGGATCGAACCCGCAACCTTCTGCGTCCCAAGCGGGCTTTCACCCACTGCGCCACAGAGGTCGTCAAAAATTATAAAAAGAATGTAATTAGAAAATAATAGTTTTTTTAATAATTATTTCATCATAATAAAAGTAATGTTATCTGGAGGCAGGTAGTTAGTATTGTAAAAATCAACTCACCTATTATTAGAGAAACTACTATGATAACACGAATAACTGTTTTTCTTTTGTTTACGCGCAAGATTTGCTTGACTCGCTTGAGTTAAAACGTAACCGACCCGCGTCGTACGTTTGTGTCTGCCAAAAAACATGGCGGATTCGGATCTTACATTCCCGCTTCCTTCAATGAGTATTGCCAGGGCGCATTATTGACTTGTCAAAACTGACAATGACTTTTCATTATTGTTCGTAGTGTAGTGATGATTTCAACTTTTTCAGTGTAAAATGCAATAGCTATTAAAGTAATGCTAACAATCGGTCATCCTGCGAATAGGACTGACCTCAGTCCTAAGGCCGGCCATCTGCCCAAATGTATGACCTCATACATTATGAAATCACAATTCAATACAACAAATGATCAAAATTTATATTACCAGTTTTCCATTGAGACGCGTACCACTCCTCTTCAGGAACGGCCTCCTTCGCCTCGTCTTCGTCACGCTGCAGGCACCGCGTACGCCCAGCGGGGTTTCGGCCTCCTCTGCTCAGTGCGTTGCAGGCACCGCGTACCCCCAGCGGGGTTACGGCCTCCTCAGCTTAGTGTGTTGCAGGCACCGCGTACCCCCAGCGGGGTTACGGCCTCCTCAGCTTAGTGTGTTGCAGGCACCGCGTACCCCCAGCGGGGTTTCAGCCTCCTCTGCTCTGTGTAAGCGCAGGTACCGCTTACCTCCGGAAGGTTTCGGCTTCCTACGCTCAGTATAAGCGCAGGTACCGCTTACCCCGGAAGGTTTCGGCTTCCTTTGCTTAGTAGTGGTAGAAACCGCATACTCTCAAAAGGGTATCGGCCTTCTACGCTTTAGCTCATGTATGGACCTGCACGAAGGGATTTCAGGATCGGGAAAAGGATTTATATCATTGACTTTTAGTTGTTTGAAAGGAATCATTTCCAAGTCTTTCTTGGGGTATGTACGAGCAATTTCTACTAAATAATAACTTTAAGTTTGCTGAGTACTAAAACAAAATTTATTCAAAATAGTTTAATCATTTTACACGTAGTTTTCAAATCAGAACATAAAATGTATCATAATATTAATTCTTATTCATTCTTTGATTACGTATATTAAGCTGTTACTTTACCAAAATGTTTATTTAGTCTGTATCATTGTCGCTTTCTGACTGAGAGCAATGGAAAGTCACCCATGGTTTTAGGTGATCAGCAGGAAATATGTTTTTATATTTACGGGTAGCGTGACCTTCTATACTGGACACTTCGTATCTGTCATGGTCCAAGACAGATGTAATTTTGTATGGACCTTTGAATTTTGGGGCTAATTTGTGACTTTTGCCCTTTTCTTGATTATTATTAGGAATCATCACCAAAGTTCCTTCTTTAAAAATCTTAGTAGGAGCTCTCTTTTGGTCAAAACGCGTTTTCATATTTTGCTGTTGCTTTTCAATTGTCTCTCTTACTTCCTTCCGAATTTCATCTCTGTCTTGGGGATTATAAGCTTTGTCTATACTATCAGGCAGATCTGATTGTCTTTGACCAAACACTACTTCTGCTGGTGCTTTACCTATACCTCTATTGATGGTGTTATTGAGACTTAACTGCAGTTTAGGTATATTTAAGTCCCAGTCGGCTTCATGACAGTTATGGTTCATAGATGCTAAAGAGCTTAAGATAGTCCTATTGTATCTCTCTATTTGACCGTTTGCTCGTGGCGTAGCCACAGCATTAAGAATGTGTTTCAAGCCAATCGAGTTCGTGAAATGCTTAAATTCTGCTGAGGTGAAGCTTGTTCCTTGATCTGAAATGAGAACTTTTGGGTTGCCGATGATAGCGAACATGTCTTCCAAGACTTTTATGGTGGTTTTCGACTTAGTATCTCGCACGGCCTTCACAAAGATGAACTTACTAAAGCTATCTATTATTCCGAGAATATAAGCATTTCCCCTTTTACTTTTTACAAAGGGACCTAAATGGTCCAGATGTAAGGTGTGAAATACCTTATCAGGTTTTGGTATCGGGTGTAAGTATCCAGACTCTTTGCCAGCGGGTTTTTTGTTAAACGCACAGTTCATGCAAGCTTCAGTGTACTTTTTGATGAATCTTCTCATTTTCGGGAACCAATACTCTTGGCTAATCTTTTCGAATGTTTTGTCAAATGCAAAATGACCGGATTCATCGTGGTTCATTTGACAAATACGCCATCTGGCACCGTGTGGTACTACCCACCTGAGATCTTTTCCTACCTTACGGTATAATCTATTGTTCTTAATACAGTAGTTGTTGGCGATTTCTTTAACATCTTCCTTGGTCTCAAGTATATCTCGAATTAGCTTCAGTTTAGGGTCAGTCATCTGAACGGTCTGTAGCCAATCCTCGCTTCTTATGTTCATCACTTCTAAGCTCTCTGGTTCATCGGTCGGAATAGGATTCCGGCTCAATGCGTCCGCGTGCTTCATCGATTCCCCAGGCCGATATTCGACGGTAAAATCGAACTCTTGTAATTGTAGCCACCATCTCGCAATTCGTGGCATAAGATCTCGTTTACTTAACGTGGCTCTTAGCGCGTTGCAGTCAGTCATGACCTTAAACTGTAATCCTATCAGATAAACTCGGAATTTCTTAAGAGCAGCTACTACGGCCATTGTCTCTAACTCGTAGGAGTGAAGAAACTCTTCACTTTTCGTAGTCTGACGACTGTAGTATGACACCGGTTTCAGAGGAGATTTATAGTCTGGCTTCTGAAGCAGTATACTGCCCAATCCATGTTTACTTGCGTCGCAATGGACTTCAGTTGCATATTCTGGGTTGTATAATGCCAAAATAGGTCGAGATACCAGTCTGCTTTTTATCTCTATAAACGCAGTTTCTTGCTCTGCACCCCAGGACCACGCCGTATCATTTTTGGTCAGCATCGTGAGAGGTTTAGCGATTTTAGCAAAATCGGGGACGAATCTTCTAAAGAAACTGGCTAACCCTACAAACTGCCGCACCTGATGTACGTTCGTTGGTGTAGGGAAGTTCGAAACAGCATTGGTTTTCTTGGTTCCAGGTTGAAGGCCGTCTTCCGAAATTTCGTACCCTAAGTACTCAATCGACGATTTGAGAAAATGACACTTCGACAAATTCAGTGTAAGATGTGCATCACGCAGTAACGTCAGTAACGTTTCTAGTTTCTCTAGGGACTGGTCAATTGTTGGCGATGCCGTCAATATGTCGTCTAGATACGGGATGGCCAACTCGAATCTTTTCGATCCTAACGCTTTAAGGGCTCTGAACAAGAAGACAGTAAAGGACCGCTATCCTATGCCGGTTATTGATGATCAGTTGGACAGGCTGAGTGGGAACAGGTTTTTCACAAGTCTCGATCTCGCATCCGGCTATCACCAAATACCAGTCGCGGAGGAATCAAGACATCTCACAGCGTTCGTCACTCCAGATGGCCACTATGAGTACACGAGGATGCCATTCGGGTTGGTGAATGCTCCAGCAGTCTTTCAACAGATGATCAATAATCCACACAGAGTCGATAGTCATCATTTTTTTTCTTTACCAGTACAATGGGGCTCGCATAAGCAGAATTGGACTCACGGATGACGTCATTTGTAAGGAGCTCTTCTACCATCCCTTGAACAATTCTTCTTTCAACAAAAGGAAGTCTGTAAGGCTTGTAGGACACAGGAATATCATCTGTCAATTTAATATGCATCTCTGCTACTTGCGTAAGCCCAAGTTCTTTTGAGGTTAGAGCAAAGCTATCTCTGAACCTGTTGAGTACGCTCAGAAGACGTTCCTTTCCAACTTCAGTCACGTTCTCGCCGATATTTATCATGTCCATAGTTATACACTGGTTGGTGTCGTTATCACAGTCTTTAGCCAATTCAAGTTTTTTGATTTCCTTAACAGCATTTGTTTTGAATTTGTCAATGTCGGGTAATACATTCCCTCTGCTGAGCAACATATTTTCGAATAGTGTTATGTCTTTCCCTGAGAGATTAATTACAATTATATGCCCCTTGCCTTTATGGAACGCATATATTCCCTGAAGTATCAGGTATTCGTGATCTTTCTTTAAGCATGTAATCGATGGTATATAAATTTGACCCGAAAAATCATATTCCATTTTAACAGAAACCGCCTGAGAACCCGACAATGTGATCGCAAACTCATTAAAAATTTTGATTTTTTCTAGATTTGAATCATTTTGGTAAAAGTACAGATCAGAGCTGGTCTTGTAAACAGCCACAAGTGGTAGTTCCGTCATATTCTGACCTATCAACAGATCAGTCTTTAATAAATTATCATCAACGACAAAGATCTTAATGTCCGCACAAGCCGCATCAATTGTGATATTCACATGACAACTACCAATAGGTGAAGTTATATTGTCCGACCCAAAACCCCTTAACATTGGGAGATCTTCTTTAACTACTTCGAGACCTCTATTTTTAGCCACACTAGCTTTAATAATAGAGCACTCGCTACCGAAATCAATATACGCTTTGTGAATCTCACCATTGACCACCACTGTCTTAAAATATTTATCGTTTTTACAATTACTAGTTTCCGCAATCTTCAATACATTCTGAGGTCTAGACGGTGCCGGTTCACCTCCATAAGATGGTTTTCCTGCTCGTGATATCAATTTCCCGCAATGTTCCTGCGTATGACCGAACTTTTGACATTTTCCACACTTGGTTAGTGGTTTCGTGCAGCGCACAGCTATATGTCCTGCCTCTGAGCAGTTAAAGCATTTGATACTCTTAAGTTTATTTTCTATCAGTTCGCTCCTTCCTACCCGTTCTCCTGTCAGTTGCCTATTTGGGAGGTAAGTCTTTTTAGGAGCGGTCGATGTCGTGTTTCTGGAGATACCTCTTAAGAATTTTAGTAAGTCGATAGGTTCCTCAAAGTTAGCGCCTTGGGCGTTTAACTTAACGTTGTGGTCGTATATACCATGTATTATGCAATCAACGGCATCTTTCTTTTCAATTCCGCACGTGTTAATTAGCGTCATTTTATCATAGTAATATTCTTCCAATGATTCTTCACGTCGACTTCTTCGCGCTAGCATCTCCGATAGCTTATCCCCATAATTTCGGTCGTCCGGAAAGGTTGATAGGATTTTCCTTTGCCATTGCTTCCAGGTGAGGTTGACTGATTTTTGGCCCTCGTACCAACGTTTTGCTAGGCCATCAAGTTTTGGTAAGGCGTGATATATTATTTGTTTCTCCTTCCAGTTATAAATTGCTGCCGTTTCGTTGACCTTCCTGATCCAATCTTTGGCGGACTGAGTTTTGGATTTTGGGTCAAATACCGGTAAAACGTTGTGGGCTCCTGCGTACGAAAAGGGATTGCTTGTATTTTTTTCTTTCATCATTTCTAGAAGCGTGGTCAGTAAAAATTCCTGTGCGCCAGGTTTACTAGTATCGCTTCCCTTTGGGTTCCGCCGTCGACGACGTTCCGGTCTTGAGGGGTCACAACTTGAACTTGAGTCATCTCGGAATGGGCGTTTCTTCCGATCACGACTCCTCGAAGCTGATGTTGAGGAACTACGACGCTGGCGGCACCGTTTGTTCTTGGCTGGACGCGAGCGTTGTTCGATAGATCTGGACTTGCTTCTATTGCCGCGGCGACGTTTGACGACACTTCTCATTTTGCTACGACTTTTACGCGTCGAGTCAGCGGGTGAGTCATCATTAGATGATGAGAGACTTCGTCGGTATACTCGACTTCGCCTCGGTAGTGTCGAGCCTTCAGAAGAACTGTTACGTCGATGTTTACTACGGCTACGTCTCGGCGGTGTCAAGCCATCAGGTGAAGTGCCTTCACCAGACTGGCCCATGATGACTATATATATATAATTTTTTTTTTTTTTTTTTTTTTTTTTTTTAATTTAATTAATAGCTCAAGGTGTTGTTGAATATTATTCGTTGTTATGATTAGTTTGTTTAATGTTATTCATTATTTTATTTTAATAAATTCAGGTAATATATAATTTCATTATTATTATTTATTTATTCATGTTTGTCATTGAAGGATAGAGGAAGAGGAAGAGGAAGAGACAACAAAAAATATAATCAGGTCCACATAGGTATACACATACCTACACACATACATATAGTTAATATTATCATTGAAATGTAAGTGCACCCACATAATAAAGTTCAAGTCGTTCAATGTTCATGACATCACATTCAAGTTTCAGTATTATCACTATCAGTTTTTATTAATTCACATAACTCAAGTTTATTTATTATTCTCAATTATTGCAGTATTTTGAATTTCAACTTTCAATCATTAAGTTCCAACTAACATCCATTTTTGTTCTCTCCCTGTTTTCTATTAATCATGCTCAAATATCAGCGCAGTAAATAATGTAATTAACTATTGATGGTCATCTAACGACAATCTCTGTTGTTTTTTTTTAAAGGTTACCCGGAAGAGATCGCTTTTAGCGATAAGGTCGCCCATTGCTACACATATTATTTAAGCGAAATCTGTTTTATTTGTTGTTTTTTTTTCATGGTGTGCAATAAAGCAATATTCTATTCTATTGTAAAAGGTTTTACTCACACTCTGAATGTTTGTAATCCTCCGCTAACAATGCCAATGTTCCTAGTTTTAATTCATTATTTATAAAATTCAGTCACATTTTTTTTGTGTAGGTATTATTAGGTGTATGTTTTCTCATTTTATTAACAAAAAAATGTATCTTAATGATGAAGATCACTGAATAGCATCCTAAAGTCCACTGGACTAAGTGACAGTGTGTATCTTACCTACAGTGATGTGTGAATCTTTGTATTTCCAAAGCTAATTTTAATATGGCTGAGAGTGTGTAAAAGCAAAACAAAATTACTTTATTTGTTTGATATTTGATTTTGATTTAGTCATCCGTTCATTCGTACAGTGATTATAAAACACAATGTGGTGTGTGTATGTTGTTGTACATATGTATATTTTATATCTGCCCTGAACACGGAGTATACACTAAACTAACTCATTTTAAATGTGAAATAGAGTATGTTCGAGTAGTACTTAACTTACAGCACAATTAGTATACTATTATTACCTTCTTTGTAATTAATCAGCTGGTCCGGTGGTAGTTATCCTCCGGATGCTAAGTTATTTTTCATAAGTTCAGTTAATTTCAGTAAAGTTATTATTTAAATCTTCTTGCAATTATTCAATCAATATCTTAAAATGATGGTAATTTTGACCAGAACAAATTGCTATGCTTTCAGCCTTTGATTATATAAAAGGACATATAATTTTTTTTTTTTTGTTTGTTCCGAGCACTTTTATTAAAATAACAACATATGAGTAATGTCATGAGCATTCACAAGTTATGATCATAATCAGTTCCTGTCTCTGTGTACTTTCAATTCAATAGAAAAAACATCACTTGAACCATCTCGGGCTGAAAGTATGAGTAAAGTAGAATAACATGCAAAGTGCAAGTAGCTAAGTATTTCCTTTGCTTAGTCTATAGTCCTACAAAGTACCAACAAACCCATCGTTGGACTAGGAAATAAATGTATGCCACACTAGCGGTCTCACAGCAACAGCAGTAAATAAGTAGGTAATTGGTTATGTAAGGCAATAAGGTGTGAGAAAAATTCGCGAGAATTGTCTGTGTGTAATAGAAACTCTTAGCTGCAGAATACTGGTGCTTGAAGCTTTCCAGACAGTTTAGCCATGCAAATTCCACCATGCGCAGCGCGCATGCCCGGTGCTTCAATGATGTTATTTCAGTTCAATTATGAAAAGATAGCTAGCAGCATTTTCAATTCAACACTCGTGTACCAAACAGGCCGAGTAACATTGCAAAAATATAATGAAATCAAGATTTCGAGCAAACATACTATCCGAGAAAATGCTGCTCGGGAAATAAACTTTTCGAAAAGACATACCTGTAATCTCCGTAGTCAATTTCCAGGATTCTTTTCCACTTCTGATTGTAAAAATCAACTCACCTATTATTAGAGAAACTACTATGATAACACGAATAACTGTTTTTCTTTTGTTTACGCGCAAGATTTGCTTGACTCGCTTGAGTTAAAACGTAACCGACCCGCGTCGTACGTTTGTGTCTGCCAAAAAACATGGCGGATTCGGATCTTACATTCCCGCTTCCTTCAATGAGTATTGCCAGGGCGCATTATTGACTTGTCAAAACTGACAATGACTTTTCATTATTGTTCGTAGTGTAGTGATGATTTCAACTTTTTCAGTGTAAAATGCAATAGCTATTAAAGTAATGCTAACAGTATAGGGGACCATTGAAGGCAAAGCGGCCATGCTTAATCTCTCAGTCATCCTATCCTAATTCCTAATAATTAGTGTCCGACCGAAGTTTCGGTTTCGGTTTCGGCCGGTTTCGGCCAAAAAATGGGGTTTCGGCCAAAAACCGGCCGAAACTTCGGCCATGCCGAAACTTAGTGTTTATGGTATATCACGTTACGATCGGATAGCTTTGAGCGAGTCCATGGCTAGTTTTATTGTCAGTTGTGTCCGCAAGCAGGGGCTGGGGGTAGTTTTTTTGAGATGGGGTGTATTTTCTGTTTTCTTGCACGTAGAAATTATATTAATGTCCAATTTTATTCGTTATTATTTATTTTATTTTATTTTACAAATTTTAGGAAAACTAACAGCTAGGTAGGAACAATTTTAGCGGGTGAACTATAAATAGTATGCAGCAGGAGGCTACATAGTACAGGAAGGCCTGTACTATGTAGCCTATTCTATGCCTGTACTATATAGCCTATGTAATTATCTTAGTTTTTATTTGGTTACGTACGTAAGATATGTGTAGGCCTTTCTTACAATCCCCTTTCACCACCGTTTCGATCTTGCGACGTCGGTATCATAATAGTAGAAAGGAGGCATGTAGATTGTAGAAATACTAAAAGACTAACACGCTCGTTACACTTGCGAGCATCTTGTTAAACTAATGCATGAGTTCAGCTTCTCACACGTCTTACTGTAGGTCTAGTTATCATTATTATTTTATCAATGGCTTGAAATTCGTAGTCGTCAAAACTCAGCTCATGTTAAGTTATATTTGTTTTTTTTTTTAAACCCCTCGTTCCGATTTATTACAGTCTTCCTCCACAAACTGCTCCAACGCAGTGGCAGACTGTAACACTTATGGCTATCGACCCCCGAGGGGATGGAAGTGTTCGTGGTCGTGCTTGCGTAGTCGTTCTTGATAGATCATCGAATTTAACAATGTTCTAAACGGCCCGTTCGTTAAGCCATGACGGAGGCCTTAAGGCGGCTTAATGACTCCGTCACTAGAGTTGGCCATTGACTTCATATGAACTTACTTACCGTGGCACTTGCAATGCACGCAGTGGAAAACGAGTATATTGTATTACTGTGTGCCCCTATTTTACATACGTGGGGGCCGTATTTACATAGGTGTTACCGTCTGCCACTGCCATAATTCCTTGTCTCGTGTTGCCCTGTAAAGCTTGATATTGCCTCAACTTTCAATCCGAAGGCTGATTCGAACAGTGTGAATTCAGGCCGCGAAATGGATCAATTGACTTTCAAATAATTACGTTTTAAAACTAAAATAAAAACCGACTTCAATGTTCGACTCAGGGAATCAATAAGCCAACCATAAAAATCGAAGTAAGAAACGAAATCAAATCGACATATAAGGGTCGGTTCATATCTAACGGAATATCGGTCGCGGAACGCCAGAACTGACAAATGTATAGAAAAACACTCGACCGTTCACACTCGACGGACTAACGTATCATCGGTTGAGTGTGAACGGTCGAGTGTTTTTCTATACATTTGTCAGTTCTGGCGTTCCGCAACCGATAATCCGCGACGGATCTTCCGTTAGATATGAACCGACCCTAATGCTCTACCGGGCATTAATTACCAAAACTGCATACGTACAAAAAAATTAAAAAATGAATAAACACAATTGGCAAATCCACAATTGGCGGAGTAATCGCGTAACAAGATACAAAAAAAATTGAGAACCTCCTCCTTATTTTAAAGTCGGTTAAAAAAATATGTGCGTATTTTAACACGAGTTCGAAACTGTGATGGGAACCTCACGTATAGAATGGTAACTTCTGCTTAATATTTGGACGTGTCACTGACTACCTCCTTGACATCTTCAAAGAATCTTGACTTTGACCTGAGAAAGAGATCTAGATCTGAGAGAATGTCTACTGTGTCTTAGGATTCAGTAGTTAACCGGTAAAAATGGCAATAAAGTTTAAATTTCGTGATTTTAAAAACACTTACTTTCTGGCTTCAACAAAAAATTTTAAAATGAGTATGTAAGTTTCGGTTTCGGTTTCGGCCGAAACTGAGGTCGAGTGAACCGATTTGGATGAAACTTGGAATAGGCGTAGATAGTACCTGGAATAGCATATAGGCTATTCAAAATGTTGGTACCACGTGGGCGAAGCCGCAATAAAGAAGCTAGTCATGGGCGGATCCAGGATTTTCTTCTGGGGCGGGCACAAGAAACAAAAACTGACAAAAATGCGCGTTAAGTTTTTGTTGATTTGGCTATATCACACAATATTTCAGTGTTTTTGTTCTAATTGTCTCATTGTTTATCTATTTGCGCGTGCTTGTGCGCTACATACATATTTACATATGTTTTGTTAATATGGTGAAAAATTATAAAAGGCAAACATGTAAGTTTTAGCAGAGTTACATGAGGCACATATGGGTATCGTAAAGACTAAATCGTTCGCACGAAGCTATGTGTGGTGGCCGGGCATCGACGAAGGAATCGAATCCATGTGCCGCTCCTGCGGCACCTGCGCAGCGGAGGCTGACGCGCCGCCGCGCCACGCGCCCTGTCCGTGGCCGTGGCCTGATAAACCGTGGGCTAGGGTACATTTAGATTTCTTAGGTCCTATTAACGGCAAAGTTTTCTTAGTGTTGGTTGATGCGAGAACCAAATGGATTGAAGTTTCTCAGGTACCCAGCACGGCAGCTAGTCACACAGTAAACCGATTGAGTGATATTTTTGCTGCGGTTTGGTCTACCGAAGCAAATTGTTTCAGATAATGGCCCCCCTTTTACAAGTAGTGAGTTTGCACAATTTCTAAGCTCACATGGAGTGGAGCACTTATTTTCAGCACCGTATCATCCAGCATCTAATGGGGCGGCTGAAAACGCAGTTAGAACGGTAAAGAGAGTAATTAAAAAGTCAATTAGAGAAAACGCTGACCTTACGCTATTTTTGAATAATTTCTTGCTGCATTATCGCAATACTGAACATTGCACTACAGGTGAGACGCCGGCTTTATTGATGTGCGGTAGGAAAATGCGTACCAACCAAGCTTGATTTATTGAGGCCAGATAGAAGCGCCAAAGTTAGAAACGCAGTAGGTAGGCAACAGGAAGGGAGACTCAGTTCCCGTGAACTTAGTCCCGGGGACCAAGTGTGGTTGCGTCAGTACCGGGGTAGCGATAGATGGGTGGCGGGGAAAGTAGCAGAAAAGATAGGTATCACAGACTATATAAGGTAGTCGATACAGTAGGCAGAGAATCGCATAAACATATCGATCAGCTTAGGCAGAGAAAGCGGAGTTCACTTATCTGCCCTTCTAGCCCTTCCCGTATTAAGGAGCACACTCGCACCAGTGACGAGGTAACAGGTGACCGAAAGGGACCAGACTCTCCAAAGCCCTCTCAAGATATGACGTCAGATGTAATAACGGGTGATGACGACGTCCCGGATCAATTCCAAGATTGTGAAGAACCTAGTACGCCGGGACCAATGGTCCAACCACCTTTGCCTTCCCCTGGGCCGACCCAGTCTCGCCCCATACGACAGTGCCGAATAGATAAGATACCTAATTATAAAGTTTAATTCAATTATTAAGTGTTACATAATATAGGGTATATATTAGGTATAAATTAAATAGTTTGAAGTTGTTTTCAAGTAGAAGTTTTGAGTGGTGTTATTTATTTTATACTAGCTGACCCGCGCGACTTCGTCTGCGCATTATTAGGAACAAAGTGCAGGAGTTTTGAGTAAATCGAAATAACATAACTCAAAACATTTTTTTTATAGCAAGAACTGTATGGTTTTGACTTTCATACATATATTTTTTGATACATAATCTGATTAACTATTATTGCGTTATGTTTCTCTCAAGGATCCCATAGTAGATAGAGGGAGGGAAAATCTAACCCAGAAAATCTAACACAAACTATCTACATACCAAATTTCATCACAATCCGAATTTCATCACAATGACGACCTCTGTAGCGCAGTGGGCGAAGGCCCGCCTGCGACGCAAAAGGTTGCGGGTTCGATCCCCGCGCCGGGACCAATGTTTGTATGATCTACAAATATTTGTCTCGGGTCTGGGTGTTTCTATGTATAATATGTATGTATTTACAAACAAAAAGTACCTATATTAGTAGTATATCACCCATAACACAAGCTCTGCTTACTTTGGGACTAGATGATGCTGTGTGAAAAAGTCCAGCATTATTTATTTATTATTAATCGGTTAAGTCGTCATGAAGATACGTGAAGACAAACATTGCACATAGAGACTTTCGAACCTTACGACTTTGAAACTGCCTCACACCACCCCTAAGGGATGTTTTGAAAAAATAAAAAACATGGGTTTCATTATTTACTTTTAAGTTTATTTCTACAGAGTTTGGAGTAAATCGGACCAAGGAATATTTTTTTTCCATACAAACTTTAACACCCTGTATACACCCTTAAGGGTTGATTTTTGAAAATTTTACACGCCTATATCTTATTCCAGTATGTAAACAATCTACATTCCAAATTTCATCACAATCGGTTAAGTCGTCATGGAGATACGTGAAGACAAACATTCGCACACACAGACTTTCGCATTTATAATATTAGTAAGATTACGAGGTTGGACAATTATACTACTTACTCTTTGAAGTTGAGGTACCTACTACTTGACACGTTATACGTAGGTATCTAATGATCAAAAGGTAATATCTAATTATACCTTATTATCGACTTAACTACTCACCTACTGCACTTAACTTATTACGCCTAGTAGAAATGGGTAATTAAATTACGTACGAGTATATAAGAGTAAAATGAAGTTTCAGCAATTCATATTGTACGAGAATTTCACATCACAAACATGGGATGGTTTGACTCAAGCTTGGATGAGAAAAATACTTCAGTTGAGTAAGTAATTAATTTATTTAAATTTTTTTTTACGAGACGAGAATTCTCTTTAAACCATGAAACTTACTTGCCAAGTTTATGTTATGCTAAACTTACTTTTAGATCTGAGTATTACTTACGTATTAATGACCTACTTGATGATTACCTATACACTGAGTCTATACAGCATCAGGAGGCAACCTATGCCTTCGCTCAACGGGACGCTGTACCTAGTGCCTGGGCTGGGGCATTGTTTGGGTTGGAATAGCTTTTTCTATCACCTAAGCCATCTTCTCAGCTAAAGCTAAATAATAACATAACAGGAACTCACCTATTTAAGAGTTGCTTGAAAGATGTGAAAGATAGTGCAAATGGTTTGAGAATGAATGAGTTACTCGTCAAATGTCTTCTCTAATGCCGATGACCAGGTGATACTTGCGTCGTCGGAGAATGAGTTGCAGGAGATGGTAACAGTTATGTATGAAGCTTTTAAGCGAAACGGAATGAAAGTAAATGTGAGCAATACGAAAGTGATGGTTTTCGAAAAAGATGAATGTATGACAGCATGCAATATTCTGATTGGTGATGAAAGAGTGGAACAAGTGAAAGAGTTTGTGTATCTGGGGACATTGTTTACAAGAGATGGGAAGTACGATGAGGATATCGAAAGGAGAGTGAATGCTGGAAACCGAGTGAATGGGGCACTCCACGATTTTATGAGCAGCCGGAAAGTGTCCAACAAGGCACGACTGGCAGTTCATAGAGGAGTGGTTGGTACCGACATTGATGTATGGAAGTGAAAGTTGGGTATGGCAGAAAAAACATCAGAGTAGAGTGAATGCTGTTGAAATGAGAGCGTTGGATCAAAGAGTTCTTGGATCAAATTGGCGACATTTTGGAGAAGGGCCAGGTAAAAAGTACCCCAAACCGACGAGCATGTATGAAGAATGTAATGAGAGTTAATGAGGCGAAAGTTGTATGTCAGGATCGTAGCGAGTGGAGATCCGTGGTCTCTGCCTACCCCTTTGGGAAAGAAGCGTGATTTTACGTATGTAATATTATGTATGTACCTATTTAAGAAATTATAGATAGGTAGATAGGTGTATATTATCACAAAAACAAGAGCTAGGTAATAAGTAATTATTTCAGTTTGTACAAAGGAGGTTAGTAACAAAAGCTTACAAAAGGCACTACGCTCTTGTGTATGTGACTACTTAGAACCTCACTTAATACTGTCGGTCAATCGACGTCGCCACCACCGTCGCGCCTCCGCGGCACCGGGGTCGTCGCACAGGACTGGACAAAAAATTTTTCCAGCGGCGATTTTAAAACATGTTTTAAAATCGCCATTGTCTACAAAAAAGTAATTTTTCTATTTAGGATAGTTGTTCCATATGTTAAAAAATTATTTGAGGGCATTTCTACATAATTAGCTGAGTGTGGCATGTTCAAACATTACAAATTGGTTATTTGTATTTGCGAGTGCCTTGAAATGAGCAACTTTGTACGAAAATATTGAATAAGTTATACTATTTTTTGTAAAAACTAAGTACGTAGTGTCAAAGTACGGGTATGTAAGTTATCTTATGAAAAGTCAGAACACAAAATAATTGAGATACAAGAGAGATACATTGTTTTTAGTAAAAGTCTCTAAAAATCACGTGTTTTTTTCATAAATCAGTAATTTTGTTTTGGTTTTCCACTTTTTTCCACTTTAAAACTTTAGAGCTATTAAGCCCCTCGCATACTGCAGACTTTCTATCGGCCGATAGTTGAGACGAAATATACTTCGGCTCGTAATGAGTTTGGAGAAGTATAGCCCATCTCAACTATCGGCCGATAGAAAGTCTGTAGTCTGCGAGGGGTCTTAGAATCAACATTTGTTTTAGCGATAAGGGCGATACTTTGGCTTTATCAATGTTTGAAAATTGCAGATGACCGTTGGAAATAAGCAGAACTGAACTAGCAGACTTTGTATAAAGCTATTTGGCTCAAACTTAGAGCAGTAAATTGATTAATTAGCCAAATCATATTTCAATCAGATGATAAATACCTACAACAATTGAACAAAAGATCGAAATCGACTATACCTACGTAGCTACAGGAAAACGATCCTGAGACCTTCCTTAACTTTTTGACATATTTTGAACTGCATTTACCGATTTTGGAAAAAATTAACAGTCAGCAACAAAAAATTTAAAAGAAAAAATTTTATTTTGATGCAAATTGATTCATGTACCTAGGAATCAAAATACTATAAGGTTAGAGTACTAGCACCGCAGGCGCCAGTAGATGGTCTTGATGAGGCCATTATGAGTGTCAATGATGACTTGGAGCGAATAGTTGCGTGGAGTAAAGCTTTTGGTCTCTGCGTTAACCCAAAAAAAAACACAAGTTATCATTGCAGGTAGTTCTCGTATGGTCGCCAAAATAAATTTCTCTGTTCTCCCTTGTGTCGTTTTTGATGGTACTGCCTTGCCTTTTAGTGGCAGTGTAAAGAATTTAGGTATAATTATAGATAAAAATATGTCCTGGGTTCCTCAACTGACTGAGCTCAGTAGGAGAATGTTTGCGTCGGCTGCTTCGCTTAGGCGATTACGCAACTTCCTGCCCACTTCCACCAAGGCAACGCTGGCTCAATCCCTTTTACTTCCAATACTTGATTATGCTGACGCTTGCTATCCCGACCTTACTGAGGCGCAGCTTGATAAACTTGAGCGTCTGCAAAATTTCTCCATCAGGTTCATATTTGGTCTTCGCAAATATGACCACGTTTCAGATTTCCGCAAGAAGCTTAAGTGGTTACCGATTCGCTCTCGTCGGGACTATCATATTCTTTGTCTTTTATTTAACATCCTATTTAATCCTTCTGCTCCGCCTTATTTGAAGGAACGCTTTGATTTCCTCCATAGTTCCAATTCCCGTGCATTGCGTTCCTCCGAATCACTTCAGTTATTTACTCCCGTCCATTCCTCCACCTTTTATGAAAACTCTTTTACAGTTAAAGCTATCACCCTCTGGAATAGTCTGCCAGTTACTATCAGGAAAGCTAAGTCCCTTCCCATTTTCAAAAAGCAATTGCTCGAACACTTTCATATGTTATGTGACTACTAGTTTTATTGTCGTGGGTTTGAATACATATTTATTAGAATTAATGTATTTATATATTATAGTTATTCGTACATTACATAGTAGGTATATATTTATTTATTTATTAGTATTTATTTATTTGTTTTTATAAACATATTTTATTTACACCGCCTTTTTGCCTTCCTTTAATCCAGTTCATCCTAAGGTTGTCTGGAAGAAATCGCTCACAGCGATAAGACCGCCCATTGTACTTCGCTTTAATTGTTTTCTTGTATCTTTGTTTGTATTTTGTAATGTCCATGTGGTGTACAATAAAGTATCTTCTATCTATCTATCTAGAAAAGTCAGAAGTCGACAAACTTTCCCCATAGGTACATTTTTTACTAAAATTGGTGAATGAACTTAAAAGTGTTTTCTTTACCCTAGTTTTGTGTCGCTATGTAGCCTTGTAATTAAATAAAATAAGAAAACATAGGTATTAAAGCTTTTTTTTAGTTAAAATCAATGTTAGTTTAACTTTACCATCGTAAACCATTTAAATTGAATGTGTAGTTAAAGTAAAAGTTTAAATTAAATTTCAATACATATTTTTCTACATAAATTATCGTTTCGGAAAAATATACCAAATATAATTTTGTCAAGTAGTTTTTATGGCGTTGTACCTATGTTTGTATGGCGAGGCCACACTGTGCGTCGCTCATAGGTAGTATTTCTACCAACACCAACGTTTTTCTTATTTGTACAGTCACGGATAATAAGATGTATACACTCCATACTTTTAAAATTAATATCACACTAAAACTAATAGATGTAGGTTAAAAACAAGAGGCGAAAATGCGAAATCAATAAAATACCGGAACATTGTTGGACATGTTGACCTGTACCTACATGGGTTGAAACATTATGGAGTGTATACATCTTATTGTCCGTGACTGTACAACCTACCTACGCCTAAGATTCGCCCACATAATGACGCATATGGAGTATCGGGACCTTCGGAAGTAGAAAACGTCATAGCAAAACCCATGGGCGGATCCAGGATTTTTTTCTGGGGGAGGGGCACAAGAGAAAAACTGACAAAAATTTAACAATTTATTAATTTTTCGTAGTTAGTAGGTACACAAAAATATCGTCTGGGGGGGGGCATGTGCCCCCGGGCCTCCCCCCCCCCTGGATCCGCCTATGGCAAAACCTTTATAATTGCAGCAATGCCACGAGCCCATACGACTTCCCACATATGAAATTTCTCAGAGTGATCTTGAGAATTATCAGCGGATGGCCTGGAAAGGAACTGGGAGAGAAACGACTGCGGTTTGAAGGAAATGGATACACCTTGTACAACACTATACTCTCTTTTGTGTATCTTGTGCTCGGGATATGGTACCTGAAGGATAATATAAAAAACCTCACGTTCTTGGAGCTAGGGCACATGTATATCGTATTGTTGATGAACATGTTGTCTTCTGTAAGTACCTATGTATGTACCTAGTAGTCCAAAAAAATATGTAGGTAACTATATAACTTAGGCCACCTTAGCAAAGATTTTATTTGAGTACCAACATTTTTTTTCAAACAATCATTTAGGAAAATACATTTAAGCCCAGCCAGGGGTTGATCTTATGCATGGCCCAAATTTTTGTTCACGCTGTTGCCCAGAGAAGTGAGTTCCCACTTATGAACTAATTCTGATATACATACTCGTATACTGAAATGTACTTAATGCCTATAGCTATTTTCGGTTTGAGAACTCTTGTTTCATGTCTTTTTCATTTCAGTCTCGATGTGTAACGCTTTGTTTAACTAAGAAGTATCCGGTCGTTGCATTCAAATTTATCAAAGAAATTCATCTTGTTCACCACAAAAACAAATCAGATTATTCGAAAATGGTAAGTCGTTAGTAAAACCCCCGATAATTTAATACCTACGTAAAACCTAAGGTATATGAGGTAGTACCTACCTACCGACTTAATTGTAATTTTAAGAAAATGGAGGAGTACCTAATTACCTACCACGGATAAATTATTATTAATTCTCTGAAGGGGTGACGTAAACTTTATTCACCTGAGTTAATTCACCTGGGTGCATTATGTTTTAGACTAAAAGTACTTAGGTATAGGTATCATAATGCACCCAGGTGAATTAACTCAGGTGCATTGTAATGTTAAGAGGGTGCATTAAAGTTACTTAAAAAAACTTTATTCACCTATGTCATTAAGTAGTAGCACAGAATACAGATAGGTAGTAGGTAGGTAGGTACCTAATTCAGGTTTAATGTTAGGAGGAGTCCGGGAGAGTTGACCGGGGGGAGAGTTGCTCCACATCGTCAAAATCAATCAAGTCATATCGGATGCTCTGACGTGACAAGTGATAACAAACATGTCATGCTGTCTCATAATATCATTTTACACCAGCAATATTGGTAGTTGTTGCGGTTTGGTGGTCAGGGATGAAAACCCGTTTTTGCTGTTTGAAAGTGAAATAAATAACGTTAAAATTATTAAACTTCCTCGCTTGATACAAGCGAGGAAGCTTTATAGTTAGTATACATTTTCGATTTACTCAAAACTCCTGCACTTTGTTCCTAATAATGCGCAGACGATGTCGCGCGGGTCAGCTAGTAGGTACGTCATAAAACTGTAAATCTTCATGTCATTGTTACAATTTTATACGTGTCTGAATGATTGGGGGTTCAACTCTCCCGGACTCCCCCTGTACAAATAACGAATTTTCTTTTAATATTTTTTTGTATGTTTGACATTAGACAATGGTAACTATTACCCTATTACCAATGCTTTGCATACGTCATAAAACTGTAAATTTTCATGTCATTGCTACAATTTTATACGTGTTTTGGGGGTTGAACTCCCGAGTTAAACCCCCAATCATCAGTTATTTGCGCAGGGACCTGCACAAATAACAACTTTACTTACTTTACCTATGTGGCAATAAATTAAGTACCTAAGGACTTATTTAAAATTACGCTTTAAAACAATGCTCGAGTTATGGTACCTAAACGACCTTGTGTTTGCAGATCTTCAAAAAAGTTCATAAGCTGTCACACTTCTTCACAATATACATGTTCTGTATCACAATGATCGTATTGCTTTTTTTCAACATGACTCCCGTTTACAACAACTATATTAGTGGGAAGTATGAGTCTACGAAAGATTTGGTGAATACTACTTATGAACATGCCATCTACTTCAAGTTTCCATTTAACGCGTACACTAGCTTCAAGGGTTATATCGTTGCTTCTATCATCAACTGGTACGTCCATAGGTATAATATTATTGTACCTACCTAATACTTTTATTATTATTATTATAGCTTTATTTCCACTTAACATTGAATTGATAAATATAAAAATCACTTGGTTTCCATTCGTTCTATGCTAGGTGGCCCCCTTTGGGGTAAAAGCCTCCTCCATCATTTTCCACCTTTCCCTGTCTTTGGCTGTTTGCATCCAGCTCTTTCCTGCTGTCTTTATTATGTCATCAGCCCATCTTTTTCTCTGTCTTCCCACATTTCTTTTGCCTTTTGGACCCTGCCATTTGGTTATTAGATAAGTCCATCTCTTGTCTTTGTATCTTGATAGGTGCCCCGCCCAGTTCCACTTCTGTTTCAAACTAAAGTGAAGGGCGTCTGTTAATTTTGTTTTCATGCGGATGTCTGTGTTTCTTGTTTTTTGTATTTTTCTAAGTTTCAGTATACTTCGTTCCATTGCATGTTGACAAGATGAAATTTTGTTTTTTACTTTTTCCGTGAAGACCCATGTCTGGCTCGCGTAAGTTAAGCTTGGGAGAATGCAAGAGTCCATTATAGTCTTTTTTATGTTAAGACTGTAGTTCCCTTTAAGGATTTCTTTTTGGGCCCAGTATTTTCTCCAAGCTGTACTCATTCGTCTATCTATTTCGTTATCGTTGCTATTTGCATCAAAAGACACCAATTTACCTAGGTACACATACTCATTTGTGTATTCTATCGGTTTTTCCTCTACTTTGATTGTTTTCTTTTGACTGTTTGACATAATTTTAGTTTTGGATGCATTCATATGTAGGCCGATTTTTTTGCTTTCATCGTTTAATCTTTGTAGCATTGCTTCTAAATCTGTTGCGGATTCACTGAAAAGAGCAATGTCATCTGCAAACCTTAGATGTGTTAGTTTGTTATTTAGTATCCATATGCCTTTACTTCCCCAGTTTATGCGTTTGAAAATGTCTTCGAGTACAGCTATAAATAGCTTTGGAGATAGCGGGTCTCCCTGCCGCACCCCTCTGCCGATTGTGAACTCCTCCCCTTGTCTTTCCAGTTTTACTCTACTTACACTTTTTGAATATATGTTTTTTATGATATTTATATATGTTTTGTTTACATCATTATTTCTTAGAGCAGTCCATAAGGATGAATGTTTTATGCTGTCGAATGCTTTGGAATAGTCCACAAAAGCTATGTAGAGTGGTTTATTAAATTCTTTGAATTTCTCTATTATTTGTTCTATTGTGTGAATGTGGTCTATTGTTGAGTAGTGCGGCCGAAAGCCCGCTTGTTCTATTGGCTGGTTCTTGTCAATATTTGGTGCTATTCTTCGTAAGATGATTGATGAAAAGAGTTTATATATTGTTGATAGTAAGCTGATAGGCCTGTAGTTGCTGATGTCGAGCGGGTTCCCTTTTTTGTACAATAGTATAATGTTTGATTGACTCCATTGTGATGGTACTTGCTCTTTTTCCAGTACCAAGTTAAAGAATTCTGCTAGATATGCAGCCAGGATTGGTGCTCCGGTTTTCAGGGCTTCGTTTGTGATGTTATCTTCGCCTGGGCTCTTCTCTGGTTTTAATCGTTTGATTTGGGTAATTATTTCTCTTTCTGTAATTGGGTCTAATGATGTTTCTGCTGTATCCTCTTCAGTTATATAGCTAGCGTCATCTTGTGTCACATCATGTGATGGTTTTTGATAAAGAGAAGTATAGAAAGCCGTTGCGCATTTTATTATACCTTCTCTATCTTTGTTTTCGCCCTTCTCACTGTTGAGACTTTGAATCCAATTTTTGTGACTACATAGTTCTTTAAAGGCTCTTTTTGAACTATGGAAAGTATACATATTTTTTTCTATTACTTTCCTTCTATGGTTGGCATAATCTCTTTTAATCGATTTGTTGGCTTCTTTGTACAGTTTCTTTAGTTCCTCTCTCATTTCTTTGGTCTTGTTCTTCGTGCCTAATACTAGGACATGTCATCGAGCTCAGGAAGCTTCGATTTTGTTATTGTGTGAAAGCTGGCTTGATGGAGTTCAATTCAAATGGATGGGTAAATATTATAATATACCATTCGGCAAAGGCTTTATTCACACTTCTCTAAGACTTTTACCACCTTCGACTTGTCCCATATTTATTCAACTTTTTTCTGACGTAATAGGTAGTTCTAGTATTTGATTAATCATCTTGTATTACAGGTACGGCTCTTATTTATGCGCAACCAGCGTGACCATGTTAGATCTCTTCTTATCTCTCATGGTGTTCACCCTTTGGGGGCATTTCAAAATACTTCTAAACATTTTGGCAACTTTTCCAAGACCTGCTGCTGAAAGCAAGCCCGCAGTGAACGCCATAATAGGGTTAGAACCTGGTCTGTGGTTAGAACAATACTCGAATAGTGAACAGGCGGAGATAGCTGAGAGACTTAAGGAATGCATAATTTACCATAAAATGATTGCAGAGTAAGTTCCTACAGAGCTATAAATTCAAAATAGTTTAAAACATTACCAATACCTACCTATCTACAACCCACATAAAACTAGACAAACCAAACTAGAGCGGGTACAATTCAATTCAAAACATTTAATTTTATTGTACTAAGTAGTTTCAACTTTCAATTTCAATACAACTAGGTACTTAGGTAAAACTAAATCTGCTCATAATCCAAGCTATGAAAATATTTATTTGTTACGATTTTATGCCGTAGGAGGTATACCTAACTCAACCGATCAAAACGGGTAGGTATAGAAATCCCCTCCGACAATCCCCTGCGCTGGAGATTTTTATACAAAAAATATCTAAAAATACCCTTAATCATGTTGCTCCGTACTGACTTAAATCTTTCAATCACCACTATTTTTCAGCTTT
Organism: Epirrhoe alternata; assembly: GCA_963565295.1. Taxonomy (NCBI): domain Eukaryota; kingdom Metazoa; phylum Arthropoda; class Insecta; order Lepidoptera; family Geometridae; genus Epirrhoe; species Epirrhoe alternata. Next base: position 11,669,540 of record OY751375.1, read on the forward strand.
ACAAACCAAATGTCTGATGCGTTCGGGATGTGTCTATTCATTTATTACACGTTTCACCAAGTCAGTGGATGCTTGATGCTACTGGAATGCTCACAGTTGGTAAGTTTTATTATTATTCTTTAAAATAAACATACATTTCAAATACGCGGAATGGCTCTAAAGAAGCAACTTTCTATACTCTTTATATGTATATAGTATTTGAACCTAATGAGCAAAGCGAGCCGGGGCGCCGCCGTGCCTGAACGGCTTTTCATTTTCCATCTTCCCAGAGACTCACTATTCAAGTCAACTCCCACGCGCACTCTGCCGCGCCCGCGCGCTGAGTTGGACGCCAATTCGTAGTTTTAAGGTTCTTTAATGTGTAGATTAGATTTAAACTAAGTATCTCATTTTTTGTGCTAACCTACAATATTTACTGTATTATTATTATTTTTTATACTACGAATAAAGACTTTCTTATTCTTATTCTTATTCTTATACACTCAAGGTAAGTAGGGGAAGCAGATGGGCGCTCCCCTAAGGGAAAATCGGAATATGATTTTTTTTAATGTTTATAAAAATTAATTTAAAATAAGTGTTCTCATGTAAGTGACTTTGTCTATAATTGAATAAATTCTTTGAACCAAATTACTGTTACTTAGCTAAAAAATAACCAAACCAACCAACCAACCAACTGCGTTAACCTTAGCCAAGCTTAACGCAGTGTGACTGTGGTGCTGCAGTTCAGTCAATGCAGCACCTACTGGTGTGCCCCTTGTGTTCTGAGACCTGCACAAGAGAGAACCTCAATGCTGCCTCAGATAGAGCCATCAAAGTGGCCTATCATTATTCCAAGTTTATCTGAATGAAGTATCGACACGACAACAAGAAGCTAAAAAATAAATAGTTTATTCAAGCCAATTATGCCAATAATGTCAATTCATGGCTTTTATCACACTTTAATGACACTTCATTGCGTCGAAACTAGAAGAGGTAGAACTAAATAAACGGGTTTTTGATTATTGATTGAAGATCTCTTCCAGACAAGTGCGCCGCCGCGCCGCCGGCGCCGGCCGGTCTAATAAACGCAGTTAGTAACTTTTTGTAGTTAGAGACTTCTAACAATAAGCCGACGCTACATGAATTCTCTGACGCCCCTAACCATAATCACCTTTTTCCTGAATTTCAGAGTGCACAAGCGCTGAGTCGATATTTGCCTCTGACAGTCATGATGTTTCAACAGCTTATTCAAGTATCGGTGATCTTCGAAACGATTGGGACTATGGTAGGTTAATGTTAAGCTAGATTAGTTGTGTTTGTTTCAAGATTTTACCTATATCCTTAGATCATAAAGACGGGATGAGCCTTTTACCTTGTATTTCCCTTCTGCCAAAATGTACACGATTCCGAAATTCCGAATCATGTACCTTCTTGTAGTATTATAATTACGCACGTCATATACGAAATTTGTAAGCGTGTGCATATAAATAAGGGTGTATTGTATTTTTTTATGCACGTGTGCGAGTGCGTGCGTTTTCAGAGGTTCATGTGCTACCTCGTACCCCACAAAAACCGGCAGAAAGTGTTGAGGATTCAGTCAATAATTCGTCCATTCTATTTTGTCTGAGCCTATATCTATACTAATATTATAAAGAGGAAAGATTTGTTCATTTGTTTGAATTGAATAGGCTCCGAAACTACTGGACCGATTTGAAAAATTTCGTTCACCATTAGAATCCTGCATTATCCCTGATGAACATAGGTTATATTTTATCCCGGGAAAGGGAAGTTTTCCCGAGGGAACGCGGGTAACACCGCGACGGACAGCTAGTCACCTAGGTATATAGTTATAAAGCCCGGTTTACACTGCGAGTGGGTAATGAGCGTGAAATGACTAAGCGAATGGACTCCTTTTCTATAAAATAACTTTTGATTTCCACCAACAAAAATTTTTGTCTCTTTTTTTATACCAAATTTTTGAATTTAGAACTGAGCGAGTTCATTTTAACTCTTTATGCTCGCTAGTCTTAGAAAATTTGATATTTTCTCTGAGTTGGTGGAAACACAAGTATGCAATTAATTCTTGCGAGTTCAACAGAGTCCGTACGGACTCTCAAAAGACCGGGTATAATAGGTACACATAGGTATCTAAGTATTTAATTTTTTTTCCTTCCAGGACTCATGTTGTAACCGAATGAACAATAATGTTCAGATCTCAGTTGACCTACAACATTACAAATACAACATGAATGCAAATATCTAAACACTTTTGGAAATACTATAAGCCATACATTGGCCTTGTTAAGTGTTATCCATTTTTTGATTTTTTTTTTTCGGAATCGCCTAATGTTTTCGATTTCACGCGATACCTATCTACAGGCTAACCTTCGTGCGGGGGCCTCTAGTAATCACTACATGTAGGTATGCACTATGTAGGTATGCTTAAATCTTTAAAACTACGCAACGGATTTTAATGCGGTTTTTTTTAATAGATAGAGTGATTGAAGAGGAAGGTTTATATGTACCTATAATAACATTCATTAAATAGCAGACGAAGTCGCGCGGGTCAGCTAGTAGTTTATAACTTGTAATTTATTTGTATTTATATTATAGGTGTATGTACAATAATTATTTACGCAAACAGTTATTACGGCATTTACCTTCAGACGTTTGTTATTTCAGAGTGATAAACTAAAGCACGCCGTGTATGATATACCTTGGGAGTGTATGAATTGCAAAAATCGGAAGACAGCGCTTATTTTCCTGATCAATGTGCAAGAGCCCATACACGTGACGGCAGGAGGGATGGTGACCGTCGGTGTCACTACAATGGCATCGGTATGTCAGTACGGTCAGAGATAAAAGATCATGAATATTTTAATAAGCTTTAATTTTCTATACCTTTGGAGCTCGGATTGTAACCCAGATTTATTAAGAAGCTTAAGGTGACTGTGGATTTGGCTAACTTCATAAATATATACCTACATAAGGTCACATAGAAGTTTAACAAGTTCGAGTACCTATTACAATTTTCCAGAGCATAATGAAAATGAAACTTTAAAGTCTCCAATTGTTCATGATCTTATGTCATAAGATGTAAGATGATGTAAGATGTATGAAAGTGACTGTTCACTTTCATAGTTCATTTGAAATGAGATAGTAGAGGTAGGTAAATTCTCGAAAAGCTTTGAAAAGTCATTGAAAATCTCTCCTGACCCTGAGAGTTAGGAAAGACAGCAAAAAAATATAAGTAGTGCTCAGTTCGAAAAAATGTGGTGGCACATAGCATCTACTAGCTTCTGCGTGCGGCTTCGCCCGCGTGGTACCAACATTTTGAATAGCCTATATGCTATTCCAGGTCACTATCTACGCTTATTCCAAGTTTCATCCAAATCGGTTCTCTGGTTTAGGCGTGATTGAAACACAAACATACCTACAAACATCCAAATATCCAAACATACCTACTCACATACTTTCAGATTTATTATATTATTAATTAATAATAATATTATTACGTAATTATTAATATTATTATATTATTAGGATAGGATACTTAACTTGCATATGTTTTCATTTTCAGATACTGAAAGCTTCATTTTCGTATTTCGCGTTTCTGCGCACAGTCGGAGTAGAATAGCAAATAGGTAATACCTAAGTACGGTATTTACACCTAAGTACTAGGTACGTAGACGTAACTTTATATCTCCACTTTAGATTTTTTAACTAGATACTGTAGGTACCTATGTACCTACATACTCTACGTTTTTGGATTGGTGACTTGTTTTCGGAAAAACGTCAACTTCAGCCACCTTTGAGATAACTACAAGAGGTAATCAAAGGCATTGTATGGTAGATAAGATGGATGGTAAGATAAGAGAAGATCACTTTATTTATATCAGCAATACAAGGTTTACATATCTATGTTCACATTTACTTACCTAAACTAGGAATAAAGATTTGAATGTAAGTATCAAAATGTTAGTGTTATTTCACTCATATGCAAACTGTTATGAAATTTAACTATAGGTACCTAATCAACGTAATGTGCTGCTTTCCAGAGTTGATTCGATTAGGGATTTAAGTGTATATTTTGAGCAAAAATGTATTTTCGATAACCATGTTGATGCAACATAAAACAAGGCATCCCGCATCCCGTGCACTTGGTTTTGCCTTGCGCATATATCATCAAAAAAAAATTCAGGTACGTAGATACAGTGTTTTTGTGAGGAGTCACCTCGAATATGCCTCTCAGGTTTGGAACCCGTGCTATGACTATTTATAGGTACCTACCTATATTAATAGAATTGAGGGAATCCAAAAAAGATTTCTACTCTAGGTAGGTATATAGATACTTGCAATGCCGTGTTAAAATCTTTCTCCCTGATTACCTACTTGTCTCTTGTAGAGTGGACGCCACGCACCGGAAATCGCAGCAGAGGACGGCCCCCACTAGATGGAAAGAGGATCTTGTAAAGGTTGCTGGGAGCCGTTGGGTGCAGGCTGCACAAGATCGATCGCTCTGGAAATCGATGGGGGAGGCCTATGTTCAGCAGTGGATGCTATATGGCTGAAATGATGATGATGATGACCTACTTAATTGTCTAGATGTCGCAAGTTTAATTTCCGTAGTAATATCGCGAATATTTCTTATCAGTTAGTGGAGGCGCCTTTATGAGGAGCTTTTGCGGCATAATTTACATTTTGATAGATGTGATAGCATGGCGAACGCAGCGCAGACAGATCGGTACCTACCTACTTTCACTTTTCGCTGTCTGCAGTCGGTAGGTAGGTATTGGTCTCAACTTTAAATGAAGCGGGTCAGTGAACAACTCTTGTATTTCTATGAGCTCCTGGTACCGCTGCATCGTAAACTTGCACATTTGATGAAATTAATGCTAATAATATGCAGTCTTGCAAAATATTCCGACCGGTGTGTGTATCCGGAATCAATCTCACTTTACATAGTATATATTTAGGTACCTAAGCTACTAGAATATGTGCCGTTATTCGAAGACCTAAGAATAGTGATTTGGGTTTCCACGAAAAACTCTAATTAGATGTAGTAACAGATGAAGTAGGTATGTTTAAGCAACCTACCTATTTTTTTGTAGGTAGGTACCTAACTAAAACTATTAGCGGCCTTTACACAGACAACCTTTACCTTTACCTTTGACAACCACGATAGCGCAGTGGACGAAGGTCCACCTGCGACGCAGAAGGTTGCGGGTTCCATCCCCGCCGGCCGCGGGACAAAATGTTTGTATGATCTACAAGTAGTTTTTCTCGGGACTGGGTGTTTTTTATGTATTATAAGAAGGTATTTACAAACAAAAAGTATCTTGTAATACCTACATATGTCACTCAGGTAGTCCCTATACCCATAACACAAGCTCTGTTAACTTTTGGGGCTAGATGATTCTGTGTGAAAAGTCCAGAATTATTATATTATTACTAGACGAATCACCTAAGTCAAACTTATGTAAGTAGGTACCTCAGGTAAACTAAGTATAACATTTTATTTGTGAAAAATACTTTTTGTATTTCTGAAACAAAACAGACCAAAGAGATGGTACCTAGGTAGGTACCTCATTTCAGAACTTGTACATTTTGTATTGGAAAACTAAACTGTCGTCTTTAGTTTTTAGTATTTTCTGTTACTTATTATTTATGTGTCTCACCTTCCCTGAACTTCCACAAATATTTAAGTCGTTCCAGCCATTCTCGAGTTTTAGCGAGACAAACGAGCAGCAATTTTATTATATGAGTGGGATATCCCACTCATATAATAAAGCTGAAAGTTTGTGAGTTTGTTTAGATGTTGAGATGTTTGTGTTTCAATCACTCCTAAACCAGTGATCTGATTTGGATGAAACTTGGAATAGGCGTAGAAAGTGACCTGGAATAGCTTAAAGGCTATTCAAAATGTTGGTAGGTACCACGCGGGCGAAGCCGCGCGCAAAAGCTGGTAATATAAATATATTCGTGTAGATTCTGTCACTGGCCATTTCGACCGTGTACGAAACCGGAGATTATTTGTACCTACCTACGATACATACTCGTACTATACTTAGGGCTGGTTTCACCAAACTTTGGCTAACAGAGCGTTAGTTCAATTTTAGTACGACAAATAACAACGGATTAAGATTTTAACAGACCGTTACGATGTTTTGTGTTCTTTACAAAGGAAATCTTCATTAACAAGCCGCTAAATCTAATCGCTGGTCGGCGCGGCCGGTTAGCTCACTGACAGTTGACATTGTAGAAAATTAAAAATACGTCACAACAACGTCCCAAAAGCATTGCAAAGTTCGCGCCGTAACCATAGCAACAGAAATAACAACGAAGTTTGAAGGAAAATTACCTAACCGCGATTAACTAACCAGCTGTTAGATTGACTTTTGGTGAAACCAGCCCTAAGGGCTGGTTTCACCAAACTTTGTCTAACAGAGCGTTAGTTTATTGACATTCAAATTTAGTAAGAAAAATAACAACGGATTAAGATTTTAACAGACCGTTACGATGTTTTGTGTTCCTTCCAAAGGAAATCTTCACTGACAAGCCGCTAAATCTAATCGCTGGTCGGCGGCCGGTTAGCTCACTGACAGTTGACATCGTAGAAAATTAAAAATATGTAGCAACAACGTTCAAAAACATCGAAAAGTTCGCGCCGTAACCATAGCAACAGAAATAACAACAAAGTTTTGAAGGAAAATTCCCTAACCACGATTAACTAACCAGCTGTTAGATAGACTTTTGGTGAAACCAGCCCTTAAGTATTTAGTTACGTTACGAAGGAATACTTTTTCCTTGCACGATAATGACTTTTTATTTCGTAACTGGGTTTCAGAGAATGAACAAATTTTATTACTTGTAGAGGTAATCCCCGTTTTCTCGTGAACTAACTGATTATCGTAGCAATTGAGGAAGCAATCTAGATGGGAATAAGTCCGCCTGGGGAAGATGTAGGTTAACAAGTTTTATTTCCAAGAAATATGATTCCAGAACCAATGGATGAAAAAGACTTTGTACAAATATGCAGTTCTTCAAAAGAAAAATAATAAATATTTAATTTGTTCTTAATTTTTCTATTTTTTTTCTTAGAAGACATCATCTCAGATGTTTATTTGTCAATCAGACCCATATCATTTAAGTGCCTCAGCTAAGAGGCAAAACATAAGTAAAAATACCTAGTTTTAGTTTACAAAAAATGGTTGTCTGGAAGATATCGCCGATTGCAGGACCTATCCCTATCTAAACCTAGCACCTAGGTCTATCGCTGGGGTATGTGAATGGTTCCTCAATAAAGTTATTATTTTATTTAAAAAAATATGACTAATAAGGTCATATACAGGGCGTCCCAAACTTATGGGACATGAAGGGGAAGTACCTTAAATATCGTAGATAGTGTATTTTGCTTAAAGAAGACTTTATGTTATTTTTAAAACTTAGTAATTCCGCATTCATAGATTTTCTAAAAATTACTTGCTTCGTCTGGGAATCGAACCGACTCAAATGTAAAAAAAAAATCACCCTACTTTTATGATGCCAATCGAAAGAATAGCTAAAAAATAATAACTCTGCTTAGGTAACATTGTATTTTAAAAGAAAGGAACAACGTAAAATGAGTTTTGAATGAGTCAAATTTCAAGAAAGTTATTTATTGCCGTCGACGACGTTCAAACTGAATTGTGCCATATCACATCGAGTGTTCACCATAAAATGATAAGAAAATCAACAGGTAGCGGACTCATTAAAAGATTGGCGATTTGCGTAAGACAAGAGGGATCACATTTTGAGCATTTAATTAATTAATTTACAAAAAAATACCCACTTAATTGACTACGGCAGTTACATGTATGTTTTTATGTTGATTAAAATGATTAATTTTACGTTGTTCCTTTCTTTTAAAATACAATGTTACCTAAGCAGAGTTATTATTTTTTAGCTATTCTTTCGATTGGCATCATAAAAGTAGGGTGATTTTTTTTTGACATTTGAGTCGGTTCGATTCCCAGACGAAGCAAGTAATTTTTAGAAAATCTATGAATGCGGAATTACTAAGTTTTAAAAATAACATAAAGTCTTCTTTAAGCAAAATACACTATCTACGATATTTAAGGTACTTCCCCTTCATGTCCCATAAGTTTGGGACGCCCTGTATATATGGGTTGTCACAGGACCATGATTTTTGGGAGGTTCAAGACTGCCGGCCGAACGGGTTTCAAAGTTATATTCTAAGGGTTATTTTTTTTCCTGTAGAGAGTAACATAAAAAAACACACTGTAATTATTTACAAGTCGCTATTTTTGCACAAAGTAAGTAGGAATATCTATACATATAAAACAAAGTTGTGTTTGTTTAAACTAATAACTCGAGAACGGCTGCACCGATTTTCATGATTTTGGATTTGTTGGATTGTTCTCCGCCTCGAATAGCAGAATAAATAATAAAAACAATGGAAAATTTACTAAAACTCAATAATTAAAGCAAAATCATTTTGTTCCTGGGTTTTTCCTTTTTTTTTCATCATAAATATTTTCCAATACAAAAAGTATCTAGATGTGAAATGAGGTTTACATTTTTCCAATGCAAAATGTTCCTAGCTGAGAAATGAGGTTTTATTTTTCCAATACAAAATGTTCCTAGCTGTGAAATAAGGTTTTAGTTTTCTAATACAAAATGTTCCTTGCTGTGAAATTAGGTCCGATCTCTTTGGTCTGTTCCTAGCTGTGAGGTGAGGTCCGATTATTTTGGTCTGTATTGTTTTAGAAAAAAGTGTAAGTGTCAGTTAGATAACAAAAAAAGAAATTAAAATAGGATGTAAACGGAGCGGCGGCGTTCGATCATCTAAAGCCGGGTCCGCAGCGACTTGTTTTTGTGTTTTTGTACAAAATAAAAACATAACCGCCCGTCCTCTGCGCCTATTTGTAGTTATTGTTTTTGTTTACATTTCAAAAATGAGTTCCGACGCAGAAGACATGAAAACTGTTTTATCCATATAAAAATAGGATATATCAAAGAGCTGCTAAATATAAAGCATGCTAATTATAAAGGTTTTAGTTTTTTAGATTTAGTTTTTTTCTTTAGTCTTTCAACGTAAAATCCCAAAGCACCGTTCTTACTCCTAACAGTTGTATTTAAAGCAAAGTTTTTTCTTTAGTCCACTGCATTTCCACAATAATGGTCGCTGTTAATGGTCACCTTCTTGAAGTTGTCTCGCAGTACACATACCTCGGGCAGATTTTGCCGTTAGGTAGAAGCAACTTTGAGAAGGAGGCCAAGAGAAGGATTCAGCTAGGTTGGGCAGCATTTGAAAAACTACGTCGAGTCTTCTCGTCACCCATACCGCAATGTTTGAAAACGAAAGTCTTCTCAGTGCGTCTGTCATTTAGGGGAGGCCTATGTCCAGTAGTGATATAGGCCGATGATGAGATGATGAAAATCTAAGCGCTAAACCAATAATTCAAGACGTTCCAGACCATGGATTTAGCATGGTACCTCTTTGGTACACTATTTATCTTAGTTCCAGACCAAAAAAATTTACACATTTGACATTGACTTCTTCAACACAAACCACTTTCCCTCCCCGCAGGCAAATGCGGGGGATGTTATCCATTCTTCTCGGAAAACATTTTGTTGTTATTTTTGTATATGCCAAGCCCGAATTGACAGGTTATTTTGTACAAAAACACGAAAACACGTCGCTGCGGACCCGGCTTAAGATGTAAACAGATGTAAACTATTTTTCATATCCATAGGTATGTGACAAAGGTGGTCTACCCCAATTTTTTATTTATTTTTTCAGCTTTACACCACTTACAATAAGTTAGTTATTTTTTATTTGATTACCAAAATATTAACCTACTTAAATTAATTTATATGGCAAAACAATGTTTGCCGGGTCAGCTAGTTAAAAATAAAACAACATTATTGTAAACACAGTCAACTTAATAGGGTAAAATTTATTAGAATATTCTAGGTTGATAAAAGGTTTGAACATATAATCAAAACATGCAATAGACTATTTGACTGGTTCCTGGATATTAATAAGACGATGCATAGATTTAGCATGGAACCTCCGCGAGACGATGTATGTCGCAAAACTCACGTTTTGACTGTACGTCAAGTCATTTTTAAGGCATAAAAACACCGATTTTTTTGATGACAATGAATAGTTATGGATATTAGTTTAGTAGTTATGAGAGTCTAAATCGTCATCATAAAGCAGTTTCATTTGCTGGTTATTTAATTTTTTTTTATTAAATTTCGTCTACGTGTTCCCTAATAAATACGTTAGAGGATTACGTATTTATTTTATTGCCAAGGAGTATTATTTTGTAGCATAAAATTACATTTATAAATAACTTTTACGCACTTCACCTTAAGTGGTGCTGTCTTTGTATTGAGTTTATTAGCTCTTTTTTTTCTTTTTTCAGTAAATAGCAATTTAAATAGGGTCAGTGACGACAGCTTGAAATAAAATCAATAATGCGATTCGCTGAAGATCCCAGAACAACGCAAAGAAATGTCCAAACCGTTTTGTTTTTGTCAAATAATATAATGTCAACGCCAAGAAATGTCCAAACCGTTTTGTTTTTCTTATTTTTTTTTCGATCACTTATGTCAAATAATATAATGCCAACGCAAAGAAATGTCCAAACCGTTTTGTTTTTCTTATTTTTATTTCGATCACTTATGTCAAATAATATAATGCCAACGCAAAGAAATGTCCAAACCGTTTTGTTTTTCTTATTTTTATTTCGATCACTTATGTCAAATAATATAATGCCAACGCAAAGAAATGTCCAAACCGTTTTGTTTTTCTCATTTTTATTTCGATCACTTATGTCAAATAATATAATGCCAACGCAAAGAAATGTCCAAACCGTTTTGTTTTTCTTATTTTTATTTCGATCACTTGATGTTAAATAATATAATGTCAAGTTTTGTGAATATTTTTGCATATTAAAGAAAGATATATTTATTAAAAATCCTCACTCAAATAGTCCATTAAATGATTTGTACAAAATTTTATAAATTAGTCAATACTACTCCTTAATTTTATTTATTTTCATGACCAAATTATGGTCATGAAAATAAATAAAATTCAGGAATGGTAGCCCTACGACCTACGTATCTAAAGGTAAGGTTTACGTCCAACCTAGTAGAGTTAAAATTACAATTTCAATTCAATTACAATAACATGATAAAATCTCAGTAAGAGAGACTTCTCAAAAAACTGAAGTTTCGCTTACTGAGATTAAACATAAAAGCGTGAGAACAAATTTATAATTAAAAGTTATTTTACATTTGAATTTTACATTAATTATTATTACATTTGATTTTTTGTTCTATAGAGTTCAATAGCAATTCATGAACAATTGAAAGATGAAACATTTAAAATTTTTCTCTATGTTATCTTTTATTTGTCCTACTTTTTATTTATAATATGTTATGTAATAAATAAATTGAATTGAATCTTCAGGTTACCATGCACTACAATTCAGAGTAACTAACTCTTACAATTAGAAACGATGACACTAGTTTTCATGTCATTCGGGTATTTTTTTATGTCGTCATTATTTATTTCATCATCGTATTTTGTTTTTATGTCGTCAGTGCCACATAAACTATCCTATAGTAATAAATAAATAAATAATAAAAAATGCAGTAACTGAGGGTTAATTCTTGTTGGCCGATAATAACGCAGCCAGATAGTGTACGTTGACGTGAACGATAGCAAGTGGCGGAACTTATCGCATTTGCAGAACACAAAAATCTAATTTCGCAAAGCAAGATGTAAAACTCGAATGATCGCATAACACAAAATGTAGTGTAGTACTGTCAATTCCCAAAAGAACAAAAAAATACAAGCATTTAACCTGTAGTGCTTCTAATCAATTAAATTATCACATGGCATCCTCCACCTATGTAACCTGAGCGATCTACGAACACCTATTACAGCCAATTGTAAAATGTACAAAAACTATTATAAGTTCTAAGGTGTTGTTACGCCTAATGTTTGTCGGACTAGGCGTTCGGCTATTGCATTGAACTGCACTCGATCCTCTCGCCACATTTTAGCTGCGTCTACATTTGCACCACTTTCATCATTTGGCTCTGAAAATAATACAAAACATATTTTGAAATTGTACTATTGTATTGTCACCGTACAGCTGAATCAGACACTGGAAAGTGGATCAGGACTCAGCGAAAAACGTAAAACCTGAAACTGACATTGAAAGCTTTACTAGCCCGCTAGTAAAGCTTTCAATACAAGTAGAGTGCCACAAACTTATCTGAACTGTAGCACTGTATCTATGAATGACATCTCATTTCGTTCTGATATTTGATTTTGTGACTGCATCATATAATATTTTTCAGATATTAATTAGTACCTACCTAATTAGGATGTTTGTTTGACTTACACTAATTAATTACCTACTATGAAGTAAAGGAGTATGGTCACTTTTCAAAAAAAGAGATCTCATCATCTCCCTGCCCTTTTCCCACATTATGTGGGGTCGGCACAACATGTGTTCTTCTTCCATTCTCCTCTATCAGCCGTCATCTCAACACTCACCCCTTTCTTACTCATGTCATCCTTCACACAATCCATCCATCTTTTCTTTGGCCTACCTCTACTCGTAAATCCATCAACATTCATTCCAAGTACTCTTCTAGTTACATGACATTCTTCCCTTCTCATTACATGCCCATACCATGCTAGCCTGTTGCTCCTCATCTTTTCATTCACTGGCACCACTTTCACACTTCCTCTTATGTACTCATTCCTTACTCTGTCCATTCGCGTCACTCCACACATCCATCTCAGCATTCGCATCTCAGCCACGTGCACCTTTTGTTCATCCGTCCCTTTTGTTGCCCAACATCCATCGCCATCCGTCGCCATTTCATCCATCTCGCATTTATTCGACTTCTTACATCCTTCTCTATCTCACCATCATTCTGTACAACTGAACCGAGATACCGAAAATCGGAACAGACTGGTAGGTATACACCATCTAAGGCAATATGGGCAAAACTGGATGGACCACCAAAGTCGCAGAACATGTGCTCGGTTTTTGTCCTGCTTATCTTCAGTCCGACACTCTCCAGTTTGCCCTGCCATTTTCCCAGTCTGTTCTGGACCTCGGTTGCGTCTTCTCCGATGAGAACAATGTCGTCGGCAAAAAGCATGCACCAGGGTGCTTCCTCCTGTATGTCCGATGTCAGAGCATCCATTATCAGGAGGAACAAATAAGGGCTTAAAGCCGACCCCTGGTGCAAACCTACAGCCACATTGAACTCACCAGTGACGCCAGCTTCGGACCGAACACGGGTACAAGGTCGACTGTACATGGCCCTTACAAGCTGCAGGTACTTCACAGGCACTCCTTTCTCTTTCATTGCCCACCACAGAACCTTTCGGGGAACCCTATCGTATGCCTTCTCGAGGTCTATAAACACCATGTGCAAGTTCCTGTGCACACGCCGGTACTTCTCGCACAGTTGGCGAATGGCAAATATGGCGTCTGTTGTTCCTCTTCCAGGCATAAATCCAAATTGGTTCTGTGATACCTCACTCTCTTCTCTCATTCTTCTCGCTATCACTTTTTCCCAAACTTTCATACTATGCGACATGAGCTTAATTCCTCGATAGTTGTTGCAGTCCTGTACATCACCCTTGTTTTTAAAGATGGGCACCAGAGAACTGTTGCACCATTCGTCCGGGATCGCCTCTTCTTGCAACAACTTATTAAAGAATAAGGTCAGGTCAAAAAAAGAGATCTGTAGCAAATAAATAAGTAAATAAATAATGCTGAACTTTTCACACAGCATCATCTAGCACCAGAGAAAGCAGCTTGCTTGTATTATGGGTACTACATGACTGATAGTATACCACTTAAGTATACACTTTTTTTTTGTTAATATGTACACATTATAATAATAGGATAATACTATACAGAGTGTAACATTTCGATCTGTCAGTCAGTATGGGGAAGTCTGAAACTATAAGACATATGAAGATCTGTTCTTTCTTAGGAACCATGTCATCGATTTTAGTAACAACGAAAACTGCATTCATACATTTAAAAAACTTGTAGTACTAAGCTCGGGAATCGAACCGGACTGAATAATTTTCTGTTAATAGTGTTAGTTCTGAATAATAGAACTAACACTATTTCTATTAAGATATCAGATATCATACCAGCTAGCATGCTGACGACAGACAGAAGGATTTTCTCGACGCTTTGAACAGGGGACCAGCGCTCAGCACTGCTCTCGTAGCCCATGGGATCATCACCCGGTGCATGCAGAATCGATATGCACACTCGGCCGTCTGAGTAGACTGGAAAAACACAGATTAGTCAGAGGGAGTCTCAACATATTCGAGAATGGTCGGAAATATTAGAATCAGAGATTTCTTTAAAGAGAGGACTATAGCCTCCTAGAACCAGGTCAAAGTCAAAGTCAAAAATCATTTATTCAGTAGGACCGCTGGGATCACGTTGAATCGTCTTAAAAGTAGGTGATTTTACTCCTGTTCCTTCGCGACCAATACTGTGAAGAATCAGGGACCAGGGAATTTTATACGAGTGTAATTATTTCACGGTGTGTGGCTGAGTGAGACAATGCCTATGCCTACACGCCTTTTTTGCATCGTAGGTACGCAGTTTCTTATCGCCATTGCAATAGTGTGAGCGAGGATTAGCAAACTTTGCTTTATACTTGTAATTGTAGTTATAGTTAATGTAGGTAATGCCACAAAATAATTATTTTTGATCTTTATGATGGTAAACATAATTAAGATGAACGTGAGTGCCTACTCAAACCTAATAAGGTTTCCAGACACAATATTAAGTAAACATTGTCTTTAAACTAAAATAAAAAAAATTAAAAATATTCTATTAAATTACACTTGTTTATTTTATAGAGAATGTAATGAGAAAATAATTGTTTTTTAATGATTATTTCATCATAATAAGTAATGTTATCCAGAGGCAGGTAGTTAGTAGATAATTAGCAGCATTGAACACATATTTATATTAGCAGTGATTTTTCAACTAATCGTGTTTGTTTTATTTAAAAGAGTAAATGCAAATGTTTGGTTTTGAATATTCGAACAATTAATAAATCAAATAGAGGTTAATAATAAATAATGCTGGACATTTCAGATACATAACCTCGACTCCTTCGAGAGAGAGTGGTGGGAGATTTCGAAGGAGAGAGATGGTTGGAGGGATATGGGGGAGACCTTTGCCCAGCAGTGGGATTGTATAGGTTAACAAAAAAAAAATTTCAGATACAACATAATTTTCTTTATACAACACTTAATTCAGGAATATCATATTATAATCATGCAATTGAAGTTAATAGCCAAGTGAAACTTACTATTTGGGTGAAACATTTCACAGATGAATTGCATCTTCGGAGGACTTAATGGGTAGTCGGGAGGAAAAACAAGCTTTGCTGGGAAAATACCCCCTTCAAAGCAAGTTCCCTCAGGACCCCTGAAACAAAATAATACATGCAATAATTTGAATAAATAAATATGGAAACCGGCTGACATTGCATTGATACTTTGTTCAATTTAGGAATCCAGACTGATTTAGCTTTTCAACTATCTTCTTAACATTATACAGTACAAATGAGATTTTATTTTGAAAAATAAAATTCAAAACAAGTTTTCTGCAAGTATATGTGTATGCTGATCAATTATTAAGAAAATGACAGTATCACTTACGTAATAAGAGCTTCCCATTCAAAGAAGTTTTCTTCATTTATCGGACCAGCTATTATACCTTCTGGAGGGTTTATTGTCAGCTCTGAAAAAAGAATATAGATGAATGAGGATTTTTTTTTAATCTTGCCTTTTGATCTTGCCATCTCCCTTTCTCGGCATTTAGCTAGAGTTTTATCCTGCTTTCATTCTTAAAGGGTGTGAGTGGTAAGAGACCAGTGGCCATTTAACATAATAATGCTCCTATTGAGGGCAAAATAAAGCCTTCAGGGGCTCTCCTCTTCAGTCTCTTGAATCTTGAGGACCCTTTCATGAGATTAACAGCAAGATTGTTTGGATACAGCTCCATGCGCTTAAAATAGGACATAAGCTAGTGAATGAAAACCTTCATACAAGCTCAAGCTGTTAAGAGTAAATGAAGTTGAAGTAAATGAAGACGTCGACCTCTGTCGCGCAGTGGGTGATAGCCCGCTTTGGACGCAGAAGGTTGCGGGTTCGATCCCCGCGGCGGGATTAATGTTTGTATGATCTGCAAATATTTATCTCGGGTCTGGGCGTTTCTATGTATAATGTATTTATTTACAAACAAAAAGTATATAAGTAGTATATCAGTTATCTGGTTCCCATAGTACAAGCTTTGCTTAGTTTGGGGCTAGATGATGTTGTGTGAAATGTTCAGCATTATTTAAATTTAAATTTATTTAAATTTAAATTTAAGTTAACACAATTGTGCATCAGGAACATAAGAACCAACTCACTATTTCATGACCTACTCAGAACTAGTTGATAAACTCATTTGCGAGATGCTAGGAAGTTTTATGTGATTTATATGTTTACCTTATGAGAACAACACCTATTTGAAATAAAGGATCTCTGAGCTAAGCTATGGGCAATAACACATAACTCTAAAGGTTCCTTGTTTACTACTAAATCCTAAAAAAATAGAGGCAAGCAAAGACAAGCATTCAAAATTATAATTATCTCTAACACCCTCTTCAACTTTTTCCACAACTGCAAAATAAACCTGGCGGTTTACCTAACCATACCTATCAAGCTACTTACTCCAAATAGAAAGAACGACCTACATACAACCGGTTTAATGAGGGAATATTCTAAGATTGAACATTAAACAAGCAAGTAAGTGTACTTTACTTTCTATCTGAGTTTTTATAAAGATAGTACTTACGTTTATATTCAGCCATGAGTCGTCTCAAAGCTGAACCAGCCATATTTTAATTACGTTGCAGACTTTCTCTGGGTATATTGTATTTATTCAGTCAATCTAATAAATAAACACTAGCAATTTAGAGCCCAGCCAGTAACAAACCACGACAGTCGACACGACACGACACACACACACACAACCAACCATAGACAACTCAGCTGGCTCTCTTCTTCTTCTTTTATTTAATGGCAATCTACACAGCTAGGTGTAATTATGCCAATGTCAAGTTTTAAATATAGATTTATAGTCATGTCAGTCACAGTCAGTCAAGTCCTGTTGGTGGTTTGAACAAAACACGGCGGCTTGTTTTCTTCAAAACTAACGGAAATTCGTCAAATGAGAAATCTTCTTCCATACTCCCCCATTCCATTTTCTCTAGAGATCTCCTCTTTCAAATCCTTAATCTTCATTAGTAAAATGCTCGGACGAACTAGAACGGGACATCTGATTGAAGAATTCAAAATTTTCTGTCAATTTTTGCGGGGGACGAGGTAGCACACTAACGCATTTTACACACACATAAGCATTTCGTTTTTGTATAAACTACATAAAAATTACAACACACTCTCATTTTTACACACACTACTTATTGCAAATTTCGTATAAAAATAATGATCGACGAATAATGATCACATAATGATCGAAGGTAAAATGCCACCGAAATTACATGATAAAACCTAGTAAAACACAAGAAAAAGAAAATAAAATAGCAGAACAGTGCTTCTTCATAAAATGGCGAAAAACAAGAGTCGCTCTCTGCTCTGTGTCAAAGAAGCAGTCGCCACTGTCAAATACGTCAACGATTATTTGGATGTGTGTTGGTAGCAACCTCTGGGTCATTTGGTGAAAGAAGTAGTGTCCAGTGAGCCGTCAATTACTTCCTTCCTAGGTTTCTTTCTTTCCTGTTTCCTTTCTTTTCTCGGTTTTGTTTTTTTAATTTTATTTTTTATTAGTAATGGTTGGGATTAGTCGTTAGTAGTTTCTTAGCATACATACATACACAAATTACCTATTGGACTTAAATACATTATTTGACATTGACAGAATTATACTGATCTACAGTTAGTTGCCATTTAATAAAAGAAGACCGAAGACCCTATTTTTTTTAGAGTGCCACAAACAAAACTGAACCCGTGAGGGGGTGCTGTTAACGTATTTGTCAAAGATAAATAATGAACCAAAAAGGTTCCATGCTAAATCTATGGTATTTGTCGTTGGCAGAAAAAATATTTTTAGAGTAAAATTAGTTCTCTATGACCAGATTAAGCAAAGAAAAGAAAGAAAGAAAAAGCATTTATTCAAACCACCACTACATTATACAAGTGAAATACATACCTAATTACTAGTTCAGATTAGCACCATTATCAGAATTTTACGCGGAATGCTTAATTGTCCTGACTTGCTGGCTGAGGTAAGTAGGTTGTGCGTGCCGGAGCATCGCGCTAGATTCCGCCCTGGACGAGTGCCGCTGTTTGCTCCGAGGCCAGCACGCACAGTGGCTCGCCAGCAGTCACCGGTATGCCGCGTACAACGCCACCTCAACGCTCTGTCTGCATCTAATGCAGAAGTTGATATCTTCGCCGACAGATGGCCAATGCTTGAGAGAGCGTGTCTGAGCTATATTGAGGAGCCTAGCTCTTTAATGCCGTGGTAGTATTTGATCAGTAGGTGGTAGGTACATAAATTTATTAAATGTTGAAAGGTAGTGACATTACTGAGAATTTTTTATCTGTGCAATGTTATTTTATTTTAAGAGAATGTTATTTTATTTTTTATTAAGAGTTTTTAGTTTTGTTTATTTTTGTACCACTTGTGCCTTTCTTTATATAAGTTAAGTTTAAGATTTAATTAAAGATCTCACTAGGATAACGCCTTAGCTATTAGATTATCTGTAATGTTAGCCTAAGTTTTTTTTAATAAATAAATGTTAGTTCCTCTTTTAGCCTTTTCTTTTCTTCTTTAGGTTCAGATAAGTGTGTTGTTGTTTGGTTTGCACTCTACGAAGTATTGCTGTTGACGAGCTGTGACGTCCGTAGTCCGTGACGTCATAACAGCCGTCATGACACCGTCGAGCGTTTTGGCGTGAATTTGAAATTTTAATTTTATGTTTGAAAACTTTTATTTTCTATTGACCGAGCCGAGCATCCCTGCCTACTGTGCCTATTTATACAATGTACCTAATAATGCATTATAATTGTAATATTCTTCTGTCTGTGGCACAAAATAAAAGTTTCTTTCTTTCTTATGTACCACAAGTTGTTTTACGCATGTTGTGATATCACACACTGAGATACCCTATCTATATAGGGGAACACTAGGTTTTTAAGAATCTTTTGATTTTACTTTGGAATGTAAAGTGTAAACCTATGTTGAGTGTCCTTTTAGAAATAAATAAAAATTCACCTAATTTTATTTTATTCAGTTTTATTTTCATTTCAACTATTTATTTATACTAAAGTACAATACATTTTTGCTAAATAATACACGTGTGCTTATGAAGTCCGTTTATTGGAGACTGACACATGAAACCTACCCACATACACAACACCTCCACCCTTAATTAACATTAACATTATAACTAAATTATATAATCTACTTAACATAATGACAACATTAAATGACAAGAATAATTAGGTACTAACCTAACTATGGTTCTTTTAATAGACTAAAGATACTTATTACAACTACTTAAAAGCTATTACAACTTCCTACCTACTTAATCTATTTCTTCGAAGCCATAACGTCTAGGTGGTCTCCGATTTCGTTTAGGAGATTTAGATTCTACATTTACGGTAACACTAGGCTCCTTGTCTGACGACCCCTGGGGACACACAGGAGGGGTTCCTGTAAGGACGTTACTGGGTGCTGCTGCGCTGGTGTCTGGCGTCTCTGAATTAGCTGGCGCCGTATTTCGTGAGCGCGGACTGCCCGTTACCCCTACGCTTACTCTTTCCGCAAAACCCTCATCGTGAACTGGGTTCACATCCCCGGTTATCGGTATGGCCAAAGATTTGCGTGAATGGTTATTTAACTGTAATTTGCTAGCAACTACCTCACAGCCTACTCTGTTATCAACAAAACTTTGATCTCGATTTTGGGTAACTCTTTGTCTTAGCTGATCAATATGCCTATGAATTCCGGTTCCAATGTGAGTTTTGACCTCGTAATCACAACCTCCTAATTGTTTACTTATTGTACCCGGTAACCACTTGACTGCGCCGCTGTACTCGCGATACCAGACCTGCGCGCCCGGCGATAGCTGACGCTGCGAACCCCCCGCACAACGTTCGCTGTATTCCTGTCGGCCGGCCACTCGAGCTTCCCTGTCCGGCTTAAGATTATCTAATCGCATACGCAGATTTCGACCTTGCAGTATATTAGCGGGACTATCACCTGTAGTTGCGTGGTTTGTATTTCTGTAAGCTAGCAAAAACCGACATAAAGCCGTGTCAACATTAAGGCTTTGATGGAATGCTTTTTTTATGACACGTTTACACATCTTCACAGCATTCTCAGCGGCGCCGTTCGAGGCAGGGTGATATGGAGCTGAAAATAAATGTTTGACTCCGTTATGTTTCAGAAAAGCCTGAAATTCCGAACTAGAAAACGGCGGACCGTTATCGCTCACAATTTGTTTAGGTAAACCAAACTTAGACCACAACTCTCGAAGAACCGAAATAACATCTTGTGCTGTCGTTTTCTGCATTTTTATGGCTTCAACCCATTTCGAACATGAATCAACTATTACTAAGTATTTCAATCCACCCATCGGGCCTAAAAAATCTATATGAAGTCTAGACCATGGTTGGTTGGGCCAGGGCCAGGAGCGCGGCGCGTGCGCCGGCGGCGCGTCCTGCACCGCGGTACACACCGAGCATGCGCGGCACGCCGCCTCCACCGCTTCGTCAATCCCGGGCCACCAAACATAGCTTCGGGCCAAAGCTTTAGTTTTAACGATACCCATGTGTGTGTCGTGAAGTTCTGATATAATTTGGTTTCTGTAGGAACTTGGTATCACCACCCGATGCCCCCACATTATACATCCTAGTTCGGCATACAACTCGTTTTTCCTGTTAAAATACGGTTTTAGCTCATTTATGTCCACATCTTTTGGCCAACCGTCCATCAGATAGCTCAATACGCGACTTAAAAGAGGATCACGGCTCGTTTCTCTTTTCAAAACATTGTAATCTAGCAACATAGCCTCTGTTGAAAAATGTAAATACGTTTGTTCCGGTAGTTCCACTTCCTCTTTCGCGACATCATTTTTTTGAGAACCAATTAAACGCGACAAGGCGTCTGCCGTATTTTTATCTGTCCTAATGTACTCGATATCAAAATCATAAGCTGATAGTTTTATAGCCCAGCGCTGCAGTCGACTGGCAGCTGCGGCGGGAATGCCGATATTCGGCCCAAAGATGCTAACTAGAGGCTTATGATCCGTTCGCAACACAAATTTTCTTCCGTACAGATACTTATGGAACTTCTCAATCGCAAATATAATCGCTAAGGCTTCTTTATGAATTTGACTGTAATGTAATTCATTAGAAGAGAGCGCACGCGAGGCATATGCGACGACGCGCTCGTCAGGTGGGCCGCCGCCGCGTGCGCACTGCGACAGCACGGCGCCGAGGCCTCGCGAGCTCGTGTCCACCGTCAGCACCGACGTACAATCCATGTCAAAATGAGCCAGGGCTTCGGTGCTACTCAATAATCGTTTCACCTCATTAAAAGCAATAGAATGTTCTTTTCCCCACCGCCAATGCCTACCTTTTTTTTTTTTTTTTTTTTTTTTTTTTTATCAATCCTAATGTTAATGGTCCCTTATGTGGCGATGTCTATTTGGTGTCCCCCAGCGTCCCTCTTGGGTTGACGAGAGGAGGGAGATCTTTGATTGTTGGTTGTATGTCTGGTTGCGGTCGGTGGGAGGGTTTTGTGAGGTGGGGGTTTGGGCTGTTATCGTTTGGACCTTCTTATCTCCTTAGCCACTGATTGGGTTTTACAGGAATGTGTTCGAATGAAGTCTTCATGATCTTCAATTTTTCATCTCTTTGGGATGTGGCGAGAAATCTGGTAACAATTGTTGGATCCTCTGATAATTGTTTCCTTAATAGTTGTAGATCTTGATTGAGAAGATTAGTTAGCGTTTTGGGGGATAAACCCATTTGGACAATGCTGATCAATGGTTTGGCCTCTGCGGTGACAGGCGATATTGTGATGTCACAGTTTGAGCTGAAGGATACCTTAAGCAAGGAACTAACATAATTGGAGTTAGGCTGCATTACCAGGCGATCCGGGATGCTTTCTTGGGGGAGACTAGAAGAGTCAGTGGTTGGTGCTTGTAGTCTTGGTTTTGGGGATCCTCGACAGTCCCATCATTTCTTAACCCCACCAATACACCACCCATAGATGGTACAATTTCTTCCCGTTGCTCATTAATGCCCTTCATCTTCAATGCTCTGAATTACATTCATTCCAGTTTCGCCCTTTTATATATCCTTTTCAGCTCATCAACCACCCTTAGTATTGTTTTAGTTACAGGAGGAATACTACTGATCTTGAAAAGTTGCGATATGAACAAAAATCAGGAAATTCCCGGAATGCCCAGAGGTCATCCACTTGTGGAGGACCTCACAGGACTCAATCCGATAATGACAGGACAAACAGAAAACCCCACATATCAAGGAAAGACGGCCAACCAGATCTTTGCCGAGTCAAAGATCCAGAGAGATACCATGGCTCCTGTTGAAGAGCAGGATCAGAACAACTATGAGGAAGGGTACGATCCTACAGAGGGCGAATCCTTTGCCTGTCATCCCCTCAATTGCAACGACCCTAAGACCATGTTCGAACTGAGCACGCTTTTCTACAACAAGGATGATCCAATGGATGGTGAATTGAAAACATTGCTGAAACAGGTATCTCAGTTAAACCTTGAACATCCAAGACTTCTTATGACCCAATACCACACCCTAGTTCGAGTCTGTGGACAAGACTGGAGTCTTATTAAACCTGTTATTGTCCAGGCCTCTGGGGCAAGTTACTCAGCTCTTTCTGCATGCATTCAAGGAATGATCAGTGTCTACCAATTACAACATGCAAAAGTGGTTAACCAAAGCATCTCAACTCTGGGGAAGGCCACTGATAATCTCAAGATCGCCACGAAAAGTCTTAAACATCAGGCAAAAATGGACTCAACCTTCAATGTTGATTTAACAAAGCAACTAAATACTTTGGGAGCTAGTGTCGCCATGCTGATGGAGAAGATTGACCAGAAAACTCTAGAATCATCCCATCCTCGTCGCCACTGCTAAATAATACACGTGTGCTTATGAAGTCCGTTTATTGGAGACTGACACATGAAACCTACCCACATACACAACAATTTTCTTGTCTGGATAACTTTAATACTTACTACGAAAATGCTTCTTTATCGAAATCCTATACAACTGTATGTACCTTTTTGTTAGTTCTTAGTGCCAGCAAACACGTTCCAAAAGCCTTTCGAACATAGGTTTTGAGGGCAAAACATCTTGGTTCAGGTGTGGTTCTAGGTCTTTTCCAGTTTTGCTAATAATTGCCTATTTAATAAAGCTCATTTTCTCCTACACCGATTTCTTTAAGAGTTAGACGATTTTTTCGGATATGTTATTTAATTTTAATATATCTTGGAGCTCTGAAACTTTTTTTTCCAAAATTCTTTTTTGTGTTTGAAGTCCTTTTATTTGTTTATTTTTTACCTGTATAACTTTTTTTAATTTTATTACCCTGGGTGAATCTGATAACTGCATGTAATGTGATTTAAAAAAATTGTTTCCTGACTGCGATGTTTGGGGTTGATTTTCGGTAACTTGAGTTTGAAGCGGTGTAGGGTCTTCATCTTTCTCAATCTCGGTTCTTAGAGACCCCTCGCATTGATAAACCTGCAATAGTATAAGTATCAATATTTATATACTCGTAATAAGTGTATGAGGCGAGTGTGTATTGGACAGCTGGAAGGGGAAGGCCTAGGTGAACCTTCTTGGATCAAATTGGCGACATTTTGGAGAAGAGCCAGGTAAAAAGTACCCTAAACCGACGAGCATGTATGAAGAATGTAATGAGAGTGAATGAGGCGAAAGTTGTGGGTCAGGATCGTAGCGAGTGGAGATCCGTTGTCTCTGCCTACCCCTTTGGGAAAGAGGCGTGATTTTATGTATGTATGTATCAATATTTATCTAATCTTCTTGCAATAAATTAACTGAACTTTGATGACTAATGAGGAAAATACTTTAAGTAGATAGTTCTTTCCCTGTCTCGAAAGTAATTGATTACGCTTTGTAGAAACATGCTGGTCAATCGGAGTTTAGGTACCCTAAATTATATTTTATTATACCTATAATAAGGCTGGTTTTCCTGTCACGCTGACCATCAGCCCTGATAGCAGCTTAATTTTTTTTTTTTTTTTTATTCAACCTATCTCGTCCCACTGCTGGGCAAAAGTCTTTTGGAAATGGAAAGAATCTTTATTACAATGTTTTAAAGATACTGATTGTACCTACAGCAGCGCCGAGAGAAATCAGCGATGCCAATTCTGCTGAGACATTAGTATCCTTACTTCATTGTAATAAAGACTATGCTTCTATCAGCGCCAACAGTACAGGAAACCAGTGACAGGAAAACCAGTCTAACAGTCCTAGTCATACGCCTTTTAAATTTTATTACCGTTTACAGACTTAAGAGGCAGTTTCAATATGAGCAAAGGCGCGAGGTCAAATAATAAAATATTACCTTTGGCAATTTTAAAGTTGGTATGGCACCCTGTTTCAATTTCCTCTTATTCTTTTGTTCTGTAATGAACCAAGAATCATCAAAATGCTGCGAGCAAATTGTGCTAGTACGTTTTGGAGTCCACGAAACATGATTTGCGCAAGCTCGGGTCCAAACATGTCGAATCTTTGCTTCTTTTGGAAATCTGAAAATGAATAGCCAGAAGAAAATTGACTAAGATGTTAGGTATCAAACAAAAAAACAACAAACAGGGTCACGACTAGGTAGGTACAGGTACCTACCTAGTCGTGACCCTGTTTGTTTTTTTTTACCTAATACCTTGGGGGTATTAGGTAAGTGCGGTAAACTTTCTCTTAGATCTCCATATTCCGGAATCCGTTGAAGAAGTCTAAAGGGTTTTTTTTTTATGGAAGTGGGGGCAAACAACGAAGTGGCACACCTAATGGTAAGTGATTGCCCACAGACAACTGCAGCATCAAGAGGCACTGCAGATGCGTTGCCGGCCTTTGTGGTAGGAATAGGCTCTTCTTGAAGTCGCCTAAGGGTAGTCACAGTCAGAGGCATATGTCCAAATACATATTACATGCCCACATCTTGCAAAGTTAGTAATTCCATACGTGACAGGTTGCAAGCCCAACACCGCCTATAAGAATACTGGTTTCCTCACGATGTTTTCCTTCACCGTTTAGAGCACCTGTTTTGCGCATTATACATTTTACGAAACGCAAAATCCGGACGGGATTCGAACCCACGAGATGGGATTGGGATTACATACCTACATACCTAAGAACAAGAACACAACTATAAAAATTTCGCTAATCAGTTAAATAATAATGTTCAAATGTTCACTTTTTCATTAGTGTACCTTTTTCAGGTTTTTGCATTATTTCCATGCTAATTAGATAAAATAACCATTTACAGTTATAAAGTAGGTAACAAATCATTTTCCGCACTAGATGATTGTGATCTCTTTTTACACGTAAAAACACTGCCACGCGGCATTTTTGTCCCCATTACGAGCTTTTGTTTCTAAAGGAAAAAATGTACCGCGCGGGGCGTGTTCTTGTCTTGTTTTTGTGTACATTTGTTTGTGGCACAGCAGCAATTATAATACTCTTTGCACGGCACTGGCAGCAGCGAGCAGGGGCAACACATCCCCTGAATTCCCCTGGCTGGGGACCACAGAACACTAAGGCAGCGTTCCTACTACGCCGGACCGGCAGATCTGCCGGAAACCGGACACCGGACAGAGTGTTCACATTACATCGAATCCCGGAAGAAATTCAGACAGTCAAGTACTTACCTCGGTTGAATTTGGACCTGCGCGCACAATGGACGACGAAATTGTTGTGTTAACTTGTGTTGTGGTGGTATCTTATTAGAAGGCAAAATAAAAGAAAACATTTGGTACACCCTATTTTACGGGAAAGATTTTCACTTGGAACATTTCAAACATTAAAAAAATAAAAATTGATACCATAAAAATTATAAAAAAAAATATATAGGTATATAATTTTTTTTTTTTTTTTATCGTTATAATTTTTTTTTACCAGAAAATGCGAGCCGAATGACGTGAGTGGAACACGGGCGGGGCGAGGGGAGCACGAGCGGGGCGAGCGGGGGACAGATACCGGCACAAACTCGTTCACATTACTCCGGGCCGTCGTTCTACCGGCAATTCGTAGTGACAAAACGCTCGGTAAAAATGCCGGGCTCGGCAAAAATGCCGGACCCGGGATAATGTGAATAGCTTCATTTAAATTGTACAGCCACTAGCCCTTCCGGCAGATTTACCGGCGCGGCAGATCTGCCGGCCCGGGGCGTAGTGGGAACGCTGCCTAAATTACTAATTGCTGGGGACGGATGCCTGACTGACGCTTGCTTGACATTATTGACAGTTGCCGGATTTGGCATAAAGAAACTTAGAGGTTGGCTTTATAGCTGATTCTTTGACTATACAGATAGATAAGTTACAAATTATAACTTACAAATGAAAAGAAATGCCGTCTCTTGTAAAATTTGATGTCGACGACTTGTTTCGGCAGCAAAATACAGCACAAATCGGCATCCTAGGGCAGCTCTGTTCTCGCTCAGGTTCCCAAGTACTATGTGTCAAAATGGCGGTCAAAGTTTTTTTTTTATAAACGCACATGATTTGGAATCGAGTACATTTAGCAGAGCAAGTATCGTCCAGTTGAAATTGTCTACCGGCCGATGGTGTAATCCTTACTCTGTGGGTCTAATCCGGCTGCAGAATCAGTGCGTTAATCGGATTTAAAAATCGAAATGTAAAAATACTTTACCATAAATAAATTGATATAAATCTACAGGTTGCTATCAAAAAGTGGCCGAAAGTAGGTACTTTAGATTTTTGGGAAAAAGTTTCACGTTTTTTTTTAATGTATTTTAAGTAAGTATAGAGGTACTAATTAGAGCATCAAATTATAGGTATTAAATTAGAGCTATTTTTTTCTGTCTAAGTTAACGGGTTGCCTAGCAAAATTTGGCCGCAAATAAGGGTTGCTTGCCTGCTGTGTGTTCCTTTCCTTACTTTTTGAGATATTTTGAACATTTGAACTGCATCACAGATTTAGGAAAAATGTACCTACCTACCTATCTACAGTTCTTCCAACGGATCTAGGCATTCGTGAAGTTAGCCGTCTGTCTGCGCAGAACACAATTTTGTATGAAAAAGCGCTCACTGCGCAGACAAACGGCAAACTTCACGAATGCCTAGTTCCGTTGGGCGAACTGTATCTACAGTCAACGATAAACATGCTAGAGTTCCAAAATAGATTTTCTAGGTAGGTATATACCTACCTATGTTATGTATGTAACGATTCTAAAATCCATTGCAACGCCCTTTATATGAATAGCCATCCAGTTCATCAAATATTTTGTATTTAGCCATACTTTCGGTGCTCACGGCTTATTATCATTCAGGCAGTAGCAACCTACCTTTTTTTTTTTTTTTTTTTTATAACGTCAGAAAATCCATTATGGATACCCTGCCGCCGTGGGGACAGCGGAAGGGTTATGTCGGACTCTCACCGACTAAAAACTGACGCGTGGCCTGCCTCCATGCATGTCAAGGGGCTCCGCGATCTCCTACGGAACACAGCGGTGCCCCTCTCGCATTTTGCCTAAGCACTGTCCCGGGAATGGCACCCACAGCCACGCCCGGCACCCTCGCGGTGCTTACGGCAGCGCTCGCCACAGAGCGCCGCCGCCCTCCCGGGGTCCGCATCATGGACAGTCGAAGTCCCCACTTCAACCACCCGCGGACCCGGAAAGTCCCCTGTTTGGCAGGGGATACCACTCCGCCCCCTCACGGGGGGGCAGTAGGAACCTACCTAGCTAGGTACTAAGTTGAATGGCGCCGTTTAATTGAACGGCTGATTAAACCAGTTGCCTGCGACATAACCATACATACTCATCACTCGTCATGCTATTATGACTTTCGCTCATCTCACCATTTGAGACCCTAGTATGTACCTAAGTAGGTACATTTCAAAGAAGCCAGTCTTCACTCTTCAGGCATTTAAGATGGAAAGGCGGCGTGGATCAAGCCTGCTTCTAATTTGCAGCCGATAAGAGCCGTTCTGATGGTACCTACCTACTTACAAGTCACTCACTACTACCAAAAAACAAAGCAACACAAATATGACAATAAAATATTAATTATTTGTACCTACCTACATTCTTTCCAAGCAATAGTATAGGTCACAGAACACATAGGTACTCCTGTCGGTATAGGTACACCCGCTTTTTTTTGTTGTGTTGTGATTGACCGCATAAAGTTATTTATCACTAGCTGTCCGCCGCGGTGTTAATCGCGATCCCTCGGGAAAACTTCACTTCCCCGGGATAAACTATACCTACTTAGCCTATGTTCATCGGGGATAATGTGGGATTCTATTGGTGAAAGAATTTTTCAAATCGGTCCAGTAGTTTCGGAGCCTATTCATTTCAAACAAACAAACAAATCTTTCCTCTTTATAATATTAGTATAGATACTTACCTATACCCGTCCTACTCTTTGCCTCTATCCAACACTACATGAATGTGCAAACTGAGGTGCAAGCAAACCACAATGTTTGGTTTGCAGTTTGGATCGCGATCTACAGTTCCTTTAATCTGAAAATCGATTCGATCGTATTCCCGCTGCACACACGATCAATACTCAGCAGACATACTACCTCAGTGATCTTACGTATGTAGGTACAATACGGCCGGCGGATCTAGACCGGTCTGAAGTTGCGCTGTGCGCAGGTTACCCCGCGTCTTACCACCTATTCGACCCTAAAAGTGACTACTGGGCAGCGTTGCGACGAACTAGATCTAGATCCGCCGGCCGTACTGTACGTAGAGCCTCGAAAAGATCGGATCGGATCAGGCCTATGTGCATCTTTAAACAAAGTCAATGGCGGATGCTACACACTCGATACGTATCGTAATATTTGGATCGTGATCCAGGATCAGGATCGCTGAATAAATAGTCGTTATCAAATTTTACCTAAATAATTATTTTAAACGAGTTGTTATAATTTTTTTTATTTTTTTTTCTGTTTGTAATAAAGTGTGTTCAATAGGCCTTTCTTTGTAAATAAATAGTTTATAAGTATATGATCTCAAACTCATCTAAGATTATCGCATTAAATTTAAAATTAATCTGTAAGTAATGATAATATAAGGTGAACAACTAACTGAATAATTGAAAAAAAAAAACGGAATAAAATCCTGGATCACGATCTAAATATCACGATCCGTATCGAGTGTGTAGCATCCGCCAGTCACCGCACTACCTGTCTGAAGGTACGTTTAAGTTTATCTGAGGCTATAATTACGAGTGAAGTGCCGTTTGAGCGGGGAGGCTTATGCCCAGCAGTGGTGTAGATGATGATGATGATACTTACTATGTGATCTGAGGTTTAGGTACATAGGTAGGTTAGGTAGGTACCTACCTCAGAGTACCTACCACGATATCGTTATGGTACCTACTGGTTTTTTTTATTGTAAACTTTTAGAACATTTTACCTAACATTTACTTTTAGAACGTTTGAAAAAACGGAAAAATATCGTACAGTGAGAAATGGTGTGCCTGATGCTGTACCAAAGAGGTACCATGCTAAGGTAAGGTACAGACCTCCTGAAGTGACACGCACACGCAAGAGTGACTGACACAGAAACAGAAAAAAAAATTACTCAGAAAAGTCCACGAAAAGACAGAGATTGTACAAATTTTGTACACGTGTTTATCGGTATGTATTGTTTTGTTTTTTGTTTAAAATGGATGGATGGATACCAGTACAACAAACAGTGACTCAGTGACCTGACCAGCCTAGAGAAACATATAATTGGTGACCAGTGTCGTGTGTGTGAGTCGTGGTCAACTGTAGTTGCATCCGTTGTTTAGTGATAAATTTATACAGCCAATTGGTATGCGCGGGAGCTCTTCACTGTGAAACCTACATAAGTTCGCATCTCTGGTTTCATTTCGTGAATTTCACAAAACCCCAGGTTTGAGTGAAGCGTGCTCGCTAGCTTGCTAGACACTTCGCCCAACGGTTACAGGCATTCGTGAAGTTAGCGGTTTGTCTGCGCAGTGAACGCTTTTTCATACAACATTGTGTTCTGCGCAGATAGATCCGTTGGGCGAAGTGTACGTGGAACATTTTTTCTGCGATTTCCTATCAAAAAATACTCATATGCTGCTGAAGTCTTCGCTACTGCTTGCTTGACTTCCCTTCGTTGTGCCTTCTACATTACTTTATATTTACCCACTCAGTCATTTGATTGTGTGCTCTTCTCTTGGTACCTACCCTAAAACATAACCTATTCATTGCGTTTAACAAAGCACCTAAGTGCTGCATTTGACTACGCCTGGCTGGATAATAATGTTCGCTCGCGTTGAGTACCAGTGTTGACTTTAGCTTTACCCACCAACACTAGCAATACATAACGTAGGCAGATCTGGACAGACCCCAGTTGACTTGAAGCTTATAAAAACGTAAGTAAATATAAGTTCTTTACCAACTTCAAAAAAGGAAGTTTTTGGTCCAACTGTACTATTTTTTATTTATGTAAGTACCTACATATTTATATTTATGAAACCTGCATCAGATGTCTGAGTTTATGCGTACTGTAAGTACTGGTAATAACATTGAAGCAGAGACAGACAAAATTAAAAAAAAATGTTTCTTATAGTATTGTGTAGGTCCTTTAAATCTCCCCCAGATTTAAAGGCCTACACGGACGTGCCCCTGCCAAGACTAAGCTCTGAGCTGTTGTAGAGTCAGAGCTTAAAGGTAGAGCATCGGAGATGTAGATATATTTTAGGCTTGGGAAAGGCCCTGAGAGCCAAGACCTGCGGCACAAACCGGAGCTCAGCTAAGGGCTGGGCTCTGCTAGTAGAGATCTCATAACTTTTTTACAGTCAAATGTAGTCTTGGCAACCGATTTATATGAAATGTTTTCGGTGATATTTAGTCTGTCTCTGTCTGTTTGTTTGGGCTAATCTCTGTAACCTTAAAAGAAGAGGTTATAATGCAGCAAATAGGCTAATATGCCGGAATCCACTGGATCATGGATCGTGATATAGTTAAGTTTGTAAGTTGAGGCTTAACCTTTTCCCAGTGTTGGTACCACGGTTGGTACCAATGCAAGTTTGTTTTCAAATCTTATCATTTGCCAACTCAACAACTTCTGGATTATCGATTGAGTGGAAATTATGTGAAGGAATAGAGAGTGGGCATAGGAACATAGGTTGTGTATTGATGATATCCCATTGAGTTTTATTTTTGTCTTAAGTTAGTAGATCCTGGATGGTAATCAGCCAGCTGATTAAACCACATGTAGGCTCCTGATGCCAACATCCCGTTAAATCAGCCGGATGACAATAACTAATGTGTCATTTGGCAGGTTCTCTGATCCTAGCTAGGGTAATATTTATGAAGATATTTTTCAACATATTTTTAATTAGCTGTCCGTCGCGGTGTTACCCGCGTTCCCTCGGGAAAACTTCACTTTCCCGGGATAAAATATAGCCTATGTTCATCAGGGATAATGCAGGCATCTAATGGTGAAAGAATTTTTCAAATCGGTCCAGTAGTTTCGGAGCCTATTCAATTCAAACAAACAAACATACAGACAAACAAACAAATCTTTCCTCTTTATAATATTATTAGTGTAGATGAATTGACTTGAGTTAAGGTTTCTTGGTACATTATTACTCAATGGGTTCGTATAATTTTTGTCTTAAGTTGTGTACTTTGGTGACCACATACCAGCCAGCTAATTAAACGCATTTTGGCATCAAGGACTCAGGAACTAACCCCAAATATGCTGAATTTGAATTGCTTCAATTAAAATTAAAGGCGTATTGTACTTCTTTCTACACGTCTGTGGGCCAGATGTACACAAAAAGCCTACCACGCCTTACACTGCCTTACACTGAAGTGTGTTCAATTATTTTATTTTTAGAAATAGTGAGTAGGACTACATTTTGTTTTTTGTTTGTACATAATAAAGAAAATAATAAGTAGGTATTACTTACCTAATTTTAAGTAATAGATCTCACCTAGATTATCGCATTAGACTAAAAAACTGTCTGTAATGATAATTTATAGTAAATAAATAACTGAATAACTGAATTTACACGTCCAGTACGATAACAACTTCTGGATAAAGAACTTTATTTCTCAAAAAAGAAATTTACATTTCGCTTAGTGAGAATTTACTATTTAAAATGTAACAGCTTTAGGATTTTGTTGGGGCTGCCGCGGTACTGTCGCGCATCAGGGATGTTCGCGGACGCGCGCATCGTCGCATCCCTGGTGTGCCGCATGCGCCGCAGCTCCAACAGCCTGCTGGCCGCCGTGGCCCAGGATATCCGCTCCAGCATCATGGGCCACTGGATAATAATGCTGAAACCGGTATATCGCTAGTGGCCCAATGATCTGTCGAGACCGTTAATTTTTAATTGTGTACTATGAATGTATAATGTCAGCAACAGTGTTCAGGATGGTGTTGTGTGTGAATACCCTGGATTCTGCTTATCAAGGATGCAGATTAAAATTAGTCAACATTTTTTATCAATCAATATTTTGTAGGGTAACATTAAACAGTTTTACAATAACAAAACCAAATAGGTAAGTAGGTACATTACACATTTTAAACTTTCGCGACTTATACAGGGTGTAACATTTAGATCGGTCAGTATGGGAAAGTCTGAAAGTATAAGACATACGATCTGTTCTTAGGAACCATGTCGTCGATTTTAGTAACAAAGAAAACTGCATTCATACATTTAAAAAACTTGTAGTACTAAGCTCGGGAATCGAAACCAGACGTTTTGAAAAATAAAACGAACACTATTTCTATTTAGCTATCGATTGTGTAGGTTTTAAGCAGTAAATGTTACTATTGAACATATGATATCTAAAATTAATAGTTATGGAAATGGTATAGCTGATGTGAAAGCTTTAACTCAATTTTGTTTTCTCAAGTTAGGTACTTAAGTCTAATATTAAATCGCATAGGTAAATATACATTAATTAATTTAAATTAATATAATATCTAATATTGTACACAAGGAGAACATAATATTTTAATTATTATCGTCATTATCACAATCATTATCTCTTTGGCACGGAAGTACTTAATCTATCCCATATGATGATTTTGCGAATGAGTATTTTTAAACACGGTCACGACGTAGAGGATAGCGAATGCGAGTTCCAGTGCTTGAAATATTAGCATGACAGCACACCATATGTACTCAAGGCGTAAGATATATGTCTGGTAAATTAAAAAGTAGCAAACCCCGGTTACTGAAGGTATTGATAGCAGAATGGAGATGACCACTGGAATTTCTGGAAAAAATTGGAAGTACTATGTAGTATCTAGAGCCCTATCTATTTTATGGGTAATCATGTTTTATAATACCTATACGAAAAAACTTACTCCGGGTAACTAGGTTTCCGATCCTTCCAAAAAAGACTCGAATAACTTCAACCAAACAAATCAGTCCAAAGATTATGGCATCGATCATTAATGCATTTTCGTTATAGTTCATATTGCATGCTTTCAGGATTCCAATCGCTACTTCGCACACAATAAACAGGCCCAAATAGAAACTATTTAGGTAAAGTAATATTTCGTAGGCTAAACTGGCATTCACATTAATCACATTAGTCATTTCTCCAAAATTGAAATGAAAACCTAAAAAGAATTCGATCGGCTTCTTTATTAGAAAAAGGCCGTGTCTGTTGTTATAGATTTCCTATCCATAGACCCAAACAAACAATATGAAGGTTTGTGACATGCGACGCATGCGTGTAGAGTGCCATAAACTTATCTGACCCGGTGGCCAAAAGAGGAACTAACGAATTTTACTCTAAAATTTATTTTTCTGCTAACACCAAATCTCACCAAATGCGATAACAGCGCCCTCACCGGTTCAGATAAGTTTGTGGCACTCTAAGCATTGAGATAAATGAATAGAGACGCTATTTCAAACAAAATTAGCGCGCGGACTGATGACAGCGGGGCATGCGCGGGCCAAGCGGGGGGGTGTTATGTTGTCATAGATAACAATCAATGCGCGCAGATGCGACATAATTTTATTATTCTGCCTACATAATATTGTTCGTGTGTGTAGGTAGGTACTTACTCAGAGAATAAATAAGAGTATTGAAACTGTAACAATATTTAAAGGAGAACGGGCAGGCATGTATGAAGCGCCGCCCAAGTCAAAAAACGATCGCCCGCAGAGTGGACGTATAGTGGAATGGGTAGACCTTCTAAAACACTACATTTGATTGTATGACAGCAAAAAAATCCATCCTACAGAAATCGAGATATTTGCAGTTAAAGGTGGTGACTTTTACAATCATATTTATTGACTTACAGGCTTCCCGCAGACAAGCCACTATGGGCATTCGATAGTACTTTAGAAGCACTACATTTCATTTTATGACAGCAAAAAAATCCATCCTGCAGAAGTCGAGATATTTGCAGTTAAAGGTGGTGAATTTTACCATTATCTTTTTTAACTTACAGGCTTCCCGCAGATAAGCCATTATGGGCATTCGATAGAACTTTAAAAGCACTACATTCGATTGTATGACAGCTAAAAAATCCATCCTGCAGAAGTCGAGATATTTGCAGTTAAAGGTGGTGACTTTTACAATCATATTTATTGACTTACAGGCTTCCCGCAGACAAGCCACTATGGGCATTCGATAGAACTTTAAAAGCACTACATTTCATTGTATGACAGCTAAAAAATCCATCCTGCAGAAATCGAGTTATTTGCAGTTAAAGGTGGTGACTTTAACCATCATCTTTTTTATCTTATAGGCTTCCCGCAGATAAGCCATTATGGGCATTCGATAGAACTTTAAAAGCACTACATTCGATTGTATAACAGCTAAAAAATCCATCCTGCAGAAGTCGAGATATTTGCAGTTAAAGGTGGTCACCATCATGTTTTTTGACTTACAGGCTTCCCGCAGATAAGCCACTATAGGCATTCGATAGAACTTTAAAAGCACTACATTTCATTGTATGACAGCTAAAAAATCCATCCTGCAGAAATCGAGTTATTTGCAGTTAAAGGTGGTCACCATCATGTTTTTTGACTTACAGGCTTCCCGCAGATAAGCCACTATAGGCATTCGATAGAACTTTAGAAGCACTACATTTCATTGTATGACAGCTAAAAAATCCATCCTGCAGAAATCGAATTATTTGCAGTTAAAGGTGGTCACCATCATGTTTTTTGACTTACAGGCTTCCCGCAGATAAGCCACTATAGGCATTCGATAGAACTTTAGAAGCACTACATTTCATTGTATGACAGCTAAAAAATCCATCCTGCAGAAATCGAATTATTTGCAGTTAAAGGTGGTCACCATCATGTTTTTTGACTTACAGGCTTCCCGCAGATAAGCCACTATAGGCATTCGATTGTACTTTAGAAGCACTACATTTCATTTTATGACAGCTAAAAAATCCATCCTGCACAAGTCGAGATATTTGCAGTTAAAGGTGGTGAATTTTACCATCATCTTTTTTAACTTACAGGCTTCCCGCAGATAAGCCATTATGGGCATTCGATAGAACTTTAAAAGCACTACATTCGATTGTATGACAGCTAAAAAATCCATCCTGCAGAAGTCGAGATATTTGCAGTTAATGGTGGTGACTTTTACAATCATATTTATTGACTTACAGGCTTCCCGCAGACAAGCCACTATAGGCATTCGATAGAACTTTAGAAGCACTACATTTCATTGTATGACAGCTAAAAAATCCATCCTGCAGAAATCGAGTTATTTGCAGTTAAAGGTGGTGACTTTAACCATCATCTTTTTTAACTTATAGGCTTCCCGCAGATAAGCCATTATGGGCATTCGATAGAACTTTAAAAGCACTACATTCGATTGTATAACAGCTAAAAAATCCATCCTGCAGAAGTCGAGATATTTGCAGTTAAAGGTGGTCACCATCATGTTTTTTGACTAACAGGCTTCCCGCAGACAAGCCACTATGGGCA
Organism: Epirrhoe alternata; assembly: GCA_963565295.1. Classification (NCBI taxonomy): domain Eukaryota; kingdom Metazoa; phylum Arthropoda; class Insecta; order Lepidoptera; family Geometridae; genus Epirrhoe; species Epirrhoe alternata. Next base: position 11,705,819 of record OY751375.1, read on the forward strand.
TTCGATAGAACTTTAGAAGCACTACATTTCATTGTATGACAGCTAAAAAATCCATCCTGCAGAAATCGAGATATTTGCAGTTAAATGTGGTGACCATCATGTTTTTTGACTTACAGGCTTCCCGCAGATAAGCCACTATAGGCATTCGATAGAACTTTAAAAGCACTACATTTCATTGTATGACAGCTAAAAAATCCATCCTGCAGAAATCGAGATATTTGCAGTTAAATGTGGTGACTTATACCATCATTTTTTTTGACTTACAGCCTTCCCGCAGATGAGCCACTATGGGCATTCGATAGAACTTAAGAAGCACTACATTTCGTTGTATAACAGCTAAAAAAAATCCATCCTGCAGAAGTCGAGATATTTGCAGTCAAAGGTGGTGACTTTTACCATCATACGAGTATTTTTTGACTTACAGGCTTCCCGCAGACAAGCTACTATGGGCATTCGATAGAACTTTAGAAGCACTACATTTGATTGTAAGATATCTAGATTTCTGCAGGATGGATTTTTTAGCTGTCAGAATGAAATGTAGTGCTTTTAAAGTTCTATCGAATGCCCATAGTGGCTTATCTGCGGGAAGCCTGTAAGTTAAAAAAGATGATGGTAAAAGTCACCACCTTTAACTGCAAATATCTCGACTTCTGCAGGATGGATTTTTTAGCTATCATACAATGAAATGTAGTGCTTTTAAAGTTCTATCGAATGCCCATAGTGGCTTATCTGCGGGAAGCCTGTAAGTTAAAAAAGATGATGGTAAAAGTCACCACCTTTAACTGCAAATATCTCGAATACATGCTGGTCACCACCTTTAATTGCAAATTACTCGATTACTGCAGGATGGATTTTTTAGCTGTAATACAATGAAATGTCGTGCTTCTAAACTTCTATCGAATGCCCATAGTTGCTTGTCTGCGGGAAGCCTGTAAGTCAAAAAATACTCGTCTGATGGTTAAAGTCACCACATTTAACTGCAAATATCTCGATTTCTGCAGGATGGATTTTTTAGCTGTCATACAATGAAATGTAGTGCTTTTAAAGTTCTATCGAATGCCCATAGTGGCTTATCTGCGGGAAGCCTGTAAGTTAAAGAAGATGATGGTAAAAGTCACCACCTTTAACTGCAAATATCTCGATTTCTGCAGGATGGATTTCTTAGCTGTCATACAATTGAATGTAGTGCTTTTAAAGTTCTATCGAATGCTCATAGTGGCTTATCTGCGGGAAGCCTGTAAGTCAAAAAACATGATGGTCACCACCTTTAACTGCAAATAACTCGATTTCTGCAGGATGGATTTTTTAGCTGTCATACAATGAAATGTCGTGCTTCTAAACTTCTATCGAATGCCCATAGTTGCTTGTCTGCGGGAAGCCTGTAAGTCAAAAAATACTCGTCTGATGGTTAAAGTCACCACATTTAACTGCAAATATCTCGATTTCTGCAGGATGGATTTTTTAGCTGTCATACAATGAAATGTAGTGCTTTTAAAGTTCTATCGAATGCCCATAGTGGCTTATCTGCGGGAAGCCTGTAAGTTAAAGAAGATGATGGTAAAAGTCACCACCTTTAACTGCAAATATCTCGATTTCTGCAGGATGGATTTCTTAGCTGTCATACAATTGAATGTAGTGCTTTTAAAGTTCTATCGAATGCCCATAGTGGCTTATCTGCGGGAAGCCTGTTAGTTAAAAAAGATGATGGTAAAAGTCACCACCTTTAACTGCAAATATCTCGACTTCTGCAGGATGGATTTTTTAGCTGTCATACAATGAAATGTAGTGCTTCTAAAGTTCTATCGAATGCCCATAGTGGCTTATCTGCGGGAAGCCTGTAAGTCAAAAAACATGATGGTCACCACCTTTAACTGCAAATAACTCGATTTCTGCAGGATGGATTTTTTAGCTGTCATACAATGAAATGTAGTGCTTCTAAAGTTCTATCGAATGCCCATAGTGGCTTATCTGCGGGAAGCCTGTTAGTCAAAAAACATGATGGTCACCACCTTTAACTGCAAATATCTCGATTTCTGCAGGATGGATTTCTTAGCTGTCATACAATTGAATGTAGTGCTTTTAAAGTTCTATCGAATGCCCATAGTGGCTTATCTGCGGGAAGCCTGTTAGTTAAAAAAGATGATGGTAAAAGTCACCACCTTTAACTGCAAATATCTCGACTTCTGCAGGATGGATTTTTTAGCTGTCATACAATGAAATGTAGTGCTTCTAAAGTTCTATCGAATGCCCATAGTGGCTTATCTGCGGGAAGCCTGCAAGTTAAAGAAGATGATGGTAAAAGTCACCACCTTTAACTGCAAATATCTCGACTTCTGCAGGATGGATTTTTTAGCTGTCATACAATGAAATGTAGTGCTTCTAAAGTTCTATCGAATGCCTATAGTGGCCTTATCTGCGGGAAGCCTGTAAGTCAAAAAACATGATGGTCACCACCTTTAACTGCAAATAACTCGATTTCTGCAGGATGGATTTTTTAGCTGTCATACAATGAAATGTAGTGCTTTTAAAGTTCTATCGAATGCCCATAGTGGCTTATCTGCGGGAAGCCTGTAAGTCAAAAAACATGATGGTCACCACCTTTAACTGCAAATAACTCGATTTCTGCAGGATGGATTTTTTAGCTGTCATACAATGAAATGTAGTGCTTCTAAAGTTCTATCGAATGCCCATAGTGGCTTATCTGCGGGAAGCCTGTAAGTCAAAAAACATGATGGCAAGAGTCAACACATTTAACTGCAAATATCTCGATTTCTGTAGGATGGATTTTTTAGCTGTCATACAATGAAATGGAGTGTTTTTGAAGGTCTACCCATTCCACCATACGCCCACTCTGCGGGCGATAGTTTTTTGATTTGGGCGGGGATGCCCATTCTCCTTTCCTTTAAATAATATAAGTTTAGTTTATTTATTAATATTTTATAGCCCATAATTATTTTAAATTTTACAGTAAGCACAACCAATCTTTAGCTCTCTGAAGTTACTAAACGATTGCGCAGATGTGCGCATGTAGTACAACGTAAACATGGCCGCCACCACCGCCGCGCGGTGACGCGTTGCAATTGAAAAAATATAATTAAAATAAACGTAATTATGTTGAACTGACTGGTGTAAAGGCACTCCTTGACTTTTATTTATGTTTCTGGAGTTGTTTGTGCAATATCTCGATGCACACGAAGGTATATTCTAAGGAAAAAAACTTCACACACATCATCAGACATGTCACGCTGCAGCAAGCGCTTGGCACAGACTAAGTGAGTCGGAGTCCGTAAACTCTAACAAGGCGGTACAAACAATCGAGTAGAGGTGTCCTCTCTAGTACGTTAGTACATTATAACTCAATGACTCTAAGCTGATTTAAAATACTTAAATGACAGGCGTTGCCGCCAAATTCAAATTCTGCTATTCTCAATAGATAGGTGAGCTTGCAATCATAGATATCTGTGTAAGATTCAAATTCCTTATTATCTAAGCAAGATAATAAAGCTTTACAGGCCAAGTAGGTACTACTCGTACTTATCTAAATCGTTACATTAGTGAAATAAATTATAATTAAGTATACGAAATATACTTAACAATAACTATATATTTATTTATAAGCATAAATCGCGTGTGTTGTCAAAGGCAATGATTGTCAAAGCTGCTAAAAAAAATAGTGGCATTCCAGAAGTGCCGACAGAAGTGACGACTTGAACTAACAGCTACGTATGAACATTATCGAGTATAACTTATAAATAGTATGCAGCAGGAGGCTACATAATAAAGAAATGCTAATTACTAGTTTCCGCGAATAAACTTACTTATAAAGTTATCATCATCATCATCATTCCCTTGCCCTTATCCCACGCTAAGTGGGGTCGGCACAACATGTATTTTAGCTCCATTCACTCCTATCACTCGTTAACTGTTCACCCATATCCTAAACTTTCATATCCCCCTTCACAAATCCAACCACACCTTCTTCGGCTTTCCTCTACTTGCATACGCACACTCATAATACGCCCCAGCCACACTCATATTCATAACTTAATTTTATAAAGCTTCTAAATCTATAATTCTTATTTTTGTTCAGAAATCGCCCTGCTGCCTCTGACTCTAATGGAGAACCCTGAAGAAATTTTACCTGATGTAAAACCGTTTGAAGCAGCAGCAGTTCCAAAAAATGATCGAGTAAGTTTATTTCTAGTAGATTTCCTGGTACACGTATATATTACGCGTACGCAACATAAATTCTCCGAGTTCTCCCTAAATTGAGGTACTTACCTATCTTACTAATCTTTTCCGCTACGGGCACGTCTGACCGCAAGCGAGCGAGCGTTATTTTGTCGCTCAAGAAACGAATAAAGGATATAAATTCCATGTGAAAAATATAATAATAGTTCAACGGCGCCGTTCACACCGCCGACAATAATTAGTTTTATCGCGGCGATAAAACTATCATTTACTTATTTACACAGCGTTACTCGCGTGATTTAAATTCACGGCGAAAGATGAACTAGTCATAGCCCAGCGACATAACTATACTCGCTTCACGCCCAACGCTCAACGCCATACGCTCAACGCTCGCGGTGGGACAACTGCCATACTTAGGTAACTATTTTGTTGCAGTACCAGTATCCATGGAACGATGATCCGCCAGCTATGTTCGTATGTCGGATGTGCAAGAAAACGTTCTACAACGCAATAGCACTTCAAAACCACAGGAACACTCAACACGATGGTGACGGCGAGTCCTCATGCAGTGAGAGCGAGTATTTGACTCCCACATACTATGATGATAAGGTGAGCTGAGCACCTACAAGATTGAATCGCTAACACGGATGTAAAACATGTGATAGTTTGTGATAGCCTTTTTAGGAAACCATTATAGATGGGCTGCGTGGAGTTTCGAAATAACCTAACCCCAAGGTGCAAGCATAGCCATTTGCATTCTTTGTAGAAATCTATCTTTGTAGAAATCTGTCCTTTGCTCTTTAGTATATTCAACTGATCAGACGCATAGTTCTGTTTTCTTGCGGTAGATGGAGAACCCTACCGAATAGGTCAGTTTTCATAATTATGAAGAAGCGACTATGTGTAATTGTGATAGTTGGCTTGCCCCTGAAACTTGTTAACATGAACGAATTTGGATAAAATTTTGTTTTAGTGGTAGCTAAAATCTTGGCTAAAATTTTCTGTTTTTGGAAACAAATAAATAAATTTACTATTTTATGTATGAATGTATGTATGAATTGTATGATTGGATTGTGTGTGGGTATAAAAGGCATACCTCAAGGGGTTTCTTGGCCACTAACTAAATCATACGAACTTAGGGGTTACTTGTTTGTTTTCTAAACAGCGAAAGTCATAATAGTAGGTGCCGGTGGCGCCCTCCATTAGATGAGTATCGAACTAATATAACATTGAGGTGCGAGCACGGTTTTTAACAAGGGAAAACCTTGCGCTGCTGGTTCAAAAATTTAAAAAACCGTATAGACTCTATGTTGTCTCCCGCTAGATGGATTGCCGATTTACTGTAACTTATGATGTCGTTGGCGAAGAGAAACTTTGATTTTAAAAGAGCTAAATGAAGCATCAAGTTAATGTTATTATTTCCACATTATGCAGCATAAAAAATATCCGACTTCAATCGATGTTGGCGAGGTGTGGCACAGGTTGTCAAGTGAATATGAGGGTTTATGTTTTACGGGGAAACAATCAATCCCTCAGAAATTCATTTTATATGGGACCACCTCGCGCGCTTAACCCTTTAAAACCAAAAAAATAATTTTGAAAATCGGTTCACAATTGGCGGAATAATTGTGTAACAAGATACAAAAAAGAAGAATACAGACAAATACAGAACCTCCTCCTTTTTTTAAGTCGGTTAAAACTTGGCAGGAACAATAAATTGTATTGATCAGAGGTAGCTTAAAAAATTCAAGCGATGAGTGTATCATCGCGTTGAATAATTTATTGGAAGTTTGTAAGGTCATGTGAGTGGAATCAATAATCCCACTCGCGTCAAACTTCTAATACCTAAAAAACACTATTTAGTTAGCTATTATGGACTCATATTTAGTTTAGCTTGAGTTGTCCTTGTACCAAAATGTAAAGTAAGAATGCTTTGTTGCGGTATTGCGATTATTCCATAACCTCATCAAAAATGAGATAGATCTTGATAATACGAAGTAGTTACACGTTCCTGAATGTTTACTATTCTGAATCATCATTTGAGCCAAATACCGTCCACTGCTATACATAGGCCTCCCCCATCGATTTCCACAACGATCGATCTTGTGCAGCCTGCACCCAACGGCTTACAGCAACCTTTACCAGATGAAACCCCCACTAGATGAAATGACTATCTCGTCATTTTTATGGTATCTAGTGGGGCGCCGTTCTCTACTGCGATTTCCGGAGAACTTTTCTGCGCCAAGGGCCGTCAGTTCTACGAGCTATGTGCCCCGCCCACTGCCACTTCAACTTGCTAATCTTGTGGGCTATGTCGGTGACTTTAGTGCGTCTACGGATCTCTTCATTTCTGATTCGATCTCGTAGAGAGACACATATAGCCCTTTCCATAGCTCGTTGAGCGACCTTGAACCTTATGAAGACCATTGTGAGCGACCACGTCTCAGTTCCATATGTCATCACTGGTAACACATACTGATCGAAAACTTTCATCTATTTTGGACGAAAAGACATCTCGCAAGTTCCCGAACGCTGCCTAGCCGAGTTGGATTCGTCCACTGCCCTCTTTCTCAAAGTTGGACCTGCCCAATCGTTCTGAGTGTTTCTGAATGAAAGTTATGATTTCTTGTGCTTTGGAATTATAAAATCTGTTTACTCCTCTACTTAGTTAATTTTGTGATTTTGATGTTATTCTCTAGATATTTCGTTTTCCATACAGAATTTCATTGGGGGCTTCAAGTTCATACCCACGGATATGACCATCGATCCCGCCACTGAAACTATGCGCGACGGTCTCACCACCCGCACGTTTGCCGAAGACACAATGTACCTTATAGTCAAGGTAGATGGCGATGAGGAATCTTTGAATAAGAGAAACGATCCGAAAAGGGTGCAGTTAAAGCCGAAGCCACCAGTGGACTTAAGGTATCTAGTAAATAATTTTCGATATGTACATTAAGCATTGAAACATCATAGACTCCGCATTGAGCATTTTATAGAATACCTAAGTACCGGTACAATAATAGTAGATTATTTACCAAGGGGATAAAGCAGTGTATTATGTCACGGGCGCCATATTGAATCCCAAGCGCATCGAAGGATTCTTTAGTTAACTCCCGAGCGACAGCGAGGGTGTTTATAGTTAACTCCCGAGTGCAACGAGGGAGTTAATGACTAGAATCCTGAGACAGCGAGGGATTCAAGAGCGCCCAAGACTAAGACAGCTTTAACCCCGAGGTGAATACTCTGCTTTTCACACATAGGTACTGCGAGAAAAATAGTGAACCCAGAAAATAGCAAGCAAGTCTAATGAACAGGTTTTATAGGTAGAATAATAATAATCTATTCGTTTTTTTTATTCAACCTACACTGTCCCACTCCTGGGCCAAGGTCTCCCCCAATTCTTTCCAACCATCTCTCTTCTTTGATAGCTCCCACCACCCACTATCAAATGAGTCGAGGTCGTCATTCTCAAAAAATATTTTATTGAGGTCGTCCGTTTATTCTCAAAAAATATTAAAGCATTAATATGCAACAACATTAGATCGCTCAATAGTTTGGAGGCATTAGCCACACTTTTTCCTTAAATTTGAATAAATTCTACTTGGTGCAGGTCTCTATGGTAAACATTTTCATAGAAACATCAAAAATAAATTCGGAAGAAAAAGATTAGTTGCCACATTTTTTCTTTTTTTTTCGTATAAGTTCTATTGGATTTTAATAGAAATGTTGAAGTTCGAAATTCAAATCTCATTACTTATCTGGTCACATGAGGTTCAGAGGGAGAAATGAAATCCCATACAACTTTACCTCCCGCCGGCCATTTTGTTTTTTATGAGGGAGTAATGGTTTACTTTCTGTTAAGAAGGTGAGACGAAAAAATGTATGTTATTCTTGTACTTGGTGTGAAAAAGATATTTCATACATTTCCTGAACGTATTATGTATCTTATTGCCTAGGCATTCTATACAATACCTGAATTATACAAATTGCCTGCTGGGAAATTTTATGTTACCACATAATATGTACTTGACACTTATATCGTTGCATAATTGCAAAAAAATATACAAGACATAACACATAACTGTTTCTGATTTTCGGAATAAGACATTTTGGAATGAATACAAAACAGAGAGAGAGCGTTGCGTAGTATGTGTGGGGTAACGTTGAATGATAGAGTGAGAAATAGTGTGATAAGGGAACAGTGTGGAGTGAAAGAAGATGTAGTGTTGAGGATCGAGAAAGGTATGTTAAGATGGTTTGGGCATGTAGAGAGGATGGATGACAATCGTTTGACAAAGCAAGTGTATGAGGCGAGTGTGCATGGGACAGCTGGAAGGGGAAGACCTAGGCGAACCTTCTTGGATCAAATTGGCGACATTTTGGAGAAGGGCCAGGTCAAAAGTACCCTAAACCGACGAGCATGTATGAAGAATGTAATGAGAGTGAATGAGGCGAAAGTTGTGTGTCAGGATCGTAGCGACTGGAGATCCGTGGTCTCTGCCTACCCCTTTGGGAAAGAGGCGTGACTTTATGTATGTATGTACAAAACAGATCATCAGAGGTAGGTATATTAGTTATTATGCTTGGTTTGGTAACTAACTTATGAATTGATTTTGTATTCGTCAATATCTGATCTGTTCATTGCTGATATAGAGAGAGAATATCGTAATTAAAACAGTTTTGTATGCATATAGGGGTCCCTTCACTTGTGCATTTCCATCTACACTGCGCCCCGACCTACAGTGCCGGCAAATATTCTTCAACTGCTGCGACTACTCTCTACATTACCGTGAAGAGCATACCAAGAGACGAAAAGCAGCCCTCCGCTGCCAGGTCTGCGAAAAACGACTCGATAGAGACTTTCATCCGGCTAACTCGTTGGCTGCCCAATTACAAACCGTCAGCCAGGTAATGTTTTCCTGCCGAATGTGCGGACAGACTTTCCATGAAAGCAGCGAGTACGATGAACACAACCGCATCGTCCACGCCAAAATGAAGCCACATCAATGCCCACTTTGTCCCAAACGCTTCACCCAACAAGGTGGCTTGCAACAACACATGAGAATGCACTCCGGTATCAGACCTTTCGCATGCACGTTTTGCCCCAAAGCATTCACCCAAAAAGCTGGTCTGGATCAACATCTGAGAACCCATACCAAAGTTAAACCTTTTCGCTGCGTCATTTGCAGCAAGAGCTTCTCCCAATCTGTACACCTGCGCCAGCATATGCGGACGCATACCAATATCCAGCCCTTTGAATGCTCCGTTTGTGGCAGACGGTTCAAGCAGAGTAGCCATTTAAATTTCCACGTCCGGTCACACGTGACCGATGGGTCTTTGCCCATGGAGAGCTATGCGCAAGTTGTGCAACAAAACCATCTGCAATTTCTGAACTTGGCCAATCTACAGCCGGTCCAGGATGGCGAGACTATGTACTACGCTGCTGAAATAGCACCGCCGAACCAGTCAAACTATAGCTTTCAAATCCCCGCTGAAAGCCTTCTTGGAGCAGACTTTTAAATAAATTTTCACATATAGTATATTAATATAAGTTAAGCTACAATTTAAGTTAAATTCAAATATACGATACTTTTCGTAAATGTTCGTTTCATTGCCACACTAAATAACACGTTACATAATTTATATAGTTCGCCAGAGTTCGCCTGTGCCTATAAACTATTTGTATTTCAAAGTACCAGGATTTCAGAAATGGTTAGAGTGTGTACTTTAAAAGGGGATGGGGAACCTGGATCGATGACTGCATTCGTCGCTTTTCCACCAGTTTTAGTAAGTTATGACTTCCTGCTCGCACTAATGCACAAGGAGTACATGCGCAATGCGACCAGTGCAATTCTTCAGTCATTACCAGCAGACAGTCTGAGCCCTAGATTTGTACTGGGATGTTGTATGTTTAGTCACGTGTTTAAAATGTAATGTGAACGATAATTATTACTTTAACTCCTATTTTTACTGACACAGCTTTTTAAATCTATAGAAACACTAGCTAACCCCGCAAACTTGGTATCACTATTAAAAAATAGGGGTTGGTGGAATATGGGTGAAAATTTAGGGTTGTATGTATTTTTTAATGCCGAATCTCTTAGGAGTAAGATAAGAAAAACTATTCTCAGAATCTGAATATACAAACTAAAGGAGAATGTTTATCACAGGCCCGCCAATTTAGCTGTACAGCAAATACGTGCGGTTAATTTTAAGAAATGTCTACTAGGTACAATAATTTAAAATAATTTCTGGGTAGCCACAGCCAAGTAAGAAAAATATACAGGTTATAACTTAATATCCGCATTTCTTTAGCAGTCAAAAAATTAGGGAACCAATAGTCAACTCTTAAATCTTTTTTGTCTATCGTCCCGCCTCTTAGGTAGGTAGGTACATAAAATAATGTCAACTCGTAATAAAAACAAATAAGACAAATTGACATTTTAATATTCACATACTATGTTCTTACTTGTAGGTACCTACATAATTTGTTTTTACTTCAATCAAGAAATATATACCTATTTTTCTTAGAAATCACATAATTTATCGATCAAAGGGATATCCTAGGAATATACAAATATTTTTATGGGAATATACAAATACTTACTTAGATGTATTTAGTTGGGTATCATGCAGACAAATTCTCAAAATTAGCGTTGTTTTCAATGTTTCTACGGCCTAGCCAGATTTTATTCAAACATTTAATATGTACTGACTTTAAAGATCAATCAAGCATTGAGCAATAATGTTAGCAATATTTTACTAACGTTATATTAGTGAAACTAATCGCCTTTGTTGCTTCGGCAATCTCCTTTCATAAGAATCTGTCAAGCCGTTTCGGAGGTATTTTGTTACCTAATGGAAATAGTGGTACACCCGTTACAAACACCATGACACGAGAATTTTACCGCAATAGCGTTAATCTCTATTATGTGCCTTAGCTCAGCATCCGACCGAAGGCTCGTCAAATCGAAAGATTCGTAGCGTGCGGGCGAGTCGGTTACATTTAGGTCGGTTGTTTATTTTTATAGAGCCGCGCACGCCGTTCGTGATAACAAAGGGTGAGGATGATGGCTGCATCCTGAACAACCCTTTTGTCTTCGCTGACCTGAATGACAAGATGCAGCTTATAAAATAAAGTCTTTGAAAATTTAGATTTTTTAGTAGTAAAGAAAAATGTTCATCCTAGGCCCCTATTTTTAATTTTAAGAAATTTCTACTACTTACATTAATTTATAATTTTATAATAATTTCTGGTCAGCCACAAGTATGAAAAATCTACAGGATAACTTTCAGTTCAAGCATTTAGCAATAATTTAAACAATATTTCATAAACGTTAAAAAAATGTACCGAATCTTACCGAATCACCTTTGTTGCTTGGTCAATCTCCTTTACTTATAAAAATGAACTTCCATATATATTATTTATTAGCTTCTGCCCGCAGCTTCGACCAGCTTTTCCACGCAACGATCTACATAATATTCCAATTTTCATCAAAATCGGTCCAATGGTACATGCGTGATTGAAATACAAACTTCGTGTTTCTTAACATTACTTATTATTTTGAGTAATTAAAAACACAATGAAATGTATGCGTACTACCATATTTTAAGCGCTCGTGGTCGTGCTTGCTTAGTCTATCTTGATAGATCGTCGAAGTTAAGCAACGTTCTGAACGGTCCGAAAGACGGAGGCCTTAAGGCGGCCTTAAAACTCCGTCACCAGAGTTGTCCACTGACTCATACTATTATCTGGGCTCATACGAACTTAGGTACTTACTTTTACCATATTTTAGTGAAAGATTAACTGGGAACACATTTATTATTTTCCTTGTTCCAATGTTTGCAATATGGATGCGTTTATGTTCACACCACTGCTTATCTTTTACCAGATATGTTATAAAACGTTCATTTTTTGACAGAATCAGACATTCTATAAGTTTTTTAACCCCGAACGCACATGTGGCCGTAATTTAAATTTGTTTACATCCGCCGTCTTGGGGTACATTACCTATGGTGTTACAAGGGTGTCTATCCGAAAATGGCACGTCCTACAAAAACAAAAAGGGTTTCAAATAAAAACGACTGCTTTTAGAGGTGCATAACTACTATATAATTTTGTTATGAGTAGGTATGTTGATTATTACATTCGTAGCTCTCGCTTGTGTATCGGTATTACGTAGGTTTAGTCATCAATGCAAGTGCCAGACCTACCAAACAAACGCGTAAATCATCTGTTGTGGTTTGGATGTAGGTATGATGTTGATTAATACTTGTCTTCGTCCTGATCGACTCCCATTGTAAAAACATGTAAAAAAAATTTAAGGCTATATTTTTTTTGATACTGTGGATTTGTATATAGAGCAATAAGTTCTATCCTGCTTATACGGATAGAACTCAGTGTTGTTGGTCTGTGTGTATAAACAGTTCACAGAACTGTTTCACACAGAGCTAATCGATGCAGTAACATCGATTATTAATAATAATGAATGTTCGATTATTCATAATATGAACGATCGATGCAGCAGTAGCGTGAGCTAGTCTACATATTGAGTTTGATATATAAATTATTACGATGTCGAGGTCTCGCTGGGGCGCTCTCGTGTTCTTTTCACGTGACTAAAAAGTTGGCTTTCTGTGTATATTTTCCCGTATTTTTGGAAAATGGTTGAGAACTCTTCGCTGCAACAAGTACCGTGCGTGTTCAATAGCGTTCAAGTCGGTTGACTGTGCTGTGCAGGCCAGCCCAAAATCATGATGTCATGTTCCTGAAGGGCATTTGATGACGTGCGGAGTGGGAAGTTTCAGCTCAATTCAACTCCAAATATTTATTGCTTGATGTTGATTACATTGAGATCTTAAAAATATATAGGTATTACATAACATAACCTCGCTGGGGCACTGCAACATATATATTTAAATATATTATAGTCCTCATCGATTTCGACGACGGCGACCTTATATAGGTAGACCTTAGCCTTATTATTATTAATGCTCAAGCATGATATTGCCCCGTTATCATCCTTGAGCTGAAAATTCTTGCCAATTTCAACTCTGCGAAGGATGATCATAGATTCAACGACCTGTGACATCTATGGAAACATGATTATCTTACCTTGGTATTTAATGGTCTTCTTGATGTTGAAGCTAGTGCCGGCTGATTCTTTCTGTAAAAAAAAATAAAAAAGACGTGAATCAGGTGGAATCGAAAGTGAAATTTTACTATTTACTGAAGAATCCAAACCTGGACTCGTCAGTAAAGAGTAAAATTTCTCATTGGTGTAGTAACAAAACATAACAAAAAGTTCTTGATCTCATACGAGTTTCGCGATTGCCTCGTTGTAGAGATAGGACACGAAGTGGACACGAAGTGCAAGAATAAAAATCAACTTTATGCAGCCTAAGGGTGGTCGCACGGTCCAGCCGAGCCGAACGCACCGAACTGTCAATAGAGAAAATGCTGCTGAAGTCAGAAGCGAGCCGCATTTTCTGACGTCATCAGCATTTTTTGTATAGAAAAATGACTGCGGCGGGTACGGCGCGGCTAAGTGTGCGATCAGATTTATTCTGGCTATTTGGTCGCTCACTAACAGCTGGTGGTCTAACTGGAGCTGTTGCACTAGTCCCATCGCTGTGTCCTGGCGGAAATTGAGCAGGTCGCTTAGATTTTTTTAAAAGTTACATGCCTTAGTGGTCTTCCACATTGCGAGCGGGCGCGGGTGCTGTCGCGAAATATCAAACATTATGAAACGCTAGGCTTCCGCCATATAGCCTGTTCCCACTTGTCGGATGTCGGGCCTGGATTTTAATCGGATGTTCCTGTGGCAGAACATTTTATATGAAGTTATATTCACACTTGTCGGAAACCGATTTTGTGTCGGCGCCGACAAGAAATGGCGGGTGTTTTGCCAGCCCTCTACGGCCGGAAAAAGATTCGTGTCGGTTCGGTTCGCCTATAAGTTAGTATGGCGCTGTTCACATTTGTCGGATGTCGGGCCGATAACCCTCTCCCCGCTACACTCTTGTGCTCTAGATCTTGTATTTTGGTAGTTTATGCTCACTGATATTCGAGCCAATAAATAGTTGAATTTAGTTTTTGACATCGTTAAATAATTAAAAAACCTAATTTCGTCACTTCTCAATTCTGTTAATAAGTTCTGAAATGTTTCCAAACTAAATCTTTCCCTCAGGATTGGGTGAATCCAGTATTTTCTTTCCATTGATGTCTTTCATCGTTTTATTCTTAAACAATACATCACAACAAGAACTTCGTCGACGTCCATCTATCGTGCATAGTCGCCTAGCGTGCAGTGTTAAAAAGTGGCACCAGCTTCGACCGTTCCGCCACGGTCGAAGCTGGTGCCACTTTTTAACTATGTCTTTTTAACAACTTGATTATTATGCGTAAGTGTGAACAGAAGCACCGACATCCGAATATTATACGGATCCGACATACGCCAAGTAGGATAGAGCTAAGGCCCGTAGTCTGGCGAACGCGCGGACAGGAACGTTTGATATTTCGCGCCCGCACCCGCGTCCGCGTCCGCGTCCGCGTCCGCTCGCAGTGTGTCCAAACTATTAGGAATCAAACCTCATATTGATTTTAATAAAACATGACTTTTGTTTACATTTTTATCATGTCAAAAAAGTTCCTCCATAATGAATAATATTTTGCAGATATACGTTCGGCCTGTAATTTAAACGTCCAGTGTAATCTCTTAGCGGCATGAACAAAGCATTGCCTCTAACGCCTTTTAAGTCGCCGTTGCACGTTTTGTTTACATTTTGTCGTTAGATAATGGATCCTGTACATCCTGCCATGCAAATGTAGGTGAACTTAATAGGTGCATTTCATGTTCTTAATTACAAGCTGAAAGAACACAAACTAATAATAAGGTTTTTTATTAGCTTGTCTGCACTTGTAATTTTTTGGTTTATCCATTATAAGCAGCGACTCATTCGCTGAAATACAATGTCTTTCTTGAACTCTATATCATTGCTAGCGGTAAAAAAATTTAAAAACAGTGTTTCCTTTTCTGCTAGAGTCCTTCTTTTCAATGTCCTTTCAGATGTTATAATATTATTATACGCATGCTTGTTGTTGCCTATTTTCCGTTTTTTTTGTTGTTGCTTGTTTTGTAATCGTTTCGTTGAAAATGCATTAAAATTATTATACTTCACTCGAAAAAAACACAGAAATCTTTGGGCCTTACTAATAAACTTGTTGCTTATAAGTTAATAATATGAAAATAAAACGTATAGTCGTTTATTAGTAAGACCGTAAGAATTGACTGATGGGTGTTCTCCAAAGAAAACTAAGGTGTTCTTGGCTGGTTGAGGATTTTATTTTCCTTTTGACATCATTCATCACTGTTTGGAGCACCTTGTATTATAATTCTGTTTCGCTGCTAAGTATAGGATTCCCCAAGAGTTTTGAACCTTAGGTTTCATATTATGTCATCCCTTTACTGGTTGCTGAAGATTAGACTTCTTCAGCAACCTGCAAAAGTAATGTCATGGAGCTAGTCTCGCTATCGCTCGCGTACGTAACCTCAGAGGTTCCGTACACAATGTTATGTTCAAGGGGTTCGCTATTAGGGCTCGCATTATACTCATCTTGACTTCGCTCATGTTTATCGATTTATTTCTACGTTAAAACCATCTTACAAGTATAATATATAATTGCCATTTGAAATATATCCAGATATAATAAGTTGATACATTTCAAATGGCATACATTATTCCAGCAGTAGATTTTAATGTAGGTGTAATGTAATATTTAAAAATGGTAAATAGGTATAATATTTTTTAATGTTGTCAATGAAAAAATATTAGCAAATAGCTTTCCTACACAGGTAGGAAAGCTATTTTCGTTTATTGTTTTGTTTTCAGCTAGGTACTAAATTCTTTATCATTGTATTTTTAATTGTTATATGAGTTAAACTTGTTAAATAAAGCCTTGTGCGTGTTTCATAAAAAAGTAGAAAAAAATCAAGACTAGCACGACGTTTTATAAAGAAGCAATACAGTTGCAGCGCTGTCAGCATTGATTGCCTGCGTTGGGTAGACTACAGATTACAGAATAAGCGGAGTTGGTAGTGAGTGAGCCTCCCTCGCCGACGTATACTATGCACATGGCCACATTGGCCACGTCGTCATAAAACATGAATTCTAATTTATGACTTCGTTTCAGTGTGCAACTCTTGTATCGTCAACGCCTTTGCGGGTTTTGGTGTTGGTTTGGTACTGTTCGTAGGTAATTAACTTGGCATGATTTTGTTATTCTTTGTGTTTTCTTGTTTTCTTCATCAGTTATGTATGACAATTCGTTTTCTTAACTTGTTCATTTATCTCCAATGCTTTTATTGTTTCGTTTGCACATTTTGTTTTCCTTCTTATATCCCTAATTGCATTTTTCCCCCAATATAAAAAAAAATAAAATCAAGAGAGAAGCCCTTGATTTTCTTTTTCTTTCATGCCCTCAAAATCACTACATAGTATAAAACAAAGTCGCTTCCTGCTGTCTGTCTGTCCCTATGTATGCTTAGATCTTTTAAACTACGCAACGGATTTTGATGAGGTTTTTTTTACATCTAATGTAATGTCGTAAATAAACACATTTTTTGCGCTTACATTGCCAACGCTGGCCCTGAACCTTACGAGATAGATCAAAATAATGTACTACAGTATTGTACACCTTAATTAAAAAGGTCTACTGTTTGTATTGTATAATGACAAAAAAGCTGTGAACGTTGTTTATAAAGACATTGTGTAGTATATTTAGTATTAGTACTTATCAGTATTGCACCCGTGGCGAAGCCGGGGCGGGTCGCTAGTAAAATATAAACACTAATCACTCCACTCATAATCCGTTCCACGGCTAGGATTTGAAACCAAGACCATCTCATCGAGGTAGGTGTAGGTAATAATAATCCACTTGGTCACTACGGTTTACTAGCTTGATATCACTTCCACGCTCATGACACAAAAACCATATCGCTGGCACGCAACCAACATTTCTTCGCACCTGTACCAGGGGGCCATAAATTTCAGGGAATCGCGTGTTGCCAATGCAATGGATGTTGTTGCAACGTTGTCAATGAGAAGAAATAAGCAGCTCATCGCATCGTTTTTTTGACATCTGTGTTTATAAAAACTTACTATCTTCCTTTGTTAGGAGTTTTTTATATCTATGATATCTGTTGATGTTTTAATGGAGAGCTATATGAATTTTGGTACACTTATGAGTCCTCGGTGACAATGCAATAATATGGTACTGCGAGCTGATCTGATCAACAGCTGTTCCAGGGAACTCCTCAGAAAATAGGCTGATTGTGTTGAAACTCGGTTCGAAGATTAAGTATCATCTAAAATGGTGACAGTGAGCTGATCTGATGATGGAGTCAAGAGCTGTTCCAGGGAACTCCTCAGAATCCCAATTTTTTTTCAAAAAAACTTATTTCTTCTACCGTAACACAAATTTTCTGTTTCGTAAACGGCCGAAGTTTAGTTTCAAAGTATTTTCACATTAAAATCAAATGTCAAAATTTGTATTTCGTTAGTGTCACACCTTGTTACACTAACAAAATGTAAATTTTGATGGTAAAGCTTATGTCGCCTATTGGATGAGTATTTCTTTTTATATATTCCATGCCATTTGACTACACAAAAATAACAAATAATGCACACACCACAAGTGTTTTTTTGTTTTGACTAAATCAAAGGTCAAATGTGATCGTTTGCTAGCCACTCGCCCACCGTCATAAATATTCAATGCTAAAATTGCACATGATATCCGGATTAAGTATTTAAAACTCCTAGACGAAAAAATATTTAATGTGTTTTCGATTATCCCACTAATTAATATAAAGCGAACCCAGTGAACAGGAGAAAACATTTAATAATGACGTCAAATCAATATTTATGCATGCGCATTATCTGAGCGGGTCGGGTTCGTTCTCCCCTAGTCCCGTTTTCATCGGAAACGAGGAAAGAATCCTCAGCCACCGCGCAAGCGTTCTGAAGCTTCAGAACCAGGGGTCCATAGCGGCAAGGTGTTCTCTTACAGGATAATAAAAGTGAAAGTGCATTTGCTTCTGCGATAGCTAGAACATTTTTACGTGTTTGTTCTGTATATAAATGCAACCTACGCGCATGCGTTTTGGAAGCGTCTGGACCAAGGATTCATAGCAGGAAAGAGCTAGATGCGTAAAGAGGTTTCTATAAGTGTGCAGTGTTTGGCGTATAAATGATATGATGGTAGGTGTTGTATTGTGTTGTGTAATACCCGTTCACACCAAGCGGCAAAACATGTACTTATAAGTACCTACCCTTTTCTACTTAGGTACCTACGTATCTATCTAAGCACTTAGCTAAAAAAATTAGAATAGGTTTGATACTAACCTTACAGAAAATTTGCGAGTAAGTTTGTTTGTATGAAATAGTTTACAAAATGTTTTTTTTAAGTTTCAAAGTAAGTACACTTACAACTTATTTGTTGGTGTGACCGTGGGGTATGAATATGGAGTAACAATACCGCCTTCTAGTAACTAACACATTTTAAGTGGTTTATTCTACCGATGAAAAACGATAAGTCTACGGTACTTGTACAGGTACTTTATTTCACTGGCACTGAAATTCGAATGACTCAGTTCATAAACACTACTGTAACCCGAGAGCCGACAGACTTAAGTTACATGTCGTCTCATGAAATAGCGCTTTGTCGGCAATCGCATATCGCCCATTGTCCCTTATCTTCACTCGTTGAACTCGTCTTTCAATTTGACTCTTAGTAGCCTAACTGTACTTTAGCCACAAAACATCCGTAGTCTAAAAAAATTATAGAAACAAAGGATCGCTTAAGAATGTTCTCTTCCTATTAAACCCGTAGCACTTAAAGCTGCCCATTAGTACAAACAAACACCTACATGTTCAAAATGATTGCAATCTAACTGCCCGCTATTCATTCCGTCTGTAATTCTCTCAGCTCGTTTCTTCTGCTGGGGCACGTGAGGCCCTTAGACTTAGCAACCGGCTCTGTAGACTATAATAGTCCACAAATAAAAGCTTGTAAAATATGGCTTCCATCGCCACGTCTCAAAAGTGCCGCGCATCACACGTTCCTTCGCTAATTGCATTATTTGACACTGGTAAACGTATAAGCACTACTTTTACGCGAGTTTCTTGCATGTACACATCCCATTTTAATGTGGGCATGTATCAAATATGTATTTGGAC
Source organism: Epirrhoe alternata (assembly GCA_963565295.1). NCBI lineage: Eukaryota > Metazoa > Arthropoda > Insecta > Lepidoptera > Geometridae > Epirrhoe > Epirrhoe alternata. Next base: position 11,725,250 of record OY751375.1, read on the forward strand.
TTGCCTCTGACTACCCCCTTTGACACCTTCAAAGGATCTAAAATAAATGAAAAGTACTGAGAGACTGTCTACCGCGCCTTGGGAATATAGTCGTTATCCTGTTTTTTACACCTCTTTTGATCACTCACAATTCTTTGGATATGGTAGTCAGAGGAACATACAATTCCAATTACCTGCAGTGAAATAATTATATAAAATAAATATAAATATAAATAAATAATGCTGGATATACAAACATTGATCCCGCGGCGGGGATCGAACCCGCAACCTCCTGCGCCCCAAGCGGGCTTTCATCCACTGCGCCATAGAGGTCGTAAAATAACGGTTGAGACTCAAGCTAATTATTATGATGTGAGTAAATAACAGTTATTTACTTATTTTTGTTATTCAGTTTTACCTAACATATTTTTAAGTAACAGTTTTACTGTAATTCGAAATTCATATTAAAGGTGCAGTTTTGAAAGTACAATTAAACTACTTAGAATCAATTCAATCAATCAAACTAGAACAGTTATAAAACTTACCAAGCTATCCTTCACTAAAGCGCTCATAAATATCGTTATAAAAAAAAGATACCTAGGTGAATGAATGAATCATTTGTAACATCCCGAATTTTTCGGGTTACTAATAATGGTTGGAGAATCAATTAAATTTCGCCCGTAAAATTGTAATAGTGCCAGATATTAAGGCGAAACCGTAAAACCTCAAATCAAACATCGCGCGCTCGTAAAAGGTGATGAATGGAGAGTTCAAGATCAGGCAATGATCCGTGAGCTGGAACCGTCCTGTCGCACCCATATTCAACATAAATTGAGCCGTATTACCTGCGTTTAAAATCAATATTCATGTATTCAAGCTATCCTGAAGATAAGGACAAAAACGCTGATTGTCAACGTTGACTTCGCAAGCATCGAGCTTGCTGTATCAATGACTCTCGTGTTAGTAAAAGTATATTATTAATAATCATGGTCATTCATGGTTTTAGTGTGGTTCGATAGAAACTGCTCCACGTTACATTTTCTTCAACATGAATGCGCGTGAGTTCCGCGCCATCTTTTATGGGCGGAGCTTACTCGTGGTTTCCAACTCGAAGCGAAAATGCTCCGTTGAGGAAAAGAGAAAAGTAGCTGCGAGCTTTTTTAAACCCACATAATCCTTTATACTTACATTAATATCACATTGGCTTAATAATGTTATTAAGATAAGTACAGAAATTAAAACACAGTTTAACCCACAGACCTAAAAAAAATATCGAGTCTTTTGTTTAACCTATTTATTTTGTTACAACTACAAGGTAACCCAACAGAGGATGTTCCAAGTTTAAGTAGGTAAGTGAGTATATAATAATCACACAGGAATTTTCTTTCTCTAAATGATATGCCAGCAGAAAAACCTGATGTAAAGTTTTAGTGTTCTGCTATATCGCATGACCATTCATTTAGAACTCTATTGACGTCCTGACTAATCATTCCATTCGCTAGATTACGAGCGAGGTCTAATGTAAAATTGATAAGCGTTTTTAGCTTACGTAGTGAAATAAGGTTCTTAGTCTTACTAATTAAAAGACATGCATGATCAACGCGTTTGCAGACACAACATAATAATGCAAAAATATTATACAAACCTACCAAGGATTTAAATGTTTGCACACTAACCAACCACCGTCCAATGCGCATTAAACAACAGCAAATATATTTAGTCAAAACCGCGAACTAGAACTAATTTAATTTGCGATGCAATGCAAAATAACCCACTTATTATATAATCTTCGGGTGCAGCTTTGACTCGACTTATCCACTTTCGATCCTAAATGCTAAGGCTGGTTTTCCAATATAGTAAGAATACTGATTGTGCAGCTCTTCAGCGCTGAGAGAAATCAGCGATGCCAATTCTGCTGAGACATTAGTATCCTTACTTCATTGTAATAAAGAGTATGCTCCAATCAGCGCTGACGATACTTGTGACAGGAAAACCAGCCTCATGTGACTTACGTTCCAATCTTAGTTATCTGCTAGATAACTTACCTATTACCTACCTTTGTTCTGCTGTCTCTAGTTTTGTATAAATATAACAAAATTCAAAAGTTCCTAAGGTAGGTTAGGTATAACTTTTGTCGTCGACCGCATTCTGAGTACTGACATCGTAAGTTTGTAGGTATTCGCTACATCCTTTCCAGGCTCAAATAACATCATACACATTGTAACAGAGTAAACAGTAGGTAAGAACCACTATGTTTTTATAACAGGTACAGTTTTTATCAGCCGACAGTGTATCCGCCGTTTTATCACCCAGATATTATGCCATAGAATAATATCTGACGGTGTTTGCCACAGATAGTGAATACATAGTTAGTGCCCGTTGTGTTTGGTGTAGCTGTGTTTACTACAGCGATTGTTTATGACAAAGAGCAGCAAACCCAAACCTCGGCGTTGTCTGGCCGTGGGTATAGTTAATATCCGTTATAGAGCATGCGATGTATTTCCAATAATTTCCATTATTGCGCCTTAAAGGATACAGTCGTGATCTTGTATTTTTATAATTTATAAATTTCTAAATAAATTTATTTTCTCTCACAAACAAACTTTACAAATAAATACACATTATTAGAATCTTAAAAAAATAAATACTTTAAAAATCCAAAATGTTATGTTATATGTATGTATTTCCTAAGAATTCAAACACATCGACGATTGGGTCTTTTCTAAAAACCCTAATATTGGCAAACAAGCATAAACATTTCGAGGTTTGGCATTAGTGAGTAGGTATGGTAGGTATCGTTATTATAATGTTGATAAAAACTTGGTTAAGTAGGTATATAATGAAGTCTCAAATAAGACAACCGATATCAAACAATGTCTCATAGCCAGCTTTGAAAACGAAATTGTATAGTAAAGTGCGATTCAAATTTAGCGCTTGAGGCCTTCAAACCAAAAACCCATTATACTTTCTACTTTACAAAGAAGTGTTCACAGTATATTTTGCTGGTACAGTCAATATAGATGGTACAGAATAGATGCATAGAGCTCACTTTCGGTCACAAGCTTGCGTTTACAGAGCGCGTAAATAAATCCAACAAGTTTAATGCAAAACTTTTGGTTTACGCTTTATGGTAAATATTTGGTGTACGGTTTTATAGTTCTAGTAAAATGTTTAGTTTAATTGTGCTAGGTCAAGAGCAGCCGTTCGACAGGCGTCCTTGCGACGGGTAAATATTATTGTCTAAACGGGTTTTCCGATGTTTGGGTGTTTATATGTTGTGGATGATACAGACTGGGGTATCCGCGAGTGCAACGACCTGCTGCGCGGATACAGCGCCCAGTCATGCAACCTGAAGCGCTGCCTAGATGAAATTCGACCTAGGTTGTTCTGCTACCATTGAGCAATATTAAGTAATTTTCTGAGTATCTATTTTCTTTAAATTAATGTGTGAATTGTGTTCTTTTTGTTTAAATCACAGGGATGTCGTATTTAAATACTTTAAAAATTAATAACCTACTTGATACAACTAAAAACTTGCTCTATCATCATAAGGATTTAACCAGTTCAATTACCTAGCGGCCACTGTTTCTTTACACTCTTTGCCTTGCAACAGGAAAAGCTCTGTCATGTATCAATTCGCTAATGAAGTGTGTTGGTAGAGAGGCGGGCGTGGGTGTAGCTCTCAGAACGGCGGGGGCGCGGCCTGGGCGGCGCGCGCGGCAGGAGGCGCCGCGTGCGCACTGTTTCTCAGCACGCGCTCCGACGCGCACGCGCACCCACGCATGAAGACCGAAGACCAAACCACTGAGGAGGCGGCGCGCCGCCCGCCCGCCACCCGACGACAAGAAAAGCCACCCTTCTCCTACATAGCCCTAATCGTCATGGCCATCCGACATTCTCCTAATAAGCGTCTCACCCTCAGCGAGATCTACGCATTCCTCCAGCAACAGTTCCCGTTCTTTCGCAGCTCGTACCAAGGCTGGAAGAACTCTGTGCGGCACAACCTCAGCTTGAATGAGTGCTTCGTAAAGCTGCCAAAAGGGCTCGGCAGGCCGGGAAAGGGGCACTACTGGACGATAGATCCGTCATCTGAGTTTATGTTTGAAGAGGGTTCGTTCAGAAGGCGGCCTCGAGGGTTTCGACGCAAGTGTCAGGCGCTGAAGCCTCAGTTCGGAACCGGAGGGTATCTGTGCGGCAGTGGAGTGCCGGCGCTGCCGCCGTCGCAGCCACAGTATGAATTAGCGGGCAGCAGCGGGACCAACGGCGGCAGCGGGCCCCCGCTCGACTACGGAGCTTGTGCATACTCGCATGCCAGTTCGGGCCAGCAACTGAGCTACGGCGGAGAGTACTGCACGTACGGCGGCATGAGCGAACGCGAGTGGCAACTGCCGTATGGTGCCGTGGAAGCAGGCTACCGGCCGCCGCCGACCACGCCGCCGCACCACGACCTGCCTGACCTCATCCCCAACTACCAGTACGCCAATGACCACGGTAAGTCCGCCATTTTGTCCTAGCTCTATTATTTCCGATAGCTTAGAACATATTTATTTACACCACCATAGTGCAAAGTGGCAACAGACAGTTATTCTGCGTTACGTTACGTCTGTTTTTAAGGTTTATTTCCAGAGAGAGGTTCATGAAAAATATAACTATAATTGAAAATTTATATAATATAATGAGAATACTAGGGTTATCATTTATATCGTAAACCGTTAAACAGTATTTGATTAAAGTGATACATCTTTTACGCACATGCCCCACAGTTTTATGAGTCACGTGACTGCTCACCGACACCGGGTTATTTGTCAAGTTTAGAACCGTTCACGTTTTCACTTCTGCCTGCACTCCTTGAGTGCCACTGTTTTTTTTTGTCTGATCAATGCCCTACATTGATGAGGAGAGCAGTTTGATGACTGGTACCTTAGTTAGACCTACCGAATTATTTTTAGCGTTAACAACATTACTATATTTAATTTCAATATTCGTTTTTATTGCGTTACTTAATATTTCTCTTTCTATTAAGTCCATTTAGTGCCTCATTATTTATCTCCTGACAATTTGTTGAAATCTAATTCCTCAATACGTAATAATTTCTATAAGTCTTACGGTGTTACCAATAAAAACTAAATATTCCGAAGTTCTATCAGATTTACGCATTGTATAAATTGAGAATATGTCAGAAATTATTTCTTACCAATAAACCAGGTAAAACTCTGGTGATACTATTCTTCAGATAGGTACGTAAACATGCACAAATCGCATTGAAAGAGAAACCTCTAAAATGAATCATTTTGTTTGTTGAAAGCTGATTTTGAAATTGATTTTATTTGTAAATTTTGTTTATCGTTCTTGATTTTTTCTCATATTGGCTTCGCACTTTTTGTGCATTCGCCATTTCACCAGTTTTTTTTAATACAAAATCATGCTTGGTTTCCGCGCTCGTTTTTGTTATCAAATTATGATTAATTATCGTAATTAATAAAACCTTCTCACCAGATGAAGTTATTTTTTTCTCTTATAATTTATATGGAAGTATTTCTTATCTGGAAGTAAACAAACATTCCTTGGTATGTACGAGTAGAATATACATAAAGGTACTCTCTGGTGGTACCTATGAAAATATTTTTACAGCACCTACTAATATGTATTCTGTGGTTACACTTGATTTAAACAAGGGCGCAGGCTTGTGTAACTTCGGAAAAGCGTTTGTATGAAAAAAATGTCATTGTTATGCAATGTATAACTTTATATTTGGTTTATTGGTAGTGATTTTGCTTATTCACATCACGTTTAATGGTAAGGCTGTTAATGTCTTAGCTCACATAGACGACTCCGCTACCACCCGTTAAAAAGAATATAATTCAAATATGGGCTTTAAGTATTGCTCTAAGGGGGTAGTCAGAAGCATGTTCAAATGACTACCCTCTTAGACATCTTCAAAGGATCTGGAATATAAAGATCTGAGAGAATGTCTACCGCGCCTTGGGGATACAGTCGTGACCCTGTTTACGTTTTTTTAAGTATTGCATTAAAGATTAGGTATATTTTTATAGTGTTAACCACACACTTGGGGATATCTTAAAATTTTAAATGCATCCCAAAAATTGGCACCCGATCGGAATTTGAAAATTTTGCAAATTTTTGGTATGCAACTAAGCGTTCTGCATTTTTTGATATTTAACGCTCTAAGTTGTATTAAATCCGGATGATATAATAATTATATGCTATATTGCATTCTTGAGGCCCTAGGCCTATCAAAGATTTTTTCACTATATTTACTGGGAGATCATGAATGCAAGGGAGGCATTGAATGAGTTTTATCTATTCTCACCTGCAGTGAAATGCAATCACTTTCTCCTGCTCGCTCACTCGTCCCCCCACGTTTAGGGAAGGCTTGGTATAGGTGGTTCAATTTTTGAATGTTGGGCACTGCCAACATTGAAAAATTGAACCACCTAGCATTTCACCAAGCATTTTACCAATTTATATATTACCAAGCATTTCAGATCATCACATATTTACCAAAAAAGGCTACATGCAGTACTGGATGGAATTAAGACAACGCTTCATCTACCAGACCCAACATAGAAGCATCCAGATTTTAATAACTTAAATAAAATAATAAAAAAATTGCCAATCATATCGAGTGGGGTATCAAAATCAAGGAAATTAAAAGGAGATTGAAAAATATATGTTTGCCATTATGTAAAACAAAATGGCGGGTCTTAGGAGCGAAATAGAAATACGTTAATAAAAAAAAAAATTACCAAACATATCGAGTGGGGGGTATCAAAATGAAGGAAATTGAAAGGAGATTACAAAAATATATATATTAGTCATAAGTTTAGACTTAGTTTTGAATAACAAATTGGCAATGAGTGTGAAAATATTTATGGCGTTACATTTTGATCACCAGTATGAATTATCACAATCTGATCCCGATTGAATCGGATAGTGATGCATTTAAGTTTATAAATGCATTGCAATAGTGACATGCTAGTGAGTCGACGGTGCAAAGGTATGTGCGCGGATAGAGGGGTTGGACAGTTTCACTTTCAGTTTACGCAGACCACACCTCCTCGTTATTCATGCTATCCCAGTACACTTGCATCGTAAGAATGCACATTTTATCCGGTATTATAAATGTGTAACCGTTGCAGGCACCGATTGCATGACATTTGAAATTGATTTATGTGGTGGTACTCATAAAGTATCAAGCGACATCGATCCATTTTTTGCTATGTTTCTTATTTTGTTTTCGATCACATAATAAAAATAAACATTATAATGTTTGGGGCTAGATAACGCTGGCGCTGTGTGAAATGTCCACTTCAGCATTATTTATTAATTTATACATAAATTACATAATACATACCTACTCATGTTTATGAAATGTCGTAAAGTATTAATAGTTTTTTTTTTTTCGGTCGTATAGTAGGTTTAATAAATTTATTCTCAATAAGACAATTAAGTCACTTACATGAGAACATAGTTCGAGTATAAGTTAGATCGTTCGTAAACAAGTTGAGGTAGCTACTCAGCCAATACATTTATTTTTTATTAAATAGGTTCTTACCGTAGTTATTTGCAAAGAAGTGAGTGATCACTTAAAATGTATTGCGCAAGTTTTATTTTAAATGCATTGTCGTATCGTTTGAAATGGTTTTGGTCAAATGTTTTTTCTTGGTTCTAACCTAATGTTTATGTTTAAGTATCTAAGTATTGTATCAGTTATCTGGTTTCCATAGTACAAACTTTGTTTAGTATGGGGCTAGATAAAGCTGTGTGAAATGTCCAGCATTATTTATTTATTAAAGGTTGTATAAGTTAAGTGTTATTCAATATTAGGCGACCGCGCCGAGACACGCCGACGCTCTCACGTGTGACCTAGATTAAGTTAATAGATACCTTAAATCTAAATAAGTTTTTTTTTTAATTCAACAAGTACAAGCTTTTAATGGATTACCGTGATCTGATTGAACTCACCGATGTAAGTACAAAATTTCATTTCAATCAACCTATTTTCTGAGGAGTTCCGTTCTCCATCATCGGATCAGCTCGCAGTCATCATATTTCAAATTAGTAGATGAAACTTGACCGATGTAGTGAGTTTTAACTCAATCAACCTATTATCTGAGGAGTTCCGTTCTCCATCATTCGATCAGCTCGCTGTCACCATATTTTTAAATTTTAGATGATACTTGATCTACAAACCAAGTTTCAACTCTATCGGCCTATTAACTGAGGAGTTCCATTCTCCATCATCAGATCAGCTCGCTGTCACTATATTTTAAAATTTTAGATGATACTTGATCTACGAACCGAGTTTCAACTCAATCAGCCTATTTTCTGAGGAGTTCCCTGGAACAGCTCTTGACTCCATCATCAGATCAGCTCACTGTTACCATATTATTGCATTGTCACCGAGGACTCATAAGCGTACAAAAATTCAGCTCAATCGGACACCGGAAAGGGGGTCAAATTAAGCTTGCAAGACCCGGACAAACATACAAACATTGCAAGTTAATTAAAAGCTTTTAAAAAATATATATCAATATAAGTAACTGTTATATTGATATGTATTTTTAGGTTTATGTTATCTATTTACATGGGGCCCCTTATACCAGGCGGTGTCGCGGCAGACCCTGGAGAAGATGGCGGGACGATCTCGACAGTCAAGCAGATGACTGGCACAGTTTGGCTCAAGATCGAGAGGTGTGGAGAAAGGGGAGGGAGGCCTTTGCCCTGCAGTGGGACGAAGCAGGCTATAAATAAATAATTTATATGGGCTTTAGCATTAGTTTTTACCATCTTTGTACTATTCTTAAGTTGCCTGAAATATATTTTATTTTATTAAACACCGCTATTTTGTAACTAACAAAAAAAATCTAAGGGCAATTGCAGCAAGATGCAGAAAATGATAATGGCATGGTGAGAGTACGTAATTTAATTAAACTAAAGATAAAAAAACATTGTTCAAGTCACCGAGGTTTTTTTTATTGAATTATCACTGATTACACAGTTGACAGTTATCGATGATTGTCGTTATGAAAATCCTAATAACCTCAATAGAAATAAATAAGTCGTAAAAACACAATTATCACATGTAAACATGTATCTATTGTATAGTAAAAGTGAATCACATGAGTTCATAAAACAAAAGAACCAAATTCATTGTAAAAAAAAAAATCAGGAATATGTCAACAAAACAATTTCATTGAAGGCATTATCGTTTCCGTCCTTTAAATATCCAATGCAATGTCTGTCTTAGGGTCGGTTCATATCTAACGGAATATGCGTCGCGTATTATCGGTCGCGTAACGCCAGAACTGACAAATGTATAGAAAAACACTCGACCGTTCACACTCGACGCACTAACGTATCACCGGTTGATTTACCAGGCTACAAGTTCCCCTAATGTCTTCATATCTCTTGGCAAATTCAACAATGGAGAGGGTATACAGTATACGGGATCTAGGCCTTATTGAGGATACACGTCTTGATTTCCGGGAACACATTATCTCGATGTGTAAAAAAGCCAATAAGACGCTAGGTTTCATAATGAGAACAGCCTATCAATTTAATGACACTAACATCGCGATAATGTTATACAATGCCTTCGTTCGAAGTAAACTCGAGTTCAGCGCAATAAGCTGGGATCCACGTGAGGCTAAATATACGATTATGGTGGAAAGGCTACAGCGAAAGTTTGCCAGATACATATTTAAGAGGATGTACGGCTACTACCCTTATCTGTTTCCTTCCCTATTTGTATCCGGTATGGTTGGCATGGACACGTTGGAGTTGAGGCGTAAGCTCCAATTGGCCATGCACTATTGTTTGATACTGCGTAATAAAGTAAACAGTCCAACTATACTAAGTAGTATGACACTATATGTCCCTAATAACTATGTGCGCTGCGGCCGTCGTCGGCATAAGTTGTTCTCCTGTCACTCTACACGAACCTTTCACGCAAGTAATGCGCCAACATTGCGGGCGTTAAACCTTTTGAATAATTTTCTTCTTGAGTTCCAGCATATCGATATTTTCAGTGACAGTCTATGCACCATATATAAAAATTTAAGAGTATATTTAAGTTATGATAATTTAAGATAGTTAAGCGCTTTGGATTTTTCTGTAAGCTTCTATCTATTTTTAATAAATCATTTCATTTCAAATCATTTCATTTCATTTCATTTGAGTGTGAACGCGACGCATATTCCGTTAGATATGAACCGACCCTTAGTGCCTTCATTTTCCCCTTCTTCTCTTTCATCTGATGACACATTTCTTCTCTAAAATGGAGCCAGACACACTACAAAGTGCACACATAAATTAAATATATTGCATTTGAAACAACTACATTTTCTCTTAAACTTGTTCAATCTACCCTGGCTTAACTAAGTTTTTTCTCGTAGCAAAAAAGATAAAGCATATTTAAAACTCTTCTATTGTAATGTCTCTCGGGTGCCATCGTAGGTGTACAATATTTTAGATCAATTATGAGCATCCTTCCAAACGAATTTTGAATGAAATCTCTTGAATATCATGTCTTCCTGATACATTGGGCAAATTATGACTAAATGAATATTTTGATTTGTCGGATGGTCAAGCGCAGAATAAACACAAAACAGCATTCACTTTCATGGAGAAGCGTAATGTTTTCTTCAGTCTGAACTAATTTCTTCAGTGTTTATGGGTTCCTGGTACAGAATAGGTATTTCAGGAGTTCCGATCAATATTATCTGCTATGCGCAGAAGATAGAAATGTAAGTGCATTGCCCTTGCAATGGTAATATAGTACCTAGTAGTTTATTGCCAAGAATATTCATTTCTTGTTATAGGGAAAGCATTCTGCAGGCTCATTGATTTTATTATATTAAACAATCTTAAGCCAACTGGATAATATTTTGAATTGAGCTTGATTAAGCGTTTTTGAAAAATAGTGTTATGATTTTACAATCCTAGTATGCACTCGCTCGCGGTGTAAACCGGGGGTTACTTTTTTATTATAAAAAGTATTATTACTCTTCAAAACATTTTTTTTCCATTTCTCATTGCTTAAATTATGAAATTTGTATATACGTTATAGGCAACAAACAACAATATATAATTACAATGAAACAGTTATACTTATCGTATGAAAGAAAACAAAAGATATAACTAGTAAATTACATTTATTAAGTAAAGTGTAGTAAAACTCTAGGGTGTGGGTGAAACTAAAAAATTGTATCTGTATTGGCTTAAGAACCACTTATGTGTGCCACTGGCCTTAGAGCGGGAGTCGGAGTAGCGCGAGTCGGTAGATGAAGTGGAACGTCGGCCGACTCAATCTTCTTAGCCCAGCCAGCCGTCCAGTGGTTGATGATGATGATGGTTGTGTTGGTGGCGTTATCTCCAAACAATGTTGTAGATAATACTGCCCGCAGGAAGAACCCTGGAACCCATTTCCAGACAGTTGAGGAAAGGTCCACTTTCAATGTTTGACTGCGACATCCCATGCTCAAGTGGACGCAATGGCAACTAGCATAATAATAGTGATCAGTGATGAGGCAGTCAAACAAGCGGATTTTAATTATGATTATGCAGAGAAAAATACAGCAGTAAGTACAAAAATATGAATAGGTAGGTGACAGAATGACAGAATGAATTTGCATATTTTTGTGAAGAGATGAAAGTACAGAGATATAAAAGAGAGAATGATTCTGATTATTTTGCAAGGCGGCTACGTGAGAAATGATACGATTACTAGTAATTACAAGCATGACATTTTAATTGTAATGATCGTGAGCCGATGCACCAAGTCTTCTGTGATTCCCTCAAAGAGGGTCACGTCTTCAGCCCGTGCCTCTCCGTCCTGCATGGTTCTAGTCTGCTCCTTAGTGTAAGTGTTGATCATCTGATCAATCACTGTCGCAGATTTTGGTTTTTTAATCCACCCCTTGTAATTCTTAAGGCTTGTTTCTCCGTTTAGCTGCAGCAGGAGCTCTTTTGCGACATAAGCTATGGAACTATATAAGGTCGATCTTGCCGCCCCAAGATCCCTGTTGAACCCGTAGTACGAATTACCCCTCACTGTAGCTAGCGCATTCCTATAACAGGCAAGCTCACCTCCGGTCAGTAGATTTAACTTGGCCCAATTGAAGGACGGGTATTTATTCATCGCTCGTCCGATGATGATAAACGCAGTTAGTCCAGATCCTGTTACTTGTGTTAACGACAGTCTTAGGCGTAGGGCGTGTTCCGGAATATCATTCAACCATCTGTCGAAGACGTCCGCTGCATTATCCGCAGTGACGTACCTGCCGAACATCGAGTACGCCTGACGAATTATGTCTGATGATAAGATTACTTCGACTCCGAGGTCCGCTTCCACCCCAGTCTGTATCTTATCTATAAATTTCTCAGAGATAGTCCCACGTTTCGCCACCCCAACATAACTAGTGACTATTAGGCGACGGTTTTAAGATATTGCGCCGGCTGCAGCTGTACGGCTAACCAGATGAGATACTCAATTTTGGCATCCTGATCGATATCAACGTGGTGCCCCTCATTGATCAGAGCGCGCACTCGAACAACATCAACGGCGTGGGCGCGATCTCCCTCGTCATCATCTCTATCGTCCCCCTCGTTGTCTTCGTTGTCTGCTTCACCGGCAGCTGCCATCTGATTTAGCCATTCCTCGGTAGGATAACGTCTGGTATAGATGTTTGGAACGGCGATAAGTGAAGTTAGTATTTCACCAAACACCCTATTGGCCTCCTCAACATTTAGACACATATCAGCTGGGAGCACTGGGGACATTAGCTCGCCTATCGCCAACGAGATTATATAGGATGTCTGGGGAAGTGGTTTCTGATCAGCCAAATAACGCGTGCCGCAGCAGATAGTAATGGCTGCAGAGATTATATCGGTTGTATGGGTTCTCAAATGTCTTAGATCTGCATTGCGTGAGAACAATGCCGAAATATACGGATCAGCGGCCAACCCCTGCTGGATCCTTTCCCGTGTGTCTAGCCATCCTCTTAAGTGTACATTACGTCTGTTATTCACTTGAGCCATTTCAAATCGTGACAAAAACTTCTCAGTAAAACCGATCCTATAAATAAATAAATAAATAAATAATGCTGGACATTTCACACAGCATCATCTAGCCCCAAACTAAGCAAAGCTTGTATTATGGGAACCAGATGACTGATATACTACTTATATACTTTTTGTTTGTAAATACATACATATTATACATAGAAACACCCAGACCCGAGATAAATATATAATTATATATAGTTTTATAGTTTTAAACTAAATTATATATTGTTGTATCGTCCAATATATTGTTGTTGTGTCATACGAAAAATAACATTGAAAGGAAAACCTTTCAATGTTATTTTTCGTATGTGCTGGCATAAAAAAATCTCCGATGGAGGCGTTTTTTTTGTGCTTAAGATAAGTACATTAATAATATGTACCTACATTTTTCTTCATGTTCTTGTAATCACTTTCTTCACTTGATTCCGCTTCATTTGAAAACATAGCGAACTCCGAACAAAACAGGACTGCACCAGTTTTAAATTCAAATTAATGTCGCTCTCTGTGGAAATTTATTGTGACTATCCATTTTCCGTTTAACTCGAAATCAAAAGTCAATTCGTTGTGGGTAGAAATTAAAACCAATTTTTTGGAAAAAGTCCGTTCTGCTTAGCCAATTCTCGCTCATTACATTCATTACACTTTCGCGGTGGTCACCGGGGTTAGGCCACGCCGTCAGTCTAAAGTAAAGTTTTGCCACAGACCCACCTTGTATAATTAATTATGTTCCTCTATATATGCGGAAAGGATTCCCGAAAGAATCGGAGCTCTTGCTAAACTTCTACTCAATATGTTTACCTGGTAGTTTAAAAATATTTTTGTTGTTAGACAATACTAGTACATTGTATACAACAAAAATGTGCGCATTGCGCATGGAATATTACTAGCCGTCATGTAATCAAGCCTCTCTACATTAATGAGTCCCTGGTACAGCAAAATTATTTATAGATGTTATATCCAATAAATACGATTCGTAAACTGTAAGGGTTCTGTGCAAAGGTTAAATGTAGAGCAGTATTAAGTTAGTCGTAGTTTTTTTTCAATATCCAATTGAGTATGTATTTGGATGGTGCTTGCATTCACACAGTCTTTAACGAGTTCAAACAACACGCAACATGATCCAAATCGAGCCTTCGTAAAAGTAAGCTCATGCTTCTCCCTCACAACAGCTTTTGTCACAGCATTAACAACCATTCGCTTGGTTTTCAAATACTTCAACTTTATTTGATCATTTTCAAAAGTTTCTCCAATGAAATGATAGCGCACATCAACATGATTTGTTTTTTGATGTTGCACTCGGTTTTTTGCTATTGTCATGGCGGATTGGCTGTCTGTATATATGTATTATTATTATTATGGGTCTCCTGCTTGCCCGTAATTTCGGCTAGGAATCTCTTTAGCTACTTCAGATAGGCTTCAGCTTCAGTTGATAAAGGTACACTCCTTTGTCTGGAACTTTGCCATCTTGAAGACATTCCTGGAGTAGACCTTCTGTCAACAAGGATACCACCATGATCAGCATCAGCAAATCCTTAAATGTTTCCGCAAGTCTCCTTGCCAAATTTAATTTCCATACTTTTCGTACCAATAAGATAAATAAAACTTAAAATTCTCTTAGTAGCAGTCCAGTGGACTTCCTCATAGCAGTTACAGAACTAACTCATGAAGCTTACTGAGAGTGCTAAATCTCGAGGTCGAGAAGACACAGCGACATACATCAGTGATCCTATTAGCTCTCTGTAAGGTATGCTTTCATCTGGTGTATAGGGCTTTTGTGGTTTCACAAAACGATAATATGTCACGGCCAGGGGCGGATCCAGCGCACAAGGGGCGGACATACATACATACATAAAATCACGCCTCTTTCCCAAAGGAGTAGGCAGAGACCACGGATCTCCACTCGCTACGATCCTGACACACAATTTTCGCCTCATTCACTCTCATTACATTCTTCATACATGCTCGTCGGTTTAGGGTACTTTTGACCTGGCCCTTCTCCAAAATGTCGCCAATTTGATCCAAGAAGGTTCGCCTAGGCCTTCCCCTTCCAGCTGTCCCATACACACTCGGGGCGGATGGGCAAGTAAAATCATTAATATCTGTTAGAAATAAACTACAAGTGTACTCAAGTACTTATGTATAGGAAGGTTCATGAAAGTGTTAAAACAATAGTAAAATTAACTGTTTACAGACAGTTTTCTTTTATGTTTCCTGCTAAAGATGTCGAGCACTGCATTAGCGTCCATTTTTGCCGCAACGTCTTGATGGATATGCATTAAAGCCAATCCATTTAAACGCTCTTCTGTCATCCTATTGCGACGATATGACTTTAATCGGCGTAAGGTAGAAAAAAATTGCTTGGCAGTGCTAGTAGTAGTTTCTGTATTATGTGCTATAAGTTACTTACCTAGGCACATAAAATTGTTCATGCTCCTAATTGATCTGAGAGAATGTCTACCCTTGGGGATACAGTCGTGACCCTGTTTTTAATTGACTAGGCATCATGCCTTTAACCCTTACCTGCATGATTTTTCATTTTAATATGAAATAAATGTATTTAGATGAATAAATAGTCACTGGAAACGTGCACAGCAATTTACTGAGAGCTCTTATATACCTATGGCAGCACCGTTGCTCTTTTGTAGGCATCTGCTACTGGGATATTTTCTCTCATCTGTTGCCAACATTTTTAGCTCTCCCTTCAAAGCTAACAAACGAAGGTCTTCTTTATATACTTCAGCGCATTGCAAAACATGGTCTACATCTTGTTCGCTGAAGTTGGGGCAGCAACTTTTGCAACTGTCAGACTATATTTTTGATTTGCTTCTTAGGACGTACTTTGATGGAATCTCCACAGTATACAAAAATAACGTCTGGGGGGGCACGTGCCCCCAGGTCAGAGCGAATTTAAAGGAGGGGGCGTTCATTTTGTTCACACGTTATTTACAGTTACCTCAGTTTTGAAGCACTTATCAAATTTTCAGCAACCTTTTTATATTTTGTTGGTATGGTTGCTTATCTAATGCTAGATGCTTGTAGCGTAGGTCACACAAATTAGAACCTTGAATCTTCATATATCTGCACCATGTTTTGCATAAAAATCAAAGGTAGAGGTGATATTTGATAGTCACTAAGTTGAAAGTGCCTAGTATTGACCTTCGTGCAATAAACTCATGTAGAAGTTGGTTAAAGGTACTGCGTAGCAAATGTAGCAATGCTATAACCCGATTGTTATATCTAGATGATGACATGGTACCTAGAATGCGCAGAATGACGTAGATCAGCACTTTCGTTTTCCATGTGCGCAGTATCGATTTTCTTCTTGACGAAACATATCTTTTAGTTTATGTTCTCCTGGTAGAACTGCATCGTAGCGATGCACTTTTAGAAGGTTATATGCAATTCGATGCAATACGAACATCATGGGTTTTAACCGACCCTGATCCAGACAAATATGATCCCCACATTGGAAATTTTATGATATTTTGTTATTTTTTAAAAGTAATAATTTTGCTCGATGGTAGCTGCCTCTGCGAAAATGTTTCGGTGGAGAGCAGTTTGATATGCGATTTAGGCTATTCTTTCGCTCTTGGGACTATCAATGGATCAATCAATGCCAAATCATCCCTTTGCCGCATTATTTTTGTCATCTTATAGAGACGGAACAGATCCCATAACGTAACGCCAGCTAGAAGAGCCAATGGACTTCGGCTAGTGTTAGGCTGAAACCCCCAGTTGTCTCCTACCGGTGGTAATTGATTACAATCCCCGACACATACGAGTATGATAGAAATACCAGCAAATGTTGTATCTGTGATAAATACTTTTCGTAATCTTCTATTAAATTAGGTTAAAAGTTCTACTCCCCAGCATTGATTCATCTAAAATAATTATTCTTACTTTTGCAAGTTTACATGCTAATGTTCACGGTGCTTGCTGATAACTCGGGTATTGTTTCGCCACACTGGGATGTACTGTGTACAGTTTGACCACCAATTCCAAGCTTTTCCCATGTAAGCACAAAGCAAAATTCTAGCATCATCAGGATTTGCTCCCGGATCTCTATTGAAAATAAGCATTAAATATTGATACGAACCCCTAATTAGCAAACTTTTGCCTACTCCTGCTGCAATAATAACAAAATCTATATATATAAAAGAAAGTCGTGTTAGTTACACCACTTATAACTCAAGAACGGCAGAACAGATTTGGCTGAAAATTGGTAGGGAGGTAGCTTAGAGCCAGGAGACGGACATAGGATACTTTTTTTTGTCAATTACCATAAGGGGGCGGGAAAATAAGGGTTGGAAGTTTGTATGGGGAAAAAAGTTAAGCAACCCTGGGCGCGGTCATAAAAAGGATGGGTGACCGCCGCCAGCCACTTTTTGCACTCTAGATTTTTTTACTTTTTTTTGTATTTTGCATAATAAATTATTTTAATTTTAATTATTTTAATTTTTTTACTTTTTTTTGTATTTTGCATAATAAATTATTTTAATTTTAATGATAAACATGTAACATGTGTATTCCCACCCATCAATATATCCGAACTCCGAAGTTATGATTTTTTGATATTAAAATATTTTTTCCTTGGCTATAGTTAGAACGCCATCTATATCACCGACGTCAAAATTACTTTATACCTTTTCTCCTAGGTGGCGTTTCTACTATAGCGGAGATCGAGATACGATCGAGTATAATTTTCTTTGATTTTGAGTTTTGAAAAGTTAATGGAGATTTTAATAAATAAATGGTGGTGATTCTTGAGTGAAAGTATAATTATCCTATAAGTAATACAAAATTTCTTTGATCACAATTAAAATACTATTTTTGGTTAACCTATATTGTCCCAGACTGCTGAACAAAGGTCTCCCTCGAAATTTTCCAATGGCGTCTCCCACCACTCTTTCTCAAATAAAAAAAAATATTTAATACAAAATAATTTTAAAGTGACTAAAAGTATGTCAAAACAGAAGTAGCTTGAGTCCCACACGCAACGCATTCATCATGTTACAATCATGCCCAAATCTCGAGAGCGGGCTGGGCACTCGAGCTAAGCTGTCGACAGGCAGTAACTTACCGCGTCTGCTTCCCTTCAACCTCAGTCAAGTAGGTGAGCTTTGTTTACGTGAACTATCGTTTTAAATAGTTGCTATCGCCTAGCCACATTATTTTTACATCCGCGCGTGTTGTATCTCCTGCAAGTTTCATAATAAATTTGCGTTTTTATGTATCATTGCTTTTGCCTTTTTGTTGCGACTTAACAAAAAAGGAGTAGAAAAATCGCCGTCATATGTAAAGCTATAGGTTTATTCTTAGTTTTAAAATCTTCTACCATTTTATAACATTTGCATCTATTATTACAGTCAACATTAAGCTAGGAATCTTTACAAACATTTATTTACGAGTACAGATGTTATCACACAAAAAATACAACTAAACAGAAAATAGAGCTCAAACCACTGACCGCAGGTAAAGTGGCCGAAAGGCTGGCGGCATTCCCTTTCTCTGTCCGAGGTAAGCACCAGCTCTGATCATGTCTCGTCAAGATTTTTTTTATCACAACGTAAGTTTCCACGTTTTCGATTGAGTGGTTGGTATACCGTTTAAGTAAGTGGGTAACGCACCCAATAGTTAGGGAGGCGAATAAGGGAATTTTCGGTAATACTCGAGCGTGGCAGTTTAAGATATGAGAGATACCTTAGACCTAATAGAACAACCTTGTAAAGTATTTAGCTCTATATGTAGTGACGCGCACCTAGGATAGACGATCAGATTAGTAAAAAAAAATCGATAGTCTGAAATACTGGAGCGCGTCAGATTAAGATATTGGGAGTTGATTTTAGTGTTTTAAGACTAAATTTAACTAATCTGACGATAAGTCCTTGACGCCGCCGAGTTATAGGGTCGCGAACTTGTAAAAAAAAAACGTTAATCCGGCATTCTCGAGCGCGATTTTTATTTTTTTTATTTTGAAGAATATAATCTAAAACTTACTAAAAATACAAAATCTGCCGGTTTCCGCATGACCGGAAGTGTGGAGGAGCCATTTCGTCTTCCGAAAAACGCGTTGCGGCATATAAGTCGCGAACGATACATTTTACAAAAAAAAAGTTTGAATAAACAAAAACGGTAATTTTATTTTACACAAAAAAGGTCTTTTTACATTTTTGTCCAAAGAAAGCATCATACAAAACTCAAACTCCCGGTTTTTTGAGTATATCTCGAAAACTGAGGGTGTTGAAAAAAATTGATATGAATTCCCCATTTTATCAAGGAGAAAGAAAGGAAAAAAAAAACACCAAAAAACCTTTTTCGGTCAGATTAAGAGAACCCACCAACATTTTTGTCAGATTAAGAAAATATGCTTTCAGTATACCGAGATAAACCTCCCCTATGAAAATCTGACGCGCTCGAGTATTTCAAAAAAACTTTTTTTTTTTGCGTTTTCAAAAATTCATCGTAACTTATCGTCACGCCGAAATCGTCAGTTTTTTTAAAGGTAGCTTCCTTGGGGCCTACGTAACACCCCTTCCGAAAATCTGACGCGCACGAGTAAACTTTTTTTTTTTGCATTTTTGACTACTTTATATGCCTACCCCCACCACGCAAACCGGCAGATTAGTATACCGTTGTTATCAGAGGCACTTGGGGCATACGTAGTATGAATATCTGACGCGCTCGAGAATGCCCAAGTAACTGTTTTTTTTAACATTTTTGAAAAACCGTACACGCCAAACCCACCGCTAAAATGGTTTTTACTATACGAGCTTTTTTTTCGAAATTATTTTATCTTTCGATTTTGATAGGTCTCGACGGCGCCGTTGAATTACGCCATTTAGCTACCTCGCCTCCCTAACTACAACGTTCGAAAAAGTTCAATGTACGAGCCCGATGCAAAATAGTTTGTCTAGTATGGAAAGTAGTACAAAGCGTGAAATATAGAAAGTAAATATTGGTAAAATAATTAAGAACGTTTAAGAAAAAGTGAACCACAATTTGAGGAATATTTTAAAGTTTATTTTAACATAACTTAAATTCTTTCATGACTTTACATAACATAAAAAATGTTAAAAAATATTCTAAACGTCACTCACGCAAAATAGTTCGTCTACCACTTATTTGTGTCGCCTTTGCTCTCAATGACAGCTTTAATGCGAAGATGCATGGTTGCAACCAACGCTGCACACTCCTCAGGCGTAATTGACTCCCAGACAGCCAAGAGTTTAGCCCTTAAGTCGCTCTTAGATCCCGATTGATTTTTATGGAGAACTTCCATCAGAGAGAACAGCCTGTTGAAAAATGAAGGAATCTTGATGCTTAAGTGACGGAATAGAGGGCAGTAAATTCCCTTCCAAAAGGTTTTGATACCTTGCAGCATTGATAGAACCATCCACAAACTGCATACCACCAACACCTTGTGCAGACATGCAGCCCCATATCATAAGAGACGCCGGAAACTTCACTTATTTAGGACTCTTTTGCAAGTATCAACTAAGACGTCTTAATAATATTTAATATTTAAAGGTGTAAGTATGTACATTTGTACAACGCTGAGCAATCAGACTGATTAATTTTATCGGATCCAAAAAACACCTTGTTATGTTTGGACAAATTATTTTGCCGACTGGGTTTCTCCGCGATGTTTTCCTTCGAAACGCAAAAGCCATTGATACACGGCCGAGATTCGAACACGCAATCTTCGAATTGAAAGTTGAGAGTATATCCCACAAGAGCAACACGGCTCTTGGTCGTAAAAACAAATTAAAAACGTCATTTTTGAACCTGAAAAGCTTTGTCTTTCATCAAAGATGAGAAAGCTTCTCAAAACTTTCTCGGATCAAATACTTGGTACCAGGATACCAGAACCAATAAGAAGTTGATTCTACGCGTGGACATATTGTTTCGCCAACTATAGGGACAGTTGTGCATTGATTGACTTTCACTGTGCATTGATTGACTTTCACCTTCAATGTGCGCAATTGCGCATTCATGAATGAATATTGATCAATTGTACGGTATCACAGACAGAATGACTTGTACTCACTGGAGATCAGAACCAAATACTTATCTCTCTTTGAAACTCAAATCAGATTTTTTTTTAATAAACTATTAAATGATATTATGGCCTTTGGCGTGCCGGACTTAGCCATGACGGAGGCCTTACGGCGGCCTAAAAACTTCGTCACCAAAGCTGGCCACTGCCTCATACGAACTTTTTTATGGCCTTTCAACATGTATCTTAGTATGCATCGAGGTTATATACTATTGCTAATATCTCATTTAAGCAACAACCTAAAGCCCTGAAAAGGCATCAGCTACCATATCCTACTAGCTTTATGGATGTTGGTAAGAGTCAGTAAATTTTTACCGACAACAATTTTTGCATGGACAGTTTTTCTGTAACCATGATGGACCTACCAATCCCATCCCAAGGATCAATCATTTTCCCTATAAACTTAACACCTTTCTTTGACTTTAATATAATTTTTCTCAATAGTCCAGCAAGACATCATACTTAAGACCTAAGTAAGTTCTTTACAACATTGTTAATATCAAGCTTCTCAAAGTACTTAACTTCATTAGGAAGATCGTCCAGAAGCTGAAAACAGTTTGAACACCACTTATGTAGGAAGAAGCTACCTTTCTCAAATAGTAAAGTTTAGACCCTTTTTACCAGGTTCATCACATAAAATTTTGTTCTTAGAATCTATACTTATGTTTCTTTAGAATAAAAAACGCCAGCATTTCTGGTCGCTTATAATATGCACAGTTAGCATACAATTTACATTGTTAGCTAACGCTTTTATTTACCATCAGGAGCACTTTTCTCTAGGTAAGTACCAAATCAATCGATAAAATTAGACAAATTAGATAATATATGTATATATATATTTTTTATTATTTTTTGTATATTTCTTTTGCCCGTTTAACTCTTCTATGGCGGATGCTACACACTCGATACGTATCGTGATATTTGGATCGTGATCCAGGATCACGATCCATATTGAGTGTGTAGCATCTGCGTATCGCGGTTCGTGATACGGATCGCTGAATAAAATCCTGTATCACGATCCGTATCGAGTGTGTAGCATCCCCCACTGAATTTTTAGTTCAAAGTTTGAGAATACTACGCAGATTTCGGCTTTCTCGGTGTATCGCCTGCAAACTTGTACACAGCAGCGGCCCAAATAGTATCGGGCGTTATCTTGTGGACTAGAATGCGTGAAATAACTATAGTAACATAGACGAACACCATTCCATTTCGCTGGTGAACGGTTCTAAATCGAACGCGGTGGAACAGAAAGCGATTGACCGGGCGCTTGCATTGCACATGTTACCACAGATTTAATGGCGTCGTAAGGGAGCTTCTGAGAAACGGCCTGAAATGCACATGGAAGGCCATAAATCGACAACTACCTACCAGCCTGTGCTGGACACCGATTTATGAGCTGCCCGGAGGTACCGTTTCCTTTTTACCTTGTATGATTGATCGATTAGGTATGCTATAGGTTGTACCTTCATTATCTGTCAACATTTCTCAAGATCTGTGTGTAGTAGCAGTACTCGTATCATTATTGTGAAGTCAGTGACTGTTGGTCATTTTAACGCAGTAGATAACTACTACTAATACTAATATGTTACAGAAGGGTGTGAGCCAAAAGTATAATATTATATTTTTTATTATATTTAGCCTATCGTTTCCACTGCTGGGCAAAGGCCTCCTCTTGATCTCTCCACTCATCTCGATCTTCTCCATTTGGACCCACACATTATAGTAGGTGTTCAGTTCGTCGCGCCATCGCTTTCCAGGTCTACCGCGATGCCGTCTGGCTGTCTCAGGGCTCCACTGAGTGGTGATCTTGGCCCAGCTCCATTTAAGCATCGCGGCCTTACAAGCTACGCCAGCAATTTGGGTTCTGGAGCGCTCCTCACGAATAGTGATTTTCCCTTGGTTGTATTCTCGAGGCTTGTAGTGCTTAAGGCCATGTATTCGAGCAGAGGCCGCGCTATTGTGATTTTTAAAATCATCTGAGACATGGAAAATAGAATTTCGAAGTCTGTAAAATATATATATATTACTTAAGTATATAATCTAGTCAAAGTCGCAGTCAGTTTCAAGATTTAATGAACTTAACTTGCTAAAAAAAGGCCCAAAGTTACCCCCTTTTTTACGTTTTTTCAATATTGTGACTGAACTACTGATATTTTACATATGTTTCTTGTAGTAAACTAAAGAATTGAAATATTTCTGAACAAATTCGCAGAGTTTGGCTTGATAAAGTTATATTCATAACCACTATGTTAAATATCTACAAAATGCACGAGCGCGGCGGCGGACAGCGGTATCAGTCCACTGCGGCAGGTGTACCTGGCCTTAAAGCCAAAGGTACCACTACCAACTAAAAAATATAGGTACAGTCAACGTCACCAATTGGTAACCCCCTTAGTACCTACCTACCTACAGTGAGCATCGCCAATTTGTAACCCTCCTTGTGCATGGGGTTACAAATTGGTGACGCTGACTGTTCCTGGACGGTGCCTTCCTTGGTATGGTATTAGCAAACAATAAAAATCGGTGCTGTCTTAAAATACGTTTGAATATTTGTGAAATTGGACTACCCCTAGGTAGTCGAGACCTATCTCGAGTACGTAAATTCACAATTACAAACTCATTATAAATAGAACTAGAAAAACTTTTAAAGGTCATAGTTTTTTAGCCTATTGTACTGGCTGTTGTGAAAGCAGCAAGTAATAAATAGCTCGCTTGAAAGTAGACTTCATCCAGAGCCATCACGAAAATATTCGTGAGTCGTTCGCGTGTAGTTTAGTTTACGTAAAGATAATGGGCGCTACGCGTACACGTGCCGAGTACGCGGCGATGTACCCGCGTATGATGTGTTTACAATACGCCCGTTTGTTCAACCGTTTGATCTTTATAAATGCAATAGGTATTTCAAAAATATCGCCGTCGGCGGAACTCTGTCTTTCATAAAAAATAGAATGATTTTTAAGAACGACAACCTTGATGTTGTTTATTCTGGATAGGTGCTCCGTTTATGAGCATTTTTGATTCGAAGTAACTGACGTCTGTTTGAAATGGATCCAGTACAGAAAGCAGATTAACCTTCCCTTGCTTGACTCATCAGTGGCGTGGCGCGACTAAAGGGATGTTATATTTTTAAATGATGTCGGTCAATTTTTGTTACAAAAATGCTAATCCTATTTTGAAGAACATTTGAACTAAGAAAAAAATTCGCGACTCTCTGCTTATTAAAGAATGTACCTATATTTCTTATTCATACCTATGCTTTTTTCAGGGAATGCGCGATGCACATGTTTCAGACACACATGAGATTAGTACTGCTATCTCTTTTCTGTATTTTCCGTGTCCTTTCAATCAACTACTTTCCCCTACCTATGTTCTCCTGGTAAATGAAAACCGATTGAGGCGAACGAACCGTACCTATTGTCCAAGTCGGGAGGGACCCGACTTGGACAATATTATGATCGGACTAGTAAAAAACCCACCCATGGCACATAGAAGCGTCATCGTCCTACCTAACCATAGACATAAGGAGTCTAAAGTCCTTAATGTAGGTACATTCAAGCTCATTTTATTATAGGTGCGAATTGTAAAAACTTATACTTATCATACTAATTTATTATTATTTAAGCAATGCTTTACCCAGTAACCTTCAAAAATTATTGATTTAGATTTTATCCTACAAAGGTCATGAAAACTTTCTTAATTTTACATTTTACGTTTCTATTTCTGGCGTGTATAATACCTACCTTCCCGGCATCAGGACACGAGGTATCTACCGACTAGCGATCGTCCCAGACCGCACACATAGATTACTGCTCATTACAATGCATCGATCTGTGTAAATAATCAATTCCGAAATAGAACGTAACGTAACAGAACCGCTGAAAATGTCGAACACTTTTACTGTTATTGTCTGGGATTTAAAATACCCGGCAAAGTGGTAGTCGGACTCGCTATTGTTTATCCCTCCGATTTTTATATAATGCAATTTTCCGTCAAGTTGTGCCTGTGATGACCATCAATAGATCAAGGTCGCTGAAAATGTTTGGGATATCGGAATCTTATTTTACTTTTATTGATAAGGGACTGTCAATGTCTGTCATTAACATATTTTTTATCAACTGATCTTAATTTTGACTGATCTTAATCATAATTTTTACACTTCAATTCTAGCTTAAGGCATCATAAAAATGCAACCTGGGTACATTTTAACAGCTAGTAATAATAATATATTGTTTGGGTACAAACATGTGGACTTTTTTTTGCAATGCAATTTATTTTTATAAATGCCGACCAAAAAATGGAACTTGTTAAAACTGGGTTATCCATATCCGCCCTCTGAAGAACCGCTGTTTGTATAACCCTTTTTTGTATGTATCCAATTTGTAACTCGGCGTTATTTCTTCAATTTACAAATTTTCTACATAAATGTCTAATGCAGTTGAGTACTGCGTAGTTTTATAAAACTTCTTGATTGAAGGGATGAAGCTAAATTTTGAAAATAAAAATACAGTTTTGCAAGCGTAAATGCTTAAACAAACAAAAAAAAACAAGTGCATATATTTTCTGCACATACCTAAAACATAAAAAAGCAAGTACTTAAGTCTCAAACATCAAAATCAACAAGATAATTTGGTGGATTAGTATTAGTAAGTATACAGTTGGATCAAATAAAAATATCATGAAATAGAAATCACTGTTTTATTGTAGGACGTCACAATTAGTACAGTTATTTGTCCTCCACCATAGATACTACCTACCAAACAGTTTAAATACAAGTAGTTTAGGTTTATTTCAACAACATTAGTTACCTATACGATCAATAAAATGATTCTAAAACACTTGTAAAATTTAGGCTAACCATGGCGTTTCCTTTACTTAGGGAGGATCGATGGCGCAATACCAGACTATCAACCTTGGAACACATCGTTAGTGACCTGAATAGCACGAGTATGCTCTCCAGGTATTCAGTTGAGATTTTTACCAACAAAGCGACTGTTGCTAAATAATTGTAATTCGAACATGTTTTAATGTTTGATTTTTTTGGCATTATTGCGTCTTCGTGAATCCTAAATGCTAAAATTCAGTTAAATTCTAATTATTTGATTAAACAAACTGATTTCCACATGTACCAGACATCGTAAATGAATAAATAAAGGAGCGCGCATGGTGTAACGAAATGAATTATCACGTTTCATTGCCCGTAATGATATAAAAATGTTTTATCTCCGTAAATTTCCGGCATTCAGGATTCACATAACTCGCTGGCGAAAATTGTTTATTTTTGAGATTCATGTGTATCAAATCAATGTACGTAAATATGCTGTGCGACTTATGCGAATTCTTTGTTCACGCTTAAATAACCCTAAAAAGGACAAAAAATTCTTTACGTTTGTATAAATACATACGCTGCCTGCGCGATGTTGGAAATAGGTCGTACATACTCAACTTCCATTATACCTGCACTTAAATTCAAATAAAACTACCTATAGGTATTAGTTGAATAGCCCGAAAGTAATTGGTGATGTTGAATGCGGTATGCCGGCGCGCGGCGGGCTTCGCTCGTCGCCCAACAACTTGAAAACCATTTATTCCGTCGTCGGCCAGCTCGGCGTGATCTACGAGTAAGCGATGACAGCTATCGACTTAAGAAACAAGAAGTACTTAGAGTACGCCAAGTGGCTACTGAGTGTACCTACTTTTGGAGCTTTCGTCGTCACCCTTCGGGAATCGAAAGATGCTTCTACCGAACTAAACTTGAACTTACCAATTTCAAGAAGCATTTGGCGTCAAAAATTACGCATTTATTGAACACACCTAAAAACTATAGCTAATTGACTTTTCAATTTAAGTACTTACTAACCTACTTTTTTTGGTGCATCTCCTGTGATGTTGCGCATCTTCTTAATGAATTAAACAGAACAATAGATATAATAAGTAATATAGGTATAATATAGGTAAGTACAATACTAACTAAAAATTACTATTGTTCATGTTCTTAAGTTTTATTGAAACAAACAACAATAAGTAATTATTATGGCCAGCGACTGGATCTGCATATAAGGTAAGGTAGTATTTTTATTAACCAATTGCGTCCCAATCTCTCCTTCAAGATCCCCCACCATTCTCTTTCGATCGTCGAGATCGTCCCAACGCTTCCTCGGCCGATCACGACCCCGGGCTCGATCGGGCTGCCAAGAAACGTTCTTGGCGATCCAGACGACGATATCACCATCGCCAACGGCGAAATCATATCGTCTAGTCATGATAGTTAGGTAGTTAACTTCACTCCGGCAACAGCCCAAGCCGAGGCTCGTACCTATTAGAGGTGCCCTTGCGCATGTTGTCGTAACTTCTCTCTAGGCGCCTCGGCACCTTCAGTGCCCGCCATAGTCCGGTAACACTAAAACGGCCTCATAGGCCATTAGTATTAGGCCAACCGAAAAAAAAAAAAAAAAATCGGGCTGCCAAGATGTTGAAACATTCGCCCATTTATCGGGATGCATCCGGCTTATATGGATCCTCCCAGTCCCACTTGAGTCGTGCTAATTTTCTGCCGAGACGTCTGCATTCTGCAATGACTGTGACTGAACACAGTAGGTATGTCATTTCGTAATTTGCACTCGGATGTTTCAGCGTTTGAAACGAAGAATAGTACGTTCCATTGCTCTTTGGCAAATCTTGAGCTTATACTTTTGCAGTGTCACCAATAAACACTATGTAAAGTTTTTCTTTAGTTCAACTTAAGAATAAGCAAAATGGCTACTAATAATCCAATTAGAAAGTTCCACCTTGCATAACTTTGACATTTCTTTCATACAAACGCTATTCCGAAGTTCCAACAGCTAGCACCTTTGTTTAAATCTAGTGTAACCACAGAATACATATTAGTAGGTACTGTAAAAATATTTTCATAGGTACCACCAAAGAGTTCGTATATATTTTACTCGTACATACCAAGGAGTTTTTGTTTAAGTACTTCCAGATAAATTTACAGGAGAAAAAAATGACTTTATCTGGAACAAATCTTACATTCCAATAGAAGAGGTAGCATGGCGAGAAGGTTTTATAAAATAAAAATCGTAATTTGATAATAAAAACGAGCGCGGAAACCAAAAATGATTTTGTAATAAAAAAATTACATGTGAAATATTGGCGAATGCACAAAAAGTGCGAAGCCATTATGAGAAAAAAAAACAAGAATGACAAACAAAATGACCAATTCAGTCAGCTTTCATAGACAAAATGATACTTATTTTGAGGTTTCTCGTTGGATGCGATGTTGCCGATCTGTGCATCTTCACGTAACAGAAGGACAGTTACCTCAGAGTTCCACCTTGTTTATTGGTCAGAATTTTTTTCTGACTTATTCTGAATTTACGCAAGGTACAGTTATGCGATGTGTAAATTTGATAGAACTTCGTCAGGTGAATCGACCCTTAGCCACCAAAAACGCGGTCTGCCATTTTGTGTCGTTACTTTGTTAAGTTAGGACAAGAAAAGTTTATCTTTTACAGTCGTATTGTTCACAACACAAACCATATGACGTCACAACATGGCGGCTCGCGTTTTCGGGAGATAACTAAACATCATAAATTAAAATGCATTTTAAGGCATTTTACGGTTTTAAATTTTTTTAATAAAAATTCAACTGGTATCAGGATTGATTTAAAACAGTTTTCAAAAAAGTGTAAAATAGCCTATTGCTAAACAATCCTATGTATAATCACGGCGGGAAAACAATTTTCACCAAGGCAATTATGTTTAGTTTTCTTATCTTCGGAGACTTTTCAGGGCACATATACTTCCTACAGAAAGTGCCGCATCAATTTGTGCTTACAGGAACATTTAAAATTAAAATTAGGTGCCTGTAGATACCTAACTACAGGCACCTAATTTTACACGTACACTTAGTACAGTTCACCACAAACATGTGCGGTTCTGAGAAGACGTATTCTCCCAGCAAGGTTTTATTCATTAAGCCGCCCAAATCGTAGGTTTGTTTAGAATATGGCGGCTCGCTGCTCGCACATGGCCGACGACGGACGAGAGCCAGCCGCGCTGATGGGAACTCAATGTGCAATTACTAGAATACCAGGATCAGTTACGTTCCTATGCAAATAGATGGTGAATTGTATTTACTAACCCGAACGTTTTGAAAAATAAAACTAACACTATTTCTATTGAGATATCGATTGTGTACGTCTTAAGCAGTAAATGTTACCATTAAACATGATGTCTTAAATTAATAACAGCATTGTTCTATTATCCTTTTATTTATTTTAGTATACCTAGGTGTTCGAAATGATTACCATCTTTTTCAATGCACAATTCAACTCGTTAAGTAACTATCTTACAAACTATTACATTTTGTATCTTCAGTTGGTTGAAATTGTCTCCATGATTGCTTTTAAGTACTTAATCCGGGAGAAGTAAGGCATCGTCCCGAACCATTAAATGAAAAATACTTCTCTGGGATTGGGTACAGGCCCTGTACGATCACAATTGCAAAAAATGTTACCATTTTATTGGAGTCAGTTGGTGTCCATCGTTGCAGGCGAGACGATGGCAGTAATTTACCTTCAGCCCGAAGGCGAGCAATCTTCTGCATATCTATTTGTCTCCCTGCAAAGTCTGTCTAGAAAGTCACTGTCGAACATTTTATGAAAAACGAAGTAACCCAAGCGCATAGACAGTAAGGCAACGACTTGCTGAAACTAACTTAAACCACTAAGACCTGCAAATGGCCCTAAACTGGAGCGTGGGCATCGTTTTTCAAGACTAAGATATCCCAAGAACCACTTAAACATTTAGTTCGCAGAAGATTTTTTTTTAATCGATTTTTATTTCTCTTTAGGGCGTTAATATAGGGTTCAAATAGGCATAATGTCCTAAAATAAAAAATCTAGATTATGTGGATAGCGAGAAAACATATGTCAGCAACGCAGCATTGAACCTGAGCAAGAACTCCATCGACACAAAGGTTGTCATGAAGCTTTCTCATTGTCTAACGTGTTTCCAAAACATTTGAGAACAGTCGGAATCCCATCATGTTTCAGCCCTAACTCGGAGCGCTAGGAATTTTTCAACAACAACACTTCGCTTCCTAAATCTACAAATGCATCTACCGTCAGGTTGTTAATCTTATTTTTTTTACAAATTTAGAGTTTGGCTCAGTAGCCGAGATGCACATGGTTTTATTAATGTTTTCGCTTGGTTTGTTGTTTGTGACAGACTTGGATAAACATGTTTCCGCATTATGACCTACCTTCTTACATTTAGCACAATTTATCCGGGGCTTTGGGAATTTTCAGAAAGGGTGCCCTCTTTCTTTGTAGTTAAAACAAAATAAAGAACCGTTAGATGCGTTGGCTCTGCTTGGGGTTCTGTTATTGCTGGGATTTGTATCTTATCCTAATCTTAGCTTCAAATTACCGTTACGTTAAGAAAAATGCAAATAATAGTTATACCAAGTATTTTTACCCGACTGTCAAAGAAAGGGTCATGTTTTAAGGGTTCCGTATCTCAAAAGAAAAAAACAGAACCCTTATACTTTGCTGTCCGTCTGTCTGTCTGTCTATTAAGACCCTTTATCTCTTAGTTTGGGGCTAGATGATGCTGTGTGAAATGTCCAGGATTATTTATTTATTTATTTACCTTCTTGGTGACGACAGAATAGAATTTCTCCTACAGACACTATACATTCATTTCCAAAATCACAAAACCTGCCAGCATCTTTTGAAAAAGATCGTGAATAAACTGCACAACCTAACTCCTAAGTTACACCCGGCGTAACTTTACACCACGTTTATTAATAACGGCCTAAGTTACTTACCAGTCGTAGGTATTTTGGCGTATTACTTTTATATTTTAAACACGTTCTGCCCTGCGATATGATGGATTTAAATTATTCAATAATTATTACTGAAAGCTTAACCTTTATCCATCCAGGCTCCAGCGAATAACTTGAGTAATGTTTCTTCCAGGTTCGGCGTCAATGTTTGCGGGAATGCGCGGAGTCCACGGGCAGATGCTCTCCGGCGGCTCGTCTATCAGCGGCCTGGGAGGTTTTGGGTTATCCTCCCCTCTGCCGACACTGCCCCCCGACCGGAAGGTATTATTCCTTACCACATTAAAATTTAACGTCCATCGATATAAAGCTGAATTCCTCTACCTTCTAGTAAAACATCACGAAAAGTAAAAAAAAAGATCATGGTTGAGGTATACCCAGAGTGGAGACTTTCTATCAGATCATTATGCATTTGAGATCTATGTTTAGAAGGTGGTGGGCAATAGTTTCACCAGAAAGACATTCTTTAAAGACATGATCACGCTTTTTAACCGACTTCAAAAAAAGGAGGAGGTTCTATGTTCGGGTGTATGTATGTTTTTTTTTTTTTTTTTTTTTTTTTTTAGATGTATGTTCAACGATATCTCCGTCAGTTGTAAACCGATTTCCAAAATTTTTTTTTTGTTTGAAAGGATATGCTACCATAGTGGTCCCATAAAAATTTTACTCCTGAGGGATTGATAGTTTTCCCGTAATACTCAAAAAATCACCGATCTTTTCGAAAAATGTGGACCGATTTCCAAATATTTTTTTTTGCTTGAAAGGGTATACATATCTAGGTGGTCCTCATACTTTTTTTTCCTGAGGGATTGATAGTTTTCCTGTAAATCTCAAAAAACCTCATTCTCACTACAAAATCTGAGTCAAACATTGAATAGTTTGACATGTTTAAATACGCTCGAGGTGATCCCATATAATTTTATTCCTGAGGGATTCTCACTCTAACTTCTTTGATCTTGACTATTCCAATATCTAACCTAACCTACTAGGTATATTATTTACACTAAAAATTGAAAAATAAAAATTTTTGAAAAAAAAATTGAACCGACTTCACATAACACAAATAGACACTAAGAACCTTCTATGTACCTACACTAAAAAGAGAAAAATAAGAATATACACATGCAATTATTACTTACAGTATTCAAATAATAAATTATTATGTTATATTATATTTGAAGTCGGTGCCAACTATTCTACTCTAACTACTCCATACAATTTTGCACCCAAGTTCTATTGTAGGTACTCGTAATTTCTTCTTAGATGTAAATGCATAGGTAGTTGGCACCGACTTCAAATATAATATAACATAATAGTTTATTATTTGAATACTGTAAGTAATAATTGCATGTGTATATTCTTATTTTTCTCTTTTTAGTGTAGGTACATAGAAGGTTCTTAGTGTCTATTTGTGTTATGTGAAGTCGGTTCAATTTTTTTTTCAAAAATTTTTATGTTATACACGGATGTATTGTACCTACATTGGTGATTATAAAAGCTGGCGTGTACCAGCTCTTATAATTACCAATGTACGCCCGCTTGCTAAATATGTTTAGATACTAATCTGATTGCAACCCCTCAATTTTCGGTAGTTGTCTTTTTACAAACTGTAAAAACCTTCCTCTTGAATCACTATCTATTAAAAAAAACCGCATAAAAGTTTTAAAGATATAATAAGCACACAGAGGAACAGACAGACAATGGGAAGTGACTTTTCACCATACTAGCTCAAAAAGGGCGCTTTTGCCGCGTAAAAACAGTGAGCAAAACTCTACTTTGCTCACACTATGAGGAAATAGTACATTGTACCACAAGAGAGCAAAATTCGTTTTTGTTGCGAGTGCTGAGTTTGAATCTCGAACAAACGAAGGATTCTATATTTGAATCACGAGCGTAGCGAGTGATTCTATGTTAGAATCCTGAGTGTAGTGAGAGATTCAAAAGCACAAGCAACAAATTATTTTGCTCTCGTGTGATACATACAACTTTTCACCTTACTAGCGAAAAAATACAAGATTTCGGTCGAAGGCACTCCGGCTTTAGGAGGATCGTCTAATCATCGCGGGTTCGAATCCCGTCGGTATCGAAAATTTTGAAAACCAATTCCCGCTATTTTTATGCCCCTCAAGTGGCAGGACTCTGGCCGCCGCCGCCTCGCCGAGCGCACGCTGCGGCCTGTAATATTCGATTCTCATTGGTTGCTTGCAGCATTCTAAATTCAAATCACTTTGTTTTATACTATGTAGTTGGACGACCATGATTTCTATGTCCAATTCTCGGCCACGACACGGCTCACTTCGTCTGGCCAAATGTCCTGCTCAATTCCATTTGAGTTTCATTACCCTCATATTTATTGAAATTTTCTATAACTTTCAAGGTGTACTCAACGCCGCCACCGACGCCGCTGCCGGCGCTGCCCTCACCAGCAGCCGGCGCCCCCGCCGCCTCGCCAGCCACCTCCATACACAGCTACTATCACTGACTTATTACTTTTAGCGTCTTACCATAGAACGTGACATAAAGTTATTCCGGAGTGTAAACTGTCAAAATGTATGGTTATTCTTGATTTATTCGGTGGAATAACTTTATGTCACGTTCTATGGTAAGACGCCATGTTATTCAATGAAAAAAGAGCGTTTATACATTACTTGGCTTTCATTATGAAAGCCAAGTAATGTGTAAACGCTCTATTTTTTATAGGAAATCTTTCGTTTATTACGGATACTGCGCTCAGTGTGTTTATCAAAAAGCGCTTTTTGATTTTGTTTTATTTTATCATCATCGTCATCCACAGCCCGATTTAGCCCACTGCTGGGCATAGCTCCCATTGTTGTGCCTTCCAATACGATCCCGTGCTAATCTTATCCATGTACGACCCACGAATTTGGTTATGTCTTCTGCCCATTCGTTTTATTTTTTATTGCTTTATTTTATATTATGTTATCAATTTCGAGTTAAAAGCAAATATAGCTGCGGTTATTTTAACTTAAAAAATTATCCTTGTTTAGAAAATGAAAATAGTTTATAGTATACAGCAATTTTGCACAACCTTACACATGATAGGTACTAGGTACCTACTAGTAAAATTGATCTTCATAAAAAAATTGTAAAGGTTTCTGTTAGTATGTAGGTTTATATTACTCGTAGTGCTAGCTCATAGTGCTAGCAAAAGTTGTTCCTACTAAGTACCTAGGTACTTAGTTTAGGTACTTACTGCGGTCACAGAATACAGATAGCTTCGGTTACTTTATAAGTTTTTAATCCAAATAAATAAAAGATTTCTACGGCGATATTTAACAATACATGTAATGAGCTAGTGTAAACGTGATGGACGTTACGACGACGGTTCAAGTTATGATGATTTGATTAGGTAGTACTTAAGTATCTACTTATTTTAAATGTAGATTATGTAGATATTTATATTACTTATTTTTAAGATTTTTATTTTATTTATATTAGGTACTTACTACTTACTTATATCTACTAGACGCTGATAGAATAGAAAAAAGTTTTATTTTCGCCACCAAATACAAAATAACGATAGTTACTATAGTCGGTCCAACTTAATAGGCCACATTTGACGTTTGTCAGTTTGAGCTTTCTAGTGAGGTGACCTTCTTAAAAACTTCGATTATGTTCGAAGTCCGTATCGATTCATTCACATGAATTAAAATTTATCGCCAGGTAAACCGTAAACTAAGAGTAGGTAAGATCAGTAAAAAAAAACCGGGTCTGAAAAAAATAGCACACCAAGAACGCAAAGTCACTTTGCACAACGATCAAGACTGCGTCACAACCCCATTACTTATTTATTTTGATAAAAATTGTTCAAAAGTTTATGGTTGTCATGTCAAACAGTGAAAAAAGTTTTTATGCGATATTCCCGTTGTCCTTTTACAAAAGTACTTTTTGGTATTTAGTGACGTTTTTCGGGATAAATAAGTTTATTAAAAAAAAACAATAAGTATTTAATGCGCCATCATCATCATTAAAGGTGAAATATTCCCTTACGAGAAATCATTTCATTCGATTCTAAATCTCAAATTTCGATTATTTTGGGTAGCATACCTAGTGTCAAAAGAGAACAAAGGTTTACTGACGCAACATTGTAACAACGTTCAGTTCTCTCGAAAACAGAAATTGTTCTGAAACATAATATGTTTGGATGGTGTAATAAGGAAATAAATCATAAAATTACCTTCTTTTGTCGTTAAGACAAATAAATTATTTAACCGCAATTAAAAAAGTTAAGCAATTGTGCAGTACTAACTTCGATAAAATAGTAGTATTTTATGCCCGCCGGTACAAAGTTACGTTGTTAAATTTTGATGAAATGTCAAATGTGGCCTATTAAAATGGACCGACTATAGTGAACCAAAGTACTTACTTTAAACCTACTTTAATTACCTAAGTACTTCTTTTGATATTAGAAAAGTAAAGTAAGTATTGTAATTTTAGTACTTATACCTACATGTAAAGGCTCGAAATCTGTAGTTAACTTTCAGTGTAGGTACCATAAGAAAACTTAATTTAAAATTTGTTAAATTATTTTCTGTGGAATCCTACAACCTGGAAAATCTAGGTTCCTACTTCTATACTCCAGATCTAGATTTAAGGTCTTAGCTAGCTAGTTTTGTAAGATTTAAAACTGATCAAGTCATTAATTAATTTCTTATTGAAATATGATAAGCTATATAGTACGATTTTTTATGTGCCTACCTTACATTTAAAGTTTTCATTGTAGAAATATAAAAAGCACTCAGCTGCACTGTATTGAATAGGTAGGGATATATATATTATTATTTTAGACATTGAACGTTGTTTTTATTAACCCATAAAAATGCATCGTGATGTAGTTTTATAGGGTGTCCCAAGAATGACTGTCAAGCGGAAGTCCAGTGATGCAGCACCTCAAGGGCTACCCAAATCACCCCCATGTATCTTCATTCACTGATTTTTTTTTTGAAGTTATTCATGTTTTTGTCACATGTATTGAGCAGTTGCAAGACAAATTTTGTCATTTTGAGGTGAATAATTGAGATCAGCTCATAATTTTTTTTTCTGTTATTTAGCTAACAGTTTTGTCTTTCCTACTGTGTTCCAATCCAATGACTATTTACGCTAAAACCCACTCGACTGCGTTATATAAAATAAAATAATGTTGCGTAAAATGAAAAACTGAAACTTCAAGGGCATTTTTTAAGAAAAACATATCCAAGATATCTTTACGGCATCATACTTACATTTTGATACATAGTGTGCCAAGTCGAAACTAACAATTTTTTTATAGTTAAAATGTCGCATTTCTCTAAAGAAAATAGCGGTATTGAGCCAGATTAAGCTTCCCTTGAATCCGATTTACGTATGGTTTTGAGTGAAACGACAACGCCAAAACCTATCTTTGCTAACCTACTTAGATGCAATTTGGTCTAGCTGTGACATTCGCATTAGGTAGGTACATAACTACCTATTGAGTACCTAGGATAGGAAGTGCTAGTCAGTGGCACCTGTCTATAATCGCTTTTTCCAAGCTAATTTACATGAACAATAAACTGGCAAAAAATAAACTCGGACACACTGTGCCATCGAATTATTTTGTTATTAATCTGTTAACTTCAGGAAGGCTATACAAGTAAAGTTTACCTTACTTGTATAGCCTTTTTTGTAATCATTTGTTATGGATGTCGATTTAGTTTCTTTCAGCTTCATTTTATTAAAGTACTGTACTAAAATTAAATTAGAGATAAAAGATTATAGTGCGGTTGTAGCTAAGATGCAATCGTCATTATTTTATTATTCTATCGTAGAGATAGGGTGGCCATGGTGAGACTGGAGGATTGGGATGGGCGGCGCCAAAGGATGGCGCTTTCAACATCTTGATGTAGGTACCTACCTACGATGGAACGTACCTAATTCAGACCACGTAAACCCGTACCTGAATTACTTACGACGTACCTACCTAGGTACCTACTTTGATGCCAGCTTTTAGAATAGGTACCGGACTGGAACTAGTTCGCTGGGCAATGGGCATACCTACCTACGTAGGTAAGTAGGTATGCTTATTTGGGAATAAGCTTAGCCTCGGGGGTGAGGAGGCAAGCAATTTAGAGTAAAAAATTTATCATTTCTTAATAATTAGAAATATGAATGTTTCATAAGTAAAATAATATAAGTACCTACTACCTACCTACAAGTTTTTCGTTATTTTTGCTAACGTTCGTATAGTTTTGTCGTGACGTGTGCTCTACCTACATCTAGACGCTATACTTATAGTTAGGGAGGCGAGGTAGCTAAATGGCGTAATTCAACGGCGCCGTCGGGACCTATCAAAATCGAAAGATAAAATAATTTCGAAAAAAAAGCTCGTACAGTAAAAACCATTTTAGCGGTGGGTTTGGCGTGTACGGTTTTTCAAAAATGTTAAAAAAAAACAGTTACTTGGGCATTCTCGAGCGCGTCAGATATTCATACTACGTATGCCCCAAGTGCCTCTGCTAACAACGGTATACTAATCTGCCGGTTTGCGTGGTGGGGGTAGGCACATAAAGTAGTCAAAAATGCAAAAAAAAAAAGTTTACTCGTGCGCGTCAGATTTTCGGAAGGGGTGTTAAGTAGGCCCCAAGGAAACTACCTTTAAAAAAACTGACGATTTCGGCGTGACGATAAGTTACGATGAATTTTTGAAAATGCAAAAAAAAAGTTTTTTTGAAATACTCGAGCGCGTCAGATTTTCATAGGGGAGGTTTATCTCGGTATACTGAAAGCATATTTTCTTAATCTGACAAAAATGTTGGTGGGTTCTCTTAATCTGACCGAAAAAGGTTTTTTGGTTTCTTTTTTTTTCCTTTCTTTCTCCTTGATAAAACGGGGAATTTAAGAATGACAATAAAGTGATAGATACAACCAACGTAAATGTAGATGAAATGTAGTACGAATTGTATTATTTATTGTATAAAAAAATGAAATGATATAAAAATTGTATCATAATTGTATTGTTATGTATGACATTTACATTTTTGCTCAATACAATTCATCTTCTTCTTCTTCACTGGAACTTTCATATTGTGGCTCCTCATCCACAATTCTTTCCTGCTGAGTGCCTGCAACATCCGTAACAATTATTTCTATTCAGTAATTTTGTTGCGAGAATATTATAGAAGTACAAAAATTTACCTGAATCTTGCGTCTCGTCATTGCTGTCCTCAGTGTCATTCTCGTTGCCCAGAATATCCGGCGATACAACAACATTTTCATACGCATCGGGCAATTGATTCCCGATAAACCACGTGAACTCGAATTTATTATTATTTTCATTCCATCCATGATCGGTTGGTGCAAGGTCAATGATGTCGGATTTCTTCAGACAGAGATTTCGTCAGACCTTTTTTGTGTAAAATAAAATTACCGTTTTTGTTTATTCAAACTTTTTTTTTGTAAAATGTATCGTTCGCGACTTATATGCCGCAACGCGTTTTTCGGAAGACGAAATGGCTCCTCCACAGTTCCGGTCATGCGGAAACCGGCAGATTTTGTATTTTTATGCCCGGTTTCTATATTCAACGGACATTCGTAAGTAAGAGCTACGACTCGTTTTCACATACAAATTTTGACAGCTAACTTACCGCCGGTTTCTAGCTGTCAAACTTTTGTATGTGGAAACGAGTCGTAGCTCTTACCTACGACTGTCCGTTGAATATAGAAACCGGGGGTTAGTAAGTTTTAGATTATATTCTTCAAAATAAAAAAATAAAAAATCGCGCTCGAGAATGCCGGATTAACGTTTTTTTTTTACAAGTTCGCGACCCTATAACTCGGCGGCGTCAAGGACTTATCGTCAGATTAGTTAAATTTAGTCTTAAAACACTAAAATCAACCCCCAATATCTTAATCTGACGCGCTCCAGTATTTCAGACTCGATTTTTTTTTACTAATCTGATCGTCAATCCTAGGTGCGCGTCACCACATACAGAGCTAAATACTTTACAAGGTTGTTCTATTAGGTCTAAGGTATCTCTCATATCTAAAACTGCCACGCTCGAGTATTACCGAAAATTCCCCTATTCGCCTCCCTAACTATTACTCTGTAATCTAGACCGAACCTATGATTTGATTGTGCTAACTAACTACGTAGCTAGCACCATAGAGAAAAATACTATTTACGTAAAGTATTTTATTTTTCTTTACGGTGCTACGCTCAGAGAAAATAACCAAAGAGTCAAAGGTGCTACGTGAACTATCGAGAATGCAATTTATTTATAGTGCCACACCACACACTGACCATACGAACTTACTTAGGCTGGTCACAGACCTATCGGTTATCGCCGGGCGGGTCAGAACAGGGCGCAACCTGGAGGTCAGAGATTCATACTAATTGTACTAGCCAATGCACACCTACAGAAACCGTTCTTTAAGAACGACCGGTCAGAAGGCTCCCGGTGAGCGCTACTGGTCAGAACGTTCTTACCGGTAAGGAGGCGTAGTTTACATATTGTTTTCATCTACGGTCACACACAGACCGATAGCATTCCCCGGGCCGGTCAGGGCAGGGCGATTTGACGTCAGCAGCACAGCAGTACGAATTACTACGGATTCAAAATTCGTTCACGTTGGTCGTTTTTGTGTCACAACTAGGAAGTCAAAAAAAGAAATTATGATATAGAAAAAAATCATAAAAATAATTTTATGTAATTTCTAATTAGGTATTTATTTAGGTTTCGTGGCCGAGTGGTTGAAAGTACTCCGGCTTTAGGAGGATCGTCTGATCGTCGCGGGTTCGAATCCCGTCGGTATCCAAAATTTTGATAAGACTTTTCATTTCTCAATGAAATACCAAGTGTGGATTAGCACT
Source organism: Epirrhoe alternata (assembly GCA_963565295.1). NCBI lineage: Eukaryota > Metazoa > Arthropoda > Insecta > Lepidoptera > Geometridae > Epirrhoe > Epirrhoe alternata. The sequence continues at coordinate 11,765,066 of OY751375.1, forward strand.
AGAAAAATTACAAAAAAATATATTTATTTACTTACATACATTTTGGTCATATATTCAATTTTCTTCTTATTATTAAATGGCAACCTATAATATCAGTATAATTCCGCCAATGTCCAGTTTTATTAATGTTTAATAGTACATTACGATATTAGTGCGTAAAGATGGTTATAACATGCGAGGCGGAATTTCAGCCCGAGCCGCAGGCGAGGGCGTAATTGAGCCGAGCATGTTATAACCAATACGCACGTATATCGTACGACGTTTTTTAACACATTTGCGAGGAAACAGACATTTTAATTATACTCAATCTGTGAATGCACACTGTTGCTTTCCCGCCATTTTAACAGCGCGCTAGCGCTGCCTACTGTCGCCGCGCGGCGATTAGTTCGAAATTTGAATAGCAACAGCGCGCTGCTCACTAGCTGGAGGCACGACTCCAGCTCGGCGGCGATCAGTTCCATATTTGAAATGGCAAATAATGCTGTTATGGAATTTGTATGGACTATAACATAACTATTTGCTTTGATAACACACGCGTTTGTTATGACCCGCTTTACATATTTAAAACCGGTGGAATTACATCAGCTTTACGAGCAAGGGTGTTAAAAAAATGTATAACATGTCAATCAGTCAGTCCTCTTTGGCCGCCTCTCCGTTGTTGCCGCTTCGACAGCTAGACAAACAATATGAACAGAAATTTAAGAACGCCGGTTTCTCTAGGTGTGTGGCGATGCGGCCGGTTCCACCCTGCCCTGCCCGGCCCGGCGCCGGCGTCGACCGATAGGTCTGTTAGCCTTACCACACACTTACTGGACCGGTGAAAGAGGCGCTGTCATTGGGCGTTTTTCCATTACCCGGCCCGGCACCGGCACCGGCGACGGCGCCGGCGCCGTGCCATTGCCGGGGAAGCAAAAATGTATGGCTTGCTTTTTCACTTACCGGCACCGGCGCCGGCCCGGCATTGGGCGTTTTTCCATTACCCGGGCCGGCACCGGCACCGGCGCCGGCGCCGGCACCGTGCCGTTGCCGGGGAAGCAAAAATGTATGAAAATGTATGGCTCGCTTTTTCACTTACCGGCGCCGGCGCCGGCCCGGCATTGAGTCCTGCCGGCGTCGTCGCCGTCGCCGGGGTAGCAAGCTTCCCGCCGGTGCCGGCCCGGCAAAATTGCATGTGTATTGCATATCTATATGAATTGTAGCCGTGTGAGTGTGTAACTGCGCGGGGCGGGTAGGAGGGCGCGGAGCGCGTAAACCGGCATCGACACCGGCGCAGTGGAAAAACGAAACCCCGGCGCCGGTGCCGGTGCACGGCCATGCCGGTGCCGTGCCGGTGCCGGGCTGGCTAATGGAAAAACGCCCATTGAGTCCTGCCGGCACCGTCGCCGTCGCCGGGGTAGCAAGCTTCCCACCGGTGCCGGCCCGGCAAATTTGCATGTGTATTGCATATTTATATGAATTGTAGCCGTGTGAGTGTGTAACTGCGCGGGGCGGGTAGGAGGGCGCGGAGCGCGTAAACCGGCATCGACACCGGTGCATTGGAAAAACGAAACCCCGGCGCCGGTGACGGTGCACGGCCATGCCGGTGCCGGGCTGGCTAATGGAAAAACACCCATTCTATTTGGTGTTAACAGAAAAATAAATTTTACAGTAAAATTCGATAGTTCCTCTTTTGGCCACCGGTTGAGAATAAATTTTACAGTAAAATTCGTAAGTAAGTTCGTATGAGTCAGTCTGGTGACGGAGTTTTTGGGCCTTGAGGCCTCCGTTATGGCCTAACGACTTAAATAGCCGGGACCAACAATTTAACGTGCCCTCCGAAGCACGGAAGCGCTCAGATGAAAATGATTTTTTAGTAAAATTCGTTAGTTCCTCTTTTGGCCACCGGTTCAGATAAGTTTGTGGCACTGTATCTGTGTGTGAACCTCAGACAAATTTTCTGGAGAGTACCTACCTGAGAGTACGGTCCACAACTCTTGGTCCTAGGTCCACAACCTCAGGACCGTACTCTTTGGTGTGAACGCGGCAGACATTGTGACACATGACAGCCAGTGTGACCAAAGTTAGTAGATTTCTACTTTTTCGGTAGATTTTGAGGAACTTGCAACAGCTGCTAGTAGGAAAAAAAATATCAGTATATTTTGGTAGAATTTGCAATTTTTTGGTATATTGGTAGTATTTTTTCGAAAGAAGATGGCAACTCTCTTCTATAATCTATTCTTCTATGGGAATTCCCCCATTATGTGAATCGGAATCAGTCTATCTCTTTCTAAACACACGTACTCAAAGAACAAACACTCAAAGCCTAGCCGGGGCTTCCCCCGAAGGTAAATAATTGTTCAATCTATTTTCATTCATTATAAATTTATTTCTGTTGTTCATTCGCTATCATAGCATCATCTGTTTCTGGTGTTGTTTGACTTCGTGATGAAACGTAGATATATTCAAGGGTATCGCGCGGAGTGGGAGCAAGATCCCTTATTCAAGCAATGGTTGAATAAATCAAAAACTAATGAAGCGAATGCACACTGTAAAGTCTGTAATTGTGACATGCTCAGTAGAGTGGCTTCTCTGAAGGAACACATGGCTACATCTAAGCATCTAAAAAATATGAAAGGATTTTCTGGAACCTCACAGGTAAGCAGCATCTGAAACCTTCATTGAGAATAAAACCTACCTATTGTGACTGAATTCCTGATGTTAAATTGATTGATAACCCAGTTAATTTTATAGTAGATTTTTAGTAGACTCCAGCTTATTATAAGTAGATTTCGGTAATTTTTCACCCTATGTTACAGTAGATTTGTCAATTCAAATCTGGTCACACTGATGACAGCAGAATGACTGTCATGCATGACTCGTGACTGACATGACAACTGAAACTGACGAATATTTTGATTGTAGGTTATGTTTGTATTTTGATTCTGTCTGTTGGTAATTTGTCTAAAGGTTTTATTTTGTATCATGAGCCTGCAAGACAAATTAAAACCATTTTTAAAAATCCTTCAGATAACTTCGCTTTGGGTAAGCGGCGGTCTCTTCTTCGCTTACCATATAAACCAAACGCAGAAGACGCTAAACAAGATCGTAAATCCTAATGTCCTCGAACGGGAGAAAAAGTACAACGCTGAGTACATTTACATCGATGATCCATCATACAGCATCACTTTGAAGATGGAACAAGATAGGCAGACAAAGCAGTCTATCGGCTTCGCGCGGATTTGGAAAAGTTTAAAGCACTCGCTGGCGTGGCGCCTGCTGTGGCTTTGTCGACACGGGAACCGTGAACAAAGAAACGTTGCTTTAGAGCAGCTGGCCGCATTCAAGAATAACAAAAACTGGGACTGTTTGAAGCTGGCGCAGGCGCTAGACCCTCAGACGGCGGTGTTGCTTGCGCGCACTCGCGGCTCAGACCTGCGCTACTTCCTCCCTCCGCCGCTGCACGTACGCCGTGCCGCGCTTTCCAATGAATTGCTATCTTTCAAGTTTCGCGACTTAATTATGGCTGTCCAAGTTATAAACCGCCACAGCTGCATCCAGCATTTTCTGTCCAAGTACTTTGCAAATGTTCAAGAACAAGCAATGGAAGCTGACAGTGTTCCTATCAAGCCAGACAGTATTAGTGAACGTGATCTCTGTATTTTGTGCCTTGATGCCCTCCATCATCACATCACATTGTTCCATGTTAATAATTATGATCAGGATGTTTCTACAGCTCTCCTGGTGAATTTAGGACTATTGCCAAGGTTATCAGAACTTTTACTGCGGAACAAAAATGATGTAGATATAGATTTTGCAGTATTACGTATACTAACAGTGCTAAGTGTACATTGTAATTTACTTGAAGAATTTTTTCAAAGTGGTCTCATTGGTGAACTATCTCGACTAGTCAGATCCAAGGATGTTCGTTTATCAAGCTCTGCGGCAGTTTGTTTGGCAAATCTTTCTGGTGAATATTGCTACAGGCCTGGTTTATACCTACTGCATCCATTATACAGGACCACTACCCCACAGGTATGTGATACTCTTCTGGTACATGGCCTGAGAGGCGGAGTTTTTGTCACTTGGAGACAACGAGATAAAAAGTGCTCTGAGCCTATTGGTATTTTAGAAAGTACAGTATCAGATGTGGACTGCGATCCTTGTGAAGAAAAAATAGAAGATACTACAAAGTTTCTAGATCCAGAAATTCAGCAAGTCATGGAAGATCTGTTAGAAATAAAAGAAGAAACCTTGTTGTCTGATTATGAAGTTGTGTTGCATGATTTACCCATAGAGGCTCATAGAGAACCCATCAACATTCATCAATACACATCATTTAAAAAACGAATGGCACTTTTGCAAGAACAACAAGACCGTTGCAACCATACATATTGCTGGCCTAAAGATTGGCTACCAAAAGACTGCAGCAACTTGAGGATACTTGGAGTCAATTATTGGAGTTCTTTATCAGAATGGCTAGAAAGGTGTCCCTTACAGACAGCAGACATTGCAACCAGAGCAGCTGATTTAACTCCGGCTCTACTAGATGCTGGGGTTGGTAGAAAAAATGTGCCTGTAGTTTGGTTAGCCCACTCAATGGGTGGGCTCATAGTGAAACAGGTGTTGATTGAAGCTTCTGAAAGTCCTGATCTCATGCAAAGGAAACTCTCAGAGAACACTAAAGCGATACTATTTTACAGCACTCCTCACAAGGGTAGTTCACTGGCCGCGATGCCGCGAGCTGCAGCCGCTGTTTTCTGGCCCTCTAATGACGTGCGACAGCTGCAAGAAAACTCACCTACCTTACTTGAACTACATAAAGAATTTTTAAAGTTTGCTGATGTATATGGTTGGGAGACAATAAGTTTTGCTGAAACTATGCCTACTCTAGTTACAGCATTCAAAGTTCCTATTCATTTTGTTGAGACTATCTCCGCTGATTTAGGACGTGGAGTTTTTTATCAGTTACCGCTTGATCATCTTTCGATTTGCAAGCCAGCTACTAGACAATCTATTTTGTATACTGCAGTATTGGATGTTATTCATCGAGTGACAACCAAAGATGTTGAGTTGAAGTATACCAACCCATACTTGCAATGGTTAGTGGACATGTTTTGGTGGGCTGTGAGGAGAAAAGCCAAGGAAGTGTTAGAAACTATTGACGAGAACCAGAGCAGTGAAGGCTTACGATGGTTTGAGCAGATTTTAATTGACGCCTTTACCGATGGATTTACTGATTAAATAGCTAATAATATACATTGCAGTGTTTATGTTTTAAAATATCTGATATGACCTCTGGCTGGGCGTCTCCATAGAGTAGAGATATTTTACTTTGGGACAAGATGATGCTGTGTGAAGTGTCTAATAATAATATTTTATATTTATTTCACTAATATACATAATATAAAGTAGGTAGTATAATTCTTATACTGCGAATTAAATCAATAATCTCTAGATAGTAATTATTGTTTTATAAGTAGTTTAAGATTTACACTGTTGCAAAATAGTTTGTAGTTATAGTAGTCTGTGGGTATAGTGGTAATTTTCACAAGTACTTTTGACTCAATTCTTCTTTGGATTTTCTGTCTCTGTAGGAAATACTGTATGTGGTTCCTCGCAAGGTTACAGATTTTGTGCCTACTGTCTTGTTCATTTGTAAATTGATTTTAAACTCTTACCGTCTCACCAATAAAAACTAGTTATTCCGAAGTTCTATCAAATTTACACATCGCATAGCTGTACCTTGCGTAAATTCAGAATAAGTCAGAAAAAATTTCTTACCAATAATACAAGGTGTAGCTATCCTTCTGATACGTGAAGATGCACAAATCGGCAACGTCGCATCCAAGTAGAAACCTCAGTATCATTTTGTCTATGAAAGCTGACTGAATTGGTCATTTTGTTTGTCATTCTTGTTTTTTTTCTCATAATGGCTTCGCAGTTTTTGTGCATTCGCCAATATTTCACATGTAATTTTTTATTACAAAATCATTTTTGGTTTCCGCGCTCGTTTTTTTTATCAAATTACGATTTTTATTTTATAAAACCTTCTCGCCATGCTACCTCTTCTATTGGAATGTAAGATTTGTCCAGATAAAGTTATTTTTTTCTCCTGTAAATTTATCTGGAAGTACTTAAACAAAAACTCCTTGGTATGTACGAGTAAAATATATACGAACTCTTTGGTGGTACCTATGAAAATATTTTTACAGTACCTACTAATATGTATTCTGTGGTTACACTAGATTTAAACAAGGGTGCTAGCTGGTGGAACTTCGGAATAGCGTTTGTATGAAAGAAATGTCAAAGTTATGCAAGGTGGAACTTTCTAATTGGTTTATTGGTAGCCATTTTGCTTATTCTTAAGTTGAACTAAAGAAAAACTTTACATAGTGTTTATTGGTGACACTGTTAGGGTCCATTGTTTTGGAATTCTGTTTTCATACATAAAATCACGCCTCTTTCCCAAAGGGATAGGCCGACCACGGATCTCCACTCGCTACGATCCTGACACACAACTTTCGCCTCATTCACTCTCATTACATTCTTCATACATGCTCGTCGGTTACTTTGACCTGTCCCTTCTCCAAAATGTCGCCAATTTGTTTTACAATTAGCTTAAACAAAAACCTACTTGCTTTTCTACACGGGTAAGTAGGTAAGGATTGAGCCTCTAGGTGTTCGTGAAGTTAGCCGTTTGTCTGCGCAGAACATAATTTGTATGAAACGAAGTAAATAAATAGTGTAAAAAATTTTCAAAGCCAATTTGCAGGTATTTTGAATATTTTTTTAATAAATTTAATTTTTAATAGTGAAATCCATTCCCAGTTATCGTCCCAATTGAGCTCAACCAACCAATCACTTATCTCGAAAATGACAAAACACGTCATTTTCGTATTGTGTTGTTGTTTGTGGTTGAGCTCAATTGGGATGATTTCAAATTAGACAATAAGGCTGCTGCTCGTCCTAGGTTCATCCACTGCGCCCTCGGCGAGTCAGAGGGACGCGTGGAGGCTTCCCCCGGCTGATTTATTGCCGTAATTTTACACAATTTTATATAATTTCACTATAAAGTGAAAATAATTGGCGTGGCGACGACAACATTGGAAATAAAAATATCAGGAGTAGGTACCTACCTACAAATACCTGAAGCTAATAATGTTTGAATAGGTATCCATATTTTATCTCTTTGTTGTACGAAATATTACTACGAGTATCTGTTTACTGAGCGCGCCATATTTTATGGCTTGGCGTTTAGTTGAATGGCTGATTACATCTACCAGTTGCCTGCGACATGAACACAGGATGAGAGTTGCTCCTGGGGCCGTATTCGCGTTCCTTTTTTCGTTCGTTTGATGAATATTCGGATGCTAGCCACCACGATTTCTGGCTTCAAGGGCCAATTTTTCGGTTTTGAATATTTGGACCGTGTTTTAACGTTTCGGCGTGTGTCCTAAAGATGGAACAAAATGGCGTCACATGTCAAATTAGAACGCGCTATCGAAGCGTTTTGGCTTTAAGAGAATTCCTGCGGGTTCAGGATTCGAACCCTCGCGAACGAAGGCACAGCTTACTATTATCTGGGCTAGTACGTAATAATAAATAGGAAAGTAAATAATACAAAATATATGAGTAGGTTATATTTTTTATTTATGACGATCAAAATCGTTGTGCATTAAAGTACACACCTAGATGATAAGCGTAAGTAATGCATAGGTACCTTACCTACTTAATGAAGTGTAACGAGATTTGGTAGGTACTGTCTCAATTTACTACATGTAAGTAGGTAAGTACATACCTTAGTACCCATCTAAATGTAATTCATACTAAGTACCTACTACATAACTAATCTATGTATCTAGACTAATTGCACCTACCTATGATGCCAGTGATGGGCCGATAATGAAGCCAAATTTATTTTCTGGTGAATTGGCGGCCATGCTTATTTAGTGTAGTCCATATTCTCATCGACTCCGATTTCTGCATCTGACGGCTCAAAGAATTGTTGCACCACACCCAGTGACGTCATACTGGCTTCCCGTTCAATACGTACGAACTCTTGGTCATGTTGCGGTTCTCCGGCCACTGTCTCCAATTCTCTTTCACCGAAGGAGACGGTACCTCGACCGTACAATCTTACTTCTCTTTTGCCAACAGCTTCAGCAGAAGAACATTCGCCTTCTTTAGGCTGAGATATTTCGTTTCCATCAATAATCACGTTGATATCAGGAAAATTCAGCACAAAAACAGATTTTGTTTGCTCAGTAAGCATCACTTCTACTAAATTGCCCTCCTGGATCGTCTCTTGAGCAGCGTTGGCTGAGGATGGCAAGAGAGGTGCTTCTGATCGAGAGTGGACGTGGACGCCCACATCTAATAATTGTACAATTATGTTTGATGATGAAGTGGAGCTTGAACTCGACTGGAGATCAGGAAATGTAACTCTTCGCGGTGATCGTTCAGCCAGATTTTCTTCGTCATTCGAGGCATTGAGCCGCTCTAGTTTTTCTTTGAGCATACTAGCGAGCCGTTGTGGGTGTAAATTCTTGCTGCGTTCTTCCGCTTGGTCAGTCATGACTACCAGTAACGCGGTGGTTGCTGGCTGTTGGTGCTCCCTGTTAACGCATTTCATGAGCCTGAGCTTTTCTGCAATGAGGTCCATGAGTCGGCCAGGACGAGGGCAGTGCTCGCTGCTGGTGTCGCTGCTGAAGTAGCTATCTACGCTGTTCGACCAGGTGATAGAGTCTTCGGTACTGGACATTTCTCAGGTTGATGTTAGCTGCTTGATACGAGAATATCGACTGAGACCTAGTTCGGAACTAAAATAATGGGACCGTCGGGGTAGAAAGTATGAGATCGATAGAATCTTGAATAATTAATGTTCAATTGCATCGAGGATAGAGCAGCAATTATTTCCCCCCTTCCCTAACTAGAACTAAACTACACTTGTACACGTGGACTTAAGTAGAGGGACGGAACAAAAATAAGAGAATTTTCAAAAAGTAGATAGATTTGTAATAAAAGTCTTCTAGATAAATATGATTACACTCAAATTTACTTAATCCAGTAGTGCTAAAGCTAAACTCACAAAAAATAAAAACGCAAAACACACCCTTACGATTTTATTCACAATTTACGTGACTTTACACAAAGTTTGAAAGGAATATAAAAAATTTAATAGTACTTGAGTCGAGTGGTAGGTATGTTGCCAAACGTTATAGTGCATAGTAATTATGATATTATCCTCGATGAACAGGGTGAAAGGCGTTACATGGTCTTCCCAGATCTCTGAGACGTATCGTACTCGTTCAGATACTTTTGATTCAGAGGAGGCAAATGTATGTAGCCTGAAGTTGGCTTTTAAGTATTGGACATTGACATAGGTTGACCTATAGTTTTCTCAGGGGTCTTCATTCTGATAGTTGATATAAATTACATGATCTCCTCTCCTATCCGTAGGTATATTTACACCAATATCATATTATTATTGAGCTCCTGCCCTTGTTACTTAATTACCCTTTAGTAAATTATAATAATAAATAATAATATATACATAGCCCCAAAGTAGAGCTTGTGTTATGGGTACCTAGATCTACTAGTGACAGATAATATATTACTTATATACTTTTTATTTGTAAATACATACATATTATACATAGATCATACAAACATTGGTCCCGCCGCGGGGATCGAGGTCTGCACTTACAGAGGTCGTCGTATAATGTTTCCATTGAACATCGTTCACTTAATTTTATCCATTTGTTGACCTCGTTCAGAATTTATTTCGCCAAGTTAAAAATCGAATTTAGATCTCGATTCCAAATTATTTTCTCAAGTCTCTTAAATTGCCGGTACCTTCCTATTTGCCTTCAGCTTTTATCTAAGACGAGGTATAGGCGTATACCACAGTGGGCGATATTTCAGATCCACTTGCCAAGACAGTCTTTTCCGGCATTCTATAGAGCAGACGGCGCACTCCACATACAATGTGTTTCTTCGGCGGTTGCTGTGTATGTTCACTGGAAAACTGCGCCAGTAAATCCAACAGTCTAGAACTAGATACTGGGATTCATCCCTCGATTGAAATCCGCAATAGCACCTCACTGCGCCGTCCATTTCAGCGACTAACCTTTCAGGTAAACAAGAATAATCAATTTTATTTCTGGCAATGCACCGATCTGCATTATCAAATAAACTCCGAGGTTGCAAGCGTTCTCTCAAGAGGGGGACGATAGTATAGTCTGGTTGCATAAAATCACGAAGAATGTTTCTGTGCAACTCAGGATTGCCTGAAAATTCAAAGAACTCAAGTGGGCATCTAAAAATACCATCCGGTATTTGAATTAATTCGTTGTTTGCCACTGATAAGTACCTGAAACAATACATAATATACCTAATCGTAAACAAGTATACAATTAAAAAATAAAAAACCCGACTGCAAGAAAGTCAACTTTTGAGATTCTGCAATGCGTAGTAATGTCCCCCATCAAAAGTTAAACAAAACTTACTTTGAAGGCGCAAAAACAAAAATTCCGACTGTTTCGCTCGTCGGGATCAGCGTCCTATAAGGTTTTCGAGATGTCATCCGGATCCATTTTATATTAACAGAAAAACTAGCACTGAATGAATAAAAAATTGCAAAAGATTATTTATTTTAGCTTGGAAGCTCCCGAATCTCGAATAAATCTAGCGCTACAGCCTATTTGGCAAACTACTTACCTACTCGGTAATTGATCGTATGTCGCATTGCAATAGTCAGAGCAACAGCCAGTCTTAAAAAAATAACAAACAACCGCATAGCAGCAATATTATCAAACACCTTGGGTGTGGGTGTTTTCATTTGGTTATGGTAGATGAAATCACTTACTCCAGACTCATGGTGGCGTTGATTCTTCGTGGCAGAGTAACCAAACGGTTTCCTTTGACGATTAGCGTTTTAAGTCTATACAGCTTCCACATGCATTCCGGTAGCTCTCTTAAATGGTTTCGACTCATATTCAAAACTTCAAGTGACTTGGTTATCTGAAATCAATGATATAAAATAGTAGATTATTCACCTAGGGGATAAAGCATTTGTAAAAATTTTAAACTAAAAGGAGACTGTTCAAAAGCGGTCTATGAAGCTAGAGTGATACTGTCTTGTTATTTCAGTAGAGATGCCTCATCTACATCCTTGTGCAAAAGGGCATCAAAATCTAACTGGCCAGTTTTGAGATATAGAGGGTGGATTTTTTTTTTTGGTCTTCTAGGAACGTTTTCCTGTAACTAGAACGGTTAAGCTACTGCCCTCACGACCCAGTCTCAAAACTCAAGCCCGTACCTATATCTCAAAACTGCCGGGACAGATTTTGATGCACCTTTGCACAATGATATAGTTGAGGTATTTCTACAGAAATACCATAACAGTATTGCTATTGGTTCAAATACCGCTTTTGGTTGCCATTTTTTTCGCTTACTGTACACTTTTTCCAAAATCTGTGGATGCAGTTTAGAATATCTCAAAAAAATAGGGATGGTCTCCTAGGAACGTTTTCGTGTAACTAGAACGGTTAAGAAACCGCCCTTACTACCCCGCCTCAAAAATCCACCTTCTATATCTCAAAACTGGCCAGTCAGATTTTGATGCGCCTTTGCACAAGGATGTAGATGAGGCATCTCTACCGAAATACCAAGACAGTATCGCTCTAGCTTCGTAGACCGCGTCCCATACAATTTTGAACAGTCTTGTTTGTTCCACTGGCTCTCACAATTTTTCGCGGCAATGGCGTGAAGTGAAGTAGAATAGAACTGCACTCACAGATTTAAAGTCACTTGCGCAAATATCGCAAAAATGCAAAATATTAACACTATGATCTGACCTGTTTACCAAATAGCCACTGCCACTGATTTTCCGTCTTTGGGCCCAAACCAAGTCCGTTGTACGAGACATTCAGTTCTTGTAGTCTAAGCTCAGAGCCTGAAATACACAAAATACGTGTTTCTTCTCAGAAATATCAAAAACAAAAAGAAAAAAATCAAAAGAAAAGAAAGAAAGAAAGAAAATATTTTTATTTACTTAAACACTACTTACACAACAACAAACATAATAAACCTAAAAATAGACCTAAATTACGATTATCATCACTTTAATCAGATACCTAATTGTACTTGAATTGTACGTAAATTAAAAACACAAAGCCTAGTGGATTTTAACGTACCCTATCGTTAAAGATGTCTATAATTTGTGTATAAAAAGAGAAGCTGTACGTAGAATAATATACCTACCTAATTGATTAAATAAGTAATACAAATTAAACCAATTCGCATACGGTAATTTTTTTTCTGGCTTCACACTATTTGAGCATGCGCAATTTTTCTTTTTTTTTTTAATTGGAAACGGTATATAAAAATAATATCGCGGAGCATTCGGTATTGCCGATGATAAAACTAAACAATAGATAGGTTAGTAATATTTTTATCACCACAGTTTTATCTAACTCTTAGGAGCATTACTTACCTAAGAAGGATGTACTATATTAGTGAAGTAGTTTGCTACTTACCCAACGCCGCAGGGATGCGAATCAGGTTAATGGCGATGATTTCTAGAACCATCAGATGTCTCAGTTCCAGACCCACTGCAATGTGTTTGGGCAGTCTCTGTCGAATAAATTATGTTGAAATTAATTTTACTATACGCACACAAGTCGAAACAAACAGATTAATACAATGAATCAATTATATTATTTAAATACTTACTAGGTACTTTTGAAATTGTCTTACTTGGAAGCAAGTAAAATGGTAGACCTAGTTACCGACAACAGTTTACCTCGCCATTGTCCTCTTATTTTCAGGGAGGTTCTTCTAAATTAAACATTTGCTTTTTCGTTTGTCTGACAACTGGGTAAAGCAACATGTTTTTAAAAATATTTTCACAGAAATAAACAAACTATAACAAATTTGTCGTTTGTCCTGTCGCTTGTCGCAAACTTAGTCGCAAACATTGGTGGCAGCAAAAGTTGTAAGCTTAAAACGACTACCTACTTACACAGTCAGTATTTATTGTAACGGCTTACGTGTCGGCATGTAAATGATTTAGATAAGAAGTGATTGGCATGCACTTACGTTGAATAAGATGCCTGCAATGAACTTCTTCCATTTTATTTTATGCACTGCCATTTGTCCTCGGTTTTCGCCGATTAGAATCTCGAATTCATCTGATTCCATATCCGAATCATTCTCCAAATCGGCTCTTCTGTCTATAAACGTTGCTGAGGGTCCATTGGTTGATATTTTACTGAAAAACCCCACTTTATAGTCCCAATAACTCAACTATTATTCTTCTCAACATTGGTAAAATATAGCTACATCAAAGCGCGCAGGCGTGGAGGCGTGCGTATGTTTTTATATATTTTGTACTTACTTAGTTTTAATCTGCGTTCACTTTATTTTTGCAAACAAATTATTTATGTGACTCTTTGTAGTCTCCTAGAAGAACCTGGTGGTACAAATCAAATCAATAATTTATTACATTTATCATCTACGACGAAATAATGCATATGAATTTTTTTTTGTAAAATAGTCACAACTTGCAAAACCAATGTTAAAAAAATAATGATAGACAGGATTTAGAAGTCTATATATTGATTATTTACATATCGTTCACTTATTTTATATCTACGGTTTTTGTACAAGTGGCTCCACCTCTGTTTCTATACGAAAACTAGATTGGAATGGATCTCTTGCAGTACCATCTGTAATTTAATGTAAAAACTTTTGGAAGGGATCTCTTGCAGTGCCATCTGTAATGTAAAACTTGTAATGTGTATGTCGCCCTAATGAACCAGATGTCTCTAGTAGTAACTCACTAGATAAGGCTATGGATTAATTCCTTTATCAGACGTTGAAATTTCGAGTATACCTCCATACCTAAAGATCAACATTCATTTTGTGAAAACAAAATATGGGATCGACGATCATAAGATCGATAAATTATTGCAGCAACTACTTATTCACTCAGCAAATTTTTTTGAAAATAAATTATAGCCTATGTTCATCAGGGATAATGTAGAATTCTAACGGCAAAATAATTTTTCAAATCGGTCCAGTAGTTCCGGAGCCTATTCAATTCAAACAAAACAAACATCATTTATATATTAATTTTTTGATTTACTTAATAATAGGTAAGTACATTTTTCGAAATTTAATAAAAAAAATTGAACTAGTAAAACTGATGTAATTTTGTAGTGTAATGAATAGTTTATAATAATCTATGGGTCTTATGATCCAATAATCTCATAATTTGTTGATTTAGTGGAACATAGTAATCAATTGATCAAGTGGTGTCTTCATCTTAATTCAATCACTAATTTTTTGTCACAATATCAATATTGTAAATTTGTCAAAAAAATGTTGATTTAAGGTATTTATCCCCTTATGATAATCTTAATCCAACTAGAATATTCCTAAACATACAAAGCTAGATAACACGAATGAAATATGGAGCCCATCGTTCTACTACCACCACGGCCTCCACGTGTGCCCGAAATCGACCAAAGTCGAGCCCCGCGGCCTTTCGAAACTAGGCCATCGATCCACCATTATTTCCTATTCAGCAATCTGTGGCGAGATGCCTTCGCTTTGTGCTTTGCCTCATCTCAACCGAATGGATCGTCTACATCTTTTATAGAATAACTAGCTGACCCGCGCAACTTCGTCTGCGCATTATTGAACAAAGTAGAGGAGTTTTGAGTGAATCGAGAGTAGGTATATACAAAATATAAAACTCCGTCGCTTGTTTATACCTATTAATAATATTTTTTTTATATTTATGTTTCTCTCAAGAATCCCATAAAAGATAGAGGTAGGGAAAATCTTACCCAGATCTTGCAATGCTAAGAACAAAACGAATACGGTAAATTGGTATAGAATCGCTGAAGCGAGCGGCAATTTTTTTGAAGAAATTGTCTCGAAACGTATTTTTTTTTGAATAGCAATTATTGTATGGTTTTTAATTTCGAAATAAAACGATTAACTAATATTACCTACCAGCGACTTCGTCAGCAATATAAAAATATCGAAAACTCTTAGCAAAAATCTCCATTAACTTTTCAAAACTCAAAATCAAAGAAAATTATACTCGATCTCCGCCATAGTAAAAACGCCGCCTAGGAAAAAAGTGTAAAGTAGTTTTGACCTCTAGACCGATAGATGGCGTTCTAACTATAGCCAAGGAAAAATATTTTAATATCAAAAAATCATAACTTCGGAGTTCGGATATATTGATGGGTGGGAACACACATGTTACATGTTTATCATTAATTTTAAAATAATTTATTATGCAAAATACAAAAAAAAAACGAAAGAATTTAGAGTGCAAAAAGTGGCTTTGGGCGGTCACCCATCCTTATTATGACCGCGCCCAGGGTTGCTTAACTTTTTTCCCCATACAAACTTCCAACCCTTATTTTCCCGCCCCCTTATGGTAATTGACAAAAAAAAGTATCCTATGTCCGTCTCCTGGCTCTAAGCTACCTCCCTACCAATTTTCAGCCAAATCTGTTCTGCCGTTCTTGAGTTATAAGTGGTGTAACTAACACGACTTTCTTTTATATATATATATAGATAATGTAATGAGTGAGCCTAAAGAGTGGAGTTTATTTAATTTCTAAACGACAAAACGTAACCTGAATAGCATCGTACCAACAGTTTCAAATAACCCCAATGTAATTATTGTTTCGGCCTTCATAGTAGATTAGCTTGGCACAGCGTACGGAAGCCAGGAAGTACAAACCGACAAGACCTTCAAGGCTCGGCACAACGTAGGGCACCTGCTTGTTATTCATATCTACAATAAACTAGATTGCCCCAGCACCTGGTTTCACTCGAATCAAAATGTAAAAAATATAAGAATATCAGTGTTAAACTAATAATAGGGATGTTTGTTATCCTTCACGCTCAAATGGCTGAACGGGTTAGGATCAAATACATGTATGTTATGGGTCGGTTCGCCGCTTGCCCCCTTTCTAAGGAGGTAACTTTTAGACCCCTCGCAGACTGCAGACTTTCTATCGGCCGATAGTTGAGACGGAACATACCACGGCTTACTTCTCTGTACTAATTACGAGCCGAAGTATGTTCCGTCTCAACTATCGGCCGATAGAAAGTCTGCAGTCTATTCTGCGAGGGGTCTTAGACTGGTTGAACGAATAGGCTACTTTATAAACCGAAAAATGAAGTGTTCCTGAGAAACGCCAGAGCTCAACCAGTTTGAAATACTTATAAGAGATCGCTTTTAGCGATAAGGTCGCCCATTGCTACACATATTATTTAAGTTAAATCTGTTTTATTTGTTGTTTTTTTTCTCATGGTGTGCAATAAACCAATATTCTATTCTATAATACCTACTAGTATTTCCCATTTTCAGTGTTTTCGCCCTTGCATAAAAATTGCAATAAATTCAGTTTTTCATCTAAAAATATGGTGGTTTTGATGTTAATGTAATATAAGATCTTTTCCTGACATGGCAGTTTCATTTTTGTACTCTAAAAGTTGATTCACCAATTAGCCTTTGGCAATTAAAACCAGAATTTTTTAAATCATTTCTAATTAAGGACACCACAATTTATAAAAAAGAGACCAGGGAAATATTGTATTTCATTTGTGTATTTGATAAACAAATACAAATATTATTAATTCAAAATTGTTAAAAAGTTTTAAGCCGGGTACCGACTACGCGCTCAAAATACCGCGCCTAGAGTGTATACCGCGGAACGCGTTCCAAATAGTTGAACTGTACCAACTAAGCGCCAAGCTCTCTTTGATGCGCGGCTAAAAACCGACACCAGATGGAACGACCCGCTCCACGTTCGAGCGTTCCAACGAACACAGTGGCGCGCTTTCCAATATTATTTTATTTATTTATTTATATATAGATTGTTGTGTATGTGGGTAGGTTTCAAGTGTCATCATCATTGGCCTGCGCTTATCCCGCTCATGCGGGGTCGGCATAACATGTTCTCCTCTTCTACTCTCCCCTATCACTCGTCATCTCTGTATCAACTCTTTTCTTTTCCATATCTTCTTTATACAATCCATCCATCTTTTCTTAGGTCTACCTCTACTCACATATCCATTAACATTCATTTCCATCACCCTTTTAGATACATGACTTTCACCCCTCCGCATTACATGGCCATACCACTTTAACCTATTGCTCCTCAACTTATCAGTTACTGGCGCTATTTTCAGACTTCCCCAAATATATTCATTCCTCACCTTATCCATTGGCGTCACTCCATACATCCATCTCAGCATTCGCATCTCTGTCGCATGCACTCTTATCTCATCTGTCGTTTTCGTGGCCCGGCACTCAGATCCATATTTATTTATTAGTATACCACATCATATACAGGGTGTAAAAAGACGTCTACCGAAGCCGAAAGGGGTAGGTACAGCATCCCAACACACAACCAAATCCAAAAGGATTTTCCGAAAAAATCATTATATCTGGAGAAAACAGCGTTTGAACTACTACTGTTTGCGTATGTTTTGGGTGTGTTATTTTACGTAGATTGAATAGAATAGAATAGAATATAGCTTTATTGTACACCAGAAAAATAACATAAATTAAAAACAAACATGTAAAAATATGGTACAATGGGCGACCTTATCGCTAAAAGCGATCTCTTCCAGGTAACCTTTGGATGGACAGGATAAGATTAACAAATGAGGACGGTGGCATACATAAAAGATACTTAAAGGAATAAGTTAAACAATTATAATAATAATATACTTACATATATAACATAAATACATATAAAATACCTACTAATAACTATAAATCCTAATAAATACATATACATAATAATATCTACAATGACAAGTAATAACTATGTACTAAGTTTTTAAAAATAGGAAGCGATTTAGCAAATCTGATGGACACGGGAAGAGCATTCCAAAGTTTTACGGCTTGTACAGTGAAGGAGTTCCCGTAAAAATCTGTGCTGTGGGAAGGAGTTTTAAGTTGCCGACTGTCGGAAGATCTGAGGGATCGGGTATTGGAAAGGTGCAGGAACTCAAAACGCTCCTTGAGGTAGCGAGGTGTTGAAGGAAGGAAAAGGATATTGTGAAGTAGTGAGAGGATGTGCAAGTTTCTACGCAGGCGAATTGGCAACCACTGAAGTTGCTTGCGGTAGTGAGACACATGATCATACTTACGCAAGCCAAAAATAAATCGGATAGAAAAATTTTGCAGACGCTCAAGCTTGTTGAGTTGGTCTTCAGTTAGATCAAGATAGCATGCATCAGCATAATCTAAGATGGGGAGTAAAAGAGATTGTACTAGCGCAATTTTGGTAGCAGTTGGCAGGAAATTTCGTAAACGCCTGAGTGAGGCAGAAGCAGCAAAAGTTTTACGGCTTACTGCAGTTAATTGGGGTCCCCAAGATAAATGCTTGTCTATGAGCACACCTAAGTTTTTAACCACCTCACTTATTTCAATAACAGTACCATCGAATACAATTTGTGGAAGGTTGGACCAGTGAACGAGAGACAGCATTCTAGAGCTACCGATGACAATAACTTGTGTCTTTTTAGCATTTATTTTGAGACCGTACAGTTTACTCCACTCAGATATGTTATCTAGATCTCTATTAGTACAATGAATAGCCTCACATAACCATTCAATTGGCGCTTGGTTGTAGATTTGTAAATCATCTGCATAAAGGTGGTAAGAAGAAGAGAGTTGTTTGGAGATAGAGTTAATAAAGATAGCAAAGAGAAGAGGAGATAAAACGCCGCCCTGAGGTACACCGGCACTCAGTTGACACCAAGTGGAATAAGTATCATCAATCCGAATACGTTGCCGGCGACCATACAGGTAACTATGAAACCAGTCAACTACTGTTGGAGATATGTTAAGAGAGCAAAGAAGAGCTAAAAGAATATCATAATCAACATTATTGAAGGCATTACTAAAATCAAGGAGAGATAGAACAGTAACCAGCCCTTCTTCCATGCCAGATCGTATGTCATCGGTTATCTTGACAAGTGCAGATACAGTACTATGACCTGGCCGGAAGCCGGACTGGAAAGGGTTGAGGAGATTGTTGGTATTAAGGAATAGACTCAACTGCTGATGCACGAGGCGCTCTAGCACTTTAGACAGGAATGAGAGAATGGAGATAGGGCGGTACTCGGCAAAAGAGGAGGGATTACTTTTTTTAGGGATAGGGGTAACTTGAGCCTCCTTCCATAAGCTCGGAACAGTTCCGGAATCAATTGAGAAGTTAAGGAGATAGGTAATGACGTGGACAACGTCATCGAGTATGGGTATTAACATTTTTTTACTTATGCAGTCACTTCCTACTGCATTGGAGGTGATAGATGTTATGCTCTTCTTAACATCACAATCAGTAAATTGACGAAAAGTAAATGGTGCAAAGTTAGGAGTTGGTAGCGATGAAAGAGAGTTTAAAGTTTGTGTTTTGGCAGAACCATTAAAGTCCGCCGAAGAAGAGAAGTGTAAGTTTAAGGAATTCAAGTCTAGATTATTGGGAACAGAGTTTTGTTGTGACTTACCAACTCCAAGAGATCGAAGAAATTTCCATACTTTCGCAGGATCACTATTTTCTACAGATTTATGAATGAATCGGCGTTGTGCATCCCTACACACCCTGTTGCAGTGATTTCTGGCGTTCATATACTTTTCCTTATTTGCATTAGTAGGTTTATGTTTAAACCTGACTTTAGCTACAAGCTTCCTATGCATTTCAGCTCGTATCTGGTCAGTCAGCCAAGGAGCAGGTTGGTGCTTAATCTTTACGGGTCGGACAGGAGCATGGATATCAAATAATTTAGTTATGGTACTGTTAAAAGCTTGAACCTTATCATCAATCGAAGCTGCGTTTAAGACAACAGACCAATCAGCATTACGGGCATCAGCACGCAACGACTCTACATCCATACCACCAAAATTGCGCTGTAGAAGAGTTGTAGGCTTAGCTTTAGGAGGTCGAACTTTATAAGAAAGATAAATTAAATCATGGTAAGAGAAATCATCTGCCGAGAACTGGCCATGCTTAGCGACATGTGTCGGAGAAGAGACTAGAATTAAATCAAGAAGAGACGGTTGACAGTTTGGAAAGTGATGGGTCGAATTAAGGGGAAGGACAGATAAATTACAGGCCTGTACAAGATTTTTGAAAGAAGAGGTACGAGAGTCTTGCTTAATCAAGCAGGTATTAAAATCACCCATGATGATACTATGATCATGAAGGGGAACAAGGTCTTCAAGAAGCTTTTCCAATGAGGAGAAGAAATTCACTTGACTTGAAGGTGAGTAGTAGACTCCTAGTAGAATCTTGCGATGGAATAGGTTAAGTTGTAGGAACAGGTGTTCTCCCGCACTAGTCGGAGGCGGCTGTGGAGACATATTAATCACTGAAAAGGGAATATGTTTGCGTAAGTATATGGCCACACCACCCGATCTCGACCCAGTGCGGTCATTGCGGATAAGTTGAAAACCGGGGAGCGAATACGTAACTGCTGATGCAGATTGCTGGATTTTGAGTTTAATTATTTTTTTCTTTTATAAATGAAATTATAAGGTAGGTATGGTCGTAGTATGTCCTACTAGTAGTAAATAACCGAAAATAACATAACATGTCGAAGCTAAGTTAACATTTTTCTTGTCGTTTTTTTTTTCGCTAAATATGTTTAGAATCATGGTCTGATTGCAACCCCTCAGTTTTCGATAGCAGTCTTTTTACACCCTGTATATAAAAACATTTCCAAATTATAGTAAATACACATTTCTGATACACAGTGTAAACTCTATATAGCGACACTGAAGGGACTGTGCATTTTATGGCGTTATAGAGAGTTGTCGTTAAATGGAGAGAAGAAACATCAGAATTAGAAAAAGAAAAAGTTTATTTCCGACTATTGTTAGTAGTTATGTGCATAAAAAAGAATGTTATTTGAACGCTATTGCGTATAGTCTGTTATTTTTGTCTGACGTCTTTTGCTGCACCAGTAATTTTGTTGTAATTTTTACTTATTTCATTCATATCTAGCAATATTGAGGCATCTTGGTTATAAAGGAAGTATTTTTCCAATAATTTAGCTGCTTCCAGAGCTTCTTTAATGCTCGGCGGAGGCTCAGGCTCATCCGTCTCATCTTCTTCATGGCCTTGTTCTTGATCCTCAGTTTTTCTCACTGAATCCAAAATTTCTTCGTCTGTGAGTGAAGCCGTTGTAAGCAGGCGGTCGTCTACTTCGATGTAGGTTTGAAGATTTACCGTATTTCCTGTCATGTTGAACTGTTGAAACCACTCAGTTAATGGAAGGTCGTCGTCGCTTTCAAACTCAGGTTCTGTTTCCACCTCATCACTCGTAGAATTGGTACAAAGTCCAGCATGTCGAAAAGAGTGCTGTATAGTTGTGGGTGTCACTTCTTCCCAGGCTTTAGATAAAAAATTTACTGCATGCAGCATATTAACAGAAGTTTTACCCTCAGATTCGACTAGCTCCATCAATAATTTCCTTCTGTAGTGACCCTTGAGGCTTTTAATCACACTCTGGTCCATTGGCTGTAAGACACTAGTCGTATTTGGAGGAAGAAATGCCAACTCTGTTTTGAAGGTTTGATATAAACGGGTGGGCAGGGCAGTTGTCAACAAGAAGTAAAATTTTTCGTCCCTTCAATTCTGCATCCCACTTTCGCACTTCTTCTTCAAAAAGTTGACTGGTCATCCAAGCTGATTTATTAGCTTTATACGTCACTGGCAATTTTTTTATGTTCTTAAAACA
Source organism: Epirrhoe alternata (assembly GCA_963565295.1). Classification (NCBI taxonomy): domain Eukaryota; kingdom Metazoa; phylum Arthropoda; class Insecta; order Lepidoptera; family Geometridae; genus Epirrhoe; species Epirrhoe alternata. Next base: position 11,786,834 of record OY751375.1, read on the forward strand.
GCGTAGATTTTTCGATTTGCCTATTATCATTAGCTTTTTTTTTCTGTGCCATCCATATTAGCAGCCACAAGCACCGTAATACGTTCCTTGGAAAGCTTTCCTCCCACATACTTTTCCCCTTTAAATTTCAGAGTTTTATCTGGAGTCAACTTATAGAAAATTCCTGCTTCATCAGCATTGAAAATGTCACTTGGGGCGTATTTTTCTATGAATTTTGACCACACTCTGTTAATCCAATCATGAGTCACATTTGTATCAACACTTCGTGCTTCCCCACTTATTTTACCATAGTTGATATGATGACGCTGCTTGAATTTTCCGAGCCATCCTTCTGATGCTTTGAAAGAAGTTAAACCAAGTTCTTCAGCAAAATTCTCCGCCTTAGCTTTCACGAGCGGTCCCGAGATAGGCATATTATTCTGGCGCTGTCGGTGAAACCATGATAGTACAGTTTGATCCAAATCTTCGTATACAGGGCGTCCCAAACTTATGGGACATGAAGGGGAAGTACCTTAAATATCGTAGATAGTGTATTTTGCTTAAAGAAGACTTTATGTTATTTTTAAAACTTAGTAATTCCGCATTCATAGATTTTCTAAAAATTACTTGCTTCGTCTGGGAATCGAACCGACTCAAATGTCAAAAAAAAATCACCCTACTTTTATGATGCCAATCGAAAGAATAGCTAAAAAATAATAACTCTACTTAGGTAACATTGTATTTTAAAAGAAAGGAACAACGTAAAATTAATAATTTTAATCAACATAAAAACATACATGTAACTGCCGTAGTCAATTAAGTGGGTATTTTTTTGTAAATTAATTAATTAAATGCTCAAAATGTGATCCCTCTTGTCTTACGCAAATCGCCAATCTTTTAATGAGTCCGCTACCTGTTGATTTTCTTATCATTTTATGGTGAACACTCGATGTGATATGGCACAATTCAGTTTGAACGTCGTCGACGGCAATAAATAACTTTCTTGAAATTTGACTCATTCAAAACTCATTTTACGTTGTTCCTTTCTTTTAAAATACAATGTTACCTAAGCAGAGTTATTATTTTTTAGCTATTCTTTCGATTGGCATCATAAAAGTAGGGTGATTTTTTTTTGACATTTGAGTCGGTTCGATTCCCAGACGAAGCAAGTAATTTTTAGAAAATCTATGAATGCGGAATTACTAAGTTTTAAAAATAACATAAAGTCTTCTTTAAGCAAAATACACTATCTACGATATTTAAGGTACTTCCCCTTCATGTCCCATAAGTTTGGGACGCCCTGTATAGGTTTCTTTAATTTTTTTGAAGATTTTCCCTCGCCTTCAGCGTGGAGGATTTTTTCTTTGTTTTTCCATATTGTGGACACGGTAGAGCGACTAAATCCAAAGCGTTAGCCAACATCACTTATCTTCTCTCCCGTTTCTATTGCGCGTATCAGTAAAACTTTTTCGTCAATACACAGTGATTTTCTTTTATTAGCCATGTTTACAGTTTGAAAGTTTGTGAGCAACTAAGAATATGATATGGTATAGATAATCCATGACTCCTACTTATGAGTCATGGTCAACAACAGTCTACACGTACAAGCAATCCCTTTATAAACAAAAGAACGAATTTCTTAAAAAGTTCGGCATGCATGATGCCGACAGTCGAGTTTATTGCGGGCTAGGATAATAAAGCGACAATAGATCGTACACAGCTGCGCTGTTTTTACTAATTTTAGCAACTTAAAAGGTACTTTTTATTACTCAATTGTTGTCGTTATTGAGAGTGGGTGTAATGCTATGTAGAGTGAAACATTGTATGAAAGATAAGCTAAACCAACCAAAGCCAATTGATTTCGACGCTTTTTTTTCGGGAGTTTGTCGTTAAATAGAGTGACGTAACATGGAGTTTACACTATAACAATTTACAGATTACAACAGCTTTCACTTTAAATCGCATAATATATTGCAAAATATTTTTGTATAATAATTCAGTTTTAGTACGAAAACCACCAGTATTTTGGTAATATAAGTTAAGAATTTATAAATTAATTACCATAAACTAACAATAAATAAAACACAACACTATTGAACCTACTTAATTTGTGCAATTCCTTCTTGGCCGTGGATCAGCAACGCCTGACTGTATTCGTCTTTACGTACATATACACGTCCACCACGGGTCCACACAAACTTGTATGACATTTCCTGAGACCTGTCACCACTTCATCCATCCCGCATTCATTCTATTATTTATTTCCCGGTCAATATTGCCGTAGTAAGCGAACCAAGGTACTTAGAATCGGAGCAGACTAGTAGGGTTACACCATCTAGAGCAATTAATGATAAATAAGAAGAGCCACTGAAGTTGCAGTACAAGTGTTCTGTCTTAGTGCGGCTGATCTTGAGGCCTACTCTTTCCAATTTCTCTTGCCATTTTACCAGTCTGCTTTGTACCTCGTTTGCATTGTCTCCAACGAGAACAATGTCGTCGGCGAACAACATGCACCAAGATGCCTCCTCCTGTATGTCTGATGTCAGAGCATCCATTACCAGGAGGAACAAATAAGGGCTTAAAGCTGACCCCTGATGCAAACCTACTGCCACATTAAACTCGTTGGTGATGCCGGCTTCGGACCGGACGTTTGTTCGCGCCCCTGCATACATCGTATTCACAATCCACACATACTTATCTGGCACTCCCTTCTCTTTTAAAGCCCACCACAGAACTTTCCGGGGGACTCGATCGTACGCTTTCTCGAGGTCAATGAAGACCAGGTGCAGGTCTTTCTGCGCACGGCGGTACTTTTCGCAGAGTTGGCGTAGGGCGAAAATCGCATCTGTGGTCCCCCGTCTTGGCATAAAACCAAACTGATTCTGGGTAATCACACACTCCTCTCTCATTCTTCTATCTATCACTTTCTCCCAAACTTTCATACTGTGAGACTCAACCACTCGACCACCTGGTCGAGCTGGCGGTATTTTAGAAGGAGCTTTAGCCGAGGAGGATGGAGTCGAAACTTCCAAGTTTTTCTTTTCCAGAGCCTCTATTTATTAGGTAATTGAACGCGCTAGGTTATTTCATGTTCAAGGCATGGTTTCAGCATAAGCTAGGTTGTTGCGCTCCTGCTCACGGTTCTCTTTTGATTTTGCTGCAATATCGTCCCGCAGAGAGGAAATTTCAGCTAACTGAGCGCTCACATCTGAAGATGTTGCCAGTTGATATACTTTGATTGTGTTACTAATTACGATTGGTAGGGTATGAAGGCCGAGTCTGCAATCCCTCGTGATATTTACCAAAAGTCGTCCTTTATGAGGTTAACCATTTTTAAATAAACTTTTTTTATTGGTGGATTCCGACCTCCATGTAGCACGCTTAAATCGTCCAATATCTTGGGATCATGTTTGTTCGGAATCTGAAGGATGAAATGGGATAATCTCATCAGCAGCTCCTTTTCTTTAGATTCAACGGTAACTCTATGGATTTACAAATCGTGGAAGGCTCATTTTTTCGATGTCTTGGCTGGTCATTGTGAATTTGGATGTCATCGATGTCGTTCATCCGATCGTTTATAACATCGGGGTCCTGAGACACTTTCTGAGGAGGGCGAGATATTATGTCCAGCAGAGTGGAAGAGTTAGTTCGGATAAAAATCCTACCCGCTTTACGAACCATCCGGAGGGACAGATACAAGATGTAAAATACAAAATCTAAGGCCCATAGAATATATTATACCTTAAAGACTAACATACATAAAATTATATTTTAAAACAAGAAAACGCTTGTCCTGGGACGTGAGATGCAACCGCGGTGTCAGCACGACGAATCAAGGGCAGGTGTCTGATAAACCGTCATACCGTCGTATGGTATCCATTTCGCGCGGCCGGAACGCGCGCCAATGTTCGTCCTTTTGGAGCGTGTAGTAGCGATGGGCGATTATTACTTTATTTTATCGAATCAGTCGATTGTTCGGTTCAGTCGATAAAAGTCGATAACAATCGAAATTAGTCGATTGTTATCAACTGACGGCGCGTACGGCGGGCGACAATGACTGTCACCAACTCTAACTACATATTTGCCGCGCAACGCACTTAGTTCTATATTCGTACGTATTACTATCAGTATTTACAAAAGATGTTGCGTCGGGCGTCCGCTGCGCTACAGTTCGCAGTTCACGCACGCAACGCACACTTGCAATGCAAGTGTGCGTGCGTATAGTAGTTAGTAGTTTGTCAATTGTTATTCGAAGAATCATGGTGAGGAACTACTGAATCGACAATCGAATGCGCACTAGCACAATTTTCGATTCATTCGATTGTTTTTTTTGAAGCAATCGCCCATCGCTAGCGTGTAGTCGATACGCGGCTTTACATTTAACTTTTAAAAGTTTCATACAACTTCAACAGTCAGAACTTTATTATTCACAGAATAGGTATTTATTGAGTTTAATAGGTGCCTACTCCGTTCTGTGGCACATGTGTTCACAAGGTGACGTAATGTTGATGATATCAGTAAATTATGTCAATTGAGTAACATTCCCACAGCTGGGCTCAAAATGGACTAACGACCCTTCTCTGGTAAGATAATGTCAACGAACTCCAACTTTATTTAGGTAATTTATTAAACCTTATTCTATTCTACTAGGTACCTGCTATCTGCCCTTTGCCCTTTATTGTTATTTTTATAACAGGACGAGATCGCGTAAAGATTTTTGATATTATTCGAACTATTACTATACTTATATCGATATTATCTAGCAATTTAATTGAATGCTACTTTTGATTATTTAGTTTGATAATTTTACTAAAACATACATTCGACATTTAATCATTTCATTAAAAAATAGCCACCTTAAAAATAGGAACATAGAGTCACTGTTACTATATCACAAGAGAGACTATGCATAGAGTCTAAAATTGAGCGACAAGCCACGAGTAACGCCTAGTATTGATTCTCAAACCATCTTGACCCAATTCCACGGTTGCGTACCGCGACAAGCCTTATTATGCCTTATATATATCTGCTAACTCTATCTACCTATAGACGTTGAACTACATAACTCCCAATAAATTCTAATAATAAATTCAAGATAAATTCGCGTAGCCTGATTTCGCTCTGCCCCTCAACAGCTAATGTGTACACAATGTCTTTGCTATCTTGCTTAGCTTTTTATTTTTATTATTATATAATTTAATATACTTAAGCAATTGGTAGGTAAGGTACCAACTAAGTTAGCTAAGAAGTTAGCCTAAGTGTAGATTTAAGATGGATCACCTAAAAAATCTAGGCCTCAAACCGTGTTTGTTGCCCTGGTTCTTCACGGTATGGTCGCGCGCGAAAGAACAGGAGTTAAATCACCTAGCTTTAATACGATTCAAAGTGATCCCAGTGGTCCTACTGAATAAATGCTTTAAAAAAACCGGACAAGTTCGAGTCAGACTCGCCCACCCAGGGTTCCGTACAAAGGCCTAAGTAGGTACTTATAACAGTGAAAACCTACATATACACCAAAGTTATTAGATAGGTATACTCGTACATGAGAAAGGAAAAACATTTAGTTTTTTTCAATTTTCGTCATAAACGGCAAATCATAAAAAAAAAATGTTTAGCTTATTTATTTATTTATTGAAAATAATTAGAACGGTTTACAACCAATTACACTAATTATAAGTAATGTCAATTTAAAATATTATAAACAAAATACCTAAATAAATAATATTCATATTAAACTAGACATAATACCTTTTAGCTTGTGGCAATGAAGCCCTTTCATACGATACCCCACACGATAACTCCCTTTAAAATTTCGACCCCCATTCCTTGCATTAGGCCCTGTTTTTTTATGATTTAAGTTTTACTTATATACGGTTTTCACATTTTTTCCTGTACTTGTAGTCTAATACAATACTACTTGCCAAATTTCATAGTTCTAGGTCAACGGGAAGTTACCCTATGAATTTTGATTTCCACGAGTGTCACAATATACGTTTTTTTTGCGACATAAACGAACGTATATATTTTTTCATTTCTCATACTCGGAAAGTAGTGTTGTTTTGATTTGATTATTGGGTGGAAAATGATGCTTTCCTTTCATAGGGACGGAAAAACTCATACAAATTCATTCCCACCCTAGGGCCGGAATGAACTTTAAAAATAGAACTGCTGTCAGCTGTGAAGAGTTTTATGTATAATAATAAAGAAACATGTACTGGCAGATCACAGTTGGAATATTAACCTATTTTTAACATCTTTTTTTTTTAAACCTGTGTATCATAAATAAATAAATAAATTTGATTTGATTTGAATTGAAAAAATGGGATATGTGGGGCTTGCACCCATTAAAACCCCAGCTGTGTTCTCCAATTCACCTTGACGGGGCTAAGGGGACGCATAAGCACTCTTCCATAGCCCCGTCGGGGTTGGCTCGCTTGGAGCCCCTCCGACGGGCGAGGCTGCTGCCTCCCAATCACATCTTCCAAGAGGCGCGCGGGAACCACGCGCGCCACCTCTGGGTCTTTCATACGACGACGACACCCCCCGGCGCCGCCGTCATGGCCACACTACAGAGGACGTGAATTTTGGGCGAAGATGCGCCTCCTTCGCCCAGCCCTCCGTTATGCGGATCGGGTCGGTGGACAGGGCCTCCCTCACCCGCTCCGCATCCTCCTTGCGCGTCATGACCTCCTCGCAGAAGTCTGCTAACGCCCTCCACGAATGCTCGCTGCCGATCATGGCGCTGACCACGGCCGGGAGCGAGAAGTCGCCGCCAACAATCTGCGAAAGATCCCGCCGCTGGGTAGTCCAGGCTGGGCAGTCCTGCAGCGTGTGCTGCGCTGTGTCCTCTTGTACACCCTCACAGTGAGAGCACTGAGTGGTCGCTTCTCTCCCGATGCGACACAGGTACTTGCCAAAACAGCCATGGCCTGTAAGCACCTGCGTCAGCCGGAAGGTCAGCGACCCATGCTCCCTCGTGAGCCACTCTTTTAGGACAAGGCGGATGGCTCCCACCGTCCTCAAACTGGCACTGGGCTGGGCTAAACGGCCGAGCCACTCCTCTACGAGGATTTCGTGGTCCTCAAGCCGCTTGCCCTCCACCTCGCGTTGCGCCGGCCGCTGGCCACCTGCAATTTCTCCCTCCTTCCAGAAATACACCTGCGCAAGGCCTTTGGCGTCCAAGTCCCAAGGTAGGGAGCCAGCCAGAGCACACGCCGCCTCGTAAGAGACCGTGCGGTATCCCCGTATCACCCTCAACGCCATCGCCCTCTGCGGAGATCGCAACAGAGCGCTGTTCCGGCTGTTAAGGGTGTCGGCCCACACGGGAGCTCCGTACAATGCCATATACTTCACCACGCCCATGTATAGCTTCCGGCTGCTCACCGCCGCTTCCTGTAGATTGGGTAGCAGGCTTCCTAAGGCAGCCGCTGACTTCATCAATTTTGGCGCCAGGCGCGTGAAGTGGGCATTGAAGTTCCACCGGCTGTCGAGGACGAGTCCCAGATATTTCATCGTCGACTCGACGCCGATGCGTACTCCACCCACTAAAATGTGCGCCTGCGCAGGAAGCTTCGTCCGGGGCCCATGAAAACAAACTGCCTCGGATTTGCCGAGCGCCACTTCCAGGCCCAACCGTCTAATTCTACTCACCACCTGGGCCACCCCTGCCGTGGCAAGTATAGCGGCCTCTCGAAACGTCTTTGCCCTCGCAGTGCCAAGGGTGTCGTCAGCGTAACAGGTCACGCTCACCCCCCAAAGCGTAGCTCCACGCAGCACCCAGTCGTACCCGATGTTCCACAGGAGCGGACCAAGAACCGAGCCCTGTGGAACACCGCACGACATCGCATGGCTTCTCGACGATCCGCTAGCGTATAGTCTCCAATCACTTGGCGGAGGTAGTGAGGCGCATCATGGAACTTCAGCGCCTCACGTATACAACTCCAGGGAACGGTGTTAAAGGCATTGGCGATGTCGAGTGACACCGCCAAGACTACCTCGCCATGCTTGGACCAGAGCTGCTTCCACCAGCATATCTCGGTCCATGTGCTTCAAGGCCCAACGCGGTCTGTTCCTGCTTGCATCGGCTGTTGTCGTTCCGCCAGAAGTAGGAGAGTGAAGAGCCACGCCGAACCGAATATATCGGTGGTCCGACAACGTCTCCACTTCATCTACTACTCTCCAGCCATTGACACGGTTCGCTAAACTCGGGCTTCCAAAGCCAACATCCACAATAGACCGCCCCTGCGGTCGAACGCACGTATACACGGAGCCCCTATTTAAGACTACGAGCCCTGTAGCTATAACCCACTCTTCAAGCGAGTCACCCCGCGCATCTGTGATTGGAGACCCCCACGCAGCAGATTTCGCGTTCAGGTCTCCAAGAAATAGCACAGGTGACTTTGCCCTATTTGGGCTCCAACGTCTACCAAGAACGCCTCGAATTCGGCCAGTATCCTATTTGGCGAAAAATAAGCTGCGACAACCATAACACCAGTTACTTGGGCAGCAACCCATCCTCTACCCTTGCTCACCCTGTCAGGGGAAACTCCCCGCAACACCAGTGCTATCAAACCATCCTCATCCCCCACCCAGGAGGGACTGGAGGGGATGGCTCTCCGACTGCCGCTATGTTGATCAACCACTGCGCCATGCTCTGGAGCATGAGGTCCTGAGCAGCAGCGGAGTGGTTGATATTCGCCTGAAGGAATCGGAGAGCCATTACTAACTAATTACATCCATTGACACCACCTCATCCCTCGTTCTGGACGTCGAGGGGACTGCAGCCTGGCCACCTGACCTCCTGGGCTTAGGAGGGACACAAACTTTGCTCCCCAGCAAATGGTCCGCCGGCCTATTTGCCGCAGCGCACAGGGAGCACTTCGGTGGCGCGGAGCAGGCCGACGCAATGTGGCCAGGGCGACCGCAGCGGTAGCACTATAGGCCTACTAACCTATCTTAACATCTCTAAGCAAAGTGGTACATCAATTTCTTTATTTTGCAAGATGTTCAGTACATACACTATGGTCTGGTTTCTCTTTATATGTTTCTCCCTTATAGTAAGTATATAACATCATTGGTTTCTCCAGATTTCTCTTCTCAAATGTTAGGGGGGAAAAGTTTCTGGTGAAATCCGTTTTCAAAAAATTTATAACCTCCATGAAGTTTGGTTTTTTAATGCATCACTAATTAGGATAACTAATCATGGGGACAGATTTTTTTTACCTGAACCAGGTAAAAAAATTAGCACAGGTATGTGTAGGAATGCCCTTTCTTTTATAATACGCATTTTTACGTTATTTTGTTACTATTATCTATTGAGCTGAACTGATAAGGATTCTGAGAATAGGTATTCATTGTCACTTACCTTGTTGTACCTAATGTTTTACAGCAAGTATACAGGGTGCCCCAGGAACGACTGTCAAGCGGAAGTCCAGTGATGTAGCACCCCAAGGGCTACCCGAATCACCCCCCCATGTATGTTCAGCGATTTTTTGTAGTTTAGAAGTTATTCATGTTTTTGTGACAATTTATTTATTGAGCAGTTGCAGAGTCATTTTGAGGTGAATAATTAGCTAAAACTTGGGTCTCTCTAATCCGAAGATCGTATTTACTCCAAAACCCATTCGACTGCGCCATAAAACAAAATGATGTTGCGTAAAATGAAAAACTGAAAACAATACCAATACCTTCAAGGGCATTTTCTGAAGAAAAGTCATAGAACTTTTTTTCATTCAAATGTATTTTAAAAACATCGTTATTCAACAGCTATTTACCCTGTGAATTTCGTCAAGATATCTTAACGGCATCCTAATTAAATTTTAATACACAGTGTACCAAGTCTTAAAACCAAATTTTTTTAAATAGTTAAAATGTATATATGTGTTATATTTTCTTTAAAGAAAATAGCGGTATTGAGCCAGATTAAGCTTCCCTTGTTTTAAACATGATGCGGTCAACCCGATTTGCATGGTTTTTGAGTAAAACGACAACTCCAAGACCTATCTTTGTGCTCTCAGTACGATACTCGTTGATCGTCGTATATCGAGTCAAAAGCTCAGTTAGCCTCTAAAAAGCTTGGCATCCTTGTTAAGGTGAGGCGTTATTTCACTCCTGTGCAGCTACTCACTCTGAAAAACTCAAGTGTAAACCTGTATGAGGTACTGTTCTCGCTTGAGGGAGGGCTTCGCCAAGTACTATGGGGGTGTTTCGGGTAGCCCTTGGGGTGCTGCATCACTGGACTTCCGCCTGACAGTCGTTCCTGGGACACCCTGTATAACACCTTGTTCACGAAAAGTATATCGGGCCACAACGTTAAGCCTAAATAATATATTTTTACTAATTTATTTGTGGCCCGAATCTTTGGGACACAGCGATAATGAAAATAAATCCAATAGTCCACAACATGAATGGGCCACAAAATTTGGGCCACAACGCCAACCCTACTCTGTCCCTTCTGTGACTCTTGGAGGAACCTGTTTAAGTTGGGTAAAGAAATGTAAGTTCCTGGGCCATTGGGTAACTGAGGATTTGATCTGGATATTGAAAGGGAGCGTAGGGCATTCTGTGAGGTGTAATAAGCTTGCTCGTAGATTTGCACAATGCACGTTCTACAGATTCAGTTAAAATTACACTATTTAGAACATTTTGTACATCTTTTTACACGTGCAGTCTATGGGTTAAGTACCTATACACTAAAATCCTACTAACGCCCTATGAATCCAGTACAACAATGGTTTCAGGATGCTCTTGGGGTTGCCAAGGTTCTGTAGTGCATCGGGGATGTTTGCAGACGCACGCACTGCGAAAAAGAACGGCGTCTCTGGTGCGGCGGTTGCGTGGCTCCAATGGCTTTCTAGTCATGGTTGCTAAAGATCTGTGCTCGACCTACATGAGACACTGGCTGGCAATACTCAAGCCAGTCACTTGTTTAGTGTCTCAGTATTGTTTTTGTGATTGTGATTCTTATATTTAGGTTAAGCAAGTACGAATCTAGTTTATAAGAGTTACCTAATAATTAATGTCTTCTCTAAGAGTTACCGTTACTAACAAAATCTTTGGTCTGAAACAAACTTATTTAATATACGTCAAGGTACCAAAAAGCAATTCAGTTTAATTTAAGAACTAAACTGGATCGCTTTTAAAGCTCATAGTATAGCTCCAGGACGTTTTCGTGGTAGATTATTGCTTAATTTCGATGGGCCAAAGAAGTTAAGAATGTGAAAACAGGAATTTTACATCAGACAGTTTTATTTATTTATTCAGCAACAAATGTACTTAAAACTTTCTGAATATGAAAGATATTATTATAATAAATTGAAAATTCTAAATATAAGTCACTTAACAATGCACTACGCCTCACTTACTAGGTACAATCCAAGATGATTGAATATCCTTTGCGAGACGTTCGTTGTTACCATCACAATATAGTCAATTGACTACCCGTCAAATCTGGAGCATTCCAATCATATCCAATTTAGCAAACAATCTACTGATAACATCGACGTCTTGAACCTTATGTACTTAAACATACAGCAGGGCATCGGCTATCTGTGTAATCTAGGTTCGCAATGTTGCTGTAGGTATGATAAGTACGAGAGCTCTAGTGGTGAGTAGCGGACGCTAGGTGCGGGGGCACCTTCGTCCGCCTTGCACTGCTCACCACGACGCGGGGCCCGCCGTAAGGGCGGTGATCGCCGGAGGGGGACTGGATGTAGAGGCTCTGCCGGTTGCCCGGGCCCCCTCCATTCCAGGCGACGCCGGAAAGGCGCTGGGATGTTTAGTGGGTATACCGGGAGTCCCACATACCCCTCTCGCCCCCCGGCGGAGGGGATGCGTAACGCATTTTACCCAGCGACAAAAAAAAAAAAAAAAAGGTATGATAAGTACCCTCCCCCGGTGGATTCCGATCTTGTCGCGATGGGGGGCTCAGTAACCGTGACGTGGGACACGGTGAAGCCAAAAGGAATCCCAGGCGGGGACGCTCTGAGTGGGCTAGCGGTTGGGCCCGCTCTGGATGCGTCTGAGGCGGGTGCGGAGGACGGAGTAATTTCTGTACCCCGCAGTCAGGAGAGGTCGCGGGAGAAGAGGCGTGTCGGTGTGTCGTTGCCGTTCGCCCTATCTTCCGCGACCAAACGGTGGCGCACCGTTGATGCGTTGGCGGTGGGGCGGCAGTCGAAGAGGAGTGTCGGTGTTACGTTGCCGCTCTCCCTATCCTCTGCGGCCGTTCGGAGGCTTCTCCACGCACAGCTCTTTCATAAGAGCGCGCAGTGGACGAAGGGAGCGGAGAGCTCTGGTGGTGAGTAGCGGACGCTAGGTGCGGGGGCACCTTCGTCCGCCTTGCACTGCTCACCACGACGCGGGGCCCGCCGTATGGGCGGGGATCGCCGGAGGGGGACTGGATGTAGGGGCTCTGCCAGTTTCCCGGACCCCCTCCATTCCACCAGGCGACGCCGGAAAGGCGCTGGGACGTTTAGTGGGTATACCGGGAGTCCCCGGGGAGTCCCACATACCCCTCTCGCCCCCCAGCGGAGGGGATGCGTAACGCATTTTACCCAGCGACAAAAAAAATGGTATGATAAGTACACGTATATAATATATTCAGTGCAGGTAGCATGAGTGTGCTGTAGGATGTGGCTCATATTATTCTGTAACTCCGTGAAGTTTGACAAACAACAAATTTCACGGAGGAATCAGCTAAATGCAGCCATCAATTTACTGAGTTTTACTAATTGTAACTTCTTCGAGTGTTTGTTGAATGATTTTTTCTCTCTAAAAGGTTTTCTCTTCGACTATGGTTTACACCGTCCATGGTGACTTTGGCTCATTTAACTGTTAATTGTATGGTGAAATATTATTTTTAAACGATTTAAGCGATTTATCTGCGACTGATGTCGCCGGAGCAGTCACAATGATCGAAGAAATTCATAGGTACCGTTCAGTGAGTCAGACGTCAGACAGGTGTGTCGGTATCAATAATATATCGTTCTGAAAAGCGATACAGACAAACTAGAATTTACGTGCGGAGACGAGAACAAGGTAAAAAACGGACATTTAGCAACATAGATGATCATTTGATCAGTTTTCTAATCCTAAAAAATCGACATTAGGCTGCTGTTAAGCCTCAAAACGGCTTAGAACATCCATCATACAATACATGCATTCTATTTTTGATGTCCCGATCAATCTTGCCGCGTTTTGGATGAAAGAGCACCAAAGTGTCGGCGCAAGTGAGATTCCGGCCTCGGATCATACATGTCTAGGTATTCGCTCGCCCGTACATAGCTCGAATGAGCTTTATCTACTTCTTAGGCACTCTCTTAACTTTCATCGCCCATCACAGAACCGCCCAGGGTACCCTATCATACGCCTTCTTCAAGTCCACGAAAACCATTATGTAAATTTCTGTGTGCACGTCTGTATTTTGCACAGACATAGCTGACGTAGCGCAAATATAGCATCCGTGGTACCGCGCCCAGAGATGCACCCAAATTGGTTCTGTGACACTACTCTCTCATACATCTCGCTATAACTTTCTCCCAAACTTTCATACTGTGTGACATGAGTTTTATTCCTCTATAGTTGTTACAATCTTGTACATCACCCTTATTTTTGAAGATGCTTGTTGAAGAAGATGATTTTGATCTTGATTACAACGGTGAAGAAAATTGTTTTTACGGAGCTGGTTACGAATCAGGGGCCTTAGCCAAAACATAAGTAGAAATTGAAATGGAAATGGAATAGACAGATAAGGACTATAACTCACGTGCGACGCATGACATTATTTAACGCGTTTTGTATGGCACTGCATACATTTTATGCCAAATATCGCGGCATTCCTTCGCGCGAGTTCCTGGCTTTATCAAACGTCGGATTGACACATAGAGGATGGAAAGTTGCCACAGAATTCATTATAGTAGCAAAGTTACCATTGATATTCCGGGTTGATCATTCGCACAATTAGAAGACGTTTCTAGGATAGACAGATTGTCTATAGACCACGTACACTCTAGACGATCACCCACTGTTGCGATGATGCGGCATGCCTCACGTGCCGTCATGCATGAACGTCTGGGGCCAGCTTATGGTCCGCAGAGTACAAAGAGTATACGTATTTAAAATAGCGTCTTAAGGTGGGTACACACTAGAGAATTTTATCGAGCATTTACAAATGTAACGTTTTTACAAATAATAATAATAAACAATAAATGATGCTGGATTATTTAAAAAAAAAAATTAATATGGAATGTGTTATGGGTATACTACGTAAATATTTTTTGTGACTGATATACTACTTAAATACTTTTTGTTTGTAAATGCTTAGGCACATTATATCACCACCTTTACCTATTTTCATAGAGAAAAATCTTACTAATATTATAAATGCGAAAGTCTGTGTGTGCGAATGTTTATCTTCACGTATCTCCATAACGACTTAGCTGATTGTGATGAAATTTAGAATGTAGATTGTTTACATACTGGAATAAGATATAGGCATATAACATTTTCGAAAATCAACCCTTAAGGGCGTTATACAGGCTGTTAAAGTTTGTATGGAAAAAAAATATTCCTTGGTCCGATTTACTCCAAACTCGGTAGAAATAAACTTAAAAGTAAATAATGAAACCCGTGTTTTTTATTTTTTCAAAACATCCCTTAGGGGTGGTGTGGGGCAGTTTCAAAGTCGTAAGGTTCGAAAGTCTGTTTGTGCAAATGTTTGTCTTCCGTATCTCCATGACGACTTAACCGATTGTGATGAAATTTGAAATGTAGATTGTTTGTGTAAAATTTTCTGGGTTAGATTTTCCCTCCCTCTATCTACTATGGGATTCTTGAGAGAAACATAACGCAATAATAGTAAATCATATTATGTATTTTGAAAGTCATACCATACAGTTCTTGCTATAAAAAAAATATTTTTAATGTGGATTTTCGTATAGTTCTCCTTTCTTGAACCGGGAACTGCATCAAGGATTGGCGTCATTAGCCAAGGGCGTTGTGGATACCCAAAGTCTCCTGAAAACAATATTTCTTTAAACCTTGTTTTTTACTATTTAAAAAATATTGTTACGTGCTGGGGTTCGTCGATTCTGAAGATAAACACTAGGTATAACTTTCGAAACTTTATTACACACTAATTTACTCAAAACACACTTTAAAGTTACGAACAGTCGCACTGAATATCACTGGTCACTATTCACTCAAGTTAACACTCTCGTAATTCACAAAGAACTGATTTGTGACGCGCAAATCGCCCGTTTATATACCCCACAGAAACGCCTAGAACATTCACCGTGGGAACTCTCTACAAATAAACAAGAAGCTTCTATAAATAAACAACAACACGTGACAAGCGACCTTGAACCTTATACACTTGTAATAAGGTCGCTTGTCAGTAGCGCCCAACAAATATGAACCTTAAGTCCAGGTATTACGATCCAATTGTTAATTCGGTATGTCTAAGCGAGAATGTTCGTGGCATCTATCCTGCGCGCGAGTCTTCTAGAACGTTCGAGTGCTTGTTCGTTACACTGCCCCCTCCTTAGACATGCTCGTCCCGAGCATTATCAGTATGATGGTGGCAGTGCACTGAGCAAAAGCCTGAGCTAGTCTAGCTAGTGTTAGGTGCTTCGTCCCCAGGATGGTCTTATTCTGGGTCCTCTCAGTGGTTATCCCATATGCATTGGCCTTCCTTCTCAGTACTGGGCCGATTGCCTCGTCACATCGCAATAGGGCCTTGTTGAGATTGTTTCCCCGCTCCAAGAACACATTGATGAAGAACATCAAATCTGTCTTTGCTTCATTCTTCTCATAAACCACGACATCCCCATACCTGATTGGGACATCGCCAGCACCAATCTTATTCTCGTTGGCTTTCTTGAAGAACTGCTCTGCTATCTTCCTCGGATCGAACCCTATGTACGCAACTGCTTCCCTGATCTTCTTATTGTTCGACCATTGGTCAGCGGTGAACTGCAGCTCAATGACCTTTGCGTCATCCCCACTGAGGCCCAAAGCATCAGCCATGGCCTTCAGGTCGCTAGCTCCCCACCCAAGTACTTGGCTTACCATGCTCTCCATGACAAAGACGTAGATTTTCAGCTTTATTTATTAACTAGCTGCGCCCCGCGGTTTCACCCGCGTAAGTCCCGTTCCCGCGGGAATATCGGGATAAAAAGTAGCCTATGTGTTAATCCAGGGTATCACCTATCTACATACCAAATTTCAACCAAATCGGTCCAGCCGTTTTTGCGTGAAAGAGTAACAAACATCCATACATCCATACATCCATACTTACAAACTTTCGCCTTTATAATATTTATAGGATAGGATATAAGATACGCACTGAATATCACTGGTCACTATTCACTCAAGTTAACACTCTCGTAATTCACAAAGAACTGATTTGTGACGCGCAAATCGCCCGTTTATATACCCCACAGAAACGCCTAGAACATTCACCGTGGGAACTCTCTACAAATAAACAGGAAGCTTCTATAAATAAACAACAACACGTGACAAGCGACCTTGAACCTTATACACTTGTAATAAGGTCGCTTGTCAGTAGCGCCCAACAAATATGAACCTTAAGTCCAGGTATTACGATCCAATTGTTAATTCGGTATGTCTAAGCGAGAATGTTCGTGGCATCTATCCTGCGCGCGAGTCTTCTAGAACGTTCGAGTGCTTGTTCGTTACACTGCCCCCTCCTTAGACATGCTCGTCCCGAGCATTATCAGTATGATGGTGGCAGTGCACTGAGCAAAAGCCTGAGCTAGTCTAGCTAGTGTTAGGTGCTTCGTCCCCAGGATGGTCTTATTCTGGGTCCTCTCAGTGGTTATCCCATATGCATTGGCCTTCCTTCTCAGTACTGGGCCGATTGCCTCGTCACATCGCAATAGGGCCTTGTTGAGATTGTTTCCCCGCTCCAAGAACACATTGATGAAGAACATCAAATCTGTCTTTGCTTCATTCTTCTCATAAACCACGACATCCCCATAC
This sequence comes from Epirrhoe alternata, assembly GCA_963565295.1. NCBI lineage: Eukaryota > Metazoa > Arthropoda > Insecta > Lepidoptera > Geometridae > Epirrhoe > Epirrhoe alternata. The sequence goes on from OY751375.1 coordinate 11,803,811, forward strand.
CTGATTGGGACATCGCCAGCACCAATCTTATTCTCGTTGGCTTTCTTGAAGAACTGCTCTGCTATCTTCCTCGGATCGAACCCTATGTACGCAACTGCTTCCCTGATCTTCTTATTGTTCGACCATTGGTCAGCGGTGAACTGCAGCTCAATGACCTTTGCGTCATCCCCACTGAGGCCCAAAGCATCAGCCATGGCCTTCAGGTCGCTAGCTCCCCACCCAAGTACTTGGCTTACCATGCTCTCCATGACAAAGACGTAGATTTTCAGCTTTATTTATTAATATAAGATACGCACTGAATATCACTGGTCACTATTCACTCAAGTTAACACTCTCGTAATTCACAAAGAACTGATTTGTGACGCGCAAATCGCCCGTTTATATACCCCACAGAAACGCCTAGAACATTCACCGTGGGAACTCTCTACAAATAAACAAGAAGCTTCTATAAATAAACAACAACACGTGACAAGCGACCTTGAACTTTATACACTTGTAATAAGGTCGCTTGTCAGTAGCGCCCAACAAATATGAACCTTAAGTCCAGGTATTACGATCCAATTGTTAATTCGGTATGTCTAAGCGAGAATGTTCGTGGCATCTATCCTGCGCGCGAGTCTTCTAGAACGTTCGAGTGCTTGTTCGTTACACTGCCCCCTCCTTAGACATGCTCGTCCCGAGCATTATCAGTATGATGGTGGCAGTGCACTGAGCAAAAGCCTGAGCTAGTCTAGCTAGTGTTAGGTGCTTCGTCCCCAGGATGGTCTTATTCTGGGTCCTCTCAGTGGTTATCCCATATGCATTGGCCTTCCTTCTCAGTACTGGGCCGATTGCCTCGTCACATCGCAATAGGGCCTTGTTGAGATTGTTTCCCCGCTCCAAGAACACATTGATGAAGAACATCAAATCTGTCTTTGCTTCATTCTTCTCATAAACCACGACATCCCCATACCTGATTGGGACATCGCCAGCACCAATCTTATTCTCGTTGGCTTTCTTGAAGAACTGCTCTGCTATCTTCCTCGGATCGAACCCTATGTACGCAACTGCTTCCCTGATCTTCTTATTGTTCGACCATTGGTCAGCGGTGAACTGCAGCTCAATGACCTTTGCGTCATCCCCACTGAGGCCCAAAGCATCAGCCATGGCCTTCAGGTCGCTAGCTCCCCACCCAAGTACTTGGCTTACCATGCTCTCCATGACAAAGACGTAGATTTTCAGCTTTATTTATTAATATAAGATACGCACTGAATATCACTGGTCACTATTCACTCAAGTTAACACTCTCGTAATTCACAAAGAACTGATTTGTGACGCGCAAATCGCCCGTTTATATACCCCACAGAAACGCCTAGAACATTCACCGTGGGAACTCTCTACAAATAAACAGGAAGCTTCTATAAATAAACAACAACACGTGACAAGCGACCTTGAACCTTATACACTTGTAATAAGGTCGCTTGTCAGTAGCGCCCAACAAATATGAACCTTAAGTCCAGGTATTACGATCCAATTGTTAATTCGGTATGTCTAAGCGAGAATGTTCGTGGCATCTATCCTGCGCGCGAGTCTTCTAGAACGTTCGAGTGCTTGTTCGTTACACTGCCCCCTCCTTAGACATGCTCGTCCCGAGCATTATCAGTATGATGGTGGCAGTGCACTGAGCAAAAGCCTGAGCTAGTCTAGCTAGTGTTAGGTGCTTCGTCCCCAGGATGGTCTTATTCTGGGTCCTCTCAGTGGTTATCCCATATGCATTGGCCTTCCTTCTCAGTACTGGGCCGATTGCCTCGTCACATCGCAATAGGGCCTTGTTGAGATTGTTTCCCCGCTCCAAGAACACATTGATGAAGAACATCAAATCTGTCTTTGCTTCATTCTTCTCATAAACCACGACATCCCCATACCTGATTGGGACATCGCCAGCACCAATCTTATTCTCGTTGGCTTTCTTGAAGAACTGCTCTGCTATCTTCCTCGGATCGAACCCTATGTACGCAACTGCTTCCCTGATCTTCTTATTGTTCGACCATTGGTCAGCGGTGAACTGCAGCTCAATGACCTTTGCGTCATCCCCACTGAGGCCCAAAGCATCAGCCATGGCCTTCAGGTCGCTAGCTCCCCACCCAAGTACTTGGCTTACCATGCTCTCCATGACAAAGACGTAGATTTTCAGCTTTATTTATTAATATAAGATACGCACTGAATATCACTGGTCACTATTCACTCAAGTTAACACTCTCGTAATTCACAAAGAACTGATTTGTGACGCGCAAATCGCCCGTTTATATACCCCACAGAAACGCCTAGAACATTCACCGTGGGAACTCTCTACAAATAAACAGGAAGCTTCTATAAATAAACAACAACACGTGACAAGCGACCTTGAACCTTATACACTTGTAATAAGGTCGCTTGTCAGTAGCGCCCAACAAATATGAACCTTAAGTCCAGGTATTACGATCCAATTGTTAATTCGGTATGTCTAAGCGAGAATGTTCGTGGCATCTATCCTGCGCGCGAGTCTTCTAGAACGTTCGAGTGCTTGTTCGTTACACTGCCCCCTCCTTAGACATGCTCGTCCCGAGCATTATCAGTATGATGGTGGCAGTGCACTGAGCAAAAGCCTGAGCTAGTCTAGCTAGTGTTAGGTGCTTCGTCCCCAGGATGGTCTTATTCTGGGTCCTCTCAGTGGTTATCCCATATGCATTGGCCTTCCTTCTCAGTACTGGGCCGATTGCCTCGTCACATCGCAATAGGGCCTTGTTGAGATTGTTTCCCCGCTCCAAGAACACATTGATGAAGAACATCAAATCTGTCTTTGCTTCATTCTTCTCATAAACCACGACATCCCCATACCTGATTGGGACATCGCCAGCACCAATCTTATTCTCGTTGGCTTTCTTGAAGAACTGCTCTGCTATCTTCCTCGGATCGAACCCTATGTACGCAACTGCTTCCCTGATCTTCTTATTGTTCGACCATTGGTCAGCGGTGAACTGCAGCTCAATGACCTTTGCGTCATCCCCACTGAGGCCCAAAGCATCAGCCATGGCCTTCAGGTCGCTAGCTCCCCACCCAAGTACTTGGCTTACCATGCTCTCCATGACAAAGACGTAGATTTTCAGCTTTATTTATTAATATAAGATACGCACTGAATATCACTGGTCACTATTCACTCAAGTTAACACTCTCGTAATTCACAAAGAACTGATTTGTGACGCGCAAATCGCCCGTTTATATACCCCACAGAAACGCCTAGAACATTCACCGTGGGAACTCTCTACAAATAAACAGGAAGCTTCTATAAATAAACAACAACACGTGACAAGCGACCTTGAACCTTATACACTTGTAATAAGGTCGCTTGTCAGTAGCGCCCAACAAATATGAACCTTAAGTCCAGGTATTACGATCCAATTGTTAATTCGGTATGTCTAAGCGAGAATGTTCGTGGCATCTATCCTGCGCGCGAGTCTTCTAGAACGTTCGAGTGCTTGTTCGTTACACTGCCCCCTCCTTAGACATGCTCGTCCCGAGCATTATCAGTATGATGGTGGCAGTGCACTGAGCAAAAGCCTGAGCTAGTCTAGCTAGTGTTAGGTGCTTCGTCCCCAGGATGGTCTTATTCTGGGTCCTCTCAGTGGTTATCCCATATGCATTGGCCTTCCTTCTCAGTACTGGGCCGATTGCCTCGTCACATCGCAATAGGGCCTTGTTGAGATTGTTTCCCCGCTCCAAGAACACATTGATGAAGAACATCAAATCTGTCTTTGCTTCATTCTTCTCATAAACCACGACATCCCCATACCTGATTGGGACATCGCCAGCACCAATCTTATTCTCGTTGGCTTTCTTGAAGAACTGCTCTGCTATCTTCCTCGGATCGAACCCTATGTACGCAACTGCTTCCCTGATCTTCTTATTGTTCGACCATTGGTCAGCGGTGAACTGCAGCTCAATGACCTTTGCGTCATCCCCACTGAGGCCCAAAGCATCAGCCATGGCCTTCAGGTCGCTAGCTCCCCACCCAAGTACTTGGCTTACCATGCTCTCCATGACAAAGACGTAGATTTTCAGCTTTATTTATTAATATAAGATACGCACTGAATATCACTGGTCACTATTCACTCAAGTTAACACTCTCGTAATTCACAAAGAACTGATTTGTGACGCGCAAATCGCCCGTTTATATACCCCACAGAAACGCCTAGAACATTCACCGTGGGAACTCTCTACAAATAAACAGGAAGCTTCTATAAATAAACAACAACACGTGACAAGCGACCTTGAACCTTATACACTTGTAATAAGGTCGCTTGTCAGTAGCGCCCAACAAATATGAACCTTAAGTCCAGGTATTACGATCCAATTGTTAATTCGGTATGTCTAAGCGAGAATGTTCGTGGCATCTATCCTGCGCGCGAGTCTTCTAGAACGTTCGAGTGCTTGTTCGTTACACTGCCCCCTCCTTAGACATGCTCGTCCCGAGCATTATCAGTATGATGGTGGCAGTGCACTGAGCAAAAGCCTGAGCTAGTCTAGCTAGTGTTAGGTGCTTCGTCCCCAGGATGGTCTTATTCTGGGTCCTCTCAGTGGTTATCCCATATGCATTGGCCTTCCTTCTCAGTACTGGGCCGATTGCCTCGTCACATCGCAATAGGGCCTTGTTGAGATTGTTTCCCCGCTCCAAGAACACATTGATGAAGAACATCAAATCTGTCTTTGCTTCATTCTTCTCATAAACCACGACATCCCCATACCTGATTGGGACATCGCCAGCACCAATCTTATTCTCGTTGGCTTTCTTGAAGAACTGCTCTGCTATCTTCCTCGGATCGAACCCTATGTACGCAACTGCTTCCCTGATCTTCTTATTGTTCGACCATTGGTCAGCGGTGAACTGCAGCTCAATGACCTTTGCGTCATCCCCACTGAGGCCCAAAGCATCAGCCATGGCCTTCAGGTCGCTAGCTCCCCACCCAAGTACTTGGCTTACCATGCTCTCCATGACAAAGACGTAGATTTTCAGCTTTATTTATTAATATAAGATACGCACTGAATATCACTGGTCACTATTCACTCAAGTTAACACTCTCGTAATTCACAAAGAACTGATTTGTGACGCGCAAATCGCCCGTTTATATACCCCACAGAAACGCCTAGAACATTCACCGTGGGAACTCTCTACAAATAAACAGGAAGCTTCTATAAATAAACAACAACACGTGACAAGCGACCTTGAACCTTATACACTTGTAATAAGGTCGCTTGTCAGTAGCGCCCAACAAATATGAACCTTAAGTCCAGGTATTACGATCCAATTGTTAATTCGGTATGTCTAAGCGAGAATGTTCGTGGCATCTATCCTGCGCGCGAGTCTTCTAGAACGTTCGAGTGCTTGTTCGTTACACTGCCCCCTCCTTAGACATGCTCGTCCCGAGCATTATCAGTATGATGGTGGCAGTGCACTGAGCAAAAGCCTGAGCTAGTCTAGCTAGTGTTAGGTGCTTCGTCCCCAGGATGGTCTTATTCTGGGTCCTCTCAGTGGTTATCCCATATGCATTGGCCTTCCTTCTCAGTACTGGGCCGATTGCCTCGTCACATCGCAATAGGGCCTTGTTGAGATTGTTTCCCCGCTCCAAGAACACATTGATGAAGAACATCAAATCTGTCTTTGCTTCATTCTTCTCATAAACCACGACATCCCCATACCTGATTGGGACATCGCCAGCACCAATCTTATTCTCGTTGGCTTTCTTGAAGAACTGCTCTGCTATCTTCCTCGGATCGAACCCTATGTACGCAACTGCTTCCCTGATCTTCTTATTGTTCGACCATTGGTCAGCGGTGAACTGCAGCTCAATGACCTTTGCGTCATCCCCACTGAGGCCCAAAGCATCAGCCATGGCCTTCAGGTCGCTAGCTCCCCACCCAAGTACTTGGCTTACCATGCTCTCCATGACAAAGACGTAGATTTTCAGCTTTATTTATTAATATAAGATACGCACTGAATATCACTGGTCACTATTCACTCAAGTTAACACTCTCGTAATTCACAAAGAACTGATTTGTGACGCGCAAATCGCCCGTTTATATACCCCACAGAAACGCCTAGAACATTCACCGTGGGAACTCTCTACAAATAAACAGGAAGCTTCTATAAATAAACAACAACACGTGACAAGCGACCTTGAACCTTATACACTTGTAATAAGGTCGCTTGTCAGTAGCGCCCAACAAATATGAACCTTAAGTCCAGGTATTACGATCCAATTGTTAATTCGGTATGTCTAAGCGAGAATGTTCGTGGCATCTATCCTGCGCGCGAGTCTTCTAGAACGTTCGAGTGCTTGTTCGTTACACTGCCCCCTCCTTAGACATGCTCGTCCCGAGCATTATCAGTATGATGGTGGCAGTGCACTGAGCAAAAGCCTGAGCTAGTCTAGCTAGTGTTAGGTGCTTCGTCCCCAGGATGGTCTTATTCTGGGTCCTCTCAGTGGTTATCCCATATGCATTGGCCTTCCTTCTCAGTACTGGGCCGATTGCCTCGTCACATCGCAATAGGGCCTTGTTGAGATTGTTTCCCCGCTCCAAGAACACATTGATGAAGAACATCAAATCTGTCTTTGCTTCATTCTTCTCATAAACCACGACATCCCCATACCTGATTGGGACATCGCCAGCACCAATCTTATTCTCGTTGGCTTTCTTGAAGAACTGCTCTGCTATCTTCCTCGGATCGAACCCTATGTACGCAACTGCTTCCCTGATCTTCTTATTGTTCGACCATTGGTCAGCGGTGAACTGCAGCTCAATGACCTTTGCGTCATCCCCACTGAGGCCCAAAGCATCAGCCATGGCCTTCAGGTCGCTAGCTCCCCACCCAAGTACTTGGCTTACCATGCTCTCCATGACAAAGACGTAGATTTTCAGCTTTATTTATTAATATAAGATACGCACTGAATATCACTGGTCACTATTCACTCAAGTTAACACTCTCGTAATTCACAAAGAACTGATTTGTGACGCGCAAATCGCCCGTTTATATACCCCACAGAAACGCCTAGAACATTCACCGTGGGAACTCTCTACAAATAAACAGGAAGCTTCTATAAATAAACAACAACACGTGACAAGCGACCTTGAACCTTATACACTTGTAATAAGGTCGCTTGTCAGTAGCGCCCAACAAATATGAACCTTAAGTCCAGGTATTACGATCCAATTGTTAATTCGGTATGTCTAAGCGAGAATGTTCGTGGCATCTATCCTGCGCGCGAGTCTTCTAGAACGTTCGAGTGCTTGTTCGTTACACTGCCCCCTCCTTAGACATGCTCGTCCCGAGCATTATCAGTATGATGGTGGCAGTGCACTGAGCAAAAGCCTGAGCTAGTCTAGCTAGTGTTAGGTGCTTCGTCCCCAGGATGGTCTTATTCTGGGTCCTCTCAGTGGTTATCCCATATGCATTGGCCTTCCTTCTCAGTACTGGGCCGATTGCCTCGTCACATCGCAATAGGGCCTTGTTGAGATTGTTTCCCCGCTCCAAGAACACATTGATGAAGAACATCAAATCTGTCTTTGCTTCATTCTTCTCATAAACCACGACATCCCCATACCTGATTGGGACATCGCCAGCACCAATCTTATTCTCGTTGGCTTTCTTGAAGAACTGCTCTGCTATCTTCCTCGGATCGAACCCTATGTACGCAACTGCTTCCCTGATCTTCTTATTGTTCGACCATTGGTCAGCGGTGAACTGCAGCTCAATGACCTTTGCGTCATCCCCACTGAGGCCCAAAGCATCAGCCATGGCCTTCAGGTCGCTAGCTCCCCACCCAAGTACTTGGCTTACCATGCTCTCCATGACAAAGACGTAGATTTTCAGCTTTATTTATTAATATAAGATACGCACTGAATATCACTGGTCACTATTCACTCAAGTTAACACTCTCGTAATTCACAAAGAACTGATTTGTGACGCGCAAATCGCCCGTTTATATACCCCACAGAAACGCCTAGAACATTCACCGTGGGAACTCTCTACAAATAAACAGGAAGCTTCTATAAATAAACAACAACACGTGACAAGCGACCTTGAACCTTATACACTTGTAATAAGGTCGCTTGTCAGTAGCGCCCAACAAATATGAACCTTAAGTCCAGGTATTACGATCCAATTGTTAATTCGGTATGTCTAAGCGAGAATGTTCGTGGCATCTATCCTGCGCGCGAGTCTTCTAGAACGTTCGAGTGCTTGTTCGTTACACTGCCCCCTCCTTAGACATGCTCGTCCCGAGCATTATCAGTATGATGGTGGCAGTGCACTGAGCAAAAGCCTGAGCTAGTCTAGCTAGTGTTAGGTGCTTCGTCCCCAGGATGGTCTTATTCTGGGTCCTCTCAGTGGTTATCCCATATGCATTGGCCTTCCTTCTCAGTACTGGGCCGATTGCCTCGTCACATCGCAATAGGGCCTTGTTGAGATTGTTTCCCCGCTCCAAGAACACATTGATGAAGAACATCAAATCTGTCTTTGCTTCATTCTTCTCATAAACCACGACATCCCCATACCTGATTGGGACATCGCCAGCACCAATCTTATTCTCGTTGGCTTTCTTGAAGAACTGCTCTGCTATCTTCCTCGGATCGAACCCTATGTACGCAACTGCTTCCCTGATCTTCTTATTGTTCGACCATTGGTCAGCGGTGAACTGCAGCTCAATGACCTTTGCGTCATCCCCACTGAGGCCCAAAGCATCAGCCATGGCCTTCAGGTCGCTAGCTCCCCACCCAAGTACTTGGCTTACCATGCTCTCCATGACAAAGACGTAGATTTTCAGCTTTATTTATTAATATAAGATACGCACTGAATATCACTGGTCACTATTCACTCAAGTTAACACTCTCGTAATTCACAAAGAACTGATTTGTGACGCGCAAATCGCCCGTTTATATACCCCACAGAAACGCCTAGAACATTCACCGTGGGAACTCTCTACAAATAAACAGGAAGCTTCTATAAATAAACAACAACACGTGACAAGCGACCTTGAACCTTATACACTTGTAATAAGGTCGCTTGTCAGTAGCGCCCAACAAATATGAACCTTAAGTCCAGGTATTACGATCCAATTGTTAATTCGGTATGTCTAAGCGAGAATGTTCGTGGCATCTATCCTGCGCGCGAGTCTTCTAGAACGTTCGAGTGCTTGTTCGTTACACTGCCCCCTCCTTAGACATGCTCGTCCCGAGCATTATCAGTATGATGGTGGCAGTGCACTGAGCAAAAGCCTGAGCTAGTCTAGCTAGTGTTAGGTGCTTCGTCCCCAGGATGGTCTTATTCTGGGTCATCTCAGTGGTTATCCCATATGCATTGGCCTTCCTTCTCAGTACTGGGCCGATTGCCTCGTCACATCGCAATAGGGCCTTGTTGAGATTGTTTCCCCGCTCCAAGAACACATTGATGAAGAACATCAAATCTGTCTTTGCTTCATTCTTCTCATAAACCACGACATCCCCATACCTGATTGGGACATCGCCAGCACCAATCTTATTCTCGTTGGCTTTCTTGAAGAACTGCTCTGCTATCTTCCTCGGATCGAACCCTATGTACGCAACTGCTTCCCTGATCTTCTTATTGTTCGACCATTGGTCAGCGGTGAACTGCAGCTCAATGACCTTTGCGTCATCCCCACTGAGGCCCAAAGCATCAGCCATGGCCTTCAGGTCGCTAGCTCCCCACCCAAGTACTTGGCTTACCATGCTCTCCATGACAAAGACGTAGATTTTCAGCTTTATTTATTAATATAAGATACGCACTGAATATCACTGGTCACTATTCACTCAAGTTAACACTCTCGTAATTCACAAAGAACTGATTTGTGACGCGCAAATCGCCCGTTTATATACCCCACAGAAACGCCTAGAACATTCACCGTGGGAACTCTCTACAAATAAACAGGAAGCTTCTATAAATAAACAACAACACGTGACAAGCGACCTTGAACCTTATACACTTGTAATAAGGTCGCTTGTCAGTAGCGCCCAACAAATATGAACCTTAAGTCCAGGTATTACGATCCAATTGTTAATTCGGTATGTCTAAGCGAGAATGTTCGTGGCATCTATCCTGCGCGCGAGTCTTCTAGAACGTTCGAGTGCTTGTTCGTTACACTGCCCCCTCCTTAGACATGCTCGTCCCGAGCATTATCAGTATGATGGTGGCAGTGCACTGAGCAAAAGCCTGAGCTAGTCTAGCTAGTGTTAGGTGCTTCGTCCCCAGGATGGTCTTATTCTGGGTCCTCTCAGTGGTTATCCCATATGCATTGGCCTTCCTTCTCAGTACTGGGCCGATTGCCTCGTCACATCGCAATAGGGCCTTGTTGAGATTGTTTCCCCGCTCCAAGAACACATTGATGAAGAACATCAAATCTGTCTTTGCTTCATTCTTCTCATAAACCACGACATCCCCATACCTGATTGGGACATCGCCAGCACCAATCTTATTCTCGTTGGCTTTCTTGAAGAACTGCTCTGCTATCTTCCTCGGATCGAACCCTATGTACGCAACTGCTTCCCTGATCTTCTTATTGTTCGACCATTGGTCAGCGGTGAACTGCAGCTCAATGACCTTTGCGTCATCCCCACTGAGGCCCAAAGCATCAGCCATGGCCTTCAGGTCGCTAGCTCCCCACCCAAGTACTTGGCTTACCATGCTCTCCATGACAAAGACGTAGATTTTCAGCTTTATTTATTAATATAAGATACGCACTGAATATCACTGGTCACTATTCACTCAAGTTAACACTCTCGTAATTCACAAAGAACTGATTTGTGACGCGCAAATCGCCCGTTTATATACCCCACAGAAACGCCTAGAACATTCACCGTGGGAACTCTCTACAAATAAACAGGAAGCTTCTATAAATAAACAACAACACGTGACAAGCGACCTTGAACCTTATACACTTGTAATAAGGTCGCTTGTCAGTAGCGCCCAACAAATATGAACCTTAAGTCCAGGTATTACGATCCAATTGTTAATTCGGTATGTCTAAGCGAGAATGTTCGTGGCATCTATCCTGCGCGCGAGTCTTCTAGAACGTTCGAGTGCTTGTTCGTTACACTGCCCCCTCCTTAGACATGCTCGTCCCGAGCATTATCAGTATGATGGTGGCAGTGCACTGAGCAAAAGCCTGAGCTAGTCTAGCTAGTGTTAGGTGCTTCGTCCCCAGGATGGTCTTATTCTGGGTCCTCTCAGTGGTTATCCCATATGCATTGGCCTTCCTTCTCAGTACTGGGCCGATTGCCTCGTCACATCGCAATAGGGCCTTGTTGAGATTGTTTCCCCGCTCCAAGAACACATTGATGAAGAACATCAAATCTGTCTTTGCTTCATTCTTCTCATAAACCACGACATCCCCATACCTGATTGGGACATCGCCAGCACCAATCTTATTCTCGTTGGCTTTCTTGAAGAACTGCTCTGCTATCTTCCTCGGATCGAACCCTATGTACGCAACTGCTTCCCTGATCTTCTTATTGTTCGACCATTGGTCAGCGGTGAACTGCAGCTCAATGACCTTTGCGTCATCCCCACTGAGGCCCAAAGCATCAGCCATGGCCTTCAGGTCGCTAGCTCCCCACCCAAGTACTTGGCTTACCATGCTCTCCATGACAAAGACGTAGATTTTCAGCTTTATTTATTAATATAAGATACGCACTGAATATCACTGGTCACTATTCACTCAAGTTAACACTCTCGTAATTCACAAAGAACTGATTTGTGACGCGCAAATCGCCCGTTTATATACCCCACAGAAACGCCTAGAACATTCACCGTGGGAACTCTCTACAAATAAACAGGAAGCTTCTATAAATAAACAACAACACGTGACAAGCGACCTTGAACCTTATACACTTGTAATAAGGTCGCTTGTCAGTAGCGCCCAACAAATATGAACCTTAAGTCCAGGTATTACGATCCAATTGTTAATTCGGTATGTCTAAGCGAGAATGTTCGTGGCATCTATCCTGCGCGCGAGTCTTCTAGAACGTTCGAGTGCTTGTTCGTTACACTGCCCCCTCCTTAGACATGCTCGTCCCGAGCATTATCAGTATGATGGTGGCAGTGCACTGAGCAAAAGCCTGAGCTAGTCTAGCTAGTGTTAGGTGCTTCGTCCCCAGGATGGTCTTATTCTGGGTCCTCTCAGTGGTTATCCCATATGCATTGGCCTTCCTTCTCAGTACTGGGCCGATTGCCTCGTCACATCGCAATAGGGCCTTGTTGAGATTGTTTCCCCGCTCCAAGAACACATTGATGAAGAACATCAAATCTGTCTTTGCTTCATTCTTCTCATAAACCACGACATCCCCATACCTGATTGGGACATCGCCAGCACCAATCTTATTCTCGTTGGCTTTCTTGAAGAACTGCTCTGCTATCTTCCTCGGATCGAACCCTATGTACGCAACTGCTTCCCTGATCTTCTTATTGTTCGACCATTGGTCAGCGGTGAACTGCAGCTCAATGACCTTTGCGTCATCCCCACTGAGGCCCAAAGCATCAGCCATGGCCTTCAGGTCGCTAGCTCCCCACCCAAGTACTTGGCTTACCATGCTCTCCATGACAAAGACGTAGATTTTCAGCTTTATTTATTAATATAAGATACGCACTGAATATCACTGGTCACTATTCACTCAAGTTAACACTCTCGTAATTCACAAAGAACTGATTTGTGACGCGCAAATCGCCCGTTTATATACCCCACAGAAACGCCTAGAACATTCACCGTGGGAACTCTCTACAAATAAACAGGAAGCTTCTATAAATAAACAACAACACGTGACAAGCGACCTTGAACCTTATACACTTGTAATAAGGTCGCTTGTCAGTAGCGCCCAACAAATATGAACCTTAAGTCCAGGTATTACGATCCAATTGTTAATTCGGTATGTCTAAGCGAGAATGTTCGTGGCATCTATCCTGCGCGCGAGTCTTCTAGAACGTTCGAGTGCTTGTTCGTTACACTGCCCCCTCCTTAGACATGCTCGTCCCGAGCATTATCAGTATGATGGTGGCAGTGCACTGAGCAAAAGCCTGAGCTAGTCTAGCTAGTGTTAGGTGCTTCGTCCCCAGGATGGTCTTATTCTGGGTCCTCTCAGTGGTTATCCCATATGCATTGGCCTTCCTTCTCAGTACTGGGCCGATTGCCTCGTCACATCGCAATAGGGCCTTGTTGAGATTGTTTCCCCGCTCCAAGAACACATTGATGAAGAACATCAAATCTGTCTTTGCTTCATTCTTCTCATAAACCACGACATCCCCATACCTGATTGGGACATCGCCAGCACCAATCTTATTCTCGTTGGCTTTCTTGAAGAACTGCTCTGCTATCTTCCTCGGATCGAACCCTATGTACGCAACTGCTTCCCTGATCTTCTTATTGTTCGACCATTGGTCAGCGGTGAACTGCAGCTCAATGACCTTTGCGTCATCCCCACTGAGGCCCAAAGCATCAGCCATGGCCTTCAGGTCGCTAGCTCCCCACCCAAGTACTTGGCTTACCATGCTCTCCATGACAAAGACGTAGATTTTCAGCTTTATTTATTAATATAAGATACGCACTGAATATCACTGGTCACTATTCACTCAAGTTAACACTCTCGTAATTCACAAAGAACTGATTTGTGACGCGCAAATCGCCCGTTTATATACCCCACAGAAACGCCTAGAACATTCACCGTGGGAACTCTCTACAAATAAACAGGAAGCTTCTATAAATAAACAACAACACGTGACAAGCGACCTTGAACCTTATACACTTGTAATAAGGTCGCTTGTCAGTAGCGCCCAACAAATATGAACCTTAAGTCCAGGTATTACGATCCAATTGTTAATTCGGTATGTCTAAGCGAGAATGTTCGTGGCATCTATCCTGCGCGCGAGTCTTCTAGAACGTTCGAGTGCTTGTTCGTTACACTGCCCCCTCCTTAGACATGCTCGTCCCGAGCATTATCAGTATGATGGTGGCAGTGCACTGAGCAAAAGCCTGAGCTAGTCTAGCTAGTGTTAGGTGCTTCGTCCCCAGGATGGTCTTATTCTGGGTCCTCTCAGTGGTTATCCCATATGCATTGGCCTTCCTTCTCAGTACTGGGCCGATTGCCTCGTCACATCGCAATAGGGCCTTGTTGAGATTGTTTCCCCGCTCCAAGAACACATTGATGAAGAACATCAAATCTGTCTTTGCTTCATTCTTCTCATAAACCACGACATCCCCATACCTGATTGGGACATCGCCAGCACCAATCTTATTCTCGTTGGCTTTCTTGAAGAACTGCTCTGCTATCTTCCTCGGATCGAACCCTATGTACGCAACTGCTTCCCTGATCTTCTTATTGTTCGACCATTGGTCAGCGGTGAACTGCAGCTCAATGACCTTTGCGTCATCCCCACTGAGGCCCAAAGCATCAGCCATGGCCTTCAGGTCGCTAGCTCCCCACCCAAGTACTTGGCTTACCATGCTTTCCATGACAAAGACGTAGATTTTCAGCTTTATTTACTAATATAAGATACACCGTCTTAGACGGTAACACACACATTGTGTGTGTATTTTATATTAGTAAATAAAGCTGAAAATCTACGTCTTTGTCATGGAGAGCATGGTAAGCCAAGTACTTGGGTGGGGAGCTAGCGACCTGAAGGCCATGGCTGATGCTTTGGGCCTCAGTGGGGATGACGCAAAGGTCATTGAGTTGTTTATCTTCAGAATCGACGAATCCCACTTCTGACACCAATTGTTACGTGCTGGGGTTCGTCGATTCTGAAGATAAACACTAGGTATAACTTTCGAAACTTTATTACACACTAATTTACTCAAAACACACTTTAAAGTTACGAACAGTCGCACTGAATATCACTGGTCACTATTCACTCAAGTTAACACTCTCGTAATTCACAAAGAACTGATTTGTGACGCGCAAATCGCCCGTTTATATACCCCACAGAAACGCCTAGAACATTCACCGTGGGAACTCTCTACAAATAAACAGGAAGCTTCTATAAATAAACAACAACACGTGACAAGCGACCTTGAACCTTATACACTTGTAATAAGGTCGCTTGTCAGTAGCGCCCAACAAATATGAACCTTAAGTCCAGGTATTACGATCCAATTGTTAATTCGGTGTGTCTAAGCGAGAATGTTCGTGGCATCTATCCTGCGCGCGAGTCTTCTAGAACGTTCGAGTGCTTGTTCGTTACAATATTATTGTTTTTAATATATTTATTAACTTTAAGAGCCGTGTTGGTCGAATGGGGTTGTGCCTCGACTTTCAATCCAGAGTTTGTGGGTTTGAATCCTGGGCCGTGCATCAATGGATTGTTCGTTTCGAAAAATTTATATGCACTTCAACACGAGCTCTTATCTGTGTAGAAAAACATTGTGAGGAAACATTGTTTTTCACCTATTGTACGTGCTTATTCGTTTAATAACATGTTAAAAACTCGAAAACACGGCGCTGTGGACCCAGCTTTGGGTAATACACAGATTGTGCTTGTGCTATTGCCGTAGAAACAAAGAAAACGGAAACTTTTACCTTGAGTTCCAAGGAAATATCGCTCGATTCCTTCAAGGTAGATTTTTCACGTAGCTCTTCACACAAAATTTTAAATTCTTCTTTTTTAATCCGAAAGTTTTGATGAAAAAGTGTATCCGACATCTCTACGACGGGATCCAATGTTTGTCTAAGAAGATACCCTTTCTGGCGTTGTAAATAACAGTCCTCATTTTGAGCGCTCCATAATAAATTTAGAGCATGCATTTTACAGCTTGAAAATATAAGAAAGCTTTACAAAATGACAGAAAACTATTAATCAATACAAAATTACACGGTGACAGATGATCGATCAAAAACAAGGCACCATTTTATTTCTACTGCGATTTCCGCTGGGTTTTTGTCAGCTTTGCCAGTTGTCTCGTTAGAGTATAATTTTCTTTGCTTGTCAGCGATCAAAAACGTAAACAAAGTATCTATTGCGACTATCAAAAGTGCATCTTGGCTACCATTTTTTCCATTCCATTCATTATGACGCATAATTTTCATACATACTCTTTGGCTAGCGATCAAAAACGTAAACAAAGTATCTATTGCGACTATCAAAAGTGCATCTTGGCTACCATTTTTTCCATTCCATTCATTATGACGCATAATCTATGGCAGAATCAAGTGCAAAATGAGTGCAACATCGCCAAATCAGTGTTGATAGTAGCAATTGAATGGAAACTAATCTATGTCATCTTAGTTAGGGAGGCGAGGTAGCTAAATGGCGTAATTCAACGGCGCCGTCGAGACCTATCAAAATCGAAAGATAAAATAATTTCGAAAAAAAAAAGCTCGTATAGTAAAAACCATTTTAGCGGTGGGTTTGGCGTGTACGGTTTTTCAAAAATGTAAAAAAAAAACAGTTACTTGGGCATTCTCGAGCGCGTCAGATATTCATACTACGTATGCCCCAAGTGCCTCTGATAACAACGGTATACTAATCTGCCGGTTTGCGTGGTGGGGGTAGGCGTATAAAGTAGTCAAAAATGCAAAAAAAACGATGAATTTTTGAAAATGCAAAAAAAAAAGTTTTTTTGAAATACTCGAGCGCGTCAGATTTTCATAGGGGAGGTTTATCTCGGTATACTGAAAGCATATTTTCTTAATCTGACAAAAATGTTGGTGGGTTCTCTTAATCTGACCGAAAAAGGTTTTTTGGTTTCTTTTTTTCCTTTCTTTCTCCTTGATAAAACGGGGAATTCATATCAATTTTTTTCAACACTCTCAGTTTTCGAGATATACTCAAAAAACCGGGAGTTTGAGTTTTGTATGATGCTTTCTTTGGACAAAAATGTAAAAAGACCTTTTTTGTGTAAAATAAAATTACCGTTTTTGTTTATTCAAACTTTTTTTTTGTAAAATGTATCGTTCGCGACTTATATGCCGCAACGCGTTTTTCGGAAGACGAAATGGCTCCTCCACACTTCCGGTCATGCGGAAACCGGCAGATTTTGTATTTTTAGTAAGTTTTAGATTATATTCTTCAAAATAAAAAAAATAAAAATCGCGCTCGAGAATGCCGGATTAACGTTTTTTTTTTTACAAGTTCGCGACTCTATAACTCGGCGGCGTCAAGGACTTATCGTCAGATTAGTTAAATTTAGTCTTAAAACACTAAAATCAACCCCCAATATCTTAATCTGACGCGCTCCAGTATTTCAGACTATCGATTTTTTTTTACTCAAAATCAAAATCAAAATCAAAAATCATTTATTCAGTAGGACCACAGGGATCACTTAGAATAGTCTTAAAACTAATTTTACTCCTGTTCTTTCGCGACCAATACCGTGAAGAATCAGGGCAACAAACACGGTCTGATCGTCTATCCTAGGTTCGCGTCACTACATATAGAGCTAAATACAGAGCTAAATACTTTACAAGGTTGTTCTATTAGGTCTAAGGTATCTCTCATATCTTAAACTGCCACGCTCGAGTATTACCGAAAATTCCCCTATTCGCCTCCCTAACTATCTTGGCTAGCCCCCCAGTAGTTACCAAAGTGGCTAAAGGCATTAAAAAATTCATACTTTGTTTTAAAATATACGAAAGGTACCTTGATTTGTTTATAAAACTGTAAGTTGCAAAAGTAAATGTTTACCTAAATTTTCGTAGTTGACTACAGGTAGTACCTACTTGTGGCTGTATGTAACTAAGGTCGTTGTATAACTATGTGATAAACTAACACGCTTATCGGAATAGAGACCTTGGCCTGCATTTAACGTACATAATATGACTATTAGGCACAGCTATGGGCAAAAAAAACTTCTGAAAAGTAGCGACCATCTGGTGATCGATATCGGCGATAAAGATGTGTTTATACCTCGATTATCCACTCATTACGGGACACCCTGTACATAATCCCACAACAAGTAAAAAAGTAAAAGGCTTTTTTACCGTCTGCCACCACAAACTACCCCCACGCGGTGGCAGGCTTGATCGAAGTGGCAGACGGTAACAATTCCTTTTACTTGTTCAAACTTGCACTTCATGAACTACACAGGGCGGTGCAATTATAGGAAAATCACAAAAAATATATATTTTCTTAAATTAGCTTAAAGTAGTAAGAAGCCTTCTAGATAATGTTTGTACACTCACTCCGCGTAAGAATAAGTAGGAATTAAGTTAGTAATGCTTTAACTAATCTCACAAAAAATAAGAACGCAGAAACATACAATTATGATTTTATTCACATTCTACGTGGCTTGGGGTTACACAGAGTTTGAAATGAAATAAATTAATAGTGCGTCTGGTTTGCCCGAACTCTGATGATGATCATGATGTTTGCGTCAGTCTTTGTAGCAGCGTATGGGCCTTTTACATCTAAAATGTAGCCATCCGTAGGTACATACAATTATAAATGGCTTTAGTAAGTTTTGACACTTGTGTAAGCTGTAAGAGTGCCGCTGAAATAAAAAGTTGGAACTTTTATTTATGTAGATGTAAGTTCCATCACATATTAAGATCGCTTTATCATTTGCGTCATTTCCAAACAAACCTCTTGGGATACTAAGGTTCCTCTCCAGTATGTCGTTCCTACTAATGTTATCCATTCCTAACCTACTATTGTTATTAGTCTCTCGTCTGAATAATCTCCTGTTCGTAGCTTTGTTAGGTAGATTCCTAAGGCGGTTCTGGGTTGTTTGCATCTCTCGCTCAGTGATGAAGTGTGTCCTAATATGGCATCGAACTGATCTATTGCGGCCGATCTAGAAGTGTATATCATCATTGCTCACTCAACGTACCCTGCACGTTAAAATTGAGCCTAGGTCTACGTTACTAGCTCATCCTCATCATGTCGCATACGTCACTAATTTGGTTTGCGTTTAACTTACGAGTTATTACATAATTGGGGCAGCTCATCCCAGCTATTGGTCTCGAGGTGTAGTCCGCATACTCTAGCGTCATCGGGAATGTATAATTTATGTTCATAAAAAATGTGAATATTTATGGTTGTTGGTATGCGATGGGGGGTTTTGTTATTGCAGTTATTAAACATGCAATGCCTTGGTGTATTTGGCGCTCTTGTATATTCGGGAACGTGAAGTTCTTGATTTTGTTGAACTGCTGGTTCCTGCACGTCTGGGACAAGTAGTTATTCGTATGCTCGCTTCCACCCTCTGCCAACATCTGTGGCACACACTTCGCCTGTTGTTAAATTCTACCTGTATAAAGGATTAAAATGGTGTTTAGTAAGTTTAGGCCTGTTTCTGCAAAAGCTTTTAAAAATATAATTTTTATTTTGCAAAATAATGTTCATTCCTTGATATCTCGAAATATAAGTACAAAGAATGAAGAAAAGTTGTAACAGGTATTTTTCCTCGTGAATAGACCTATTCAATGATACTACACTTATTGCTATTGAGGCGGGTACCAAAATGGTCATCCTCCTTTTCGCAACTAGTTCATCACATTTCCATTTTTTCTGCCCAATTGTTTTTAGCCCCATCCTCGATACAGGACGCAACATAGGCATATTCTTTTACAATTTCGATTTCCTGTTCGGAAAATAACAACAGAATTAGAAAAGGGTACGTACTGGAACACTTAGGTACTTAGAGCAATTAGAGCTAAACAAAATACACTTTTGATGATTATTATAGAGCAAGAGCAGTTTAATTCTGATTTTTTGCAGCACCTCCACCAATAGGCGCAAATTTTCTTATTAAAATATTGACGACCACTATACCAAAATTGGACTTTTTTCTATCTATTTCCTACATTATTTGTTTGCAAGTAAATTGGGTCGATAACTGTGTCACAATAACGCCTCCAGAGTCGGCAAATTACGCTTCGATGAACACCGAAACGACGTGCAACATAGACTGTATTCAATTTCTAGCATCCATACAGCTCTTTGCATCTCTGCCGTGGTAAGATGACGACGCTCCATTACACAGTAAAAACTCGTGGACTAAGTTATTTAGTTGAATCCCACTTCCGACTAATATAATAAAGCTGAAAGTTTGTGTGTTTGTTTGGATGTTAAGACGTTTGTATTCCATGAAAGTTTAAAACGAAGTAAAAGAAAATACAAAAAAAAATATGTGTTGCTTAGACTTTTCTGATGTGTGTATACCTAAAACCACCTTCAATTGATTCCACTGTTTCAATGTTATCAGTTTAGCTTACGTCAGGCAGTGTATTAACACGATAAATTATGTCTTCATAATAATATTTTTCACTTTCAGGTACAAATGACAGTAGGTGATACACATTTTTTATTTTTCCTAGCTCTAATATTAATGGAGCTTCATAAGAATCTCTGGTTCTCTTTCTATCTATACTTCTCCCGACGCCGACACGATAAAAACCAAAGGCTTGATAGTCCTGTCATTGTGTTTTTCCTAAATGGGCGACCATCTTGCATTTTGAACTTTTACATCGTGAGCTTTCAAGATCTCACATCCATTTGTGGTGTGATGATAATTCCTAAACTTCTCAATAAAAATAAAAAAATATGATTGACAATACTTGTCATGTGTACAATGTGATGCGGGAGTTAATCAGTACTAAACACTTATTTTCACATGCATTTCTATTCTTCGTCGTAAACCCTTTCGTAGAACATATTTTTGGCAGTGCGTGCAAATAAATTACTTCTCCCATTGTTAAACAGAATTCAATTTATTGCTTACTTACTCGTTCCATCCATTTCGTTTCTTTGTCGTCGGAATATATTAAAAACATCTAAAATCGATCTACTTTATGAAATTTGATTGATGCTATGGTTCTGCCAGAGAGCATATCGTGGTTAACCAGAATTTTATTGATATCCGTAAGCTATGTGATAATACTCCTAAGAATGTGTCATCGCCGCTCTAGACTCTGAGGGTCGTTCGTCTGGCGCCGTGCCAACTAGAACTACTACTCTGTCTGTGACAGACTCGTGGCAAATTTCTATTGATTTTCCAATATTTGTGAAGCTGTAGTAAGGTGCAGAAGTATGAAGAGCGCAACATAAGTTGACCAGCGTTATTGCACAAGCGGTCTGCGCCTGCTGAGACTGTACTGTACACCTTAATTAAGAATTGACAGATTTATAAAGTAGATCATTGTGCGTTCGACTTTGTCATCATCATCATCATCTTAGCCTGGTATCACCCACTGCTGGGTATAGGCCTCCCTTCTTTTATGCCAGTCTCCTCTATCTTGCGCCTCTCGACTTTGTACTACATTTTATTTTCTTGAGCATCTAATTAATATGTAAAATTCTCTTTAATTAATGAGGCACAATTTCATCCAAACACGTAAGTGATTGTGCGCCTCCTCCTCTATAAATGTGGACCATATTTAATTTAATTTTCTTGTTACACAATGTGAAAGGTTCGCTGAAACCTAAAGAATCCGCAACGGCAACAGCAACGTTCAAACGTATTTCTTTTATCATTGGGTGTTGTCAGTTTGTTGGGTACTTACTTGGGTAGCTCTTAAAACGCATATAGTTAAATAAGCATGTTGAATGTACTGTGCAACAAACTTATCTTGGCCGGTGAGAGAGGCGGTGTTATAGCATTTGAAGTTGGCAGAAAAGTTTTTTAGGCTGTGGTTTGCATGGTTAATGTATTTGGAATTTGTCCAGAAAATACAGACCCCCAAAACCTATGTGTTTCACTATGGCTCTGTTACCGTTGCTTTGTATTATAAGAAAGGAGGGGATAGAGGCAGATCAAGTTATAGTGGGTCGGTTTTCATTGCCTTTGCGTATTGAATTATCGCGTCTATTAGCTAAGAAATAAGGTGTAAATTAAAGTTATGAAGTTTGCCAAAATCATGGTAGAAGTGGGTTTTAGGAATGTTATAACACGTCCTAATATTGATAGGTTGCTACTTATACATAACGTGGCTTACATCTCGACATTCCTACTTTATTTTAGGTGTTAATGACATCGTTTGCATCAACATTTTATTATTCTATATTATATTTTGGGCACGGTATGCTTCCGACTCCGATTGGCAGTGACCTGGATCAGTTGAGCTATCTCTAGATTGTATTTACGACGATCCTAAGGATCGTTCTTTTTATAAATAAGTTTATAACATTACATGAACAAACCGTGTTATGTTTGTGTATAGTATATAGATGATTATATTGGATAAGATGCGTAGATGTAGATACACAGCTAGCTCATTAGATAAATAGCTGTCAGCGCTAGATAAATAGCTTGCAGCAAGATACTGCAAGGCCACTGTTGTACCAACAACGCTGACAACGAACCTGGCAAAGTAGAATGACAGTTTGCATTTGGCGACGAAAGTTGTCTAATGCCCGGTTTCTATATTCAACGGCCATTCGTAGGTAAGAGCTACGACTCGTTTTCACATACAAATTTTGACAGCTAACTTACCACCGGTTTCTAGCTGTCAAACTCTTGTATGTGGAAACGAGTCGTAGCTCTTACCTACGACTGTCCGTTGAATATAGAAACCGGGGGTAAATGGGGCGCTTATTGCCGCGTGGTACTATTTCAATGAAACTGTTTTGATTGAATTTGTATTACAGAGTAGCTAATATACAGGATAAGTTCACACGAGCGCCCTCTGGGGGGAAAATAACATTTGGACGCTTTCCAGAATTTGGAATAAAACATTTTTTATTTCTGAATTAGTAATTTATTTTTTAATATAGGTACTTATTGTAACGAACAAGCACTCGAACGTTCTAGAAGACTCGCGCGCAGGATAGATGCCACGAACATTCTCGCTTAGACATACCGAATTAACAATTGGATCGTAATACCTGGATTTAAGGTTCATATTTGTTGGGCGCTACTGACAAGCGACCTTATTACAAGTGTATAAGGTTCAAGGTCGCTTGTCACGTGTTGTTGTTTATTTATAGAAGCTTCCTGTTTATTTGTAGAGAGTTCCCACGGTGAATGTTCTAGGCGTTTCTGTGGGGTATATAAACGGGCGATTTGCGCGTCACAAATCAGTTCTTTGTGAATTACGAGAGTGTTAACTTGAGTAAATAGTGACCAGTGATATTCAGTGCGACTGTTCGTAACTTTAAAGTGTGTTTTGAGTAAATTAGTGTGTAATAAAGTTTCGAAAGTTATACCTAGTGTTTATCGTCAGAATCGACGAACCCCAGCACGTAACAATTGGTGTCAGAAGTGGGATTGAGGCCAAACTTTTTACGCAACACTCTATCCAGCTCCTCAGTCAATCCAGGGACAACTCTGGGATCATTGTTGACTGTGCTAAGCCTACGGACTGGGGTTCCAGGCTTGGTGGACCTCGGACTATCAGGGATTAGGGATTTCAGGCCAGAGAGAAGGTCATCAATCTTTGAATGGGCGTCCTTCTGTGACACACCCCTTAACTTAACACCAACTAGTCCTATCAGGCTATCCAGGTCAGAAGAAGGTGCCTGCGCAGTGCTTAGTGAGGATCCTGACATTGGTGGTGGAGGTGGAGGAGGAGGAGGTGGAGGAGGAAGGAAGGGTGTAGAAGGGGAAGGAACCGGGGGAGGCTTACTGCATGATGCCTTGGGTGAGTTTTGCTCAATGCTGGTGTCTGGCATTGTGAATTTGTGAACTCCAGGACAGCTTGCCATCTGCTTCGGTATGTCAGTTTGAGCAGAAGATTGTTTGAGCTTCTTAGGGCGTCTGGCAGTCTTCCGAGAATCCACAACCGACATAAAGGCATCTATGATTTCTTTATCAAGCAGGGAATCACCCGGATGGAGAAGGTTTGAGGAAGGTTCAGTAGTTGTTGCTTTTCCATCCGGGCCAGTTAGTTTCCCGCCATGTTAGCCAAGGCAGTTGTCATCGAGTGTATCTGGTTCTGCTTCACCTGGTTGAGTCTGGTTGTCACAGGAGTCATGGCATCCGCTAGCAAGATCTCTTTTGCAGAGGTCATCTTGAGAATGTTGGCTTTCACTAGAATAGCAGCCCTGCCACTATCACTAATCAAGCTGCCATTCATGGCCGCCTCAACGAACATGGAAGATTGTTCGTATAAATCCTCTAAGCTCCTGACAGCCATCTTACGTTTTTCTTTCGCGTCGGCTAAAAGCATTGTCATTTCAATATTTAAAAAGATGGCAATGTCTTTAAGGGTGGCTGAGATCCCAGGCAGGTTGGAGGGGATCAGCGCAGGGAAAATCGTATGGCATGCCAAGAATGGTATATCAGGGAACAACTTCGACACAAGTTTGCTCTTGACCTCATCTTTTAAGATGATGGTAGCCGTACACTGCGCGAACGCCTGGGCCAGTCTAGCCAGAGTCAGATGTTTGGTGCCCAGAATGGTTTTATTCTGGGTCTTTTCTGTCGTGATTCCATAGGCATTTGCTTTCCTCCTCAAGACGGGCCCGATGACCTCGTCACACCTCAGCAATGCCTTATTGAGGTTATTACCTCTCTCCAAAAATACGTTGAGGAAAAACATCAAGTCAGTCTTGGCGTCATTTCTCTCGAATACCTCAACGTCCCCATACTTGATTGGGGTGTCGTCAGGGCTGGCCTTGTTCTCGTTAGCCTTCTTAAAGAATTGCTCCGCGATTTTCCGAGGATCAAAACCTATGTAGGCAACGGCCTCCCTGACTCTCTTGTTGTTGGACCATTGGTCCGCAGTGAAGTGTAGCTCCACGACTTCGGCGTCCTCTTTGTCAAGGCCAAGGGCATCGGCCATGGCCCTGAGATCACTGTCCGCCCACCCGAGCACCTGCTTCACCATGCTAGTCATCCTGAAGGTGTATGTTCTCAGCTTTATTTATTAATTAAAAATACACCGTCTTTGTGACGCAAAAGTGAAGCAGGTTTCAACTGGAAAAGGCCTGTGGCAGTTTAAAGTTATGCCGTTTGGTTTGTGCAACGCGCCGGCAACTTTTGAAAGGTTGATGGAACTAGTACTCACCGGATTAATTGGAGACACCTGTCTAGTCTACTTGGATGACATCATCATCGTGGGCCGAACGTTTGAGGAGCACCTTCAAAACTTGGAACGTGTTTTGTCAAAAATTCGGAGTGGCAATCTCAAGCTTAGTCCAAAGAAGTGTTCATTTTTCAAGCGGCAAGTAAGTTTCTTGGGGTACGTAGTGTCGGAAGAAGGTGTCCAAACAGATCCAGAGAAGATCATCGCCGTCAAAGATTGGCCAATACCAAAAGATAAGACGCAGGTCAGAGCATTTTTAGGTCTGTGTTCCTACTATCGACGATTCGTGAAGAACTTTGCGGAGATTGCTAGACCTCTACACAAGCTTACCGAAGATAAA
This sequence comes from Epirrhoe alternata, assembly GCA_963565295.1. Classification (NCBI taxonomy): domain Eukaryota; kingdom Metazoa; phylum Arthropoda; class Insecta; order Lepidoptera; family Geometridae; genus Epirrhoe; species Epirrhoe alternata. The sequence goes on from OY751375.1 coordinate 11,829,129, forward strand.
ATACAGTTCTGTTGGGACGAAAGCTGTAGCAGTGCTTTTGAGGAGTTGAAGAGGCGTTTATGCAATACACCCATTTTGGGATATCCTGATACAGACAACGAGTTTGTAGTAGACACAGACGCCAGCGATACTGGACTTGGCGGCGTGCTATCTCAAAAAAAGGGTGATCAAGAGATTGTCATAGCTTACTTCAGTAAATCCTTATCGAAGCCAGAAAGGAATTATTGCGTAACAAGAAGGGAACTACTTGCAGTCGTCAAGACATTGCAGCATTTCAGCAAATATTTACTAGGGCGAAAATTCCACCTAAGAACTGACCATGCTGCATTGAAATGGCTATTACAATTCAAGAATCCGGAAGGACAAGTTGCAAGATGGATTGAACTGCTACAAGAGTATGACTTCGTCATTGAACATCGTAGTGGGAAATCCCATGGTAATGCGGACGCATTATCAAGAAGACCATGCCCTGAAGACTGCAAACACTGTATCAGGCAAGAGATAAAAGAAGCTGTACCCATAAGGATGCTAAACACAGACCTTAGTAACGAGTGGAAGGAGAGTCTACGCCATGCACAACAGAGTGATCCAGACATTAAGCCGATCGTCGAATGGATTAAGACCAGTGCACCTAAACCCATGTGGAGTGACGTCGCATCGATGAGTTCCACCACAAAAAGTTATTGGGCACAGTGGGACAGCTTAATTATCCAGGACGGAGTTTTGTGCCGCAAATGGGAAAATGCTCGAGGAGACAGCTGCCACTTGCAAATGGTTGTTCCCAAAGCTAAGGTACCGGATATTCTTCAGCTCTACCATAATGGATGTTCAGGGGGTCACATGGGGGTAAAAAGGACTCTATTAAAGATAAGAGAGCGATTCTACTGGATTCACTGTCGCCAGGATGTTGAAGACTGGTGTCGCAAATGTACCAGTTGTGCGGGTGTGAAAGGACCCCATACACGTAGCAGAGGTGCATTGAAATTGTATAATGTTGGTGCACCATGGGAAAGAATCGCCCTGGATGTTGCGGGACCATTTCCTGAAAGTGAAACTGGGAACAAATACTTCATGGTTGTAATGGATTATTTTACGAAGTGGCCAGAAGTCTTTGCCATTCCTAATCAAGAAGCGCTAACTGTCGCCGATAAATTAGTACATGAAGTCTTTTGTCGTTTCGGAGTGCCTTTAGAGATTCACAGTGATCAAGGAAGGAATTTCGAATCTCAAGTATTCCAGGAGACATGTCGAGTAATGGGTGCCCACAAAACCAGGACCACCTCTTACCACCCACAATCTGATGGAATGGTGGAGCGATTCAATCAGACATTGGAGAGATATCTGGCAAAAGTTGTGGAAAACAAGCAAAAGGATTGGGACAGACACATTCAACCGTTTCTTTTGTCATACCGAAGTGCAGTTCACGAGAGTACTTCGGTAACACCAGCTTTTGCGAACTTTGGAAGAGAACTACGGTTGCCTGCAGACTTAATCACAGGAATACCTCCTGATGCGCCACGCAATATAACCGATTACGCGAATGACTTACGCAACAAGATGAATGACATTCACGAGCATGTCAGGGAATCAGGGCAACAAATGTCTGAGAAGATGAAAACCCGTTATGACAGGAAGGTGAACAATAAAGGTTTCGACGAAGGTTCACTGGTGTGGTTACATAACCCAGTTCGCAGCAAAGGGAAATCTCCTAAGTTACAAGCTAAATGGGACGGACCCTATCGAATTGTGACCAAAATCAATGACGTTACCTACCGCATACAGAAAGGTCGAAGTGCTCCTAAGATTGTTCATGTGGATCGACTGGCGCGATACCACGGGACTGATAATGCTCGGGACGAGCATGTCTAAGGAGGGGGCAGTGTAACGAACAAGCACTCGAACGTTCTAGAAGACTCGCGCGCAGGATAGATGCCACGAACATTCTCGCTTAGACATACCGAATTAACAATTGGATCGTAATACCTGGATTTAAGGTTCATATTTGTTGGGCGCTACTGACAAGCGACCTTATTACAAGTGTATAAGGTTCAAGGTCGCTTGTCACGTGTTGTTGTTTATTTATAGAAGCTTCCTGTTTATTTGTAGAGAGTTCCCACGGTGAATGTTCTAGGCGTTTCTGTGGGGTATATAAACGGGCGATTTGCGCGTCACAAATCAGTTCTTTGTGAATTACGAGAGTGTTAACTTGAGTAAATAGTGACCAGTGATATTCAGTGCGACTGTTCGTAACTTTAAAGTGTGTTTTGAGTAAATTAGTGTGTAATAAAGTTTCGAAAGTTATACCTAGTGTTTATCGTCAGAATCGACGAACCCCAGCACGTAACAATATTGTTTTAAGTGTTATAGTTACGAAACAAACAACTTTTTTTTAAAATACCCCACAGATACATACGATTGTAGGTACCTTTTGACTGTGAAATTGTAAAACAATAAACAAATAAGTACAAGCTTCAAACTAACATAACATATAGAGGTTGTTTTAACTCAAAATTTATAATAAATTTTTCCCAGACCAGAGTTCAGAGTCACCAGAGTTGGCCACTGACTGACTCATACGAACTAACTTTATTTTTCATTTGACAAGCTTATTTTCTTATAGAGACAACTGTTCGAGAGCTACGAATGCATTTTCTTTACCGCATTTGATTGACTCTACGTGCGTGCTCAATCGTCTGTTTTTTGTATAAAATCTTAATTCTTTACCATACTCGTATCGATGCGTCAATTTATATAATAACACATCCGAAGTTTGAAGCAGTCAAAATATTTACCTTAATATTCCAGCCATTCACAGCTTTAAATATGTAAAACTGTTTTCGCAAATGCAATTTTCTCCCTTTCTTCGCTGGTTTTTTGTAAGTTTATAGGTAATAAACATTTTTTGATTTCTTCACCATATCTTCCATGTCCGGCTTCAACCAACTGTTGCCACCATAGTTTTTGATATGTTGGGTAATATAAAATATTGAATCTTCACTTTTTTCTCAAATATTTTTTCCATACTTGTTGATTTTCAGCACATTTTCCTCATGCCTTTTAATTTAATTTTACGGATTATTTCCAACGCTTTACGCAGAAAGGACATTGGTTTTTTTGCATCGCATTTGGTGTAACATAAGTGTATACGTTCATCTTTATCTTTGGCTTAAGTTTATACGTTTGCTACCTACAAATTTAGCTACAATACTATGGTACCTTTCGACTGCTGCTGCTGTCGACGTTCAATATTAAACTTTACAACTTACGGTAAGGTAAATTATGGGCCAGTTTTCCCACTTGCTGCTGTATATAATCGTTTAAAAGGTCTTTTTAATCTCAGGTTCAAAGTGTAAGTGCTCATTCATGCACTTATGCAGTAAGTACTCGTAACTAGGTTGCTACTAAGCGTAGTTTATCTGTAGGTAAATTATCGGTTTGGGGGTTCTTAAGATATTATGATTTATTCGTACGTAGAATGAGTAGTACCTACATGCGTGATGCCGATATCTCGAGATCACAGTTGAGACGAACGACTATTAGCGAAACGTCAATTTTAGTTGTTAATAACCTGAACGAACTTGTTTCACAAAAATATTACTTATGTAAGTACTTAACTGTACTTACTTGGGTGACATATCAAGATTTTTCATCTACATAGGTACCTATTTGAAACTTACCTATTGTGAAAACATTAACTCACTTAGCCAAACATTGTATTGATCGAACAAACGTAGCATAATGAGTCAAGATCTGCTTTGCTTCAAGTTTTTTTATTCCATTTTCGACTCTAAACTCCAAGTAATACAGGCTACTTCGACCCGATGTTGCATGTATATACCTATGTTGTTAGAAGTTGAATAGCGTCCAAGGCTATCGACTCTGGAGTAGAAGTAAAAACTTGGTCAAGGTTTACGATCGAACCGGCGAACTAAGCCTATGATTTTTGGTAGTTAGACTACTCAGGTGTTAGCATATCTTAAATTCAAATCATTTATTCGGATACATAGGTTATAAAAGTGTTAGTATTTTATCTAGAGTACTGTGATCTACCCACTGGCTGTTCAAATTATTACTTATTGTATTATTAATTAACGCTATTGCATTTAGAATATTATAATTAAACATAATTATCATTTAAAACCTTCATAAATTAATAAGTTAATAGTATTAATAAAAATATAAAATCAAACTATATATAAAATATAAAAAGTTAACACTTATAGTAAAATAAATTAAAAATTAAAATTAAACGGGTATTGTCAAAAGATTATTGTAATATTTTTATTTGCATTATTTATTTATTGACTAAAACTACATAGTTAATTCATGAAAGTGAAAAACCCCGTGGTCCAGATAGTCCGCCAGTACTTCTCCGCGTCGTTGCAGTGGCTGTCGGTACAGCCTTGCCGCTAAGCTACCATTTCCTTTGGCTACGCGATAGTAATAGTGCATGTCTGCATATTGACTCAAATAATAACTCATGGCAACAAGCAACAAGTCATAAAAGCAATGAAAGTCCAAAATACACGCACAGGTCGTTTGTTAAGCAAATCGAATCAATCGTTATCAAAGCGAAATCAGGGGAAAATAAGTTTATAAAATATCGGGAATAACTTACACGAAATAAAGAACAGCAGTGAACTGACACTGTATTGTCATTTTGATTTTATTTACTAATTCGAGGTTTTACGCTATCTGATTTACTTCGAGAATTTTCACTTTAGTTTCTCTTAAGTAGTATTTTTTTACGATTATACGAAAGTTTACATTCCCTGAAAGTTTCTGAAAATACTCAGGAAAGTTATAAAATTACTCTTTCACACTTTCAAACGAAAGTCTTAAGGGCGCGTACTACCTCAAAACTGCTTCTACTCTGGATCATATCTATAAAAGTATTGAACCAATATTATTGAAAAAAATATATATTATAGTTGAGGATATAAACTGTTGCTCCATTGTAGTGAAAACACGATTACTAAATATTTTCTCGATAGAAAATAATCACAAACTTCCCTCTGAATTTTACTTAAAAACAAAAGTACTCAATAAATACTTTATCTAGACTAGTAAAACTTTATATCTAAAGTCAGCTTAGTACACTACGTGGTCCCATTGTTCCGAATTTTGATATTTTTTTGTTTTTGTACTTTTAATTAGCTAAAAAGTGTTTTATCTCCGTAAATAACGCTGCGCATCCATAGCTCTGTACTCCTCACACGCCGAACAAATCACACTCGCTGTCCCGCTTATAAAATGTTGGCGTATTATAGGCCCTTAACTTTGGATCAAAACTTTTCTAACTTGCACTAATGCTAGGAAGCTGATTATGGTATGCATTTAAAGTACAATTAAAGTAAATCTACTTTAATAGTTTTTTTTTTCTTCTAAAATACCAACCAATTTTTTTTAAATAAAATGACACCGTTCGATTCAAGCATTCTCAATTAACAACTTTAAATGAGAATAACTCGAAAACTACAAAAAATTTTAGAACATGCATGGGATATTTTTGGATACCCCTGGGTCGGAGTAATTCAATTTTTTTTCTTTTGACGTCACTGAGTGGACGCGCGGTCACAGTGTGCGACTGCGTTTATCCCACTGCGCCACAGAGGTCGTCAAAATAAGATAAGTACATAACTATAATTATGAAAAAAATTAGAAAACTGATGAATGATCTGATCACAACGTGTGAGTCACCGCCGCCCATAAATAATATAAGCAGGATGTAAGTCCTATAATCACGTCCTTAGTAGCACTTTACCAATTGTCACTGTGTCCTGTACTTTTTGCTGAGCGGAATAATATAGTTGAGTTACGATTTTTTTCACTCTTAATTATTTTATTTATTAGCTTTTAAATCAGTAGACTTGAAATAAAAGCCTCGTAAGTATTTTTAACCGACTTCAAAGGAAGGAGGAGGTTCTATGTTCGACTAAGTCGAACATAGAACCCTCTCCACATTTGACGGAGTGTGGACCGATTATAAAAAAATATTTTTTGTTTGAAAGGTGTATTGTATTTTTGTATTTGTATTTTTGTATTTTCTTTATTTATCAAAAACTTATTTATCGCGTGAATGATCAAGATGTTTAGCTAACCTTATTTTCATCATTACTATAGGTAAAACATCATCATGTGTTAAATACTATGGATAAACAGTGTTTTATGTGGAAGTATTAGTGATTTGTGACCATGGGTGATACAGAAGACTTCAACCCTCTAACTTTTGAGAAGCGTCTTGTAAATGTGAAAGATACCCAGGAATGTATTCAGGGGTTATAGTCTTACATAATACGACACATTAAACCATACAAGGTTTGTCTTGTGCCGACAGTTGCACTCTCGAGGTACTCTTTGAATTCATATGAATCATCAGACTGAACCTGACTTGAGCTAAAGTTTGTTCCACTATCAGATATTATTAAAGAAGGAGTACCAAATATAGTAATAGTTTCACGAATTAATGGTACAAGGGTACAATCTAAATGAACCATGTGAAATGGTATGGAAGTTTTTGGAATTGGATGAAGTAATCCTTGTTTTGGTCCCGAGTGACCTTTACGTTTAATACACGTTAGGCAAATGTTTAATGTATTTTGAACAAATGCCATTCGTGGAAACCAAAAATGTTCACGAAGCTTCACCAGCGTTTTCTCAAGTCCTGCATGACAAATGTAAATCTTAATTCAAAAAATATATTCTTCTTTCGCAACTGGTTGCGGTTTAAGAGTATTGATTCTTCTACCGCAACCAGTCGCGGGTAAAGAAATATATTTGCGCTTTCGCAACTGGTTGTGAAAACGGCCGGAAGGCAATTTTCATCATGGTAAAGTTTTAGAAGACTAAGTCTAGATCCTTTTGGAACATACAGTACAGGTTCATTATCAAATGAACCTGTACTGTATATTCGCATATTGTATGTTCCAAAAGTAAGTGTTTTATAAAGTACAATCACGTACTTTATAAAACAATCGATTATTTTTCATGAAATATTGGTTTTCATCAAGTTCATCAGTAACAACCTGACTTATCAAATTTTGCGTTACCAAGTCATTTTGTTAAGCAATTTCCAACCATGATTGATCATTAATTAAGTTAATGGAATTCAGTAACGGCGGCGGTTTAGTGGGTTGCATTGCATTTAATGGCATAATTAGATTAATGTAGTTTTTAACAGGATCGCGGCTAAGAAAATCAACGTGCCCAATGTATTTACCCTTTTCATAAGTGATTTCGAATTCAAAGTCTTCCATATACGAGTATGTCCACCAACGAGCCACACATGGGGATAAATCATTTTTGTTCATTGTTGATTTAACAGAGTTACAATCAGTTATAATTGAAAATTGAATGCCCAGTATACTCTATAGTGCTTTAGTGCGTTGAAAATTACCAAAGTTTCTAAATCATATGATCAATACTTTACTTCTGCAGGTTAAATTCTTTTGCTAAAATATGCTATTACTTTTCTAACATTGTCAACTATTTGCATCAATATAGCCATGGGGCTATGCATCTGTGTAAAGTTCAGTGGGTAATGTTGGGTCAAAAACAGTGAGCAAAGGTTTGAATTTATGGTTTCATAACGTAATCTCTACTACATTCTGTTCAAAACCCCATTCCCACTTTGTTTTTGTTGTTTTTTGTCAACTTTGTAATACAGGCCGTTTGAGAAGCAAAATTAAGAATAAATTTTCGAAAATAACTTGCAAGTCCCATAAGCTGACGCACTTGTTTGATGTTCCTAGGCACTGGGGAATCTACTAATGCGGTTACTTTTGTTTCACTTGGTCTAATACCTTCTTGATATTCGATGGTATCAACAAATATTTTTTTTAATTTTTATTTAAGTATAGCAATTCCAGCATTGGTCAATGTATGGTTTCTTCTAAACACAGTAAACCTTGCTCTATTGTTGAAAATGGTATAAGAATTATCATTTATGTATACAAGTAAATATTTCAAATGTGATAGCGGTAATATACGGTCAGTAAGTGGATGGGTGACCGCCAGTGGCATTTTCATCTGAGCGCTTCCGTGCTTCAGAGGGCACGTTAAATTGTCGGTCCTGGCTATTTAAGTCGGTAAGCTATGACGGAGGCCTTAAGGCGGCCTCAAAACTCAGTCACCAGAGTTGGCCACTGACATATACGAAATTACTTTCTTTTAGTGAAAAACCGGGGGCCCGTTACAAATTCCAAAGGGCATCCTGAGAAACTCAAAATGGCCTCCTGGGGTAGAAAAAAGAGTATATTTAATTGAATCTGGTGCCACTGGGATCTGATAAAAACCATTTTTCATGTATGGATATAAAGTATTTCGCTTTTCCTAACCTAACCTGTCGAGTTGGTCTTCAATGAGAGGAAGCGGGTATCTTTTTTTTCCAAATTTTTATTCAAGCCTCGATAATCTATAAACATCCTTTCGCTACCATCCTTTTTTTTACTAATATTACCGTACTAGAAAAAGGGGAGTCACTTTCTCGTATTATCTTGTTGTCTTGAAGATCTTGTATAATTTTGTCTACTTTTCTTAGGAGCTAATCGGTATGGACGATAATTAGCAATGTCCTTTTTCTGTTAACGCAAATTAAGTTCACCAGTTACCGTTACCGTACTAGTATTATCTAATACTGAAAGATATTTTGGAAATATATTTTCTATTTGTTTCTGTAGATCGATCTAAATGATCAATTTCAGAGTTTAATTTGAGTTAATCTGACGTATTAATTTCTAGAAACTCGTTGATGATGCCCATATATGTGAATCGTGAGTAGCTCCACCATACTTCGCATTCACAATGGTATAAGAATATCATTTATGTATACAAGTAAAAATTTCAAATGTTGGACAGCCTTAGTTAGTGATAGCTGTAATATACGGTCAGTAAGTGTATGGGTGACCGCCAATGGCATTTTCATCTGAGCGTTTCCGTGCTTCAGAGGGCACGTTAAATTGTCGGTCCCGGCTATTTAAGTCGTTAAGCCGTGACGGAGACCTTAAGGCGGCCTAAAAACTCCGTCACCAGAGTTGGCGTATTATTTTGTTATCTTGAAGATCTTGTATAATTTTGTCTACTTTTTCTTTTTCTTTAGGATCTAATCGCTATGGGCGATAATTGACAATGTCATTTTTCTGTAAACACAAATTAAGTTCACCAGTTACTACCATACTTTTCGGGAAAACAATTCATTTTCCCATTATAGCTGGGGGTTCTGCTCAAGTTCCACTGGGACAAATTGCAGAATCGTTGACTACAAAATTTATTATTTATTAGATTTAATTTAAATGCCCAGAAGGTTGTTATTGAATATAATTAAAGTCATATTTTTACCATTATTATATAACACGTACCCAGATTCACAGCAAACTTTTATACAAATAAAAGTTTGCTGTGAATCTGGGTACGTTTTTTCTAAACATTTTTTTAAACAATATCGAGTTTAATATAAAAATACAACATTGAAATATCATTTAACTTAAAAAGAAAAGAAATAATTTAATGACACCTTTAATCAAGTAGGTCTGTCACTGTCCTGCCCTCGTGTACAAGACAAATTATCTAAAATGCTAGGTTTAGGGTCTTGAAGACACTTTGTTTGTTTGTTTCTAGGCCGCACTGTCCCACTGCCGCTGGGCAAAGGCCTCCCCTCGAGTTTTCCAGCGTTTTTGGTCCAACGCCATTGTCATGCCATTGCCACTGATTTAGACATTTATTGATTTATTTACAACTTGAGCTAACATTACAGATACTATACATATAAGGTATATGTAAGGCAAAAAAAAAATGAAAAAATACATAATAATAAACAAATACAGAAAACACGAAAGAAGAAGACTAAGCTACCATGGCATCAAAGAGCTAAGCTGACTAATACAATAAGTTGAAACTTTAGGTATATTTTATTTAATTGACACACTCAAACTCAGTACTCAATACCAAATCGGCCAATTACGTAAAGATTGGTGTTATAATTATTTTATGAAGTCGGCTGTCTTGTTAATAGCGGATGTTGATTGAGAAAACAGTATACTGAGCTTCAGGATTCTTGAAATAGGTAATGTTTTGATTGGTATTTGCTGCACATTTTCCACAGTTTTGGAACCAAAATTCTTAAATAAATGTCAGTTGATGCGATGATGTATAAATAAAGTTGGAGGGTTGCCAACTCGGCGTTGCGCACGCGCACGCGACATCTGACTGTTCCCGTGAAAATATAATTAGGAAATTATACCATGCCTGTGTCACTTCCGATGGTTTTCGGTGTAAAATGAGTTTTATAGCGCTAGTTTTAGCTGCAATTCTGTGATGACTCTAGTTCCCTATAATTTAACATGAAATATTAACTTAAATTCGGAAATGTCTGTGGTCAGAATAATTGAAAGATAAGAGAACAGAAGTACAAGTTATTGAAATCGAGGCGATTACATTTTATTCAAAAGTAAAAGAAAATAGAAATGCAACGATAATGAAATAAATTCCTATTGCCGATTCAAATTGAAGAGAATAGGTACGTTAAATAATATATTTCGTATTTCCGTTAAAAATAAACTGTCACGGATATTGCTGTCAAATAAATAAGTTTTTTCTATTTGATATTTAAAGAGAGCCTGTGAGAAGGGTAGGTCTTGTCGTTATCAGTCACTGACGCACGAGTAAGATGTACCTGCTTTGACGTCACGTTCTCGTACCAGGCCCGTTTTATTTCTGTGATTAAAGTAGAATTACACACGGCCCAAGTTCTGACGCACACCTGCGACGAGTGACCGTTATTCGTGATGCTATATCTACAGCTGTATGGAAATTAACAAGCCTCTGTTGGAGACAGTTCAACCCGCATGACTTAACGAGGATTTCATTTTTTTTATTACATGAATATTCATTCTAACCTTTTAGTAAGTAAGTTCGTATGAGTCAGTGGCCAACTCTGGTGACGGGAGTTTTTAGGCCGCCTTAAGGCCTCCGTCATGGCTTAACGACTTAAATAGCCGGGACCGACAATTTAACGTACCCTCCGAAGCACGGAAGCGCTCAGATGAAAATGCCACTGGCGGTCACCCATCCACTTACAGACCATTTCGAACGTTGCTTAACTTCGACGATCTATCAAGCACGACCACGAGCGCTTAGTACCTTTTAGTGAAATTAGCTTTTAAACACGAAGTCTAATTTAACGTATAAACCACAATATTGCTTCTGAAATTTAGTCGAAAACAGTTCATTTTGTAGAATCGAATAAGAACTATCAAGATGCTATCTAAATTCACCTGTTATCGTAATAAGGCAGATGTATACAAGCCACATACAATAATTAAGTTTAAATGCATTATATCAAGTCTATATCGACTCTAATAACATACAAAAACTAATAATCAAACGGAAACATATTTTAATGCCATCTTATTGGCTAGTCAGCGACATAAGAATTTGAAAATCTTTTTCATTATGAACGTGCGAAAAATTAATATGGTTTATAAAAGTAGACCTAATGGTAGGTACAATGCAAAGCATCTAATTTAAGTCCAATTGGTTTAAATCTTTCGAAGATAAGGAGATTTGATAAAATGTTTATGAACGTTTGTCGGTGACAGTACTACTGACTTCCAAAGTTAAATCACTGTTTCTCATGAATTTCTATAAATATTTCACTGATATGAAGCTTGACAGTTCATTAATAGGGCTAGTAATCTCGAAAAAAATATCAATTTCTGTGGCAAGACAGCAGCCAGCTCCTGATAGTTATAATTTTAACCGCCAGCCAAGGAAGTTATTTGCCAAGATTATTTTTGACGGGGAAGTTTTCGGGATTTACTGACGTTTAATCCGGATAATAAAACCTAAGTACGAGTACTTAATTTTTTTTATTTATATATGAATTATTCAATTAATAAAAAACATACCATGAAGAAATCACAATGAGAAATTGATTGAAAGGTAGCCTGGAAGAAATCGATTTCAGCGATAAGGCTGCCCATTCTACTAAGATCTTGTTATTGTTTTAAATGTTTTGTTTTTATTAATTTCTTGGTTTACAATACAGTGTTCATTCATTTATTCGATAGTGTATAGTGCAGATATTTCCTTTCAGACTTTCTTCCACACGTTTATTCAATTAATATATAAATTGGATATCAATGACAAATTTCCAAGATATAAAATATAGAATGAATTACCTACTATAGCTACCTACTGTCCTTAATTAATAAGTACAAAAATATATTAAGGTAACTCACGCAAACCTCCTATCATCCTTATAATACTAATTCTATTATACCACGTTAATTCCAATTCCTCGACAACGGCTCTTTATCGGGAAACTTCTCGAATTCGCAATAAATAAATTACACACAACAATACTTTAGTATATTCTGTGACAAAAGTGGCCAAAACGTAGAGTGGTGCGAGTGCTATCGAAATATCGCGTATCTAGGCCAGAGTGCGATGACCCTAGCAGAATATTATAATACGTCTATTGATTCAACGCCCAACATAAATTTACTTAACCCACAATATTTAAATTTCTGAATAAAAAAATAAAATAAATATACCTACCTACTTGTGAATTAAACACAACACTTGTGAATTAACACATTTCGTGACAATATTTCAGAAGTTATCTATTGTTGTCGTTTGAAGTTTAATTTAATTAACATTGTTTGCCCCTAAATGTTTTCGTTAATATTTTGAACAGGAGTAGTATTAATCAACTGTTATTTATTTAGTATACCACATCTTATATATTAAAAAATTTCCATAGTATACAACAGCTTACACTACATATCGCTAATGTTGAAAAAAAAAACTTAAAATTAAACTAAATACCTAATGGTACGTTACGTACTATACCAACAAAAATAATTTAATAGGGAGAACTTGAGCCATTTCAGCTACAAGTTAAAAAGCCTTCAAAGCTCGACTAGTCTAATAGTTTCCTCTGCCGCGTTAAAGATATTTTATTGGTCGCAGGCGTCTTGTCGGAACTGGTACCTTTACAACCGTTACTTGCAATAGCGGAGCGTCTCACGTCATTAGAAACGAGTAGGTTGCGACACAATACATGGGCCAACGATTTCGTCATACGTACGTAGGATATGGACGGCTTAAATGCTTAAGCCCGGCTACTCTTTACTAAAATTATAATTTTCACAAGCGTATGTACATATGGACGACCTCTGTAGCGCAGTGGGCGAAGGCCCGCCTGCGACGCAAAAGGTTGCGGGTTCGATCCCCGCGGCGGGATCAATGATTGTATGATTTACAAATATTTGTCTCGGGTCTGGTATGTATAATATGTATGTATTTACAAACAAAAAGTATATAAGTAGTATATCAGTCATCTTAGTACCCATAGCACAAGCTCTGCTTACTTTGGGGCTAGATGATGCTGTGTGAAAAGTCCAGCATTATTTATTTATTTATTTATATTGTGTATGTGATAAGAATACTAGGTACCTGCTACTTAAATGGTATAATGCACATTTTGCGACAACTCTTGCGCTTGCTCCTGTGTGCGCACGCAAAAATATATTTTCAAACGATATAGGTTAAATGCTTTGGTTTCCAGTCACGGTGAGTCTTATATCTTGGATTAATTATTATGTAATACAATTAAAAAAAAAAAAACAATTCAAAAACTTAATCATAATCCCACTCCTAAAATAAATCTGAAACTTTGTGAGTTTGTGTAGATGTTTGTATATCGTGTTTTTCGGTGAAGGAAAAGATCGGGGGCATCCATTACGTATTATATAGCTTGAAACTTGTCACGTGGAAAGCTAACCAGTTGCAAAATGTGCGTCAATCGTATATTTGTACTTGTCTCTTATCCCATAGACTTATTTAAGGGAGCTTGAGTCCAATACGATAATACCGTGAGAATGTTTACCGTGCCAAAGGCTATATTCGTTTGCCTGTTTACGTTAACATGTTACGCACCCCCCATAAATCACTCACATGCATTATACCAACTGCTAGTTTAAATTGTGAAAACGGAAATAAAAAATAATTTGTTTCTGTTTTATTCTACCTCCGACCATACCGCGGCCCCGGCACTATCCATGACCAGCCATGTCTACATATTTCTATGATTCCGAAAGGTAGGTACATTTTTCCACGGGTGGGCTCGGAGTGAAAGTTGGTGAGCGGCGGTTTTTGACATTGCCAAATAACGCAGTTTAGAAGGTGAGGCACACGCTTGCATAGTAACTGTGCCTCGTTCATCATAATGGGGTCAGATTTCGTTTCTACCCACCAGTCTTTTAACAATAATACTTTCCTACTGCGGATGATTTTTGTGTTTCTGTACAAATATCGTCCGCAGTATGAAACTATAGCGAAAACAACAAAAAAAGTACAAATCTTCTATAGAACCCTTAGCGTTAAATATACAGCGTAATAATGCGTAGCGAAATATTCATTTCTAGCTTTACCTTAGACCTAACTTTTAGTCCCAAGTTCCACAGACTATAATAGAGTCGTCTAAAAAAACTTCAAAAAAAGTTGCCAGGAAAAAGCTAAAAACCTACAAAAAACTTCATAAGGACCTTGAGCTAACTAAGTTTGTATGATCTACAAGTATTTGCCTAGGGTCTGAATGTTTTCTATGTATAATATGTACAAAAAAAAGTATTTTATCATTGCAATTCAGCCTGGTAATGCCGCCAGTATTTTGGGCACGCTTCTACCCTAGATCAGTTGAGCTATCTATAGATCGTTTTTACGACGATCCTTAGATAGCTTGACTGATTCTATTGTAATTTTATGTACATATTGTCGTAGCTTAGTTTCTGTAAATAAATATACTCCATTTAAGTATATCAGTCATAATAAAGTACCCATAACACAAGATTTGCTTACTTTGTGGCTAGATGATGCTGTGCGAAAAGTCCAGCATTATTAATAGCATGGGGAATAGCAATAGCATTGGAGAATTCAGTCGTAATCCTGTTTTGTTTAATATTTTAAACTGATACTTTGTATGAGTAAGCTATGATAGTCACATGTCGCGACCAGCATGAGACTTTACTACCTAAATTATGAATGACTAGCTGCGCTGCCCCAGTGTGATCCGCGGTCCCTCGGAATTTTTTCATTTTCTTCAGGGTAAAAAGTTCCTGCATTTAATTAATTTTCCACATAATGTGTCATAGTAACATTTACTGCCAGACCTACACAGTCGATATCTAAATAGTTTTTTTTTTGTTTTTTTATAATGAACGTTTCCCATGATGACGTCATGGATAGGGCGAAGTGGAGGAAGAGTGTTGGGAAGGCTGACCCCACCACCATGTGGGATAAATAGTCGGGAAGAGAGAGAGATAATGAATGTGTCGGCTATTGACCTCGAAACTTATACAGGCAAGAATGAGGTCTAAGATGGAGCTAGCCTACCCAGAAGGTGCCTATTAACTCTCTTCTTAAAAACAACAAGGTCGTAGCTCAGAAAAGAAAGAAAAAAATAGTAGTCTTGTAGTAGAAATAGTGTTAGTTTCATTTTTCAAAACGTCCGGGTTCGATTCCCGAGCTAAGTTCAAGTTTTTTTAATGTATGAATGCAGTTTTCCTTGTTACTAAAATTGATGACATGGTTCCTAATAACATATCTTCGTATGTCTTAAAGTTACAGATTCCCATACTGACCGATCTATGATAATGCTACCCTGTATACTCGTAGTATGGATAATGATGATGACAGTTGATGGCGGCCTGGCGCGGGCAGAAAACTCGTTACATTTCTAACTGTCCGCACGCATATTCGGCCATCGGACTGTGGGAGCCCCATGGTATTAACCCGAAAGAATTTCGCGAATCGTCCATCCTATTTCTACTCATTAGAAGGATCTATCCATCTCGTTCAGGCGCGTTTCACCTCCAAAAGCTATGCGGCTCCAGACAGGGACTTGTCCGACAGGTTTCTAAAAATAGCGGAAACCGCGTTTTTGAGAATAGCTTTAGGTCCGACACCTAATTGTCGTTGGTTTGATCGATTGGTTGCTTCACAGCGTACACGAAAATCAACTAAATATTTTATAACCAGTGGTAGAAAAACTCCAGATGTACGCCCGATATAAAAGCTAGAATAGCTATGGCAAAACAGGCATTCCATAACAAAAGAAATATACTTACTTCGAAAATAGCGAAACGAGTAAAGAAAAAGTTCATTAAAACATATGTGTGGAGCATAGCTCTCTATGGATGCGAAACTTGGACTCTGACACAGCGAGATAGAGAGAAGTTGGAGGCTTTAGAAATGTGGTGCTGGAGAAGGATGGAGAGGATTAGCTGGACAGAGAAGGTTACCGACGAGGAAGTGCTGAGAAGAATTGAGGAGAAAAGGGTTTTGATGACCACCATTCAAAATCGAAGAGAAAAAATCATTGGACATCTTATACGACATGACAGCTTTATTAAGAACATCATAGAAGGAAAAGTGGAAGGAAGACGAGGAAGAGGCAGGCCTAGAATCAATTTCATGAGTCAGATAAAGGAGAAGATCGCAAGAAGTAGACATGATATCATAAATACCTACTTACACATGTTTTATCTAAAAATCTAAATCCAGGCGTGTCGTAATTCTCAAAAAACACTTTTTTAGGGTCCGTACCTCCAAAGAACGAAAATGGAACCCATAAAGGATCACTTTGTTGTCCGTCTATCAATCATGGATCGATTTCCAAAATTATTTTTTGTTTAATAGGATACTTTCGAGGTGCTGCCATAAAAATTGTATATCTGAGGAATTGATAAATTTCCTGTAAAACTCAAAAAACTTCTTCCTTAGAAACGCCGCGCCCAAATATAACTATAAGTCACACAATGAAGTCGGTTTTCTTTATAGTTTTAAAAAAACTTAATTATTAGATTGTTGATTTGAAGATATTTAACTTTCCATGTTTTAACGACAATATTAGATGATTTATAAGCTGTCGATTCGATTTCTATTTTATTTCGATTTGTATGGTGGGCTTATGGTCTCACTTGAAGCCCTGAGTTACGCCGCGTCCTGACTCAAACATTGAAGTTGGCTCAGCTAGAAATGAAAAAAGGACGTTAGTGTCGTGGAACACTCGGTTGGAACGAAGTTTGTACTTTGAAATTTTTGACTACAATAAGAAGAAAAAGACATTATTGTCAATTATTTACATATTTTCACATTTTTTACATTTTGACCCTTCGACCTTTTGACCATTCAACCGTTCGACCATTCGACTATTCAACCGTTCGACCATTCGACTATTCGACCATTCGTCCTTTTGACTCGATTTATAATTAATTTTTACTAATCCTAGAAACGCTCTTCCGTAACTAGGTAATAATGTAACAATCTTTGGACTGTTTTGCGATTGCGCACTTCGTGACGATTTGACCTATACTATACAGTTTATGGGTCGTGGTGACGTCGTTCCCAAAAACTTAGTAGCAGCCTCGTGACGAGCTAAGCGAAGCTCAGAAGACAGACATAACCAACAGCTAAGTAAGGAATTGTACGGACTACGTGTTCCAGACTACGCGTTCATGCGTTCCAGGCTCGCGCGAGTCGTCAAAATCGTATATCTATATTTTGCCATTTTACATCGACTCGCGCGAGCCTTGAAACGCGTAGTCCGTTCAAGGCTTTACACGATTCCTTTGAAGCCTTTGTAGTTATTAATTTACTACCGCACCACGCAATAGCGTCGTAAAATAGGCGCAGTAAGGTAAAGCGAATTGATCGACAGTTAGATGCAACATTACGCGGTTCATACTGAGTCGACGTTCGATAACGTTTGATTGTTACCTAACCATGGTGGCAGTTACCTAAGGGGCGTAATTATGGTACTTCAGTAATTATTTCCTAACATACAAGTAGAATTGAAATCATGTGCATATCTATTTAATTTAACTACATATGTTGATTAGGCTTAGAAACTGGGTCATCCTAGATAATGCAAATAGATATGTAGGAGAATTACAAATTCTAATTATGAACAAAATTTGCTTTAATTTTTAAATCACGTGATCATTTGAATGTTCTAGATTATGGCTACTAATGTAACTTACTATACCTACTGTGTGGCTGTAAACGTAACACCGTTATCATTCATTTATGCAGCGTACGTATGTCAATGGCTCCCTCCCATTTTTGTTGGAACAGGATCTTTGGTAATTATAATGTAATTATTGAAGTGACAACTTCTTTAGGCGCGTTGGGTATTTGTGATGGGAAAAACGATCAAACTGAGTCACGTGACAGTTACGACCTTTTCTTACTACACCTACGTTAATTTCGCCACACATTGTATCGTCTTAATGTAAGCTACTGAAGGTGGGTTTTGACTATACGTGTATATTTCGATCGAGTCAACTCATACGAGCTGGATCGTAAGTATAGGAGTCATTTAGTGTCAATCAATATTCAAGTGCGTTCGGATTGCGTGTTTACACGTTACGAGTAGCATCCGAGTAGTAATCAGAGTGGGACTCGTATATTGGAAACTTGGAACGTCGTCCACGTGGATCGAATCATTATTTTTATATTTAGTAGGAGTATGAAGGAAATTGTTACAAAAATAGTCTAATTATAAGGTAACAAATGAAAAATATATAGGGTAATAGGAGGAAGAAATTGATACAAAAATAATCTCATTAACCTTTAAGGAATTATGATTGGGTAACAATTCTAACAAACACTAAATATAAAACAGGATACGTTAGGCTGATATCAAGAATTACGTCATTATTGATAAGCGATGTTTGCAGTTTTCCAGCGATAGAAGATGAGCTCCTCTATGAGATATAAATAATAATGGACGTGTCACACAGCCAGCTCCTTCCATGTGAGCGGACAACTTGTTCTCGGTCTTGCCTCGCCTCACCACCCGCCCCGATCAAATGACGCCTTCGATGATGACGAAAAAACTGACTAAAAAGTGGGTGCTCTGTGGTCAAATTTAACAGAAAATTGCTGAAAACTCTTCGTTACAACATGCTACATGCATAAAACCCATTGAATACAGTCGTGTAGGCCAGCCCAAAACCGTGATTTCATGTTCCTGAAAGGCAGTTGATAACAGTCGCGCGGTATGGGAAAAGGCACTTATGCTTGAGCTGAACTTTCTGTCTAATTTGGACTCTGCAAGGGAAGATCACAGTCTCTACGACTCGTCCTGGTATTTTGGATCAGTCACGTAATCCCTCGTCCAAGTGAGCTCGATTCGTGCGCGATGCGAATCACTTCCCAAACTATGATTATTTCGCGAACGTAAGAATGGGCTTCTTGTGGATGCTGGAGTTGGTTTCTTTGGTCTGGAACTCTCTTAGCACGTCTTCTTCGTGAATCGAGGTGGAATTCAAACCGAAACTTAACCTAGTTAATACAAAACTTAGTAACTAAACACCCAATACCATTGGAAATAAAAAGAACATGCAACTAAAACTAACATTTTTATTCAATACACCTTATAACTAAAACATATCCAGGTCACCATTTTTCACCACCTTCATCATCATCTCGTGTCCCTCATCTGAAGCACGCATTTGGCCAAGGGCTCCAAGACAAGTTGCACTCAACCCCAGTGCCTGTGGAGTAAGGAGATAGGTGGTTGTCTTAGCTGAGTCCTTGACCTCTTCGATCAGACCCAATTGTAAGAATATCTTCACACGAGCTCCTTCAGGGGTTGCAGCTGATTGATATCCTGCTCTATAATAACTGAGGATGTCCATCAGTCCTGTTGTCGAGCCATCCTTTCGGTGGATTATATCATCAAGTTTGATGGCTGCCCAAACCATCGTGGCATGGAAATTCCCACCTTTAAGTTTCATGATAGACTGTGGGGCCACAGAGGGTAGCAGAGGGCAACATATTGCGTGAGTGTCTGGCACTTGTGATCCTGGGAAGCTGTCATAAGTTACTATCTCCTTTACCACTTTGTCGTGGAACATCCTCACTGCTGTTGCAGGAAACACCCCAGCAATTCTAGGGAGAGTGATAGTCCTAGAGCCCAGTGTTGTCCCACTAGAATGGACATCATCGTTAATCGCGTATTTCTCTTTGAGCATGTTCAGAACATCTTCCACACCGCCTCTAGATTTCTTGAGTATCTTATCAATGTGGTTGTTCCTTGATAGGAAGACTGTAATCAAGAAGTTCACATCCTTTACAAGTGACTCTTTGTTGGAGAACTTGTTGGCCTGTTTGGAATCTGGCTTCCATTTTAAATCATCCCCAACATTGGATAAGTCCCATTTAATTTCTTCGAGGGCTTGAGCGTCATAAGACTTTTTGTTCCTGATCATTTGGCTTAGGATCACTCGGGGGTCAAACCCTTGATACTCTAGGGCTGTGCGTACAAGTTTGACCCAGTCAGCATCATAGTTGACCAGGAGGTTAAAATCCTAAAACTCTCATCACTAAAACGAAAAAAATGCCATTGATCATTGTTACCTAACACATTTTCTTGCCGAAATTTTGGAGAAAACGATTCTGTATTGGGGTAGTGACTTGTTTTTTCGCAGTGTTATGTACTGCTGCATCCCCAGTCATACGACAACGTGGTCACAATCGACAAATTACGTTTTGATAAGGCGTTAGAGTGTCGGCAACCACTCGTTGAATAGCACAAGCTTCTAACATGCCTAACGCTCTTATAATTTCTTCTCTGCTTAATTTCGACATTCCATGACATTAATTAGACCATAATACCAAATTAAATTTAAAAATCCTACAGGTAACACTTGTTATTAGTTAAATACAAGTTGATTAACGTTAAGCAATATTAACGTTATAAAACTCATAACATAGAAACTTTTTCTAAATAGCAAAATATTTTTTTGACATATACCTAGGCAATGTTGAGCTGTGTATGCGTTTAAGCAGTTAAATAAATATATGTACTTTCAATATTTTGATTGTGTAATGCGGTGAAAATGACACTATGTGTGATGCTGTCGAAGGCTTATGTTGGCGGTAGAGGTAATATTCTAAACTGTCCATCCTAATTTAAAAAATCTTTCATCTATATTTAGAATGAACTTTTACTAATAGTTCTTTTCATAGCAACCATTTCTGACACCAAATTCGAAAAATGCCAGGAGCGTTTATCTCCTTATCTGTACTTTATAAAACAAACGACAAATAAATATACTTAGTAAAAAAAATGTGTGGTCGTAATGCTATCTGATCTTATTGCGAACTGGACCAAACGCGATCTAGACCAAATGCGATGTAGACTTATCGAGATTTGGTCCTATAGCGAACTGGTCATACAGCAAACTAGTCAAATTAAGATGTGGTCCAAACGCTCTGAATTGCATAGGCAATGTTGGTACTATGTGAGGTGAACAAAGCTACGGGCGAGCCACTAGTTAAGAATAAATTGCTGGAGGTACTTGTTTCCATTAACGGGTTGAAAGTTGAGCGAGTCAGTTCGAAAGTAAAATTTTTGGCTCTAACTTTCTTTTTCTTTATTATAGAGAGTGATCGCTGTTGATGTTCTGCCGCTCGCTAGTTATCCGACTTCAAAAAAGGGAGTAGGTTATATTATCGGCTGTACGTATGTTTTCTTTATGTATATTATTCACCGATATCTCCCGACAATTGTAGACAAATTTTCGAATTTCCACTAAAACCAGCGTTCCAACAGACTCTGAACTGCCTGAGCAAATGCCTTATTTTCAGCTGCTTAAATTGTTTTTACTTTATATATTTTTATAATTATGTTTTTAATTGAAAGGTAGGTAGGACCCATATACATTTTTATTCCTGAGGGATTGAAACTTTCCGCGTAAAATTCAATAACGTCACCCTTCCTTGCCGTGAATCCAATGTAGTTCATAATAATTGTTACTGTTTCTGAATTAAGATTATTTTATTCAAAAAAACTCCAATTAGGTACATTATCCGGTAAACGAATTCCTTTGATCTTCAAGACGATCCTGTGTTCGCGTCTTCTACTTCAAACCAACACATGAGTCCACCAGTCGCTTTTTATTGTACTGAATACTAGTCTACTTTAGTGCTAAAACGATACGTAATTACTTACTAAAAATACTTATTCTTAGATGCACGTCTAAATATCGACAACTTGGTGTGAGAACTTTGCGTAGATAGTGTAGCGTTTTAGTTGGACCGCAATTAATTTACATGCATTTTTGATACAACATTTTATGTCTACCTGAAGCCTAAGAACAGAGGGAGGGGTGTTATTGGCTGCGGATGATAATGATGGCTGTGACTTATGAGCATCTAAACTTAATTAACGAGCCTCACTTTTGTTTTACTGGCTCCCCACTGAAGATGGATCACATAAAAGAGTGATAGGCCCCAAACGGTGTTTGTTGCCCTGATTCTTCACGGTATTGGTCGCGCAAGAGTAAAATTAGTCTCAAGACTATTCTAAGTGATCCCAGCGGTTCCTCTGAATAAATGCTTTTTGACTTTGACTTTGACTTATTGTCTGTAGCCCATTTAGCGGTTTCTTGATACCTACTTGAAAGTAAAAAAGAGTTGCTCCATAGCGAAAGTGACAGATAATTTCTACATTACTATACTACGCGGTGGGTTATGTATGACTGTACGGCGTCATCAAGCTTTGTTCTAATGTAGTGACGCAAAAGCAATTGTGGCGTCGGTCGTTGAGAATCATGTGGTTGATCATAAATATTTGTATGTATGACGTTGCAGCGGCACCACAGCGTTTCGTCTTGTATGGTTTGAATACTCCGTGAAAATCAGATCATGAATACTTTATCGAGAGATAACTTGAAAATGATTACCTAAATGACCTAGATATGTTACTCAGTTGGGTTTATGCAGGCAGGACGCTGGGAAATTATTTTGCCTGTTTCTAATTAAGACTGACCATATAAAATATTATTATGCTTGTTTGTGTTGTTTTGACAGGCTTTCATTCAGTGGATCACGTAGCCTTGGTAAGGTTTAAGGTTCCGTACTTCAAAAGGAAAAACCAGAACCCATTAAGGATCACTTTGCTGTCCGTCTGTCTGTCAAGACCCTTTATCTCGGGAACGCGTGGAGGTATCGAGTTGAAATCAAAACTTTTAAAAATCTGTTTTAACTTGTGCTAATGAAGCCTTTTCACTCACTTCAAAATTTAAATCCCCATTCCTTGCATTAGACCGAAGCATTAGACCGTTTTTTTTGTGATTCAACTAAAAGTATACAGTCTTCAGATTTTTCCCTGTACTTGTAGGCAGATATACTTACCAAATTTCATAGTTCTAGGTCCTCGGGAAGTGCTAACCCTATGAATTTTGATTTCCTTAAGTGTTGAAATATACGAGTAGGCACCTTCGTTTTTTTTGCGGCATAAACGGTCCTATCTTTTTTTTGCGTTATCTTTCAATTTTGGCTTTTTCAGAGCTTAAGGGACCATAGACCCGAGTTTATGGTTTTAATTTTTGTAATTTTTAAAGTGTATACCACACTTAGGTATTTCATTGAGAAATTAATATATGGTTTTAATTTCAAATGAATACCTCCTCGCGTTTCTGAGATAAAGGATCTTGACAGACAACCAAAGTGATCTTCGAAGGGTTCCGTTTTTTTCTTTTGAGGTACGGAACCCTAATAATGAAAATGAAAAACGAATATAATATTGTCATGAGAAAATTCGCAGAATACTTATATTATAAAAGTAACAAAATTATTGGAGAAAGCTTGGTTATCCTCCTAAAAATACTGATCTGAGATCTAAGTGATCCTGCTGGGAATGGCAAGGCTGAAGAATTTTTAAGTGATTAAGGATATTTTAATTATTGATGTCATAATATTATGCGTTTCTGAACTTCCTCAGGTTCATCGAATGTTAGATACTTAAATGTTTTATAGAAAATCTGAGTATTCTCTCATTCAAGCGAATCTTATTGTTTAAGGAAATGCTGAAGAAAAATAAATAAAATACAAGTGAATACTCAGATGTTTCAGCGCCATAAGAGCTCGCTAAGCAAATTTTGGAAGCCATACTGTTCTCGCGGATCGCAGTCCCATCGAACAGGTGGCGAGTCTGAGTCGGGGGGTAACCTCCCCCATAATCTATCTAAGAGAACGTGTCCCGCAAATTGACTCCTCTTTATGATGAAAGACCAAATAAAAAATAATCAAAGTCTGGATTTCATTATTATTTTCATTTAATCAAGTCGCAATGCATTAAACAATTAAAGCTACAATCGCATTCGGCAAAACAAAAAGAGCAGAAGAAAGCGTTGTCACGCCGTGCTGGCTCCCGTGTCTGCTGGCGCTGCCTGCGGAACAAAGGTAAAAACACCGAGTTTTAATTGTAGATTTCAATTTGCGCGTCTTCGGCGCAGGAGTTAAAGTTTAAGGTGAGAGGCGCGGGGCGCGTCTGCGCCGCTCGCTCGCACATTCATTGCCCAATTCCCGCCACGCCAACGACGATTTCGATTTCGTCATTTCGACGGTACAATGATTCGAGCCGTAGGATTGCGACACAGATAATTTCAGACATACTGTTACGGTTCACATGATGCTATATAAAAATAGATTATTTAAGAGTCAATAAAGTTTCGTAAAAGGCGCCTGTTTCTAGCAGAAAGTACGCAGATTTCGCAGCCGAATTATTAGAACAGCTTGCGCAATCTCCGACGTCACTGCGGACATGGCTATGTAGTAGATGCAGTATATCAGCAGCTTCGAGGCAATCGGTGTTCATGTTGAATGTATGCCGACCATATAGGAGAGAGAAAAAGACTGACTGATAAACAAAGTCAAGTCCTAGTCTCCCCCCGACACGGAAGACATTCCGAAGTAGTCTTGAAATGTTCTTTCTTCATAAAATTTCCAAGTCCAGCTGCAATTAAAACTTATTGGCTAGTCGCCGCTCTACCACCGAGCGAGATGTGACTCACGACGTGACGTTACTATAGGAAAATGTGACTTTATTATTACGTTAACTGACGCGATCAAAGATTGTATAACATGGAAACTATAATTTTTTTTATAAAAAAAGATCAAACCGAATCGTGACTCTACCGCAACGCAGAAGTTTTAAAAGTCGATCAAAAATTTCACAAAAATAAATAAATGCAAAACACTTTCGAATAGAATTTACAATCACCAATATAATAATAATAAAAGAAACGCGGATGTAACTGCTCGTTAAAATTCAAGTTAGAAATTGTTGAGTTGAAGTAAACTTCCACAAGGTCCGGACCAGTTAGAGTTTAGAGAACGACTGAAGCTGGCGGAGAGCGAAATGCGAATGGTAGCGCGTAGCGGAGATCCATGGCGTAGAGTGCCAACCGCTCCGCAAGGGGGGGCACGGCAAGGGCTGCGGGAAGGGAAGGGGGCATGCTGCGCGCGCAGAGAAAGGACGCAAGTGGTGATGTAATCGCGATCGATGCACTCAGCACTGCTCGACGCAACCACTACGCCTCAGGAGTTCCATGCATATCAGTGGCAGTACCTAGGATTTGACTTAGTATACGTATATGACGTTACAAAAACTCAACCTATAAGTTAAAAATGGAAAATACCGGAAGATAGAACTCGGTCATTCAACAGGTCACTGACCGTCTTTGTAGACACGGCCGAGCTCCACGTGGATAACAAAGAGTGGTCGCACCCAGGCATGAATTCGGCGTGAGCGCATTCCGTGCCTACGTCAAGACAGCGAGCTAGTCTAGAATAAAGCGGGGTTCTTTGTTTGGAATAGCCCGCTGCCGCTGGTGCTCCGCTATCATTGGGTATCGAGCGGCGCGGCTGTTCGGCTCGAGTTCGTGTTTTTCCGCGTGCCCTCGCCTCCTATCTGGGTCACACGTGTAAGCGTTATCCCCTCCACACCGGCCTTGGCTTACTTTGACCAAACGGCTTAGCACCTCCCCTTCTCCGCAGGTCTTCGGGCTCCACTGCCGAACTCCCTAGGTTTTTTAGTGTCTTCATGTTTGATGCCTCATAATTTTATGAATAAACTCAAGCGTACGACAGACGTCGGTGTCGTAGGTAAAAAAGGCTAATGTAGGTACCTACAGTTTTTATTGACGTGATATATTTCTTGTTAAATTCATAGTACCTACCGAATCTTATCTTGAAATCTAGGCCACGATTTGTAACAAAATTGTAATCTGTAACCACAAGACACAATTGATAAACTTTAAAGATATGTCGTTGAAACGAAAACCAACTGAAGAAGGATTTAAACAAATCTACCTAACCTATGACCATGAGGGAAGTTTAGACTATCAAAAACAGTTGAGTTTAACAAAACATAATATCTCCGATTTATTTTTCCATAGACCACAAGTCTTCACGAAAATACGAATAATACGAACGCGGTGGAGTGAACCACGCTAGTTTGCGTCGAGGCGACTATCTAACCGAGCAGTACCTATCTAACAACGAGGTCGGAGTCAGACAGCCCAGCGCGGCCCCATCGAATAAAACTACTCGTAGCTGCAGATGATGAAAACAGCGTTTCGACCTCGTTTGAATCTAGGACAGCACCCGAAATAACTAGGGCACCGTTACTGCGCAGCCGCTAACGCAACTCATAGCTTGCGTTCAACACCAATAGATGAAGACCCGTGACAAATGGTATGGCTCTGCACCTCACGTCCGTTTTTCCCGAACGCGGGAGCTGGGGAGGCCAGCGTAATCTAGCCATTTCAATTGGCGAAATCGACTCTAAGCTTCCGTGTACTCTCAAATTTGTTTTAAAATTATTGCAGAAATGAGCCCTTTTGTACTGACACAGGTAGGCAATGCTACGATGATGCAAACAATATAATTTTGAAACGACGTTACAATGATGTAGTAAAATTTATAAGTAGAGAAAAAAATCTTAAGTAGCTGTGAGTAACGAATTAATTGTACAAATATTTATATACTTTACATAGAATACAAGTGTTTGGTTTGTGTCTTTAATTGCTGAAAACTTTCATTTCAGAATCTTCCAGCCTTTTTTCTTTAAGCAGTAAGTACCTACAACTTCTCTATAATCGCAATTCGAATCTTACATATGAAAGAAGAATGTTTATCACTAAAATTAGTTGAACGTGCGGTTGACTATTAAGTACTATTTTAAATTTAAAAAAAAAAATCTACTACAATAATTTTTAATAATTTCTGGGCGGTCGCAAGAACGACGGAAGACCGAATTCTTCAGTCAAAACATTAGGGAACCAATGGTGTAGGTACTCGCAAATCTTTTTTTTTATATCGTCCCCCTGTCAACTTACAAACATCAACGAATAAAAAGAAATAGGATAAATTTGCATTTTAATATATTCATGTACACTCCATGGATCACCTAAAATAATGATAGGCCCCAAACCGTGTTTGTTGCCCTGATTCTTCACGGTATTGGTCGCGAAAGAACAGGATTAAAATTAGTTTTAAGACTATTCTAAGTGATCCCTGCGGTCCTACTGAATAAATGCTCTTTGACTTTGACTTCTTACTTAATAGTGAGTTTTTACTTCAATCAAGACAAAGATTGTTAACTATTTTTCTGAAATCACATCATCAATATCCTATGAATATACAAGTATTTATATAGGTTAATTAATACTTAGGTACTTAGATGTATTTACTTTGTGGGTATGCAGAGAAATTCTCAAAATTAGCTTTGTTAGTGTTCGTTTTTTTATTGTAACTTGATTCAATGTTTCTACGGCCTAACAAGATTTTATATTGCAAAATTAAATACATAGGTAACTGACTTTAAGTTCAAGCACTAAGCTAAAGCAATATATCATTAACGTTAAAAAAAAGTATTGGAACTAATCGTCTTTTATTTACCTACCATTCGAAGAAGCCTCAGCAGTATCTACAATACCTACCTAAGTACTAAACTTACCTACTACGAGTACCTACATTTTGTCCAAACCTGGTTGCAAACAAGTCAGCTCATATCGGCTGAACTTAATTATACAATAATCTGTTACTTAATCTAATGTTGTCTGATATAAATAAATGAATTTAATTTAAAAACAAATCGTCGTTAAAAACCGTTTTCATATTGTTGTGTGTGTGTGATACTGATACGAGTAACTTGATTATGTCATAACATTTAAAAACCAAATTAATGTTCCACAAAAACAAAAAAAATTACATTTTAAAATGATAATAAAAATAAATAAAGAGTATATTTCTACTTAGACTTTCTTTTAATAGTCGTAGAAATAATCGTTAAAATTAATCTAAATGTTAATGTGTTTAAGTAACTAACAATAATACATAAGTATTTACGAGGATTCAGTAAGTTCGTATTCAGTGTAGGTAATGTACTGTGATATTATAATGTAATGTCTGACTATGTCTATATTAATTATAATTAATTATTTAGGTACTTTTTGTGCTATACAAATTAAAACCTAAACCTAAAATTACGTAATAGAAAAAGAATAATTGTAAATTATTTTACTCTGTAAAAGACACCCAAAAACATTTATAGAACAAAGAATGCACTGTTATGTTGTAATACCTTAGTTAGGTAGTGGTTTGCGTAAATAGGAAATACCGAAACTAATCGAGTTAGCCATCATTGTTGTTGATAATACTCGTATTCTAGACAAAAGAAAGGGATTCATAGAAATATCAAGTTCTGCGAGTATCAAGTAAGAAATCAATAAAAAATCAAAATAACTACGTATGTACAGATATAGTCGTACACAGATTATAGTCTCGCGGGGTCCAGTGCCTATGAGGGCTTCGGCAGAATACCAGCGCCTTACCACTTCTCAGTCGGACGGCATAATGCTGAGTCGAGGCCATTTTGCTGCTGTGACACACAATCACAATTCTCCAACTTTTAAATTTCCATTAAGCTTCTATTTAGTTTGATTTTTTTTAACTTAGTGATTGTATTGTGGGCCAAAGTGGTGAATAAATGTCTGTCTATGTATGTTTTCTGAAGGGAATATTATACCTACTTAGTTATTTACACAATAGTAAAACATAAACAAGCTGTGTTAAAGTTTTTGTCTGTCTTGGATTCAATACTTGAGGGTCTGTCTCGTAATAGACTTATTCTCATGTCTCCATAGATATGAATTTAGCAGTCGTATTTTTTTCATTGCGACTCAATAATATAAAATACAAATAAATCCCTATGTATGAGTAAGTTAACTGTGTTAATGTGTTCGATCAAGACAAGACATATCGCGATTTCTCATAAACCTAAACACACACAACGCACTGGCCATTAGGTACTTTGATCCCTAAACTACAAAAGTACTTAATCCATTACTAATAAACGGATCAAAAGTTATGATTGAACAAACCAACCAACAGGCCAAGGCCAATCCTTCCTAAGCGTAACAATGATTTCGCTTCGCTCGGTCAATAACTAGGTAATCTAGGTGGAACGGTATCAAACAATAGAAACTCACGTAGATGACGTGATGCTGTGTAGAAATGATTATATTGCTTTGTATTGTACAAATCTTTTACAATCTTTGGTGCGCATTAGAATACAATTACGGATAAATAAGTATATACCTAATCGTGTCTAAACATCGAACTTTCAGATCAAATGCAATTCAAAATATAATAAAAGTGCTCGTAAACGGGCTAGTTTTTTGGCAATTTCTTGCTGCAATGGTATAGCCGCCAAGTTGCCGATTATATCTCGCAATACAGTGTAATAATTACTGCAATATTTCTGTGTAGTCCGGCGATATTGCCAAGATATTTTTTGATAAGATTTTATTTGCAAATATTCAATGTCTAGCCGATCCCGAGTTGCAAATATACTGAGCTATTATTGGTCAATAAAAATTGCCAGCAAGATGCAATTTTTGTTGCCCGTTTACAGGCCTCTCGAGTTTGGTTTGACCTGGGGCAAAGATCAAGTCAATGACAGAATCTCATGCCAATTAACAAAGAAACATCAGAACATAAACAGTACGTAACCATTGCGTGTGGGTTAAAGTACGTAAGTAGATAGTAGGTACTGAATATGGCTAAACAAACCGCAACCCGACTAGTGCTGCTGATAAGAACGTAACGTTACACGGCATGATAAGAATTGTAATAGACACACTGCGAATTCATGGACATTAAATTAGGCACGGTACTCTTTTGGGCAAGTACCTACCAGTCTAAATATATCTATTTCTATGTAAATATTATTGATATTAATATATCGATTACTTATTGATAAGATGACAACAGTATTAAAAGACGTTTAAAAGATGAAGATTCACGGTATTGTTGCTCAATTGTCTCGGGCTATGGATGATGTTGATGAGATGTAATGTAAAAACTGAACTACTAAACAAAGGAAAGGTCTTGAACTCCCAATGTTATTCCAGAATTTAGTAACGAAGATGAAACTTTTGAAATGGCGGTTACGTTTGAAATTATGGACGTTGATAAGGCCACGCGGCTGATAAGCCCGCGCGCCAGCAATCCTGCTAAACAAACAAATCGCTGAAAATCGCTCAGGCACTCACCTGGAAAGACTCTTCTCGCTGGCTGCCTCGGGAGAAGTGGCAGCACCCGGTGCCTTAGCTTGTATATTTATGAGAGCCGCGGCGACTACTGCGACTAGTACGCTGGCGCGCGGGCCCAGGCCACGTCGATGCAGAGCCGTGCCGCATTGAGCTCTATACCTACAGTATACGTATGCGCGGCTGTCAGGCCATGCCTGCTCCCACCTCCCTGCTCCCCTCGTACTGCCGAACCCACGAGAGAAACGGCGTAACCGCAAGTGGAACGTGCAAAATCGAAACAGACTCTTCGGACACCAAAGCTTCCGGAACCCGCCATATCTCTATGGTAACAGTGCTGCATTACCAAAGGCTTAAAGCAAATCAAACTAAAGATATTAATATTCTTTGCACGCATAACATGTTTTATAGGAATAGTGAAAGTACTGGAAGCAAGTTGTAATCAAGATGCTCAATGACAAGAAATGACACGTATGAAGGAAAATTACTTGGTGGTCTAACTTCTAAGCTACCACATCACCTACCTCGGTTTTCATAAATTACCGGAACAAATTGTTTGAAGAAACGAATAGGATCTCGACTCCAAGGCAAAGTAGCCATTCTTTCAGATATAGTTACTCAATACCCTTTGAAGATGTCTAAAGGGGTAATCAGAAGCACGTATTACTGTGGTATTATATCATAATGTACCTATACCTACCTAACCATACTGAACTCTAAGAAAGGACATCATTCAATTTGCACCAAAGAAAGTGCCGGCCAGAAAGAAAAAAGATTATATCCTTCTAAAACATGTTACTACTAACATTTTATCACACCTAACCCGTAAAACCAAAGGGTTCTTACAACTTATATACAAAATATGTATATGTAGATTACAAAAAATAACCGAAACCTGAAAAATCTTTCGGCTGCTGAAAAATAATTGGCTGCTATTGTTATTATGACAGCTTAAAGCAATTGGCTGTTATTGTTATTATGAAAATAATAATATTATGGTCATAATAACAAAATAAATATTTTATATTACTATTTGTTGAGTAAATGTGGAGATACCTATAATTAAACAACAGCACCCATATTTTCATAAACAAGTTCACCGCTCACTTAGTAAATAAAATAATTCATAAACCGTTGAACGTGCAGGTTGGCTCACATAGAAAAAATATTGGTTGGTAAAAACATATTCTAATCTAACATAAAACAAAATTATTTTTTCTGGCCGGCACTTTAAAATTTTTGGTGTAGTGCGGAAATGTATGAACGCTGAATGCTGTCCTTTCAAGTGAAAATAACTTGTTTATCCAAATCAGAAATAAGTTATCAATTAAATCGTTTGGATGTTTAGGCTTCGAGCATACGCGTGGATACTTAGTATAAAATCCGAGTTTAAATGTACTAAGTACTCGTATTTGCAATAACGAGAGGGAGTGATGCACCTTTTTGTTCTAAATACCTCTTTCTTAGCGTAATTTTCATAGATACCTAGGCTAGGGCACTTATATCCAATCTGTGGTAACATGCAATTAGCCCGAGTTGATAGTGTGCAAGGGGATCTGATTAAGATTGACACTGCATTTACACGTTGGTATGATGTCTCCTCGTTGCGACTGTATAAAGATGATATAACTACCTAATGCTCATTGCTCATGCGGTTGAAAGATATTTTATTTGAAAAATCTCGGAAAATCTCTGAACATTGAGAATTTGTGAGTCATGGTCCGGATAAAATGACATCCAATCCAAAACATAGGTAACACCTCGAGTAACTTTACCCGTTCAAAAAGTAGCGTATACGCGTAAAAGTAGAAAACAAGTCCTTTACTAGTGTTTTAATACCTAGATTACAACGTCATAAAATCATGGCGAATGTATTTTTTGAACAGTCTTGTTTATATTGTAAAAACTTTTATTCTAAGCTGACAGGGAACTTACTAAAGTTACACAGGTAATAAGGTACCTAGGTACTTAATGTAATTTATGTATACCATAGGGTGCTAATACTATAGTAGGTATAACATTAATCTCCAACATGAATGCGTATGCGAAAGAGAAAGTTCCAGTGTTAGTAGCTACGCGTGGAATTTAAACATTATCAGACTGTTCACTTTCGCCGTTCGCAATTGAGAGCCATGACTGCATAAGCCTGCATAAACTCAAAGGAATTTCGACAAAATGTTGCGAAAATTATGAACGTTCTAGTCATTGATCACTTTTTAGGGTTCCGTACCCAAATGATAAAACGGGGGTCTGTCTGTCCGTCTGTCACAAGCGAGACTGACGGACAACGGACTGTAGTTAGACAGTTGAAATTTTCACAGATGATGTATTTCTGTTGCTGCTATAACAACAAATAGGTACTAAATATTTAAAGGGGCTCCGATAACGTGATTTTTTTTTCAGAATTTTATGAAAAGGTCTACCCAGAATAATTGTACCATCTACAGACATCAATCGCGTCCGCACTCTCGTTTAAACTATGCTCTCGTTCATACATGCCCAGTCAGTAAAACCGCAGGAGCCATCATAAATCCATGTCTGAGTCGTCTCGTCTCCTTTTTAGGTTATAATTTTTTTTAGTTCTACATAAACGTGATCTGTAACAGGCACCGATTTTTCTGGTAATTCGACCAGTTTCTAACGGACTGGAGGGACCCAGCAACAGCTGGGGACCGAGATGTCTGGAGGGA
Organism: Epirrhoe alternata; assembly: GCA_963565295.1. Lineage (NCBI taxonomy): Eukaryota > Metazoa > Arthropoda > Insecta > Lepidoptera > Geometridae > Epirrhoe > Epirrhoe alternata. Next base: position 11,862,229 of record OY751375.1, read on the forward strand.
GTGGAAGGAGGCCTTTGCCCAGCTGTGGGACTCTTATGGCGGATAATAATAATTAAAAAATAGCGGTGTACGTAACCTAACGTACCTATAGTATGAAAAAACGAATGAAACGTGGAGGAAAATGGCATTATTACAGTGTTTCTTCGTACTTAATACGAGTAGTATTCATTGGGAATAAAACCAACTTGGAATCAAAACATAATAAATAAATAATATGCATGCAGTCAAATAAAAAAGTATTCAGTAATAGTACCTACTGTACGTACAGTCAGCGTCACCAACTGGTTACCCCCCTGCAGTACAAACCACCTTACTAAGGGTGACGCTGACTGTACAGTACATATCGATGATGGGGTCAACAGGAAGACCAAAAAACTGATCAGTTTTTTGGTCTTCCTGTTGACCCCTTTACATCGATATGTAAAGTCAGCAGCAACGAAGGTAGATTAAAATTTTGATATTTCCAAAATCCTCATGACCAGAATTTTGACAAATAGGTATTTGAAGATTAAATCTCGGTCCATAATAATTTCCAAGGCAAAGTTTATTTTTCATTAGAAATCGAAAACAAATGGCGTCTGAAAAAACCAAACTGTTAATCGACTTTTGTTACTTACTGTACAACGTAGTAGTAGTGTAGGTGATTCTACATTTAGTCGGTCGGTACTGTTTTTAGCTCAGAAAAAGACAGCGAGGATGGGTTGCATAAAGCAAAAAATAAATAGGCCGAGGGAGCCCCAAAGGCCGGAGTGGGGTGGGAACTAGGTGCCCTACATATTCAGGGGCCGGGTCAGCTTATTCGAAGCTTTAGACACTCGTGAACGTTGCAATTGTAATGTACATCTACCTCTTTATGCTTCAAAGGATCGTAAATATGTATTTGGTAGCATCAAAAAAGTTCCTTAAGGTGTTTCCACATCAGTGTTGAACGTTTCACAAGATTCAGCAATATTTGATGTAGAGGCCAATGTACCGAAATTAAAAAAGATGCCGATTTGGGAGCACCTTTACAATCTGAAATAAGTAGGGTAGAGTGCCTAACATAATTTTAAATTTTTACGTTCAATTATGATAAGATATGGTATCTACTATCTACTTATTAGTTTCTAACTCCATAATCATATCGCGTTTAGACACTTATGCCCTACTTTTGTGCTACCATTCTCACATAGGTACTCGTATGCCTTGATTTTTATTTTGAAATCTAGATATCTATAAAGGAGCACCTGACTAATTGACTGATCATCGCCGAGCCGAAAACGCTGAAACTAGAAAACTGAAATGTAGAGGGTAGCTTCCTTTTATAACATAACCACCTACTTACTATAAGGCATATAACTTAGCAGATCACTGCTATAAGGCGGGATTTTTTGAAATGTAACCCCAAAAGGGCTGAATAGGAGTAAAATTAAAACGTTTTGTATGAAACTTTTTAATAGTGCGTTGAAAGATTTGCTTAAAACTCGGTTTGGGCACTTATAATAAAAAATAAGTACACGTCTTTCAGGGTTTTTCAAAACAAAGAAAAGGTGAAACGGGGTTTTATAGTTTGAGTGGTATGTAAAACACGAGTGGAATATAATCTACCGTGGTAGTAGATTAGAATGGAATAAAAAGTGGAAAGATATCCCAAAGTGGATTTGATTAGTGGATCAGAGTGGATTTATGGCAACTTTTTGACGGGAAGCTCGATTGACTTGAAACTCGGTTTTGGATATGAAATATAAAATATAATAAAAAATAAATGTAATAAAAATAATAGTACGTGTTTCAGGTGAATGCCTAAATGATCTGAGAGTTAAGGCGCTGAGGATCTAACATTCAAGGAGTGTTATTTCACATTATTAGGCTAATGTTAAACTGGATGAAGTCGGAGAAGAAAATACCGCTAGTGACGAAATGGAAAATCTTACGGAAAAACATAACAACTTAAATTTAATGAATACCAAAGATCAAAATTGATGTTCGAGTTTACATTTCAATAGGATTCTAAAGGCTAAGTGGGCACTACCTACTTTTATCTCGACAAAAGATGAATGACAATAGGGATATGTTCAATTGTAGTCATTGTGGACCAGATAAAGCGTTCTTTCAATGCGAGATAGCACTTTAAGTATTCGCACACGTGTCTTTTGAAGTTAGGACCCCAACAATGAAGATTCAGACATAGATAACACACGTCTGAATTTTCATAAGGAAAAGAGTACTAGCTTCTGCAATAAGGAAGATTTTATCCTAATACAGGATAGCTACAGCAGATTTGCAGAAAATTATAACGGCGTAGTTACTTTTTTTTATTGAACTATCACAAAGTTATCGAGGATTGTTGTCAACCAAAACCTTACATAATTTTATTAAAACTATGCTTTCGTTTCATCCCCAGGCAGTACTGCAGTAGCTATCATAAATCCATGTCTGACTAGTATCGCCTTCTTTTTAAGTTATATATTTTTTTCTTTTTATTGAGTTTGAACTACATAAGTGTGATCAGTAACAAACACCGAGACCATGTTTCAATTTCAAATGTGTAGGTAATGTCACATAGTCACACATTCATTTGCATTTTCATATGCACACTCTTCTTTATTCATATGTTTAGTTGTCCATGCCCAAGCAGCCCAACACAGGCTTAGAAAATATGCTTTGACGACCTCTGTGGCGCAGTACAGCACAGCACAGCAGTGGGCGAAGGTCCGCCTGCGACGAAAAAGGTTGCGGATTCGATCCCCACCGCAGGATAAATGTTTGTATGACCTAAGTACAGATATTTATCTCGGGTCTAGGTGTTTCTATGTATAATATGAATGTTTTTACAAAAAAAAAGTAGGTTTTTAATATGTTATGTAGTAAGTATACCTACTTTTCAGAGTCCTACTTAGTACTTACCCTACCCATAGCACGAGGTCTCTGTATTCTGTGACACAAGCTCTGCTTAGGTACTTACCTACTTTGGGGCTAGATGATGCTGTGTGAAAAGTCCAGCATTAGGTATTTAGCTAATTATTTATTTATTTATGCTGCCTGTGATGACTGCCCACAAACATACTAGTTCCCGATCAGAAAGAAGTAGGTAGGTACCAACTTATAACGTGTGTGACACGGCGTGCGATTCGAACTAGGTCAAGTGTCGTCCTACTGCCAAACCCACACTTGTGAACCAAGCCCGGTTTTCATAGTACTTACCTACCCATACCCACCGCTACACACACGCACCTCTGGCCTCGTCCGAGAACTAGGCCTAAAAGTGGCGCATGCGTGATCACACTATTGCTAAAACACCAGCGGCCAGATAATGGCCGAAAATTATCTAAAAGCGATTGTTTGTGGGTCACCGGACCGCTAATGAACTGGATTCCCAGAGGGTTTGATTGACCATCCATTGTTTCACGAACCCGAGGTGAGCTAGAACAGGGTAGCACGGTATAGGGCTTAGTTAAGCCATAAGTGTACAGTACAACTATATACTGCCTATTCCTCTATCGAAATTATTCGAATCCCGTCAGAATCGAAAATTTTGATGACTTTTCATTTCTCAATAGACATAAAATTAAGAAAACCCTTGGGATTGAAAAATCATGTAAAGAGAGGTGGCTGTAGGTACCTCTGTTACACAGATGTTAGCACATACATATACATAGCTAAATGTAGGTACAGTTATAAGCGAACCCTCTTAAATGGATTGGTAAGGGGATTTCAGCTCCGACCCAGAAACCTTAAGTCGCAGTTCTAGTAGGCGAGCCCTCTTGCCTTGACTTAGTTTAGTTAGTATTTATTTTAAGGTAAGATTAGACCAAAGTAACTAGGTAAACCTATTTATGTTGATTGATGCTGCTTTGAAAGTTAGTCAGCGAAAGTCTTCGTAATTACTTTTTCTCATCATGCGAGGAAATGTACTTACCTATAAGTAACCTACCTAATCTATGTATTTTCTTTACATATTTATAGGCGAGCATCTAACACTTTTATGGCAATAAAATATACCTAGTAACCTTACCTACCGGATTTTAAAACCTTTTTCAAGAAGTTCGTATCTGGCTGGCATAACTACTCAGGCACGCGGGTTGGAGCGCTGAAATCATGAGTCGAACTATAGGTACGTAGGTACTTTTTAGAAACAGCATTCTACTTGTACAGTTTAATCTAACTTGCTGATTCGACAAATTTTCTGACGCTCAATTCGGTCCCACAGGAATCCGCATTAATGGGAGTTCGGGAGGTATGGGCATTGGGCATGCGCCAAGGGTGGTGTGACCTACCTGACCCAATTCTCGACCCGATGATAGAGCCTCCATCTGCAGGGAAATACTATTTGACTATAATATAAATTACAAATAGACAGATAGATAGACCCTTTCAACAGCGTTTTATTAATATTATTTACCTACCTACTTACTTTATTTTAGTACCTAGGTGTTCGAAATGACCAGGTATACCTACCATTTTTTTCAATTTTATGTATGAATGGAGTTTTCCTTGATTACTAAAATCGATGACATCTAAGGTTCCTAAGAACAGATTTTCGTATGTCTTATAGTTTCAGACTTTCACATACTAACCGATCTTAGGTACCTAATGTTACGTACGCCCTGTAGGTATACATAAGGCATGTTGATTTAAGACCGGCCTAGAGCATTTTTTTCTCAGTTGCTACTTTGTACCTTTGAATTTTTCTCAGAAACTTGAAGAAAAATCCGCACCATTTTCTTGCAATTGTAGTTTAATGAAAGAAACCAGTGAAATATTCACAAAGGAAGCAATTTAACCTCTCTCAGAGCACAAATTGCGACTCACCTCCGTGAAGCTAAAACCTCTTGCTCGAGCTCAAGGGGCAATTAGGAAGCATAGCTAAGAAGCACGGGGAACTGGGAAGATAAAAATATTCTTTTCACACCCGGTTCTCGAAAACCATACAATTTTTCGACTCACAGTCCTTAAAGAAAGTAACTCGTTTCTCCCTCCTAAAAAACAAAATGGCCGGCGGGAGGTAAAGTTGTATGGGATTTCATTTCTCCCTCTGAACCTCATGTGAACAGATAAGTAATGAGATTTGAATTTCGAACTTCAACATTTCTATTAAAATTTTTACTATTGAGTCCACACCAAATAGAACCTATACGAAAAAAAAAGAAAAAATTAGGCAACTAATCTTTTTCTTCCGAATTGATTTTTGATGTTTCTATGAAAATGTTTACCATAGAGACCTGCACCAAGTAGAATTTATTCAAATATAAGGAAAAAGTGTGGAAATATTTTTTGAGAATGACGACTTCGACTCATTCGATAGTCGGTGGTGGGAGCTATCAAAGAAGAGAGATGGTTGGAAAGAATTAGGCGAGACCTTTGCCCAGGAGTGGGAGAGTGTAGGTTGAATAAAAAAAACGAACAGATTATTATTATTCTACCTATAAAACCTGTTCATTAGACTTCCTTGCTATTTTCTGGGTGTAAGTATTCACTATTTTTCTCGCAGTACCTATGTGTGAAAAGTAGAGTATTCACCTCGGGGATAAAGCTGTCTTAGTCTTGGGCGCTCTTGACTCCCTCGCTGTCTCAGGATTCTAGTCAATAACTCCCTCGTTGCACTCGGGAGTTAACTATTAACACCCTCGCTGTCGCTCGGGAGTTAACTAAAGAATCCTTCGATGCGCTTGGGATTCAATATGGCGCCCATGACATAATACACTGCTTTATCCCCTTGGTGAATAATCTATTATTCACATTTTTCAATCCTAATGAAATCAGTGAAGTGCTGCTATTACTTATTCTAAAACTGTTGAGACTAGAAAATAATAGGTATATGTATAACTAATACCTACGATGAGTACCTGCCTATGCTTTCCTACAATGCTATTTACGATATTTATTGTGTGTTCACGATGACTGACGCGATAAACTCATTATATACGCAACAGTAATCAGTTTCCGAACGCAGCGTCCAGCGTGCCTCTGAACTCTGAACGCAGCTTCCGGCGCCTCGTTACGAAACGCATCCCTTTTTTCACAATGAATGGCGGACTCGAGAAAGATTTTGTTCCCACGCCCCGTTTATTATATTAACATTTTATAGTAATTACTATTGTCTTCTTCAATATAAGGAAAATATGCAATAATACACGTATTGATTACTCAACCGAAGAATCCCTATCCTCAACACTCATTAAATATTCGCAAAACGACGAGGCTCGCCTACTTGTTTTTATGGGCTAACACTAAATAGTCAAACAACAAAAAAGGATCTTAAAAAACTGATTCCCAATACTATCTCGGCCTTGCCAAGGTGTGATGTAGCCTACACTCAAGTAGGTTACATTCCATGAAGTCTAGAAGTGTAACTATATAACTGCATATTGTCAGCTAATCCTTTAACCGCGCATTTCCTGATAGAGCGCATTTATTCTATCTAGCAGTCTATTGTGGCTTCATTGATACGACCGTGTCCTACATACGGCGTACGAACGATCTGGGAAATTTCTGGTGCAAATGCTGCGATGCATGCTGATGCATTCATGGAAAATCTCGGATTGCTGCAATATTCTAAGTAGAGTGCCACATACTTATCTAAACCGGTGAGGGGGCGCTGTTATCGCATTTTGGTGTGTGCATAAAAATATATTTTAGAGTAAAATTCGTTAGTTTCTCTTTTAGCCACCGATTCAGATATGTTGGTGGTACTTCTATGCAGGTAGTTAGTACAAATTACCGAATTGAGTTCTATGCGATGTGCCTGTGATTCGAACTCAGTAGTGTGGCGTATTTGTAGAAAATACTTAAACTTCTTTTTTTACTTTTTTAAGTACCCTAAACCGACGAGCATGTATGAAGAATGTAATGAGAGTGAATGAGGCGAAAGTTGTGTGTCAGGATCGTAGCGACTGGAGATCCGTGGTCTCTGCCTACCCCTTTGGGAAAGAGGCGTGACTTTATGTATGTATGTATTTTACTTTTTTTCTCATAATAGAATTGACCATACCTAAACGTGGGATACATTTTATACCTACCCCTACCTACTATTTGCTTTATTTTGAAGATCCTACTTCAGAGATCTGGCAAATCGATCGTGATAGGATTGAGGAACCACACGTTGTGTTTGGTGTAATAAACCTCACACACACAAAAAAAAACTTCAGAACTGCTGACTGACTACACACCTAACCTACCTAACCTACAGAATAGAGTAAGATGAGATATGAGATAGCTTATACCCTCAATTAACGCATAGGTAGGTATGTTTTATCTCAGAAAAGAGAAGTAATAGAATCAGAGAGTACTAGGTACTTTCAGTTAACAATTGTCTACAAGCTGTTTTGTGGGTAAATAACATTGTATGAAGAATTTAGCATTTCGTTACCAAAACTTGAACTAGACTTAAATTAATTCACTTATGACATCTGTAATTAATCAGGTACCTAATCTCTACGGCTCTCCTGCGCCTTATAAAAAATCGAATCAAAATATAAACCATTATTCTTTTACAGCTAAAGTCAACCGGGCGGAAACATGCAGAAACACGGATTTACAGAAATGGAGCAAATGAAACGAGCATGTTTTATGAATGTTTATTGCTAAGTAGCGAAGCTGCTTTGGCGACGTCGCCATCGGATATGGCTAGTTCTGCAGCGCATTCGGCGAGCGACGCGTCGCGAGTTGCCGAGTCTCGCACACGCACAACTTTGATAGCTAGATGCACGTCCCATTCACACAACTCCAACACTTCCAAGCACTGCTCTGGAGTAACCTTCAACAAATAGAAAGATACATTGCACACCAAACATAAAACAAAAACAATCCCACTCAAATAATAAAGCGTGACCGGCATTAAACCAGTGAACCGATTTGAATGAAACTTGGAATAGGCGTAGATGAATTAATAGCATTAGGCTATTCGAAATGTTGGTACCACACGGGCACCGTGCGCACTAGCTAGTATGTATATAAAGAAACTATGATCTACGAACGACGGCCTTATCGTTAAAATAAAAAGCAATTTCTACTAGACAATCTTACAAATACAGAATGAGTCCGGCTCTAGTTATTAATATGGTTAGGCTAGGTTTTGATAAATACAATACAAATATCTTTATTGTAAAACATAACATAAACAATAAAAGAAAAATAAATACATAAATGCATTGCATTTAAAAAAAATTGTAAGTGAATTGATTTATTGATTTTCTGCATACTTATTTGGAATTGGTTAGCGCGCCATTTTATTCGATACATCCTATTTAGAAACGGGATCAAGATTGTAACCCAAAACAAGGCACTGTAGGCATTCAGATATTAGGGAGTATGTTTGAGAGGTATATGAATATGTTTGAGGGGTTAGTCCAACAAACAACAAAACTAGAAAACTTACAAACATTTGTCCCTACAAATACCACAAAGTAGTTAGCATTCACTTATCCATTACGGTTGCAATGTAGTTCGCGTCAAGTCGCCCACGTAAGACGCAGGCTACGGGATTAGATAGAATAAACTTATCTAAATGTTGATAATATTATGCACTCACTTGTTCTTTGAGAACTTTGCTCATTATCCTGACTTCGTCTGATTCGACGCCGCGCTGTCGGCCGCAAGGCTTCTGGTCGGCAAACTCCAGCAAATCCTCCACGGACACGTGGTCAGAACAATCTGAATAGATAAATACTTCTTAGATATCCTATGAAAAATAATAGAAATGCTGTCCAAAATATGTTACCAGCATTTCTCAGAACTATTTTCGAAAAGAAAAACATTATGATCACGACTACCAAGGCGCGGTAGACATTCTCTCAGATCTTTTGGAGTGAACACTTCTATAGGCACGTTGGGCATTTTTGAGATGGTAAAAATCTTAGATTCGCGTCGCTAGCCTCGTGACCGTCGGCACAACACGAAAATGGCAATTGAACTCAATGTTTTCCTTTAACGTTTAGAGCTAATGTTAGCGTTAAAAATTCATTATGCATAAAAGAGATTCGAACCCGCTATCTTCAGATTGCAGGCCTAGGGTACATCCTACTACTGGCCACTTCGGATAAAATATACACGATACGCACAACCAATCTTTAACTCTCTGAAGTTGCTGCGCAGATGGGCAAGACCGGCAGATGGCGCCTAAAAGACGAAGGCGTTGTATAGCTGCCTCGCTCACTCGGTTAGTTTGTTGCATCGTGCTATCTCGCTTACTCTACCAAACCTGCGCAATTTTAGTGCACCTAACTTCAGAGAGACAAAGATCGGTTGGCGTACTGTACTTATGAATTATGTATTATATACACCCCTATTTTTTAATTACCAAAAAAATTTTAAACATGGTCTCAGTGTCTGTTACTGATCACATTTATGTAGTTAAAACTCAAAAAAAAGAGAAAAAAATATTATAACCTCAAAAGGAGACGAGACGAGTCAGACATGGATTTATGATAGCTACTGCGGTTTTACTGACTGGGGATGATACGAGAACATAGTTCGAATGAGAGTCTGTACGCGATTGTTGTCTATGTCTACAATCCTCCAATAACTTGGTGATAGTTCAATAAAGTAAAGTTCTGACCATGCCATTATCATTTTCTGCATCTGCTGCAACTACCCTTAACATTTTTTTGGTAGTGTATTGTTAAGTAGTGTATAAGCTGTATTTTAGCGCCGTTACAACTGAAGCATGCTGAAATAGGATACGACCAGTTTTGCCTCACCTTTAATGAGTCCACCTTCGTTCTCCTCGCCGCCATCATTATAATCGATGCCTCCACAGTCCACGTCGTCCATATAACAGTTGAATGGATTAGCGAAGTTGTTGAAGGGATTGGTATCGACTTTTTCTGCGCCATCACATACGTCGACGCTCTTTGGGATTGGGGCTATAGCGTTTTGGTAGATGATGGGAAGGGGTTGCGGGGTGGGGGTAGGTAGTTTGAGTGGATGCTTCCGAATGTGGCGAGGCTTGTCAACTAGCATTGGTTTTGTGCTGCGCGGCGGTAGCGGCAGCTCGTTTACGCTCTGGAAATGAAAAATAGTAAAGTAAGTATCGTATGAGTCAGTGGCCAACTCTGGTGACGGAGTTTTTAGGCCGTCTTAAGGCCTCCGTCATGGCTTAACGACTTAAATAGCCGGGACCGACAATTTAACGTGCCCTCCGAAGCACGGAAGCGCTCAGATGAAAATGCCACTGGCGGTCACCCGTCCACTTACAGACCGTTTAGAACGTTGCTTAACTTCGACGATCTATCAAGAACGACTAAGCAAGCACGATCACGAGCGCTTCATGAAATATAGTGTAATGAAGGTAAGTACCATAATTTAACCGTACTACAGTAAACACAACCAATGTTTAGCTCTCTGAAGTTAGGTGCATTAAACGATTGCGCAAGTTTGGTAGAGTAGGCGATATAGGGAGATACAACAAACCAAGCGAGTGAGCGAGGCAGCTATACAACGTTGTATTCGTCTTTTAGGTTTCGTCAAAAATTGGTTCTGCGCAGCTACTTCAGAGAGCTAAAGATCGGTTGTGCGTACTGTAAATACGGTTACATTATGGATTCTTTCTTTGAAATGTATTTCAGCTTTATGATGGAGATACGTGTTTATTGGTTGGTGTCGGCATTGTGTGAAGTCCTTCACTGTAAAGGACAAAAAATACACTCAGGGACTGATTTAGAGGAACGCATTAAATTACATTACTTATTTCAATTTGTGTTTAATGCTTTTTTATTTTTTGTGAGCTAAATTATAGCACCACTAACTTGATTCAGATTTATTTTACGTGGATTTTGTAGAAAAAATTATCTAAAAGGCTAAAAGCCTTTTACAAATCTTATTTACTTTAAGGAATTTCTAAAATTTTGTTACGTTCTTTAAATCAGTCCCTAAGTGTAGTTAGTAGGTATATCAGAAATAATGTATAGGCTTCACATTGATTTTGATATACTAACTATAGTTAGCTTGCGCTCACACTACAAAAATGTTTGATGCAAAATCATTCTAAAATAACCTAAAATCTGGTTGCACCTACTGCTGGGTATCTAGGCTTCGCTATAACATCTAGCCGGTTTTGTGCAGTTGCAACAAAGAAGATAATTATCATCCGACCATTGTAGGTCGGCGGGTACAAAATTACATGCATTTATTGAAATTATTGAGGCCGTGTTGGCCTAATAGGATAGGCTCTCGACTTTAAATCAGAATATTACGAGTTTGAATCCCAGTCGTATAAGATAAAGAAACACTTGATAGCTCGCGACCGCGCTAGACTGCTCGAGCCGGCGCGAGGCTTCGCCACAATCGCCACAAACTCTTGCATTCTATATCTTGTTACAATTCAGTGTGCATTGAGCCTAAGCAAGCTACACCAAAGATGAGAAGATAATAGTAGAAATCGAGGCGGAATTCAATTAGGTCAAAACGGTGCTTCAATAAATATTATACTGCCATTATTAATATCACAATTAAATTATAAACTAATAGAAATACATACGCTAGTTGCGATTTGATCGGTTTCGACAGATTTCGGCCTGAAAAGAAAAAAATATCGTTAGGAGTAGGAGTAAATGGTCGCAGGTACTCACTACGCCAATACTGTCACGATGCGGAAAACATCATGATGAAACCGACACGTCGCAGAATTTAAATGTTGGAAAACATGACAGGTCAAGGTACAAAATAGGAGCCTCTTTGGCGCAAACCGCAACTAACTGGCGAAATTTCTATTCCATCCAAATGTCATACTAAATGCATGGAAATAAAGCACAAATTCAATTCACAAAACAAAAGCAATCGGACGTCCGATCAACGACATACAGTGTGTCCTAATTTGTGCTTTATTTCCATGCATTTAGTATGAATTTGAATGGAATAGGAAGACGGCAGAAAAGTGGGAACGGATCGGGCAAATGATAAATATCTGGACCCGCCGTTACTCAAAATTATGAAGTTAAAAAGCTGTTAAAAGTAACTCGTTTATTGGTTAGTGTCTTACATGGTCCTGATGTGTTTTTGCAGCGAATGAAAGTGTCTCGAGTCGAGGGCTCGTGGCGCGGGTTTGGGGATAGTAGCGGGCTTGTGGCTTCGCTCCATGTGGCCGAAGGTTACGGGAGTAGGATTCTCGATAAGGCTTGTGTACGCGAGTTTACACTCCTCCGTTATTGTCGACTGAAAGATACAATGAATATGTTAGCAATCAATATCGTTTTAAATATTGTACAGTCAGTAACGAAAATGTACATACATACATAAAGTCACGCCTCTTTCCCAAAGGGGTAGGCAGAGACCACGGATCTCCAGTCGCTACGATCCTGACACACAACTTTCGCCTCATTCACTCTCATTACATTCTTCATACATGCTCGTCGGTTTAGGGTACTTTTGACCTGGCCCTTCTCCAAAATGTCGCCAATTTGATCCAAGAAGGTTCGCCTAGGCCTTCCCCTTCCAGCTGTCCCATGCACACTCGCCTCATACACTTGCTTTGTCAAACGACTGTCATCCATTCTCTCTACATGCCCCAAACCATCTTAACATAACGAAAATGTATAAAAGTAATTTTTTTTTTAAACGCAATTTCTTTTCGGTTACTAAGAAGTTAACGTTGCCAGTGATTTTATGGACGGAGACTTACTTAATCTTCAAATATTTGTCAAAATTCTTGTTTATTGTGATTACGAAAATTAATTGGTAAAACATCAAATGGTAATCAACTTTTGCTAATTGTACTTTCCAATTTAAAATAAATAATGCTGGACATTTCACACAGCATCATCTAGACCCAAACTAAGCAAAGCTTGTACTATGGGAACCAGATAACTGATATACTACTTATATACTTTTTTGTTTGTAAATACATACATAGAAACACCCAGACCAGAGATAAATATTTGCAGATCATACAAACATTTATCCCGCGGCGGGGATCGAGCCCGCAACCTTCTGCGTCCCAAGCGGGCTTTCACCCACAGCGCCACGGTCGTCAGTTTGTAAGGATATTGTTTGGAATGACGCTTACGAGTACGTACGCTATAAAACGTTATCGCTTACGAGTACGTTAAAAAACAAGACATTTACAAACCTGTATATCTGGCACACTGTTTGCTTCTTCGCTAAAGTTGCGACGCTCTACGTGTTTGCCTGGAGATCATTTATTAATTAATTGAAGTATAATGATAACAATGATGAACTTAAATCTATACTTTGTGAAAGTATTCCTGTTGAAATAGTGTCAAATGAGACATGTTTTTTTTATTTATTTATTTTCAGTCGTTAGTGTCCCACCGCTGGGCAGAGGTCTCCCCCCACTCCCTCCAGACATATCGGTCCCGAGCAACATCCTTCCAGTCCGTCAGAAACTGGTCGAGCTCGTCCCGCCATCTCCGTTTTGGTCTGCCGCGTCGCCTTCTCGCTGGGCCGGGGCGCCACACGGTGGGTTTTTTTTTAATTACTTCATTGTATATTCAATTTTTTTAATGCTGTTATGTTTTTCTTCTTATATACCTAGTTTCCTAAGAATACCCTTCTTACTACAAAGGAAAAGGTAGCTGCAATTTTGGCATACCCTGTAGAGTTTTGATATCCTAAGGGTCGATTCACATCTGACGGACTAACTTCACTCGACCGTTCACACTCGACGGACTAACGTATCATCCGTCGAGTGTGAACGGTCGAGTGTTTTTCTATACATTTGTCAGTTCTGGCGTTCCGCGACCGATAATCCGCGACGGATCTTCCGTCAGATGTGAATCGACCCTAAGACAAAATATCTTTGTTGATGTGAAGGTACATTTATACAAACCAATAGCATCTTTATCTATCTCGCTGGGTTGGTTATTGTGTAGATACAGGTGAGGAAACTTGAAGTGGAACTTGGAGCGATCACTCGGCGAACTCGGAAGGTTGCTGTCACCGTCGAGATCATTCATTGACCTGGAAAGTATTCATTTATTATCTTATGGACAATTTTTATAAGTTAGAAGCTTGTGATAGCCAGAAACCAGCAAATACCATAGTTTGAGTAGTATTAAATTCTTATTTCCTGGTAGTTTTTGAACTGTAGGTATGCCAATTTCGTATAACGGTTTATCAAAGAGTAGCACTAATTGTGCAAGCAGGAGAAAATGATAAGCGCCGCCATTTCAGTAATGAAATGAAACAAGAGTGCCCTGAAAACAATGTCACTGAATTTGGCCTTATATTGGGATTCGTTATCGAAAACTACCCAACGAATTGCAGATTTAGGTTTCAATTCTTTAGAAACAAGGAGATTAAAAGACCAAATTCTATTTTTGTGCCGTCTTTTAAGAGGTCAAACTGTTTGTCCTATTCTTTTGAGTGAGGCAAGCCGTCTTTGTGTCCCAGAACAGCGAAGCAGATTCCGGCCAGGCCGAGTGCGACTGTTTGAACCAATACGCGTGCGCACGTTGTATTGTCAGCAGTCGCCTATTTCCCGTGCGCAGCGCAACCTTAACGAGCTCATGGTTGTACATCCTCAGTTAGATCTGTTTGCGGATGGCTGGAAGGAGATAGAGCGGATGTGCCTTACTTTTTGTGAAGAATGTCTGTAAAGTAATATATTATACCTGTTGATGTTAGTGACTAGGTAGTTGTTAAAATGTTCTTGTTGTTTTGTCTAATTTTATTGTTATTGTAACGTCAGATACCGAGGTTTTGTTTTTGTTTTTTTTTTTTTTTTTTTTTTCTGATAGATTTTTATTATGTTTACTTGTATTTATTAGCTATAACGATTTGGATTTTATCTGTGATGTTATAGATAAGTTTGTAAATAAATAAATAAATAAATAAATAAGATGTAGTATCCAACGGTTCCGATGGCATATCCAACAATTCAAATTGGTCGGATAATCTCTGACATGGAATCCGACGGCTTCCCAGCGAATGAAAATAGTCCAAGTCATAGCAAATTTTGGAGCCTGGTCACTACTCACTTTGTAGTTATTTCATTAGCCATCGCGACTGCAGTGTCTAGTGTTTTCTCGTCGTGAGCTGACATGGGCTTCATTGTGTTCGTGTGAAACCCTTTTTTCTTCTCCATTTTGCTTAAAGTATGAGATCTGAAAACGATAAAAACAAGCTTTATTTTCTAAAAGGTTTGTAGTTGGTTTACACTATACAAACAACTCAATCAAAAACATATAGTATTTAAATAAATAGATATACAATTAATTTGTCGTTGTATTCGTGTCACAGCATAGCAAATATGTATATGAAAAAACATAGGTAAAGTGAAATATGAGCATGCAATGATAATAAAATATGCAAGCACGAACCTGATAGCCGAATCGATGTCAAAATGTTTACCCGACGCACCCTGAAAGCGAATCCGAATGAGAAACAAGACAACTTACGAGTTGAGGTAGTCCTCGTCTTCAATAAGTACATACTTCTGTTTACATCTATCAGAGATCCGGCGAAATCTATTCAACAACTGCATGCTAGTCTCGTGAACGAAATGAAACATTTCAACTTCAAATGCACCACCGAGTACTGTGCATCGAAGCTCGTAAGCTAATGGATTTCGATAATTACGTGTGCATATTAACATTGTTTACGTTTAAAATCTAGATATTTTATTATCTCGGTCATTGAGAGGTTAAAATATAATTACAACTTTATCTAAATAGATGTAATTTTTTATGAGTGCTGGTGTGATTGTGATCGCTACAGGAATGACCATGCGTTCAGTAACCGAATCATATAAGTGACATGTTCATGACTCTATTTGAAAACGCTTTAAAAACCCAATTGGTTTTTTCTACTTTTCAAACAACACGTCATGCACCGTGAATTGAAATGATACAGTGGTTATATCCAAAATGACGCAACTTATCTACTTTCCTGTTACATTACATGAATGAACGTAATTAGCTTTGTATGGAAATGACGCGAATTGCTAACTGGCAATGGTAGAGCTCGGTGCAAAACGTAAGAGAATATTATTTTGGCGACAAAAGAATCTAGATTGCGATCTCTAGTATGTGCCAAATTTTCCTCTATAGGCCATAGTTCAGTCACATTTTAACAAAGTTACCGATGGCTGATAGTTCTGGCATCTCAGCAATAGTTTACTCTTTAGTTCTAATATTCTGTTGTACATTGCTTAATTTTACATCAAGCTTGGATCATGAAACTACAAGGTAAAATGAGACTTCTAACTACACATTAGTTACAATGAACAAAATCAACAAGTTCTTACCGATCGACCTCACATTGTCCTCGAGCGGGACTTCTGAGTATTACAGAATAAGAATACATAAACTCATATCTAAATTATATTGAATCAATAAATTAATTACTAAATATATGCGGATCGGAAGTGCCAGGAGGTTAAGCCGTAGAAAGACAGGTCTTCATAGGAATCCTGGAAAGTAAATAAAATTCTAACAACCTTTATCAAAACAGCAGAATCATTTTAGGAGCTTATTAGGTATTATAGCTTTGTCTGAGCCGAGCGAGAAGGTTTTCTCGTGAATGACAAGGACACAGCAAAAAGTTTTTTGAATTATTTGCAAAAAATTAAGATGATTTGGCATGTTCCATGAGGTAGTGGGAAATAGCGTCGATTGAGACCAACTTGTTTTTTTTACACACCATTTTCTAAGCTGACTGTACATTTTTTCAAAATATTCAAAAATGCAGTTGTTTCTTTCTTCAAAGTAAACCTATGTAAGAACAAAACCTTCAAAAAAGGGTAGCTGCCCTCAATGAGTTAAAAAAATACCAAAACATTTTTCGGAAACAGAATCTTGTTTAATCACTTTCCTGTAATAAATATTTTTTTGGCAACACCAAATGCCATAGTAATTTACTTTCTCTATGCCAAATGCGAAAAGAGCGCCTCCCTCACCGGAACAGATCAGTTTGTGGGACTATAATTAAATACTATTTAGATATGTAACAATAAGGTCGCAAAATGGTATCAAGTAAGAGTGAGATACAGCATAATACGTGTATTTGTAACAAAAAGAAACAGATTCATAAATCGTAAATGTAGTATTGTAATTGGAATTAAAATATGAACAGATCAAATGAAATCAACCGTGTACAAGTGATTATGTTCGGCGACAAAAACTCACGAAAACTGATATTTACAAACGTTCAAAATAGAATACCGTTCTGGATTGTATGAAACCTATTTTCTGAGAAACCTCTTTAAATAAGATTAAATTCGAGGTCTCAGCCTGACGAATAATATATGTAACTGTATTAGGGCCAGAACTGACAAATGTATAGAAAAACACTCGACCGTTCACACTCGACGGACTAACGTATCATCGGTTGAGTGTGAACGGTCGAATGTTTTTCTATACATTTGTCAGTTCTGGCGTTCCGCAACCGATAATCCGCGACGGATCTTCCGTTAGATATGAACCGACCCTTAAGCGCTCTATAATGTGATTTCATTATAATGATATTGCGTGTTTAGCTATTGCTTTTTTCCTGCGGTTTCTGACGTATGTAATATTTGTATAAACTATTAAATATTATAAAATATGAAAATTGCTGTGGTACAATACCTAATATGGGTATATACCCAACGTATATACCCCACTACTACTAGAATAAAGTTTCTTTACTAATTGGCCCGAAACTAAAAAGTATTTAGGACTCGCTCAACAGATATCGGCATTGGTAAACTATTTGTTAAGCGAAACATCTTCATACAGCTCGTAAAAACGCTGCTGGTTGCTGGTTAAAACTAGTAGAAATTACAACCTTAAAATGGCGCTTATTATGTTGTCTCGCTTGCACTCAAGTGCAACTGTGCCATCACTTAGTGTGCAAGCGAGATAGAACATGATAAGAGATTCGTTTCTTTAATGAACACGGTTATTATACTTACAGGTTCCTCGCGTCTCCGGCCGTCGAGACTACGGAACATGGATTCCATCTCATCGAGTAAGCTCTGGCTAAAATCACCATAGCTCTTCTGAAATGTGATATGAAACGTTGGTAAGTTACAGCAAGTTCGTAGAGTTATTTTCCCTAAGAGTTGACCTCTGTAGCGCAGTGGGTGAAGGTCCGCTTGCGACGCATAAGGTTGCGGATTCGATCCCAGCCGCGGGACAAATATTTGTATGATCTACCTACAGATATTTGTCTCGGGACTGGGTGTTTTCTATGCCACTCATATAATAAAGCTGAAAGTTTGTGAGTTTGTTTAGATGTTTAGATGTTTGGATATTTGGATGTTTGTGTATCAATCCCGCCTAAACCAGCGAACCGATTTGGATGAAACTTGGTATAGGCATAGTTAGTGACTTGGAATAGCATATAGGCTATTCAAAATGTTGATACCACGCAGAAGCTAGTGTATAATATGTATGATATTTACGATCAAAAAGTATATAAGAAGTGCATCAGTCATGTAGTACCCATAACGCAAGCTCTGCTTACATTGGGGCTAGATGATGCTGTGTTAAAAAGTCCAGCATTTTTTGAGTGAGGCCTAATACCCAGCAGTGGGCTATTAACCCAGTTATAAATATTTGAGGTGATTGATGCCCCTAAAAAGCCACAATGAAAGAAAAATGAGCACAAATGTATGGTGCTCAAGCCAAGATTAAAATCAAATGGCCGCAGAGTTTCTGTTATCTGATACATGATTCATTTCACTTACAGGAATTCCGGGACTCTCAGGCAGCACGAAATGTTCCGCTCTCACGTTATCAGTGGCGTTGCTCTCCTAAAACAAACAAACAATCAAATATTAGTCCACACTTATCCTACGCATTCACTTTTTAACAGACTTAAAAAAAAGGAGGAGGTTCTATGTTCGGCTGTATATATGTTCGCCGATATCTCCGTCAAATATGGACCGATTTCCAATATTATTTTTTTGTTTGAAACTTACTTAATTTTAATCCTATGGGATTGATAGTTTTCCCGTAAAACTCTTCCTCACTATACAAGCTTAGTATCGCGGCGCCCTAAGTGTAGCGACGATGTATCAACATCAGCCAAATAATTATAGGGAACTTGAAAAACCGAATGATCGGCGCCGTACGTTCCGCAAATGAGTCGCTACACTTAGTCAAGCATTGAAGTCGGTTTTCTTTTTAGTTTTTAAAAAGTAGTTGTGTGTCAGGATCGTAGCGAGTGGAGATCCGTGGTCTCTGCCTACCCCTTTGGGAAAGAGGCGTGATTTTATGTATGTATAATTTAAAACTAGTAGATAAAGTAGCTGGAAAGCGTGGGAAAGGACTGTACAGGACCGAAAAGAGTGGCGATATAGAGAGGAGGCCTATACTCAGCAGTGGGAATAGATAGAAAGATAGATAGATAAAGTAAGTAAGTTCGTATGAGTCAGTGGTCAACTCTGGTGACGGAGTTTTTAGGCCGCCTTATGGCCTCCGTCATGGCTTAACGACTTAAATAGCCGGGACCGACAATTTAACGTGCCCTCCGAAGCACGGAAGCGCTCAGATGAAAATGCCACTGGCGGTCACCCATCCACTTACAGACCGTTTCGAACGTTGCTTAATTTCGACGATCTATCAAGAACGACTAAGCAAGCTCGACCACGAGCGCTTATAGATAGATAGATAAAGTAGGTAGACGTTGTCCTGCTTAGGTTAGGTCGGAATTTTCCTAAACCGAGCACGTGTTATATAAATAAATGTACAGAACATAAGAATCACAATAAATTGCTATGTAATAAGATCAGGTCCGGCATAAATACGGGTTGTCTACCCTTATGAAAATACAATTAAATTTTAAAGGCAAATTGTATTGCGCACTTTGAATGTGGAACAAAAATTGAATTAAGTATATTTAAGTTTTGAAATTGTAATTTGTTTTATGTATACCAACAAAGGATTGCACCATTCAACGTTTTCATGTTTTAGCAATTCAATGGGATACAAATATGTATTTGTGAAACAGGGTCACGACTGCATCTCTAAGTGAACGGAGATACAAAAAATGAAATGTCAGTGTGATTATTCCTTGATTATTCCTGTTGTTGTGTGATTAATCTTGCACCGAGTTTTCCCCATAGTTTTCTACGATCTATCTATCTAATCAGCCCGGTTGCACCCACTGCTGGGTATAGGCCTCCTCTTTATGACGCCACTCCGTTCGGTCCTATGCAGTCCTTTCCCACGCTTTTCCATATTAACATAATAAACTGTTAAAGTAAAGTAAGTTCGTATGAGTCAGTGGCCAACTCTGGTGACGGAGTTTTTAGGCCGCCGAGTTTTTAATAAACTGTTAATTTACTAGAAAAAAAAAAAAACAATTTTTTTTGTATTGTTTGTAACAGCCGGTGCGGTGCGGGATTCTACTGACAAAAATTACGTCTCATTAAGCAATTTGACGTCTTTACTTGCTTATCTCTTTTTCTCTCGCAACGGTGTGTACATGACGTACTTGACTAAGAATTTTTACTCACACTCTCTGTTGGTCTATTTGAGCGTATCGAAAACGGTTTTCTCATCAAACGTGAGCTACGGGCGGAAGCTAGTATTATCAAATTAAATGATATTTTTCAATCATAAAACAATGAAACTTTCACTATTTGACTACGACGCTTTCTTCGTTGTAGGTGTTTTAAATCCCACACAGGACAATCAAATGCTTTATGAGCATAAACCTTTATTTTTTGACTGTGTTATGTGTAATCTATGAGCTACATCCATAAAATTTTCATCCATATTCGTTAGCCATTTCAACGCGAAGGAGGAACAAACATCCATTCATTAAAACTTGCTTCATCATCATCATTCCCTTGCCCTCATCCCACGCTAAGTGGGGTCGGCACAGCATGTATTCTTCCATTCACTCTTATCGCTCGTCAAATTTTCATCCACTCCTTTAATTGTCGTATCCTCTCACACAATCCAACCATACCTTCTTCGGCCTTCCTCTACTTGCATACGTCCCAGCCACACTCATATTCGTAACTCTTTTGGTAACATGCTTTTCATCCCTCCTCATAACGTAAAAAAAACGTAAAACAGGGTTACGACTGTAACCCCAAGGCGTGGTAGACATTCTCTCATATTTTTTTATGTATTCCAGATCCTTTGAAGATGTCTAAGGGGGGGTAGTCAGAGGCATGTCCACATCTTGCAGAAATTAGTATTCCATATGTGACAGGTTGCAAGCCCATCGCTGCCTATAAGAATACTAACTGGTTTCGTCACGATCCTCATAACGTAACGTCATTAAAACTTGCTTTTTTTTTTTTATTCAACCCATCTCGTCCCACTGCTGGGCAAAGGTCTCCCCCAAACTCCATTTATAATAAAATAAAAAGTAAGATGTGCTATTAGCGAAAAGTGTTCTATGAATTTGTTATTAAGCTGTTTGTTTTCCAATAAAATAAATAAAAGATAACAAAGTAAAAGTAAGTACGTTCGTATGAGTCAGTGGCCAACTCTGGTGACGGAGTTTTTAGGCCGCCTTAAGGCCTCCGACATGGTTTAACGACAGAAACAACACAATATTCCATAAAGTGTACTCAAGGGACCCCGGGGCATCACGGGGCGTAGCTAGTAGGTATATTATAGATCACTTACTGTGTCCGTGTCAGAAATCTCGTGATATTCGTGGACTTCGTCTGTTCTGGATGAAGCACCTTCTACCGATTTGTGCGACCGGCCTAGTGTTGCGCATTTTACCTGAAAAAAATATAAAATGAACCAAGATGCTTGGCGACGTACATTTTCGGACTACCCTCTTAGATATATTCAAAGGATCTTTACTTTAGTGATAATTATCCCGCTAATATAATGAAGCTGAAAATTTGTGAGTTTGTTTAGATGTTTAGTGTATGAGTGGGTTTTATTATTGTAACGTACAAGGACTCGAACGTTCTAGAAGACTCGCGCGCAGGAGAGATTCCACGAACATTCTCGCTTAGACATACAGAATTAATAATTGGACCGTAATACCTGGAGTTAAGGTTCATATTTGTTTGGCGCTACTGACAAGCGACCTTATTACAAGTGTATAAGGTTCAAGGTCGCTTGTCACGTGTTGTTGTTTATTTATAGAAACTTCCTGTTTATTTGTAGAGTTCTCTCAGCGATCTTTCTAGACGTTCTTGTCGGGTATATAAACAGACGGTTTGCGCGTCACGGACAGTTCTTTGTGAATTACGAAAGAGTTAACTTGAGTGAATTGTGACCAGTGATATTCAGTGCGACTGTTGATTACTTTTAAAGTGTGTTTTGAGTAAATTAGCGTGTAATAAAGTTTCGAAAGTTATTTATACCTAGTGTTTATCTTCAGAATCGACGAACCCCAGCACGTAACATTATATTAGTGGGATAGCCCTAAATAGTTACGCCCGTAGTATATCTTTTGAATTTTGAATATAATTTTTTTTAAAAGCTGCAGTTAAATTTACCTTATTCAGAATACTTTTACTAGTTGTAGGCTCGCAGTTCGATTTGTGAGAAGATTTCTTTGTACACTTAGTTCTTGATTCTCCATCTGTAAAAATAGTTTAACTATGAAAAGAAACAAACACAGACCATTTCATCTTCCTGTTCTTATACCACTAACGGCCGGTTTCTCGAACGCAAATCATCTTCAAAATTAACTAATCATTTGTCAAATCTTTCATTCGACCAATGAGAACCAAGTATTTCAAGTTTAATCAGCTTGTCAATTTGAAAAGCGTTCAAGAAACCGGCCGTAAGCGTGGTCACCATAACATGATTCCCTTCTATAGTTTCCTCTGTCACTCGTCATCTCAGCACTCACTCCATTCACATACACATTTTCACACGCATTCACAAACTTCATCTCTCTTTTCTTAAGCCTACCCCAACTAGTGTATCTATCCACATTCATGCTAAGCACACATCGCTTGCATCCTTCAAGACACATACCATTTACTAGAATAAAATTCAACTCGATTATAAGGTGATGCCGCCAATGTTTTGGGCACGCTTCCGATTGCACGAGTTCTATGAGGTGAAAGAAAACATCGTGAAGAAGTCATTTAGTATTCATATAGGCGGCGTAAATGGGTGCTCAATTCGGACCAATAATAATTGAACAATATCAAGATACATACATAACAAAAATAGTATAGAGCTACTTACTAATTAATTCAATTAAGTATGTTAGTGGATGCTAATATTTTGTAAATTGTAATTTCGATGTAAAAATAAGTTTATCCATTGGGAATAAATAGCTATAATAACATACATACTACATACTGTTTCCTTCTTTTGGTTAATAAACTATTTGATTTGATATCTCGTATGGAATGATAATTAGGTATACCAGATCCGCAAACTGTCTGCGTGTACCAAAAATGTACTAGAAACTACTTTTCACGATTCCTTCTCTAATACAAATATATTTAGGATGGGGGCAATCGAATAAAGTGATGATCGTGTAAGGTGACGAAGGTATTAGATTAATTTATCTTTGTAAGGTTACTTACAGGCCAAATCAACTTCATCGCAATCGTGTTTTCTATCCCGGCTCGCTGCAAGGAGCGGGTAAGGCGAAGCACATCCTGCACCTGCTTTACAAAAAAGATCACTATTTTTTTGTTGGGGTTTGGAGTTGATCACTAAATCCAAATCCGTCACGAAAGCTGAGGCAGGCCGAAGCGTTGGCGTGACGATCTAGAACCATCGAGAAAGACTGGGAAATGGCTCGGGACAAAGAGTTTTGGAAGGATATGGGGGAGATCTTTGCCCAGCAGTGGGAAGAAAATATAGGAGCCTCGTTGACCGAAAAGAGTACTGCCTTGACTTTCAATCTGAAGATTCGAATATAGGCTTGTTGCTGTCTTTACTAAGTTTTAACATTTTTGAAATCGGATGAGTAATTTCAGGGATGATATACAAACTATACATCTTTAAAAGTGTAGATCGGGGGGGCAAACTGCATGACAATTTTGACAAGAAACTAATCTGAAATGGCGGCGCTTATCATGCTCTTTCGCTTGCACATTAGTGACTGCACTCGTGTGCAAGCGAGAGAACATGACATATTGCGACGTTTCTCTAATGAACCGTGTTATCCGAAATTCACAGGAAGTTAGAAAACTGCCAGGAAATAAGAGTTCATGCAGGTTATAATCTATAAAAGGTTGAACGAATCTTCGTTTGAGTTTACCTGATAGATGCGAAGGCGAGTTTGGGTTGATCAGCGGCATTTGCTCCAGATCCTCGGAAGGCTTGTACGGAGTCACAACTTGACGTGGTGGCTGCTGTAACCAGATACATGTTATTTTTCTAGCAATCAGAAATAGTCCAAAAAGATTTGAAAATAATATTCAACAAAAAAAATAAACAGAAAAAATAATTGCAACGGTTATTTAGCACGCATTTATTTCTTCAAGCATTTACCTCTATCTCATAAAACCCTACCATGTATCTGCATAAATGCATACATGCTTTAGATATATTTATTTTTCTTAACACTCTTTTATTGATGAAGGGAGACCGCAGCAGATGTCGAGTGTCTATGTGTTATTTCAGACTATAATCTATCTCTGTGTCAAATTATATTCAAAGTCTTTCAGACCGCGGCGGCGTCATTGAGCAACAAACATCGATACATCGTCTACCGTATCGTCTTTGTGTCGTTGCGTTCGTGCTGAATAAACGTATTATCTTTCTTTCTTTACATCCAAACTTTCGCATATTATATATTAAAAGTAGGACTATTACTGTAATAGTATTAAGTACTTTAAATATCAAGGAGAAAACAGAAATCAATTTTGTAAAAAAGATTAGAGGAAAATTATTTTCATAGACATAAAGCGGAACACCATGAATAATTTTAACCATTGGTAATGTTGTCTCAAGACAAATGTTAGTAACCATAAACCGATAACACAAAACCATACTATTAAGATTGGATTGTCTTCAAAAATAATGTGTGCCGGCCGTCACATCCCAACCTAACACAACGTCGAATTATACTTAACTATTTTACAGTGGAGACAAAATATCAGGTCATATTTGATGCCTGATGTATGATTCAATCATACAAGATAATGCTGCGTTTCACGAAGTTTTGGTCGGGCGGATGACGCGACATTATGGTGCAGTTTATCGAAAATTATACTTACACATCCAGCGGGATCGAGGAATGATATATCGCCAAAGTAGGCTCCGTCAAGGCCGACATGTCCCGTGTGCTTGACGTCTCCTTGCGGGCTTGATATCATGCTGCGTTGTATCGTCCGCTTGCCGGTGTACGTGTGACGTTTGACGTCACTTCTTAGTAGCGACGATCGAATACTGCGCGCGGATTGCCGACTCGGGTGTGGTGAAAGCGATACATGAGTTACCTTCTGGAGCGAATGTATGAACAAACTTTATGTTGTGTGTTTTGTTTTTTTTGCTATTATATACTTTCAGCAAATACAGCCTTTCAAATACGAATAGAAAATCGATCGCGAAAAGAAGTAAATAAAATAAAATAAAAAAATAAATAATGCTGGACATTTTCACACAGCATCATCTAGCCCCAAACTAAGCATAGCTTGTACTATGGGAACCAGATAACTGATATACTACTTATATACTTTTTGTTTGTAAATACATACATATTATACATAGAAACACCCAACCCCAAGATAAATATTTGCAGATTATACAAACATTTATCCCGCGGCGGGGATCGAACCCGCAACCTTCTGAAATGAAAATGAACCTTATTTAATGGGAGTTTGGGTCCATCGTACGCGGTTCAGTTGGTTAGCCGTGTTCTTCGCGTCTCAGTTTGCGTTAGGTCAATTTTCTAGCAATAGCCACGATAAGTAACAATTATGGAAGTCTAGACTTCTTTGAACACGACGGATGGTGAAGTAAAGATATTTTATTATTTAGCAGTTCCGTTCATATTTGAAAGGCATGAGTAACATAAACAGGTACACTTTTTCACAACATAAAGCTCATAATGGCTGCAACCCATGAATGAACATGGAAAACCAAAGTTACTGAAAAAACAATGATGAAAAGAAACTCAAAGCAAAACATGCCGTAACCAAGATCAGTTACAAAACTCACACACAAAATGGTAAAAAAATGATCGCCATGGCTAACACGCAAACCGATATACGAATATACCCTCTTGTATTCGATAAAAACGAATTAGAATAGTTTTTTTTTATAGAAACTTGAATATTACTGAGAAATGAAATTGTGCGAAATTAGTTACCCAACTTATGCCCCCACAATTGTTTGTTGTATGATGGCTAGTGCCCGCACTATAGTCCTTAACGCTACGTAAATCCGTTCCTCATTAAAGATTTTCCATAAAGTAAAAAGTAAGTGCGTATGAATCAGTGGCCAACTGACGACGGATTTTTTAGGCCTCCTATGGCTTAATGACTTAAATAGCCGGGACCGACAATTTAACGTGCCCTCCGAAGCACGGAAGCGCTCATATGAAAACTTTACTGGCGGTCACCCATCCACTTACAGACCTTTTCGAACGTTGCTTAACATTGACGATCTATCAAGCACGACTAAGCAAGCTCGACCACGCACGAGCGCTTCCATTTTCCGTATAAACCTATACATTTAGGAACGGATTTGAGTAGCCGTTAACGACTCTGAGTGCGGGAATTAGTGTCCTAAAATAAAGTATAGGATAGCAGTTGTTTAAAGACAAGTCATACGTCAGTTTTGGCGAAGGGCTTCGTGTGTGTGGGGTCGAATAGACCGCACGCGCCTCCAGGCAGCACTCCGTACCACATCGTTGTCTTGGTCATGTTTCTGAAAAATTCAATAAAATAATAAAATATTGATTCGTCACATACAAACAACAAGTAGTTTTTTTTAACAGTAAAAATAATAAAATAAATAATGAACAAAGATTTACAAGTAAAAAGATGCAACTGCAAAAGTGAAAAATCCTGGTGCATGCATCTTTACATTGCCAAGGCGCATATTTGTGGTACTGCTGCAATTAATGAAGTGAGACTTCATACTTACTCCTTTCCGAGGACTGTGATAGTTTGGCCGGATTTGTACTCGAGTAAATTGGTTCTCCTACCATCCTCTGGTTTAGGAAAGTTGACTGTTGCTTGAACCTTAAAATACATAATATTGGATGAATTACAATTTCGAAAATCGTTTTTCTTTACGAAATACTTTCTATCAAACACCATCAAATTGCATTTTTTATATTGTTTATTTTTTCAAGTAGTTGATGTGGCGCCCTCTAAAAAAGTTGCAATAGTGAAAATACCTCTTCCGGTCGGATTTCTCGTAGCTTGGGTCCTAGCTCCTTGAATTTAGGCCGCGTATTCTGATCATGCGACCAACATTCTAGCATTGCTGTGTAATAACCTTCAGGGCAGCATTCTGGGCGTTCCAATCTCTGAAATTTATAATACATCTTAAAACGAGAGTACTATAGTATTTAAAGAAAGGAAAATGTTTAGGTAATTGATTCTTCAACATACCATACAGATTGACAAGAACAAAGACCCGATATTTATGATAAGACCACCTGGCCCTTGATTCAGACTTTAGCGAAATGCATTCGGTTCGGAATAGGTCAGCTGTTCAACTGACCGCAACCAATCACAGATCAAGAAACGTCAGTTTTAGATCAATTCCTGCACTATGATTGGTTGCGGTCGGTTGACCAGCTGACCTATTCCGAACCGAATGCATTCCGCTGAAGTCTGAATCAACGGCCAGATCACAAATATCGGATCTTTGTTCTTTTAATTATTTAGTAACTATCTGTGCCTGCGACTTTGTTCGCGTGTGTTCGTTTTTCCCGCGTAAATCCCGATCTAGCAAAAAATTCCAAAGCCTACAAGATGACATGTGGCGCCATCTAGATAGATAGATAGAAGATAATTTATTGTACACCACATGGACATTACAAAATACAAACAAAGATACAAGAAAATATTTGAAGCGAAGAACGAAAGCGAAGAAACTCTTTGTCCGAGTTCATCTCTGGAACGGCTGAACCGATTTTAATGGGACTTTCACTGGAAGATAGAGGAAGTTGTGGAGCAGGACATAGGCTTATCATTCCGAAAATCGTACGGGATTGGGATAAATAATAGGGAAATAATGATAGAGACCCATTCGTTTGTTCAGTCTTTCCCGCGTAAATCCTGGTCCCGTGGGAATTCCGGGATAAAAAGTAGCCTTTCTTGCTCCACAATCTCCTGTATCTCAGTTTTATTAAAATCGGTTCAGCCGTTACCGAGATTTGCCCGGACAAACAAACAGACAGACAGACGGACAGATAGAGAAAAATTTTAAATTATGGTTTAGTTTACTCTCTCTCTCTCTCTCTCTCTCTCTTCCCGACTATTTATCCCACATGGTGGTGGGGTCAGACTTCCTAACACTTTGTGTGTTTAGTTTACAAAATACTAAAATTAAATATCGGCCTTTTAAAATGTAGCGTCTGATTCAAACGCTTACTCTTTAATCTACTCGTTCGCGTTAAACTCAGATTTGAATTGGTTTTTAATTAGGACTGTTACTAATAGAAGGCGCTAAAAAAATATGGAAAAAAGATGAAAAAATGGATAAGAAAAGAAAAGCTAAAATAGATGGATGGATTGTGTGAAAGAAGATATGGGTAAGAAGGGAGTGAATACGAAGATGACGAGTGATAGGGGAGAGTGGAAGAAGAGAACATGTTGTGCCGACCCCGCATAACCGGGATAAGGGCAGGCAAATGATGACTAATAGAAGGCGCTGTTCTATTTTCATACAAATCGTAGTTTAAACTAAACCAACAAAAAGCTTTTTTATAGCACAGCACAATACAGAATCACGACTGTATTCCCAAGGCACAGTAGACTTTTCCTCAGATCAAATCACTTAAGATCCCAGACTGAATTGGCAGCGACGCGACGAGAACAAGACATTATAAACCTTATGAACAATGTAAAAAGATACAGAAACGCTTGATAGCTCGCGACCGCGCGAGACTGCTCGAGCCGGCGCGCGGCTTCGCCACACCTCTTTCATTCTATATCTTGTTACTTGTCCTTAAGGTTTATAATGTCATGTTACGTCTCGTCGCGTCGCGTTGCTGCCAATTCAGTCTGCATTGAGCTTTATCTTAAAAAAAACAGTACCTGATAGTTAGGAGCATCAATAGCTTCTAATATCTGTTGTCCGGAGAACGCAGCCCAAGGCTGGAAACCATACGTGAACATTTCCCAGAGACAAACGCCGAACGCCCATACATCGCTCGAAGACGTAAATCTTAGGTAAAGGATGCATTCTGGAGCGCACCTGGAATGATCATAAATATAGATAAAATAAAAAGCTAGTTTTTTAAGTGATAACACCTATGGCCCTTGGGCCGTACTGGGCACTACTCAGAGTGCCCAGTACGAGTTTTTTAACCTACTCAAACATGATAACGTAAACGAAAATTTATTATCAAAGAATACCAATAGATGGCGCTGCTATTTTTCCAAGAAATCGTTAAGTGCGTAAAACAAAAACACGTACGCGCGGCATGGCATTATTATGACGTCATCAGCATGCGTTCTATTAAATTCGTATACACATTGCATTTTATGAAATGGTGCAGGTTAAAATGTGCAAGCTTTTATATTACTTCATAAGATGAATTCGAAATTCAGGCACGTACGGTGTTAACTGTGCCGTCTCTTTAAAGAGGACACATTGATGTCTGCCATTTTATAGACATTCTACGCACGCGATAAAGTAATCAATATACAGAAGCTTTCGATACTAAACGCAAAAGAATATTCTCCTGTCTTATACTATAATCTCGGTGTCATTCTTAAAGTTTTAAGCAATGCAAATAACAATACTTACATTGTAATATCAACTTTCAATTAATTAATATCAGATTTCGGTACCAAACATACGTATTTAGAGAATCGCAAAGGCAGTCGTTTATACAAATTTTAGCTAGGATACTCTAATTGGTAGGTTAGGTAGGTACTGTTACAATATTGTGAGTTAAAATTAAAATATCTTACCAAGCCACCGGCAGTTTGAGATTCACATTGTAATTTGTTTGATAATAGTCCTTTCCAACGCCCAGCGCTCGTGACAGACCAAAGTCAGATATTTTCACTCTATCTTTACTAAATACTAATATATTTCTTGCCGCTAAGTCCCTGAAAAACAGACACATAATGTAAATATTATAAATAAATATAATGTTGGACATTTCACACAGCGTCATCTAGCCCCAAACTAAGCAAAGTTTGTATTATGGGAACCAAATAACTGATATACTACTTATACGAGTATATATAGTGAGATATATACATGCCTCCTCCCACTATATAGTGGGAGGAGGCATGTGCCCAGCAGTGGGACCTAGAGGTCTTTTAATAATAATACTTTTTGTTTGTGAATACATACATATTATACATAGAAACACCCAGACCCGAGATAAATATTTGCAGATCATACAAAAATGTATCCCGCGGTGTGGATCGAACCCGTCTTCTGCGTCCCAAGCGAGCTTTTACCCACTGCTCCACAGAAGTCGTCATAAAGTAGTTTAGTTTCCGTAAACGAATTTAATTTGGTAATCTTATAATATAACACGTACTGGTTTAATCACAATGATTTCCTTCATCGTTCATTCAGAGCTCGTATTCAAAATGCGCTCACAATTATTCCGAAACATAAAATCCATATATGTACACGGCCGGGATTCGAAAACACGATATTTATTGGGTTTAAAGTTATTAAAATCAGTCAAGCCGTTTAGAAGAAGCATTACAAGAAAGTAGCTTGTTATGCTCTTCTTGGCCGTGCTATGAAAGATGTTATTCGATATGAAAACACGATTTAAGGGTCGATTCACATCTGACCGAAGATCCGTTGCGTATTATCGGTCGCGGAACGCCAGAACTGACAAATGTATAGAAAAACACTCGACCGTTCACACTTGACGGACTAACGTATCATCGGTTGAGTGTGAACGGTCGAGTGTTTTTCTATACATTTGTCAGTTCTGGCGTTCCGCGACCGATAATCCGCGACGGATCTTCGGTCAGATGTGAATCGACCCTAAGTGAATTTGGGTCATGGTGATTCAACCGCTGTAATATTTGGTTTGTAATATGACCCACTGGTCGTAAAAATGGTGCTAAGATGTATGTGTAATCCATTAGAAGTGGTGAAATCATCAGCGGATCTAGCATTGGTGTTATCGTTTAGGTATTTTGATTATACTTTTATATTATTCTGTCTGTTCACAGTTTCATGTAGACAACAAACTTTTGTTAGCCAAAGATCACAGGAAACTTTAGCCATAAAAAGATATCCCACTCATATAATCCTAATATAATATAATAAATCTGAAAGTTTGCGATATGTTTGGATGTTTGTATGTTTGTGTAACAATCACGCCTAAACCGTGAAGTGAACCGATTTGGATGAAACTTGGAATAAGCGTAATTAATGACCTGGAATAGCATATAGGCTATTCAAAATGTTGGTACTATGCGGGCGAAGCCGCGCGCAGAAGCTAGTAAATAATTAAGCTGAAATAAAACTGAAAGTTTTTGAGTTTGTTTAGATGTTTGGATATTTGGATGTTTGCGTTTCAATCACGCCTAAACCAGTGAACCGTAAAACAGGGTCACGACTGTATCCCCAAGGCGCGGTAGACATTCTCTCAGATCTTTTATATTCCAGATCCTTTGAAGATGTCTAATAATGAACCGAGTTGGATAAAACTTGGTATTGGCGTAGACAGTGACCTGGAATAGTATAAAGGCTATTCAAAATGTTGGTACCACGCGGGCGAAGCCGCGCGCAGAAGCTAGTAATAGATATATGTCGTTACATGTTACATTCCTTTCTGTATTCTGTGCTACCGGTTTATTTCTTACCTATGAATCAGTCTTTTGTTTTCTAAATAAGTCATGCCATCACAGATTTGTTCGGCGAACTCGCACAGGTTGGGAACGGGGAAGTTTGATCGCAGAGACACCTCCCGAAGGCACTCAAGAAGTGACCGCAAAGGGGCGAGTTCAGTCACCTGGGAAATTATAAAAATGATTGCAGCTGTAACATGTTGGCTAAGATAAAAAGAAACCCAGGGGCATGCCAGTATCCTTAAGGCATGATAGACATTCCCTTAGATATTTTAAAGGAGTAGATTTATTTTTTGTGGAAGTCGGAAACACATTTAAATGCATATTGGGTGTATGCCTACATTTTGCAGAAATTAACACTCCATAGGTGACAGGTTGCAAGCCACCTGCTTCCTCACGATGTGTTTCTTTACCATTTAGAGCTAATATTATATTAATGTGTGTATTCAACACAATCGACAAGTAAAATATCGCGGGCGTGCATCATCGGCGTCGATTCTGTTGTTCACTGACTAAAGTTAACTAAACTAAAATGCTTCGTTCTTATTTCGTTAACGATAAAGTCCAATATGGAATGACTATTACAGAGCCATTCTTAAAATTTCTTAATTTTAGTAAAAATGAAGTAGGTACTTTGGGTAGATTTAGTCAAGACTTGCTTACCGTGTAAAACAGCTGCTAATGAAGCTCAGATGCGCCATTTTGATTATACTTTTAGTTATGTCACTTTCAACGACATGCCATTTTCGTCTTTAGTGAAAACAAAATAATAACGTGAACATTTTAGTTTAATTAAGTTTGTGAACAACAGAATCGACGCCATTGTTTTTGAAGACTGCCGGGAATCAGACAGTCTGTCCATACGTTTGTGTTGCATGCACGTTGGCAGGCATTACATATGTATACCCATTGCAAAAAAAATGGTCAAAAACAATCATGTACTGGTTTTTTTCATTTGCTACTTTTACATACCGGCTAAATAAAGCAGGATCAAAAAACCTTAATTAAGCTATCAGCGCGCCTTAATGGACAGAGGACGAGAAAACGAGGCAGGCCACACAGAAGATGGACTGATGATATTAAAACTGCAACGGGTGGAGGATGGACAGCTATAGCAAGGGACAAACAGAAATGGAGGGAGTTGGGGGATGCCTTTACCTATAAAAAGCATACAGACAAATAACTAAGATGTCCATTGGTCCCATTCTGCGTAGACCGTAAAAATTACCCATACTTTTGTATTACATTACATAGAAGCATAGGATTTAAGGCTTAAAGATGATTAAGGATTAGGATTTAAGGCAGACGACATTATTAACATCGTAGTTCGACAGTGGCTCAGGCTGGCACAGGACCGGGAAGAATGGCGAAAGCAGTGGGAGGTCTATACCTAGCAGTGGGTGAAGTCAGGCTGCGGATGATGATAGGATATAAGACTGAAGAAGTACCAGCATAAGAGAATCCATATGAAGCACGACTCCGTACAGACGCACAATATTCGGGTGCTCAATGCTGTGCATCACTGCTGCTTCCTTGAGGAACTCTGTAGAATTGGATGTCATTCGCTCATGTCCTAGGCATTTGATTGCCACTTGCAGCTGCAAAACAAGTTATTTCAGGTTAACTATCAGCTTACACAATTACATTTCCATCGCGATCTCTGTAGCGCAGTGGGCGAAGGCCCGCCTGCGACGCAAAAGGTTGCGGGTTCGATCCCCGCGGCGGGACCAATGTGTTTGTGAGGCTTTGTATGATCTACAAATATTTGTCTCGGGTCTGGGTGTTTCTATGTATAATAATATGTATGTATTTACGAACAAAAAGTATATAAGTAATATATCAGTCATCTTACCCATAACACAAGCTTTACTTACTTTGGGGCTAGATGATGCTGTGTGAATAGTCCAGCATTATTTATTATTTATTTATCATCTATTCTGTAGGGGTAGGCAAAAACCAGTTTCCATTTGCTAATAAGATAGATACCCATAATAAGTACTTAATAATTGGCGACATGCATATCAAGAGGCCCCCTGCAGTGCGTGAAGTAAAGCCATAAGCTGCGATGATGGTGATGAATATTTTATTAGACCAGTTCAATATTAACGAAATTATTGGAAAGGTATGTATTTAAGCCAGGAATGTCTACATTCTTCGTTTTATAATAAGGTTGTATTAATTTTACTACCTATATTAATGACCACTGCTCAAAATACAATAAAAGCAGGCCAGCCAGTTGATTCTTGAATGAGACTATCCCACTTATTTAATGAAGCTGAAAGTTTGTAACTTTGTTTAGATGTTTGTGTTTCAATGATGCCTAAACCAGTGAACCAGTTAAGATGAAACTTGGAATAGGATAGTGACCTGGAATAGTATATAGGCTATTCAAAATGTTGGTAGCACGCGGGCAAAGCCACACGGAAGCTAGTCTAATCCTAATATCCTATCCTAATATAATAAATCTGAAAGTTTGTGAGTATGTTTGGATATTTGGTTGTTTGTGTAACAATCACGCCTAAACCAGTGAACCGATTAAGATGAAACTTGGAATAGGATAGTGACCTGGAATAGTATATAGGCTATTCAAAATGTTAGTAGCACGCGGGCGAAGCCGCGCGCAGAAGCTAGTCTAATCATAAAAGTTAAAAGTATCAACTAACTCTTTGATTCCCTGTAGTCCAAGTGCCTTGCTGCACCACACCAAACTGGCCCATGCCGAGCTCCTTGTTGATAGTAATATCTTCAATAGATATGATGTGCTTCGTAGGAACTTTAACATTGTTTTCAGAAAATGGCTGAGTTTCCAACGGAATTCCGCTCGGGCCATGCGGGTACTGGAATGAATAAATTGAATGGTAGACTATACACTAGAATCTAAGAATGCTGTAATGAAAGTATTGAATATTTTGAAACTGTGTTTTTAAGTCGTTAAGCGATAGTAAGTTCGTATGAGTCAGTGGCCAATTCTGGCGACGGAGTTTTCTGCCTTAAGGCCTCCATCATGGCTTAAAGACTTAAATAGCCGGGACCGACAATTTAACGTGCCCTCCGAAGCACGGAAGCGCTCAGATGAAAATGCCACTGGCGGTCACCCATCCACTTACAGAGCGTTTCGAACGTTGCTTAACTTCGACGATCTATCAAGAACGACTACGAGCGCTTCAGTCGTTAAGCCATGATGGAGGCCTTAAAGCAAAGTGGCTTAAAAAACTCCATCAGCAGACTTATACAAACTTGTCCACTAACTTATACACACTTGCTGGCTAAGGCAGGTATACTCTTAGTCCTACACACTCCCAGAATCTTTATGAGCTAGTATTAAACCTCATGTGTTTTTAGGCTAACCAAGGGCTTCTACTATGACAACTATTTGTAGTCTGGAATAACTGTGTACTCCACCAGCATTCAGTTGTTTATGCTCCTAGCAATCACCTGTCCAATTCAAAACCATTTCAATCAATCGTGAACTTCCAACAATCTAATCTTGTTCTATGAATAAAATGATAGCACAAAAATAGCTAAGTAAAATTAATGAACAGTGTGTTGGTACAGACTTATTGTATTTTCTAAAACTGGGTACTAACCAAGTCGTTTCTTTTGTTGGAACTGAGAAGTTTCTTAATTTTAGATAAGTACGGGTTCGGGAAATACTTTGAATATATTTTTTTGTAGCGTCTCTGTTCTGGTTTAGACAAACCAATTTGAACCAAATCTTCAGTTACCACAAACTTCAGTTGTGATACCTTTGTGACCTTCAGTATTTCTCTGTAACAAAGAATTGCATGGAAATGCATTATTTTATAAGTCAAGTCAGTAACTTTTAAAATACAACAACCAATTACTTGCAACACAGTGGAAGTAGGAATTTACAGAGATTATTTCAATAGAAACACAGTTTAATAATTCATGAGATAGCAATGCAAAAATCAACATACTCTATAGTACTACTAGCACTTCTTTCCAGGTATTGAAATCCTTCAAACTATAAGATAAAAAAAGGATTTGACTAGTGCTAATAGTGAAATAGAGAAAGAATGATGGAATTTAACCAAAGTAATTTGAAAAGAACACATATGCTGGTTGCACATAAAAG
This sequence comes from Epirrhoe alternata, assembly GCA_963565295.1. Taxonomy (NCBI): domain Eukaryota; kingdom Metazoa; phylum Arthropoda; class Insecta; order Lepidoptera; family Geometridae; genus Epirrhoe; species Epirrhoe alternata. Next base: position 11,898,099 of record OY751375.1, read on the forward strand.
TTCTAGCTCAGCAATGAGACAGTACCTACTTGCACATGACATGTATATTTCTACTTTTTGTAAGTCATCAGAATTAGAACTTAGAAATAGTCTATTCATGAGTACCTAATTATTTTATTGTTATTCCAGCAAGCTTTATGAAGAATGTAATGAGAGTGAATAAGGCGAAAGTTGTCAAGTCAATAAGCATTTATTTAGTAGGACCGCTGGGATCGCGTTGTATACCAGCAAGCAGGAAGCAGGATCGTAGCAAGTAGAGATCCGTAGTCTCTGTCTACCTCTTCAGGAAATAGGCGTGTTTTATATATAACTAGCTGCGCTCCCGCGTTGTGGCCCGCAGTTGTTTGGGATTATTCATTTTTTCAGAATAAAATGTCTATGTCTTTTCCTGGGATACAACCTTTGTCCATGCCTTTGCCTTATCTGTTCAACCATTTAGGCGAGAAAAGGTAACAAACAGACAGACAGAGTTACTTTTACATGTGATTAGTTTCAACTATACAAAAGCTTTCATTAACTCATCATGTCAACCATAAACTTGTCAGTCAACAGTATACTTATTCTGGTCGGTATTCACTAACAATACTTGCCTCAGTAAACTAGCAATACTATGCTAAGTAAGGCATTTCTCAATGCGTTTCAGATGGCAAGTCTTCGAATTAATGAATAATACTCAAACTACTCTTAGCTAAGCAAATGCACTGTGTTTAATAGAACTCTGTGATTGGTTCGTTTGTGTTACTTCACTTCGTTGACTTATTATACAGCCGCACTCAGAGTAGTTTTATGTTAAAAAACTTTACTAAGCAACGGATAAAAGTAGATGTTACAGTGAGTCTGAGTACCGACATAAATCTTTTTGACGTAAGCTGGTCACTATTTGACACTATGCATTTATTTCATAGCTATTTTAGCTGTTCATTATTGGGACACATAGTGCCGATCGCCACTTCATTATTATCTATGAAAAGGTTTTTGGGACACTGTGCGTCTGCACGCACTGTGAGACCTCATAGTAAATGTTTGTGAATACCGGTGTCAATCTCTTCAATGCCAAGATTAGAACTAATTTGTTATGTGCATCTGCATGAATAAATTCATACATTAGTAGGTACGGTCACAATCAAAAGAAGATTACATTTTATGTTATTTAAACTGATATGCACAATAATGATGGTACATAAATGCAGTGGCATAGATGATAACATTGTCTTTGCAAAGTCAGTGAACAATTTGCAACTGCACTTAAAATAGGAAAAAGCACTTAAGTATCAATAAGAACACAGTAAATAAAAACTTTCGCTTGTGGTAGCTTAGAATGACTTACAGGATGCCAGTGGAATACTTTGCTTGGTGGTCACACAAAACGGTGAAAGGCCTCATTCTAAATACCTAGATACTAACTAAATCGCACATTTTACCTACCTAAAGAATTCATAATACTGTTGTAGTTCGGCTTCTTCAAGAAAATCATTCAATTTTTCACGGTCATCGCCTAAATTTTCTGAAATGAATACCCAAACAATATTTATTAACTTCAAAGAACTCTTTTATTAACAGTAACTTTCTAGTATTTTGTGCAGGACTTACCCATAATAACTTGGAAAACACAATAAAACTCAAAATGCTTGGTGTTTCTATAGATAAACACAATAAAAACGCAAAAAATGTAACATTTGTTGAAGTTGTCTTCCTTCGCGTTCTCGCTCGGGATTTATTTTTTATTTTTTGTCCTTCTGTCTACGTGCTGTCATGTCATAGTGCCCGCTGTTATAGTGATGTGAAATGTTTTATAAAATAAGCACAATAAAATTATTAGATTATCTCGAACAATAATAAATTATCTGTGATTTATAAGTAATTTGTGTTTTAAGGCTTCCTTTCGCTTTTAGACAAAAAAACGGAACCCTTATAAAATCACTTGGTGGTCCGTCTGTCTGCTGTCAAGACCCTTTATCTCGGGAACGCATGAAGGTATCGAGTTGAAATTAAAACCGTATAATCAAATCTACGGTCTCTCTAATCTGTGAAAAAATAAAATTTCTAAATTAACGCAAAAAAAGATACGTCCGATTTATACCGCAAAAAAACTTATATTTCGATACTCAATAAATCAAAGATATACCTACTATCAATAGAATATATGAAATCTGGCAAGTAGTCAGTTAAGACTACAAGATAGGGAAATATCTGAAAATCGTATATTTTTAGTTAAATCACAAAAAAGCAGGGCCTATTCCAAGGAATGCGGCCAACATTATGAAGTGAGTAAACCGTGTCATGTGGGGTATCGAATGAAAGGGCTTTATTAGCACAAGCTTAAACTGATTTTTAATATTTTTTTATGATGTATAGTTTACGACGTATGATGAAAAGTTACAAAAAATCCTTTCTTATGTTTACCTAGCTAATAACTTTGTTGTATGTAGGTAGGTTAGGTAGCACTTAACAGTTTGCACTATTATACGTATCTACTAAGTCCGTGGTACGGAGCCCTCGGTGAGTGAGTACGACTCGCACTTGTCCGGTTTTTCAAATAAAGCAAATAAGACAATAAAGCATAAACTAGCTTTTTAAATTTTGGTGTATTTGTCCGAGCTAATTGGCTTAACCGATGATTGGCTGAACCGATTTTAATGGGACATTCATTGGAGAATTAGAGAATTAGAGAGAGATATATATTTTGCACTTTCCTTTCATCCGTCTTCGTCACTGCCCAACACTCAGATACATCGCGACTGGTCTGATGACCATAAATTTCCCTTTCCATAAAGTTTAAGGGGCATTCGTGGGTCACTTATTGTCCCTGAGACATGTCGCCACTTCATCCATTCCGTATTCATCCCGCATGAACAGTGTACTATTTTCTGTTGAATGGAAATCGTGTAGACCTGCCTACCTACAAGACCCATGAACTTCTGCATCTATTAATGTAAAATTACAAATAAAATTAAATGATATAAATCGGTAGGTATCTAGAAAAAGTTAAATTTGAAATTCCTTAGATCAAAATGACGGGATGAGCCTTTACCTTGTATTCCCTTCTGCTATAATATACACGTTTCCGAATCATGTACGTCTTGTAGTATTACGTACGTTATAATTATACGAAATTTGCAAGAGGGTACGTAAAATTACAATACACCCATTGTCATTTTTATGCATAAGTGTGTGTAAAATGCGTTCGTGTGCTACCTCATCCCACGCAAAAACCGGCACTGAGTTTTATTCTTTTTGTCCGAAAAGCATGAAACCGATGTCAAGCAAAGTAGGTTAAATTGAAACTCGCTCCCTGAAATAAAAAATAATGTGCTTATTCCATCGATAGCAACTAGCAAGCGATTGGACATCACTACCTGTCATTTGTCCATTATTGTCTGTCATTATAAATTTGAAGGCTTTAAAAGTGTTGTAACTCTAAAAAAAGCCTTTAATTTCAGCTGGTTCGAAACAAAAACAAGGATTTCTACTTTTAAGGTTTTTGTGTAAAATTTACTTTCTAAAATTAAACTTTTCTGTGATTCTGAAACAATAAGTTTTAGCGTTTCAGTATTTTATTTTCAAAGATACAATAATAATTATATTTAATACTGGCAGCCCCGATACCTACTTGGTTCGCAAATATGGCGTAGAACTGTACAAAATGCAGTGCGAGTTATTTGATAAACCTGTCAATTCGGAATTTTAGCAATAAAGACATGCACGTAGAATAAGACTTTATGAATCGATTGTAGTGTATTAAAAGAGCATTTAAAGTGAAATGTGAATTTTACGCAATGTAGGTAAATCGTTTCTTAGTTCATAATTTAAAAAATAGTTTAATTTTCTAACATATTGCCTTGCCATTTGTTCGTTTGTTACACTAAAATAATCCTTTTGTTTACGTATTGACGATCTTCTTTTGTTCATGGGCCGCCGGTAAACATACCTCTTGTTTTATTTTTTTTAAAACTTACTGTTTTGTCAAGACTGGTTTTTGAAAATGTTACAGAGCAAGTTAGAACCTTAGTTATTTTGTAAAGTTTCTGTAAAAATACTAAAGTTTTAAATATTTTTTTTGTACCTTATGTAAGTTATCTATTATTGTTTATGTAAGTGTATTTGGGACTTTAAGTGAAGAGAAATGAAAACAAAGCATATGAATGGCCACATGACGGAGCAGCTGCCTGAAAGGTAAGTGCTATTATTAACTAAATTATTATTATTTCCTTATTCTATTTCAGCCACACTTTGTTTTCTGGTATCTTACTAATAATAATAAAGCCAAATGTTTGTGACTGAGTATTTATTTGTGGTTCAATCAGGCTTAGATCAGTAAACCAATTAAGATGAGACTTGGAGTTAGTGCTATTCCAGGTCATTACCTGGAATAGCATATAGATAGCCAATTCAAAATGTTGGTACCATGCAGCCGAAGCCGCACACAGTAGCTAGTGATAAATAAATATGTAAAACATTAATGTACAATGGTAGAATGCAATTAGTTTAGCAATATTTATGATGTATATAGAATATATAAGTAAGGTAAGATAAATTTATGTCATAGCTATTGTAAATAAAATAATAGGAGACAAAAAACAATATACTATGGAAAATTTAACTTTATAGTACACATAAATTTGATTGTACCAGTGTATACAATTGTATACTTAACTGAAATTAAACTACATAACTGCACTTTAAAACAGGTTAACTGGATAAAAAAATATTTATTTATTTTTATTTCCTATGAAAACAAACAGTTGTTAGAAAAGATGTAAACTAAAACTATTGACCATTAACATGTTCAATAATACATTGGTTGTCTTTCTTTGTAAAGTATGCCATAGGAAATTATCTAATAATTATATACATATCTACTTAACAAAAATCATCACTATATAAAACAAGTCGCTTTCTCTGTCCCTATATCCCTATGTATGCTTAAATCTTTAAAACTACGCAACGGATTTTGATGCGGTTTTTTTAGTAGATAGAGTAATACTGTAGAGAAACACTGATAATTTTAGAGGTTTCTAATGTGATGTCGTAAATAATCAATTTTGTGCGCTTACATTGCAAACGCTGACTAAACCCTAATATTTAGCATCAGCATTACACCCGTGCGAAGCCGGGGCGGGTCGCTAGTATTGAGTAAAACAAAATTCAGGTCACAAACCTTCACAAAGTTTTGTTTTATAAAATATAAAAAAACCGTAACAAATCCAAACAACCCGTAGCAAAGCAAAGCTTTTAATCGGTTCAACAATAAGAGTTCTACATGTAACAAAAATGTACAATTAAACTTATAACAGCTCTCTTTTTGCGTGGGGTGTTAAATTATATTTTCATTCCATATTTATTCTGCACTAGCTTATGCGCGCGGCTTCGCCCGCGTGGTAACAACATTTTGAATAGCCTACTGGTTGTAATTGAAACACAAACATACAAACATCTAAACATCCAAATATCCTAACATCTAAATATCCAAACATCTAAACAAACTCACAAACTTTCAGCTTTATCATATGAGTGGGATACTAGCTACTGCGCTCGGTTTCGCCCGCGTGGTACCAACATTTTGAAAAGTCTATATTATGCTATTCCAGTCACTATCTTACGTTCACTGGTTTAGGTGTGATTAGTTAGTTCAGTTCGTATGAGTCAGTGGCCAACTCTGGCGACGGAGTTTTTAGGCCGCCTTAAGGCCTCCGTCATGCATGGCTTAAAGATTTAAATAGCCGGGACCAACAAATTAACGTGCCCTCCGAAACACGGATCCGCTCAGATGAAAATGCCACTGGCTCACCCATCCACTTTCGTTTCGAACGTTGCTTAACTTCGACGATCTATCAAAAGCGACTAAGCAAGCATGACTACGAGCGCTTAGGTACTCGCAGACTTAGGTACTTACACTTCAATTTTATTTACTTAAACAGTAGGTATTAATGATGGACTGCAATGCAACTGATTGGATTTTATATTAAAACAACTTGTATTGTGTATGCGTGTGGGTAATTTAATTTGATTCAGTTAGCATGAGCAATGTCCTATCGATTCTACTAAGTACTAAATGTTGTATGAGAAGCTAGTCTTTTGAAATTGAAAAAAAAAACGAGAAAGCAACCGCACGTTTTCTAGCAAAATTGTTGTTTGCTTCCAGTTCCAGAATATAGTTCGTAAACTTAACACAATGGCGTAAGTTCATATCAGATAGAGGCCAACTCTCGTGTCCGAGTTTATATACCGCCTGCTTGTTAGTACTAAACCATTTGTAACCATAACCGAGTAATTGAACGCTGTCTCGAACCACGGAAACTCAGCATTTTTCTCCTCGTTACAACCGCTATGAACGTCGTCGCGTAGCTATTGGGAGTGCCTCTATGCCATTGCATAGAGAGCTCTCTCAATATAGCATTAATCTGAATCTTACAAGCAGAAGTTAATTATTTTCTATGAGTATATAATAAGTATTTCGAAATACACTCGTTCTGAATTGTCAGAGTACCTTCCGCCAAGAGTCTACAGAGATCAATACATTAATCATCATTTTACTGACGGTAAGAAACACAATATAAACTGTGTACTGTAAATTCATGACTTGAAAAAGGACAAACAAAATGGTCCGATCAAGATTAGACTCTAATCTTTATGGATGTCACAGCAAACGCAAATATAACTCTATTGAATTAAATTGAAAAAATCAGAAAAATATAACTCTGTTAGGCAACGTAGGTATTTCAGGAACGTTCATAGCTTAATTGCATCAAAGAGAATGCCTTTGTGAACGCCAGCCTGTCTAGGCAATTTTTTTCTCGTGACTGCACGATGGTAATGACCATAACTAACTAAAAGCATCTAAAGCAATGGCATTCGATGCTTTTAGTGATAAAAGAAGAGTACTTATGGCAACTAAGTAGGATAAAGAGTAAATTGGCCAACAACTTGCGCGTATCTGAGGATAATCCTTATTATATAATCGTAGATTTTATATATATTTACTTAGTAATTACCTACCTTCTTACTGGGCAGGCAAGAAAAAAAATATAATTTCTTTATCACGAGAGAGCTCACTGTTGTAGTATAATCATGCAAAGCACAAGCTTGTTAAACTGAAATCTAAACAATCACGTTGCTCGTTTTCCAATCACTAGTAACTTGGCACATTAGTATCAGTGTTGATTAAATTGCCGAGGATGAGCGGAAGGCGACAGGCGATCCTAGTTTGCGTGTTTGCGGCGTGTTAATTTCCCGAACTGTGCGATGCAGCGGAAACAACTATAGCTAGGCAGACGCAGCATACGCTATAATCGTATGACATCCATCGAGCACCTCTTACCGGCAATCAGAAAACGTGGAATTCGACGATATTGCGGACGTTTTGTGAAACTAAAAATCTCTAATTGAATTATCTACTCAAATATTAAAGACAGTCCAAGACTAACCCAGGTAAAGTTTGTATGGAGGTAATCGCCGAAACTAACTTATGCGATTAATTATTGTTATCAACGGGATAATTAATTAATTACCATGATTTTGAGTTGTTGTTTCCGATACGGCGCATGCAACTGCGTTGAAATATCGAAAAAAAAAACTCAAAAATCATGGTATTATCCCGTTGATAACAATAATTATGTTCCTACCCATGATAGTTTCAAAACTATATAACTTATTATTCGATATCAAACATTTCACAAGGAGAGTTTCTCGCATGCGAGCGGCGATTTCTTCTAGGCAATAATATGGTCGCTTAGTGTAAACAAATGCTTCGAGCCTCGCCTCTCGAATACGATTCTCGCTATCTAAGCTTTCTACTAAAAGTAGTCTTTTGTTTACGAGTTTCTGTCAAAATGTAAACAACCGCAGGCGGGACTCGAATGGCGAGTATTGCCGAGGGATACTAATATAATCGCATACGATTTTTCGCAGCTCGCGTGCGAGAAACTCTTCTTGTGTATCAGCCGCTTAAAGATAAACACACATGGGCTTTATTTTATGCCTTAAAAAATAAAAGAGCTTTTCGTTGCGACCATTTTTCCAACTAAAAGTCGACGAAAAAACGGCGACGAATGGAAATTGGCATAGGCACGTGACCGAAAGGCCCGCGGTGGGCCCTTACCTTATTTTTTTTTTTTTCAACCTATACTGTCCCACTGCTGGGCAAAGGTCTCCCCCAATTCCTTCCAACCATCTCTCTTACCTTATTAATGAGACAAAATAATTTATTAATTCTACCACGTATTAACTTTTATGTTTTTCATAAGAACGCGACGAATTCTGAGCGATCAATTCTAGTCAATTGATTTAGGGATCAATTGACTAGAATTGGTGGAAAAGGTGAGATGTGAGGGCAACCGAAATACATACTTATAGCATTTATTTATTCACAGAAATCAAATATTACCATCACTTTCAAAATCATCATCCCACTTATAGTACTAAAGCTCAAAGCATGTGAGTTTGTTTAGATGTTTGTGTTTTAATCACGCGTAAACCAGTGAACTGATTCGGATGAAACTTGGAATAGGCGTAGATAAGTGACCTGGAATAGCATATAGGCTATTCAAAATGTTGGTACCACGCGGGCGAAGCCGCGCATAGTAGCTAAGTAGCTAATAAATACACGTATATATACGTACATACCTAATAAAAACATCAGAAAAATACTCAAAGGAAAAAAATGTACGTATGACATTAAAACTTTGACGAAACAACAATTAAAAACATTTTACTGTAGCATTAAACTTTACAAACTTTCACGCAAGTATCGTGCATTAGTTAGAATAGGTACCTGAGTCGGATCAAAAATTCATCTTCATTACACTCTCATGATTTCAGTTGCCAACTTTAACTTTGTTCTTGATAAAATTGTGTCTAATTTATAAAGCGCTTTTGGTTGTAGCTCGCAGTCGTTCTTGATTAGGTCGTCGAAGTGAAGTAACGTTCTATGCGGTCACAAAGTAAACTTTGACCACGGATGAACTCTATTGGCTTTATCCGCTGAGCGCTTTCTTGCTTCAGCCTAAAAACTCAGTCATCAGAATTGACCACTAACTCATACGAAATCACTTACTTTATTTACTCATATCCTATTCGCCAGCGGCAATCAATCTGCAAAATTATTTTAAATATGTGGTACTTCGGTGTGTTTATGAAGGAAAGATTTACTTAAATTTCTGACGCCATTCATGAAAGTTACTCTTTATAACTTACCTCAATAGTTTGCAAGTTTGTGCGGTCTCGAGCATGTTATTAGCTAACCTATTGCTACAGTTCAAAATCGTTAACGTTGTTTTGGCAACGAAGCTATGGCATTTATGAATTAATCAAAAAAAGAAAATGGGCCGAATATCGATTCTATTAAAGGTGAAATCACGGTTTATATGGCTGTTAAAAGACTTCTTCTACAGCCGCAATTCGCTTTCGCGCGTCCTTTTTTATTCAAACACTTTAATAATAAAATCGTTCTTTACAGAGGAGAGAAAGAAAACAATTTAGATAGACACGAATAGAAACTACTATCCTGTTCAATTATTAGGTACCTAGTTGAATAAAATAGTAAATCGTTAGATATTCGCACAGTAGCTATCACTAAATACATAATTCAATTTTATTTCTGACATAACATTGTTAAATAAAACCAAAAGTTGTAATAAATTGCTTATTACGAACCCTTTGTGGGCATGTCAGAAGAAAGATTGGCTAAATTTATTTTTAAATTCGAGGGAGGGCTGTTGTTATTTTAGAACACGGTTCATGGGCTCATTAGATATTCTTACTCTATGATTGGATAGACATTCTGCCGCCGCTGCACGTTTTCTCCAATATTAAACAACCATGGAACCCTTAAAAGCCACAGAAATATAAAAGCAATATTACGTTTCCGTTTCACCCCCAACTATTAGCATGAACGCGCCTAAATTTCGTAGTCCGTTCAAGTCGAGTTTGAAAGCAGTTTTATACATGCGCTATGGTGGTTGCTTAAACCGATCTACATTAAAGATAGGGTAAATGAAACGAATCGATTTATAAAAGTGTTATTTAGTGGGCATAAAGTCTGTAACGACGATATTTCGGTCAGATCGTAACTCGGCACTATAATTTATTTATGAAGAAGGCATCGTTTCTGACCTCACATAAAAAAGATGAAAAAAAACGATACAGAAATGTATCCCCAAGGCGTGGTAAAATTCTCTCAGATGTATAGGCATTTAGAATCCATTGAAGAGGCCTATGGGGCAGTCAAAGGCAAGTTTAAATACCTACATAAAATGAACGAAGAAAAAATATGAATCTATCTGTAATAGGTAAGTAATACAGCCCCCTAACCATGTTACTAATCTGAATGGAATAGAAATCAAATCGACAAATAACGCCGAGACTCCACCAGCGTCAAATGGCATTCATTGTCAAAACTGCATACATTTTATGTCGCGTATTGCGGCACGTGAGATCCTGGCATTATGTCAAACTAACGATTTACTCGTACATAGCGCCAGGTCCTCACGTGCCGCGATACTTGACATAAAATGTATGAATTATTTTGGTAATTATGGCGTAAGACGCAGGTGGAGTCTAGGCGTTATCTGTCGATTCGATTTCTATTCTATTCCAATTTGTGATAGTGACATGGCTAGGGGGGCTGGTTGGTATTTTGGGATTGTCAAGCCATGGGTGCCTGCAGATGGGCGACGAAGCCGGGGCAGGCCAAGGAAACGTTGTAAAACTATTATACAGAAAAGAAGAAAATTATTTTCTAAACACCAAAATAATTACCATATGTAGTAGAGGTACTTATTTTATGTAATTTGCATAGTAGTTTGACTTACCTTCCGAGAGCTCTGCGGCCATAACCTCAGACCATTTATCAAGACAAGTGGAGTAGGTACGGTACTGGACTAACCCACTTGGATAATCTCAAATAGTATGACGGTGCATGTTATTTCAAGTTCTCTTTTACTTTCGTGTATGTTTTTATTAGTCTGTTTTTTCGTCTTAACAAATCATGTTATTAAATAAACCTAAGTATATTAAATTTTTTTTAAACCCCAGGTTTAAACGCAGCTAAAATAAGCGCAGTTTCATTGACATAACATAAAACTAACTATTTCACTTGCTGATTTAAAGTAAGTAGAGCTGAAGAATATTGAACGGACGGGTTTCTATCTGTCGCCGACAACCCCCTGCAGTAGCTAAACAAATATCTTACGGTTTAGGTTGTCAAGCTAACGAGGGGTAATAATCTCTGCTATTGACAGAATTGATATCGGAAACCTACTTAATATGACGCAATTCCATGCCATTCTTCGAAGCAATGATTTTAATTACTTGCTTGGCGGATGCAATCATTTGTTTGTATTTTCTTGCGTCTCGCGATCGTTTAGAAACAATTGATGGGCATACAAACGTTAAACGTGAATGATACGTAGATAAATATCGAGGCAGTTAACCCCTATTTTGCTAACATTAAAATTATTCGGAAATAACGATAGTCTAGGGTAATTTTGTACCAGTATGTTATAACTTACAAAGGTTCTATATTAGGGTTTCGGAGATAGCCAACAGCTGGTCCCATTAGGGAATTTCAAAGTAACTTTGAAGCTTTCAATTTACAGTGCAGAATTATTTATATTATGAAGTTGGTCTCAAAAGAGCTTTGAATGAAACGTACTTTGCTTGGACTTTCTATTGTTATGTTCGTTTTAATGAGAAACTTAGCATTTTAGCGCAATCACTGATACGAGCGGATCTAGAGTATAGTCTACCTCTGCTTGATTACAGATGAATAGGCATCAGTTCGATTTTGACCTATATATAATTCTCGATTATTGTGACAAAACTGCAGACACTTTTTCCACAGATATTTCGCTATACCGCAATGCTTTCGCAGTGTCTCTGCCGCATACAAACGCGGCGGCGGCGCGGCGGTGTAGTTAGGTTACTAGATTCTATAGTATACTTCTTCTCTCTAGTAACTAGCTAGAGGGAGGCATTACACCTAAAACAAATCTATGTGTTTCATGCTCCATGCTTGTTTTAAATAATAATGGTTGTTGACTTGTACTACTCATAGTGCCACCGATCAAATCTAAGAATTTTGAAAAAGAACTACTTATACTTTCCTATTAAAAATTGTTGGTGTTGAAAAAAAGTGTACTTACAAAAACTTGTGAATTAACTTTTTGTAGTACTTTTCTAGTACATATGCTTTTTTCTGGTATTTCTGCAACTCATTGTCGTATTTGGTAGAGAAACAAATAGAACTACGATTACAAATACGAAAAAGGTTTACTTACTATGAAAATCGTAGCGACTGGAGATCCGTGGTCTCTGCCTACCCCTTTGGGAAAGAGGCGTGACTTTATGTATGTATGTATGTACTATGAAAATCACACCCAGCACAGAAAAACAGAATAGCACCAAGCGTATATTGTTAAGAAGTGGTTAGTTATTTTTTATAGCTTGATGGCCGTAAATTCTTGATTTTATGAGACAGTAAAATTAGTCTTTTATGTTAGAACATTTTTGTTCTAAGCTTTGTAAATTCATCACAAACATTAACCTTATAATGTAATATAGTACTCACTGGGTAACTTACTTCCATTATTTTATAAATTTTTCAAGCGTTTTATAAATGTCAATGTCAAATAAAACAGTAGCATAGCACTCTGGGAGTGCCGAAAGAAGTGAAAACTTAACGAGGTTTCGGTAAAGGTTCTAAACTTAAAAAGTATTAAGGTGAATAAGTCGCAAAACTCAGGTTTCGAGACCAGAACTCACTACCTAGCAAGATGTAAGTATTTATTATTATAATTTTCACCTTACTAACTCAAAGCGGGCGCTTTTGCCGCGTAAAAACTTCATTATCATCAAACAAATATAAAAAATCGGTGTTTTTATGCCTTAAAAATAACTTGACGTACAGTTACGTCAAGTTATTACGCGGCAAAAGCGCCCGCTTTGAGTTAGTAAGGTGAAAATTATAATAATAAATACTTACATCTTGCTAGGTAGTGAGTTCTGGTCTCGCTTAAAGTCTGGACCCTACAAATGCATGTTATCTTTACTGATTGCAGCAAGTGCTTTGACCGCATTGATCATTTGTCCCTGCTTATTAAACTACTGCAGATAGGCATCCTTAATGTCCAAATCAGTTGTCAGATCGTGTGAACAGAGGTCTATATGTAATTCTCAGTAGTCCCATAAATGTCAAAGGGATCATTATTACAAGCTTTTGCCTCTTGCTTTCTCAAACTCGGAGCAAGAGCATATCTGTGGCAAGAGGCAAGAATGGTATGTCATAATGGTATCGTGTAAGTGGCGTTTTAGTTTCACTTGTACGGAGCCACAAATGCCTCTCAAGTCCGGCATGTATGCCATGGTGTGTGTTTTGATGTTCATTCAAAAGAAACCCCTTCGATCATGAATACAAACCATACAAAATCAGTTTTAATTTAAATAATTTTAGGCAGACTGCAGACTTTCTATCGGCCGATAGTTGAGACGGAACAGACTTCGGCTTACTTCTCCATACTCATTACGAGTCGAAGTATATTCCGTCTCAACTATCGACCGATAGAAAGTCTGCAGTCTGCAAGGGGTCTTAAACAGCGCTAACCGCAAGATCGAGCAATGATATATATATTATATATATATATATACACCCCTATTTTTTAATTACCAAAAATTTTAAACATGGTCTCGGTGTCTGTTACTGATCACATTTATGTAGTTAAAACTCAAAATTAGAGAAAAAAAATTATAACCTCAAAAGGAGACGAGACGAGTCAGACATGAATTTATGATAGCTAATACGGTTTTACTGACTGGGGATGATAGGAGAACATAGTTCGAATGAGAGTCTGTACGCGATTGTGGTCTATAGTACTTATTTGTACAGTTTTCATTAAATTTTGTTCGGTTTTGGTTGACTACAATCCTTGATAACTTTGTGATAGTTAAATAAAAAAAAGTTCCGACCATGCCATTATCATGTTCTGCATCTGCTGCAACTGCCCTTAAATTTTTTTTGGTAGTCATAAAATAGCGGTGTATTTATATATATATTTACAGAATTGCACAGGCACGGCTAGATGACGTAGGTAAGTTTAACTTGCTCCCTCTCTTTGAACGAAGAATATCGCATTGCATGAATATAATGGTTGACTGTTCTGATGAACTGCTGAGACTGTTAGCATTGCGAAAATATTTAAGTAATCCGAATAATATCCATTATTCCATATTAATATTATAAATGTGAAAGTTACTCTGTCATCTGTCTGTTTGTTACCTTTTCACGCCCAAACCACTTAGGCTACTTACCTAAACAGATTAGGCTGAAAATGGGCATGGATAAAGATTGTAACCCAGGGAAAAACATAGGCTACTTTTTATCCCGAAAAAAATCCGAGGGTCACACCGCATTATATAATACCAGCCGACTCTACGAACTGGCCTAACTTCAAGTAAGCACTTATAAACATTTCATTGAAAAAAGCACTTATAGTGTTTCCTTCCCAAGTTTTCCAAGTCTCTAGGTAACTTGGCTTGGCTCTCTTTCTTATATTTGCAACTAAGTTTTTCAAACAGTTTCCGAGAATTACCGCTATAAATTTCAGCAATTCGTCTTTTGAAGGGATTCGTTTGCTGAAAATGAAATAAAAACGCCAAAAGAAAGTATTTCACTAATGTTTACAGGTATTGACTAAGCCTTGGGCAATACGAGTGCAGCTCTGACTAAGCCGCGGGGCTAATGCGCGTAGGTAATACATTTTCAGCCTAGGTAAACCGAATCCTAGTTTTATTGGACTTCAATAAGTGAAAATATCCAAAAAAATATTTAGAATAACTTATGAAAAATACTAATAATTTATGACAGATCCTTAGCTTCGCAGTGTAACTCGCGCTTATTCAATTCTTTTATTTTTTTATTTATTTTCTCAGGCGGTGGTTGCGTGTCTGCACCGCATTTAATCTTTGTGGTAATTTCCGCGTATAAACCCCATTAGGATTTGTCGGCTAGCAGTGCATTAAGGTACCTATGGAGCTGTTTAACTAATCAATAATTCGTTGTTTTGAATCTTTGCTAAGAACCTATGAATAATCCTTCCACAACCTTTATCTACTTTCGTGGCCAACTTGGAAATTTCGTACTAGATTTCGAGCCCAAGTTGGCCGTCTAGTAAAAATAAAAATCCGACGCGCTTTGATAGTCGTAATGATCCACTCCACAGTTCATCAGCCGTATCTACCTCTCTGTTGGTCTGCCCAAAGTGCCCATATTCTATTAAGTTTTTCTAGTACTTTAGATATGCTATTCAGGCTGCGACCCACTTTTTTCCAAGTTTTATCCAAATCGGCCCACTCAATTGAAACACAAATTATTTAAGTACGTACTAGAGGTGTGCGCCGATGCCTTCTTGACCGGCGGCGGACGCCGGCTTTAAATCCGTCGGCGGCGGCGGCGTAATCGGCGTAATCGGCGTGGACAGTATAATTAAGGGAGAACTCCAAAGGCGTGGAACGAGAGCTTGGTGGTTCTGTTTTTTAAGAAGGTAAATAAGCCTCTTCTTAAAAATTACAGGCCCATCTAGCTCCTGAGCCACGTTTAGAAGCTGTTCTCTCGGGTTATTACGAATCGTCTCGCCAGAAGATGCGACGAGTTCCATACGGCACCATAGACCGCTTCACACAGTGATTCAGATTATACAGAAGTCCGAAGAGTGTAATTAGCCCCTGAATCAGGCTTTTGTGGACTATAAGAAAGCCTTTGACTCTGTCGCTCTCTGTCTGACCCCTTGCAGCGATGCCAAATAGACTATCGTTATATCGAAGTTTTGAGATGTCTGTATGAAGTCGCTACCATGAGTATCCGAGTACAAGACCAGCAGTCTAAGCCCATCCAACTGCGCAGAGGAGTGATACAAGGAGATGTCATATCTCCGAAACTATTCACAAACATATTTTTAAGACACTGGACTGGAAAGGTATGGGCATAATCATAAACGGCGAGCACATTTCACACTTACGATTCACAGATGACATATTTTTACTGGCGAAGTCGCTGGAGGTGCTACATGGAATGCTGGACGGCCTAGCATCAGCCTCGTGAGCGATGAGTCTCGGCATGAATTTGGATAAGATCAAAGTCATGGTCAATGACCGAATCGATCCGAGACCTGTCGCTGTAAATGGTCACCTTATTGAAGTTTTTTCGCAGTACACCACATACCTTGGGCAGATTTTGCAGTTAGGTAGAGACAACTTTCCTACGGAATTTGTACGATACACTCACTAAAGAGATTCCTCTGAAAAGGGGAGCGCGAAAGGCTCAAGACAAGCAAGGCGCTCTTCACTGCAGTTTTGGAGGACATTTTAAAATTGATGCAATGGAAACTTATCGCACCTCCGTTTTGCAGATAATCTCATTCTGTTTAGCGACCACCTGCAAGATCTCCGATTAATGACCTTTACGATGCTTCTTTGAAGGTAGGCCTAAGGATGAACATGTCTAAGACGCAGATCATGTCTAACATCTCCGGCAATCAGACAAGCATTGCCATTGGCGGTGTGACCCTGGAGATGATAGATCACTACATCTTTTTTGGACACTGTTGTTTATCTTTCAGCGGAGAGCATAGAACCAAGGAGATCATGAGTCACAAACAGCTAGGATGGGTAGCGTTTGGTAAGAGATTTGCAGGGACCGCAAAATGCCACAATGCCTGAAAACCAAGCTTTTTAACCAATGTGTCTTGCTTGCCCACAATGACCACCGAAGCATAGACGTTCGCCCACTAAGGAAACTGTGCACAAAATGAGGGTCGCACAACGGGCCATGGAGAATGCCATGCTCGGCATATCATTGCTAGACAGAGTCCGCAATACGGATATTCGTATGAGGACAAAAGTAGCAGATATCGGAGACCGTATTGCACACCGTGTTGCACTTGGCCAGATTTGGTGATGTGATGGCAGGTGGTGTAAAGCTCTGGCCGAATGGTACCCAAGGAGAAGTGCTAGAAGCCGAGGCAGACCAGCAGCCAGGTGGGTGGATGATATTGAGGCCATTGTGGGAAACACATGGATGAGATCAGCACAGGGCCGATTAGAGTGGCGTTTGAGGGAGGAGGCTTATGTCCAGCAGTGGGCTATTATTTGAGCTGCCAATTGATGAAATGATGATGAGAGACAACTTTGAGAGAGGAGAAGAGGAGGCCAAGAGGAGGATTCAGCTGGGTTGGGCAGCATTTGGAAAACTACGCCCAGTTTTCTAGTTACCCATACCGCATGTCTTAAAACGAAAGTTTTCAATCAGTGCATCCTACCTGTCATGACATACGGAGCCGAAACGTGGACACTCACAGTACGACTAGACCATTTAAAATCGCTCAGCGAGCTATGGAACGAACGAGCTATGCTTGGAGGTTCTCTGAAGGATAGAATCCGCCACGAGATTATCTGACATAGAACTAAAATGGTCGACATAACTCAGAGAATTAGCAAGCTGAAGTGGCAGTGGGCTGGCCATATCTGCCGAAGAACCGATAACCGTTGGGGTAAACGAATTCTTGAGTGGAGACCGTGACTCGGCAAACGTAGTGTAGGACGCCCTCCGGCCAGGCGGTGGCGGTCTGCGAAAGGCTGCTGGTAGAAGCTGGATGCGTTGAGCTAAGGGCAGGGTGCAGTGGCGCTCATTAGGGGAGGCCTATATCCAGAAGTGGACTGCTATAGGCTGATGATGATGAGCGGCTGACTGTTCCCTCTCAGCAGCTGACTGAGTTGGCAAGCAAACCGTCGCAGACTGGATGAACACTTCATATCCGTACAGTACGCGCGGTATGGATATTGGATATGAAGTGTATAATGCAGCACAGAAATGTAGAGGGAGGTGAACTAGAGGCAAACAGTTATCCGCTTACAGTTCGCCTGATGCGTCTACGGAGAAAATCGATTATTTTACAAGTAAAACTTAGTTTGATAGGTATTAAATTGTCATCGATTTATTATCAAAAGATTTTTGCCCTATAATCTAAAAATAAACAACAAATGGCAAATATGTGAGCACCCATGCTTTGTGGAATAGACTTTAGGGATTTTGTACATACACAATATTGGCGCCGATTTTACGCCGATAAAATCGTCGGCGGCGGCGGCGTGGACAAAATCGTCGGCGGCGTGCGCCGCGCCGATCGGCGCACACCTCTAGTACGTACTCAGAAAAGTCAGAATTATATGAGTAGTATAAAATAAATCCATAGCTATGGTTTTACCGCCGTACAAAATAGAATATATAATGTACTTGTCACGAAATACATAAACAGTACCATTTTGATACAATGACCTAGATTTTGCCTAGTGGCCAGCGTGTACGATAGACACGCCGATGTACTAGTCGCATGTTCAGGTGAATAAACCGCAGAATCGGGTAAAATACAGTGGACACTGCTAACTACGGATATATGTGAATAGCTATCACTGTAATTGATTGACTTACCGTGATTTGCAAACATTACACTCGCATTAAATTAGGAATCTCGTGTGACTCAATGTCTATTTTGGATATGTACCTACAAAATAAAATCGTGCTGTACACGTGTGCATTTGTAGCAAGTGAACCGTCTTGAGATGTGACGATTCCAAATAATTATTTTAAGGCTCGAGCGAACACTAAAAATAAGCGCTGGTGTGATGTCATTAAATGTTACGTACCCACACGACGACGGCGACACGCATCTGACTATGACATCAGTCGACTCGCCACAATCATCTGTTCAGCTCTTGAATTATTATCAACGTTCCTATCATTTGCGACTAGCTTATTTTTTTCTGAAAAGCCCGGATTAATGGGTTCTACAAAATGTAGGTTGAATAAACCGTTATTATCAGTTGGTACTTCGCAAGTTGGACCCGCCTGTTTCACAGATAACGTTTCAAGGACGGCTTTCCAAGTCTATCGGTTTAATTTGCTTGATATGCTAGCAAGTATGTAGTTATTTTATAGTACAGCTGTGTTAATGTTCATGCAAGGGTAAACTTCTATACTGGTCTGAATCTGGCCATCATCATACAAGCATGACTTTACTTGTACGAGATGAAAGTATAGAATGCGTCACCTTTCGACGTACCTTTTTACCTATTACCTTACAAAGCAATTACGC
This sequence comes from Epirrhoe alternata, assembly GCA_963565295.1. NCBI lineage: Eukaryota > Metazoa > Arthropoda > Insecta > Lepidoptera > Geometridae > Epirrhoe > Epirrhoe alternata. Next base: position 11,917,238 of record OY751375.1, read on the forward strand.
GGCAGCGAATTGCACTGTTACGTAGGTACACAAACAAACACCACCAATACATGCGGGCTTAGTGAGCGACATTTGAAGGTTAGCTAATCTAGTTGAAAGGTCACCGTGCAACGTGGTATATTCTCTGTTCCCGAACCCTAGGCATTCGCAATTATGCCAGTAGATCGTGGCGCACGGAACTCGTACCCTGGACCTATGCCAGCCCACTCAGACGCCCAGAGCCACTGTGACTCGTTCATGACGCCGCATATTTTTAACGTAACAAACAGCGCGCAGACACACTCTCGAGTGCCAAATGTAAAGTTCACTAACATAGATTTGGCAAGAGATGCTATAAACGATAAATAGGTAAGTTAGTATATGTGCGTATTGCTTCTTACCTAAAACAATACAGGTTATTAATAACATTTTTAGTCCCCTCGTAGATATTAGTATTCGTAGATATTATGTTTTAAAATTAAAGTTCAATATTTTTGTAATCTGACCTACTTACGGTGCTGAGACATGGTATTTGACTGAATCACAAAAATCGCACCTCAAGATTTGCCAGAGAGCTTTGGACACAACGTTTTAGATATCAAAAGAACCGATAGAGTCCGAAATACCTAAATCCGATCGAGAACTGGCATAGCGGATGTAGGTATGTACGAGGAATGCACGTTTGAAGTGGGACTGAGTAGGTCATGTGACTCGAATGCACCCAGACGGTTGGGCGCAGATCGTCACTCAGTGGGTGCTTGAAAACAGTCGAAGACGACGCGGCAGACCCACGAATAGGTGGCGAGACGATCTGGATGCGAATGCATCCAAGGCCACGGTTTGCCAGTCTACCTTGAATAAGCTGGACTGGCAAATCGTGGCCTTGGGGCGCAAGGAGTGGAAGCTAAAGAGAGAGACCTTTGCTCAGCACTGAGACACGATAGGTTGAGAAAACAGTGGCACTCCAGGAGTGCCGGCAGAAGTGAAAACTTGAACGGTTCTAAACTTGACAAATAACCCGGTGTCGGTGAGCAGTCGCGTGACCCTTTCGAGACGAATCCAAGAATTTTTTCTCATCTCAAAACTGCCAAACGCACCTAAAGAAGTTTTCACTTTAAAAATGACAGTTTTACTCGTATTCAACTAACTCTACTCTTGACGTGATAATATACTTGCTTTTAATAATATATTTCAGTAAAGGAAACTATCGATTTTGTACCTGTTGTAGGTACATTATTTAGCTCTTATTTATTGCGGTAAGGGAGGTTTCCAGCACAAGCCATTTTAAAGGGTTAGATGATTAAGCAATATCATAGCTCGTACGTTATCCGTACATGAACCGGCTTTGCTATGGACCGTATTCAATTAAATCCGATCTAGTACGGAACAGTGATATAAAGTGAGTAGTCCGATTGCAAACCCGGCTAGTTTGAGAAAACCCGAAAAGGAGAAAAGAAGAAGTTTGCTGTACCATATTCAGATAGGATTTTCAAAGACTTTTTCAAACCTGGTACTAACAAATTAGAAAAAAAACGGCCAAGTTCGAGTCGGACTCGCGCACGAAGGGACATATGTACATAGACTCTTTAGCAATTGCAATACCTACTCAAAGCTCAGATAACTCATTTAGGGAAGGCTTGCCGGGGTCTCGTATGCTAATTAAATTTTGTTATACGGGAGGTGGAGCTGAAGCGACCCTTTCTTCTCATTGTTTCACGTAATCTTTGCAAGAAAGTTGATGTCGCATTTGTTTTTCATAATATTTCATAATATAATATGTGTAGTGTTGCTATATATCCTAGCATACCTAGTAGCTTTATGTTTGGTACTTCTGTAAATCGTATATCACGAAATGTACCTATTCTTTCCATTATTATTTGTGTGAACTCAGGCGGCTTTGGCATTGTCTAAAAGCGATGATGGACGAACATCTGTCTGTATCTGTCGATATAAAAGCCTGCTATACATCAACATCTCTCGTCGGAGAATCACTGTGTGATCCATCTTCGATCGTATCGTCGCTTGTCGTCACGTCTTGTGTGCGATAACCTACTGAATAGCAGAATGATTGAAAGCCTATTTCAAAACAGGGGCGTAAAATAAAGCGTTGGTTTTGTGGTAAGCGTAGTACACGTACCTAATTATCATTGTAAACAACTGTAATTATTGTTAATACGTAGTAATGAATCATGACAAGTGTAGCCCAACGTTCTACCGAAAAATAAGTCCTTATTACGAGTATAAGACTTGATGGCGACACACCAAATTAGATCGCGCTATCGTATATTCTTGCGTTAAGTGAGTCGTTTTTTAATATTTACATCAAAATTTACAAAGTTAGTGTTAGTTGGATCTGATAGGATATGGTATTGGTTTGCCGAGATCCGTAATAAAACTCAGCTAAAAACTTGTATATTGTACCTACGCATAACACAGATTAAATATTTATAAGTAGTGGGTAACCTATGTTTGAAACAATGGGTCGTCAGATTGATATAACTCAAGGACCGATAATGTGTATGGCCTGCTTTAGTTTCCACAAGCTGGATCGCGCACAAATCACAGTCGCGACGAATTCACTGCCGGAAAATTGGCATGTTCCTTTGCGCTTTGTTAGCTTGTTTGGACATATTCAATTAGGTAGTTCTAGTTACGTATTTAATGGCTCTAGAATTCCGTCCGTAACGACGAAAAGGCATCCCAGTTATTATAATCACCCCATCTATCAGTTGCATCATCTTTAGAGAATGAATTAGTTAAGTATAAGAAAGAATCGAAACATTAAGTGTTTTCCAAATTGCTTTTAATTTGATTTTAGTTTATGCTTATAAATATACTAAAAAAACGTTTCTATTAAATATGAGAATTGCCACGTTCCTGTTTTAGGTATACTGTATAGTCAACACATATATATATATAAGCCCACACAAATATAAATTGTGAATTAGTACCTGTATCTCAAATCCAACAGGGTTATTTAAAGTGAAGGCCGAATGTAATCCTATGTCATCGAGTGCCAGAACAATTGCAACAGAAGGTAGGTAATTGACAATTGTTATGCGTTCACATTGCTGTCTATCATCATTTTTAACACCCGACGCAAAAACAAGGGTGTTATAAGTTTAACGTGTCTGTGTATCTGTCTGTGGCATCGTAGCTCCCAAACGGATGAACCGATTTTCGTTTAGTTTTTTTTTGTGTCAGAGAATTTTATCCCGAGTATTCTTAGCCATGTTTCATGAAAATCGGTTCAGCCGTATGAAGATCATCAGCTCTTTAATAATTTTTTTTTTGTAATACCTAGTTGTTGTAAATGTAATAGTTGATGAGGGGATCTGACTAACTTCCTTATTTCTATTGAACTGGCGGGGGTTTTTTCGTAGCAAGCTACGGGCTTGTCATAGAAATATCTAACACCATACAAATTCTGATACTTTAATTGAGAAATCAAAAAAACAAAGGTGCATGTCACTTAGAGGATTCGATCCCGGGATCCCGAATCTCGGGATCCCGGGATCCCGGTCGTATTTGAGTCCCGAAAATCCCGGGATTAAATTTAACAAATCCCGAGATTTTCGGGATTACAATTTTCTTTAAATAAGTCAGTAAAATTTAGGTGAAACGTTAGATGCATTGTTATTTCTTTGATTCTAGACTCAAAGTAGGTACGAGTTTATTCTTTTAACTCTATAGCATAAAACATAGTTTTTGTAATGGTTAACCTCATAAGAAGCCTGTCAATGGACTACAAAAATTGCATCTTGCTGGCAATTTTTATTGACCAATATAGCTCAGTATATTTGCATCTCGGGATAAATCATTTACAATCTAGCCTGCTGGGCATTGAATATTTGTTAAAGAAATATCTTGACAATGACAATCGCCGGGCTACATAGCAATATTACAGTATTTATTGCACTGTGTTTCGAGATATAATCGGCAACTTGGCGGCTATACCATTGTAGGGAGAAAATGCCAAAAAGTAACCCATTTACGAGCACCTTTAAGTTGATTTTCTGAAAGTTAATGTAGTTGGTTTTATAAATAATTTGCAGAAAAGCCTAGTTAGTTTGTTTATTTTAGAAGAAGTTTGGAGCACTGTCTAGTGGAAGCGTCCCTGTCTTCCGAAAGGCCGTGGGTTTGAATCAAGTCGTGCACTAATTAGTTTTTCTATCGAAAAATTAATTGTACCTATACATGTTCAGTTCACTATGCCAACTGCCAGTAGGTAGGTACACTCAAACAGTAAAGGACAACATAGTGATGAAACCGTCATGTCGTAAAATCAAAAAAGGTTTGAAAACATGGGGTCAAGTGCATGAAATGAGCTTCTTCGAAGCACACTTATAATCCTGTCACCACACTGGTTCTAAAGAACTAGTGACACGATAAGAAGAAGACCTTTCTAGGTTCTACGACATGCTGGTTTCCTCACGATGTATTGCTTCACCGTTTGAGAACCGACCTTAGGATCGAAGCTACTACTAGACCATCAGTGATCTACCTAAAAGAGATACGACAAGAATAATAAGTTTGAAGTACTTTTAATTTTGTTTGACTGGCTCATTGAAGAATTAAATTTATATTAAAAACTGACTTTTGAGAATATGAATTAGAATTTTGACACGGTTTACTGACTTTTTGTTGCCACTTTTTATTACAATACAATCCCGGGACTATCCCGGGATCCCGAGATTGGCTATAGCGAAACCCGAAATCCCGGGATTAGAAATATGGGCCGGGATCGAATCCTCTAATGTCACTACATAGAAAACTAGAGAAATGCTAAAAACTACTATCCATTATCAATTTCCACTATGTACTCCGACCACCGCTGCGCTCTGACTGCACCAAACAGTTGAAATTCAGTAATTCCGTTTCTATTACTGTTGCTTAGTGACCTTGAAACAAATAGATACTTAGTGAACTATTTTGTATGAATAAAATTTATTATAATATATGTTTCTAAACATAGTTAAAGCAAACTACGAGTCGCTTTAACTATAGCAATGATCCTTGTCTATAAATTTTCGGTACCTATTGTACCTTCCCATTATACACCCAACTATCCAAACCAAGATTGAAGTCCTTGGTTTGCAACTTCTTAGACATGTTGTTCAATAAGAGCTCCAACAAAACCACGCAAGTATGTACAACGTAGGTACGTACTACGTACTAAGTACTTTTACCATATCGGTCGCCATTGACAATCGTAGAATTTACTGCCGACCTCTGTGGCGCAGTGGGTGAAAGCCTGCCTGCGACGCAAAAGGTTGCGGGTTCGATCCCCGCGGCGGGACCAATGTTTGTATGATCTTCAAATATTTGTCTCGGGTCTGGGTGTTTCTATGTATAATATGTATGTATTTACAAACAAAAAAGTATATAAGTAGTATATCAGTCATCTTAGTACCCATAACACAAGCTCTGCTTACTTTGGGGCTAGATGATGCTGTGTGAAAAGTCCAGCATTATTTATTATTTATTTATTTACTAGCGAAATTAAAAATAGTTACTTAGTTGTTTTAAACACGTCAAGCGATTATCTATACATAATGTATTTTTAGAACACAAAACTGTGCTAAAATTGTCTTCGCTTTCATTTGAGCACATCATTCGGCTCGTAAACAAATCTATTAGCTAGGAACAGCAACACTCAACTTTGTATAATACAAAATGGCAACGCCTGCGTGTGATCACAACTTTTATAGCCTCTGATCAAAAGAATAAGTTGAGTAAAGTTGAGTATAATATTTGCCACGCCTCGCCTCATAATAAGATGTTGGATCTCGCCGATCCAACTTGTTGTTTTACTTGACGGAAGTTTTATATCTTGAAAGCTGACTTTTAGTAGATGTTCATTATCATCATCATTCACAGCTTGTAGTTACCCACTGTTGCCATATAGCGTCCACTGCTGAACTTAGGTCTCCCCCATCGATTTCCACAGCGATCTTGTGCAGCCTGCACCCAACGGCTTACGGCAACCTTTACGATCGTCTTTCCATCTAGTAAAGCAAGCAAGTTCCATCTAGTGGGGGCCGTCCTCTCCTGCGATTTCCGGTGCGTGGCCTCCCCTCGAGAACTTTTCTGCCCCGACGGCCGTCATTTCTACCAGTTCTACCACAGGTTCCACTAGCTATGTACTATGCCCCGCCCACTGCTTCTTCAACTTGCTAATCCTGTGGGCTATGTCTTTTCCAGCATCTACGAGTACAAGTGAAGTCAAATTATAACACCCAACTAAGCACGAAAACAGGTAGCTATTATCTTATTTATAGCGGAAACTTAAATGGTTTGTAGTTTTTATTTACTCAGTAAATTATTAATTAATTCCTGAGAAGATTCCTTATGCAAACTAGTAGTATAGCACAGTTTGAAAAACTACGGGATACTGGACATGCTATGTCGAGGATCATGTAATCGGGTAGTTAGTTACTTTACTATGCATGCGACGCACTTACGGCTTATATTAGTACAGGTAAGTACTAGCTTTGATTTGTTTTAGTAAAGACGCCAGTAGAAAGGTAGTAATTTGTTCGACAAATCAAATAACCTATGGAGCTATGGAGCGCAGCATCCTAGGCGTGAAATTAACTGATCGCATCAGAAACAGTGAACTGCGCTCCAAAACAAAAATCGCGGACGTTGGGCAACAAGTCGGCAAACTAAAATGGGATTGGGCAGGCCACGTCTGCCGCATGTCGGATGAGTTGTGGGCTCGAATCACGACAGAGTGGATCCCCAGAGACAGGAAACGACCACGCGGCAGACCACGGCGACGGTGGAGAGACGAACTTGACTCTTACTCTTCACATTGGACAACATTAGCTTACAATAGAGTTGAGTGGAAGAAAGGAAGGGAGGCCTTTGCCCTGCAGTGGGACATCACGGGCTCATAATAATAATAATAAGTACTAGCTTTGATTTGTTTTAGTAAAGACGCCAGTAGAAAGGTAGTAATTTGTTCGACATATCAAATAACCTGTGAAAATTAAATTGCTAATAAAAAAAATTAAGTTCGTATGAGTCAGTGGCCAACTCTGGTGACAGAGTACTCGTATTCAGGCCGCCTTAAGGCCTCCGTCGTGGCTTAGCGACTTAAATATAGCCGGGACCGACAATTTAACGTGCCCTCTCCTCTTACAGGGAAAAAACCAAAGAACTCTAAGCTCAATGGGATAAACGAATACACCTACTTATTACAACATTTTTGAGAACCATAAAATTTACTGGCGAGAGACGTGCTTGTACTACTCATCTCATCCATTAATTATTTTACCGGTTATTTTGTTTTTAATTCAGAAAATATTCAATGATTCTTGCAGCATACCATTATCAATTTATCACTAAGCGCTCTTACGCACTAGCGGTTGAACCGCGGGCGGATAGCCGCGTGGCGGGCTGCTTTTCCAGTTTTAGTATGCAACCGCTTGTCACATTGTACGCACCAAACCGCCACAAAATTGTACACCTAATAAAATTTGAACCGCGGGGCGCGGTTGAACCGGTGGTAGTGCGTAAGGGGGATAAACTTGACGTAATTACAAAATTCTATTCAGGATAAAAGTATACAAAGTAAAAAAGTCCGGAGTAGAAACAACCATTTAGGGTTAGTAATTGTACAATTAAAAAACCCATTTTGCCGTGAGAAAGCGCAGACCACATCTTTTACGTTATACGTAAATGTATTTTAAATGTAGGTAAGCATAATATTAAAACTATAAACAATGCGCGAAGCCCCGGACAGCCCTAGTTTGTACTATAAATTAATGTACCCATCTGCCTTTTCGTACGTTTTCTTTTCATGCAGAAAGCGCACTGCCATAAGGCCAAGGACAAAAGCTACGGTATTGCATTTCGTTCTTGACCTTGAGAAATGACGGTGGAAGGGTCTCATGCTTTTAAGTAAGTTATATTATTTTTAATTTAAACGACGTTTACACACAACCATCCGTTATTTTCTTGGACCTTTAGCCTTGACTAAAATTAAATAATATAAAAAACAATGAATAAAAATAAATTAAATTAGTATTTTGATGACAGTCGAATTTATCCGATACAAGGTAGTTATTTGTGAAATACTTGATTTTTCAAAGTTTTTAGTTGTTAAATTAGCCAAAAAAGCCCAAAGCGGATCTAGAATGAACTGCTATGAGTATAATAAACAGTTCCTGACATTGTCATTATTGTAAATCTAATGTTAATAAATCTGTTCTTCTTATAACTAAACTTGAATATTTACATTTTGCTCCATTATGTCATCACAACTCCTATAAAGTAATTGTGTATAGTTAATACACAATACCTAAAAACAATATAGCCTTAATTCTTTAGAGTAACATGAAACACGTTTAAATTATCCGCAACAAGGTTGAGCGTGTGTGCTAGGCGCGGTTTAGAACTAGAAAGGGATGTCAGGTCCCAACTTAATCAGACTATTTCGTAATTAACTCCTGTAGGGCTAGGCTAGCCTGCGCAACGTAAGATATCTCGTGGACGAGAAACGAGAAATTTTGTAGATTATGTTTAGGTTCTGTATGGGGTTTTTCGTCCACAAACGCTCTAGCAACAAAAGGTAAGAACATTTAGGTAAGAAGTCATTCAGTTGCTAAAATTTTCCCGAACATACTAACGTTAGACCGTATACAAAAACATAGTGAGCCAAAGATGAAACCCAAAGATGTTCTATGTACTATAATTACTTACGTAGTAGGTCTAAAACTTCCCTGTGCTCTTTAACTAGCAGTATAAGAAACACCGAATCAATAACTTTCTATTTACAATACTGCCGGGAGCCAACAGAAGATAGATTCTTACCTACGAATTGGCCACTTTATATTCCAGAAGCGACTCATGCATTCAGGCAAAACGTCGAGGTAAAAAATCAATGCGCTGTTTTTGTTCCAGTTGCATTTTAACTCAAGGTTTGATTAAAACGGAAGCGAGAGAAAAGTGCCGTACCTAAATTACAATTGCAAAAGTATGTTGAGTGGTAAGCACGGATAGTGGTAAGCTTCCTTTTAAAGGCAGTAATGCCAGAGTTCGACTTGGCCGGCCGTCATGTAGCACTTTTGCCAGTAAACACTGGCAAAAGTGCTCTCGCTACGTGACACCTTGAATAATTGTTATTTATCGGAGCGATGAAATTGAAATTGGTACTTACTTGAAATAAATCTACGCTATGTATTAGCCTAGATAAAATATACTAAGTAGGTATACTAGTAGTATTAGGGACCTGTTAAGTTGTCCGAAATAAAGATTTGCATTTGAAATGGCGATAGGAAAATGTCTTCATTGTGTTTTTATTTGCAGAGGCAACTGGTTTAATCAGCTATACAATTAAACGCCTAGTCATTTTATTAAACGGCGCCGTTCAAAATATAAAAAAGACAAAAAAACGGCTGATTTAACCAGTTGGCTGCACATACATAACCCCAGCCATACGGAATTCGTGTTATTTTAACACATTTACTGCGCTGCACTGCATGTCAAAAATCAACTTCAAACTACCCCAGCAAATAAACATGACCAAGTCCATAAGCATAATTTACACGACTAACACGAACTAAAACAAAACATTGTCTTTATCTGAATAACTATGTTTAGTTAACCTGGAAAACAGAAGCAGGCTATATTGGAAAAGTTCCGATCTAGTAAACCGGGCAATGGCTGAAGTTCAAAATATTTACTCGTACTTATTACATAGCCGAAACTTGTATTCAATACTTATTGCAACAGACATTTGTTTAGGTAGGAAGTTTTTTATTAATACCGCAGCCGACTACTTAATCAGACGTTAAATTAAACGCCCAGCCATTTGATTAAACGGCGCGGCGGCCTGAATGATATTATTTAAAGGGCTTGGAGCTATTACGTTAAACTACTTGCCTAGCCAAGTAATTTCTTAGGTATTTTCTGGCGCTCACTGCCGCGGATATCTATTAAAACGCCCTGTTAAATGAATAGCCGTTTAAATTAAACATCCAGCCAGCCAGTTCATTAAATGTTTCTATTTCACCAAACCGCTGAACCGCGGCGTTTACAAATTTTATCGAACTCCGTTACCTACTAGTTCGTGAACAAATCAAATCAAATATTTTCCAAAAGTAGGATGCAGGTTACAATTTAAGACTCAGTGGACCCCGCACTAGGGCTAGCCTGTATTGCGGGCGTCCGACGAGCCAGGTTAACATTACATACATTTTTATTTATCTATTGGAGAACGCACAGACAGAAAGCTCTACTATAGGTAGAGTCCATTCCAAATTGCATGGTGCTGCTGACGCATTTGCTATTGTATATTTGGATGTTTTCGTAAGCATAGGTACAGTGTTAAACTTCATATTTTTTTTCTTCATACTGCTGGGCAAAGATTCCCTTCTGGACCTTATGCTCGTAAAGAGGTACCTACCTAATTACTTCCGAGTTCACTTGGAATCATATTTGGAAGTAATTGTGATCTCTTTTAGAGGCCTGCCGCATCCCATTTATTTTATTTGGTTACCAAGACTCTTTCATATTATAATTCATTTATTATCATTTAAAGCTGATCGCACATATGTCTGCACAGTACGCGCCGCCCGCACTCATTTTTCTATAGAAAAAAAACTGATGACGTCAGAAAATGACGCTCGCTTCTGACGTCTCAGCATTTCCTCTATTGAATTGACAGTTCGGCGCGTTCGGTCGTCAGCATTATACCTACTTAGAGCCTGTCCAGAAAGCGCGATTTACGCGCGTGTCAACTCGCGCGTAAGCACTCGCGCGTTCTCGAGATACTAGAGCTACATACATCCCGTCCAGATGCCCTCGCGCGTTACCTCACACGCGCGTAAAACGCTTGCAATGAGCGGGATTCTCGACTCGCGCGTTTTACGCGCGTGCGCCGCGCGAGTCGAGATACTCCGGCGCCATTGCTGCGGCCAGTACTACGCGCGAGTCCGTTGCGAGTGGACGTACTCAGTGCGGAATGGAGAGTGATAACTTCGATACGAAACATTTTATTGACGAAGTTGAAAAAAGAGTAGACATAATGGAATATGGAATCTGATTGTTCTAATTCTAATCCAAACTATAATATTATAAATGTGAAAGTAGCTTTGTCTGTCTGTCTGTTTGTTACTTTTTCACGCCCAAACCACTGAACAGATTAGGCCAAAAAATTGGCATGGATAAAGGTTGTATCCCAGGGACGGACATAGGCTACTTTTTATCCCGGAAAAATCCCGAGGGACCGCGGGTTACACCGCGGGAGCGCAGCTAGTAGAGTCATAAAACGTAGGAACTGGGAAGAAATAGTTGATTTTTTTGTGTCACGTTGAATTGGATGCTCGAAATTGTCACCATTTTCTTTTTTTACGACGTTTCCATCGACAGTATGCATGCCATAACACAACCGTCCTTTATCTGGCTCCATGTCCCTGAGTCCCTCCCAAACACAACGCGCGTAGGAACGCACGTAAAACGCGGCATCTGGACGCAATATAAATTGTTACGCGCGTAAGCACTCGCGCGTGAAACGCTCCATCTGGACAGGCTCTTACGCAAGTTTTACGTTACCGATGCGTAGGGTCATACATGAGCCGCAAAAAATCCGCGTGGAGGAATTAGTTGCTTTTGTGTGTCACATACGAATAAGCCAAGTTAAAAGTAAAATACAATAGGGAGACTAGGTAGGCGTTGATTTAATACAAACACGCGGGAAAGTGTTAACGGGACGGGCTACGCGCGAAATAATCAATACTTACGTTATACTTTTATGTTTGAAACTCAAGGTCAGGTAGATTGGAACTTTGGAGCTCTAATTAATGAACCTAGGGCAAATACTTGTAGTGAAAACTTATTTAGGCGCGTCGGGCATTTTTTAGATGCCTATCGGTTCATAACTCGACTTACGATGCTCACAGAGGCAATATACATTTTGCATTTTTTTTTTGAAGTTTAGAACCCTTACCGATGCGACGCGCCTTGTTCAAGTTCACTTCTGTGGGCACTCCCAGAGTGTCACAGATTTTTTTTAATGTACAGTAAATTAATGTTTTGCTTATTAGTAGCTTGTTTAAATGAATACCGACTTCCAAAAAAGAGGGAGGTTCTATAGATGTAGGTGTATGGTTTTTTTATATATTACCTACTTATGTTCTCCGATATTTCAAATTATTTTGTCATAGAGCTCAATGTGTAACATGGTATACTTACTCCCAAAATGTATATGGGACCACCCATATAAATTTTATTCCCGAGAGATTAAAACTGTTCCCGTAAAACTAAAAAAAACCTCAGCCGCGCTTGAAATTTTCGACCTGAGTTCAACATGAACTCGGTTTTCTTGTTAGTTATATATGAATTACTTATTATTATTATAAATAAACCTACATAAAATTGTCTTTATAAAATACAATATCGAGCTATCAACAAGAGTGCATTGCACACAACTTGTTTTGCTGTATTCGTAATGCGTTGTTTACGCACTGAATACGCACGGATAAGGTCCTATCTTTACTATGACATCGTCATTGCATTGGTAATAGCTTTCCGGAAAATAAATATAACTTCACTGGGCACAGAACATTTAAGAGTAGTTTTACTTAATTTAAAGCTCAAAAATATTTAAGTACTTAAATTCTGAAGACGGCGCGGCGGCATGTAAATGCAATCGTTGAGTGTAAAGTATCGTATTATCAAATACTAAGTATAGTTAAGTATATCAAACTATTTACTGGTATAGTTAAAAGATTTTGGCTTTTGGAATAAAATGAATGAAAATTCTTTATTGCACGCCACTTATAAAATTAAAACAAACAAAAACAAAAGAAAAACCAGATAAAAATGTGCAATGGAATAGTTATTATATCACAATTACTTATCTACTTTTTTCAAACCGGTTTAAAAAAAAAGGTGGCGGTTCTATGTTCGGCTGTATTGACATATATTTCAATTATTGATAAAAATTAAAATCACTCTTACCACAATATAAAAATATTTTTAAAATAAAATTCAAAATGTATTTAAGTACCTACTTACTAACTAAATCATGTACATATTGTAGTACTAGCATTAGTATCTGTAAATAAATGTTTAGATTATAGTAAGTATTTTTCATTTTTTATATAGTTAAGTAGTTCCCACTTACCTAAAAAGCCTACTAATCTTATAAAAGCGTGTTAAAAGTAAGCTTTGAACTCTAATGTAAGTGAATATTATATTACCTACCTACGTTTTCGCCATTTGCTGTCGTAGCCATTACATACAGGGTGTAAAAAGACGTCTACCGAAGCCGAAAGGGGTAGATACAGCATCCCAATAGACAACCAAATCCAAAAGGATTTTCCGAAATATGCACTAAATCCGGAGAAAACAGCGTTTGAAGAGTACTGTTTGCGTATGTTTTGGGCGCGTTTTTTTACGTAGATTGCTGAATTTTGAGTTTTAAATGTTTTTTTCTGTTATAAATGAAATTATTAGGTAGGTATGGTCTTATTATGTTGTAATAGTAGTAAATAGCCGAAAATAACATAGCATGACGAAGCTAAGTCAAAAAAAAAAATTGCGTTTTTTTTCGCTAAATATGTTTAGAATCATGGTCTGATTACAACCCCTCAGTTTTCGGTAGCAGTCTTTTTACACCCTGTATACTTAAATTTATATATATATACCTATATTTAGATCATAAAGATGGATGTTGTACTCGTAAAGTATCTTTATTTCTTGTTCATCGTTGGGACTAGCAGAGTCATCTCTGGAATCACATTATTTAGTTGCAAACTTTTCTTCTGAGGACAATCCAGGAGTATGTATACCATACTCTGATGGAATTTCAGTAAGTTCATCAAACAAAAACTAGGTGGCGCTGCTAACATGTAACGCCACCTGGTAGAGGATGTCGTATCTAAATGGACTAGAACTAGTGTCAGAAAACGTACCTAGAGGGCGCTAGCTGTTCGGAACATCAAATGATTTGATTTATCTTTTTACAAACATTTGATGCTAAACGATTTATATAAAGATATTTAAAATATCATCGGGTATAGGTAAGTAGGTATATACATGTTACAGTGTCAAGGATTGAATATAGTTATTTGTAAATTTTGTAAAAATATGACATCCTTCGATCCTGTGCTTAGTGAGGAAGCTACGGGATAATTTAGGTAGGTACCAAATTGTTCTCCGGTAGGTACCTAACCTACCAATAAGTCCATTTTTTGTAATTCTTGCTCTTTATGTAACCTTTATAAGAAGGTATTGTAAAGAAAGTAAAAGTAAAGTAAAAATGTATTTATTGTTTTTTACAAGTGATTTGCTTATGTACTAGGGTTGGGAACTTTTCATTTAAGTTAAGATAACTTGTGTTAGAAAAGCCCCATCTTTCTTAAGGTCATTAAAAATCGTATCTGGTCTTAGTGTAAGTAATAAAATATTTTGTCCATAATTTTTTTTCTAAGTATAATCTGTCCGCAGACAGATCGATCTAGATTTCGTGACTTGAATAGAATAGGCACACAAATGGTATCAGGCTAGGGTGAACCAGCCACGTTCTGTTATGTTTAGTATCTGTCCGAGACCAGAATTTAATCCCCTTCTCGGTTTATGTGGACCTGAATGGTTTTAGTTGCACAATGGCATCGATGGGTTTTCCCATTGCAATATTTATTCAAATTATATTTGTTCGAAGTCCAAAGTTTTTTGAAGAGGTAGGTGGTAGTAGGTACTTCCCTAGTTTTTTTGCACTTGTTTACCGGTAAGTACTAATGATAATCTCTCATCACGACCCCCCCCCCCCCTCCCTCCCCCCACCACCCAGTAGGTAGTAATCGATTCAACAGATAGTGAATACTTATTTAATTTTGTACAAGGCAAATAAAGGAAATATAAAACTACGCTATTTGCATTTCTTTTTTATGTCATATGCCCCTGAAAGTTTCCCACGTAAGGTGGCTGACGATTAGGTGTACCTAACAAGGTTTTCCGTAAGTGCATTTTGCACTTACGAGGTTAAACCTTGTTACAAGCTGGCTGTTAGTAGTAGGTGTGGTGACTGGTGTGATCAACGGCGCCACATTTAGCGATGGACGTTTGAGCCCGGCATCCTGCGATAGTTAGATTATCAAGGTAGGGACTCCCTCCCTACCTTGATAATCTAACTATCGCAGGAGGGACTTACTTAGATAATATCATACAATTTATTTCCTTACTATTTTTATTTAGTACATACCAAAATGGATGGATGGATGGACGACATCATGACCATGCAAGGGAAAAACTGGATGAAAGAGGCACAGGACCGAGTGAAGTGGCGTTTAAGCGGGGAGGCTTATGCCCAGCAGTGGGTGACGACAAGCTGCAGATGATGATGACATACCAAAAATTATAAAATAATTATGTAGGTAATGCTGAGTAATGTAATGATTATGATTCGTTATAAGTACCTAAGTACATTTTTTGTTTTAATACAATTGAACGGAGATCTACATAATCTTAATTACTGCTACTAAATCTAAAAGCTGTGGGTGCTTTTCTGTCTTTTATGTACTTATTTTTACTTTTTAACAACAACTAACAAGTGGTTTGACTTTTAATTAAAATGGTAGGTACTTATCAGATTTTCAATCCAATAACCACACTACTACTGTGCTACTACGCAGTTATAGCTAGGTACTTACTAAAGTTTTTTAGAAAAACATATCTATTACGTTTTTAATAAGAGGTATGACGATGTTTTGGTCGCTACTACTAATCCTTTAACTTTATGTGTAAGTAAGTACATAATTGTGTGACAAGAGATCAATATACTTAACTAAAAATTATATACATTGATTTCAAATTATTATGACACGAGCGCGCGCGGCTTCGCCCGCGTGGTACCAACATTTTGAATAGCCTACGAGTATATGCTATTCCAGGTCTACGCCTATACTATACCAAGTTTCATCCAAATGAGTTCACTGGTTTAGGCATGATTGATACACAAACATAGAAATATCCAAACATCTAAACAAACTCACAAACTTTCAGCTTTATTATATGAGTGGGATTTACATTTTTATCACTAGTAAAATTATTACAAGTGATGGTAGGAGTAATGATAATATTATTATTGCTAAGCTATCTGTAGTCTGTGCTAATACTTAGGAATAACTAATATTAAGACGCAAACCGTTATAAATTATAATTTTCAAAACTATGACTACAAAAATTATGCGAATGAATAGATAGGTAATCACTTTCAGTAATTTGAAATGTATAGTTGATTGAACATCGAAAGTAACAAGGGGGAATAATCAGATATTTTCCGAGCTCGTTAGTGGCACTTGAGTAAGTTCAATAACCTCGCAATATGACTGCATAAAGTGCATAATGTTATGTTTTAAGTAGTTTTTCCACTTGTACATATTTAATAATTATCTTTATAAAGAAAAAAGATTTGTTGGTTTGTTTGTTTGAATTGAATAGGCTCCGAAACTACTGGATCGATATGAAAAATTCTTTCACCTTAGAATCCTGCATTATCCCTGATGAACATAGGCTATATTTTATCCGGGGAAAGTGAAGTTTTCCCGAGGGACCGCGGGTAACACCGCGCGCGACGGACAGCTAGTGATTGATAATAAGACTAAAACTATACATATACATGTTTAACCGCGGCTGAACTTTAAACCTTACTTTTTTCAAGTTATCCTTGCTTGTGCTTCTCCGCTTTTTTCACTTGTTTCATTATTCACTTATTTTATTATTAAAATATAATTCGTCCACCTAGTGCGCCAAGTTTCTAAGCAATAAGTTGTAACTGTAAGTTTAATTGACGACCTCTGTGGCGCAGTAGGTGAAAGCCCGCCTGTGACGCAGAAGGCGGCGGGCTCGATCCCCGCCGCGGGATAAATGTTTCTCTATCTGCAAAATTCGAATCTGCAATTATTTAGCTCGGGTCTGGGTGTTTATATGTATAATACGTATGTATTTACAAACAAAAAGTAAAAGCAGTATATCAGTTATCTTGTTCCCATAGTACAAGCTTTGCTTAGTTTGGGGCTAGATGATGCTGTGTTAAATGTCCAGCATTATTTATTTATAAGTAGGTCTGTTATTGGTACAGTTCGCCCAACTATCTACATTGGAAGTACTGTACTTATTTGAATACGATTATTACATACCCACCAAGTGTGTTCACCAAGTGTGCCCTCCGAAGCACGTCTTGTCGGTCCCGGCTATTTAAGTCGTTAAGCCATGACGGAGGCCTTAAGGCGGCCTAAAAACTACGTCACCAGAGTTAGCCACTGACTCATATGAACTTACTTACTTTACCTCCGCGTATGCGCCGCATATCAATTTCATATAATTAAGTGTACCTAAGTACTATATATACTTAAGTACTCAAGATTGTTACCACCTGTATAAATGATTATGACTTCCGCTATGCAACTGTCGGCATCATGGCGCTCTATGCAATACCCTATCTGTATTCTGTGGCAATACCTACTAAATAATTTTGATTTATTCCTGGCATATCAGGGCACATTATCATCTAGATATGTATCTAACTTACTTACTATCAATAGTAGGTATTATTACAGACAAAGGCAGCGAAATTATCTATTCAACGGGATATTGTAGAATTGATACTGTCGCTGCCTTGATTGAATTACACATCGTCCGGATACGGCGCGACTTCATCCTCTGGGATAAAGCCATGGAATATTCAAAATGCATAATCTATGTGTGAAACTACACCAGCACCCTGATATCGATTGCTACCGTACCGACACGTCGCGTCGACTCTGCTCTCTTCGTCTGCTCATTAGACTAATCTAAACCTAGCTTGCTTTTTCACTTTTAGAATTAATGTTGTGCTATTTGGTGAATCATAAAATCGTGTATATAATATAATGTTTTCTTTCAGCTATTTTGTCTATATTATGAATTATGATATCTACCTACCAAAAATCTCAACGTTGCCTTGGCTATACTGTCGTGATCCTATTGTTTGTTTTATGATTATTTCTGTCACGGGTGGAAACTAACTAATTGATGAATACAAAGTTGCACGTAGATCCTAGCGATGGGTGCTTATCGGGTGCACTAACTAGAATTTAGAGATTATCTGTAGGTACTTAAAATAAGTTAGTCTAAGCTAGAGTGCCTTCAAAATGCATTTCCAGCTTCATAATTTTGTCTAAAAAACGTATTAGTTGCATACCTTATTCTCTTTTATACTAACATTACTTTACCTAATGTGCTAGATTCAAAAGGTAAGTGCGAGTTTTTAGGTGGATACTCTATGAAACATGAATAGACGAAATATTGTCACCAAACGGGGCTTACGGCTTCAGAACTAGTTTTGAAAGAGTCGTGTATGCACTGCACACGCTTTTCAAAGTCTTTTTGATCTACCTAGCTACCTAAGCTATGAAGCTATTGAAGGCTAGGTTGATAAATATTATCCATCACAATTTAAACTGCTAAAATGAATAAATCATATTATTAAGAAAAAGAAAAGCATAGTTAAATGCTATGGGAATGGGAAGGACTTACTCGTCCATGTGTATCGAATGCTCATAAGAGATGACAAAATATGATTAGCCCACCCAATGTATTCATTCAGACATGATGCAGCTGACCAACTTTCGTCTGCGAGTTTAACACGTTAACTTTAATAATTTCTACTGAACGTTACTTCGGGAACTGCACCCATGCATACAAAGTCAGCAGAAACTGAAACTACACGCTGAAAGTTTTAGGCATGGCGCGGCATATAATTTGTCACAAATTAATTACAAATTTTGATAGCTTAAGTACAAACAACATTGTTTACAACAATTGGCATGCTTATAGAATTAGTACCTACCTACTCACAGGGATTTTTTCAAGGTGATTCCAATTTAAAAAAAAACCAACCATATTTATAAAATGAATAATGGATAGTAAGTGGCGATAAATAGGTATAATTTGTGTTTGACGAAATTCATATTTGACAAAATTCGTGTTTGACAAAATTGGTGTTGGTTAAAGTTAGTCGTACAAATGTATCAAATTACAGTATTTTTCACGTAGGAACGTATCCCTGACACATATAACTTTTACGTTTTACGCTGTACAACACTGAAAAAATTTAAAATTACTGAAATCTAGTGATAATACTAAAAGATACAACTTCAATAAAAAAGGATTTTGTCTATTTCCTTTTTAACTATTTCAGATATTAACATAAAAGCGTCCTAACACGGAACAGTTCCTACGTGAAAAGGACTATAGTAGGTGAGTTTATTGAATCTTGTTATTTTATGCCATTCACGATGCCGGGAAACTTGCAATGAAAGGCTAATCAAGTTGTAAAAACCATTTAGCGCTGTACAAGCTTGCAGCGACTAACTAAACTGAATTTACCTGAATTTGTCTTATCAAAATTTTGGATTCCGACGGGATTCGAACCCGCATCGATCGGACGATCCTCCTAAAGCCGGAGTGCCTAACCGCTCGGCCACGAAATCCTACTTGTCGGTCCAAATCTTCGATAAGTCTCATATTTCGGTTGAGCACCGATTAGCCGATTGATAAGACTTTTCATTTCATAATGAAATACCAAGTGTGGATCAGCACTATAAAACAATTACAGAAATTATATAATATATACTAGCAAACCCAGCGAACTCCGTTTCACCACCAGATGCCACCAGATTTTTCCTGAATTTTCTTTGCTATAAACCTCACGGAGCCCGAGACCTTTCCAACGAATGCAAAACCGTGGAAATCTCTGGAGTTCTGGAGTTATAGCGTCAGGAGGACCCGACTTATTTTTATATAGTAGATTTTATTAGGAAACTAGTTGTGTGTTACCCGCGGTCTCTCGGGAAAATTTCACTTTCCCGGGATAAAATATAGCCTATGTTCATCAGGGATAATGTAGGATTCTAATAGTGAAAGAGTTTTTCAAATCGGTCCAGTAGTTTCAGAGCCTATTTAATTCAAACAAACGAACAAACAAATCTTTCCTCTTTATAATATTAGTGTAGATAGATCAGTACCTAGGTACCTAGGTACTCGTAGTTGTTCGGCCTGATTGATGCCATTGGCCACATACTAGGCCTATTTAAGTATACTTCCTATACATACTACGAGTTTTCTTATCTCTAAAAAGTTATACTATGGTGTTTTCGTACTTGCTGAAAAGTTTAATTGTCTTGTCGCTTCGTCAAGGTTTTCCAATAAAAAGGCTAGATAGATAAGTAGATAAATGTTGCATTCAATACTTTGCCAACATTTTACATTCCACGTAAAAAGTGACGACAAGCAGCCTTACTTGAAATCGATTCCTAGTTGTCATCCCAATAGATGTCAACTCAACCCTATAGTATAAAAAGATCATTGACTCAACCAATCACACTATACGAAAATGACAATTGAAGTCGAGGCATGTTTCAAATGTTAAAATGAAGTCGATGTCGATTGCCAGTTGAGTTATCCAATAAGGCCCCTGGTGATCATTCTACTGCCACACTCGTAAAGCTCGTAATGCTGTAAACTGCTCTAAAACCATGAAAACGTCGGTTTAAGTACAGACTAGTATTTGCTAGAAATCCTATTTCTATAAGAACATGGCTCTACTCATGTATACATATATTATCATCTATCTAGCCTGTAGTGCAACCACCGCTAGATGCGAGCTATGTAGGTTATCTGCCTCCCCCGATTTCATAACCCCAGCCGAACACCTGCCTCCTGGCCGTGAACTGCAGTGGCCAACTTGAAAAGCTCTTAACCGACTCCGGACCAAAGTTGGACGCTGCAGAGAAAATCTAGCCAGGTGGGGATTCCGAGACCCTGCACTTACCCAGTGCGATTGTGGGGCTCCCGTTCAGGATATGGAACACCTGCTCGCATGTCCTCTCTGCCCTACAACCTGCACCCAAGAGGACCTGCTCAACGCTGGAAAGAGAGCAGTTGGGGTGACCTCATACTGGGCAAAAAATGGTTTAACATTGAAACGAAAGAAGAAGAAGAAGTCTTTTGGTAGCTAGATACATACCTATAGCTAATTCCATGTATCGTATTTTAGAAAATCAAAGTTGTATCTTTAGTAGGTAAACATTATTCTGGTAGTACCTACTCATCAGTCCCTTGCAGATTTATAATAATAAATAATAATAATTAGTGCAGAATAATTGGGGTCTTGTGTCCAATTAGAAGATTTTGCATTGGAGAACCTAGAACCACACTAATGACTAAAATGTGATGCCGCTGCGCTTTTGCAGTCTGTAAACTTTGTATTTCTAATTTCTATAACAGTAATGAGATGTGAGAGTAATGCCAGCTTTTTAATGTGAAAACTTCTTTAGGCGTGTTGGGCATTTTTGAGATGGGAAAAAACCATCAAACTCGAGTCGCGAGTCATGACGTTACCACATACAAAAGTTTGACAGCAAACAGTTAGCTGTCAAACTTTTGCAACACAAGCGCTACGGCTCTTACCTGTGACTGTCAGTTGAATATAGAAACCGGGCATTAGTAAGTGACTTTAATTTAGTTAACACATTGTTTGGTCAAAGTGACAGAGCTTCGCCTCTGAGTGAGACAACCCGAGTTCAAATCCCAGTAGGACTGTAACTTTTTGCACTTTATTTTTTATTTATTTTTTGTGCTTTTTAGAGTTTCGTACCCAAAGGGTAAGCGGGGCCCTATCCGCTGTCCGTCCGTCTGTTTGTCTATCTGTCTGTCACCAGACTGTATCTCATGAACCGTGATAGTTAGACAGTTGCCGCTATAACAAATACTAAAAAACAGAACAAAATAAATATTTAAGGGGGCTCCCATACAATGAACGTGATTTTTTATCGTTTTTATAGATACCTAATGGTACGGAACTTGGAACCCTTCGTGAGCGAGTCCGACTCGCACAGGCCGGTTTTTTTAAGTTTAGAACCGTTACCGGAACTTTCAAGTTTTTATACGTAGGTGTTGTTTTGTCGCTATTACTTAGGTATAAACCTACGGGTACCTACCTAACTACCACTCGGTCGAAACCGCGGTGGAATAACAATATCTCCTGCATTATTCAGCTGATAAAGTTGACAGAATATCGATCTGTTCCCTGTTCCTATCAGTGAGCTCATTGAGTTCTATGGTTCCTATTGCGTTCACTGGAATGTTGTGGCCTTGTGGCGTTTGTGCCTTTGAAATACAGATTCGTCTGTGCTTTGAAATAATCAAAGCAAGGCAAAGTCTATTCAATCATGACTTGATTAAGCTTGATTCATGACTTGTAGCTAACCTAACCTTTCATGTTGTTTATGTAGATGTACCTACTTGATTAAAAGTCTAAGAAAATATTCTTACAACTAAATAAATAAATACACAGTATCTTTCCAAAGTAAGCAGAGCTTTTGTTATGGGAACCACATGACTGCTAACTACTTACCTACTACGTATCGGCTGCCACCCCTACCAATCAGCATTTTAGTACCTAATTGCGTCATATGCAATTACTATGTTATTGAAAGGTTGCTCATGTAGACAGTTGTTAGGTACAGACTAAACTTACTGTACCAATAATTAATAGTAGGTAGGTACCTAATCAATGTCGAACCCTCATGGAAAGCTACGAAGCCCATGAAATGAGTTTACTTCATCATCATCTTCCTGCCCTTTTCCCACATTATGTGGTGGAGTCGGCACAACATGTGTTCTTCTTTCATTCTCCTTTATCAGCCGTCATCTAAACACCCACTCCTTTCTTACTTTTGTCATCCTTCACACAGTCTATGCAGGTATGTAGGTATGCATATTATTTTCTGGATGTATTTACTATTTTTTTCCCAGTATGTGTGAAAAGTAGAGTATTCACCTCGGGGATAAAGCTGTCATAGTCTTGAGCGCTCTTGCATCCCTCGCTGTCTCAGGATTCTACGCATTAACTATAAACACCCTCGCTTACGCTCGAGAGTTTAAAGAATCCTTCGATGCGCTTGGGATTCATTATGGCCGCCCGTGACATAATACACTGCTTTATCCCCTTGGTGAATAATCTACTACGAGTATTATTAAAATAATACTCGTATAAGCCAAGTATAAGCCTTTTTCTACATAAGTAGACCACCTCATTATATCGACGACGGTATCCTTTTTACAATAATAAACTACCTACATAGACTAGCGAGACGTGGGCACAATTTATTCGTGTCATGTCACGCTCACTAGCGTTTTAAATTTACTCAAATAACACATACTCGTATACTGTAACCTTTCAGGCCAAGCTAATATCAGATGTTCTCTTAGCTAGCTTTCAGTACAAAATACGATGCCATTAATAGGCCAGTGACTTCACTTCACCCTGCTGCGAACGATTTCGACACACAACTCTTGATCATCGAAACGCTTTAGATTTTATTAGATTTAGATTATGAGCCGCTACTATCCCACTGCTGGGTAAAGGCCTCCCCACATTTTCTCCAGACGTCGCAATCTTGTGTAAGGCTCTCCCAATCGACCATAAATTTATCAAGGTCGTCCCGCCATCTTCTCGGTCTGCCGCGTCGCCTTCTCGCTGGGTCAGGGCGCCACTCGGTGGCTACCCTCGCCAACAGCTCACCTGGCATGCGACAGACATGTCCGTCCAGCCCAATTCCACTTAAGCTTGGCGGCTTTCGTGGCTACGTCTGCAATTTGTGTTTGGGAGCGCAGTTCGGTGTTGCGGATCCTATCCATTAACTTGACATTAAAATGCTGCGCTCTATCGCACGTTGGAAAACCTTGAGTTTGGACTTCAGATTTTATTAAGTTAGTATTATTATTTATTTTCTTGCTTGTTTTATGCTACAGGCACGTTTCTATCAAGTAAAGTTTAAAATTTGTGATTAATTAAACAGAACCAACCCAAGCGCCGACACGCGTTATTCGTATGTAACAAACAGTAGGTAGGTAGGTACTTGGAAATACCGCATAAAATGATTTAATTTTCTCTGAACAATGTTAAATTTCTTCCATGCGTGAATATAATTATTTTCGATTGTATGTTCCTACTAGGAATTCGACCCAATTCCCGGTTTCCAATTAAGCTGAATTTTGGATATGAGTACTACCTGTCTATACATGCGGTGACAAAGGATTTACATGTCCTAAGTTCTAGCGAGTTGATCTGATGATGAGTCAGAAGCTGTTCAACGGATTTATTTAGAAAATAGAAATGAAATTCGATGAACAAAACTCATTTTAAAAGTGAATTACTTACCTACCTAATGACCTGTAATATGCCTCTACGAGTAATATCTAAATAAATGAAATCTATTTACTCTAGCCTTGAAGGCGTTTCGATTTCGCAGGAAACAAGTGAAATCGTTGTTCAAATCCACGTAAGTCCCTACCTACCCGGTTTATTCCTTTTTGATTTAGCTTCGCAGCATTTCTTATGTCGTGGTTGGATGTCTTGCAGGCGCTTATTTTGCAGAAAATAAGTAAATTCCTTTTTCGAATCAACATAGGTAC
This sequence comes from Epirrhoe alternata, assembly GCA_963565295.1. Taxonomy (NCBI): domain Eukaryota; kingdom Metazoa; phylum Arthropoda; class Insecta; order Lepidoptera; family Geometridae; genus Epirrhoe; species Epirrhoe alternata. The sequence goes on from OY751375.1 coordinate 11,941,688, forward strand.
CTACTTTCCTTGTTCATTCTTGGAAACTTATTTATTCAGCTTTGCTGTTATTTTTTGTGGTGTGGATGGGTACCTACTACATATTAAACAAACAAACTCGCGCAAACTAGCCTGAAGCCGCTAGGATAATGTTTCTCTTAGCTCGTATGCCTTCAGGCTTGTTATAAATATTGTGGCAACTTGACGCAACAAAATTAATCACCTCATATTTTATTCCGTTACAATTTGTAAAAGTTTCTACTTTAAATCCGGAAATAGATCAATCAAATACAGGGTTAATTTTTGAGATTGTTCACTGAGGGCAGGTACCTTAACCGTTGTAGCCACAGGAAAACGTTTGTAGGAGACCTTCCCTAACTTTTTGAGATATTTTGAACTAAATTCACAGATTTTGAAAAAAAATTACAGTGATCGACAAAAATGCCTAAGGTCGAAAAAATATTTTTGATGCCAATCGATTTAGTTGCATGGCCTCATACTGGCAAAACATGGTTTGAGAATTGATACGAAAGAAGAAGAAGAAGGGATCAAAAGACTAAGGGGCCGTCTTAAAAAGTTAGGGAAGGTCTCCTAAGTGCGTTTTCCTGTTGCTACAACGGATAAAATACCTGCCCTCCGTGGCCCATTTCAAAAATTCACCCTAGTAAAATTCAATATTTGATTTTCGGGGAACCAGAATAGGTAAGTGGACGTCACAGGCGGCAGCCCGACATTACATATACCTACTTTCTTCTGGCATGCAGATGACCGGTCAGGTAGAGTTTTATTTACGACACTGAAAAGTTACACGAAATCGTATAAAATGTTTTAATGTTATTTAAAACAAAATGAATTCTAAAAACTTACCTTACAACTTCCTTGACTTTTGGTTGATTCAACCCCTCTTGTAAAATGCGAATCGTGCACAAGCATTGTAAAATAGGTCCTATCAGAACTTCGTGAGACACTTGCTTGCCCTTCGGTAGGACCCACGACTTTATCGACTCGGTTTGGCCTTGGTATTAATTATAACTTGGATCGTTATATATTTTGCCGCTGCTCTGCTACCGAGTAAACCTTTGCTTGTTTGAGGCATTACCTTTGCAAATACACGTAGAACAGTTGGAATATTAATAATTGAAGGTTTCAGCTAACAAAACTCTTGTGTCAATTCGTACCTAGCTGTGCTTTCCTATTATTAATCGTGTCCATGTTTTTTTTAATTGAAGCTGAAAATTAATTGAATTTTATCAACCGATTTTTTTTAATTGTGAGTCCTACTCTACTCGCCCTCTTATGCACATTTACTATAGCAAAACGCATACTACGGTCGCTGTCTCGAGAGGATAGAAATAATGTAAACTCTAACTTCTACGTATTGCTCGAGAGGTTTCCACTCGAGCATTTCCGATGTCCATTTGCGGTAACGGGTAAGGGTACCCAAGTGTGAATGCACATGACTTGAGAACAGCGTGTACTGTTCGTATATTAGTTGAGCTCTGCGCTGCTCTACAATGAAACCCTTTGCAAATTAAATGCAATATTTAGCAAATTAAAGTTCAACGCACCATAAATATAAGGGATTTGAAAGTTGCCTTCGCTAATTCCGACGAAAAGGATACTAACCTAGGATTGCTGAATCGTAGAATTGTGAAATTTGCTGCTATTTCTTCACCAAATGAAAAGAGATGATGTTTTTGAAACAGATGAACATATTGTAACACAGCAAATAACAATCGATCACCTAACCATTCACAAAAAAAAACAAATCTTAATCGGTTCGTACGTTTAAGAGCTTGCTTCTGCTTTTTGCGTCAGTTGTTATGTCTACTACAAAAGCACCGCCCATAATTTTGCTTTGAATAGGATGTGTGTACCGTTAAAATTTAGTAATGGAAATATTTTTACTTACCTAAAATATGCAAACTTCAATTATTTTAGGTAATAGAAAGAAAGAAAAAGCGTTTATTTATAACATCTATCGTAGAGTAACAGATACTCATTAATTAGAAACTAGAAATAGAAACACAGACACAAATATAATAACAATAAAAAAAACAATATAATAATACTTTTTTGAAATTAATCATTTAAAGAAGTGTCTCTAAGCCGTACGTATAGTGAAGATGTTATAAATTGGTGTCTGACTCAGCATAATGCTACGATAGCTTAAATAAAAATAGGTATACTTCTTGGGAACTACACAATACACACTGTGGTGCGAGTATTGATTTTTTAAATAAATTAAATATTAGTAGTGCTCAGAAAACCTCGAAAGAAAAGGAAAAGTGCTCGTAAAATAGCAATTGTTTTTTCCAGTAAAATTTTTCATGTAGAAAAAATCTCAAAGACACAACTATGTTACAATTTGAACGCATTGTGAGTGAGTAATTTATTAAATTTATTCTATTATTGTAGATAAATATAAATTCTCTCCTATTAATATAATTGTTCATATTAATAACATTAGGGAAAACAATTTACTGCATCACTACTATTTTATTGACTGATGACGTTATTACGTCATCAGTTGTAGCACGGGACCATATGCTCCACCCAGGTGGAGAACCTAGGTGGAGCACGGGTCCGTTCCCGACACTAACACTTGACAGGCATTCCTAATCTGCAAAAAAAATGTAAACCTTCTTATTCTTCTAACCCTAACTATTATAAAATATTATAAAGAGGAAAGATTTGTTTTTTGAAATGCTCCGAAACTACTGGACCGATTTGTAAAATTCTTTCACTAATAGAATCCCACATTATCCCCGATGAACATAGGCTATATTTTATCCCGGGGAAGTGAAGTTTTCTCGAGGGATCGTGGGTAACACCGCGGCGGACAGCTAGTAACAAATAAGTAAGTTTAAGAACAAAGTGTCCATAAATAGCAAAATGATATTGGAAAACAGACCTTGAGTTTTATTTCGAGCCAAAGAAAAACAAATGCATTTTGAGAAAGAAGACGCTAGCTTGAAGCTTATATTCATTTCCTGTACCTACGGTAGGTACTTTTGTTGGAACAGCTCTGATGAAACTCAAAACGAGGACAGAAGTTGTACGACACATTGTTTCCAGAGGAAGTAGGCAAGAAGGTACTTACAACATCGGGTACAAGCATTCGGTTAATATGATTGATTAATATATCAATACTCGTATCATCACTAAGCGTAAAAAAGGTTAGAAACATTTAGAACTTAATAATATTTTCCAAGCTTTATTAAGCATCCCGTAGAACTTTCAGCTAAGTTCGTCAGCTAAAAATAGGAACGAACACTTTTTCAGTTTGTCCGTGACCCTTTAGAGGTCTTCTGCAGGGCTTGGTTCTAAGATGTTACGTTTTGTGATTTAATATCGTTTTTAGGGTTCCGTACCCAAAGGGTAAAACGGGATTCCCTATTACTAATACTCCGCTGTCTGTCTGTCCGTCTGTCACCAAGCGGTATTCCATGAACCGTGATAGGCGCAAGACACACAGAAAAGACGTAAGACAAGGGCCCAGACATATTATGTCCTTTATAAAATGTATAGAAGCGTCGCGATGCAAAGCATACAGAAAAGACAGGGCAAGGACACGACGTCTTTTTCGTCTGTGCTTTATTAAAGCATGTAAAGCATATAGAAAGGACGGGGCATTGGCGCGAGCGGACGACGGGCGGGCGTGAGCGGGGGTGCGGGCGGGATGGATGGTGCATCCATCTGTCACGTCCATACCTCGTCTTTTCTTTTTTTATGTTTTTATAGATAATGGTACGGAACCCTTCGTGCGCGAGTCCGACTCGCACTTGGCCGGTTTTTATTAATTATTAAAGCGCTCCGCTCGAACCGGATGACACCGTCGTCAACATCGCACCTTTACCTGCTCGCAACAGGCAATCGTCCTGTCGATGTTGATGACGGCAATTAAAAGTATAAATAGCTGATACTTTTTTTTTGCAAAACGGTGTTTGTTGCAAAGTAGGTAGGTACTTTATATACCTACTTGTTATGCGCACTCGTTAGCGTACAAACTGAAAATTGATCTGCAAACGAGAAAAACTTATCATAACAGTGTTTACATTTCTTCAAATCAGTGAATCAATAAATATTTTTAATTAAGTACCACATCTTTATCGGGGTTGGATAACAGAATATGTACAAGTACAGTACAAATAAAAGAAATATAGGTACTTACTTACCTACTCATACCTATGTAGAGTTGAATGCCACTCATAATGCCTAGTATATTGTCTCATCTCCAATGCCTGTCTTGTACTTATATGTCGCAGGCACATCGATAAATTAGCTATTTCATGAGATGCCTCGGCATATCGTTCAACGACGCCATTCACAATCTGCCTAGCTTATACCCGCCATAATATCATTCGTTTGACGATTTAGCTAGCGATATTTAGGCATATCATTGTAATGCCTACTATGCCTAGGCAGATCGGTGAAATAAAACATAGCGGAATATTTCATTTCTGTCGCTTCGGCAGCAGCCGCTGCCGCGGCACGCTCGCTTTGCTCACTCGCCTCGCGCGTATCTGAATATTCAATAGGGGCCAAACGGCCAGTGACCAACGTATAAACGTATTCAATCCGATTTCTTTATCCATAAATTTCAATTTAGCTCGAGTAGAATAGAATAAAACATTTGTTCGCTTGGGATTACCATTGTACCTACAGCCAACTTAATTCATGCTCTAGGTAAGTATATGTATTCCGAAGCTTTTTTCATTTTGATGAAACAAACGAAGAGAGCGAAGATCTCTGTGGCTTAGATTCTTATTTTTGTGGATAATTAAGTTAAAAAAGCATAAATTTTGAACCGTTTTGTAAATCCATCTGCATGAAAATAGAAAGTTTAAAATTCATTATGTTGTTTTTACTTTTTCTACCTAACGCCAAAAACAAAAGAAAGGGTTACAAACAACTCATCTGATTCAGACGCATGAGGTGACAATCGATTCTTGATTGCTTAAAGTCTGGGTGACATGGCTATTTTTTCATAATAAGCACAACTTCCCCTAGTTTTTAGTCTTTTGAATCATGTTCCAATTGAGCTCAATCTATGCTTTTGATGGTTAAAAATATTCTAGAGCATCTGGATAGCTTTGAATCGCAGTGCCATGTTCATAAACACCCGGCCTTTATCAATTTCAACCTTGCTTATTAAATTCGCTTGCTAATTTGGCTGTGGTCTGTGACACAATCCAGAGTAGCGTGCGAATTTTATAAGATCAATTTTTTCGTGATTTATTATTCAAAATAATGAGCATTAAGTACTCGGTAGTAATGATCCGGAAATAAAAAAGTAGATATGCTAAGTAGATTGGCTGGTGGTAGCAATATATTGTGGAGGTCGTGAGCTGTGCGTGCCCTGATCGATGGTGTTGCTAGCGTGTGTAACGCGCACGGCGCGGTGAGGTCGCACTACCGGCGACGGCTTCACCGACCCTCATCCAGCGGCGTCCATGGACTCTCTTTGTTCTACGGCACGCCGCCTTCGCATTAGTCCAATTTATTCGGCGGATTCGCATCGCCGCGCCTACCTCTAGCGCGCATGCTCACCACGGTCCTCATGCGACCCCACTACGTCACGTTTTAAAATGATATGCGGTGCAAAATAGCGTACATTCTGTCTGTACGTCGTCACAGTCGGAGTAACTGCTGATGCGACCGCTCCTGTAGAATCTCAGCAGGCTCGTTGTTCCGTTCTGTCGTCCCGTCGCAGTCAGTCGGGTGCTGGGAAGGGAGCGCGCGTTAGTGGAGGTATCGATCTGTCGTGTGCCCGTTCGTGCTCAACGTTCTCTCGGGATATTCGTCCACTGGTCGCCGTCGGCGCCGGCCTTGTTGCTCTGTTTACGCGCCGCTTGTAGGTACTTTAGTTCCATTCGCGCGATCATGCTCGTCGGACACTAATTGTTAACGTGACATTTGATTTTCCGCGTGCGTACCTTCGGTTCCTGAATCCCGATCGGGCTAACTCACCGTATTTCATCAATACAGAATCAAATTTTCGGTAAGTTTCAAAATTGCTTACGTATAGTTAGTTACGTAGTTATGTTTTGAATAGTATAATTATTTTCGATTTAAAAATACCTTATTCTGACATATTATCTCCTGTAATGTCTGTAAAGTGTTCTTAAATATTTCTATTGATGCCGTAGCCAGCCATCTGGTTTATATTCTAAAGTTAGATTGTTAAATCGTAAACCACAGAGAATCAGCGGTATTTGTAGAGCGTTTTGTACAACACTCCTTTCTGGTGAATCGGAATAATCTATTAAGTATATCCAATCTTATGATAAAAATGAGCGCTGACTGAAATCAGTACAAAATGTGAAGAATGCCTGTATAAAAAGCTACGCCAACCTTTTCATGTGAGGTAGCTATTTCTTGTTCTTCTCACTGCGCATGTCTTTGGTTTTATTGCCGAAATTGAGGCAGAATACAATCACGAGGCCAGATCAGTAAAAATGTTTGTTCTAGGTCAAATGTCAACGTAATGGGACAGCATTTTAATTACTTTATAATTCCCAAATCATGGAGAGTTTCCATCCTAAAATGACAACTTAACCAAGATAATATTATACCACGTCGGTGCCCAAAATTACCTATGGAGTAAATAAATGAGCATGAGGTAGGTCTGTATGCTACCTGTTTCACCAATTCTGTACCTAATTCCTTCATATCTCAATGATCTATGTAGATACTATTGAATTAAACTCATGAGAGCTATGCTACGATCGATCGGTTCAGTCTAGTTAGTCGGAAAGCAAACTATCTTGTCTAGCAATACCAATTAACTTTTTCCATCCGTTTCTGATTAGTACTAGGTACTTGCCTAATTAAATCCGTATATTATCCAAACATATCCATCGTGGCTAATATACTACGAGTATAACTTAGGTATAAAAAAAGGAAACCATCTATTTAACTACAATGTGGAAAGATTACATTACATTTTGATTTCAAACTTTCTTAGTGAAATAATAAACCATAAAAAGTTATTCAGAACTAGCTTCTGCGCGCGGCTTCGCCCGCGTGGTACCAACATTTTGAATAACGTTTTGAATAGCCTATTCCAGGTGCCTATACCAAGTTTCATCCAAATCGGTTCACTGGTTTAGGCGCGATTGATACACAAACTTCCAAACAAACTCACAAACATTCAGCTTTATTATATGAGTGGGATTCATTCAGCTTCGCCGTAACACAATGGTTTAAAACTTTGAACTGTTGGCCTAGGATGCGTATCGAGAATAGTCAAAGATTATAAAATATTTATTTTAAAGTTTTAATGATTGCACGGAACAGGAAACGACCACGCGGCAAACCGTAGTTATGGATTACGATATAAAACAGTAAGAAACAAAATACAAGCATTGTATATAAAAGTTAAATTTATATTTAGGTAAAAAAGTATTTAATAAATCAGTTTTTTTTACCAGTACATTTTTTTGTTAACCTATACAATCCCACTGCTGGGCAAAGGTCTCCCCCATATCCCTCCAACCATCTCTCTCCTTTAAAATCTCCAACATTATAAATAATGCTGGACTTTTCACACAGCATCATCTAGCCCCAAAGTAAGCAGAGCTTGTGTTATGGGTACAAATGACTGATATACTACTTATATACTTTTTGTTTGTAAATACATACGTATTATACATAAATATTATACATATTATAAACTACATATTTGAATATCTCCTAGGTTTTATTATGATATGAGTACCTACGCAAGTAATTAGGTAGCAAAACTTAATAAAAAATATACGTAGGTACATAAAATGTATTAAAAAACAAGCTTGAAGTAACCTTATATGAATCAAATTCAAAATATCCAAAACATGATTATTTTATTGTTATTTTTAGAGTTTTTTTGGCTAAACATTTTACTGCTGTCGCTATAATATTGAATTTTTCATTCACCTTTTGCCTAAATGCATTAAATGTATAGGCAGGCGTGTCAAACTTCGCTTTAATCGGTTAGGCCGTTAGGGGGATGAATAAACAACTTAGACGCAAGTTAATGTCGAATACATATTTTATAATTAGATAACACTTTCTAGCGATGTAAAATAAAAACTTTTAAAACGCAAAATATGAAATAAATAATGAGTCGAACCGCAAATCTTAAATCTTTCTGAAAATAAAACTATTCCATTCCTACGTATCCACGTCCAATCCCCGTGGATCCGCTTATTCAAATATCGTGAAGTGCATTTAAAATACGGAACCGTGAGGCGAAAATAAATTGAGATCGATGTAAATAAAACATTGTAGGTACAGTTAGAACAAGATTCGTCAGAAAATAAAATTTATTTTAATTTTCAATCCAATAATAATTTTATTTAGTCCGATTTTTTTTGTGCAAGTACAAACCGTTACTGGTCTCCACGATGCAGGCTTTGCCTAGTGTGAAGGCAGCTGATAAATATGTATTGTATTGTTTCGCTTTTAAATACCTTACTTTGTTATTTGATTGAATTGAAGGGAATTAAATTCCAATGATATTAAGTACTTAGGTCATTTTTGATGCAACTATTTACTGGGTAATCAAATATTAAATGAAATACTATAAGTTTATCGGTCTGTCTCATAAAAAACATGTCAATTCAGCGAGGCTTGACTGTTTCACCTCTATGTAAATCCATTCTTATCACATAATTCTATAATAGCCAAAGAATTATAATGTAGGTAACTAGGTATACAAGAAGTAAACCTAAGCAGTTCTGTCTGTCTTTAAAATGAAAATAATAATGATTTGTTTAATGCTAGCTATATTTCAACATATTGTATGAACAAGTTCAGCGAAATAATTTTGAAATATCGTTATCTCTCTGACGTGCAACCCCGAAAATCCTGACCTCTCTCTCGTCCGTTCGCTATCTCCCGATAATTTTCTTTGCCAGTGGTTTCAATTTTCTGTATCAGTATCAGACATCTTTGCTTGATAGCAATCCGTTCGCTAAATTGTTTGCAGCGATTATATAGTGTCATTGCTTTGCAGTATTATCAAGAAGAGAGCAAAATTTAATCTTGTAACAATTTTGTAACAGCCTATGAAATTTAACTCGAGTCGGCAATGTTTTCTCAGGAAAAGAGATAAAATGTTGAGTGTTGAATGATATCTCAAATCCAATTTTAGTAAATGGATACTAGTTTTATAAAATTTGAGTGAGACGTGTCCTGGAATGGTAGGTCAGTTTTATCCACTTCATAGTTATGCTAAAATGAGTGTGGCGTGGTATTTAAAAAATACGGCACAAAATCACGCTTGTTGTTTGGGAACCCCCCTTAATATTTATTTTATTCTGTTTTTAGTTTATTTTATTTTATTTTATTTTATTTTTCAAATTTTTGGAAAACTTACAGCTAGGAAAAAACGTAGGTACTAAGATTATAGAACACACACCTACTTGACGTAGGTACAGTAATACATCATCTGAAATAATTTCAACTGTCTAACTATCACGGTTCATGAGACACCTGGTGACAGACGGACAGACAGACAGCGGGGTCTTAGTAATAGGGTCCCGTTTTACCCTTTGGGTAAGGAGCCCTAAAAGGGTATTTAGTGCGAAGCGCTCGTGGTCGTGCTTGCTTAGTCGTTCTTGATAGATCGTCGAAGTTAAGCAACGTTCGAAACGGTATGTAAGTGGATGGGTGACCGCCTGTGGCATTTTCATCTGAGCACTTCCGTGCTTCGGAGGGCACGTTAAATTGTCGATCCCGGCTATTTAAGTCGTTAAGCCATGACGGAGGCCTTAAGGCGGCCTAAAAAAAAACTCCGTCACCAAAGTTGGCCACTGACTCATACGAACTTACTTTTTTAGTGTTTTGTGTATTTTGAAATTTACTCTGATGATCTTCTCTTCAAACTCAACTGACCGTAAATCTACAATAATAATTGCATTGCATGATTGTTGAAGCAACGCACCGCATCGTGATCAGCGTGAGCAAGGTACGATGCGACTAACCTAACACAATCACGTGAACAAATTTGTTTTGTGCACAGTGACTAGTGATCTAACATGCCCCAGTGCAAACGTTCGCAGGCACATTGAATTAATCCATTATCGCCCGGAGTTGAATTAAAATTTGTATGTTGTGAGTGAAATCCTTCTTGTCTGTGTTAGTTATTACTTCTACACATGACACAACATTTGGTTGTTTTTATAACTGCATGATTTATATTCCATTTCAAAGTGTAAAGTTGTAAATTCAAATACTTAATTAAATTCTTAATAGATCTGCAAAATAATAATAATGCAATTTAAAGTTTATTTCAAGGACTACCATTATGCTGATGTATTTCATACGGGGTAGGTACTTAGCTACCCATTAGACGAAAGGTAAAAAAAAATTTGTAGGCGCCCTGAGTTTTTGTAAGCATTGACCTCAATTTCTCCAAGGCTAAGGCAGTAAAAGTCTTAACTGCCTTCGTGCTTGGGTCAAAAGTGAAACGCTAGTAACATAGGTTTTCACAAATTGCATTATAGGTATAAAAGGGGATGTTAAGACGGCAGGGATGACATCTAGAAAAGTCAGTCATTCAACAAGCAGCCTACGCTGCTGCACCAAGCGCCGCCGCATGGAACGCTACAGATCAAAACCTTCTTGTAGTTCGATTTAATATACCAAAAGTCTGCAATGTTCATCTTCTTTTTGCATTTCAAATATTTATCTACTAAATAAATTTTACATTACATGAGTCCTTTCACCAAATTCAATTAAAAAATCTGCCAAACTTACTATTCTTAGAACTTTGTGAAGTGATACGGAAGGTAGATTTTATCCCTTCTTGAATGTGCTGTATTTCATTTAACACAGAAAAAAACGTATTATGCAAGTCAAACTTTATTATATGAAGTCTAAAATATAATGTTGTTTTACGTAGCTCTACGTAAAAACGTAATATTTTCAGGTTTAGCAACAGTAGTCTAGTCACCATGACACTACTAACAAGCACTTGAAGTCAATATTCAATGAGAACTGACATTTGTTGCTGGTAGCTATCAGCAACAAATGTGACTTCTCATAGATCAGTTCCGCATAAAATAATTATGTAGTATCACGATAGTTTGATTCGGTATTTGACATACCCTTTGACATAAACTGACAGGAACCTACATTTTAAGGGCCCAGTACACAATGGCGTATGCTGGCTCACTTCAGGCGATAGCCATTGTGTACAGGGGGTAATGGTATATAGTAGCGCACGAATGTCAATCGTGGCGCGCAAGCGGGATGTTGTCGGTTTTTTGGCCACACTTCAAATTAATCGTGGCGAGTGTGGTCTGTGGTGTTCACACAATTGCCCATCACTGACCGCCGGACTGTTTCGTTTCACGTTTGAATGAACAATTTTGATATAAAAAAAAATCTAGTAACTAAAGAAAAATTATACAATTAAACATACAAAATCAATGTTTTTGTCTATTTCTTCTTTAATAATTTCATAATTGTACAAAAACTGGCCTTAGAATATAAATAAAACAACAGCCGTCAGACAACAGTACTCAGTAAAATGGAACGGCCATCGCCAGGCAGCAGTAAGCCACGCGCCATTATGTGAACACAGCGATCGTGGCCTACAGTTGTGCATTGCACAGCATGGCCCATCACATACCATTGTGTACTGGTCCCTTTATAAGCCTGTCGTGCCTGCTGTCTTTATAGTCAAGTGGGTAATTTAAACAATAGTAGTGCTATTTTGATTCCATTTTTATTGAAACTAGTAGTTTTAATTTTAAAATGTAATAAAAGGAAAATAAAAGAGGTTTTGATAAAAGGAGTATACCCATGCTCAATTCTATTATACCTACTTTATCGATCCGATGACACACCCAGTTACCGAAGAAAGGACTACAAATATTTTTTTATGAGTAGGTACTTACTTGATAAAAAATTTAATAGTACATGTTTGGTAAGTATTTCATGAATTATAGATTTATTTTATATCATTGGGTATGGAATTATAAATGTATTCACACGTAACAATTCAAATGCTGTCGTTGCTGACCTAGGGTCCTTCTGTCAATATTTTAATCGGAGTGAGACTTCTGAATTATTATTATTATATTACGAGTATAATAGCCCTCCATGTCCCACTGCTGGGCAAAGGCCTCCCCCCATTCCCTCCAATAATAATAATTTAATAAGAATTAGAGACCTCTTAATAATCTTAACAATTAATAATTTGTAAATAATTCACGATTTATGATTAAAAAAAGTATCCAGCTTTATGTAGAAAAACTAGTAAATTACAAGAGGATCTATTCCTTTCCACGACTAATCAAAAATCCAAAATCAAAAATGACCAATTAGAACTAATGACCTACAAGAATTTTGTCCAACACGAATTTCGTCCAATAATAATTTCGTCCAACACCTATTGATCCTCTTTTTAATTGCAAATATAAAAAAATTACATTAATACTTAAGTACAGTACAATACTCTATCATCTGATTGCCTTTCATTCGAAAATTCCTTAACAATATTATATATTATAAAAATATATTATATAAAAATATTCCTTTCAAGCTTAATTGCGTGGAAGCGAAAGTTAATGTATTGAAAGTTTAAAACCATCCATATCAATCACATTCGTACGAAGTTTCTGAAGTAAGGGCCGTGTTCTAGCTGTCTGTTTCTGGAATATATGGAAATACAATGAGATCAGGGGAAAAAGTAGGTATGCGATAGATATAAATATACTTGAACAAATCAGTAAACTTAAATAAAATACGGAAGCATCTTTATCGCTAGAAAATTGACCATCGGTCGACCAATGGTCGGCGGAATTTCATACGTGTATACTTAGTATTAATTTAATACTGTATGTCTCTACATCAGAGTATAAAAGATTTTGCACTACATAGACGTTCTATTATTTGGTTATTTTTTTTTTATAAGTAGTACTTTCCATCATGGAAATTTTACTGGAAAAGATGATGAAACCAATGATACTCGGTTCTAGAGACCTCAATATATGAAAGGCTCGTTACGTTAGGGGGCTCCTTGTCAAAGCTTGAGCTCCGGGCTCAATCCGACTCGTTGCGCCGATTCTCACAATCGATTTTTTGTCGTAATGTTTGTGAGTTCTATTGTCGCCTCGATGAGCGGCACGATGTGAATTTCTGTATCCAGTTGTAAAAATTGCGTTGGATTACTAAATGTTTTTTTTATTACAATTGAAAAATAGTTATTATGAAGTGATTTATTCAGTTTTTTCTTTTTTTTGTTACTAATTATTTTTAAGTTCTTTATTATTATAAATTTTAATATAAAAGTATTATGAACATGCGTGTGCAGCTGTTGCCACTCATGAACTCATCGGCGGCGCCACAAAAAAATCAGGTCTGCAGCAGCTATAAGTTCCTGCAGCACATGCTGAGTGGTGACCTATTTTGTGTCTAATTAAGATAAGTGTAGTTCCTAAAGAATGTAACCCCTTTTTTGCACTAAATTTAGGTTAAACTAGTTTTAGGATAATAAATAAAGCAGTAAAATGAAAAATCATTTCTCGATTGCATGAAATTTAAAAGAGCTTTAGTACCGATTGAATAGACTGTATTAGCCGCAGTCTATCGTGTTCGGCGTGCATTCACGTTGGCGGTACAATTCACTTATTAGCTCTTGACACGACAACGTAAATCACTTAGTACTTTTGCTTTTTCCGCGGAAACTTAAGTTCAGTCTCTCATATCAACTAGTTACTTAGTTCTAGCTAGCTGTGACCTGACCCATTTCTACATGGAGATGAACTATATATCAATAAAGTGTTCTCGCTTTGCTAAAACATCCCGTTTTCGTATCTGAGTTTTGTGTTGTAAGTTTATTTTATTTGTTTGAATAAAAGGCTTTATTTGAACACATTATTCGGCATTCGTCATTCGTCTATCATCGGTGAATATGTTGAGGGCCTATTACAGATATTGGAAATATTGAGATTTGTGAAACATCAAATGTATAGCGACTTTTTTTGCTGACGGTACGTACGTACATACGAGCGTAGGAAAACATATTTTTTGCAAGGTTTAAAATGTTTTACGTAATGTTATTTATATTATATGATGACATAATAAAATATGAAAGAGAAACCTGGTTTCAACACATTCATGTTTTTTTATTAAATAAGTGCCTAGGTATCCGAAATGCCTTATTAAAAATTAAAAAGCTACCGTCTTACTTCGAGATAAAGAGAAAAGAAAAAGAAAATTAGCGATGGCGGCCAGTGCTGTGTTGTCATGATATTATACTAAGGAAAAACTCTAACTTCACACCTCTTTTATTTTGTTAATTTCTCTATAGCAATTTTCTACGAGTATATATACTCGTAGAAATATATACTCGTATATATCTCTATATGACTCAGTTCTTTATAAAGAACTGAGTCAGGATAATACCTACATATACCTAGATGACATTTGATCAATCATTTATCATAGTGATAACCAAAGATAAATAATGTACTAGATAGAACCATAGAGTAATTTGAGTGTCTCCACTTTTCAATCCATTCATAGACAACTATAGATATGTTTTTAAGGTGGAATAGTGTTGTGCATTTCTTATCGATAATTACATGAAATAGGATTTAATGAATTTTTAGAATTGTCTATTCTATAAAGGTATTATTTTATTGCTGTAGAACGAATTATTTTATTACTGTAGAACGAAATAAAATTGTAGTTGCCTTATTATTCATCATTCATTGGCCTGCCCTTATCCCGCTTATGCGGGGTCGGCACAAAATGTTCTCTGTCTCAACTCTCCTCTATCACTCGTCATCTCCATATCCACTCCTTTTTTACCCATATCTTCTTTCACACAATTCATCCATCTTTTCTTAGGTCTACCTCTACTCTACTCACATATCCATCATTCATTTCCGTCACCCTTTTAGTTACATGAGTTTCATCCCTCCGCATTACGTGCTAACCTATTACTCCTCAACTTTTCAGTCACCGGCGCTACTTTCAGACTTCTTCAGTTACCTAATTATTAAAATAAAACAATATCAAATTCAAAACATGTAATTCCAGTTAAAGTCCTCAAAATAAAACAAGTATTAATATACTTGTTATCTGTTAATTATTGGTTAAATAGTTTTAACCAATAATTAACAGGCGTCTTAGATGGTATTCCTCGATATCTAAAGCAGTAGATGAAGACGCCCCATAGCCAGAATGTCTAGCTACGAGCTTTCGTTTTCTGGGTAATTTCAGAAAATAAAGAATACGTTATTGAGGGTAGGATCCGTATTCCGTAGCTACCTTCAAACGAACCATTGAATTGTACCGGGCACGAGACTCGTGCAGTGAATCTAAAGATTTATCCCTATCTCAAACATTCCCAAAGCGCCTAAAGAAGTTTTCACGTCAAAAAATGAGTTGACATATTCTTCGTTCTTACAGGTTTGCACGACAAAAGTTGGTTTGGAAATATTGTTGGCACTGCAAAAGAATGCAAAATTTTTCATCCGTATACCATGATTTTTCAAAGTGGAACATATTCTTGTAGTTGCATTCTTCGCCTTTCTCGATATTTCTAATCCACGATTATTTCAAATCTAGGTCAGCTGGAATCCAGAATGTAAAATAGACCAAGTTAATAGTTATGTTTGTTCATTAAATATCGATAAATATGTCGATACAACTACAACACTATTGCGCAGCGATGGAGTACAAGAAATGTCAAAAATGGAATGTAAATTTCGCTAGAATGAAAATTCTAAATGAGATTACCCAAATACACGCATGAAATCGAAGTAAAACGATGTTAAATGATGCAATGATTAACTTTTTATAAAATAGCTTCCGTAACTCTAAACATAAACGTATTTTTCACTGGTATGACTTACCGATAAAAAGAAATATTTGTTTCATTCTCCGTAAGCATGTCGATTCTGCTTGGAAATTGTGAAACAGCACAGGACATAATTGCCAAACCAGCACCTTATCACAAACATAGTCCAAAAAAGCCATTAATTTATGAGAAAATTCGTAATTTTACATCTCGAACTTGCACACAAGCTGGTGTGTAAACAAAAAATCTATGGTGTAGAGGTGGCGCGCTACGTCACAGGCCGGTACGCAAGTGTCATTGCGACCTCTCTTTCTAACACAGGCAAAATGGGCCATAGAGTGACAAATATGACGGACAATTTCCTAGTTCAACTTGAAATGCGGAATCCAGTGTACCAAAAAGGTTCAATGCTAAATCCATGGTGATAACGATATTACGTTGGAGAGCTTTCTAAAGGAAGCGGCTAAAAAAAAACCATACTACACAAAAAACCCTGAGTCGATAAAAACCAGAGCGGTTTAAGTATGCATTAAAAAATGTTCTCACTGACTCGAAAAAGTATGATAGACTAGCCCCAAACTAGCTTGTACTATGGGAACCAGGTAACTGATATACTACTTACAAACCTTTTTTTTGTTTGTTAATACATACTTCATGTTTCTATGTATAGTAAATATATAGAAACACCCAGACCCAACAATCAAAACAAGACAAGGGATAGGTATATGTAAAAAGTATATCAATCACGCCTAATCCAGTGAACCGATTTGGATGAAACCTGGAATAGCATATAGGCTATGCAAAATGTTGGTACCACGCGGGCGAAGCCGCGCGTAGAAGCTAGTGTAGCATAAAGCTTACCCAAACCATACACAAGTATTTGTCGACTCTGAGTTTTTTATTGGCCATAATTTATATTTACTTAACCGAACTTCAAGTGCTTTTAAGTAAGTAATGAACTCGGTGATATTGATATGCAATACCTATCTGATTTGTACTCCCCGCTAATACAAACCATAGAATGTGTTATATTCGATACTAATATTATCCAGTGACACAGATCGGTGAAACATTGGACATAGGTACCTACATTAAATATGTACTGTGTAGCGCCATGCCAGCCATGCTTTAACGAGTAGGTAATATAGAAAATCCCTACAGCAAACATTGTTATACTCAGTTGTTATACGACAAAGTGACGAATGACGTTATTGAATTTTTTGTCAAAAGTAGCGAATTTAGGATTCATTCTGTGTTATTTTTTACTTGCATATTGATTTCAATTTCCCAGCCAATGAAAAGCACAACAAGTAAAGCGTTGTTAAGTTGGGACTTTTTTATAGCTGTATAAATAAGCTAAGTGAGAGCCAAGCTTGTATTAAAATATGTAGGTACCTAATATTAAAACCGGGCATTAAACTCAAAATCTCAAATTAAAAAAAAAAAGTTATTATTTTGGTCGGCATTGATGAGCACTGAAAAGCTCATTGCAAAACGTGTGCCATACCTACATAATATATGCTATATCTGAGCGTCTGACTAACGATCTTGAATGTCTGAAGATGAACGAATGTGAACTGTTTCTGGGGATACAGTCTGCGGCAATGTTTACGTCTATGAATTCAACAAAGTCTTCCTAATAGAATCACTCCATGTTTAAAACTATACCTACCGTTAGTTTTTGGCGAGCAAGTATCGGTCGCTATTCTGTTTCGATTACACAACTTTAACGTTGGCAACCATATCTCTGCCACGTTTGTCGGTATCATAAAAAAAAGCTTTACGCTTGTCATTAGTTTTTTGATAAAATAACAATACTTTACGTACCTATACTTTATTTTATGTGCAAAAAGTTACAAAAAGCTCTGAAATGTGAATGTTTTGATGAATGGAGAATGGACAATTCGGGAATATATGTTATCGATGGGTAGTAGTATAGATAGTTATAGATAGGATAGTACATACTCTACAGCTTGTTGTCGTGTGACATCTATGAATTACTATTTAAAAAGTACTTAACGTATGAGATCTTGTCGATGTACTTGTGCCGTTCTTTGAATAACATTTTTTTAACTTGTAAGTTGGTAAGTTAAAGTTTTAGCAGCTGCTCTTGAGCCGCTTATTGGTTTAGTTACGTAGTAGGTGTAAAAAGTGCTGACGGACAAAATAATCGCAGCCATTCGCAGCATAGATATCTAAACTTAATTACCTATAGCTAGATAACTTGTTAGAACTAATACTCGCCTAGGTAAATTGAATACTGTCTTTTTCTACATAGTTTCAGCTCGCTCGCTATTATACTACATACATAATAGCCCTACATTTCTGAGCTGCCGTCGGTGCTTGACAATGACAACTATTGTACCGGCTTGGGCACGACTAAGGCAACGTTATGATCATTGTCACGTACCCATTCCTTGTCCCATAGATTCTTATCATGGCAAGCTTGTAACATAGCTACTCTGTAGTATGTAGCTTTTTCATTAAAGTTAAATATTTTTTTCAAATATCTCGTACTTTTTGCCGCAAAAAGTCCTTTTACCGGGAATATAATTAGACCTGGAACTTACTGCTAATATCAGTAATAGTGGTAGCCTTTTGTCGGAACAATTAGTCGACAAGTTTCTAATGAACCAAAATTATCTCCGGTGGGAGAGACGCAGTAGTTTCGGATTACTGCAGTGTTTGAGGAAATCCTACATTTTCCAATGCAGCCTGAATTGCTTTGTGGTAATAAAATGTTAGCATAGTTTGTGATTCAGCTCAAAAAGTTGAACTAGTTGGCGAACTTGAAGTGGTTGTGCTTGTAGTTACGTTTTTGGCTCACGAGCTTACTCTAAAATTTAGAATTATTTTATCGTTGCTACTAGATACTTTTATCATTCTGGACCAAATAAATTCAAAATGACATCTTTACTTAAGTAAATCATTACAAACGACACAACATGACCCAGTAGTACTTTTACTAGTAGGTATAGGTTCATGAGAGTGGCATGCAGAACATAGACAAAATAATTCCTCCTATTTGGTTTAACCGAACTATTTGGTGATTCATTTAAACGGATGTACGTATTAGTCTGATGTGTATATTGATTGATTGAAATATATGAAATAGTCAGCATTATTCCTTTAAACGCTTAGGGATTATGGATTCTTACTGTATTAGCTGTAGGTAGTTATAAGTTTATGTCAATCGTCAAAACAATAGCGAGCCGAGCGGCCGCTTTCATTGTGTGTGACCTAGTATTTGCTCTAGATTTTTCTCTACTCCGAAAAATTTATACCTGTTCCACAATGAACGGAACTCTTTGAAATCCTATGATTCATTCATTCTCTTATACTTCTGTATTGTTTCCCTAACCGTTTTAACAGTTACAATGGTGGCTTCGTGATAATCAAGTCAGTTGGGAGCTAGGCGTTCATGAAATTGTTAGGTATCGCGTTGTTAGACGTGACTGGCATAGTTAGTCTGAAGTACGCTTGCGGACTGCAAAGAAATGTTGCAACTTCTCCTTGACATGCATTGTCCTTATACCAGTCACATACTAAGGGAAAGTAATTTATTCCCATGTATTAATTTTATTTGTTGGAAGAAAAAATCGGTCAAGTACGAGTTGAACTCGCATGCAGAACGTTCCGTAAACTTTTTATAGGTTATCCTGTGATATAAGTGTAAAGCTCTATTTTCTGTAGGCACTTAAGATCTTTTAAGGGTTCCTTACCTACCCAAAGGGTAAAACGGAAACCCTATTACTGCGACTTCGCTGTCTGTCTGTCCGTCCGTACCAACCACGTATAGAAATGTTGTATTTTAAATGTATTAATTTTTCAGATTTTTTATTGTGTAGGTATTTATTATAATGTAAGTTTGGTTTTGTTTGTGAGAGAAAAATAAACAAAAAAAAAAAAATTGCTGGTTGCAAGCCATTCGCTGCTTATAAGAATACTTACTGGTTTCCTCATAATTTAGAGCTTGCATTAAAGAGCACATAAGTTTCCGAATCGCAAAATATATTGGATCGGAAACGAGGCACTCGCTGGAGGACTGACTGAATGTTTGTACCTACCTACTTACACAGAAACTGATTTCAAATATTTTTTTACCTAGTAGGTAAAAAACTTAGACCTTCACATTTATACTAGATGATTTATAGGTAAGACAGCGGCCCGTCAGGAGGTAACCTATGCCTACACTTATCGGGACGCTGTATTCCATCTCAAACAATGTCCCATTAGATTTTTTTTAAACCTATATTTTCCCGCTGCTGGGCAAAGGTTTCCCCCATATTCTTCCAACCATTCCTGTCTCGGCCCATTTGTCCCATTAGATATGTATCAAAAATACAGTAACCAATAACGTTTTCATTAATCTCGATATCCATCAATTTGTTTACTGAAAAATTATATCTAAAGAATGAAGTAAATTATTATGTCTTACCTCGCTCGAATTTATCGTAAAACAATTTTGAATGTTCAATACACGTAAATCTCTTAGCTATTTTTTCATGGCGATTGGAAACATCCTAAAATAACCATTCGCGTATCGCTTCCGTGACGCAGTTCGTTCGTAAGCGCCACTTCAATTCAATGTTCTGTATTGTCTGGATGTTAGGAAGTAGTTCAGCTGAGAGCTTTTCGTAATTCAATTTGGTCAAGTCCTTTGTGGCTAACTTTAGCGGTCACCTCGACGACTGATAATCAAAATATCTCACAATTTCCTTCTGTTACGTAGACTTGCATTGAGTTGGTTTTCTGTAATACACGTCATTTGATATTCAAACAGGAAGCAGCTTTAAGTTTACTCGATATCTAAATTAGGCGCAGGTATGATTGATTCACTCGATGACGTTGCATATTGAGCGCCTCCCGTCCCGCATTATCGAATTTCCGTTCGCCAGTTAGAAAGCCAGCTTCATGAAATTCGTGTTTTCAGTAACTATGGATACCTACCTTTGCTTCAGGTGTTTGGTTTACCTACGATGGTTTCTGAATTAAATTCAGAAACGAGAACCAGAAAACAAAAAAATTTGGTCTATTCTAAGTCTTGAATTTGAAATGATTTGTTCCAATATAATTAGTATGTTCTCTATATATATAACATCTTGACAACCTGGCAACCTGAAGGGAGACGACGCCCCGGACGGCCAAGGAAGCGCTGGAGAGACGACTTTGATTAAAAAAAAAAAGTATTATATCCGAAATGGCGGCATCGTATCATTTTATAAATTGACTAATCCTCACAATTTCCAGTAGGTACTTAGTTTATAAATACATAAGTACAAAAATAATTTACTAAGTTTATTTCGAATACACAACTTTGGTACCTTGCGATTTTGCTGTGCCTAGTATTTTGCAAGGCTTGATACGTTAATGGGTTGTCGCGCTTAACTGGATAACACTGTTAGGCCACCGCTACCGCTAGCGATGTAATACAATTAAAACGGTGATCATAAACCTGTCGATTATCTAGTCAAACTAAAATTTCAACATTTACGTGAAATACATGTTACATTAATTTGCTTTTCCTTTTATGTTCTTTACTAAATTCTCTTGTGGCCAGTGCCTCGACCGACTAGCTCTAAACAGCGAAAAGAAATATAGTTAGGAAATTCAATTCATTTATTTATTGCAATAATGGGTAGGTACAACAAAGAGTCAAGAAGAACCAGTTTGAATTCTATTATGCGGCAATTGGCTTACTACCTGTTATGTATGAAATGTTTCAGAATTTATGTGAAATATGTTCATGTATTTGTTTGGCCTCTGATCACTCTATCAGACTTTAAAGAATATTTTAAATGCCATAAGATCCGATTGAATGTGTCATTTAGAATTATGGTTCGATATGTTTGCACAAAAGTTTATAAGTTATATTTACTTACATCGCTTTCTAGTTGTGAGCCTTCCTGTTAGTAGATACCTAATGTTACCAACTTGTTGATAACTCTCCATACTTTAAAAACATTTGTAATTTCATTAGGTAGGTAGACCTACATTTTGATAATCGGGACACATGCTTGAAATTGAGTGCTCGGTAATATTAATTTATTATTTCTAATCTAACACTTATGCAATCACCTTGAATTCACACTCTCACACATACACTCACTTAGTCACACACACTCACACATACACTCACTTAGTCACAAATACACATACACTCACACACACACACACACACACACACACACACACACACACACACACAAACACACACACACACACACACACAAACACACACACACACACACACACACACACGCCAAATGAATACACTCATCTTTACTATTTTACATTATTTTATTTCGACAAGAATGTGCGAGCCTTGCTTCCATTCCGTTTAATTTTAGACAAAATTAAGTTAACTAAAATATTACTTTAGTTACTAGTAGGTATTATTATTATTTATATAAACTCCTTTTTACTAGAAAATGTTTGTGCCCTCTTAGTCCTAAGGTCGGGCGCTGATAATTGCGACACAGTTTTTACTACTGCAATTCTCAGCGTTCACTTGTAAGCAAGTACACATTGTCAAAATTTTCCACAAATAAATTTCATTTCATTTCATTTCAATTAATAAATAAATTATTATTAATTAATAAGTAATATTAAGTAATTAAAGGAAATAAAATAATGGAATACACATCGGCTGCATCCTTTAACGTTTATCATGCTATAATGTTTATCAATAATTTTCTTCGCTATTGCAAGAGCATTGATGCTACTTTGTAAAAGGTTCACGCTCCACTTAAATTAGATTGTGGTCATTTGAGACTATGCACATTGAACGTACGCGCAAGTGCGTAATCATAATCTTGTTCTCACTTTACCAACATATTATTTTTCTTTTCCAACTTATCTTGCTCAATCGACTTATATTTTCGAAATTAATAACGACTAAATCCATACTAATATGTAAAGGATTTTTTTTGTTTGCATGCATGTTTTTAAGCTGCAGTCTTGTAAGAAAACGCAGCCTTTTTAAGGTGTAGGTACTAAATAACACATAGTGCTTCTCAGAGCTGATGTATTATCTCGATATCAACAAAAATTCGAACATAAACTCGAATTCAATCAAGGGCAGCACAGTTTTTCGGTTGTCATAAAAAATGGCGCTTGTGTCACTGCAGGTTTTTTTTGACCCTTGATCAGCTATACAGGGTGTAAAAAGACTGCTACCGAAAACTGAGGGGTTGCAATCAGACCATGATTCTAAACATATTTAGAGAAAAAAAAATGACTTAGCTTCGTCATGCTATGTTATTTTCGGTTATTTACTACTAGTACGACATAATAAGATCATACCTTCCTAATAATTTCATTTAAAAAAGAAAAAAAACAATTAAAACTCAACATCCAGCAATCTACGTAAAACAACGCGCCCAGAACATACGCAAACAGTACTCTTCAAACGCTGTTTTCTCCGGATATAATGATTTTTTCGGAAAATCCTTTTGGATTTGGTTGTGTGTTGGGATGCTGTACCTACCCCTTTCGGCTTCGGTAGACGTCTTTCTACACCCTGTATACGTATTTCCTTTGTCTAATTAAAATGTATCTCAATCATCTATTCACTAACGGAAACAAAAGCCAGCCAAGCAACATTATGTTAAATGAAGGTATAAATTTATTTAATTTGCATAATTCAGCACCTTTGCCAATGCACTTGTACGCGATAAGTTTCCGGCTGGCGAAATTTCACGCGTGTTATAACCGGAATAAACGTGGAAAATTGCAAAATTTTCCACTATAAATTGCTCGTTTGAACTCAGAATATCCAAATTAATATGAAATAACAATACACTGTGGTCGACGGTCGTCTGGTAAAAATATCCTTAATTGGATACCAGGTGAATAATTTTAGAATAAACCATCAGTGGCGATTCAATTCCAGTCGTTACTATGGCGGGGAAAAGAGAATCGGGTCCGACGTCACACATTCTTTATCGCCGCTCTGCCCATGACATTTCTTCGCCCTGAACCCGTTTTTGCATTAAAATAGGCCATTATAAATAACCATTACATCATAAATTATATATTACTGACTCAGTTAAACATTAACTTAAAATCTATGTGTACCTTTACCCTGATCTTTGAATTTATTTTCTGCATTCCTCGAATTTTGTAGCTCGAAATCCTTCTTCATTTAAACTGAAGTGCATTAGGTAAATAAACACTTTCTTGAAAGGTAGTAAGTTTATTAAATAATTAAATACAGGAAAATAAGTCGGCTTAGTGGAAAAGTTTATGCAAGATGGAATATCAGGAGAAGTTTCTCGAGACTTGGTTACCGAACCTAAGTTTCAATTCAACTAAACGCAGCCAGCTGACGCATTCGTTACCTTAATTATCAAACGCATTCATTAACATAATTATGAATAACTTTATCCTGCACTGGGACTCAAGAAGACACGATCCTTACAATTTCTTGAAAGGGTATAATGAAACGTGAAGATAAGTCTGCTTAGCGGAAAAGATTATACAAGATAGAATGTCTCTCGAGTTTTAGATTCGGAAATTAAGTTTAAACTAAAAACAGCTACATATGTAGCTAGCATGTAGGTACACAAAACTTTAGCCTGCTCTCGGGACTCAACGAAAGACACGACTGAAACAATTGCTTGTCTCATTTTGATCTACAAATTATAACGGGTTAGTCCCCATTTTAAATTAGAATTACTGTGGAGGGACAACAGACACGGGGAAGTTCAAAGTTATATTTTGACGCAGGGTAGATAAATGGACGTGACACGTTCGCTCGCGTTTAGAAAATTGCTGACCGTAATAAATTTACCTATTACGCTCCTGGAAAAAATAATGTAGTTACTACGACGCCTACGGTTTAGAACCCGTTCACAGAGACTTATAAATAAATTTCGTCGTGTTTAAATTGACTGCATGTCCCTGAATATCACCATCGTTTCAAAATAAAACATTCATTTATTGATCTTAACACATTTTCATGATCAAGGCTGAACGTTGGTGCATGCAAGTCCATGCATATTTCTTGGATTTTTGCACGAGACGCCGCGCCGCAATGTAGGTACGCAAATTATGCTTTGTTTATTGACATTGTTCGCCCTTGTGTATACAACTTTTCTACAGTACCTACATAAAATACCATTTTACACATGTAGAAAATATTTTATTTTATAGATTTTGCTTTATTGAGGTAAAACAACAAAAAAAGGTAAAATATGACTTTATTATTGTGTATAAATCCGAAGTGATTTCAAAGTTTCACAATGAAGCCGACCATCGACGATAAACTTTCTTATCTGCTGAAGTATGATCCAACTGAAGAAGATTTACTTTGACGAATAGTGTAACAATCATAAAGCAAAACCAAACTTTATATCTCTTGTCTCCACAAACGTTTACGTGTCGACTGTAGAGAGACAGAAAGACAAATTAATGGAATATTAAAACGTGGATGATTCTCGTAACCTATTTTATTTTCCTGAAGTACTTACTTAACTTTGAGCTGCTTAAATCTAACAACAAACATAATATTGGTAGCGATTCTGCACAATGTTATATTTATATCGTTTTACAATGAAATTGTAAAAAATATTATTTTCGTACATGTTTATAACATACATTTATTACGCTACATATTAGAAGCGTTCGTGGGCGTGCTTGCTTAGTCGTTCTTGATATATCGTCGAAGTTAAGCAATGTTCGAAACGCGCTGTAACTGAATAGGTGACCGCCAGTGGCATTTTTATCTAAGCGCTTCTGTGCTTCGGAGGGTATATTAAATTGTCGGTCTCGGCTAATTAAGTCGTTAAGCCATACGGAAGCCTTGAGGCGGCCTAAAAACTCCGTCACCAGAGTTGGCCACTGACTCATACGAACTTTCTTTTTTTTGATACGCTTTTCAATATAAGCAATCTATAAGTCAACTAAATGCCTAAATAACCAACTGTTGCCAGAATTATCGACATTTGGTCATATAGCGAACACATAACACACGTAACAGAAGTTTTTTCAACCATCCATAGCCGTCTGTCTCAGCTTCTCAAAGCGGAAAATTAATGCTTTTGAATAGAAAATGTGTAATATTTCAATTAGTAAAATAACGAGATAATTATTTTATGTGGAATCCAATTGAGTGGGACTAACCCAAAACATGGACGAATGCATTATCGATGTACCTAATCCATACCAATATTATAAACTAGCTGTCCGTCGTGGTTTTACCCGTGAGGAAAACTTAACTTTCCTGGGATAAAATATAGCATATGTTTATCAGGGATAATGTGTGATTCTAATGGTGAGTAAGAATTTTTCAAATCGGTCCAGTAATTTCGGAGCCTATTCAATTCAAACAAAGAAACAAAAAAATCTTTCCTCTTTATAATATTAGTATAGATTTGAAAGTAACTGTCTGTTTGTTACCTTTTTACGCCCAAACCGGTGAATAGATTTGGTTGGCTGAAAATACAGTGGATAAAGGTTGTATCCCAGGGAAGGACATTTACTTTTTATCCTGAAGAAATCCCAAGGGACCGCGGGTCACACCGCGGGGGCGCAGCTAGTACGAATATAAAACAATACAAGAAATCACTAAAGAGCTTTTGCGTATTCGTTCAACATTTTTCTGTTATTCCTTAATCCCTATTTACTTTCAACAAAGCTAACAAGCAATGCTACGTACACAGGACTTAAAGATATTTCGCATTGTTACAGGCATAAAGATGGGCTGCTTTGTCAGCAAAGATAAGCTCACAAAGGAAGACATGGACTTCCTCAAGACTAACACATCATACGACGAAACCACTATCAAGGAGTGGTACAAGGGATTTAAGGTAAGCATTTGCGTCGATTCTGTTGTGCACTGACAAAAGTTAACTAAACTAAAATGCTTCGTTCTTATTTTGTTTTCGATAAAGTCCATAATATAATGACTATTACAGTCACATTTCTAAATATACTTATTTTTAGTCAAAATTAATTATTTTGTGGGTAAAATTAGTCAATACCATTTTGCTTGCTGTGTCTAACAGCTGCTACAGAAGCTCAGAGACGCCATTTTGATTACAATTTTAGAAATGTCACTAAAAGTGACATTCGTACATGCCGTTTCCGTCTTTATTGTGAACAAAATAAGAACGTTCATGTTTTAGTATAATTAGATTTGGTCTGTGAATAACAGAATCGTCGCCATTGTGTTGGTTACTATCGTGCCCACATAAAGCATATTCTTTTAAAAAAAAGTTAGTTACATGATGACTCAAGACAGTTTCGTGTTGTTATAGGAAGCGCAAGGAATTTTGTATATTTGGGAAAGCGTCATTAGTATTAACTAGTTAGAATATCACTTTATCAGTAATATGATTAAACCTTCTTGTCCAGAATCGTCATTGTCGCGAGATAAGTACCTAACCATTGAACATTACTGTACTAGACAATAAGCCTGTATGAAAATGAAAAAAAAAAATACTTGCAGCTAAAAAACACAATATAAATCTCAATTTGCGATTAATCCATGTCAGCCACGTAACTTATATCTAATTATAATTAACTCGACTACCTCCCTCTCCAACCCTCGCTACTAGTTAATTAACTCGGCAATCTCTCCAGGCAGTGTATTATTACGTTTTTGTTAATGAGTTATTTCGAAGACAAGTTCAAAATACAAGTTTCGTGGTAAATATGAATCATCGGGTATCAAACTATCGATATCCACAAAATAATGTCATTTTATAAAAATTCAAGCTGACCCGCGGCAACCGTACCAGGGTCCGTATTCGCGTTCCTTTTTTCGTTGTCTTGATGAATATTCGGATGCTTCCCACTACGATTTCTAACTTCAAGAGCCAAAATTTGTATGTAAATTTTGTTTGTGAGAGGAAATAAATGTTTGGTTTAAAAAAATAATGGAAAAAATAATGAAAAATAACTTACAACCGATTCTCAGACCTAGTGAATGTGCACACAAAATTTCATAAGAATCGGTTGAACCGTTTCGGAGGAGTTTTGTTATAAACACTATGACACGAGAATTTTATATATTAGATAGGTATCCTACCTACACTTTCAAAGTCAAAGTCAAAGTCAAAAAGCATTTATTCAGTAGGACCGCTGGGATCACTTTGAAACGTCTTAAAACTAGGTGATTTTACTCCTGTTCCTTCGCGACCAATACCGTGAAAATTTAAAATTATTACATGAGTACAAATACATTATTATATTTTATGCATGTCTTCTTTTTTATTATTATTATTATCAGCCATGAGAGTCCCACTGCTGGGCAAAGGCCTCCCCCCACTCTCTTCAGACATCTCGGTCCCCAGCTACATCTCTCCATCTCGGTGTTACGGATTTTATCCATTAACTTGACACCCAAAATGCTGCGCTCCATCGCACGTTGGCAAACCTTGAGTTTGGACTTCTGATGTTGTGTCAATGACCATGCATGTCTTCTTAAAAAACTAAATAAAAATCTAGTAGAGATCTAATCTAAATGTAGAAGAGATCTAATCTAGGGAACCTTGATAACTTGAGAGCAAAATTGCATTTAGTCAAAGAAAATCTGCAATACAGTTTGCGAAAAAAACTTGTATGTATGTGAAATGACGCTAAAATGTTCAGTCTTTTAGAGCGTACCTACGCTTTTATACCTGCTTCGTTTGTGGAGCTGATGTACATTAAAGAAAATGGATAGAGCGGCTTCGCTAAGCTAAATTTATCTTTTTATTACTTGTGAAAGCTCTCCTAATTCTGTTATTGTCATGGTACCCCTATACAATTTGTAGCCTGGTCAACATTGCTAGCTGCTATATAAGCATTGCATATTCAAACTTCTCAGTAAAGTGAAGTTTGTTTGGAACTTGAAGCAAATTGATTTAGTCTACGTAGTTAGTCTTAGAACTTACAAAGCTCCATGAATCTGTTTTACACTGCTTATATGAAAAGGAAATACTTGAATTTCCGTAATATCTGAATCTGAATCTGTAGAACGAGCTTGGGTACATAAAAACAAATACATAGTAACTCAAGCATTGATCAATCTAAAGCATAGTTAAAAATTTAGCTTTGACGGCGAACGGAAACTCGAGTATAAAAAACAGACAAGTGCGAGTCGGACTCGCCCACCCAGGGTTCTGTACAAAGGCCTAAGTAGGTAAGTATAACAGTGCAAACCTACATATACCAAAGTTATTAGGTTGGTACACGTACATGAGTAGGGAAAAACATTTATTTTTAATTTTTCGTCATAAATCGAAAACTATAATCATCATAAAAATAATAAAAAATGTGTTTAAGTTTGTGACAATGAAACCCTTTCATACGATACCCCCGATATACTCTAGATTATTGCCTGTGATTGAAGGATCGGTTTTCAGTTGTAACTACTGAGTGTAGTTTGAAAGCTGTTCTAAATTTATAGTTTTGTGAAAACCTGAAATGAGGCAATTCTCCAGTCTTCATTTGCACAGCAGCAATGTGTAGATTTTGGCTAGAAAGTGGTTCTTTATTTCTTTTTAGTTTCACTTGAATGTTTAAATATTTTTTTTAATGCTGGACTATTTCACACATCATCATCTAGCCCCAATCTAAGCATACCTTGTACACATTCATTCATGTATTGACATTTAGTAATTGTTACGTTTGATTTTATTTGCAGCAAGATTGCCCTAATGGAAGGCTCACGCCAGCCAAGTTTGTGGACATGTACAAGATGTTCTTCCCGTCTGGAAATGCTGTTGAGTTCTGCGATCATGTTTTCCGCACATTCGACATGGACAAAAATGGCTACATTGACTTCAAGGTAATTTAGGTGGACGAAAACGAGCATGCATTTCAAGAATTAACTGCAACTTGTTAAAACTTTTAAAAGGGTATGTTCACTTTTGTCTCATTATTACTGGGAGTCATGAATAATTTGTTTGAGGTGTCAGCGTCTTATCTTCAAACCTTACCAAAAAGAGAGCTAGTGACACTTGGCGCGTAAAAGTCGCCTACACAGGAAAAGTGATCCGCAGTGTACAGACTGAAGTCACTATTTTATTATACATGTACGTTCATCGTATCGCTATCAGCATTTTCAATGAATCACTCCGTGTATGTGTCCTGTAATTACCGCCACTAATTGGTGCCTCACTGTGGTTATTGATCTACTCATACGCTAGGTTTATTTGTCGCACGTTAGCCATTAGTGGCGGGTGATAATTGAACTTCACGTGCAATAAGATTAATTAGCAATGCGACGACGCGCTTATTACAATACAAATACGCGTTTGCGATGTACAATTTGTTTGCATTTGCGATAGATTTGCAGGCGCCACCGCGACACTGGCAATCCCTTGCTATGTGTTGTATGAGTCTCGGTGTATATCGAGATTGACCGTTTGTTATAGGAATTCCTCCAGGCGATCCATGTGACTTCAAGCGGCACTCCTGAAGAGAAGCTAAAGTGGGCTTTCCGCATGTACGACGTTGATGGCAATGGCGTCATCGACATTCAAGAGATGACCAAGATTGTTCAGGTTAGTTGACGCTCGATACTTTGTATTCTTTACTACTAAAAAATAAATAAATAACACCTTCATTTATCACCTCTGATTATCTATTTCGTATTCTACATTTTCTGTATCCTATTGAAATGTATATAACGTTTGGCGCGTGATCAGTGTCCAGACTAGTAAAAAGTGTCCAGACTGAAATCCAGCGCCAAAGCTGATATTAGATCGAAAATAACACAAAAATTGTTTACTAAGTTTACTTGTGTTGGAATACGAAGGGAAACAATCTATCGAACAGAATGCTTTGCATCCTCTGCCAGTGGTATTGTCTGAGTGAAGAATAATTCAATATTGGAACCTTGATGACTTGTATTGTGGCATCTTGCTTGAGTTAATTTGTACGGCATTGTCTACGTAATGGCTGCTATGGGATAACTGAAACCTTACCTAACTCGAAAATTATGTAGTGTAATGTATGCCCAATAGTTTGGTTCGTCGCAAAACATATTACCATTTACGGCAAGTAGGTATTGTATTGTATTGTGGAAACTTTAGGTCCATGGGGTCCAGAGGCGTGGCTCCTTTTCAGAAAATTATCCAAGAGGTTGATTGACGAGACCAATGACCAAAGGGCTGGTGCTTACCTCGGACAGAGGATAAGTATAGCCATCCAACGAGGTAATGCCGCCAGCCTTTTGGGCACGTTACCTGCGGTCGGTGACTTGAACACTGTTTTTTATCTTTAGTTTAATTAAATTACGTACGTATTTTTATGTTTATTGTTTCGTGTAAATATTTTTATGTTTTATGAATAAATTGTATTAAACCCCTTTGCGAATGACAAAGTCAGGATCGAATTAGTATGGTAAATAGCGTACTCTGAAATTTTGGTCTCATTAAGATATGGATACCATACAAAACGCCGTGGACTTATTTTTTCATATAATTTTATTCATATTGCAGTTTTAGTTAAAGCCAGAGGAATAATAATGCAGTTGGTAAACTATATGTTTTGGGTTGTGTTTTGTGACACTGTTTTTTTATTTTAGGAATGAGCTTCCTACCAAAATTTATTTTAGATAAAGATAAAATTCATTTATTTGATCATTTACTATAAAATGCGTATTCTTATTAGTATACGTTATTGTCAGGAGAAGGATCTTATAAAAGAAAAATTAAGAAAATGGTACGGAAAATTAAGGTCACAGCTCATTAGAGCCACCCGGCACCCGACCCGCACCACCTCCTCGCTCTGCGTCCAAACGTTGTCGATAGGTGGCCCACAGGTGGACGCTGCGTGGTCAACCAGTGATAATGCTATAAAATTAGGTCTAAACTATTTACATTTCCATTAGTTCAGTAGCTATGCATATAGGCCATATAGGTACATGCTATTTTCGGTATGGAGTTCCAGTGAACAGCTTCAAACTACATCAAATCATATTGTCTCCAATTCACTATAATGTTGTCGTCGGAAGTTAACAGGGATGCTAAGTTTTGACTCGATCAGAGCACTTTCTCAGTAGTTCTGATAAACAGTTTCTTACCGCATCATCAGATCTCCATGAAATTACTTGACAGGAATGTAGTTAGTTTCGACTTGGCCAGACTATTTTCAGGGTTCTGTACCCAAAGGGTTAAACCGGACCCTATTATTAAGACTCCTCTGTCCGTCCGTCTGTCTGTCTGTTCGTCTGTCACTAGGCTGTATCTCATGAACCATGATAGTTAGACAATTGCAATTTTCACAGATGATACTCGTACATTTCTGTTGCCGCTATAACAACAAATACTAAAAACAGAATAAAACTAATATTTAAGGGGCTTCCATTCCATAGTGTTTTTTTTGCCGTTTTTATAGATAATGGTACGGAACTCTTCGTGCGTGTCCGACTCGCACTTGGCCGGTTTTTAACTCCTTACTCCACCATCAGCTTGCTATCAAAACATTTCTTATGATGTCGTTTAACATGCATACCACGCATAAGTACCTATTATATTATTATTCGAGAGTGGCTTCTCTCAATCCTCAGACCATTAAATAAAAGTAAGTTCGTATGAGTCAGTGGCCAACTCTGTCGACGGAGTTTTTAGGCCGCCTTAAGGCCTCCGTCATATAACCGGAACCGACAATTTGACGTGCCCTCCGAAGCATGGAAGCGCTCAGATGAAAATGCCACTGGCGATCACCCATCCACTTACAAACCGTTTCAGACGTTGCTTAACTACGACGATGTATAAAGAACGACTAAGCAAGCACGACCACGAGCGCTTCATAAAGCATCATAAAGCGCTTCGTAAAGCAGACTTTGTTACATCGCTGACTTAATCATTTTGTACTTCAATTATTGAGGAATGCACCTTATTAAATTTCCGCCTTGTGCACTTACTAAGTTCACTCTGTTAGCGAAGTGGTAGGTATGTGCTCTAATTTATCAATAAATTAATAACCCATATTCTCAAGTAAGAGCTTTATGTTTCTTGTTAGGCAAAGGGGTTCTTGTTAGGAGAACGGTAAATTAAGTATGGGGCTTACAATGGCACTCCAGGAGTGCCGACAGTTAAGCGAAAACTTGATCGAGGTTTCGGTAACGGTTCTAAACTTAAAGAAAAGAAAGTGCAAATAGTTACTGTGCTACTAGGACTTAAACTCGCGGTTGACGCAGAACTCTATCGCTTCGACCATCCTGACGATACAATGTGACGAAATTAAGGTATAGTGAGAGATGGTGTCAGGTATAGTGACAGATGTGGGTAACAGTCACGTGACTCGCGACGCGATTTTGATGGTTTTTTTCCATCTCAACAACGCCCAACGTGCCTAAAGATGTTTTCACTTCAAAAACTATCTGGTGTAGTTCCAAAATTACTCTGGCTTTCACTATTACACCGTTTAGATTCGTATTTTCATTTGGTACTACTTTCGCTAATGGCCGGTGACAAGACAAAATACCCATTTAGGTATTTAGTTACACATTGAAGTATATTATACCTACTTACCTATGTATAATAATCTACTAAGTATCAAATTGTATTGTTACAAAAATATGCAAGATAATATGGGTGTACATTCTATAGAGTGACTGATTTAAAATGTTCCTACAAAATGTGTATTATGTATGCTGTTGGTGTTGCCAAATAAATAAATAAATAAGATAATACAAAAAATATCTCACTGCTATTTATTGTAGCTACCAAAGATTTAGCGCTTTTAAAACATTTAATAAAATTGTTATTTTATTTCACTTGACGCGAACATAAATCTATTGAATTGAAGATCTAAAAGATCGGCGAGAAAGTTTCAAATCGGTTAAGCCGTTTCAACGCTCCGTTCAGACGGCTTATTGGATTAGAATACTGAAAATATTCCCGAGAGACGTATTCCAGAGATTACTTATAAAATAAATTGTAAATAGTCCTTCATTCATCAATTAAATTCAGTCATTCGTTGTTTTATCATCGAATGATCAGACCAGTGAGCGATGAATGCAATTTTCAAATTGTTCGTCAGGAATTTACAATTCAGCCCGGGCCGCGCCCTTCTTCTTCTTTCGTTTCAATGTTAAACCAGTTTTTGCCAGTATGAGGCCACCCCAACTGCTCTCTCTCCAGCGTTGAGCAGGTCCTCTTGGGTGCAGGTTGTAGGGCAGAGAGGACATGCGAGCAGGTGTTCCATATCCTGAACGGGAGCCCCACAATCGCACTGGATAAGTGCAGGGTCTCGAAATCCCCACCTGGCTAGATTTTCTCTGCAGCGTCCAACTTTGGTCCGGAGTCTGTTAAGAGCTTTCCAAGTTGGCCACTGCAGTTCACGGCCAGGAGGCAGGTGTTCGGCTGGGGTTATGAAATCGGGGGAGGCAGATAACCTCCATAGCTCGCATCTGGCGGTGGTTGCACTTTTTGACGTGGAGGAAGTGCGTCTTAAAAAGCTTTTACGGCTTTTTAAGCGGACTGAGGGCATGTGATAGCCATAAAGTGGGTGTCTGCTATCAGTTTCCTGCTTAAGTTTCTCAACAGCACACGCTACCTCTCTACGGACTTCAGGAGGAGCAATGCCTGCCAGCGGGTATATCAGTTTTAGAGGGGTGGGTTTAAGGCATCCGGTGATTATACGACACGTTTCATTTAGCGCTACATCAGCCATCTTTGCGTGAGCAGAACGGTGCCACACTGGGCAAGCGAATTCACCTGCGGAGAAGGACAGTGACAAACCGGTCGTCCGCAAAACTTCAGGGGAAGCTCCCCACGAGGTGGAAGTGAGGCGCCGTAAGAGATTGTTTCTCGTCCCTATTTTTTGCTTCACCTTGAAGCAGTGAGCTTTATATGTAAGAGCTCTGTCCAATGTTATGCCCAGGTATCGAGGGTGGGGATTGTGCTCTATGGTAACGCCTCGCCAAACAATATTGAGAGTACGTCTTGATTGGCGGTTGCGGAGATGGTATACGCATGTTTCGGTTTTAGAGGGGTTGGGCCGAAGGGCATTTGTGTCGTAAAACCTTCCAAGAGTTTCAAGGGCAGCTGTTAAATTTTCTTGGGCCTGTTCAAAACTATCCGTCTGAGCAGCAAGTGCGAGATCATCAGCATAAATAAAGCGCTGTGTGCAAGGAGAGTTTGGCTGGTCATTTGTGTAAATGTTGAAAAGTGTCGGAGCCAATACACTTCCCTGTGGAAGCCCATTTCTTTGGTTGCGCCACCTGCTGATATCGTTGTTGAGGTGCACTTGAAAGCGGCGGTTGTTGAGGATACTACTCAGAACTTGTACAAAACCTGGGTCATCGGTGATGTGATGGACCTTTGTTAGGAGCCTTTTAATATTAACTGTGTCGTAGGCTGCGGATAAGTCAACAAACACAACACCGGTGACTTTATTTTCCTCAAATCCATCCTCTATAAACTGTGTCAGTTTCAAGGTTTGGTTAGAGCAAGATTTTCCGGGTCTAAAACCAGCCTGTTCGGGGATAAGGTGCGGTTCAATAAGAGCTATTAATCGATTTAAAAGAAGTCGTTCAAAAAGTTTAAATGTGTGGCATAGAAGGGATATAGGACGATAGCTTTTAGGATCTTTTGGGCTCTTTCCAGGCTTGAGCAGGGCGATAACTTTTGCTCGTCTCCAGATTTTAGGAATCTTGGTGCACTGGAGACAGTCGTTAAAAAGAGCTAGAAGCCAAGAGACGGCTGCTGGACCGAGGTGTTTTATTTGTTCCACTGTGACATCATCAAATCCGGCAGCTTTACCGTTTTGAAGTGATTTAATTCCGGTAATCAGCTCGGTGAGTGTGAAAGGCTTGCTTATCTCATTGGAACTAGACGTATTATGTTCTCCTAGCATTTTTAACTTTGGTAATCGGTGCGGAGGTTTACCATTCAGAAGCAGTTGGTGTGCAACCTGGTTTGCAGTTACTTGGCCTGGGTTTTTAGGAGGAGGAGGGTCGTCCGTTAGTTTCTGGATAGTCTGCCAAGCTTTTTTACTATTGTGTGTCATATCTATGTTTGTGACTAAGGACATCCATTTCTTCTTACGGCTTTCACCGACGACATGCATGAGTTCTTCACCGGCTAAGATGGTTTCTTCTGAAAATGGATCTCTATTATAGAGTGCTTGATATTCTGTAAGGCGAGCAGAAGACTCTTTACTGAGGCCAGGAACGTATTCAGTACGACAACCGCGCGGTATGTGCTGTCGAGACGCAGTCCACACGATTTTAACAAATTGGTCGTAGTTGCTCGCCTCAGGTTGTAGGTCCTCCAGCCTTGAGTCAGGGCCGCGCCCTGCCCGGATGTAAGCCGGAAATGATCAATAATACTGAAGATTGGTCTCCTTTTAGGCAAATCGCAACGATTAGTTTTTTATCGACTCTCAACCGAAGTGTTATGTTTTTCGCGTGTATCTTGTGGTAGTATGTATGCAATGCGTTAAATTTCTTTGTACCCTCTTATCTTCCAAACGACTAGATGGATTTCGACATTTAGGGTATATAAGTGTGACTAGTGGATAGGTTTTTATAAAAAAAAACAATATGGTTGATCATATGCGCGAAATGAACGAACGTTACGAAAAAAAAGTAGCCCCTCATATCGAGTGGGGTATCAAAATGAAGGAAATTAAAAGGAGATTATAAATAAATATATATCATATTAAACTTAGTTTTGAATAACAAATTAGGACCTACGCATTGCAAAATCTGAAAAGTTGACTTTCGTGCAGTCGGTTTTTTTATTTTTTTACTATTAACTTGTCTACTATATTACAATACAATATCTATGAGCACAATACATTCCTATTTAAGTAGATTAGGTACATTGGAGGAGTTTGGGGGAGACCTTTGCCCAGCAGTGGGACGAGATGGGTTGAATAAAAAAAAAAAAAAAAAGGTACATGAGTGTTAACAAACACCTATTCAGTTTTTTACAGCTTTGCGTAACCTAGATTGCGGAAAAATCTTACTTTGTGGAATAGTCCCATACATAAAACCAGAACCGAAAAAATAATTGTGTAATTTGTCCCGCTTACTTAATCAGCTGGATTGTATCCGAAGGGACAATAAGTCTAATTCGGATCAACATGAAGCAAATTCATCCTAGTTTAGGCAAGACTTTAATTTACGAAATAGCAAACTCATTAACAAGACTTCCAGAGTTCGTGATTGCCTTTCTCGTTACCAACTGCTCTGTTTAGTAAACATGTATTAAAACCGTTTTGGTTTCGGCGATGGTTTAACTTAATACCTTGAAACTTAATGAATATGGTTCATCAGTGCTGAGAAACCACGTCGGGAACAAGACTAGGAATTATAATTTTACTGAAAACTGTATTGAAAACTCTCATCATCATCTTCCTGCTCTTCTCCCACATAATGTGGGGTCCGCACAACATTGTGTTCTTCTTCCATTCTCCTCTACCAGCCGTATTGAAAGCTCTCAAAGTTTAATATTTGTACAAAATACTTGGAAATTAATATAAATAATAAAATAAAAAAGCCTGTTTATTCCTTAAATAGTTACAAATTAAATACTAAAAAGTGAGAAAAAAAGTAAAAGAAACTTAGTAGTTAGGACCCCTTACGGGTAAAGGCCTCCTCCAGCTCCTTCCATTGGTCTCGGTCTTGAAAATAGTAGAATTTAATTTTAGACTTTTTATCAGTTTTTCACAACCTCGAAAGTCACTCTACAAAGCTCTAATGCTGTTGCCTCTATATTTGGTAACCAGACTAACCAGAAACAGTTTCTAAATTAATAAATCAGGCTTACGTCCAGTTAACTATTACAAACTAGATATTGACCGACCTTATTTTGCGAAACAGCAAACCAAGCATTTAGAACGTGTTTGAAAGAGGCATTTATATTAAGTGAGGGATAATAATCTCAACTAATGCAAAAGTTATTTGAAACAAAAGACCAAATGATAATTAATATATCTTCATTGCAGACATCCATTTGTTTGTAGTAGGAAAATAAGAATAAGTACCTACCTAAAGATGGAATTCCGAAAACAATTTTCTATTTCTATATTACTCACTTATAACAATATTTTAGGGAATATAATTTATTTTTAACAATAAATTTAGATTTAATATAATTGTGATTATGTTATGATTTAGAGTTATGATTTAGAGATAAATAATAATGCTGGACATTTCACACAGCATTATCTAGCCCCAAACTAAGCAAAGCTTGTACTATGGGAACCAGATAACTGATATACTACTTATATACTTTTTGTTTGTAAATACATACATATTATACATAGAATCACCCAGACCCGAGATAAATATTTGCAGATCATACAAACATTTATCCCGCGGCGGGGATCGAATCCGCAACCTTCTGCGTCCCAAGCGGGCTATTACCCACTGCGCCACAGAGGCCACATAGATTAACGTACGAAATACTTTTCGTAGTTCTTAAGTATTAAAACAAATAAAAAATATCGGTCAAGTGCGAGTCGGACTCGCCCACCGATGGCTCCGTACCAAGGAATAAGTAGGTACTTACGTATAACAGTGCAAACTCTTAGGTACTACTTACCTACATCATTGGCATGCCCTTATCCCGCTTATGCGGGGTCGGCACATGTTCTCTTTCTCCACTCTCCTCTATCACTTTTCATCTCTAACTAAGTAGGTAAGTACCTACATACACCAAAGGTATAAGAAGGGTTTTTTTTTAATTTTTCATCATAAATCGTAAACTATATCATAAAAAAATCTGTTTAGGCTTCTACCTACTAATGAAGCCCTTTCAAACGATACCCCACATGACACGGTTTAGTCACTTCAAAATTTCGGCCCCCTTTCCTTGCATTAGTTTGTCCTCTATTCCTGTTTTTTCTTGTGATTTTATTAAAAAACTAGCTTCTTCGCGGCTTCGTCCGCGTCGTACCAACATCTTGAATATTCCTTTATGCTATTCCAGTTCACTATCTATGCCTTTACCAAGTTTCATCCTAATCGATTCACTGGTTTAGGCGTGATTGATACACAAACATACAAATATCCAAACATCTAAACAACCTCACAAACTTTCAGCTGTATTATATGTATGGGATATACGGTTTGCTGATTTTCCCCTGTAATTGTAATCCTTCATGCTCCTAGATCAACGGGAAGTACCCTATAAATTTTGATTTATTGAGTGTCAAAGTATACGTCTTTTTTGCGGCATAAACGGCCGTATCTTTTTTTTGTGTTAACTTAAGGAGTTCATTTTTTCGCAGCTTGAAGTGACAATAGGCTTGAGTATACGGTTTTAATTTCCACGAGTTCCCGAGATAAAGGTTGTTGACGTGGTGTTGACAGACAGACGGACAACAAAGTGATCCTGTAAGAGTTCCGTATTTTCCTTTTGAGGTACGGAACCCTAAAATTTAACAATTATTGGTGAATAATAAGTAATAACAAAATACAAGAATATCCACAATGAAAACAATCAAACAACTTACAATACAAGTAAGCTTTCAAGCTTTGTACGTTTCGCTGAAAACGAAGAAGTATGGAGAAAATACACAAGAATAAGACCCCTCGCAGACTGCAGACTTTCTATCGGCCGATAGTTGAGACGGAACATAGTTCGGCTCGTAATGAGTATGGATAAGTAAGCCGAAGTATGTTCCGTCTCAACTATCGGCCGATAGAAAGTCTGTAGTCTGCGAGTGGTCTAAGCAAACGTGTGGATTAATTGAATGTTCCATCGACATTGATCGAAGTGTTTCATCGAGTGAGCACACACACTTGCATACGCTCTCACATTATGAACATTAGCCGGGCGGGCTCCGTGGGAGCTTAAGCGTTTAATGGAATTTCCCCGTCGTCTCCGGCATCGCGGTCTTGACTGAAAACTTCGTCTCGTTTGTGAATTCAATCAAACCGGAGCTACCATCTACTCAAATAGACGAACCGCCTTCTATCGATCGTTATAATATTAGCCTCCCAGACTCTATAAAGTAAAGATACCGGTATCGGCATTGCGACAATCCGGAGGAAAACTTTCCGCCAATACTGAATAAGATAACGACCACATTTCTGAACTTAGACAATTAGCTGTCTTCTTGATACTAAATCATCGTATTTTCTTGAATGTTGAACTGTTATTAACTTTTTAAATGATAAAATGGATCTCGAAAAAATAAGTATACTTATATATATTTTTTGTATAAGTACCTATTTAAATCAATTATTTTGTAGCTGATGAGTTATTTCAATT
The DNA here is from genome assembly GCA_963565295.1 of Epirrhoe alternata. Lineage (NCBI taxonomy): Eukaryota > Metazoa > Arthropoda > Insecta > Lepidoptera > Geometridae > Epirrhoe > Epirrhoe alternata. Next base: position 11,981,642 of record OY751375.1, read on the forward strand.
TTTATTAAATTAGGCTACGTTTACGATTAATGCTTCATAATATGTTCAACTTTATTCTAAAACATGCTTCTCTCTTACGTAAAAGTTAAGTGGCTGTAATTATTTCCTACTATTGCTAAGCAACCCTGAAAAAACGAATTGCTCTGAAAAAAGACGCAGCTTGTTGTGTTGTGAATAAAAAAGCAATCAGTGAGTGACTGACATTTTGATAGACTGAAGCGATGCAACGCTTTTGGCCAATTTGTGCCAGCCGTCGCTGTTGCCCTCGAGCATCAGAATTTCAAATATTTTGCTCATTTTTCGTTCGTGCCAATTTAACGGGCTCCAATCATTCCATTGACACGTAGGTAATCGGCGTTTAGCTAACTTCCAAAAGTTTATTTCGTTTCGGCTATGAGGGCGGCTCTTTCTGTGGATGAGCCATCATGGCTATCACAATTTGCTAAAACATAGTTTAAATTGAAAAGTAAAAGTGGTATACTTACTTGACTACATAATTATAAATATTTTATTTTGTTTTTATTTTGTCTATACTTAATCTATAAAGAAATTCTGTAACAGAAGCGAGACCATCTCATATAGATATTTTCATACTTAAAAGGGGGACCCATGAAACTAAAGTGGTTTAGTTACTGAAATAAATATATTTGATTTGATTTGAAATATAGGTACCTACCGTTTCTTAGCTTCTCAAGAATCTGTTGTTTCAGTTTTAACATGGAAAATGTGATGATATTTTTATAGGTACGTTATTCCAGTGTTTCATCTTCACGTGTGTTTATTTTTTAAAGATGTTCGCAACCGATGGAAAACATTTAAATAATATGGCAGATAGGTATTTCATTCATATAAAACAAATAAGCTTTAGCGGAAAACAAACCGGGAAAGCATGAGTTAGTAGAATAAAAATGTAAAAGTACGAAAACTCGAACTGAAGCGTAGTTGAGAGGGTTTGTTCGTTCGCCAGAGGTTTTTTAATTATAAATAAAAACGAAGGTTAAAGGCACTTCCCGTTACGGAATCGTAGCTAATCTCGCTGCTCTGAATAAAAGACAAAACCAGCAGGCACTTAGTTAAAAGTCACGAAACACTTTAACCTATCTAAACACATATTTGAGTATCTCTACGTTGTTTTTCAAGCTCTTTGTTACATGAGTAGGTAATAAACTTGCAAAGCGTATAGAATAATCTCATTCATATAATAAAGCTGAAAGCGATTTTGGTTAGATGTTTGTATGTTTCTGTAAAGCCGCGTGCAGTAGCTAGTTCAAGATAAATACTCAATTCAAAATAAAGGCAGAGTCTACCACTTACTCATACGAACTTACTTTAAAATGATGGCAAATCTTATGTGAATACTATGAATTGTGTTTAGAGGTGTCTCTACGAAACATTCATACAGATCTTAAAATTCATACTAAATACAATTTTTTTGTGAAATCACTTGTGTAGTCACTCGTGCATGATTAGATTCACAGTTTGGAATAGCTTGGCGTTATGGGTTAAGCCAGTACATTTCATTTGTATAGCGTTGCTTTAATTAGCTGACTGCTCGCTCAGGATCTCGCTTTGAAGATAGATTGCGACACAAATTGGATATCAGAGAGCTAGCATAGGTTACACTAGCTACCAATTCAATGATATCGGTGTGCTTTGGTAATCCCATAGACAAATTTTCACCATAATACAGGTACTCTCCTATCACTATTTTATTCCAAGCCAATGAGAGAGCGTATAAGTTCTGCCCGGTGTATTTTTGACGGTTTAGTATGAAGATTGCATTACTGCTTGCATCGATACCCCAGCACAATGCTACTCATCTGTCTCCCAATTCAAAGGCCGAAGGCTTTTGTCTAAACAACAAACGTATACATGTTATGTAGGTATTAATTTTGTAGTAAGTAATTGTTGTTGATTATACAGCTTTTGAGCAAGAAACATAACACAAAATTATACAAAAAAAAATACAAGAAGTGCCGTTTTATTTTAAAGGCACACACAGCTCAGACACTGCCACAGCTAGACAGTAAATAATTAAACGTTCTGGACTTGTTGTTATTGTTATTGATTTCAAAAGGATCGTATGAGATTGAGTTTACTTCGCTCTTTCAGGCCATCTACGATATGCTCGGCGCCTGCTCAAGTAACCGACCAGCCGACTCCGCGGAAGAGCGCGCCAAGAATATCTTCGCCAAGATGGACGAGAACAATGACGGCCAGCTGACGCAAGATGAGTTCCTCAAGGGCTGTCTCCAGGATGAGGAGCTCTCCAAGATGCTCGCGCCTTAAGCGGCCCCTATACCCTCTACACAACCCCCTCCTCGCCTGTTACCTACTACCCCTATGTTTTACGATAACCCGACGGCGTCTCGTCTCAAGACATTGAAGGCAATTTAATTTTTCACGCAACAGTAGGTATACGAACGACCGCGACTTGCGACTAAATTACAATTCGCACTTCAGAGAGATTTTTAGAGAGTTTATAAAAGATTGTGGTAATTAGGTACGTGATAAAAGTTAAGACTTTTGGAAGGTGTTTTAATCGCAATGCGTCGCGTCACGGACACAGCACGCGCCGTCTCGCCGGCTCGCGTGCCGAGGCTATATATCGGGCACTTCACTCGGGAGATTGCCAAAAACGAATATCCCTGCAACTGAACAGGGCGGATCAATACCGAATGCAGATGCATGTTTGATCTGCACTACACTCCCGACGCGAATTAGGGCCGTGCTTATTCATAACCCGACTTGTCGTACAGCTGTCGATTAGAGGAAAAAGTATTTTAAAATTAAGATATAATATTTGTGTATTAAACGAAATTAACGTCAATGAATTAATTAAATTTGCAAAAGGTAAAATGTCCATTCCTTTTTATAAATATATTTGATAAATAAAATAATTTCGCTGTCGGATTGTCCACTTCTGTAATCGAATAAGTATATTATATCCGAACCATTCCTTTTACAAGTTCTATCCGTTTCCCTACGATACTCGGTATATTCGATGTTTCTCTGTCCTACGAAGGTTTACTATAACTGCACAGTGTAATCTAATGTCAATCTTAACGTTCTACTAATAAGGCATTTAGCGTACGTAGTGATTGTGTAGGAACCTGGAACAGAATCGGTCAGATTGATTAAGCCACACACTAGCACGCCGCAATGACAGCGATCACTGAAAGAGCTATACTATACACGCTTACAATCTGATCAGTTCTGTCCAAAAAGTAAGTTAACCGTGAAATTTTAACATATTTGTCTCTTTACGAATATTGGTGTTAGAAAATCTATATTATTCGTAACTTCGTCAGGGATCTTCACTTTTCTCTCGGTTCAATCTGACTACGAGCTTGTTCTATCCTTCTGTTAAATGCATCACCCTAATTTACCTTACCTCGAGGCTATTCGAGCCCACACATTTACAAAGTCTATCTTGATATTTAGAAACTCACATTATATTTCCCCACTAACTGTGCCTTCTAGTTCTCTCTGTACATAGGTTTACTGTTCATCGTTTCCTTTCGTTCGATCCAGATTATGCTATCCCTCTTATTCTCTTTTCGTATTTTTGCTTTTTGTTATTATGCCAAAGTGGCCAAACTTAACGAAATGTATATTGTTTATTGTGCCCTAGTCCCACGTTGTTTAGAATGTAATATTTGCTAGCTTTTAGTGTAAGTATCGTGCAATGGTCGTTGTTTTTGTTAAATGGCCACAATACTTGAAGGGTCGCGCTTCTTCACTTTTAGATTTTTTTGTAGTTTTCAGTGCGTCAATTGATCTCTTTCCAAATCTTTGAAGTAAATCGTATTCCGCGTTGCAAATATCAGAGCACAATTTAGAACAATATTTTTTGCACTGGAAACGATTTAAGACATTCCACTTATGAATTACTATTATTGCATCACGTTGTACGAGTATTATATTGTTATGTATTTATTGCATTTGTTGTTATTGCTTTGTTTACGTTCCATTGTCTAATCCTGCAAAATAAGTGTATCACTAGTAGATTACTCGACTTGTTTAATTCAACCAAATTGTGGAACAAATTCAAGTAGATCTGAACAAAATTGACTGATTTTTGATGACTAGGGAAAAGGGATCAAAATATTTTTTTATTTAACGTGGGGTTAGCTTTCGCGACAGGGTGTTGTTCAAACATATCACAATTGACTGGGACTGATGAATTTAGTCACCGCACATTCATACTGCTACAGCACGTAGAGCGGAACATTATGATATCAGATTTCAATGCAAACACAACATATCTCAATCGAGAAATAACAATTGTCTGTCAATTACTGTTGTATAGTTTTGTTTATTTGTGACCGCGACCCAGGCCTATGTGACAGTTGCTATTAGGTGCTGTAAGTGGCTACTTGCTAGTCGTTAGCCCTCTGGACTGTAGACTATCCCCTCGCCCGAGACTTATCGAGTAAATACCTACCTGCACTCACTATTATAGCTATTTTTGATCTCTGTACTAATTCGTAGTGTTTAAAAAACTTTCAATCTAGGTGTTAATGAATAGGTATCGTTACTATTTTGTGTGCCATGTTATTGTTTTGATTCGATTTAATTAGTAATGTTTGTTTCAGGCTTTTCTGTGTTATAAAGTATTTGAACTAAGTTATGCATAAGACCGGGGTAGAATTATTCATATTATTATATTGGTTATCTTCTAAAAGAAGGAATTCTATGTTATCTTAATTGGTTTGAGACCAAGTCTGTTTAATTTTGCCTGTTTACATTGTATCTGCTTCGTACCATTATTAAGACATTAACCATTACTCGTATAATCAATTATATCGTCAAATAGGTATTTCAAACTTTTCTACTATTTATGTATAATTTATAAATTGATAAGTAGTCATTCTATTCTAGTTGGTAAGCTTCAAGCACAATTCATTTGTAATGCGATGTATTATTTAGTTTTGTATTATTGTAATTCATGTACTAGATATAGGACATACTTTAAGATATTATTGTAACTAGCTGCAATAGGCGCACAATCTGTTAGATTTAATTTCATAGTCAAAATCTGTCCCGTAGCATTCTCGAATACATTGCATTTATCTTTAGTCCAAACGCACTTTATCGATGACATACTGTTTTACTTTTATTTAATGTAAAGTTATTTAAATATTATATGTTTGTGGGTCTCTGTCGAAAATGATGTCTTGACAAAATTGTACTGAGTTAGAGGTTATGTGAAAGGAGAACGAAGGTCGCACTAGCGCCACCTAGCGGCCTCGCGCGCCTCTCTCGCCCGGCGCATCTTCAAACAGAATCTCCAAGTCTGATTCTATTTTTTAAATATTTACATTTCGTATTTTACTCATTTACATTTAATTTTACTGTATTGCGCTGCATTATGCGTGTTTTCGATCGGTAGTTAGGCACGTGTCATAGATGAATATCCACCTTCCCATTACGTCTCTGTTGTATTTCTAAGAATACATATTTTTAATGATTCACATTTTGCCTATTCATGTATAATATACAAATTATAAAAAAATAACTAATAATTTATTTGTCTTGACTTTATAGACCACCGGCACGCTCAGTTTAAAAGCAACAATATAAAAACTACGTTTATATCAAAAATAAAAATATTAAAGTATTAAAAATATTAACACTTTAGTTAGGCTGATACGGTTTTGTTTCTTAATAATAATCATATTTCTAATGCATCAAAATTAACTGTGCCTGTCGCTGTTCTAACAATTCATTGTCATTAGATAATTAATTAAAAAATTACTATCACCATTACCATCTACCTACATGAAACATTTATATAAATAGATTAATAAAGAACGTTCTTGAAAAAAATAGTTATTTTTCTAAGCGGAAGGTATAGAATCTACTACTTAATAATAAAAAGTAAAGTATTTTATTTTGATTTAAATTATTGAACTAAGGATAGCCACGGGCAATGCTACCCCCATAATAAAAGTAAACAACAAATATGAAAAGTAAAGTAGGTACATAATACCCGGCATATCAAATTCTTCATTACAAACAATGTCTGCACCGTAAGGCGTCGTCCTAATTGGCAATGATCGTACGATGACACCATGCGTTTTGGTCGTGCGATAAAAATGATCTATGAAACATTGCCTGTGCCAGTGCGACGGCTCTCGAGCTCTAATTAGGACATTTCGAAGATATCTGTATGTTTGAACTTATCGCACGGCGACAAACGCATCGTGTCATCGTACGATCATTGTCAATTAGGACGACGCCTATAGGGTTCGTTGTCTATACTAATATTATAAAGAGGAAAGATTTGTTTGTTTGAAATGAATAGACTCCGAAAATACTGGATCGATTTGAAAAATTCTTGACCCAATAGAATGCTACATTATCCCCGATGAACATAGGCTATATTTTATCCCGGGGAAGTGAAGTTTTCCCGAGGGATCGCGGGTAACACCGCTAGTATGAAATAAAATGAAAAGCAGTACACTGAATCCCTAAAGCTAGGAACGATTTGGCGCGACTGTGTGCAATCTTAAACACTTTGTAAAAGTCAAACATAAAATCCTTACAAAAGAAGAAAACCTTCCCATAGAAAAAACAGTTTTTCCAAGAACGTTCTAAGCATAGCGAGACATCTGCACTCGTCATAAAAGGTTAGGTAAAGTGGTGAGTACTGTAATTTGTGTATTAATAGCCATTATTTTCAGCCATTTTAATGTTTTAGGGCACAAGAGCTGACTAACTAAACGAAATAAGGTTGTGCTGCATATTTATTACGTCCTACGACAAATCACAAGGAGGAAACTAAAATGGGTAAACAGAATAGCAAGCTGAAGCCTGAAGTGCTTGAGGATCTGAAGCAGAATACTGAATTTTCAGGTAACAATCATTTTTATTCTCCCGACGACCTCTATAGCGCAGTGGGCGAAGGCCCGCCTGCGACTCAAAAGGTTGCGGGTTCGATCCCCGCGGCGAGACCAATGTTTGTATGATCTACAAATATTTGTCTCGGGTCTGGGTGTTTCTATGTATAATATTTACAAACAAAAAGTATAATAAGTAGTATATCAGTCATCTTAGTACCCATAACACAAGCTCTGCTTACTTTGGGGCTAGATGACGCTGTGTGAGAAGTCCAACATTATTTATTTATTTAGTATTACGTTAAATAAATTATACTAGCTTCTGCGAGCGGCTTCGCCCGCGTGGTACCAACATTTTAAATAGCCTTTATGCTATTGCAGATCACTTACGCCTATTCTAAGTTTCATCCATATCCGTTCACTGGTTTAGGCGTTATTGAAACAAACATTCAAACATCTCAACATCCAAAAAAAAACTCACATACTTTCAGCTTTCTTATATTAGTGGCATTCGAGAACATGTCACTACAGTGCTTAGGACATAGTTTAGATTGGGTCCAGCACGTGAACCTCTCCAATTTTGTTACTTACTAACATACATACATACATAAAGTCACGCCTCTTTCCCAAAGGGGTAGGCAGAGACCACGGATCTCCACTCGCTACGATCCTGACACACAACTTTCGCCTCATTCACTCTCATTACATTCTTCATACATGCTCGTCGGTTTGGGGTATTTTTGACCCGGCCCATCTCCAAAATGTCGCCAGTTTGATCCAAGAAGGTTCGCCTAGGCCTTCCCCTTCCAGCTGTCCCATGCACACTCGCCTCATACACTTGCTTTGTCAAACGACTGTCATCCATCCTCTCTACATGCCCAAACCATCTTAACATACCTTTCTCGATCCTCAACACTACATCTTCTTTCACTCCACACTGTTCCCTTATCACACTATTTCTCACTCTATCATTCAACGTTACCCCACACATACTACGCAACGCTCTCATTTCAACAGCATTCACTACTACTACTTCACTACTACTTACTAACGTTATAATCAATTTGAATTCCAGATGCAGAAATTCAGGAGTGGTACAAAGGTTTTCTAAAAGACTGCCCCAGCGGTCACTTGTCTGTTGAGGAATTCAAGAAAATATACGGAAACTTTTTTCCGTATGGAGATGCAAGTAAGGTATGTATCTCGATATTATATTGCGACGACTTCGGTGGTGAAATGAAAGTTAGCCAATATAAATGTAAATTCATGATAAATATAATTTTTATGTTATCATTTTTAATTTGATACGTAAGGATAAAAAATTACATAAGGATTAGGCTTATGACGACCTCTGTGGTGCAGTGGGTGAAAAGCCCGCTTGGGACGCTTGTCTGCGGGTTCGATCCCCGCCGTGGAATGAATGTTTGTATGATCTACAAATATTTATCTCGGGTCTGAGTGTTTCCATGTATAATATGTATGTATTTACAAACAAAAAGTATATAAGTAGCATATCAAGAGCCGTGTTGGCCGAATGGGGTTGTACCTCGACTTTCAATCCGAAGGTCGTGGGATCGAATCCCGGCCGTGCATCAATGGATTTTGCGTTTCGTAAAATTTATATGCGCTTTAACACGAGCTCTGAACGGTGAAGGAAAACATCGTGAGGAAACCAGTTAGTATTCTTATAGGCGGCGATGGGCTTGCAACCTGTCACGTATGGAATACTAACTTCTGCAAGATGTGGGCATGTATCAAATATGTATTTGTACATGCCTCTGACTACCCCCTTAGACATATTCAAAGGATCTGGAATATAAAGATCTGAGAGAATGTCTACCGCGCCTTGGGGATACAGTCGTGACCCTGTTTTTTTATCAGTTATCTGGTTCCCATAGTACAAGCTTTGCTTAGTTTGGGGCTAGATGATGCTGTGTGTAATGTCCTGCATTATTTATTTATGGTTATGAATTTTGGTAAACCTTCCTAATAAACGAAAGCTCAAATAACCTACTATGTTTTTGTTTTAAAGGAAGCTTTTTCCCTACAGTACTTTTAATTATTTTCATTTCAGTTTGCAGAGCATGTGTTCCGAACATTCGACGCGAACGGAGACGGAACGATAGATTTCCGGGAATTCCTTTGTGCGCTCAGCGTGACCTCGCGTGGGAAACTCGAGCAAAAACTCAAATGGGCTTTCTCTATGTACGACCTCGACGGAAACGGGTACATTTCGCGACAGGAGATGCTCGAAATCGTCACGGTAAATATCTCACACAGTTTCTTAGCGCCATCTAGTGGCATGTTCTGTACTCTATGTTTAACGCCATCTAGCGGCTGGTTGAGAACTGGTTCATGCATTCCAAAGGTTGCAAGAATTTACAAAGTTACATGGTTCTCCTTGATAATAAAACATTGATTTTATGATTAGAGTTGTGATGTCAACAAATGGCCTCACAATGTGACGTTCTATTTGACAGTTCTAATGTCACAAAACTTAAAGATGGTTCCCTGTTGCCGGTGGAACTGTCGTCAATAAAAAAAAATCCGCCCAAATGTTGGTAGGACAACGGGTGTGGAGTCCGCTAGTAAGCAATATAAACTTCTACGTTTCAGGCTATCTACAAAATGGTGGGCAGTGTGATGAAGATGCCCGAAGACGAATCGACGCCCGAGAAGCGAACTGACAAGATCTTCCGACAGATGGATCGCAACAAAGATGGGAAACTGTCGCTTGAGGAGTTCATAGAGGGCGCAAAGAGCGACCCTTCCATCGTGCGCCTTCTTCAGTGCGACCCGCAGTCGCAGTGAGCTAGTCCACTCCACACCTACGACCTATTGTAAAATATCACCCTTTAGCATGCTTGTAAGAGCTAGTGCGCGATGTAAAGCGTTAGTTACACGTTAGCTGGTCGCGTGAGACGCGTCCTGTTTCTGGGTTGCTCTCTTACAGAGTCTCACTGATATCTGCCAGTTATAAACTTTGTACTCATTTTAATAGACAAATCTCTCACCCCGGCGACAGGACAGACGTGCAACTAAAATGTGTATAGTTCAAGGTTTTCCCAATGATAATAGTTTTAAATTCACCCTTTTCGCCCTCTTCGATCTTTTTGCCTCTTCATAAGCGGGACCAGTCTTGTTAGAAAGGTGGCGTTCGTTTAAAGAAATAGCGTCATTTTAGAAAGTATAATTATTGATATAATTCGATGGGTAATATAGATGGCTGTGTACCGCATTATGACAAAGTTTAGTATTGACAGTATTCCGATATATTGTAATTTCATCTTATATACATTTTATACATATACAAACATGTTAAGTATACAATACGTATATTTTGGCATTTAATAAACGTCAATTCAATTAATATTTGCCTGTTTAGGTGAAGATTTTAACAATGTGATTAATGTTTCATAGAAATGACCGAACGCAATCTTTCATAGTCCCGCTTTTATTACTTACAGCTAAACTTTATCCAACTATATCTTGTAATTTTAATAAAATTGAATATAATGAATGTTTCAACAATAAACTAGGTTTAAATGATTGATAGGAGGTTGCGCTGTCGAGAGGGCGACCGCGACCGCTCGTTCGTATATTTGTAATTATGTGTCTTTCATATACTTACATTATGTAATATTATAGATATACTTAGATAGTTATATCCGATAGCTGAAGCCGTAGTTTGTATGCTCTTAAAGTTGTTATCACATCGATTTTACACGATAATGTTTTATTCATATTATAAAGGATGTAAAAAGACGGTTGACGATAACTGACGTAGCACTTTTATTGTAAAATAAAAATATGTTTGTTTCCTTTTAATGACGAATATTCGGAAGTGAACTCTTTTTATGCCCTTCACAAGAGGCTTGATCTGATGTAGCATTATTGTGAGTGTGACGTCATGCCTCCAGCTTAATGCAGTAACCATATCTGAATGTAGCCCACCGTACTGTGGCACATTTTTATCTAACCTATGCTTGCAATAGACTATAAAATATTAAATTAAAAATAAGATTAGATGTGAGTCATAGAAATTGACTGTAAAATGACATAAAAAGACAAAGACGCTGCACAGCTGGGTCTGTGGGTGAAGTCGGGTTGTTGATGATGATGCATAGCTATTGGGGCGGGATGTGTGACGTCACGAGCGTGTCCGGCTGGACGAGGTTGTTCCATCTGTCTTCTCATTGCTAGCCTCCGAATAGTTGCTAATGCCGCCGTGAATCAAATATACAAACTTTACAAACATAATTTGCCTTAAGTTATATTCTAAAATAACGTAGGTACAGTTACTTATAACTTGCAGACGCTGGCATTGAAGAGACAGCATAATAATAGCACAATTATGAAGTCATTACGCCACAAACGAAACAGACAAATATGATTATACAATTAATGTTAATTTGTACTAAAGGAAATATTTATGCTGATCTTTTACGCATAGCTGATATTATTAAGATTTAGTTGATAATGAAAAAAAAAACATATTTTAAACATAAATATAGTCCTGAGTCAGCCTAAGTATTATTATTTTGTTATAAATTGATTTGTAAGGGTTTTTAAAATTATTTTAGTGTAAAGACATTTGACAGTTAAAAAACGCAATCTGCATCGATTCACACTTGATTCGGATTCGGATGCATGGATTCTATGATCTACTTCAAAAAATTATGTTTCTCTATTGCTTAGACGTCACTTAAAATACTTTTATCGAATAGATGCATCTAAATGAAGTTTGGATCGCCATGCAGGAAATAAACTGGGTTTATGCTGACATCGGGTCGTAACTGCGAGAACGGTTTTATGAACAGTCTATTACGAGTACACACGAATGCACAATTTATAATATCATTATTATATTTAATATTACTTTAGTTTTTTATACAATTCAATTTATTCATTCATAAAACTTAATACATAAAATTACAATTATTATAAATAATTTACATCGAACCCCGCACTAGGCTAGGCCTGTATCGCGGCAGTTCGAGTGTAATTATTAAATAAACATATAAATTAAATAATAAACTTCATAAAATCACGAGTTTTCTCGTAAGCGTAAGCAAACAGACACATTTTCACATGCTACAATCCTGGCATACATATTATACGTCGAAAATACTTTAATATTTTTATCTTAAAGAAGCGGACTTGAATTTGAACATTCATTTGTTTTTTTAAGTGCATACAAGTACAGGTTGTATGTTTGATTTCTTTACCTACTCGCAGTTACACCGTTTATTAATACAGCCCTAAGCATCAATGTCATAGACTTGTCTTTCGCAGCATATTAACAAACCTATTTGTTTGAAGATTCACAAACTTTTAATCTACGTAAGTCCTATGTATTATATTTTTAGGGAGATTAATTTGCATGCAGTTTTTTTTGTAATCCTAACTGCTTGCATTCTTTTTAGGCCTTAGAAACACTCTTCTGCTTTACAGATAGGTTATGTGTGCTTACTTGGACCTCATTGGTAATGCGTGCTATTCTCAAAATAAAGCGTAGTAGCTTTTATAATATTATTGTAATTGACATTGTTATTACTAATATAATTACTAAAACCACGTGCTCTTGCATACCTTGGTCAAATAAGCTATAATAAATACAAGACGAAGCTAATACAATTCCAGTTCTGGATATTTTAAAGTAAGTTTCGTCAGAAGTAGGTATCCACTATTAAAATATCCCCCCCCACCCCCCTCCCCCCCGTTATAGAACCATAGTGGGCTAACGTAAAACTACGTCGATGTTGGGTCGTAGTTTAGGACGCGATCGCTAGAGGGAGTTAGTGTCGCAAGCTTAGCCTGATTGAACGTTAATTTAAAAATTTCATAAAGAAGTATTATCAAGTGCTATACTGAGGAAGATTGACAATATTACAGTGAATTGGTATTTATTACAGAAGCTAGAATTCTGTGCAATATTGTATCTGTACCTAATATTATATCTGTAAGTACCTAGTGCTAGGTATCAAACTTTATAAAGGTATTTTTTTGTAAAATTCGAATGAAACAAATGTTTTGTTTGTATATTTTTAAAACTTTGTCAAAGAAAACTTTTCAATTGTTTTATAGTTTTGAATCTCAAAATCACTTCTTATGCTGCTAATGAAAAATTATTCTAAGAACCTTGGTATGCAAGGAACTCACCTAAGTACTTAATATATTTTCTACAACTGCACTTTCTAATACCTAACCGTATTACGTAATTTACATATTTCGCTTCAGGAACGGATTATAAAAATCAAGTGCACAATTTTGTTCATAACATTGTTTATTCAAGGTACGCCAACATTGTGTGGAAATTATCACAAAAAAAAACATCACAACTAAACATCACTTGCTCAACAACTTACAAAGTTATTCGCACAATCACATCATTTATTTAAAAAAAATGCTATCACGGTCAAAAATAAGTGCCTTTGATCGAAGATAAGTGCAATTGATTTCTTTATCTGCTCTTGCATACAGCACTATTCTAAACATAGATTCTGCGCTTGCTAGTAACTATATTGTACTAAACACTGTTTACATAACGCTGTGCTAGCTTTCGAGTACCTAGGTGAAACAGAACAGAAAAATACAATTTTAAGTATTACCTACCTAACAGCTTAAAACCGATTGATAACATGATTTAGGCTGATTATGATTATTCGTGATACGTCTAGGCAGCTTATGAATGGAGTGATATAAAGTTGCCGTCGTTTTCTTCGTCTAATAAAGTAGGTTTTATCTTAGAGTTGGGTTACGCTAATAAGTTACCTATCCAATTCCGTGATCATCACTAAATTATGGTTAGGTACTGTACTTCCTCTGAAGAGCACACGAAACTGATTTTTGCTTTACTGTGGTGTTTTATTGCTGATTTTTATACGATTTTAAACGCGTTTTTTGCTAGTAATCATTAGGTATACCTACATGTAAATTATACTTATTTAAATCTTTATATTATTACATTACAATTTGGGTACCAAATTCTTATTATATTGTAAATTCCTGATTGCTGATCTATTTACAATAAATATTCAATTGAATGACTTATTTACACTGTTTTACTATTAGGTATGATACAATTTGTTAATTACCATGCTGCAAAATGTAGGTAACTAAATTGATCATCAATTCATGTTCTCTAATAGAACAAACCCTGTAATAAAAGATTTAAAAATAAATTGATCATCAATTGCTACATGCACAGAAAAATTTAGTTTTTGCGATTTACGATTTACAAACATCGCAATACAAAATCAAAACTACGAAATTACATCTAAAGGGCGAACGAAAATACGAATTGTGTGTGGTGTGCGATAGACAGGCGGTGTCGAAACGCGTCGCCCGCACGAAGCGGCAACGTCTCCTACCCCCAAAATTCTACAAAAAAAAACTTAGAACGAATGGAGTCCGCTGATTTTACAAGCAATACCACCGACAGTTTTAGAGATCGTGTGTAAAAAAGAATCAGCAAATCACCATACCACCACTCATTTTGTATATTTTCTTATCCCAGTAAAAATTGTATGAATTGACGGGCGCATTTTGAGATTCATCATTTGAACTGTAAAGAGTTAGCAGAGTACCACGTGGGTCGTCCGTCTCTGATAAACGGGACCCCAGAGGCATTGCAGTTGGTTAAGTAAGATGCAGAGTGCAGACCACAGACCGTGCCGGTCGGCGCGTCTGTCACCGACAATTCAAACCTATGAAATTGAAATAATTTGATGAGTTTCAGGCTACCTAGTAGATCGATTTTTTACTGTCTTCCAGTATGTTGATTACTGAATTTAAATTTTATACTTACCTAGATTTTTAGCACTGTACTAGTTTATTGCTAGCTAGCGTTATAATGGGTGCTAATTTATAAATAGTACCGACCTATACCTACCTATGCTTTTTACTGTTTTACTTAATAATTTGCAAACCTACCCTGGGCCCTTTTAACTGAGTGGGTACGTCATAGTAGATAGGTACCTGCGGTTTAGTGATTTAGCTCTTTCTCTTTTTAATCGTTTGTAGCTTTTTTTTAACTATTAACCTATATTGTCTTAAATCTATGGTGCATAATGTTTTCCTATGAGATTAAAGGATTGTTATACAATAAGATGCAGGCAGTTCTTTAGTTGTGTTAAATAACATAAGCAGTGTTTCAATTAAGATCTGTTTTACATTGTTATGGTATTTTAACGAATCTAAACTTTGTACCCTTATGTGTAAATAAACGTAAACCTACTTGAAAAAATATAGATTTCAACGAACCTAAAAACAACGAAATAAATAAATATTATTGGGCCGGCACTATCACTAGACACTCGGACGATGTTCGAGCTGTGCATAATTAAAAGGATCGTGCACAGAACCAGCTACGGAATTTTGTTATAACTAGGAATCGGTTGTAACAGAGTGGAAACGCGACACTGTTTTTCTGTTCTCTAGTGTCCTCTTACTGTTTACTTACTATCTTTATTTGCAGTGTCATATAAATCGCGTCACGTAAAAAGAACGCTGGCTGTCATGCTGCGCCATGGACGCTTTATGGGTCCATTTGACGGTACGGGGTGAGGCGCGGGGCGGGATGGTCGCGCGCCACACGCTTGCCAGCGCGCTATTGGTTCGTCAGTTGGCATTTGCCTTTCGCGCTGGGCCCACGTTACTTTTTCTCTCAAAATACCATCGCGCACAAAAGTTTTTAATTACGAAATCGTTTAACATAAAAAAAAATTAGAAAAATATTTATGGCGTAGGTAGGTATATTGCTGTATGAAAAGAGGGGTTGATAATAAAGCATTTGATATTGTAAAACAAAGTATGAAACGGACAACAAAGGCAACAAAACACGTAACTACAGTAAGACGAATAAAATTGTAAAGGTTCAAAAGATTCGGAATACCACTACGACTTAGTGGAAGGAGTTTCAACATTAACATTATCTTTAATGATTTTAATACGATTAAACATTCTTTACGGAATTAAATATGTTTTTTATTCTATTTATTGATTACTTTATCAAATATATTTGAATGTACTTACCACTAACCAATATACGAATCCGCAAGCGAAAGGCTAGTTCAAAAATAAAACATTAGGTTGAGTACTTTCGTGCGCGAGTGTACCCATGCGCAAACATACCCCCTCCACTTTTTTCCAGCGTTCTTTTTACGTGACGCGAGCTACCATAATATAAATCAAATCCAAATAGGTAAACAGTAACGTTCCCACTTTGTACTTTTGTTTTAATACCAGCGTTGTTTTGCTATGAGTTTATGCTTATAGGTACTGTGAATGCCAGGGTGCTATAGACTCGCGTATCGAGTCCTCTAAATGAACTTCCATTGAGCGATTTATGTTCTAACAATAATTAGTACGTTTCTCAGTGCTGGAGATGCAACTAGGCGTCTGACTAAATTACTAAAACATTGTTTATGCTGACTTATTAACTTGGTAGGATTTTATGCTGCTATCGTTTTTACTCGTTCGACACGTAAGCCCTGGAGGCTACTAAAGCCTAAGGACCAAAATGTATAAGATCAATTGTATAGATTTAATAATTACCTTCATCGTGTAATTTTGTGTAAAACATATCATTGTAATTGTTCGGTGTCGTGCTCTTCAGAATGTTAATACATATTCACAACTTCTAGATTAAATTGTTGAACAGCAGTCTATCTCATCATTCATTTGAATACCTTACCCTGCTCTTCGATGTATGTAGAGGCAAACTTATACTGCCTTATTATAAAACGAAGACTAAAGATATTCCTAGTCTAAGCCCTTATGCACTACCGGTTGAACTGCGGGGCGGCCAGTAAAATTTAAGTACAATTTTGTGGCGGGCAAGTGTGTGAATATTAAAACTGAAAAAGCGGCCCGCCACGCGGCTAACCGCCTTGCGGTTCAACCGCCAGTGCGTAAGTCGGCTAATAAAGAACATGGCAGAGACACAATGAAAATGATGAAACAAGAACAGTTTAGCACTAAAATGCGGACAATGATCCGTAGTTTAGTTGAGGTTTAGTGCTAAGCTTTTTGATATCCCACTGGTGTAGTTTTTGATTTAAGTATCCTTTATCTTCGTTTTACAATAAGGTCAAAAATGTTTCGTCGAATTATTAATTATAATTTACTATTGATGTGATGATACACATAGATATGCAACTTTTACTGTTGTACTTCCCGTGTATAATCTATTCAAGAATCTTAACATTGTTTTAATTTGAAAATTTGACATATGTACTAGTTCTGATTTTAGATTTAAAGTTATATCTATTTATTAAATCTTTCTTCTCTCAGAAGTAGTTTCATTTCATCTGATCCAATGATTATACTCTAAACTAGACATTCAATAATTTATGCGAATTATTGTAATATAATTATATTCTTTAACTATATTTAGAGCTTATTTGACCGGGATACTAAGTCATCCTCTATTGGAACAAACAAATGCATAAATAGAAAATACAAGAGTTAGGGAGTTAGATTAGGGTTCTGTAGTAGGTAAACAAGGAACCCCTAAGTAACCTAACAATAATATTTTTTCCATGTGTCCAGTCAGTCTGTCTGTCCGTTACTCTCAACTCACAGACCCTGTCGGTATCTAAATTATCGAAAACTAAACGATGAATAGAAATTTTTATCAGTTTTTTATTGTGCAAATAAAGCACTTTTAGATGATACCCCTCGACCTAGTTAGGTAAGTAGGTAATCCCAATTCGAAATTCATTACTTCCCCTCAGTTAGAAAATATAGGCGGAATCGAAAGGCAGGATGCAGGATCGAAAAGAGTGGCGTGAAAATGAGGAGGCCTATACTCAGACAATACTTCTTAAGTCTTGTCACGGAGTTTCCCGTAAAAGTAACCAACAATTTTCCCCTAGACTCATGTAGACCTTTGTTCAAGGAATTGAAATTATTGACGCTATAAACCTGCTAAATTGAAATCCATTGACAGTTGTCATCCCAATAGAGCTCCGAGCTCCAAAGATACCGAAATGTACCTAGATCAGCTTTATGCAAAAAAAAATATAATAGTATAATTTACGTAAGTTATATTAAATAAGTGCATAAAGGTTACTTACCGAAGGACGAGAACTACCTACCTATATGACAATTTAAGAAAAAACTTTATGCGTGGCTGGACTGGCTGGTTAATAAGTTTTCTACGATGTTAGGGACTTTTTTTAGGATAATTATCTGAACCTATTGAAATGTGCATAAAGTTATATTACGAGTAATAACACCTGTGCACACCATACCATGCTTCTAGTAAATAAAATAATAATAAATAAATAAATAAGCTGAACTTTCCACACAGCATCATCTAGCCCCAAACTAAGCAAATCTTGTTCTATGGAAACCAGATATAAAAAAACGATTTCATTTTATTTAATTTTTCTCGAAGAAAATGCGGCTATTGTAACTGGTGCAGTCAACAGGATACTGGAAAGCAGTAGCAGGTGCTACGCGCAGACTTCGCGCCTGTCATAGCACGCCTACGCAGAGCTCTAAAAAATCTATCCTACTACGCAAGAGATGTCGCAAGCAAACTGTGACCAGTAGGTTTACAAATGCGTCAAACCCTTTACTTCGATTACAATAGTTGCCTCCCGCTCAAATATAATCACGGACCATGAGTAGGTTCTGAAAGGTACCTACTAATAAACTTGAAAGAAAAGCTTGTTACACTAATTATTCAATTATCTCTATTTGAAACAATAGGGTAGGTAGTAACAAACTTTTAACTATCAAGGTCCTTGCAATTTACTCGGCAAATTGATTTAAGCCTTTTACATAACTACTACGAGTAGGTACTACCTATACTTACCTGTGTACATAGAGTAGGTAGGTGTGCTCTAAATTGCGTATTTAAATTAAGCTATAAGTATAGGAATACATATGAGTTTATAGATGTTGGAAGCGAGTTAGTTCGCTCTGTATGGTGTATACTATGAGGTGGGTCCGAAGGGTGGTAGGCGTCCCCCCAGTGGGGTGCGCCTAAGGGGCCCCGTCCAGAGAAAGTAAAATATCCTGGTATGAGGGAGGCTAGTATTGTCAAGGCGATGTATAGGTATAGCTTTAAACTATAGGTATATCGACCCTCTATACTATAGCCTGTGGAGTACTTATTTACATACATATATAGGTAAGTTTATCTATTATGCAGACATAGGAAATGGAGCAGGTTGGGAGGACGGTTGGAAATTTGCTTGTATTGAACGTGCTCTTTCCTAAATGTAGTATCGATTTGAATATTGAACACTATAGTAGGTACCTAATGCCTATAGGTACATCTCCCCTTTCTGTAGCTAATTGAATAAGGCTTGCTTAGTGTACCTACCTAGTGGTCCTTTATGAATAAAATTCAATTTAAAAGTAGCTTACTAATATTATGTAAACTGTCTTTACTGACTTACCTTCGCTATTAGGCAGTGGGTAGGTCTATATGCCCAAGTAGGTAGGTATTTGATATTTTAACCAAGTCAAAAACAGTGGCACTCCAGGAGTGCCAGCAGAAGTGAAAACTTGAACGGTTCTAAACTTGACAAATAACCCGGTGTCGGTTAGCAGTCACATGACTCGCACATGACCTTTTCGAGGCGAATCCAAGAATTTTTTCTCATCTCAAAACTGTCAAACGCGCAAGAAGTTTTTTTTTCACTTAAAAAAATCTTAGGTAACCCTACCCTACTTAACTCTTGAAATAATGCCTAAGTTCAGCACGAACACGAAAATAATGGTTGGCTAGGTTACCTACCTAGTGACTGAGCACTGAGCGCTTTGGCTCTAGCCAGTCCCGACCACAAATTCGTTAGGTCTTCATAACCGCGCTTATCAAGCGGCCTATAAAAACGTAGACCTTTACGTCCATCGTAAAGTAGATGAGTCGTGTTTGCCAAGTGGGATGTACTCGACTTTCAATCCGAAGTTTGCGAGTTTGAATCCCGGCCCCTACCTGCTGATGACATAGGTAATCCATACTAATATTATAACGGTGAAAGTAACTCTGTCTGTCTGTCTGTTTGTTACCTTTTCATGCCCAAACCACTGAACAGATTAGGCTGAAAATCGGCAAGGATAAAGGTTGTATCCCAGGGAAGGACATAGGCTACTGTTTATCCTGAAAAATCCCAAGGGACTGTGAGTTACACCTCAGGAGTGCAGCTAGTGATAAATAATACCTAATAAAATAAGTATTTTATTTTCAAAAAAATAACAATCTAAAACCTAAAATTTTATTTTATTTTATTTTATTTTTTATTTATTTGAATCATGCTAATACATACTTGATGACGTAACAGAAGTTTGATTTGACTCGGACTTCTCAGCACAGAACGAGGCAGCACTGCTGTCTTGTTATTTGACTGCTGCCGCAGCAGTCAAATATAGACTAAGTACGTACCTTAGTACAATTAAAGTTCAGATTACGTAAAGTAACATTAAAGTAGAACCCATTTATGTTCGTAGTTTTTGTATCATTGTAACTTTACTAAACAAAATACACATACTCAAAATGCTTTAGTTTAAACTAAGCAAATTGGACGTGCGTCTGTCTACTCTTTATTAAAAGGCTGATTTGGACGTTTATGGACAGGTTTTTTTGTACAGACTTTAGTACCTATTTATTTATTTATGTAACCTTATTTTGAAAAGAGATGTCCCTTGACCGTCGACAAACTATAAATTGCTTTGTATTAAGTAAACATAGTATTATAATACAAATACAATACAAATGTTTTATTCATCAACTTAAGTAACAAAAATTAACTATGTTGGATACCTAAGTATAAAATACCTGTATTAGGAGAATATCGCTCTTCCAATTTGTGGCATAAAAGATAACAGTGGTGTTTTAATAAGCATTAAAACATTTCTATAAAACATAAAATTATTTCTACATAAAAGTTATTATTTTCGTGTTTAATTTTATTGTTGAGGGTAGTTATCATCAATGTACCTACAATACGTTGAAGAGAGTTAATTGTGTAAAGTGGCAGATGTGTAGGTAGTCATTTAAAGAACTTAAAGTTAGCATTTTGCAAGGAGTGTTATTATTATAGCTACGGAAAAGTGTTGATCGGTGCCGAAACGGGCGATAAAGGTAACCTACCATCATAATATTCGGTGCTGGTACGAATACCACAGTTGGCAGGGCAGTATCCTCAAACGGCCCACCACGTGATCATCTTAATGCGAACAGCGATTTCTTCTAGGCAATATAATAATATATGGTCGCCTAGTGTAAACAAATGCTTCGAGCCAATTCTCGCTATCTAAGCTTTCTACTAAAAGTAGATATTGAATTGATTCAGGTGTGACTTTGCGGAAGTCCATTGTAAGATATTAAAAATGGTAAGGAAATATATTTCCTATCTTACTAAAAGTAGTCTTTTTTAAAAGTTTTTGTCAAAATGTAGGTAAACAACCGCAGGCGAGGCTAGAATAGCGAGTTTTGCCGAGCGATAATCGCATAAGAACAGCCGCTTAAAAATAGTTCTCATTCTAAAAGAAAATAAATATCTATAGCAAACACAGCCTAATTTCACCCACAGCTTGGTACCTTACCTAAATACATACATACATAAAGTCACGCCTCTTTCCCAAAGGGGTAGGCAGAGACCACGGATCTCCAGTCGCTACGATCCTGACACAACTTTCGCCTCATTCACTCTCATTACATTCTAAAGTCCTTGTGTTTCTCCATAGTGGGAAAATATAGCTTCCACCCTTTCTACACTTTGTTCTCCTAACCTCCTGACTTCTGACAATCCTACTATGTCCCATTTTAGGTCTTTAAGGGCGTTTTCTAATTCGACGAGACGTTCGTCCATTATATGTTAGAACGTTAAGCGTATCGGAATCCATATTATCATTTGCTTTGGTCGTTTGACGGAGGGATCTCACCCTGAGACTCTTGCACCCCTAACTCCAGGACTGGTTTGGCTTCCGTCAACGCCAGCGCTGCCGCTGGGGTCACCGGGCACTTGGGGCCGTTGTTAGATTGCATTGCACTTACTTACGATTTATTTTAATGTAGGCAATTTATTCAAGTAAAGATATAAAGTGACTAGCTGTTACCCGCGACTTCCTACGCTACGCGTTAAAACTTAATCTCGCCTTGACTCTGTGCATCGTCAGCAAGTCTGAACTCGCAACAATTGTGTCACACTAGGAACATATTCTGATGGCGACGACCCATCAGAAATTGTTCCTATTTTAAACCTACTTCAAAAAGGAGGAGGTTCTATGTTAGGCTGTATAAAAAAAATTGCATTATTTATACATAAACTCACGCATTTTTCCCGAAGGGGAAGGCATAGACTACAGTCTTTCTCCACTTGCTACGATCCTGACACACCACCTTCGCCTCATTCACTCTCATGTGTTCCTAGATTACAAAAGTCAATAGAGCTTTCCGTCAAAAAGTTCTTATACTTTCAAATCAATTTTTTGTTATTATACGAGTTTTTTTTAATAATTAAATAGGTCATCATTTGTCCTCACTCTGCCTGATGTTAAGCAGTTTCAGGCCAATCGAGCTTACCGTGAAAAAGTTATTGTAGGTATAAACTTTAAAACCATGTTTCACCCCCTTTTAAGGATTGTTTAGAACACATGTTCATTTATTTTTGAATATCAGTATCCAAACTAAGTTTCAAGCTCGAGCTTACCGTCAAAAAGTTCCTACAAACTTAGAAACCCCGTTGCACCCCTTTTTAAGATTTGTTTTGGAAAACCCTGAAATATATGTTCATTTAATTTTTATTACAAGTATCCAAACCGATATAAGCAAATCGCTCAACGCATCACAAGTTTAATACAAAAGTTTTCAACCCTTTTAGGGTTGCATTTCAAAAAATTCCCAGTGGATGTTATACTATTATTAAGAAGCTACCCTCTAAATTTTAGCTTTCTAGCTTCAGCAGTTTCAGCTCGGCGATAATGGTCAATAAGTCGATCAAGCTCTTCTATGATTATACTAGCTGTCCGTCGCGGTGTTACCCGCGATTTCTCGGGAAAACTTCACTTTCCCGGGATAAAATATGGCCTATCTTCATCAGGGATGATGCAGGATTCTAATGGTGAAAGAATTTATCAAATCGTTCCAGTATAAACTTAGCCTATTCAATTCAAACAAACAAATCTTTCCTCTTTAAAATATTAGTGTAGATATATAGATTTGGAAATATTGCTGCGCTTGCCTTGCAAAGATTATGGCAGCTTTTGAAAACCCATGTGTTTATTCCTAATAAGGAGAGGGCGGAGATGGCGGATTTTAATTAAGTTTGATCGGAATCGGCAGTGGAGCCGCGAAGGGTGGTCGTCACATGTAAATGCGAGCGACACACCGCCACGGACCGGAACCTACAGCCGCAGTAGCCTACATCGGGAGGAATGGAAAATATATATCAAGCCGAGCGAAAAGTCCACTACACACCCCGAGGGGGCGGGTGGCGGATTCCGGACGTGCGTTCGATTCAAACGAGCCGTGGCCACCCCGCCCGGCCGTGCCGCTGCAGCGCCGTCGCCGCGCCGCAGCCGTGCTAAGTCCTCCGTTCAAACAAAAGCTCCGGCGCGACCCACCACCTACTCATTTCGCAGTAGACACCGCTTTTCAGATGTAATTTCAGATTTTCCTCAAGAAACTCCCGAGGAAAATAAATATGCTTAAACCCGACCCTACGCAGGAAAAAGACGAAAAAATATAAAAAATTAAGAAAATATTTGTTTTACAGTTATGTAAACATCTCTAATTACGACCTGTTCAAATTATTATTTTTTCTTTGCTGCGAGCGGGCGGGCGCGCTCTAATTAACATCTATTACAGGTATTCGGCGAGAGAGGAGTATCATTCGGCGAGGGCGCTGAGTACACTCAATTAAACGAGCTGCGTGCGCCCTACACCGTGCCGCACCGTGCCGCACCGTGCCGCGCCGCGCCGCTTCTCGCGTCCCGCAAGCTCACGTTCAATCCTTTCGTCTTACGATCTATCTAGGGCATGTTTTTATACTGCTGGTAGGTAAGTATACTAAATAAAAAGTTTATTCCGGACAAGTTCCGGTTCAGAAGAAAAGTAAACGATGAGGGATGAAATAGGTACTTATTGGTAAAAATAACATTGGTACAAAAATAACACCAACTCAAAAGTATTTGAAGGTGTTAGTCAATTTTAAATCTTTGGCCACCAATGCTGTTAGTTTCCTACGTTAATTTACTTGTAATGTTGATTGGAAATGGAATGCAATTAGAGATCTGTGCGTGCTACGGCGGTGCCGACGACGGCGCCTGGGCCTTGCCCGGGCTTGCTGTTGGCGCTTGGCGCACGCAGGCCGGCCGTCCGAAAAGCGCGCCCCCGTGGTCACCCGCTCGGAACCCCCCAAGCACCCGACACCCTCTTTAAAAGCCAGTGGCGAGCTTCAAGAGAAAGTGCCGCGTGTGTACGCTCACATGCGTAGAGCCATCTTTGCCGGGCGCGAGGCAGGGAGCGGATTATGTGGAGGCTCCCGCGCCACCTCGTATGCGTAAGTGCGTTCACACAAAGCCTTCCCACATACATTTGCATAGTGACATTGTACGGTAATAATGTATGTGACCACTCGCTTACCTACCGCCCTACACCTACCTACAGCCTTCCAATAGATTACCCGAAGCCTCGTTTGATACTCCCGAATCTGCTCCTCTTATCTTGTGGTAGGGAACGAGATGAAAACCAAACAATACCTTCTAACTACAAATGGGAACAGGAACTGAGTGACTCTTTCCTTATCTCTTTATACTAAAGCTAAGTTAATCAATAGCTATCATAGATCTGGTATAAAATAAGTATTATATCAGAGCTAAATATTATTATTTATTACTTAGAGCCTGTAACTGTAGTGTCCCACTGCACGGGAACGGCCTGCCTTCCTCTCTCTAGTTATCCTTGTTCCACGATGGCTATTGTGGACCAACCCTTATGTCGACAAAAAAAATAGAAGAAGAATAATTTAAAACTTTAACTTTCAAAGCCTTAAAAGTAAAGCCTTGAAAAGTAATTTCGTTCTTCGACTAGTCGAAGGAAGCTTGCAAGAAAATAATCACGAAAATCACATCGGCAGTACATAGTGTCCAAAGATTCGACGAGAAGAAATTGAATGTATAATTTTGATTTACATTATGTGAGTAGGTACACATGTGTGTGCGTATAAGAGGATTTCTTGAAGTTTCGTCGATATAATAGACGGGAGGCTGCGGCGGAGGCGAGAGGGGAGGGAGAGGGGAGCTCGGACGCCGCTCGCCTGTGTGCGTATGTCTCGGACATGCACGCTACGCAGATTTCTCTAACGATTTTCCCTGAGTGTGAAATGTAAAATAAGGGGTTAGACGAGGCTGAGCTCCCCGCCGCCCGCACGCCTCGGTTACCCAAATTGATGACCGGCCACCCTCAGGGAGATCTGTTCAAATTTAACACATATCGTATTTAAAAGTAAAACGCTTCGGAACCTTATCCTCTCTCATTAATATTCCCTTGCAAATTGTTAGAATATTCCGCTTGGAGGAGACTGTTTTTTTATTTTTACACAGCTCGTAGACCCTTATTATAACGGCACAGTATGTATTTGAAGCCTTTTGTGCTAATTAGGGCAAGCCGAAAATTTAATAAAAATATATCCTTCCTGTGTAGAAACATTTTTTTTGAAATTTTGTAATTTTTGAATGGAACACGAAGTTGGTATAACAGTGTGCTGGGGGTGCCAGAAACCGGTTGTCCGTGGCGTCTCTAACTGTATTTATCGTTTTTATAGCACCCGCATTCCTGCTCACCCCTATCATCCCCTTGGATAGCTGCATCCCTCGCGTGATTCTCTTATTAAAATTTAGATTTCATTCTCTTATATAATCTTCATATAATTTCTTTGATTTATGGTAAAAATTGTTTTACAAATAATACTTAGATATTTTCATGGTACGTATTATATTATCTGGGTTATTAGCCAAAGTATCAACTTTTTATGAACCCAATACTTCCAATGGATGTTTAATAATAATTACCTACTAACAGCCTGTTCACACTAGTCGTAAGTCCTTACGACTAAAAGTCGAATGCTCTGGTCACCATACAAATCGCGTCTCATCCAATGTGAACAGCTCCATATAAAGTGTATGGTGACCAGAGCATTCGACTTTTAGTCTTATGCGACTTACGACTAGTGTGAACGGGGGGTAAAACCACTTTTAGATTTAATTTGGCTTTAGACTGGTTATAAAATATAATCTAGTAGCTAGGTAATTGTTACCTAATTGTTTCGCAGTAAAATATCTGCTGCGAGTGTATTTATAAAAAAAAATTAGGTAGGTAGGTAGTACCTAGGTACTTCACAGGTAGCTTTAAAGGTACTTAAGAACTTTGTGAGCTAGGTGTTGCATTTAGGTAAATGACAAAATTAATATTAATTTCACTAAACAGATTAATTTCACTAAACAGATTTACCATTTAAATAAATAACAGTATATTTTTTTTTGTCAAATCTATCAAAATTAAATTGCAAGACAGCCTCGGCGAGCGGCCAATGAGGTGCGCCGGCGCATCATTGTTACCTCGATCGGCGCCATACTGTAAACGAGAAGAGATTTTTTTCAACGCACTATCTATATGTGTGGGTGTTTCTTGGAAATCCTCTGCATTTGAACCTAAGCATAGCTAACAGTTACTATGACGCTAGAAGCTAGTGTATGCTAGTGTGCGTGCGATTGTATACTACACCTGTTGCGCGAGCGCATGTGTGCGCGGGGGTGAGTGCGACGTTGCTAGATGTATTTTTTAGATGCACCGTAGATTTGGCAACGCCGCGCAATTTGAATGCATCATCAGTTTCTCAAGATGGCGGATTTGTCTAACCATGTTGTTTTGTTACCAAATTAAAGGAATGTGTTCCTTTAAATTTAAACAATAGGTAATTTAAAACTTTGTTTTCTATTCGTTAAATTCATGTTTTTACTCCTCAATTTTTAAAGTTCTGAAGGTATTTTAGTGAGTACCTATCTATATACATAAGTATAGCAAATAACCTACCAGAAATTGGCTTATATTTTCGCCATTCCGTTTACCTACATTACAGTTAATTTGCGATTATGTATAGTGATTTACACACAGTTAGAGATCGATGGTTTAGGTGCTGGGCAAGCCTGTCGTATCTCAAACAATGTCCCAGGCACTACAGCGTCCTGTTGAGTGTGGTCATAGGCTGCCTCCTGACGCTGTATGTATAAATCATCTAGTATAGGTAGATGTAAAGGCCTAAGTTTACAATTAGAGATCATCAAAGATTTTTTAAAATGAATTTCACATAGCATCATCTGGTCCCAAACTAAGCAGAGCTTGTGTTATAGTACTTAATCACAGAAGTACCTAAACTTCAATGATTCCTTGTTCGAGATTAAACAAACTAACAATTCTGCAGACACAACAATGACGTTGAATGATTGCAATATAATAACAGGTCTGCGTCCAGCTAAATCTAAAAACAGGAGCGTTCGACGAATCCTCCAATGTGACCTCAGCCTTAGTAGTAAAGTCAAATCGGAGAACTGACTAAGAGAACTAATTACTTTTTTATTTGCACCGCTCGTGTGCACACGTCCGCATAGTTACTGCAAAAAATATACGGCTAAGTGCGAGTGCGGATTAACCGCTGAGGTCCTGTAATTCTGTTGTTTGAAAACATTAAAATAAATAAATAATGCTGGACATTTTCACACAGTTTTTTAATAAATAAATAAGCATCATCTAGCCCCAAACTAAGCAAAGCTTGTACCTACTATGGGTACCAGATAACTAATTTTTACTACTAAAGGTATACTTTTTGTTTGTAAATACATATTATATTATACCTACATAGAAACACCCAGACCCGAGATAAATATTTGCAGATCATTACAAGCATTTATCCCACAGTGGGGATCGAACCCGTAACCTTCTGCGTCACAAGCGGGCTTTCATCCACTGTGCCAAACTATTTAATGTTTAATAGTGAAACAACTTTAATCACAATCTTAAATGTTTTATTTTTCAATTTACAATAATCTTTGCTCAACAATATTTTTAAAACAACTGAACAACCAGAACTACTCACAGGTTGTCACTGTCAAAACATTTGCGTATGACCTGCACAAAGGTTCCTATTATTATTCAACCAAAGAGTATTTGATTTGACTATCACCAAAAAGTTTTACTTACAAATACGAAAACGCTTACATGTTTATTTAATTGGTTTTCCTATTACCAAATGGAACGCTGAAAACTAAAATAACTAGGTATCCTAGAAGACTGTTAGCATAATCACTAGGTTTTAGCTGAACCTAAAATTTGATTTCGGCATAATTATAATGATTTGTGATTCAACGTGAATTTATGGTTCAGACATTCGTCATAGAACTTGACCTTAGGTATAAACTTTGTGTTTGTTACGTACAATCTGCCCACATACATTTATTAAGTGCACTCTGCTATTGGTTGTGCGAAATGTTTATTAGATATTTCTAACTTCGACCTTGAAATGTTGAAGGTCCGATACTGCTTAAAGTTCACAGTAATAAACCTGTTCTCTGTCCTTGAAATACTCGAAATCTTATTTTTTTTTTGTATTTGAAGGGTGAGAACCAGTGCTATATTTTGTTGTCCCTGTAGAGCTGTTTAGTTTTTTAAGATCATGCGCTGTACTCATACTTAACAGCAAGGTTCGTGGTCCGGAGAAGTCCATGTCAATGGTTTACTGGTAGAAAACGCTCGCCTTTGTATATGTACTTTATAATATATTTTTCTTTATGTGTTCTATTGTATACAATAAATAATTACAGAAAGCTCTAAATCTGTAAACACTTAGCTACATAATATATCTACTGATATACTCGTACTACTGAAGGTAGTTGAAATTTGATTGTCTATCTACCTTTGTGTAGGTACATGGACAACGTTAACCCAAAAAATAATTAGAACCTTCAATGCTTTGATCTGAGGACATTCTAGTAAAGACCCACTCGAAAAACATAACCCTTCTTCTGACTCAGTCGAGTAATGCAGAAAGTAGGAAAACATTAGGGTACGTTTTAACAGACGCGTGAAGCTAAGGGCAAATATTTTGAGGGTAGATTTGGAAGTTTCTTGACTCGGGTTGGTGGCTTTGTTTTCTTTGGTCACACACCACTATTAAACTACTATTTATTATTATTAATACAATAAAAATAATGATAACAAGAGTGCTTTTTACTATCAAAGAGTACCTCACCTAACGCGTGATGTAAAATAAGTTGGTCGGTTCACTACATAGTAATCTGTAAAGAAGTAGGCTAATCTACTTTTGTGCCCGACTTTACGTGTTAAAATTTGAAGAATACGAGATAATTTAACAAGAAATAAAAATTAAGCCTCGAACAAGTATTAACACCTTTTCAAATGGCAGTGCGAGCGTTAAAACGGTTTAAATCATTTCTCGTAAAAGATAAGCTTTTCACAAATTAAGACTATTGTCTCTTAGTGCAAAAGCTGCAGCGCAGAAAAACAATGTTATCTCGCTTCTTTTGTTATTACCAGGTGTATTTATTAGTAAATATATTTTTATTTTCAATTTACTTTTTTTCTTGTAAAAAATGAAATCGAATTTATTTTTATTTGTTTTACGCAGTTTTATTTTATTATATATTTTTGAAAACACAAATGATAATTAACACGTTCACTGTTTTCCTATTATAAATAAAAAAAAAACAAATAAATAAATCAAATCATTTATCATTAAAAACAAAAAAAAATTATGAACTACTCAGTAGCGTAGCTACCGGAGGGCTAGGTGGTGCTGTGCACCGGGGCCCCCAAGCTCAAGGGGGCCTCGAGTCCCAGACTCTAGAGTCCGAGAAACGTTTTTTTGATTTTTTCCCAAAAAATATGATTTGACATGGTTACTTTGGGAAGTTTTCCATGGGAAAAAGCGTTGATTGAGACCAACTTGTTTTTTTTTGACAAATGTCATTTTCTGGTGAGATTTTTTTTATATCCTAAAATGCATTTGATCTTATTTCCCAAAGTACTTAACATTTTGACACACCCTGCATATTTATATTTTGAGTTGATAAAACCCAAACCATTCAGTTAGGGCCCCAGTTTTTTTGCACCCTTGGCTACCTAGCTACGCCACTGGAACTACTGCATTGATGGCACTAAACGTTTTAAATGGTTGTAATAACTATAGGTACTTAATACGAAGAAAAGTTTGTAGATATAAAAAAGTAAAAGTAGTATATCAGTTATCTGGTTCCCATAGTACAAGCTATGCTTAGTTTGGGGCTAGACGATGCTGTGTGAAATTGTCCAGCATTATTTATTTATATTAATGTGAAAAGTTACAGCATCTCTGAGTGGCTCACTATGCTGGTTCTACACGAGATAGCCACGCGCGGATGCTAGTTTTGAAAACGTAGGTACCTATTATATGGATCTACCTACAACTAATTGATGTATCCATTCAATTGAAACAGATTGATACCAACTTCAGATATTTATCGTAATCTCGGCGTGGACAGGGGTAAAGTTGTGGCAAGAATGCTAGCGTTTAGCAACTATCATTATATTTACGTATTTTTTCTATTTTATTTGACTGGCTTCTGGAAACTCAGAACACCAAAGAGAATTTAGAATATATAAAAATTAATTCAAAAGAAAGGGCTTTGCCGTTAAGTGATTATCCTGGCTAGTTCACAATCAGCTCGCTTAAAATCTACCTATAGCTAACTTATAAAGCTGTGTCCGAGAGGGGAGTTAGGATAAACTAAAACAATAATTGTTTTTATTGCCGAAGTAAATGATTGGTTATTTTTGTTAGCGTTTTCTAGGCCTGCCAACCGAAGATCTTTGGCCCACCTGTCGAGGTAGGTAAGATCATCATCACTTGCCTGCTTTTATTACTTAATCGGGATCGGAACAATACGTTCTCTTTTTCCACTCTTCCCTACTCGTAATCTCCGTATTTACTCCTTTCTTACCTAAGTATACCTAGTGTTCTTTTACATAATTTATCTATATTTTTTTATTAGGTGTATCTTTACGCACACATCCTTCCGCATTTAGGTATAAGGGTGACATTACATAAATAAAATAATTAAGTAGATGGACGACATTATTTACAAACTTACAGTTGTAGGTATAAATTCATAGGCGGATCCCCCCCAGACGATATTTTTGTGTACCTACTAACTACGAAAAATTTATAAATTGTGAAATTTTTGACAGTTTTTGTTTCTTGTGCCCCCCCCAGAAAAAAATCCTGGATCCGCCAATGGGTATAATATTTTGTAGGATTCCGCCAGCCGCTGTCAGTACCGCGATCCCCTCGCGTTTTCACGAGAAAGTTGTCGATTCCCAAGTTTGTTTGTCAGCCGTGTGTTTATTGCCTTCGTCCCTCATAAAATGTTATGAATGATACAGTTCGCGAGCAGGGATTAACCGTTTAGTAGGTCCGCTCGGTATCCATTAAGTAACGTTTACTCCCATCTTTTGGTGTTGTTGTTTTAGCGTATTGCACTATATATAGTTTTCAATTGAAATAAAGGCCTTGTCTGGGATTATATTTCGTTTTTAGACGATACCTTTTCTGTTTTGTTTTTTATATCATTCATTTGCAAAAATGTCCAACGTTGTCATTTTCAAGTGATAAATACCATACCTAAAGTAACGTGAAATGTAAATATTTTACGTAAATCAAATTATTTTTTTATTTTTTGAATCATTTATTAAAACTTGGTAGGTAAGTACCTACTAGCTACCTCCTTAATGTTTTTCTTATTGTTGTTGTTTTCTCAAAAAAAAACTTTGATTAAGTCGTATGTACGTAAGCAAGCTTCACATGAATAAATAAATGAATGAAGCGCTCGTGGTCGTGCTTGCTTAGTCGTTCTTGATAGATCGTCGAAGTTAAGCAACGTTCGAAACGGTCTGTAAGTGGATGGGTGACCGCCAGTGGCATTTTCATCTGAGCGCTTCCGTGCTTCGGAGGGCACGTTAAATTGTCGGTCCCGGCTATTTAAGTCGTTAAGCCATGACGGAGGCCTTAAGGCGGCCTAAAAACTCCGTCACCAGAGTTGGCCACTGACTCATACGAACTTACTTACTTTTTTTTTTAATAAATACCCAAGCTTACAAAAGATAATTTTGTATAAATCGAGAATAATTCAAATGGTTATTTATAATTCTATGTGAAGAAACGTTAAGGGTTTATGTATGTTATTTCTTTGTGCAATAAAGAATAAATAAATAAGAAACGTCATTAAATTTAAACACATCAGCCTGCTATATGGTTTACACAAAATACAACAATGTATCGAGCTTTATAATCAAACAAAATGAAAGGAACAAGTGTGAAACAGGAATAAGTAGGGAAAGCTGTGTTCCTGCGAAGGAAGTTATCGGCACAGTCCGAGAAAATCGATGCTTTCCCCCTCATAGTTTGCATGGACGGCGGCGTGTGTCCGGCACTCGCCAGCAAAACGCCGCCTGCTGGCGTGTGCTTACTGCTCTACACCTTACACGCTGTCTACAACAGACACGCGCAAACATTGACCTACATTTTTATCTAAGTCAGCGTACCTAGAAGATACAAAACAATTTGAAGAAAATTAGGAATCGTCCTCCTCGCTTCCCCTTTCTGACCGCGCCTCTTTGCGTCCTGATGCAAAAATTTCGGTGCGTTGCGCAGTGCTCGGCCATTCTATAGATTCCATGCTTTCCGGGATAGCTTTCTCATTTTTTACTAAATTTAGCAATCATACTTGGTAATCTAGTTACGATAAACTTAACTAGCATAATCTATCTGAAAAATGAAAAATATGTCGATTACATTAAGTAATTAGAAGAAAAATGATTGAGCTTATTAATGATTTTTTTAATTTTTCTTAGATCATTTTATGACCTAGATATTATGGTACTAAAAATAATCCACGCAATCTTGCGATTAGTTTCAGTTGAAACTTTAATATAAAATTAAAAATGCCAACAAATGATACAGGAAGTTTATAAAAAACAGTCGCTTGAAATCTTTCGATATCGATTATGTACCCATTTGTGCGATTGGCAGCCCCTCGAACACTGCCTCTTGGCGCGTTTAGTCAACATATCTTAGGAACTGGGAACAACCAAACTATAGCCAAATCAGTTACTTTTAGATGTAGCTCTTATTACATAAAATCACAATTAATGTTTGTCTTAAAGTATCATCTACGTAGGTAAAACACAAACAAACAAAGATGTCCTAGCTATTCTTCGGTTATTGACTCCAAACAAGGAAATTACCTACCTTAACTCGTCATACAGTAGGTAGATTGGAGTTAGCATTAATAAGTGGGTATTTGAAACGCCCAACTTGTTTTTTAGATTTCTTGAATGATAAAAAGGTTAAAAATATTTTAATTTGAAGGTGACTTGCATCGCCTGCAATAAATAACAATGTTGTCAGAATAACTTAGGTTTAAAAACTTTATTTAATATGTGCTGGTATTATTTTCACAGCGTTTCTAAGTCACATTTCTTCCATAAAATAAAACGAGATTTAAAATTTAGAGAATTTCGTCGCAGGGCTCTGTCCGCCCGCATTGTAAGGGTGGGTGCTATCGCTGTCCTTCTCGGACGCAGCATCACCGGACATTTCGACCGGGCATTTCAATTTTGAGAAAGAGTAGGACCAGCTTCGTCCCCCGCACCGCGCTGACCCCCGCAGTGGCCGTCTCTCTCGCACCAAGGACATACAAGAGGACGCAGGAGCGATAACTTCATCACCGTGCGACGCTCTCGCTCGCTCGCACGCACGTCTCGGTGGGGGACGACGTTGCGAATTGTTATTGAAGTCATGCCCCCGAAGGCGACTTCGGGAAGGCTGTCAGTCGCTCTCTAGTAAACGTCCGCAGCGTTCATACCCGGATGAACAAGACTGCTCGCGCGCTGCACTTATCGCATCCCACAAACTATCCGCCGCGGTAACAAACAAGTGCCAAGTTTTTGCCAATAACAATTCTGTGATTATCAAAGTACAAGAAAATTTTAAGAACATTAATTCGAGAACTATAAACTTAATTAAAGTGTGGTGGTCAGTGGTTGGTAGTGAGGTACCCAAGGCGGGCAGCCTGAAGCGGCGCGCAGTGCAGCACTGCTCCGGCCCCGGCGACACCGGCGACTGCGGCGCACGTGGCTTGTCGTGATAACGCGCGCGGAAATGCCGCGAAAAACTTTGTCGGGAAACATTAACATTGTATAAAGTTGAGTTGCGTGGAAAACGCGCCGGCTGCGACATGACTCTAACCTGTAGCGCCTGAATTGGCGTGGACTACATGTACGTCGAGACGAAAAGTGACGTTTTTTTATTTTTTTTTCGTTGGAGGAGGCGGTGCTCTCCGTTGGATTGATGATTTAAATGGATAACAGCAGTGCCGTATCGTCGACTTTATCGTCGAGGGACTATCATTGTAAGGTTTGCGATCTCTACTTGGATTCCGTCGACTCGTTGGAGGTGCATTTGCAATACCACAAAGAAAACTTGTACGTGAAGTGGGGCACGCAAAACTCACAAAATGATACCGAGAACAATAATGGTGGCAAAGTAAAAAGCGAAACAACGGTGTCGGCCCCAGCCGACTCCAGCGACAACATGATCACCAAACCCAGCCCCGAGTTCCAACAGCGCGCCACGCCGGACACCTCGCAGTTCCCGCACCCGGCTACGCCACAGAGCTACCACAGCGCGCCTTCGCCCTATCAGAACCCCGACCAGACCACCTTCTCGCCGGCCGCGCAGTTCGGTAACAGCTACACTCACTCTGCTTTCTCTCAGAACCAACACTCTGATCAAATCAATTGGGAACAATCTCAATACACTCAAGAATATCACCATCATAAGCCGAACCGTTTCCATCCGTATAGTATGCAAGATCGTACTTCACGAGTGTCATCATCAAGTCCGCTGTACGGGCAGCCTCTGAACCAGCCAACGCCTTCACCGTCACCAAATCAATGTGACAAGTGCGGCTTCGTTTGCGACTCGGCGGTGCAACTCAACGAGCACTGCAGCAGCGCCCACGCCGGCGGCGCCGCCGCGCAGTCTTCCTCTACGATGCCATTTCAACAGTTTTCCGGTAAACAATATAATAATTCAGGATATCAAAATGATAACTTAAAAATAAAGGAAGAACAAGAAGAGTCGTCTGATATATTAGATTTAGATTCTCAGAAAGTTGTATATCAAGGAAATGAAGGTGAAACACCGAGTAGCGCGTACGAGGAAGCGCAGTCACAAGGACGCGAAGTAAACAGCCGCACGGTCCCAATGATGCCGTGGGAGGCCCAGAAGCTGTACTCAAACCCGCAGCTCAATGGCGAGGTAGCTCTTTTTAAGGAACAGAAAATGTTTTCAGAACAAAAACCATATTCATCAGAGGTCAAAATGTTTCATCCCGATCAGAAATTTCCCTATTCTCAGGAAAAGTTTCTTGGAGTTCATCATGATCAGAAACCATTTATGCACGTCGAACAAAAGATTTACCCAGGGGTCCAGATACCGCCTCTCACAGAGTATACTGGCCCAGTAGCCCCATCCTCCACCGATATGAAACCGCCGTATCGACCTTATGATTCACCGGCACCTCCGCAAATATCTAACTCTCAGCCTGCAAACTCAACATCATCAACATTACCATCTATTGGAGGAAAAGGAGCCAATTGGAAATCGAACGAAGCAAGACGACCAAAGACTTACAACTGCACAGCATGTAACAAATGGTTCACTAGTTCAGGGCATTTAAAGAGGCATTACAATACCACCCTGCACAAGAACGCTGTGAGATCATCAGGCCATCCAGATCCAGCCACCATGCCCATCTCAAGCCACCACCATCCGAGTCGTGACCCTATACCGGGCCGAGGTCAGCAGCAGAACGCCGACTCTAACACGCAAAGTCCGGTGCCCTCCGACGACGCACGCAGCGTGGAAGACGCTTCACTTCAGTCGCCCTACGCGTCGCACCGGGTCGCCGCCATGCAATCCAAGTCACCGTACACACATCTACAACAGGGTAATTTAGATAATAATTACAGTAATAATCCTTTAGCCAATCACCCTTTACAGCACCAAGTTGGTTCTCATCCGCTCAATATAGGTAGTCAACCACCTGGGTTAGGGATACCGAATGACAGTAGTCATCAGGGATCTAAAGCACTTTCAACGGCTGGGAATCCCCCAAACGGGGAGGCAGGTCCCTCTGTTTCTCAAAATCACCATATGAGGGGCCTGCTATCAGTGTCAACCAGCAATATTTCAACTCCAGCCCTAACACAGAGTTCGCCGGCGCTTACGCCACACACCCTGCCGCCGTTCAGCCACTTGGGTGTCAACCCGTACAGTCCGAGGTCTACGGATCCTTTGGGAACTTCGGTGCCGGACCCCACGCACACCCCATTATATTTGGGTCAGAATTTTCAGCAGACTATAGCACCGAGTTACCCAAACGGGATGGCCCCCCACGTTATGGATATGGCTATCAACAATCTGCCTATAGCCAGCCCGGCTACTTTTGGTGAAAACGCACCAGAAGAAGTCGATGTTATGGAACAGGAAACATCAAGCCAGTCTAATGGCGGACGCTTGCCAAGCTTTGCGCAACTCCAGACCCAAAGCTTCAGCGTCTATGTTTCCAATTACATCACACAGCCTAACGTGGGGGGTCAAGTAGTCGCCGACGAATCGACCGCCGGCTACATCATTGTCGATCCAGTTCACTCGCCTCTCCAATACAGCAACACTGAAATTGGAGGACAGAGTGTGGATTACGACATGAGTGTGTCACCTAAGAGTATGAAAGATAGCTTATTAACTTATAGTCCGGAACATGTCAAGTTGTATCCGTATGGTTATGCAGTAGGTGGGAAGACTATTAAACGAGAAGACGGTATCCATCGAACAGACTCAAATGTCTTTCAAATTTTGGAAATAGAGGATATCATGGATTATGCTAACAAAGAAAACTATGGATCTCAGATGAAATCCCCAGCTAGTCCAGAGAGCGCCAAGGCAGAGTACGAAAGTCGTAGTGCAGTGTCTTCGACATCATCGTCGTCCACGATCACGTCACCGTCAGCCGTCACATCCACGGTGCCTAGTTCACCGCTCATGGAGCGCAATCAGCTAAAGAAGTCAGCTCCAAACACGGTCCATAAATGCTACGAATGTGATAAGTTGTTTAACAAAGCGTGCTACCTCACGCAGCATAATAAGACTTTCCATTCAGGAGCAAAGCCATTCAAATGTGACCGATGCGGCAAACGGTTCTCGGATGACGTCTCGTATGAAGGGCATTACTTTAAACATACAGATAACAAGCCGTTTAAGTGCAGCGAGTGCCCCAAGTCATTCAATCACAAGACAGACCTGCGTCGGCACATGTGCCTACACTCTGGCTGCAAACCGTTTGCCTGTGACCACTGCGGCAAGGGTTTCATCAGGAAAGATCACATGGTTAAGCATTTTGACACTCATTTCAAAAAGAACTCGCGGTCTTCTTCGTCTTCAACGTCCTCTGTAACGTCGACGTCGTCCACCTCTCCTTCTTCTACTGTAAACCTTACCTGAAGTTTTTATTTAATGCGATTTTAGGTTTCACTTGAACAGAACATCTAAATTTAACTTGAGAATTAGGATATTTTGCTACGTATTCCTTTTTGTCCTTATAGGGCCACGTTGGGTATACCAATGCGCGCATCCATTCGCTCGTTTTTTGTTGTTCATTCAACCTAACCTTGTCGGTTACAAGGTGACTTTACATGCCTGGGTGTCTGGGCGTTAAGCATATAATTGCCTGACGTTAGAGTAATTTTGCGATATCATTTAGATCGAACCATATCATTTTTACATATTAAGTACGAAAAAATTTAGAAGTATAGGTATAAATAATGAATGTCGTAACTTCGGTATCAGTAAGAGGGACTGCTTTTATTTGAAATTGAAATCCCTTTAGTTGCATTCACATAGTAGGAACAAAACATGTTAACAAAAATGGAAAAGTCAACATCGACAGAAATAAAATATACTTATCTTGAAAACTAATATCTGTTCTGAGTTATTAAATAAAAAAAATTAAATTAAATGGTGACATATTAACTCAAGTAGGGTTTACCTACTTTAGTTCAGCATTTGCATAACATTAAAGTTTAGAAAAATTTATTAAATCAGTAGGTAGTCTTATTTTGCGTCATTGTTTACATATCATGATCTAATTTTATATCGAACTAATGTTTTTGTCAGGTTTAAAACTGAGATGTGACTAAATTGATTTATTTTTTAATTTGGCTGGACTTAAGGCCAGGAAAGTTGCGTTTTGACTGTGTTCCTAAGTATACAATCGTGTTGACATAGAAAGAGACGGTTAAATGACAGTACTTACCTAGTTGCAAATATTGTATGCTATTGGGCATTTATATGAATAAAGTTTTAATATTTTTTGAATTAAGTAAAGGATTACGTTTCTTGTTTTGACATTTTTTTTAAGTTTGGACGCGTCCAAGAGAATATAATCACTTCATGTGCGGTGTTATTGATAGGTATACAATTAATTATTATTGTAGTCACTTTAACGTCTTCGTTTTAGGTTTATGATATTTTTTTTAACATTATATTGATTATTGTTCTAATTAGTAGTTTCCCGGTGCTTCCTACTATTATTTTGTCTGTTGACATTTTTTAATGTAAGCTAGGACTTGGTTTGAAATTTGGAATGTTTTCCTAAACTTACTTTTATGTCCAAATGGTTACCAGTAATGTTATTTGAACGAATTTAGTTAATACATTCCTGTTTCGTTAGTGGTAGGAAAGTAGTCTTCCTAAACGTTGCCAAATTTATTCCGCCAACTGTTTTTGCGAAACAAGTTAATTTTTAATAATTCTTAGCCTAATGATAATGAAATTCTCTAGCAATAATTTAAAATAATAATGTAAATGTTTTTGTATAGTTATAAAATGAATTGTCATGATGAAGATTAATTGACAGTTAAATGGGAAACTTGTAAATATTTGTTTGAAAATTTATAAATTGACATAACATATCAAGACCAAGTTGCGTTTGCGCAGGCGTGTCATTGTAATAAATTATCCAGATGATACAAACAAAACACTATTGCAGTTAATTTTTTCAATTATGTTGAGATTGAGATGAATAACAAAAAAAAATATATTATATTTGACACGTCTTCTAATCGCCAGCATATCAAATGAATGGTCATCCCGCATAGGTATGCAACCAAATGCTATTTCCATGAAGTTGAATTAAGTGTGCAATATATAAACATTGTATCGACTTAATTTTTGATAATGTTTGTATTTGAATGTTGATTATATTGCAGAAATATTTTTATACACATAGAATAACAAATACAAAACTAACAATAATGATCTACCTCATCAGCCTCTATGTGAAAATCTGCTACCTGTAAATTGTTCATATTTTGAAGTATTTTATAAAAAAAATGATCACGATAAATAGCAATTAATGTGAACAGTTCAGACCGGCATGGCCTACCTCTTATTAATAAAATAGGTACCTATATATTCTAAATAATATTTACGAATGTTATCAGAAGCCTGTGTTCTATTACAATACTTGCCATTTATTAGTAATGAAAAAATAAAGAATATCGCATACATAGCAGATTTATTAAAATTTTATATAATTATATATACGAAATATTTGTGCAAAGTACGTAAAGTGTTATAATTGTTGACAAAGTAATTGTAAAACAGAAGCTTTGGCTTCATAGCAATAATGTAACAGTGAATTATTATATGAAACAAACTACCTCAAGTATCAAGTAATAGGTTAACGTAGGTAAGGCGCCCCGCAGCTTCGTCTCATTCAGCACTTAAAACACGATACCTCAAATTGCCTTCCATTTTTGTTTAAAATTTTTCTATTTTAATACATTTAAAAGAATCATGAACGAACCTTGCGGGGTGAGAACTTACTTTATTATATTTATATTTATCTATGTTAGAATGAATATTTGTCTCCCTCAATTTTGAAGCACAGACTTGTAGTATCATTTAGATATTAACTTATGTAAATACTATAGTAATGATAAAATTTGTTATTTATCATATTATTATATTAACGCACTCATCGATAAACTTATTTTTAAATAAGTTTGGCGAATGTAGTGATTTCATCGTTTATTAACATTAGGAGTAAGACTTTGAGATGTAAGATTTTTGTGATGATTTATGTTTTGTGTATAACATGTTAATTTAATGATCAGTTACCAGGTGATTTCTGTTACATTGAGTTGAGTAAAATTTGAACAGTTCAAATATGATAAGATGTTGTTTTTTTTATATACTGTTCCCGTATCCGTCTCTAACAGGAAACGCTGTTAGGTATACATTTATTGGAATTGTTTTATAGGCGTAGCAAAAATGAGGAGCCACAGACGACGATCAGGTGTGCCTACGGCGTAACCTACCTACCACCCACGATACCACTATTATTTTGACTGTTGAATTAACCGTAAAGGAAGGTAAGTTATAGTCAGCATAGGTGTATCCAGCCTGGTCGTTGTCAACATTGTATTAGAATAGTATTCATTTTAGATAATCTAGATTAAGTGACAGATCTGTCACTCCGCTACGGCGAAATTGTCTAGCTATGCGTTGTGTCTGGTTCTCATGTGAATTGTAACAATTACGATTTTTTAATCTAAATTTTAATATGTCACACGAGAACAAGATGCAATTATAACAAATGCGAAATTTACTTTATTGTAAGCCATGCGATTTTTTGACTAATTCTTGCCTATCTCCAAAATGGTGAACTTATTTTTTATTATATTTAATTTACTAAGGTGGTTGTAATGTATTGTTTTTGGGTATAGGCAGGAGTCTGTATAAAGGTGACACTACACTTTAAAATGCAATAATAAACTGTGTTATAAAAGCGTTTTTCTCACAGATACAAGTAAGTATAGACATTTTTAGGTGTACTATTGGATATTAAAGTGTAGTGTTGACTTTACCTATATCTAGACTTACCAGTGCTGTAGCTGTAGTATTCAGATCTGAGTTATCTAATATAAATCTAATGTGAAAAATTGTTGTTTTATTTTCCGCACCCCATTTGCCTTAGCGAATATTTACAGCTTGTTCTCATCTGACCATCATATTATCTTTACACAAGATATTTTGTAGGTAAAAAGTGCTTCACTGAAAGGCCGCATGTCCACCTGCAAGAAAACTTCTGCGAGAAATGTCCGACAGTCGGTCTGACTGCAGTTTGCGAGTGTAAACTCCATAGAATGTTCTGTCATGAAAAAATCGTAACAGAACATGTATGTGTCAGACGGACTGTCAGACATATCTCGCGGAAACTTTCTTGCAGGTGGAATGTTTTCTTAATTTAGTTCCGTGATTAACACAGCAGTGTTAAAGTGGAATTTCACCGTAGGTAGGTACTTTTCATTCGATTTGGCTGTTAATAATCTAAATAACAAATAGGGATCAAGTTTTTATCAGAATTATTTAAAAATAGGCAGAAAATAGAAGTTATGAATTGCAATCCAATTCAGTAGGCAGGTACTTTGAACATATCATGCCGAGCCTCCAAAAGGAATTTTCATTATCCAAGGATTCGGTGATACGGTTTGCTGCGATGCTGCTAAGAGGACAGGATTTAATAGAAAAAGTAAGTATCAGATAGGGTGTAAGTATATAGCTGGCAAGTTATTAACACAGTCTTATAATTTACATATGTATAAGGAACCACACTGATAACAATCAAGACAGAATCAGGTACTTTCCAATACATGATCAGCAACATAATTCGTTTGAGTTAGGAAAAAAATGGGCAAATTTTTAGGTGCCTACTAATAAACCTGGTATAAAGTTATTCCTGAGTGTAAACTGTCAAAATGGTTATTCTTGGTTTATTCCGAGAAATAAGTTTATGTCACGTTTGATGGTAAAGCCCTATGACTAATCTACTATCCAGATACAATATACCTGCATGCATTTACTAAACACACGAGACTCAGTTGAACCATCTTAGGATAGTTAAAAATTATCAGATCAAGTATGGTAGGTATTGTCTCAACTTTAAGACCCCTCGCAGACTTTCTATCGGCCGATAGTTGAGACGGAACATACTTCGGCTTACTTCTCCATACTCATTACGAGCCGAAATATGTTCCGTCTCAACTATCGGCCGATAGAAAGTCTGCAGTCTGCGAGGGGTCTAAATCTAAAAGTTGTAGGTTCAAATCTCATGGATTTATAATTTCTCACGAAAGCATCGAAACAAGTTAGTGTTCTATTGAGAAGCGACGGGCTTGCAACCTGTCTCGTATAGAATGCAAGCTTCTACAAAATGTGGGCATGTATCACATAATATTTGGATATGCCTCCGACTACCCCCGTAGACACCTTCAAAGGATCAGGAATACATAAAAAATCTGAGGGAATGTCTACCATGCCTATACGATACAGTGGTAATTCTGCACAGAAAATAAACTTCCATATTTATGTTTACATAACTTAAGGTACCAAACTAAGCCATGTTTCGTTAAAAGTTCAATGAGATCACAAACAATTGATTCATTCATATCCAATCGATTTAAGAGAATTTTGCCCAGCAGTGGGACAACAAAGGTTCAGAAAACCCTTTTTAATTATAATGTACCAATCCGAGACAATAATAAAGTACTTGAGATGACGACAATAAAACGGGTTTACGTTCAGGATCACTACCATTTCTCAGTACAAAAGACTTCAACGAGCTCTTGTTTTCATACTTATATTCTCTTGATCTAAAGATCTATAAACAATTGCTACGGAGACTTTTGAGTGGTGGGTGACTACTCGAGTACTATGATGGCCTCAGTGGTATAGCAGTGCTCGAATGCAAGAGGTGCAAGTTCGATTCTCGGCGGAACAAATGGTTGCATGATCTGCAGAAAGGTATTTGTTTTGGTCTTGGTGTTGTGGTACCATGACACTCATAGTTTCTAATACCCATGACAATCCGACGAATCATAATATGGTATCGATTTAAGATCCAAAACTAAAATTAATTAATGCAGAGATGACTTTCCCAAAAATAACTTCCGAACGAAAGATCCGTAAAAAAAAAGATCCGGCCAGCTGTTCTTACAGAAAAAAACTAAATAATACCATCAGACCTACATGTTACCATGGTCCTGATCCCGCACTAGGGTACCAGAATTTATCAGTCACAGCCAGACACCTGGAAATATTTGTCGTCTTAACCTGTTGTGTGTGCAGATCGCACACTGCCCGCGCCGTACGCGCCGCAGCTATTTTCTATACAAAAAATGCTGATGACATTAGAAAATGCGGCTCGCTTCTGACGTCAGCAGCATATTCTCTATTGAATTGACAGTTCGGCGCGTTCAGCTCGGTTGGACTGTGCGACCACCCTTAGGCTTATTATTGATAAACTTTTGGTTGAGGGTAGTTTGTAAATGTTGAGCTAATTCATTACTGGGATTTCAACTCTTACTTTCTTTTTAACCTATTCTTCTTTTGATAACTATCTAGAATTGTGAAGACACGGTGACGAGGAATTCAGTCGGCCTATAAACTCCGCCACCACAGTTGGCTCTCATACGAACTTATTTATTAATGAAAATTAATCTAGGGAACTTGCCAACTTATATGATCGGATCTATAATGCACAGAACTGACTGATGCATAATGATCAATGAAATGAAGTTAGGTTAGTCAATATGGCTGCTATTCTTTTTATAATAAAACATCATATTATTTACAAGCACTTATAACTTTAGTGCTTCGGAGGGCACGTTAAAATTGTCGGTCCCGGCTATTTAAGTCGTTAAGCCATGACGGAGGCCTTAAGGCGGTCTAAAAACTCCGTCATCAGATTTGGCCACTGACTCATACGAACTTACTTACTTACTTACTAGTCGACAAAACCAGTTTGCACCACTTGGAATTTTAAATCAGTGAGAATATAATGTGGCTCAGTTTTATTGCGTTGCAATAAATTATTTGGTAGTAAATATAGTAGTAATAATACAATCATATTATAAACTACCCGCATTACTAGTTTTGTATGATTGACATTCTCTAAACATTGTTCTGAGCAAGTATCTCAAAGTTAGGAAGGTAAGGGTGGTCGCACAGTCCAGCCGAGCCGTACGCGCTGAACTGTCAATTCAATAGAGAAAATGCTGCTGACGTCAGAAGCGAGCCGCATTTTCTGACGTCATCAGCATTT
Organism: Epirrhoe alternata; assembly: GCA_963565295.1. Taxonomy (NCBI): domain Eukaryota; kingdom Metazoa; phylum Arthropoda; class Insecta; order Lepidoptera; family Geometridae; genus Epirrhoe; species Epirrhoe alternata. Next base: position 12,025,786 of record OY751375.1, read on the forward strand.
TTTGTATAGAAAAATTACTGCGGCGCGTACGGCGCGGTACAGCACAGGTTAAAAGACAGAGATCAACGTTTTAAAGTACCAGAGGTTAAGCTTGAATTCCATAAACGCAAGATATGCAGTGATTTGAGGAGTTGCGGGAAAAAATTTGCTACACTCTGTATATTTAAATGATATCTCATCATATAAGTTGGCTGTATAAAGTGCGACGCGGCGTGTGCTGACTTTTACAATTGTCGCAGCCAAGTACTCGTATTACACAAACTGACTTTTACTACGAGGTCCTGTTATTTGAATGTTTCCTAAATAAGTGAGAACGTGGTTTATGTTTATGCGAGCGGAGTGCATGAAATGGAACGCGCTGTCTCGGGGCCGTCCGAGTAGAGGCGCGATGACCCACACCGGTTTCGCTTTCGTCCGAAGGTCACTGCTGTGAATCAAAGCTGCGAGTGATGCGACATCAATCTACCGATATCAATTTTTCTGATTGCACTCGATTCATGTATCGATACTACTAGACTAGCTTTACTGTGAATTCGAAACTTGATCGAAGAACCCAATCTTGAGATAGGTATTGCAGAATATAAGCAGAATGTTCGACAAAAGAGATGAGTCAACAATAACTTAAATGCTTTGTAGGACGTAGGTACTTTTGTTTGATTTATTAATCCAAACCTGAGAGAATGTCTAACGCGCCTTGGGGAAACATTAGTTTTTATATTTGTGTTTTTTTATCCAATAAAAAACTTAAAAACAGTGTTTTATCAAAGTATCGATACTAAGTTTTGCACTACTCTAGTCGTCATTAACTCTAATTGTAATAACAATGATATAAATTGAATACATGCATGAAAAAAATCTTCCTAAAATAAATGTTGAATCATATTATTATAGGACATCTCTCATATATTGTAGTTGTGCGGATGAAGAACGTAGAACTACATTTTAGGTACCTGTACCTACTTAATGCATTGGACAGTTGAGATGGAGTAAGCTCCAAAACAATCCTCTCAGCATTAGGCTAGGATTCCACCAGCAAGGAAACAAGATATGTCCGACAGATGCAGATGCCGTCACGACAGTTTCGCGACGTGAGCACTTGCTATGCTAAGGAGTTTATACTTACAAAATACTGTCAGATATATCTGGCGAAAGTTTACTTGCAGGTGGAAACGCGACCTTAGTGAAGAAAGACTTATTAGTGTCAAATACTTACCTAGTATCACAAAGACAATCAACAAACATGCGAGTTGCGACGGATTTGTTTGGTCTCCGGCATGGGCTGCTTATTTCTGAATGGATGCAGAATGATTCAAAGTTTAACCACAAATTGGATTCTGAGAAGCGGCTTCTTTTAAAAAATCAAATTCAGATACGCGTTGTAGGTTACTTATTATTTCAGCACCGCCTATTGGCCTAGTGGGAGGTCGGTTTTTAATCGTAGATTCAAATTCCGGCTGAGCAACATAAAAACATACAACTCTTTAATCTGTAAGTATTTTTTTTTTATAAAACATAGTAGGTAATAATGCAGGACATTTCACCCAGCATCATCTAGCCCCAAACTAAGTAAAGCTTGTACTATGGGAACCAGATAACTGATATATACATACATACATAAAATCACGCCTCTTTCCCAAAGGGGTTGGCAGAGACCACGGATCTCCACTCGCTACGATCCTGACACACAACTTTCGCCTCATTCACTCTCATTACATTCTTCATACATGCTCGTCGGTTTAGGGTACTTTTTACCTGGCCCTTCTCCAAAATGTCGCCAATTTGATTCAAGTGATATACTAATTATATACTTTTTGTTTGTAAATACATACATTTTATACATAGAAACACCCAGACCCGAAATAAATATTTGCAGATCATACAAACATTTACCCCGCGGCGGGGATCGAACCCGCAACCTTCTGCGTCCCAAGCGGGTTTTCACCCACTGTGCCACAGAGGTCGTCGATTAAAAACTTAAAAACAGCAAACTGGCAAACAAATAGGCTCTTACTAATAAACTTGACATAAAGTTATGTGATGATCTATGAATAACCATACAAACTTTTAGTTTATGCATGACATAACTTTATGTCAAGTTTATTAGTAGGGCCTTTGTTTAAGGTCACGGGACTGCAAAGAGGCTTGATATTTACCTTTTTGTCGTCACGTAAAATAAGGCCTCGTTTACGGACACGCGGCGCTTCATGCGACGCGAGGCGTGACTTCTTGCTACTAGAAGCGCGCCGTCATCGTGTAACGTCGAACAACAATCAGTCGATTTACTATTGAAGTGACCTACGTGACCGGTGCGCAGCGGTGCGTCACGTATCGAACGCGATTAGAATTTTTGCGAATTTTGACACTATGTATGATTTGACGTAAACTATGTAGGACGATTCGCACGCACGCAGAACAGACTGGCCGCGCCGCGCCGTGCCGCATCGTATCGCAGCGCTTCGCTTCGCAATCGCGTTCGCGTCAAGTCGCCCACGTAAGACGCAGGGTTAGCACGGCGTTCGTACAAAAAGTCTACTTTTACGGAGAAGTCGCGTTAGGCGTCGCCCATCGTCTCGCGCAAGCTAGCGATGCGACCATCGCTAAAATGCAACTATTTTATCACGCGATGCGATCGCCTGAACCGACACGTGTTCGACATCAATATGTTTGATCGCGCATTCATACGAACAAATATCGCGCGAACTTGCAATTATCGCGCAATCGCGTTCTATTAGGACAATGCCAATGCTTCGGCGACTGCGTTCGCTGCGACGTCGATGGCGACCACATAGCAATGTCGAATAAACGCGTGTAAAAACGTCTCTCCGTAAACATACAAAACATCGCGGCGCGGCACTGTATGGCACATTTGACTTTAGTGCGTGCCGCGCCGCCTGACGCTCTGCCTCTCCGTAATTGAAGCCCTGTATCGCTAAACGTTTGCCACTTGGCTATGCTTATCAAAACTCATTATTGGAGAAATCTTAAAGTATCACTTTTGGGACAGCCAGCAAACATATTATATCTAGTGTTTCTTATGGTTTGTCCGAGAGTATTGGAGAAGAGTAATTTATTCGGAATTCAATTAGTTTCCGGTGTGGCTCGGAACGTGTCCGTCGATAACATAAATTAAGTTTCCGTGGGCGGAAAGGCTTTGCGGTGGATGTTTTGAGAAATTTTAAATCGCTTACGTTTAAACACAAAATATATTTTTTTTGTTTTTTTTATTTTTAATTTTCATACATAATATGGATAAATCGTTCATGGCACTTGGCATGCATTGCTTAGGTACTTACTTATATATATATTTTTACAGAAGAGGGACGCTGAATAAAATGTCAGGATCGTAACAAGTGGAAATCTGCGGTTTTTACCAACCGTTGTACGAATTACACACACTAAAAATATAAGTTTGTGCGCGTGTGTAACTGACTCTGACTAGCCCCTTAGACATATTCAAAGGGGTAGGTAAGTAATGGTATAATTTGTGAGATCTATCGTACCTTCAGCAAACGGATTTTTTTATTATTATATATTTTATTTTGTTTACCTATATGCTATTAAATAAATAAATAATGCTGGACTTTTTACACAGCATCATCTAGCCCCAAAGTAAGCAGAGCCTGTGTTATGGTTACTAAGATAACGGATATACTACTTATATACTTTTTGTTTGTAAATACATACATACATTGAAACACCCAGACACGAGACAAATATTTGTAGATCATACAAACATTGGTCTCGTCAATTGGTATTCAATCAGTAATACTGCAATTATAATTGAATACACATTTTGATTACGAAATACGCATACAATATTTATTTAATTTGTCGCTCAGAGGCAAATATATAATAGTTTTGCCAGTTTTGTTCGTTTCCGAATTGTATCAGATATTTTATAAAATGCTTAATGGAATGGCATCGCGCTCACATGATGCTAATGACCGATCGTACTTGAAAAGCAAGAGGTCATTGTCGCCTTGACGCCATTATATTTTGCAATTATTTATTAGACCTGTGGAATGCTCACGACTTTGTTCGAATTGAGTTCTAGTACCTACTGAAAAAAATCGCTGATTTTTTATTTTCATATTGTAAGTGCATCTTATAGTCAAAGGTTGGAATCATAGGATATATGGGTCTCATTTGTCCGCCGAATGTTTTCGTCTAACTCAAAATTAAATTAGTTGTTTTGGACAGTTTTTTCGTAAATAGAACCTAGGAACCTAAAATAATAAATTGCTGGAATTTTGTGTGAAAATTCCAGCCACATAATGTTACCCCAAAGCTGTGCCCAAAGTACCTAAGCAGAGCTTGTGTTATGGGTACGTACTACATAACTGATAAACCTGCAACTTATTTACTTATTTTTTTTTGTAAATACATACCCACCACCCAGCCCAGAGACAAATATCTGTAGATCTTACAAACATTTGTTCCGCGGCGGGGATCGAACCCGCAACCTTCTGTGTCGCAGGCGAGCCTTCACCCACTGCGCTACAATGGTCATCATAATGAATAGCCGGGAGTTTTTCAGTGACATCATCATCATGATCTACCTATAGCAGCCCACTGATGGACATAGGCCTCCCCTAATGAGGCCCATTGCGCCCTGTCCTCAGCTCGACGCGTCCAGCTTCTGCCAGCAGCCTTTCGCAGATCGTTACTCCACCTGGCCGGAGGGCCAGTGTCGTAATTGATTACCTACCGCAATATTTTAAAAGTGGCTTCCGCCCGCGGCTTTGCTCGCATGGTACTAACATAAATAGCTTCTACACTATTCCAGATTACGATCAACATCCATTCCAAGTTTGATCAAAATCAGTCTACTTAATATTTTTTTTTAATTAGCCTAAACTGTGCCACTGCTGGTCAAAGGCCAAAATAAATAATAATAATAAATAATGCTGGAGATTTCACACAGCATCATCTAGCCCCAAACTAAGCAAAGCTTGTACTATGGGAACCAGATAACTGATATACTACTTATATCCTTTTTTGTTTGTAAATACATACATATTATATATAGAAACACCCAGACCCGAGATAAATATTTGCAGATCATACAAACATTTATCCCACGGCGGGGATTGAACCCGCAACCTTTTGCGTCCCAAGCGGGCTTTCACCCACTGCGCCACAGAGGTCGTCAAAAGCGGTCTTAAGTACTAGGTTTTTTCTATTTCATCAATAATTAAAATTGACCAGCGTCTTGGCCACGCAAACAACACAGCCCTTCCTTATTCAAATTGCCAATATTTAAATTTGTCCTTGTTGATGACCAGATAACCCCGGTTGGCTGGTCAAGTAATACCTACGTAAATAAAAATGATTTGATTCTGAACAAAAAAACTAAAAGTGCATGCGCTGGTGAGTGGCCGTGGCTTGAAGGAGGCTGCAAGGGGAAACGGTCCTTAACCTATATTGAGTCGTTTTAGCGACTACGCACAATACTTGATGTTGTATTTAGCACCATGGCGCGACATATTATGCTTCCTCTTTTTGGCATTTCTATCGGATCACCTCATCGGACAACGAAGCAAGCCACCTCGCTGGAATCCTGGAATGGAATCAGATAATTGCTTGAATCGTCGTGCATAAAATGCAACAAGCTACTTGAATTAGTAAATTTTTATACTTATTCAATGATTCAATCTTTGGAATAGTTCAAATATTTTTATTTTATTGAAATTTTGCTACTGCTCACGATTATTTTAAAACTACCCTCAATTCACGTCGCAAGATTGTAGCAAACTTGGTGACAAGTATGATTTAGTAGTTTTTATTTGCTTTTGAAATGTTTGTTATTCTTTTATTGCTGTGGAAAATTGTGAGACATCACGACACTGTGACGACGCAGACTATTTATAGCTATTAAAGTAAACATGTACCTACCTATGGTTGTTTTAAAGTAGGTACCTATAGTAATAATAGGTATGGGCCCTAAAATAGTTAACGTAATCGTATGTTCCATCTGTAACTGTCCTAATTTTGTAGCCTGAAATAAAGATAGGTAATTTTATTAATACAAAACATTATAAAATCTCTGAGTACAATACGGATAAAAGCACACAAAAGCAGTTTGAGGTTTGGTATTTTTTTACTGAATAGATCAGACTGTGACTATACCTACGAATAACAAAAGAACAAAATAAATTTTGTATTAATTTAATGCATTTTTGTTACAGCTGCAAGCTCAGACTTGGACGTCATTGATATTAAAAGGTTATTTTTAATTAATACATTATATGGTTAGATGCGCACTTCGTAAACATAATAAAATCTTATCTCTCCCTGTGAAAATTTTGTGCATATTTCCTATAATGTGTACCAAGTCCTCGACTTTTATTTCGCAGGCTTTGGGTTAAAATTTCAGCCTAGAAAATTATTCCAAGTCGTATTCTTCATTGCTAAAGTTCGGGTCCTTGAAAGGCGTTCGTAGCCTTGTGAATGAGCTGCTTCGATACGAAGCATCCTTCTCCTACACCACATCTCGAAGGCGTCTATCTTCTTTCGATTTATTGCCCGGATGGTCCAAGACTCTGAGCCGTACAGGAAAATCGAAAAGACCAATGTTCGGACTAGTCTCATTTTAGTTGCAATGGATGGCCTTTCTACTCTGCCAAAAATGTGCTAAGCTATATTGCGGCTTGGGCATTTGTGTTCTTTTGAGCATCATCTGGACTCAAAATCGGTAGCATAATGATGACTTTTTTTATAACAACTATAAATATTACATTTTACCACGATTTACTTTTTGTTGTGTATGTATATCCCGTTATTTGTGTTAAAAATTTTGAAAACCATGATAGTTTAAAAAGTTATATTTAATAATACATACCTACTTCATATTATTTGTAATTAAATTGTGCAGGTACTCACCACATGCATATATTTTTTTACGAAAGCCATACATAGTATAAATATAAAGCCATACAAACGACCGGAATCTTCGATCTTCAAATTCTCTCCAACTTGCAACCCCCGTCCATAGCACCACTATGTATGGTGACTCCATCACTGTACAAGCTGTGCAGCTATGGAACTCCCTACCTGTTTCCATTCGATTGTCTAAATCTTTACCTATTTTTTAATCCAGTGTCTGTGAACATTATCTTTCCATGTCTGGTTACTGCTAACTGTTCGTATTGTTTAATAGTAAGTTATTTGTAGGTTTGCTTTTACAGTGATCTATGTGTAGTTTGTGTGTTGTGTTGTGTGTGTATAGGTAGGTACTTAGTTTGTTACTCTTTTCTTGTGAGATTATCTTTTGTACACCGCTGTATTTCTGTATTCGACTATCCTGTATGGACAGGATAGTCAAATACAGAAATACAGCGGTGTACAAACGGTGTTAAAGCGATTTCTTCCTGGCAACCATTTGTATGGACAAATGGTTGCCAGGAAGAAATCGCTTTTAGCGATATGGCCGCCCATTGTACAATGTCTATTTTTATGTATTCTCTGTACTATGTTTTTGTGTACAATAAAGCGTTTATCTATCTATCTATCTATCATAGTACATAGATGATTAATACAATGTCAGGAGGCAACCTGTGTTTACACTCACCGGGACGCTGTGATACCTGCGACATTAGATAATCCAGTTTGCAAATAATCCATGGTTAGTGGATACCTCAAGTTATCTAGATCGATGCAACGTGATTTAAGTAATTAATCTGAATAAGATTAAGTTCAGCCATGTGGACATTGGTTATCGTTTTAAATGAAGCGTTTGAAGAATTGAAGTGGAAGCAGTACCGCATCCTGAAGCTACATTATTCGAAGCCATCCACTCGAAACATCGATTCGAAGCGTGCCATTGAGATAGATCATTCCGTACCCTTTGCTGCGCATCCTTCAATTAAATCACAGATAAAATTAGTTAAACTATGAAGTATAAAAGAAATTAGCCTTATTTTTTTGTTGAGTAGGCATAGGTATAAGTACCACAGATTTCTTGTTGGTTTCATTTAGTCAAAGTAGGAGCGAGGTATTATCGGCCTGCAAATTAACCTAAGAAATTGTACCTGTCGTAATTTATTGACTTTCGATTTTTTGTTAACTTACTTTTTCTATAAAAATAATTTGTCATCTAAAGCTTAGAACATATTTTGTTTCATAACCAATTATAAAACTTTCATAGAAATAATGACTTAACTAGATCTTACTCCGACATAAATATCACGGTCCCGGCAATTAAAGCCCCTGTCCTTGAATGTCAGACGACCTTAGGACTCGAGAGTTATGCATAAAGAATCAAACACTAAAATCGAGTCAAACAAAAACTGGTCGGGTCAGTCTTGCTTTGGCTGACGTCACCGCGTCGAAACTCACTCGCTTCCGAACGCGAGGAAACCAACAGGATTATAACTGTTGGGCCTGTTTCGGGCGCTAGCACAAGGCTATGGTCTAGTAACCATGCGAGTTTCACTTTCAAATCGTTTTTTTGGACTTAGTTTTGGCAATTTTGTCTAGACTAGTCATGGTTAACAAGGTACCGTTCATTCACATGAAGGTTTCTGAATTTTTGATAAGCTTTTAAATAACACACAAAGCGAATCATTAATACATAATTCTGTTACCAAATCAATTATGATTTTATTGGGTGATAAAATTATAACATTCACTGATCTGAGAAAGGCATTTTTATATTTCCGGAATAGTGGGTAGATCGACAAAACCACAAAGTGCGTTGACGCGAAATTACGCACCACTAGAGTGTCTATGATTTTGGTACAGATATCACTTTTAATTAACTTGATATAATTTCTAAAATAAAAAAAATATAGAAGAAAGGAAGAGAGGCCTTTGCCCTGCAGTGGAACATCACGGGCTATAAATAATAATAATAATTCCTAAAATACCTACTTCATTTTAATTTGAATTTATGCATATGAATCATCAAAAATATCTACTTACATCGAATTGCAAAAAAATATTGTGATGTGTCTGTCTTGACTAGAATGCTAAGTTAACCCGTAATGGGAATACCTAGCCCTACATTTATAGTCAAAATATAGTGTCAATGCGGTATTGTGAAGGTACGAGTTCGTATCTCGCTTCGACTAACATAATCATCATTGGCAGCTCAAATAATAGCCCACTGCTGGACATAAGCCTCCCTCAAACGCCCCTCCAATCGGCCCTGTGCTGATCTTCTGTAAGTCTTGTCCTCTATGGTCTCTATGTCGTAGATAATATGTGATAATAAATAAAAAAAAATATCAAAATGAACTCTTAATCGATACCATTTTCGATTCAAAGGTTTGCCAATATTTACATCTATCTGCAGTTCCTAAATGCGAAGATGTACAACAAAACCAATTTGTTTATTTGAAAACGACATTAATATTTAAATACTTATCTCAATGTTAGCAGACGGGTATTGACCCTCGTACTTTTTGGCGCAAAAAATCTCAGTTACTCATAGGTCAATGGTGCGAGGCCGGCTTCTTTGTTGTTTTTCACATAGCTTATTTAAATACCTACGTATATCGACAGTGGGCATAAATCTCTGTTTCTCAGAATGTGGACAATTAAATACTTGATTCGATATAAGTTTTATAGCCACCAATAAATGTTTAAATAATCTTGCTTGAGCAGAAATACTGTCGTTTAATTATTTAAATAAAATTGGATTCGGTCTCAAGATAACGTGAACTTCAAACAAGTAAAGAAGTCAATAATTTTTTTGAAGTAAAATAAGTCTTTTTTTTTCATTTATAAAAATGATTTTTTTTAAATTGAAAAGTTACACAAGTTTTTAAATGTGGTTTGTATACAGGATAACTTGAGGAAAAATAACCCTTTGGCCTAGTAAAAAAAAATTAACTTGAGTTAGTTCATAATCAAAAAACCGGACAAGTGCGAGCCGGACTCGCACACCGAGGGTTCCGTACAAAGGACTAAATACTTATAACAGTGCAAACATACCAAAGAAAAAAAACATAATATACCAAATTTACACACGAGATTCATTGTTGGCGGATTTTATTTATTATTTTTTTGTCATAAATAAAAAACTACACATTATATAAAAAATACTAAATATCTGCTTAAGCTTGTGTTAATGATGGCCTTTCATACGATACCCACATGACACGGTAAACTCAATTCTAAATTTCGACCCCCATTCCTTGCCATTACGCCCTGTTTTTTGTGATTTAATTAAAAATATACGGTTCTCAGATTTTTCCCTGTACTTGTAGGACGATACTCTACTTGCTTTTCTAGGTCCACGGGATACATGTTTTTTGCTGTACAAACGGCCGTATTTTTTTTTGAGTTAACTCATAAGTTTTTTTTTCACAGCTTATAGGGCCTTAAGACTTGAGTATATGGTTTTAATTTCAACAAAGTGATCTCATAAGGGTTCCGTTTTTTGCTTTTGAGGTTAGGAACCCTAAAAAACAGTGGCATTCCAGGATTGGCGAGAGAAATGAAAACTTGAACGAGGTTTCGGTGGTTTCGGTAACGGTTTAAACTTAATTAACTGTCCCACTGGGATTCGAACTCGTGGCTGTCTCACCAGAGTCGGTTACTCTCACACGTCGACCGTTGTGACGGTACAATGTATGACGAAATTAAGGTTGGTAAAGTAAGAGATGGTGTTGTAACGTGACTTTTTGATAGTTTTTTCCCCATCTCAAAAATGCCCAACGCGCCTACAGAAGTTTTGGTTTTGGAGCTGAGGTGTGCCTTAAAATAAACACGACGTTACGCCACAGAACTAGCTATAGTATGTGTGTATAGTCTACACTGGCCCCGGCCATATAACTTTACAAATTACTCAGATAATGGTGTACCTACGTATTAACCTGTTCTCAACGGCATCGCGGCACCGGCAGCGAAAGTAACATTTGGGGTGGGTCAGTTCTAAACGATCTCGATTTTATTTAAAAGTCAGCACCTACCTGTATTTCTTATAAGGAAATCATGTTGTTCATACCGATTTTATTGATATTTAGCTTATCTTAGTGCAACACCAGACCACACAAGACCGATCTGCGCGTTATTTTAATAGACGTTGTTTTTTTTTTGCATTTGAATGTGACTGATCTACCGCAACGCGGGCTGTAGAGACTAATATAGATTGATCAATAAAATGCGTCACTCCTTGAACAACATTAATGGGAAAATATTTTGTTTTTAGGATTAAATTATACAAACGATATATTATCTACTATACTCGTAATACAAAATGATCATTATTGCAACGAATACCAGGGGCAATTACATAATTGTACGTCAATCTATTTTACTGTGAGTACATAATGGAAAAAGCCTGCAAAGTTAAGGTCAATAAATCAGTTTTACCATCCAACAAAGCAACCCATGCATCCTTCAATTCAAATCAATTGCACAATTGACATCAATTAGCTGAGTTAACTACAGACAATATCTTCAGGGCTGTTTTAACTGTTTTTTTATTATTGAAGAAACATCTAAAATTGAATTCTATAGGTAGGTAATAGGCGTTCGTCAACACAGGGCATCTATCATTAAAGTCATCATTGTTCGAGATATTAATAACTAATTTATTTAAAAGTCACAATGAGATCATGAGATCACATTCGCGAAAAACAACATAAGAAACGTCAAAGACTCCGTTCGTTTTGATATTGACCGCTGCATCGTAAAGTAACAACGTTAAGGAAAAACTTTTTGCACTTTTTGTTCACTAAAATTAGTGTAGGCAAAGTATCGCTTTGAAAATTTCAAGTTCTTAAATGTAATTTACTACATAATTATACTCTCATTTATTATACTTACATAAAAAAAACTATAAAAGAAGTTTATCACGTTTTGAATAACATTAATTTAATCTAATTTTAATGTAGGTATGAATGAAGCCGTCACATTTTTTAGATTAAGAGGTCAACGTGTATAGCATTTAAAACTTGCATAATGATAAAAATGTCTAGTCGTATTATAGTAAAAAAACACAATTGAAGTATAAAAAAAATCCGTCAAATTCTAGTAGGTAAATGTCCGATATATCGGTATAGGTACCTATCCAATATACCGTTCCGATATATTGAAGACCTCTGTAGCGCAGTGGGCGAAGGTCCACCTGCGACGCAGTTGGTTGCGGGTTCGATCCCCGCTGTGGGAAAAATGTTTGTATGATCTACAGATATTTGTCTCGGGTCTGGGTGTAATATGTATTTATTTACAAAAAAAAAGGATATTAAGTAGTATATCAGTTATCTGGTTCCCATAGCTTTGCTTAGTTTGGGGTTAGATGATGCTGTGTGAAATTGCCCAGCATTATTTATTTATTTACTTATTTATATCGGTTGAAAGTAATGAAACTGAATAAGGCGAAACTCTGTACCAGGATCATAGCAAGTGAAAATCCACGGTCTCTGCCTACGAAGAGAAAGAGGCGTGACTTTTTGTACCTATATACGAGTGTATGTATATGAAAACATGAGCATAATAAAAAACGCGCATTTCAAAACTGATGGTCACCATAAAAATGCGCTTTAATCAGGCGCATCTTAGGCCAGCATAGCTGGTCACCCCAACTGCGATAGAAACGCGATGTTGCGTGGCGCGAACTGCACCACTGCAGTAATTGTTGCCCGCGGACCGACAGACACGCAGACAGACGCCTCGACTTTGATTAATTATGCGAACAAGTTGTTGTAGATCTTTTTTGAATTTAGAATAATTACCTATGCATTTTAGGTACGATTGCAAAGAAGCTAGGTATGCTAGATATTGTTGTTGGCTCTATATATGTATATTTTATATACTCTAGTATCTGGTAGGTCATCATCATCATCATTGGCCTGTTTTCCATCTATAAAAGATGTCAGGTGGCGTCAGTCAAGTCACACTACAATTAAGATTTAGATTTAAACACTTACGTTCGTGGCTACATAAGCCTATACGGGAGTGGCAGCCACGACCGCACTTTGTACAGACAAAAGACCCTGGGGATGTTGCAGGGTAGGTATGTATCTGGTAGGTAAATAATAATAATACATATATTTAAAGTTATTAGTGCGTGATTTAAATGCATCGTTAACTTTGGTAAGTAGTTTCATTTAAACATTTTGTTCGTTCAATTTAAACATCTTGTTGAGTGTACTCAGTAAGTACATACCTACCTGCTTAAGGTACGTACCCGTGGTACTGCCGGTAGTACCACGGGAAATATTTTTTGCCCGTGTACTAATCAATTTATATTCTGCATTTTTTTTAAATAAAAATAGAGCTGTTTCATATATGGTGCAGCAACACAACCTACAGTATGTGTCCATCCTTCCAGCTCATATAATAAAGCTGAAAGTAGATATGTGACTTTGTTTAGATGTTTGTTTTTCAATCACGCCTAAACCAGTGAACCGATTTGGATGAAACTTGGAACAGGCGTAGAGTGACCTGGAATAGCATATAAGCTATTCAAAATGTTAGTACCATGTAGAAGTTAGTTTTTTTAATAAAGTGCAGTATGTTTGCCCGGTACCTATCTCTTATTTACGTACCTACACCTACCTTTCCCCTCGGCTTGATTGGCCGTATCCTCACGAATTGTAATTGTGAATACGTGGCCCGTGGATATCATGATGAATAAAGCCTAGTGCGTAGTGTTTATTGTTGAAAAGATTACATTTGTTCTGTAATCTGTTCTGTGTACATTTGTTGTATAATGCCGCCCATTGTACTAAAAACTTGAAATTGTTTGAAATGTTTTGTTTTTATTAATTTCTTGGTGTACAATAAAGTGTTCATTAATTCATTCATTCAATACATAATACATACATGTAGAATATTGAAAATTTGTACACAACGCCATTTTTTAATTTAACATGGTCTCGGTGTCTGTTACTGATAACATTTATGTAGCTTAAACTAAAAAAAAATGAGAAAAAAAATTATAACCTAAAAAGGAGACGAGACGAGTCAGACATGGATTTATGATAGCTACTGCGGTTTTACTGACTGGGGATGATACGAGAGCCGAGTTAAAATGAAAGTGCGTACGCGATTGTTGTCATAGTACTTAGGGTATTTGTACAGTTTTTATAAAATTTTGTTAGGTTTTGTTGTTGACAACAATCCTCGATAACTTTGTGATAGTTCAATATAAATTAAATCTGACCATGCCATTATAACTTTCTGCATCTACTGCAACTGCTCTTAAATTTTTTTGGTAGTAAATATATTTAATTTTCGAGCAAGAAGGTATTAATTTTAATGTAATTAGGTACACACTAAAGGTGCATTAAAGGTGTATTTACGCAATGCGATTTTGTGTGCACCTTAACGTATGGGTTAAAATCGTATTGTTTAAATGCACCTTTACACGATGCGATTTCAACCCATACGATATCGCATCGTACGCCATAGTTAACGTGACGCTCGTCAGCACGTTCAATGGGCGCGGAGCTTACCAAATCGTACGAAAAAACGCATCGCGTAAATGCACCTTAAGGAATAAGAAAACAACAATGTGACGCATGTATTTTTTATGGCAAAGGCCATATTAACCAAATTAAGTAAATCCATTGAAATCTTGATTAGTTGAGCAGTGGGGAAGTAGCGAAAAAATGATTGATTACATTTTCCTACAGTTTTTTCGACGACCTCACGTAGCGCGACGACCTGCGACGCAGAAGGTTGTGGGTTCGATTCATTTTTGACAACATTCAATGTTTGTATGATCTACAAACATTTCTCTAGGGTCAAAATAAGTACGTACCTATTTAAAAAAAAGTATTATAAGTACATAAGTAGGTAGGTACCGTGGTACCCCTAACAAAAGCTTTACTTACTTTTTGGCTTTACATGATGCTGTGTGAAATGTCCAGCTTTATTTATTTATTTTGCAATTCATGTACATAATTTAGAAGCCAATGATATTAAATATAATATAGAAATGTTACTAGCGCGTGAAGTGAAGATTTGGAAACGTCTTGTAATATCATTGTTTGTAGCTTAATTTGTGTAAATAAATATTTATTCTAATTAAGTACATATCAAAGTTACTGGAAGCACCAGACCGTAAATAGATCAAGCTCTAGGCCGTGACAAAGATGAGCACTAAGCGCTCTTACGAACTAGCGGTGGAACCGCGTCCGGGGCCGCGGTTCAAATAGTACAATTTTTAAGCCTGCGTAAGGGGGTTTAGAGGCTACTTGTCTATTTAGTCAGACTGCCAAAGATGGTAAAGTTTCAAAAGTACTTTTTAATTAGTTTTTCATGAACTCGTTGTACCTACGTATGATTTTATTGCCTTCTTTGACTTACTAACGAACAAACACATTCAGCAATAATTTAGTTTTATCGCTATTCTATTTATATTTTACGTGAAACGAAATGCCACCACTGCTCATAAAAGTTTGCCTACTAATAAACAGTGCCCGGTACCGCCTGAAGTGCGCAGTGCTGGGACGTGAGAGACTCTTTTGCAAAACTAAACAAGACTGTCATTTTTTATTCAGCTTGTTCATAGTTGGGATAATCTAGGGCAGTCATTGTTTTGCCTTATTTTTACCTATACAATACATATAATACATACATCCCACTCATATAATAAAGCTGAAAGTTTGTGAGTTTGTATGTTTTGTTGTAGGTTTTACAATAAAAAAAAGTAAGAATTTTCAAAGCACATATTTTTGCTAAAGTTTTTATTAGTTATGAACTCGGTTTCTTTTTATCGCAACACATTCACACTCTTAAGTATTTTTTTATGTTAAAAATAAGACTTCAGTGATTGCGCATGCAAATCAAGACTGAATTTCAGTCTTGAGTTTTAGTCTTGATTTGTATATTACCCCTCACTATTCTTAGACAAAACTATACATTAATAGGTAGACACTCGAAGACAACCAGCCTTGTTATACTGCGATCATTTGGTTGATACTCGTACAATAAATTCCTTTGTATCGGAACTGATAGGGGTTCTACTAATTTTACCCTAGTCATTAAACATTTTACTAAACGCCAATACATTTATACGTCAAGTACCTACAGGGTTAATGTCATGACTAATCAAAATTCATTAGGTTTGTGTGTGGAAGTGATCGAATAACATTTGGGATACACTGTTTTGATATTGATTAGGTACTTCGAAGTTTAGGTAGATAGATACCTACTATGAGTAGATATTATTTCAATAATATCTGCATGGAGATATACAATACATAATGTACCTACTGTACCTACCTATTCTTTGTTAAATTGCATTCTTATTCTTGAAATACCTTCAATGAGTTTGTTTTAAACATGGGTTTGATTAACTAATCAGTTCCAATATGCAATCAGAACTTTTGAAACGATAGGTATAAAAACAGTGGCATTCCAGGAGTGCCGACAGAAGTGAAAATTGAATGAGGTTTCGGTAACTGTTCTTAACTTAAAAAAAAGTCGAAAAGTCTCTGTCCCACGGGCTATTTCACCAGAGGCGGTCACTCAAACACCTCGGCCGTTGTGACAATAGTACAATGTGTAACGTAGGTAGGTTGTATTACCTATAGTAAGAGAATGGTGTCGTAACAGTCACGTGACTGAGTTGGATATTTTTCTCCCATCTCAAAAATGCCAAACGCGCCTTAATAAAGGTGCATTTACACGATGCGATTTTTCTTACGGCTTGCTAAGCCTCGCCTATGACAAATCGCATACGACGAGCGTTTACACGTGAAAAATTGCTGTGCGATACGATATCGTATGGGATCGCATCGTGTAAATGCACTTAAGTTTTCACCTTAATATAATGATAATGTAAGTAAAAACAATATTTAAGGGGGTTATAAATGACTTATGTCTACCAGGGTTATGGTGCAACCACACCGTAGTTATTTTTTGTGGAGCAAAAGAATGCATCACGATAACATAATGTAACACTAGCTTTTGCGCGCGGCTTCACCCGCGAGGTACCCAACATTTTGAATATCCTAGATGCTATTCCAGGTAGTGACCTGGAATAGCATAAAAAAAAGAAAAAGCGTAGGTGACCTACGCTTATTCCAAGTTTCATCCAAATCCGTACAATTTAATACCACGATAAAAGTTTTGAATGTGTTGCGATAAAAAGAAACAGAGTTCATAACTAATAAAAACTTTGGCAAAAATATGTGCTTTGAAAATTCTTAATTTTTTAATTCACGCGATTCATAAAAATGTTAATCTAAAGTAGGTCGAAGCTAACTTCGTGTCTGCTTCGCCTTTACCCGACCACAAAGAAGATTGCTCCACCTACCCACTTAATCTATTTTCTTTAGAAAGAACGTACCAATCAATAAGCTTGAAACAGATAATACACTACACATATAGACTTTTTTTTTTACATAAAGTTGCAGTAAAAAATACATTTGGAAAAACGTACTACTTATTCGTTTTTTTTAGGTAAGTTTATCAGAAGATCTCGCAGTGCGGCGTGCTTAGTTAATACTGTAGTACCTCCACGTTTGATTGATTAACCCCCGGTTTCTATATACAACGGACAGTCGTAGGTAAGAGCTACGACTCGTTTCCACATACAAAAGTTTGACAGCTAGAAACCGGCGGTAAGTTAGCTGTCAAAATTTGTATGTGAAAACGAGTCGTAGGTCTTACCTACGAATGTCCGTTGAATATAGAAACCGGGCATTAGACGCCTCGCAGACTGCAGACTTTCTATCGGCCAATAGTTGAGACGGAACATACTTCGGCTCGTAATGAGTATGGAGAAGTAAGCCGAAGAATCTTCCGTCATAACTATCGGCCAATAGAAAGTCTACTGTCTGCGAGGGGTCTAAAAATTGGTTTTCTAAACTTAGTGATTACATGAACAGTGAACCATCGACATGCTATTTTAAAAGACCACCCCAAATCAGCAAACATAATAAATATTAGACAAAAATGTATGATAGTAAAATAACTGAAACGAGACATACCTATTTGCGAGAGTGAGACGGAAATACCGATACAAAATTTGGGTGGTCGAGTTTTTTCTCTGCAATCTATGCGTAGAATTTGTATTGTACATTTCTGTTGGAGATATACACTTGAAGTATATGGTATTGATTTTTCCATAGGTTTACTTATAGCTTATCCGTTTTAAAAACTAATGTTAAATTGTTATAAAAATATAGGAAATTATCAGCGAATTTTTTTCTATTTTAGAAGCTGTATTAAATTAGTAATTTGGTGAAACTCAACTCATCATTAAGAATCTTTGTCTTTTCTTCAGATACAATGCAGCTGATTTATTCACACACTTAACGCATGTGAAATACTCCCCTGACTACCCTTCAAACACCTTCACAAGTCTTGTATCCTATAAATCTAATCTAAGTGAATCAACAAAATAAGAAATAAATCAATTGAATTTAATTTATTTATGTTGATCCTTGTACAAACCAAGTGTGCCAGCCAGGAATGCATCTAGATCGTCACGCCAGCGTCTTCTGTGCTCCTACGATCAAAAAATGAGTATGAGTAATGTATGTCTACTGTGCCATGGGGATAAAAATCTGTCTATCTATACATTTTTGTAAAAAACTTCTTGTTTGTTTTTAGTCTAGCACTTAGTTTTAGTAAGCATTGCAACTTGTTGCGATAATTTTAGCATGTTATAAATCAATAAACTTCCACAGTCAACAAGAAAAATAAAAAGGCTTCGTCGTCGGCCCGACTCTGTACATGACAGATTGCCGGCTTAACTTCAGTCTAGCTATGAATCTAGACTATAAAAACACGACATAAACAAACTTGAACACCTTTTGTTAGAAATATGTCAGTGAACAAAACTAAGGCGTGTTCACGTTGCCACATAAAAATATCGAATTTAAACGATGTGACTTTTGATTGGAGGCAATCAACTTAAATCTACGAATATTAAATGCTTCATAGCAGTTTTTAAGATTTTAGTATATTCTTGAAATGTTTAGTTAAGATACACCTGCAATATCTATTTCTTTTTCTCCATATTTTATTAATAATTGAAGCATAGTACTTATTTGACAACTTAAACACTTCCTTTACTCTTTGAAGGCCAACACAGCTTACGCATTTATGTTCAAGTTATAATTGCTTTTGTTTGGGCAAATAACAAAACATAACTATTAACTACCTTAGAACAGATAACACAAAGACTATGTTGTACTATCTGTTTTCTACTCGATGTTACATTAATTGTTTTCATTTACACTTATGTTACTTGAATGGAATGAATCAAGTATTATGGTAGTGCTAAACCTATTTTCCAGCGATGAAAGCTACTGAGAAATGTTTCAATAAAAATGCTAATGTCAGGTAATTTCTTGAAATAGGCCCTTTTGCAAATTGCATAGGTTTGATGCAGCCAGCTGGTAATGCTATGTTATGCAAAATAATCTTTCTTTGCAATGTCATCCTTCATTTATTTTTAAAAGTTTTTGATTTTAAAAGATTAACTATAATACCAATAAAAACAATATTTTGTATCACACAATCATGACTGTATCCCCAAGGCACGGTAGACATTCTCTCAGATCAAGCCACACAAGATCCTATAAAGATATCTAAGGTAGTCAGAGTAATTAGTAGGTACTCGTACATCTATGATTGCAAGAAAAAAAAAGTCTAGAATATTTTTTTCACAGCCACTTTCAGTTTGAGAGTTACAACTAGCTACGAGACCGCGCTACGGCCTACGCAGCTACGAAAAACTGTAGGTAACGTTTGACAATTTTACTTAATTTCTGGTAAGTTTACCGTTGCGATGGCCCAATTATGAACATGCCTTTGTCGGTTCAATGCCAGTTATTATACGATATTCGCACTGTAGTCGTGCTGACACCGGCGAGGCGGTCGGGTGTGACCACCCACGAGCATCGGGTAAAACTTTTCATCTCAAAGCACTGCTATGCCAATGTTTTTGGAGTTTGCTTTGTTCAGTAGTCACGTGTATGGGTTTTCTTGGTTTGCTGTTCGCTTTGTAATCAAAGTAATTTTTGTAATAAAGCTGCTAGTTTACAAAAAATAGAATTAACGTAATGGTGCGATACTTTTCTGTAATAATTGATAAGTTGTAATGTAACACTTTTGCACTTTCGGCTTTGATTTTACCCTACGGAGTCTCTGAGATAAAGTAAAAATGACAATATTATACTTACCACTACCAATATTTTTTTTAAAACAGTACCTACTATTTAAATTATGCAGTTTTTAATATTATCCTTTTTATATTTCTATTGTGGTACGTGCAAACTTGGTAGGTACTATAAGACGAAAAAAAATATGTAAATAGCAAATAAATCATTTGCAATAGACTATTTCACGTAGGAACTAGATCTTTATATTGAAAAAACCGACAAGCGTAGCGTCGGGTCCTTTGAAGTAAACAAAAACACCGACAAAGGCGGCGATAGTTGCAATGATTGTCTTCCACTTTTGTTAAATTTTACATTCACTGCAGTAGGTATATTTAATGTTTTACAACTACTTAGTGTTTAAAACGCCAATGTTTTATGAATTAGTCGACTTTATAGTTACAATTTTCAAGAAGAGTCGCCCAACGACCGACTTACTGAAATGTGAGGTGAATTATTTTACGTAATAATTTGCAAATATGAAATAAAATATTTCAGAAACTAATTGATAAAATAAATTCAACTTGCTTCTCAAATTTTTTTACTAGGATCTCATTGGCTGCCCTACTTTCATATGACACTGTAATATATTATTCTTTTAATAATGTTTCCTTTCAATCTATTGCATTCAACTTTTTTCTGCATCAGATTGTCTAGTGAACAATTTAAGAGAGGGACAGATACAACATTTGTGTGCGACAGATATAATAGTTCCCACAACGATTACCTTCACCTGAGCACGAAGGAAGGGGACTGATCATCTATCGATGTCGATGATTTATATGATTATTTTTATTCGATGATTTAAAGCTTAGATTCAAGATACCCACGGCTTTACTAAGTAGTGTTCAAAAAATAAATTAAGCTCGGCAAGCCTTAAAATAAACATAAGAAACTTAAAGTTTGGAAACAAATTAGGTAACTTACTTACTAGGTACTTTTATCCTTAACATTCTTCATTAACTATTAACATTAACTAATGATTTTTTGTAATTTTTATAAAATGTATGAAAATTGGTATTTTTACTTGGTATTTCATTAAAAAAATGACTTATAGTAATGGTTGAATGCATGCAGTATTCCCGATGTTTTTTACGTTAGCTTTTATAATATATTTACCTAGTTAGTGTAGGTAATCGATAAGTAAGTCAAGCAACACTACTAAGAATGCACCTTGACAGCCACTAAAGGAAATCGTTTTTTTTTAATCACATCGCTGTTCACAATATCATCCCTTTATTTACCCACTGCTACATATTCGCGCACCCGTCTTTATACGTTCAAAGGGGTCATGCATTTCTATAGAAGAAACCACCATCAACTTTTGCAATTTTAGATATCATTAACTTCTTCATTATTAAGTATGGGAACTTCAGGAAGATCAAATACAATTAATTAATTGTTTAAGTTTTCTCTATAACTTGTATGATCATGGGTTACTATACCTAAACACGTGTCTTTGGTTATCGGTGTGTATTTGTCAATTAAAATGAACAGTTAAGATAGATAGATAGATAGAAAATACTTTATTGCACACCACTTATTAAAAATAAACAAAAATGGAAAACTAAACAAAAAACACAATGACATACAATCGGCGGTCTTATCGCTAAATAGCGATCTCCACCAGACACACAGACCAGACAGTTAATAACTATTGAAAAAGCATGTTGTAGTAAGAAATGATCAACTCGAGTTCAGGAGGCCTAACTTTAGGGTATATGCTTTAGGTAAGCAATAAAGAGAGATGTTTATTCAGTGTACCTAAAGGCTGGTTCGCACTACTTTAGTAATTTAGTCTCGTAATTTAGTCAAAGATGTCGTTCGAACTAAATTAATCGCTACTCGAAAAACTCGAAAAGCGAGACTGAAAGGTGCGCTAAATGGCCCTTTCATATGGCCCTTTTAGCACTAAGCTGCGCTAAATCAGTCCACTGTAAAATCGGCCTAGTGGGTACCACTAGTTAGAAGGGCAGTAATAATAAATCAGTTAAAATCGCTAATAGAATGCAGATCAAGGCGTGGTCAAAGATACATTTCGTTCATTTGGAGCCCAGGGGGTCAGCTATTGTCATGGAAATGTTCGAGCGGTCTCCAGATTAGGACGCGGTAGTGTAATAAATAGCTTCCCCGCTTTTGTTAAGTTTGACCCGTAGACAGGTTGCATTGTCGGGATCTTCTTCGTTTTTATGGACTGCAAGTGGTATGGTTGACAAGTTACTGAGGTCAAAGGTGTCATTTTTGGTACACCATATTTATATGAGTACCTACCTATCTCAAATTATGGTTGGGTTGCGAAGTCAATTTCATCGTCAGGCAAGTTGCAAATTCAACCAAGATGGAAAGAAAGTTTACTATAAAATATTATACAGAAACCACGTAAAATTCTATATGTTTCAACCTTCAAAATACTTTTAATTACTTATACTTAAATGATTAATTGGGGTACACGAGTCCTTGAGTGGAGACCGCGACTCGGCAAACGTAGTGTAGGATGACCTCCGGCCAGGTGGAGTGACGATCTGCGAAAGGCTGCTGGCAGAAACGGGATGCGTCGAGCTGAGGGCAGGGCGCAATGGCCCTCATTAGGGGAGGCCTATGTCCACTAGTGGACTGCTATAGACTGATGATGATGATGAAATTATTAATAACTAGCTGTCCGTTGCGGTGTTACTTGCGGTCCTTCGGGAAAACATCACTTTCCCGGGATAAAATATAGCCTATGTTTATCAGGGTTAATGCAGAATTCTAATGGTGAAATAATGTTTTAAATCGGTCCAGTAGTTTCGGAGCCTATTCAATTCAAACAAACAAACAAATATTTCCTCTTTATAATATTAGTGTAGATGATCTGACAGTAATTAGCGACAGTGATAGCGGTTCTTGCGTGTACATGCTTCCAGATTTCATTTTGATATAAGCAAACTAGAGTAATTTAATTTTGTGTTTCCATTCCTTGTTTAGTTTCTTTCTTAACCTCTTTTGTTTTTAAAATTTTAAGTCTCTCATTGTTTTAGGAGCATAATTTTTCATTGAAAACATCGAGTTAGTGGAAATAATAAACAAAACATCCTAAGATAGGTATTATAATACAAATAGTCGCATTGTTCAAAGTTTTCTAAGCCTTTACAAAAGTTTGTCATCCTCACGAAATGCGATTACCTTCAATCGCATTTGTTTTTAGTCATCGAGTTGTGAATTGGACTTTTTTGTTAGTCAAGTAATGAGGAACAGCAAATTAGCTATTTATGTAACCAATAACACTTATATTTGAGGTTTAACCCAAATCTTACCATAAATACAGCAACAATCAACAAAAATTCACCTTAAATCTAACGTGGTGTAATTTTCAAAACGAAATTCTTAAAGGCGCAGTTCTCTGCAACGTGCATTTGGCGCCTAGCGAGATACGTAACTTTTTTTGGACAATTATTAAACTTGAATTCCTCAACACAACACGTCATCCCAAAAGATCCTTTAAGACACAGATAAAAGGAAGATTTTCCCATGAACCTCTTGCAGTTTAGAACGAAATCTAAGTTAATAGCTTTGTTTGGAGGGATTCAAATTAATGCTCCAAGGTTGGAGAGAATAAGGTTGAAATTTGTTTGGGGATATCGATGTCCTTGTACCGGGATAATAATAATGCATTTTTTGTTATCCAAGATGTCCGTGTGCGATGCACCAAGGCATTTGTCTGTGTGCATGTTTCTAGTCCTGTAGCGCACAGCTGCGCCTATTATTTTGACGCTGTGTGCTATTTTAAAGAGCGACACTGTATACTTGATACGTTCTTGAATTCAATAAAGTTATGCAAAATATTCATTCGTAGGTAATCGCGTGACAGGTTGACGTTTGGCTCGAAAGCTAGGTATATTTACTGCCGGCAGGTAGGTTGGTAAATCAAGGGAAAATGTGTTTGAATTCTGTTAGGGTAATTATGCAAAGCGATAATAATGATACCGCCGAGTCACGATTAAGCTATTTTTTAAAGAAACGAGTTTTTAGACGCGTTGTTTACTTTCAGACTGACATTGTATTTAGGTTTGTAGGTTTTTTTGCGATATTGCAACTAAAAGTGCTGGTAATGCTGTTATTTGATGAGGTTAAAATTGCTATTTCTAAATCATGAAATATAAAAAACTATTTAGCCGAAAATAAATAAATGATTTTTGATACTTACTTTGAATTTTGAGAGTTAAGTTTTAAGAACACAATTATGCAAAACAAAATACTTTTTTAAATGCAGAAAAAAATGTAATAAAAATGTAAAAGACTGCAAAAAAAAATCTCTGTTTGATAATTTTAACGATTTTTTCGACTTCGACGTTTAGACATTGCCAAAAAATTCTCGTAATATATATTTTTTGCACCAGTCAAGTATTTAAAAAAATATAGAAATTATTTAAAATCATAACATCATTTACGGAAAATATCTCAAGGATCAAAACTACTTTCAAAAGCATTCAGAGTATTTTTTGCATCGATGGCGAAGCCATTCCCAAGAACATGTGGACCGCTACGTTGCTAGATCAAACACCACCTTCCTGCCGGCATTGTAGTTCCTTTCTCAAAATATTTCAAAAAAGTTTTATATCTCTCCTGCTCTAGCGTATAGCGTTAGCAATTACACAAGACAAGGACAGTTGTAGAAGAACATCTTAAACATAATTGCTTCCAAAATGAATAGATGTTAAACAAAAGCTTAGGAAAAAACTGACAAAGCTCTGCGCGAAGTCGATTCTTATGGTAAAATCGCCAATTTCAAGCTGGCTACGACAAATCAGGCTTTATGTTTTTAAGAACAATAGGTTTTTGAACTCTCAAGTACTTTATCCCTAATAGTAGGTTAACCAGAGAGTTACTACCTACCTAAAAAGGGTTATATCGTTTCATTTTGATCCTATCTAGGATTAGGTACCAGAATCATGGGTATCAGGAACTCATAATTCTTCTGCCTTTGTCCCACGTTAAAGAGTCGGCACAACATATATTCTGCCTCCTCTCTCTCCTATCACTTGTCAACGGCGCATCCACTCCCTTCACATCAAAAACTACGACCACTAATGGTATCTCAAAATTTGGATCCGAATCAAAATCGCGGGCATCGAATCTTGCGTCTAAAGTCGAGCCAGCCACAAAGACGTCGTCAATTTATATTATGTATGTTTGTGCCATATAGCTCGTCTTGTGTCAGGGACTACTAGACTTTTAGGTAATCTGTTACACCGCCCCGGTAGAATTAAAAAAATGTAAGGCAATCTCGAGATGTTTGTAGCTGTTGATAATTTTTAGGGTATCGTACCCAAAGGGTAAAACGGGACCCTATTACTAAGACTCCGCTGTCTGTCTGCCCGTCCATCTGTCACCAGGCTGTATCTTATGAACCGTGATAGTTAGATAGTTGAAATTTTCACAGATATTGTATTTCTGTTGCTGCTATAACCACAAATACTAAAAAACCAGAATAAAAAATATATATATTTAAGAGGGCTCCCATACAACAAACGTGTTTTTTTTGCCGTTTGTATAGATAAGGAACCCTTCGTGCGCGAGTCCGACCGCACTTGCCGGTTTTTATACTTCAATCTTAGTTTTGGGGCCAAAAAGGCCAAGTGCCGAATGCACTTGTAATTAGCATTAGCAAACTTAGTCAAAAGGTAAACAGGTAGTCGCGGTAAACACGACATAAAAATTGTAACTTGTTCTGTAAAGGCGGTAAAAGAACGGTATATGTTTGGTAAGTTCATAACAAGAGGGTGCGGGTGGGTTCCAACTTAACCTCGGCCCCTGTAAGGTTGAGGACATCACAAACAATAATACTTACTCCACATTTATACACAAATAGTTACAAACTAGTCTTTACTTTGTAACCGAATTAATTCAAAGCGCCAGAGGTCCTTGACATAGCTTCGCCATGTTCATTTTCATTTTGTTTTGCCTAAACTTGTTTCGTGGCTGGCAATCGAATTATCCGAACCGTTTTAACCTAATAATTAGTTTAGAAAGCTAGTTTTGATCAATTTGAAAACTAAAACAGATTTTGTTTGTGAGTCTCATTGTCAGTTTACCTTTTGAGTAAACATTTATTCACCTGCAGGAACTAAGTTACAACATTCCAAAATTTTGGAATTTTAAATTAGGTAGACTAGTTTTTTTACCTTATTATAAAGGTTTCCTGGAAGAAATCGCTTTCAGTGATAAGGCCGCCCATTGTACTAATGAACTTGTAAATGTTTCTATTATATTGTTTTCGTTGTTGTTTTGGTGTACAATAAAGTGTTCATTCATTCATTCATTTCTAACTAGCTTTCCACTTAAGCTTTTATTAGGAAGGTACATAAATGGATTTAAAAAATATCATTGGGATGAATGCAACGATTAAATATCTAAGCAAGTTAGTAATATGAGTCAGTGGCCAACTCTGGTGTTCATTGATATGACACAAAGCTCCCCGTAAAGTTTATTGATCAATAAATAGGTAAATAAAGAAATAATGCTGGACATTTCACATAGCATAATCTAGCCCCAAACTAAGCAAAGCTTGTACTATGGGAACCAGATAACTGATATACCTACTACTTATATACTTTTTGTTTGTAGATACATACATACACATATTGTACATAGTAACACCCAGACCCGAGATAAATATTTGCAGATCATACAAACATTTATCGGGGGATCGAACCCGCAACCTTCTGCGTCCCAAGCGGCTTTCACCCACTGCGCCACTGAGGTCGTCAAATCAATGGTCACTCAATCGCAACTTTACATTGATTCAATTCACGATGATTTCAGGAATAAAATGAAGTGCGCCAGGCTACATCTTCAAGAACGATTTAAGCCTAAAATAAAACCAGGAACTTGCTCCATTGATAAACCACTTAGATATTGTCAAAAGCGGATGATAAACCCTGAACATGAAGAAGATCCTCGCTGGGTTGATGCCTACGAAAGGTAAATAAATAAATAATGCTGGACTTTTCACACAGCATCATCTAGCCCCAAAGTAAGCAGAGCTTGTGTTATTACTAGATGACTAATATACTACTTATATACTTTTTTTTGTAAATACATAGGTATTATACATAGAAAACACCTTCACCCGAGACAAATACCTGTAGATCATACAAACATTTGTCCCGCGGCGGGGATCGAACCCGCAACCTTCAGCGTCGCAGGCGGGCCTTCGCCCACTGCGCTACAGAGGTCGTCGGTATGACTTGAGACTTAAAAAAATTGGATCGGGCTTTATCCCCAAGGCACTGTAGACATTTTCTAAGATCAAGGTACTAGGTTAGAGAGTTTATACATAAACCCATATTTTGCCGAAGTTCCATATGTGGCTGCAACCTATTAGAATAAATACTACTTAACTGGTTTCTTTACGATAGGTATTTACATATTTTCTTGAAACGAAAAATCCATTGATGCTCGACCGGGATTCGAATTCGCAACCGGTATAATGATAGAAATAAGATAGGGCAATGAAAACGGAAAACATTCTGTGAAGACAACACGTGGTGGGAAAAAGAGATGACGATAATAGGTTAAATATATGTAGAAATTCACATCATTATGGTTTCACATTACATAGGCGGATCCAGGGGGGAGGGGGGGCACGGGGGCACGTGCCCCCCCACCCCAGACGATATTTTTGTGTACCTACTAACTACGAAAAATTAATAAATCGTGAAATTTTTGTGAGTTTTTGTTTCTTGTGCCCCCCCCCCAGAAAAAAATCCTGGATCCGCCCATGTCACATTACGTAGTTTAGTAATTACTCAAAATCATTAACGTAGGAGATCCTCAAGACAACCTCAGAGTGGCTTAGCGGGCGATTGCAGCTGAGATTTCCGCGGTATAACAAAATGATATTATGCAGATATTTGTTCCTCATCCGTAATATCTGCATAATATCATTTTGTATAAATATTGTAGTAGGTACTACTGCTACTCGTACTAAGTAAAAAAATATAATTATATGCAAGTGCCACAAACTTATTTGGACCGGTCGCCAACGAATTTGATATTAAAATTTATTTAACATCAAATGCGATAACAGCGCCTCTCTCACTGGTCCAGATAAGTTTGTGGCACTGTAAGTACTAATATTTCGATTTAAGTGTTGTTTTTTTGTATTTACAGATTTCACTGCCATGAAGTCATTGATGTCAGTGCCAACGAAACTATAGACAGCAGTCGAGGAAATCTTAACACTGAAGATTTATTCCTTTCTGTGCAAACCCTACAATTCCAAGGTAACATGGAGCAACCCAAACGTTATAGGAGCAGTTTCAAGTACAAATGTCCGAGCGTGAGCGGTAAGCACAGGATGTTCGTAAAGCAAGTGCTCCCGGATGAAGACGAGCTCTCCGACGATGGACGAACTTCCCAATTAACTAGCTACTATTTTGACGACTACGTCAAATACTTATTCAACAACGACAAGTCGAGACCTACTTCAGGGAAATCCAGTATTTTTATTCAAAGTTTGAGCAATAAGAAGGAAAATAAGGCAACACAAGTTGACGAGCAAATGGGTGAAGGTAAAAAATTAAGACACGTTGAAAAAAAACTCAAGAGTTTACTTAAAAAGAACCCAAAACAAGACTTCGAGGATGACATTAAAAGTAACAACGTCGATGTAGAAGATTCAAAAATTACTTATCAGAAGTCTGGTAGACGGAAAAGTCTCACGATATCTAGAACGCAAAGTCCAGAGATCATGCAAGTCATAAGAGTAGACGTTGTTTGCAATCGTGGCTCAGTCATGTCCGACTACGAAGACAATAAAAAGCTAGACAGTAAAGAGCCTCTATCCAATTTTGACATACAAAATGTAGACATTAAACAATCGCATTTCGCAAAAAAATATTTACTAACAAATACAATAAAAACCCTGGACGAGAATTTGGCTGGTGGTGAAAAGGTGACATTGCTTTGTAAAACTTTTAAACTGTCGGAAAGGTCTCAATCACCCAGCACTCATAAACCTAAATACGCTGACACCAAAACTGCCAACAGTAAAAATTCTAAAATAAACGTAAATAGGTGCAAAAGATTGCAGGATCAAGTTGCAAAAGTTTATTATAGGATTAACAATATAGAATTTTAACTCGATTTCTTGTTATCATGATGCATCAAGATTATTGAAATTCCTTCCCAAATATTGCACCCATGCGTTATTAGAACCCACGATCTTGCCTTTCTGCCATCAGAAATAAATTATTTCTGATGGCAGAAAGGCAAGATCGTGGAAATAATGGACAATCGACGCTTTTTTTGAAATTTTCTGGTAATAAATACATACTTTAAAGCTTTTCGTTACATATTTCCTAGAACTGTAAGTAATTTTTATGATTTGCATTAACTTACTGTTTACTTTGCTGATACTTCCAAAACAAAAATGTCTAAAAAGTTTTTAAAATGAGGACAGTCAACTTTTTCTGATATCAGAGATAAAAATATCTAAAGTTATATCAGTGTAACATCAACCGGCAACTATGTACCTGCGAATCCCTGATGCAACCTGGCGGCGCCGCCCTCGCTAATCAAATGGCTCTTTACAGTTTTTTAAACACACTGGGCGCTTATTTTCTAACTGCCAACTTTCAATCGCGACAGGTAAGTATAGATCGATATTTTTCGATTTCTAATTTCTAAGTTTTAGGTACGAGTATATAGCTTTCACGATCTTAATCTCAACTTAATCATACCTACATACCTAATTTATGTTGTCTGAGTTAGCTTTAAATTATTATAATAGTACGTAGAATTAAGTAAATGACTGTTTCTAACTGTTCTTGTTTTGTAGCCTAAAATAAAGAGATTACATTATTGTGTGTCATTCTATTAAATTAATAAATTAAATTACAACGGCATATTAAATTTTTAGTACCTTTACACTAAGGTTATTGACATATCAGGTATCTTTATTTTGTATATATGAATTGTGTTTTTTTGAGCTGAATTAATTAACTGTCCTATTTTAAATGAAACCAAGGGAATGCCGGCGGTACTTCGTTTCCGACGTTCTCTACACAAATAATATAAAACCCTTTCGTAGTGTAAACGTCGTAGAAAGCTACCCTCCTCTCAAACCCTACAATACATATTTTGATTGTAAGTCAGATTTTTGTCACTTATGATATTTGAATAAATAATTCAAGAATATAATTCTTGCCCGTGTAAGTTTCGAGGTCAAGAGCCGACCCACTCATCATAAAAAAGTACTTATTGAAATAAATCTTAATAAGCATTTATATGTTTACACATTTTTGATTATGAAAAAAATTACAATTATTAATCACAATTATGCAATTAATAAAAAAAATAGTTTTAATTCGACTACCCATAATTTAAATCAATTAGTAATACTTTGTACCAAATCAATATAAAATTTCTGCCAATTTTACAAGCAATTTTATGTACATACTAGCTTCTGCGCGCGGCTTCGCCCGCGTGGTACCAACATTTTGAATAGCCTTTATGCAATTCATAGTCACTATACGCCTATACCAAGTTTCATACAAATCGGTTTACTGGTTTAGGCGTGATTGAAACACAAACATACAAACATCTAAACAAACTCACAAACTTTCAGCTTTATTATATGAGTGGGATTGTAGTAGCTTAGTTTCTGTAAATAAATCATTTAAGTACAAACTGTATTTATAGCTCGCATTTAACATAATTGTGATCCTATTTAGTTTATTATTTCATATACATATTTAACTTCAATATCCTTTGTGTGGCCGAAGATGTTGACATATTCGTTATTAGCGTGACGAAATTCACAAATACTGTATTAGATTTTTTATGTAAAAGAAATGTAGTTTAGGCTTTTCATTGTCGCATTGGTGTTAGCTGTAAAGGCAATGTAAAATTTATAAATAAATAAAAATAAAAAAATAAAATAAAACTTTAAATGTATTTTGTAGGACAAATCATGCATATTGAGATCACTTTATGAAACTCATTTACGTGTAAAAAGTAGTATCATATCGAATCGGGAGTTGATGCCAGCGTGGCAGTATGATAGCCAAGAAAGCACTGTATGTCCAAGGTGTTGAAGGGTCATAGGAGCCGCATGGTAAGCATGTTGGAAGTGCGCACTGCCGATAGAGCGGCGATAGGCGAGATCACAACCAGGAGTAACTATGATTAACGATCCAAACGGAAACGTTTCCGAATATTAATTTGTAGTTGAGGTCACCACTGCTTGGTAAGTGTGACACGCTGCGAAAGGATTGGTGCCCCATGGACACCCAACCCCCCACGATGGGGTGAAATGTGTGTGCCGAATTTATAGGTGTGAGAGATGGAACTTCAGGGTAGCTAAAGGGTGAGGAGGACTTCGGACCACCCTCTCTTGGGGAGAACTGTAAACCCCCCAATTTGCCCTAGTCCGGCAACCCCCGCCCGAGGCTCCCGTTCCTGTCCAAGCGATAAGAGGGAAGAGGGGAGAGCGTCAAATGGACGTTTTACGCATAATTTAGAGAAGTAAATGGATTCGAACAGTCTCCATACCATACAGCATAGGTACGTATATCACAGTGTGCTTGCTCCTTCAATATTGACGTAACATTTTCATCCGACCACATCAAATGAATGTATTAAAAATATATTGAAAATATATTCAAAAATTTCTTAATGCTTTTGTAGCGAGATTAATTTTGGAGAAATCCTACGTAATTAATTCGTGTTTCAATCACGACTTAAGTAGATCGATTCGGATGAAACCTGAGAACAGGAATCAGATGTATAGTTCGTAGCCTAGAACAGTATGCGAAGCTGCGGAAGTTAGTAGTTAATCCAAATCGCGTTAAAGTATGGAAAATACCCACGTTTACCTATGTTTTTGTGAAGCCTAGGTATAAATTCAAGAGACCAAACTATTAAAAGCGTGTTAAAAAACCGGTGTTAGTTGGACTCACCCACCTAGGGTTTCGTACAAAGGACTTGTAGTTACGCATAACAGTGCAAACTTTAAGTACTACCTACATACTTACACCAAAGTTATTAGGGGAAAAAAGTTTTTTTTTTTAATTTTTCTTAAAATTTCCAAAACTACATCATAAAAAAAATTTAAAGGCTTGTGCCAATAAAGCCCTTTCATACGATAACCCACAAAACACGGTTAACCCTTCAAAATGTTGACCCCCGCATATCTAACAATAAGCCCTGTATTTTTTAGTGATTTATCTTAAAATAGGTATGTTTCAGATTTTTATCTGTACTTGTAGTTTAAGGCGATACTACTTGCCAAATATGATAGTTCTAGGTCAACGGGAAGTATGAACTTTGATTCCCTTGAGAGTGTCGAAATACTTAAATACGATTTTTGCGACATAAAAAGACGTAAGTATATATTTTTTTGTGTGAACTCAGAAGTTTAATTTTTTCACAACTTCAAGGGATCGTAGACTGAAATAGGTATATACTTAATGATTTTAGTTTCGAAGATTCGTTTTTTTTCTTTTGAGGTAGGTACGGAAGCCTAAAAACTAACATAATATTACTTATATCTTAAACAAAAAAAATCTGCAGAAAAAATGCAATATCTAGTGGGCTCATTTTTGTCATAACCTAATGAGAGCCTGTAATTCCAAACAAATAATTACTTATATCAAGCTTAGGAAATAACGAATGGTAACGATGATATTAGTTATAAATTTTTCTGATTATCAAATATCTAGGGTTTAATATCTTAATTATCTTTATACAAATGATTAGGTTAATAAATTAGAGGCCTTTTGTATTATAGTAATATCTGATTTAATTTTAGCAAAGTCTTATTAGAAAATTGTGATCGATATCCGATTTCATTTTAGTAAATATATATGTAATAACATCTATTATATCAATAGTCGTAGTCAAGAGGACATGTTGTGCCGACGCCGCTTAAGCGGGATAAGGGCAGACAAACGATGATGATGATGTAATTTTATCAATAGTCGTGCTTTGGGTCTCATTAACCAACATCTTACGGCCACTCTACACATTCGCCGAACTACTATTTGGATAGACGAAGACAGGCGAATACAGGCGATGAGGCCCTCTAATACACGTTCGGCATTATTATCATCGGAGAATATGTATCGAGAGCCCATTAGATATTTAATCAACTTTGAAGTCAATATAGCTCCTAGTAGGAAACACACAATTTATTTGATTTATTGATCTTGGTAAATACCTTAAAAAAAATAACATAAAACCTACTTTGTAATAAATACCCAGACACAACAAACATGCCTGTCATTCAAATACCTAAATATTTGTCCTAGATGGGAATCGAACTCACATCTAACAGCGCAGAGATTAGAGCCACTACTAAAACAGTTTTAACCAATCTGACAGTTTTTTTATGATGAATGGGTAGGCTCTTGACCTCGAAACTAACTTAGGCAAGAATGAGGTCTACGATGGAGCGAGCCTACCCAGAAGGTGCCTATTAACTCTCTTCTTGAAGACAACATAAAGTAAGTTTCAAAAGTTCATAAGTTTCGGGCATAGTAGAAAAATTGTTGTAGTAGCATGAAGTATGGTGGAAATAGTGTCACAAGAAGTGGTAGACATTAACAATGCCATTATGCCTTAGTTGTCGACGCAAGGAGCTCGACACATGACGTCAGAAGTTGATCTACCTATTGAATTTTTAACATTATGCTACCCTTTTCAATTACCCATTGAAAATGGGGTTACTTCGCTGTCCAACCTCGGTTGACAATCCTTTTTGCGTTGCTTAATTATTCACGTAAATTTCTTAATTTAGACGTTCGAGCAAAAATCCTGGCGACATTTTAAGTGCCAGACTGATTATTCGAAATATAACTCAAAGAACTTGTATCGCGTAGGTACAGTTCTTCCAACGGATCTAGGCATTCATGAAGTTAGCCGTTTGTCTGCGCAGAACACAATTTTGTATGAAAAAGCGGTCACTGCGCAGACAAACGGCTAACTTCACGAATGTCTACATCCATGGGCGAACTGTACCTAGGTATAACAATGCTTGGTAAAGGTACCTTAAACCTGATCGCACACTGTCCGCGCCGTACGCGCCGCAGTCATTTTTCTATACAAAAAACGCTGATGACGTCAGAAAATGCGGCTCGCCTCTGACGTCAGCACAGTTCGCCGCGTTTGGCTCAGCTGCAATGTGCTCCCATAGGTACCTAAATGAAGTTTGAATTTTATTTATTTATTTATTAGGCAACACCAACAGCATACATAATATACATTTTGTAGGAACATTTTAAATCAGTCAATATATAGAATTTTAGTAGGTATACATTTTTAATAGCATCAAACTGATAGAAAAAAAAATTTAGGATATAAGAATCAACGGAGAGGTACCTACCTCTCCGTTGATTCTAATCTCAAGTGTCTCTTCTGCAGGTACTTATCAGAAACTAGGAGCCGTGTTGGCCAAACGGAGTTGTACCTCGAAATTCGAAGGTTCTAAGTTATTGGCTTTAGCGTTTTTTTTAATTTACATGCGTTTTAGGGTGGTCGCACAGTCCAGCCGAGCCGAATGCGCCGAACTGTCAATTCAATAGAGAAAATGCTGCTGACGTCAGAAGTAAGCCGCGGACAAGTGTGCGATCAGCTTTAACATACGTGTCTGAACGGTGAAGGAAAACATCGTGAGGAAACCAGTTAGTATTCTTAAAGGCGGCGATGGGCTTGCAACCTAGCACGTATAGAGTAAATACTATCTTCTGAAGATGTTTAAGCATGTTTTAAATATTGTACTTGGACATGCCTCTGACTACAACCTTAGACATCTAAAATCTGAAATAAGTACATAAAATATCTGAGAGAATGTCTACTGCGCCTTCGTTTACCTTCGTTTTTTACTAGTAACATTATCTACAGTAGGTAGATCTCCTTTTGGGTTGAACCAAGAATAATACCTATTGGGATGAAAAGTCTTGGGATGAAACAAGAAGTACTCATCTCTGTTTTGTTTGGTTTACTTACTTATTCCTTTGGCGCAGTGACGCAAAATGATTCTTGGCCTCCGATACAAGAACTCGTCACATTTTTCTTGGGATGAAAAGTCTTGGAATGAAACAAGAAGTACTCATCTTTTTTTTTTGTTCGGTTTGGTTATTCTTAATAAGTAGGTACTTACTTACTTATTTTACTTTCTGAACATGAAGACTGATTTTGCTTTAAAGCTTTGCTTAGTTTGGGGCTAGATGATGCTGTGTGAAAAGTCTAGCATTATTTATTTATTTATTATTTATTTATTTATCTATTTAAAAACCATTTTTTTAATAACGTAAACCAACATAGTTTCAAATTCAATACTTAATACAAGATTATGGGCGATTTCTTTTACATAATTTTATACTAGCTAGCTAAGTACTGCACGCGGCTAGACTCGCGTGGTACCATTTTGAATAGCCTATATGCTATTTCAGGTCACTATTCAATATCACCCAATTCCAAGTTTCATCCAGATCTCACAATTGCCTTTGTAAGCCTAGTTTCGAGGTCGGGAGCCGACCCATTTCTCATAAAAAAAAATCTTGAAAAAAGAAAACAAAAATTTACTCAGAATTTATTATATAAGTAGGATCTTGAGAGTTGGCCTGGCAATACAAATATCCTTATCGAAGAAGCTTATTGTTTTCATATGAATAATTATTGTTTTTTATTTTATGAGTTTTAGGAGAACATAATACCTACACGCACAGCATAGGTACCTATATTGTGTGCTGATGGCCAATTACAAGTTCCTACAGATAGGAAACTGTTTATTTAGGTAAGTGAAAAGAAGTACATTAGACGACAGGAATATAACACAATAATAAAGAAAATAAAACTATAAAGCAAAAATAAGTACAATAGAAAAAAAACCGTGGCACGCCAGGAGTGCCGGCAGAAGTGAAAACTTGAACAATAGGTGCCTAGTGTACTCTTTGAATGGTCAGGAAATTGAAAAATATCGAATGATAATCACTCGTTTAGTTGTAAGTAAAATGAGCTTTTAGAAAATAATGTACAAATATTGCTGTAGAAGTTTACCGAGTACAGAACTAGGTGGTGCTACTGGTAAGTGCCGTGACTTGCACGTGACCTTTACGAAGCGAATCCAAGAATTTTCCTCATCTAAAAACTTCCAAACGCGCCTAAAGAAGTTTTCACTTCAAAAAATACGGTTTTTTTATTCTGAAATCCCTAATTACGAGTATAAAACTACCTTCGAAGAAAAACATAGACGTAGGTAGAGGTAACATACAGTTCCAAAAGTGCCAGTACGTGTTGTGCCCTCCAATAACATAGGTTAATGACTGTACCTATAAAAACCCGAACTTAATAGTAAAATACAACACTTCTTTTTCATAGCTGCTTCTGGCAAGTCTGGCAAGTGGCAAGGCAACACCGAACTAGCATTTCCAATGCAAGTTCTATTAAGTTGACTTAAATGAAACTTTCTGCCGCATAAACACCGTGTTTTCCCCCTTTTCTATGTTATCATATTAAAAAGAACCCTGTGCCGGCCACATAATTACGGCTAGCATCGGAGGCCAAATCCACGCGTATAAGAGATACATATTAATACGAAAATTTAAGCCGGGCCGAGCATCGCAAGTATTCAGGCCTCCCCCGCCCGATAGCCGCCTAAGTCCGAACGGACTTGTGTGTGTGCGTGTCCGGATTCGTGTGCGTACAAATTTCATAATAGGTGTGCGTTGTGTTGTACTCCGTTCAAATTTTACATCTCACATCTCGTGCTTAGAGGGTGATCACATGGATTATATTATTTTGTCTTTTTAAAACAAATATTCTTCATAAACAAATTCGGTTATAGTAGTAGGTACTTACTGCTATTATTAGTGTCTTTTGTATATAAAATATCTTAGGTAAGTACCTTTTTAGGTTTAAGAACAGAGTCAATGTCCAGATTGGGGGTCGGAATTCAATATAACAAGTACTTAAAACATTAAAGTTCAAAAATAATTTATTAAAAGTGGAGTGCTTTAATGGAAACTCTCCTTATTTTTAAACGAATGAAATCATGAACTTTAAACAAAATAAAAGCATTAATTACGTACAAACTTAATACAATGTGCTTATGCAATTATTATGGAAAGGTTAATTAGTAAGAAAATTGGTTGGATAAAGTGAAGCGCTCGTGGTCGTGCTTGCTTTTCTTGATAGATCGTCAAAGATAAGCAAATGCCAGTGGCATTTTCATCTGAGCGCTTCCGTGCTTCGGAGGGCTCGGCTAATTAAGGCATTAAACCACGACGGAGGCCTTAAGGTGCCTAGATACTCCGTCATCAGAGTTGGCCTCACTGACTCATACGAACCTAGGTACTTACTTTAATTGATAAGAAGTGACTAAATAATCAAAACTTGTTGATAACAATTTCTATAGAAAGCCTTGGGCATCGTTTCCAAGTATACTTTATTCAAAAAGAAACTCGGACTTCAAAATCGATAAGTCCACTTGAAACGAGAACACCCTTTCTGCCGGTACTTACGGACGTGCGTGCCGTACCTATCTATAGCTACAGTAGGTACGTTATTAATTTATCTGTAGCGGAGAACTAACCATCACCCACCTCCCTCACTCCCCCAGTACCTCGCTGTTTAAACATTTCCAAATGAGTATGCAGAAGATTCTACCTAATACGTATGGCCACGCACCCTGCCCTCTAAATTACTTGAGCCTTAATTAAAAGCCTAGCATTCTGTTCATGACAAGTATTCCAAGTACGGACCCTGGTGTGACCTCTGCTCTGATAGTGCTACGTAAAGTGAATTTTCTATTGTTGGGTGGGCGTTAACTTGCGCTAGATTTAACACGGTTTTTACTGCTCGTTTTTGTATGGTGTTTTAATTTTTTATTGATGCGCATGTATCCATGCAATCGCGTTTGTGTTTATTATGAGGAATGAATGGAATGAAATGTTTTGGAACCATTTTGGATTATTTATTTATTTATAAATTTTACATTGTCTTTACAGCTTATTATAATGCATTATAAAATAACACCTACTTGAATTATTCTACTAGCTGTCCCTCGCGGTGTTACCCGCGTGCCCTCGGGAAGACTTCACTTTCCCGGGATAATATATTTTATCCCGGGAAAGTTTTCCCAAGCCTATGTTCATCAGGGATAATGTATTCTGATGGTTAAAGATTTTTTCTAATCGGCCCAGTAGTTTCGGAGCCTTTTCAATTCAAACAAATCTTTCCTCTTTATAATATTAGTGTAGAAGTGTAGACAAAAGGCTACTACAATTTGGACGAATTCTATATGGATAATGAATGTAAATAGTTTACCTAACTAAATACATAGGTAGATGTATTTGTTTAGTTTTAAGTACTAACATACTCTATTAATGTTAATATTGTACGTCCGAAAAAGGCAAACTGTTTGTGCATTTTATTTGATAACAAAACGACCATCTTTTCCATCAATTTAAATATTCACGAAAAAAAAAATCCTTTCAGCATGCGTTCAGCCCCTCATCTGTCAATATTAGGATCTGATGTTATCTTAAAACAATATTTTAACTATGTTACGTCATGTCTTATACGCAGAGCCGGATTAACCATCAGGCAAAGTAGGCAACTGCCTACGGGCCCCGCATCCACTAGGGGCCCCGTGCGCGCACCAAAAAAAAATTCATTTTTCATCGAACGAAAATTTCGTATTCTCTAGGCAGATCTTCGATCACAACACACAAACAATCCTAATCAATGGTGAAAATGATAATATCATAAAATTATCTATACATCCCTATTTAAAAAAAAGTTAATATTTAAACTGAAAGTACCTACCTACTTCACAAAACTTTTGCTTTTGTTATTGTAGTTTATTGCATTTGACCGTAGCAAAAAATAACTGCATCCCGTTTCATTTCTTTTTCCTCTCCATGAGATTAATTAAAAAGACCATTGTAGTGAAAGAAAACCAAATCAGAATCATTTGCGACGTTTGACATTTAGACGATGTTACAGACAAATACACATACTCCCTACTAATATTATAAATGAGAAAGTCTGAGAGTGCGAATGTTTGTCACCGCGTATCTCCGTGACGACTTAACCGATTGGGATGAAATTTGGAATGTAGATAGTTTAAGTACTGGAATAACATACAGGCTTATCAAATTTCAAAAATCAACCCCTAGGGGTGGGGTGTTAAAATTTGTAAGTATAGAAAGATCCGTTTCACTCCAACCTCGGGTAACTTTACATAAATAAACTTTAAAATAATTAATGAAATACGTATGTTTTATTTTTGCAAAACTATCCCTAGGGGTGGTGCAAAGCGTTTCCAAAGATAGTACGATTTCATCTCTTTATTGATGATTTCGAAATTTAAAACAATACTACTTACTTGCTATTAAAAGAAGTACATTTCGAGTCAATTTCTTAAAAAAGTTGAAGCTCGCTTCGCTCGCCCATTAAGATGCGAGCGAAAGTACCTCTATCATTTATGTAAGTCTTTATAGAATCAGAACTCGATATTGGTTAATTCTTTGTTTTCGGTATATAAAATAATATAGTAGGTAAGGTACTTGCTATTAAAAAAATTACATTTCGAGTCAATTTCTTAAAAAAAATAGCGGCTCGCTTCGCTCGCCCATTAGGATGCGATCGAAAGTATCTATCATTTATGGAAATCTTTATAAAAACAGAACTCGATGTTAGTTAATATTTTTTTTCGGAATTTTAAATAATACAGTAGGTACTTACTTGCTATTAAAAATAAAATTTACATTTCGAGTCAATTTCTTCAAAATAAATTGCGGCTCGCTTCGCTCGCATCTAGGTACCTCGCGGTCTAGGTACCTCGGTAACGAAAAGGGGCCCCGATAATTGCATTGCCTAGGGGCCCTGACAGGGTTAACCCGGCCCTGCTTATACGGGGTTATTTCTTGAAGACAACATACTCGTAGGTACCTACCTAAACATGCATTTTACAAGAGTGAATTGCGCTTGACTGTATTTTTATAAATAAACTAAACAATCAACATTTAAACAAGGATTGTTGAAGTGAAAACTTCTTGGGCGCGTTGGGCAGTTTTAAGATGAGAATAAATTCTTGGATTCGCCTCGAAAAGGTCACATGCGAGTCATGTGACTGCTCACCGACACCTACAGTAGCGCCATCTGGTTCTGTACTTTTTTAACATTTACGGCAATATTTTTACATATCTTTCGATATTTTTCGATTTCCTGACGATACAAAAAATACACTAGGCACCTAATTGTTCAAGTTTTCACTTCTCTCAGCACTTCCGGGAATGCCACTGTGTTTTTAGTACTTATCAGTCACCTTTTTTCTATTTTATTGGTTCTACAAAACTGACGGACTCAACGGCTTTGGGCAGAAAATGTGACCTACAAAGTTAATTATAAAAACAGACAAGATCTATAACTTACAAGCATCGAGAACAGAAGAGCTCGTTTAAAGAACTTGGAAAAGTCTTCAAAACAAAGCAAACAATTACGTTTCATAAACTAGTAAGTACATACACCCAAGATTCGCGATAACAAAGTTGGGCGCGGAGTGAATGAAACGAAAAGTCAACGGCCTACGAAATTGTTCACAACAAACAACCTTAATAACTCGGCCAAACCATTCACAAGTCTCCCTAATCTTCTGAGTACGACACTACGAGGGAATCAACCAATTGTGGGTATGAATTTTTGCGTCATCACATCGGTAAAGTTTGACCCTTGTTATTATTATAAAAAGTCCTAATAGTATTCGCTGTATGACTAAAGATGAAAATTTTATTCGTGGTCAAAATTATATTCAAGGAAATATTCCCTTCCCTAAGTCATATTTAAAACTGAAAAATTAAATAAATAAATAATGCTGGACATTTCACACAACATCGTTTAGCCTTAAACTAAGCAAAGCTTGAAATTAGCCCTTGAAGTCAGAAATCGTGTGGGAAGCATCCGAATATTCATCAAACGAACGGAAAAAGGAACGCGAATACGGCCCCAGGGTGGTTATTCCTGTTCGTTTGATGAATATTCGGATGTTTTTTACTACGAGCTAAATTGTATTTTCCAAATATTCATCAAACGAACGATAAAAACGAACGGGAATACGGCCCCAGACCCAGAACAAATATTTGCAGATCATGCAAAAATTTTGTACAACTAGCCCGCGGAAATAAAACCGCACTGCTTGCGCCTCAGTTCGAATTAGACGATGGCAGTACCTCTCCCACCACGCCATTGTAATCCATAGCAAAAAACAACCCGGCCAAGTGCTAGTTTGACACTCGTGCATAATAGGTTAAAAAGAAAAGTCTACTTGAAGTACCAACTTGACTTTTTACTTGCAAAAGGTTTTTAGGTATAAGTATTTCAACTGAAAATGCAAGTTTCTAATCTTATAGTTTGATGTACCTAACTAAAATTTCGAACTTTTCTCTTTAACCTACTTGTACTAAATGTAGGGATTGCAATCCGGCTTCATTTTCAATCCGGCCGCATCTAACCGGATTTCCACCAATCCCGGATTTATCTTAATTACATAAAATCATACCAAAAAAATGTGACTAATGAAATGATGTAAGAAAAAAATGACTAACTACAAAGACAGAAAACCACCGGTGTATTGGCACCGGATCCGGTTAGTGTATATTGATGCCGGATCCGCTGGATTACCGGATCCGCTTTTCCGGATTGCAATCCCTATGAGACCTTGATTCTTGAAGTTTGATTTTATTCTCGGCTTTAAAGTAATGCTCAATATTTTACATTAATAATTTAACTTGATACCTACAGCGTCACGATCTCCATAGAAAAAGGGTTAAAAGACACACTAACTATATTTTTTGTACTAAATTTAGAAAGTCAGTCTTGTAGGAATTTAACTTACCTATTCGAATATAAGATGCCTCTAATATTTGTTTTTGTTTTGTTTGTGAATTTCAGGAATACTTAGGTACCTATGTTCGATTATAGCTATCATAAAAGAAAATTAGCTTATCCAAAGCTGTGAAATATACACAACTAGATATCGAACTGATAGTTGTAGTTGTAGTCAATGCTTTTAGTTTGAGATGATGTACACCGTACCTGCGGTATTTTTTTGTTCTAGTCTAGATTACCTATTCTCCTTTGTATTTACAGAGCTACATTGTCATAATATGAAAATGTATATAATTAGATATACATTGAAAATGGCGGCAATTTGAGCCTAATGAGCCTACCCATAATTTTTCACAATTAACAAAAAAATACAGATGTACAGTCGCCCAAGATGTGCTAGCGCATACTATATAATTTAAAAACAATAGATGCAAATACACAACAATAACGAAATAGCCATACATACAGACGAAAACAGAAACCTCCTTCTTGAAATACATTAAAATTGAGAATTTCAATTTATTCAGAAAAACATATTGCATAAAATTACAATTATTATAATAATTTACATCGAACCCCGCACTAGGCTAAGCCTGTAAAATAATGTAAATAAAAATTATTTTCATTACAAAATATTAGGTCCTAATTATAAGTAAACGAACTAACTAGATGTTTCCCGCGGAATTGTCTGCGTTGAATGCTTTGAATGCCTCATACAAAGTTTCATCGCTTATTTTAGCTCCTCTTTCAATTCTCTTTTCTAGCAATTCTTCCAAAATCTGGAAAGCGGTTTATGTGATTATACTTTAAAGTTTAAGCGTTAGGTAAACTTTTTGGTGTTACTACTTTATACTTAGTGGTTGAACTTAGTAAATTACATAAAAATACAACTTAAATTACCTTATCTAATTGTTATTGCAAGTATTTAGGACAAAATACAATAGAATCAGTCAAGCTTCAAAATATATTTTAATCGGACTGTCTATAAGTTTATAGTTAGTTTGGGGCTAGAAGATGCTGTGTGAAATGTCCAGCATTTTTTTTGTTCGAAAAATCTACAAGGAAACTTCAACGTCTGGCTGTGAGGATGTCTACCGTATTAATTATTTAGCCGGTAAACGGTACCTACTTCCAAAATGTACCACATTTTATCATGTGATAAATTGATTTCAAAAAATTGCGTACGCTAGAAACAATCTAAGCATTATTTTTGTAAAACATTGACTCCACGCCCATTTGCAATAAGTTGTAACTGTAACTGTCCGGTGTCGTAACATGGACAAGCAAATAGCATAGCATCGGCTAGAAATTGTATAAAACGTGGTCGAAC
This sequence comes from Epirrhoe alternata, assembly GCA_963565295.1. Classification (NCBI taxonomy): domain Eukaryota; kingdom Metazoa; phylum Arthropoda; class Insecta; order Lepidoptera; family Geometridae; genus Epirrhoe; species Epirrhoe alternata. Next base: position 12,069,061 of record OY751375.1, read on the forward strand.
ACATTTCCATCGCCAAGGGAATTTGCACAAGGAGGAATAAGGAAGACGCGGGGGCACCCCTTTCTCTGGGGGGTGGGGAGGCATAGGACGTCCGTCCACCCTACATACGTACGAGGGTAGCCTGTTTACAGCCGGCGAGGCACGCACGCCGCTGTTCTCTGTTCTACGGAACCAGGGCTGTGCTGGACACCCAGGGTTGCTACTTTGCATTGATATTTTAAATTTAAAATTAGTTTCATTTTACATAAAGAAGAGCACTAAGATAACAGCATGTTATCTTCATTACACAAATACTAAAAAAAGGTAAGGTAATGTTAGAGGTAAAAAACGAAACTACTCATCCGATTCAAAAATTTTAGTATTTCATCAATATTTAGAATGTACTTTTAGCATGACGGTAGTCTAATTTTACTATAATTTACCCCGTTTAAATAAAAGAACCGACCATTTTTTCAACCACAATCGACGAAAAAAAAAACCTATAGGCAATGTTGGTTACACGTGAGCAGAGCCACGGGCAGGCCACTAGTATCGTAAAATTAGGTCTAAGAAGCTGCTCTAGAACGAACTCCATGGAGAAAAACGCATCAGTTGTACCGACAAGGGCAAATGGAAGATTAACTACTAGCCAACAGCATCCCATTGCTGGGCAAATACCTCTCCTTCGATCAAACAAAAATTATGTAGTGATCCGATAAACATTTATTTTTGTTCTAAAAATATGATCGAACCTACCTACCTTCATTTTTTTTTCTTACTGCTTGTTGCATTTTTACACGAGTCGATCAGTCGATTAGGAAACACGGACTAAGTAACTCAATTTTCAATAGATTTTGTCTCAAATGTAACAATTTACAAGCTAAGTAAATACCAAAATGTTGACAAATTCATACATACATTTTTTTGTTGCACCATCCGCCTATTAGAGAAGCACATTGCTGCTACCAACCTGACACGCGAACCTTGCCATCTGTCCATCAGATAGCCCTTTATCATTATTACCTACTAAGGAAATATTGATTATTTAATTACAAATTATTTTGCGACTTTAAATTTTAATTTAAAATATTCAAATAGTGTTGAATAGTTTGAATTAACCCTAGCAAGCTAGTCGGTAGATGACGCAGGGTGGGCGAGGGGACGCGCGGCCCCGGGGGTGGGGAGGGGGCACCCCGCGCCCGCCGGCCAACGCGGACGGTAACACGAGGGCCTATGCGAGGCATGTATCTTGGACGAGCAGATATAGAGAAGTAGCCCCAGTACCAAAGCTTTGAGTTGCATCGCTGGGAAACTGCTCCACTTTGACTCTCACTTTCGTTATATCGATCTGTCTGAACTCCTACGAAAGCGAGAAAATGCGATGTAGTGCAATGGGTTCGCTGCATTGTGTGCATGGACGGATGCTTTATAAAAATAATAATTTTTCGTTAGGATTTTTAGTTTGAAAACGTGACATGAGTATGATATGTACCTTACCTAAGTATCTATCTGGTATTTATAACTTTTAATTTACATAGTTTCCACACACAAACAAAGAGGTTGCTTTATTCTTTCAAAAGTCAGTCTTTCAAAAACTTTAATGTAGTGGTACCTACAATGTTCGTTTAAAAGTTCAGAACTTAAGTTTGGCTTAACCGATTTGCTTATGAATTGCAATGTACCTATAGGTGCAGGTAATATTGATATTTTGCCCAGAAATATGTTTATTCGGGAAAAACAGTAAACTTTAAACAGTAAATTTTTATGTGGAATTCAAAATCTAGTCACAAATGAAATGAAACTATGTCTGTAATAAACGTACCAAACATGCAAGGCCGATGCGTATCAAAGGTGCAAGTTCGATTCTTACGATGGACAAAAATGTTTGCACGATAATGCAGATTCGTTCAACACGTAGTAGGTATTAGGTATCCGTACTTCCAACTCTTGGTACACAAGTACCATTCGTAGTTTCTGATACCCACGTAACAGGACCTTTTAGATTGGTATCCTATCAGGAATATGATTGTGGCTGTTAGTTATTATTTATTATTATAAATAAGATATAATAAATAGTAATAGATAATAATAGACATTTAAAAACAGGCAATTACCTATATATCCTCACGAAGAATTCATCATGTAGGTAGTACACTTTTTTTGCGTCATCGGAGCGTCGATGACTCGACTATTTAATATTTTTATGTATGTTAGTCTATGAGGTATCTATAAATAAGGGCCAATGGCATTTTATTGTATAATTTGTTATGTGTTGCCTGAAATAAATATCCAGCTACGAGCACAACTTCAGATAATAAAAATAAAAAACAATTGACTTCATCCTGACAGTGTCACTTGTGGCGTACTTCCTGTCGCTAGGTGGTGCCTGCAACGAACCCTCATTCGCTTTTTTGTAAGTTGGTTTAACCTTCAATTCTAGAGCACGGTCAGGAATATGATTAAGGTTGTTGGGTATTTTTTAAAGTACTTAGGTACCTTATTTTAAATTTCACATATCCTGACCTGAAGTAGAGCATGCTCCGATCCATCCGTAGCTATTTTACATGTGCGCGGCGCGGACTATAGGCTGCCCGCCCTACGTATCGGTAGGTAGCTACAGCGAAATAGGCTTCTGGCAAAGCCGAATACATTTCCCTGGCTCGTGTACTGCCTTGAAATGGGAGCTTTCTATTTCTTATTTTAAATCATTCGATTTTCGAATTTGACGACGGGCTCGAAATAAATATGTTTTGCTTTTTCAATTGAGATTTGTTACGATTTCAGTGAAAAGAATTAAAACATAATTAAAAAATCTTCAGAAGTATACATTGCCATGCAAGAAAGGGTAAAAAACTACAGAGGCTAGATTTCTAAGGTTGCAAATCCATCGCCGTCTATAGGTAATAGGTAACTACACCGTCTGTTTAGTAAGTTTTTAGTACCTACTAGCAAACCCAGCGAACTCCGTTTCGCCACCAGATGCCACCAGATTTTTCCTGAATTTTTTTTGCTATAAACCTTACGGAGCCCGAGACCTTTCCAACGAATGCAAAACCGTGGAAATCGGTTCGTGCGTTCTGGAGTTATAGCGTCAGGAAGGAAAACCCGACTTATTTTTATATACTCCTAGTAGATTAAGTACCTACATTTCTTTGCAAAGATTGATCGTTATCATCAGCTACGAAATCCACTACCTACCTAATTCAATAATACGTAAGCTGTCTTTTAAAAAAAATCATTATTGTCGAATTTCGTCAGAAGTTAAAGATTTTTAGCCTTACCATGAAACGTGACATAAAGTTATTTCTTGGAATAGACCAATAATAACCATACATTTTGACAGTTTACACTTAGGAATAATTTTATACCAGGTATATTAGTAGGCACTTTAGAAAAAAACTGGGAATAAACTAAATTTGCAGCTATTGTTTTTTTATAAATCGAGGGCACGATTTTAGAAATCGAGGCTCAGTTTGATTTATGCCATATTCGTCCCGGTTTTTCGACCCATTCGATTAAAAAGTCTTCTTTCGTCCTACACGATAATATTCGTCCATATTCGTCCCGCAGTTAGCATCAAATCACAACTTTTCTCTAACTCTCGTGGTTTCGGACTTGACCATCGTCGCCCTCCTCAAAAAACCACCCTGAAGGTGCTGAAGGCACAGAATTGCTGAAGGTAAGTATAGTAAAATTTTAATGTTTTGCAAATATTTATTTTCTTTTATGCGTATATTAGGTAGGTAGGTAGTTTATATCCATAGCCCCTACTGGTACTTGCCGACTGCTCATAAAACCGCTCGAAGCGCGAAAAACCGATTTAAGTTGGTAGGTACTTAACCTACTCATACAAAGTAAGCTATAAAACTAAATAATCATAAAAAAATTAAAAGAATGTAAGTAGGTACCTACCTACTCTTACTGCTTTGTCAGCACGACTAATAATAGCGTATGCAAAAATTACGTTTGAAAGGGATAGTGGCCGAGGTTGATGCCCTCGATGCATGTTTATTTTTCTGCTCCCCTTTTATCATGTTGGTATCGCCAAATCTTCCGTTTTATTTATTCTATTGTAGGTTAGGTATCTATGAAGCTACGAGTATAAGCAACTTATACATATCAAAGATTAAAGAAAAACATTATAAAGATTCAGGTATGTAAAAGCTATCTTTATTCAAACACTAGCTATTCCAGCTACAAACCATTTGAATAGCTTAATGCTATTCCAGGTTATTCCACTATCTACGCCTTTTTCAAGTTTCATTCAAATCGGTTCACTGGAACACAAACACACAAATATCCAAACATCTAAACAAACTCACAAACTTCAGCTTAATTATAAGTATTAGTAGGAAGTGGGATATCACTATAAAACTAGTTTTGACACATCTAGTTTTGACACATCATAATTATCTTCAAGTTTCGGGCGCTTGTCCTGTTGAGTAGTTCGGTTTTTTTACCATTAGTTGTCTGTGACTGAAAATACTATGCTTTAGTTACTGACTTATGTCTATGTTGTACCTACTACCTGTTCTGTGTACTACCTGTACTGTGTACTACCTGTTCTGTTGACAGAACTACGGTGACTACTGCAGTCCGGGTATCGGATACCTCAGTCGTTTTCACATACAAACGTTCAAACGTTCCGTCCAAGGCTCTTTTATGTTATTTTATGAAGTTATTAAAAAAGAAATACTAGATTTTATTTACCTATTTCAAAATGTTTCATAGTTGTACCTACAGCGTGAAACGTAAAAGTTTTATAAGTCAGGGATAAGTTCCTACGCGAAAATTACTAGTTAAAGTTAATCTTTCGCGCATTCATTAATACATTCTCCGTTAAACTTACCGGTCTTTGATAAGATTCCGTAAAAACCTATCAGGTAAGCACCTACTAAATTAAATATAATAACAAACGATTGCGTAAATACGCAATCGTTGCGCAACGCGTGTTTTGTATTTTAAAATCGTTTGTTTTGGCTTGGCCTTAATGAGAAAAGTTGTCAAATGTAAGGCTTCAATTACGAAGAGGCGGCGCGTCACGCCGTTGCGTGACGCGACGCCACGCCGTGGCCCGTTGGCCACGGCGTGGCGACCGCGTGGCAATCCCACTCTTATACCACTTATATAATAAAGCTGAAAGTTTGTGAGTTTGTCTAGATGTTTGGATATTTAGATGTTTGTATGTTTGTGTCTCAATCACGCCTAAACCAGTGAACTGATCTGGATGAAACTTGGTATAGGCGTAGATAGTGACCTGGAATAGCTTATAGGCTGTCCAAATTATTGGTACCAATATTTTGAAGTTGGGCGAAGCTGCGCGCAGAAGCTAGAGTCAAATAAACACGTGAATCCCATACCATTTATACGGCGCCATGCACCGCTACTCGTCACGCGGCGCCTGAACGTAACCGTCACCGTACAATGCTATATATTTTAAAAGCTTTTAATTAACATGCAATGTTTGTAATGTTTGTCCGGGTCAAATGTCATCAATCGGAATTTGACCCACTTCCCAGTGTCCGATTGAGCTGAATTTTGGTACACTTATGAGTCCTCAGTGACAATGCAATAATATTTTAACAGCGAGCTGATCTTATGATGGAGTCATAAGCTGTTCCACGGAACTCCTCGGAAAATAGGCCGATTGAGTTGAAACTTGGTTTGTAGATCAAGTATCATCTAAAATTTTAAATTTCCGAAAACGCCAAACGCGCCGCAAGAAGCCACGCCTGACGTGTCGCATGCAGTGCCGCGTGTCCGTAAACGAGGCTGTGTACCAAGTGTAAATAGAACTCAATTTGGCGACGGCTGAAAGAATTGAATGAAATGACGTCACCGACATCAAATGAGCCCAAAGGCCCGCCACTAATAAGTGGGGTAGCGAGTATTGAGGTACCTACCTATATAGTCCTTTTTTCCCGGCTTTACTACTGGGTAAAAAGGTATTTTGACTGAATAGAGAGTAGAACTCTGATTTTCCGTTTTTAGATGAAACTAATAAGTAATAATGTCCAATATTTTAGACTGCCGATAAACAAGTTGATAACTAAAAAAACTTAGGGTAAGAGTTGACAACGCTGCCCAAATCACAGTAACTTAAATTAAAGTTTTGAATGAAAATGCAATGGAAAATAGTAATTAATACAACCAGCTACGAAATTCAGGAAAAGTATTCATAATACCGTATCCCTGATAATTATAATATTAGTACTACAACCGTATCAAGCGTATCAGTCGCAGGCGAGCATCTTTATTAATTAATTATTCCTTAACTCCTCTGATAAGACAAACGCTGACTGGACGTTGAAGAAGCCGTATTGCGTATCAGACCCTGTAATACGTATAAAATCCTGAAAAAAATAATTGGTACTAAATCAATCCTATTGATTTATTTATTTATTCTTTATTGCATAAAGATATTATATAACATGAAGCGCTCGTGGTCGTGCTTGCTCAGTCGTTCATGATAGATCGTCGAAGTTAAGCAAAGTTCGAAACGGTCTGTAAGTGGATGGGTGACCGCCAGTGGCATTTTCATCTGAGCGCTTCCGTGCTTCGGAGGGCACGTTAAATTGTCGGTCCCGGCTATTTAAGTCGTTAAGCCATGACGGAGGCCTTAAGGCGGCCTAAAAACTCCGTCACCAGAGTTGGCCACTGACTCATACGAACTTACTTACTTTACATACATAAAATAGAAAAAATACTGATGACGTCAGAAAATGCAGCTCGCTTCTGACGTTACCTCTATTGAATCAGTTTGGCGCAGATGGGTCGTGCGACCACCAAAAAGCGGATTTTTCTTCAGTCCATTTTAGGGTTTCATCCTTGTTGTGCAACGGGACCTTATTTATTGTCCGTCACAGAGATATTTTTATACGTAATTTTTAGACAAAATTTTGTGCACAAACTTACTTATTACTTAGATATTGCTTTAAGCTAGGGCTTATTTTTTTTGGTTGTAAATAAACGTTTGACCATATCAATTTCATTCCTTTTTCACTTCAAAAATCTTTTATTGATGTATTACATGTTGCATAATTAATAAGGAGAACAGACAATCCCTGCCCTGTACAGTACAATAGGTATACTGTACAAGCTGTACAGTAGGTATACCTATTAGAAAAAATAAATTAGAGAATGGTAATTTTGAAAACATGCACCCGAAAACCTTATATTTTGTTTTATTATTCGGTGGTGACCCTTCATGTGTGATTCTGATTCACACTTGGCCATTTTTTTATATCAGATTGACGAGACTGGAAATCAAAATCAAAAATTATTCTGTAGGACCGCTAGGATCACTTGCTTGTGAATTCTAATAGCAATAATTTTTATACAATATAGAATACATAGATAAATAAAGGTTAAACATAGATAAAGGTTGCAGTTACACTAAAAAAAAACCAGGATCTCGACGGTATCCCTGTGGCTCGATATGTAGGTCCCTGCACATTCTCTCAGAACTTTTTTTGCGACAAAGAAAAGATTAAGGGCCTTACTAATAAACATAAATTGATGTCAATACATAAACTAAAAAGCATGGTTACTCATAGGTTATGCATGACATAACTTTAAGTCAAGTTTATTAGTAAGGGCCAATAAGTTTTAGTATTAACATAGGTATACAACGTTGGCATCTTATGTAAATCGTTACATAACTATATTTTAGAGACGCCAGTAATTTACGCCCTAGGTAGGTAATTTCCTTGTAAGGAGGTGAAATTAACAAAAAAGTACAAGTTATCAAGGCCATAAACACAGGCCATAAAGAGTAGTAACGAGGGCTGCAATAAACAGCCATGGGGCGAGCGTGCGTTCCGAAAGGCAAATCTGTAAATTCAATTAAGGTTCGAGCATTTTTCGGACACAGCCGGAGCCAGCCCTTCCGCCGGGGGCTCTCACCCCCGCATTGGAAAATTCTCTCTCGAAAATTGAAGATATTTCGTGCTTCTCCCTGGGGGCGACTCGTTTCTCGACACTTATGGTCGGCGTCCTCCGGGCGTGCAGGAGGCTTTTTACATAAAGTCCACACGTATAGGTATCGATCGAGGGCCGCCGGACAGGGGTACGCAGATGACGGCCCCCGGCTCCCCTTAACCACCTCACTTCCCCCTTTCATTATGTAAGTGCGTACCTAACGCGTGCTTGCGCGGACCTGATTAGGGGCCTCTTTTTTAACTGACCCCCTCACTTGATGCGTTTAAACTTAATTTGAGAATACGACCTGTCCTGTGAAAGACAATTAAGTTTCACTATACTGAAGTTTGATTTCGAGTCTGCAGTCACATTTTTGGCAAAGTAACGGATAAGATCTGTGTTAAGCTGTGAATACCACCTGTAGATAAGTCTTGTGGACATAGATTTCTTACTTAATACCTATGATATATATATATTATGAATGTTTTATAGACATAAACCGTCGCATAAAACCAACGGAAAAACGGCGCGCGAAAAAGGATATTATAAATATTTTCTTAAGTTTTTTTCTATGAAAGAGAATAAATGTTTTTACCTTTTTCATTGTACCTGTTCAATTTACCTGTAACTGGCATCACGCGTAAGTGATTCTCATTCGGCCAACTCCCAACAGGGCAACATTTCCACCGGACGAATCTTAAAAGAGCCCGAAAACTTCTCGGAAAAGATGAAAAGGGGTACATCTACATTAAGTATTCTAAAAGAGGAATTGTACAAGAAAAGCAAAGTCCTGTTTTAAACGGGTGGTGGCAGGGGCTTATATAGAACTTTCTCAATGATCGGACAAGGAGGAATTTTTCAATATAGATGTTTGGCGCATCTTCTATCATTTATATTTTAGCATTTGGAACAGGAAATCATTAGAGTCGCTTGTTACAAACATTCCAGAAAATACTTTCCGATTCTTTTTGGAGTTTTATTAGGTAACATTCGTTACGTCATTGTGCAAGTTAAAATACCCACTGTTGTATTGTGGAGATCGTTCGTTGGACTTTACTGAAGGAAGAACTGAGGGTGGTTGCACAGTCCAGCCGAGCCGAATGCGCCGAACTGTCAATTCAATGGAGAAAATGCTGCTGACGTCAGAAGCGAGCCGCATTTTCTGACGTCATCAGCATTTTTGTATAGAAAAATGACTGCGGCGCGTACGGCGCGGATGAGTGTGCGATCAGGTTGAGTGTTTTTTCGGTGGTAAAAATAGGCTCCCTGTGGCTACTGTGATATGCGCGTTTCCTTTAATGCCTACCCCATTGTAGAAAGATTAGCCTAGACCCTATGGTGATCTAGGCGGTTGGTTATACTTTCTTGAGTGGTTTGGTTTAGGAATGGTTATAGAAAAGCCGGAAGTTGCAATGGTAAAACTGTATTAATAAATCACACTACTTTTCTAAGACTATAAAACAGCGTAAACTAGATTATATAGATTAAATGGTAAAATGGTAATAATAAAAATGGTTCAATGGTTAATTGTTTGAGCGCGCGATGTCTCAAAGATTGGTAAGCGCGAACTGACTCGTATTTGGGTAATTGCAGCGAATGTGCATAACTGCATACGAGGCATTTGTGCATATTCGCTGCGTGTTCGGTTTTAACCTGAACACCCATCTTGTACCTAGCTTACCCTATGTTATCCACTCCGGGGGGCAAGATAGGTTGATGGGACTTTTTTTTCACTTTTTGATTATAATTTGTTTTATTATACCAATCGACCCAAAAATTACTAAAATTCTAACAGACTGATTGTCAAAGATGATTATGATCATAAAAAAAATATTAAGAAAGTATAACAGTTACAATGTTATGCAACGTCAAAGCTTAGGTGTTAAACCTCGTTTTGCCCCCTTCTCCCTCCCTTAACAGTTATGATATAATTTTTTTTATCTGCGAACAGCATGGATTCAGGAAAAAAATATTAGTATGTAAATACTTCTGATTTTGCTTCTCCACAGTTTTTACTGTCCTCACCGAAGTCCAAGCCCGGAGGGTAGGGTAGATCTATAGGTACATAGCTTGATAGTGTATTTAAAGCTTTTAATATCTAAATTTTTACTAATTAACCGTATTGCCGGAAATTTTTGTTATTTATTCGCATTTCTATAGGAAACATAGAAAAACAAAGACTTATTTCGTACTTTTTGTAAATCGGATTATGTTGGTACTTAATAATATTATGTTATTGTACGAGTACCTACCTACCCTGGCAACACGTGTTTAGAACAAATTGATTCGTGGAATACTTAGAAGTACCTACCTAAGTGCCTTCACCTTGATTATTTTATTCTGTATCTGAGCAGACCCATTCTTTCTTGATTTGAATAAAGCTTTTTAAGGTGTTTACGCATACGTAGGTATAGGTTTGATTTTTATAGTGAATTTTTAATTTGGAAAAAAACAATAAGTATTAGGTAGGTAACATAAAGATATAGATAACCCATTTAGATGTTTTTACCCAAGGGGGAAAACGGGAACTATTAGGTACCTACTAAGACTACGCTGTACGTCTGTCACCAGGCCAATCTCATTAACCGTGATAGACAATTGAATTTTTTACATGGTGAATTTCTATTGCTGCTTTATCAGCAAATAAACGTACTAAAAAATCTATAAAATAAATATTTAGGGGGGCTCTCATACAACAAACGTGATTTTTTCGACTCGCACTTGGCCGGCTTTTTCTTTAGGATAGTTTTAAGACTCATATACTACCTAGTTATTCGATTACTTATTGTAGACTCTATGGCGCCTACTAATAAACCTGGTTTAAAGTTATTCCTGAGTGTAAACTGTCAAAATACATAATTATATGGCTATTCTTGGTTTATTCCAAGAAATAACTTTATGTCACGTTTCATGGTAAGGCTACGTAAGTACCTTACTACCTATATCTACCTACCAGTAAAAAAAAATGTTTGATCCCAAATAATATAAGTAGGTTACGTATTTACAAGCTATACAGCGCCATCTATGTTTTTTCAAACTAAGCTAACTAGGACACACTACAATCAACTGAACAGAACCGGAACCCAACATGAACTGCTTTTGTGCGCTACGAAACTTCCGTAGCCCCGATTATTTACATAGCTTTCGGATAGATGGCGCTAATTTTGCTTTTATACAGCGAGATGGCGGTAGCATCGCTAGGGTGCTCAAAATTCAACCCGAAGCGCTAAGGTAGATAATTCCACCCTTTCCTATCTTTCCTTTAATTCGGAAAAAAATATTGAAATAGATGGCACTGTTATGTAGGTTCAGTGCTCAACACCGGTTGTTAGGTATAGGCCTATAGCTATACTCGTAGGCTTTTAGCTTTTAGGCTTTGCATCTAAGCTTTTGAGTGAGAGAATTATGATTTATGTAAAGTACCTACCTAGGTACCATGAGCTAGGTAAGTAAGTACACTGTACATTGAATTCACGCATTCTCTTCTCGGAACATCATTATAGTGATCAATTTCGATAAGTCATGCATTAACTAAACTTGAAATGTTGAATGTCCTTGATTGGCAAGCTTGAATGAATGTGATAAGTGTGAATGAGGCGAAAATGGTGAACCTAGGATAATTTTCGACCTTCGATAGGATCGTTTTTGGTAATAGGATAATTATGCATCTATTATAGGTACGGTCAGCGTCACCAACTGGTAACCCCCCTGCAGTACAAACCGCCTTACTCAGGGGGTTACCGATTGGTGACGCTGACTGTACATAACTTTATGCAACGTTTATTAGTAATAGTGTAGCTATTAAATTTTATCACTAAATCACATAAGGCATTTGGGTTTACCAAATATAGCATAGGCATAATACATAGGCATAATGATAGGTAGGCTAACCTAGCCTAAACATGAATGGACGAAGCAAAGTCCATTATGTTATTTGGCTACATTTGTGAATATCTTATTATTCATCTAAAGCATTCTCCTAAAACATTTTGTGTTTTAAGTTTATCATTACCTATCTGTAACTTTCTGATATCTGTAATAAGTATTATTATTATTAAATATAGCACTTGTTTTGCGCGTTACAACAATATAAACAATACAATTTTTAATATTAATATATTTTTTATTTTAGCCTTTGTCTCACAATAGGGCACATTAAATGAATTGATTAAATCAGACAAATTGAATCTGAAGTTCTTAGTAGTTAAAGGCCTCCTTAGGCGCGGTCTCTGCCTGAAATCTCTCTAGCCTGAAATATGAGGGGGTCACTACACTAATATTAGACTTTATTGCACAATACACAAAATTTTACTATGAGAACTGTACGACTTTGGGGGGGGGGGGGCATGCCCCCCGTGACCTCACCCCTCGGACCGCGCCTGGGCCTCCTCCCCTAAAATAAGCGTATTATAATCGCATTTTTTTAAAGGGTTGTTTCTTAATCTAAAATACACCAATAAAAACTAGATATTATACCGATTTACATGAAACGGAAAGAAAAGGAATACCGGTAATCTGTCGTCGAAAACAGATACTTAGACGGGATTGGAAAACTGATGGAAGATCGATCGAGGGATCTGCAGCAATCCAAGAATTATTTTAATATTAGACTCATTGCAACTAAAAGGGCGATGGAAATAAATGTGGATGAATATGTGAGTAGAGATAGACCAATGTCAAGATAGAGGAGGGAGAGTGGAGGAAGAGAACATGTTATGCCGACCCCGCATGAGCGGGATAATGCTGATGATGATGCCAATGATGATGAGATAGCAGACATTATTGGCATTGTGCGTTACCTAATTACTTATCTTAGTTAGAACAAGGATCATTATAAACCGTCGTTGGCTTTTTATAAGGCTTTCATTGTATAAAGCGACTTGCATAATATTGTGTATCTCTTATTAATTGTTTTACTTACGTTTGAAAGCTGGCCTAATATGTTTTTTGAGCTAAATTTTCGCTGTGCAAGATACAAAACGTGATTTGATTTGTAGCTTAAATTATATATCAAGGGATATATCAAAAGATTGTGATGCAGTCCAGAGTTTTAAGGACTATTCCCGCTGACCCCCACGGTTTGTACCCATCGGGGGTGAATTAAAGGGTGAACGGTGGCATCAGATGGGAGGTATTTATAATAGAACATTCATATGAAACTTTAACATTATTATTATAAAATATAATTGCAAAGGGTTAAAGGGAAATATAGATCCCAATCACCCCCATCGGTAAATGAGAAAAATAAATCCGGGGGGACAAATCGTGGGGGTGAGCGGGAATTACTTTGACGAGCCTCAATTCTCTTTGACTGGCTCTCCACTGGACCTTGACTTTTACATTTAAGATGGATCACCTAAAAGAATGATAGTCCCCAAACCGAGTTTGTTGTCCTGATTCTCCACGGTATTGGTCGCGAAAAAACAGGAGTAAAATTAGTTCTAAGACTATTCTAAGTGATCCCAGCGGTCCTACTGAATAAATGTTTTTTAACTTTGACTTTGACTTCAACTCGTTTATAGAGCAGAATATCACTCCTTAGCTATATAATAATAACAACTATTTTTTTACGGATCGGAGCCCTTTGATATATTGTGGATCATTATCCACGTATCATATTAAACTTTTATACCTACCACTTAGTTTTGGAACTGCTTGCTATGCTTGAGAGTGTTAAGTATTAATTACATTATAAGTAGATTAAACTCAGCTGGTGGCGGTGGTTCTCAGGCAAACATTATACAAACTTTCAATATTGTAACACACACAGCCGCAAGGAATGCAATCCGACAGGAATGGTTTTTAGTTAGCAGACTACCTACCTACATATTATGTCTCCGTAAATCTATATGTACCTGGGTCAATCAACTATTTTAACTATTTTATTTTGTACCCGAGCATTTTTATTAGGACGTTCCTTGTAGACTGGCAACTTGACGACACAACTAGAGTACACCACCACCGCGCCATGCGAGTGAAAGCGAATCTAAGTGTTTCCAGTTGCAATTTATGAGGGTAACTCAGCATACAAATTCTAGTATTTCCTATCAAAACTCATATGCTGAGTTACCTTTTACCGTAATTAGCTTCCTTATTTTCTTTCACTCGCATAGCACGGTGGTATCCTCTGGTTGTGTCTTCAAGTTGCCAGCCCGCGAAGAATGATCTAATAAAAGTGCTCGATGACAGAATTGGGTGCGTAAAATAGTTGATTGATCCACCTACCTATTTATACTCACTTATTTGATTCACCAATCACATTTTTCTGGTCAAATCAAGACCACATTAATATGTAGTCAAGTCACAACTGAATAAAGATTTGAAACACTGAAACGTAAAGACTACGTAGAGCTTGCTACGATAATTCGTAGCTATCTCTACGTAGTCTTTATATTTCAGTGTTTTAGAAAAGTCAGTCCAGTCTCGTAAACATACAGTATCTCTAAAAATTAAAGATTACAAATTAAGAATACTTAATGAATTATTTATATAAAACCTGGTTCCAGGAATTACCTGCCACTAAAATGCTCACTAATTAAAGTTGAATGAGTTAAAAATGTTAAATGAGTTTTTCGAGATTTTGCCTGATGATTTTGCGTAATATCGGGAAACTCAAAAAACTCATGGTAAATATCCCGTTATTGGTGTTAAAAATGATAATGTCAAAAGAAGAGTATAAGAGAGTATAAGAAAATAAAACGAAACAAGATTACGACTGTACAGTATGTTTCAGTGACACCTAAAATAATTGTCTTCCTATATACGAGTATTTTATACTCTGTTAGATAGAAAATACTTTATTGCATACCACATAAAAAGATAAACAAAAACTTATCTCTACCAGACAACCTGTGGATGGAGAAATATACAAATCGAAAATAAATAGGCGTTCTGTATTGTATAAGTACCGAATTCCACTTGCTACGATCCTGATATAGCTATTTCCAGAAGAATAATAAGCTTGTCTGACGGCTATTTACCTCAAACAGTTGTGAAAGTTATACCAAAACCTATCCTTTTATAATAAAAACTATTTTTTTCATACCAAATTTGCAAAATCCCATTTGTTTTGTGTAGCTTTTGTTTATGAAGAATAGATCTTATGGCATACTATCGTAGGTATCAAAGTTTGATAGCAATTCCCTGGACAAACACCGAGCTCCTCTATTAACTTAATAATTAAAATATTTGAACATTGCCGCTTAGATCTTTTACATCTACTTAGCGTACTTTTAGTTTATTATGATATAACCTTATGCTAACACTTTTAATAGTTTAGACTTTCAACCAAACCGACTATGTAAAGTGCCATACTCACTGTCCAAGACCGCACCATTTACGCACGGGAGGAGACGAGCGGGGAGGCTGACGTCATCGCGGTCACAGCGGGCCAGCGCCCGCGCAGCCCCTCCACGCTCCCGCACTCGCCTTCGGGACCCCACCGCGCACAGACCCATGTCCCGCGATTCAACCTAACTTTTATATCGTCAGTTTTTATACTTGTATTCAATACGAATTATTACATTATACCAGCATTAATACAGTCCACTAGTTTTATTCCGAGGACCCTCCTTTACACTCACCACACGAGCCGAGAGCTGTATTTAAAGCCCAACAAATCGATGGACCTATCCGTCATCGGTCACGTTACACGACCCTTTTCTCTTCAGCCGTCTGCGTCGTGTACTTTAGCGATCCTTGCACAGTAGCAGCTCGTAGGCTCGCTAAAATATAAAACTCGATCACATTTATCTTCAAAACACAGGTACTTCATCAAAACTTTCAAACACTTGATTAACTCGTAACCAAACCAATAATATAAAAATGCTAAATGCCTCTGTAAGAAAACCCATGCTTATATGTTCAGCACTAGATTTAAAAAGATAAAATATTAGATTATGCATCTATCATCTTTCTGCCCTTGTTCTACTTTGGGGTCAGCTCAACATGTATTCCTCTTCCATTCCCGCTATCAGCCGTCACCTCAGCACTCACTTCCTTCTTACTCATTACATCTTTCACACAATCGATCACATTCTCTACTTAATCACGGATTTCTATAAAATGCAACGTTCAAATGATAAATTTCAATCATCGTAACTTGTTGGAATGCTACCTCTTGAACGGTTTCTTCACAGTGTTCTTCAGCGATCGTGTTCATTAAAGAAACTTCAGTTCCTGTACAAATAAATAAGTTCAATATTCATTCGTGTTCGTCATAATTAAAATCGACCGGCGCACAGTTGCAAGCTGAATCACAAGTCAAGTTGGGCATTCGGGCAATACAAAGCGTGCAAAAACATGATATCCTCTTACGATCGCACATTTTGCTTGCTTCAAAGGGATAAATATTTGTGTAAATGAATCGAAGGAATCCTTGTGAGAATTCGTGTCAGACGTCAGTAAATAGTAGTATTTGCTTTGATCTCTTCCAAGCTGGCGAGCTGCAAAAGAATGTGAAAGCTGGACTTCAAATTTCATGTATTTTTCTGTAACGTCACTTTGCTAGCCTTAACGTGCTATGATCACTCTATGATAGATGGACAGAATAGAATAAAATGATATTTGCGTTTAGGCAAAAGCACAACAAATCATCTCTCAAATGTCATTTCACTCTAATCTACCGTAGAGTCATGGTAAGCAGACTGGTATACCTACTCGTACCATACATTTTCGAGCACGGTTTATAATTATTTTATCTATCTCATTTGTTCTATATTAGGACAAAAAGAGCTCTGTTCTGTGTCTGGCCAAGTAGGTAAATACAAACTGGTTTCTTATTTCACGACTAGACGAGAGCTAGTATTAATGCGCATATACATTATGTACTATTTATTCCCACAGAATTTTATATGTATAGTCATAATTATAAAATTATATAGAACTATTCCTTCAACATGATGTTTCATTATTCGTCTTTTTAATAGTACGCATATATTTATATCTATTTGATTACATATTACTATTTAAATATAGGTATTGATATAATTATGTATTGTGTTGATGTTTGTTTATGAAGTCACTTTTTTCCCAGGCCCAGTCTGCAAAACCAGCGTTTCTCTGCACCTAGCGATATGTACGGAGTAACAAAAAACTGAGATTGGTCTTATTTGGTACATCAAATCGCAGACCTTGCACTTACCATGTTTTTTTTCTTTACTTCTGTATGTCCTGTAATTCTTTTGGTTAGTTCAGTTAGAAACTTACTTCTGTTAGTTTAATTAAGTACTTACATACATATTATGTTTTTTGTTCTACCATGTTTTGGTTGCGTCTGTGTATTTGTACTAGTTACTATCTATCTATCTTACTTTTAAGTAAACAATGACGCGGCCTCCTAAATAATGAACACGATATAGTAACCAGACAATACACATTTTAATTAACAAAGAAAAACAAACATGTTTCTAAGAACACTTAAAACACCAAGCTCAATTTCACATTCTCACTTTCATTAACTTGCAGGCTAAGCCCCCTCGCAGACTGCAGACTTTTTATCGGCCGATAGTTGAGACGGGCTTAACTTCTCCATACTCATTACGAGCCGAAGTAAATTCTGTCTCAACTATCGGCCGATAGAAAGTCTGCAGTCTGCGAAGGGGCTAAGTGTGCAATACTGAAGAAATACTAAAGAACGAATTGAAAGTAAAGTAAAGTAAAAAAATTAATACAATGTTGAATAAAAAATTACGTACTTAAGTAAAACGATATTATTATTTTTTTTATTAAAACGATGAAACTGCAAAAGTTGTAAAAACTGTGAAACAGTCTCAACGCCCACTTCCAGAACCTGTACGCGTTTATTGGGAAGCGTGGAACGCGTAGTGTACAAGGCTTAGAACTAGAAAAACCGTTGTCTATACCTACAGCTAGTAAACAAGTCTTAATTGTGTTTGGAATGCTAGGAACATTTGCAGTGCTAAGAAATAAAAAGGTTTAGTTGCAAAGTGATGGAAATGTGTGATAAACATCACTTGCTACGACGACCGCTACGGCGTAGCAAGCGTAGACAACTACGCTTTAATAGCATGTTGCTTTTGTATTATTACTAGAAAATGGTAAAATTATAACTCCTCAACGTTTTTAATAACAAGGTAAATTGTTAACAATAATGAATTTATAATACATAATGTTTTTTATTAATTTAATATTATTTCGTCGTTTGTACTGTTAGTTGTTAATTTATTATGACGACGCTTTTTAAAATTGTAACTTAAAGGTTTACTTATTTGCTGTTTTAATGTTATTGTTACTTTGACTTGTCTAAAAACATGTAAATATGCCGATGGATAAATAAATACAATGCAATACAAGTATACTCAAATCAAAAATCGCTAGCGAGGATTTTCCCGTAAAACACAAAAACCTTCTTTTTCAGTTTTACGGGAAATCTATAAATCCTACAATAAATAAAATTGAAGTGACATCACGTCAAAAGTATGTATATAGTACTTATTCATTTTTTATTTTGAAAATAAGTTCATTAAGCTCGCCTTTGCCATTACTTCTATAGATTAAGTGTTTTTGTATATCATTTCTTTGTGCAATAAAGAATAAATAATAAATAATAATAATAATTAAGACGCGACGGAATTATCGTAAAGAACTTTCTTATTTTTAAAATAGAATGGACAACTTTATCCATGGCTTGGAATGTTTATTTTGAATGATCACGTGTCCATTGATCGTTGCTCTCGAATAATGAGAGATGAATAGTTAAAGCCTTCTTAAATTTTGGCAATGGTGCGCGGAGGGAGGCGCGGCGGGCTCGGCGGTGAGGCTCGCGCGGGGTCGATACGCAGTGTGCCAGGAGCTGTCAACCCGAGCGGACGCTCCGCACCCAGTTACCCCCGATCGACGAACTCACGCCGACGACTGCTGGCTGACGAACCGCGTTTATACATAATCCGACCGCGCCGCGATTTCAACCTGGCGTCCCAACTTTCATTGTAAGTATATTTTCAGAATTTCCAAGAATAGAGGTATCTGAGGTCATCGTGAGCAATCAGTTTAATTCAAGGTATGGCGAGACGGCACGGCGGTTACATAGCACGCTTTCAAACGTCTTTTTGTACTGCATCGACTTTTTCAGAGGACACAAAGCCACGCAGATTGCGTACAGGTGGCTGTTTATACATTGCGCTGGGCATTGTTGATGCAACATTTTATGTCGATGGTTTATTGCTATATTATCTGCTTTTGTGCAAAAGTTGGAGCGACTTTTAAAATGGTTTCTATAATAATGCGTTTCAATTGCGATATTCTTACACAAACCATTGTGTACCAACCTACCTATATTATTTGTTATTTTAGAACAGAATTAATACGCACGCTTATGGTGATCAAATTCTTTGCCGCAGAGCCTTTGTATAGTATAGGCTCACTTTGCAATCTCCATATTTTAAAGTAGGCCGATTTCAATCTCGTCACGATCTGATTTTGCTGACTCAACCGATGTTCGATCTTAGATATCGTTTCGCTGAATCCAAAGCTTGGCTATCAAAAACATTACAGAACGTCGGTATAATGCAATAATTTTTTTTAAGTTACAAATTATCTATTTTCATATTTTATTAAATGAAAAGGCACGATCAATTTCTCTTTTACAAAGGAAATTATAATACAAGTAAACAGGCTGGAAAAAATCAATGGGCCCTGGTGAGAATCTCTTTAAAATAGATTATTTTACTTAAAGGAAACATTCCTTTATTTTTAAAAAGAAACAATACTACAATCAAAGATTTTCTAAAATTCACTTGCTTCACCCGGGAATCGAACCAACTAAAAGATTAAACACCCGCTATCTTATTCCACTAGCCAATACCTACAGTCAATGTTAAAGATAAAACTTTTCCAAGAAACATGAGGTCTCACACTCATCTTTCTTTGATTATTATTGAATTTTTAACCGACTACAAAAAAAAGAGATACAATAAAATTACAATTTATCTGTATGTTTTTTTTATACCCATCTTGTTAAGCGATTACTCCGCCAATTGTGGACCGATTTTCAAAATTATTTTTTTGTTTGAAAGGGTATATAAGGTAAGGGTACCCGTAGGTTGTCCCATATAAATTTTATTACTGAGGGTTTGATAATTTTTGCGTAAAACTCTGAAAACCTTCCCTCCTAGCCATTATAAATCGAATCGACAGATAAGACTAAGACACCACCTGCGTCTTATGGCATTATTTTACAAAACTTCATACATTTTACATCAAGTATCGCGGCATGTAAGTTCCTGGCACTACGTATGTCAAACTGACGATTTACTAATGCCATGAACTCACGTGCCTCGAAACTTGACATAAAATGTATGCAGTTTTGGTAATGAATTAAAGCCCTTAGACGCCGGTGGAGCCTAAGCATTATCTATCGATTTGTTTTCTATTCTTATTTCGATTTTTATGGTTGGCTTATTGATTTCCTGAGTCTGAAGTTGTTGTTTATGATGATACGACGTTTATATGACGACCTCTGTGGCGCAGTGGGTGAAAGCCCGCTTGGGACGCAGAAGGTTGCGGGTTCGATTCCCGTGGCGGGATAAATGTTTGTATGATCTGCAAATATTTATCTCGGGTCTGGGTGTTTCTATGTATAATATGTATGTATTTACAAACAAAAAGTATGTAAGTAGTATATCAGTTATCTGGTTCCCATAGTACAAGCTTTGCTTAGTTTGGGGCTAGATGATGATGTGTGAAATGTCCAGCATTATTTATTTATTTATTTTATTTATAGTAGTTAATATAGTCCTGAGAGGTTACCGGTGTTTTACAAATAGCCCTGTATAATTATGAAACTTCAGTTATAGTCCGGTAACACTAAAACGGCCTAATAGGCCATTAGTATTAGGCCCTCTTTATAAATAAAAACTTCAGTTTATTTGACAACAATACACTTCGGTTGTGCACATAATGGATAGACGAGATTACATTGGTGAGATGTCATGTCATAATGACTATCATCCCGTTTCATTCAATTCTAGATAGAGAACAGCCTGCTTGCTATAACCACCTTCTACTACGAGTAGAATAGAGTAAAATTACATTTGAGTTAAAAAGCAAAAGTTTATGTTTTTCGCGTGTATCTTGTAAAATATTTGTATATATGTAATGCGTTAAATTTCTTTATTTCCTCGTATCTTCTAAACGACTGGATGGATTTTGACATTTAGGGTATCGTTAGATTTTTCAAGTGGATAGGTTTTTTGAAAAAAAAAAAACATAATTACGTTTTAAAACTAAAAGAAAAACCGACTTCAATGTTCGACTCTACACACGGCGTGACTCAGGGAATCAATAAGCCATACATAAAAATCTAAATAAGAAAAAGAAATCAAATCGACAGATAATGCTTAGGCTCCACCGGCGTCGAAGGGCATTAATTACCAAAACTGCATACATTTTATGTCAAGTTTCGCGGCACGTGAGTTCCTGGCATTAGTAAAGCGTCAATTTGACATAATGCATGTCGATTCGATTTACAATGGCTAGGAGGGAAGGTTTTTAGAGTTTTACGGGAAAACTATCAAACCCTCAGGAATAAAATTTATATGGGACCACCTCTGGAGCATACCCTTTCAAACAAAAAAATAATTTTGAAAATCGGTCCACAATTGGCGGAGTAATCGCGTAACAAGATACAAAAAAAAAAAAAAAAAAAAAAAAAAAACATACAGACGAATTGAGAACCTCCTCCTTTTTTTTGAAGTCGGTTAAAAATAGCGGATCCTATGCGCGAAATAATAGCACGTAAAAAATAAAACCGGACAAATACGAGTCGGACTCGCCCGCATACACCAAAGCTATTAGGCAGGTATACTCGTACATAAGAAGGGATATATTTTTTTTTAATTTTTCGTCATAAATCGAAAACTATATTATATCATAAAATTAATTAAAAATCGGTTTAATCTTGGGCCACTGAAGGCCTTTCATACGATAACCCACATTGTCATGTGAAATTGTTGTCGAAATTTTGAAGGGAGTTAACTGTGTCCAGTTAACTCCCTTCAAAATTTCGACCCCCATTCCTTGCATTATTATTTAATTCCCCTGTTATTATTTTGTGATTTAACTAAAAATACTGTTTTTGATTTTTTCCTGTACTTGTTAACGATAACTACGGACACGGTCTTAGCCTAGGACCAAACATCCAGACTGAAAAATAGGCTCTTGAAGTCGGCGTGGTTGGCATCCAAATATTCATCGAACGAAAAATGGAACGCAAATACGGTTTACGATTCACATTTTTTGTTTAATCAAAATCCGTTCTCAAATAAAAAAGATAGGTCCATTTAAGCCCGGCGTTTAACCCAGCATTGGGCTCAACAAGCAATGTAATAAAATCGGACAAAAGAATATTAAGTGCTGGTTGTGCACTAACTGCAGCCAGACAGAAAGGCCATCTTAATCATTGCATTTTTTTTAGTCTATGAGTGCACCGCAGACCGAGTGGTCTGCGCTTTTTCCCCTATTTTGCGAGTGCAAAATAGGGGTGTTGCCATGAGAACAGACAACCGGATTTGACGTGACTGAAATTTTAATTGATATTGCCACTTCAATTCTCCACTCGCTCCCCTTGAGGGATACTACGACCTCTTAATTCCAGGCAGCATTGAACTGCATGGCAATTTTGACATAAAGAAACGAATCTGAAATGGCGGCACTTAACATGCTCTAACCGAATATGTTCTCTCGCTTGCACTGTAGTGCAGTCACTAATGTGTAAGCGAGATAACATTTAGGTAGCGACGTTTCTATAATAAACCGTGGTATTCGAAATTGACATGACAAATGAAAACTACCAGAAAATAAGAGTTCATGTTAAGCCACTTGCTGTACAAGAACTAGCCAAAGATTTTCTTTTTTAGAAAATCTTTCCGTAAAAAACTTGCTACGTAGTTGGTAATAACTTACTACGTAGTAAGTGATAACTAACTACGTAGCAGGTTTCATACTTCCTTGGATCTAATAAAACATATTTATCCTGTTTGAATTTAAAATAATTATACAAAAGATCTCAAACAAAAAACATTATTTACTTCCAGTAATCCCCAAAAGAAACTTTAAAAATGTTACAACTTTGAAATATTTTTATTCTATCCTAAAATTGTGACATGTGTGCCGTTCTCAAGTAACGTAACGATTACGAATAACGTATTATGATTTATTTATAAAGACATCCATTAAAAAATAAAAACCCTTTTACCAAGCCTCAGGGCAGATTATAGATTCTTTTAGTAACGGGTTCTTCAGTCTTCAGGTGAAGATATATTAATATATCTTTGAACAAGAAAGTCCGCACCCTATCCAAAGGGAGAGGTTAATGAACTTGACATTCATTTTGTCTGATCCCAAAATGTAGGGGTTTCGATTAGGTAGTACTTCTTATAAAATACTACTGCAAAATTATACAGTTCAGGATGTTTTTGATTTAATCATGAGAATCAATATAACCCATCTTTTGAGTTTATTGAAATATATAAAAATAGATTGAACCGTACAATTTTTTTCTTAGGAAACAATAGATAAAACAATAGCAAAGATATCAGGGCTTAGAAAAAAATGTAGGAGAAAACTAAAAAAAACCCTTTACACAGTAATATATTTCATGCCACACGTAGATTAATAAAAGTGAAGACACATTTCTCAGTATCCTACGATTTTATACGAATACTGGTCTTTTAATATTATTTTATTCAACGAGTTCTAAATACCGCGCGTGTGCGGTGCACACGATGCTGACATAATTAAATGTGCTCTTACCTAAAGCCGATATGCAATAATGCATTATAGTTATTTTTATTTATTAAAACAAAAAGGTAGATTTTAGAACGATATCAAAACTGGTGTTCAGAAGTAAAAGTAGTTTCTGATGAAAAATTATGCTGCTGCAAGATAGAGTCTTGAGCTATAACTATAAATTGCAGTTACTGCACATTTTCTTAAAACGTATGCTATGAACATACTAAATGTAGATTGCCTCCTGATGCGGTACACATCTTTTTACCTTTACATGTGTAGATGTAAAGGCCAACGTATGTTGTATGCTACGAATGTGCTACGACGTAGCGGCCACTACGTAATTACGTAGCAAGTAAAGTGTTGCTACAAACCCACTAAAGGAAATTACAACCTTGACTTTTTTAACCTAATAAAGTTAAATAAAAAACATTAGAGTCTGTTAAATAAATAATGCACTGAACTCCTGTCTTGGATTTTGGTTCGTCTTTAAATATCTGCATTTGGGTTACGGCCTTAGACAATTTCGACCTCAGAATGAATGAATGTGAATTCTTTATTGTAACAATGAATAAAAAATTAAATATACAACTAAGTAACACTGTACAATGGGCGGCCTTATCGGTAATGAGCGATCTCTTCCAGGCATCCTAAAGATTAAAGGAAAAAATGTGATCTTGATTCTTTTGAGCTAGATTATTGAGCATCTTTCGATCGTTTCTGACTATAAAATATTTCAGCTAAGCAGCTGAATCAGAATATTTAATAAAGTTAAAATATAATTATACATTTCACACGTGTCGTGTACTCTACAGTTAATCAGAAGATGAGTCTGATTTTCATGAATCCAGAAAAATGTGGATTCCTCCACTTACTAGAATCCAATGCAATGCGAGTGTTCGAGAATATTCAAGAGCTAAATTAATTTTACCGAGATGATGAGAGATGCTCAAGTGACACTCGGAAATTACTCGGAAATAGAGGAGTCGCCGGGAGAATCCTTTTCGGGACGATATCTACGAGTATGAAGATAATTTGCTAAAAACGGAAGGAAGGAAATAAATAAATACCTTATGCTGGACTTTTCACACAGCATCATCTAGTTCCAAGATAAGCAGATATGATATGAATCTATAATCATTTATTATATCTCACTGATATAATTCGTATATACCTACTTTTTGTTAGTAAATACACCGAGCTTTCGTTTTAGTTAAGCTAATTTAATTATATACTTACTTCTTTGGCGCAGTGACCCAAAGTGAATCTTTGCCTCCGATACGAGAACTCACCACTTTTTTCTGTCCAAAGCAGTTTAATTAATAAAAACAAAATTAATTAAATTTTAATAAATTTAATTTTATAAATATAAATAAATATCTTGTAAACAACATGGTGTATTCCGTTTAATCATTATTGATAGATCATCGAGTGGTCACTATAAATGACCTCTAGTAGCATTTACTGAAGTGGTTCAGCGTTAGATAGCCGTATTATTCTATTAGACGAGCCCGTAAGGTTTTATAAGAATCTTGATTCTTTCGCTTCAGTGCTTCAAAGGGCTTGATTGAACTTCTTCACCTCGAGCATAGCGAACTCTGTACGGACTTCGTTGAATCCGCAAGCATAATTATTGTTATCAACGGGATAATTTCCATGATTTTTGAGTTTTATTGTTTCTCGATATTTCGACTCAGTTGCATGCGCCATCATCACGCTATGATCATGATCTCTCTTAATTATCCCGTTGATAACAATAATTATATTAAAACTATATCGCAAGCATAGTTTCCATCAACAAATAGTCGATCCAAAAGAACTAAAGCCCGATTTACATTTCTAAGTACAGTAACGAGTTAACTTGTGTCATCGGCAAGTTAAGCTGTTATTGTGGGTGGAACGGCAAATAGTAAGTTGTTGATTAAGTTGAGTTGAATAGATCGCGATCCTATTTTTGGCGAGTCCAGTGCTCCTCGCGCCTTCCGCACTCCGCCAACTTAACTCGCGGGCATGTAGACGCATGAGTTTAGTACAGTCCATAAAGTAGAACGACTAGTCTTCTTGTCATAAGGGCAACTTATGACTACTTGCCTACGTTTGGATACTTATAACATACTACTTGTTACTTGACTGACTGATTTCTTAACTTGCTACTGTACTTATTGAAATGCGAGCAGAAAGATTTGAAATGAACTCGCTCAGTTCTAAATGCAAAACTATGGAATCAAAAGACAAAACTCTTTGTTGGTGGAAATCAAAAGCTATTTTATAGAAAAGGAGTCCGTTGCGCTCAGAAATTTTTCGCTCATTACCCTTTCGCGGTGGAAACCAGGCTAAATGGTGGCCTTCATACTTTGTGCTCTAAATAATCCACCATGAGTGTTTGCTACTCATACGAATTGATTATACATTTTATAATTTGTTGAAGATTGTCTTTTTCAGATTTAGATGAATGAATGGATGAAACACAATGCACACCTTATAACTACAAAATACAGTAAAAAAGAGAACCATAATACAATGCACAATGCTTTATCACTGAGAAGCGATCTCTTCCAGGCAACCTTTAATGGAGAGGAATGTAAATGTATGGAAGATTGCACGGGTGCAAAAAAAATAGACATAATTGCATCTTATCGAAATCGGGCAGTGAATAATGAATAGACCGTAATTATTCCAATTTAGTTCGTGGTTATGTGGAAACGCTGGAAACGCATTTGATTTGACAGATAATGGACGAGCGGCCACATGCACGTCATGTCACCTGTCCCTAACAAGTTGGCTTGTGCTATGCAGCCAATCAATGGACCCCACATGCCAGCCACCGAGCTGCCACTATATAAACACACTCTATTAGCATTAAAATATTTCAATCATATTCTGCGATAAAACATATTTTATTTTAGCCAGGTTCTGATTGAAATATGTCAGGGTATGTTTTATCTTTATAGAAATAAAAAACAGTTTTTATCATACTTAGCCTCCTCGCAGACTGCAGACTTTCTATCGGCTGATAGTTACGACGGAACATACTTCAGCTCGTAATTAGTATGGAGAAATAAGCCGAAGTATGTTCCGATTCAACTATCGGCCGATAGAAAGTCTGCAGTCTGCGAGGAGTCGTATACTCACATTGTGATCGTGAATTCATAATTGCCAAACGGAGTTGAAAATAAGATGTGGCAAGATTTGTAAAAAAGTAAAGTAAAAATTTCGTTTATTGACATAATAATCATGTACAAGGTATTTTGAATCCATAGGCTCCCAAACTAGTTAAAAAACTGTATTTCAGGAGCCAGTGGCTTCTCCAAAATGAGTAATAACTAAACATTATTTATGTCTACAAAAAAAAGTTAAATATACAGAAATGATAATTCTAAAGTAAACAATCTCTACAGTACTCACTTGTGAATAGTATGTTATGATAAAAAAATATAAAAGTTAAGTAAATTACTACATTCAAGTAAATATATGTATATACGAGTATAATAGGAATATATTATAATATATATAATTTTTATAACTCTCTCTTACGGGTAAGTATATATTTTAATTAGTATAAAAAAAAATATTTATAAACAGAAACCATCTAGCATCGATTCAATCTCATCGTAATCAAACTCCCTCAGCCAGTTTATTAAAGAACGTTTAAACACATTTGGCCAGAACGTAATACGAAAATAAGTTAGTGTTAAGACATCTTAAAATACATATTAAATATTTGAGGATAGCAAAGGAGAGATACACAACTAACGGCGTCGCGTCATCTTACTAGAACGGGAAAACGCGACCATCGCGCGATTCAGCGATGAGTCCTTAAAAAAATTCGTCAAAAAACGTCAATTGCTTATGATACCTATTTAACATAAATGTTTGATTGTGCTAATATCAAAGGGTTAGGTCTACTACACATTCGCCGAACTTTTTACCGAACTATTTGCCGAACCGCCTGCGATGCAGAAGGTTGCGTTGCGGGGTTCGATCTCCGCCGCGGATAAATGTTTGTATGATCTGCAAAAATTTATCTCAGGTCTGGGTGTTTCTATGTATAACTATAATATATGTATGTAAATAAATTTACAAAAAAAAGGTATCTAAGTATTCTATCAGTTATCTGGTTCCCATAGTACAAGCTTTGCTTAATTTGGGGCTGACGCTGTGTGAAATGTCCAACATTATTTATTTATAACTATTTGGACCGAACTTGGGTAGAAAACGATTGACCAATACAAGCGAATAGACCCTCTACTCGATCGTGAACGTGAGTATTCGTAGAAGTTCGGCGAAAGTGTAGAGATTCCATGCCAGCAAAAATAAGACAAATAACAAGTTTCAACTCATTTTGTGATAGGGTTAAAGCACTTCTACTAAGCAAAACTATTTACAATGTCAAAGAATTCATTAATAATGACTACACCAACTTCAACACAGCACCTACATGACGTAACTATTAGATGTTTCTATTAATTTATTTACTAATATCAATTTAATATATTTAACAATGAATTAAAATTTATACAATGACACGCCCTTCTACAGCGGATATAAAACTAAAACCAATGGAATATTAATTTCCGTACTTGTGTACCTACCTACCCACCCACCAACCTAATTACCCTCCCACTAAAAGTGAAATTTACTGAGGTTGATACTGTAATGAATGACGAGAATCAGATGTCACAATAACCTTATTTACATTGCAAGTTAAATAATAGTTATATGTGTTCTTCTTGTTCAATAAATATTATTCTATTCTATTCTATTCATATATCGCGCGAACTTGCGACGATCGCATAGGGGGATGCTACACACTCAATACGTATCGTGATATTTGGATCGTGATACAGGATTTTGTTCAGCGATCCGTATCGCGGATTGCGATACGGATGTGACACACTCGATATGTGGATCACGATCCAAATATCACGATACGTATCGAGTGTGTAGCACCCCCCATAAACGCGTTCTTTATGACGACGCCTGACGGAGAGCTAATGCATCGTTATGCTCTTAAACGAATTTATGAATTAGACTGTATAACGTTGAGATCGTATGTACAGTTTTGCTCCTAGTGATCGAGTTTGTATAACCATCAGAAACACGGCAAAGTGGTTTACCTTGCTCTTAATTAATTTTAGCTCGAACAAGATTGATTTTAAGTTAGCGTAGTGGGTGTTTAGGTATAGGAAAATTAATGTCTTAAAGGTTAATATTGAAATTATATTACGATACAACCGACTGGCAGTGACGTGGATACGGCCGTAGCTCAACTGGAGCTAACTATAGGTTGTTTTAATAATCCTTAGATAGCCAATCGTCTCTCAGTTTCATGTAGGGATCAAAAGACTATGGGACCATTTAAGGTTTGCGTAATGGAAAAGTCAGAAATCTTCAAATAAATCCCTATACATTTTAAAATAACATGACTATCAAATTTTTGTTGCCAACCATCCTATTTCTTGTTGTGTAAGCGCTATTGCGCCCTGTCCTCAGCTCGACGCATCCAGCTTCTGCCAGCAGCCTTTCGCATGAAACTAGTGGCTTTCAATATTTTTTTTTATCGTTAGAGCTTTTGCACAAAAAAACTATCCGAAACGAAACATGGGGTTCCTCGGGTCGAAAGCAAAATATCACACTCAAGAAACTTTTACCCTTATTCGAATAAAAGTCATATATTATGTACCACTTAGTTTAATAACAAAAAAACATTTTCTATTGTTTGGCAGCACTTGAATTTGAAATTATCTATGATATTTTATCTAACTTTATGCTGGCAACTTTACCCTTGTCACTTTTACCTGTTATTGAAAGTTGATGTCAATAATTTGTTTTGCGCCTTTGACCTAATAAAAGTTCATAATCGAATTCTGTACTTAAAAATGTATGATGTGTGACTTTTGAAAGTAAATCGTTTTTTTTAGTAAATTACCATGTCTAAAAACGTAAAAGAATTGTTTTTCAAGGAAACAACATATTCTAAACCAAAGCATGGCTCTCAATGGCAACACCGACCAAAAGTTGACGAGTTTAATAAAAAAAATTACTAAATGAGAACGAACAGTAAAAAACAACCATAAATAAGTAGGAAATTGTGAAAAAATCTCTTACGTAGGTAAAATCCTATTTATTTTCATATTCTCAGACTCTTATACAACTGTAGTCATGGGAAACAACTAGTCTAAAATTATGAACTGACCGACAATGGTAATATACATACCACCGAAAATCGTTCCCTTCCACCCCCATTTTTTATTTTTTTCCAAAAGAAATGGATTACCCAGAAATCAAATCTTTTTTTATATATCATGGCCAGGTGCTCGCGTTTGTTTAAGGGTTAAATAAATTCCTAAAATTAATGTATAAAAGTATTTTATGAATCAAAATTGTGTAAGCCCAATACTTTCATTAATTCTTTCATTCGTCGTTGACAAAGTCAATCGCAATTTTTATAACAATAGCACATATTTCAATTGGCTTTCTCTCTGTACCTACTCAGAATTACTTCAGAATTATTCTTTATTAGTAGTTCCAGTGACTAACAAATCTACAAAAAAACATAGAACTGAGAACCTCTATCTTTTTGAAGTCGGTTAAAGAAGAATAAATTGCAATCGATCACTGTTCAATTCGATAAAGACTTAAGTTAATACCCATTTTGTGTGTTAATTGGATCGCAAGGCGTGCAGTAGGAGCACCCTCGACTTCCAATGCGAAGGTCTAACCTTTTAATTGGAAATCAGTCTCAAGGAGTTACTACGTTCGACTGCAGAAAACTATTATAAAGTCTGATCGGTTTTTAGGAAATTTAAAATATGAATGAATGAAAATTCTTCATTGTACACCTTAAACAATATAAATATAATAATTTATAAATATAAAGATGTTTGGGATGAAACAAGAAGCACTCGTTTTCTTAACTTTGTAACATGTTTTGGAATTATTACTTCTTGTCCTGACAGTACTTAGTTCTTTTGAACGCAGCGTCGTGGGATTTCAAACTTCACGTTGATCTATCAAACATTGTTGAATATTGGAAATAAATAGCAGTAGGTAATTCAGCCAAGTTTTATTGAATTACAGGATAAACCATACCACTTTAATATTCGTGGTCTTCGTGGTCAGTGGTTGTTCGGCATTATTGAAAACACAAAGTTATTTCTATCTATTTTTGCTTGAATTATTGCCTGTAGTTGGAACGTGAGTTTCTCTAGAATAAACTTTCAAAGTTGACTTATAATGAAGTTGTATATTGAATATCAACAAACCGTATCATAGTAGTAGTGCCTACACTATTTATACTATTATTTGTTTTAAACTTATACTTAAAGGGAGTATGAATTTTGAAGTGAAAACTTCTTTAGGCGCGTTGGGCATTTTTGAGGTGGAAAAAAACATCACGTGACTATTACCAAAATACCGTAACCATCTCTCACCTTACCTTAAATTTATCACACATTATATCGTCAGAATGGTCTGGAAATATTGTGAGACAACCAGGGCTCGGAAGTTGAAACTCTTGTAGGACAGATTTTTTTTGCACTTTATTTCTTTTTAAATTTGTTGGTACTTTTTGTTTAAGTTTAGAATCGTTACCGAAACCTCGTTAAATTTTTGACTTTTGTCGGCACTCTCGAAGTGCCACTGTTTATTTATGATTGAGTTAACTACGGGCTTCCTCCTCTCCAGTTATCCCTGTTGTGGGACTAGACTTTGTATCGATCCTTTAAGAGTGTGCCATACGCTGCCGTTTTGTAAGCGGGAGAGCGCGAGTGTGATTTGTTCGGCGTGTGAGAAGTACAGAGCTATGGATAGGTACGCAACGTTATTTACGGCGCTAAAACACTTTTTAGCTAATTAAAAGATACGACAACTAAAGATATATTTGTAGGTTTCTTGACAAAACAAAAACCCACCAAAAAAGTGTGCTGTTCCTGAAATAAATAGCAAAATGTGTGCAAAACATGTATTTTTCAAAGAAATGTTTTATCTAGAAAACTCTCACCAATCGTGTTTTTTAAACACGTAATTCAAGATAAAACAATGAAGTATCATTTATCTAAATATGAAGGTTGTATTTCACAGATTCTGAGATAAATAACGATTTCTAACTACAAATCGCTCCTGCACACTCTTAAGTGGGCATCCAATTTATCTTTTCATTTATTTATTTATTTATACAGTTGATAGAAAGCTCCATGGCGCTACCTCGAATTCCGTTCTCTTTAATGGTTTTAGCCTGCAACACGTCACGTGGTTAACGTGATCTATAGGTTAGTTATATCCCGAAGAGAGTTTACAATTTAGATCCATATTGGTAATATGTTTGTAGGCTCCTAAGATCCTTTGAAGATGCCTAAGGTAGTCAGAGTCACATCCAAATACATTATTTTAGAAGGTTCCCATAGTACAAGCTTTGCTTAGTTTGGGGCTAGATGACGCTGTGTGAAACGTCCAGCATTTTTTATTTATTTAACCAAATGCGGCTTTTTCATTTTTGTTTTATTTTAGATTCACCCTGATGGAATGCAAATAAACGCAGCGCAATAAAATATTTTGGTTTTATTTGACTTGTAGGAAAATATCAGAAAGCTTATCGCAATGTTTAATTAAACATCGTATCAAACTTCTGCATTCATTTACAAACTCGAAGTTTCGTACAGATCATATGAATTCATTCAGAAAGGCAAATACATTTTGTAAAAGCATTTTGCAGGAATATTCACGATCCTTTGAAAATGCACTTTCAATTACAGAACACAGTTTGCAGAAAGTAATTTATTATGTTACTTTGTACATTATTAACTAGTGGATGTTTTCCGGCACCAATCAGCTTTACCGATAACACTTAACCCGTACCTCATCATCATAAAATTTAAGAGATCAGCTCGTGTCGGTGCAATGATGTAACTTCCTCCACTTCGCCATTTCCAATGCGGTCTCCTTCACTTCTCTATACGACATGACAACGATCTTCTCTTTTATCTGACTCATGAATATATGAATAATGATTCCTCTTCGATTTTGAACGGTGTTCATCAAAACCCTTTTCTCCTCAACTCTTCTCAGTACTTCCTCGTTGGTAACCTTCTCCGTCCACCGTACCTATTATATTCGAATAAAATTTCAAAATACGCTAGGAACAATAAGTACCTAAGCCATCTAAGAGTCGTAAAAAATGAAACGATATTATGTAGCTCAACTGATCCAGGTAGGTCGAAAGCAACTAGTATTAAGACTATTCTAAGTGATCCCAGAGATCCTGATACTGAATAAATGCTTTTTGAATTTGACTTTGAAAAGTTATGCATCACCTCTTCAATTACAAAATTTTTAAATGTTCATGAATTATTTTTTTACAACTAAAAATCATCGCATGAAACTCACTTTACAAATACAAACATTTACTGAGAAAACATTTTTCAATTTAAAAGCCCTACATTCGCAAATGAATTTCTCGGTAAAAGAAACCATCGAGAGCTGCAACAAATATTAATACAATTCCATCGAGTAGTGGAGCATGTTTTAATGCTGTGTAAATAAGGATTGGCATCTTTCTCTAGTGCTCGAGGGTTCTTGTATTTTTCTAGGTGCTTTGGTAACGCGCGTTTCAAAAACTATGTTGTCCAATACGCTTCTAGTAACAAAAATCTTACAACGTGTGGCGCGCTTAAAAACGCTTAGTGTGTACCAGCTCTTAGATAAGATAGGTAATATTTTTAAATAAATTCATAAAGTGAATAGTTTTATTATCCTGGATGAAATACAATCTATAGCCGTATTGGCTGAGTAACTCAATTTTCAATCCGAAAGTCGTATTTTATATCTGAGCAACGACATAATTGAATAGGAAAATAAATTGTCTGGAAGCTTTTTTATACTAGAGCTTTAAACTGCGACGGAAATCACCAAAATACGTATAGGTACTTAGTAAAAAACGCTTGAACTGTTTTCTCCCAGTCCTGGTGAAGTAATAAACGTTGTGATGTTGTGTTCAATTTTAAATGAATTACAAGAGTCATTACGTTTTAGTTTAAGCTTTATAAGAAAGCGACGCGTTGTAGCTTGTTTAATCAATGACTGCCTGCTAGGTGGTGGATAATATAAGGTTATTCTGTACTTCGGAGGGCACGTTTTATTCTTATTTCATCAATTTTCTTTACTATAACTTTAAATGCTTGGCGTCACGGAAGACCAGCGTTATACTAGCTTCGGCTGCTATAGCATTTTGATGAGTGACGACCAATTTTGATGTCGCTTAAAGATCATTTGATTATGTGTAACTTAATTAAAAAGCATATATTGTAACTGCATTCTGTCTATTTGTTCTGTGGCACAAAATAAAAAAAAGCTATTCTAAAATACTTATTTCCTGATATAAATATTGGGAAATATTTTTTAAGATAAATAATAAGTACCTATGTTGTGTTGTTTATTGAATTTTAGAACACTTTATGTAAAACTTTTAATTAAAATCGAATTTAAGTAGCTGTTAATTACTCTGTGTACCGATGTTGAAGTTGTACAGGTAACTAACAGTGAATTCCTTTGTTGCAGAGCCTATGGCAGGCTTCGAAACATGGACTGGACGGCCATGCGCCGCAACGGCCACACCGTGTTTACGAAGTTAATTCGCACTAAAGATCCACGCGAGGCTGAAGGAAACCAGGAGTTGCCGGTTCCAGACGGAAGACAGCGACTGTCGGTAAGCAGAGCTATTTCATTATAATACCTTGGGAACGTTACACAAAACTAAGCTATTTATAGTCACAAAATGAAGTCGAAATTTTTAAAAGTTCCTGCGACTGACCTTCCGAATCCGACCTGACTAATTGCAGTTTTGAACAAAAGTAGGGAAATGAATGTATGTAAGTATTATACCTACGTATAATCAGGTCTCCTAGTACATATCAATCAGATCACCAATTTTGCCTAAGCATTTCTATCTAGCTGTCCAATACACTGTCGCCCTCATACACCTGTTTGGTTATTTCTTCTTTCATTCATCCTCTCTACACGCTAAAACCATTTCAACATGCCTTCATAATTTTTCATTCCACGCCATTCCATTTTCATTTATCGCTCTATCATTCAAAGTCTTTTTTGCATACCCATGTATGCAGTTGCATTTATAATTTATTTACCTACTCTGTTTTAAATGTAATAAGTACAAAAGTTGGAAAGCTTTTAGTGCTGATGGATCACGCCAGATCACCTCTCAGATTCAATTTCGCGGTGGCCGCTGCGTTAGATATAGATACACCTTTTTGAGATATAGATTCACCTCCTACATTCAGAAACCTTTGTTTGAACAAATTGAATTGACAGACCTGGCAAACTATATGAAGACAGAGAAATATTTTTCAATGATCAAACTAAATGCGAGCAATCTCGTACTAAATACTGTAAGTAGGTACCGTTTACTCTGTACTCTGCTTGCTATGATAAACCACAATATGTGGATTGGCATCGTGCTAATTTAGTTTTGTCTTTATTTTTCAGTATTGACCGATACAAAATGAACTACGATAGCGCTTAAAAAAATTTTTTTAAAGGAAATAAAATGTGAAAAAAGGCGACCATTAGCCTCCTCGTAGACTACAGACTTTCTAAAGTATATTCCTTTATTGGGCTTTTTAATTGAAACTTACTTACCTAAACTCTTTAAATTTATAAAGCGCTTCCACTCTCTATCGAATACACTAGAAGTTTATATTATTGCCCATTTTTTTTGGCTCATAATCATCATCATCATAGCCAGACATAAGTCGTCATTAAAGTAAAAACATTAAAATAAAGAGGAGTTGAAGAAACGAAGGGAGGCCTTTGCCCTGCAGTGGGACACCACAGGCTATTAATAATAATAATAAAAACATTAAAGCAATATGTTTAAATTGTTTAAGCCGCTTGTTACTCGTACATAACCGAGTTACGCATATAAACCGGAGTACTATGGAATGATGCTATGGTTAATTGATTTTGTTCTAGACGCTCGTCACGCTCCGTTTTCTCGTCTTGCATTACGAGTTTAGCATACTAAATTATTTTTGCTGTCTAGGCGGGTACGGCCGTTCCGATATTTATAAAATAAAAATGAAATATTTCTGATGGAAAGAAGCGTTCAGACTAAAGGTATGGCATCGCTCAAGTGCAACATATTAAATGTATCACTTACAGATCATAGGCGGATAATTATGATGTGCATATACGTACCTGTATGTATATTACCTGCGTCCACATATTTCATCGCGAGCATAGTGCGTGTAATGGGCCAAATTAACAAAATTAGTCCGCTTCACTGAAACACATTAACTGCCTCATATCATTAGTGTATCTGACTGATTGGGAAACGGATAATGAAATACGTGATGTACCTAACTCATTGAATAAATCAAAAGGGGTATGAGGGTAATTGTTTTACGTTAAACATGGAACGAAAGAAGAGCACTGGACGACTGGATCCCCAAAGCACGATAAGACTCTCAGATCAATCAAGAATTACAGATGTGTAATGGGGATATAGGAACTTTTACACGATTGTGCAAGGGCAGCCATAGACTTCGTTCAGCGTAGCGAAAAGTACTACCTCCATGGCCCTTACCCTTGTAAGGGCCATGGAGGGTAGTACTTTTCGCTACCAGACATATAGGCCCTTACTAATAAACTTGACATAAAGTTATGTCATGCATAACCTATGAATAACCATGAAATTTTTGTCATAACTTTATGTCAAGTTTATAAGTAAGGACCTTTCCTTACTTATTTATTTCTATTTTATCTCTACGATACCTCCACGCATTCCCAAGATAAAGAGTCTTGACAGACAGACCGACAGACAAATGGACAACAAAGTGTACCTCTACGGGTTCCGTTTTTCCTTTCGAGGTACGGAACCCAAAAAACGAGAACACGATTTAACATCGATATGCCATTTCAAAAGCCATTTAGAAATATGCAATTTGCTTCTTGTTGAAATCGAAAATACACTGTAAATACTGGAATAGACAATATTTTATATTCAAAAACTTTGAATATAAAATATGCGTTCTTAACAAAAAGTTATTCATTAGCCTACTTGTGGTTACATTCAGTTACCTAAACCACAGAATGCCGTCCATAAGTAAGACCTTTTGAGAAAGATTATTGAATACAGAATGGTTTTAATAAGCTTTTCCTTTGTACAGAGATGCCTCAGCACCCTCGATCTGACGTCACTCGGCGTGGGCTCCTGTGTGGGTACCGGCATGTATCTCGTGGCTGGAATGGTTGCCCGCAAATACGCCGGTCCCGGTGTCGTCATCAGTTTTATGATAGCTGCCATGGCCAGCATCTTTTCCGGTAAGCTTTCAAAATCACACTTTTGAAATCTACCTTCTTCACGGAGCTTTGCGTTATATTTCAATCATGACATAAACTTTTATATATTTTTTTATGTTTATTATACGTCTTAAGTTCTAAATGAAAGTATTAGTAGTGTAGTTTCGTGGGAAATGTCCAGCATTATTTATTTATAGTAAGTATAGTTTAAAAACTAGGTTACCACGCTAAACCAAAATAGTGAAGTATTCCCATGGGATTTCACCGCAGGGCGCTCTTATTAATTGCTAAAAAATACTTACATAAATGGTGTTGTTTTTAAACAAATAAATAAAAATAAATAACGCTGGACATTTCACACATGCAGCATCATCTAGCCCCAAACTAAGCAAAGCTTGTACTATGGGAACCAGATAACTGATAAACTACTTATATACTTTTTGTTTGTAAATACATACATATTATACATACAAACACCCAGACTGGAGATAAATATTTGCAGATCACACAAACATTTATCCCGCGGCGGGGATCGAACCAGCAACCTTCTGCGTCCCAAACGGGCTTTTACCCACTGCGCCACAGAGGTTATTTGTTTATATTATAAAATACCTCTATTAGAGTGGTTGATTACTCTACTAGTGCTTGGGGATTCTGATTAAAATAATGCATAACGCTATGTGTGTCTTTTACGAGAACATCAAACAAAAACTTAGTCTTAGTTAAGTAAAAGGACATTCACAAATGTAATAAACTAATTGCTGTATGCAGTGTCTATTTCAACAGGAAAGCTTTATGAATGTGCTTTTAATGAATAGGTGAATATGTGATGTAATACCATTTTGTAAGCAGGTTTTTGAAACATGCCGACTCCATGCAAAACTACTCGTAATATAATATATTTTATGAGCAAGGTCTTAGTCGAAACATTCAACATTATTTCGTTTAACGTATTTAGTGCATTCATTAAAATGTTAATTTAAACTTATCTTTATGATGTTATTATTTAAAATATTAGTATCATTTAATGAAACAAATTATTATCGGATCAAACCAAATCATGTTTATTCAGGAAGAGTACGATGATACCTGCAGAAGTTTTTTATAAAACTGTGCAAGGGATGAAGAACGAAGAGGATTGAAGAAGCGCCGAAGAAAAAGTATCGAATCCGGTCGATTTCCGTTGTGGGGATCCAATTGCGTTTATTTCGTTGGTCCCCACCAACGGGAATCTATCTGTTTCGAATTCAGAAAGTAATGAAGAAGAATAAAAAAAAACAGGGTCACGACTGTATCCCCAAGGCGCGGTAGACATTCTCTCAGATCTTTATACTCCAGATCCTTTGAAGATGTCTAAGGGGGTAGTCAGAGAAGAAGAATAATAATACTACAATACGGATACCTACCTAGTAGGTATATCACGCCATGCTTTTAGATGTCTAGCCTGCTGAATTGCACTTCCCTGAATAGAAACGGGAAGCTTCATGAAAAATTGAAAATGACAGCGTTTTTTGTGTGCTCCCAAGAAACGAATAAATAATTAATTAAGTACTAAATAAATCATGTTTTTGCTACCACAATAAAGACAATCTTTCCAATACATTTTAGTAAATTTTTAATTTCCCGCGCCATACGCGCCATAGTCAATTTTCTATACAAAAAATGCTGCTGACGTCTGAAAATGCGGCTCGCTTCTGACGTCAGCAGCATTTTCTCTATTGAATTATCTGCTCAGCGCATTCGGCTCGGCTCTACTGTGCGACCACCCTAATTACTCTATTATAATAAAAAGAGAAGACGACATCGGGACGACAAGAAAATGGCGGGCAAGAAAACAATAAACCTGTGAAAAATCTTCTATTCTAAACCCATAGTCATAATATGTCATTCGAATGGTCTATGTTTTTACTACACTCTACAGATAAAAGCACTAAACCGGAAGTAAGGTCCGATTAAATATTTTGCTTGACAAAATTACTTACTATCATAAACGCCAATCTCATTCCTGAAAAAAAAACAGAAAAAGTATGTTTTGTAGCACAAGGAAGGGATGCAGAACGAAGAGGATTGAAGAAGCGCCGAAGCAAAAGTATCGAATCCGGTTGATTTCCGTTGTGGGGATCCAATTGCGTTTATTTCGTTGGTCCCCACCAACGGGAATCTATCTGTTTCGAATTCAGAAAGCAATGGAGAAGAATATTATTGTATTGTATAAAACTATAAATAAGGATACCTAGTATATAGATCGATAGAAAAGGCTTTATTGCACACAATATAAATATAAAACTAAACAAAAAACTTAACTATATACAATCGGCGATCTTATCGCTAAAAAGTAGGTAGTTATGTACGAGTATGCCTACATCGACCAACCTGTAGAGTCAGACACAACCTCTGTAGAGCTAGGTATATCACGCCATCCTTTTAGATCTCTAGCCAAATGCAGCAGCTTTTTTACAGGTACTTTTCAAATGGCGTAGTGTCACTGTGCAAGGCGCCAAAATAATTACCACGCCATTATTATTTTCTGAACCTGCTGCAACTGCCCTTAAATTTTTTTGTAGTTACAAAATAGCGGTGTAATGCAGACTGAATTGGCAGCGACGCGACGCGACGCGTAGCGATGAGAACAAGACATAATAAACAATGTTACAAGATATAGAAATGCTTGATAGCTCGTGACTGCGCGAGACTGCTCGAGCCGGCGCGAGGTTTCGCCACACCTCTTTCATTCTATATCTTGTTACAACTGTATTTTTCAAATTCAGTCATTATCCAAAATAATGATGGACACTTTTAACTTAGGTACGTACGTCTAAATACATAGATTTACCGTGCTACATTGGGTCAGTTAACTTTTTAACCGACTTCCAAAAATTTATGATTTTTGCATCATAGAAATGAAATAAAGATTAGGTAAATAAAATGACTTTGCCTTGAGCGAAACAACCTAATTGAAATGTCCATATTGTATTGTGAGCTGGAATAGTAGATTATCAACCAAGGGGATGAAGTAGCGTCTTAAATGGCAGTAAAAAAAAAAGTAAGTAAGTTCGTATGAGTCAGTGGCCAACTCTGGTGACGGAGTTTTTAGGCCGCCTTAAGGCCTCCGTCAATGGCAGTAAGCTATATATATACTATTAATATTATAGTAATAAACGCTTAAATATCAAGACTTACTTCTTATACTCTTCCAAAATAATTCTAAAGATGCTCGTACTAAACACACCCACCACACAGATTAAAACAACTATTTACGATGCACAACAATACCTGATACCTATACCCTCATCGTTAGAGGCGTTAGCTCTTTGTTTATTAGCATCAAAACTTACTTTGACGAGCCTCAATTTCGTTTTACTGGCTCCCCACTGGAGCTTTACTTTTTAGTTTTAGGATATGATCAAATGATCACCTAAGCTGGATCACCTAAAAGAATGAATAGACCCCAAACCGTGTTTGTTGCCCTGATTCTTTACGGTTGCGAAAGAACAGGAGTAAAATCGATTAATAAATGCTTTTTGATTTGACTTCGTGTTATTCGTATCCTAGAGTTTGATAAATCCTACTTAGTAAAGCCGCCTGTCTCATATACGGTGCTTAGGCAAACATAATACGTACCCACATGTCTTGTATATGCCTACCTTTTTCTATGCGAGCCCGGTACTTAAGCTAACAATACATACGACATCAGAAATATATATTTGCCATCTCCAAAAACCATGTTTACTATTTTACTTCTACGAATATTAGGCGAATGTTTACGTAAATATTCGTTATTTTTCCTGAAAGTTACATACTTAGTATTATTTTTCCCAAAGAAACCTGAGCTCCAATTATCAACATACGTACGATTCGTAGAAGGTAGGAATTTTTTCCATGTTTATGATCCGTCGCTTCTTACTAATCAAAACAACAAATCGATACTGTGGTGGTAACAACGTTAGCGATTTACGGACGACACCAGAAACCATTATCGAACTTCGAGAATGCACATCGAACGATCCACCGCGCTCCCTCTGGTTTGGATCCGGCTAGTGAAGAATGCGTTCCTTGCATTCTAGAATAGGTAAGATAAATTGAAACTGTATAGTGGATTTTTTAGTTTGATTGTTTTTATGGATTAGATTTTATTTTGGGACGTTAGTATTAATGTATCATGTAAAAGTGCTTGAATATTAATTAAATTTATTAGTGTAATGACTGTAATCTTATTTAGGTGACATAACACTAAATTAATTATGGAATTCTCGTATTTTAATTATGATGAAATGTTTATTTACAGAAACTAAGCTACTACAATATGTACATAAAACTACAAAATACAATAGAATCAGTCAAGTTATCTAAGGATCGTCGTAAAAACGATCTATAGATAGCTCAACTGATCCAGGTCACTGCCAGTCGGAAGCGTGCCCAAAACACTGGCGGCGTTGCCACGCTGAATGGCAATGCTGATTCTTTGGGCCAAAAATTCGCCAGCTCTTGAATTATATTATTATTATAAGTTATTGTATTAGTGGAGAAACTAAAACGTTGTTCTATTTTATTCATATGTATGTTTGTCTAAAACAGTTGCAAGCTGTTAAAGCAATGTTGGAACATGTATGTGAACCGATTTTGAAAGTACTATAATATGTATAAGTTACTCGAAATACCTACAATATGAAACTATCCTTGAATGCTATAAATAATGTTCGTTAAGCTAGCGGTCAATTTGTGTAAGTACTACCAAGGCCACATAGCTTATGGCATGGCAGTGATACAAAAGGAAAAAGTTAAAATAAAATAATAGTGGTTTACTGGAATTGGAGGGTGTAAAATGATTGCGTTCCGGGATGATATCCTCAGGTGGCAACCTTCTTACTTGTTATTTTATATTTTTACTAGCTGCGCTCCCGCGGTGTGACCCGCGGTCCCTCGTGATAACTTTTTTTTTCGGGATAAAAGGTACCCTATGTCGTTCCCTGGGATACAACCTTTTCAGCATAATCTGTTCAGTGGTTTTGGCGTATAAAGGTCACAAACAGACAGACAGATAGATGATTCTATTATAAATGTGAGTGTAACTCTGTCTGAGTTACACTCACATTTATAATAGAACTTTTATAATTTTTTATAGTGCTAATCCACACTTGGTACTTCATTAATAAATGAAAAGTCTTATCAAAATTTTGGATTCCGACGGGCGAAACCGCATCGATCGGACGATCCTCCTGAAGCCAGAGTGCCTTACCGCTCGGCCACAGAACCCTAGTTGTCGGCATCCAAATCTTTGATAAGCTCATATTTATCGGTTAAGCACCCAAAATTTTGATAAGACTTTTCATTTATTAATGAAATACATTTATAATAATTATTAAAGTATACTACCAGTGGGTGAAGTCGGGTTGTGGATGATGATGATGATAGTATATAGTATGGAAGTATGGATTTGTGTATTTTGTAATTATTGTTGTCATTAACCCAAGTTTAATTAGACTTCTACTCAGTGTAATAGGGCATGTACCGCCGCCGTTTAAGGCAGGTAAGGGAAAATCATTCAGAAAATGGAAACAGAACATTTTGTCCATGATTTTGAAAATATGTACCTACCATAATAAAATCGGTTTACAACGAAGCATACATTTAAACAGTTTACAGCTGTTTATCAATACTATGCTGCCTTGGATTAATTATTATTGATCGTATTCTGCAAACAATTGAATGAAAATACAACAGAATTTGTAACTGATATTCAAAAACTATGATTTGTTTATTGAAGTGATTATGATTATGGTTCAAATTCATTAACCAAAAAATGTTTTGCAGGTGCCTGCTACGCAGAATTCGGTGTCCGAGTGCCCAACACCACAGGGTCCGCCTACACGTACTCCTACGTGACGGTCGGCGAGTTCATAGCCTTCATCATCGGGTGGAATATGGTGCTTGAATATTTGGTGAGTATTAAAGATATAACAACCAATGTAAGTGTTCTTTTGCAATCGTAACTTTTTGCATTGAGCAGCTAGGGCCGTACCTACTGAATTCAAAATATCCGATCAGTTGTAGAGTGGCGTTGGAGAAACGCGAAAGGCCACAAGAGACGCGCGACGCCCCGCGTCTCTGTAAACGAAGCCATTATATACTCGTAGGCAATAGTTTTTTTTTATAATTTAAAGCTTTGTTGCAGGCATATTGTGTCTATGCATTAATTACTCCTGAAATTTATAATTTAATAGACTTTCAATCAATGAACACAAGTCTCCTCTCAGGAGAACAGAGTAGAACGATGTGTGGCTTCCATTTTGTGCCAAACGCGACCTCTGTAGCGTAACGGTATGTTTCGATTATGTAGCTTACTAACAGTATTTAGCTTAAGACATAACAGCCCATGAAAGGTTTTCATGGTGTTCCCACTTAGCGAGGTAAGCGTGACAGTAAAGGTCAATAACGTCAATGTAATAATTTGTACGTAATAACAAGTATAGCGGAAATGGACCATTTAAATAAAATTGTCTTACTTATAAACGTGGTATAAAGCTATGATAAGTACCTTTAACCTAACAAAAAAAACAGAGGCACTCCAGGAATGCCGGCACAAGTGAAAATTTGAACGGTTCTAAACTTGATAAATAACCTGGTGTAACTCGCACGTGACCTTTTCGAGGCGATTTTTTCACATCTCATAACTGCCAAACGCGCCTAAAGAAGTTTTCACTTCAATAATCATACTTACTATTTTTTAGTTTAAAACCAATCATAACTTTATACATACCACATTTATTAGTAAGGCCGTACATATTTTTGAAAGATGTGAATATACTAACAGTACCCATACATACAGGCATTCACAGTGGATTTCTATGTCCTAACGGCATCCAGTGGATGCGTGCATAGAGAATGTATGAAATTATTATTATCACATTTATCAGGGTGCCGGTACTGTGACTGGTAATCTGTGTGTGTAAATCATATAGAGATATATACAATCACAGAGATAAAACGTCTCCGTCTTATTAATTTTATATATTTTGCAACGGAGATCGCCAATACATTATTGTAGGTATAATAGTTTCTAAGGGCGCTGCATCCGCGACGCTGTCT
Organism: Epirrhoe alternata; assembly: GCA_963565295.1. NCBI lineage: Eukaryota > Metazoa > Arthropoda > Insecta > Lepidoptera > Geometridae > Epirrhoe > Epirrhoe alternata. Next base: position 12,113,107 of record OY751375.1, read on the forward strand.
CGCCTTACATCTCTTGTTTATTTTGTGTCATCCATGTCAACCTTTATCTAACCTTCATAATTCGACGTATGCCTTTGTGGCGCCGGCGGCACCTCAGCCGGCGCCACAGAGGCGTACTGAGAGGTTGAAATGACAGGTACATAAAAGAGCCTCCGGTAAAGAGTATTAATGTGCTATATTCCAATTATATTTTTAATACACTGGTACACAATGAATCCATTCTAATGGACAAAAATTGAGTAAGATAGGTCTACCCTATACAGTGTACATCTGACATTAATCTGTAGTTTAGATGCGTAGTTTCTGAGATAAGGGAAACATAGGAACTTAAGTTTAGGTAAACTTGTTGATTTTGACTTTGTGTTATCCTGTTGGTAGGTATTGTGTAGTGTTTATTTTATTTATTGTTTATTTATTTATTAGTAGCAATGTAGCAATAGTGAAATTGCGATATTGCAACCAAAAAACATAAAACGCGCGTCCATATGTGCAGCTGTGCGAGTTTGTCATAATTTTTGAAATCGGTGGTCGAATATCGGAATTTCACCCTGTATTTTATAGAAAAGCGTGTTCTGAATATTCTATACCAACTACCAAGGCCAACTTTCAAGAAAACATTTCAAGAAAAGCTTTGGAAGAAGAGGACCCTGTAGAATCCGATGAATATGTTTTGTACTATATTCGTGGGGACCTACAAGACCTTTTATTCCAAGAAATCGTCGAGCTGCCATCGAGCTTCCTGAGAAGTCTGCAAGTGTGTCGTCAAGATTGCCCTGCGAGGAACAAGAAAACTATTCGTAAGTTAAGTATAGAGTAAGGGAATATTTAGTCTTCGGGTACTTCTTTCAAGGATTTTATCTTCATGTCTTTTAGTCTGGAGCTTACAAAACAAACTCCACATTCAGATGCCCAGCTATTTACTTAATAAAACTGCAAATAGTAATCCTGATGTTGTAAATCTGTATCTGTCTGTGTTTGATATATGTTTGTATGTATTTCAAAACCATAAGCTGTGAAAAAAATCAAACTTTTAAGATAACACAAAAAAAGATACGGCCGTTTACGCTCCAAAAATTTTAATTATTTATTTATAAAAACGTATTATTTCGACACTCTCAAGGGAATCTAAAAAGGTACCTACTTCCCGTTGACCTAGAATTTTAAAATTCTAGGTCAAAATTGTTTGCCCTATTAGACAAGCTCCATCTCAAGCAGTTTTACCTTAACTCAGCTACGAAATAGCTACGCAAGTTCTACGTCGCTACGAAATTGTAGACGTTGAAGTTTGTGGACTTGACGTAGAAGTTTTGAGTCGAATGTTACTGATAACTGATACACAAATCTGTATCAATGCTACTAGCCGAAATCCAAGCATTAGTGGAATTCATTTTCACGTTTTTGTGATGAATGATCGTAAGTCTATGATAATGTTTTGAGAATTTGTGACTTTATTACTTGGTATAAAGGGTGTCATTTGGTTAAACTTAAAACTTAAACACGCGGACAAAATTTAGCTTTGATTTTGTATGTCACGCTATAATTATTGTACGAGTATAGGTATCTATAATATTGTTGATCGAAGTGTTTAGGCCACTGAGTTAATAGATATTACGTTTATTATATCTCAATTGTTCAGTCACAGAATAAATAAGGTTAAGGCATGAGGTAACGGTTGCCTGAAAGAAATCGCTTTCAGCGTTAAGGCCGCCCATTGTAATAAGAACTTATTATTGTTTTAAATGTCTTTGTTTTTACTGTATTCTTGGTGCACAATAAAGTATTCATTCATTCATTTATATTGTAAATAGTGTGTACAGTGCTACAAACTTATCTGGACCGGTGGTCAAAAAAGGAACTAACGAATTTAATATGGGAATTTATTTTTCTGCCAACACCAAATGCGATAGCAGCGCCTCTCTCACCGCTCCGATGAAGTTTGTGGCACTCAGGCTGTCAAGCGCGCCAGCTGTCAAACAACTGACAATAAATAAGGTTACATTAGAAAATGTACATAATTAATAAGCAGAAGAATACGAATATGAATACCTATTTATTTGGATAAACACACACAAGACAATGAACCTAACAACTGAAAAATAATAATATATAAACTACACACTGGATAAGATAAAAATAATAACATAAGATAAACTGGCAATTTTTTTAGAACACTTTGTTACATTAATACTTTAAAGGATGAGGTAAATTTTTACCACTTAAATAGGGCAGCTTTTCTTTTATACATTTTCAAGAACTTTCACATTCATTCGCAAAGAAAAGGTACCTAGCTGCTATATCTCTATGCGGTAAAATTTTACCCCACTCTATACTCAATATTCAAGATTAAGTGTGAAAAATGTATGAAGAACCAGTCGGTCTGTATGGACGATCTAAGCTCACCTCTCAAGGACATGTGTTGATACTATGTCCCCGAGTAGTAAGCTATGGCGTCTATTTAGTAATTCACCGCGGCCAGTCAACGCAAGAAAGAAGATGTCAAGGAGTTTCTGTTTTAACTAGTTTTTACTTATCGTTTTTAGGCTAATGTAATTTTATAAAGAAATGAAAAGTCTTAACAAAATTTTCGATTCAACCCGCGATGATCAGACGATCCTCCTAAAGCCGGAGTGCCTTCGACCGTTCGGCCACAGAACCACATACGTCGAATTCAAAATTCTTGATAAGCTCATATTTATCAGTTAAGCACCGATTTCTTAATGAAATACCAAGTTGTTTAGATGTTTATTCAATAAAAAGTAACATACATTCAGGTAGGTAGTGTCTATAAACTAAGATAAGTCTAGACACTAAGTTCTCGAATCAAAAATAAGGTAGGTAGGTAGTAATACACAAGACAATATCACATGATTTGAGTATGACACAATGACAAAACAAAATTCACAAGTGTGGATTAGCACTATAAAAAATTTACAAAAAATGTAATTTTAGTCGGTCCTTTATCTATCTCCAGACATCTTACGGTACGGCGCCTGGTAGCCCTGCAAATAGGCAGACTGTGCGTGCCTCGTGCGTGGGGGTTAGTTGTTGGTGACGCTGACTGTACAGTTTTTTTTCACTCATATAAAATAAATAAATAAGTAATGCTGGACTTTTACCACAGCATCATCTAGCCCCAAAGTAAGCTTGTGTTATGGATACTAAGATGACTGATATACTACTTACCTATATACTTTTTGTTTGTAAATACATACATATTATACATAGAAACACCCAGACCCGAGACAAATATTTGTAGATCATACAAACATTAGTCCCGCCGCGGGGTTCGAACCCGCAACCTTTTGCGTCGCAGGCGGGCCTTCGCCCACTGCGCTACAGAGGTCGATATTGAGTGGATATTTAGGCCCTTACTAATAAACTTCACATAAAGTTAAGTCATGCTTAAACCAAAAATTTGTATGGTTATTCATATAGTATAAAAGATCATTAGGTTATTCATGGCATAACTTATGCCAAGTCAATTAGCAAGAGCCGTAATGTATTAAGCATTCAGACTGAAATATCACTGTGACCGCAAGAATCCTAAGTTATTGCTTGTCCCCAGATTGGCACTAGTGCGTGCGCACGGGCTTTGAGCGCCAGTTTCGATTCGATCTTAAACGGTGGAATCAGCCATGCTTTAGCGAGCAACTTCGGGACGATTTACGGTAAGATATATTGACAAATTGCGTATCTCGCTGTCTATTCATAAAATTATGTTCTACGTAGTGATGTGCTGACAAGCACGCTTATTGATAAGTACTCACTAACGTTGTAATAACAAATGGCTCATACATATTCAGCGCATAGTGTAGGTGTTTTAATTCGACAAATGCTGCATCACTACGCGTTGCCGGTAAGGTCCGTAATTGCAACTGAGCACGCAATATGCTCTGCTTTTCTATCATGTTTTATGACTTAAATTGTAGCGAGAAATTGTTATTAGTATTTATGAAGCGCTCGTGGTCGTGCTTACTTAGACCCCTCGCAGACTACTGACTTTCTATCGTAATGAAAGAAAGAAAGAGAAGTCTCAAAGACTGTAGTCTGCGAGGGATTTTAGTCGTTCTCGATAGATCGTCGAAGTTGAGCAACGTTCGAAACGGTCTGTAAGTGGATGGGTGACCGCCAGTGGCATTTTCATCTGAGCGCTTCTGTGCTTCGGAGGGCACGTTAAATGGTCGGTCCCGGCTATTTAAGTCGTTAAGCAATGACAGAGGCCTTGAGGCGGCTTAAAATCTCCGTCACTAGAGTTGGCCACTGACTCATACGAACTTACTTACTTATTGAACAGTTTTTATAACGAATTGAATCTTACTATCACGGTAGTAGCTGGAATGCATTTGAAAGTACCTATATTTAAAGTTCTCTTATACGCCTTAAAAATACGTCTATTAAAGCCATCTATAACATTTAGACAATTAACCTTTAATCAAGTAACGATTGATTCGTATTTTTTTAGGGTACCGTACCCAAAGGGTAAAACGGGAACCCTATTACTAAGATTTCGCTGTCTGTCTGTCTGTTTGTCACCAGGCTGTATCTCATGAACCGTGATAGTTAGACAGTTGAAATTTTCACTGATGATGTATACAGGGTGTAAAAAGACTGCTACCGAAAACTGAGGGGTTGTAATCAGACCATGATTCTAAACATATTTAGCGAAAAAAAACGCAAAAATTTTTTTTGACTTAGGTTCGTCATGCTTTGTTTCTTTCGGCTATTTACTACCATTACAACATAATAAGACCATACCTACCTAATAATTTAATTTATAAAAGAAAAAAACATTTAAAACTCAAAATCCAGCAATCTAACAGTACTCTTCCAACGCTGTTTTCTCCGGATTTAGTGCATATTTCGGAAAATCCTTTTGGATTTGGTGGTCTATTGGGATGCTGTACCTACCCCTTTCGGCTTCGGTAGACGTCTTTTTACACCCTGTATATTTGCCGCTATAACAACAAATACTAAAAACAGAACAAATAAAATAAATATTTAAGGGGGCTTCCATACAACAAATGCGTTTTTTGCAGTTTTTATAGATTATGGTACGGAACGACTTGCACTTGACCGGTTTTTGACGTGACAACGTCTTATAATTCGATAGAGCCGGGGCTGTACGCACTAAAAAATGCGGCGTTACCTCGCTCTGAGGCGCACCATGTAAGGCTTGAAGTGCAAGCGAGAGCGCGGAACGAGCGACAAAGAAGCACAAACGTTGTCACGTTCAACTATCGTCAGTAAACCGACTTTACAGACAACCAATTTTTTTTTTAATTATATTGACCAAAAGTCTCTGATCGTGACAACATTCGCAGCATTCGCTTTCTACTACATATTCTTGAGTATATCACCTATTTATTTAAACAAGGCCATACACTAGGGTATGAGTAATTTAGACGTATTTTGTACGTATTCACAAAATACGACGTACCTACGATGTATTTTGTGAATTCCGACCTCTATTTATACCTACTCACGTTATTGCTGTGTCACTCAGTGACAATATTCCCTGTAATCAACTCTTGTTACACATATTAATCACGTGTCGATGCTCGTTTCAATTAATTGGTGTATTAGGCAGGCATTACAAGCTCTTATAGCAGCTGAGGTGTTATATACTGCATCAATCAAAGCCATAGCACTATAATCGAAGATTTACTTATCCCATACATCTCGTCAAAGCATCAACGTGATCTGATTACCATTCGCTGTGAATCTATTAATTTACCCGGTACAAATAAATGGTATTGTTGTTTGTCACGTCTCGTATAACCAAACTAATTACCTGAAACTTATGGACGTGGTTTAGGAAACATAAGCTACCATGTTACGTCGTCAGGTAGCCATGAACAGTCGTTACACCTAAGTTGGTGTATTTCTTTTTCAACGCACAGGTTCAACCCAAAAGCCGAAAAGAATAATATTTTTTTGCAATTCTCACCACCGTATTTTTTGATTTCTGTTTCAACCTACATAGACGCAAAATAACCTAACTAACCAAAGTATGGCAAGGTAGGCACCTCTAGGTACACGTAGTCGCGCAGTACGCGTAGGTAGTCCGTACCATAACACTATAATAATAACGGGCATTTTTCATAAATACCTTGTAAGTATACTTAAATACCTAATCATTATAATATGTGTATATACGAGTAGTATCATAAAAATATACATATAAGTAGGTACCCAATTCAATTAAACTAAAGATAAAAAAACAGAGTTCAAATCACCGACCGCAGGTTATGTGCCCAAAAGGCTGGCGGCATTACCTCGTTGGATGGCTATACTTATCTTCTGTCCGAGGTAAACACCAGCCCTTTGGTCATTGGTATATTTAGGTAGGTACTTATTTTGCTTAGAGTGAACCAGAGGTTTGAATTCAGTACCTATAAATATATTGCAATCCAACTCTTATAAGTTTCTAAACAGTCCCGAAATTGCGCGCTTGCCCATAGTTTAAAATAAGCTATAAACATTTATATTGCTTGTAAAGGAAACCTGCGAAAAAAAAAACATTTTTTTATTGGAAACGTGTTTTATATCACCCATGTTTCTTGTCATAATGAAATTTACCCAAGAGCTGAATTATGCTTCACTGCGGTGTCTACTTGCATCATTGACTTTAAATAATTGGTTCAGGAGCAGGCTATCGACGGGAGGTTTACTCATTTTCATTACTACGAGTAGATTCCCCTCCATGTTTACTCACATGTAGCCAATCATTTTTCCAATAAACGCACCACGCGAATGTATGTGCAATATGTTTACTATAAAAACATTGCTTGCAGTTTATTTACTTAGCTTGTTTTTGTTTTAAAGTTTAAATCGCATTTACACGATCCAATCTGTGACTCGGTTTGCTAAGCCAGCAGCGGAGTTAACGCGTCCACACGACAAAGCTAATCAATTTAAGGGTTAAAAATAATTTCTGCAATGCAATCCGCAATAGTGAATGTTCAAAGATGTGTGCTCAAAGTCACCACGTAAGACACACGTTTAAATCAATTCTTCGTTCATGTTTGCAATACATACAAAATTGTAACAATAAATCAAAAATATTTGTCGTATGATGGTATAAGCGCATATGTGCGACACCAAGCCAACGTTTAGGTACTTTTAAACTGACAAAATTTTTTAACGTTTCGCAGTACGTAAAATTCATATGATGAGCGAGCGTCACTCGATAGTAGAGCACTGCTACTGCTAATTGAGTGACGTTTGATACGATATTGTATGGGATGAAAATCTTCCGCATAAATAAATGCTACAAATAATGCGTTTTTTTTTCACTAAATATTTTTAGAATCATGGTCTGATTGCAACCCCTCAGTTTTCGGTAGTTGTCTTTTTACACCCTGTATATTATCCATAACGGAATAATTTTGTTACAAATTAGATGAACCAATATTGGAATAACCAGAAACCGAAAGAGTTCAAATTAAAATTTTCGTACATCTTCCAATAATTTGGTTTAGGTTTATAGATGATTCTCAAAAAGAATTACAAATTCACTTACATGAGAACTTTTATAGTAAAAATCGTACTTGTACAGTGCACTAAACAAGGACATTCTTGGGTACAGGGATCAGGCAGGTTACAAATGGATGTGGCAGTTTGAGAGTTCATTTTGTTGTGTAGGTATTCATTACATTAGACATTTGGTGTAATAAATGCACCTACAAATCGAAAATGATTTCATTAAAACAATGTAAATAAATAAATAAATAGTAACTTATTAGGTACCTACTAGATTTATTTATGAGTAGGTTACTACTGTTTTTTTTTAAACTACGAACTGATATTTTTATTCTAACTCAAGAGAAGTATAGATCTAGGGATGAGGTTAAACTTTTAACCACTGTGGGGAACGTGCATACATTCTACGCGAAATTTGCATAGCTATTATCAAAGGTGTTCACGATAGGAGTCGATTATATTTCAAAGCAAATTGCAATGTGCGAATAATAAGATGCCTGGCGAAAATTATATCGGCGAATCACATTTACCAAGGTCGGAGACAATCAAATCAAATTGTTTATTTAGGAAACAAAAACATGGTGCAAACAAAAAATAAGAAACGGTAATGTCCGCAGTTTGTAAAACTGTGTCGCGAAAATTAAATAAATAAATAAAATAAATAATGCTGGACTTTTCACACAGCATCATCTAGCCCCAAAGTAAGCAGATAATTAACGCCCTTGTTAATATAATTTTGTCTGATACAGTTTAAATACAGTAGTCTAACGTCCACAGGCAAGCCTCCAGACTTAGTCGCGTTTGTGATTACCATTGCGATGACTATGGTGCTAGTAGCTGGCGTCAAGAAGTCGTTGTTCTTCAACAACGTGCTCAATATCATCAACCTGAGTGTGTGGGTGTTCATCATGGCTGCTGGTCTCTTCTACATCGACATACACAACTGGACAGACCACAAAGGATTCTTACCTTACGGCTGGAATGGGGTTAGTTTTTCGTAGCTAATTAGGACCCCTCGCAGACTAGAGACTTTCTATCGGCCGATAGTTGAGACGGAATATACTTCGGCTCGTAGTGAGTATGGAGAAGTATAGCCCGTCTCAAATATCGGCCGATAGAAAGTGTCTAGTCTGCGAGGGGTCTTAGTTACTTTTGTTTTACTTTTATTGCTTTTAGGTAGTTTGATTTGAAGAGCTCGGAAAGACACGAGCACTTAAATCCCTTCAAAATTCAACCAATGAAAATTTAATGCTGATAAATAAATAAATAAATAATGCTGGACATTTCACACATCATCAGCTAGATCCATACTAAGCAAAGCCTGTACTATGGGAACCAGATAACTGATATACTACTTAATATATACTTTTTGTTTCTAAATACATACATATTGTACAGAGAAACACCCAGACCCAAGATTAAGATAAATATTTGCTGATCATACTAACATTTATCCACTGAATTTCAAATCACAGAATTTTTAATATTTGTTTCCGAAAATTGATTCGGCCTGCATGAGTGAAATGTCAAAGCTCCAAGGATGTGAAGAGCCCTCTACATATTCGGCGAAGATAAAGGAATGCTGACGGTGACGAACGTGTAGAGCACCTCATCGCCTGTATTTACCTGGCATCTTCAATCCAAATAATAGTTCGTCGAATAGTTCGGCAAATAGTTCAGCGAATGTGTAAAGTGGCCGTAATAGAGTTTTTATACAAGTTTTCTAAAAGATTCTTTATTTTTTAACAAAGGACAAATATGCAAACGCTTAGAAACTCGGAGTGAAGACTCCTTCCTTTTAAAAGGTTCTTTGAAGGCTTCTTTCTTTCAGTTAAAATGAGATGGAATTTTGTATAGTTTTTTTAATGTATAGTCATTTGTTTCGTTATGTTTATTTCTATGTAATTATTAGGTAGGTATATAATTACAGAAACTAAGCTACTACAATATGTACATAAAATTACAAAATACAATAGAATCAGTCAAGCTATCTAAGGATCGTCGTAAAAACAATCTATAGATAGCTCAACTGATTACTTTGTTTCTTTACACGATGCTTAATGAATGTTCTTGATTTAGGTATTCACTGGTGCAGCCACCTGTTTCTACGCGTTCATCGGATTCGACATCATCGCTACCACCGGAGAAGAAGCCAACAACCCGAAGAGGTCCATCCCGCTCGCGATCGTGGCTAGTCTTGCTATCATCCTGATTGCATACGTCTCAAGCTCCTTTATGCTCACTCTGATCGGTAAGTTTTAGATGTGCCTCTGTAGGGATCTACCTCCTACTCTACTCCCTATCTACGCTTCGTGATCCTGTGTTTGTTATTATTGGTATGTATTTTGTAGAAACAAGAAAACTTTTTTATCAAAGCGTGTTTAGCTCCTTACTTTGACGAAATTGTATGTCCCGCGGTATGACCGCTAGAAGCAGAATTCAAGCACTTCCGTTGTTCCGAAAACGTAAAGAGAAAGGAAGTAGAGGCTCGTAACACGTTCTAAATTAAATGCATCGTTGACATTTGATGTTCGTTAATTCCACCAAGGACAATAAGCGACACAGGCTTGCCTAGTGCGGGGCCCCGTAGTAACTATTTATTGTAATATATTAATTTTTTATCTATACTATAATATTACATAGAGGAAAGATTAGTTTGTTTGTTTGAAATGAATAGGCTCCTAAACTACCGGACCGATTTGAAAAATTCTTTCACCAATAGAATCCTACATTATCCCCGATGAACAAAGGCTATATTTTATCCCGGGGAAGTGAAGTTTTCCCGAGGGATCGCGGGTAACACCGCGGCGGACAGCTAGTACTTAATAATGGTATAGTAAGTAAACTTTTTCTTAATTTCTGTGTACCGAGACAAAATCATCCTATTATATTTTTACCGATACGATATTTGTCCAGTTTATGGCTGCTTGAGAGTGGGTTTAGCTGCATAAAAAATCTGGTTTTAAAAGTACTGGGACCCAAAAAACTCACAAGCTACTAAACCAGTATCGAATTTGTGCAAAAATATCGATAGGGTAAGGCAGGGTATTGGCGGTCACCTAAGCAGAAATAGCTCCCTTTCATTGAAAAATTAACGTATCGTTAAACAACTTTTATAAAATAAAACTGCAAGTATCCTTCTAAAATAATCACCACCATTGTGATCAGATATAATAAAAACAATGTCAAAAATAACTGTTTTAAAAAAAAGTGGCTTTGACCGGCATTGGCCGACATGTCGGGTAACACCGGTCAGTAGGTGGGTAATACCAGTCAAGAATTTTAACTGCTCAAGTAACACACATAGCCTTAAGAGGACTCACGCATTGTGAGCCCCAAGCCTAGACCTTTACCAGAACTCAATAATACGATCAAATTATCACTTAACATGCATTTTTGCTCCTGGTGAAAGATCTTTGCCTAAAATTAAGGAAATGGCATTGTACAGTATCGATTGCAGGACTCTGGGAGACATCCACACATTCTAGTCATGTTTGGATATTGTCTATGGGAAGTTACGGAGCACAAGGAGTTAAAAAAGAAACAAAAAATAAAACTTGTGAAAATGTCATACAATTACTTTACACTTAAAGTTTGCGGATAATGCCGGTCAGCATGACCGCCATTAGCCATCTATATGTTTTTTAGGTGAATATGAAATTTGTCGAAAACCGGTTGTAAAGTGCGAGAACTTTGTGATCAAATGGGTAGCTAAATAACTATACTATATTAATCATCAATGAAAATGAATGAAATACGAAAATCAAGACACTCACATCTTATATTCCCCAACCAAAAAGTTACAAGAGAGTTTCGCAAAACAAACAAATGTATGGTTCTTCCTAACGCATGCTTGGAACCGAGTGGGGGCCGGTGTGTTGTGGCGGGGGCTACTTGTGGCACCTACAATTTATATGTGTATGCGCATATACCATGTAATTTGGGCGCTATTGAGGTGACCGGCATTGTCGCCTGACCGGGGATACCCGCTTTTACCCTACTCTCTAAAACCGATACCAAGCTATTTTATGCTGTCTAGGTTTCAATTAGGTCAATATCGTTCGAGATACAGCACGGGTGCACAAGCATTGGGGTTCCGTAAGTTGTAGGGGAGTCTCAATTGATTGGAGGAGTGTATATGATATTCCTAGTTACGTAGAATTATTATAATCTGATTAAAACAGGACTACGACGTAGTCTACGTCGTATGACTGACTCCTTAGCGGCTCAAGTAGCTGCCGTTTACAGTTAAAGAGTTTTTTTTTAATTTTGTATTATGGACTACAATGACTACATTGTAGTCCATAATACACGCTTAAATCCTGCAGTTGTCGCGTGGACTACCACGCGACAACTGCAGGATTAAAGCGTGTTTTTAAATATTGCGTATCCAAAAATCGAATGCACACTTTGTATTTTGAACTCCGAGTTGAAATCTCGTAAGACCAACTGCTCGTGTTTTATATTAAGATAAACAAAAAGATAAACACCCGTCCAATAAACTTAGCATAATAACTAAGAATAATAGTGTCGTTTAAGGGAGGAGCCTAGCAGTGAGCTGTTATTTGAGCTGCTGATAAATACATGCATTTCTTTTGAAACAGTGCCGTTCGATGAGGTGGATACGGACTCGGCGCTGGTGCAAATGTTTGCTCACGTCCATGCGCCCACATGCAAATACATCGTCGCTATTGGTGCGCTGGCTGGCCTCACCGTCTCGATGTTCGGCTCCATGTTCCCTATGCCGAGGATTATATACGCCATGGCGTTGGATGGTCTCGTTTTCAAGTAAGGCTTGTCACTGCTAAATAAATAAGTACCATGTTTTGTTACAAATTGATAGTTGAACGGTTTTTTGTTAATGCAAGTGTAGGTAGAATCCTCATGACTATGTGCCGTAACAATCATGAGCATTTTATCACATAGGTAGGTATCACGTAGGTAACATTGATAGTCAATCAAATTATTATATTTTTACTTTAACATTTCTCTCATTTCAATAGTGGTTAGGGTCATATAGGGTTGATTTATTTATCTTAAATGCATACTACATAATGTACTTTTGTTACCTGTAGGATCTTAGCAGTGATCTCTGAGAAGACGGGTACGCCTACATTGGCGACAGTTGGCGGAGGCTTCTGCGCCGCTATAGTCTCCCTGCTCGTACAACTTGAGGTCCTCGTTGAGATGATGAGTATCGGTAAGTATACAGATATAGTCCAAAATATTTTTAACGAGCTGAAGTGTAGCAGAACTTTTAGTATAGAGTTTATTACAGCGGTCAGTGTTCAAGCATGAAGGGGAAGAGTAGGGTACAAAATTACCTAAACTAGGTATATGAACCAATCATTCCCAATTAGTTATTAACTTATCAGTGGCGCGGACTTATTAAGGCCTTTCCGTTGCACTTCCCTATCTACTTCGCTACGCATGCCATATGACTTGTATCTATATGATATTTTTTTAATCTCCTATTAATTTCCTTCATTTAGATTCCCCACTCGAAATGATTGGTTATTTTTGTATTAACGTATTTCTATTTCACGCATAAGATCCGCCATTTTTTTTTTCATCCAAAAACCTATCCTATGACACTTGGGTTATTAAGACGAATCTATCGATACCCTTTTGTCGAAATTACAGTCGTTTGGAAGATACCTACGAGAGTATAAAGAAATTTAACGCATTGCATACATACCAAATACATACATACAAGATATGCGCGAAAAACATAACCCTTCCTTTGAATACAGAGGCTTTGACAGTCGGGTAACAAGAACAATGTTCTTTATAAACTTTGACACATCACATCACTCATTAAAGAGGGCGAAACAAACCTACATAGGCACTTAAACATACTTAAATTATATACCTACACATACTTACAAAATTCTGAACACGGGAAAACCATGTTGATGTTATTTTTTTACAGGTACTTTACTTGCTTACACGTTGGTATCAACTTGCGTGCTTATCCTACGGTACCAACCTCAATCGACTAATTTGATCGAACTGCTGCCGCAAAGTATACGGACCCCGGAGCCTCAAGCCATTGGTAGCACCGGTATCACACGCGAAACTACTTTTGGGGTGAGTAAGCTTAGCTTAGTTTATGTCAAAAGTCACTAAGAAGCCAAGAAGAGAGTCACTTTATTGACCAGAGAGAAACACTATGTAAGCTGGGTCATCGTTTATATATTAAGTAGTCATATTGTGTCCGAAATAGACAATCGATTTTCTCGTTAGTTCAAAATGGAAGTCACTAAATAAACCAAATATTAAAGCTATTATTCTATAGAACGGTCTGCTGTCAATATTTATGCTTGTTTTTCACACAAAACATTTAATAAAAAAAAAAGGATTGAATTACTGGAAGCCTAACAGAAATAAATAAAAGATGCTGTTGTACCGACCTCACACAAAAGTAATAAGCAGAAAGATGATGAAAATGCTAATATTTTCTGAATCTTTAATGACCGTGCATTATTTCATCCACTAAATCATCGTAAAATTGTTAAAATGCGTTGGATTATTTCATTTATTAAGCAACAAACCTCAGCTCTATTGATTTATCAGTCATTAAAGTAAATATCTAATATTAAAAAAGACAGGTCCATTATAAAGATGAATTGTCGAAACTAATTGACCATAAGCGTGGAAATGATTTTGTGTAAGTGGAAAACTACTAGACTGCAAATCATGTAGAGTCAGTAAACCATTTCACGTCTAAATGAAAACTGCTTGTCTTCACAACACTCAGTATATCGTGCGTGATTGCAAGGAGTTAGTAGTTCTCAAGATTCCTACCTCAGCTCTAATGTATCAAGCGAGGGAAACATTGCTCATTTTTAAACGATTCTAAACTTAAATTGATCCTATACGAAACCTTTATTTGTGAGAGGCACTGAATCTAGAACACGGCTGTAACTGCTAGTAGACACTCAAAAACTCGCAAAAAATCTTCTACTTATTAAAAAAATACTAATTGAATTATTACCTCTTCATACATTTTATGCCTCTACATATTCGTCGATGATAGAAGAATGCCGACGGTCACGAACGTGTAGACGGCCTCATCGCCTGTATTCACATGCCATCTTCTATCCAACTATTAGTTCGGCGAATAGTTCGACGAATGTGTAGAGCGTCGAATACGACGCCTGATGCCATAAGTTTTATGAACTTATGTGCTTTGGTAGCTCATTAATTAAAATATAAATATTAAATGTTGTATTATTTTGTTAATGTTTGACCAATAGCAACTAAATCCCTCTAATAACCGTATTTGTATATCTCCCAGAGCACAACGAAGAGAACTTTCGAAACTCAGGAGCTTCGCCCGTAAACCACAATAATGCACCTTTATGCAGGGGTACATTCCGTGGGTACGAGGCGAATTTCACCCCAACAACCCCGACCCACTTTCTAGAATAATCAGTCCTGCCATTCGCAGAGTTACGACGTGAAATTGGTAGACTAGACTCGTGGTTCTGTCTTATAACAATTCCACTGATAGTAGCTTTGAACTACAGAGACAACTCACACATTTACGATCTGTACGAAAACAAAGTGTTAGACTTTATTTTGGCTATGATTGATGTTGGGACATTATTTATCAATAGAAACTATAAGTACGAACTATTAACATAGCATAATATTTTTTTGAATGTATTCTAGAAAACATTACAAATCAAACAGAAATAGAAAAATGCTATCAATATCATATCATAGCTTCGGGCTTATGGGATGCATTGGATCATGGAATATTTTCAAATACTTAGATCATGTGTGCCATAGAAATAAATACCAACAACATAATTTCAGACTCAAAAGAGATTTTATTTTATAGGTTCTCGTAAAATATTTTCTAGATATAAGTAAATTTTACAGAAACTAGGCTACTACAATATGTACATCAAATTGTAAAATACAATAGAATCAGTCAAGCTATCTAAGGATCGTCGTAAAAACGATCTATAGATAGATCAACTGATCCAGGTCACTGCCAGTCGGAAGCGTGTCCAAAATACTGGCGGCATTGCCACGCTGAATTGCAATGCTGATTTATTGTGCCGAAAAATCGCCAGCTCTCGAATCACGCGACGCTTTGACCAGACGCCCTGAAAGATTTTTGAAGAGACAATGGGCCCCAGAACGCCACAGACCCAGGGTTTCGACCCCTATCTTTATAAATAAAATGTAAAAGGGTAAAAAAATCTTGTATGAGTCGTAACAGTCCCAGAATCAATTATTTAGTTAAGATACGTAGATTTTTGTCTTCCCATGAAGGAACATCGTCACTGGTTGATATTAAATTTTCAGCAACGTTCCCCACGAGTCACACTAACACGTTGATATCCTGTCTTTTTTTTAGCAAGGCCCCCAGAGATACAGTTACTGCGTGTGTGTTTGTATGTGTTGCATCCAGTTCAGTTTGTTATTTTTGAACAGACAGGACATTTCACACAATAAGGGAAATTGATACATTGAATCTATAAGTAGGTAAGTAAATAATAGAGTAGTATTGGTATACACCAATACTACTCTATTATTATCTGGACTGATACGAATCATTTTATACCGAACCATAAATAAATAAAAGCTTTAGGTACCCACTGAAGACGAAAATCCAGTTTAAATCGGGTTCGACTAACTAAATAACGGACTCAGCATAAAAAAAATTACTACTGAATAAGTTTTCAAGAAGAGTCAATATGTTGTGTATTTAAGTAAAATAAACAGATGTTTTGTTCGAACAAAGTACTAACAGAACATCCATTTAATTTACTCGAGACCGAGAGAGAGCAAAATATTTATGACATTAGCTTGTAATACAACCGAATAGATATACAATGGAGTAAGGCCAACTGTGGGTAGATGCCCACAGTCGGCCTTACTCCATTTGATTGACCGCACAGATTGAGCTTCTATTTATTTTATTATTACTCTATGTATTTTCATGAGTTGTGTTCCTAATAAATTACAAATCCTAAGTACAGTCTGACTAGATGGAAATAATACTAAAGCCATTTTTGTTGCAGACTTCACAAGCCAACCGAGTGATGATTCGTCGTGTTACTCGCAGGTAATATTTAAGTTACGTGGCGATACACTCGTTATTGAAAACTTTATGGCTTAGTTAACGGTACAAAAAACCATTTAAAATCATACCGATACCTATCGCTGGCCAAAAACCTAGTTTTCAGTCCTTAGTTACAACTCAAACATCTTACAGGGCAGTGCGAACATATTGATTAGCTTGACCGCGGCATGTTGTGTTGCGTAGTCCGCCTCACAACTTGTAAAGTTTACCACTGTTTTATGAGAGTGATTTTAGATAAGTACTAAAAATGAATAAATAAAAATAAACGTATTTACCAACTAATGGGTAGAGAAAGAGAAATAAATTAATTCGAATAACTAATAAGTATTCAATTATTACATAATTATTATGTGAAAGCTTGATAGCTTGTTAGTTCAGTCAATCCCAAAAAAATTCTTATTAAAAACAACTTAGGTATTCGGGTACAGTTAGCGATGAGAGTTCATGAGCATTTGAATGGTTTGGAATTTATATCACTTGCAAACGAAGTAAAATGGCCATCATAGAATGACAAAAAACACATTTGTTTATGCACTTATGTCGCTGGTAGTATGCGGAAGCCGTAGGCCACTAATAGTAAAACTAGCTAATCCCTATATAGTTTTACTATTGGTACTTTCAAGTATCTACAAGTTCATACTATCCATTATTTTCATTGAAATAGCGATTTCTACAGTTCCCCCGACTCAGACGATACGCTGCCCGGAGAAGATTACGACGATGGCCGCGATGACAACTTCTTAGTTAACTCCAACACAGAAAATAAATTTTATGGTAAGTCAAACTGGTTTCTTCATCGAAGATTCTAAATCAAATCCGTTCATTCGTTTGGAAGCTGCGTTGCCAAATACAGACACATGTACAGTCAATGTTATGCGTCGAGGGTTCAATTCAAACTTCATAGCAGAATGGTTGCCCTTTGACAATTTTAACGTGCAAATTGCTATACCTAGTTTTTTTTTAGTTTCTTTAGTTTTAGGTATATACAGCACGAATAGTCTAGACTGGTAGATAGATCTAATATTGGAACATTCTCATTTCCGACTGGCGATGCCGCATGTTGCCATATCGATTCTACCGCGGCACCTGTCGAACTCGTGCCTGGGTTACTTAATGCTATCATCTCAAAGAGACGTACAATATATTGAGCGTCTTGGCAATCTTCGTCTAGCTTCTGAAATACGAGCAAACGCGAAGATTCCACCAATATTCAAAGCGCACGAGCTTCTAATCTCGAATGATGGCGGGATGGGAACGGCTGAAAATTGGTTGCATATTCGGACAAATTCGGTTTTCATACAAAGCACGAAGTTTGCCGATGCGTACATTATTTGTGGTACTACTGTACCTGCAGGATAGAGACTAGACGAAACGTTCGTGGGTCGGCATGGGGTGAAGCTAAAGTGGGGAGAAGCCTAATCGATTTTAATGTCGTCTCCGCATTTTAGTTGCGTTCGGGGTGACTACCTACTTTAGGTGATAAATCCCATATTTGGGCAGAATGTTCGGGCGTTTACACGGCCTGCACGTTATAATGATGGACACAAAACCATTTTCAACAATTAGGAGTACCTAATTGTTGAAAATGGTTTTGTTTCCATCATATAAAGCCAAAAATATAAGTCAAAGTTACTATCTTCTACTGAAGATAGTAACTTTGACTTATATTTTTGGCTTCTTGCCGTGCACTTAATTATAAAAGAAAGAACTAGTTGTCTAGACGTATTCCGTGCGCTGCAAATACATTTGTCGTAATTTAGTTTGTCGTGTAGGAAATATACCTATCGTCATATACAGGTGCAGTTCCCGGAGGGTCCTGCAACACGTCTCGCTTCGGCCGGCTAGCTGACGCTCTCCTCCGGCGGCTCCACGCGATGTCTTATCTATGTCCCGGGCTATTCCCTTGGGTGGATTGTGGACCACCAACTAATGGAAGTGGTAAGTCAAAAAGAATATACTTACCAAAGTGCTTGGACTAGATACTGCTTCATTTTTATTCTGGTTCAGACCAATAACTGATGTATCTATACTCGTTGTATCAATACATATAAAAAAATTGAAGTGTTTGTCTGTTCCTCGAGAAAAACTGTTATTTTTATCAGTTTTCTCAATTATTTTTCTAGGACAGCCTAGATGCTGATGGCCTTATCAGCCCTGTCAGGTTTACCGGACTTTGGTTGTGTTTTCTCTTGCATAGCCTATATACATATCTAACTAGATATGTATATAGGCTATGCTTTTTTGTGTTTTAGTATCTTGTAAATAACTATTTACAAGATACTAAAACACAAAAAAGCTTTTCTAAAAAAATTTACTGTCTGTCTGTGTGTTCGGGCTAATTTCTGGAACGGCAGAACCGATTTTAATGAGACTTTCGCTGGATGATAGAGAAGGTTGTCGTACCATATAAAGGCTACTTTTTATTCCGGGATTCTCGCGGCATCGGAATTGACGCGATAAAAACGAACCCACGCCAACGAAGTTGCGGGCACAGCTCGTAAACAATTTAGTTCTAACAAAGGTTTCAAAAGTAGTAGGTATTATCTATTGTTCCAAGGTAAGCAATAGCTACAACTAACAAACTAAGCAAAACTAACCACGGAAACCAGATAGCTGAACTTAATACTTGGAAACTAACGTTGTAGGTTCCCTTTTGTTTTAATTGCTAACCAAAAGTTTAGAAGAAAGGTTTCTTGCGGATAACAGATAAAAGTAGAATTGGTATTAATATCATCACCCACACAACAAACGCACGTAACAAAACTGTTGACATTTTCAAAAGATTTTGAGTGTCATCTCTCGAAAATCGAAATTAATGCCTAAACGATGTGGAGATTCCTCACAAACAACTGTCGTCTAACACAGCAATCTGACCACTAATTAATATGTTTAATTAGTATGAATACAATAAAATACCTACTGTATTAATTTATTACAAAATAATGACTAGGTTATATTAGGCAGAATTTGTTCTAATAACCAATTTATTTATAAAATGTTAATGTGTATCATCTTTGCCAATAAATTATTCTTATTCTGATTCTTTACTAATTATTCTAGTGGTTGATAATCAAGTCTCTAATTAGTGTTCAGTAAAATCAAGTCACAGAAAGCCTAGGGGGGGTTGTGGTGCGTCCTCCAATAGCGCGTTGGATCTATGATGTTGAAGACGCGGAAAAAATCTGCAAGGACGCATATAACTAAAAAGTTTGGCAGGAGCAAGAATATTCCGATACGCATATTAAAAAACCATCCCAACTTGTGATAAAATGTAACATTTTCATTATTCCACCAACATAATCTTTCAGTTCAATTGAAAACATATCTTTTCCGATTATTTCAATGTTTATGATTTTATTTTCTTATCCACGACTTTTCCAGTTCTCTTTGTAGTCAACAGTTGGCCAGGTTCAGCACTTCTTGGAACTTTGCCAAAACTTACTACTGAAAGAGACGTTTGCGACAAACTGCTTGTCATTGTAGAAACACTGACGATGATAATCTAATTTCAAGAAGAGTGCATTATTTAAACTTACCTTACTTACTTATAGGTATTGTGAGATGTAGTAAAAGTCAGTTCGTATGAGCCAGTGGCCAACTCTGGAGACGGGGTTTTTAGGCCGCCTTAAGGCCTCCGTCATTAAATAGCCGGGACCGACAATTTAACGTGCGTTCCGCCCGGTCACCCATCCACTTACGGACCGTTTAGTACGTTGCTTAACTTCGACGATCTATTAAGAACGACTAAGCAAGCACGACCACGAGTTTGTAGTGAAGAATGAAGATAATAAAATAAGAAACTCCTGATCATAAAGTCCTGATCACCACACTAAAAGTCCCTGTGTCGTTGGTATCAATGGTATCAAAAACTACGCTTACTTACTGATAACACAACATCCAGACGCAAAATTTTGCAGAACATGCAAAAATTTGACCCACCGCGAGAATCGACGTTCGGCAAAGAAGTCGCCCAGAACGCCATCGAGTTTGTTATAATGGGAACCTTTCGAAATATACCTATTCCAACGCATTCGAGCTTTTGATATTAAAGTTGTATCGTTGGGTAGGTTACATGACTTTCGAATGGTAACCTACTATGATGACCACAGAATAAATATTTATAAAAGCACTCACTTATTTATTCACTTTAAAAGTAATATAGGTATAACTAGCTAATTTCGAACTAAGCAAGAAGCAGTTTTAATGAAAGGACAAATTTTTGTTCAAGTTACCGCCCGGTCTTAAGTCTAGTCATGAATAAACTTTACAGAGTAGGAAATGCTATATTAAAAAAAATGTCTGTGCTGTACTTTTTCGAAATTTATTTTGTTTTCCATTATTATTTTTTTCTCTACCTATCGTGTCCCACAGCTGGGCAAAGGTCTCCCCCCTTAGCTTCCACTCCTTGCGCTCCAAGGCCACGGTTTGCCAGTCTGGCTCGAATGCATCCAGATCGTCTCGCCACCTTTTCCGGGGTCTGCCGCGTCGTCTTCGACTGTTTTCAGGCACCCACTGAGTGACGATCTTCGCCCAACGTTCTGGGTGCATTCGAGTCACATGACCTGCCCAGTACCACTTCAAACGTGTATTCTTTTCCAGTATTATGTACGAGTAATATTTTTTAATAACGTAGGTATCATCTACTCATTATGACTTTAAAGGAAGTTTGAAAGCAATCTACAAATAAAACAACCATTAAACATGTTTCAGACAAAATGAAATACGTTCATTTAATGTTTAAACAGAATTTAATTAAAACGGTTGTGTGCAAGTTTATTTTCGGAATTACTTTATGCAGGTATCATATTAATAACGCAAATATTATCATGAGGATTTCCGGTACGTATACAGGGTTATTTGTAAAACACCGGTAACCTTTCAGGACTGTATTACTATTATCATAAACAACAACTTTTGTTCTATGACTTTTTACAAAACATATTACCCACATTTACCAAAAACAAACATTCAAGATTTCATTTTCCTATCTAAAACATTGTCCTATCGAACACATTTCGGCCCCCGCTCCCTTCGCTTTGTACTATCGCTTTCTTTTGTTTCGCATAGACTTCGTAACATTTAGAGCGTTTAATTTAAATATTTTTATTTTTATATGACAATCTGATGAAATAAAATAATGATGAATTTTTAAAAGTCATAGAACAAAAGTTGTTCCATATGATGATAGTAATACAGTCTTGCAATGTAAGCAAATAAAAACTTTGACTTTGACTTTAGGAATCTACGTGATCAAGGCTGTTGGGTTGATGTATGTGTTCATTATAATCTTCGACCTGCTCGCCGCCTACGGCAGCCCCGGGTCTTCAACTGCAACCCTCGTCATCATGATTCTACTGATATTGTCAGTCTTCACCATTTTGATTGTCATCTCAAGAAAACCACAGAACCGGTAAGTTCACAGAACCATTAAGAAATGAAAAGTCTTATCAAAATTTTCGATTCCCACGGGATTCGAACCCGCGGCGATCAGACGATCCTCCTAAAGCCGGAGTGCCTTCAACCGCTCGGCCACGCAACCCTGACATCAGACTTCAAAATTCTTGAATTTATCGGTTAAAATATATATATATTTTTACTACTCACACTTTTCTCATACTTTCCTGAAAGTTTTCCTCTTCTTCAGCGCTTTTTACAGTTATGAATCCCACTAATTTCATAAAGCTGAAAGTTTGTGAGTTTGTTTAGATGTTTGGATGTTCAATCACGCCTAAACCAGTTTTGAATTTGGCCGATTTGGATGAGACTTGAAATAGGCGTTAGTAATGACCTGAAATAACATAAAGGCTATTCAAAATGTTGGTAGGTACCACGCGGGCGAAATCGCGCGCAGTAGCTAGTACCAAATATTTGAGCTATAGGTAATCGATAAACCTGAGATTAGAGTCCTTGATTTTATTATTGCCGTATTATGACTTCACCTAAGTTATCAATGCTTAACTTTTTTCTTCAATTGACACATAGAACCTGAACTATGGTCTGCTTCTCAGGGTTGGACTAATGTACGCGACACCATTCCTGCCCTTCGTACCGGCCATCGCAATCATGGTTAACATCTACCTGATTATGAATCTTTCCATTTTAACCCTCTTGCGTTTCACAGTTTGGATGACTCTAGGTAAGTTTATGTTATTGTTTTTTTATAAATTATTTCTGCAACATTTTATGTCGACTTTTGTTTTTATGAAAGTTTCTTATTATGAATGTTAGGTATTACTCGTTGTCAGAAACTACAGACTCCTGTGTATAACAACTTACTTTCATCTATAAATGTTTAATGAATGTGCCTTTCAAGCTGTAACTGTAAATAATATAAGTAGATAAACGCTGCAAGTTGCTAAGTTACTTTCGTAACCTTGTTTATTATATTTTATAAGTCCTTTCAAGTAATATTTTATTCTAAACAGATTGACTTACATTGAAAATGTGAGAAAGAACTCAAAAATTATTTCTCAGAACAAAGAATACAGTAAACTGATTAGTTTGGTACAAAAATAACGATTAGAACTGTATAGCAGTCTCAACGTCATCTTGATTTAACAAAGTGCTGTGAAGTATTACTACATCATACCAGTTTCCAACTTGAATACGATTTTCACAACTATTTTTCATGTGCTATCGAGACGAGCAAAATGTTCCTGTATAAATAAGATACTGTTTTTTCAGGATTGGTAATGTACTTCAAGTATGGAATCAAGAACTCTACTCTGGAGACGAATCCACCCGCGGTGCGATCAGCGACTCCCCCACCACCAAACCCGTTGGATCGCACCACGATCCCGCCACCGTCGCCGCACCCCCCGCGACCCACTGGAGACCGCAATATCTTTGAGGGAGACGGAAACGATGGTCTCTTTGGCAACGGCAATACTAATCTATATGGGAACCCCGCGAACACCAACATGTTCGGCAACGAGTACGTAGATCTTTTCTCTAATTTTTTTATATACCTGACTAATTTTGCTACGATCCAAGTGCCAACGAGATCTGGAAGTTCCATCAATTTTGATTTTGGTTGTTCAGGTACAACCAAGACCCATTGCTGGCCTGGCACACGACTGAATTAGAGCCAGTCTCATCGACCAATCGCAACGCCCCTGCTTCAACTTACAAACAGGTGGAATCACGGTAAATATTAGCCTTAATCAATACCAGTAATTCGCGTAGCTGTTTACTAACCAATAGGTACCTACCTACTTACTTAGTGACCGATATGCAGTTTTAAACATTTTTGTAAGAAGTAGGTATCTTTTGATACCAAACCAACATACAACATACCAAAAAAAAACAAAAAGTAACGCAGTTTTTGCAAGCAGTACAACGTAACTTCGTCAAGAATAAATAAAATCGAAAGCATCACCTTTATGAGATAACGAGAAGAGTAACAACGAAAGTAGGAAGTATGATCATAATAGAGTAGTTCTTGTTGATAGTAGTTATTAGAATGCAAAATAAGCAGTTAATTTTTTACAGCTATAACGCTAGGACCAATAGTACTTCATCGCATACGTCGAGTCGACCGCCATGGGCTTACCCCGACGCACCATACGACACCTGGGAGGACTAAACTCAATTTAATACGATAACTGTCATTGTAGAAGATTCTCACGATTGATTTAAATTACTCAAGAAAACTAGGATTGGACTAGTTACCGCGCACATAATAAATCAGTGTTATTTTATAAATATAATAATTATCCGTTGTTGTTGACAGATGTTCCATTATTATTTTGATTTCGTTGAATTATATACCCACTTAATCAAATAAAACACTATTATGCGACTTCTAATTAAGACACCAATATTTTTAAGATGTATGTGGAAATCTGTGGTCTCTGGCTACTGAAAGAGACGAGATTTTATGTTGATAGTATTTTTAAGTGTTGTAGGTATGTAGGTACTAAAAATAATTTAAATAACATTCAAATACGTTCACTTATTTGCTTATTTTTAAAATGATCTTGAAAGTAGGTACTAGCAAACGCACGCTTTGTGCTCTTCAAACGATTAATAAAATACTGTGTCCTGAAACAGCACGATACTAAAATTGATAATCAAAAAAATATGAGAATGCATGCATAGGTATAACTCGCGTCACCTAAAAAGAACGCTGGAAAAAAGTGGTGGGGGTATATTTGCGCATGGGTACGGTCGCGCACGAAAGTACTCAACCTACTGTTTTATTTTTGAACTAGCCTTTCGCTTGCGGCTTCGTATATTGGTTATTGGTAGGTACATTCAAATATATTAGAGTTATCAATAAATAGAATTAAAAACATATTTAATTCCGTAAAGAATGTTTAATCGTAATAAAAACATTAAAGATAATGTTGACACTCCTTCCACTAAGTCGTAGTGGTATTCCGAATCTTTTGAACCTTTTACAATTTTATTCGTCTCACTGTAGACTCGGAACGTTGTCCGTTTCATACATTGTTTTACAATATCAAATGCATTATTATCAACCTCTCTTTTCATAGAGCAATATACCTACCTATGTCATAAATATTTTTCTTAATTTTTTTATGTAAAACGATTACGTAATTAAAAACTTTTGTGCGCGATGGTATTTTAAGAGCAAAACTAGCGTGGACACTGCCCGGAAGGCAAATGCCAACTGACGAACCAATAGCGCGCTGGCAAGCGTGTGGCGCGCGAACATCCCGCCCCGCACCTTACCCCGTACCGTCAAATGGACCCATAAAGCGTCCATGGCGCAGCTTGACAGCCAGCGTTCTTTTTACGTGACGCCAACTATATAAATAAAATAAAAATAAATAAAATTTGTTTATTTCAGACTACAAAATGGTCCATAGTTTGTTAGTAGTACAGGAAATAAAAAGCTTATCTTCTAAGGTTAGTAAACAAAAAAATAAAGGTACCTAATCCCTATTTGATCACTCTCCGCACAAGGCACTTCCAGAAAGGAGAGGTGTAACTGTCTGCAACAGTGTTCAGGATGCTGTTGTGACTACCCCGGATTCTGCTTATCAAGGATGCGGTTTTCTTACGCCAGATGGCATGAAAACCATCTGTGTAGTTTTGAGCAAACATCCCTGATGCGCTGCAGTACCGAGGCAATCTCAACAGCATCCTAAACATGTTATTGTACTGTACTCGTAGGGTGTCTAGCGATCTTTTAGTATGGCGGACCCATAGGTTTCCCGTGTAGAAGCTCTGACAGAACGCTTTAAAAAGCGTTACCTTGACTTGGTCAGTACAACGGGAAAACCTACGGGCCAACATATTACCCCGAACCGCCAGTGCCCTGCGCTCCCTTTCAATGTCTACATCATCTTTAAGGTCATCGGTAAGAAAATGCCCCAAGTACTTAAATTTAGTCACTTTATTAAGTGCTAAACCATTTAACATAATTTGGTACTTATTGTCAGGACACTTACCGCTGGCCTTAAAGACCATGTATTCACTCTTTTTAGCATTGTAGGTGAGGCCATGCTGCAGTGCATATGGATCCTTTCTCCTTTTTATATATGGATCCTTTCTCCTTTTTGGTCTTACTACAAAAAAGTTAAGGATCTGTTTAACACCATGTTGACACATGTCAAAACAAAACTGTTACCACAAAAAAGCGTTTTATGTGCGAGTATTTAGAGATCATTTCTCTAAAAATCGTTTTTTAGTCAGTGCTTCGCTTTTTTTTTTTATTCAACTGCTTTTTATGCAACACTGCTGGGCAAAGGTCTCCCCCAAACTCCTCCAATGGTCTCTATCCCCTGCTATGTTCCACCAATCGTCCTTAAAGGCATCGATATCATCTCGCCAACGTTTCCGAGGGCAACCTCTACGCCGCCGTCCTTCTGGCATCCATGGCGTGACTATGTGGGCCCATTTTCCTTGGTCCATCCGGCTCACGTGACCCGCCCAGTCCCACTTGAGCTTGGCGGTTTTCGCACCCAGATCTGCAATGCCTGTCAGTGAACGTAGCATGGTGTTTTGCACTCGATCTACGCGCTTAAATCCGAGAATGCTACGCTCCATTGCTCTTTGACAAATCTTGAGTTTGGACTTCTGTGCTTCCGTCAGTGACCATGTTTGGGCACCGTAGGTTAGGACGGGCAAGATACACATGTCGATGAGTTGGCGTTTAAGTGACAATGGTAGGTCGCCTTTCATGTATTCCTTCATGGACCAGTAGCTCTTCCAGGCATTTTCGATTCTACGACCGATTTCTCGGTCTTGCCGGTTATTGAAGCTTGCTAACTGGCCCAAGTAAAGGTACTCATCGACGTATTGTATATCTTGCCCATTGTTCTTCGCTAAACACGGTTTATATTTTTTGTAGTAAGGTGCGTGTTTACGGCTTTTTTTATGTTTATATGAAATTATAAGTGTTGATTACTGGCCTAAAGCAAAACTACCAGTGACAAAACGTAAACCTAACAGTAAGTAGTTTAGTATACTTACGTAAGTTGAAACCATGTTTTTATCAGCACCCATATTTAAGTACTTATGAAAATCTATTTATTTTTCAATTTCAAAAGTCTGTGATTCTTCTCTAATCCACCTATTACCTCGGATATATTGTTTCCCAGTTTTAAACAAATTCTTTACTTCATGTTTAAAACATATCAGATTTTAAAAACTACATAATATACAATCTACATTTTTATTTATCGAAAACTATAGTATTTACCTCTCTATCTTTACAAACTTCGAGTATAGGTAGGTACATATATTTTTTACATTCATTACATTTATACCAATTTTATTAAAGTTATTTTTAAAGATATTTAAATGCTCAGTCGAATTCTTTAGGTACTTTATTTTAGGATCATTGTTGGGAAATGAGAAAAAGGACGCACATTGATTGTGCAAATTAAGATTTATATTTTGAATATTATTATACAGTTGTTCTCATTTCATTATAAACCGACTTTAAGGCTATGGCTAAGCGATTCCAAATATTTATAATGTAGTCACGTCCCCACAAAAATATTATTATATATACCTAGGTAAAATTCAATACTTTCTTCAATACATACAGTTTCACATTTTTGAAAACATTGTAAGATGTTTAATTCCGTGCTAACTATACAAGTATATATTGAAAAGATAACCTGTCTTCTGTAAGTAGGTAGGTACTCTACATTTTAATAGTTTTTAATGCGACTCCGCGCAAATATTATCGCGCATTTAACATAAAATATTAATTATACAAAAATACACAACAAAAATCACTAGGTGGCGTCTTCCCTTTATTTGTTCACGAGGAAAATATAAATTTTAATGTAGATAAATTTTCAGATATAGTATTATATTAAATGACCATTTAGCCAACGTTAAGTTTTCAAATTCTCCTAGTAATATTTCACCAATGTGATATTTTAAGTAATACTACTATTCTAAATGATTATATATTAATATTGTTTAGTGCGTTTGTATTGTATTAAGAATTTAGTAATGTAAAGCTGTGTATG
Organism: Epirrhoe alternata; assembly: GCA_963565295.1. Classification (NCBI taxonomy): domain Eukaryota; kingdom Metazoa; phylum Arthropoda; class Insecta; order Lepidoptera; family Geometridae; genus Epirrhoe; species Epirrhoe alternata. The sequence continues at coordinate 12,141,148 of OY751375.1, forward strand.
TTCACATATATCTACGTAATTTTGGTTTAATTCCTTTTTGATTTGCGGAGAAAGTCGTCTGGTACCTTTCTTGTCGATCTCCCTTTGATATTTTATTTTTTTTATTGTACTGCAAATTGATACCTATATATCTACTAGAGGACCACTAATGCCTCGATTTTGAAAGTTATTTTTATAAACACTTACTGTTTAGTTCTAAGCGTCCCTCAGACGAAGAACAGATTAATGTTTGCCAAGAGGAAAAACTGGAAGTTATTTTGCTATTTACAGTTACAATAATTTCATTACTTACGTTTTTCATCCGCTTAAAAACCCACGTTCACTCTTTGAAGTAAAAGAACTGATAAAAGTTTGCATTTTTAGTGCTACTTTATACATATCTGCGAGCCTTTTTGTTAAATATTTTCAATCACGCATTAGTGATCGAATTTTAAAAGTGTAAGAATGTATGTGAGTGATTATCGCGGCAATACCACGAAGGAATTGCTGGGGGTATAGTATATGATAATTGGATAGGCCTTATTCGTAAAAATGTTGTTGTTATTTGATATAATATGATAGTAAGTTGTTAAACTCGACAGAAAAAGCGAAGGGAATCTGTTCTAGAGTACGAAAATTATATACAGAATGTTAAAGTCAAATATATACCTTCATGTTTTAAGTTGGATCGATTTATCAGAAGGCAAAACCTACTTTTTGCACGTTGTATCGTATTACGTATTCTACGATTCAAGATTGATGGCGTCACAGCGGTTTCGTCCTAGCCTTCCAAAACGTACGTCTTTGCAAGTTACCCTACACACATCTATTACTAATGCCTTAGGGGTAAACTCCTGTGGTTATAACAAAATACAATTAATCGTTTTACACAATACTTTATCAGCGGAATACAAGCAGTATGTTTTGCTATTTATTTCCTTTAGTCTATACCTACCTTTTACTACGGTAATAATGATCTCAACGATCGTTTGTAGGGGCATCGTGTATGTTTAAATGAGTAACAGAACCACTCGTAAAAACTTCAACTCAGATTATTTTTTATGAGGACTAGTAGAAAAAACTATCACTTCTTCATACATCTTCTATGATAAAAAATCTTAGAACCAATTATAAAAAGGGGCGTTTGGAAAAAAACTGACACCAAAGTAATTAATTAAACGAGTGTAATTTGTTAAGATTTGTATTTTTGATGGCTCGGATAAATTAGGTACTTATAATTTGATTTTTGGAATCAGTCCCACATAGGAAAAACGAACTCTGATACAACAGTTAATTAAAAACGATATCTAATTTATTGAATTGAATAATTTATCGTTAAGTATAACTTACATACCTAGATTTAATGAAATATTGTTATATGTACTTAAGCGTGTAACCGATAATCATAATGTTTATACAATGTATGGTTTCTATTGAAAGCATGTGAATAATATACCGAAAACTACAGAATATAAAAGCACTAATGCCTCTCTTAAGTAGTTTTGGAAAATTCGTCAAACTTACTCGTACGAGTGTTTTTAAAATTGTAGGTACGAAAGCCGGAAGGGAGCAATATTTATGTCTGCCTCTTAATCGACTAGGCTTCCTAAAGTTTAAATATGTTGCCATTCGTTTTAATTTTCATTAGAGTGGCAATAAAAACATTTTAAATTATATATTTATAGCCTTGCTAAATGACAGGGTTTTATGAGACAGGCCGTATGTATGAGGCTCTGACTGGGGTAAGTAATGGGATATGTTATAACAGTGCAACTTACGACTTCAGACATAAAATAACAGAGTGCCGACAGCTGTAAGTGAAAACTTCAACTAAGTTTCAGTAACAGTTCTAAACTTAAAAAAAATAAAGTATAAAAATAAGCCGGTGTCATCACACGTAACAGGTCACGTGTCTCGTGAAGCGAATCCTAAGTTTTTATCCATGCCAAAACTCAACGCGCCCAGAAATTGTCTCACACTGTAGAATGCGCTCGTGATGTTACACGTACACTTCGCCATGCTTTCAATGGTAATCGGTTGTGTACCTTTTAAATATATTTAAATGTTTGGAATGTTCTATCTGTATATTGGGACTGTAAACCACAGCTGACGTACAATCACAGTAACTAAAGATTTTTATTCGAGTATTAAAACATTTTGATCCCATGTTATATGTAATCAGCCTCTTATTTTAATGGAACGAAAAATTGCTCAGAAATAGGATATGTTCAGATGGCAAACCTTTTTGACTGTGATTGTGCTACTGCATAGAGAAAAAGTAATAAAAATAATGTCTTCAAATGTGTTTTTCTTTTACCCTCTTGAAAACCAAAACGTACCTCTTTTTGTAAGAAATGAGTATTTACAGCTAAAGATTAGGAAGAATATCGAATATACTTATCTATTCAAGAACTGGCGAATTTTTGGCCCAAAGAATCAGCATTGCCATTCAGCGTGGCAACGCCGCCAGTGTTTTGGGCACGCTTCCGACTGGCAGTGACCTGGATCAGTTGAGCTATCTATAGATCGTTTTTACGACGATCCTTAGATAACTTGACTGATTCTATTGTATTTTGTAATTTTATGTACATATTGTAGTAGCTTAGTTTCTGTAAATAAACATTATCTTATCTACTATATAAAAATAAGTCGGGTTTTCCTTCCTGACGCTATAACTCCAGAACGCACGACCCGATTTCCACGGTTTTGCATTCGTTGGAAAGGTCTCGGGCTCCGTGAGGAAAATTCAGGAAAAATCTGGTGGCATCTGGTGGCGAAACGGAGTTCGCTGGATTTGCTAGTTGATCTATAAAAACTTATGAATTATGTAGAGTGCCACAAACTTATCTGAACCGCTGAGAGGGGCGCTGTTATCGCATTTGATGTTGGCAGAAAAATAAATTTTATAGTAAAATTCGTTAGTTCCTCTTTTAGCCACTGGTTCAAATAAGTTTGTGGCACTCTAAGTTTTTATAAAAGTTTACAATGATGTCATGAAAGCCTTAGAGGACGGGGAATCAATGAAAGACAAGTATTAACGGAGTCAAGTTTTATTCGTGTTTAAATTTATGTGCGTTTTTAATCGATCTGAAATGAATACATGCATACCGAGTAATCTGGCCTAAGGTTTAAACAATGGTTGAAATATTTTAGAAATCTTAAGGTACCTTACCTAAAAACAGTTAAGGAAAGAAATCACTACAAAACGAATAATCGACTAGGGGCTGTAAGATCAAAAAAGCTATGGTTTTCATAATCTGGGTCTGGGTGTTTCTATTTATAATGTGTATGTATTTACAAACAAAAAGTATATAAGTAGTATATCAGTTATCTGGTTCCCATAGTACAAGCTATGCTTAGTTTGGGGCTAGATGATGCTGTGTGAAATTGTCCAGCATTATTTATTATTATTATTTTATTAATCACAACATAGTATAAAAACAAAGTCGCTTCCCGCTGTCTGCCCCTATGTATGCTTAGATCTTAAAAATTACGCAACAGATTTTGATGCGGTTTTTTTAATAGATAGTATAATTCAAGAGGGGACCGATTTACAAAATCATTTTTTTGTTCGAAAGGGTGGTCCCATATAAATTTAATTCCTGAGTATTTTTTTTATTAATTATTAGTTAGCTCCTCAACTTAGTATCCATCACTGGTGCTACTTTGAGACTTCTTCGAACGTACTACACATCTCTCGCATTTCTACTGCAATCTAACACATCCGATCCGATCTACATAACAGATCCGATGAATCTTGTTCTTATTCAGTAGCTACTATTAGAATCAGAATTAAAAGTATATCACTAACATTATAAATTAATATGGTTACATTTAGGTTAAACATTTCGTATTATTTTATTTCCCTATCAAACAAAAACCCATGTTGTTGACAGACTCATTGTAAGATTTTCCATAACGATACAGAATTTGCATAAACTAAATCAATGTCTTCAATTTCTACATAACGGCAGAGATTGATGAAGAATTTGCACAAAGATCTAAATTTCTTGTCATTTATAATTATGTCTGTTGATATCTCAGAACAGGTGATCATGCCAACAACATAGACCAAGTTGTAGAGGGGCGTCCTTTCATTGAAATAAAGCAAACTGGAGTAACCATTTCAAATTGCAGGGTCACACCTAAACAGTTGAGACATAAGTTTCACGTGACCTTCTCGTACATCTCTTGGGTCAGTCCCTCTTAATAAGTACTCCAGTTGAACAAACATTACACATTTTGCATCCTTTGTTTGGAGGCGTTTTCTACGAGGTGATACCAATACATGGCAGTGTTCTTTAGTTTTTTTAATATTTCCTGGTTTTTGTTCATGGTAAAACCACCCACTATTCGGCCAATCACGGACCTCGATGATGTTATTGATATATTCCTTTGCCATACTGGTGTCAATTTCCATCTTTTTTGTTTAAGGTAGTCGAACCTGATATCTACCGTTCTCCAGCCTTTTCGTGGTTTCTAAAAAGAAGTTCAAGCACTCATGGTCGTCTTGCTTTTCCAAACTATATTTTATAATGGTCATTTTGATCGCCCATTGTAATTTTACAAAAGTATGCTGACTTGCGGTCTGTCTGATAGTGATAACCATAGATAATATTTTTCTCTTATTTACATACATACATACATAAAGTCACGCCTCTTTCCCAAAGGGGTAGGCAGAGACCACGGATCTCCAGTCGCTACGATCCTGACACACAACTTTCGCCTCATTCACTCTCATTACATTCTTCATACATGCTCGTCGGTTTAGGGTACTTTTGACCTGGCCCTTCTCCAAAATGTCGCCAATTTGATCCAAGAAGGTTCGCCTAGGTCTTCCCCTTCCTTTTCTATTTATCTCTCTGATACAATTGAAAAGGGAAGGCAATAGATTTAGCACCTATTTAATTGAGCTGTAGGAAGTATAAGTTCAAGTATGAGACAGACCGTTTGAATTTTCATGAACATTCGCATTTTTGAACGAGTTAAAGTTGTATGTAATAATTGACACAGTAGTATGAACCCAAGCTGATGATTCGCTACACCAATGGTTGTCAAATCAGCAATTGAACAATATTTGGCGAAAGCCTGTCAACTTTCCTTGAAATTCGTACAGAATTTTACAGTTGCCCTGTAGTGTCATATTCATTGTCTAATCAGAGTAGGTACCTTTAAGATTTCATTATTAAAGGAATTGAAATAATATTATACTTAATACATTTTAACTATAAGGCCATTAGTTTTAGTTATAATAACGACATTTAACAGATTATTGTAAAGTTATACTACTCATAAATTAATAACACATTTTATAATAATACTATCGGGAAGCGCGGACGATATTGGTATACTTTTTTATTTGGTTGATATTCATTAAACTGACAAATTTAAAATATCAGTTTCCATTATGAAGTTATATGATTTATACTTTTGATGTAAAAAAATTTGCGACATATACAAGTCATGTATATAAACATTAATAATTAAAGTTCCTATACATTTTGGAATCAAAACCTTATATTTTATGCCTACCACGCGTACATAAACGGTACTACGCGTACATAATTGCACGATTTTATAGTCTGTCTAAAATATTCACCAACTTTTACACAACCTATTAAGGATAGCCAGCAACAGCTTACATTTATAAAATTATTATAAATGTAATATATTTGTGCTTTACTATTTTTATATTAATTGAAACACTTGATTGTGAGTAAATTTTAGACAGATTATAGTTTAATAGCCTTACCATAAAACGTGACTTAAAGTTATTTCTCGGAATAAACCAAGAATAACCATACATTTTGTCAGTTTACACTCAAGTATAACTTTATACCAGGTTTATTAGTAGGCGCCTACATGTGTAAGCCCTAAACTACACTTTAAAGAGTCCACGCCCCGATTGAACAGTAAACAAGTTTTAACAAATGATCACACATACCATAATTATCATAACACCCAACTACATTCTTAAAAGAATCCTACAGCGATACTTAATGATAAATATAAAAAAACGCCCATTGCACAGTTATTATTAAACAAAAGACCGACCGTTTCAACCGGTAATAACATAACCCAATGATTCTTTTAGTTGACTACCTATCATTATTTAAGTATCGTTTTAAAAAACTCAACAATTACAACGATTTATGTATAAATAGCGGTCGAATTCTGCTTGTATACATTGTAAAATAGCGTAAATAACATAAATAAATGGCTGATCACAAAGTTATAACAAAAACAAAAATTGAAACTAAAAATATCAAACAGTGGAATTTAAAAAACTTATCAAATCGCACTCACCAAGGCTTGGGATGTCACGGATCGAGTGGAGGCGGTGAGGATGTTTCATCGGGAGTTTTAGTTAGCTCAGTGGAAGTGTCGGCAGACTCATATAAGGTGCCGTCGTGTGCTTCGAGCGTGGATGGTTCATTGCCACTGCCAGTTGCTTCATTGCCACTGCCAGCTGGCACATCGCCACTGCCAGTTGCTTCATTGCCACTGCCAGCTGGCACGTCGCCACTGCCAGTTGGCTCATCGCCACTGCCAGTTGGTTCGTCACGTTCCTCAATGGGCCCGTGCTCGTTACGCAAACTGGCGCCGCCACACTCACCCGTCGGCCGCAGCACGAGGTACATCAGTAAATCAGACAACGATATAATACCGATCACCATGTCTTGTTCGTCGACTACCACAAGACGATGTACCTGAAAAGAAGGTTTGTATAGATAAAATAAACAACCAAGTGCGTCATACGCTGGCTCGGTCATGTGTTGCGTATGAGAGAGGATCGTGCAGCTGGGCGGGCTTTTCATGGGGTGTCAGTCGGCCGTCCCAGATATAGGTGGAAGGATGAAGTGGAGAAAGACCTTCGGTCACGTCAAATCTTTGCAGCGGACTGGGTGGAAGCGGCGCAAAACAGAGACCGATAGCGGTCTATTGTGTTGCGAAGCCAGGACCCACTTTGGGGTCGATGCACCAGGATAGTAAGGTGCGTCAGACTCGCACACAAAGGGTGTTCGATATGTAAGTACAGCAGTAGTGCAGTACGCATATCCGATCTTTGTCTGCCTGAAGTTAGGTGCATTAAATGATTGCGCCAGTTTGCGCGAGTAGGCGAGATAGCACGATGCAACAAACCAAGCGAATGAGCGAGGCAGCTCTACAAAGCTGTCTTCGTCTTTTAGACGTCATCAAAAATAGGTTCTGCGCCTTCAGAAAGCCAGAGAATGGTTGTGCGTATTGTACACATATTGTGCGTCCCTATCCAGCAATTTCTCAGGAGACTCAAATCAAATCAAACTTGAAGTCAAATCATAGCACAAGTCCGTATTTAAGAGGTTACACGAAAATTGCCGAGGCGTGAAATATTCGTGGTACTACTGAAGCGCTCGTGGTATAGCTAGCTTAGACGTTATTTTTAGATCTTCGAAGTTATGTAACGTAGTAAGTGGATGGGTGACCGCCATTGGCATTATCAACTGAGTGCTTCCGTGCTTCGGAGGGCACTTTAAATTGTCGGTACCGGCGATTAAGTCGTTAAGCCATGACAGATGCCTTTGTTGACCTAAACTCCGTCAAGAGCTGGTCACTGACTCATACGACAGAAGAATCAAGAAGACTAACCCTGCGTCTTACGTGGGCGACTTGACGCGAACGCGATTGCGAAGCGAAGCGATGCGATTCGATGCGGCGCGGCGTGTTTGTCCTGCGTGCGTGTGAATCGTCCTACATAGTTCGTCAAATCATACATAGTGACAATATTCACAAAAATTTTGATCGAGTTCGATTCAATACGCGCCGTGTCGTTGCGCATCGGTCAATACTTCAATAGTAAATCGACTGTTTGTTGTTTCCGCGCCGCTTCGCGTTCGCGTGTCGCCCACGTAAGACGCAAGATAGGTGTTACTTAGCTTACCTCTGCGCGTACAATCCGTTCCATGACGTCAAACAGGGTCTCATCTAGAGTACACTTCTGTACTCCCTCGAACCACTCGTTGCGATGCTCGTTAGCTTTCTTCAGAGACACATCCAAATTATTGTATGTCTTCTCTGCTGCCAAGTTCTGGAAATAATACGTACTAATGAACAGACTAGCCTTCATTATCTGACTTATAAAATATGAGTTGGTAAAATAATGTTTATATTTCACGGTAATATAATCTACTGCTTTAGTTTATATTAGCATGATAGAAGACGAAGACACTAAAGGGGTATTTGGGTGGCTTATTCCCAGAGGTCCACGACTCGTTCATACTTGGATTCCCAAGGGGTCCATGAAATTGGTGAATTAATGTTTATATTTCACGCTAATATTTACGGCTACTGCTTTAGTTTCTGTTAGCATGATAGAAGACACTAAAGGGGTATTTGTGTGGCTTATTCCTAAAGGTCCACGACTCGTTCATACTTTGATTCCCAAAGTGTCCATGAAATTGTTTAGTACAGTTAGCAATAAAGGCTTCGATAGAGTTTCAGTGTTTCATAACCAGCTACTAAACAAAACTTTTTTTCCATTTTTATAACAAGAACTTTTTAGTTATGTATAGGTCAGGTATGTGTAGGTTGGAGAATGTGGGGAGGCCTTTGCCCAGCAGTGGGACAGTAGCGGCTCATAATAATAATAATAATAGGTAAGGTAGTAGTTTTTTCTTAATAAAATTAAATTTTTATGTCTAAAAAAATATGTATAAATTAACTATGAGTCAGAAGGCATTGTAGGTATGCCTACACTTACGAGGCGGACACTCTAAAGTATTGTTGGGGAAGAGTTAAGCTTGATAAGAATAAAAAGATGTTGCTAGCTATTTCAATAATGTTGGAAATGATAAATAAACGTACAATGACATCGAACTTGGCGTAGATATCCTTGAGGCGGCCATGCTCGTCAATAAGCGGCAGCGCGGAAACGCGTCGCGTCACAAACTTGCGCAACGCCTCAAGAATCGAGGAGTCTTCGGTGGCCGTCTCAATATCGTTCAGTGTGCCAATACGAAGATCACGCAGCTTTTGTTGGAGATACGCTGGCTTTGGAAGCTCCCCGATCTAGAACAATCAAAATACCCCACGTGTACATCAACAGAAACAGACTAAAGTCAGTTTTTCTCACTGCTGGGAGGTTAATGTAAACTTTAAATCCATGGCAGTTTTAGAACTGCGTTGCAATTTTTTATAACCGAAACGAATGAGAAATGGCGGCGCTTATCATGCATTGCACACGTCTTGTGTGCAAGCAAGAGAACAGTCATGATTTGTTTAGTGAAATTGCAATGCATCAAGTGTGAACAAAGAAAGAAAAATCCGAAAATACATGTGTCACCAATGTTTGTCAGATACTCACGTATAAGAAGAGGAAACGCAGTATCCTCTTGTGTGTGAGAATATAAAGCACGTTGCCGGTGTCGGGGTCGATGACCGGCAGCCGGTGGATGCGGTTGGTGATTAGGATCCGGATGGCTTCGTAAAGCGACGAGTCCGGCCCGATAGACACAAGCGGCATCACGGAACCTTTCAGCACCTCTGAAAAAACATTTACATATAAAGAACTTGGGTATTAAAACAGACAACAATCTTATACAAGTTTATCGCCATCAACGAACAGAGGCAGCTTATTAGTTCGGTCAACCGGACTTAGGTACTTATATTTTTCAAAACGCTGGCTGGTCTAATGAAGGAATCAAGGTAAGTCCTTAATCAATACAAATATACATAAGTACAATTAATAGCGGATGATTCAAATAGTTCAGATGAGATTTTGTCAATTACGCACGAATGGTTGTGGATAGGAATCGAACCCACGATCAACTAAGCTATAAGAGCAGTCACCTTTAGGCCTTTACGTCTTCACTAGATGATTAATACAGCATCAGGAGGTAACTTATGACTACACACAACCAGACGCTGCTGTGGTGCCTAAAACATTATTGGTGATAGAAGGCACACCCAAACCATCCTCTTAACTTTGACGACCTCTGTGGCGCAGTGGGTGAAAGCCCGTTTGGGACGCAGAAGGTTGCGGGTTCGATCCCCGCGACGGGATAAATGTTTGTATGATCTGCAAATATTTATCTCGGGTCTGTGTGTTTCTATGTATAATAGTATTTACAAACAAAAAGTATACAAGTAGTATATCAGATATCTGGTTCCCATAGTACAAGCTTTGCTTAGTTTAGGGCTAGATGATGCTGTGTAAAATGTCCAGCATTATTATTAACTTAATCGGCCTTATCCACAGGAAAGACGTGTGGAGCTAAGCTATAAGGACCATATTAAACAATGAGCGAACAGTCACAGTTACTTACGACGCCAAGTCTCGAGCCTGTGCTCCTCCAATTCGTCCATAGTAACATTGGGACTGGTGTAGTACATCTGCAGAATCTTAATGAAGTCCGTTATAGTGAGCATTCCCACGAACTTTTGCCTCTGCGAGTCCCAAAGGGGGGCGGCGCGGACCCCTGTGGACAAATGCATATAAACATGCTCTTTTATGGCCATATTTTTAGTTTTTATAATAATTTCAAATTATAAGACTCTCGCTTTGATAAAAGTAGATAGGCCGTCCATTAGAAGTATTAATTGTAAGTTTTCAGAATTAATCAACAGATGGCGCTCAAAATGTTCATGATTTGCCGATCTTATCTCGAAACAACGTCACCTATAAACAAGACAAGCTATATTAAACCGCGTAATACGAAATTAAGAAATCTCAATGTCTCTTTATACTGAAAGAAAGTTATGGTAAAAAAAGTAAGAGTATAGGAATAAAATGTGCATTTCTTTGTGCAAAATGATAATATCAAACTAAGAAACATAAGCATACAATAATGCCAGGGCTATAACTGAAAACAAAGACAGTGAATGACATCAGGTATTCGCATTAGGTACTACGCGCGGCTAGCAGCTCTAGTAGGTAATTAGCCAACAAACAAAATATACGCCTCGGCAAACAATCGCAAAGCCATATTGCTATACTACTAAGCATACTGTTAGATATGTTAGATGCCTGAAATAAATTAACAAAAATGTCATGAACACAGTTTTCATTTGGAGATACCTTGTAAATCTTACGATCATGAATAACGATGTATTTAATTTTGTAGAGCAGTTGAGACTTTCCTATATGGAAGTTGAGATTGTGACACAAATATAAATTGTAAGTAGCTTATGAAGTTACGAAGCTTTTAAACTAGATCCAATTAAATTTGATTAAGTTGCTACAACAGGCGTGCTACTTCCTTCTCAACGTTCCTAATCAGATAATTCACCAAAAACTATTCTCTATTTTGGTTTTTGATTTTGATTTTTACCTAACCTAACCCTTACTTATAGATAAACTAGCTGACCCGCGCGACTTCGTCTGCGCATTTTTTTCCCGCTTTTCTGTTGAATTTTTTCCTGAATTTTCTTTGCTATAAACCTCACGGAGCCCGAGACCTTTCCAACGAATGCAAAACCGTGGAAATCGGTTCGTGCGTTCTGGAGTTATAGCGTCAGGAGGGAAAAGCCGATTTATTTTTATATAGTAGATATGAGTAAGGAAGACTGAGTACTAATGTACCACTGAAAGAAGAATGTAGAAGATATATACACCTAGTAGTAATGTTGGATAGGGGCAGTTGTATGATGATGGACAAATTGTGTTATTTGAACTTACCATTATAGACAAGCGCAAAGAATGCCTTCTTGACAAGAAGCTGTGTGTCAAAAACCACCAGTTTGGCCGAGGTCGGTATCAGGTCATAGCACTTGTGGAACTTAAAGAACTTGACGAATATCTGGGACTCATCCTCCTCTGAAAACAAAAATTATATTATCAGTTTAGGCTAAAACTCTAGTTATTTATTTGTTAGTCTCTATATCACTGCTGGGCAAAGACCTCTTCCTGCTCTGTGGCAATTTTTGACAATAGACAATAACAAAATAAGTCATCATGATAACGCTCCCATGTTCTTCCTGGACGTTATAATATATTGAGGACTCTGGTACCATAAACAACTTTTACAAAAGTGGTTACGGCGGGGACGTACAGGTACACCGAGTAATAGAATATTTTTTTCGCATTGTGTCCGAACACCTGATACTTCTGAAACCTGATATTACTGATCGATCCTGACGATTCCTTTCACGAACCATGACAACCGTCTGGTAGTAACCGAGTATAAGTTAAGTAAAAGTTCTCTACTCGAAATGGCGTCTTATAAAAGTCGCCTAAAGCAATAAAACTTATTGGAAAAAGTTTGTAGAAGATAACAGTGTTTGATGAAACATCACATTTTTTATGTATTGTTTTCATGAACATTATTCATGTATTGATTTTATTCGTTTTGTTTATTTACAGTCGATACCAGTCTGTGTGCGTTGCGCAAACGACGCGTACCGCTGCGGCTATGACGTCACTGCAAACCTCGGTAACGAGAGTCGATCGATGGCAAGACGAGATAGACGTTCCCATCCAATCAACAGAAACGCTTATCATAATTATGATATTCAGAACAAAAATATTACGAATCAACCACATTAACTTATAAATGATGCTTGACAAATATTTACGTAGTGCAATGTTTTTTTTTTTCGTGTCTAGTAACAATCGTCATATAACCAAGCCGGCTTTTAAAGCGACTATTGGAACGCAAGGCGCAACGTTTTTACACAGAAACAGTAACTCGACACGAACTATGCTGACACTGCTGTGAAGTCATTTCCGTTATCCGTGTCCCGGGCGGCCCACACTTCACTAAATAGATGGCTGGTTAATTTATTTTTGCATCGATATTACAATTGAACTTATTAAATAAAATTGGATTAACACACCGTCATTATCAGAAATCACTAAAGCCAGCGACATAAACAACAACAAAACAAAACATCTGTGACGAGGCGTGGGTGTGTGACATAAACAAGCGGACCTTTCAGCAGCCAATCAGCGAGGAACGCCTTCCATGCGCGGCCGACGGACTCGAACTCCTTGATGAGTTCTATGGAGTAGACGGAGTCTTCGTCGTCTGCTGGGACGAGCGCGGGGTTGTCCGAGAAGAAGTGTAGGCGCAGCATGCGCTCGGTCCGGGCGGCGCATCGCCCGCCGCCTCTCGGTGCGGCCCTCCGCGCGCCGCGCCGACCACGGCTCACTGCTAATTATACGCAAAGCGCGCACTGCCGCGCCGCGCCGCCACCGGACTGGCCGCGCCCGCGCCTTCGCCGCCGGGACGCGGACGAACTTGACACCGCTCGTCAAGCTGCCGCTGCCACCGCCACTCCGCGCGCTTGGCTGTCTGCCTCGCGACAGCCCACGCCTGCTCTTCTCAGGGGAGAACCGACCAAATACCCCTCCTCCCCTTTAATTTTCAGTCAAAACTTTACGAAATCCTTCGATTAGCTTTCATCACTATGCCTGTGCCGGTTTGGTCGATCCTACCGAAAAGTACGGTTTTCCTGTCTTGTACTTGTCCGTATTTTTTGGACATTGTAAGTATTGTAACATGCTTAAATCTTCTGGTGGATCAATTATGAAAATGTATGTTATTTAAGGTGAACCACTTCATTTGTGTAATAAAAATAAATAGGGGTGTTGTATAGGTTCTGCTATACAACACCCCTATTTTTTTTTATTACCAAAAAAAAGTATGTATACCAATGACACCAGTCAAGATACCGACGGCTGTTTAGCCTGCGTTACATTTTTTTTTTTTTTTTTTTTATTTATCTTTAGTTTCGATTAGGTACTTCATGATTTATTTAAGAAAATGAACCGTACAGATCACTGTTTTTCTATTCTATGTAGAATTAAAATTCATCACGTCACGGCTACTTTATTTCCATTATGTAAAACACCAGGAAATGTTTACAAATAACGTTGTCTTTTGAATCATTGACATCCGGGGTGAGTTAGGTCTAAAGCAGAAATCATAAAATATACGAGTTTTTATAGAAAGTATTTTTTAACGTTGTATCGTCCAAGTGAGCCCACGTTCCCCACACATTCTAACTTTAGATAAAATCGCGACGCCATTGCGGAAGAACGGCTGTCCGTTGATCTCTTGTCTATTTCCATCTTAGCAAAACCACCAGTTTATAGTGTTTTGGTGAACTACTTTTGATAAGGGTTATTCATTCAACATCTGTTTATGTTTTACAATCTAATTAGGTATTCCACTATAAATATTATAAAGCTGAAAGTTTGCGAGTTTGTTTTTTGTATGATTGTGTTTCAAGCACGCCTAAACCAGTAAACCGATTTGGATGAAACTTGGAATAGGCGTAGACCTGGAATAGCATATAGGTCATTCAAAATGTTGGTACCACGCGGGCGAAGCCGCGCGCAGTAGCTAGTATTTCAATATTTTCACTGAGAATACGTTTTTTGGAAGTTAGTAAAAATACAGCGTACGTAGTAGGCACTACAAAAGTCGAATTAAAAACCGATTTCCATTGATCCAGTGACGCTGGATCCAGTCATTGCATTCCAGCGCTGGATTGGCATTGACACTGGATCAAACCGTTTACATTAATCCAATAGACATTCAGTTTGTTGAGATGACAACACGTTTGCAACAAAAAATCGTATTTCGCGTCTTACAGATCGACGAAACGGACGTGTGGTCACTACACGATTACACGCGGCAGCGACGGCATATACCGTGTACAAGATCCCACTGGCACGGGGTGCGCGGCGTGCGGGGGGAGGTCACTAGATTGATAAATAGGAACGTGGTCTATTCTGATCCAACGCTGGTTTGGCGCTGGCACTGGACGCTGGACTGGATTGGAAACAGTTTACAATAATCCAGTGCCGATCCAGCGCTGGATTGGCATGACTTGATCCAGCGTTATTGGATCAATGTAAATCAGCCTTTACTCTCCCGCCCGACTCACTTGCAATCATGATTTCAATGGGAATTTTGCACTACTCCTGCATACCATTCACATAGCATTCATTAGAGTCACTTACTTGTTTTATTGGAATAAAACAATTGTATCAAGAGTAAGCCCATTCAAACTTATTGTGAGTTGAACTACGTTTTCTATTCTATAATCTCGTGAATATCAATGCATACGCTCAAGTGTTGTTTCATTGACGACCTCTGTGACGCAGTGGGTGAAAGCCCGCTTGAGACGCAGAAGGTTGCGGGTTCGATCCCCGCCGCGGGATAAATGTTTGTATGATCTGCAAATATTTATCTCGGGTCTGGGTGTTTCCATGTATAATATGTATGTATTTACAAACAAAAACTATATAAGTTGTATATCAATTATCTGGTTCTCATAGTACAAGCTTTGCTTAGTTTGGGGCTAGGTGATGCTGTGTGAAATGTCCAGCATTATTTATTTATTAGTTTTTTAAATTATTTCTCAAGCTATTCACAGCAAACTTAATTTTAAGCCATGAAATTCTAGTTTATTCTTTTTTTTTGCTTTAAAAAGAGATAAACACACTAGATAATCAAGTTTTATCCAAGGTTTTTTTTCTATCTAGTTCCAAACTGGGATATCTTTCTCTAGTTTTTGCACATGTTTTTTTTATTATTTTCATTGACAAAATTGTCAAGACATAAGTTTTTGACCTACTCATGGTATTTTAAATGATTTTCCGATCTCAACATAAACTTGTTAAATTATCTTTTTTTAATTTTCATATGACTTACCTGGTTTGTGCATCCGAATTAACTGACTATACTGTACGTGTAACGAAATAAACTGAAGATATTGGTAAACTGCCAAAATTAAATTTAGTTTCTTTATCACCATGCTCTCAGTGAAGTTCATAAAAAATATATGCGTCTGTCCGTCAATCTATCATAGTCAGAATAGCCATTTGTAGATTGGTGAGATTTAGTCTTAGCTAAATGTCGGCATATAAAAATTATAATAACATACTTAATCATTAAAAACCAATTCATCCATACTATCCATACTAATATTATAAATGTGCAAGTAACTCTATCTGTCTGTCTGTTTGTAACCTGTTCACACCCAAACCACTGAACAGATTAGGCTGAAAATTGGCATGGATAAAGGTTGTATCCCAGGAAAGGAGGACTTTTCTATAGGCTACTTTTTATCCCGAAGTAATCCCAATGGAACTCGGGTTACACCGTGCGAGCGCAGCTTAGTCTACACTTATCTATTATAAAGAGGAAATATTTGTTTGTTTGAATTGAATAGACTCCGAAAATACAAGAGCGATTTGAAAAATTCTTTCACCATTAGAATTCTGCATTATCCCTGATGAACACAGGCTATTTTTTATCCCGGGAAAGTGAAATTTTCCCGAGGGACCGCAGGTAACACCGCGACGGACATCTAGTATTAAATTAAGAGGATACAATGGTAGCGTAACAAAAACAAATAACAATGTAACTGGATTACAGCTTCAGGAAGATAATAATATCGAAATCAGTAAGTTTTATATTATTAACATTGAATCATCGAAGTGTTATTATTATTATGGCATTGAAACGGGGAAAAAATAAAGTTCTAGTACTACACGAGACGCGATCAGTATACATATGTATGTACGATGTGTGCACGTACAACAGGAAACCAGATTATGTTATTCTTCTCAGTATAACAAAAGTGTATTTATTAAGAGTTTATGTTCGCTTTGAAACCGTCACAACTCCGTCAAGCAGTTTTTTCAATAGGCTATTAAACAGTACTTTTCAACATTCCTCAAACGCAAGACTAAACTATGAAAGAGATGTCAATGACTCCATTTTTCTAAAAAAGGAACAGAATTCTATGACAAAACAATGTACAACAATAATGTTTTTGTTTTTTTCCGTTTTCTCCCAAGAAAATAAGCGTTTCAATGACATCACAACTGCGAGCGTATCTTGTGACATCATATAAACAGGATGGCGGAAAATTTTAGTACGATTTAGTACTTACCTACATTTACTTAACATCTACAAGTATGGTGCGATATCCGAAATGTGGAAGTCCTTACAAGCGTCAAGGTCACCGACAAACTCTAAGAACTAAAATCGATAGACTGCGTCGACTGTCGACTCCGCGAATATCGTAATAAAGAATGCATTAAACGCAGTCGCATAATAATCATGTCATTCTTTAAAACAAGGACAATATTGCATCAAGTAAAATGCAGATATAAATTATTAAAACATATTACCTAGAAACATGCAACTGCTAAATTATATCGCATACCTCTAACAAAAGTGCTTCTCTGACTAGACTCAAAGTTCACCAACATTGTAATACTTCAAGAAGTCGGAAACACTTATAAAATAAACAAAAAACTATCACGGTACAATTTGCTCATAACAGGCACTGTATAAAACACTAAACAACAACAACTCATAAAACACTATCTTTACGCGTTATCATGAGTACAGAGCTGTATAGTATTTTATCTATATGATAAAAGAAATTTGAATCCATGCTCTCATAAGCTTGGCGCACACGCAACTACTTTGTTTCCCTATATAGCTGGTTGGATGTGTTGGCGGTGAAAGGAAAATACGTCATAGCGAAACAACGGTTCTAGTCGCGCAGGTGCATTGACATTACAATAATGCCAACTTGAGGAAGGTTGCTATGAATGGACCACTTATTTTTACGATCTTATATCTCAAAAAATATCCGTAATAAACTAAAAGCAAAACATATATTTTTATTGGTATATTTTACTATGTTACGTTCATAGACACCGACGTTCAAAATCCGGTCATGAAACATGTTAGTCACTGATTAAAACGAGCTCTGCTTCAGCACTGCAGCAGTTTTGCAGATGTTTTTGAGCATCTTCAAAAATCGACTACGGCTCGCGGTCGAACGGCCCTCGGCCGAGCCACTGGCTCGCGAGGATGCCTCGCGTCAAGTTTGTTGTATGGGAGCCCCCTTAAATTTTAACTTATTCTGTTTTTTAGTATTTGTTGTTATAGCGGCAACAGAAATACATCATCTGTAAAAATTTCAACTGTCTAACTATCACGGTTCATGAGATACAGCCTGGTGACAGACGGATAGACAGACAGACGGACAGCGGAGTCTTAGTTATAGGTCCTGTTTTACCCTTTGGGTTTAGCCTAAAAAGAAGTTTTACAAAGCAGGCGTTATTCATAATTGACACTTACCCAAATCCGAGAGGCTAACTTTCTCCAAGAACGGATCAGCAACAGGTAACTGCAACAAAAGGATTTTAACTTTTAAAGTTTATTGTGTTTAAGGAACCATTACATTATGGCTTTTTACACGCTTTTATTAGATTCTCTTGTATGTATGTTTGTAAATTTGAATGTTTGAAGATGATTCGACATTTAAAACGTCATAGTCCGTTTGGATGAAGCTTATTGATGTTATGTACTGTGTAATGTGTGCTTACTGATGTTTGTAGCAAATTGTTTATTATGAAACTAAAGCGGCTGTTACACAAGGAGAGTTCCTCGCATGCGAGAAAATAGGCTAGTAAACAAATGTTTCGAGGCTCGCCTCTTGCCTGTCATACTCGCATTCGAGAATCCATTGAATTATACTTTTATTTTTTCGAGTTTCTGTCATAATCGAATCCGGATCGAACCCGCAACCTTCTGCGTCGCAAGCTGGCTTTCACATATTTTTCGAATGCATTCGATTTGAATAACTTCACCGAAAAGTGATGTTTCTACTATAAAGAAACATCACTTCACGAGGCGCTCGTGGTCGTGCTTGCTTAGTCGTTCTTGATAGATCGTTGATGTTAAGCAACGTTCGAAACGGTCAGTAAGTGGATGGGTGACCGCCAGTGGCATTTTCATCTGAGCGCTTCCGTGCTTCGGAGGGTACGTTAAATTGTCGGTCCCGGCTATTTAAGTCGTTAAGCCATGACGGAGGCCTTAAGGCGGCCTAAAAACTCCGTCACCAGAGTTGGCCACTGACTCATACGAACTTACTTTTTACTTACTTCACGAGGAGGGTTTTCGAATTGAAAGTGTGAATCGCTCTACTGGACTCGGTTCTGTATAGTCTATTCTTCATTCGAACACAATACTTGGAAACACCGGAAGCCACAAATATCGAAATACGAAGACGAATCGAATGACTTCTCCTTTAACAGAATCCATCACATCGTTTATTATTGCACTTATTATTGCTTTCCAAACAAACCATAGAGATCTTAAAATACTCGTTTTTAGTAGATTTACCATTACTACTCAAAATATAAGTAGGTACTTTAAAAGTTCTTTTATTATGCGCACTGCA
Organism: Epirrhoe alternata; assembly: GCA_963565295.1. Lineage (NCBI taxonomy): Eukaryota > Metazoa > Arthropoda > Insecta > Lepidoptera > Geometridae > Epirrhoe > Epirrhoe alternata. The sequence goes on from OY751375.1 coordinate 12,160,324, forward strand.
AAAATTTGGAATCAGGTTCCAGCGTCTGTATTTCCGCTGAGCTACGACCCTGTTGTTTTTAAGAAGAGTTAATAGGCACCTTCTGGGTAGGCTCGCTCCATCGTAGACCTCATTCTTGCCTATGTAAGGTTCGAAGTCAAGAGCCGACCCATTCATAATAAAAAAAGTACTGAATTTTTGGTCACTATGTTTGTTATTCAAAGTCAAAGTCAAAAATCATTTATTCAGTAGGACCGCTGGGATCACTTTGAATCGTCTTAAAGCTAGGTAATTTTACTCCTGTTCCTTCGCGACCAATACCGTGAAGAACCAGGGCAACAAACACGGCATGGGGCCTAGCTTTTTTTAGGTGTATTTATTTTTTTATCATAGTATAGCTCGCGTCACGTAAACAGAACGCTGGAAAAAAGTGGAGGGGGTATGTTTGCGCATGGGTACACTCGGGCACGAAAGTACTCAACCATATGTTTTATTTTTGAACTAACCTTTCGCTTGCAGATTCGTATATTGGTTATTGGTCGGTACATTCAAATACGAGCCCCAATGCAAAATAGTTCGTCTAGTGTGAAATTTTCTGTGTGAGATTTTTTCTAACTTCATTATTTTGTATATCTATATAAAATATTAAGCTGTTCTACTATCACATGTCGCGTTACTTATGCCATTTTTTAATTATGAACCAATAATCTATTTTAGCTTTTTAAATTTATACATATCCTGTTTTAAATTCGAAGAAGTTATAAGCAAAATAGTTCGTCTAATTGTTAATCGATGCAAAAGAATTCGTCTATCGGTGAGTTAAATAAGATTATTCCTTCTTTGTACAATTATGTTGCATAATTTAAATTTGTAAAAGTAATTCTGTGTCATTCGTCAAGTGAGACAGTATAAATCTGAAAATTTCAGCTTTTTTCATTAGTTTTTAAATAACAATGGGTCGTGGCAAATTCGTGTGTGAAAAGCTTCGAAAGTGAATAGTTTGTGGGGTCGATGCTGGCAAATCAAGTTACCAAATATCTAAAGACTTGATACTTCCCAGGTCTACAGTTCAATCTATCATTCAGCACTATAAAAAGAATAGAACGACTTCTTGTTTGAAGAAAACTGGTCGACCACGCATCACAAGTGCAGGAGAAAACAGAATTCTGAAGAAAATTATCAAAAATAATCGTCGTGCTTGAGCTGGAGAACTCACGGTGCAATGGAAGGATTCACAAAGACGTCTAAGTTGATACTTGCCAAAGAGTCTTAAAAATAATGGGTTACGGATTTTACACCGCTAAGGAGAAACCACTGTTGACTGCTGTACAAAAGAAAAAGAGGTTGAAGTTTGCTCGTGATCATTTAAATTGGACTTCCGATCAGTGGCGTAGTATCATTTGCAGTGATGAGTCCAAATTTGAAGTGACAGTCGTCGATGAAAGGAAAAAAGGGATTCGGAACAAAAATGAGGCATTTCATACTGATTGTCTCAAACGCAAAGTGAAGTTTCCGGCGTCTCATAAGATATGGGGCTACATGTCTGCACAAGGTGTTGGTGGTATGCAGTTTGTGGATGGTTCTATCAATGCTGCAAGGTATCAAAACCTTTAGGAAGAGAATTGACTGCCCTCTACAACGTCACTTTAGCATCAAGATTCCTTCGTTTATCAACAGGATGGTGCTTCCTGCCATACTGCAAGGACAACAAAGACGTGGCTACTGGCGAAAAGCATCCCTACAATCGAATGGCCATCTAACAGCCCGGACTTGTCGCCGATCAAAACCCTATGGTGGAAAATGAAAAAAGTTCGGCGTAAAAATCCATCAAGATCGAAGAGCGACTTAAAGGCTAAACTCTTGGCTATCTTGGAGTCAATTACGCCTGAGGAGTGTGCAGCGTTGGATGCAACCATGCCTCTTCGCATTAAAGCTGTCATTGAGAGCAAAGGCGACACAACTAAGTAGTAGACGAACTATTTTGCGTGAGTGACAAGGGTAGACGAATACTTTTGCGTTATGTTTTTTAGAATATTTTTGAATTTTTTTTACGTTATGTAAAGTCAAAAAGAATTTCAGTTATGTTAAAATAAACTTTAAAATGTTCCTCAAATTGTGGTTTACTTTTTACTAAACGTTCTTAATTATTTTACCAATATTTACTTTCTATATTTTACGCTTTGCACTGCTTTCCATACTAGACGAAGTATTTTGCATCGGGGCTCGTATATTTGATAGAGTAATCATTAAATAGAATTAAAAACATATTTAATTCCGTAAAGAATGTTTAATCGTATTAAAATCATTAAAGATAATTAATGTTAATGTTGAAACTCCTACCACTAAGTCGTAGTGGTATTCCGAATCTTTTGAATCTTTTACAATTTTATTCGTCTTACTGTAGCACGGAATGTTTTGTTGCCTTTGTTGTCCGTTTCATACTTTGTTTTACAATATCAAATGCATTATTATCAACCCCTCTTTTCATACAGCAATATACCTACCTACGCCATAAATATTTTTCTATTTTTTTTTATGTTAAACGATTTCGTAATTAAAAACTTTTGTGCGCGATGGTATTTTGAGAGAAAAAGTAACGTGGGCACAGCGCGAAAGGCAAATGCCAACTGACGAACCAATAGCGCGCTGGCAAGCGTGTGGCGCGCGACCATCCTGCCCCGCGCCTCACCCCGTACCGTCAAATGGACCCATAAAGCGTCCATGGCGCAGCATGACAGCCAGCGTTCTTTTTACGTGACGCGATTTATACCTGTCTCACAATTAAACTTTATACATATTCTTTTCACATTTATGTCTATGTCATACAGTAAGGAGGATAAACATATTTTGAGCTGCAATTGTCGCATTCTTGTGGATGCTGATTTTCAAAGATGAATCCATATATGTAGTTACAATTATTGTCAACAAATAGCTCCACAAAAGAAATCTAAATTACCAACTACCATGAGCATCCTTAGTAAATTGGTTTACGCATTAACGCATTGCATTTGTGTAGGGGCAGAATACCCAATATGCGACATATGATTCTGAAATTACTCTTATCCTACTTAGTGTGTGACATTGAAATAAACTAAGTTCGTATGAGTCAGTGGGCAACTCTGGTGACGGAGTTTTTAGGCCGCCTTAAGGCCTCTGTCATGGCTTAACGACTTAAATAGCCGGAACCGACAATCTAACGTACCCTCCGAAGCACGGAAGCGCTCAGATGAAAACGCCACAGGCACCCATCCACTTACAGACCGTTTCAAACGTTACTTAACTTCGACGATCTATCAAGAGCTAAGCAAGCATGACCACTAGCTCTTCAACATTGAAATTTAAATTTAAATGGGAGATACTCAGTTATACTGGTTACAAAATTACCGACCCCAAAAGACAAAAAACCTGATAGTAATTGATGTTAATATGCTAATTGATAGTAGTTTAGGTGAGGCACAGGACCGGAATTAATGCCATAAGCATCAAGGAGCCTACACCAACAGTGGGATGTTATTAGCTGCAGATGATAGTCAATCGGTTACCTTACTATCTGCCGAAAAATGTAATCCAGAATTTTGAAATCCAGATAACGTTTGACAGATTTTTGATTAACCTTCTTTTCGTAATACAGATAAACGAAATCCAGATTTTCATTTGGTATTTTTTTCACATAACAGATGTATTAAAATACACTCAAACGTTTGACACATGTTTAAAAAATCCAGATAATTCATCATTATACCACATGTTTGTATTCCATATAATTTGTTATCCAGACGCTTCGTGGTTTATCACTATGCACCTAACTGCTCGTCGCTTCGCTCCTCGCAACCTATGCTACAGGTCTGTTAGCCTGGGTTTGATTTGCACGAATTCGGTATTACATTATTATGGTAAAAATTACTTCTGGATTTGAAGACTTCGACTTATAGTTAGTTCTGTCAAATGAAAAAAAAACTAAATGATAATCTTTCTTTAGTGTATCTGTCAAATGAAACATCTGCTTTGTGTAATGTCGGAATAATAAAACGATGTAAAACGTACTATCTGGATTTTGAATATCTATCAAACGTTATCTGGATTTCAAAATTCTGTATTACGTTTTTCGGAAGACAGATAGGTTACCTAGTCAATCATAGTAATAGTAATATATTTAAGTATTTTTACTGTAAGTACTATTTTGTTAAGTGCACGCCGAGTCACGTCTCGGTTTAAGCTGTCCCTAAAGGACACGGGACTTCCCAACGTCGCGCAGTCTTTTGCGCACAAAAACATTCATAAGGCTATCGATTTATCAATCCGCAAACTCTGCATTCACAAAATTAATGAAATTTTCTTATACAATCTCTACTGAAATTTCAAATATTTCAGACAAATACTCACTTAATTATTGCATGTTCAAAATATACAGAATTTGACGTGTCGAGGCCGTGTACTCTTGTATTTACTCAAGCGTTTAATGATATGTAAATAATAATGAATGTGTATAACATTTTAAATTACATTCAATCAACTACTTTTAGTACTAAACAACTTAAGAAATGAAGTCTTATTAAAATTTTGGATTGCGACGGGATTCCAACCCGCATCGATCAGACGATCCTTTTAAAGCCGGAGTGCCTTACCGCTCGGCCACAGAACCCTAGTTGTCGGCATCCAAATCTTTAATAAGCTCATATTTATCGCACCGATACAAACAACCTGTCAGGTACAGATTACTCACCCCTCTAGAATCTCTAAAGAGCATAGCAGCATGGTAAGGATCGAGCAAGGCGTCCGAGGCTCGATGCCTGTTGGTGGGTGCATTGCCAAGTGAAGACCTTCGCTTCTCTGCTTCCTGAGATGCTGCTCGTCGCAAATGAGCACCTGGGGAAAACGAAATATTCAGTAGCCTACACAAACGTTTGTTATGTAATCTAGGAAAAGGGAAGAGATACAAAACGGGATTAAGATTGCATACAAGGCGCGGTAGACATTCTCTGAACCTCCTAAAGGGGCAATTTTGATGCCACGTCTATTACGTCACTATCCTAATCGGCCAACACGGTCTTAGGTGCGTATCCTAATCTAACGTAAATCTAAACCAAATTGAATGAGTTACTGTGATGTCTTGCCTTGTCGACAAAAGGGATTTGTCTATCACTAATAATGATAACCTTAACGATACTTGCTTGGAAGAGCTCATTAAATTATCGGCATCGACTGAAAACACCTCGGTACAAAAGCCTTCAGATAAGGCCACCCATTGCACATTTTTATCTGATTTTTCTTTTGTTTTTTATTAATGGTGTGCAATAAAGAATTTTCATTCATTCAGAAAGCCAGAAATAATATTACTTACGCAAATTTTTGTGTTATCCTAAATTACTTGAATTTTAAGTAATACAATTTATTTACGTCGTGATTTCACATGTTCACCCACTGTTTGTTTTTATCAAGAGATATTGGTGTTAGTCATTCATTAACGTAGACATTCTAAAAGGGTTGGAATTTAAAGTACCAGGTCAATTGTGATATCACCCTTACTAAGTGACAATAACACTCATTTAACAGCATACATGACCTCTGATAAGTTAATTCGATTAATGAAGAAGGCCAGTATTTGGTATACAACTTTTGACTTTACTGACTCCTGAAAATAATTCCAGAAATTGGAGAGAGATTTTATTTAAGACTATATTTGACTTTTTACGTTCATGTCTCACTTAGTCATTTTTAAAACAGTTTTGGGTATTCTTACCCAATAAGAAACAATAATTAAATATGAAAAAACCAAGTTTTATTTTATTGTTTTAGCTGACCGTCGCGGTTTTACCCGCGATCCCTCGGATAAACTTCACTTCCCCGGGATAAAATAGCCTATGTTTATCGGGGATAATGTAGGATTCATTGGGGAAAGAATTTTTCAAATCGGTCCAGTAGTTTCGGAGCCTATTCATTTCAAAATTAAGTTAAGATCATATTTTTTAAGTAATTTAGGAAAACAGTAGGTAACATTATTTTATTACTACTTATTTATGTAAATTCAACAGGCTCAATGTATAGTATCCCCTTCAAACCTTAGTGGTTTTTTGGTGCTATAGATATCTATGTTTATATTTTGTTAAATTTCATTCGATAAAAAAAAAAAAAAAAAAAAAAAACATACAAACAAACAAATCTTTCCTCTTTATAATATTAGAATAGAAAATTATCCGCATTTGTCCCCAAACCGTGTTGAACTGGGTCTTCACGGTATTGGTCCCAAACACCTAGTTTCTAAGACTATTACAGGTGATCCCAGCGGTCCTACTGAATAATTATTAAACTGAATAAGAGGTGAGTAACCACATCTTATTTAATTGCCATCAATAAAAACTAACTAAGGAGTTATTTATAAAGTTCGTAAACAAAATAATTTATTACATCCACACAAACATTAAGATGCTTTAATGACTATTGATATGATAAATCAACGATCAAAGAGAGGTATTAAAGGGTATTAAAGAGAACGTATTAAATAAAAATATAAATAAAGGCAGAAAATGTATACTAATAATGATGCATACCTAACTAAAATAAAATTAGCATACATTCTTCAACAATCTACAGGGTGTAAAAAGACAACTACCGAAAACTGAGGGGCTGCAATCAAGGGGGAAAAAAGAAAAAAATAATTGACTTGGCTTAGTCATTTTATGTTATTTTACTACTAGTACAACATAATAAGACCATACCTACCTTATAATTTCATTTATAAAAGAAAAAAACAGTTATAACTCAAAATCTAGTAATTTTCATTAAACAACACGTCCAGAACATACGCAAACACTACTCTTCAAACGCTGTTTTCTCCGATAATGTTTCTTTCGAAAAATCCTTTTGGATTTGGTTGTGTGTTGGGATACTGTACCTACCCCTGTCGGCTTCGGTAGACGTCTTTTTACACCCTGTATAAATAAGAATTTTTCGATTCTTGAATAAACTCATTTTTGACGCTATACTTGTCAATAAAAGTTTAATGTTGATAGGGTAGTCTACACGAGTATTAATGACGAGACGAGATAAGAAGATAACACGGTCTTTTTTTACGCGATCTCGTCCCGTCATTAACACAAAAAATATTTTTTCGTTTTAAAATAATCAAAAGCGTTAACAAAAAGCAATGAAACATTGTACTTGACCTTAACTAATAGCACTTAACATTGACATGAAAAACTTTTGCACCAAACGAAGATCTCACGTCCGCATCGTATCGTGATATGTGTCTATCTATTATTTGGCAACTGGCAATAGGTTTGTTTTGTTGTTTGTTGTAAAATTGTTTTGTCATTGTAATAATTGAATAAAATAATATTAATAGGATAGGTAGTGTTCTATATTTAACTTTTCTAAAGGAAGTTTATTGAAGTGGAGGTCGCGTAAGTCGCGCAAGCAAGGCCTCGTATACTTATTGATTTGTTAACTATGTAGTTAGGTAGGTATTTATACCAATTTAAAAAAGTAAATATTTAAGTTTATTAATTAAAAAAACTAAAGCGCTGGACAGATTTCTTTATTTCGCTTAAAAGAGATTCCGTTCTAATATGCATAATAGTGCTCTTATTGTTCTATGCCGGAAGAATGCACGGTTTCTGTGGGGGATGCAACCGCGGAGCACTAAGCTTCTAAGTATTAGTTGTCTGTGTTCTGATTACTAATGGAACTTCTTTTACAAATAGCTAAAAATGAATCTTGGTATAGACCAAGATTCATTTTTAGCTATTTGTATATACAACGTTCAAGCGTTCGTTGTTTTAGTGTACCTATGTATAGACATAGGTACACTAAAACAACGAACGCTTGTAAAAAGCTGGTTAGTATTTAAAATAAGTTTTTTTTTTATATTTCAACAAGTACAAGCTTTTAAAAGTTACTGTACTATTACGAGTAGGTACATTGAAATACAAAATACCAAAGTATATTGCCATTGCAATCTTTAGTAAGTAATTATCTATTATCATTAGTATTTAAACTATACATACCGATATTTTAACTATATCGTATTAACATACGATATTTTTAACCGATTTCAAAAAAAAAAGGAGGAGCTTCTCAATTTGACTGTATGTTTTTTGTAAATTTTTACGCGATAATTCCGCTGATTGTGGACTGATTTTCAAAATTCTGTTTTGTTTGAAAGGTCCCGTTTGAAAACTCCCGAGGTGGTCCCATTTAAATTTTATTCTTCAGGGATTGATAGTTTCCCCGTTTAGTTTTTTAAAACGTAATTTTTAATTCATAATAAGATTAGTAAAGTAAACAGAGAAAGTGAAGCAAAATTAAAATCAGTAATGTAAAAAAAATCAAAAAAATATTGATATAAGGAAGATTGACAACAAAAGGAAGTAAAAGGTAATGCCGCCAGCCTTTTGGAAACCTTACTTGCGGTCGGTGATTTAAAAGGACCACGCACATGTTATATAGTCACACCGTACGCACCGTACGTATTTTTCTACAGAAATGCATCTGACGTCAGAAACGCGCCATATTTTCAAAAACGATCTTTAGATCTCTATAGAATCACGCGTCGTTTCGACCAGACGACGCCCTGAAATTTTACTTCTCGTAAATTCATTTAATTCCATTTAAATTATAAATCACTTCTCAAGTCAACTGTAACCAGGTACACAGGGCACAAATCGTCAATAAGATTAAGAAAACATAACAATATAGTGCCCGAAACGGCCATAACCCGGCATCAGTTTCTGCCAAGGACGAATTATAACAATGCACGGAGAAATTAAGTGTCGCCGCTATTATTCCTTGTATAAACGTATTGATCCCTTTATATTTTCTCACAAAAGGAACCTGAGAAAAGAGCTATTGTAAGAGTGACAACGTCGCTCTCTTCTCTGTGAAGTTGTCATGTTTTAGCCAACAACCTGGCGAATATATTGCTTTAATGTAAAAAAACGACTGCAAAATTACAATTGAAGTCAACAATTAGTACTTACGTTATTTTGTAAAAATGTATTGTTTTGGTTGCGTACATGTGAAGACTACCCTATCAACATTAAACTTTTATTGACAAATATAGTGTTCACTTTATAATGTATCAACTGCTCGTAATAATATACGTTCGTGTAACAGGCAATTTTTTTTTCATCCTTTGTACGTACCTTCCCTCAATATTTCGTCGAAGATTTTATAAGTTGCTCCACAGTCCTCGAGCACAGACGGTTTTGAAAGTCTATGAAGATAGTCACAGTCTAAAGATTTAGATCTTGTCCGGAACTCCTCAGATTCAGAAGGTTGTATTTCAGCGCTGATCACAGGGTTGGCGCATGACCCTCTTCGGCCCTCACCAGAATCGTGCCTCCAGTGCCCCACTTTCTTGCTGAAGGTACGAATCAACTCATGGATCGGATGATGCTTATAACGATGACTACTACCACTAGACCCCGAACCTCGTCGTTCGCTTGAACAGTGCTCTTTTTCTTTGGCACTGTTAGCACTTTCGCTCAACTTTTGAGCAAAGCTTGTATTATCATGTTTATTTTTATAGGGTGCGTGCCCTAATCTTGTATTAGAGATCTCGCCATATCGTTCACATTTGCTGTACTCATTTTCTTGTATATCGTCCATTGCTTCATTAAAAAGTGGAGAAACGTAGTGTCGGTAGTCATGACGTGGAGCTTGGTACGTATTGTATCTCTCTCCATCGTGTCTTCTTCCGTAGTCACCATGGTGAGTATGGTAATGATGCTGTGATGCAGCACTTCTAGACTCAATTACTTCCCGAAAGTAACTTGCAAAATTAGGATAGCGATCACGTGGACTAGATGCGAATTCATAAGGACTACCTGATTGTCCACGATGGCTTCTCTGAGCGTAAGAATTTCTTTGGTTAATAGGAATTGGTTTACCGGCACTCTCATTTTGTGAGTGAGTTCGTGAATCGGTTGAGCTTATTGCAGAATGCCAAATGTCTGAATTGTCATCACTCTCCAATGGTGGAGTTGTTTCACGAGAATGAACATGTTTGTTTATGAAATTTGTTAATCCTTGCATTTTCACGAGTTGAAACTTCCTTTATAGACGACGTCTCTGCGAGTATGAAGCATCTCTCATTCATTACTTAACATAATACTATAGGCTGTCCTTTTTAACTTTCTTTGAACTCTACACAGTTGATCGAATCTCGGACAAAGCGTTCTTCATCATGGTACATAAATAAATTAGTGCTAAACCTGTTTTTCTAGATTTACTTAATTTTTTTGGTCTCTGATTTATAATATGGCACAAATAATTTAAATAACGTTTAAATTTTTCAATCATGGTGTAACAATAACTGGTAGGGACGACTATTTGATGTCCCCTTACCGGAAAGCAAACGGGTTATTGAGGACTCAAGGTCGCGACCAAGTGAATTGGTATACAGTGTATGGATTAACTTTTTTAATTTAGTATATTATATTAAAAAAAATTACTAAAAAGTAAGTTCGTATTCGCCAACTCTGGTGACGGAGTTTTTAAGCCGGCTTAAGACCTCAGTCATGGCTTAACGACTTAAATGGTCAGGACCGACAATTTAACGTGCCCTCCGAAGCACGGAAGCGCACAGATGAAAATGCCACATGAAAAATTATTTCACCACTAGAATCCTATATTATCCCTGATGAACATAGGCTATATTTCCCGGGAAAGTGATGTTTTCCAGAGGGACCGCGGGTAACACCGCGACGGACAGCTAGTACATAATATATTTCTATATTTGTGAGTATATTAGTACATGCTAATCGCAGAAACGGCTTACTTAACCGATTTGCATGGAGTTTTCACTAAGTATTTTATGGTGGTATTGAAAATAAATCATTCAGAACTGGAATCCTGAGTTGTAATGGCAGGCAATGTTGGTACCACAAGAGCGGAGCCGCGGGCGGGCTACTAGTGAGAAATCAAAGCTATTTTCTCAGAGTAATGAGTTTGGACAGAGATATTGACAGACAATCATAGCTCGAACTAGTTTCGTTTGAGATTTATGCTCTGACCTGTTTAGCCCCTTAGTGTCAAAACGCATGCGCATCGAGAGTTTGGGGGTCTGCCCCCTAATTCGCCACCCAAAATGTTACTCACACCAACGTAACCACACATTTAATGATTAGGATATTATGTATTTTTATGATTTTTCGATTATTTGTACATGAATTACTTAATACCATTTATTCAAAGGAACCTATAATAAGTATTATTATAATCCATCCATACTAATATTATAAATGTGAAAGTAACTATGTCTATCTGTCTGTTTTTTACATTTTCACGCCCAAACCACTAAACAGATTCGGCAAAAAATTGGCGAGGCTAAAGTTTGTATCCCAGGGAAGGACATAGGCTACTTTTTATCCCGACAAAATTCTGAGGGACCGCGGGAGCGCAGCTAGTTATCTATAAACCTCTGATACGTAAATCGTTATATCCCGGGCACGTAATCGGGTCACATAAAACCTAAAATACAAGATGCAAGATTTTATCAGATCATTCCCGCTCAATAAAGCCTCAAATGAAATTACTAGTGAAACAAAAGTGAACGGGAGGCTCAAGCTTAAGACGACGCATTGAGGATATTGGCGTCAAGGATTGGAATATTTTTCAGCAATTGAAAAACCTTCGGAATTGATATTTTAAGTTTTGAATATTTCATGTTTTTTACTTCAAACTGATAGCTGGTTTTTCAAGATTTGTTAAATATAACAGCAGAAAAAAAATCCCAAAAACTGCTCCATAAAAACATAGATTTTAATTTTACAGGTGAACGGAACCGATCTAAGCTTCTAAATTTTATTTATAGATAAGTCTATACACCCTTTTCAAAGTGCAAGCTTGATTTTACATAATTACTAATAGTTTTTATTTTAAACGAGAATTACTGTTTTGGCGCTTACGGCTTTTACTAATTAGCTACCTCTCGCGTCTTTTTGTATGCAAGGCGGCCCCCTTCAGTCCGCGTCTGACCATTGTCAACGTCGGACCTGTGTCAATCGAGCTCCCGCGCTCTAGTAAACATCGATAGTTGTATTTTCTAAGTAAAATCTCAAATACTTATTATTAAAAATGGGGAAAAAAAGTTGATGGTTTCTACATGAAGATGAGAACTCTGTATATTGAAAATGTAAGGAAATGATCAAGAAAACATAAAAGTAAACGTTAAATATTTTTCCGGGTTCTAGTAAAACTACAGGGATATGAGACTTGCCAACTTTAGGTGTCATTGTGACGGGCACAGTGACAGTGAGCACCTCAGACTAACTAGACCTGGACGCGGTTTTGACGAAATTTCTTTTACAAATTCTGCCGATTTTTGTGAGGGACGAGGTAGAACACGAACGCATTTTACACACACGTATGCATAAAAAATTACAATAGCTTATATTATGTGTACGATTCTCAGACCCGCTGAATATTATGTAGGTATACAGTATACACAAAAAATTTCATAAAAATCGGTCGAGTTTTGTTACAAGACCTTTCGGGGTCTCTATTATATCTTCGAAAATATTCTTCATATAATTTTGCTCGGTATAAAAATGTATAAGTACCATAATCATCCTTTGGCCGAATAATTTGGAATCTCGAATATTGTTTATTAATATTGATACCCATAATGACTAAAAAACATAAAGTTATTTGTCATAACATTTAAAACTCACTTACATTTAAAATCATGATTTTAAAATACAAAACGGGGTCCTGTTGATTGACATAATGTTAATAGTCCTAAAATAACTACACATAACCTACTAGTTCTAAAATACTGTAGTCATAATGTTAAATTCCCATAGTCTTAAACTGACATACATTTATGTTGTCCTAATATTATTAAAGAAAAAAAAAACAAAAAGTAAAATCAAAATATTTTTATTGAGTCTTATTTAAGTAGACATAAAGACATTTTACATAATAGTCTTAACTTCTAATATAATATGTCGTCATAATATTTATTATTTCTATTGTTGCAAAAACTATTTTTCACACCCGGTGCTCGAAAACCATACATTTTTTCGTCTCACAGTCTTAAAAGAAAGTAAATCATTTCTCCCTCCTAAAAAACAAAATGGCCGGCGGGAGGTAAAGTTGTATGGGATTTCATTTCCCCCTCTGAACCTCATGTGAACAGATAAGTAATGAGATTTGAATTTCAAACTTCATCATTTCCATTAAAATTTTTACTATTGAGTCCACACCAAATAGAACGTATATAAAAAAAAAAGAAAAAATGTGGCAACTTATCTTTTTCTTCCGAATTGATTTTTGATGTTTCTATGAAAATGTTTACCATAGAGAACTGCACCAAGTAGAATTTATTCAAATATAAGGAAACAGTGTGACTAATGCCTCCAAACTATAGAGCGATCTAATGTTTTTGCATATTAATGCTAAAATATTTTTAGAGAACAAGTCCGTTTGTTCTCTAAATATTTCACCTCAATAAAATATTTTTTGAGAATACCACTCCCACCACCTACCTCGACTCCTTCTATAGTGAGTAGTGGGAGCTATAGGTTGAATAAAAAAAAACGAATAGATTATTATTGTTCTACCTATAAAACCTGTTCATTAGACTTGCTTGCTATTTTCTGGGTGTAAGTATTCACTATTTTTCTCGCATGTGTGAAAAGCAGAGTATTCATCTCGGGGTTAAAGCTGTCTTGGTCTTGGGCGCTCTTGAATCCCTCGCTGTCTCAGGGTTCTAGTCATTAACTCCCTCGTTGCACTCGGGGGTTAACTAAAGAATCCTTCGATGCTCTTGGGATTCAATATGGCGCCCGTGACATAATACACTGCTTTATCCCCTTGGTGAATAATTATTGTTATGGCTTATAACTTTAGGATTACCGTATGTTAGGAGATGTGTATTTATGACTATGTAATGTTAAGTTTACCTAATAACAGAACTATTGGTTATTGGTCGTGCTTGCTTAGTCGTTCTTGATAGATCGTCAAAGTTAAGCAACGTTCGAAACGGTCTGTAAGTGGATGGGTGACCGCCAGTGGCATTTTCATCTGAGCGCTTCCGTGCTTCGGAGGGCACGATAAATTGTCGGTCCTGGCTATTTAAGTCGTTAAGCCATGACGGAGGCCTTAAGGCGGCCTCAAAAGTCCGTCGCCAGAGTTGGCCACTCACTCATGTGAACTTACTTTTTTATAACGATTATGCATGAATTTAATAAACAAATAATAAAAATATTATCGAGTATTATAATAATAGTATTAAATAAATAATAAAAAATATATTATATAAAACTATACACAATTTTATTATGAACGAATATACCCAAATAGATTCCTAACTATATCAACTTTGTAAGGTTTATAAAATTAACTAACATAACTTCGATTAGGGTGAATGAGTGAATCCACTAAACTTATTCTGATCACTACTCAAACCTAACCTAACCACTGAATTCGATTTGAGTGAATAGGTGACTCTAGTGAACTTTTCTGGCGCTTCGGCGGCCAGCATATCAGTTTTGTAAATCTTAAATAGTATTTATTAATTATTAAATAAATAAACATAAGGACGATCAAAAACAATAAACAAATTGGTACAAAATAGGACAAAATAGTTTATGTAACTTAATAATAGTAATAATAACTATTATGACGACATATATAAGAAGTTGAGACTATTGTGTCACTTTAATGGTATGTCTTTAATATATTAGGACAACATTATGTATGTCAGTTTAAGACTATGGGAATTTAACATTATGACTACGGTAGGTTAGGACTAGTATGTTATGTGTATTTATATTAGGACTATAAACATTATGTCAATCGACAGGACCCCCTATAGCAGTCCCCGTCAAAGTCAAGGTCAAAGGTCAAGATTAAACTTCGTTCCAACCGAGTGTTCCACGACGCTCCGATTTTTTTGTGCCAGCTTTTTATTCGGAACTGTTATTATTATTAATTGTTATCATTATGACATTTATGTTTATTTATATCCTCTAAAATTAGGCTAAAGATTGATTATGTATTACAACATTATGAATTAAAATCATTATGCTAAAAAATATGTTATATTTACTAAACACTAGCTTCTGCGCGTGGCTTCGCCCGCGTGGTACCTACATTTTGAATAGCCTTTAAGCTATTCTAAAGTCATTATCTACACCTATTCCAAGTTTCATCCAAATCGGTTCACTGGTTTAGGCGTGATTGAAACGCAAACATCTTAACAAACTCACAAACTTTCAGCTTTATTATTATGAGTGGGATTATGAGATCCTAATATTATTGGTTTTGATATTATGAGAAACATGTTATGGGATGTAAAATTATGAAGAAAGTTTTTCGGCGAAACAATGGGGTCCCGATGTACCTACTTGATTTGTATTTTAATTTTTTTTTTACTAAGCCTAGAAATCCTAGAAATGCTCTTGGGTACTGCGTACTAACAATATAACAATCTATGGACTGTTTTGCGACTTTGCACTGTGACCGACACCATTTGACCTAAACATGGTGTCGTGACACAAAATCTAACACTTTTTTTCGTCTAGCCACCATGCGTATCGTCCAAAAAGAAACTTATTTCCAAAAATAAATAAATGTAAGGCGACTCCATGTAGTCTTATGTCAACGCCGAAAAGCGAGCGAGTTCGACTCAGCCGGGCGGCCGGCGCGCAGCGCTCAGCGCGGCTCGGCCGAACACAAACCGCCTAAAATGAGCAGGGGGTATGAGCTGCTTGCGGGAAGCTCATGGGGGCGTGGCGCCTGGTTTCAAATAATTGTTTACCAATGCGTCACCTTAACTCAAATTAGTTCCGTCCTGAGTGACTTCCGCTCTGTAGGTACTTCTTCGATAGTAAATTAGTACAATAAGTATACCTACATTTATAAGAATATTTAGCAAAACTGTTACCTAATTACCTTTTTTTTCTAACCTATCTTATCTTTTTCTAAATACAAAAAATATACCTATAAAAAGTTAAAAGATTAGTCTCTTAATTATTTTGTGAGCAGTAAGGTGACAACAAGTTTGGAAGCAAAGTACATGTTTAGCTAAAATTGGATTTAAAAATGTACATATTTCGAAACCGGTTTCCATTGTATCAGTATTAATGAATTGAATACATATTATTTTGTTTACATTAGTACATTCCAACATATCGAAAAATTATCGATGTATTTGACTTTTGTTTCTTTTACTTACCACACTAACATTCTAGAGCGGAGAACTATCCATAGAACGTCTTGTGGTTCAGGGAAAGATTGAGGGTACAAGGCCACGAGGTAGATCTCCAATGAGATGGACGGACCAAGTGAAGGCAGCGCTGGACAGACCCTTAAATGAATGCACCAGAAAGACCACCATCCGAGACGAATGGCGCAGAATTGTGAACCGAGCCACACAACTCCCGACCTGACGACTACGACCACTATGTCAAGAGTGCAACGACTAAGAACTTTTCTTTCTTTCTAACAAAGCGTACCACGAAAATCAATCTATAAATGAAAACCTCAAATCAACTAGGCCATCAAACAAGTGTTTAATCCAAGCAGTCTATATTGTTTTCTTCGTTTTGTTAATTACCTATTAAAGGCACATTTACCTATATTTGTCTGACGTGTCGTTTCGTGACGCATCAGAGCGGTATAGGTTTTATACATTTATTATCACTGTTATTATAAGCACTAATCAACAAAACAAACCTGCTTGGATAAAACACTGTTGGTGGCAAAGTTTGAGGTTGATTCCACATTACGACACAGTAATGTACTTTCGGCTTTAGGGAACATGGGGTAAACATGAGTTCTATTATTCTCGAAATTTTACAGTTTGGAGTCTTTAAATTAACTATCATATTTAATACTAATGACCGTACACATGATAAGAACAGTACCTTAAAACATTGGAAGTTTTGTCGTGTTATATTTATTATCAAACTAATCTAATTGACATGGTTTATTTCAATATTTATTTTGTGATTATTTATGTTGATTATAAATGAGTAGGTAGATGTTATATGATAAACTAAGTCGTGGTCCGTAGACTAGCCGTAGGTTTGTGTTGGAGGGCTAAATGAGGCTGTGGATGAATTTGAGACATCAATGTTCTTTATGACTGCGTAAAATAAAAAAACCGTCGTCGCAGCATTTCTAAAATTTTATTAACTGATTAGGCATTATTTCATTCGCGGAAGCGACCTTACCTCTCTAAGTTACGATATATTTTATGTTCATTTACATTATTAAATGATCTTTGTTTCCATCTGTAAACTCACATTGGTTTATTTATATATAAAACATAAAATGTAAATTTTCCAAAGTACCATGGAATGTTTTTTTTAATTATTATGTAAGTACATATGTACTTATTTTTTATCAACTTAGTTCTTTAACTTTATGATTATCTACGTTTCACATGTGGCGCAATGCGCCCTATGGAGAGCTTTAGGGCCGCACTTTGCCAGACCATGTGCATAGCACCAAAACATAAACAACGCAATAAGTACCACGCTATCTGAGCCGAGATCCGAACAACTCATTGTAATCACTAGCCACTTTCGATAATATACGTCACTTTCATAGGCAACTTTAGGTGGTAACCATTGTATATAAATATTCACAGAAGCATTATTTCGTTTTGTCGTATGATAAACGAGGATGACGACACTCGCTCGCGGAAGCCGTGCTTGCACTAATAAGTTAGGAGCGAGTGAGCGGACACGGCACGGATAAGCAATCAAAGAGAGCGGGAACGAGAGGGCTGCGGCGCGCGGCGGCACCGCGTTTTCGACTCTCCTCATCGTTTATGCCTAGTTCTGACTAGGCTAGTATTTTAGTCGAGTAGAGAGTAATTTAGTAACCAAACTGCTCGCTACTGCCCAGAAATCGTTCGCGGTACGGTACAGCACAGTACACAAGTGAGTGGTGTTATGTTGCAAGATGAACGGGTTGCAACGCTATAAATTGAACACAGGCACACGTTTAATACTAATGAACTCGACTAATTCGACAGATTCGAACTTATTTAGCCGGTGAACCAGTGAGTATGAATTAGTGAGCACGGACGCGTGGTCGGAGGTCCTACTCGCCTGATAAAATAGAATAAAATGGATCGACTCGACGAAATTACTTACTAACCTAAATTTTGACACATTTTTGGTGTTTAGACACATTTAGAAGCTAAATTACTCGCTACTCGACTAAAATACTAGCCTAGTCCAAACGAGGCATTAGTTCCGATGCCATCAATTCCACTGTCCACTCATATAGGTAATTGCAGTTGAGTCCTGATGATTTGTGTTTCAAGGTGAATGTTTTTTCGCGATCTGGCATCACTTAGTTAACATGATGATTCAATGAAATTAATGATATAAGTATGATTTATAGATACAATAGTTTAGTCGTTTGGCCGATATTTGTTTTATGAAATTACATAAAGCCATTTTATATCAACTCGACTATTAAGAACTTGACATACTTATGTTCATGCAATTCTAAACTGTCAACCAAATACGTTGTCTGCTATCCCTACAGCTGGTTGTCTTCTGCCACGTGTATAATTCGCTCAGCATGTAGTATATATACATGACGACCGGCCTTGTCCATTCATGACATGATGATTTAATGGCCAACTTTGTAACAGGTTCGCAGACCTTGTTCTAACCCATAAATCTGACAATACGGTGTTATAATCAGAGCAAATAAATATCTAAGTAATTGATTAAACTTTGATAGTGTCAAGTCAAGAGAAATATGAGGGAGACCTTTGCCCAGCAATGGGACGAAATAGTTTCAATAAAAAAAAGTGTCAAGTCAAACAACTACCACGTGCTAAAAAAGGGTGGTGCAAGTCGGGATCTTACGATCGAAATTAAGACAAGACTTTGCCACTGAGTATTTTATCTTTGGATGGTGCAAAACAGAACAATTATTTTACTAAAGTACCAGGATACCATAAAACTACCAAGAGACAGGAAACATAACAGGTTTCATCGAATCCTTATTAATAAAGTATGGTCAGATATCCAGTCAAGGGTAGACGATGACACATAAGGCAGCATAGAATCAGAAATCCTTACCCTTGTTTTTGGATTAATGATTGCGATCCAACATTACATAAAACAAATTATTTTATTCGTCAGCTATATAAGTTGATACAAGAAAGTAGAAGATAAGTAAGAATATATCTTGCTAATACTGAATCCTTTGTCTCAACTTCGGCAAAATATGAAAATATAATGGAAATTTCGGTCCATGGGTTGAGTGAGGTGTGGACTGAGTTGACCAAAGAATCAAAATATTGAATTCAATTTTGCTAAGTACCTTAGCAAAATTTTGACAATTTTAATATTGTTTGCAAGAGAACTGAATAATTGGAACCAAGAGTACAGCAGCTGGAAAAAACAGTTGCGAACTGGGTCACAGCTGATTATACCGAGACAGGTAAAGCGTTAAGGGGTGGTTCACATCTGACGAAAGATGCGTCGCGTATTATCGGTCGCGTAACGGCAGAACAGACAATTATATGAGAAAACATACAACCTTCACTACGCGATGATAATAAACTAAGACCGCTGAATACGCTCGCTCGACGCATGTTCCGTCAGTTGTGAGACATACCTATCATATACTGGCTGAGCGAGCAGTCACGCGAGGCAAACGCGCGCGTCAATTCCTCGGTCAGGCAGGACGTGTCTCGCCGCCGGCCGGCGCCGCGCCGGCTGCAAATGCACACGCGGTAAACGTGGCGTGCGGCGAGGCAAAAGCCTGAGGCTGCTCGCACTGTCAGTACGCGGCTATCCAATTAAATAATTCTGCACGAGTTATTTTGGCCCGTTATCTACATCTACACTAATAAATAAAACTGAAAGTTTGTGACTTTGTTTAAGTCGGGTACTCATTAGCCGTAACTGTAAACAAACTGATACAGTAACCAGGTTCTAGTGTGTACGCGTTGACGTCCGTTTCTCGAGTTTCGCCCCAACCCTTTCACCGAGCCTACTCATTGGCGATGTTTGGATATTCGGATGTTTGTATGTTTGTGTTTCAATCACACCTAAACCACTGAACCGATATGGATGAAACTTGGAATAGGCGCTCGAAGTCGTGCTTGCTTAGTCGTTCTTGATAGATCGTCGAAGTTAAGCAACGTTCGAAACGGTCTGTAAGTGGATGGGTGACCGCCAGTGGCATTGTCATCTGAGCGCTTCCGTGAGGGCACGGTAAATTGTTAGTCCCGACTATTTAAGTCGTTTAGCCATGACGGAGGCCTTTAGGCGGCCAAAGAACTCAGTCACTAGAGTTGGCCATTGACTCATACGAACTTATAGCATAGGCTATTCAAAATGTTGGTACCATGCGGGCAAAGCCGCGCGAAGAATCTAGTCTACACTAATATTATAAAGAGGAAAGATTTGTTTGTTTGTTTGAATTGAATAGGCTCCGAAACTACTGGACCGATTCGAAAAATTCTTTCGCCGTTAGAATCCTACATTACCCCTGATGAACATCGGCTATATTTTATCCCGGGAAAGTGAGGTTTTCCCGGGGGACCGCGTGTAACACCGCGACGGGTAGCTGGTGCAATAATAGCTAGTATAATTTTTTTTCAATACATTTTGAGGTCATTGTTACTTTTTATACCAAACACTCAAACCTCAAGAGCTCTTTTAGAACTGCTATGTCGAGTCTGCTGCCAACATTTACATCGCAAATTCAAATGTTTTTGTTGATATACGGATACTATTTTATTATTAAACAGTCAATAAACGCATATCATGATGAAACCGTTTAATATTCTAAGAGGCAGACGTTTAATAATATATTATGATGCACTTGCATCCTGTTGTCACGAGGAAAGAACATGTTGTGCCAAATGTATACATAACGATAGATAGGCTAAAAGGACCTTGAACCTAGGTACCCGCCTGAGGGGTATCAATTTGAAATTTATATTAAATCCAAATACTCGTTCCGAGTCGTGTGAGTCGTTCGAGTCTGATTATGTCTGATTTTGAACTTCACAAGAGAATCAAAACCTGTAGGGTATTTTCCCGATGACTAGCATGAAATTATATCATTATAAAATTATGATTACAAACTTACATTTGCAGAATGTATGGATCCCATTTCAAATACATAGTTTAGTTTGTAACAAAACCCTCACCTTAGTGTCATACTTCACTCACGTAGCACATAGCGCGATGTTCGGGGATAGCATTACACGTGAAAGAATGATTTCTCCTACATTAAAACATTACCTCTCATAACTGATGAGATAACAATTTTTATATCATACTTGCTCAGTAACTAGGGATTACTATGGTGGAAAGTCTCCTTGTAAATTGGTGTTTGCAATTCAAGGCAACATTACGTCGCACTATGCTTGAGTTGTAATGTTCACATTACAGTTCAAGCTATGCAAAACTCCTTGGTAAACAATCTCTTTTCTTATAAAATGGTAAGAAAAGTTTTTACTGGAAAAAAAAACACTGAACATGGCGGCATTTAATTTCCATACATTTCAAACTATGCAAAACTCCTTCGACCTCAGAGCCGTAAAATTTCATTTTGCATTACCAATGTTTTATTTACCTCGCAAGAATGATATAAAGTAGAATGCTTACCTCGGTTGCAAGTAGCTATTACACCCTCGAACTATATTCACCCTCGCTCGCTGCGCTCGCTCGTGTGACTAAATATCTCGGGTGCACGCGATCCATTAGCGCCCTATGCGAGCTGCGCTCGCACTGGCGCCAAATTGGATCTTGTTCTGTAATAGCTTACTTACGTCCCTTGTGTAACAATCTACTATTTCTGATGCACCTTGACAAAGTTTCAAATTAATGTTATAGCGGAAATGTCACATTATCGAAAATCTTACACCAATTCCGTCCTCGGGATATACAAATATGTATACAATCTAGGCCGATTTCCTCTAGCATTTATATTGATATGAATTCTTCTAATACTACAAGCAACATCGTACGACGCAGTCCTTATCAGACACTCAAGTAGTTTTATTACCTCGCATCCTCATTATTGTAAACGAGCAGAATACAAAATGCAAATTTAAAATGTTCTTAGAGCTGGGTTTACACAATAACGCCATAAAAAATAGAAGATTCTTTGAAGAGGTCTAAGTTGGTAGCCAAAGGCACGTCCTAATACAGATTAATCACAAACATTTTGCAGGAACTTTTTAAACTTTCGAGATTTGGTGACATAATCATTATTTGACCACGGGCGCTGCAATGCGTCCGCAACGTCAGAATTTTTTTTTAATAAAAATAGGTACGTGATAAATACCCGGTTTTAAAAATAATAATTTTGCAGGAATTTGCATTTCATGTGACAGGTTGTAAGCCCATCGACGCCTATAGAATAGGTACCTACTAACCAGTTTCCTCACGAGTGACTACGTTTTCTTTCACCGTTTAGAGTTCGTAAAACGCGTGTAACTGAAATGTAAATTCCATTGATACATTGATTGAGATTCCAACACACGACCTTTGGATTAAAATTCGTGATAATATACCAATTGGCCAACAAATCTTTTTCATCGTAAAAATTTCTTTTTGCACTGATTCAGTATTAAATTTTCAGCAATAAATTACTATTTCATAACGTCTGTGAGGTGTCTTATACCCGAGTGATTTTAGTGTTTGTTTTGTCTTACGGCCGGTTTCTCGAACGCTTTTAAACAAACCGTTTAAAGTTAGACTACAAGACTAATTAAGACAAGTTGTAAGCCGATTAACACTGATTTGACACTTTTAATAGATTTGACCAATTAGTTAATTTTCAAATTAAAATTTGAAACCGTTCTTTAATGTTTTATTAGTCAGGCGACAATCCAGCTGTTCACTTACGAAAATGTTGTCAAAATATACACACGTTTATGTATACGTGAATCATCATCATCAATACTATCCATCCATACTAATATTATAAATGTGAAAGTTACTCTTGTCTGTCTGTTTGTTACATTTTCACGCCTGAACCACTGAGCAGATAATTTGGCATCAATAAAGGTCGTATTCTAGGGATATAGGCTAGTTTTTATTCCGTAAAAAATAATTAATCCGGAGAGTCTGCGGGTCACACCGCAGCGCGCAGCTACAGAGTTGTTTATAATTTAGTTATAAAAAGCTAAACCTACATAAAATTACCTTATCATTTTCAAAACTTAATCTTTATGGCAACCAAATATAGTTTCATAATATTACATTTTGTAAGACACTAAATAAGCCTTAAAAACTGAAAATTACTTTGATACACCAACACAACGTTATCAACTCAACTTTAATCTATAAAAAGAAATTTCCAACATAAACAAAGCAATACAAATGCAAAGTAATGAGAAACGAAATGGGATTAATAAACTTGCTTACCTGCGGCTAAGTGCTGTTGCTGCGCTATCGCCCTCTGAAAGAAATAGAAATAAGCAAAATGAACAAAACATAAAAATAACTGAAATTAAACTTGTAGAACGGAAATGTATGCAAAAAATTAAAAAATGGTTATAACAACGGAATACGTAGAAAAGGGAAAAATTATATGAATAAAATAACGTGCTTGTTTGCAACATAACTTTTAATTAAAACACATAAATGTTTTACCTTAACTATAAATGAGAGTGCAGTATTCATACGCACACCTATAAAAATAAACATGTATATCCTGTGCCGATGACTGCGTCTATAAAACACAACCCTCACGTGCATTATTTTCTATAGTATTCCCCCCGAAATGAAGCCCTTCTAAGAAGGGCTGAGCTACTTTCCAACTATAAATAATTTTAAATTAGTTATTATCCAAGGGCGTCAAATGTAGTAAATAGATTGAAAATCTGCAATGTTATAACATTGTTTTTCACTGAAGTTATCACCTTAGGTATTTACAAATTTTGATTGATGGGTCCTATACGAGTATCTACGAATGATAGTATTTGCATAATAATAATAAAATGCTCGACTTCTGAGACAACATCATCTAGCCCCAAAGTAAGCTGAACTTGTGTTATGGACACTACATGACTTATATACTACTTAAATACTTTTTTGTTTGTAAATATGTACATACAAAGAAAAGACCCAGACCCGAGAGAAATACTTGTAGATCATACAAATATATGTTCCGCGGCGGGGATCTAACCCGCAACCTTCTGCATCGCAAGCGGACCTTCGCCCACTGCGCTACAGACGTCGTCAGAGAGAGAGGAGATAAATAGTATTTCGACTTTCTGTTTGAAATTGTGTAATCGACAATCTAAAGACAAGTGATACTTTTTTTATACTTTTTTTTTCTTATGTAGTGTCTCTTAAAATAAAGTCAAGATTATTCGACTAAAATAATTCCTTCGTCAGATCCGCAACTTAAAACATTAGGTACCTACTCGAGCATGACGGTAAGGGTACGAATCGGCTCGTGTTTATAATTTGGTTGTTTCTGTTCAAACTCGTCCTTTATCTAGTCGTCAAT
Organism: Epirrhoe alternata; assembly: GCA_963565295.1. NCBI lineage: Eukaryota > Metazoa > Arthropoda > Insecta > Lepidoptera > Geometridae > Epirrhoe > Epirrhoe alternata. The sequence continues at coordinate 12,184,762 of OY751375.1, forward strand.
ATAGTAGTCGGATAAACCCGAAGGTAGTGGATAGTCATTCATCAAGATAACGCTAGTTTATCGTCAAGAATACAAATATTATTCCGTTATGATAATATACCTAGTTTAATGTTTGCATACCTTAAGATTATGGTTAGTCACGTCACATAATTATTTTAAGTAATATTATGACTAATACAACGTAAAGAGGCAAACTAGTAATCCCACTTCCCACTATCCCATCCCATCCCACTTCCTACTAAGCTGAAAGTTTGTGAGTTTGTTTTGATGTTTGTGTTTCAATCATGCTTAAATCAGTGAACCAATTTGTATGGAACTCGGAATAGGCGTAGATAGTATCTGGAATAGGAAAATGTTGGTACCACGCAGGCGAAGCCGCGTGCAGAAGCTAGTAATATTACAAATATTGTATAAACCTCACACTTAAAGCCTGGGTGGCTTTAAGTGTGAGGTTTATACATCAGATATAAAAAAAATGGTTTTCACTCATATGTAATTTGAGCCCGTGGCCTCGCCTTTACTGTCAAACTGAGCAACCAGGCAATCGGCGTGGGGGGTCGTTGTTGAATTTTTTTGGTTAAGTCGTATTCTTTAGTTCCTACCTACGTAGGTACGGAGTATTTTCTATGCACCTTGTCAAAGATCTACCTACAGCTAGCTAGCTAAGTACTTATTACGATTTATTTTGATTAGATAACCAACAATAACTGGAGTAGGTACAGCTCGCTTAATACTCGTACAGCACCCTCTTTTTATGGAAGTGCAGAGAACAAACGCTAATCAAAATTTTGCTCGGGAGCGGTCCCCTTACAACCAATTCAATTTGAACAGGATGCTCAAACAAAAACAATAACAATAGGTACGTGATAAATACCCGGTTTAAAAATAATAATTATGCTCAAACAAATTCAAAGACAAAAAACAGTATCACTCCAGGAGTGCCGACAGAAGTGAAAACTTGAACAAGGTTTCGGTAACGGTTCTAAACTTCGAAGAAAAGATAATATACTTACAAAAAAATAAAGTGCAAAAAGATACTGTCCCATTGGGACTTGAACTCGCCTGACGATACAATGTGTGACGAAACTCAATTAAAAGGTACTTATAGTGAGAGATGGTGTCGGTAACAGTCACGTGACTCGCGATTCTAGTATTATGGTTTTTTCCCATCTCAAAAAATGCTCATAACCGAAGGTATCTAAAAATACACCAAAATACGTGCCCCGATGTTTTGTATACTAGGTACCTTTTATTTTAAGGGAATGTGTGGTCGATTAAAACTTCAAATTAGCCGGGTTACACCCACACGGTATATTGGTATAGGCCTTCTTTTTATAACGTCACCTTGTCCGGTCTAGCCTTATTGTCCAACTTGAAATCCATTTCCAGTTGACATCCCGTTAGAGCTCAACCAATCACACAATACGGAAATGAAGTGTTTTGTCATTTTCGTGTTATGTGATTGGTCGAGCTCAATTGGGATGATAACTGGGAATAGATTTCAAGTTAGACAATAAGGCCCCCGTTCTGTATTAAAAATCTTTTCACGTCACTATTTAGAGTCTAAATTAGACTATCCTCCTATCTATGGTGACCTCGAGTGCTTAAATTTAGGCACCAGATAACTCTATGTTAAGGTGACGCATTGATAAACAATTATTTGAAACCAGGCGCCACGCCCCCATGAGCTTCCCGCAAGCAGCTCATACCCCCTGCTCATTTTAGGCGGTTTGCATCCAGCCGAGCGGCGCTGTGCGCCGCGCGCCGGCCGCCCGGCTGAGTCGAACTCGCTCGCTTTTCGGTGTTGACATAAGACTACATGGAGTCGCCTTACATTTATTTATTTTTGGAAATAAGTTCCTTTTTGGACGATACGCATGGTGGTTAGACGAAAAAAAGTGTTAGATTTTGTGTCACGACACTATGTTTAGGTCAAATGGTGTCGGTCACAGTGCAAAGTGCACAGTCGCAAAACAGTCCATAGATTGTTATATTGTTAGTACGCAGTACGTAAAAAAAAATTAAAATACAAATCAAGTAGGTACATCGGGACCCCATTGTTTCGCCGAAAAACTTTCTTCATAATTTTACATCCCATAACATGTTTCTCATAATATCAAAACCAATAATATTAGGATCTCATAATCCCACTCATAATAATAAAGTTGAAAGTTTGTGAGTTTGTTAAGATGTTTGCGTTTCAATCACGCCTAAACCAGTGAACCGATTTGGATGAAACTTGGAATAGGTGTAGATAATGACTTAAGAATAGCTTAAAGGCTATTCAAAATGCTGGTACTACGCGGGCGAAGCCACGCGCAGAAGCTAGTGTTTAGTAAATATAACATATTTTTTAGCATAATGATTTTAATTCATAATGTTGTAATACATAATCAATCTTTAGCCTAATTTTAGAGGATATAAATAAACATAAATGTCATAATGATAACAATTAATAATAATAAAAATTCCAAATAAAAGGCTGGCACAAAAAAATCGGAGCGTCGTGGAACACTCGGTTGGAACGAAGTTTAATCTTGACCTTTGACCTTGACTTTGACGTGAACTGCTATAGGGGGTCCTGTCGATTGACATAATGTTTATAGTAAATATAAATACACATAACATAGTAGTCCTAACCTACCGTAGTCATAATGTTAAATTCCCATAGTCTTAAACTGACATACATAATGTTGTCCTAATATATTAAAGACATACCATTAAAGTGACACAATAGTCTCAACTTCTAATATATGTCGTCATAATAGTTATTATTACTATTATTAAGTTACATAAACTATTTTGTCCTATTTTTTACCAATTTGTTTGTTGTTTTTGATCATCCTTATGTTTATTTATCCTAATAAATACTATTTAAGATTTACAAAACTGATATGACGGCCGCCGAAGCGCCAGAAAAGTTCACTAGAGTCACCTATTCACCCAAATCGAATTCAGTGGTTAGGTTAGGTTTGAGTAGTGATCAGAATAAGTTTAGTGGATTCACTCATTCACCCTAATCGAAGTTATGTTAGTTAATTTTATAAACCTTACAAAGTTGATATAGTTAGGAATCTATTTGGGTATATTCGTTCATAATAAAATTGTGTATAGTTTTATATAATATATTTTTTATTATTTATTTAATACTATTATTATAATACTCGATAATATTTTTATTATTTGTTTATTAAATTCATGCATAATCGTTATAAAAAAGTAAGTTCACATGAGTCAGTGGCCAACTCTGGCGACGGAGTTTTGAGGCCGCCTTAAGGCCTCCGTCATGGCTTAACGACTTAAATAGCCGGGACCGACAATTTAACGTGCCCTCCGAAGCATGGAAGTGCTCAGATGAAAATGCCACTGGCGGTCACCCATCCACTTACAGACCGTTTCGAACGTTGCTTAACTTCAACGATCTATCAAGAACGACTAAGCAAGCACGACCACGAGCGCTTCTGTATATTCTGTGTCTTTTATAATCGTTATAAAAAAATACCTTGAACCGAAACCAGTATTTTCTATTCATAAAAACATTTTGGAATTCACAACCTTCTGTCTCAGGCATCTTTAGTGTGGTATTTTTTTAGGATTAAATGGCATTATGATTTCAATTATTATTATGTTTTATTATTAGGAGTACATATTGTTAGGGCTTATAGCTTTAGGAGTACATATTGTTAAGGCTTATAACTTTAGGATTACCGTATGTTAGGAGATGTGATTTTATGACTATTTAATGTTATGTTTACCTAATACTATGACTATTGTTAATTAGGTGTAGTATTGTTATGTCGAGTAATCATTAGGACCATTTAATATTAGTACCAAATACAGTATGGGAATTTAAAATCTCACCATCTTCATTATCATCATCATCATCATCGTCGTCATCATCATCATCATCAGCCTATAGCAGGGCTCCCTAATGATTGACAAAACGTATCTTATCCTATTTTAAATTCTCATACTGTATTTGGTACTTATTTTAGATTGTCCATTGTCCTAATGATTACTCGACATAACAATACTACATCTTATTAACAATAGTTCTGTTATTAGGTAAACATAACATTACATAGTCATAAATACACATCTCCTAACATACGGTAATCCTAAAGTTATAAGCCATAACAATAATTATTCACCGAGGGGATAAAGCAGTGTTTTATGTCACGGGCGCCATATTGAATCCCAAGCGCATCGAAGGATTCTTTAGTGACTAGAATCCTGAGACAGCGAGGGATTCAAGAGCGCCCAAGACCAAGACAGCTTTAACCCCGAGATGAATACTCTGCTTTTCACACATGCGAGAAAAATAGTGAATACTTACACCCAGAAAATAGCAAGCAAGTCTAATGAACAGGTTTTATAGGTAGAACAATAATAATCTATTCGTTTTTTTTTATTCAACCTATACTGTCCCACTGCTGGGCAACGGTCTCCCCCAATTCTTTCCAACCATCTCTCTCCTTCGATAGCTCCCACTACTCACTATAGAAGGAGTCGAGGAAGGTGGTGGGAGTGGTATTCTCAAAAAATATTTTATTGAGGTCGTCCGTTTGTTCTCAAAAATATTTTAGCATTAATATGCAAAAACATTAGATCGCTCTATAGTTTGGAGGCATTAGTCACACTTTTTCCTTTCTACTTGGTGCAGTTCTCTTTGGTAAACATTTTCATAGAAACATCAAAAATCAATTCGGAAGAAAAAGATAAGTTGCCACATTTTTTCTTTTTTTTCCATATACGTTCTATTTGGTGTGGACTCAATAGTAAAAATTTTAATGGAAATGTTGAAGTTTGAAATTCAAATCTCATTACTTATCTGTTCGCATAAGGTTCAGAGGGGGAAATGAAATCCCATACAACTTTACCTCCCGTCGGCCATTTTGTTTTTTAGGAGGGAGAAATGATTTACTTTCTTTTAAGATTGTGAGACGAAAAAATGTATGGTTTTCGAGCACCGGGTGTGAAAAATAGTTTTTGCAACTTAAAAATAGAAATAATAAATATTATGACGACATATTATATTAGAAGTTAAGACTATTATGTAAAATGTCTTTATGCCTACTTAAATAAGACTCAATAAAAATATTTTGATTTTTATTTTTGTTTTTTTTTTTTTATAATATTAGGACAACATAAATGTATGACAGTTTAAGACTATGGGAATTTAACATTATGACTACAGTATTTTAGAACTAGTATGTTATGTGTAGTTATTTTAGGACTATTAACATTATGTCAATCAACAGGACCCCGTTTTGTATTTTAAAATCATGATTTTAAATGTTATGACAAATATCTTTATGTTTTTTAGTCATTATGGGTATCAATATTAATAAACAATATTCGAGATTCCAAATTATTCGGCCAAAGGATGATTATGGTACTTATACATTTTTATACCAAGCAAAATTATATTAAGAATATTTTCGAAGATATAATAGAGACCCCGAAAGGTCTTGTAACAAAACTTGACCGATTTTTATGAAATTTTTTGTGTATACTGTATACCTACATAGTTAAACTTTTTAAACTTACGTGATTTGGTGACATTTTTCGGAAAAAAGAAATAATAAAAATAGGTACGTGATAAATATCCGGTTTCAAAAATAATAATTACCTACATAATATTCAGCGGGTCTGAGAATCGTACACATAATATAAGCTATTGTAATTTTTTATGCATACGTGTGTGTAAAATGCGTTCGTGTTCTACCTCGTCCCTCACAAAAATCGGCAGAATTTGTAAAATAAATTTCGTCAAAACCGCGTCCAAGTCTAGTTAGTCTGAGGTGCTCACTGTCACTGTGCCCGTCACAATGACACCTAAAGTTGGCAAGTCTCATATCCCTGTAGTTTACTAGAACCCGGAAAAATATTTAACGTTTACTTTTATGTTTTCTTGATCATTTCCTTACATTTTCAATATACAGAGTTCTTATCTTCATGTAGAAACCATCAACTTTTTTTCCCCATTTTTAATAATAAGTATTTGAGATTTTACTTAGAAAATACAACTATCGATGTTTAATAGAGCGCGGGAGCTCGATTGACACAGGTCCGACGTTGACAATGGTCAGACGCGGACTGAAGGGGGCCGCCCTGCATACAAAAAGACGCGAGAGGTAGCTAAATAGTAAAAGTCGTAAGCGCCAAAACAGTAATTCTCGTTTAAAATAAAAACTATTGGTAATTATGTAAAATCAAGTTTGCACTTTGAAAAGGGTGTATAGACTTATCTGTAAATAAAATTTAGAAGCTTAGATCGGTTCCGTTCACCAGTAAAATTAAAATCTATGTTTTTATGGAGCAGTTTTTGGGATTTTTTTTCTGCTGTAATATTTAACAAATCTTGAAAAACCAGCTATCAGTTTGAAGTAAAAAACATGAAATATTCAAAACTTAAAATATCAATTCCGAAGGATTTTCAATTGCTGAAAAATATTCCAATCCTTGACGCCAATATCCTCAATGCGTCGTCTTAATTCTATTGTTAATAATGCGAGTTCGATAGGTTAACTTGTGAGCTATGTGTGAACTGATATGAATATATTTATCCTATATACAGGGTGTAAAAGACTGCTACCGAAAACTGAGGGGTTGTAATCAGACCATGATTCTAAACATATTTAGCGGAAAAAAAACGCATTGTTTGCGTTTTTTTTTTACTTAGCTTCGTCATGCTATGTTATTTTCGGCTATTTACTACTATTACAACATAATAAGACCATACCTACCTAATAATTTTATTTATAAAAGAAAAAATCATTTAAAACCCAAAATCCAGCAATCGACGTAAAAAAACGCGCCCAAAACTTACGCAAACAGTACTCTTCAAACGCTTTTCTCCGGATTTAGTGCATATTTCGGAAAATCCTTTTGGATTTGGTTGTCTATTGGGATGCTGTACCTACCCCTTTCGACTTCGGTAGACGTCTTTTTACACCCTGTATAGATAAATTTAATTCGTTCCAATCGTACATTCCCAAAAAAAAAGATTTAGATGCTTTATAACTAGAACTTATTTTTTTTCTTTTGACGTAACTGAATGGATCGCGCGTGACGGGATCGCGAAAGTTTTAATGTTAATCTGCCTTAATTATAAGCCTTAAATATTACGCTTTTCTCACGTAAATGTTTGCCTGGAAGAGATAGCTTTCAGCGATTAGACCGCCAGTTGTCTACCTATAAGTTAAGTGTATTTTTCTTGTATATTTTTTTTCGCTGTGTGGTATGCAATAAAGAATGCACTCGTAAATAAAAAGTGTTTCTTATCTATCATCGTCTATAGCACCCACCTAGATGACTTAGATTTTTATATCGTAATATTAATTGTCCTGCTTGGTCAGAATATTATAAACAATTTTGATAGGATCTCATCAATAGCTAGCGGGTCCGACTATAAGAGTAGCTAAGAACGATGCAGGTCAACACAAAAATTCAAAAAGAAAACTAAGTACTTATAGAAAATAAACAAATCCAATGGATAAGACCACCACAGAGATGGCGGGACGATTTGGATGTGCATCTACCAAGACTGGCCAACTATAGCTAAAGACAGAAAAGTCTGGAAAATGAGGAGGGAGGCCTTTGCCCTGCAGTGGGACAATGTGGGCTGAAAATAAAATAAAATAAATAATAAATGGATAAATCTGTGTCTGCCGTTTAGAGATCAGTATCGAACAAAACCAGACGGTAATTCTATAGGTAAAGATTATTTAAAACATGTTAAATACCATCGTCATATTGATCATACGAGTATACCTTTGATCATAATTATAAGTATTCTTAAATCATACCTGAATTTATTTAGTGTTTCTGACAGATAATCAGATAATCAATTTATTGGTAATCAAATCATTACAGGTCAGGGATAAATCAATATATAAATTATTATAATTAAATTAACTAAGTTAATTCGATTTAAAATAATAATAATAAATGGGATAATGGGAATGAATGAATGAATGAATGAAAATACTTTATTGTACAATGCACACCTTATAACTACAAAATACAGTGGAAAAGAGAACCATAATACAATGCACAATGGGCGGCCTTATCGCTGAGAAGCGATCTCTTCCACGCAACCTTTGGATGGAATTGAAAATTTAATTGGGAATTTAAATAACAAAAACAAAGATAATCAAAACCGGAGCTTTTTTAAGTAATTGCTAAGATATCACAGACAGACGCGCTCATACACAGCAGACATAGATAAACACGTAACTGTTACTATCCCTTTGCATCCGAGTTAAAATGAGGTCTGATATGTAGAGAACAAAATGTGCCTATAACCAAACCAGTTAGTATCTGGACACGCGAGAGCGTGCTTAGTCCAAGCCAAGAAAATTGAAGCGAAAAGTATCCGTGTTTTACCTATATTACACAAACCATTTGGAGTCACTTTTGAACCCTTCATAACTCGAAAACTATTACGTAAACCCACCAAAGGTAGACTATGTATTAAATAATATTCTTTAAAATGCGCAGTGTTGCTATGGTAAGACTTTTCAAAGAATTCTGGTAGTCTCTTCTTCGTATTTTTGATGGTCAAGGAAGGAACGTCAATTAAAAAAATGGGAATTGCTATTTTGTGTGAGGAACCCATAACTTTAACAGACGCCAACGTCTCAACGTCGTCGGTCGCTATCTTTTTGCTCTATATAGAAATTTTCCAATGATGAGTCCAGAGATGAGTTACATCTCAAAATGAACATTACTGATTTTTGCAGGTGAAGACGCGAGTAACAGCTATAGGTTTAATAACCTGACAAATTATATGACACAGAAGCAATGCTATACTTTATTTCCCACTCGACCTATTGTCATGTACGTAACTGGCAGTAAACAATACTGTACAGGTAAGAGATAATTGTTAATATTGCTTAAATAGGTAATTGTGCGGAAACAACAGAATGCGGCATACACTTTGTTTGGCCTACCTTTTGTTGCTGTTGGTGGTAGTGATGTTGTGCCGCCAACCTTATTCCGCTGAGTTCCAGCGATCGAGGGTCGAGAGATCGACTGCGCGGCTTTTCAGAGTAAAACACATCCTCGTCCCTCTTCCCTTTTTTCCACCGAAAGTAGTTAGCCATCTCGGCCCATCAATCACAAACCACTACACGCACATCGCAATACGTTAAGGCCGTTGTGCGTTTTTCAAACATTTTGCGTGCACCACTAACCACGGTGGCATCTCTGTAAGCACTGAGAGATAACGTCGCCGTCACGAGACAGTGTTTTTGTTATGCAACTTAGTGTAAACGGTATCTGAGCGTGGCAGTTCCCGACGCGGAACTGGGTAACCGAGGGATACCGAATGCGCTCGCGTATGTCACCTAAATAAATCTCTGATTGAACGATCCGGGGAGCCAACCCACCGACCGAATAAAAGTACCCACGCTTCGTAGTGCCCTTAACACAGTAATCGACTTCAAACAACAAACCAATATACTGTTGACATTGATAGTGTTTTACGCAAAAAAATTATAGTAGACACATTAATAACTCAGCCATGATCAGAGAACACCGAACTAATATCGCGCTCGATTCTACTGAAGAAAACACTACGTATCACTGCTTTACGTCTAATTGAGTGGGCACGCCTATTTTCCGAGATTACTGATGATTTACACAAGCCAGATGACACTACATGCGCGGGCTGGTAATAGAGTAATGTAAACGTTTTTGAACAATTGGATCCTTCGCCTATTTTAAGCCGAGCACTACCGTACCGAAGGCGTTATATTTTCCGCAGTAATATAGCCTCGATATATCAAGTGATTACATCTCGTCGGGTCGCACGGTAAAATGTTTATGTTTACTCGAGTCTCATCACAGTAGTGTTTAGCGATGCATTCAAGGTGTTTTAACGTTTACCGATCGTGACTCCTCGAGAATATTATTTGCATTTGATTTTACCCGTCTGCGGAGCAGGGGGTCATTGCTTAAAGGGGTTTTATTTTTGTTTTTTTAGGGGTTTTCCGTAGTAAACAAGTAACCCTTATAGGTTTTACATAAATAACAGGTCAGTATTTGCGAGCGCCCTCTGAGGGTAAAATCTAATTTGCTATAGTTATAGAAAAATGTTGCCACGGGCTCGATTTTAATATAATTAAGATATGCATTTAAAAAAAAATATCCAAAAGTTTTCATTTTTTGAGAAAAAGTTATAAACAAGTTATAAACAAATACAATAAAAATTACTATCAGCCACAGTAAATATCCCGTTGATATATTAGTTGTTCTATCTCAAGAAGAGGCCTCGAGGCAGACCACCTGCCCGATGGTCAGACGACATTACGGGGCCGGTAGGTAAGCAGTGGATCCGGCTGCCACAAAACCGCCAGGAGTGGCGTGAAAGTAAAGAGGCCTATAGGCCTCTTTACTTTAGCACCCACTGTTGGGTATACCCAACAGTGGGTGCTACCGGTTGGATAGATAAATATCAAGAAGAATGGTCCTTACTGTGTGTAGGTTTGTTTCTGTGTAAGCGATACTTTCCAACGCTTACGCACACAAAAACAACGTGCATGCGAAACACACACAATTAACGCCATCCATACTAATATTATAAATGTGAAAGTAACTCTGTCTGTCTGTCTGTTTTGTTACCTTTCAACGCCCAAACCACTGAAGATTAGGCTGAAAATTAGCATGGATAAAGGTTGTATCCCATGGAAGGACATAGGCTACTTTTTATCCCTAAAAAATGAAAATATCCGGATGGACCGCGGATCACATCGCTGTGCTCCCGGCGCAGCGATGTGATCTATAAAAACAACAAAAAATATCATTCTGTTTTTTAGTATTTGTTGTTATACTTAGCTGCAACCAAAATACATCATCTATGAAAATTTCAACTGTCTATCACGGTTCATGAGATACCCTGGTGACATACGGACAGACAGACGGACAGTGGAGTCTTAGTAATAGGGTCCCGTTTTACCCTTTGGGTACAGAACCCTAAAAATTTAGTACCATGAAGTTACTTACCGCTCTTCGTCTTTCAGCCGCGTCAGTGGCAGCGCTGGTGGCAGGAACCGAAGCCCGGCCACGGAAGATATCCATGACTTTAGCCATTGCACTGGGCCGACGCGAAGCCCCCGCTGTCACCGTGTGATAGTACTGTAACAATATTGATGAGTCTTGAATTGTGGCAAAAAAGCATACTTTCGCAACCAATGCCGTGAAGAAGCAGGGCAACAAATACCGTTTGGGGCCTAGCATTCTTTTAGGTGATCTTCAGATCACTATCTAGGCATATTTTTTTATATTTTATTTGACGACCTCTGTGGCGCAGTGGGTAAAAGCCTGCTTGTGATGCAGAAGGTTGCGTGTTCGAACCCGGCGGGGGATAAATGTTTGTATGATCTCTGGCCTGGGTGTTTCTATGTATAAATATGTATGTATTTACAAACAAAAAGTATATAAGTAGTATATCAGTTATCTGGTTGCCATAGTACAAGCTATGCTTAGTTTGGGGCTAGATGATGCTGTGTGAAAATGTCCAGTATTATAGTATATTATTGACCGAGCGAGCGAAGCGAGCGAAGCGTCTCAGTTTCGAGATTGGCCAAAAATGCTTTTGTCCTTCTGTCCGTCCGTCCGTCCGTCTGTCAGTAATCGCCTACAGGTCGCATTTTTCAACCGATTTTGACGAAAATTGGCACACAGGTTCCTTGACTTATTAAAAAACGATTGTCGATTGCGATTTTTGATTGGAGCGAAATGGGGGGAAAAGGGGGGAAGTTTGCTGTAGCGTTATTTATGGACAGATTTAAGTCAAATTTAAAAGGCATATTGTGGACTTCATTCTACACAAGTTGTTATGAAAAAAAAATCCAAAAGGGGGCGGTGAAAGGGGGGAAAGCGGCTGGATGTTTGTTTTAGCGTTATAAAGGACGTTTTTTCGTAAAATTTATGCCTACCTATGTACTAAGGAATCAGACTAAGGAACGCGAGCAATCACTAAAAATTATTAGTCTGTTTTACTTAAAAGTTTACATAGGCATAAGTTAGCCTATGGGAAAATACAAAGCACCTTAATTTCAATTTTGGTCGCGAGGTCTATGTTCTCACAGAACCACTAGTTATTATTTATTTCAGTTTCATCCAAATCGGTATACAGGTTGCGTGATTGAAACACAAACATACTCACAAAAGACAATGCCCATTTTTTGGCAGCAGTACCAGATTGCGTTCAAAAGCCTTGCTTTTATTTATATTTTCGTTAGGCACTACTTACCAATAAGAATGTTGAAAATATTGACCCCCATTTTTAAATAGATTTTTAGTTTAAAATGTATGAGAAAAGTTTTTGAAGAAATTTGATCCTTACATGAAACAAAAGCGATTGGCATTAAACATATTTTTTTTAGTTTTAGTTTTTTTCAGTGACTGTACCTTTTTCTTCCAAATCTATGAATGCAGTTTAAAATGACATGTCTCAAAAAGTTAGGGAAGGTCTCGTAAGAACGTTTTCCTGTAGCTACAACGGTTTAGATTTGCCTTTAATGTTCCGAAATTCCATTGTATTTTTTTTTAAAGTGCGGTTCAGGAAATGCTTATTTTTATCAGTAAATTATAGACAAAAACAAAAAACACTATTGGTTTTTATGCCTGTGACGCAACGTGGTAGGGGGTATGGGCATTGTCCTTTGCGCCCCATTGCTGATCGCTCATTGAGATACTGAGATACATTAAGATACCAAGGAAATTTCAAACCTACTAAGGATCGAAATTTCCTTGGTTCCAATGATTGCTATTATCCTGTATAGAATGGTTCGATTTTTGCTATCGCAGTTACATAATAACGCTATCGGTGTTGACCGTAGCCTTCAAGAATTTTTCTTTTTGTTTTTAGCTCCTAAATAACAACATTCTGTAATACTGACCCTTGTGTCACTCCCTGGGTGTGGATGAGCGGATCCATCTCGAGTTTTGACGACGGGCGTGCTTACACTGGATGAGTTCTCCTTAGGAGCCTCCTTAACAGCCTCACGTGTGCCAGCAGCAGGCTTCGTCATGTTCTGAAACAAATAGTGAAATGTCATCTATTTTCTGCTATTTTAGCACACGTATACCGAGCCGAACGCGCCGACCTGTGAATTCAATAGAGAAAATTTTGCTCACGTCAGAAGCGAGACGCATTTTCTGACGTATCAGCATTTTTTGTAAGTATAGAAAAATGACTGCTGCGCGTACGGCGCGATCAGGTTAATACCTACCTAACATATTACTTATACCATTTTCTTTAGGACTATGGAAATATAAAATGGATAGGTATTTTAATATGTTTTTTGAAGTGAAAACTTCTTTAGGCGCGTTGGGCATTTTGAGATAGGAAAAAACCATCAAACTTCGGCAAAGATCGACAAACTTGTTCCTAATTTCGTCACACATCGCATCAGCATGGATGCCGAATAACCCCCGGTTTCTATATTCAACGGACAGTCGTAGGTAAGAGCTACGACTCGTTTCCACATACAAAAGTTTGACAGCTAGAAACCGGCGGTAAGTTAGCTGTCAAACTTTGTATGTGGAAACGAGTCGTAGCTCTTACCTACGAATGTCCGTTGAATATAGAAACCGGGCATAAGTGAGACTAACAGCCGGTTTCTCGAACGCTTTTCAAATTGACAAACCGATTAAACTTAGATTATTTGGTAGAATGAAGTCGAGTTGCAAGGCGTTTGACACTGATTTGACACGATTTGTCAAATTTGACCAATGATTAGTTGCTTTTGAAAATGATTTACTTTCGAGAAACCGGCCGTTACTGTACCTACATAAGTATATATAAAAGTACCAGGACTCGTATTCGCATTCCTTTTTTCGTTCGTCTGATTCCCACCACGATTTCTGACTTCAAAAGCCAATTTTTCAAAACGTTAAAACACGGTCCTAACCTAGGACCAAATGTTCAAAACCGAAAAATTGCCGCTTGAAGTCGGAAATCGTGGTGGGAAGCATCCATCAGACGAACAAAAAAAGGAACGCGAATACGGCCACAGGTACAGTTGAAAGTTTTTTCAAGTTACCTGTACTGCTGCTCTAAACTGCTGCATGATCGAAGGCGGCTTCTTGGCATCGCCGCTGCGTGGTTTCGATTTGAAGATGTCAAACAGTGCTGGACGCCTGCTCACCCCGGATGTACCTATAAGTTCGTATTAGTGGCCAAGTCAAGTCAAGTTTGAACTAATCTTAACTAGGACTGACAATTTAACGTTGTCTCCGAAGCTAGGCTATAGTTGTTCCTGAAATTGGCTACTGAAAAAGTACAATAATCATTTGATAGAATACAGCAGACCAGAGATATTGTTTTAATAGAAAGAAGTATTTTAGCAACTACCTGCTCAGATACTTGTTCAAGGGAAAAACAATATAATCTGTATCTTTACCAGGAACATTCAAGAAGATATACATATATTAATATTATTATGCATATATTTTTCAAAATTTTCTAAGATCCGTAATATGACAAATATATATTTTTGTAATCTCCTTTTATATATTTTTGTTAACCATGAAGGAGGAGAACCAGCTTTTAGTAGCAGAGAGGAAGGTTCGTCGGAGAATCTTGGGTCCGGTAAGGAGAGCGGATGGCAGCTTGAGAGCCCGAAAAAACGCCGAAATTGAAGAACTGGTGGCTGAGCCTAACATCATTGGAGAATATAAATCACATCGACTCCGTTGGCTTGGCCACGTTCTGCGCATGGGGGACGAGCGAAGTGCCAAGAGAGCGTTCCGGGGCCGTCCGGTCGGTCGCAGGCCGGTTGGTCGCCCCAAGTACCGATGGTGTGACCGGACGGAAGCCGACCTGCGGGATCTACAAGCCGACAACTGGCACGAAACTGCGTTGGACAGGAACAAGTGGCGAGTTCTCGTATCGGAGGCCAAGACTCACTTTGGGTCACTGCGCCAAAGGAGTAAGTAAGTAAGTAAGTAATCTCCTTTTATTTACCTTGATTTTGATACCACACTCGATATGATTGGATTTTATAAAGCGTTACTATTTCACGCATAAGATCCGCCATTTTGTTTTTTTTTCAAAATATCCTATGATACTCTCGTTATTAAGACGAATCTAACGATACCCTATAAGTCGAAGTCCATCCAGTCGTTTGGGAGATACGAGGGAACAAATAAATTTTACGCATTACATACATACGAGTACATACAAGATACGCGCGAAAAACATAACCCTTCCTTTGGCAGTACGAGTAAAAAGGTTCTCTTGTTTATTCATATTACTCGGGCATTCATTGTATTATTTATTCATATTCATCATCATCATCATTTCAGCCATATAGCGTCCACTGCTGAACATAGGCCTCCCCCATCGAATCGATAGGGGAGGCCTATGTTCAGCAGAGAAATCGATGGCATCGATTTCCACAGCGATCGTTAGGTCGTTAGGGAGCCAGGCTCCCAGCAACCTTTACCAGATCGTCTTTCCATATTCTCCGAGAGATTTAAATTAAGTGCGATGTGAAAATTAATATTCTTATTAAGTGCTTACTCACTTAATTAAACGAGTAATATGAATATTGTTGTTTTCCTTGTCCTTGCCTACATCCAACTAAATAGGTAAATTTATGTTCTATTATTATCGTTCTGTTGCAATTATTTTAAACCTATGAATACTCTCTACTTATCAAAGGTCAGCTAGTGGCTAATCCAGTTTCGAATTAAGTTCATCTGTGTTACTTGTTAAAAGCAAAGCTAGGCAAAAATGGTCTTAGAATTTGTATGTATCTTCGTTTCTTAAATTCCACTGCTGCGAATAACCCTTCTTTCTATAACGCCACTAGATCTACACTGTCCTATCCTACACTTTCCCTATATATATATGGGTGGATCAACTTTTTAGTGTCATGAATCAACTTTTTGTGTAAAAAAATAAATGTTGAAATATTGCTATAACTTCACCTAATATTGTTAAATAAATTTCTGCAGTTTATAATTCTACTACAAGCACCAAAAAATTTTGTCGTATTCATGGATTTTTATGCCCTTATTCCAAAAGTGGCTCCCAAAAATGTCACCTAACTAGCAATGACGTATTATGGTAAAAAGTGCAAAAAAACAATATTTTAAAAAGTTAATCTGTTTTAATGTGAACTATAATTCAATTAAATCAATCTGGCATAATCAAAATTGGAATAAACTGTCTCAATTTTTTTTAAATATACCTCATTGTGTCTCTGGGGTCACTAAATGAAAGAAATTTTATTTACTTTTCTTGTAATTCTGTTTCTAGAAACGTCAGAAAAATTCACTTTTTACATCACTATTGTTGGATATTCTTCAAACTTTTGTCATACAACATTTTGTATAATAACCTTTACTTTTTCAGTAAACTTGCTAACAATGTCAAAATTTTTGGGGACACTACGTGAGCCCGGAGACATACTTGGTGACTCCAGAGACATAAATGGTACAATGCCATAGGCAAAATACAGTATGATAACCCATACAAGGTACAAAAATATCTTTTAAATGTGACAGCCAGTTTACTTTTTATAGTTAACATGGAAAATAAACCCCTAACCTAACAAATAACTCACTTTTCTCTAAAATTAATGATAAAATTTAATGAAAATGGTGGTTTTCATTTATATAAACAGTCATCTGCGTAGTAAACCAGTCCTCAATTCCATTTTTTACAAAATAACTTAAATCTCGCTTAATAGAAGACCAAGAAAGGTTTTTGTAGAAGAAATGTAATTTCTGGCGCATTGGATCGTTGCTCGTCTTGAGCGTAGTTATTTTACTACTAACTTACAGACTGCAGATATCTTTTAGAACAAAAGGCCAAAAATAATAATTTTACTACCTGTAGATTCATCAAAATCATCAGCCCGTGGGATGAGAAATGATGTGCCAGAGCTGTAGTCAGTCTGGCCAGCCTGGGTATTGGCCTTTCTTCAATTCTGCCATTTGTCTCTGTCCTGTTACTATGCCGTCGATCTATTTTTTATGTGATGACGACCATCACTCGTTTTACTATCTCTGGGCCACCACTCGTTTACAACTTTGCACCTCTGTTATCGCCGCACCTGGCCACTTGTTCTGCCCTAACAACTCCATTTGAGCCCCAATAACCACTTGTGTGTGTGTTTCGGTATCGAGGGCTCGATAGATCTAAGAGTGTAATACCGAGCATTGCTTATTCCATGGCTTCCAGTGCGACTCTGACCTTGTGCAGTCTCATTCGTGAGTGCCCATGTCTTGGCACCATAATTTCATAGTTAGCGGACTCAATTACAACTCTGCTACTGCTTTCATCACCGCATCTGGCTAGTCCTGCCCAACCAACATCATTTGAGCCCCAATAACTACTTGTGCAGCTCGAAATTTTGGCTTGTTTATTCTGAATTTCGGTATTGGGGTCACGATCGTACCAGTGTGATTGATACTGAGCATTCCTGGCTCTATAGCTCTCGGTGCGACTTTGATCTTCAGCACAGTCTCCTTCATGAGCGTCAATGTCTCAGCACCTGATGTTATAGTTGGCAGATCTTATTTCCAATGGCAATGAACCGAGGAACTGGATCTCCAGTTCCTCGGTTCATTGCCATTGGATATCGAATATCTATTCGATATAATTTTAGGTGGCCATGTTCATCTTCAAGATGTGATCACGCATCTCTAAAAGTAGGCCTGAAGCTTTCTAAAGATCTTTTTTAGTTCCACCAAAATAGGATGCGGTTGAGGTCGTCTACAAACTTAAGGTGCTACAGGAAGACACCTACTTACAGGCAGACTTTTAGTCCCGAGCTGTCTAATTCAAGAGCTTTTACGACGTCTCCTAGGACAGCCGTAAAAAGCTTGGGTGATAAGGGTGTCTCCCTGTCAAGGCACTATTATTTTTTCTTCTTAAATGGGGATTAGGAGAAATTTGCTATTTAGCCGTACTTGGTAGGTATACATCATCCGCAGTATATCCATATAGTTAAAAACGATCTGACAGCGATGGAGAGAGATGATGAGAGCGATAAGAAGCATAGAACAATCTCTTTTTCGTCATCTACGAAAGCCATGCATATGAGCCAGTGACTTCTTGACTCTTCTCCGTCGCCGATATTGAGTGTGGGTAAAAATAGACCAAAAAAAGAAACATTGAATGCGTAAAATCCGAATCGAATGAAGTATGGTGTATTGTATCGACCCCACAAATGATTTGTTTTTTAAATCATATTTAAGGTTATTTTAAGCTTAAATACGAGTGTTTTTTATTCGAAACTGAAAATGTGCAATGTATCTCTATGTATTTAACACGTTTATCACTCAGCAGATTGTTTATTGTACAAATTGTGGAAATTTTTATGCAGAATGTCTTTGGGGTCACTAAGAATTGTCTCTTGGGTCACAGTTTTTGTGAGCTAGTGGAACGGTGACTCAGGATACAAACTACGGTTTTTTACCCTTTTTCTTCAACGAATTATATTAAAATAAAAAAATACGTGAATGCAAAGCATTTCAGAATCAAATGTCAAAACATAATAACCAAATTACTTTAATGAGTAGTTTACTTGTAGGAAATTTCGTCGTGAGTTAGCAGAAGAAAAACAAAGACACACAGTCCCGCTGCGAACTACGGACGTAATGGCAGAGTCCACAATATGGTCAGGGGTCAGCAATCTTTATTTAACGACATGCAGATGAGTTCCCTATTAGCCTTACCAATAATTGTCAATTTTACAATACACTTTGTTGTACTTTTTTATCGTTACCCAGTTGACAACGCGATTTGGGTAAAAGTTGGGGACAACTATTCAAACTGTATTTTTTTATAGTAAAAATTAATATTTTGTTTCGAAAATCAATATTTTAGAATACTGGTACATCAAGGAACAATGTAGATATAAAATATAAAGACAAGTCAAGGAAAAATTTTACACAGCAGCGTTGCATATGTGCGTAGTTTGCGTTGGGGACAAGTGAAATTTGTATGAAAACCAATTTTCGTCTACTGGGTCACGACAATTTTTAATATAATTGACTAAATATTTTTAAAATGTTGATGAACAAGCGCAATGGTAAAGGATCTGATTTTATTAATTGATGTTAAAACCGACAATTAATGTAACTCGGCACCTTTTACGATTTTTTTTACGTCGGGGACAAGATTTTACACTAAAAAGTTGATCCACCCATATATAATGCTGGACTTTTCACACAGCATCATCTAGCCCCAAAGTAAGCAGAGCTTGTGTTATGGGTACTAAGATGACTGATATACTACTTTTATACTTTTTGTTTGTAAATACATACATATTATACATAGAAACACCCAGACCCGAGACAAATATTTGTAGATCATACAAACATTGGTCCCGCCGCGGGGATCGAACCCGCAACCTTTTGCGTCGCAGGCGGGCCTTCGCCCACTGCGCTACAGAGGTCCCTATATTCTGATAATATTGCAACACTGACAATATTATCAGAACATCGGGCGGGAAGATATTGAGTATCTCTGAGCTGCTAATGTTAACGCTGTAGTCCATCTGCCACTTCGTCTAAAAATCTCCATATCTTCACGAACTTTAAATATGTCTAGGATTTATGTTTAATACACGCTCGAAGTAATGATTATCCTACATGGAAAGTTTGTGAGAATGTATGGTTTTTCACTCTTTCACTCAAAAACATTGAAAGTATTTGTATGAAATATCACTGTGATAGATAATGCTGGATTAGCAATGTCTACTTTTTATGTCGGAAAAGTTAATTCCCGAGGGACCCCGGAAAATAGCGCAGTTTTATTATGTAAAGTAAATATTTCTTTAGCTAGTTACCGTGTATGGTTTGCTGGTACATTTGATCAGGCTGGCCATCGTCATTGGAGCCCCTGCGACGACGCTCGCCAACAGACTGCGTACTCCTGGTGACAGCCGCATCAAGACGTTGCTCTGAAAACCACGCTCCAATTATAATAATGCTGGACATTTTCACACAGCAACATCATCATCATCATCAACCTAGAGCAGTCCAGCGCTGGACATAGGCCTCCCTTAATGAGAGCAATTGCGCCCTGTCCTCAGCTCGACGTATCCAGCTTCTGCCAACAACCTTTCGCAGATTGTCACTCCACCTGGCCGGAGGACGGAGGACGCCCTTCGGCCAAGTGGAGTGACTGCATCATTTAGCCCCAAACTAAGCATACCTTGTACTATAGGAACCAGATAACTGATATACCTACTACTTACATACTTTTTGTTTGTAAATACATATTATGCATAGAAACATCCAGACCCGAGATAAGTATTTGCAGATCATACAAACATTTATCCCGCGGCAGAGATCGAATCCGCCACCTTCTGCGTCACAAGCGGGCTTGCTCCCACTGCGCCACAGAGGTCGTCAAATCATCACACTATTAATATGCATGCGAAAGTATAGCTTTTTTGTACGATCAAAACACTTTCATCCGTGTGTTATATTTTATGGAACATGTAGAAATACCTAAATGTTCCATAAAATATCATCATTTTACTTAAAAATCTTTGTAAAATGTGTAACAATTTTTCTGGTATTAACACTATTCACGGGACATTTACCCTGATTCCGAGTTTTCCGATATTTAGACGCCATGATCACAGAAGAACTGGTCATTGCGAGTGGGTAGGTTTATTGACAGGCGAAACGATCTACCCTCTTTCTAAGTCTTTTATTATGGCGAGATGTTTCGTTAGCACCCGTAGTGTTAACCATGATAGTTAAAAAAGTAATAATTTTTGTGGTGTTTAATTTCATATTATTTATTAGTCAACATTAAACACGACATCGCTTAAAGGGCCGCCGTGAATTGTAAAATTAGTCAAATAAGTATTTATATTGTTGATATGAATGTCGTTATCTACAGAATAACATGCAGTGTGAAGAAAATAACACCATAGTAACGAAGAAGAACGCTCGTTTAATTAATTAATACAATGAGGTGACAAATAGTTTCAAGTCCAGTCACAGCTTCTTAAGTAGGGATGCCAGATAAAGATCGATTCACGGCAATACGATCTTCAGATTTTTCTAATCGATTCAACTTCCATGCGATTCACCTAGATCGAATCGTATTGATCAGAAGATCGTATGAAAAAATCCTATCATAAAAAATCCTACCAAATTCTGGCCGGACTTCATTGTTTGGCTTTAAAATGCTCACGGATAAGCGTAGTAGGCTAAATCTAGATTTTTTTATGCAAATTATTATCTATTTTATACAAGTTTTTAAATGTAGAGAATGTCTGTAGATATTTAAAACTTAGTATCCTAAACAACAATTGTAGTGCAGTAGATACATATACCTAATTTTATTTTATTTATTTATTTATTAGCCCGTGATGTCCCACTGCAGGGCAAAGGCCTCCCTTCCTTTCTTCCAAAATATATACCTAATTACAATTTTATTTTTTATAAATTTTAACGACACAACCTAACCTTTTCTATTCATGTATGTTTAATAATAATAATTTAGCTACTTACCTAAATGCATTTTTATGTTTACCTAAATTAACTTTTACTGTCTATTTTTATAAGATTACCTTTATAATGTAAATAATTTATTGGCTGTAAGTTTAGTTAAGATGAATCTACTGTTTAGATCAAGGGCTGTGCATTTTGTTCAATAAATAAAATCCTACTATCAGCGTCCCTACTAGAATGTAAATTTAATTTTGCATATAGAATTTAATACCTACTTACTTAAAATAACCTATTACGTTAAAATTTATGATTTTGCACGCATTTCTCTTAACTATTATGCACAAACGAAAATCACGCTACGATCTTTCGAGATCGAAAAGATCGATTTAATGCCATACGATTCACAGGGTTACGATCCAAAAGATTGATTCAAAGCAAAAGATTGGACATCCCTATTAAGTAGATACTACGAGTACTATCCCGTGAATTGATGATCTAATTTTATCCAACGTATTTCCGTCTTGTGTGTGTAATAATGTTCTGAAATTTCAATCACTTATGTTGTATGTGTGACAGATAATATATTATTCATAGTAACTCGTCTATTATATTATGTATAATCACAGAATACATGCAGTAAAGATACTATGATACATACTAGACAACTCTCAAGGGGCTTATCAAAAGACCGGATCGTGATTAAATATCGCGCGAACAAATATTCTTAACTGGTGATCTCATCTTTCACGATAACATCTAATAATAAATTGTGTTCGACCCGCGCTTTATGAAAATAGCGCAAAAATCTAACCCATTGTCTATTTATTTTCCGGACATCAAAGCAATAAAAAATCTAAATAAATATTGTTCTACTTAAAACTCAATCATTCACTTTCGAATAAGTAATGGTTAGTAAAAGTAATTTCTTGGCATATCGTCTAAATATTTAAATAGACGATAAAAAATCTTTCATCGTTAATGTGATAAGCTGAATGCATACAAGTGCGTGACAACTGTGCTACGAATGGAAGGCGTGAGCAGTTTTGCCGTTTGTGTCGCACATAATCTGTCATACATTAGCGCGTTGGCTGTGCGGTCAAGGGATTAGGTTTCAAAACGGCTTCCACATAAATCATTCTAGCACTACCGAGCTGAAAACTTCGTTCAAGTTGATCTCATATTCTACACTCCGCTCTGTTATTACTGTTTTCATAATTATGGTGTCTGTTATTATGAATTGTAGTTGATTGTAATTTGTAGTTGTAGTTGTACGTGATATTTTACTATTAGACACGTGACGTGTCTAATAGTAGTATCACGTACCTCATGCAATGAAAGATTATGAATAAATTATTTTATTTAATGAGTCTTACCAACAGATGCATGTCACAGGATATATAAAATAATGATCATATAAAATAACGATCATATAAAAATCCACTGGTAAGCAAACAACAAACGACATGAGTTAAGTATGTTTATCGATAGATTATGTAGGTTTAACATAGGTTTTGTCGTAATTAGGTATATACTTTCTATAAACACGAAAGGCCATCCTGTCACAGATGCGTTTCCTGTACTTTGCCTTATTGAATAGACAACTCAATAACTTACGATTTGTCCATATAAACTAGACTTAATCAAACACACTGAATGAAGTGTTATTTGCATTATACGTATTTGTGTTCATTACCAATATCAAAACTAATTAGTGATTTACAAATTGGGTCTTTTTTGAAGTAAACTTCAGTTTTGTGTACATATTAATCTTCATATACCGAACCCTGCTTCGATGTGTATTCGAATATGAAGTTCTCGACTCAAACAATAATCTTCAGCTATAAGATTGGCAGATTGCCAGATCGGAATCAAGACTCAAAGTATAATGTCTAAGCGCTCTTTTTGGCAAACCGAGAGGTCTACAAATTTACAAATAGTATAGGGACTTGATATAATAATGGAAACCAAGAACAGTAAAATAGCTTTTTTCAATTTGAGCAGTGTCCTATCAATCTTTTTGTAGGTCATCAAAATACAAATGCAAACATTGTATTGTGTTGTTGTTATCTAAACATTAGCATTGTACACAAAAAGTGATGATGTCATTACGATTGCGTGTAGTGCTGGACCTATGCCACTAGATGTCAGCCGCTAAGGTCGAACATTATCGCATCGCCCACGTGCTTAGCAAATTTACCTCGTTTCTGACGCCTGTCATCGCTGCTGCGACGTACTTCTTTGTCTCGGCGCGCTGGAGTCTTCCGTAATATCACATCCTTTTCCTTGTTAGAGGGCAAGGAGCCCCAAGTTCCAGATCGTGCACGGACTTCTACCTTGCTATCCTCTTTCTTTGATATTTTTTTGTCTTCCACTACCGCTGTTTCAGTTTGGTCCTCCTTGGGAGGTTGGACCTGTAATTAATTAAAAAACAATTGAAATTTAGAATTTCACCCTTAAAATACAAGCATTTTAAACAAAGCATTACTTACAGGTTTCTCTTCAGTCCGTTTGACCCATATATCTTCAGAACTGGTTTGAATTCCGTCAACTATTGATCTTATTTCTATTAAACTGCTATCGAAATAATTTTTGTCTCTGTGAAGGTTTTCTCCTTCGAATATGGATCGTATGCTCGGACGTTGCTCTTCGGCTCCTTTGGTTCCGAAGTGGACGGTATGCGCGTTGTGGACGTGCGTGCGAAGAGCCCTTACGACCAGCGGAGGTGGCACTGGTGGTTCAGTTGTCGTCACAAGAAACTTGTGCTTAGCTCCCATAACTGTACGTTTTTGAGTGTCTTTCTCTGTCTTCAATTCACGAACAGCCGCCGGTTGCACATCAGGGATAACGTTAGCATTCCGATCATCATCATCTTCACGCACTTTGCCAAGCACAGATAAACTACTTAAAGAGCACGTCTCTGAAGAAACAGATGATGGCGGGGGATCGCTTTCCCTCCTATCGTCATCTTCGTCTTCCTCTCTACATTGTGATAAACGACGCCTTTCTGGGAAAGTAAATGGTGTTGCAGGGTTTGGGTTACGACTCGATAAATTATTACAATGGTTCATAAAATAATGCTGGAAGAAGCTATCAGTCTCTGGTGTATCGTTGCCTTCTCCCTGGATTATATCCTTGAGGGCGGCGAGTGATGTGATGGTATTGTAGTTTATTGCATTAACTAAGTCTTCGCTGTCGGTGGAGCTCGGCGAGCCGCTACCGGCAACCTCTTCTTCAGCGAGATGGCTCATCTGAAGACATACCTCATCCAAGGTCTTATCGGTGTCAACAGTCTCCATTTTCTTCTTTTTCTCATTTTTACGTTGGTGCTTCTTTACTTTTACATTCGAGGTTTTTTTTGTTCCGGTATCCATTGAGCAGCATATGCCGAAACTAAGTTAAGTACTACTAAAGCGGCAATCACAGTAAGACACAAATAATGTTAGAAAATTCAATCACACACAGTCACATGTTAACTTTTAAGTGATGTCATAAGTTACTAAGTAATATCATAGTACGTTGCGGAGGAGCAGTCACCGCATGCATGCCGCGGCGATGTTGTATGAACGTAAACTATTCTTGGCGAACATTTCACGATTCTGAAATAGGAATACATTTTCATGGTCACGTTTTCCTTCCACGCGAATCGATATTCTATTAAAAGCTAATTCTTTAAGTCAATTCGTAATCTTGGATAAACTATACCACTTACCAATCTTTTTTATAAAGCTACTTTCTTCATAAAATGACTTCTTTATTAACTCGGCCGAATAACTTACAAGACTAAACTAAACGTCTCGTAAAATTTTTGAAAATGGAGAAATGATGAACCTAACCTAACCGTTACAATACAACACACGCACTCTTAACATAGAATGTAAACTTGTGCTGAGGTAGTAGGTACTCTCTTCGTTCCGGGTACCTACATTAAGGAGTCCTCAGGTGATGAATTTGATGATTAACCAATCATCAGCATACCATACCTACCTCAAATCATTACAACTATGTAGTTTCTGCCCTTCACAACTACTAGGTACTACAAATATTCGAATAGATTTTAATGAAAACAATCAATATTTGTATTTAATCATGGGACTCTTTACTGACCAGGCCAAACCAATTTGTACCAATGAAGAGGTTTCATTGAACCAATCAAGAACAAAAAAGACAAACCAATCTTCTCTAAAAATACCTACGAAATGAAGATAAAATTTGAGTATTGGGTATTGTCGTTGTCGTATAATAATATTTTATTAGAAGAGAAAAAATGCTATTTAAGAGAACCCAAAATACTGACTGTAACTAGTTTATGAAACAATAACACAAAAAAACATTGTTGCAATAGCTGTTGGTTTCCCAAAACAAAATAAATAAATAAAATTAATAAATAAGCCATGTTCAGACAAGACGTACTCTGACTGGTTGTTCTTTTTGAAATTTCTTTACAAAATATCAAAACGGGATTTACTTAGATACTTTTTAAAAAAATTAAGGGATACTTGAGAATCTGTTTACTTAGGCTCAGCGCAGACTTGAGTCAAGACAGTTTTAAGACAGACTTTCCTCTCATAGACAAGTCTGCATTAACACTAAAACGAAACCGTTTTGTCTACTATGACGACGCAACACACACCGTCTGCGTAAGTTTTTTAGTATCAAAATGGACTTAATCGATACTGTTGTACTAGGCGTCCTAGACTGTTTAGTCGTTGATGTGCACGTAAAAGGGAAGCTGACAATCGTTAGGCAGATTTGTCGCCGTGCAGGTCCTGGAGGTATAGATAATTATGTCTATGGAACGTTTTGTTTGAAGTGTGCGCATCTTCGTGTTTTTTGTACAGCAATAGTCTGTCTTAAAACTATCGTGACTCAAGTCTGCTGTAGCCCTTAGAGGCCTATCCGGATTTTTTCCAGTTATCCGGTATCCGACGCTCCGATCTAACGCTGGCTATATATCCGCTATCTCTTAAACTACTCTTTCCTTTACATCACTACAAAAAACACTGTTTAAATAAACCTACTCGTAGATAGTAACAAGCGATAGGATATATTGTAGTAGACTTGTTCCTTTGTTTCCAGTAATCCATGGCAGATAGCTAACGATCTATTATGGTAATGCGGGTTGGCTAAGCAAGGACAGCGGATAGCAACATTTACTGCATGCAGTGGATACGGTCAAAATGATCTACTTTGCTTAGGTATAAATGTATAAACGAATAATTATTTGATGTGAGTCAGATTTATAATAATTTGGTTTGTATTAATCGCTACCAAATACATATTAAACATCAATTTGAATTGTTGTACTCTTTGATTCCTAAGATTTATTTACGCAACTAACTGTAACAGTAGGTAAGTTGAATTTTTCAACTATGATCTACATTAAATTTGATTCCACACATTTCTGTAAATTATTCGTTAGGACAAAGTAGAAAGAAGTCAGTGAATAGAATAGAAAGAAGGCGCTGATAGTTGATACACGTTGGCTTAGACGCTGGCGAAGAAGTCAAGGCCATCAGAAATCATTTGATTAGCGATAACACGAACAGCAAATTTTGGACACGCTACCGTGAAGAAAATGGTGTAATAACTACCTTTTAACATTGTTTTAAAGAGAGTTTTATTTTATAAAAACATTTTTATAAAAAACTGTGGAATAAATAATACGTTTTTTATTTGTTTTCTTTTTCATACGAGGTTTGAGTGGTGGGATGGATGGATTGTGTGAAGGATAACATGAGCACAAGAAAAGAGTGAGTGTTGAGATGACGGCTGATAGAGGAGAATGGAAGAAGAACACAATATGTTGGGTCAATTGTGCCGACCCAACATTATTTGGGATAAGGGCTGGAAGATGATGATGATGTTTGAGTGGTGGGATAGAATGTAAAATTTTGGGGTCAAAGGTAGAACCGTAGGACACGACAGGTTAAAAAAAAGAGACAAATTATGTCACTAACTGAAGCAACAAAGGGTCATAGTCAACATTAAAGTGAACATAACTAAAAGTGTTTTGCCAAAACACATAAATGACATAGCTTTCTATAAATAACCACAATTTGTAAATAGATTTATCAAGCGCTGTCTAACTACCAATAACAGCTGAACGAGAACAAACGTTATCAATGTTTATGAATGCCTATAAGAACAAATAAAATTATGTCCATTGCCCTTCACAAATACTAGGTAATGTAATGATAAATTGTCTCGTGTCCATCACAATTTATATAAAGATTCTAAGCAAATACAAGGATGGATAGTTTTGAGGAAAACGTAAACATAAACTCAAGAAACGAACTAAATAACATAAAAACGTTACTTAACTGATAAAAGTCTCAGTGTTAATGTTAAATCAAAATATCTGGTGTAGTAAGACGATTAATGGAAATGAAATTGATGATAAAATGAAAGCATACTCATCATCATACTACTGGAAATAGTGCTTTGAAATTAATTACTACTAACCACCAATATATATATAATATATTATCAAAATACTCGTAGAATGATAGTTAAACAGATATAACTCCACTTTAGTGAATAGTCCACGAGTTGGGAAAAATATAATTG
Organism: Epirrhoe alternata; assembly: GCA_963565295.1. Taxonomy (NCBI): domain Eukaryota; kingdom Metazoa; phylum Arthropoda; class Insecta; order Lepidoptera; family Geometridae; genus Epirrhoe; species Epirrhoe alternata. The sequence goes on from OY751375.1 coordinate 12,212,773, forward strand.
TTTTCGTTCATCAACTCGTAGGTACGACGTTTACCTACATCCTTTCTTATTAGGAAAGTCGGCAAATCAGCTATGATCATCATACCCAATCCATTCGATACAATAATGTTTTTAGGTCTGCATTACAATCGTAGAACTAAACACAAATCTAAATAGAATAGAAAAAGATAGATTGCAAGGTCATAATTTCCCAGTTACATAGCAAATAAGTAAATAATATAATATCCATGCAGATTGGAATCTTGTCAATGAAAACAGGTCATTTTATATCTGCCTAGTGGTTATTTATAAATGTAGATAGATACCTAAATCACTGATTGCAGACAGTTGCCCTAGATTATTATGTTCTAAACATAACTTAAATGGGTAGTCGATTTTAATATTTACCTGAGCCTAAGAACATAAGAAAATAAACGAAATCACCGATTATGCTTAAATTGACGAGAAATGCACATAGGTTTATGGGGCCTCTGCATCCATGACATTATAAATGATATCAAAAGAAATTTTTCATCAGGTTTCATTTGCTATTTGGTTCGTCGATTCATGCTAAATTTTAGCCACCATGATAGCCTGAGAGCCTGGAACTGGCAAATCTTCATCTTTTAAAAAAACGTAGACACGCTGATAACTTGCATTAGGTACTTGCATTTGGTGAGTGTTACCACACATAACTAACAATTAATATCATATACCAGCAGATGACTATTGTGGCATCTGTTCTTTACGATTTAAATTAGCCAAGTAACGAAATCTAACCTTAGAGAGGATGCTACGAATTTTACTATGAAAATGGATGTTGTAAATGAAATAAAAAACAATAGGATTTCTAAGTCGGAAAGTCAATTTAGTTGCATTGATTAAAACAACGGATATCACTATCAGTGGCCAGGACGCACATGCTGTATAGTTCTTCTATCTCACGGAGGTTGTATGTGTAAATAAATAATGCTGGACCTTTCACACAGCGTCATCTAGCCCCAAACTAAGATGATGATGATGATGCACATGCACGTTGTTTCTGTGTGCGTAAGCTCGGGAGCATTCTGGAAGAATGAACGCTCAGTATCGCTTACGCACACAGAAAAAAATCTACACACAATCAAGACCAATCCGCCTTCGTGAGATAGAAACGAAATGATGTGTGCGTTCCAATCATAGATCAAAAAATCAAATCAAAATATATTTATGAAGGAATACAAACAATGTGCACAAAAGCATTTGAAGGCGATGATGCCTGCAGTAGCTAGTATAAAACGCTAGCTATAGATGCGAGTATAAAAACGCTAGTGTGTAGTGTCTGTGAGGTAATTACCTATACCGTGACGCTTGTATGGAGTTTTACCCAATGTCCGCGGTGCTATCACGCTTATTATGAAATGCACCCAAAGTGCGTGTTTTTTCTTGCTCAACTCCACGGGTTAACATAAATGTTGGCCAGAAATATGAGGACCGAGAGTATAAAAAAGTAGATAGTAGGTACATATTGAGCTTTTTATCCGAGAGCGGATAAACTGAACAGTAAACAGATATCCATATTGCAACTCTAAACTTAAGCATGTTAGGTATTCTGCCCGGTATGCGATTAGGTACCATCAAAGTAGTTTGACCCTTGTAGTACGCATGGTGACATCATACACGACATCGAATCTTGAACCAAAGGATGGCGAGTGCATGACTATAATATAGTGTTAAAATAACTGAATGCCCTCCTGTTGCACCTAATTTGAACAACAATTACTTAATAAAGGAAACATGGAGGAAAAATAATAAACAAATACAAACAGACACACAGATATACAAACATAACAGACATGTAATCACGTAATATAACATCAAACGTATTAACATTTCTTCTCCCACAGGAGGATCCTCTTTGACGTGGAAATGAGCAACTACAAGTACCACAGTGCCACACCTAAGCCCAGAACAAATATGTCCAGAACAAACAAACATTTGTCCCGCTGCACTAATAAAACTCCCTTTTATGTCTTGGCCACCAAGGTCAATCAATCATTATTGAGATGATTGCTAAACTTCTTTTCTTAGTAAAAATTTGGTTCATATGTTTCAACCTGGTTTAGTTCTAGAATATGCTTCATTTCTTAGTTTAGAATAATGCATGCAATCTTACTGCGCACTGCACATATTTTATAATAATTTAAATGAAGAGTTCAAAGTAGATGTTTATCTGTTTTGTATTATTACAATAATATCTACTTTGAGCTCTAGTCTTTTTAAAGGATGTGCATTAAACTGACATATATTTATCTAATCATTACACATTATGGAGGAGATTGATATTCATATGAATATGCACCAGAAAAAGTGTACTGCATTCTTAGTATTAATATTCAATCAATCAAGATCGCAAACAATTTGTCGAGTAGAAAATCCTTTCTTCTAATCAGGCCACAGACAATAGAAAACACACACAGACAGGTTTTGCAAACAAGTGACAGATTACTACCAGTTTGAATATGGTATGTCCTAATTTGTGCTTTATTTCCATGCATTTGAATGGAATAAGAAGACGCCCAACGCCAGACGCCATTTAGATGTGGCCTACAGAATAGAAAAACCAACCAAGTGCGAGTTGGACTTGCGTACAAAGGGTTCCGTACCATGTTCTATAAAAACGGCAAAGAAATCACGATTGTTGTATGGGAGCCCTTAAATATTTATTTTATTCTGCTTTTTAGTATTTGTTGTTAGAGCGGCAAGAGAAATACATCATCTGTAAAAATTTCAACTGTATGTAGTATCTGTGTGTAGTTAATAATGAATTTATTTTCCCTTTATTTTAGACTTTTATTAGAATAAGTTGCTTACATTATTATTATAATTTAGCCATTCTCGTCTCACTGCAGGGCAAAGATTTATTTACAACATCACATTCGAAACCTCTAAAATTATCAGTGGTTCTCTACTACATTATGCATGTATTATACATATAACCTACCTCTTGAATCACTCTATCTATGGAAAAAAACCGCATCAAATCAATCCGTTGCGTAGTTTTAAAGATTTAAGCATACTTAGGGATATAGGGACAGAGAAAGCGACTTTGTTTTATACTATGTACTTATAGTGAAGTAAGTACAGAAAATAGAATAGACATTTAGCTTGAATGTTTGCAAACAAAACACTTGCAAACATAATGATGCATACTTAGATGATGCATCGTTGTTCCAATGGTAATTATTTGATGCCAAAAAAAATCTGTCCATTGTTGCCGAGTTCGACCCCCACCTGAGAACACTGGGATACACAAGCCACCACTCGACTTATATAGATTTGCAGTGTGCTGTCTTCTCTAGACTTGTAATATTGCTCGTGTGTACAAGCTAACTAAAGTACAAGAGTTAATCAAAACTTTCCAATAGGTACCTAGTTGGTGTAATAATTGCTCAACTACTTGCATCTTTCCTGATTTTTTCTATTTTACTTTTATTATAACAAAAATTTGAGACAGAATCTGGCTAAGTATTATAAATTGTGCCGCTTTATTTGATTAATTTTATCCAAGACTACGAAGGACGAGTACAAAAGAGTGTGACCGATAGAGTTATTAGTACCGTAAACACATAAATATCACCCAGTTTTTCTGATTACCAGCGGCTCCAAACTGTTTTAAAACACTTTGATATTTAATAAACCATGCAGTTTATGAATATTTTACACATTTTTTTACAAAAACTACACTTGGGAAAAGAATCAAAACTGTCACTTCTTTGATCACTCACTTCACTTCTTCATTTGACTCTTTGACTTGACTTGACATTTTTTTTTTCAAACCAGACGAAAGACAGAACAAGTTTCTACCATGATTCTACCTTCCCATGATTGGATGTTAGACTTTTGGCACTACACTGTGTCGAAAAACTACTACCTATTTAAAATCTTGGGTACATCTATTCTGGTTCCTGTCAGACAATGATGTAAAAAAATATAGATACGTTTTAGGCGTGAGGCAATTGAAACATCAAAACGGTCTTATTAGCTAGCCATACACGCACGGGTATGTGCCCGTCGGATCTGCCCGTCAGACGTGTGACGTGCCTGGCGGGTAGATCCGTGCGCTATGGTAAAAACCTTAGATTATCGACTGCCGCCTCCGGTAAAAACAGAGACATTGATGTGCCCGCCGCGCCCGCCTCCCCGGGATGCGCCCGCCTATGCCCGCTGCCGGGCCTCTTCTTTTCTTTTTCTTTTATTAAATGGCAAATATCTGTAAATATATATTGAACTCACCGATGTAAGTACAAAATTTCATTTCAATCAACGTATTTTCTGAAGAGTTCCTTTCTCCATCATCGGATCAGCTCGCAGGCATCATATTTTAAAATATTATAGGAAACTTGACCGATGTAGTGAGTTTCAACTTAATCAGCCTATTAACTGAGGAGTTCGATTCTCCATCATCAGATCAGCTCACTGTAAACATATTTCAAAATTTTAGGTGATACTTGATCTACAAACCAAGTTTCAACTCAATCGGTCGATTATCTGAGGAGTTCCCTCCATCATCAGATCAGCTCGCTGTTACCATATTATTGCATTGTCACCAAGGACTCACAAGTGTACCAAAATTCAGCTCAATCGGACACCAGGAAGTGGGTCAAATTAAGCTTGCAAGATTTGACCCGGACAAACATACAACTTGCAAGTTATTTAAAAGCTTTTAAAAAGGTCCATGTTAAAGGAGAATGGGCAGGCATGTATGAAGCGCCGCCCAAGTCAAAAAACGATCGCCCGCAGAGTGGACGTATAGTGGAATGGGTAGACCTTCTAAAACACTACATTTGATTGTATGACAGCTAAAAAATCCATCCTGCAGAAATCGAGATATTAGCAGTTAAAGGTGGTGACTTTTACCATCATGTTTTTTGACTTACAGGCTTCCCGCAGACAAGCCACTATGGGCATTCGATAGAACTTTAGAAGCACTACATTTGATTGTGAAACAGCTAAAAAATCCATACTGCAGAAATCGAGATATATGCAGTTAAAGGTGGTGACTTTTACCATCATGTTTTTTGACTTACAGGCTTCCCGCAGACAAGCCACTATGGGTATTCGATAGAACTTTAGAACATTTGATTGTACGACAGCTAAAAAATCCATCCTGCAGAAATCGAGATATTTGCAGTTAAAGGCAGTTACCATCAAAAAGTATAAAACATGTAGGCAACAAGTATTTATTTTATTTATGAGGTTCACCAACTGTTTACAATGATATACAATGATAGCAGACAATTTTAGTCAAGTAATGTTCTTAAAACTACATACTACAGACAAGTATCAAACAAGTAGGCAACAAGTATTAAACATGTAAGCAACCAGTATCAAACATGTTGGCAACAAGTATCAAACAAGTAGGCAACAAGTATCAAACATGTTGGCAACAAGTATTAAACATGTAGGCAACAAGTATCAAACATGTTGGCAACAAGTATCAAACATGTTGGCAACAAGTATTAAACATGTAGGCAACAAGTATCAAACATGTAGGCAACAAGTATCAAACAAGTAGGCAACAAGTATCAAACCTGTAGGCAACAAGTATCAAACATGTAGGCAACAAGTATCAAACATGTAGGCAACAAGTATTAAACATGTAGCAACAAGTATTAAACATGTAGGCAACAAGTATTAAAAATGTAGGCAACAAGTATTAAACATGTAGGTAACAAGTATTAAACATGTAGGTAGTATCAAACATGTAGGCAACAAGTATCAAACAAGTAGGCAACAAGTATTAAACATGTAGGCAACAAGTATCAAACATGTTGGCAACAAGTATTAAACATGTAGGCAACAAGTATTAAACATGTAGGCAACAAGCATTAAACATGTAGGCAACAAGTATCAAACATGTTGGCAACAAGTATCAAACAAGTAGACAAGAAGTATAAAACATGTAGGCAACAAGTATCAAACATGTGAGCGACAAATATTTTTCATGTTTGTAACAAGCCCCCCGGCGGAGGGGATGCGTAACCCAGCGACAAAAAAAAAAGTCCAAAAAGGAACAAATATCTCGATTTCTTCAGGATGGATTTTTTTAGCTGTTATACAATCAAATGTAGTGCTTCTAAAGCTCTATCGAATGCCCATAGTGGCTTGTCTGCGTTGTGTGTTGTGTGTGTTGTTGTGTCATAGTTGGCCTGTAAGTCAAAAAATGTGATGGTAAAAGTCAATTCAATTCAATTTGTTTATTGCTTCATGTTAGTTACAATGTCTTAAATATAGGTAGGCGTTTCATAACATGAACCCCGCTGGGGCACTGCAACATTTGGTAGGTTACTTATAAACTAACTTATGTAGGTAAACTAACTTAAGTAGGTATATATTGGCTCAGCCCTTAAAGATATTTAATTTAAATATTTTTAGTTCAAGTACTATTAAATATATATTTAGAATCCGAGTTTACTTTTTATTAAATCTTTTATTGTCATCTAGATAATCTTGAATATTGTAATAACTTTTTTCTATGAGGTAAGATTTTAATTTTTTGTTAAATATTGTATTTTCTTCTAAGTTTTGTAGTTCTGAGGGTAAATTATTATAAATTTGGATTGACATGTTATATGTTCCTGATTTAACTATTTCTAATTTTGTGTAAGGTAGGGCTATTTTATTTTTGTTTCTCAAGTTGTGCGGTTTGGTGTATTGCTCTTTAGATAATGTATAGAAAGTTTTATGTGTTCTTACAAATTTACAGATTTCATAGATATATATTGAAGTTAGGGTTAGGATTTTTAATTTACTAAAATGGATTTTACAGCTCTCTCTTTCTGAAATATTGACTAAGATTCTGATACATCTTTTTTGTAAGACAAATAACTTATTTGACTCAGAGCTATTTCCCCACAGGATAATACAGTAGCTTAACCAGGAGTGAGCATATGCATAGTATGCATTTATACTTATTTCCAAGTTTGTACATTTTTTTAGTTCAAATAATGCATAGACAAACCTTGACAGTTTACTAGCTATTTTATCTATATGACACTTCCAATTCACTGAGGTGTCTATATTTACACCCAGTAAATTACATGAATCTACAGAATTTAGTTTATTATTATTATAGTTAAGATTATTCATATTTAGGGGTATTTTTTGATAAGGTTTAAACTGCATGATTTTTGTTTTGGTTATATTAAGTTCTAAATTATGTTCTTTAAGCCAATTTATTATTAAATCTAGTGTTGTGTTTATTTCTGAATTAAGGTATTGTTGCTCATTACACGGAAAAATTACAGATATATCATCAGCATATAGAATAGTTTTTTTATTTATTATTTTTGGCAGATCATTTATATATATTAAAAAGAGTATGCAGCCTAACACACTTCCTTGAGGTATTGAATTTTGAATATTTAGTTTATGAGATTTTATATTGCTAATTCGATTTTGGAGTGCATCAAAGAAATCGATTTCAACATATTGCTTGCGGTTTTCCAGGTAGGAACTAAACCATTCTAAAGCTGGACCGCGCACTCCTATTCCATTTAATTTTTTAAGAAGAATGTGGTGGGACACCCTATCATAAGCCTTTATTATAAGTCACCAAATATCTCGATTTCTGTAGGATGGATTTTTTAGCTGGCATACAATGAAATGTAGCGTTATTGAAGGTCTACCTATTCCACCATACTCCCACTCTGCGGGCGATAGTTTTTTGATTTGGGCGTGAATTATGCTGTTATTCCTATGTCAAGTTTTAATGTTTAGAAATTCCTTAGAAATTCATGTCAGTTCGGACACATGTCAGTCAGTCAGTTCTGTCAATTTGGTTTAGAAAAAAATTCTAATAATTTTTTTATTCGAAAGAGACATGGCGTGTATGTTTTACCACAGAGTAAGTTTTTACAAGACAACAGCAGCAGCTGATCATGGCCGCGCCGCGCGCCCCGTGCTGAGTCTCGCCTGACGGGCAGATTACTGTACTGTCAGCGAACCTTTGTGTTTAGGTTGTGTGTAAAAATGAATAGATAGCTAAATTCAAAATATTCTATGATTAATTCATTTGTATATATTAACCTATGACTACAAACTTTCTTATGTAGGTAGGTATTTAAAATACGTAAGAACGTTTGGTGGTTCATTCAAATTAAATTAAAAATAGCAATATTTATATTAAATAGCCGCCATTTCCTATAATATGAATTTTGCCGCCGTAGGTAGGCTTGAGTTGTCCAAAAGTTTCTGAAGGGTTACGTACGTAGCGCTGGTGTCTCCGAAGTGAACACCGCTTTTCAAGAAGTTGGCCTGCTTCTCCGACAGGAGTAATAATGTTCTGTGCTTTGCTTCCTTCAACCGAACTGGAACTGACCAACCAAACCAAACCAATACCACCCACACTCTAGTCTCTACTAAACTAAATAGAATTTGTAATTGGCAAATCGAAAGTTATAAATAAATGTAGAAGGTATCAAAATAACGCATTGTGATTGTATGTAACAAAATGATCATAATACTTCTGTCTGTGTTGCTGAGCGGCTCGTATTGTGTTGGTGACGAGAGGGTGAAGTTTGTAGCTGTGTTGTTCAGGCACGGCGATAGAACACCTGTGGATCTTTACCCTACGGACCCCTGGCGTAATGAATCATTATGGCCTGTGAAGTTCGGAGAACTTACCAATAAAGGCAAACAACAACATTATGCGTTGGGACAATGGCTGCGAAAACGATACTCGGTAAAAGCATTATTCATCAACATTTTCAGTCTACTTTGGTAGGCACTATTTATTGTCTTAGTCTGTGTACTGGCAATCGACCATGAGGAACGCCTTTACCTCATGCCAGTCCAATCCATAATTATTCGCCTTGTATTTTTATCTTTTTAGTGCTATGCGATTTTCATTTTCCTAGATTACGTACCTACTTGCCACGCTAATCCATTTTTTTTCAAGTCCATAATATAGGAGTGTGCACTTGTGGTGAAGAATAAAAATTTTTTTTTCAAATGTAGCTTAGTTTGTCAAGCATTCGTTCGTTTCGTATGAGTCAGTGGCCAACTCTGTTCACGGAGTTCTTAGACCGCCATAAGGCCGCCGTCATGGCTTAACGACTTAAATAGCCGGGACCGACAATTTAACGTGCCCTCTGAAGCACGGAAGCGCTGAGATGAAAATGCCACTGGCGGTCAACCATCCACTTCCAGGCCGTTTAGAACGTTGCTTAACTTCGACGATCTATCAAGAACGACTAAGCAAGCACGACCACAAGCGCTTCATTATAGCATTATTAACATATGATATAGTCGGGGATAGTGCAATTCCGCGTATGCCGAATGCAGAGACTGTGTATAAACAGTTTGCCTAACTTTTCAGGACAGACTTTTTTTTCATCCAGGAGCTTCATTTTTAGGTCTAGACCTAAAAATGAAGCTCCTAACATTCATTAATCATTCATACATTTACATACTGATTGTTCGATTCACGAACACCTTAGCCAGCAGATTTGACTAAGTAGGTCGCACGAGGTGCATCACGCGGTTTACCTAGTCAGTGCAGTTTCGGACAGCTATCGGTTCGCACTCATTAACAGCATATAGCATAAATCATCATAATCATTAGCGTAACGTAGAGTTCTTAAATATAGCAAATTTATACAGTTTACAAGTTCGTATCAATTCAGCATCTATCCCACTCTAATCGCGTACGGTTCAGTACACTGATAATAACAACTATTATTTTAAACCGGGTATTTATCACATACATATTGTTATTTTTTATTTTTTCCTTATAATAAAGTTTTTCGCGAATGTTTCCCATTGGTCCATTGATCCAACCTTCTATGTTTCGTCAAAATGCATCACTTATACTGAAAAAGACACAGTACCCAGGAATTATCTTCCCAAAAATCGTTGAAATCTAATTGGTTTGGGTTTTTCTTAAATATCTCCCTTTCTGTTGGTAATTATTAAATTTTTTTGAGTCAGGCGGGTGGTAAATCACTAATCTGCATGCATATGCAGTGAAATTTAATTTTTGATTTTTTGGTAGATACACAGTATCGAAAAGTGGGTTAAGCGGTATTGCACTATCCCTGACAATATAGCATTACCTATTAAATTATGATATTTAGTCAACATTACTCTTAATAACATAGCTTCACATACGAATGTTTGTTTCAGCATTTACTATCAGAAAATTTTGATCCAACAGAGATTTATGTGAGGTCTACAGATGTTGATCGAACTCTGATGTCAGCGCAAGCTAATCTTGCAGGTTTGTTCTTGTTACACTAAAAAACAATTTTTACGAACAATAACAAGCAATGAAGTCACATTATTTAACCTTTATTAGTCCTTACGCCCTCCGACCATGTGGAGTGACGATCTGCGAAAGGCTGCTGGCAGAAGCTGGATGCGTCGAGCTGGGGACAGGGGAGGCCTGTGTCCACTGCTGGATATGCTGATGATGATGATGAGTCCTTACTTCGGAGGGCATTTAATTTTGTAGGGTCTGACTTTAAAGCAAAAAAAAAACCTCATTCCCTGTGGCATTAACTAATAATGTTTGGTTCATCTTTTGCAACACATGTTCTAAGATGATTTTCGATATTAGCTTTGTAAATCATTCAAATATTTTGCCGCTCTACCTACAAGATATAGAACATAAACACCTAGCTGGTACACGCGACTTCGTCAGCAAAATAACATGTAGAGTAGACGGTAGGTACTTAAGTTTTGACCTTGGCGATATTGATGGCGTTCTAACCAAAGAGATGGGGAAAATATTGTAATATAACAAAAATCTTAACTTCGGACTTATTTATGAGTGGGAGTATACATACATATAACATGTTTATCATTCATTTTAAAATCTTTTCTTCATTATATCTTTTATTCATGTGAAAAAAATAATAATAATCTAGAGTGCAAAAAGTTGCCGTCAGGCGGTCACCCATCCTCATTATGGCCGCGCCAAGCGTCGCTTAATGTTCTCCATACAAACTTTCAACCCTTATTTTCACACCTCCATAATTATATTTGAAAAAAAAGTAGCCTATGTCTGTTTCTGGTGTATAATCTTAACCAATGCCAATTTTTTTTGCGCGTGGGCGTTTGGGCGTATAAAGGTGACAAACAGACAGACAGAGTTAATTTCAAATTTATTATATTAAGTATGGATAATAAAATTTACCCATTTGTAAATTAAAAAGCTGTGTGGTGCCGGCGGCGAATAGTACCAACCCATTTCATCCCGTGGGTGTCGTAAAAGGCGACTAAGGGAATAAAGGAACACAGAAGACGGGCAGCAGCGTCTCTGAACCGTTTGACATCTTACTGCGATCGCCAACCCGCCTGCCAAGCGTGGCGATTATGGCAATTCCTCCCAAATGTTTGGGAGAGGCCCTTGCCCAGCAGTGGGATCCCTACGGGCTACTAAAAAAAAAAAAAAATTTGTAAATTATTCCAGGAATGTATCCGCCAGTAAATAACTCCATCTGGAATGTAAACTTGATGTGGCAACCAATACCAGTGCACACGGTACCGGAGAAAGATGATGAAATACTCGCTATGAAAAAACCTTGTCCCGCTTACAACCAGGAGTACAAGAAGTTCATCAGCTCTAAGGAATACAAGGAAAGACTTATGAAATATCAAAAATTAATGGAGTAAGGGTGTTGATACAAATATTGCTTTTGTTGTTGTATGATAATTTGTTGTTGATATACATAGAGTTGAATAATAAAAAGGTGATATCAGTTTTTAGGCCATTTTAAACAACATCATAATATGTTTTTTGGTGATAAACTATCTCTATTGTCAAAATTGTTTTATATAATCAAACATAAAATTGCAATTTGTTTAGTCATTGTTGAACGAATAATGCACTTTGGAACAGTTGTAACAAGTATTACAATCAGAAATAGAAGTCACCTCAATAATAAGATGCTGGTTGTCTATACTATTCCGGAGTGTAAACTGTCAAAATGTATTCTTGATTTATTCGGTGGAATAACTTTATGTCACGTTCTATGGTAAGACGCTAATATTATAAAGAGGAAAGATTTGTTTGTTTGTTTGAAATGAATAGGCTCCGAAACTACTGGACCAATTTGAAAAATTCTTTCACCAATAGAATCTTACATCATCCCCGATGAACATAGGCTATATTTTCACGAGGGATCGCGGGTAACACCGCGGCGGACAGCTAGTCACAAATAAACATACAGTTCCTTCAAACTTAAACAAAACCTAACTACGAAAGCAAATGTAGATCATTGAGGTAAAATTATGTAATTCTACTTACTTTGTTTTAGTTACCTCTCGGCTTACACAGGGATGAAAGTAAAGGACTATTATGACATAGACAGTATATACAGCGTGTTGTACATAGAAACACTGTATAACTTCACTTTGCCCGAATGGACCCACAAGGTTTATCCGGACACATTGGCAGAACCGGCTGGATTCAGGTAATTTTCAACATCAAATCCTCTACCATATCCAACCAAAATATTTGCTGATCAATGGATTAGCTGTTGCACCCCTACCTGCTTACCACGCTGCTTACGCCATGTCTTCCGCTGCCTGAGTATAATGTGCAACAATTGTGATTACTGAACTCGCTACAGTTGTGCTTATTGGTTGATAACTAGCAGAACCAGCGCGCCATTGCGTTAAAGTAGCAATAACTGGAACTAAATGGTAATGTGAAATCAAGGAAATTTCAATCCTACAACGCAGTTTCAAGGCTTGATTGTTCTGTTGAGGCAGCTAGCGAAAATTGTGCAATTATTGTAGTCGTAGTTAGTTACATTAACCGTGCATTAACCCTACCGGTCTTGTGTCTCACGTATTAAAAATTTATGATCTTACTAGCTACTGCCTTTATGCTATTCCAAGTCACTATTTACGCCTATTCCAAGTTTCATCTAAATCGGTTCACTGGTTTAGGCGTGATTGAAACACAAACATACAAACACAAACTTTCAGCGTTATTATATGAAGTGGGATTTGACGTTGTCTACTGTTGTTTATTGCAGTTTCACGATCGACACGGCCACTCCTGTACTAGCACGCCTGAAGGCGGGTCCTTTCCTCAAACAAGTGACATCAAAGATGATGGATGCCATGTATGATGAGAAGGTACTTTGTTTTGTCCTGTTATGTAGTATTACAGACAATTAGGCCAGTCTTTTGTTATCGGTCTCCCGCGACACAGGCTTGCCTAGTGTGGGACCCATTGTACAGGTTGATTTTTTGAGATGGGCGGTGATGGCCAAGTCCGAAACCACGAGAGAGAGTTAGAGATAAGTTGTGAAAAGAGTCGTGTCTCTCCCAAAATTTTCCACTAACCTCTTAACTTTGGCGATTGTTTTTTTTTACTATTTCTATTTCAGGCTCCGACTGCCCACAAAAGGCACCCAAAAGTGTTGATGTATAGCGGGCATGACTTGACTGTAGGAAGCATGCTGAACGCACTTGGCATATACAACAACATATGCCCTCCGTACACAGCTACAGTTTTATTTGAACTAATTGAAGGTAAGGTAATTCTCATGTGTGAACCTTTGATTACGATTTGTATGAAGTGATGATAAATTATATGAACGAATGGGAACCCCATTTAGACTATATCGTTTCTAAATAACATCGTTTGAAATGGAATAGGCTTGCCCAGCACCTAAACCATCGTCGGCTTAATCAACCCTTTTCACTGACTAAACTGCGGGTTTCCTTAAGTTGTTCCTTAACCGTTAAATAATAAATAAATAAATAATGGACTTTTCACACAGCATCATCTAGCCCCAAAGTAAGCAGAGCTTGTGTTATGGGTACTAAGATGACTGATATACTACTTATATACTTTTTGTTTGTAAATATATACATATTATACATAGAAACACCCAGACCCGAGACAAACATTTGTAGATCATACAAACATTGGTCCCGCCGCGGGGATCGAACCCGCAACCTTTTGCGTCGCAGGCGGGCCTTCGCCCACTGCGCTACAGAGGTCGTCAAATCGTTAATACCGAAGGTGTAGCAATATAGCATAAATTCATCATGTATTTCTTTTTCAAGATAATGCAACATCGGAACACTTCATAAGGATCTCCTACAGAAACTCTACGGAGATTGTTGAGCCACATGTACTGAGCATCCCCTACTGTGGCAAGATGTGCCCTCTGAATCGTTTCATGAAGCTTTACGAAAACCTCCTTTCCGTCAACTGGGATTATGAATGCGAGAAACAGGTATGCTGCAATCTTCAAACTACATTTACACTGTATCTCATATTCAATTTATTGACTGATAGTATGGGTTACGCGATAACACAGGAAAATGACTATCACAAAATATAAAGAAAAAAATTCGTGAGTGTCGTGGAACACTCGGTTGGAACGAAGTTTCAACTTAGACTTTGATATTTGACATTTGCTTTGCGCACCACTTTGCGCACAACTTTGCGCGCACTTTGCGATTCATTCCTCACCATTCGCGTCACTCCGCATATCCATCCATCTCAACATTCGCATCTTTGTCGTTTGCAGTCTTCTTTCATCCGTCGCTTTCGTAGCCCAGCACTCAGATCCATACTGCACGACAGGTCTAATGACCTTCTTGTAGATTTTCCCCTTTAGTTTAAGTCATACTAGGGTCACATGTTGTTCCTGAGACCTGTCGCCATTTCACCCATGCCTCATTCATTCTATTTTTGACGTCTCGGTCTATTCCTCCATCATCAGGGATCAATGATCCGAGGTATCGAAAATCGGAGCAGACTGGACGAGATACACCATCTAAGGCGATGGGAGAGAAGTTGGATGAACCTCAGAACACTGATTATTAAACTGTATATATAGAAAGTCCATTATTTAGGTCATAAGAGCTTTAAAAAAAGTTTCGGCCCATTTACTAATACTGGTTTTGTAATAAGTATTTGTATTTCATTAATTTAATTTTTACATTTAAAAAAATATCAAATCACCGTATTTTTTTGCTGTTATTAAATCGCAATAAAAAAAGGTTTCTTACTGTAACCTAGATTTTAAAAGAAATTATTTCCATTGTACATTTCTATCTGATTTATCTTATGTTTATTGTATTTTTATTAATGGTGTGCAATAAAGAATTTTCATTCATTCATTTCATTCATTCATTCATTCATTCATTATTTATAGTTTTTTCTAGAAATCATCATTAGGTTTAATACAGCCCGACGAGCAACATTTTTTCTTTATATTTTGTGATAATTATCCCTCTGAAAAGAACGGGAATAGTTTTAAAATACAAAATAAGATATTGAACTACGGTCTACGATACATATTAGTTGCAAGATTAACATGCATGATAACAATATGCAGCTTCTACAGATGTAGCCGGTAAATGTTCTATTTATTTCACAGTTTCCGGCACTTCTTGGGATTTCGTTCTTTATCGGGCTGGCTCTTTTCGCTACGATCTACATCTCCCACAAAGTACACTTCGCACGGGTCTCCAGGCAACACAGGTAATCTGAAATTATCATTTAAAAACCCTGAACCGAAGCTACGACGGTTCAAAAATACGATGAAAGGCTCCGAGAATAGAATGTTATTGCCTCGTTTCTTTTGGCGAGGGCGAAACTACTAGCATAATGCACATACATTTTTTGATAGAAAGACTCATTGTTGCACGGCCCGATGCGAACGGCCTAGGCCTGCTCACTAGGTTCTGACTACCGGCGCTCTACAAATTATTAGGTTTTGTCAGTAAAGAACAAAAATAGCCATTTGGTTGTGTGTTTTATAGCCTATTGTATATTCCTTGTTCCAGATTGAATATGGTGTACACGAGTCTCCAAGCTCCAGCGGTAACGCCCACGCCCAGTCTCACTCCGAGCAAACCACTCGACGACGTTTAACTACCATGTATTTATTAGCCTATTCGATTTTTTACTCCAATTTACCATATACCAGAAAGCCGTAAGATGCTTAGAACAACTGCTTCCAAAATGTGGGAATGTGCCAAAAGTGCGTCCTATTACTTAGGTAATTGTTTGAAATTATGTCAAATATTTCATGATTTTAAAAGATTACTAAAATGTACACTTGTTATGACCCTAATTATGTTTACCTTGTATCTATATCTTTACATAGTATAAAATGAAGTCGCTTCCGCTGTATAATAGGTACCACGTGGACGAAGTCGCGGGCGTTCCGCTAGTTCGTAATATTTTCACAATATTATCCATCAATCTCCTGCATATCAACTTTTATCGCTGATTTTACCTGACTAGGTAATATTCTAGTCTGTTATAAGTATTCGGAATTTTATGAAACGACAATTGTCAGAACATTAATTTTGGAGGAGGCCTTTACTCTTTGAGAGGTCCTTAATAATAAATAATTAAAATCTCTAAGTTTAATGCATGAAATTTTAAATTGCAAAATACTCTAATTATTAATTTTGCATGATATTTTAATTTGAATCCTGTTATTGATTTATTTATTTTTTTACAAATTTTCAATCAAATGTTATAATATTTTATTAAGGAATTGAATTGAATTGAATTAAGGAAATAAAGAGGCTATAATAATAATAAAAAAAATAATAAGTATTCGGAATTTTATGAAACGACAATTGTCAGAACATTAATTTTTTAGAAGCGACTTTAAGCTATAAAGACTAGGATATTTTTAGCCTTCTATTTATAGCATAACTCACGAACTTGTATTTTGGCAAGCCAAAGTCCAAAGTATTATATTCAACATGAGATAGTCATTAGTCAGGATCTCTTTTAGATGTTCATCTTAGGCGTTTAAATCATTTGTATATTTAGGTCTAATTTTGAATAAAATATTTTTAATATATTGTCATAAAATAGTTTTATAAAATGTCTGTTTACGTCTGAACTTGACCAAGCCTAAAAGAGTGACCAATGTTATATACATTTCCCTAATCTTTGAGCAGTATGATTTTGGTATTTGTGACGTGGCATTTCTATGATAGTTTTTGTCATAGTTAGTTGTTGTTGCGCCAAAGCTGTACTAATACCATTATATCAACTTGTTTATTATCAGAGCGCGAGTCAGATTTCTTAGATTCGTATAACAGATTGTCACTCAAATGCAATTTAAACTCTAATCAATCTGCTTAAGCAGTGTTTCTGCTTTAGCCTTCGATCAAATATCCATGGACATTTGATCGAAGATTTCAGCTTTAAATCTATGTAGTGTCTAAGCATTGGTCTTATTTTAGAACGATCTTTAAAGCACACTCAGCTGTCTCACAAAACTGTCATTCCTCATCACACCAATCCACTAATCAGCCAGGTATAGTCTAGACCTCGGTCAGATCAAACTGGCAAAAATATAAGTTTAGCTTATACTGAGACTATAAAACTATGAATTAAGATCATTGCTTCACTGACAATCAAGTATAGATTTAGCTCATTGGTCCTTTTTATGATTCAAAAGAAATTACCGTATTTCGTATCAAAACAAACGGCAAAACGCAAAACTAAATGAAGGCGGTGCTAGTTTGAGGAAAAAGGCGTTTATCTTGTTCCTTGTTTCGATTAAGGGCGCGTACTACCTCAAAACTGCTTCTACTCTGGATCATTATCTATAAAAGTATCGAACCAATATTATTGAAAAAAATATATATTATAGTTGAGGATATAAACTGTTGCTCCATTGTAGTGAAAACACGATTACTAAATATTTTCTCGATAGAAAATAATCACAAACTTCCCTCTGAATTTTACTTAAAAACAAAAGTACTCAATAAATACTTTAGATAGACTAGTAAAACTTTGTATCTAAACTCAGCTTAGTACACTACGTGGTCCCGTTGTTCCGAATTTTGATCTTTTTTTGTTTTTGTACTTTTAATTAGCTAAAAAGTGTTTTAGCTCCGTAAATAACGCTGCGCATCCATAGCTCTGTACTCCTCACACGCCGAACCAATCACACTCGCTGTCCCGCTTACAAAATGTTGGCGTATTATAGGCCCTTAATGGCCCGGATTTTTAGGTAGTCAACAGAGACCTTAGGTTTAGAACCGCAGGTATGTACCGTAGCCCCGTACGTTGCCGTTTCTCGTTGTAGATCTCTACGGGTTTTTTAATTCTTGCTAATCATGCCATCTGTTGAATATTTTGGTAGAGGATTTTGAATTTTTTGCACTTTAGTAAGTAAGTTCGTATGAGTCAGTGGCCAACTCTGGCGACGGAGTTTTTAGGCCGCCTTAAGGCCTCCGTCATGGCTTAACGACTTAAATAGCCGGGACCGACAATTTAACGTGCCCTCCGAAGCACGGAAGCGCTCAGATGAAAATGCCACTGGCGGTCACCCATCCGCTTACAGATCGTTTCGAACGTTTTTTAACTTCGACGATCTATCAAGAACGACTAAGCAAGCACGACCACGAGCGCTTCTTTAGTAATACTAATCGACAATAGATGTCACTGTTGTAAGTTGATAGAATAATAATGTTGAGATTAAATTTATTAATTTGAGAAATCAAATAATAGTGTGCTTAGTAACGGATCCGTGAATGCACAAAGACTGCGTAACTGCGTATCCGTGTCAAACCGACTTAGCTTCAGTTTTTATGCAATTTTAGGTTTAATTTAGTTAAAAATAAGGTTTATAATGGTTTGTATCGATTCTTATTGAACGACCGGAACAGAGACAACGTTCATTCAAAGTCATACACTCGATTTACTCATTCAAAAAGTCAAAAAACTTTCACCGTTGGACCTTTACGCGAGTGTTTTGGTTGATCCTGGAATAAATTCAGTTTGTCATCGATATAAAATGAAACCGTAGATAAATTCTATATTCTAATGTTATTTAGTATAGTATGTATCTACATTTATATCGCCAACATGTCTTACATTCATAACTTTCGAGTATTTGTTCATCAAAGTCAGGTCTAAACCAGTGATCAAAAAAGTGTACAAGTTTTAAGAGATTTTCTTAAAATGTGCGCAGTGTTTACTGTTACAATCTTGCTCTACAAGATTTATAGAGCATTTCAGTAGGGTTCGAAATATAATGAATGAATGAATGAAATGAATGAAAAACTCTTTATTGTACACAATAATTACAAAACATACACGAATCCATAAAACCCAACGAGACAATGTACAATGGGCGGTCTTATAGCTTAGAAGCGATTTCTTCCAGACAACCTTTGGATGGAAAGAAACGAACATATTGAAGGTATGGCAGGTAATATAATGGGTTTAGTAGCAATAATAGGTATATTTTAAATAAAATTCCTTAATTTTTAAACCACTTTTTTTGTATGGAGTTGGCATTCTTCTCCGCTAGGAGTAATAGTGTTCTGTGGCCAAGATGCGCGCGGAACGCTGGTGAGTTGCGCGGTTGCGGCGTCAGATGGCGCTGGTCGGCAAGGAATTTAAACGCGTCGCGGAAAAGTATCTACTTTATTTATCGACGCGGCGGCGCGGTCCATTTGAATTTGAATTTAGGAAACCAGTACTGCGCGTTATAAAGGCAGAGTACTTTCGTGCGCGAATCCAGCGTTCTTTTTACGTGGTGCGAGAATACCAAGATAATTCAGTATACAAAAATTTTGGGAAGTTATTACCATAAACATATCCGATAAGCGAAATACGGTTTTGCCTGTGGTTTTGCCACACGATCGTAAAGCAGAGTATTCGTCTTTTAAAGTTTGTCTTGTGTAAGCTTATTACCAAAGTGTAGTTCGTAGATATATGAAAGTCCTCGATATCACCACTGAATTATTGATTTAGATGTTTATATAAAATCTTATCTATGATATTTTATATATAAGAATAGAAAATGCTCAAAGGAAACTGTTGGTTAAATTGTAAATTATTGTATTTAAAAATCCTTACATTTTTCAAATTATATTACTATTTAGAATTTGTATTACTTATTTAGAATTTGTCTACATTGAAATAACGTATTTTGATACCTAGTGTTTTAAGATAATACTTACATTTGTAATAGATAGGTATTATAAACATGGTCTAACTAAATAAACGTTCCATTAATTGAACTGTTTTATCATGTCAAACAAGTCCCATATTTTTTGCAATAACATCACTGCGATTGTTTGCGCAATTGGTTAGCCCCCGGGTGAAAATACATTGAGTTTACCACATCCTGGTGACGTAAACTTTATTCACCTTAGCTAACCACCTGGAAACAGATAAAAGCAGATGGTGTGATGCGAGGAACGGACTTCCCCAAGGTAGTGTTCTGGCTCCCATTCTCTTTAATATCTATACGAATGACCAACCAAGCTCTGATCATACTGAAAGGTTTCTTTACGCAGACGACTTGGGCCTAGCTACCCAGACCTCGACCTTCGAAGATGCCGAAAAAATCCTGTGCAAAGCATTGACTGATCTCAGTGTATACTATGAAAATAATGCTCTAAGACCAAACCCTTCAAAAACTCTGTCCAGTGTGTTCCACCTCCGTAATCATCAGGTAAGTCGAAAATTAAACATCCCATGGCGTGGCACTAACATCGAGCACACAGACCTTCCAACCTATTTAGGAGTTACACTAGACCGTTCTCTCACATTTAAAAACCACTGTATAAAAACAAAGCTCAAAGTTGGCACCCGAAATAATCTACTGCAGCGACTGACATCCACAACCTGGGGTGCGACTCCTCAAGTACTTCGAACATCAGGGCTAGCTCTCTGCTTCTCGGCTGGCGAATTTGCATGTCCAGTATGGCATCGATCCGCTCACGCTCGAGAAGTAGATGTAGCCTTAAATGGCTCCTGTAGGATTATTACCGGCTGCCTGAGAGCCACTCCACTTGCTGCACTATACCCTCTTGCAGGAATAGCCCCCCCAGAAGTCCGTAGAGCTGTCTGCTCAATCGAAAAAACTAAACAGGAAACCGATAGCAGGCACTCTCTCTATGACTACACAGATTGCAAAAAAAGGCTTAGAAGCCGTAAAAGCTTCTTAAAATCCACCGAAGCCATAGTAGGGGAAAATCCAGCGGAGGCACGAAAGCATCTATGGCATCAGAAACATCCCCCCTCAACTGACTACGTTGTACCTGCTCCCAGCGGGCCACCAACCATGGCCCACCTGGAAGTCTCTAAACCGTCTACGAAGCCAGGTGGGCCGCTGCAGGTATAGCTTAGTCAAATGGGGTTATTCTGACGTAGTTCAGTGCGACTGTGGAGTACCACAGACCATGCAACATCTGCTGTGCTGTCCGCAGTGCCCCAACATCTGCACTTTGCGCGACCTGAATGACGCCACGGATGTTGCAGTGAGTGTGGCCAACTTCTGGGCCCGAAAAATTTTATAAATGAAACCATCGACACGACGAAGAAGAAGACCTTAGCTAATTCTATAACCATCACAAGTCTAACATACAAACGTGAGTATAATAGAACAAACTATTTGACTTCATAGTCGATGCCCAAAAGTTCACCTAACTTTTCCAAACAAAAAAAAAAAACATACATACACCCGAACATAGAACCTCCTCCTTTTTTTTAAGTCGGTTAAAAAGATATCAATGCGCGTGCTATTTCTTGTTTGCTTTCGCTGTCAAATTCCTAACATGCAATTTCGGCTCACAATTTTTAACATATCTAATACCTGCTATTTCCTAATCTGTGATTAAAGACCCAGTACCTAAGCTAAACGCCACTTATTTAATGCATACCTACAGTTAATTACGAAGTAAATAATTGTGAATTTGCTTAGAGATAGTGAAATCAGAAAAATAAATTAGATTTGTCAATTTGGCGTTCGCAGAGAAATTATAAACTACTAGTAGGGCGTTCGTTGTACGGTAATGTTAGGGTGTTGTTGAAAAAACATTTCGATAGTCTTAAGTTAAAAGCAAACATGCGAACTTTGACAAAAAAATGACAAGAATATAGAAAAACAGAATTGCAGTTTTCTAAAAGCATTTTATTATGTTCAATTCGACCTCGTATGTCTGCATCTTACCTAATAAAATTCCGGAGATAATTCTCACCTATGACCTCGACGAAAGCGGCTAGCATCCGACGATACCTGTTTGGCGTCTACCTTTAACATTCGCAGTTTGCGTGCTGAAGAAACACGACGGACTGGCAACCATTTATAATCGTACATTACATACTTTTATCACTTAAACGAAATGTTCATGCTTATTCTGTTATGCAATACCAAAGCCCAACATCTATTCTATGTGATTTCGTATAGCAACCTATACGTTCGCGGAACGCTATAGGTACATACTCAACCCCTATCGTTAGTTAACACCCCTATCGTTACTTCAAATTCTTGTAGCAGATGGTACGATCGGAAACTTCAAAAATAAAACTATTTTAGTCCACCGAAGCTTAAAATAGTCCGACTTAGAATAAATTAGTTAGTAGGCATAATTGAAAGGAATATCAACCTTAAAGCCGTCACAATAACCACTGCTTTCCAAATTAAATAACACTTGAGAGTTCCAAAGAATTTTATTCTAGAGCCAGACCAGAGAATGTTTAAATCACTATTCCTGTCTGCCAACAATCGAAGAGCTGAAGTGTTGTGCTGGAAAGTAAGCCTTGTGATCAGATCAGACTAATCTGTACCTCCAGGCTTTAACCAACCTTTAGGTCCCAATTAAACAAGAAATGCCTACCATTAAATTACGCTTTGGAACAACAATTCGCGCTCCTTAGCTTATTTTCGATATAAAATATTCACCAAGGAACTATTTATGTAGCTATTAAACAACTCGGAGTGCAGCGGCTAGACCAAGAATAAAATATCTACTTAGGAAATAAAATATCTACGAATATGAAGAAAATCTGAATGTTTCTTAGAAAAGTCAAGGTAATTATTGAATGTCGAATCGAAATCTTGCTAAAAATACAATTATGACCACAACAATTAGTCAGTAACCTGTCCATAAATAAGAGTCAACTAAATACTTGACACATACCAAAAAACCAGTGATTTATCTGTTATTAGCATTCATTTATTATTTTGTAAGTTGAACTGACATAATAGTCCTACTGTTAATCCAAAAGTTGCGTTTCCTGTTTCGTAGCTATCCGAAACTGTAACTGTACCATGGGTTGGGTACCCTAAGCTCCTACCAGCTATATTATGTGCAAATGTAAACTGCAAACATTGGGTTCTTCGGAAATTGAACCCGGACAAAGCATGTAGGTACGAAAATTTGTTGAAAAGTAAATGAAATTATTGAATTGATTTGCACAGAGAACAGGGTGTTCATGTATTCCTGTCATGAAAAACACAATCTCTCTAGATTTTGTCGTTTAACATTAAGGTAATGTAGGTAATGTAATTAAGTAGGTCCCTACTTAGGTAATGTCTAAATTTTTAAATAGGTTTTTTAAAGTAAGAGTTTATGTAGTCAATGATTATAATTATAAAGGTAAATAGAAGAAAAGGCTAGGCAACGATCCAGTGAAAAGTCATAGTTTTCTCAAGTCAAACGAACCGTTAGAGAAGTTTTAAATAAAAATGTATTGTTATCCAAATCACGGTGTGACCACGTCACAATAGGATTTGGTCTGTTTCAGTACCTTTGCAGCTCGTACAATGCGACTTGTAGCGGAGAGTGCGGTGAGAATATAAATCAGGCTGCAAGCGAGGCGACCGGCCGACGACATGACGCGACATCCAGTCGGCGAGTCGTGAGTCGACTCACCCGCGGCTTGCGCTCTTCGCCGCCAGATGAAGCGTGGCCTCCGTTCGCTGTGGACCTGCACATACCCGCTCCGCGGAGAAAGGATCGACACCAGTGTCTTGCGACATCCGAGACTCCAGCACATAAACATGAAGATCCTACCCCTGTAAGTAGCATTACATTATTACAATCGTTGCTAGGAGCTTTCACTCGAGTTTCGATTCCAGCTAAAGTTTTCTAGTCAGCTGTGCGAGTGCATTTGCGATTTTGTCATTGTGACCATACTTTGACTTTTTAGGTTGGTGTTAATTTATGCAGGAACAGTTGTGAAAATATTGCCCAGGAGGTAATTAATCATAAATATCACCCAGAACGGAAGTGTAGCTCTTGTGCACAATCCCTAGTTTGTAGGTACACCGCGGTGTACCTAATATATACCTACTCATAAATTTTAATAAGCATAAATATTTGTCGGAGTTTTCAGTGATAAAAAAATGATTTTTGAGACAATAGGTCCTATAATGTATCACAATCACTGTTTCTTTGTGTAAAGTAGTTTGTTTTGAATTGAATTGCCTTTCTAATAACGTTCTCTATGGCATCTAGGGTTCTGAAGCAATAGACAAAGGCAGCTAACGGCCTACTGTAGAGTGGTAATATTGTACAAGTTCTACGATTCGATCAATATGGTGGTCTTCTTCTTCTTTCGTATGAGTCAGTGGCCAACTCTGGTGACAGAGTTTTTAGGCCGCCATAAGGTCTAGCCGTCACGGATTAATATGGTGGTGACTAATATGGTTATTTAATAATTTGTTGACTGACAAACCTCAAAAACAGAGACCACGGGTTGACCCGGCATAGCAAACCAATTAATTTTCAAATTAATTGAGCGAAACCGAGAACCGGTTGTCCGTATCGGTCCCATGTTGAAAGTTAGGCTCGCGACCTACGATTAGGCAATATAATGTTATGTAGGATGAATGGTACGCAGCCATGGGTTGCCTAGCCTGGGGCTCTCAGATTCTCCGCAGTAAAATTAACTAGGTTGCTCGTTATGTAAACATCGCCTGTACAGTATATGCATGCACGCATATTGTGTCTCGTAGTTACTTATGTGGCTTTACATATCATGAGCTTTGTATGCAAAGTTTTCGTTAAACTTGTTTACATTCAACGTTCCACTATCTACGCGCATCAATCAAGACAAATATATATTTTTTTAAGCAGCGTTTCCATAAAGCAAATTTCCAGAGTCAGGAACTTATGTAAAAACAAAGAGATATAATTTTTTTTTCTCCTATGGGAGAGTATGATGACATTATGAAACGCTCGCAAAATTCGCGTTCTTATGGTTTTGCGTAGTTTGACACGTGCGCAGACGCAGCGTACAAATTAGACACAGTAAATTAAAACTGCGATTTCGTATGTAGTTGGATCAGTTAGTCATTAACTGCAAATGCTTCATAAATCAACTTTGACTCAATACAGGACATGCAATTCTCCTCGTGCAAAATGCATAATTAAATTTGATTAGAAATTAACAACTTTCGAAATATTTACTGTAGGTGTGTGCTGTGAGACCTTGCTGTTTGCCAAATTTAATTATTGTAGGTCGACGGGAACTACGCTAAAGGTTCTGATTTACTTACGGCTGTTAAAATATGCTAAATCTCAAAATTGTGTCTCAAAAAGTCCAGGATTGGACAACGAAGTGAATCTTATGCACGTTGCATATTTTCGTTCACAACTAAACTTTAGATACCTAACCTAATTCACACACAAAGATCACATACCTACTATCTTATTTTTTTTATTTGTAAATTATTAAAAGTAGCTTAAGAAACAGGATAACTTCTTGTGTGCACCAGACCTTAGCTCGTTAGCTCGTAAATTAGTAAGCTAACTACGACGTGCTTTGATTACATAAACTAAGTGTTTTGAAAATAAGTATTCAAATATGTTTTTAAATCTGATTTAATTTATCGTATGTACGTAACACAAACCAGTTGCGTCGTCTGGCTCCAACACTGTGCTACATATTTTCGTTGTGGATTTGATAATTGAATAATTTTAGAATACGCTAATTTAAATTTACATTATATATAATTAAACAAAAGATGAATGTAGGTTTCAGTAGCAGTTTCGTAGTAAATAAACTGCTGAAAGTATGCAATAATAGGTATGCCTAATAGGTATACGCCGTACGTAGAGGTTAGATCCGACAATTAGGATTTGTGTATTTTGCAACAGCCAGCTTGGTAGGTAGTAGGTACTAAACATTCTTTAGTGCACGTAACTACCAATAGGTAGGTAGGTCTACTTCCAGTTTGCTGGCCTCAATTAAATACAGATTATAATACTGTTATTAGTTGAGGTTAAAGAACCTATCCAATATCTAGATTCGAAAGGTCCTAGTTTCACATCGGTTTATTTAATTGAGAATTAAGCAAAAACAAAACTTACCATGAAAAGGAGCAATAAGTATAAATGTTATACTCATTGTACGTTTACTCATGACACGAATAACAAAGGGATTGTACGAAGATGTGCTTACAACGACCTGCACCTTACCCAACGCCCTGGCATTACTGCAAACATGCAGTCATAAGGTAATAAAACATCGTTGTGCAAACAGACGATTGGCATTTACCTTAAGTCGTGAAGAACCGCCTGGCGCTGGGCGTTTCATAGTTCTCTTCGAACGAAACCAATGCCATGCATTATGTAGATAGTGCAACTTTTAGGATCTATCTCACATGACGCCCCGTATTGTTTCGCTTCGGTCATAGGTTGTCATATTTTCACAACAATCGTCGATTGCTCAACAGTCAAACCTGTGGTTTTATGCTAGGCTGAATTGTGAGAAGATTCATACGCGAAAGCTTCTCATGGGTTACCTAACTTATCAGGCACAGGTGAATCTGATGAGACTTGTGGTGTAACCGGTTGTAATCATTTTCGATCTTTGACATTGTTGCTGTTGGGATCGAGATGATTTGGCGAGATGGTTGGTTGTGAAATGGTGTCAGTAATGTGATGATTTCGGCGAAGTATCCTAGCTGGCTCTGTCTGCAGAGCCGGGGCAGGGTCGAGCCGGGCGCGACGGGCTGGCGACGCATGCAGCGTCTCAAGTACCTACCGCATTGCACTGCGAGGTCAGTCTACTTTTTACCACTTCTGGTTTCTGCCCGACTGACCTTGATGTGATTTGAGGTTACAATCACACATTTGTACTGACCACGCGCGTACTGAACTATAAAATAATGCTAGCATAGAAAGTTGCTCTTTTTCCGACGTGACTCGTATTACAATTGTTGTTTTCCACGCAAGAGACGTAGGCATAGGCAGGCATGCCAAACAGGAGGCCAGCGTTCGGCCGGAGATCCTTTCACAATGGATTTCACAAAGTGCAATCGCACGGTTACCTACGCGCAATAAAATATTAACACTTTTTGAAATGTAAATAGTTGTAATCGATGAATAGTAAGTGTGTCGTGATCTAGCATAATGTACATGTGCCGGTGTTAGGCACTTGAGTCTGTGGGACTGGATGCGTTGCAATTTGACATTATATAAATCAGGGAAAGCAAAAGGAAGGTGTTGCGGTGTGGTGTCGGAAGCGGACACGGAATCAATCGGCAGTCCACGTGAGGCGACCGTGCGCGGACTTGTTATTCAACTATCGTTAGTAGAGCGGCAGCTGACCTTTGTCGGGCAGAGTGTCACAAGCATGTCATAGCCAACTGCCTCTCGTTCTATACCTACGAGTACTCACTGAACAGGTGAATTCGGTACTGAGTATACTGCGTGTATACTCAGGACACTCAGACTGCTCTCACTAGACTATTTATTTGACATTTACACTGCTTTTAACGTTTCCCCGAGTTCCCCAAATCACCTCATTGATATATGGCAGGCAACTGGTTTAATCAGACATTCAACTAAACTTCTGGCCATTTCATTAAATGATGAATGATATTGAGCCGTCTGGTTAAATACAAACATTTAATGAACAGGCAGGCTGGATGTTTAGGCTATTCATTTAATAGGGCGTTTTAAATAGTTTAAATAGATTTCTGGCGCAGCGGCGGCTACTGCCGTGGCACGCTCGCTACGCTCACTCGCCTCGCGCGTAGTTTTTCACTATCCTAACATAACCTAATCTAAGATATTATCTTCTTCATCAAAATCAGTGGTTTAAGTTATGTTAGGCTACTGAAAAACTGTGCGCAAGGTGAGAGTGCCGCCGCAGCGGCCGCCGATGCACCAGAAATTAAGTATATTATCTTTATTACCTAAGAAATGACTTGGCTAGGAAAGTAGTTAAACGTAATAGCTCCAAGCCATTTCCCATTTGCCTTATATCATTCAGGGCGCTAGTTGAACGGCACCGTTTAATCAAATGGCTAGGCGTTTAATTGAACGGCTGATTAAACCAGTTGGCTGCGACAGATACACCTTAGGTTCACCAAAAGTTTTATTCAAGTTGTATGCATAATGGCTGTTCATTAATATACTGTAGAATTATGTACATTACTTATACTGTTTTGGTTTTTTCCTCTTACATTAGGTGACTTTTGATGCACATATCTAGTTGGAGATATTTAATATCCTTCGAGTTTCTGACTTTAAAAGCCTAACTGGACGAGACACATTGGTGATAGTGCCGGAATCTAACTTAGTGCAATTTTGATCTAGTTTGTAATTGCACACAAGGACGGCTGCTTGTAGCACAAACTTGAATCTCTACTTTGGTTTACCAAACGTACGTTTTGAATAACAAAATCTACAAAATACGAATAATTGCAATTTACAATATCTGCGCGTGCCTTCGCCCGCGTGGTACCAACATTTTGAATAGCCTATATGCTATTCCAGGTCACATCTACGCCTATTCCAAGTTTCATCCAAATCGGTTCAATGGTTTAGGCGTGATTGAAACACAAATATATAAACACCAAACAAACTCACATACTTTCAGCTTTACAATATTAGTGGGATAGTGGGATTATGATAAAGTGCACTATTCAACAAAAGTTTATAATAGATATCCCTGACATTTTCATCTGGTTAATATGTATGCAATTGACTACAGTCATTAATATTCTATTACATACATATAAAAAAATAAGATAATAAAATCTAGATAAATGTGTATTCAGCTTGAAGGTTTTGGATACTGAGAAGGGAATATCAGAGCTCTATGTATAAGAAACCTAGGTACCGAATTGAATTCTAAGTATAGCATTTATGCAACAAATGTTCTAATCTTGCTAAGTCGTGATTATCTAACAGCCAATAATTTCGTCGTATCCGGAATGTCTTCATAAACGACTGTAACATTTAAACGTGGTTCTTGTTTTTGACCCAATACCAAAGCAGAGTCAAGGTCGACATGAAATATTTAATTCAAATAAGACTACTTAATTGATTTTAAATAAGTATACATTTTTGGCAGTTTATATCTTAAAATATTAAACAGGTAAACGTGTTATATACGTACCATAATAGAAGTGCGAATAATGGAATAACTCATAAAAACTAACAATCTTGTTGAAAATACTTTACCTTAACCCTAATACGGAAAATAATTATTACATAGGAATGCAATAATCTAAGTGCTAACAAGTAAGCTTTTGCATTCCAAAAGTTCAGTAGGTTTAATTCATGTTTTTGTGATAAATCATTATTGTGAGCCCTACTTTGGTTATTGATTTATT
The DNA here is from genome assembly GCA_963565295.1 of Epirrhoe alternata. Lineage (NCBI taxonomy): Eukaryota > Metazoa > Arthropoda > Insecta > Lepidoptera > Geometridae > Epirrhoe > Epirrhoe alternata. Next base: position 12,242,118 of record OY751375.1, read on the forward strand.
ACTTTAGGTTGTACTGTACTGGCATTGTCTAGGTGATGAGCTCATGAAGGCTACACCTAGATTAGTTAGAAGGCTAAATACGAAAGTTTTGATGGATGGATGAACGGACGTTTGATACTCCTTTACGCAGAAACAGAGATTAGGCCTGTAAGTTATGATGACATGTAAAAAATGATCATACAATTTTTTTCGACGACCTCTGTGGCGCAGTGGGTGAAAGCCTGTTTGTGACGCATAAGGTTGCGTGTTCGATCCCCGCCGTGAGATAAATGTATGTATAATAAGTATGTATTTACAAACAAAGGTATATAAGTTGTATATCATTTATCTGGTTCCCATAGTACCAACTTAGTTTGGGACTAGATGATGCTGTGTGAAATGTCCAGTATTATTTATTTATATTATTTTGTTTATACTACCTGTCAAAATTTTTACCATGTTAATGAGTAGGGTCCTAGGTATAATTATTAAAGGCAGGCTACGTTCAATCACGAAATATGTGAAATATTCCCAAAGGAACTAAGGAGGACACAGGACGCAGCAACATTTCCGAAGATAATTTAATATTTTATTTTTGGCAAGAATAAAGAAAAGAATGTTATTTATTTTCAGATTTGTCTTGTTGGCATGCGTGGCGTGGCAGGCATGCGCTCAAGACGACGATGCACCACAACGGCCCGCTGTTTCAAGAGCGCTGCTCAAAAGAGGGCAGAACCCTCGGGGCAAAGCCACCACCACCACCACACCCGCTCCACAGGTCAGTTGGTTAATACCACAGATAAAATAAAACTAGGTAAGTAATGTTATCTTTCGGTATTTATCCACCTTTTCCAATTGATGGGAGAACAGGTTTTCATTTCCGCTAAAAATATAAACAGATTATTCATTTCAAGTTATTCTCGTATTCTGAAACAAAATGATAAAATAGAAAAATGAGGCTTTACTTATGTTTAAGGGTCAAACGTGATTTACTTCCCTTCTCTCATATTTATCACCACGAGCAAATTCAATTTCAATTCAGTGACTGAATTGAAAGATTTTCTTAAATAAGATCTTGTTCTTGTTCATTCTGAAAGATTCCTTGACATGCTTTTGTAGTAAAAAATGCACAAATTAATGAATTGTGAGAACAAGGTGCCAACTGTAGAAACGAGATGCGAAATCAACTCATGTGTTTATAATTGGGTCAAAGATTGCATAAAATTTTATACACTTAAGTTTGTTGCGGTTGTTGGACGTATATAAGGCTTACCACGAACAGTGTGTGTACCTACCAACTTTTGTATTTAGTACATTCCGCGGTTTTATTCGCACTAAAATGCGATTTTAATACCGAATTAATTTCAGCAATAACCTGGCTACCTAACAGGAAAATGGTTTTGTTGTGTTCCAAGTTGATTAGTTGAGTATTTTTAAGAATTCGAGCATTCGTCTGATTCTGAAAAAATGCCATCGAAACACTCAGCTCCTATATTCGCATTGTTACAACTATTTTCGTAATTATGGTACGAGTTCACTTCGGTACATACTTTACTAATGTCATAACATGTTATGGTAAAATAATCGATAGGTGAAAGGAGATCACATTATTGTCAAGGCATGAATTCTTACAAAACGAATTCTAAAGCGTTGTTTCTTAATAGGTAATTATTGCTACGTGCCATGCATAAACTGGCTTACGTACGGCTGTATCATCATGCTAAATGGCCATCCACTACTTCAGGAGCTATCGAAATCGTCTAGATAATCAGATTCATATCAGAAAATTCACATAAAATAAACACCAATTAATTAGAATGGCATAGATTCGATCTATGCAAGGCAATATTTCAAGCTAGACAAATAAGCAAGTCCTACCTACTATATTGCCCCATACACATTTTTATAAGGTAGATAAGAAGTATTATTCTATTTCTATATTGTTAAAATATTTGTAACAGCGATTTGGTCACACGTGTGTTTCGCACGGTGTGTTACGAGGACGAGCAAAAACATTTTTTGTGTCATGCCCACCTTTAATTAATTTGCTTAACAATAGGCAATTTGGTAAGTGATTGGAAAGCGTACAAAATCGACATTGTAATTGTGTTTATTGTCTTACAAATAGCGCACTTTTAACGACACATTCGTTACGTAATGTTTCATTGTAGATGATTGTAGTAATATCGTTATGACCCGCTAGTCTTAGATTTCCAATCTTAAATTCATTCAGCATGGTTGTCATGTAACTAGAAGAGAGCTTCAGATGTATTGTGTGAAAGGTGACACAATCCATACCACTGAGTATGAGTATGAGTATTTGTGGGTGCTGAAATGATGGCTGAGAAAAATTCCATGCTGTGCCAAAACCCCATTTTGAGGAATATAGGTTTCTGCCCTTTATGATTATGATGACGTTCATGTTATAAGAGTTTGGAGAAGTTAATATACTCAATTGAATAAATAAATAATCTGCAGATCAATTGAAGTTGGGAGAGCAGTGACTCCGGGTGGCACAAAACCGCCAGGAGTGGCGTGAAAGAGAAGAGGCCTATACCCAGCAGTGGGTGTTAACGGCTGGATAGATAGATAAGAGTTTGCCAATAGCTCATACGAACTTATTCGGACAATAAAATATGTATAGTCTTGATCACTATAGGTACTGCTTTCATTCAACGTTTCAGGCTTCAGGGAAACCTGAGGGGTCTTTCGATCTGTTCGAAGATTCCGCCACCGGTTGTATGACGTCACGCTGTTATCGCGTTATCCAAGTTTCGCAAATATGATGTGTCAGTCGGTTCGGTACCATCTGGTTCAAGGCAAGTGGGCCGAGCGTGCGATGCTCCGGTCACCTTCGCGGTTGACCTTTGAGAGACCTCCCTTTCGGATGCGGAATTTCTACCTGCATTTTGAGCTCGGTTTGCCGTTTACCTCTGAGATCATACTCGAGAGTGATCAAACTGGTTCAAAATACCAATTGAGAGCTGCTTATTAACTTATTACGAAGTGCTAGCCGAGCCCATAAGGAAATTGATACAGCGTTCAGTCTATCAACATTTTGAACGCAGGACTGTATCTGTTAGCATTACTATTAAGCACTAATACCTATATTCGTTATGCAACAGAATAAGTAATGTTCTCAGATATGAGAAATCCATCGCTATTTCTTAATCGATGACCCAATGGTAAACTAGTATAGCCCGTTCCTCCCTTAAGGAAATACTTAAGGATAAGTGATAATTTACGAGCAGATTTCTATGATCTCAGGAGGAGGTAGAATACGAGGATGAAGCTGAGTACGAGGCTGAAGATGCAGAGCCTTCATCAGAGGCACCGCCTTCATCTACAGAAGGAAAGAAACTAGTGGGAGCTGGAGTACGACCTTTCCGTAGCAACACCGATCTACTCGAGACCCTCAAGAAGAGGAGACAGCAAGCCATCGAAGGTACGAACTGAGAATCTTGGTAATTCGTGACATTTCGTGACGTTTGAAGTACCTTAAAATGGGTGTATGTTTGGTACAAGATGTGCAAACTCAATTCTCGTGACGGTACTGATGTTTTCACGATCTGCAGATATTCCTTTCTGTGTATACTATTACTTACCATTAGAATTTTACTTACCTACTAATATTTATAATGTACTACTATTCTACTTATGTTGGTAATGAATAGTGGCTTTCAAGTCCTGTTATGACTATGCACTTCAAGCTGCTCAAGAAACCACAATGAATTTGAACATTCGTTTATGTATTTATATTTTATGAAAACTATTCATTTTCAGCTAAAACTCGTGGTCACTCAAATTCTGAGTCGCCGGCGGCACCCGAAGCTCCCGTAGAGTCTGCCAAATCTAATTACAACAGTATGTAAACGATTCATCACTTTTCAAAATTATTGCATCACAAATGATTTTATCATCAATTATCGTTCTCACAATTCAAGTTCAGCATTTTCAGATCAGCCACTTTTCATTACCTTATAACGACTTTTATTTTATGATATGTATGTTTCTGTCTGTCTTTCAGGTTTCTTTTAATAGTAACATATCTTCTCTTCCTCATTAATATTTTAATTAACCTTATATGTAATAATTTTACCTTACATGAAATACAGGGTGATTTTGTTTTGTACCAAAACTATGATATAATTATGTCTTGTCAAACAAACTTATTCGTAAAAGAATGTTTAATTCATCGTCAGACTATTATCCAATGGGATGGGAGACTAGCCTGACGAAAGGAACCTACAAATTGCAACTATATTGAAATTGATTGGGTAACAATAAAAATCGCTCTATATACTCTCTTTCTCCACAATCCACATCATTCTATCACCCATAGATAAGAAGCGCGCTGGCTTTTCCAACTCGCCAGCCAAAGAGACCACGAACGAAGAAGTGCCCGCGCCTGCGCCTAGCAAGCCGAGTCGGGGGCGCTTTGGTAGGCGTAAGTAATCATCACCACCTTCATTTATAGGTACACCGATTTTTGTATTATCTGTCTGTCTTTCTTCTCTTCGATCGATTTTCAATGGTCATTATATAGACAGATTAGTATAGAAAATAAATTATTTTCACCACCACATACAATACATTACCTACACCAAACATTAATAGGTCAAAATTAAGTGACAAAAATAGGGCTCAGCATTTACTCCACAGTAAGAAATAGCATTGTTTGGCAAGTAAAAATAGCAGAGGCACTCCGAGAGTGCCAGCAGAAGTGAAAACTTGAACGAGGTTTCGATAACGGTTCTAAACTTAAAAAAAAGTACAAAAAATGTAAGAAGCGCTCCATACGCTCACCGCCAACCATGCTGTCTTTTGATTCCTACATGAAACATAATCGATTGGTATAATTTTTTTTGTTGTAATAGCATTTTTTTCACTGACAATTTTTTTTCAAAAATCAAAGACTGCAGTTAAAATGGATATTTCCAAAACTTAAGGAGGTCTCTCCTAGGCCCGTTTTACTGTAACTATAACGGTTATGGCACATGCCCTGCCCTTATTGCCCCGTCTCAAAAATCCACCATGTATAGAGGTGGCATGGCATAGTATCCTGTGTGTAAATGCTGTTCGCTCACGTTATCAAATTGAAAACGGATTGACCATTGAAAGTTGAGTTTTTCAGTCTGTGATAAAAATAGGCATAACAATTTCCTTCAGCTTATTGTCATTACATAATGTCCTTTCTCACAGACTGATGGAATCTGTAGATATACTTAATTATTTTTAAATTATTTTTACGATTTACTATACCAGACGTAATTATCTTTAATCGTCCATACAACATTCCTAACATTATATTTCGTACATTTTATTCATCCATTAAATATTTTTGACAATTATGTATTTGGCTATAGCCTCGGATGCCTTTTCTTTACCGAAATAATTTCTTGTCAGACCTTGCTTTTTAACATTAATTATGCGGCCTTTAATTACGGAAATACGACGACCAAATCGATTTGCTTCACATCTTGTCTTACAAGAGTCCCAATACGGCATCTGGTCCCTGGTCGCATGAATTTACGAGTTTTAAATCTGCTTCATTCCTATATAAATGATCGTCGACAGGTAACAGAAATCATAAGGTTAGACCCGATTTCAAAATGTGTTCAAAATTATAAAATTAGAACAAGACTAAGTGGTAAAATATAGCGTTCTCCAGGGAAGTGTGCTAGGACCTTTGGTTTTCATCCCACTTCATCTAATAAAGCTGAAAGTTTGTGAGTTTGTTCAATCACGCCTAATCCAGTGAACCGATTTGGATGAAACTTTGAATAGGCGTAGATAGTGACCTGAAATAGCATATCGCACGCGGGTGAAGCCGCGGATTTTTTGCCTAGTACCTACCTATATAATTTTCAATATTATTCATACACCTGTAAAGGTAAAGTTTTAGCAGGGCAACTCTAAGTTAAATTATGTAACGACTTTTTGAATATAGGTACGATTATGCTTATTATGAATTTCGATATCGGCCGTCGAAGTTTACAATCGTTGATTAGGATTTTATAAAGGTGGATTCTGACCGGTGTTACGGGGTGTAATGTAACGTGTAACAGCGAGCGTTCGTGCACTCAGTACGGAAACATAGCGCACACAGGGAACAACGAGAGGCTTTTTCTCCGGAGATAATATAGTATATTCAAAAACATCAAAATGTTCACGAACTTTTATCGCTGACTGTACATTACGCCTTGTAACGTTGGTCGGTACCCACTATATTGAGACGGATTTATTGAATTTTAGGTTTGGTTTGTACATGATAGTTGTGTTTGTAGCCGCTACGCGATCCATCCAGCCTGAAGCTGCGCAGGAGAACGACGCGGCGCCAGCGCCTGCGCCGGCTCGAAGCGGCCGAGCCTTCTCTCGTCGAGGCAACTAACCCCCCCCCCTTTCCACCTCCCCTTCAACAAATAGACTTGTATAAAATTGTTAATCAAGTTACACAACGTTCATTATTGCGTGTTGACCAAAATGCAAATACAAATTGTTTTATAAAAATTCTTTATAGAAATATTATGGAAACATTTCAGTCTATAGCCATTCGGCTAAGCTTTACGATTTATGAAGAAATAATATGGTCGAGAACCTTTACCGATTCATTATTAGGTAACGATCGCATTTTTTATGTAAAGATCCGTCATTTTGCTGTACCCACAAAACCTATCATTAGTTCATAACATAGATCGCTATAGAAAGGATTTTTATACTTTTGTAAATTATGTTTAAGTATTTTTTAATAAAATAATAATATAATTAAATAAAGACTTATTTCTTTTAGTATTACCATAGAGCCTATTCCTACCTCAAAGGCCGGCAACACATCTGCAGTGCCTCTTGATGCTGCAGTTGTCTGTGGGCGGTGGCAATCACTTACCATTAGATAGGTGTGCCACTTGCTTGTTTGCCCCCTCTTCCATAAAAAAAAAATTATTGTAAACAAACATTTATCTATCATAAGGTAGACCTTATGAAATTAAATTAGAGTTAAATAATAATTTAACTTCGCTCTTAGGTAGATTTTGGTCCCAATTTCATGGCATTTTTGGCACACCACAATGTTGCTTGATGATGATGATGAATGAACTCGATGTAACATCAGCTACCTGCCAGTGAAAGTCCTGTCTAATTTGGTCTAGCTGATTCGAAGATAGCCGTAACCTCTATTATACTCGTATTATCTGGGCCGAAACAAACTGACGAAAATACCTAGTCAGACTTTGTATACTACCGAAAACTGAGGGGTTGCAATCAGACATTAAGCATATTTAGCCAAAAAAAAAAACCTTGACTTAGCTTTGTCATGTTATGTTATTTTCGGTTATTTTAGTACGACATAAATCTACCTAATAATTTCATTTATAAAAGAAAACACCAGCAATCTACGTAAAACAACGCGCCCAGAACATACGCAAACAGTACTCTTCAAACGCTGTTTTCTCCGCATAAAATGATTTTTTCGGAAAATGCTTTTGGATTTGCTTGTGTGTTGGGATGCTGTACCTTCCCCTTTCGGCTTCGGTAGACGTCTTTTTACACCCTGTATGTAGTTTTTTATCTTGTTACATTACACCTAGGGTAGGTATAAATTAAATGTAAACAGTGAACTCTAAAATCTATTATGTATTCAAGATTCTCCCTATGTTTCATCCTTTCGAGTAAAAGTGTTATTAGATTTTATGGCCATGTAAATATTAATAAATACCTATTTTGGCCTACAAACGAGCATAAAATAGTGCTATGATTATAACATCTATTTATAGATTACAAATGAAGGAATTTTGTCAATCTATTTTCATTATAGCGTTCTTTGATAATTGTACAATCTAATGATAATTGTCTTGCGGCATGCAAGACAAGAAATGTGTAGATTTTTTATTATAACCATTCAAAGTAAGCAAAAATTTTCTTATAAGTTTGGTCTAATAAAAATGTATGGTTACGTGCGTGCCCAACCAATAATAATAACTTGACCACTTATTGGGCACGCACGCGACTATAAATTTTTTACACCACAGCAGCCTAAACTTTTAAGAAAAATTGGGCACAAGTTTTGATTTTCTGGTTCGTTATAATGTCCACTCATTACGGGACACCTACATTCTAAATTCTAAGCCTATTTTGAAAAAGATGAATGAACTGCTAAACTAAGTAGATGGGCCTGGGAAAAAGAAATATTTTTTGTAAAAAAGAGTATTTTTTAATTTCATTATCATTCGTAATCAATGCGTACCTAAATCATAGTTACAAAATGATTTTAATTTTGGTAAATTCAACAAGGGAATAACTGTACATACATAAGTACATATTAAATATTATCTTAGTAAGTAAGTAAAACTTTTATGAGTTATTTAGTATTGAACTCGCAATCTTTTAGTCTTGAACAATTAAGCATGTCAAGCGAATAAAAAAAAACAAAAAAGATGCACAACTATGCCCAGTAGCATAACGAGTAGTACAGCTGTGCCCTAATTTTAGTTGGTCTGACAGCTTCGCCATTTTTCCTGCCATTTTCTGGAATGGAATAATTTAGTTTTTGAAGACGCGAGTGACCTCTGCCAATGGTGTCGCGAAGGTTCCTGGCTTTACTAGGTTGACAAGCTGCTCGGCGATTTCCGCGCCCACTCGGACTTGCGCCTCCTTCGTCGATGCTCCTGCATCATAAAAGTATAGTGAAAAATATTACCTAACCATATAAATTAAAAAGAATTTATTCAGTGGGACCGTTGGGATCACTTTGAATCGTCTTAATTACGCTGGGTGATTTTACTCGGGTTCCTTCGCGACCAATACCGCGAAGAACCAGGGCAACAAACACGTGATTACGTAAATTAGTCTAATCACGACGGCAGTTACTGCCGTAGGTATAGGTAATACGAGTAGGTAGTAAGTAGTTAGTGCTATTGTACTAAAAAGTTTCATACAAATGTTGGAATGCCAATTTCAAATCTATTAATTAATCTAATAACTTCGATCAACGATCGAAGCCTATTATGGACCTGCTCTGTGGTGTAGGTAAGAGCTTGTCCAGAAAGGTCGAATTCGTCGCGAATCGTATCGAAGTACTAGACATCAATACCTACATCGCGTCCACAAGCATCGCGCGTATTTTGCGTAAACTTAGGCGTAGTCGCCTAAGTTTGACCTCATTTAAAAATATTAGTGTTCTATGGGCTAGTCATAAGTCTCACCGAGATGCGGCGTGGCGATAACTGAGGGATGTTGGATAACCTCCAGAGTAAGGGGGTCTGTGGGAGGCTCTTGCTCGAAAACATCTAGAGCTGCGCCGCCGACCTGTACGGAAAACAGAAAACTTTAAAACATATTATTACTATGCACGGGCTATGCTAGGGAGTTTTAATGATCTCATAAAGTTTTTCGAATAAGTTGAGTGAATAATCTTGAACGGGTTATTTAACCCCTTTACGTAGGTAAAAGTTTGCCGTTCCTGACTTTTATTTTACATGGGTAAGTAAAATATACCTATGTTTCCCTTACCTCGTATGTAGGTCACTTGCCCCAACAATTATTTTATAGGCTATGATTTTATTACAAACATATTATTTTATTCGTAGGTATGAATTAACTGAAATTGATAAATTCAAAAGCCTATATTTTTCTTGTTAATACCAACAGTAGAAAACGCTATCCTTACACATTTTTTATCGCAGCAAACACAACGCGTCTACCTTGTATTTATCGATTTTAAACTGTAAAATTAGTTTTGATTATTTCACGGAATTATGACATCGTAGCGACATCTCTGTGAGAATACTGGAACTTATTCAAATTCAAACTCAAAGTCAATGATGTTGTTTTAATAAGTAACATGATTGCTCACTTCGATAAAAAAACTAACCCATAACTAACTAACTATCCCATAACTATCCCATTTCTCTGCTCAAAGTATTTATTGCATTCATGTGTGTTTATATACAGAGTGTTTTTTATTGATAGAATACTATGTGCTCTAGAGTTGAACCTACAGTTTACGAGATCGGTATGGTGTTTTACTTGCCCCGGTGACCCACTTACCCCACCTGACCTTAAGTATTTATTTATCCATTAGGTACTTATTTATTTATTCAATCCACATTATCGGATCCGTGGCAAATCGATGCGAGATGGATGGTTGAAATATTTTGGAGGTAGGCTAACTTTTAGCACCAGGTTATTCCTGACAGGGGTACCTACTTAAAGACTACATAAAAGCCCCTCTGAATTCAGAATCACGGAAAAAGTGTTTTATCGGATAAATTGAAAAATAAACACCTCTAGGTGGGGGTAAAGAAATAAGGGATAAAAATGTTTTGGGCTCGAATTATATCTTTATAGTAATGAGTAAGATCGTTCGCATCTCCCACCTGGCCTGACTGAAGAGCGTCCAGGAGATCTCGCTCCTGGATGAGTCCTCCTCGACCCACGTTAATGATCTTGATTCCCTTTTTGCATTGTGACAGCACCTTTGCGTTGATGAAATCTGAAACATAAGTCACTCACAAACTTCAGAAAATACCTACTAGACTATCTTGGCTTAAAGTTATATTATAAGTCACGCCCAAAATTGAAAATAATGTTACCAGGCCCGATAAGTGTAACAAAGTGTAGGTATTGGTAAGTATTTAGATGTCAAGGTATTTTTATGCTTACTTCAATAACTGATAAGAATCGATTAGAAATATCGTAATAAGTACCAATAACGATAATAGATAGATATACCTTTCGGTTACTGTTCTCATTCATTAATAGAAGATTATTATTTTAAAATTTGTAAAAAATTATTAACACCACAACTAATTATGTACTTGAATACAAATAACTTTGTAATTAATTATGTAATGACAAAATACAGTTGACACAGTAACAATAAAACCTTCATATTCAAACGCAAACGAAAGGAGAAGATTTTAAATAAGAACCGATTTTAGCCAGCCGGAATAAATTCCGAAAAGATCCGAAGAGCTTCCTAGTTGCAATAACACCTGCCTTCCTCTCCCTATAGTAGGTGGAAAGTAATAAGCGATTTACAAAGTGCATGGGAGGCTTACTTCTGGTAGAAGCGATAAGTGGCGTGTGCAGGGTGATGTAGTCAGCCAGAGGCCAGATCTCGTCGAGCTCCATCTTTGTGGCGTGAAACTCTTTGCATTGCTCAGCGGTCACGAACGGGTCGTAGCCGATAATCTGGAAGAGAATTAAAAAGTTAAAGGTTTATAAAATAGGTAGGTAGCTAAAGAGACCTATTCAATGAGACCAGCCTCAAAGTATCAAGTAAAAAAGAACTCGAGTTCTGGGGGAAAAGGAGACAAGATTTAATTTAGAGATTTTCTAAAATTCAGGAACATTCATAATCTGAAAAAAACTGAATGCGTGTGGAGAATTCCGAGCTTCCTGAATGAATAATTTAAACAGGTTTGATTTTCCAGCATGAATGTGGGAGGCCTACGCGGTAGATCTGACGTACCTTCATCCCAAAAGCGTGCATCCGGATCGCCACCTCGCGTCCAACCCTGCCCAGGCCGAGGATGGCGAGGGTCTTGCCGTTGACTTCTGTGCCGGTGTACAGTGCGCGGTCCCAACGGCCAGCACGCAGGGCTGTTGCGGCGGGCACTACGAAGCGAGACAGTGAGAGAGCCAGGCTGCAAGTCAGCTCGCACGCACTCAATGCATTCGCACCGGGAGCACTAAAGAAAGTTCATATCAGCCAACTAAGTACCTAGCAGAGAATAGAGGTTGGGGAAAGAGCGCTGTAATCTGATGTAGTGGTTTTATCGAACCCGTTTCAATACAACCTATTACAGTAATCACTGACTAAACAGTATGACCCCTCGCAGAGACTTTCTATCGGCCGATAGTTGAGACGGGCTATATTTCTCCATACTAATTACGAGCCGAAGTATATTCCGTCTCAACTATCGACCGATAGAAAGTCTGCAGCCTGCGAGGAGGCTAATGGCGAGAAGCCATCTTAAAGAATACCGAGTCGCTGAGTGCGCCAGTTCCACATATCCCTACTAATCTATCCGTACCTACTGGTAGGGAAGAAGAGAATACTCGCTTGATATTTAGACAAAACTAGCTACTGCGCGCGGCTTCGCCCTCGTAGTACCAACATTTTGAGGGCTATTCCAGGTCACTATCTACGCCTATTCCTAGTTTCATCCAAATCAGTTCACTGGTTTAGGCGTGATTGAAACACAAGCATCTAAACAAACTCAGATATTCGCTAGGAGTCACTTTTTAGCATTTTGACAGGCGCTAGCATCTTTTGCAACACGTCTCCCAGACTTATTATCGTTCATTTACTTACTTGATGACTCCCACACTCATTTTCCCGGCTGCTTCAACGTCGATGTTATCGACTCCTGCACCAGCGCGGCCCACAACCTTCAGCTTCTTGCCTGCTTCTAAGACCTCTTTGGTCACTTGCGAGGCTGAGCGGACTACGAGCCCTTCATGGTTCTAAAAGTCAATTTGGAATAGAGTTTAACAAGCTTTTCCACAACAGACACTTGGGTATGCGACCTTATTTATGGGAAATTTTGTAGGTACGTGTACAAAAGGAACAGGCGTAGAGCCTAACCTGTTTAAGAAAGCATAAGGCGTCCGAATACCACTGGAATGATGAAGTAAGTAAGTAATGCTTTATCATGATAAGGACAGAGCGATAGATGTGTAAAATTTTTTGCTCATTTGGTGTCTGTGGACATTGCAATGCGCCTTCGTTTAGCCTTTTCGTGTTGGTAGGTTAGGCCAACATGTTTTCTACAATTTCATGTAGGTACCTAGGTACCTAGCTAATTATCTACGAAAGATAAGATAGTTCAAAATAGAGAGGAGGTAACTACAGTAATAACAAAATGAAAATGATAAAGAACAACTCAGCCACAATTCTGTAATAAGTACCTAATCTTCGCTTACAACGGGGGCAACAACCGTGTGTCATTGAGGAATAATTCGTGATAAAATGCATATACCTACACGAATGCACCACCGTCTCATGAGAATAAATTATGCAACCTACAGTTATTTATTTTAACCAGTAGGTAAAATTAACTGTAGGTAGGTTTAACGAACCCTATCGCTTCCAGTGAATTTCGGATGCCTGCTGCCTTCTTTAAACTAAATAGAATAGAATAAGTTTTTATTGTAAACTGTTGAATTTAACAAAGAAAGGTAGGTTTTTTATCAAATAAAATGTGCCATTTCGGACGTACGTAAGTACCTACTTAAAAACTAAACAAACACGTCATCTACCTATGTATTTAGACAACTGGTAAGAATACATAAGAAAATATTTTTTTACAATCGCAACTGTAGGTAAAACTTACAGGGATTTCCTTCAAGAGCTCATCTTTGGAGATTTTTGCTTTGGTGGTGACCTTGATGCCGTGAGCGTTGAGAATCTCGGCGCAGTTGGGGCCCACGCCGTCTACCACCAGGACTGACTTGATATCCACAACCATTTTATTTTTATTTCTGGAAATACTTCATTCAATAAGTAATGGATATCTGCCTAGTTATGTCATTGTTAATGGAACTGAGTTAGGCTCGCCTGTCACCTACTATTATGTTACTGTAGTACATACCTGTAATAGTTATTATCAGGTTTATACCTACTTACCTATCTAGAATATTTTCACTAATAAAATACCTACTGGTAATATTTTTTAAATTAAAAGGCTTGTCTATAGAAATCCTTTTACTTTCTTAAAACTCATGGACATGCTGCAATTATCTGATGTAAAACCGGTCTGTATCTGTATTCTGTGGTATTAGGACTGTGAACTCTTTGTAATAATAAATGTAATAATAATAATATCTACCTAACTGTTCACAATTCTTAAAATTATGTGAACTTTGTACCCACTACCCACTATAATAGCCTACATGTGGAAGTTAGAAACTAATTTAGTTGGCGAGCTCACACCGTATAAGTTTTCGCGGTAGTAGGTAGGTATTAGGTATACCTATCTACCTAATAAAAATAGCTGTACCTGAATAACTATAGCATTTCAAATTGACCCACATTACTTTGTTGCTCGTAGAGGACCTGTCCTTGAGGTTCCAGAAAAAAGGCAGCACCTACCATGCAACAATCTAACCAAACAACATCAGCAAAACCGGCTTTCGACATAAACATCATTTAAACGAACATTAGAACTAAACAAACGAATTACACCGCTCAACATTTAATAACCAAGAGTGACCTACTTTAAATGCGACACAGGAATAAATTACTAACAAAATTAAGTACTCACATCTGACGAAATTACGTTCTCGCCAAAGCGGTAGTCTGGCACCAACTAAACAGGCGAGACTCGAATCGAAGCGTATTCGTAGATACTGTTACCGGTTCTGTGATGTTTGTCCAGAGAACATAGTGTGTATTTTGCAGTAAGTAGTTTAACTTCGTGTTTCACTAGCGTTATGGTGATAGTACAGCTGGTACTATCACCACCACTATGTAGTGATGACATATCCTTCTACCTGCTGATTGCTGAGAATTCATTATTCACACTAATCAGCAGGTGGGACAGCTGGTAACACCGCGCAGTACATAATTTATATGACAACTTAGCTAAGTTGTCTGAAAGTAGTTAGTTATACGAACGTTAGTAAGGATGTATGGATATTTTTTAAAAATACGGAATAGATTTGGATAAAATTTGACACAGAGATAGATAGTTAGGTACCTACTATAGTCTGGAAAAGCACGGCACACACGCTATTTTTCATCCAGGAAAAGTGATTCCAGAGGGATCGCATGTAACACCTGTAGAGTGCAGTATAATCAAGATATACCTTACTGCAAGTACCTAATAGTTAAAATTTCATTGGTGAACCTGTGTTCGTTCACACTGTGGATAGAGGCTACTTATCTTCTATTGTAGCGTGCAATGCTAGCCAATAAGCGAAAGTCATCGTGATATCAACAGGGGCGTACACTACGTACAGTGCCCTAAACTTATCTGGACCGGTGGCCAAAAGAGGAACTAACGAATTTAACTGTAAAAAATATTTTTCTGCGAACACCAAATGCGATATCAGCGCCTCTCTCACCGGTTCAGTTAAGTTTGTGGCACTCTAGATGATAGTACCGTTTGTAAGGTTACATCAGCACATCTATTACCTATCATAACATCTACTCGTTTATGTCTATAATTTAATTGAAGTGAAGATATTTGATCAAAGATTGAAGTCTTTTGACAAAAAGTAGTTATAAAGAAATCTTTTGAATTTTTTTAACACGATCTCGTATAGGTTTGCCTGTGCCTAGGTGCCTACATTCCTTGAATATTTTTGAAATGTCTGTCTACCAATACTTTTATCCACTTTCTCATTTCCAAACAATACTAGTGTCGACGATAGGAAGGATGTTCTAAAAATAAAACAACAGAATTG
This sequence comes from Epirrhoe alternata, assembly GCA_963565295.1. NCBI lineage: Eukaryota > Metazoa > Arthropoda > Insecta > Lepidoptera > Geometridae > Epirrhoe > Epirrhoe alternata. The sequence goes on from OY751375.1 coordinate 12,257,508, forward strand.
TTGTTTGTCAAACAACATGCGAATGAGAGCTGTTTTGTAAGTCCTACAATCGCATAGATGATTCGATGATGACGACGATTGGTTCACTCGGAGTTGACTTATTATTGTTTACACAAAGAGCAGACGATACTTTTTAACCGACTTCAAAAAAAGGAGGAGGTTCTATGTTCGGCTGTATGTATGTTTTTTTATGTACCTATGTTCACCGATATCTTCGTCAATTGTGTACCGATTACCTATTTTTTTGTTTGCAAGAGTATCTATCTCGAGGTGATCCCATATAAATACTCTTTTTACTGAGGGATTGATAGTTTTCCTATAAAACTTAAAAAACCTCTCTCACAACTCATTCTTACTACACAACACATCCTGACATTGAATATTTTGAAAGGGTTACCGAGGTGTGTCTGTTACTGATCACATTTATGTACTAAGTTAAAACTCAAAAAAAACTTAAATAAAAATTATAATCTAAAAAGGAGACGAGACTACACATGGATTTATGATAGCCTGCATAGCCTGGGTTTTTACTAACTGGGGATACGAGACGAGAGCATAGTTAATGAGAGTGCGTACGCAATTGATGTCCGTAAGAGTCCTTATTTGTATATTTTTATAAAATTTTGTTAGGTTTTTGTTGACAACTATCCTCGATAACTTTGTGAAAGTTCATTAAAAAAATCTGACCTCGCCATTATCATTTTCAGCGTCTGCTGCAACTGCACTTAATTTTTTTGGTAGTTACAAAATAGCGGTGTAGGTATGTCTGATTAAAAGTGTGATAGGCATCACATTATAATATGGTGAGGATGATAATAAAACAAACATTTCCAAACTTTAAAATCTTAATATTAATTTTATTATCACACTTATGAAAGATACAAAACATATCACGATGGCACTACAAGTCAGTGCTTCAGCAAACAAGACAAATCGGAATGTTGATGTTACTTACAATACGACTTCACTAGGCTACTTATTCATAGTATTCTTATAATAAATAAAAAATAATTGAGTATAATTTTGTTCCCAAATCAACGAAGTGATGTAAGACTTACAAGATTTGCAGTTTTGGCATGTCATGTGCTGCATAGCAAAATTGTAGGTACCTAGGTTTAGTATGATGGCTCATGATTTCGAGAACATTGTTTATCTATGAATAAGGTACTGATTATACACGAATGATTAAGGATTCTAGGTATTCAGTGACGGAAGTATTCGTAATTTTGGTCTTCTCTGTTTAAAAGCAGACTTAACACAATGTCTATCACTACTATGTACACAAAAGATTTTAAAAGAAGTCGTCTATTGGTGTTGTACTTAAATAAAATGAAAATCATCTCAAAATATTAGCTAAAATCTAATTTTGAAAAGAATATAGTCCTTATATCTATAGTTTGGGGAGTAAATTGACTAAGATTAATGACAAAATTGTACCTACATTGAATATAGCTGATAGGTTTGAATCAATAAAAGGTCGAACCGATAAATCTCAGAAGCTGTCCCAATAAATATCAATTCACTCGTTTCATCAGCCAATTCCAGAAAAGTCATTTTTATCATTAGTTTGCCTTACAAAGTTGACTCAAAATAATAGAAATATTTAGCAGTTATGAGAATTATTTTCGTATTCGTATTTACGTACCTATTTTAAAGTAGAAAGTACCTATAAGAATTTGTTTTGAGGCAACTTTATTAGTGGGTACCTACCGGATTTAGAATAAACGTAGACATAAAGGTACCTAGGTACATAAATAAAATCACGTCTATTTCCCGTAGACATGACAATTATAATTGCAGCTTTGAGCCAGTTCTATTCAAAGGGAATTGGGAAGTTGAAAGGGAGTGACATGAAGCTATTGAAACTAAAGAAGAACTGGGACCCATCGTTGTAAAATTTATGGACGATGATGATTTACTTATAAGTGATAATATTGGTGAATGAAGTTGATCTGAATGCACTTAGTACAACAGTTAAGTGACTTGGCCTAGGTGTGAAAACATCTTAGATCGCCCACCACGTCTTAAAATGAGTAAAATCTAACGGAGGCTCTCCCCTTCGAGATAACCCCAGTGAATGGCAGGGAATGCGTTAAATTGGAACAAAGGGAATGGCTTTTGAGCTTGACTGGGTTACCCTTCTAGAGAGTCTCAAGTTCTCGCTGTGTGTTGCAGGCAGTTCGATGAATAAGGCATTTCATGATATGCCTAGGCATATCCTTCAACGACGCCATTTCACGATTGGCCTATCTCACACCCACCATATCGTTCGTTTGACGATTTGGCTGGCATTACTTAAGCATATTATCATGATATGCATTGTCTATTGCCTAGGCAGCTGGCAGATCGTGAAATAGAACAAATTTATAGCGGAATATTACATTTCTGGCGCTTCGGTGCCCGCTGCCACTGCACGCCTCATAATCTAACCTAACCTAACCAACAAATTTCGATCTAAGTACCTAAATGTTGCTTAACGTTAAGCATTAAACGATATGGCGGGTGTAAGTTAGGCAGATAATGAAATGGCATCGTTGAACAATATGCCTCGGCATATCATGAAGAGGCTATTTCAACGATCTGCCTGCGACATATACCTAAATGTTTATTCCTAAATCCGGTATAAACCTACGTTCACAATAACAAACAAGTTGCATACCTTGTAACATTAAAATACATGTTTGCAACTGTGTGTGTGACCGAGGGGTGATGTGTGTGTCTAGGCGCGACGGGCAGGCCGCACAGGGCGCGGGCCGGCAGCACGTCGACGCGCGATCAAAGCGTCGAGTCCTCGAAGTGGCGGCGGCGGCGCTGCCGTCGTCTCCACCACAGCACTCTCCGTCTCCGTCTCTGCCTTCTCAGCAGACGCTGTGCTCTCTTCTACTGACTCCGCTGATGTCTTCTTCGGCGCTTCTGTGGTTGCCTAGAAAGTTTCGTTCATAGTAGGTAAGTTCGTATGAGTCAGTGGCTAACTCTGGTGACGGCATCCATCATGGCTTACCGGCCTAAATAGCCGGGACCGACAATTAAACGTGCATTGAAGCGCTCATTTGATAATGTCACTAGCGGTCACTCATCCACTTACTGACTAGCAAGCTACATCACCATGCGCTCAAAAACGTTGAACATTGAAGGAATCATCAAAAAAATTATGGTAAGGATATTAATAGATGCGATATAAGGCGCCTCTTTATGGCGCACTTAAAATCCTTTCACCTCCCTGGTTCGAAAGAACTAACTCTTAAATATTTTTTTTGAAAGAGTACCTATATATACCTACTCTCGAGGTGGTCACATATACTTTTTTTGCCTGAAGGATTGATAGTTTTTCTGTAAATCCCAAAAAACCTCATTTTCACTACACAGCCTGAGTCACAATGTCTTACATTAGGGAAATAGTTTGAAAGGGTTACACTCTCGAGGTGGTCTCATATTATATAAATTTTATTCCTGAGGATTTGATAGTTTTCCCGTAAAACTCTAGAAACCTTCCAGCCTAGCCATGTTTCAAATAGAAATCGAACCGACATATTTTATAAGGCGAAGACAAGAAGACTTCACTTGCGTCTAATGGAATTATTTGTCAAAACATACATTTCATGTGAAGTTTTGCGGCACGTGAGTTCGTGGTAAGTATACCTTACCTATGTCAAACTGAATTTTAATAGTGCCAGGAGTTCACTTGTCGCGATAATTCGCATAAAATGTATGCAGTTTTGGTAATTAATTCCTATAGACACAGGTGGAGTCTAAGCGTTATCTGTCGATTCGATGTCTATTCTATTTCGATTTGTATGGTGGGCTTATGGCCTCACATGACCCCCTTAGTCACGCCGCGCCGGAGTCAAACATATGTTGTCGGTTTTCTTTTTAGTTTTTAAATAATGTAATTATAACAGCTGAATTCATTTTTGTACTAAGGTACTTCCACTTGATGTAAGAACGTTGTGTTCCTCCTACCGACCTGGTTAGCAACTCAGATGTTATCATTAGGTATCACGCATGCGATATAATTACCTAAACGTTACACAATTTTATTATTACCTACAGCTAAATTACTAACGAAGTAGGTACCTAATTATTATTTTTTTAAGAAGCTGGTAAAGTTGTGATCAATTTATTGATTCAGATCTAATTAGATTTAATCTGGTGTTTTTATCTTCTGGAAAAATTATCAGCATTAAATCACTCAACAAGTTTTTTTTTAGAAAAATACATTCACTGTTCAGTTTTACACAAGTGTTTTTTATTACAATTAAAATGAGAATATTGAAAAAATCTGCCATTAATTCAGCGTGGTTTTTTTTTTTGCCCACAACGCTCTTGGAATATTTTAGTGCAACTATTGGCAAAGTCAAAATGAATTTGGACACCTTTGACTTTATGGCTAACAATGTATTTAATTTTTAATATGTATTTCCCAAAGATTCAGTCCTTTCATAAAGTTCTTCTCAGGGCAGCCTGGAGATAGCTCGTGGAACTCATGGAAGATTCAAAAGTCAAACCCTTAACCCATATATATACCTATGGCCAGGAGTCCGAAAACAACCACCAGAGCTGAACTTGTAGGAGAAGAAGATGCAGGGTTGTTTTCGGACTCCTGGAATGGAAGACGTCCACATGAATGAACGAAAGACGTTTCCAAAAGTCATAAAACTTGGAGAAGAGTGGGCTCACTTCAGTGGAAGGTTTCCTCCTGAGCAGAGGATTGATGCGGCGCACGGGTGCGGCGACAGAGACGCGGGGTTTAGGCGATGGTGCTAGTTGTAATCGGTTGGGACGCAAGCGCCCGCCGCGACCAGCCTCGACCGCTGGGGCTGGCGATGATACCTGCACAAATAACGTTTTATTAAAAAAAACACGCAATACGCGGTAGGTACTTGAGTTTTGCTGTATGGTATACTTGTACTAGCTGCGCTCCACAGTGTTACCAGGGGGCTATCGGGGATGCCACATAAAAAGTAACTTTATTCATAACTTTCATCCAAAAGGAGCAACAAACATCAATAATTCAATCATGTTTGCATCAACTTTTGCATGTAGATGTTATTAGAATTAATTAATTGTCATTTTCACAAAATGGTTTACAACTTATTTTTCAATGGTAGAAGGCTCGCAAACTCTTAAGATTGGTTAAAATCCTCACCTCAGAATCTGAGTCAGTGGAAGGAGCCTCAGGGGCAGAGGTTTCTAAAGGTGCTTCGGAGGTCTCGACGGGAGCGGCGCTAGAAGGTCGCAGGCGGTTGTTGGGTCGCAGGTTCAACCTGGGCCCGGGTCGAAGGGGTGCGGGTCTCAGACCTGGCCGGCTGCGACTGTTGTAAAATACACTATGTTAAATAAGAATGCTCTCTGAAGTCGCTGAGTTATCTTTTAATGTACCTACTTAGGTATATTAATCATCATCATCATCGGCGTATATCAGTCCACTGCTGGACATAGGCCTCCCCTAATGAGCGCCATTGCGCCCTGTCCTCAGCTTGATGCACCCAGCTTCTGCCAGCAAACTTTCGCAGATCGTCACTCCACCTGGCCGGAGGGCGTCCTTACTACGTTTGCAGAGTCGCGGTCTCCACTTTACCCCAGCGGTTATCGGTTCTTCGGCAGATATGGCCAGCCCACTGCCACTTCAGCTTGCTAATTCTCTGAGCTATGTTGACAACTTTGGTTCTATGTCGGATAGTCTCATTGCGGATTCTATCCTTCAGAAAAATTCCGAGCATAGCTCGTTCCATAGCTAGCTGAGCGACTTTAAACTGGTGGACTAGCCGTACTGTGAGTGTCCACGTTTCGGCACCGTAGGTCATGACAGGTAGTACGCACTGATTGAAGACTTTCCTTTTCAAACATTGCGGTATGGGTGACGAGAAGACTCGACGTAGTTTTCCAAATGCTGCCCAACCCAGCTGAATCCTTCTCTTGGCTTCCTTCTCAAAGTTGCTTCTACCTAACTGCAAAATCTACCCGAGGTATATTAATACGAGTACACTAAAATTCTTGTCATCGGCCCTGTGTACCTACACAATGTAACAAGTCTCCAAACACTTTATACAAGTCCGGCGGAACTGCTATGAGAGATCTCTCCAAAAGCACTGGGTTGAGGGTAACTCTAAAAGTGGTCTAGACCTTACCCAAGCGTCCTAGCTGGAGCTATTGTAGTCTCTGAAACCTCTCCAGAAACGTTGGGCGAGGTGGCGTCCTCGGGAGCGCTCGAGGTTGTGGTTGTGGTCGTGCCTCGTCTCAATCCGGGCCGAAGACGGGTCCTGCTGAAAGAATTGTTATGTTACAGAAGAAACATATTATCAGACACGGCTTACGGACGCGGCTGACAGCCGCGATCTGGATAGGTAATAAAAGAATCAGCGTTTCATCGAGGAGTAAATCGATAAAAATCATGAATGTGAATGGCACTGCAGTGAAAGTCGAATAAAAGTGAAGAGCTAGAGTCAAAAGACGGTGGCTGTTCTGAATGACATGTCAGAAGAAGGTGAAACGAGATGGTCGGTCTCGCCGCGGTAATTGATGGTCGGTCTCGCCGTACGCGGGGCGTACGGCGCTGATGAGTGTGCGATCAGGTTAATGCAGGTTATTGTGACCGCTGTAGCTTTCCAAGTGTATTTCATAATGTTACGTTACAACTTTTAATTATACTATCATTTTCGTCATACAGTGCTGTCAATATTGATAAAAGTAAATAAAAATTATGACCCAACTTGTTATCAACACTCGCATTGACCTATAAACTATTAACCGCTTAGCACAATGCAAGGCGGTTCAATATTACACTGAACTAGTTTTTTAAGATAACATCACGATGTCCAGTGCTCGTTTTCAGTTTCCATGTTTTCGTTGAACCTGGGTTATCGTTAAATATTAGCTGATATTCAAGACCTGCAAACATTACATAGTTTTCGAACAAAATTAAAACTCTAACTGGACTCTTTCCTGTGGATTTCACCTAGGTGCTAGGACCACATGCATCTCAACAGTAAAATTATTTTATCAATACTACCTAGTAAACTAAGACCAACAACATTTTCAACTTCTACACAGAAATAAGCGCATATGTGTAATATGTGTGCAAGACTGAGAGATGTTGAAAAAAACATGACTTTCTATTAGGAACAGACAATTACTTATATGCCCACTAGCTATCTACTTACTAATCAATGTTATGAGCTGAACTAATGACCTAGTAAACAATTGCATAAACCGATTGTGTGGCAACAATGAAACAATGGCTGACATGATAGGCGATTATGCGTCAGATACATCATCTCATGGATCTAATAGTTGACCTCGTTTTTTTAATGATTTGCTAAGTGTTCTTTTCGATTGACAGCTCGGATAATTATATTTGCAACTTCACCATCCTAACTTATCACTGCGAAGCGCTCGTGGTCGTGCTTGCTTAGTCATTCTTGATAGATCGTCGAAGTTAAGCAACGTCCTAAATGGTCCGTAGGTGGATGGGTGACTGCCAGTGGTATTTTCATCTGAGCGCTTCCGTGCTTAGGAGGGCACGTTAAATAGTCGGTCCCGGCTATTTAACTCGTTAAGCCATGACGGAGGCATTAAGGCGGCCTAAAAACTCCGACACCAGAGATGGCCTGACTGACTCATACGAACTTACTTAGGTACTTACTGCGACTTTACTTAACATTACTTGGCTGTTCGTTTTCTAAGACAAATATTTCACTCGGCCCCACACGTCATGAAGAATTACTTAGGTGTGTGTTGAATTCCTAAGGTGATTAAAGTTACCTTGGAGCTGGTGCTTCACTTGAAGGCGCGGCACTGGCTTCCTCCTGGCTGGAGGCGGGAGGTGCTGGGGTGGTAGTGGGGCGAGTGCGGCCTGCGAATAGACCTCGGCGACCTAACGGCTGGAACAACAATAATGCTGCTTAAACCTTGTCTTCAGAATGACCGGCTCAGATAAATAAATATTGAAGGACAAGTCACACAGCGTCATCTAGCCCCAAACCATGGAGTGTACGGTACGGTCAGTGATCATTCATGAACTTTTGATATTTTTAAATATTCTATCTTTGGAGCACATAGGAATGTGACCAAAATCTTTTGCTTTGCCTTTCACCAATTACTAGTGAAAAAAATGTAATTTTCCTACATAGCATGTTGAAAAGTCTCCAATTGTTCATGAACTTTTGTAAACTGTAGGTACCTAGATACTTTGAGAATCTGGTCCTAGCGCCCAACTTTATTTAAGGTATGTGCATTGTACATTTCATTGTTTTCGCGGACGATTACCTGTCGCAGCACATATCGCGTGTCGCGAATCTACACACGTCGCCGAATCTATACGTAATAGGTTTATAACATGCTTCGATCAACAATATTATAGATTTAGCAGCAAAACCGTCCTCAGTAATTAACAGCTCGCGCCGTTATTTTGGTGAGCATTTTGACGTTTTTCGTGATGAATGATCGTAAGTTTATGATAAAGTTTTCAGGATTTGTGACTTTATTACTAGGTGCAAAGAGTGTAATTCTGTTAAACTTAAATTTTTTGTCACGCGGACAAAATTTAGCGTTGATTTTGTACGTCACGCTATAATCTATACCTAATATTGTTGATCGAAGATAAGATGTAAATATGTTAGAATATAAGGTATACAGGGTGTCCCAGGAACGACTGTTGAGCGGAAGTCCAGTGATGCAGCACCCCAAGGGCTACCCGAATCACCCCCATGTATGTTCAGCGATTTTTCGTAGTTTAGAAGTTATTCACGTTTTTGTGACATTTTATTTATTAAGCAGTTGCAAGACCATTTTGTTTATTTTGAGGTGAATAATTAAGATAAGCTCATAATTTTTTCTCTGGTAATTAGCTTAAAGTTAGGTCTCTTCAATCCAATGACTATTTACTTCAAAACCCACTCGACTGCGCCATAAAATTAAATGATCTAGCTAGCGTAAAATGAAAAACTGAAAACAATACCAATACTTTCAAGGGCATTTTCAGAGGAAAAGTCATAGAACTTTTGTTAATCCGAATGTATTTTAAAAACATCGCCATTTCAACAGCTATTTACCCTGTGACTTTCGTCAAGATATCTTTATGGCATCCTACTTAAATTTGAATACAAAGTGTACCAAGTCTTGAAACCAACTTTTTTTGGATAGTTAAAATGTCGCATTTCTTTAAAGAAAATAGCGGTATTGAACCAGATTAAGCTTCCCTTGCTTGAAACATGATGCGGTGAACCCGATTTGCTTGGTTTTTGAGAGAAAAGACAACGCCAAGACCTATCTTTGCGCTCTCAGTACTCGTAGATCGTCGTTTAACGAGTCAAAAGCTCAGTTAGCCGCTAAAAAGCTTGGCATCTTTGTTAAGGTGAGGCGTTATTTCACTCCTCTACAGCTGCTCACTCTTGAAAACACAGGTTTGAGCCTGTTTGAGGTACTGTTCTCGCTTAAGGGAGGGCTCCGCCAAGTATCAATTCCAGGCTCTAGAGTCGATTGCGAGGTAAACTTAAAACACTTATCACAAACACTAGGAACACTAACCATGTCTTACTGGCACCTTTTGGGGTTCTTAAGCTAAAGGCCGGATGAAAAAAAGGCATGAACTAATTAAAGTACTGAGCACACTTTCCAAAATGAATCTGGTAAAAAACCTCAAACAAGGCACTCTACGGTAAAGCTCTAAGCTGTTTAGCCGTGACTACCAGCTTCTGGGTGCGCGCATTGAACCTAGGGCCTAGAAATAGTACCTGCTTGGCAGAGCCCTCTTTTAGGTAAAAACAGTACTTCAAAAAGGCTCAAACCTGGGTTTTTAAGAGTGAGCAGCTGTACAGGAGTGAAATAACGCCTCACCTTAACAAAGATGCCAAGCTTTTTAGCGGCTAACTGGTTCAATACCGCTATTTTCTTTAAAGAAATGCGACATTTTAACTATCCAAAAAAAGTTGGTTTCAAGACTTGGTACACTTTGTGTTCAAATTTAAGTAGGATGCCATAAAGATATCTTGACGAAAGTCACAGGGTAAATAGCTGTTGAAATGGCGATGTTTTTAAAATACATTCGGATTAACAAAAGTTCTATGACTTTTCCTCAGAAAATGCCTTTGAAAGTATTGGTATTGTTTTCAGTTTTTCATTTTACGCTAGATCATTTAATTTTATGGCACAGTCGAGTGGGCTTTGAAGTAAATAGTCATTGGATTGAAGAGACCTAACTTTAAGCTAATTACCAGAGAAAAAATTATTAGCTAATCTTAATTATTCACCTCAAAATAAACAAAATGGTCTTGCAACTGCTTAATAAATAAAATGTCACAAAAACGTGAATAACTTCTAAACTACAAAAAATCGCTGAACATACATGGGGGTGATTCGGGTAGCCCTTGGGGTGCTGCATTACTGGACTTCCGCTCAACAGTCGTTCCTGGGACACCCTGTATATTTAATAAGGGCCGTAGTTATACTTAAAATTTTGTATCAAACTAAGTGTTGCCTGAAATAAACGTTATACTTAAGTATTATTAAACACACATTCGAGACAAATCTAGTGTAGGTAGAATGTGAAGACCAGAGAACAATTGTAGGCATAACCTTTAAAATTTTAATTTATTACAAAAGATGTTTCGTAACTCTTGACATTTTACATGCATTAGGGCCATAACATACATCTTAAGATTAGTTAGCCGCCACTTGAGGGCGTAGGAAAGTACTTCCAAAATTATTCAAGTACTTCGACAATTATTCAGGTAGGTACTAAATTAATCCTATATGGGGCATTCGAGAGTGTAAATTTTAAGTTTAATTAAATGTAGGTACCTACCTATTATGTCATAGCAAAATGATTTCGTGACGACAGGCTCAACATATGGGAGGTCTAGCAGCCGGCGAACAATGGAGTCATATACATCGGGTAAGTTATTTAATAAATTTTTATTAATTTATTGTATTTATTTCATTTAAATACTAAATTTAAGGCCATAGACACCTTAAAGACATACATAAAATCATATTTTTAAAACTAGGAACACATTTGTCCAGAGGCGTCAGACGCAACCTATTTTTATACCTTTAATAGGTAGCGTAATAGCATAATGCCGGGCACTCACATAGGCACAAATACGCAAACTCACAAGTAGGTGAGACGACAATCCCGAATGCCTAGAAGGTTTTCCCATACAAATTGAAAATATTCATCAGTACAATTTACGAAGGTTTGTGCATATATGAATGGCCCGGTCCACAGTCAAAAAAATCGCAATGCCTTTCGCAAGGTAAAGTGGTATCTAGGTAAGACGAATTACCTTAGCTTGTACTGGTTTTTCGGCGTTGTTGGAGGCTTGTGTTGAAAGTTCGACGGGAGCGGCGGGTGTCCTGCGGGCGCCACCAGGCTTGCCGAAGCGACCTGCCGATAAAATCACCTATATAGCACTTTTTGATATTTTTCTACTGAAATATATTTTTGGTTTAAACTTAATTGGATTCAAATTATTTCAAACTGATGCAATGAAACTGCATACCAACTGTAAGGCCATGGTCGATTGCGAAGTGACAATACGGCTATTTCATAAAAACAAATGGTAGGTAGGTACACCTAACTAAACGCAAACACTGCATCAACTGTGGGGTGCGAATGTTTGATCTAAAACTGAATGTATCGCAATTTCTTTAGTGTGGCGACACCGAACTTTACTGTTCGGTGTCCGATGCAGAAAGTATCTACAAAAATCGTGTGTAAATTTTTCATACAGCAGTAATTCGAAAGTATTTAGGAAATCCTAGCCTCAGGGTCGACGAGCCTGGGCTTGGGATATTATGCTAACTCTTAGGTCCGTCGATATTTAAATTGTGAATAATTTAAGTAGATAGGTTTTACGCAATTTACAAACCGAGTTGACTTGAGACTTACCTACCTATTATAAAAAAACAAATAAAAATATTTAAAGCTATTATCCAGAACATGGTTTACCAGTCTTTCTACAGTATTTCTTTAGAGGTCAGCTGTATAATCAGCAAGCAGAAATGGAAATTAATAATTATATAATTCGCATAAAACTATGAACACACAATCGCCAAGCAAAAATAAATAAAACACTTTCGCTGTGCTATTAGGTGTACTGGTAGGAGATTGTAACCGGCATAACTAGTCGGCTGCGATTAGCGACTACTTACAATACCAAGCCTGTTTCTACACCACCACGCCAAATTCATTGAAATGTTTTGTTTGAATTGTGATTTTAGTAAAATTTTAATTTCATGTTACCGCTAGGTAATCATTTCATTGAAACTATTTAAAAGTTAGTTGAAAGCAGCGTTATAATGAGCGAGGTATGCAATATTGTGCGACTAACTGGTTGGTAATTGTCGTGACGAGGAATCTCGAACGGGATTCGATGTAGTTCATGAACGCTGTTACGAAAGTTAGAACTTCAAAGTTGAGGTGAAATGGGTTATTTTCTTGTATCGACAATATGTTTTGTTTCTTACCACGTGCTTTAGTGGACGTATCTTGTGGGGCTTCAGTGGCGGCTGAAGTGGAAGAAATGCGTGTCCTGCTACCAGCTCGGCCCTTGAACCTGGATGGACGAGTGGAGGGCGCAGCCGTGGTCGTGGTTGTGGTTGGCGCTTCCGTTGTTGTGGTGGTAGTCGTAGTTGTTGTGGTGGTCGTGGTTGGGTCTTCAGTGGTGCTGAGGGCCTCCGTGGTCCAAGACTCGTCGTCGACAGTGGTGGTACCGTCAAAGTCGACAGGCTCTGGGTTTGTTGGGTTGATATCATTATTAAGGTTTTCTCCGGCGAGGTATGCGTACAGGTCGAGTGCGACCTTCTCCATAGCTGTCATCGTGGTGTATTCTGTGGTATCCTGCTCGTAGGAAGTGGTATGTTTGTAGTCAGCGGGAAGTTTAGAGTCATCTATTATTTCTTGGAATTTGATACCGGTAGAGAGGCTGTGGGGCTCGCGTGCCGACTCTCTGTGGGCGATCTCTTTGGTCTCAGCTTCAGGCTCTTCAGTGGTGCTGCGGCTCTCGGATGAGTATCTACTCGGCGGCTCTTTGTACGAGGATGGAATGTCTCCAGAATTTGTCTTGAAGCTATCGAGGTCAACCAGCTCAGAGCTGGGGCGCCTGAAAACCATACAAGCGAGGGTTAGTTTCGGCAAGCCTTCTAATATTGGAGACTGAAAACAGCAAAGCCTAAGAGTAACGTAACGACGAATATTAAAGAATTACCTGATATGTGAGCGGGCCCGGCTTCTAGTCTGTCCGATAGACTCATCCGCCACGCTGTCACTCTGGCCGCGGCCGCGATGTCTCACGATCTCCGAGGAAACCTCCGGCACGTAAGTAGTTGAGCTGGCAGACGCCAAGTTACGACCGCGAGGAGGGAACCGAGTGCTTGAAGGTAGCCTGACACTGTGAAAGTAAAGTGAAATTTCATGTGATGAGATTGATAATAAACATTAAGAAATCTTACAGTTTGTGTTCTGGAAGTGTCACAGTGACATGATTATAAGGTACCTGCCTATATCAATAGTCAACACCCACCTAATATCATCGTCGTTTTCCTCTTCAATGGGTGCAGGAGCAGGAGTAATGTTTCGTCCTCGCGTACGGCCTCGGCCTGTAGACGCCGCGGGTAGAACTTCGTTCTGAGTCTCGGGTGCCGCCGTGCTGGAAGCCGATCGATCAATGGAGCTGTATTTGTTCTTCGTTTTGCTTTCGTTGCCGATGTGGTTGTCGCCGTCTTTCTGCGGGCCGTCGTGAGAGTTGTGCACGGGTGCGACAGTACTAGATCCGGCCTTTCCCTTTCCTTCCTTCTTCTCATCATCTTCATCATAGTAGTAATAGATGTATTCGTACTCGTAGTCCTGACCATTAGGGCCCTTTTTGATTTGAATTCGGGAGTGCTGCTTCTGTTCGGATCCAGCAGTTTCTAAGTTGTAGTTCGAAGGCAACAGTCCACTGTTGATATCATCAATGGTATCGAAGTTGATAGGAATATATTCGTATCCTTTTGTTGTCGCGGGAACCGCTGTTGTGAGGACGGGCTTCTGAGTGGTAGTGCCGGGAGCATCGCTCAGTTTCCCAGATTCAGACATAGCTTCTAAATCAACAGCCATTTTAGGGTTAGTCTCTTCATTTTTGAGAACCTCTTTGATCTTTATATCTTCAATTTTTGATACAGGTACGTCGACTTCGATTGACTCCGACGCTTTGTTTTTCTGACTTTTTTTGTACAAAGGCTTCTTATCTTCCTCTATAGCAATGATTCCCTCACTGGGATGTTTCGTCTTTCCTGTGTGTAATTTTTTAATGATTTTTTCTCCATCGTCGTTTTTGAAGACACGATGGTTCGGATGTTTTTCGGGTATTTTATGTGACGTTTCGAAATTTCTGAGCGGCGTCTGTTGGCCCGAGCTGACTAGAACGTATTCCTCTCCGGGGCGCGGTTCCGTGATAATGTCCACGTCGGGCCGCGCCCTCGTGTACGCGCCGCAAACCAATAAACATCTGTAACAATGGAAATTTATTGTTAGATTATAATCATAAGAACGTTACGAAATCTGTTTGTCGCTGCATTAGGAGTCAGCGCTCCGTGAGTCAGCAAGACGCAGCTGGGCGGGCGCTGCGCCTACGGCCCTCGACACCATGAAGGAACCGTGACTCATCTTAGATTTTCATCACCGCATTCCTTACGCATTGTCTAGTTAGCCTTCAATAATTGTTATTAAGAGAGAGCCAATAAATGTGCACGATTTTTATACAATAGGCAACTTTTGCAACTTTTATCAATTTGCATAGCAGTCGATACGTACTGGGGTTATTGCCAATCTATTGATAAAGAAGTTGTGTGAAAATTAAGCTAGATGACTGCAAAACAAGCATTGTCGAACATTGCAACAGTTGATGAAGTCGTGAGAAATTGTCAGCGAAAATCGGAGCGTGGGTGTATTACGCATGCAGATTCCGGGCGAGCGCAGATCGATTAGGCAATGCCGCGATGACGATCACTTTCGCCTCTGAACCCACTCTCACGAGTCCACCGGCCAGACAGATTGTAGATTGACAGTGCAACCTCTTCGATTCTTTCTCATTCAGTTTATTGGTATTGAAAGTTGTCAATTGCACTTCCAGTGAGCGCTAGTTAGTTTTGTTTACTATACTCGTATTCATGTTATCGCAGTATAAGCATGTGATTAGATGCAGCTTAAACATTAATGTGCAATGAGTCATAACATGATTACTTTACTTGGACACAATTATCGTTGTCGGAAGTGAGAGTTTCCGCAATTTGTCACTGTCTTCGACTGGCTCACACGGACACACATGATCACAACGATGGGCTCGGAAGCTCTACCGCTGGAAGTAGCTAAACACTATTCATTCGCGAAGATGAGAATAGGTATTACTGTCAATCTATTACTTACCTACTAGATTAGTTAGATGATATAAAAGTACCAAATGTGGCAGAGCCCCAGCGGGGTTATGAAACACTAAGTATTATATTTTTAAGATCTATCTACTAACATGAATCAATAAACGTTTTGAATTGAATTGAATTAAACTATCTTGAGTTTGATTTTCTACCAAACAAAATCTAAAATTGTCACGGTTTGGGTAAAAAATAAGGAAACAAACAGAATAAATCAAATCAAAAACCCGATCTTACTCACACTAGATTAGACTACAATTTGATGATAGTTTAGTTTCACTTTTAAAACTATTCAAATAATTTTATTTAACCAACTCGAAGTAATATTGCATAATCTAAAGAAGGTGAGTATTTAATTTAAAGTGCAATATAAATTAAAAGCCGCCATCTTATTTGCATAGCAATTTAATCTTCACTTCATTCTCGACAAAGATAAATCTTATAAATAAAATACAAATACGTACACGAATGAAATAAATTAAATGTAGTTCAGTTCAGCCTCGATAAGTCTCGGAGATCAGACCGGTTCAATTTCACTAGATATAAGGTCGAGAACGCAAGGCTAGTGAGCGGTCTAGGGAGCCTGTATACCTCTTAGAAACCTAGAGATTTAGCTTCTGTATGGTTGTGGACTCATTACTATGACGTAGTTATGGAATTCATAGTTTTTACAGCAGTAAATTGGGTAGTAGTTTTGTTTAGCTCTATTATCCATTGATCATTGTCTCGCTTATTACCGACCGGTACCTAATAGATAAATACAGATTAGTATATGCACTTAGGTTGTGACAATAGTATAGACAAAAATGTTAAAATAGTCAATTTAAAATACATATTACTATAGGTATTAACTTTTTTACAAGATTTTAAAATGCATTCAAAAAAATATGTTGTCTCGAACGTGCGGTCGTGGGTTCAAATTAGCACATTCGTAGTGTGTGCGTGTATGTTCATATATTACAGGCTAAATAATTAATGTAAATATTTTAAATGTTGATAATGAAAGAATGGCACTGGTATCATCCATCAGTGATAAATAAATAATGCTGATCAACAAGCAACTGTTAATTAGAAAAGGTCAACAGAAATACCGGACCACGGTAATGATACCACTTTTGTTTTTTTAAATGGGTCTAAAATAGATTTTAGCGGGACTTTAATAATTCCTCGTGGTCAAACCAGTTGGACTAAATAGTTTGACTACGTGGAAGTACCGCTTTGGAACAAGTTTTTGTCAAATTCCATAATATGTAAGAACCATAATATGGAATTTATAATACAAAAATACTTAGGCACTATAAAAGCTATAGGTAAAAACCTACAGTTTTTATAGTAAGTTATATTTTTTATAATTCAAAAGCGTATGATGAAACTATTGGATAGTCAATGTTTAATTAAAAGTTCGTAGCTATTTAAAGTAAGAGCTGGTACACACTAGGCGTTTTTAAGCGCGCGTTAAACGCACGTTTTAAGATTTTTGTTAGTAATAGCGCGTGATTCGTCATCGTCTAAAACCACATAGTGTTTTAAACGCGCGTTACTAAAGCGCGCACTTTAAAACGCCTAGTGTGTAATAACTCTTTTAACTTGACTTTTCTCATGGGATGACAGAGAAAAACACACTATAAGTACCTCCATAAATGAACTTGCTTATGCATATGGTGTTTCCGCACCAACAAAATTTATTCTAAATAACCACGGGGCTAGTGTTATATAAGTTATTATTTACTCCTAAATACGAGATGCAGATTGCTTTAAAAGGCAAACAATAAATGGTGTGACAAAACAGTTCTAAAAGACGAAATGGCCACTTTTATATTTTGGCGCATGCTACGTTGCTAAGTGCTATTGCCGACATAACATTGGCAATCAAATTGCTCGTTAGTTTGTAGGCAATTCAGATTTTTAGAGTGCAGAAAAGAATTTTAAAAAATGAAGTTGATGGTACATACCTACCTTTGAATTTGAAATAATAACATTTACGTTGATAAGTATATTATTCTCTGTTTATTGAAAATTTTGCATTAATTTAAGATTGCTATCGCTCTAATTACTTATTTAATTTGAAAGACAAGTAAAAGTCACAACTTAACGATCAACTTTTCAATGTAACAGAAGGTCATTAACAAATGGTCAATGTAACAGAAGGTCATTAACAAATGGGAATTGCCAAAAAAATCTGCGGTGATTGATAGGAGTATTTTGAGGCGCGCTGCTATGAATGATAAATAATGTTTTATCTTGTTTCTGTTAAAACTTGTTGATATTATACGTTCGTTTATCGCGAATACGTTGTGATTATGATACAGAATTGATAGTCTTAATGCAGAACGCTTATCTATAGTTTCCTTTCACCTTCCTGTAGGGCTTAAGAACTGGTTTGCAGATAATTTCCGTGGCGTGAGGTTGTTATCCTAAGGCCTGATAATAACTGCAGGTACACGTGACTCTTAATAATTGTTTAGCTTGATCATCATGCTGGGATAGGATAGCTCTACAAAGATTATACATATTCATATTTTAAAATATATTTATTATACTACAAGTATGTATTTTAAAGAACTATGCTAAAAAGTGGCATGACCTGGCTGTTTTCTTAAACACGGTAGAGAGATTCTTCAGACAAAAATCTTTCTAAGGCATATGTCCATATGAGTAGGTTTCTGAATTTCTTCTATATTGTCGAATATATATGCATGCAGTCAAGATTCAAACGAACTTACATTGGACAGGTTACTACTATCATCATCATCAATCATCCATAGATTGCTGGATATAGGCCGGTTTTCGCTTCTGCCATTCTACACAATCCCAGTGTTTCCATCTGCATCATTTTGCGAGTAGCCATAACAACTCTTTGACATCTCAGTTTCTTTGATTATTCGAAAATATCGTTCATGACAATGTTTAAATCGAATTTTATACTTGAAAGGTCCACAATACATTCACCTCGTCAAATTAATGCGTCGCTACTTGTATAGTTGGTACTACTTATTGCCAAATGCTTTTTACAAGGTTACCCATTGCACTTAATAATTAAGCTAAATTCAAAACTTATGTGACGTAAAATTAGGTGGTAGGTAAGTCTGAAAAGGTATGCTGTTGAAAAAATTTAGTAAGTAGCTTTTAATTATGAGTTTCAAATATTTTGTGGCTATACTTATGACAAGAGTCATATCAATACTTAAGTAAAGATCTTTCGAACCACAGCGTGGACGAACGGTATAAGAATAAGAGGGCTGCCGAATATTTTTATAAACAGTACCCACCTAGTGTTGTCTCGGCCAGCATCAGAGATTGTAATCCGTGGGAGCCCAAGCATGGGAGTAGGTCAAGGACCGAGGTTCATTTCTCAGACATTCAACACTCGTGTTTACGATACATTCGACACCAGCAACATACTGCACTTCTGACATTATCGTGTATTACGAGATGGCATTTGCAAATGTATGCAAACAAGTCGCGTAACGAAGCATCTAGGATATTAGGTGCAACAATTATGCAACAGAAGGTTGTGCCAAAACCTGGCTCCATCCAGTGTAGAATAATGCGCAACAAATCATAAATTCATGCTCTTTTCAATTGTTTCAACTTTTGTATTCTTACACCAAAATCACCACTTCTATCCTCATCGCTTACTCGTATTTCATAGTTGCAACATGAAAACCAAGAAAGTGTAGTGTATTCTGAATGAAACCAGTGGTAGAGTAAAGAAACACATTGTTTCTTTACACTTGCGTTTGAACTTTCCTTGCAAGTAGGTACACAAATTACTGTGAAGAAAGCTTGCCAAGGAGAAATCAAATGAAGAGTGTGCAGGGCAGAGTTGAGTCTCGTGGCTGGGAAGGCTTTCTTCAGGATATTGGAACGTCTTATGTCGGTCTGTTCAAATTAAAAACAAGTTTCCCCGCAGAAACTGCTTTAATAGGCAAAGCTATTTAAAATAACATGTTCAAATAGTGTCATCATTTAAGCCTTCTTCATGAAACTTCTCATTCAAATAAATTCGTATTATATGTAGATTGTTACATCGTTTTTACGGCACTCAGTGCAAAATAAATATATATTGAGTTACTTATACTTAAGTAAGTAAGTTCGTATGAGTTAGTAGCCAACTCTGGGGATGGAGTTTGTAGGCTGCCTAAAGGCCTCTGTCATGGCTCTGTACTAAAGTAGTAATCAACTTGAATAAGATTCCAAACTCAGACAAAGTTCGAGTTTGGTGGCCATAGGTCATAATCACAAAGGATTCTCCTAGGTTCACCCTATGTTGGTAAAACTTCACAACATCACGCTTTTGGTGTGTGATGTCAACCGCGACCAGATTGAACTTTAATAAAATACTTAAAGTATAATGAGTCAGAGGTATGCATGTACCCGGATTCGAATAATAATATTTTCTCTACGTGGATGCCAAACTTACATAATAAACTGGTATTTTTTAATAAGTTTTAGTTTAGTAGATATAGAATATATTTAGCCTATATTCGTAAGTAAATCTATTTGATTTTGATGCGTGTTTGAAAGTCTATTTTATAAGGTAATTGGAACTTTAATGACGAATCTTGTTCCAGTACGTTGGCACGTTTCTACAATAATTACTTACGTACTGGCCTATTGTAATAATAACCGATAATGCGAAAGTTTTATAATAGTAAGCGATATATGCATATGATTCGATGAAATAAATACCGCTTAAGAACTTTTAAATGTTTAAATATGCTCAAAATTGTTGTTTTGAAATAACTACTTAAGGAAGTAAGTAAGTGTTTTAAGAGTGTAAACTTTTTATAGGTAGGTAGGTACATTTGCTCAATTTTGAAAGCTATGAAATGAAAGTATAAACTCGTATAAATGACTTCTCTGACACCAGCATCAGTGTCTCAATATGTCTAATTCACAAAGAAAAGGCAACTTCCTAAATCGCAGTGCACGTGCGAGGTGTTGGTGACAATAGCTAAAGTGTACGACGTGGTGTCCTGACACAAGGCTGGTGCCTGCTGTGCTCCAAGCAGCGAGGTCGCCAGTGAACGTACAGATGTAAATGTATAAGTTAGTACATGCTTAGCATACTGCCTATTGCTGTCTGCCTCTCTTACTCGCCATATGAACGACAAGGAGGCCGAAAACCACAGCATTCTTGGAAAAATTATGCGAGCCTCCAGTGACCACAATAGAAGATTTGACATTTAAACCTCGACACGTTACTTTTTTATATTTAACGCGATTATCTCATTGACCTTGTATAATAAGAGGTTTGCTTACGTTTTGTAGACGCCAAACGAACCATAGATAATAAAACTGGTAGAATGTAGTGACTACAAAGAACATTCTATGCCTGGCATGAAAACGATCGTAATTATGCGATATGAAACGGAAAGGGAAGATATTTGATCAGAGTTGCCGACACTTTCAAATGCTATAATCAAAATCGTTTATGTAGACACTCCATCATAAACCACCCTCGTAGATGACAGCGTTATGATGGCAGAGTTCCTCAGGTGGAAATAGCTGCAATTGTTCCTCGTTACATATCCGAACGTGACGACTAACTAAAGTGAAGGATCACTAGGCCGTGTCGTGAGAAACATTCTCAGATATGCAATTGTACCTAATCAAATTACATTGTTATATTGCAGCCGTAATTATAAAATTCCCTGTCAATTAATGATTGAGCAATAGAAAATAGGCGGATCGATATCAGTGGTTGCGGTAACAGTTTCATGAACTGTGCACGTGAGCGGTGCAGTCAAGGTTCGTGGTTCCAGCTCGTTTTTTCCGAGTTTCCATATAGCGTCGGTCGCCCGCCAAGGGTAGCTGCATTCGATCGCGGAAGAATGCCGCTCGTGTAAAACTAGTCATTGCCCTTAGATATTACGAAAATAGTCAATTATCCAGTTCATAAGTCGTGCCGAACGGGAGTACGGTTCATCAACCCAGCGCGTTAAATGGTACTCACGTAAATATTAACACTTGTCCGTGCCATGCACGCTAATGAGAGCGTGACTTTACTGCGCTAAAGAGTACCCTGTTAATAATTTTACATTTTATTACTTGAAAACTAGCTCTAAAGAACATGGATATACCATCCGGTCAATTACCTTAAAAAAGGCTATTAATTAAGGTATAATTTCCTTCGATAAAGTAATTTCCCATTTATAATGGCAATTATTTTGTGATTTCTGTGAAAATATGGAAGATTAGCTGCCAGCTAACTTCGTACGCTACAGAATCTAAAGTATTATGTTTTAGTATTTTATTTTTGTTCATTATGTTTTTTTTAGAGTAGCAACAAGATCTACGGAATAACTATTGCATTTTCTGGTTGGAAATATTATAAGTACACCTACCTACATAAACCATGTACTTTTCTTACATCTGTTGCTTTCTATAAATGCACAAAAATTAGGAAATCAAAGTCAAAGTCGAAAAGAATTTTTTCAGGACCGCTGGGATTACTTAGAATAGTCTTAGAACTAATTTTACTCCTGTTCTTTCGCGACCAATACCGTGAAGAATCAGGGCACCAAACACGGTTTGGGGCCTATCATTCTTTTAGGTGATCTATCTTAAAACTAAAAGTTAAGCTCCAGCGGGGAGCCAGTCAAAGAGAATTCGTAAGTAGGTAGGTATCTAAACTTATTAAGAGCTGATGTATCTATTAAAAAAACCGGTCCAAATAATAATTTAAATGTAACCCCGCGAAATGTCAAGATTACTTGCATCCTATTGCATCAACCGCGATTTGATGAGTATTAATGGAGGCTAGTCCGTAATTCGTCTTGAAATATATACGATGGTGGACTTGGCTATCCGTTGGAATGTGCCCACTTATAGTTTAGTATCCAGCAATCATTTCGCCGCGACATGCATGGCATTACTAAAATGTCCAGCCAAAGCACACATCGACAGTACGCAACGTGAAAATATTGCCACTAGGTACATCGTGAGTGATTCATGGTGCAAGTGTTTGCTACACCTTCTTAAACATGAGTATGTAGATATTTCTATTTGATAACGTATTTTCCTAATAGATTTTCATTTTGAAGATTTTTAGCTAAATCCGCATGTCAAGGTTCAACATTAACTATTTGCCGAACACCAATACTTTCCAAGCAGAAAATCAACTTTTACTACAATGCAGAAACATGTTTCGTAAACAGGAACCGATCATGCGTAGAAACCATGAAGGTGCCTCGGTCATTTCTTCAAAACTTACGAAAATAGCCACTCATAATTTTTAGGTAAAATATTTAACTGCGCAGGATTACCATACCTACCAGTCTCTCATTATCTTCCGTTTCAACAAGGTACTTGAGTAAATTAAAGTGATTGTCTACCCTTACTCGTCAAGTAGGTACTCCCTAAACCTATAAGTAGGTAGGTATCTATGTGATGAAATAGCGAACTCTACCTAAAGATCACTGGAATGCTCTTTGTATTCCAGTTGCGTTTGTCATTATAAATCACGCGCCCTCAGTACTTTTACATTCAATAAGAATAGTTTGTCTTTCAATACCTTTATATCACCGACTTTCATAAGCACGTGGTCCATGGACGCCGAGGAAGACAAGGTCGTGCGAGAACCAGCTTTTCGAGGTTACTGCTTTTAGTCATCAGTGACTGTTTGTTTTTTACCGGAAAAAAAAACTAAAGTTCAACTCTTACGTACAAACTCAAATTCTCATGCAATATGCGAAATTGGCAAAAGGTAGGTATTTATTTCGCAGTTCGCATCATGTGTTTTCTTTTGCAATGTGCGTGAGCGCAGCATTAGCTACGGATGACAGGAGGCGTTCGGCAAATGTTTTATTCATCCGTTATCTCAGCATTCCTCGAAAGGTCGTCGGCAGGAAAGTGAAACCGTTCGAAGCCGAAAGTGACGCTTACAAAACGCGAAGAGGCACATAAATATCCGATTATGTGCGCTGACGGGTAGTCGGCCGCCGGCGCCGGCTGGGTCAACCCGGACTTCGAAGAACCTACTACCAACGCCACTGATGCAACGATCTTAGTCCAATGTCAATTTATTATGACACGTCTCACTTAGCCTTTTCCCCGAGTGATGAGCCCCGCGCGCCCTCAGTGTGACGAAATTGAATGATATAATGTATGTTTGCGCAAACATTGTTACTTCTCGCCATCTCAATTATCTACTTTAGTATTTACCTATCACAACATTGCCGTTAAAAGATTTTATTTGTTGCGTCTTCAACGGCCTGCTTTGCATAATGATGACATCAAGATACCTCACACCAACATTACAAATATAGGTACCTAGTTATTTTATTAAATCTCTCGAAATAACACACATACTTCAATTAATTTAGTGTGTGTTAATTCATCCTTGGTTGTAATCTATACTTATAATATTATAAAGAGGAAAGATTTGTTTGTTTGTTTGAATTGTATAGGCTCCGAAGCTACTGGACCGATTTGAAAAATTCTTTCACCATTAGAATCCTGCATTATCCCTGATGAACATAGGCTATATTTTATCCCGGGAAAGTGAAGTTTTCCCGAAGAAACGCGGGTAAAACCACGACGGCCAGCTAGTCCATCAATAAAATACATTATGGAGATTCATTAAACCATAAAAGCTCCTGAAATAAAAAGGAACTTGGAACTTTTATTTATATAGTTAGATCTCCGATTAAGTAGCATTGAATAGCCACAGATAAGTTAAAGGGCACGATCTGGCCGCATTCTCCGCGTAGCTGCATTTAAATACAAGCTACGTAATCGCGATGCCTTCGATTTAGCTATGTGCACACTCAAGGAGAGGCACGTGCTAAAACATGCAAGAAAAATTCAAAGAATGTTTTCTCATTTTCCGCATGAAGCGCCAAGCGAAACATGAACGTGTATAGAGTTGCGTCAATCAATGCTTGCAACTCTACCAAGCCGGTTCTGAGGGAGCGTTTTGTGTTACCAGGTTGAATGGATAAGTTATGCTCAAGTAATTGTAAGCTAATGTACCAGCAGCTCGTTGTACCTTATCAAAAGAATTACCTACATGAGATACTAGTGTAAGTTTCTAATTAATTCCATACTTATACTTGTCCGCACTTGTACTTATTAGAATTGTATACTTTTAGAAATAGTACTTACTTATTAATCTTGCAAAATAGGTAATTCAACTTAAGCGGAACTCATTATCAGTTTCACGTGGTCTGATGATGGTAATAACGAGAGGACAAAGCAATTTGAAAAATAGAAAAGTCCCTATAACCCATTACCTAGTAGGAACGTTTTCTAATACGCAAGATGTATCTTGTAATGTAGGTACCTATCTCTTGACAGCTGAGACAATAAGCATAAGGATTAAGCAAGCTGTCCACACCTTAGATTAGTGCCCTGGGGTCACAACGTGCCCGCAGCCAGCTACCCTTGAAATATCGACTGAAGTAGAAAGTGTAAATCAAAACTGACCACAATGTACTGCGTGCGTAATGCGTATTTTTAGGCTTCAGTCGGTAGATAAAACAATGATGATTACATCTTCGATCAAGAAGAGACTACTTGCACACATTCGTATGTCAAATTATTAAGCTAATTAGCGTTAGGTGGGTCCCTGGCATTAAACTTATTATAAAACACTAGTTTATTTGATATCATTGTAAAAAAACTAACTTATTACCTTCTTTGTTCGAATTTATTGTCAGCATTGTCAATTATAAAACTTTATATCCATGATGCAATACGTTTTCTATTGTATCGAGACAATTCACGGCCTTGGGAAATGGAATTGTGAGCAAGTAAACCAATTTGCATGTTCTTAATAGACTAATAAATACGGACTTTATTTGTGAAAATACTGCATGAAATAATGATTGATAAATAAGATGCATACAGACAATAAGAACAACAGACAGGCTTATATACTCGTACTTACATCAAAAATCTGTAATTCCAGAAAAATGTTTGCTGACAAACCAATGATATTTTATATTGTCGAGAGATATTTTTTAGTTTACTACAGTCGAGATCCTGTTTCATATAACCTCAGACTAGAACAATGTTTTCGTGTGTACCAAAAAAGCGGAAAGAAACCTCGAAGGAATTCTAACCTCGAAGACTTTATAGGACAAACAATGTGTTCTTCCGTTCCGTATTATTTTAGGCCCAATGATACTTCCCACGCGGTCACGTTTACTCCATTGTTCTTATAATGTCTGAATTTATCTTCTAATTACTTTTGCCTCGAAAGGAACTCTAACAATGAAAGTGTAGAAGCTATGTCAGTTGCATCTAAAGCTGTAGCTACATAAACTTACATTTGCAAGAGTCAGTATGTTGACTTTCTTGCACACAAACAATCCGTAAAATATGCTGCAAAATTATTATTTATAGATAATCGTCTCTCTTTTAATGAATCTCGGTCAAAAATTCGCGTAGAACATTTTGCTGCATAATTAGCATTTGCGAAATATATAGTTTCGTACATTCAATGCTTTTGTTTTAAGTTTATGCAAGTCAGTAATTCCTGAAGAACCCGGCATGTTGTAGAACCTAAAAAGCTCGTAAACATTGCGTCAAGAACACGAAAGGACTTGAGACGCACTTATAATTCCTTCACTACCCGGTTCGAAATAACTAG
Source organism: Epirrhoe alternata (assembly GCA_963565295.1). NCBI lineage: Eukaryota > Metazoa > Arthropoda > Insecta > Lepidoptera > Geometridae > Epirrhoe > Epirrhoe alternata. Next base: position 12,283,516 of record OY751375.1, read on the forward strand.
TGACTCGTAGAAAAGAAGAAATCTTAATTTGTACAAGATTGATCGTGTAACCGGTCTAAACAAAAGTGTTATGTAATCTTATTAGATCTTGTGAGAAATCTCGTTTTCCGGGAGTATATCTATCTTGTGGAAATTCATCAGCGGAAATGATATTCAGTTATTAATGTTAATAACGTAGGAAACAATCCCGTCAGTTAGTTTTAGGTTATACATTACCCATGCTTTATTGGTTGACTTTCAAATAAGTTTGTAGAGATTGACCAACTCGACTGAACAAAAAAAGTCTGTCTGTGTCTTGAAGGTTTTTAGGCGGCCTCAAAATGCTGTCACCAGTCGCTTATAGGTACCTACGTACTTAGGAACTTTATTGAAAAACCGGCGCCAGAAACAAGATTCCTTATTTTAAGGGCGAGCGCACCTGAGATTACGTAAGCGTTTAGCCACTATAACATGGGTGCTGGTAGGCGAAAGCAGACGGATGTGACATCTGCACGACATTCATGGACCTGACACGGATTTGTCTCGATGGCACACAGCTGCAACTTGTTAGGTGATCAAACAATTGATAATTGTTATGGTTCCGACTGGAAATTTTACTGATGTGCTTTTTATTATCATACCTACGACCGACTGTATTAACAGTTAAAAATAGGATATTACATAGCTATTATCGATGTATCATACGTAAATAATATCTACTTGATTAAATTAACCAATGAAATCAACAGATATATGAAATCCGTTCATTACTTTATTCACATTATTCCTATACGAACGATCAATGGCAAGGTATCTATGCCATAAGAAATAGATGCTTTCTGATTCATCCAACCTAATTCAACAATTTTGCTTCAACTTTTATAAATGAAGCAAGGTGACGCCGCAGAAGCCTTGCGCATGTAATGTAAGAACTATGATAAAGTAAAACTGCTTTCAGATAAGCAATCAACTATTTATTGAGCAAAGCATTGAGACAATGTGCAGAAGGCACGCAACAGACCGGCCGAAGATTCACAGAAAGCGAAAGTGAAGGCCGAGCGGTACCGGTCTCCAACATACATAACTCCTATTTTTATACGAAATCCTTGAATTAAAACAGCACTTTTGGATTTTGATGACGTTTCTTGAATCTAAACCAGATAGTGAGAGGTGCTGGTCAAAACCTCCACGTGGTTGTCTTTAGTAACCTTGGCTTACACCGTTTGGACAATGGAAATCTATCTAGTCTAACTAGTCTTGCCAAAATCTCCTCAACGAGCTTTATGTCCTATATATAATAAAAATGTAGTTATACCGAGCAGTCGATGAATTCGGGCTGCGGGTGGTAATGATGATAATGCCCATAACACAAGCTTGGCTTACTTTGGGCTAGATGATGATGTGTGAAAAAATCCAGCATTATTTACTGTATTCTCTGGGAAGAAATTTGACTTTAAATGGAACATACCCTTTGTAAATACTCAATCTATAAAATAATAATAAATTGGTTAGTGCAAATCGAACTGGCTCACGATAGTCCTCCTCATCAATTACGATAATTAATAATTATTATAATTGTTACTACGAGTATAATACCGCTATGGTTTGGTAGTAATAGGTAGGTAAATTTTCTATCTTCTCATTACGGTTCAAAATATACTGCTATGAGACGACTGCGGAGCCTTAGTACTTATAGGATCCACTGGCGCCCTTTCAGTACGGTACCCTAAAAATAAAACCACCGAATATTACACAGTTTAGTTCTAGAGAAACCGGCAGCGCCACTGCTGTCCGGGATATCCGTGCAGTTCACAAGACTGCTGCATATGCATGCTGTTTGGTTTGCATGCACATAATAGTAGCCTGAAGCCCAATAAAATTACTTGCGAAATCACTCGATTTTCCTAGAGACATGCCAAAGACTAAAACGAATCAAACACAACATAAACTGCTGTTTCCCGATCGGAAGGAAAAGATTATTACTAATCGATCGATATGTCGTGCGCGAGCGCATTCGAGATTGCGTCGGCGTCAAGCTATTACCGATGTGGGCTTAATAGTGTCTTAAACATTGATAGTCACGCTCCAATCGCTTTCTTTTTCACACATACCGCATCCGTAGAGAGAAATTCCCAATCTAATTTGTATGCGATAACAAAAGCTGGGGCAATTTCGCATTTGAGACGACGTAACATTACGTCGCCTTCTATGGGGAAAGTAAAACAATTCCAGTAATCTAGACATGATCATACTTGAATTGCTTAAATTAGGAAGCGTCGTCAAACAGTAAAATTTTACCACTCAGAACACGTACTGCCGCATGTCGCTGCTCGATGTCAATGCACTGCTTGCGCACTTGTAAGGTGCTCTGTTCGTAAAGGACAGAACTCTAAGTGAAAGAGTTTTAAGCACCTGGAAACCTTTTTCATGGCTTAACATTGTCAAACCAGTTATGGATAACTCGTGTTTAAAGCTTTAAATAATGGTGTAAAGTGCCTGGATATAAAAGTTAATATTAACCCCCCTGCTTAAGCCGTGCGCTTACCATTGCCAAGAGATAATTGAACGTCGGATTGGCAAAACCTTTCAAGAACGACTAGGCAACAAGGTGTTTTTTTAGTTACGCAAAGAAAGCAATGACATCGGCAACAATACGCGCTAACACTGATCGAGAACAATAGCGATGATAGTGTAATCTAGAGATCACGGGCTTCACGCTCTTCACGGTACAGCGGCAAACAACATGAAATTATCGACCTTACAACTTAGTAAAATCATAAAGAAAATCTCATGACTGCATCCTACTTAGGTACCTACACGTAAATGTGCCTTGAATGCTAGGCAGAACAAAGGAAGAGTAAGATAAAACTGTTAAGATGACGACTGATAAGGAGAAGTGGAAGATAAAGACAGGTTGTACCGACAACCAACTTGTCGTATCAAAGTAAGTTCGTATGAGTCAGTGGCCAACTCTGATGACGGAGTTTTTAGTCTCCCTTAAGGTCTCCGTCATGGCTAAACGACTTTAATAGCCGGGACCGACAATTTAACGTGCCCGAAGCCACTGGCGATCACCCATCCACTTACGGACCGCTACGAAAGTTGCTTAACTTCGACGATCTATCAAGATAGACTAAGCAAGCACGACCACGAGCGCTCATAAAAGCAGGAAGAAGAAGACTGCATCTGTTGATTGTCTCAACACCTATATTGCTAAAGCGTCGCGGACAACAAATTGAATCAACTCATAATACGTAAGCGGTGATACAAAATGGAGAAAACCATAAAAGCCCATTCAAAATTCGTTCCAGTAATAAAGTTAGAATTGGGACAGAAAATGTCAAACACGCACTTGATCACAAAGTTCAAGCAACGCTGATTTTTTACGTTTTACAGTAGACCTAAGACCGACTGACCCCATTAATCCTATTTAGGTATGACATGTAGTACTTGTCGGTTTTTTTGGGGTTTATTCAACTACGTTTATTTATTTATTCCACTGCTGGACAATGCCCCCCTTGATTTTCCATGACTTGTAATCTATCGAGATCGTCATACCAGCATCTTTAAAGTATGCATCGACATAGCTGTCCGTCCTTAGGGGTGCTTGTGTCTATCTGTCCATCTGTCTGCATGGTCCACTATGTAAGGCTGAGAATATTTTTATACTCAGTCATCGTGTCAATAAATATAATATGACAATAGTACCAGCCGTTTGAGTGGCAAGGCTATAAATCCATTATTAATAGGGTATGCCAACAAAAGTCAAAGTTGAGGGGGGGCCAATTACACGGATACGCGCAAACACTTGCTGTGTCATGTCGTAACAGAGAGAGTTTTGACTTTTTTTGTTAGATAATTTTATCGGAAACTGTGATATAATATCGATGGCCTATGGGACACGTGTCGCGGCATTTGAAAATCGACCTAGGTCAACCATGGCAAACGTGCGTGTTATGTCAACATCTTATAGCTTTAACCTAATTTTAAGCATCTTTTTTCGTTTACGTTTTACCGTGTTTCTATTTTGAAATTTACATGATAAAATTAGGTTTCATGCGATATTCCAAACGCAATTTGATCATAAAAAATAAATGCGTGTGTACATTTTAAACTATTGACCTTGATAATAATTACAATTACACAAATGGTGGAAAGCATGTGAAGTGAAGCTGGACATATCGCAATTTGTATAAGTATTTAGGTTTTTTTTTTCATAATTGAGTTCCAATTATATTAAACGCTTCTACAATATCACTCGCAATGTATGTTTAAATTATGTCTTACTTGCCTCTGCCAACATTTAAAATAGGTAGGGCAAAAGTAAAACGCAAATCCATCAGATTAATATTTCAAGTTAATTCAATGAAAATAACTTATTTTATTACTTGGAGGTGGAACCGAGGCTAATATTTAAGTTACCAGTCAGTGCTTAGGTAACTACTCATAGGGTAGAGTATAGTTTAATAGAGCAAAAGCAATATATGTGAATAAGGAATGGGTCTAGGGGAACTTTTAATCAATTATGACTCAAATGAAATAGAGTTTTCTTTAATTTTTATTCAAAGATCTCATGGTAAGACTTTCTTTAGAAATCGTAGAAGTGAACTGAAGTTGTCATCATAAAATAAGTACCTAGATGAGCAACAGCAAGTGATACGATACGAATGATTGAGCACTTTATAAATTAAACTTTAGGCGACCTGAAATCTCTTTCTTTTTAATTATTCGTCAAAGTTTTTTTACTGCATAATTTCCTATTTTCAGTATTATTCTTCCGTACCTTACTTATTGATTTTCATGTAAAGCAGACTGACAAATTAGAAGTAACTTGTACCACTTGTATAAGAGCTTTGATTTCCGACTTATCAACAACGATTTCACATTAATTTTGTTCATACCTTTAGGTATTAGGTGACCTCAAAACTCTGTCGCCCGAGTTGGCCACAGGTTCAAACGAACTTACGTACTTTCTATGAATTATTAGCTCCTTTATTTAGATTTTCAGTTGCCTCTTATTAGATTAGTACTTTATAGTTTTTTGCCGTTTTTACTATCTTGCTTTTAATATCTTGTTCTGCTTATTAAGTAAACAGGTATCATGGTGTAATTACAGTGATTACTAACTAAGCAGAATCATAAAAGTTGACATAAAATTACGAGTATGATGTTCATACGAGAAAACATTTTCTACATCCGAGCACGTGAGAACTTGCTTTTCGGCGGAAAGTTAGGTGAACTTACTACGAAGAAAAGAAAAACAGGAAAGTAGAAAATGTCCTCGTAGTTTTTTTATTGTTAGGGTATTGATTAAATCTGAAACAAAGCAAGTTCAGGCGCTTGTGGCGAGACGGAGGGGGACACAATATGCGCACAAGTCGTGCATATTCTTAAAGCAATGTTTCGTAGCCTTCATTGAGAAACAGTGCCCCCATTCGTGATGTCAGTCAGTTGGTTCTCGTTGAGCAATGAAAACTTGATTTTCACTAGCGAAATTAGATCAAACTTTTGTCACATAAAACATTCTTCCGGTGATCCTGAACATCATATTACGTAAAGCTCGAGACGAGATCTCACACGGACGAAAGTGAAACACGCCAACTAATCAAAACACAAGTACATAACAATTATTGGCGTCACCGTTAGAAAGTGATTGTATAAAAATTACCATATGAAATGTAATATTCATTAGCACGTTTACTATTACTTACTTAGCGTTAAATTGCTAAAAGAAAAAAAATACCATCTCAAGTTTTCCGTGGTAATATCTGGTAGGTACTCACAGTGCTATCCTGGCGATCATGTTTGGCGCTGGTGGGCGTTCGTTGCGTAGCGGTGCGCGTGCGCGCTTGCCCGGCTGACTCGGGCTGCTGGCTGCAACAGAGACTCACGTCAACACACGCGTCTTTCCCAAGCGACAGAAGTTGCGACAGTGATGCTCAACGAGGAAGCTGCATCGCACATTTAAATGCAACGCTAATGTCAGAGAGCGTTTAAATGCCAATAGCGACGACCTTTCTGTTGGAAGTGGAGTTGCGCAAGGATCGCCTGTGTTCGTGTGAGAAAGGCGAGTGCGTGGAAGCGGGGGGTGACGCACCGGAGGGGTAGCGGGTAAGACCGCTGGCGACGCGCTGCCGTACGGCGACTAACCTCGCCGGCGCGTCCGCACCTCTTACTTATAGCCGCGTGCCCACCAGCCCGCGCCGCCGCCACCCTCGCTCCTGCTGCGCTCGCCTGCTAACCCTACCCTTGTCCTCGCGCATCCCGGACGCCGCACCTCATCAGCTTATGAACAAAAACTCCTCGTAAAACGACACATCCGAAACTACAAGCTTTTGCGCAAGAAGCATAGCGGCGCTTCTCGACATGGCAGCTCAACTTTCAGTAGCTTTCTAAGAGAAACCACCAAATTTACCCTGGTTTATGTAAAAACGCATCTATCCAAGATGTCAAACTAGGTATATTAGATTTAGAATAGTACTAAACACATGTCACGTAAAGGTCAAATCGCATGTCGTAGGCATCGTACGAAAGACATCAACGCGCTCAACTATATTGTATAAATTTCAATTTAGTTGACATATTTTGAGAGTTAATAATGTTTCATCTCTTTTTTTAAATTGCAGTTAATGTTTTATTTTATTAAAAGCTTTTAATTAGCTTTAATTAACATACCTACAAACAATGTTTGTATGTTTGTCCGGGTCAAATCTTGCAAGCTGAATTTGAGCCACTTGCCGATGTCCTTCCCATTGAGCTGAATTTTGGTACACTTATGAGTCCTCGGTGACAATGCAATAATATGGTAACAGCAAGCTGATCTGATGATGGAGTCATGAGCTGTACCACGGAACTCCTCAGAAAATAGACCGATTGAGTTGAAACTCGGTTCGTAGATTAAGAATCATCTGAAATTTTCGAATATGGTGACAGCGAGCTGATCTGATGATGGAAAACGGAACTCCTCAGTTAATCAGCTTATTGAGTTGAAACTCGGTTCGTAGATTAAGTATCATCTGAAATTTTTGAATATGGTGAGAGCGAGCTGATCTGATGATGGAAAACGGAACTCCTCTGAAAATAGATTGACTGAAATGAAATTTTATACTTACATCGGCGAGTTCAATCCGCCTAAGGTAACCTATAAGCTTGTAATTGTTGAATTTAAAACCAACCTTTTTTGTTTTATATTGGACATATAAATTAACGCAGTAGGTACTTAAGGAAAACAGTTGTTATTATAACTGCAAGAGCCGATAAGGTTGTCGACCGGTGCTTGTGGGACCCTTTTAGAATTCCGGGTATTAAAAAAGAAAAGAACGAGTACAATACGTGCCCATATAGGTATTCGGAGATACTATGTACCGAATTGTGAGATGAAATATTATTCACGATTATGTTACGTCGTTATACCTACCACTGCAGATAAAAAATCAGAGAACATATTTTAAGTACAAGTTGGTGTGTGCCCTAGCAGCACCCACTTTCGAATTTATTATTATTTTTGTTTGTTGTTTAAAGAATGTGCATTACCTACCATCCATTCTGAGGTTCATGGGTTCAAATTCCTAAATAATTCGTATAATATGCGTATTAGGTATAATAATTGTGCATGGGACAGCTGGAAGGCCTAGGCGAACCTTCTTGGATCAAATTGGCGACATTTTGGAGAAGGGCCAGGTCAAAAGTACCCTAAACCGACGAGCATGTATGAAGAATGTAATGAGAGTGAATGAGGCGAAAGTTGTGTGTCAGGATCGTAGCGACTGGAGATCCGTGGTCTCTGCCTACCCCTTTGGGAAAGAGGCGTGACTTTATGTACTTATGTATGTAATATTACCCAAAACCGTAAAAGAAAATATCGTTAAAAACTTGTTCAACTACCTATGTCTTTCCACAGAAGGTGATGATTCTGGCAAGCCTACTTACTACAGTCAAAGTCAAAGTCAAAAAGCATTTATTCAGTAGGACCTCTGGGATCACTTTGAATCGTCTTAAAAGCTAGGTGATTTTACTACTGTTCCATCGCGACTACCTTAGCTGGCTATGTGTTAACAGTGCCCCATTAAGCCATCCACTGTAGGTTATTCTGTTTAGCTGTCTTCGTACTCCATGTAAATAATCTTAGCAAAGGTCTCCCATCTCATGACAAGAGGAAGTCGTTGAACTCTGCTCCTGTGAGTGTTGGTGGTTTGCCAAAGCTTTTCATAGATTCAGGGTGATTCATCATTTGTAGTGAGTGACAAATTATTATTCTAGACAACCTTTACCTACTCGAAATTGATTGCTACAGTCAAGGCCAACAGAAATCCTGCGCAAGTGACACGACTATACGATTCCAAGCCTTCAAGGATAATTCTCCAAAAACTACTGGATTCTGAGAAAGCGTGACGCGATTGGCTCGTAACAAAACTGCTCTTTTATGGATTTCGGTAAAGCTTTTTCTGAGCACGTTATAATCCATATTTACGGAACTCACATTTGTTAGGACACACACTCACAACATCGGTCAGTGTTTTAAGCTGATCGCACATTAATCCGCGCTGTACGCGCCGCAGTCATTTTTCTATACAGAAAAGGCTGATGACTTCAGAAAATGTTGCTCGCTTCTGACGTCCCAGCGTTTCATCTATTGAAATGACAGTTCGGCACGGATACGTCTGCGGCCACCTTTAGTCGGGCTCGAACATTCGGTTGGTGTAAAGTACCTTTGGTAGTTTAGAGTAGAGGCCTAGATTCGACCTTAGCACAAAAGCCATTTGGTGGTCAATTTGACGCTTATAGCAGCTGCAACAGTCCATTTTAGTTTACCTCTCAATCTTAAACGATGTAGGAAAACATCGTGAAGCATTTCTTGGAACTCGAAATAATAAATAAATATAACAAGCAAAACATCGCTTCGACCCAATGGTTTGCTGGTAGAAAACTCTTTTAGGGTTAAGTAAGCTCGCCTATGTACATGTACTTCTTGACATATTGTTTTTGTCACTATTCTCTTGTGTACATACAATGAAGAATTACCTACAGAATTACAGAACAAGCACGATAACGTGTATCAGGTGCACGATAAGAGCTTCTACTTAAGAGGCGCACTTATCCTTCCACCACACTGGTTCAAAAAACTAGTAATATGATGAAAAATGTATTTCCTGCATAACAGTTAACAGTGATCAAGGTTAATAAGCTTTAGGTATAGACATATATAATACGAGTTAACGATGGTTCCAAGATTGTTCTAAGCAAAGGACATTTTGGAATTAATATTTTAATAGACTTCCATACAAAAGAGAATGAGATATTTCGTAATATCAAATTGTGACTAATAAACGAAATCGTTTTAATTTATTACTTCGCTTTATTGAATGACGGCCACTAATGATAAATCAATTACTTAAAGTGCATTTACACGGTGCGATACGATTTAGCATCGAAGGCAAATTTTTCCCGTGTGAACGCTCATCGTATGCGATTTGTCTTAGTAAAATCGCATACGATGATGTTCACACGGGAAAATTGACGTGCGATGCGAAATCGTATCGCACTGTGTAAATGCACCTTTACTTAGGTAGTTATTATTTGAGTTCCGTGTGATTATGACGCTCTGTAGCGCAATGGGTCAAAGCTTGCTTGGGACACAGATGGTTGCGGGTTGGATCCCCGCTGCGGGATTTTTTGTATTAAATGCAAAAATTTATCTTGGGTCTGGGTGTAATATGTACCTATGTATTTACAAACAAAAAAGTAGGTGTATAAGCTGTATATCAGTTATCTGGTTCCCATAGCTTTGCTTAGTTTGGGGCTAGATGATGCTGTGTGAAAATGTCCAGCATTATTTATTTATTTATTATTTTCTTTTTGCTAGTAGTAGGTACGTAAGTATTTGACGATCTTCAGTATGTTTGTTCTCCCTACTGGAGATGTCTTTTATGGAGGATGGATCACCCGAAACATACCAAGATCCCAACTAAATTTTTTTTATGATAATCATAGTAGGCGATGGATTCGTAAATCGTAACGTTCTATACCCCGGCTTTGTACTTCTCTCTTAGCTAGAAAATACAACACCACCTGAATGGATGCATCTTTATACAATGGCTTTCAAAGTTTCAACCTTTATAGGCAAAGCTGGGCACCGTTAATCAAGTAGTTAACTTCGTTAATCGTTAATCCGCTACAAAAAAAGTCAGCTTCGTTAAACGCTAAAGCGTTACATTTCGGAAGAATTAACGCAAGTTAACGTTAATCGTTAATCCGTTAATATGTGTAAAATTACATTTTTATATCGTTGCGTTAGTGAACTTAAAAAACTTATTGGTTTAGGTTCTGGAAGTTAACAGGTTATGAATAAAACAAAATACATGTATAATTCATAAAATAAAAGATCAAACGAAAAAAAATTCTTCGCAGTTTTCTCACTCGCACGCGCCGGCCAAATATATCTAGTTTTGTTTTTGTTTCACGCGCTGCCGCGCGCCGCCCGGCACTTGTCATTCATTTCATACTTGTCTGAACCTGTTTTTCGCGCCGGTGCCGTGCGGTAAATAGTAGGCATTGGATTAACGATTAACGGACTTCTGCATATTAACGGAAGTTAATGTGTCCGTTAACATTTTTAAAAGTTAACTTAAAAGTTAATCTGTTAATCAAAATGTTAACTTCGTTAATTAACGGATTAACGAGTTAATGGCCTCAATTCCGAGTGTGACATAACTAGCTAAAGCTAATTAAAAATCGCTAAAATGAGCTTTAGTCAGCTTCAGTCAGTTATCTTATTCCAGCAAAACAAACTAAAGCTAAAATTAGGATGACAGCTCTAAAATCTTAGCTAGTTACTCAACTTAGCCAAAAGTGCCTAAACCCTATTCTCAATGTACATTTTTAGTCTGTTTTACGCGTAAAATTCCTAATCTTAGCGAGCATGTAAATAGGTGTTGACTAAAAATACCAAGTAGGATTGTGATGTGAAATATGATTTGTAGGACCTCGAAAACAAACAAAATAATTTTTTTGTGTTAATTGAAGTACTATGTAATGAACAAGGTGATGCAAAACGTGTTTTCGAGTGTTTTACCAGAATAAAATCCTCCGCCAGGAGTAAGTTTTCTGTGAGAAAATTGTTTGAAAACATCACCGAAAACATGCAAGTTTGTGGTTGGATTTTTCGTCAAGGTTTGTGTTTTTACATAGGATCTTGATGTTGTCAGTGCTTCTGCTGTAGGATTGAACCTACGTTTCAAATTCTTGGTGTTAGTTTGGTTATAAAACCTAACCTGAAAACAAAATGTTTCTCAAGCTCAGTTTGTATTTTTCAAGCTGCTATCCCTTCAAGAAAACCATCTTACATCATCCACTAAAGAAAGAAAAATGTATCTTGTTTTTACCTTGTTTCGGTTTAAAGAACCTGTCTCTAGCATAACTTTGCTTTTACCTGTGCTCATCAATCTTTATCTTTGTTTTCAGCCACTACCTACTATCCCCTGTGCTGGCCCTAAGCTCTGTGCATGTACCTACATAAATCAATGGTAGCGGATCAAGAATTATCAAATCAAATCACTACCCAAAAGCAAAGAGACTGCAAAGAATGAGTAAGTTGTTGAAAAGCTTAATCACAATTATTTGGTGTTAAACTTATCTACCAACATCCTTTTGTAATCAATAATTTTGTTCTAGATTTCAACAAAGCATAATATGCCCAATAGCTGCCCCAAGCGCTACGGATGGTGTATTCTAGCTAGAGAAACCAAAATAATTGAATCCCCAACTACTCCAGGCAATCCATTTTATTTTTATAAATGAAAACAAGGAACAGATTGAAAAGATTTCACAATATTGTACGTAGCTGTGAAATTGAATTATTATAAATACTTTGCAGTTTCTTTACAAAATGTAACGTCTCCTACTCTACACAAGCAATACAGCCTTTGATTCTACAATATAATACATGCCATACCTGATATCACTTTAATGATCCTAAAGTAAATTTCTAACTACCTGAGGCAGTCTGAATGATAATACTGAATAATGTTACTTTTGCAGATTCCGGAGACCCAGAAATCAATAACATTCAACTAGACGAAGAGATTATATTGGCCAGAAGTTAATTAAGGTTTTCCTACCGAAGCATGATCTATTTGCCAGATAATTAGTATAACATTCAGTTTATTTTTCAATAAAACTAGTTATAACAGAAAGTTTTATGTTTTATTATACCTAATACATTTATTACATTGTCCAAATGTTATAAAATTAAATTATTAATCAAAAACTTTTGAGTTGGTACATTCATATGAATAGAATGAATAATGAAATAACTAGAAACTAGGTAGGTTTCAAACACCGGTGTACTTATTTTCCATTACACCTGTTTTCATTAAACTTTGATTGACCGGACATCAAGCCGGGCTTATTGGATTATTGGGCTTGCTTATCAACTATTTTCCTGAGTGCTCAGTATAGAAGGTGTTGAAGATCCTGTAAAAACAAGATTTTTAAAGTAAAAGTTCAAGTTGAAGCTACCGTTACACCTTACAAATAAAATAATTTATAAACTTGTTATAATTACCTCATTTGATACAGATACAGATCCACGTCTTGAGGGCAGTTCTGCTCTAACACAAATAGAAACTCTTCTACTGAGTATGCTATAAATTACATCATTATAACTTGCTTTAGCTTGATTCTCTGAAAAAAAAAAACACATTTAGTTTGCCAACTTCATTTTGGTACACATTTTTATAAAGAATAAAATCAGTAATTTGTAATGATATAAATCATCATTATCAGCAGAATTCTACCACTAGACTCTGCTAGATAAAGTAGAATCCTTATAATCATTGATAGGAAAATTTACTAACCTCTTTCCATTTGGTTCAAAGTCATACAATAACATTTTAGGACTTATCGAATATCCCTTCGCTAATCGATTGTTACCTACATTGTCTAGACCCTCTGGTACATTTAGCTTTTTCCTTTATAGGTAGTTATTTTATTAAACAGCTTAGCAAACAGAACTTAGATTTGTTACGAGGTTTGTTTACAATTTACAGTCTTCTTCTTCTTATTCACGTCTTCGCCGAGAATACAATCAAAATATCATTAAATGTCAACTTCAGAACTGTCAAATCATTCGTTTGAAGCTTCGAAAGGTAATTTTAACACGAGACTTGAGCTACTAGCCTCGTGTATTATGAGCCTTAGCAATCAAATAAATCCATACGTATTGCTACTCGCCACTAGATGGCAGCACCGTGTATTCAACTTGGGACATGTTTTAGGATGATCTAAAGCTTTCTAAATTTAGTCAACTGACTAACCCGGAATAGATATTTTAGGATATCTAGCTAAGATAGGATTTTTAACTAGTTTAGCTAGCTTTAGTCAGTGCTTGTTAGAATCGACACTAATGCCCAGCTATGTTTATAGGCCATTGTATGAAGCTAGTATAGCAATATAGCGAACGGCAAAACACGTCATAATCACTTGTCAAATCACACGTCGTCGTCACCTTATCGTCACGTAACGCCGGGAAATGATAAACTCGCCGGTGATAGCCGTATCCTCAGATGCCCCATCCTAAGTAATTAAGTAGGTACCCGGCTCAAAAACAACATAGTTATTTACTTGTATGAGAATGTTGATTTAATTAATTTATCAGTTAAATAATGCTGTCGATTCTGACAAGCACTGACTAAAGCTAGCTAAACTAGTTAAAAATCCTATCTTAGCTAGAAATCCTAAAATATCTATTCTCGTTTAGTCACTCGACTAAATTTAGAAAGCTTTAGTTCATCCTAAAACAGGTCCTAAATTGAATACACGGTGCTGCCATCTAGTGGCGAGTAGCAGTACAAGAACAACATCTATGGATTTGATTGATAGGTAAAGGTTGTTCACACGAGCAGTTTAGCTAAAAGTGTCCGTGTTTCGAAGCTTTGAAACGAATTATTTGACGTTATGAAGTTGACTTTGACGTCATTTGATAGTTTTGAAGTTGACTTTTAATGATATTTTGATTGTGTGTTCTCGGACGTGAAAAAGAAGAAGAATTTAAATTGTAAACAAACAAATCGTAATGCTGTTTAGTAAAATAACTACCTAAAAAGAAAAAAGGTAAATGTACCTGAGGGCCTAGGCAAAGTAGGTAACAATCGATTAGCGAAGGGATATTCGATAAGTCCAAAAATGTAATTGTATGAGTTTGAAGAAAATGAAGGTTAGTAAATTTTTCCATCAATGAATTTATGGATTCTACTATAACTAGCAGAGTCTAGTGGCAGAAGTCTGCTGATAATGATGATTTATATCATTACAAATTACTGATTTTATTCACTACAAAAATGTGTACGATAATGAAGTTGGCAAACTAAATGTGTTTTTTTTTCAGAGAATCAAGCTAAAGCAAGTTTGTGCTAAAGTGGAAGAGTTTCTATTTGTGTTAGAGCAAAACTGCCCTCAAGACGTGGATCTGTATCTGTATCAAATGAGGTAATTATAACAATTTTATTTGTAAGGTTTAACGGTAGCTTCAACTTGAACTTTTACTTTAAAAAGCTTGTTTTTACAGGATCTTCAACACCATCTATGCTGAGCACTGAGCGAAATAGTTGATAAGCAGGCCCTAGGCTTGATCTCCGGTCAATCAAAGTTTAATGAAAACATGTATAATGGAAAATAAGTACACCGGTGTTTGAAACCTACTAGTTTCTAGTTCTTTCATTATTCATTCTATTTATATGAATGTAACTCAAAAGTTTTTGATTAATAATTTAATTTTATAACATTTGGACAATGTAATAAATGTAATAATAATAAAACATATAACTTTCTGTTATAACTAGTTTTATTGAAAAATAAACTGAATGTTATACTAATTATCTGGAAAATAGATCATGCTTCGGTAGGAAAACCTTAATTAACTTCTGGCCAATATCATCTCTTCGTCTGGTTGAATGTTATTGATTTCTGGGTCTCCGGAATCTGCAAAAGTAACATTATTCAGTATTATCATTCGGACTGCCTCAGGTAGTAGAAATTTACTTTAGGATCATTAAAGTGATAACAGGTATGGCATGTATTTTATTGTAGAATCAAAGGCTGTATTGCTTGTGTAGAGTAGGAGACGTTACATTTTGTAAAGAAACTGCAAAGTATTTATAATAATTAGATTTCACAGTTACATACAATATTGTGAAATCTTTTCAATCTGTCTCTTCCTTGTTTTCATTTATAAAAATAAAATGGATTACCTGGAGTAGTTGGGGATTCAATTATTTTGGTTTCTCTAGCTAGAATACACCATCCGTAGCGCTTGGGGCAGCTATTGGGCATATTATGCTTTGTTGAAATCTAGAACAAAATTATTGATTACAAAAGGATGTTGGTAGATAAGTAGGTAAGTTTGACACCAAATAATTGTGATTAAGCTTTTCAACAACTTACTCATTCTTTGCAGTCTCTTTGCTTTTGGGTAGTGATTTGATTTGATAATTCTTGATCCGCTACCATTGATTTATGTAGGTACATGCACAGGGCTTAGGGCCAGCACAGGGGATAGTAGGTAGTGGCTGAAAACAAAGATAAAGATTAATGAGCACAGGTAAAAGCAAAGTTATGCTAGATACAGGTTCTTTACTAGTTCAAGATAACAAAACAAGGTAAAAACAAGATACTTTTTTCTTTCTTTAGTGGATGATGTAAGATGGTTTTCTTGAAGGGATACCAGCTTGATCTTAGAAAAAAATACGAACTGAGCTTGAGAAACATTTTGTTTCAGGTTAGGTTTTATAACAAAACTAACACCAAGAATTTTAAACGTAGGTTCAATCCTACAGCAGAAGCACTGACCACACCAAGACCCTATGTATAAACACAAACCTTTACGAAGAATCCAACACGACAGCTACCACAAACTTGCATGTTTTCGGTGATGTTTTGAAACAATTTTCTCACAGAAAACTTACTCCTGGCGGAGGATTTTCTTCTAGTAAAACA
This sequence comes from Epirrhoe alternata, assembly GCA_963565295.1. Lineage (NCBI taxonomy): Eukaryota > Metazoa > Arthropoda > Insecta > Lepidoptera > Geometridae > Epirrhoe > Epirrhoe alternata. The sequence continues at coordinate 12,299,485 of OY751375.1, forward strand.
CTCGAAAACACGTATTTGCATCACCTTGTTCATTACATAGTACTTCAATTATCACAAAAATATTATTTTGTTTGTTTTAAGGTCCTTCAAATCACATTTCACATCACAATCCTACTTGGTATTTTTAGTCAACACCTATTTACATGCTCGCTAAGATTAGGAATTTTACGCGTAAAACAGACTAAAAATGTACAATGAGAATAGGGTTTAGGCATGTTTGACTAAGTTGAGTAACTAGCTAAGATTTTAGAGCTGTCATCCTAATTTTAGCTTTAGGTTTGTTTCGCTAGAATAAGGTAACTGACTAAAGCTCATTTTAGCGATTTTTAATTAGCTTTAGCTAGTTATGTCACAGACAGAATTGAGGGCAATAAATTTATAAATTAATTAAGCAGTTACCTACCTAAGTAATACATATTTGGTTTAATAAACCAACATTTTTTATTCCGGTTAGGTAATAGATTAACGATACGACTAACCGATATTTAAGTTATCTGGTTTTACGAAACCGGTTCCAAACCCAGTTCAAAAATATTTATCAACGATTTCATATACGCTTCTTAATTTGTTTAAATCTGAGGCTTCCTATAACTCAGTCGTCTGCTAAACTGGTCGTCATCTCTTTTGATTAGGGTAAGCTTGGTACGCTCCACGGTATTACTCGCGGTCCCTTTTAGGTATTTGTTTATTCCAGGGTACGATCAACACCATCTAAGTATTCCAATGTTTCATTCAGATCCATTAAGCCTTTTCAACGAATCTAACTAACATCCACCATATAAACATTCGTATTTATAATTAGGAAGTATAACAATAAATAAGTTGTATTTGAAAAAAAATCAACAAGTACAAGCTTTTAATGGATTACCGTGATCTGATTGAACGCACCGCTGTACAAAATTTCATTTCAATCAACCTATTTTCTGAGGAGTTCCGTTCTCCATCATCGGATCAACTCGCAGTCATCATATTTCAAATTAATAGATGAAACTTGACCGATGTAGTGAGTTTCAACTCAATTAAACTATTATCTGAGGAATTCCGTTCTCCATCATCCGATCAGCTCGCTGTCCCATATTTATAAATTTTAGATGATTCTTGATCTACAAACCGAGTTTCAAACCTATCGGCCTATTAACTGAGGAGTTCCGTTCTCCATCATCAGATCAGCTCACTGTCACTATATTTAAAAATTTTAGATGATACTTGATTTACAAACCGAGTTTCAACTCAATCGATCGATTATCTGAGGAGTTCCCTTCATCATTATTATATCAGCTCGCTGTCAACATTTTTGAAAATTTTAGATGATACTTAATCTACGAACCGAGTTTCAACTCAATAGGCCTATTTTCTGAGGAGTTCCCTGAAACAGCTCTTGACGCCATCATCAGATCAGCTCGCTGTTACCATTTTTGAAAATTTTAGATGATACCTAATCTACGAACCGAGTTTCAACTCAATCTGTCTATTTTCTGAGGAGTTCAATGGAACAGCTCTTGACTCCATCATCAGATCAGCTCGCTGTTACCATATTATTGCATTGTCACCGAGGACTCATAAGTGTACCAAAATTCAGCTCAATCGGACACCGGGAAGTGGGTCAAATTAAGCTTGCAAGATTTGACCCGGACAAACATACAAACAAACATTGCAAGTTAATTAAAAGCTGTAAAATGATCATGCTCACCGCGCTAAACTCAGTTAATTATGAATAATGCGATAATTTGGCCATTTCACACAGCGGCTTAGGAATTAACACGTTCACTGCGCCATCATTTTCAAAAAACTTTCAGCTGGTGCTTTGGAGACCTAAAAGATCTCTAAACTAACCTACCCTTTGGTGCGTTTGAGACCTAATCAGTCTCTTAAAAATACAGTTTTGAAAATAATTTATATCTTCCAAAAAACCAATGACATAATATTTTGAAGTTTTTGTGGGTCAAGAGAGGCTATTGCTCTACATTTTGCTAGGTTCGCACGCAGTTATGACATTAGAATAAACTACAAATACCAAAAAAAAATTAGGTATCGATTGTATCTCTTACCGCAACCGAAGATAGTTCAATATGTGTAGTAAAGTAGTGATGGGAATAAAATAATATCTCGTCGATTGAAAAAGTTTTATTAAAAGTGTTTTTCATTAAAACATGGTAAGCACATTGATAGTTTGCATTGCGCGCTAATGGTAATAATTCTTTTGGCTTTTTTAGAAGCATCAGTGCTGTTGAATGTACGTCGTAATTTTTCGTAACTGGACGATGCAGCAGTATAATCCGGCGTTGAGTTTTCGTTTTTAGAAATCTCACCAAACGAAATAGACTTTTTACACTTTTTCCCTTTAGAATTACTCATTGTTTATTAACAATAATCAACACACTTTAAAATACAATTACGTAGTGATATTTTCGAACGTGCGCACGTCGATGCTAGGACAACACTAAATCGAGTCACGCGGCGCCCGCACCGCCCACCCTCCCTCTCTTGCGTCTACGAGGCGTACGATTTCACGAGTACCGACAGGTCTCCTGACGCAAGGAATTGAAATAATTATACTACTGTGCGTTAGGGACCTAATCCATCTCTATAATTTTTTTTTATGTCCTTGAATTCACCTTTAAATAGGAAGCAAATATGTATATTTGTCTTACTCATACTTAAAGAACTTTACACGTTAGAGCCTCCCGCAAGGAGTGAAACAACACGATTATAGTCAACGCACAATACAAAAGTCCTGCAAGAGATCTGATAGATCTCGTAATGCAACGAACGTGTTAAACAGAGAAATGGCATACTACTTACAGTATAAAACATCATTGGAATTAAATTGATACGGTCAAACGTCTATTACAAGCTAAAAATGAGGCCTTGTCAGTTTGTGTAGTTTAAAATGAAAGACCCTGTAGGTATAGCCCGTCTACTCTTCAATGCATCAAAAGTCAAGGACATACGATAGTAACAGGTTAAACTAGTTCTCATTCTCAAATCTCAGTGATGCGTTTACATAATGTGAAATATCCACTATTTATTATAATTGGATGAGTATTTTAGTGGTTTTCCAAGGTACGATTTTATCCTGATGTCACAGATTGTCGAAAGGTTGGACCATGTTTGGTATAGCTTAATCTCACTACAATTTTAACCATCTCACTCCCGTCACTGTTTTTCATTTGGTATTAATTTGTACCCACTTAAAATATACCGCCTATTTCCAGTAGTCTTACCAGTTGAACACTTATATATAAAACAAAGGGCATTACAAGCCGACTATCTGTAAGGGTGGTCGCATAGTCCAGCCGAGCCGAACTCGCCGAACTGTCAATTGAATAAAGAAAAAGCTGCTGACGTCAGAAGCGAGCCGCATTTTCAGACGTCAGCATAATATTTCAGCCACGACGGTTTTCCGTAAGCTTAATCCAGGTATTGCTTCAGATATAATTAACTACTCATACCAAACAGACAAGTAGGTAATGGTTAGTTTTACATTAATGAGTCTACTTAACTCAAGTAATTTATTACTTACTATCTGTGCGCGCTTCGTCTAGTGTGAAGCGCTTGTGGTCGTTCGTGCTTGCTTAGTCGTTCATCATAATAGATCGTCGAAGTTAAGCAACGTTCGAAACCGTAGGTGGATGGGTGACCGCCAGTGGCATTTTCATCTGAGCGCTTCCATGCTTCGGAGGGCACGTTAAATTGTCGGTCCCGAACCTTAAGGCGGCGCCCAAAAACTCCGTCACCAGAGTTGGCCACTGACTCATAAGAACTTACTTCATCATCATCATCATTGGCAGCTAAAATAATAGCTCACTGCTGGACATATCAAGCGCCACTCTAATCAGCCCTGTGCTGATCTCGTCCATTACTTAATTAATATCTATTACGAAATACTTTATATACTTACCGAAAAATATACATAATTAATTTGTCATGCTTGCAGAAGTTAATAAGAATACACCATAATGTCATTTATTTTAATTATTTATTTACATTGCTTATGTCATGCGATAGCGAAAATTGGTACAGAATTATTAACAAATAGTATTGCTTTTATGGATAATAATTATTCAAATAACTCGACGCTACCTTCCTTCATTCACTAAAGTTAACTATTGATAAATATTTTGAAAGCGTCAATATCATAAGACCTGATAACTGCACACTTGATTCAATTTTGTCCCAAAAAAACATTTCTATATCCATATTACAAATACTTATATACCTCTGTTACTCTTAATGGACTTACAGTCTATCACAGGCTACTGATACCTACTGCTAAAGGTACATTTACACGATGCGATTTTTCGTACGACTTGCTAAGACCCGCCCATTGAACGTGCCGACGATTGTCGCGCTAACTATGACAAATCGCATACGATGACCGTTTACACGTGAGATAGCCGTGCGATAAAATATCGTATAGGTTGAAATCGCATCGTGTAAATTCACCTTATACCAGTAGTTATCTCTTTTCAATGACATAAGATTGACAAGAAAATAACATACAATGCTTTTACAGTTGAATATGAATAATGAGGTATATTATGAACAATTCAATGAATAAATATAATACCTACAAACATTAAACTATTCTCTGGCATCGTGGCAGTGATGATCATGAATTATATTTAAATACTTGGGCTGCGTCTAACGCCGATAATTTGCGCGATATTTGACATTAAATTCAGTATTATGTAATGTCAAATATTGTGTTAATTAAAACCATTGGACGCAGATGAGTCCCAAGAATTACTAGGTAATATTGCAGGGACAAAATTGAATAAATTTTGTAGAAGGCGACACTTTACAGAGAAGTGTATAAGCTATGCCCATTTAAGGAAAATGAACTCCCTAGAGAACTGCATGCTAAACTTCGCGCAACCACCATGCTCTCCTCGCAACCTTGATATGGATAGCATACGACTAAACACTATTCGAAGCACAAAGTACTATATCACAATTATTATACTTATCGCGTACCTACAAATCAAAAAATGTATAACTATATTGAACTAAATATAACGTACAAAGGAAATTGACGAAGGCGATAATTTTCACAACATTTTATTTGAACGTTAATGGAAGCTTGAACCTAATGTCAGTAAGTATTTAATTTTTCAATAAACTCTGGTTATGCCGTAGAAACACCCTAGGACAACGAACACAAACAAAGCTAATTCTGAGAATTTGTCTGCATACCCACAAGCTAAAATACATCTAAGTAGATACTATAAAAATACTAGTATATTCTTAGGATATCCCTATAATCGACAGTTGATGTGATTTCTAAGAAAAATAGATATCAATCTATCTCTTGATTGAAGTAAAAACTCATTATGAACCTACAAGTAAGAACTCATTACGTGAATATCTATATGAAAATGTATATTTATCATATTTGTTTTTATTACAACTTGACAGTATTTTATGTATCTACCAAAGAGTCCCGTCTCGATAGAAAAAAAAAAAGATTACGAGTACCTACACTATTGGTTCCCTATTCTTTATTCCTAAAGAATGCGGATAACAAGTTGTATTCTGTATTTTTTTTAATACTTGTGGCCGCCCAGAAATTATTATAAATTATTGTAGTAGAAATTTCTTAAAAAATTGTAACTGTCAACTGCACGTAGTTGCTGTTCAACTAAATTGGCGGGCATATTGATAATAATGGATCATTTGGATAAAAAATAAAACGCAAAAGCAATTAGAGTGCTTAGTGTTAGTTTTATAGCCTTTGTCGATTGTCCGAACATTAACTCAGATTTGTATTGATTTATTTAATTATAAAAAATCACCAATAGATGGCGCTTTTTCCATAAAAATTTTATTTTACGTCAACACGATCGAGTAAGTACAAAACTGTCACATGGTACTCTGTACATAGGTCAAAAATCGGTTAAAATTATATTATTATATTATATTGCTGGACTTTTCACATAGCATCATCTAGCCCCAAAGTCAGCAGAGCTTGTGTTAAAATATTATAATTGTCGAGTTATCTATTGAACAGACCCCTCAAGTACAAGAAAGTGTGCCAATCCAAAATGGCACGAAACTTTTAAATAATTGAACACATCACGAAACTACATTTAAATAACTAGCATTACCACAAACACAATTTAAGAGCTAAAATATAGGTAATATAAGACAACTAGGCTAATATTTAGATGTATATGGATAAATTTAGTAAAAATATCACTGTAGCCAATGATATTAAATAAATCATTGACTGTAGCATAATACGTCGTCTAAAAGTCACACCTAAGGCTTTCCTGATTTGTACGTTACCTACTCATAATTTTCATTGAATTCATTTACAATTTCCATATTCATGTACAGTGCCACAAACTTATCTGGACCGGTGGCCACGAGAAACTAACGAATTTTACTGTAAAATCTCTTTTTGTGCCAACACCAAATGCGATAACAGCGCCTCTCTCACCGGTTCAGATAAGTTTGCGGCACTGTTAGTAGTGCAATTATAATAATATGACCTTCACACTAGGATCGCAGTTAGGGGAGCACGATTTTAAACAGAGCATTAACACCCCCTACCGTCTCTGACTACGCAATTTTAACATCTTCAAACGATTTTGAACACTGAAAAGATCTGAAATACAGTAGTGATCATTTGTAATATGTATTTATTTTAGTATTTATTTATTCATTCAACACATTTAAGTATGTATGACCTTGCAGTGAGCCGCAACTCGCGCTTAACGGTACGCTTAGCTTCATTATACAATTTCTAATGATACTGCGTCACAGAAATAGCGCCACTAACTGTATGCCTAGTGTGAAATAAGCTTATGTTAAGCTTATATATATAAAAATAGTTTTATTGCTCGCGAAAATGATTTTTGTATTCAAAGGCAAAGTTCACTCACATTTTTGTTTACTATAATAATTAATATATTTTTAAACAATATAATGTTTAATAAAACATGTTTCTTTAGAATCGTATTAGTACAGACAATATCGTCGGTGCGCTTGCCAAAACCGTTATGTGCATATAAAAAAATATTTGCTAGTTGGGATCATTTTTCAAAGCATATTATTTGATATCTTTCTGCATTTTCTGCCTTTTTCATATGCATTTATCATGTTATCTACCTTAACGTTATCACAAACGACAGTACCTGCTAACTTTTGAAGTTGATGTCAGTGTTTTTTTACCTTATAGATTAGTCAAATAATAATGAAATAAAACAAGTTTTAAGCCTCTCCTGAAAACTTGCTCAAAAACACACAGCTTTTGGCATGTACACCGACGGTAGAGTATAGTAGACATTATACAAAAACATCAAACAGCGTTGATTTCAGGTACATAAAAACTGTTTCTCTCATCACATCATCGTTTTTAGAAATAGATATTGACAATAATATGTCTGAATATTTAATAATATGTATGGCGAAGCACGACCGGTAATATTTCCCTTATAAATAAGAATCGTTGATGTGTTCACTCACAGTCATTATTTTGTTCGCCCATCTCCCCATCAATGTTACAATATTTCATAGATTCATATTTTTAATTTCAGATAGCCGGTAATATATAATTTGTACTCAACTGTAAAGATCAGATCGCACCAGCATGCGAAGCGACTCTTTTATAAGAGATTCTTGTAGCAAAACAATATAGAGGTTATGTACTACACAAAACGGTACACAGTTCAGTGACGGCGCAAAAGTGGTACCAACGGCGCTACACTGATCTTTGGAGTATCATAAATTACAAGAGGTGAGAGGTAGAGTTATGCCGGCCACCCACGATCCAGTCTACCGTCCAGTTTGCAGCGCTGCAGACTTGATCAAGTCGGCAGAACGAAGTTTTTTTTCGCCTGTCATGCACACCCATACCAATACACCGTCAAGTTTACTGGACGCCGCATCCAGTCAAGTAAGGACGGTAAACTTGATTGTGCGTGGTCGGCATTAGTTTTATAATTATTTGGCAAACGACGCCTGGTTATGCCACGCAAATTCGCCCCAGTCTGCACAAACCTTAAAAGATTTTATTTCGCTTAAATTGTTTTCCTGTAGGTACCAATACCTACTATTTTGAGAGTATTTACTGTACGCTATTTTGAGTTTATATAATTATATAAAGAGAACCCCGCATGGTTCCTGCCGTGTATGTACACAATACGAACCAGCTATCTGGCAACCAGAGGGTTATACCGCGGGTTAATTCAATTCAATTCAATTCAATTCAATTTGTTTATTGGTTCATAAGACGCCCAAGTAACACATCAAAGCAGTTTATCGGCCGTCTAACAGCACTTCTTAGTTTTCGTATTTCGAGCTAGCACTATACTCGTAGTAGCATTATAAACGTTTATACTATAATGCTGATCCGGCTTTGAAACCTAAATAGGTTCGCAATAGTTGTATTACAGGCGCATTATATTAGCATAGCCGTGGTCAATAAGCATTACACAAACATTATACTAGCAATATTATTGATAATGAAGATGTTTATTGCACTACAAAATCATTATAAATGTTCACAAATATATTCTACACCGTTGCTTAAACATCTCAAATACCACGGCACAAAACGTATGCTATAATACAATTAACGTTGTAATATTTAACTACTTTTGTCTCGCAATATAAATGGACGAAGACACGAAACTTAGTGAGCGACATCTTAATTATTTGCATTGCACAAATTTAGATAATTATAACTGGGTATTTGACTGAGTTATTGTGGTTATTTTATAGAAGTATAGGGAGAAGACCGGCATCTCCTCGATAGTCGAGAAAATGGTAAGCCGTAACGCTAACTTCGGTTCATTTATGATGAGTGCCGACGGATCGACTCTCCACCTAAATGGACAGCGGATTTTGGCCGAACGGGTCGGTTTCACGAAATTCATTGGACGCCTGTCAAACGACACCGCGCGTGTGTCATCGGAGCGTCGATGACTCGGTTAATTATTCATATTTTTGTGTATAGTCTGTAAGGTATTTATAAGTATGGGCCAATGGCATTTTATCATTGTATTATTATGTTCGTGTTGCCTGAACTATATGATTATTATTATAATAATGGTACAAGTTTATGCTAAAAGCTATTGTTTCTATTGCTATAGCAGTTTGCTATGCTGCTATGCTATTGCTATTGTAGTTTCTATGGCACTAAAAACCGCTCAAAGCTGTTTAGCGGATTTACGTTGCATTATAATAGTTTATTTATGTGCTAATAAGCCTAAGGCACTAAATACAGTAGAAAACTACTTATGAGAGTATAACAAATATAATTCATAACGCCAGGTACTACATAAGTTTAGTATTCGTTTCTTATAATGCTTACTGTGTTACTTGGGCAATGTTCAATATAAATTATGATATGAGGATCCCAAGTGGATCCGTAAAACGGCCTGTTTTAAAAAAGTAACTCTGTCTGTGTGTTTTTCACACCAAATATGCTCAACAGATTTTGATACATTTTAGCATGGATGGATATTATTTTTTAGGGAAAGTTTGAATGGAGAAAGGAAAAGGAGAGGCATTATTACGAACAAAGTCGCAGGAAACGGGAAACAACTTAGAGAGTCATAGACTTACAATAATAAGATAAAGTAACTTAGTGGGATAAGGACAGGAAGATGATGAAAGGAGGGCAAAAGTAGCAAAAGGGCAGTAATTACCATGATTCATGATAAATTCGCGAACATTAGTAATAATAGAATTTTATGATTTTAACTTGTTCAAAAGAATTAGTAAGGATTTTGTTAGGTAGGAAATATCATTTGTGAACACACGAAAACACACCGCAACACAAACCCTATCCAGTGAAAATAGCGTATAATTCATACAACCGTCTGTACATTCATTCAAGGTGTAATAATACCGCTCCCGAAAACTGAAACAGTGCACTTAGATCTATTTCTATGTGCCTGCACCGAGACAACATCGTTAAATTTCCAAAAATGTACAGTTCTTGAATGATAATTTCTGGGTCCGGCTTGGCAAACTATCGTGTTTAATTGCTGGAATTTTGTTAATACTGAAGCTAACAGACCTCAAATACATTAGAAAAATCGTCACTTCCAGAAGAAATCACGATTTCAAAAATGCGTGAAATGAATATTACCTACAAAATCGGGAGTTTACACATTACACTCTGTATTTTGGAGTGCTGAGTGTGAGTTTTCTGAACATACTATTCTTCTTTCCTTTATTTATTTAATGACAATACAAAACTAGGTATAATTCTGCCAATGTCAAGTTTTAAATATAGATTTATATCATGTCAGTCAGTCAGTCCTGTCACTCGTTTAGAACAAAACACGGCGGCTTGTCTTCTTCAAAACTCCAACGGAAATTTTTCGTCAGATGAGAAATCTTCTACTAGTAATGATTTATAACTACAAATAGTATAGTTTCAGCGGTATATTAATTATTACTCTCTATATTATATATAATATAAATCAATTCAATATTACAAAAATATTTTAGCAGCGACGCGGTGACCTAATAAGAGTCTTTGATGTATATGTGCGATAAAAATATGTATCTACAACAATGATTTGTAAAGTTAAGTTGTACACGGATTATTGTATTATTTAAGTGTAAGGCTTTATTTCACCGTCTCCAAGTAAACTTCTGATTGGTTTCTTCCCAAATTGATAACCTTGTGCGAAGTATTTTTCAACTGACAGTTACTTTCAAGGGAATTTACTCGAAGATAGTGAAATTGACAATTTACCATTATATAAACTATTAAGGCATAAAAAGGCATGAAAACAGAACCAAGAATGATATTATGGTAGCAACTAAATTGTAAAAGAAATACAATTTCAGTTGCTACCACATTCAGTTCTTCACAATGGATATATTAATATCCTGTATATTATAATTAATATACATTATATAATACCTGTAAATTAAATCCTGTATAACCATTACAATACAGAATATGAACACATCTATTCTTTAACATTTTTGTCAAACAAAACATGATTTGACGTAATATATAATATAATAATAAATATAGACAAGAGGAATTCCAACTTTCATTTGTAGCTTTCATGTATTGTATTATACAGTTTGAATACATGAATTCCCTGTGTTATTCATTGTTTTAACTTTTAAAAGCGAACACTTTTATTATGCAATATGATATTGCTATACATCATTTAAGGACTAGACGTAATTGCAATATTCATAGTAAGCTTAAGGCGATAGTGGAACTACTTTTATTGCTTTGACACTAAATCTAAATACAGTCGCTTGCATGTATATATAATTTGCCAAACGACTACGCAAATATGACATTTAATTCCGATCTAACCATTTAAATGTCTCGGCTCTGCTGTTCACTGACTAACTAAATACATATAAATTGAAATAAAATATTCTTTTGTTCATACTAAAGACCAAAGCATGACAATGAAAGTGATAAAACTAAAAGTATTTTCATTTATAACACGTATGTACATATGTACAAAAAAAAACATAAGATTCTATCAGATATCTAGTTCTCATAGTAACTCTTTAGTTTAGATGACGCTGTATGAGATGTACTTAATTATTTTTTTTTTGTGAGATTTTGTTTATTAATAATTCTTCCCACAAACACAAAACAACCACTTTTTACGTCAGTGAATCACAGAATCAACACCGATGGCGGTAACACGGTTGTTCACTGACTAACAAAAATTTTTCAATTTTTAGTTAAATTGATGTGAGACAGTGACAAACGGATTGTCGCCATATTAGTCAAGTATTACTTTCATATTAACAAAATCTTTAGAACCGTAATGGCCAGTCAAAGTTTAATACACTAATCTAGCATCCGCTAAAAGAAAGCGAAAGAATAATTCTTAAAACGAGTAAAAATTTAAAAAAATCACAATCACAACTGTAAAACGGCGTAATGCAAAAACGCTTACGATATTGTAGCATGTTTGTGGCCCGCGATGTTTGCGAGCCGAGCCCTGGCTATACCCAATGGGGCGTGTTCCAGGACTCTCTAAGGTGCCAATGTTAGGGACGATGTAGGAGAGGTGTACTTTCTCCGCTCCAATGAGAACTGCGCTCGCGTTCGCTGCATTTGTTCCGGCAACAGGCGGACGCTGATGCGTTTACGTTGCCCTGGAATTTAAAAATAATTCATTTATTTCAAACCAGCTATTGCGCGCGGCTGCGCCCGAGTGGTACCAACATTTTGAATAGCCTATATGCTATTCCAGGCCACGCCTATCCCAAGTTTCGTCCTAATCGGTTCACTGGTTTAGGCGTGATTGAAACACAAACATCTAAACAAACTCACAAACATTCAGCTTTATTATATGAGTGGGAAGTAGGATAGTAGGGTATACTCCCAACGGCGATATATATAGTATAGTATAATAGTATACAGGGTGTAAAAAGACTTCTACCAGAGCCGAAAGGGCAAGGTACAGCATCCAAAGCATAACCAAATCGAAAGAGATTCAAAATGAAAAAAATCATCATATCCGGAGAAAACAGCGCTTGAAAATTACTGTTTGCGTATGTTTTGGGCGCGTTGTTTTAAGTAGATTGCTGGATTTTTTGTTTTTATTGTTTTTTTTTTGTAAATGAAATTATTAGGTCTTATTATGTTGTACTAGTACTAAATATCCGAAAATAATATAAAATACCGAAGCTAAGTCAAGATATTTTTGGCGTTTTTTTTCGCTAAATATGTTTAGAATCATAATCTGATTGCAACCCCTCAGTTTTCGGTAGTAGTCTTATAACAGCCTGTATAGTATGGATCTTTACCTGCGAGAGATGCAAGTCATACAGATGCAGCGTGCTGGCCGACATGTCAGGATCGGGGGCGGGTCCGGCCACCTGCGTCTGCGAACTAGAGTGACCAGCCGACTCGGTAGGCTCCTCATCCTCGTCGCTTGTCTCATCCATCTCCTAAAGCAATATCTCTGTATTAGTTTTATTCACTTTAGGTTGCCGTAAACATGAGAAAATATCAGCGCCATCTTCTGGTACTAGATAATAACATAACTAATAAATTATAACCAATTCACATTTACGGCGTCGGTACCGCCGAATGGTGAATAAAAGTAATACTCGTACTAGGCATCCTGTTCCAAAATGATAAAGGGAAGGTTAGAGCTAAGTTAGATTGAGTACCTAGGTACCGAACCATTTCTTAAGTACCAATAAATGTGTTTATTCTGTTAGTAAAAAAAACTCTTATTAAAATACTATTACCCTTATTTCCTGTCAGTTTTAGAACTGCATCGCAATTTTATAAAGCCGAAACGAACGTGTAAGCGAGAGAACATGATCCGTTTCTTGTATGAATGGATTTGCAATTCAGTTGAAAAACTGACAGGAAATAATAATTCATATTACTCCCCTATTGGCTCCCCTATAGGCTAGTTTTTTTGGAAATTTCTTGCTGCAATGTCTCGCAACACAGTGCATTATTTGCTGTAATATGGATGTATAGCCCGGCGATATGTCTTTGCAAATATTCAACGTCTAGCCGGCTTATATACTGAGCTATATTCGTCAGTAAAAATTGCCAGCAAGATGCACTTTTTGTAGCCCGTTTACAGGTCTCTTTACACTGCCATGTAGCTTGCTCTATTGTGTATACGAACACAAGCTCTATAGTATAAATAAACACGTGTAAAAAATATAGAGCAAATCTCACCGGTAGTCTGAACTGCGGCTTCTGTTGCGGGTAGTAGGAAAGCACGGCCGGCATCGGCGTCACCGCGCCGAACAAACTCTGCTGTATGTACGAGCCCAGCATTGTCTTGTTCTGAGGACAATAACATAGTGCTAAGACTTTTTTAAAGTAAATAGATATTTTATTCTATACTAGCTTCTGCGTGCGGCTTCGCACGCGTGTTACCAACATTTTAAATAGCCTATATGTACAGGTCACTATCTACACCTATTCAAAGTTTCATCAAAATCGGTTCACTGGTTTAGGCGTGATTGAGGCAGGGCATGGTCCATGGTAATGTAGTACTCAAAAGGTGGTTAGCTTGAAGCAGGGCATGGTTCATGGTAACGTAGTAATCAAGAGGTGGTTAGCTTGAGCCAGGGCATGGTTCGTGGTAACGTAGTACTCACGAGGTGGTTAGCTTGAGGCAGGGCATGGTTTATGGAGTGCCGCAGGGAGCGCAGGAAGTGACGTTGAGCTGGCTCGCCAGGCTGCCAGCCGGGATGTCGGCACGAGAACGCTACTAAGGATAGTTCCGTCTTGCCGCCTTCGCCTTGGTCGTACTGTGTGTTATTGCCTGAAAACGAATGTTTTTTTCATGATTTAAATAGCGATTCAAGCATCGGCCGCCTGATTATGTAAAATTTGCGTTAATTGTTATTATGAATGCTCGCTCATTGATTGTTTACTTGCGGAACGCGCGCTATTATGGAACGTAATGTACTTATTGTGAAACCAAGGAAATTTCAATCCTACTACGTAGGTAATACATTAGATTTTTCTGTAGAAGCAGCACTGGCGAAAATTGCGCCAGTTTTGCTATCAAAGTTACTATTAACATCACTCTTTCTCGCTCTTACCAAGGCACGGGGGCGAACGAAAATTTTCCCTAGTATTTTTCATTAGGATATAATCAAGTCATTTTGGGGATAGTAATACAAGAAACAAAAATCTTAAGAAGACATAAGATTTTTCATATTGTAATTGTCATCATGATATTTTAAGCAAGACAAAAATACCTTTGAGTTTTTCTCTATATTTGCCGGGTGTCTGCCAATCTGGGTGACCGTGACGTCTGATATCCAACTGAAATAATTCATTGCAACTGATTAAAAACTACCAACTTTACTATTTAACCGACTTCAAAAAAAGGAGATTCTCAATTCGTCAGAATTTTTTTTTGTGTATGTTCCCCGATTACTCTAAGGCTCAATGCACATTGAATTGGCAGCGACGCGACGAAACGTAACAAGACATTATAAACCATCAATATATAGAAACGTTTAATTCAATGTTCACTGAGCCTAAGTAAGACGTAAAACATTTTTTTTGTTTGAAATGGTAGACATATAATTTTTAAGATAAGTATTTATTTTATTCCTGAGAGATAGACACTTTTCCTGTTAAACTCAAAAAACCTCATCCTCGCTTGTAATTTTCGACGTGAGTCCAAGATGGTTTTCTTTTAAGTTTCCAAAACGTAATTTTGCAAAGCACCACCATATGGTTGTACTTATCATACCATTTTTTTTTTAATTTAACAACTAAACGCATAAATGACTCACCTGAGCGAAGGAACAGACATCGCCGATGCCAAGCACGCTAACTGTGAAGTTCCTATAGAAGTCGACGATGTCCAAAGCACGCGCGCGGAGAGACAAAAGCACCAAGGGACACAGTAGTGGCGAAAGCAGCTCGAATATTATGTACACCTGTAAAAATACTAAATATTTAGAGCCTTCTTAGCGTAGATGTATAACAGCCACTCTACATATTCAGCAACTATTCGCCAAACTATTCGATTGACAGGCGAATACAGGCGATGAGGCACCCTACACGTTCGTGACCGTCGTCGGCATTCGTCTATCATCGGCGAATATGTAGAGGGTCCATTACAGTTGTACTACAAATAGATGTTATGCGCCTTTGCAAACCTCCAAAAATTTGATTTTTATTTGGTTTTAACCTGAAATTATACGTAAAATATAAAATTTGTTTTTGTTCTCTTTTTCGGAGGTATTCAGAAGGTTCAGAAGATTTTTCTCAGTGTGACCAGTTCTGCATGTTACATGCACAAAGTAGTACTTCGTTGCGAAGCTTGATGGCGCTATGAACACGATGAAGGCTAAACTGAAATATTCTCAGTGTGAACTGCAAACATGCACCCTGCACAGAAAAGTACTCTCGAAAACATTGAGGGAAATTGCTTATAGTTAAAAGCAGGATTTTCCTTATCCTACCAGTCCAGTCAGCCGAGGAACATTTCCAAAACAAATTTTTGAAGGCCTTTTTCGTTAAAGGCCCTATTAATGTTAATGGCATGATAATGTTACCTCGTCTACTAAAGAAAAGGCAAACACAGTTGTTGGAAGTGCGCAGCGATGTCCCTAGTGTGCGGCTTACTGCACGCGTCCCAGAACTTGCACGAACACTAGGCTATGTGAGTTCTCACCGCTCGGAACTGGAACAGTTGTTGGAAGTGCGCAGCGATGTCCTTAGTGTGCGGCTTAGTGCACGTGTCCCAGAACTTGCACGAACACTAGGCTATGTGAGTTCTCACCGCTCGGAACTGGAACAGTTGTTGGAAGTGCGCAGCGATGTCCTTAGTGTGCGGCTTAGTGCACGTGTCCTAGAACTTGCACGAACACTAGGCTATGTGAGTTCTCACCGCTCGGAACTGGAACAGTTGTTGGAAGTGCGCAGCGATGTCCTTAGTGTGCGGCTTAGTGCACGTGTCCCAGAACTTGCACGAACACTAGGCTATGTGAGTTCTCACCGCTCGGAACTGGAACAGTTGTTGGAAGTGCGCGGCGACGTCTTTAGTGTGAGCGCGGCCTCTCCACGCGGCCGGTAGGTAGTGCACGTGTCCCAGAACTTGCACGAACAGTTCTTCGCCGCGTGCTGGCCCCGCGCAACCGCCTCGTTCCTCATCACCTATTAGTGCTCTGCGAAACAAGAATTTTATTGATACCTGTTAAGTAACAAAATGTAATGCAAAATTAACTCTCGTGGTCGTACTTAGTCGTTCTTGTATCTCGTTCTAAACGTTCTGTAAGTGGTTGGGTGACCGCCAGTGGCATTTTCGTCTGAGCGCTTAGGTGCTTCTAAGGGCACGTTAAATTGTCATTCCCGGCTATTTAAGTCGTTAAGCCATGACCGAGGACTTAAAGCGGCCTAAAAACTCCGTCACCAGGAAGAACACCATCAGAGATGGCGCAGAATTGTGAAGCGAGCCACGCAACTCCCGACCTGACGCCCACGACCACTCGGACAAGAGTGCAACGACTGAGACGATACTGGATGTGGGCTAGATAGATAGAAGTCATGTCTCAATTAACTGAACAAAGAGCTTAGCTCTTTTCAGTAATTTTGATGCAAATTTTTTTATAACGTCTCTTTGTAATGCTCTTTTTTTTACTTCATTCTTCATACGACATGGCTTAAAATTAAGATTTTATAAATATTCTAAGATTTGTTGAGAAATAGACGAATAATTCACAGAAGGTTGTAGGACGTTACCTTGCCGCAGCGAGTACGCAGCCCAGTATAGTGATAATACTGAGCACGTGTTCCACAGTTAGCACGTCTTCATCGTAAACCGACAGCATCACTAGTACACCCAGAACGCTACCTGACAGGAATACAATGTTCCTGAAAAAATAAAAAAAGTGGCATAGATTAATAAAGTGGAACTAAAACCCGATGACGTTGAATTTACGAAAATATGGCATGTTTTGAAAGCAACATGCAAATTTTTCACGTTCACATCACAACTACATTGGTCAATATGATATACCATGACCTACTATTCAAATTGGGTGCTATCCAGTTAAGGTTCCTAATCTGAATCGCAAAGTTTTCGTACCGTGACAACGTGACATTTCAAGCAGACATTTGTTTTACTTGTATTACTCAAGTATTTTATTGCAATACGATTCAGTTTTTACAAGCCTACAAAATTTTATTATTAGTAACTTTTATTATCATACGTCATGGTACTTTATAGCGCAGCAGTTCAGTTTAGGATCTAAACTGGATCGCTATAAGAGCTGTGTTGTCACAAAAATATTTAAACCATTTAGCATCATCAAAGAGTACCTCAGAGAAACATTACGAATTTCTTCTATCAAAAACATTAGCAAAAAACGACTAAATAGAAAACTCATCAATTTCTACCACAAAAAAGATAGTATTTTTACAACGATCTTTTGATCAAAGTATTTTTAGAATAATGTGACGACAAACCGTTTAAAATAGTATTCTTTGTGAGCATTCTATTTATGAAATCCAACAACGTAAGGTTATTTGGCCTGTTTCCAAATATCAAGTCAAAGAAAGTATAGTAATAATAATGCATTTAATTTTAATTTTACGTAGCTACTAAAATATTTATACATTTAGATGGTAGTGAAACTATTTATTTTACTTTGAAACTTCATGCCCTACACCAATTGGGTCTCTTGCTTCTTGAGTTATGGATTGCGTTTACAGAGTGGTCCAAACGGTGACGTCAAATGAAAATCCTTCGACTCAAGGATACATACATATCCGACTTTTTTTGTAGTTTTCGAGTAATCTAAATACTTGTTTGAAGTTGTCAATTGTGAATGCTCGGCCGTCAGTCAAAAGAATGGTGGCTTAGCACTCTTATTTCCGGGTAGTTTTTGAACTACCTGGCAATTTTGTCAAAAATAAACGAATCTGAAACAGCGGCGCGTATCATGACTGCACTAGTGTACAAGCGAGAGAACTGGATAAGTTGCGATGTTTCTTTAATGAGCCGGGTTATTCGAAATTGACATGCATTTCAAAAACTGCCAGGAAATAAAAGTTTCTACTAACCGCCATGAAATACAAACAGATCTGAGAGAATGTCTACCGCGCCTTGGGTCGTGTTGTGATGATGTTTGTTTTGTGTTTTCATTGTTGTTCAACAAGATCATAATCTTGTTGAGTATAACATACCTGGCGAAGACAGTAGTAATGGGCGAGGTGAAGCTGTTGAGATACTTGGTAGCAGGTTTGTGGGCGCGCGTGAGGCGATCTCTCAGTTCGTGTTCAAGTTCGTTGAAATGCCGCAGCGTGATCCGAGCGTACAGCGACCATGTCCGAAGGCCTAATGAAGCCGGCGAACGCTTTATCAACTACAAACAGACAATATTTCAGCATAGCGATTTATACGATAGATATGTATAGACGATGGATTCAAATTGCATCCTGATAGGTAGGTACAGTGGATACCTGACTGTGTTTTATTTTTATTTTTACAATTGTGTTTTTTTTTTTGTTTTTTTCTTTCTCTTTTAATTTGTATTTGTGCTCTGTAAACTTATGGATCTTGTGTCTGAATAAAGAATTATATTATTATTATACGTCAGCAGAACGCATCCGCGACGAAAGCGTTCCCGCTGTTCAACCGATCGCAACCAATCGCAGTGCAGTAAACGTCTACAGATTGTACCACGGTGAGTGTACCCAGGAGCTACACGACCTTATTCCGTCTTATGCGAGTCTCGCCTGCGGTTGTTTACATTATGACAGAAACTCGTATTATTCAAGGGATTCTCGTATGCGAGTATGACAGGCGAGAGGCGAGGCTCGAAGCATTTGTTGCACACTAGGCGAGCATATTTTCTCGCATGCGAGAAACTCTCCTTGTGTAACAGCCGCTTTAATCAGCTCTTCTATGTGAATGAATGAAAATACTTTATTGTACAATGCACACCCTACAACTACAAAAAACAGTGGAAAAGAGAACCATAATACAATGCACAATGGGCGGCCTTATCGCTGAGAAGCGATCTCTTCCAGGCAACCTTTTTTTTATGTGTATTTTCTTTACCTATTTAAAATCTTACTTAGATACGACCATATATCTCTATGAGTTCTATGTATACGACACGTTGTTCTGATACATCTGTAGCTGTTGGTTTTCCATATATAAATAAAATAAATGTTACTACCCTATAGTGACTGGGCTATTGAGGATGTTAAAGGTAACATCCTCAAAGCTCAGTCATTATAGCGTTTCACCTCAGAATGAGAGGTAATAACTTAATAAGCTGAATTTTCGTATAATACCTCTCATCGTCTTCACTGTCCAAAATAAAATAAGTTGGTCTCAATCGACGCTGTTTTCTACCACGGATACTTTTCCAAAGTAACTTACTAAACAAAATTGCAAGTTGTTGCAAAAACTTAAAAAAAACGTTTTACATACATTTTATTATACTCTATCGCAAAATCGGCCGAGCGCATGCGCAAATGTTTCAGATAAACTTTGTTATAAATTTTATGCTTCAAAATATTATAATGTTAACATCATTGGAGCAACAGATAACGAGAACCTTGAATAACTTACGACAGAGACACCAGATTTTATGTGACTATTGAGACAGCTCTAAGAACGCCAAAATGAATACACGAAAAAAATTCAACTTATTACCTCTCATTCCGAGGATTCCATATTTATTTATTACTAGCTGACCCGCGCAACTTCGTCTGCGCATTATTAGGAACAAAGTAGAGGAGTTTTGAGTGAATCGAGAGTAGGTATATACAAAATATAAAACTCCGTCGCTTGATATAATAATAATATTTTTTTTATATTTATGTTTCTCTCAAGAATCCCAAGATAGAGGTAGGGAAAATCTTACCCAGATGTTGCAATGCTAAGAACAAAACGAATACGGTAATTGGTATAGAATCCCTGAAGCGAGCGGCAATTTTTTTGAAGAAATTGACTCGAAACATATTTTTTTTTGAATACTTAGCAAGTACTGTATGGTGTTGAATTTCGAAATAAAACGATTAACTAATATTACCTACCCGCGACTTCGTCAGCAATATAAAAATATCGAAAACTCTAAGCAAAAATCTCCATTAACTTTTCAAAACTCAAAATCAAAGAAAATTATACTCCTTCGTATTTCGTTCGTAAAGTAGTTTTGACCTCAAGACCGATAGATGGCGTTCTAACTATGGCCAAGGAAAAAATATTTTAATATCAAAAAATCATAACTTCGGAGTTCGGATATATTGATGGGTGGGAATACACATGTTACATGTTTATCATTAATTTTAAAATAATTTATTATGCAAAATACAAAAAAAAGTAAAAAAATCTAGAGTGCAAAAAGTGGCTGGCGGCGGTCACCCATCCTTTTTATGACCGCGCCCAGGGTTGCTTAACTTTTTTCCCCATACAAACTTCCAACCCTTATTTTCCCGCCCCCTTATGGTAATTGACAAAAAAAAAGTAGCCTATGTCCATCCCTGGGGTATACTCTTTATCCATGCCAAATTTCAGCTTAATCGGTTCAGCGGTTTGGGCGTGAAAAGGTAACAAACAGACAGACAGACAGACAGACAGACAGAGTTACTTTCACATTTATAATATTAGTATGGATGTTTTCCCTTTGGGATGTATATCTATGCCAAAAGAGGAAATACCTCAGCGTAATTGAAGAAGAAGTAGAGTATTTGCCAGGCCTGTATGAAGGGTGCGAAGAGAAGGTTGAATAACGCTAGCAGCAGTATTTGTCTTTCCAGCTGTCGAGCTAACATCATGCGTTTCGAATGATCTTTGTATGCTTCGCGTAGTTGCCAACAGTTCTCCCAAGGGCTCCAAGGACTAGCTGTGAACCAATAACATTTTAACATTATTTTCTTATTATGGAATACATATAAATGTCTACCGCGCCTCAGGGATACAGTTCTGATCCTATTTGATTTTTATAATTCTTAAACCATAATCATAATCATTTATTCGCAGGAATGTAGGTACAATAGGTCTTGCTAAATAATTAGGTAAATGGATCATATACACTCTGCCTCGTCGTTAAGGCGTGCAAATTTTAGTAAAAATTGATTAATAAAGTATTAGTAGCTTAACACTGAATATTATTATAATTTAAATGTCATCAAGTATAATTAGACGTTATTAAAATAATTAGTTAATTAATATAGTATATAAAAAATAATTGAAACAATTTGAATGGGTCTACAAAAATGTCAATTCTTATAATCTAAGTATTCGTTAATGTCGTAAAAACATTTGTCTAACAACCAAAACCACACTTAGGTATTTCATTGAGTAGGGTTCCGTGGCCGATCGCAAGGCACTCCACTCCGGCTTTAGGAGGATCGTCTGATCGTTGCGGGTTCGAATCCCGTCGGAATCGAAAATTTTAAAGACTTAATTTCTCAATGAAATACCTATTTGTTTTTTGTTTGTATTATCACTATCGAGAGTCGTGAAAGGGTTTTAACAAGTACTTCGTGCACTTGAAACAATTATTTCGAAACTTTAACATTTTAAACGTTTTATACCTAATTCTAATTTCTTTAGCTTTCGCAATGAACGAGTAATAATCGGTTTTGCTATACTTTTGACCAAAAACTTAATACCAGAGACTATCGCGATCGCTGCTCATATTTAGTTAATTAAAAGGAATTTCAGTCATCTTTGTTTCCCGATGTTTCGCTTGAAAAAATAAGGCATACCTATTTAAGCTAATTCCCGTTTAATTAACCAAATATAAATACTTCTGGTCATACGAGTTTTCGCTCGAGATCAACAAAACTTTCGCTCGATATTCCGGAAAAGTTAAGTATTCCCCCAGGTATTCCAGAGGGACCGCGGGTAACACCAAACCAATTCAAAATGATCCCAGCGGTCCTTCTGAATAAATAATAAATAAATAATGCTAAACATTTCACACAGCATCATCTAGCCCCAAACTAAGCAAAGCTGGTAATATGGGAGCCAGTTATACTATACTACTTAATGTACTTTTTGTTTGTAAATACATACATATTATACATAGAAACACCCAGACCCGAGATACATATTTGCAGATCATACAAACATTCATTCCGCGGCGGGGATCGAACCCGCAACCTTCTCTGCGTCCCAAGCGGGCTTTCACCCACCGAGCCACAGAGGTCGTCAAAAATGCTTTTTGACTTTGACTTTGACCATGTATTAATAGTAGATTACGACAAAAAAGTTATATAATTCATACTTCATATTATAAATGTGAAAGTTACTCTGTCTATATGTCTGCTTGTTACCTTTTCACGCCCAAACCACTGAACCGATTAAGCTGAAAATTGGCATGAATAAAGGTTGTATCCCAGGGCCTTCCCTGGGATACAACCTTTATTCATGCCAATAGGCTATTTTTATCCCGAAAACATGCTCACCGCGGAAGCGCAGCTAGTTTTAAACATAAATCACTCGTGGCTTGCTTAGTCGTTCTCGATAGATCGTCGAAGTTCAGCAACGTTCTGACCGGATAGAACGGGTGACCGCTAGTAGCATTATCAACTGAGCATCAAATATATAGAGAACGCACTCAGATAACTGTCGGTCCCAGCTTAGCCATGACGGAGACAAAAATCCCCGTCACCAGAGTTGGCCAATAACTCATACGAACTTACGTACACATGCATGTATGTGCCTACCTATTTTGTTAATTTTTCTTGTGTATGTAAGAACCAAATAAACTATATTCTATTCTATTCTAAATATACATACTTTGCAATGCGTTTATTCTTAAGCAAAATAAAAAAAATAAGTCAAATACATTCGCAGATGCAAGAATTCACATGTGCTGACTATCAAAAGGTTCAACAAACATTCTCCGCAGGATTTAATCTTAGTTCATTTAAAAAAAAACGTAGCAATACGTTTTAATTACATTTCGAGTATAGAAGAAAAATATAAGTGCTAAATTGCAAAAAAAAATATATAAAATAAATAAACTTATACATGTATATCTGCGTGAGGCTGCAAGCTACGGCCAGCAAATGTCGCAATTAATTTTTTCACAGAAATCTTCGCAGTCGCGCATATATGAATTGTTGGGTTCCCAACGAGTCACACCAGATCGTGCAACACTGTTATTCATTGGGATTTTTTTCCCATTCACATTTATTAAACAAAAACCACAGCTCTTAAGAGTATGATACACAAAACTTAAAGATATAATATAACCGACAGCCAACAACGGATTCAAATTATATAAATTATTATTCTTTACGTCGTGTCACTGTTGTGGTGTTAAGATCGGAAGTGCGCCAGAAAGAGGCTCTTTTCTTAAAACATGTTTTCAAACTTTTAGGTTACGTTTTTAGTTACCGTTTGAGAGTGCTGCCATAGTGCACATACATTTTTCGGCAGTAAAACTCAATGGCACGATCGGATTCGTACCCTTGACCTGAAGCCTGAAGCTCCGCTCGGCTCATATCACCCATAGTGATAATGCAATCCACAATTAAAAAACTTGCACGTGGCTGAGATGCGAATGCTGAGATGGATGTGTGGAGTGACGCGAATGGACAGAGTAAGGAATGAGTACATAAGAGGAAGTGTGAAAGTGGCGCCAGTGAATGAAAAGATGAGGAGCAACAGGCTAGCATGGAATGGGCATGTAATGAGAAGGGAAGAATGTCATGTAGAACTAGAAGAGTACTTGGTATGACCGTTGATGGATTTACGAGTAGAGGTAGGCCAAAGAAAAGATGGATGGATTGTGTGAAGGATGACATGAGTAAGAAAGGAGTGAGTGTTGAGATGACGGCTGATTTACGAGTAGAGGTAGGCCAAAGAAAAGATGGATGGATTGTGTGAAGGATGACATGAGTAAGAAAGGAGTGAGTGTTGAGATGACGGCTGATAGAAGAGAATGGAAGAAGAACACACATGTTATGCCGACCCCACACAATGTGGGAAAAGGGCAGGGAGATGATGATGAATTCAAAAACTATATCTCCGCAAGTACCTATAGAAATGTAGAAAAAAATATACTTACAAAACAATAGAAATTCCAAATTCCACTTTAGCCCCCTCGACAGGTAATGGAAGTCTCCAATCAAGGGAACGTGGATTTGAAGAGGCAGTAGATTTTTGTTCACCATCGCAACCATATAATTGTTTATTCTGAAATAATTATAGCCGATAAGGTCTCGCCACAGATTTCAAAATCGGCCGATTTAGTTAGCGTTCATGCGTTCTTCTATACGCTATTAATACATTGTATGTAGCAGATCGGCAGTTTAATCGGCCGATGCAGTGAGAAGTTATGAAGTGATAGAAGTGTGTTATGAAAAACATACCTGAGTATTCTATGATATATATCTAATTCGTTGATTTCTTGCTTGTGGACGCACATGTGGTGCTCTGGCTGAGCTTCGCGGACCCTGTCCTGTATGGTGGACCAGTTGATCCACGCTAAGTCACTCTGAAAATTAAGTCATTGAATGAATAACCGCTTTATTTGTTTGTGGAATGTAGGATCAAAACAATGTGTATGTATGTTACCGGCAAATTGCCGGTATAGGGATTGCCGGCGGCAATCTTCGGGACAGAACAAACATATGTGATTGTTACACAAAGTGTCCTGGATGGGAGTCAAGCTCGCACACCGAAGCTGACAGTTGTAATGTTATAAAGTAAGCTATAAAAAAACTGATGTTTATAAACAGAATAACACACAATTTTTTTATATTTTTCACACAGTACACAGTAGGTATGTATATTAAAGTACCTTATTAAATATTTTGTGATATTACTCATCTATCTATCTATTGTTGCACCCACTGCTGAGTTGAGGCCTCCACGAGGCAGACCACCCGCCCGATGGTCGTATGACATCGTTAATGTAGTTGGAAAACGTGGGAAAGGACTGCACAGGACCGAAAAGAGTGGCGATATAGAGAGGAGGCCTATAATACTCATACTTACTTATATAATAATTAATGAATTATAAAAAATTTGGATGGTAGAGTCCACGCCATGAAATGTCCTTTGGTAGCGGCGCTTGTATTCTACGAATTAAATTAAATATCAATAGCTTTTACGTAAGTTCTGCTAAATATCACAAGACTTATTTCTTGGCGCGGACTCTAGTTTATTGCTCACCTCTTGGATTTTCAATGCATTGTTGTAGAATAGTTTTGTGTCATATGCTTGGTATAAATGGTAAAAAGATAAACAAAATCTCATAATCCATATAATAGAACATAAGGCAATGAGGCTCCACCTGAAAAAAAATCTCTCAGATCTTATGTTCAGACTAGCTGCTTGGGGTTTTGCTCACACTGATCCTTTTACAAAAATTAAAGTAGCGTGAATTACTCCAGGGGGGGTTAATACAAACTCTAAACAGATAAAAAACCGCCAGGAAATTAGAGTTCATGTTAACCCCAGGCTAAGAACCTATTTAAACATTGCATAATAATTTAGGGGTCTTCAAATCAAGAGTAAATAGGTTCCTTCTAGGTAAGCCTCCATCTTAGACCTCACTACTGCTTAACATCAGGCAGAGTGAGGTCAAATGCTGACCTATTTAATTTAAAAAAAAAAAAAAAAAAAAATAGATTCATTTTTGTTTTAATAATAGGACGAGATCGCGTAAAGGTTTTGGATAATATTGGAAATATTATCTTACTTCGATGCTTCGATCTGGTTGCACTGATCGTGGTCAGGAGGGAACTTTATTAAAACAAAGCTGAGTTTAAATCGTGTGAGTTTAAAAAGTGAATTGCATAGATTTTAAAACAGCCGTATTTAGACAGATCAAACTCAAATTTTCCACTCTTTTAGACCAAGGTTCTTTTGAAAATGGTCAAATTTTTTAATTGTATATAATTATCATAATCATCATTCAACTATTCTTTGCCATAAACAAAGTTGGGCATACGCTTGAACTACTTGATTTCCAGACAGTTTACAGAGGCAAATAAAAACTTCAGTGAGATGGATAAATATTTTTTTGGTTCATTGATATTCTAAACCACAAATTATCCAAAACTTACTTAATTTCATTTTTAAATGACTGGATAATACTTTGACTCTTTTAACCCAAATTGAATAATCTGTAATACTAAGTAAAGTAAAACGTATGTTACAGTATACATTAACGTATGTATGGATGAACCAGATTCTAGTTCATTGGAGATAGTTTCTAGAATTAAACTGAGATAATCTCTTTGACTAGACAATAGATTCTAATGTTTTAAAATAACATGGATCAATAAGTTATGTGTTATATTGAACTCACCATTTCCATGAAATATTATCCACACAAACTGAAGATGGGAATATGACATCATCCAAGGTAAGTTTTTCACTTCTGTTGGCATTTGCATCATTTCTGAAGAGTCTAGGGTAGTCAACGCAATGTATTAAAAATGTTGAGAACCAAATGATGAATATGAACTGCAGCAAGCAGAAAAGGTCAGAAAATATCATGGGATAAAATCCTCCTCGTACATAGTATCTATACATTCTTGTAAAAAATGAGTCCAGGTCGTCTATGTGGGTCCATCCTCCTGAAAGTTGAAAAAGTAAATAAGCAAAATAGGTACCTAATCATGGTTATTTTTAAGTATATTATAATAAAAAAAACAAGAAGTATAAACACTATAGGTAGGTACAACAATAAAATTAGATATAAATGATGATATTTCTAAATTGATTTGTTGACCTTGTGCTAATAACACACGCCAATACATAGATAGATGTTTGTTTATCACGCGCTAATCTACTGCAGGAACAAAGACATTCGTGAGCACATGTTTACCTTTGTTTTTGGGCACTTTGTGGATGATGACTTTGTTGGCGTCTTCATGTTCGTGGTCTAGGGTGATGAACGTAGGGGCTGCGTTTGCTTGTTCGACCAACATCCCCAGTGGCGGGGTGGGTTCATTATTCAAAGCACTGTACGTGTATGCCACATCTCGTCTATTAAAGTGAGACATCTTTTTCTACACAATGTAGGTTTCTAGGACTAATGAAGACTAAACTATTCACGCATTCTTGACTTTGTCCCAGCTACACGAATAATAACTATCAGCAAACAAAGTTTGAAACCATACAAAGGATTTCTGCGTTTTTGGATAATAATGACATAGTAAAAATATTTTTCTCGAAATGATGAATGTAAAATTATATATGTTGCGAGGATACAAAGAATTTAGCAGGAATCAACAAAAAATAACTTCACAAAATGAAACGACGAAAATAAACCACGGATGACAGAACTTTTACGCACAACTCAAAATCAAAACATTCATCTCTGACCAATGTTGCCAGGAGTCGTAAGTTACGTTTCGTGTCATGCATGAAATGTTACATTTTTGCTGAAAAGTAAGGTTTTTGATTTTTTTGAAATGAATAGATTTATTTGGTAGAAATATGGTTACATAAATATGGTTTTTAAATTTGTGGATAAGTATCACATTCTCCACCGTATTAATACGGTATACAAATTTTTTGTAAGTGTTTGTGTACATCATAATTAAATAATCAGGATAAAAATCGCCATATTATGTATAAATACAATTTCAATGAAGTGAAAACTTCTTTACGCGCGTTGGGCATTTTTGAGATGGGGAAAAACCATCAAACTCTCATGTGACATCTTTTACTAGACCTACCTTATTTTCGTCACACATTATATCGTCAGAATGGTCGACGTGACAGACTTCCGCTTCTGAGTGAGACAGCCCCGAGTTGAAATCCCAGTAGGATAGTAACTTTTTGCACGTGATTTTTTTGTAGGTAGGTACCTGTTTTTTAAGTTTAGAACCGTTACCGAAACCACCAGTTTTGGTTATTTTCAAAAGCTTTTTTCATAAAACGATTTATGAACAAAAAAATTGTCTGTATGTCTGTTAAAAACTTTTATCTGTTCCAGTCGAACATTCTCAATAAAAAGCTTTACTAAATGCTTTTAACTCGTAGAACATAAATGGGGTATTTCTGGAGAGCTCTGGATGTAAGGTATTTTTTTATTTTGACGTCACTCCTTTATAAAAATTACTTAAATGTTACGCGCGTGGATCAAAAGTTACGAAAAATGTAAGAAATGTAACCTTCGGGCAACACTGCCTCTGACAGATGCTCAGCTTAGCTGTCATAGTGTTTACGAAGGCAGACCCAATTTTAGCGAGATGGATGCAGTTATAGGCAATGACATCTGGTGTACCAAATGGTAAACTGTGGTGCAGTTTGTGGTTCAGAGATGGCGCTTACCTAAAAATGCACAGAAATGCAGAAAAAACTCTTAACTATAAAAAGCTTGTCCCGCTCTTTTTCTTTCTGCTAGGTAGGTAATACCACTGGTACCCTCAGAGTAAACTATTAGACTACTGGTAATAACAAGCCTAAGTGAAACAGTATTATAAAAAGATTGGCTAGGCCTTTAAATTTAATTGTGCGATTGTATATTTAATTGTGCGATTATCTAGATGAGTTGGTATCATCTAGGTACTAAACTCCATCAGTAGAGTTGACCGCCAACTCACACAAAACAAAACCAACTTATCCCAAACTAGGTAAGTACTTACCAATAAAATTATTATTTTTATGACGAGCAAAACCCATAAAGTAAGAAAATGTAACTTGGTAGCTAGCATTATTTTGATGTTTTAGAGTAGTTAACATTTTTCTTTGAACACAGCACAACATGTTTTCTGCCCTGAGTTGCTGCAGTTACCTTTTGCTAGTATTCAAGTAAGGAACAAATTGATTGTTTTATTGTTTATACAAATTAGATAATTCATTATCAACGCAAACATGGTCAATCAATAAAACAAAAATTGACTCAAACAATTTGCTATTAAGGAAATTGCATTGTAACAATTTTATGGTGGTTATGAACTTAGAACAAACCTATGATTTTATGTAAATACGAGATCTTTGAGGTGTGAAATAGGAATAATCATAATAAAAATCAGATTATATGTCGGTAGGTACTTAACTCATATATTTCCAGGTTTTATTGCGTAGCACAAGAAACAGATGTGAATAAAAGATACATTTTGGATGAAGACTTCAAACCGTAAGTGTGTTTGAGAATGCTCTTAATTAATAAGCTTTATTTTTTATATTTATTTGGCAATTACATATAAAACCTAATATAGCTAATAAATACTTCTGGTCTATAATAGGAAGCATAAGGAATGTATTCAACAAAACAAATCTATATGTATAATATAGGTAGTACTTACCTATTTACTCATTGGCATTCAAGATAATAATTTTAGATACATACCTAATACAAAATATACAATGTTAAAAATTGTGCGCTATGTATTTTTGCAAAATAAAATAGTTACAATAGTTATGTGTAAGTAAACTTATCATGAAATGGCTAATTAATGGATCTGCCGGCGACCTACACATTCATTACAGTTCTTGGTTAGTTCGTTCCTAAGATTTAAAAAACAAATGTACGAAGCCAGAGTCCCATTTCAAAATAAGCACCCATGGAGACATGGTACAAACAAATCCTAATAAAAAAAATATATAATCTGCTGTTCCAGCGCCATTTTCGGATCGAATAAATACAACCCCGTCCTCCAGATATTTGAAGACATAAATGAAGACCAAACGACACCCACATCAGATCAGAATGTGACGACTTTGAAAGCAACACATTCTGATCTGATAACGGAGATCGGTATCGTGGATGCTACAACCAGTGAGAGTGTGAAGCGTGCACTTTTCAGGCAACACATCAACTCTGTGAAGCCAACGCCGTGGAGGACACGCCCCCGCTTTCGTCCCAATAACATCACAAGAACAGTTCCAGTACCAAAACCAAAATCTAACTCAACTCAGGGACCTAAAATAACAATGACAGGGTCCTCATGAAAGGAACAAACGCGGTAATTATCGTAGTTCACCTAAATATGCTGATAAATAGGGCAGTTAGATAATCACCATTATAAACCTGTCGTCTCTTCCAAGTTTCATATAAATTACAAATTAACCAGCAAGTCTTTACTCTAAATACGTGACTCATTTGAAATAAATATTTAAATTAATGCTTTCTTATTCTATCCCAAACCGTTCACCATCATCATATTCTAACACACGTATAATGTATATCTAGTTGTATGATTCTTACATTATAATTATTGCGGTTCGAATATTACTATTATTATCGCTACGAATCTTGACACAATTGTACAGATTGATTCTTACAGGGTGGGTACAGGGTGTGGCCAAAATTTGACAACATTGAGGGCAGCTACCTTTTCAATTCGTAGTAAGAAGGTTTCGTTCTTAGCAAACTATAGGTTTCTACTGTACTTCGGAGTTAGTAAATCTATTTGGAATAAAATCCATGTTTCCAAATAGTTCGATCCGTCAGTATAACAATTTGGAAAAAAAACATCCAAACAGTTACTATCGAACTACTGGTAGGACTGGATGGAATAAAGACTCCAAACTAGGTGATTTTTCTCCTGTTCCTTCGCGGCCAATGTCACATCCTGTATTAAATAAAATACTTAAATCGAACATAGGCCTACTAAAAATATGTATTAAGTGTCAGTTTAGTTCTTATTATGTGGAATAATTAAGTGGAATGATACAAAATGTAATGTACCTGGTATGTCTCACATCACCAAATTACATAAAATAATAATGGCGTCAACTCTGTTTAGCGTATAAGTTGCCTCCTGTCCTGACTCTATACAAATCATCTAGTAAGATGTAAATGCCTAAGTTTATATATAGAGCGAAAGCGATATTTTGTTATTGTCATAAATGGAGGGTAACCGCGGGAACCATTGAATCTATTTCAAAATATTCTAAAAATCTTCACCTTTTGAAATATATAATAATTACATATTTTTGAAGTGGAATGTTTTAAATATATTATCAACTAATATCACCAAATTACATATAGTACCCATACGCACAACCAATCTTTAGCTTTCTGAAGTTAGGTGCACTAAACGATGGCGCAAACGAAGGTTTGGTAGAGGCGAGATAGGATGATGCAACAAACTAAGCGAGTGTGCGAGGCAGCTATACAACGCTTTCCTCGTCTTTTAGGCTTCCTCAAAAATGGGTTCTGCGCAGCTACTTCAGAGAGCTAAAGATCGGTTGTGCGTACTGTAATACTATTGTCATCTCTGTTATACGATTGAAATCATGTTGAGTACAAGCATAGATTGCCTGAAGCTATGTAAATCATTTAATAGTAAGATGAATGTCCCATTATGTCCTGGTAAGGTAATCGTATAAGTTCCATTACAAAGCTACTGAAATATTTTGTGTACATTTTCCTCTTATTTTATTCCTTGAAGGAACCATGAGGAATGTACAAAAGTACCTAAAAAGCAGCTGTGGTACAATCTGGCCCTAGAGTCGAGTCCGGAATTATTTAAGAATGCTAAACTTTATCTACTTATTTTTGCTTCTTAACAATTAAGAATTCTTTTATAAGAAATCTTATATTAACTGAACTGTACCAATCATGATTTATGAAATACTAGCTGCGCTCCCGCGGTGTGACCCGCGGTCCCTCGGGATTTTTTCGGGATAAAAAGTAGCCTATGTCCGTCCCTGGGATACAACCTTTATCCATGCCAATTTTCAGCCTAATCTGTTCAGTGGTTTGGGCGTGAAAAGGTAACAAACAGACAGACAGACAGACAGAGTTACTTTCACATTTATAATATTAGTATGGATATTTCACGTGCATTTACCTCACTCTGTATAAAGAATCTTTAAAACTGTTATCAAACTAAATAGTCACCAAGTTGCTTGGATTTGCGTAAATATTTCATAAACATGACCTAGAGTACGCGCCGTAAAAGTCCAGCGGAATGTAGATAGAACTGAAGATTGCAATTTATCTTTGGGTACACGTGGACTAGCCCTGGCTTTGAAAGGACTTTTTCTATGGCGCGGATTCAACGAGCGAATTTTCATTCCTATTCAGGTTCATTGGCTGCCTTCAAATAAATTGCTAAATACATGTACCAAACCAAACACAGCTGAAAGTAGCAATATCAAAAATATTGCTCGGAAGTACCTGGAACAAACAACACCAATTTACAAAATACTTCCTTCATGCAAGCTCGTATTATACATGAAATTCTTCTGTTGCCCGGAATAAATCGCAGGGTCAGGAAAAACTTACCAAGTAAACTTGGATCTTTTCAACGTGCGTATAATGCTCTCGGTCTGTGCTCTAGTACTAGCGAAGTCTCCAGAGTTATCTATCACGAAATGAGACTTGGCCACCTTTTCTTCTAAAGGCATCTGAGTGTTTATTCGTTTCTTCGCCACTACTTCAGAAAAATCACTTCTTTTGCACAGCCTTTCTAACTGCTGGTGATCCTCACTAAAAAGAAAAAAATACATGCATTACCCAAAGACGGCAGATGATGTTGTTGATTTGGTTTTACATTTACATATGGGATAGGGTAGGTGTCACAAGAAACACATAATTCGCACCAGAGGGGCTATTGTGTAACTCAACTGACAATGGACATCGGCTTCATTATGACATTTGAAACCTAACCTAGACTTCAATTGTTATTTTCGTATTGTGTGATTGGTTGAGCACTATTGGGATGACAACTGGGAATGGATTTCAAGTTAGACATGGCTGCAGATCTTTACAAATAAAATTCAAGTGTTTTTAGAGCTTGTGTTAAAATGCGCATGACACAGGGGACATGACCCCCCCCCACCCTCAGGCTGCGACCGCGCCTGATCATATTATCTGGGATACGGCTAATTAATAAATACAAATTAAACATAACTTCTTCAAAAACTTTCACATTTAAATGTTAGTAGTAAAGGACAGTATTAATATGCGTGTGGCCTCTAAGTCGGTCGACACACCGACTCATAAAATAATTATTACGTAACTCCAAGTTAAAAGTTCAAAGTTATATGATGAATAGTGATATTTTGAACCAGAATCAAAGTGTGGGTAAGTTTGGGATGGCCATAATTTTTTTTTAATGGATTGGGATTATGTGATTTTTTCGGGATAAAAAGTACCCTATGTCCTTCCCTGGGATAAAACCTTTGTTCATACCAAACAGCGTATCTGTTCAGTGGTTTGGCCGCGAAAACGTAACACACAGACAGATAGAGATACTTTCATTATAATATTGCCTAATAAAAAAATAATGCAACAGAATATTTTAGGATAACTTACCACACAACTGTTATAATTTTATGCATAAAGGTTAGCATTTTCCCAGTTTCAAACAGCAACGGCACTTCCATCACAATATATTTGTGCCCAGAAAAGAAATATCCTGCTGCCATTCTCATCATAGCACTTTGTATTCTGGGGTGGGTTATAGCATTCAGTTTTTTTCTCTTCTCTATATCATCAAATACCAGCTCGCCAAGTCTTGCACGATTGACCTTCCCGTCAGGGAGTAAAACCTCGTCGCCAAAATATTCACGCAGTTCGTACCATCCTTTTGTGCCCGGCTCCAACACTGAAATTATATAACAATAAATATTATTATATTGATCAGCATTGACTTGAGTTTGAGAAATACACTAAACACAAAGTTGAATTTTATGTGAAAAGGTATTGTTCGACTTGGGACTTGGATAAGTCATCATAATTCAACTTGGTATGGGTGATGAATTTCCTGAGAAAAATAGAAAACGAAATTAACAGCTTTCGCTCTATGCATGACAATCGCAAGAGCTTTAAAACATTAAGCATATTAATTTGTTTCAACATTATCATGTCTGTCTATCCCGCTTCTACTATTTTCGAATGTGACTTTAATCTTAACCCAGGCAACATCAAACAAACAATGGCTACAATACATAACTAAAACAAAAATAAACTCGCAAATAGTAAAAACAAAACAAAAACACATAAAATGTTATTTATCTCAAAAAATGCTATAAAGAAGAGAGGTACATATAAGAAATCATATCAATACAAAGCATAAATAAATATATCATAAAAATAAAGAAAAAACATAAGAAAGGAGATTCACTTGTTCATTTAATACAACTTGGATAACCATTATCATTATTCTACAATCATTGTATTGCTGCCCTCTACAAAAAAGTAAGTTTGTATGAGTCAGTGCAGTGGCCAACTCTGGTGACGGAGTTTTTAGGCCGCTTTAAGGCCCTCTACAAAACCCCATCATGATGCTACTTTAAAATCATCACCATCAACATCTTCCTGCCCTTTTCCCACATTATGTGGGGTCGGCACAACATGTGTTCTTCTTCCATTCTCCTCTATCAGCCGTCATCTCAACTAACTCCTTTCTTACTCATGTCATCCTTCACACAATCCATTAAAATTATAACTAAAATACTAAGCTACTCTAAAATCATGATATAGTTTTATTCAAGTCTTGTACTCCCACTAAAGCACTTAATTTATCTCTCTTTCTAATATTGTAGATAGTACAGTTGCCTGCAATAAAAAGTGCACAACTTCATAACTTTAAAAAAAAATAGGAGCTACACCACCCAGTACATTAAAAGTTACCTAACATCACTGTCATAAATGGTTGTATATAATAATTTATAGTCATATGCTATCCCACTCATATAATAAAGCTGAGTGTTTGTGAGTTTATAGGGATGTTTAAATGTTTGTATGTTTGTGTTTCAATCACGCCTAACTGATTTGGATGAAACTTGAAATAGTAAAGTAAAAAAGTAAAAATTTCGTTTATTGACATAATAGTAGATGTTGACATGTTAGTACCACACAGTTGAAGCCACGCGCAGAAGCTAGTCGCTTATAGCCTATTCATTTGAAACATTCAAACAAACAAACAAATCTTTCCTCTTTGTAATACATATTAGTATAGAAAATATTAGTATAATATATTATTAGTATAGTTGAAATTAGTATAGTTGAAAACTATGTTGGGGTGAGAATTTTGAAACCTGCATCTTTATTGTCTTACTTGAAATCCATTACGTTCATCCATTCAGAAAAGAGCTCAACCAATCACACAATATGATAATGACAATTGAAGTCCAGGCTAGGTATCAAATGCCAAAATGAAGCCATTACCAGTTGAGTTACACAATAGGGCCCCTGATTTGAAACCTTGGTGTTTGCCAATGCTTGGCATAAGCCGATTTGCTTGCCAGTTTTCAAATGAGGCATTCATAAGTACTTACGCAAAAACCATTCATCATAAAAAAAAACCAAACAGAAATGTCATTGCAGTAAAAGTAGTAATTTATCTTATCATCATCAACATATTCTACAATTGAATATGTTGATGATAAGAGTCCGGAATTAAAAACTATTGTGTTTCTATTTGAAATGGTAGATAGAAAGTAACACCGAGCAGCCTTATTGTCTAACTTGAAATCCATTTCCAGTAACTAATCACACAATACGAAAATGACAATAAAATTTAAGTTCAGGCTAGGTTTCAAATGTTTAAATGATGCCGATGTCCATTGTCAGTTGAATAACACAATAGCCCTAAGATAAATTAATCGGAGGTTCTATGCTAAATCTATGCAATAGCCCCTCAGGTCTTTACAGTCATAGCATGACAAAATCTCATCAAATTCCTGAATAATTTGACTAACAGAATCATTTGATGCTTGACTCTCGGTTCGAAGTCCATGCGAAGACCGTTACAACAGTTATGGCATAAAATATGACACTGATTGAGTAGGCAGACAAATTGCAAGTAGATGGTAATTGGTAAATTACTAAATGGTTGGAGGCAACTTGCGGGGCGTTAGGGTCAGCAAATAACCTTACTTTTCATTATAAAACATGCCAGGGTCAAGATATAAACAGGGTGGAAAATGTTTTGTCACCTTTTCTAGCTACCTCATCAGCGTCTATAACAGCAATGCCGTGTTCCCTGAAGATAGCGAGGACAGTGCTTTTTCCTGTGGCGAGGCCCCCAGTTAGCCCGACAATAAACATTTTTGCTGTTCCACCTGAGCCGGTCAGTACTTTAATCACGGTAAATTAAAATGCACATTCATGGAAGTAAAAGAACATTCTTCAATATACTATGGACACATCGAGACTCAATGTATAGACATATTATACTATTTTATCAAATGGAATAAAAATAAATGCGTGGATTGCTTTTTTTGGTACAGTTGGTACAAACCACAGAGTACTTTACGACTCTATCGACCACGAGTCGACCCACAGCGCAGAAAAAACACGACCACACCACACCACACCACAGCCAGCCACACTGCCCTGCCCAGCCCGCCCAGCCGGTACCAGTAGTACCACAAAGTACTTTTCTCCTCACTCCTCAGGCTCTGAGTACCACACACTAGTTACTCTGTGCCACACACACACCACACCACACCACACACAACTCAACTCATCAACTGTCATTGAGTTATAATGTACTAACGTAACAGAGAAGACACCTCTACTCGATTGTTTGTAACACTAGTTAGAGTGTACGCACTCCGACTCACTTAGTCTGTGCCAAGCGTTTGCTGCAGCGTGACATGTGTGATGATGTGTGTGAAGTTTTGTTCCTTAGAATATGCCTTCGTGTGCATTGAGATATTGCACAAACAACTCCAGAAACATAAGTAAAAGTCAAGGAGTGACTTTTCACCAGTCAGTTAAACATAATTACGTTTATTTCAATTATATTTTTCCAATTGCAACGTGTCACTGCGGCGGCGGTGGCGGCCATGTTTACGTGAATGTCAAAGAGAAAACCTTAATAAAACATTTATGCACAGACTAGACACTATCGACGTAGTCACAACGCATCTTTAGCTCTTTGAAGTAGCTGCGCAGAACCCATTTTTGATGACGCCTAAAAGACATCGTTGTATAGCTGCCTCGCTCACTCGCTTAGTTGCATCGTCCTATCTCGCTTACTCTACACACGCAATGTACTACATGCGCAAACCTGCGCAATCGTTTAGTAACATCAGAGAGCTAAAGATTGGTTGTGCTTACTGTAAAATTTTAAATAATTATGGACTATAAAATATTAATAAATTAACTAAACTTATATTATTTAGAGGAAATTTAAATATTGTTACAGTTTCAATACTCTTTTACTTATTCTCTGAGTAAGTACCTACCTACACATACGAACAATATTAAGTAGGCAGAACACAGACGAGTCTTATTAACCGACTACAAAAAAAGGAGGAGGTTCTCAATTCGCCTGTATGTTTTTTTTTTATTTTTTTTTGTATACTGTTACGCGATTACTCCACCAATTGTGGACCGATTTTCAAAATTATTTTTTTGTTTGAAAAGGTATGCTCCAGAGGTGGTCCCATATATATCCCCTGAGGGTTTGATAGTTTTCCCGTAAAACTCTAAAAACCTTCCCTCCTAGCCATTGTGAATCGAATCGACAGATAAGTCTAAGACTCTCTATGCATTATGTCAAACTGACGTTATAGACACGCCGCGTGTAGAGTCGAACATTGAAGTCGGTTTTTCTTTTAGTTTTAAAACGTAATTGGTTTAAAAATTCTATGAAACACGATGTCTCCAGATTTAGCCCACTCGCGCAACACTCATACTGAATGCAGCGCTATTACTGGCTACTTGACCGATACACACTAACAAATTACCCAATCAATGCGAACCCTATTATAACTATACAAACTCAGGCATACGCTATCTAGCTTCCACAGAATACCACATAGTTCCTCCGCGCGGCGGAGCGCATCAGCGGCCGTACCACGCAACAAACGTAGTGTTGAGAGCATTGT
Source organism: Epirrhoe alternata (assembly GCA_963565295.1). Taxonomy (NCBI): domain Eukaryota; kingdom Metazoa; phylum Arthropoda; class Insecta; order Lepidoptera; family Geometridae; genus Epirrhoe; species Epirrhoe alternata. The sequence goes on from OY751375.1 coordinate 12,337,671, forward strand.
TGACTATGCATTCCATTGCGCCACTTGTAGCTTGGATTGTGACTCGTCTCAAGATACACACAGCAATATATTTCAAACATTGAATCGAATCACTTTTCATTTTGAGTTAATTAATAAATGCATACGCGACCACCCATAAAGCGCGACTAGTGCCCGATTTAGACCGAATAAGCTGACTTGGGCATACTGTTGCGACGCGGACCACGCCTCCATAGCCAATCCAGTCATATCCAGCAGTATAATAAAATTATGTCGCATCCGTGCGCATTGATTGTTATCTATGAGAACATAACACTCCTCCGCTTGCCCCGCTGTCATCTAGTCCGCGCGCTAATTTTGTTTGAAATAGCGTCTCCAGTACGTTGTACATTAAAACTCAATGTCAACTGTACACAATATCTGTAACAACCAACCAACCAATAGTGAATCGAATGCACAGTTGACATTGACAGTGTCAATTTCAGAGTCAGCGGCCGCGTTCGATCATTTTACGGAGCGGCGGCAGTGTGCGTGCCGTCCGGGGAGTCACTTTATAGTAATGTAGCCCACTACGTTACCCGCGGTCCCAAAAGGTACAATGCTAAATCCATGGCGGTCCCTGACTCGTACGAACTTACTTTTTTTTTACCCGCGGTCCCTCGAGAAAACATCACTTTCCCGGGATAAAATATACCTAGCCTATGTTCATCAGGGATAATGTAGGATTCTTTATAAGTTTGCATTGATTGATGTAGGTAACTCCTAGTAATTAATTTTTGTAAAGTAGCTGTTGGTTTTGCCAATAAATAAAAAAAAAAAAAACCGCGTTGCCGACGGACAGCTAGTAACTAATAGATAAGTAGGTAGTACTACTGCCTACCTACTTTGTTTTTTACATTTGAAAAACGGTGTAGGTATGTAGGTAAAAAGGAAGAGATTAGGTAGGTAAAGGTAGTTAGGTACTTCTAAGTAGGTAGGTGTAGGTAAGTAGGCACCTTTATTTTAAAATTGTAATAAATTCTAACGTGCGAGATCAAAGACGTCTCGTAGATGAAAACTGTTTATTTTGCTCTCCCAGCTACATGCCCATGCTACATGCTTCAGTAAAGGAATTGGTAAAGGGGTACCTACTTACCTAAAAAGTTAATTGAGTTTCATCGACCTCCATCAAGCTTTCAACAGTGAGCGGGACACTGTAGCACACCGTAGGTAATCGTAGGGTACTTACGTAGCGAAGAGCTCAAGTTAGCCTGGTGTGGGGCGGAGTGAACCACGAAGGCGGGGCTTGCCGTTGCCCCGACACCTCCCTTTCATCCCTCAAAGAGCCAGAGTGAGTTTGACAACGCAGGAAACGGGAGCTTTTGATAAAAAAAAAAGTATAATCATTAATTAGGGACTAGAATTGTTTTTAACCGACTTCATTGTAAATCTAGATGACAATGTTAGAATTACGGCTAAAGAATTCCCGAAAAAAATAAATGATTTGGTAAAGTTACCAATTTCTCGTTTAATGTGATGTGATTTTATTGGAGTGGAAATGTTTGATATGGATGACAGCGCGAGTGGTCAGGAGCTGTCGATGGAAAGCGCCAGTGTGGTACCGGTGTCGGTCGGTGGGTCACCCAATCCTCACGGAGCTGATGTATTCCTCTACGATGACTCCTCCATGTCCGACGGCAGCTTGTACGCCAGCGATCAGGAGAACCATTCTACACCCAGGAAAAGGTAGGTACCTACCTACTTACCTATCTACATAGTGAACGAAGACTGTGATTCAGATGCGATTTTTTTTTCGATGCGACGCCGACGGGCGTTGTCCGTCGGCTTCGTTGGCTTATGGCTTATGTATCAACTTGGTAGGCAGGTACGTTTTAATTATTTTTTATGCTGTTTTTATCGTAGGTAGGTATCCTATCTGTTTTCTGTGGTATAGGTACCTAACTACAAAATAAACCATTTCTTATTGTAAAATTGGTTGCCACGACTCTAGGGGAAAACCGGTACCCTCCGTACAGTGTCAGCGGGAGCATATGTAGGTACGTACGTACTTTAGACATCGTCTTATAAAACTATCTGTATTCTGTGTCTAAGGCAGTGGGTAGGTATTTCATTAGATTTCTGTTCATTTCCATTTCATAATTATACAATTTTTTTCTCTCAGTACAAAATTTAGGATGGTCACGTTGGTGCTTGCAAGTTCAACATATGAATTAATACTCCTATCCTAAAAATAGGAAGGTAATACGAGTTTTTTTTTTGGTGTTTGGTACCTAGGTACATCATTATAGGATGTTTTTTTGTGTAAAAACGACAGTTATGTATTACCGCAATGTTGTAAGCTAGGTGTAAGTTAAATAAATAAATTATTATAAGTTAAATAAATAAATAATGCAGGACATTTCACTCAGCATCATCTAGCCCAAAACTCTGTATTCTGTGTCCAAACTAAGCAAAGCTATGGGAACCAGATAACTGATATACCTACTACTTACATACTTTATTTATTTTATTGTTATAACTTAAAATATGCATTGTTGTGACATTTTTCCTGCATTTTTCATTCTCGTGTGTAACGCAATTTGTAACGGCTCTTGCGAGATACCTATTTGGAAAGAAAGAAAGAAAGAAGAAAGAAAAACATTTATTTGGAAACACACACTAAATACGGAAAACACAAGAACAAGCACGAAGAAAAGGCTAAACAGAAGTGGCAAAAGTAGATAGGTAGGTACTTACTTACATACAACAAATATGGAACAAGCACAGTCAATCATTTACCTATCACTACACAGTTACACACATTATATAAAATTAGTTAGGTAGGTACCTAATAAAAACGAAAGGTAGGTAGGTACCTATGTTCCTACTACAATATCGTGGTAATGGCTCAGACAACTAATTAATCTAAGGGTACCTAATAGGCACCTCCATACAAAATTAGCCCCTCCCGCGTGCCAAACAGCGTGTGTCCAAAAAGGACAATCTCAGCTTAATGCTACTCCCAAACCTGTTTGGTGAGGAAGTAGCGCTGGTTTTCAGAAAGTCCTAGGAAAGGCGACCTCACTGATGCGAAAGCATGGACAATAGACAATATTATTATAAACAAACTTATATATAAACGTACTTGCATAAATAAAGTGTATTTAATACATAAACTACACAATATAAGTAGATTGTAATAGAAATGTAAGTAGGTAATTGTAGGTAGGTGACTAAAAGGGTAGTAAGTAGGTAAGTATAATATAAGATACCTAAATAGAATATAAATTAATAATGTAATACTTGTATTTATTTAATAATATTTATTTTTATGTATTACCAAATAAGATATATTATCCCATTGATCTCTCAATGTAAACTAGATTTGCCTTTGAGAACAAAACGCGTGTTAGAAAAGTGTTACATGAGGTGCACGTTCTAGTTTACATTGAATTCCATGTTCTATCCTTACAAATGTATTCTTGAAGTGTTATGAAAATACTCTGTGACAAAAAAGCAACTATAGTCATAGAGGGCGGAACCCATGCGTCAAATCAAATAGTAATGTCACGAAACAAGTTCAATGTGTCAGGCTATGCTCCGGCGCGAAAAGAAAGACCATAGACAAAATTTGGCGTGTTGTGATCGCATCCATGAATTATTTGCAACATAGGATGGAGCTACACAAATAACAAACAATAGCGTAAAACCTACGTATTGTAATAGGTAATGCAAACATGCCTTTTCTCTTGTAACATTTTTTATGCCTGTAGGTATACTAAAATGATTTTTTTTCCAAAAAATAAATGGATTACCTACCTAAATAATGTGACATCAAGCTTTCCTACAGATCCGAGATCCGCCGCTTACGTCGCCGCTCCCACTGCCCACAACAGCAGATCCAGCAGCGGCAGGCAGCCAACCTTCGCGAGCGTCGCCGGATGCAGTCCATCAATGACGCCTTCGAGGGTCTGCGGGCCCACATCCCAACCCTGCCCTACGAGAAACGACTCTCCAAGGTCGATACACTGAAGCTCGCGATTGGTTACATCAGCTTTCTTGGTGAACTGGTACGTTTATTCGGTATAGTTTCATTCAGCCTTGTGAAATGAAATACCTGCATTGTGGCATTACAGTCAAAGAGAAGACAGCTTAGGTAGATGCTTATCCACGTAGGCTAGTTACCTAGGAAGTAATTGTAAGTACCTACAAAACCGCCATATTGGCGCCCAACGTGGGGCCGACTAATTTAAACGAAAAGTGAAAAAGTGCGGTTAACTTTGATGTAAAACAAAATATTTATTTATTTGATTTTATGTAGGTAGGTACTTATGTGTGAAAATAGTTAGGTGTACCTAAGACTCAGTGAAATTCCGCGTAGACACGCCGACAGAGCCGGCGTCGATTGGTTAATTCTGCATGAAGTAATTATTATTAACGTTTTTAATTGAATTGTATACGTATCTACTTATAGACTTAGCTATAAGTAAGTAGGTACTTAAGTATTTATACATTTATAATCATATCGACACAGATTTCAATATCGGTATGATATAAGAAACATCTACGAGTAGGTATATGTACAACCTATAAGAAAACCGGATAAAATGGTTTTCCTGATAGAGGATCTAAAGATCAAGACAAAAACCTTTAGAGCTGCTTGTATTGTTTAGATTCTGAACCAATGATTTTCTTAACAGGTCCGCACAGACCGCAGCAGCACTGAAACCATGCTGTCTGGAGTAGCCAATAGTCAGAACAAAGATTCGCTGAAGAAAGTCATCATACGAGGTACGTATGTAGGTACCTCACAATGCGTGTTCATTTAGGAAGGCAGTTTCGATGTGCCCTTGTTGTATGTCGAACATTATTGAAAGGAAGATCTTAAAGGAACTGCTAAAAGACGTATAACTCTTGATCGCCCATAATCAAGTCTCCCTTGAGAGAATTGGTCCTTTTGCCTAGTTTAAAAAGTAGGTACTTATGTTCAATAAATAAACAGTGTTTGTTTTAATCGGTAATTGGTTGTAGCACATTAGTCAAAAAAATTTTTAAACAACCTTTTTAAAATTTGGTAGATTGTTAAAGGGGGATCAAGTCTCCCCAGGTTCCCCAGGTTGTATAGTGGAGAAAATAAAATGTTATTCTGTATTCTATTCTATATTTTGCTGGTGACATTGGTGTAAACCGCAATGTGATCAATGGAGCATATCGCTGTAATAGTTTAGCCCCTAGCGCCAGGTCGAGCCCCTCGCCATTGTTTGTGCACCTTGTACTAATTACGCGGGGTCGCCTGTCAATTTCTGTTGCCGTGATGATTCAGAGATAAACTATTCGAAACCTGTAGGTAATATATTATCTGGGCCTGTAGGTAGGTACTGTATCTACGTATATCCCGTTAAGTGTAGGCAAAGATTGCCTCCTGAAGTTCTGACGCTGGATAGACGCTGTAAAGGCCTAAGTACCTACTACCATCATAGCTAGTTTTGATGTTCTCATCAAAAAACGGACGTCCTGGTCCGATCAACAACATAGCGTGTGTCCCAATTCGTGCTTTATTTCCATGCATTTAGTATGGCATTTGAATGGAATAGGAAGACCTGATATGTGAGCCTGCGGCTAAGTCTGGTAGGACTCAGGAGTCATAAGATATGTTCCATATCTAGGTTCAATATGTATCTTTGGACCTGGGTACTTTTTATGAGCGAGGTCAACTCGCACTTGACTTTTTATTTTTAACTACCTACATAACTAGGTCTGTTGTCCTGGGCCTTTACAAACATTTCAGAGGTGAAATTCTGCGTTGCATAACGAAATGTAAATCGTTTGATAGAACACAATATGAAGGTTCCCACCCCACCTGTTTGTAGATGGAGCTTCGTGGTCCAGGTGGCAATGGTTCTCACGGGCTTGCGTGATGAGTCGCCGTATCCCGTGGGATATGGGAAGCATCCCACGCAATGTCGCTTAATTATTGTTCGCGATAAATCGATTCGATCCCACACTTTCGCCACCGAGGGCAAAGGGACATGTTTATCACACTCTTTCGTTTTACTACTCTATTATATTATCTGGGGCTAAACTGGCTGTTTTAAAGTAGGTTGGTACTTAGGTACCTACCTAACCTAGCTGTTGAGGTAAAGATGAATATTCACTCTACTATTGACAGTAATTAATTTAATAAACTAAACTTATGAGTGACTAGCTGTCCGCCGTGGTGTTACCCGCGATCCCTCGGGAAAACTTCACTTCCCCGGGATAAAATATAGCCTATGTTCATCGGGGTTAATGTGGGATTCTATTGGTGAAAGAATTTTTCAAATCGGTCCAGTAGTTTCGGAGCCTATTCATTTCAAACAAACAAACAAACAAATCTTTCCTCTTTATAATATTAGTATAGAAAAGATTGATTTACTTACGCCTAAATTACTTTTTACCTACAAGATTAGGTATTTTATACAGCGTCAATAGGACCCTGTATGTAGTAGGTATGTACCACAGAATACGTATGCAGGTACATAGTACATACCTACCTAAGGAATGATGCCTGGGACCATAGGCGGATCCAGGGGGGGGGGGCACGGGGGCACGTGCTCCCCCCCAGACGATATTTTTGTGCACCTACTAACTACGAAAAATTCATAAATTGTGAAATTTTTGTCAGTTTTTGTTTCTTGTGCCCCCCCCAGAAAAAAATCCTGGATCCGCCCATGCCTGGGACCCCTACCATCTTCTCAACTTATGCTAACTTACATGCTATGTCAGCCACGTCCTATAGTTTGTTTCTAGCTCTACCTAATCGTCGATCCTTAGCTACTAGAAATACATTTTGGCATAACCACAGCAAAACTAATGTGTGGAGCTGAAAGTAGCTTTATCCTCATTGTCTGTTCCTCTATAAATAGCAACGGGAACAGAAACAAGTGAAAAATAAATTTTCGCAGAACGCACAAGAGTAACCTAATCCGCCATCTGAATACACTTGCATTAGCGAAACCCTCTTTTGTAAGCATTATGCACTTGTGCCGATGGGCACATCTAAAAGTGTAAACAAGGGTCTGAACATATTTGCGAATCACACCGTAGCAAATTGAAAGATCTCCCTCGTTTAACAGAATCGAAGTGTATTAGAACACTATTAAAGCCCTCACGACCCCTATTCATGTAATCGAGGGGACAATTAATTCTCTAGATAGAAGAATGATGTTGTAAATAATTTGTGCTCCTATTCCTTTAAAAGTAATTAAGTATTCCTTCTATCCCACTATTTACAATAGGTAAAGCTGAAAGTTTGTGAGTTTGTTTCAATGTTTGGATGGTTGTGTTTCAATCACACCTAAACTAGTGAACTGATTTGAATGAAACTTTGAATAGGTAAGCATAAATATTGACCAGTGATGAGCTGCAATATTCTTCTTTACCTACCAGAAACAATTTATCAAATAAACCTACAAGTGTTCCTGCACTTCATTATTTTCATATAACACTTCAAAAGATACTCTATCTCAATAATATTGAAACTGAGCGATAAAAAAGCTTAACATTCATTGTGAGGGTCGGGCCGCTAATCTTTTTTTCAATTACCTTCTAACAAAGCGCTTATCAAAACGAAGGTACGTAATGTAGGATTTACATAGGACTTAGAACACGTGCGCTGCGGCGCAGTTATGTGCAACACGCACAATTTTCTACTGTTGTTTTATATTTTTTAAATACGAACAACTCTTTGCTCGAAACTACGCTTAAAACCTATTTTTATAGTTGTTTTGACGAGTTTTTATGACGTAACAAAATTTTGAATTGCACTTTCATTTTATTTTTTACATTTCTTTGGATGTTTCAATAAACATTATTTTTGGCTTATTTTGAATAGAGTGATCTAAATTAACTAGCAATGCCTATTAAAATTTTACTTGCTCGTCAAATATTCGACGCCACGGGTGTCCCGACGGTTGAGGTGGACATGGTAACTGAACTGGGGCTGTTCCGTGTTGGGGTCCCTTCGACAGACGCCAAGAAACTAGCAGAGGCTGTGCAGCTGAGGGACAATATCCCGACAGAGTACCAGGGTATGGGAGTCTTGAACGCAGTGAAGAACATAAACACCATCATTGCTCCTGAACTAATCAAACAGAATCTGGAGGTCACGATGCAAAGGGAAATTGATCAATTCATGATCTCGCTCGACGGCACCGAGACCAGATCCAGGCTCGGAGCCAATGCCATAATGGCCGTATCCTTGGTAATAGCGAAAGCCGGGGCTGCAAAGAAGGGTGTCCCATTATATCGGCACATCTCGGACATGGCAGGCGTCACCACGATTATACTTCCTGTGCCTCATTTTACAATACTAACCGGCGGCATTCTCTCCTCTAATGGGCTGCCTTTCCAAGAGTATATCATTCTGCCTACAGGAGCATCTTCTTTCGCTGAAGCCATGCGTATGGGGACTGAAATTTATCGATTTGTGAAGAATGTTGTTGGTACCAAGTATGGTCCTGAATGCACCTACGTGAGTGATTCTGGAGGTTTCGCCGTCCCATTACAAAGTCACAGAGATGCGCTCTTGTTTCTAACAGATGCCATCAAACAATGTGGGTACGTAGGAAAAGCTGAGATCGGCATCAACGCCGCCGCCACAGATATGTTCAAAGATGGTGCTTACGATTTGGAATTTAAAAATCCCAACTCCAATCCGCAAGAATACATGTCTTCAGACAAACTTGCAGAAGTATATTTAGACAATATGAAGGAATTTCCTGTAGTTTCCGTCGAGGATGCCTTTGAGTTTGACGACTGGGCTGCATGGTCAACATTGACTGGGCGCACTCCTTTCCAAATTTTCGGGAACGATCTGACGCAGACCAACCTGCGGAGGGTTGGCCTAGCAGTGGAAAAGAAAGCAGGGAACACTTTGGCTCTGAGGATAAACCAAGCCGGTACTCTCACTGAAGTAATTGACGCATACAAGTTGCTCAAATCGAATGGATTTGGCATAGTGGTGAGCGATCGCTGGGGAGACACGGAGGATCTCTTCTTGGCGGACTTAGTGGTGGGTCTATCTGCAGGCCAGCTCAAATGTGGAGCTCCAGCACGTTGCGAACGTGTCGCAAAATATAATCAGATAATGAGAATCGAAGAAGAATTGGGAGCTTTGTCAAAATACGCGGGCAAAAATTATAGAGGTCAAGTGCTATGAAATAAAGAAATGAGAAATGCTATACCTATTAAACTTTATTATTTAAAACACAATTAGGTACCTACCTACTTAAAAATACAGCTGGTACCTACTACCGTACCGTATTTCATCATCATCTTCCGACCCTTTTTTCTGTACCACGGCAGACAGAATTTTAACCTGACCCAGGATCAAAGTGCCTACAGGTCAGTCATAGAAATATTAAATTGAAATACCTAGTAGGTAGGTACCTTATAATAACTACTAACAAAAGTACATACCTCCGTAGCTGGCCGTTTCAGTGCTCAAAGTCACAGCTCATTAGAATAGGACCACCCGGCACCCGTACCTACCGCACCGCTTCGCCTCGTGCGGTTAGTATTCTTTACAAAGGACTTGTATGGATGTGCGATCACTACATAATTTCCGTAGCATCACCGGATTACCTCGTCTGTCGCAAGCCGTCCACACACGGACGGCGAGTGGATCACTCGGTGACAACCACAGAATTCTTATAAGAACTACCTATTTGGAATTCTGTGGTGACAACTCGCTACGCCTTGCGTTGTTGCGTATCGCAGCACCGAGTGGAGCGCGCCGCCCACGAGTGAGTCAGGAATCACTGACAGACTCGGAAAATCGTAAACCACTCCATGACCACGCGAGGTCCACTCCTTGACGACGCGAGGTCTACTCGTTGACCTCGCGGCGTCCACCTGTGGACCGCACGTCGGCAGTGGACGCCGAGGGGCGAGGCGGTGGTACTGGTCTAGTGCCGGGAGGCTCTAATGAGTCGTTGTCCATTCGTTTTATATTTTTGTAAAAAGCAGACAATGAGTGGAGCGTGACTTGAGGTAAGTATTTAAAACGACAATTATTATTGTAAGGGGCATTCGCAAATGTAGTATAAGTCTTGGGGTGTTATTTTATTCGGGGTGTTCCCCTAAGTCGTGCACGTGCGCGCAGTTACGGCCTTTTACCCCACACACTTTGCTCATTTCCGATAACGCACGGTAGGGTTGACCTGTCCTATCGTTTATTTTTCATGATATTTATTGATAACATATTCATGAACGCAATGAGAAGGTAGAATTTACGAAGTACCTAATTAGCTAAGGCCCAGACAAGAATTAGGACTTAACTAACTAGATTTAGTTAGGTCCTAGTTATAGTTTGGAATATTGTCACCCGTGTCCGTAAGTGCGTGGTACATAATAGGCATCTAGTTTTGACTGAGACGATAGGTAACTAATCAGTCCCCAGGTTATATTAAGGATCATAGTCATAATTCTGATGGAATCTGATCTGATAGGTTTTCTGAAAATAAAATAAAATAAATAAATACCTACACTACCTACTAGGTAGATAGGTACGCCTAGTACCTATCTACCTACTTTACATTTTACCAAGTAGGTAGCTAAAATAAATTCGTAGGTAGGTAAATATTAAATTGACCAGTAGGTCAATTATGATATGATACAGTTACCTGTACGTACCTACCGTCAAAAAATGTTAAAATCTATACTCAGCAATTATTGGGACATGGTTGACAAATGCTTTAATAGCGGGTGTATTGTCACGGATAATTATAGGTACCTACCTACTAACTTTCATATTTCCTGCGATTAGACCGCTTGCCACGAATAGTAGGTACGTAAGCGCCGGCCATAGAACTCCATGGGAGCATGGCACAGAATGTCCAAGGCGCGGTCGCAGCCTCAGATTTTGGGGGGGTCACTACTGAAATTTTGGGGGGGGGTCACTACACTACTATTAGACTTTATTGCACAATAAACAAGATTTTACTATTAGACGTGTACGATTTTGGGTGGGGTCATGTCCCCTGTGACCACCCCCCTCAGACCGCGCCTCCATGGTGACCTGACATGCCAGTGCCTGCCTACTGATCATTGAGTTTAGAGTTCCGTAGTAAACAATGAGCCCTTGCAGTTGCGGATTAAAAAGACGGTTTTTGTCCCACAGGTAACAATTGCCAAGCTCATTCGTTGTCGTGGTCGCGGCGCAGCGACCGCCCCGTCGTCGGCAACACGCTTCACGCCAAGATATGGATCCCAGAGGACCCAAGGATCTTTCCAAGCTCAATCAGCGTCATTGAAAAGGATGAGCACAGATAAACTAACCCTATACCCAAAGTAATCTTTAGGTACTATGATCTCATTTAATTGTTTACGTATGTCAATTTTAGATTTTTGGTGAGTAGTCTAGTCATATTGAATGTCATTCTGTACCTATAGCTGTATTTGTAAAACACCGGTAACCTCTCAGGCCTGTATTACTATCATCATAAGGAACAACTTTTTGTTCTACCTATGACGTTTTAAAATTCATCATTATTTTTTTTCATCAGATTGTCATACAAAAATAAAATATTTAAATTGAACGCTCTAAATGTTACGAAGTCTATGCGAAACAAAAGAAAACGATAGTACAAAGCGAAGCGAGCGGGGTTAGGGCGGCGGGGGCCGCAATGTATTTGATAGGACAATGTTTTAGATAGGAAAACGAAATCTTGAATGCTTGTTTTTGGTAAATGTATTATGTTTTGTAAAAAGTCATAGAACAAAAGTTGTTTTTTATGATGATGGTAATACAGTCCTGAGAGGTTACCGGTGTTTTAAAAACAACCCTGTTTATAATGAAAATATTTACTTACCTACTTCGAGTAAATTAAGATCCCTTGTCTGTTTTATTCGATATGTATTGTATGTTTATTACTGTAAAATTATTATTGTTATAATGTAGGTAGGTACCAACTATTCTTAATATAATATTCATAATGGGTAATTCATTAAATTAAATATACAATGTGTGACCCAGTTCCAATCATTTAACATTTATTTTAATTCAATTTATTACTTATCATATCAACCAGTCCGCATTTTGCCACGAAGGGCGCGCGTTCTCGCCATCATCATTATCATCAAGTTTCATCATTAACCATTGAAAAATATATTATCTTTTTACTGCTAAACCAAAGCATTTATCATTTGAACAATCTAGTTGTATTGGTTCACAAGACACCGTACAGGGCCTTTCGGCCATCAGTTGATGTATACGAATAGTTCTATACTATAGGTTATAGAATCGTGCTTGAAACATCGTAAGCGCGATCTAGGATTCAGTACAAATCTCGTAATTTGTATTGGGAATTCGCTTATCTGTGATCCCAGTGCTATCTAGTCGTACAAGCTCTGAAGTAGGTACTCTTTTAGCTAGATAGTAGCTAGTTTGACGACCTCTGTAACGCAGTGGGCGAAGGCCCGCCTGCGACGCAATAGGTTGCGGGTTCGATCCTCGCGGCGGGACCAATGTTTGTAGGATCTACAAATATTTGTCTCGGGTCTGGGTGTTTCTATGTATAATATGTATGTATTTACAAACAAAAAGTATGTAAGTAGTATATCAGTCATCTTAGTACCCATAACACAAGCTCTGCTTACTTTGGGGCTAGATGATGCTGTGTGAAAAGTCCAGCATTATTTATTTATTATTATAGTTTTTGTGGCGATATCGGATTGAGGTCGCTACAGTAAAGTAGGAACTTAATAAGTAGGTAGGTACCTAGCTAATAGAATTATTACCGTGTACCCCGACTCGGCGGCAGACGGTAACACATTGGCTATTCAATCCACCCACATTTGAAAAATGGGGTGGATACAGTCATTACAATATTACCGTCTGCCACTGTATCTAGGTTGTGGTCTAGTTATACTAGAAACTTTGAAAAGAAGTAAAACATTCGATCGCTTTACATACGCTACCTACCTATAATAAATCATTTCATTTCATTACAAATAAAAGGGAAAAATTTGGAAAAGCGCTATCAGGTGCAAAGGTTCCCAAGGGGAAAGGATGTTTTTAAAATGAATAAAAAGTTTGAATCGCCTTTGTGCACCGACTCGTCGGTTGTAGGGTAAGGCAGGGTATTGGCGGTCACCTAAGCAGAAATAGCTCCCTTTCATTGAAAAATTAACGTATCGTTAAACAACTTTTATAACATAAAACTGCAAGTATCCTTCTAAAATAATCACCACCATTGCGATCAGATATAATATAAACAATGTCAAAAATAACTGTTTTAAAAAAGAGTGGCTTTGACCGGCATTGGCCGACATGTCGGGTAACACCGGTCAGTAGGTGGGCAATACCAGTCAAGAATTTTAACGGCTCAAGTAACACACATAGCCTTTAGAGGACTCACGCATTGTGAGCCCCAAGCCTAGACTTTTACCAGAACTCATTACGATCAAATTATCACTTAACATGCATTTTTGCTCCTAGTGAAAGATCTTTGCCTGAAATTAAGGAAATGGCATTGTACAATATATATCGATTGCAGGACTCTGAGAGACATCCACACATTCTGGTCATGTTTGGATATTGTCTATGGGAAGTTACGGAGCACAAGGAGTTAAAAAAGAAACAAAAAATAAAACATGTGAAAATGTCATACAATTACTTTACACTTAAAGCTTGCGGATAATGCCGGTCAGCATGACCGCCATTAGCCATCTATATGTTTTTAGGTGAATATTAAATTTGTCGAAAACCTGTTGTAAAGTGCGAGAACTTTGTGATCAAATGGGTAGCTAAATAACTATACTATAATAATCATCAATGAAAATGAATGAAATACGAAAATCAAGACACTCACATCTTATATTCTCCAACCAAAAAGTACAAGAGAGTTTCGCAAAACAAACAAATGGTTCTTCCTAACGCATGCTTGGAACCGCGTGGGGGCCGGTGTGTTGGGGCGGGGGCTACTTGTGGCACCTACAATTTATATGTGTATGCGCATATACCATGTAATTTAGGCGCTATTGAGGTGACCGGCATTGTCGCCTGACCGGGGATACCCGCTTTTACCCTACTAGGGATATGCCATAAGACCAATCTAGCATGATATTATGTCAACTTTTACTTACATCGAAATTAGTTGGTTAGGATATGTATGTATGATTAAGTTAGCGAAAAAATACGCGCAAGGCGGACGAGGAAAGTCCGCCTTACGCGAAGTCCGAAAAATCGTCAAACGATGCATTGCGATAGCTTAGGTATCCGCTAGCAAAAACTCTGGAGATTACGATTCTAAACTTAGTTTTTTAGGCTCAAACTCTATTATTTACTGATGTTCTTCTTGCAGTGTCAAAATAAGGGAACTTGTACTGACATACTAAAAATTTAAGGTTTTTTTGTATTATTCTCGTTAATTTCTTACGGTCGTGCTAAATTTTTCTTAATCAAAATTTTTTTTTAAAGAAAAAAAAATAGCCCGTCATATCGAGTGGGTATCAAAATGAAAGAGATACAAAAGTGTATAATTTGTCATTATGTAAAACATTTAGCGAAATAGAAATAGGTACGTTAAAAAATTAAGAAGATACGGAGCTACAAAGAAATTTCACACATTGCTTATGAAGGTACTTACATAAAATACATGATACGCGCGAAAAACATAACCCTTCCTTTGACAGTCGGGTAGAAATCCAAAATGGTTTCTCAGTGTCATGCTTAACTGGGTACATCTGGGTTGAAGCGACTCGGATCAATATATCTGGCAGATCGGGATTGGTGGCACATGGCTGGTTCTCACGGACGCCTCCCGTGCCATCTCTCCCGGCCGCTGCCAGGTTTAGGGGAGGGGGTGCGCTTAAACTTATGGATCACACACTGAAACAATTTAGTTATGGCCCAGTTATAGGTACTTACATGTACCTAGTATACCTACTACACCAGAATGATGGTGCACGAGAAAACGAGACGAGAAAAAATTGTCACGGTGGCCATGTTAGCTCTGCGGGTAGCTGATACCGTCACGTCCTGGGACCATTTATGTAATTTGGTCCTAAGACGTGACGGTATCAGATAAGTGGACTCAGCAGTTTATAGTTCGTTGTATATCCTTAGGTTGGTACATCGATTCTGACAGCAAACTACTGTGGAGCATTTTATGTTTTGCTCAATTCTGCTATGCTCGCATGGTGAGACTATAGCTGTACCTAGTCTGTCCTAAAGGTACCGCTATGCGCTAAATTTAAAAACTTACCTAACATAATTCTTCCTCAGTTCCAACTCAATGAAAAGCATATTCCGTTTTATAAATCTTTATTCCTCAATTACCTATTAAAACTTAGGTTATGCTAAACTAAGCGTATGTGGTTACAATTACAACAAATATAATCTTGTCTACTTAGCCAAAGTAGCTCGCACTGTGACAAAAGGGAACACGATCTCAGTTAGGAAGGAGCCAAAGTGCTCGAGGTTGGTCAACATACAAATATTATGGCTGATATTTACTTTAAGATAAATCTATTTCTGTTATTGTTACCTAAAGCCAAATCAACCATTATTGTCTTCTGACATGGATATAGTAAAAGTACTAATAAATACTCAGAGATCGGTTCAATACAAGTACCGAAGTACCTAAACTATTTTAATACGAGTATGTACGATGCAGGCGCCATCTTTGTGCGTGCCACACCATAACTTGAGAACAAAGATGTGATTTTTATATTTTACAAATAAACATAGAAAAATGTTCTTTCGTCGCTTGGCCACCTCTTCTCTGCATTAACCATATTTGGCGTACAGCTATACACAATAAGCTTTCTTAAAATCTATGTTTGTAGAGAACGCGTCACAGCTCACAGCTTCGTTAAGCTTTATTAGTTTGGGGCTAAATAGCGCTGTGTGTAATGTCCAATAAATACTTGATCAGTAAATAGATAAATAATTTTTACAGTATAGATTTTATCTAGTCATTTTGCATAGAAGTCTAAAGAAACTAATCTACAATATATTTACATATAGAAGAAAGGTTAAAAAAAAGACTATAAAAGAAACGTCAAATACAAGAACTACTTAAGTAAAACAGAAAAAAATAAGTAAACAAACAACTATAAGTACTTTTCATACGAAGCATGATGAAAAAACCACTTTCAATTTTCAAAATATTGATGACATAATTAAGAGTGAATTGTGTGAATATTGAATTGAAAATTACCTCTATTTTGCGCTTTACGCGAAAAAAATAACAAAAGAAAGAAGAAAGCCCTATTATGAAATGCTGGAACACCTTAAAACATGTTTGTATCGTCTTATTTACTTATTGCTATTGTAAACAATGATAAAGACCAAGACTACTTACGAGTTGTTAAGCAAGCGATAAACATACTATTTTGCATTTTCTTTTGAGCATAGCTTTATCAACCGAGTAAGTAGGTATTAGGTACATTAAAATATGGTTTGTTTTAATACAATATATTATTATGATTTCATAGTGAATCTATCTAAAACTAAAATGGTGTCGATTTTAATGTCCACGGACTAAAAATTTACATTCAAATGCGTATTTCATTTTGTTTCAGACTAAAAATCATTGAAAATTAATACAGATTTTCTAAAAAAACTTTATTTGCTATTTAGCTTGAACGAAATAATAACATTCGTAATAAATTTACAAAATTTCAATAATTCAGTAAACAAAAGAATCGCCACCAATAATAAATTATCACACTTATTCATAACATTCGTTAAATTCTATAAAAGCATTTTGTCCTTGGTTTTTCATGGTATACGGCACCTTCGTTGATACAGACATAATAATTGCCGCACTCAGAGTAGCTAACGCCTAGATAGTAAAGACTTTCCATATTTTTAACCTTTACTAAGGAATCATAATCGTATATTCAAAGGCGCCTTTAGTAGGCGCCTTAACCTGGTATAAAGTTATTCCTGAGTGTAAACTGTCAAAATGTATGGTTAGTCTTGGTTTATTCCGAGAAATAACTTTGTCACGTTTTATGGTAAGGCTGAAAAAATTTTAGGTTACATGCATTGGTCTTAAAACTTATTAAACAATTTGTCCGCCAGAAAATCATCAATGTCATAGTAGCATTTACTACTTTTGTGTTTGAGATAATCAACGTTTATTTTCAACATAAAATTATGAATCCAAAAACACTAGGTATGTCATGGTTCCTGAGTATTTTTAAAACCTTCCAGGGTCTGTAAGCTTCCGTAATATAATGAAAAAAGTACTACTAAAGAGGCTATTTTTTGCTGAAATCAGCGTTTAAATGGTACAAAGGTGAAAAGTCCCAGAGTGAGCAATTTGACCCAAGTTAATTATTATAGCCTGTTTTGTCATTCTTTTGCATTTAAAAATGAAATTCTTGTCTGAGGCATTACCCCAAAAAATAATACCATAACTTAATACGGATAGGAACGGATTTAATTAGCCGTTAGCGACTCTGAATATCGACATAACTTTTGCGATTATTATAAATAAGGTTACTAATCTATGTCGAAGCCGTCTGTCGTAATGAAAAGTCTGACTGTTGAGGTCGACAGACAAAATAAGATATCAGTTTAACACAGACGGTCTACATTATATCTACCTATTCCTAAAATTGAATAACATTATGGCCTACGCAGACTGGGACGGCATGGCACGGCATTGAACATCCATTGGTAAACATTTAAAATACCGTGCCGTGACTTCCCAATCTACGTAGGCCTTTTGTGCGGTAGTTTTCCTACAAACACGACGTGCATACCATGGTCCAGAATAATGTCATTTTTCAATTTTGTTTACAACTCATTCATAAAGTTAGTTTCTGATCATTCCATGTTGTCTCTCTAGGCCAAGTATACTACATACCACCCGTATGTAGTATTCAAGTATACAATATTTCTATTTTCGTGAAATCTGTACTATTTTTAGGATTTATTAATATAGGTATTTATTTGGTCTGTAGACATGGTTATTCCAGTTGGTAATCGTTACCGGTGACCGAATTAAAGACAATATATTGTGTGTCGGAGACTAAGCTTCGCATCACCCGCCACCGCGTCCATGGGACCGCGGAGAGCGGGGTCCGGGACACGAGGCGCCGCGACGCGCCCCGCCCCCACCGCATCGAGCCCGCACTCCACTCAAAACTACGGAACGAATAGGCACGCGATCTTATGTCTAATATGAACTATACCTATTTTACAGTCCAATGTTTCATTCCATCAAACCACTGAGAATCCCCAACAAGTGAAGAAAGTAAGGTTAAAAAAATTACATATCTTGAAGGTTCTTAAGAATCGTTACCACGACTGGAAGGCGACACTATTATAGATATGACTACATGCGATATCTGGTTTGCTTTACAATAACATCAAGCCTTGTTAGATGCTGGATTTTTCTTTTTTTTTACTAGTTTTAAGATGGATCACCTAAAGAAAGCTAGGCCCCCAACCGTGATTGTTGTCCTTAGTTTACGCTAAGTTTCGTTTCGTTTTCTACCACACACTTAATTGCTGGTTCTTGACGATATTGGTCGCGAAAAAACGGTAGAATCAAATAGTTTTAAGACCATTTTAAGTGATCGAAAAGGACCTACTGAATACGCTTTTTGACTTTGACTTTGTGGCGCTCTCTGATGACTTGATGGTATTGAAGGTTAGTCATGACAGCGTCGTCCTCCCATCGTGGTAATTATTAACAACTGTGGAATGACCCCTTTGTGGTGAGATACAACTTTATAGGGTTATTCATTATTAAAAACGAAACTATCACGACTGTATCCCCAAGGCACGGTAGATAATATTAGATCAAGTGAATCAAGATCCTTTAAGAATATATTATCGACATGCAAGATTGACTTTTCGAATAAATATGAAACAAACAAAAATATATAATATCTATAAATTAGGCCCTAGCAAGCTATATATAGTTAATAATGAATGACCCTATAATTTTATTAATTGAAGATCCTATACATTTTATTCCATTTTAGTGATTTTATATTTCTTGATGACATTGATTAGAAGCGGCTTATAAACAAATGACCAGGGGACAAACAGAACGAAACCTGAAAACCACAAACTGGCATAAACCTGCCACCACTTAGAGAAGGTCTTCAGAGTGATTGGGACGAGACTCCAGCCCATGAAAACAATTGTGTACATCTTAAGGATCGCGTAAAATGCGTACCTGCCAAACCTATTGTCCCATATATCGTGATAAAGTTTCGTTCTCGATAGAATGTTCTCTAGATCTTTCTCCATGACCATAATGATGAATTCGTTGAAGAATGTGGCGTAGTATCCCGATTGAGTACCGTGCCAGACAGCGAGGAACAACAGAGTGAGGAGTTGACTGATATTTCGGTTGCCTAAGAATTTAAGTCGTTTGTAGACGTACTCGGCGGCGAAACGATTGGTATTGCAATTGAAACTGTCGATGTAGTGTTGGAACTTTGTGGCGCTCTCGAACCGGAATGGTTTTATGTTATTGCAGGCGTCCCAGGTGCTCGTCATTAGGCCCTGCTCGTTCGCCCGTCGCCCGTTGTATGAGAGGCCGAATCTTATAGAGGACGCTGAAACAAAACATTAACTAATTATTTAATACACAAAAGTATCCTAACTCAATGTACACAAATATATTCACGCCTCTTTCAACCCTCAAAACCCTCTCAATCTGATCATTAATGAAATGATTCATCCAATGCTGAAAAGGTTTAGATACTTGCTTTATAGGTATGTTACGATATCGATACAATCTTAAGAAATGAAAAGTCTTATCAAAATTTTCGATTCCGACGGGATATGAACCCGCCACGATCAGACGATCCTCTTAAAGCCGGAGTGCCTTCAACTGCTCGGCCACGGAACCCTGACGTCAGACTTCGAAATTCTTGATAAGCTCATATTTATCGGTTAAGCATCGGTTAGCGCCATCTACACGTTTCACTAGTGAACTCATGCTCATTGTCCGAAGTTACATTCTGAATAGCTAAATCTATAATTTTTTGTATTTTTTTATAGTGATAATCCACACTTGGTATTCAAAAAAAATACAAAAATTTTTTCGGCGTCACTTTGAATATTAAGGTATTTTTAGCGAAATATTTTTTTGTACACACACACCCTTTTTAGTTATCTCAGCAGCCCTACTGAATAAACTTTGGTACAGTAGGTACAGCTTTTTGAATTTTGATTTTGGCAGACTCGTAGACCCTTCATGTAGCATTTGGTTTGACTTTTAGATAATAAGTAAGTTCGTATAAAAAAAAACTTAGGCCTTTACATCTATGATTTATGCAGCATCAGGAGGCAACCTGTGCTCTAGTGACGGAGTTTTTAGGCCGCCACAAGGCCTTTGTCACAGCTTAGAGACTTTGTCAATAGCCGGGACCGACAATTTAAAGTCTTTCGAAGCACGGAAGGAAACTTTTAGATGAAAATGCCACTGGCGGTCACCCCATCACCGTTTAGAACGTTGCTTTACTTCGACGATCTATCAAGTACGACTAAGCAAGCACGACAACGAATTATAAAAGCATTCATCTATTTACAACTTCATAACGTGAAATCGATTCAATGTCGTATCGCTAAGTATGTATTTGTTCATTAATTATTCCCTCCTGAAATACACTCTGTTCGATATTTTCCCGTGACTTCTAATAACATAGGTACATTCTTTCATTACTATAGCCATTTCGGTTTTCCACTCAAGAGAGCGGTCGAGAGAACTCACCCTTAAAAAAGCGGTACCCGTGCAATGAGCTACATATACAATGTACCTATGTGATCAATGGTCATATTTATAAGTACCGCTTAGGGGGATGAAAAATAGTTTACATCCGATTCTCCGACCTACTGAATTTCATAAGAATCGGTCGAGCCGTTTCGGAGGAGTTTTGTTGCTAACAAACACTAGCACGAGATTTTTTTAAATTAGAGATAACGTAAGTATTTTCATGTCGAAATAAAATAACACCGGTATTCACAAACATTACTTTGACGTTTCACAGCGCGCGCGGACGCACAGGGTCCTCAAATCAGTAGGTTTTTGGGACCCTGTGCGTCCGCGCGCACTGTGAGACCCCATAGTAATGTTTGTGAATACCGGTGTAAGATTAAATAACATCAAAATTCTTGTCCAATAGATATTCATTTACATACTGCACATGGATACATACTGCACTCGTTTGAGTTTCATGACCTCGAATGTAGATTATAACACAAACGCCGCAGCATAAAGGCACAGCTATTAGCTTCACTGACGGATATGCTCATTCTCACAGTGCGATATGCTTGGGAAAGGACATGTGAAAGTGATTAGTTACTTAGCATACTGTGTAGGTACTAAGTAGGTCTAGGTACTAAGTAAATCTGAAACTGTGTTAGATATTTTTATCGATCCGACATTAAAAGTAAATTAGTTCGTATGAAGTAAGGCCACAGGCCCCATTAGGCAAACTGTAAGCGGCTACTGTTTGCCTCTAGTTCGCCTCCCTACTTAATTTATAATAATTTATGGAGTGTACAGCGCGTATTGGGTGCTTAGTAGGATAGCATTTTATTGACGACCTCAGTAGCGCAGTGGGCGAAGGTACGCTTGCGACGCAGGTCACGGATTCGATCCCCGCCGCGGCACAAATGTTTGTATGATTTACAAGTATTTTTCTCGGGTCTGGGTGTTTTCTATGTATAATATGTTTGTATTTACAAACAATAATTACGTTTTAAAACTAAAAGAAAAACCGACTTCAATGTTCGACTCTACACGCGGCGTGTCTATAACGTCAGTTTGACATATTGCATAGAGAGTCTTAGACTTATCTGTCGATTCGATTTACAATGGCTAGGAGGGAAGGTTTTTAGAGTTTTACGGGAAAACTATCAAACCCTCAGGAATAAAATTTATATGGGACCACCTCTGGAGCATACCCTTTCAAACAAAAAAATAATTTTGAAAATCGGTCCACAATTGGCGGAGTAATCGCGTAACAAGATACAAAAAAAAAAAAAAAAAAAAAAAAAAACATACAGGCGAATTGAGAACCTCCTCCTTTTTTTGAAGTCGGTTAAAAAGTATCTATGTAGTCTAACAGTTATTAGTAGGTACCCATAACACAAGCTCTGCTTACTTTGGGGCTAGATGGTGCTGTGTGAAAAGTCCAGCATTATTTATTTTATTCACCTTTCGGTATCGACGTCGTAAACGTGTATTTGTACGAGCATTAGTTATGAGCGAGTACCAAAAAATGGCGCTGCCATTTTCCCAAACAATCCACGTTTACGGCGTCGATACCGAACGCGTAGAAACTAATACTAGAACCCAGGGTGCCAAGTATTATTATCCAGTAACCCTGTATGGTCCGGTAACACTAAAACGGCCTCATAGGCCATTAGTATTAGGCCCAAAAAAACGCTCTATTATTATTTTGCCGTTTTACAGATAACGCGCACAAATAGAGATGTCATGACGAGCAGAATCGAATACTGATAATCCTCTGTGACGCAGTATCTTATGATAAGTATGAATCATCGTAAAGTTGTAGATAACTTATAATGATCAGCGAAAACTGTAAGATTGATAAGTAAAATGTTGCTAAAAATACCTTAATAAATAACATAAACGTAGCGTTGCTCGTTCAGCTAACCGTGTGACTTTAAATAAATGAATACGCGCAGTATTATGCGGTCCAAAGGCGTCTTATAATGTACCTACATTGCAACGCTTTTGAACTCTGTATCTAAATTATGTTGATAAGCCTGTATTTGTTTTGGACCATTGTGTCAATAATCAGTCAGTCGTTTATTATTCCCAAACGGTAGCTATGCGTCAGAATGTATTTTTTGAATGATGAGGCTATATTGTAACTGCCCATTAAACGACGCGTACGCATTTAACGGAGCAAAGGTTACAAACTCACCTACTCTACCACTTATGTTTACCTACTGCTTATAAAACTAGGCTAGTCCAGTTTAATGCCTTTTTGTTTCTTGGTACTTTTAGACTACGCCCGGGTTGTTTTAAAATCTAAGGTACTTATGACTAAATGGAATACTTCATAAATTAATTCTGAATTGTGACTTTATTATTACTAGCCCACACCATCCCATTGAATTTAATTGAATACAATTGAAAAGCACAAATTGCCAAAAATTAAAATAACTGACCTTCAGTGAGCAGCCAGCACGAAATGTACTTGTAGAGGGCAAAGTGACCCCAAAGTCCACAGTAGAAGTGCCGGTAGAAAATTGACGTCTCGGCAAACTCATCAGACATCATGTACTGGATACTGAAGACTGTCACTGTAAATAAAATGTTTTGTATAAATACTTTATATATTTTATAATATTGTATTAATTCAAGGTTTAGTTATTAACCAACCTCCTATTTGAAAAGTGGCTAAATACGCAAGTCCCTGAAGAAGTCTTTTCATAGATTCGGCCTCATAAATTTTCGCCTCGGTATCGAGCGGGAATGCATCGCTTATATAGTCTTTGTAGCGTTTGAATGAGAAAATTGGTCCTACAAGGAAGGAAGCTGGAAAATAGACAAAACCAAGCATCTCTTCCAAGGTTGGAGGCTCTTCTACAGCGCTCAGCTTATTAGTTGATGAAATCTCTTCACTGTTCGCCATCTTCTGTCCATCCCACAGGTCAAACGTCAGGGCTATCAGTTTCAGAGTCAGCACACAATGAGGCATTGTCCATGTTATATCATAATCTTCAGACTCTGTCACTACATAACCCACAAGTAGATATCCCATGTTGAAAATGAAAGAGAAAATAGCATTCAGCTTTCCCGGCCCCAGCACCTTAGTAGACAAGTAGATCACAAGAGCTGGTATAATGTTGTGGTACATGGACAGCCCGAAGTTGAAGAATGCCATGTCTGCTCCAGTGGCAATGAAGTATAGATTTCGGTATTGTTTATGTTTCCTTATATGCTCTTGGTATATAATTGCCAAGGGATAGGCCATGAGGATGGACAGCAATAGCTTGAGTGCAGGCTCTGTTGTACCGATGAGTCCGGCCACAAAAGGTAAGGGGTTCAGCCCCACCCAGGCTAAAAATGACAAAGTCAAGCCCCACATTGTGGCAACCCTGTAACAAAAATCACATTCTGCATTATTTTATAGCAAAATAGTAGGTACTATAACTATACTTAGGTTACATTCATAACATTATTTTTAGCAGCCTATCCATGAGCTTGTCACGTATGGAATAGGTGCCTTTGGAAAATATGGGTAGGCCAAAATATAGTATAAGCATTTAGTCAAATATAGTAAAAGCATTAGGACAAACATTTTTATGTAATCACTGATTTAACATGTAAATTAGTGATTACATAAAAATGTTTGTACATACAAAAGCGTAGTTATATTTAGTAATAAACTTCTTTTTGATTTCTCATTTTGATGTAGGTCAACTTAATCTAGTTTTAATCTGCCTTAAACCAATTTTTTTTATTTATACATACATTAGTTTTCCTACAAAACGAAAATGTAGGATCTTTATGTGTTCCAACAACATTAGGCATAAAGTAACTTCAAAGTATTTTTTTTAATTTTGTCATCCAAAAATGAAAAAATAAAATATAATCAAAATAGTTGTTTTCTATACATTTTGTACGAAAACTGAAATGTAAGATTTTTTTACTTTCCAGCAACATTAGACCCATTGTTATTTTGGAGTAGGTTCCTATTTGTTTGTTATCAGATAGAGCATTCAAAAATGCGAAAAAAATAGAAGTTTGATCTTCTATTTTTTCGGATTTTTGATTTTTTGATTGACAATTTTCTCAAAAAAAAACTTTATTAATTTTTTAAATGCAGTTCTAAATTTCTTAAAAATCGAGCATGTAACTTCTAACATGACTTTCAATAACACTCACAGTTTCAGATTTACCCTCAGTGGCCCTGAAAAAAAAATTCGCTTATCTTTTATGTTTTTGTCTATAATTTACTGATAACAATAAGTATTTTCTGAACCCCATTTAAAAAAATATAATTACTTAAAACAGTATGGATTTTTGAAACGGGACATTAAAGACTCGATGGGACCATTTAAGGTTTGAGTACTAGAAGATTGGTAGTGAAAGAACAGGAGTAACATTAGTTCTAAGACTAATTCTAAGCTGATTCTAAGTGGTCCCAGCGGTCCTACTAAATAAATGGTTTTTGACTTTGACTTAGAAATATCAGAAATCATCATAAACTTTTCACATACATTTTGTACTAAAACTCTGTACTAAAAATGAGGATGAATATTTTCAAAACTGTTGTTGGGAATAAAATATAAATTAAAGCAAGACTTTTAAACATTAATTGGCTTTGACACAAGTTGGTATGGCTCCCCATACAAAAATGGGCATTGTTCGATAATTTGTTTTGTTGTTGTAATTTGTTTTTGTTATAACAAAAACTAAGTATGCCATAGGTAGTACTATTCAAGCCTTGCCTTTACAAATTGTTACTCAAGTAAAGTTGGACTCTAATCAATTATTTTCAGTTACAATGACTAGCTGTGCTCAGGAATAAAATGAACTTAATTACTATATGAACAAAAGTATCTTGGGTTTATCCAGACCGGGGGCCTAAAAACTAGGTCACCGTAGCAAAAAAGTAAGTACTTACTTACTTACTTACCGTAGTTAGCCACTAAGTCAAGAAGGTTCAATGCTAAATCCATGCACTAAGTCATACAAACATTATCCCAATAAATATTTTTGCTTTTCATTAGTTGGCACTCACATAGTAAAATTATTGGTGTTACATCAAAAGTTTAAAAACTTTAAAAACTATAAGAACTAAATTCAATAGGTTCCTAGGTAAATTAACTTCATGCAATGCAAGGCTGAAGAGAAATATTGCCTAGACTTGTTTCAGCTCCTACCTACCTGATTGATATCAAATTATCTAGTCCTTGCGAACTAGACCAACTGGAGCTTAAAGTGCATGCAAACTTATTGTTTCGAAATGTAGTTGGATCAAAATATATTACAAAGACCGCAAAGACCTGAATGGTCTTGAAACTAGGCCAACTAAAAACAACGTAAGGATTTTTTTTGGTACAATGTTTTACTTCACAGGACTAGAGCTTACTGAAAAGATCATCAAGTTATTTATAAGAAAATATTTATTTTTAGAATACTTACCTATTTTTATTTTACTAATGTTTTCTGGAGAGTTTTACTGCAGGCAGACACTGCAGTGCAGCAAACAGCGTAGGTATTTTTTCGAACACTAGTAGGATGCAGATCTACCAAACCAACAGCAACACAATAAAACGAATGATTCTCTCTCTCTCTTCACTTCATCTCGGTCGGGGTATACTTACTCTGTGGTCGGGGTCGAGCGAGGGGTCGGTCGAGTCCTCAGACAAAATAGAATGGACGAGCTATTGACAGAATTCCTCTTTCAACATTTTCTGCCAGTTTTTGCGGGGGAAGAGGTAGCACACGAACGCATTTTACACATACTTAGGCATAAAAAATGACAATACACCCTCATTTTTACGCACATTCTTGCAAATTTCGTTTATGACGTAATATGTACTACAAGATATATAGAATAATACTTTGTGATTTTTCCGTTGGATGTCCATAAATAAATAAATAAATAAATAAATAAAGACGTATATGATTTGGAATCATGTACATTTTGGCAGAGGGACAATACAAGGTAGAGTGCGTTTCATCAAATAGTTCCTATGCCGTCATGTTGGCAGTAGAATGTTTTAGGCATAATTTCCTCAAGAAATTCCAATAAAACCTTGAAAAACCTAGAGATACGTCTTTGTAGACGTCTTTTTAGACATATCTCTAGCTAGGTTTTTCAAGGTTTTATTGGAATTTCTTGAGGAAATTATGCCTAAAACATTCTACTGCCAACATGACGGCATAGGAACTATTTGATGAAACGCACTCTAACGGGGCGGCGCGGCGCGGCGGCGCGGCTGGCGGCCTCGCTAACGGCTCATCTTGTCTTTATGATCTAAGCTCGAGTCGATTCTATAAAAGTACCACAGAGTACATTATAATACTAGTTACTCTGTGATAATACCCAAAAGTACTCTGTGGTCGAGTACACCTACATACCACAGAGTAAGTATAGCTACATACGACCACAAGAGCGAGCTGAGGAGCGAGCTCAGAGTGGGACTGACTGACTGACACCATGTTATTTAGCCCTCTTCGAGTTCAATAGTTCAACTTTTACCTTGCTATGTCTTTTTCACGGCGGAACGTATGCAAGACACTTCGAGATGATGTCAAAATCAGTCTAATAGTAATGTCCTAAAGTTTAATCGAGATTATCAAAATCGATTTTTGTTTCACTACTATCAATTCATCTCAATCGATTACAAGGTTCATTCATAGACAAAATTACTAAACCAACGATTATTTTTTTACGTATCGATTAAATCGAATGTTTCGATTTTCATTTTCGTACTCTCTAATAGTTTACGTTCCATTTTACTCAGTATAGTTGTTATTTGGCGGAGTACTGTTATTTATTTATATTTTATGGCTCGTTTATGATAATTTAAGAAATATTTAAACAGGAAATAGACAAAAACATTATTTTTTCAATGTTTTATCGTTTAATTTTTTTTCTTGATTTTTTTGTTTCTAAATTGTTGTGAGCTACACTACACAACGTGAAACGAAACAAGTTCAATGTGTCTTGCATGCGTTCCGCCGTGAAAAAGAAAGACTTTATGACTGAACACAGAAGTTCTCTCTCGTATTTTTCCCTCAAGAAAGATTCCTTGGTCTTCGCAAATGGTGAGTGCAGTTGTAGTTATTGCTAGCAATGTCTATACCGGACGGTAATCACACCACAATCCTTAGCCCTACAGCTAATTACAGGATGTAAGTATTTGTGGACATGAAAACTGCTGAGTAACTGAAAATGAAAAAAGCTCGTACAATGCTAAACTTTCCATACGATGACGTCGGTTACTTGTTCATACGTAGTTTTTACCGAATTCCGTAGTCGTTTTTAGAGCTGTGTTGGTGTGATTAGGATATTGCCGTGACTACGATGAAAAAGTCGTTGATTCTAGCCTCGACCATGTAGTAGTTCTAACCGAAGGGAAACATCGTGAAAATGCAAAGTAGAAGACTCAAGTCTTGCTCCAATGCTAAAATATGAAAAAAAGTGCAGCAGAAATAAAATTACATAGATTATCACCCAAATTTTGTAAGTGTCATCATTCATCAATCATCATAACAATTATAGAATCCTTACTAAATTTCAACTACTTTATCAATTTCATTCACTCTCATTACATTCTTCCTACATGCTCGTCGGTTTAGGGTACTCTTGACCTGGCCCTTCTCCAAAATGTCGCCAATTTGTTCCAAGAAGGTTCGCCTAGGCCTTCCCCTTCCAGCTGTCGCATACACACTCACCTCATACACTTGCTTTGTCAATTGACTGTCATCCATCCCCTTGGGAAAGAGGCGTGATTTTATGTATACATATGTATGTATGTATCAATTTCAATTTCAAAAGTTCTTTATTGGGATATATCTTATGAACTATGTAGTACAATTTCCAGTGTGTATTTTATCCTAGAATGTACAACTATTAATTGCTAGGACCGTTTATTAAGCTACGTTAGGTGCTTCTCAAAACTTTTAAAAATAATCATTTAATTAGTAGGTTAATAATAAATACAATAAGTCAGAATTAACTCTCATGCATAAAAAGTTTTACAAATAGGTATGCAAGCTTTAGTGGAGCATTACATTTAAAAACAATACGTACATTATTATAAACAGATGGCTAGGAGCCGTAATTATAATTATTGGCTACTTTTAATTAGTTTAGTAACAAGTACTAGAAGAATCGCAAAGGCGGGTACACTTAAATAAAACTTAGAAGCTAGCAAACAGGAACAATGAAAACGCCTGCGCTGCAAATTTTTAGCAGTAACAATCACGCACACAAGCCCCTGCGGCAACCGGCGCACACTGCGCACTCGCTACTCGGCCTAACTACTTTATTGAAGTGAGGTTAGTTCAGTAGATAGATGATGAAGCAAATTAACGAGGACCAGTCTCACACTGCACTAAATAGTGCATCCTGGTACACCTTTTTTATTTGGTATGGAAACTTTGAGTACTTAGCCTCTTGCAAATACATAGGGTAACCTACACTTATGGTTCATGTGATTTACATTATTTGGTCCCTGAACATTTTTAATAGAATGTGGACTGGCAACTTGATGACACAACCAGAAAACACCACCACTGTATCTTGTGAGCGAAAGCAAACATAATAGAAGCTAATTATGGTAAAAACCTATTTCTCACTACATTACCTGCTTTGCCTTTATTTACAGACCATGGAGTCGAGTGGAGACTGGTGTTTGATTGAGAGCGATCCTGGGGTTTTCACTCAGCTCATCCAAGCATTTGGTAAGTCACAACGAAAGTTCTTGATCTTACTTTGAAAAGCCTCACTTGTGTTCGACTGGTGCTTGACTATATTTTTAAGATGGATCACCTAAAAGAAAGCTAGGCCCCAAAGAGTGTTTGTTCCTCATGTATTTGTCGCGAAGGAACTGGAGTAGCATCACGTAGTCTTTAGACTGTTCTAAGTCATCCTGGTAAGTGGTACTTCCTATAAAT
This sequence comes from Epirrhoe alternata, assembly GCA_963565295.1. Lineage (NCBI taxonomy): Eukaryota > Metazoa > Arthropoda > Insecta > Lepidoptera > Geometridae > Epirrhoe > Epirrhoe alternata. Next base: position 12,367,265 of record OY751375.1, read on the forward strand.
AAATGATTTTTTTTACTTGTTAATTTGAGACTGAATGGCTTAGAATTGTGAAGCGAGCCACACAACTCCCGACTTGACGACCACAACCACTTTCAAGAGTGCAACGACTAAGAAGAAGAAATTTGAGACTGGCAGCATCAGAACTGCAAACTGTCAGCCAACATAACTGCAGTCATTAACGGCAACTGGCATGTGGTTCAGCCAGCTATAGCCTTAGAACCATTATGTTTGTATTATGCTGACTACCATGGACAATTGGACATCAAAGAATCTTGTGTGCCTGAAGTTCATAGAGGTTATAATCTGGATAGCAGTGAGCTTCTCCGGTTGTCTGTAAAAGGGAGTACAAAATGGCGCAAATTTTGTACTAATTGCAAAAATTTTCAGGTGCCAGTGGCGTCCAGGTGGAAGAATTATGGACGGTGGAAGAAGATATATTTGAAAATTTGAGGTATGAGCTGAAAGTATAGCTGTGACTATTACTGCTGTTTCAAAATAATTAATAGTAGAATCCTTGAAAATAGTTTGAAACACAATAATCTTCAAAATTAACTACCTAATCATTGGTCAAATCTGTGTGCAACTCGACTTCATTGTAAATTTGAAAAGTGTTCGAGAAACGGACTGTTAGTGTATTCTTATTCCCAGGTTCATACAAATCTGATTTAAAGCTTTACTGGGTGCATAATAAACAATTTGAAGATTATGATAGAAGAGGAGAAGATATGGGCTAGATGATTGTGAAATGTCTATTAAATATTCTAGGTACTGATATTATTTATTATTTCAGACCGGTGCACGGCTTGATATTTTTGTTCAAATACAAAGACCAGGAACCGCCTTCTGGGCCTGTTCTTACTGAACCTGAAGATTTGGATAAAATATACTTTGCTCGTCAGGTAATAATAACAATTACTCTGAACAATTTACTTATTATTATGTCTCTCAAGTTGTTTCACACTACAAACGAAAAGGTTTTGTTTTGTTGTTGTGAAAAAATCGGAACATTTTTTGCTACCTACATTTGTTTCTGTTTTTCCAGACGATAAACAACGCTTGCGCTACGCAAGCTATCATAAGCCTGCTACTAAACTGCAACCATCCAGATTTAGAACTTGGCATGGAACTTACCAAGTTAAAGGAGTTTAGCAGGTATTGTATACTTAATCATAATAAATTATGAAACATATAAAGTTCCGCCGTTCCGCCGTAACTTCTGCAAGATGGGCATGTATCAAATATGTATTTGTACATGCCTCTGACTACCCCCTTAGACATCTTCAAAGGATCTGGAATATAAAGATCTGAGAGAATGTCTACCGCGCCTTGGGGATACAGTCGTGACCCTGTAATAATAACATATAAAGAATTGTGAGCATTACGTTTTTTTTAATATGTATTGAATATGCAGGTTTTTTGATCCACTAACTTGTGGAAACGCGATCAGCAACTCTCAGATGATCCGTGCCGCGCACAACTCCATGGGAAACACTTACTTATTTGAAATGGACAAGCGAGCGGCCGGAAAGGTAATGTATTTCAAATTCTCACCGCCGTAGATGCACCTTGTACCCGAATTACCTAATTCGGGCTGTTAGAAAGAACTATAGTTTTATGTGAATTTACAAACATTTAAAAACAGAAACAATTAAATTGATCCATCATGTTCTCAAGTTATGCGATAGATAAGAACAGTACCTCTTAAATTTTTTGTTTATTTTATGCCTAAAAAAAAACCTCGTACTTTATGATTTTTCCTTTGTTAATAATGATGAGTTAGAGTTATCGCACAGTCCAGCCGAGCCGAACGCGGCGAACTGTCAATTCAATAGAGAATGCTGCTGACGTCAGAATCGAGCCGCATATTCTGACGTCATCATCAGCATTTTTTGTATAGAAAAATAACTGCGGCGCGTACGGCGCGGATGAGTGTGCGATGAGGTTTATTCTATAATTTCTTATAGCAGCATTCGGGTATATTTAGTTATGATTCAGTTTTTTCTAATTTTTAACGTTTTTTCATTGTCAGGATGACGAAATATATCACTTCATAGGCTACATACCGATCAAGGGCCGACTGTACGAGCTCGACGGGCTTCGGGAAGGGCCGATCGACCACGGGCCCATCGCGCCCGGTGCGGATTGGCTCGACGTTGTACGCCCTATCATCCGGGCTAGGATCAACAAGTCAGTAATCATTAACAAATTTAGCAAGTCTTTTTTGCTCTTTAAAAAACCGGTAAAACGGGACTCAACTAAGACTTAGCTGTCCGTCTGTCACCAGGCTTTATCTCATGAACCGTGATAGTTAGACAGTTGAAATTTTCACAGATGATGTATTTCTGTTCCCGTTTTTTCAACAAATAGTATAAAAAACAATAAAATAAATATTCAAATATTTAACGGCAAAAAAATCACGTTTGTTGTATTTTTTTTGCCGATTCTATAGATAATGGTACAGAACCCATCGTGCGCGAGTCCGACTCGCACTTGGCCGGTTTTTTCTTAGTCTGTTAGTTATAAGTTTTTATAAAGATCTAGCTGCTCCGCGGTGTTACCTTGCCCATTGGAAATATTTATTTTTTCGGGACAAAGAGTTCAAATTCTATCTCTGTGCCTTTCATTCAAATCCATTCATTCGTTATGGTCATACGTGATGGCGGGTTGTTATTAATGTGTGTGTAGATTTATTTCTGTGTGCGTAAGCGATACTGAGCGCTCATTCGTCCATGGACCGTACCCGAGCTTACCTACGCACACAGAAACAACGTGCATGCGCATCTACCTACACACACAAGTGAGATAGAACAACTGTACCAATATCGCGAGACAGTTTCGTTGATAGCTAACTTAAGGAGTTCTTTGCTTTAGGTACACTGAGGGCGAGATCCACTTCAACCTAATGGCGTTGGTGTCTGCACGGCGTGCAGTACTGACTCAGCGCATGCGCGAACTGGTTCCTAAAGCGGCCGCAGTCGGAGCTGGGGCGGGCACCACGCCCGGAGAAGCGGAGGAAGCACGCGCAGAGCTCGTACGTTTACGAGTCCTACTCGACTATGAAGAAATCAAGATGCGCAAATACGCGCAGGAAATGGCCCGTCGCAGACACAACTACTTACCCTTCATCGTCGAAATGCTGCGCATACTCGCGGAAGACAAGAAGCTCACCGCGATCATCGCCTCCGCCCGTCACCGCATCAAGAAGCGCTCGCACAAGCGCATGAAGACATAACACGCACCCTCTGCGGGGGGCTCCGCGGCCACGGCGCCGCGCCCCCGCAGCGAGCCCGAGCCGCGCTCCTCCGTACCCGCACCCTCCCTTAAATCTAAGAAATCTAAATGTAAGAAAAGTGTTAAGACTTTACAACCGGTAAAAGCGAATCCACACTCGCTATTGCGACGCAATTTGTTGGATCGCGCTGATTCCTCGTCCCCCGAAGTGCAGTTGGTGTCGGTAGAGCGAGAGGGACGCACGTGGCGCGCGGCGCGGGGGACAAGGCGAGCGAGAGGCGCGAGACGCTGCGGAAATAACCCCCCTACCCCCGCACCCTCCAGCCCTTCCAGCTTCCTGCCCCCCGGCGGCGGTGGCGACGTCGGCTGCACGCTCGCCGATCTAGACTCCATCTATCGCGACGGTGCCATAGCCGCCGATAACTTCGCGATCGAAACCTTCCCGCGGAACGACTCCCCCGACGACGAAACTGAAGACGTCGAGGTCGAGGAGCTGTCGCCGGAGAACTTCGCCCAGGTTAGCCTGTCTCAAGACAGCCTCGATGTGATCCTGCCTCCGCAGATGCTGAATAGTAACATATTCGATTTGCCGGATTTCTCGGAGAATTTCCTCGATAATTTGGACGATGAGGCGTTGAATGATTCGGACGAGCCGGAGCCGGCGTCCCCGGGGAATCTCGTGATCGACTGTCCGAACCACAGCGACGCAGACGAGCAGGCGGAAGGCGAAGCGCAGGCGGACGAACCCCCCGCTCCGCAAATAGTTCTGCCTAATCGGCCGAATGCATATATGCTCGAACTACCCGCCGGAAACGAGCTCGGCCCGAACATATTCGACGACGACAGTAACGAACCCGGAGAACCGAACATCTACGACGAAGAACGCCCTGCACCGCACAATGTCATCGAACTGAACATCCTCGAGCCAAACCTTTTTGCTGACGAGAACCATGACGCGATGCAGCCTAACATTTTCGACGAAGACAGGCCTGAGCAGAACCTACTTGTGTATAACTTTATTGAACCCAACTTGATAAATGGCGATAGACTGGACCAGAATGGGCCCGTACAGAATGGTGCTTGTGATAACGAGCACGACGAACGCGACTGACAGGAACTCCTGCTGGCTTTGAAAGTGCAAGGCGCAAGCTTGGACTAACTCTGAAACGAGGCAAGTAAAAGATATACGCAATTACTACATCTGCGAGGGCTTTACTCATACATGTAATATAACTGGGTTTTTTTTCAATGTCTGCATTCTAAACATAGTTTTTCCCGATTTGATGATAAATTAAACTAGAAAATATAATTATTTATTTAATTTCTTACAAGTATTCACATAGATAATTATAGTGTTGGAAAAGTTACATATCAAGCAAGTATTCAGAGACTAATATTTCTAAAGTTGTGTACAATGCTAATCCTTCTTGAATATTGCTTGACTATGCATCATTATACAGAATTAAAATCATCTCTGCCGTTATAAATGTTCAAAAATAATTTTGGGACTCTGCGTTATTATTTAAATGATCACCATTGAAAAACCAAAGGCTACTCCTACACGAGAAATATTGCGAACTTATCAGGTACTTTATTTTTGTGTGAGATTATATTTTAAAAGAAAGCCGTGCAGATTAATATGCATGAAACGTAAACATATATGTAGAAAGTTTCACAAAATAGTTTGCTAGCCACAGTTTATTTTATTCACTTAAGTACATTTTATGAACATTGTCATTTTGTTTGCTTCCCATCCGCGGTAATTATAATAATTATTTACATCTTATTATTAATTTTATCTTATAACTAAATTATAAACCTAATTAACGAAAGTTTATTTTACCTCAAGATTAATATGAGCAATAAATTAATGAATTTTGGGGTGATGTGGCACTTCGATAATACATAGTCTAGATTCTGTTATTTACAAAAAGGGAACGATTACATACAGTTGTGTGATGAAGGCGAAGTATCGTGACATGATTTATGATTTAGGGAAAATGTATTTACAGAAATAGGTACATGATTTGAGCGATTAGCTGCCTACTATGTTCTATGTCATTATATGGATTCTAGCGAATTATAAAGATATATTATCGATTTATACATCACAGTAATAATTCATCAGCATTATGTGATCGGTAAAATGTCCATGTTTCAATCAGATGTTTGTACTGTATACTTATTTTAAGTGAATCCACGTAATGATTGAACAGAGGCTGGATAAGAGTGTCAGCAGAGTGCAGCGCGATATTTCACGTGTTTGCTTGTAGTCCTTTTGGTTTGATCATCATTGTCGCTCGTTTCAGCGTATAGTCCCAGCCTCGCCAACGGAACCACACGATACCTGGAACGATAATAACTATGTAACATCTATTTTTATGCATAGACTAGTGACTAGTGTATAGCGAGCGGAATTCTCATTAAATTACAATTAATGAATCAATAGTTGTCAATAAAAGTGTAGTGGTTAAAAATTTCAAGTAACGTTCTATTTCTATATTGCTCCCGTTAGCGCAAAGCTAATATGTTTTCATGTGATCTAATAACGGTAGATTACAGTGACAGTATCTTGAGCGGATTTCGGCATTCGTGAAGTTAGTCTTTACGATGCGCAGTTGACGCTTTTTCATACAAAACTCTACCTGCGCAGCGAAATAGCTAACTCCACGAATAAATACATCCGTTGAACGTACTTTACACTTTTTACATTACACTATACACAGTTAGAATCATTGAAATCATATTTCATTTATTGTTCAACTTGTCTGTGCAGTCAAATTAATATGTTTAGATATTAATGGTTATGTTATAACGTTCTTGATGTAATAGAACGTGAAAACATCAACATCTGACGTACCTAGCTGTATTTTAGCGAGATTATTTCAGTCAATTCAGGAAAATGTGCAAATACGAGTAGCATAATGATAATTGCACTTTGATCTTGTTTCTCATTGTTATGACTCTGTTTGTATCAAATTTATTAAAAAAACCAAGACTAAGGATAGTCTTGGTCTTCAACAATAACCAGAGATTGCAAGAAAACAAAAACGATGTTTAGAACTAACCCTGGATTCAGTTGCAAACTACTTTTTGTGTTCTCATTTGATTATCTGGTTTAAAGTTGTATTATACCAGGCATATTTGTGGTCTCTGTATTTTAATAAAACCGAATAGGTTTGTACAGTTATTATAAGGGTCGATTCACATCTGACGGAAGATCCGTCGCGGATTATCGGTCGCGGAACGCCAGAACTGACAAATGTATAGAAAAACACTCGACCGTTCACACTCGACGGACTAACGTATCATCCGTCGGAGTGTTTTTCTATACATTTGTCAGTTCTGGCGTTCCGCGACCGATAATCCGCGACGGATCTTCGGTCAGATGTGAATCGACCCTTAAACGTCTCTAAGTATAAAAAGTAAAAATATATAGTGCTTATATTGTCCTCTCTATTTTTCAAATCCTAATAATGTTAATTGTCTCAGTGTTTTACTCATTAGTGAATAGTTTTCTTCAGTAGCATGTTCAGTAGTGCATATAATCTGTGGTAGTGCCAAATTCAATGATGTTATAATTCGTAATCCTAAATAGTATTCGATAGAATGGACTGTATTTGCATAACTGTTCCGCAAAGGTTTGCACAAGTGCTGCACAAATTATCTATACTAAAAATTATAAGGCCCTTATGCCTATGAATAACCATGTAAATTTTTAGTTTATACATGACATGTAAGGGATCTATAAATATGGGCCAATGGCATTTTATCACTTTATAATTTGTTCTTAGTTGCCTGAAATAAATTATTGATCTGGTTATTTATTATGTCAAGTTTATTAGTAAGGGCCTAATTGTATGTTTATTCAATTGTATTACTTCACATAAAGTCCGATTTCTTTCTACTGTCTAATGAATAACTTTAGTCCAATCTAAAGAGTGATTATGGTCACTCTTTAAGTTGAGACTAAATTAGATGACATTATTTTTATCCTTTATTGGCTCTACTGATTCAAATATCATGCATAAAGTTATATCAGGCACAGTATAGTCTGTTTTGTATTTGTGAAGTAGTCATGTTTTAGTCCAGCTCATGCAATTTCTAATGAAAGTGATTATTCAATGTATCTATTTATTAGATGTTAAACCGAGTTTTAACGCTTAGTTATAGAGACCGATTTTAATCGTCAAATAAGTACTTATGTATAATCTACTCTTACATTAATAGTAAAAAAATGATGACATTTGGACAAAGTTATTGAAACGTAATCTGACGATTAAACAAATAAGAACTTAACCAAACATTGTAAAATCTGTTATTTTAATGAGGTTCCTTATTCTCCTGAGTATAGCAATTATTGTTTTGAGAATATTTTTTTCTGGCTGAACTTACACCATGTATAAGATCGTAAAAGCCATTATTTTCGAAAATATAGCTAGCATTTGTATAACAATTCAGAAGAAAATTCTATAGTCAATCTAGTTTTAAACTCGCGAGAATGAGGACCTTGTGAATGGCTAGACAATGATTTGGTTTCGTGCTGAATTATGGGACTTTTACAACTGAGGTGCGGGTAGTATCTTTCATTCACATACAGCGGGTTAATCTTAAGATGTAGTAGTAAATTCATTAATGTTACCCAATTTGTAAACCTCATTGAACGCCGTAGATGACTGGGGTGTGAATCCCGCATGGGTGAAATTTAAAGAAATCGCGTGTTCGGCAAAACATTCTTGAAATGAGTTCGCATTGGCATACCCAACACGGTCAACGGATCTACTCACTCGTGAAGTTAGCCGTTGACATGCGCAGTGGTACTTTCTTATATAAAATCGTTTACTGCGCAATGGTTTCACGAATGCCTATATTGGCCGTACAAAAACCCCAGGAAGCAGAGTACTCACCTTGCCTCGCGGTAAGATCTTGTGGGTCATGCAGGTAAAGTCCATTGAGACCTCGCCCGCAGGATTTCCACCACCAACCTCCTTTCAGCATCGAAGCGCAATTCAATGAGGACCTATCGTTGTCTCTGTAAACAATAAATGTTAGATGAAACCGTGACTTTTATTTCACCCTGTATTCTGTGGCTGTAGAATCTCTTGTTATTAGATTTTGAGCACTTTTGGAAATAGGGACAGACATTCAAGCACAAAGGTAAGATATTTTGGAGTGTGATCAATAAAGATTAGTCTACAGAAACTAAACTAATACATCTACATGTTTCAGAATCCAAGATGATTGTGGAAGATGGAAACGAAAATCGAACAGCATATTGAAAAGAGTACCCTTTTTCCAAGTCATCTGTAAGGAAGATAACTTACCTATTATATGTGGAGAAGGGGCTATTGTTGGAGCCGTACCAAGGATCGTTGAGGGAATCTCCAGCATTGCCCTCATAACCGTCAATCTCCAGTTTGTAGTATTCCGCTTCAGAGTATATCTTGAAGTGCGAATACTGCGCGAACCTGGAAATGGTAAGTGAATTGATGAAACTAAAAATATTAAAAATAGATTTATTTAGAACAAATATAGACTAGTGAGTGGTTCTGTGAGAACAGTAGACCTCGCGAACAACATTGAATTTTAGGTGCTTTGTATTTTCGAATAGGCTAACCTACCTATGCCTATGTAAATAAGCAAAAGAGGGGGATATGTTTTGGTGATTACCTACTCGCGTTCCTTTGGTCCTTGGGGGGACAACACACCTCGAATCTGGTGTCCAGCTGTAGAAATTTTTAAACGCCAAAAATACTTCCCGCCACCCCCTCTTTTTGGATTTTTTTCATAACACTTGTGTAGAATGCAGTCTATAATGTTCCTGTCTTTGATTGAAGTCCGCCGATAAATAACACTACAGCAAACGTCTCCCCTTTCCTCCTCTATTTTGGCCCCAATCGACAAAAGTTTTTTAATAAATCAAGGATGCGACCTGTAGGAGAGAATAGCCGGACAACCAGACAGAAGGACAAAGGTTAAAAAAAGGGCCTAAAGATTTCCTGTTTACCGGACTCACCTTTTGTTTCCATCAAAGTCCTCGAGTTCGACTCGAAGCATGTAATCGTCGTTATTGGTCAGCATGTAGATATTCTCGTTTCCCAGCCAAAACTCTTTGCTGGGATCCCCGAAGCCATTCTTGTAGTCTCCCCAGTCTCGGTTGAAATTTTCTGCTGGTACGCCGTAGTCGTCTCGACGATGTATCACCTAAAGACATCGTATAACTTAGGGACACGCTCATTCTTGGTTGGATTTGGATAAACCTATTTTTGTATTATGCTAGGGATTTATATATATGTACCTAACTATTGAAATAATTTAGATTTTGTGCTGATGACCCTTTCCGGGGATGCAATCTATATTCATGCCAATTTTTATCAAAATCTGTTCATCGGTTTAGTTTTGAAAAAAAACCGATGGTACCACCACGTGAGAGAAGCCGCAGGCAATAGCTTGTCGCAGATAATTTCAAGTCATCATTTCATTTCGCGACCATATGTACGATTATTACGTTTGTATCAAACATATACCCTTCAAATGACCGGTTTCCTGTCTAAAACGGCTACCTTCGATTTGTCTTCATAAGTAGATACCTGCTGAGTAGTGCAAAATGTATTAAAAGTCTAATAACTTTCGAGTAATCTAATCAACATGTTAAAACCATGTCGGTCTACCACTTAGATAAACTAACAAGGGGAACATTTTATTGATGCACTCGAAACTGAGACACGCATGAATTAGCACTTAAAGTCTACTTTTTGTTTTAGACTTTACAGCATTGGGTAGATATATTAGAATACCTTTAGCCCCCCCCCCCCCCATATTTATATTATCATATCTACTGTTTATTTCGTTGGGTCTAAAGCCCAACGCAGATACAAAGATGCCTTTGGAGTCTCCACCAGCTATCTTGGAATTCGCTGTGGAATATTCTTCTATATTCTTCTTACCGTCCATCCACCTTCGGCGATGTTCTGCTCGCAGTAAACTTTCAAGAACCAGTAGGTCGTCCCGCGGATTTGCAGATAGTAAACACCAGATTCTCGCATACCAGCGTTCAGGAGATCCACACATGAAAACCCCTGGAAGAGCAATCAATGTTTTAGACACAGTTCTAGAAAGTAACTAAGCATGTTTAGAGGACTTCTTCAATAAGATTTGTTCAATATTTAATGCGAAAGTTGATCGATTTGGAATTTGGAATATTTTTGGGCTGAATTGATCCATCATTACTATAAATAACTAAGGTACTGCTATGGTTACAAATTAACTTTGCTCGCTCAGCCTTGTTTAAAGTCGCGTGAATGAATTCGCTTTGAACGATTTGATGTGCTTAATATTAGACACAGTTGCTTTGCGGTTAACACTGTTAGAATAATAAAGGCACACGACCATGCACCGCTATTGGTAACAGCGGCATCGTTAACAATTGAGTATTACCAGTATCTATTACGCAACGTGACAACTTTCATTTTTTGATAAGATTTATAACTTATAAGTTTACTCTGAAAGATGCATAACACAAGCTGTTGTATAAGTTAAAAAACATGTCTGCCTAACAAACCGTTTATTTTTGTCAAACGTTTCAAAAGACTAACAAATTATGCCAATTGTAAGGGTAAGGTACCAACTAATACCTGACAGGTCATTAATTTATTCAGAGTTAGCTAATGTTCTATTTGATGTCCGAATGGCTGCCAGCCTCATTGTTCATAAAAGTTGTGTTGCCAAAAAGATAATAATTACTCTTGGACTAAACTCAGGATTGCGCAAGTTTTGTTTGTGAAGTCTTTCTAACCGTGGACAGTGTGATCGTGGTCCATTTGTCAATATTGGCATAGAAAGTTTTGAAACGTGGGTACCAATACCAACGGTCTTGGAGCCATGAGAGCCATGACAACCGATATCTTTACCAAATGCAGCGCTCAGGATCTTTGCATAGTTACCGATAGCACTAAAAATATTCAAATGAAATCGCTTGACGTAATGATAATGTCTATTAGCTTACCTATGCAGTATATTGAATATTGTTATTGAGATAAATGGTAGGTACTTAACCTAACTATCTAGTTTCTATAAGCTCTTGCTGATATTATCCTCATTGAATTGATACCTTTGAGCCCTCGAGAAACGAAAGTTTTAAGTTTCCATCATTATTATGGGTTGTGTTGTGTTGTCACGAGCTTGATAGCTTCCTGATTACATACCTTCCGCTCCAACAATTCCTGAATATTTGCGCACAGTTTAAAAATTTAGATCAGTAGCTTAGCTAGTATCATCCATAATTTCAATTATAACAAAGCTGTTATTAAAACGCAATGTTTTTGGTACTGTGTACGTAGGGTAGGGTAAAACGAGTTAAGTGCGTTGCATCACCGCTCGACATAACCGCCGCTTCTCGTACGTTGAGACAATAAACACGGTGTAATCATCGGTAGGTATAATTGTCACTTGGTGGGAACAGCAGGTTTTTGCGCGAGCCCACAAAGCGCGGAAAGCACCTCTGTAAGCTAAACTGTTCTATATTTACGTAACGGTCGACGCAACTTTCCTTGCGTGGAAATCTTGTACGTCTTTGAACATCCGACCCGGCCGAGGACACGGCGATAAGGAACCAGTGCAATCGGGACAGTCTCTTATGAAACACACGTTCAATTTTATCATACTGTTTCAGATGCGCTGACTCTATTTCACTGCCCTACTACTTGTGTTATATCTTTTCAGCAAGAGTTTTTAAGCGAGAGAAACATATACTATGTACAAACCTCGCCTACTTTTGATAGGACGGTCTGCTTTTAATTAGCGGTTACCTACTTGATTTTCTATAATCATTTCGTAATGATTCGGTAATCGATGGTGTTTCTCCCATGGCGTTAGGCATTATCTATCGAGTGCGATCATGTTTGTCATTAAAATGTTACCATCGCTTATGATCGACCCAACAAGCTGTGCAAATTAATTTTCTACAGGACTCACTTTGACATCCTTGTAGTTTGCGACGATCTCGGATGCAAAAGTGTTATTGCCGATGATGGGTTTGTTCTTCACACTGGGGAAAATGATCCCGCCTTTTCTACTGGTAGGTCTTGGGCTGGTGGCTGTTCCGGCCGGCGTCACTGTCACCGTCGCTCCACTGCTCTGGCTATAGACCACCAGACCATTAGTCACCACGCCAGTGCACACCTCTTCACACAAGGTGGATACTGACTGGTGGTACGGGGCTTAATGAAGCAGTACGGGAAAACCAGGCGCTCGCAGCGAGCAACGCCTTTTTAGACTGATTGTAGGACACGGCGTAACGTATCATGCTCGAGAATGGTACATTACGCCCCGTAACGGCCCGGTCAGTACCCACCTTTACACATTATTAAAGTATAACACACTCGCAGGGACAGGTACAAACAAAAGGAGCCTTTTTGTAGCGCATTTTTCCAGTGGTTCGAAAGAAATAACAAGGGATACGCCAAGAATTCGCAATGCAAAAGTTCTATCGCTATGCTTAGTTAGATATAGAAAGATGTCACCTGTTGATGAATGAGGGTGCGGATGTGGTGTTGGATGCTGTGATTGTCGGGTCAGTAGAGGGCTCGTCGACTCGGTAGCGAGTGGGCGCGTATTCCGCCAACTTGTCAAATGTAGGGTCCAATAGCAGTTCCGGTGGAACAGGCCGTTGAGCAAGCGTCGCAACGTCATCCTCCTGCTTTTTCAACCTCTTCTCTACCATGTCCAGATTTTCTATAATCAGGTTTGTTTTGAGTCTCAAGTCGCTATGGATCTGGCCGATAGCACGCTCCTGTCTTTGCGTCTGCGTGAGCAACTCGTCTGATTTTGGCACGAGATCGTCGACGGAGCTCTTTGTTCCGACCACGACGTCCCACACTTCATCCATCTTCTCGGAGACACTCATCATGGGGATGATCTTGTTAACGAGCGTGTCGATCTTGCTGTTCCTTGCGACAGGTGCCTGTGTGCTGGTTGCTGTACGGTTCTTGAAGAGACTGTTGACGTTGATGGACGCAGCCTCAGGCTCTACGATCGCCGCGTGAACATCCGCCATCATGTAAAGCACCTTGCCCAGGTTTTCTGATACCAGGTTGATGTGGAACTGTAGCTTACGGTCCACGGTCGACATCGACGTTCTCAGCTGATCCACTTCTTTCGTAATCTCATTGACAACTTCCGAGTTAAGACCTTTAGCGATTTCTATAACGTTCAGGTTGATCGGTTTCTTTTCGCTCGCCTCAGCGTTGATGTCGTCGACGGGCAAAAAGTTATTGTCTATTTGTGTTTTTAAGCCGACCAATGTTGAGTCGATGTTGGAAACTTTTTGGTCTAGAGATTCCAGCTTTCTGTCCAGCAGCTGTGCATTACTGACCTCTATTTGTTTCTTAGTGGTGTTTTCTTCAGCCTCTTGTCCTAATTGACTGAATAACTTTAAATCTAAGTTTCCAAGTTTAGAAATGATAGCGTCTGTTTTGTGAATGTTGTCGTTCACCCTTGAATCAAGCGCTTCCACTCGTCTCATGAGATGTTCTACAGCTTTGTCAAGGTTTTCGATTCTCTGTAGTTTTGTTTCCAATGTGCTTACTATTACTTCGAAAACATTGAATATGTACTGCTCCCTGAAACAATAAGAATATTAGGGTTACATTCAGTCCAACTAAACGTAATGTGCCTACCTACCTTACCTAGGTATTATCCATAGGTAGGTACGAGCGATGCAGGAGTAGTAATTATTTATAGGGTACATTCAGCGTCACCAATAAAATTGGTAACCCCCTTAGTAAGGCGGTTTGTACTGCAGGGGCGTGACCAATTTGTGACGCTGACCGTACCTACCTACATAACTAGAATTTGTACGAGGGTCAGTTTAAGATTGTAGGTAAGCAAGTTGTTCAAGGATCTGTTAAATTAAATGACATTGCGAAGAAATGGAAAAAAATATATGAAGGTTTTGCGAATATCAACATCATGAGTTAGGAAAGTCATCATTGGCCTACCCGCTCATGCGGGGTCGACACAACATGTGCTCTTCCTTCACTATCTTCTATCACTCGTCATCTCCGTATACACTCCTTTCCTGCCCTTCTTCTTACATACGGTCTATCCATCTTTTCTTAGGTCTACCTCTACTCACATATCCATCCACATTCATTTCCATCACCCTTTTAGTTACATGACTTTCATCCATCCTAGCAATGCAAGAAGTAAGAAGTAGATACATAATAACTAGGTACTATATGTATAAGTATCCAATAATATAGGTAATAATAATTGTAGTGCGTGTGACCTACGTGAGTGCTCATAATGTCACTGTAAGATTAGCATTCCCGCAGAGGTAGACCTAGAACCTTGGTTTTAGACAAGTTGTAGTTGTGTAGGTAGGTAGGTCTAGGTACTTAGTAGGAAAGACCTACATACTAAATAACAGTTTTTAGTCACGTTAGGCTTTTGCTCCATAGCCTAACATATAGGCAATAGGTACCTTACCTACCTTAGTAACCTAGGCGAAAAGTCCAGATAGGTAGGTTTCTTTATGCTGTAAACCTTGACCACCGACGTGTTAATAGGTAAGTTTATGTGGTATAAGTACCTACCTGCGTACATTTTAATTCGTTCATTACGATAGACGTATGTACCTAACCTACCTAAGATACAAAAATAGCTCGCATAGGTAATTTAAATAAATGAAATCTAGTGATAATACTAAAAGATACCACTTCAATAAAAAAGGATATTGTCTATTTCCTTTTTAATTTTTTCATTATCACGGAACCGTTCCTACGTGAAAAGGACTAGGTATAGTAGTCTACTCATAATCATTTAACGTGATCTGTCTTGAAGTAATTAAAGGAATAATCTTAGCAGTTTTGCGACATCAAACGAGGACAGACGTTTATTTTTCAAATAGTAGGTAAGTAGATACCTTGGTAGATAAGAATACCGACCTATTGATTTTTTTAAAGTTATTGTACCTACATAAGCAACTAGATAATGTATTTAATTGAGTTAGGTACTTAATTAAGTATTATGATTACCTATGACTGGTCTAGTCACTAGCCATAGGTAAGGTACGTACATAGGTAAGTTTTAAAATAGATATAAGTTAAGTAGGTACCTACTCACTGTGAGTATTCGTAGGTACTAGTTTCTCTAGGCAGATCAAAACATATAAAAAATACAATATTTACTTAAAACAAAAAAATAAAATTTTATCTATTTAATAGAAAAAAGTTAAATAAACTCAGCTTCCTAAATATACAAATTGTAGCTAAACCTTTAAACAAAAATGTTTAAGATTAAGTTTAGAGAAGAGCTGTGTGCCAATCTATTATATTACCTACCTACTAGATTAATTAGATTGTAAGTTTGAAATACATAAGTTAAGTATTTACCAAATGTTACCAGTGCCCCAGCGGGGTTCATGTTAAGAAACACTATTATATTTTCAAGATCTACCTACTATTATAACATGAAGCAATAAACGTTTTTTTAATTTGAAATACAATACAATAGGATTAATTCTGGAAGAGATCGCTTTTAGCGATAAGGTCGCCCATTGTACCATATTTTTACAAGTTTGTTTTTAATTTATGTTATTTTTCTGGTGTACAATAAAGCTATATTCTATTCTATTCTAATTATATTTGCTGTACCAGTCTCAGCTAAAATAGAATGACATAATGATCATTAGGTACCCCGTACCAGTTCCCGCCAAAAAATCTAAACCTAAACCTAATTGACAACCACCGCCGGAAATCAAATAATGGTGACACTGACATCTATCTACCGGTGCCGGTGGGGCCAAAGTGAAGCGCATGCTTTCATTGTGAGGTTCAGTCTGAGGCTGTGGTCTGAGGGTGCATTATCTATTTGTATTTTTCAGATGAGACTGTACGGTGTACGTGTGAAGTGAAATACAACTACAATTATTATAAGATTATTTATACACTACTTACTGGCAATTAAAATGATCATTCTCTACGCGCCCCACGCCGCGCCGGCCGCCGCCGCACCGCCGAGTTAAGTGTCTAAAGCCCCAAGCCCAAAGCCTCAGAGTAACTTTAACTATATTATTAAAAAGGTTTTATGCCCCGATTTAGTACTGTGTTTAGCCTGTGACTCTTGAGGTGACTCCACTGACCTCAGAGTAACTGACCATTGCTATACTTACTCTGTGGCACTGACTGAATAATGAAGGAATAATAACCCTACACAACCACAGAGTAAGACACAACAATGTTGTTTCGTGTAAATAGTCAGCGGCAAGAAAAAAATAAACAATCAATCGATAAAATTTTGCGCTCTTACTATTTTAATTTTTCGGGTGGTTGAATGCAAAGTTAAAAAAAATATAAAATTCACTAGTATGCTAGAACTTTGATTATACGATTTGTGACCTTTGACGGAAAATGAGGTTCGAATGTAAAGTTCGAGTGGTGAATAGAAATCCCGGAGGAAAAAGCTGCAATTCCTACTTAGACTCAACTATAGCGTTGGGGAAAGAAACTTATACTGAAAATGATTATTTCTTGCTCCATTTTTCAAACACTGCGAGAGGCTCGCTGAAAGGATCCAGATATACCAAATATCAATTAAAAACGAACCCAACAAAGATCTTCACAAAATGTGTCAATGAAGGTAAAATTACAATATCGTTCGAAGATCCCCTTCATGACTTATTTATTAAAGGTGAAGTATCGCAATTGAGTCGTTTTGTGGAGTTATTGAACTTGTGTTTGGCTGGAGAAGTTGATGTCCTGCCAACTACTATTACAGTTGAAGCTAAAGAAAGATACAATAAACATCTAAATGAAGAAAAACAAGGTTTAGTAAAAAAAAAGAAGGCAAAAAAGTCTGCGCTTAAGAAAAAGGATCTGGTGAGAAGTGAACAAGAGATCACTGTAACAAATGACGGTGAAGAAACATACAATACTGATGTCAACAATGAAAACCTAGGTTGGATTGAAACCGAAAAAGAATGTAAAACAACATTACCTGACAAAAATGATACTACTAACAATAAACAAGATAACATTTCATCTGTTAAAGATGAAATATACAATACATATGTGACTGAAGATATACATGGCGATCCTGAAGGTAAGAAACTTGAAGACCTAACATTCTTATCTGGAGAAAAATATATTATTAGTAAAAGTTTTGAGATCACTTCGATAGATGAAACTAAGGATATAACCAGCAAAATGGAAGAAAACCTATGCTTGATTGAAGCTAATATGGCTAACGAGGAAGAGTGTGAGCCAAAGGCGAATACAAATTACAGAAGAAAAAAACAAAAGATAAAATACAGGAGGTTGGAACTTTGGTTCTCAGACACCCTCCGAAATTGACAACATTAATTATGATGTAGTAGGTTTTGTTTTATAATCTGTTTATTGTTGTACCAGGGTACTCTATTTTCTGATGACTGTGTCAAAAGGTATCCTTTAAGATTAAGTTGATTCTGCTAAGGTATTGAAAATTTTAGAATTCAATTCTAATCTCATGTTTCTAAACAAACCCTATAAAAAAAACAAGTAGTACTACTACTACCTTTTTGTAAGTCAAAGAGAAGTAAGAGAGGCGCTAGAAATGTTGTTGTTGCTTTGTTTTAGTCTCTACTGTCCTACTGCTGGGCAATTTAATTTATTTTTTTTATCACGTCTGCACTATGTGTGACTGTTGATTATTGTTTCATATTGTGGTTTTAAGAGTTTTATTCCAAAAATAGCAATTTACTAGTCTATAGTTGATATTGAAGATTGTTCTCTTTATTTGTGATTTTACATTTAATTTAGGTTTTTTTTACAACAAATACAATCTTAGTTATGTCTAGTCAATAGCCTAGTTATGATAGTTATTATTAAGGTCAATTTGGGATAAGAAACTAAGGCTAAAAAACATTTTAGCCTTAGTTTCTTATCCAAAATTCGAGCATCCTAATTCTAAGTGTAAATCATTGAGTTCACCATTCAAATTAAGCAGTAGCTATCATAACCAATCTTCTTCTTTCGTTTTAAACCATTTTAACCAATGAGTAATGAATTTGAAAATCTTGCCCAATATTCATGAGATATTTTTTAGAGTTAACACTTTATTCAGACAAGTTTACATTAATATTCCACTGTTTATAATTTTTTCTAAGCTATTTGTCTGTATGCCTTTTATAGGCAAAGGCTACCCCTTCCCGGGAGACTTTTTTAGTTTTACAGATAGAATCTTGTCAAATACCTTTTGTCATAATGTAATAGTTAGTGTAAGTTTTAATACAGTTTCTAAGTCTAAAAATATTTTTATTTCTATTACAAAAATATATTGCTGCTAAGTTATTTCTGCCGTTACCACAAGATCTTACATTGCCGTGCCCTAGAATTTATTTGCACAGGTATTTTACTACTTTTCTTTTAGGCCGATTTTACCTGAGAGGATGGTTTAGGTGCTGGGCAGCGTCCCGTTGAGTGTAGGCATAGGTTGCCTCCTGATGCTGTATTAATCATCTAATATAGATGTAAAGGAGTAAGTTTTATAGCAAGTACCTACCTAGGCAACCAGTTAACCAGTCACTGTAAGTACCGACCAAGTACCTGCCTATTATAGGTAGGTACTTATCGGCAGACAAAATGTTTATGGTCTACGGATATTTGTCCCGGGTTGGTTGTGCAAGGACAACTTTGTGCTACCAGTTACATAGGTAAGTACTTAGCTACTTTGGCCATTACTAATAATAAAAATAAAATAATAATGCATGACATAACTTAAGGTCAAGTTTATTAGTAAGGTCTGTCTTGGTAGTTCCACGGGAGATTTTATATCACCCGTGGCAAACAAATATCAAAATAACATAATAAATGATAATACCAGTAGGTAGGTTAATAATAAGGATTTCCTCACTCCTCGAATTAATCTCTATTGTATTTCGAGTTTACAAAAGTTTATAGATAAAAGACGTTCAAAGTACGGTCAGTAGGTCTAGGTACCTACATGGCCTGTTATTTTTGCATCAAAGCTATAACAGTTTCATAATGGACCGAGGCCTTGACTCTATGAAACAAGCCTGTTATCCGGTGAGCGGAGACTTGATAAACAGTGGCGGTTCGTAACTAAAATAAAACATAGTTAAAATAAATAAATAATGCTGACATTTTCACACAGTTGTCAGTATAAAGTAGTAGGTACGTATTTCCTGCGGTGTGAACATGGCCTATTATGCTGAGACGATGGTATAAGTGCTGGCCATCTCAAACAATGTCCCAGGCACTACAGCGCTGCAGCGCAGCGTCCCGTTGAGTATAGGTAATTACCTTCTGACGCTGTATACAGGGTGTAAAAGACTACTACCTAAAACTGAGGGGTTGCAATCATACCATGATTCTAAACAAAATCGATAATAAACGCTAAAAAACTGAGCTACGTAATTTTATGTCATTCATTTTACACTTATTTATCGTAGCTAGTCCGCCGCGGTGTTACACGCTCGGGAAAACTTCACTTCCCCGCGATAAAATATAGCCTATTTTCATCGGGGATGACGTAAGATTCTATTGGTGAAAAAAAATTTCAAATCGGTCCAGTAGTTTCGGAGCCTATTTATTTCAAACAAAAAAACAAATATTTCCCTTTATAATATTATAGTATAGATAGACAAGTACAACATAATAAGACCATGCCTACCTAATAATTTCATTTATAAAAGAAAAAACAATTAAAACTCAAAATACAGCAATCTAAGTAGGTAAAACATCTGATCTGAGAGAATGTCTACCGCGCCTTGGGGATACAGTCGTAACCCTGTTTTTTAAGTAAAACAACGCGCTTAGTACAAGCGTGCGGCCAGCTGGGCGTATATCATCATGTACTCGTATATCGCTATGTATAAAAAATTATCCCTATATCTATATCCCTAGGTCACGCCATCACGCGTGAACGGCTGGACCGATTACACTATTTTTTTTGTAGTGTTTGTTATTGTCAGGAGAAGGTTCTTATAACAGAATTTTTTTTAAAAAATGCACGGAAAATTAGAAAATCTCTATATAAAAAGTAATTGTTAAGACAGGACAATGTCTGTCGGGTCAGCTAGTCATCTAATAAAGATGTAAAGACATAAGGATACCTATAGGTAGGTAAAATATTTACCTAACTGGCGAAAATGATTCGAGCGTGTATGCAATGTAACCAAATCTACCAATCAAAACTTGGTTAATTTATTAAGATGATTCTAAAGTAATTGTTACTAAATTTTAACAATTATGTTATTTAACGTAACAATAACTTCTCTACCGGGTTTGTATGGTAACTGACCTAGATAATAATAATTCATCATCCAGCTAGACGAATCAGATGTTACCTAATAGCTTGTATTATGTGCCTATAGATTATCTAGTTCGTAGGTACCTGTAGGTAGGTACCTATATACCTAGTACCTACCCTATTACCTGGTATACTATTCTGCATAATCGTAGAGGCATGTACCTACCTAGGTAGATACCTAATTGACATCGAGCACTCATAGAGCACTCCGTTTCGACAAATATGTAGCAAGATAATCTCATCTAAGAATTATTCGCAATCGTCTTCATCATGAAAGTTTATCATTTGACTGACATCACATCTCAGTTGGTAGACTCTACCTTTTGCGCTGTAGGTCGAAAATCAAGTCGCTGTAGTCTAGACCTAAACTCTACTAGGAAAAAAAATGTTTTAAGACTAAAGTTACCGACAATAAAGGACATGTAAGTATTAAGTAAGTAGATCAATTTTACTTTAGATTTACCTAGATAAGTTGATTAGATTCAGATTTTATTTAGTTATTTTTAATTTACGTACATCTATTTAAAGAAAACATGCACCTCATCACTGCCTGGTGTGATCTGACCCTAACTCTAATTACATTACCAATTGGCTAATAGCTTATTACTGTAAGCGATAGAGCGACTCAAGATTCACATAAGACTTAAATACTATCTTCCTCCTACTAGGTACACATAACATAATAGTACTTACTTATCTTAGGTAAAAACGTGCTAGATCGATGCCTTGCTTCCCTGTTAATCTTTTCGAATTCCTATAAAATTACCATGTGTCTCTAGATTTAGGTACCCACCTACCTACTACCTAAGTACATAAATAAAAACAGTATTAGGTATATACTATAATACAGTAGATATGTATGTACCTACCTACTGGTAGGGTAGGTATAATAACCACTTTAGCTTCATCTAAGAAAGAGGATAGGACCGACTGTTAGGAAGAGAAAAATTGTGCTGACCCCACATAAAAGTGGGCTATTATTATATGGGCACTACTGCCACGCAGGTAATGTTGATGATGACTGTAATATTGATAAGTAAATGGTGAGTACTACGTAGAGAGACCTACGTCTATGGAGGTTCAGTCTTGCTGTAATAAATAAGAGGTACCTAGTTGTGTGGGTGATTGACATATTCCGACAGAAGCAACCGTTGCAATTGCAACTGGTGGTGCGGTGGGCGTCTCCCTGCAGTTATGGCGGAGCGTGGACTATTTGTTTACGAACCTTCATTTCCTTGTTACATAATACATTTATTATGAACGGCTATGATTTTAATTTTGTAACATTTCCTTTGCATTTCCTCTATTGTGCAGGTGCTTTTAATTCGTCTTGTAATTTTCTTTACAGTAGGTAGGTAATGTAGGTACCTATAGGTTGAGAGTAAGATTTTCAGGAGATCGGGGCCTCTCAAATTCCATAGATCGACAATCGATAATTTTGTAATTTTAAAAAGTGTTAAACCACACCATGGTAAGTACCTATTACATTGAGAAATAAAAAGTCTTATCAAAATTTTCGATTCTTGGTTCCGTGGCCGAGCGGTAAGGCACATCGGCTTTAGGAGGATCGTGAGGAGGATCATCTGATCATTGCGGGTTCGAATCCCGTCAGAATCGAAAATTTCTCGACAATCGATGTCGGTAGTAATTTTGGTGTTGGTGATCTAACTCGAAACATTCAGGAGAAACCATGGAAAGCTCGTGAATTCGTTTTTATTTTTCAGAGATGATAGGATTTCGTTGTTGATAAATCGTCCAGTCAACTTTGTCATAGGTATCTGAGCGGCCTTAAGGCGGCCTAAAAACTCCGTTACCAGAGTTGGCCACTGACTCATACGAACTTACTTACAGGGTGTAAAGACGTCTACCGAAGCCGAAAGGGGTAGGCATTTCAATCCAACATACAACCAAATCCATTTCCATTTTCTGAAAAAAACATTATATCCGGAGAAAACAGCGTTTAAAGATTACTGTTTGCGTATGTTCTGGGCGCGTTGTTTTAACGTAGATTGATGGATTTTGAGTTGAGTTGTTTTTTTTTTCTTTTATAAATGAAATTCTTAGGCAGGTATGGTCTTATTATATTGTACTAGCTGACCCGCGCAACTTCGTCTGCGCATTATTAGGAACAAAGTAGAGGAGTTTTGAGTTAGGGAAAATCTTACCCAGATGTTGCAATGCTAAGAACAAAACGAATACGGTAATTGGTATAGAATCGCTGAAGCGAGCGGCAATTTTTTTGAAGAAATTGACTCGAAACAATTTTTTTTGAATAGCAAGTACCTACTGTATGGTGTTGAATTTCGAAATAAAACGATTAACTAATATTACCTACCCGCGACTTCGTCAGCAATATAAAAATATCGAAAACTCTAAGCAAAAATCTCCATTAACTTTTCAAAACTCAAAATCGAAGAAAATTATACTCGATCGTATTTCGAAAAACGTTTTTAGAAGCGCCACCTAGGAGAAAAAGTGTAAAGTAGTTTTGACCTCTAGACCGATAGATGGCGTTCTAACTATAGCCAAGGAAAAAATATTTTCATATCAAAAAATCATAACTTCGGAGTTGGGATATATTGATGGGTGGGAATACACATGTTACATGTTTATCATTAATTTTAAAATAATTTATTATGCAAAATACAAAAAAAAGTAAAAAAATCTAGAGTGCAAAAAGTGGCTTCGGCGGTCACCCATCCTTTTTATGACCGCGCCCAGGGTTGCTTAACTTTTTTCCCCATACAAACTTCCAACCCTTATTTTCCCGCCCCCTTATGGTAATTGACAAAAAAAAGTAGCCTATGTCCATCCCTGGGGTATACTCTTTATCCATGCCAAATTTCAGCTTAATCGGTTCAGCGGTTTGGGCGTGAAAAGGTAACAAACAGACAGACAGACAGACAGACAGACAGAGTTACTTTCACATTTATAATATTAATATATGGATATATAGATATATGGATTAGTAGTCAAGAGCTTTTTTTCGCTAAATATATTAAGAATCATGGTCTGATTGCAACCCCTCAGTTTTCGGTAGTAGTCTTATTACACCCTGTACCTACGAATACAAACGCAAATAGCTGTAGCAGATTCTGTAGATAGATAGGTTTACAGGTAAGTAATTACCTACCTACTTATCTAGTAGAAGTCATGTTTGCTTGCTCACAGTTACTATTCAACTCATACGTATTCGGAGGCCATGGCATGCAAGAACTGAGGTTACGCGACACCTAATTTCGAGACAAAAACTGAATTAAATTACATTCAAAAGGTCAGTGTCTGTAAAATGAATGTTTATTACCAGTCATAATGTAGGTAGGTAGGTACCCACTGCTTACGATTTTTTGTAAATGCTTGAGCGATTAAGCACCTTTAGATCCCTCGCAGACTACAGACTTTCTATCGGCCGATAGTTGAGACGGGCTATACTTCTCCATACTCATTACGAGCCGAAGTATATTCCGTCTCAACTATCGGCCGATAGAAAGTCTGTAGTCTGCGACGGGTCTTGTTGCCAGAAAACTAATAATTCCTACTGCGATTCCAATAAGCCCATAAGTACAGAAGTATACCTCTAGATATGTAGGTAAATAAGTAAGTACCTAGGTACATAAATCTCACATGAATATTTAGTAGATAGGTACCTACCTAGTCCTAGCCACACTTTTTCTTGATTGACACATGGACCTACAAATACTGTGGTATCCGTTGCGTTATATTAAAAGGTGTAAAGTATTGTTTACATTGGGCGTATGTACCTACCTATTTGGGTAAAGGTACTAAGTAGGTTAACCTACCTTATCCATCGCCGTAGGATAAAAGTAGACGGTTTAGCTACATATAGAGATCTCATATAATACCTATATCTGTAGGTATAGATATTACTTATATTGTAATTTTTCACATTGTAGCGAATTAGGTACCTACACCTTTTTACATAATTGGCATGTAATGTTTTAGGTATTGGTTGTGCAATAAGTAGGTACCTAAATAATTTGAATAGGTAATTCATGATAGATGCCTGCAACGCGACGTAGTAAATGAAGCACAGATTGCATTTTTCGCAAACCTGAATCCACGGACTTAAGAGGTTGAGTCTGTCTTCTGATCCCGTGCTCAGATTTCATTTCTCATAGATCACGACTACTGTCTCTGATACCGTGAACAGAGGTGGTGAATGAAATTGACTTATTAAAGGTGGTGATCAATTTAGAAAAGAACGTGGCTAGTTAATGTCGATTTATCTTAACGACTGGGCGATTACTCGTAGATAGGTAGGTACATGGTAGGTAGGTACCTACTCCACAAGTAGTTCCTATCACATTGACAAGGCTTTAAATATAACGGTCACCCACGTTAGATAATCTGACTCCATTACGTTGGATTATGTGTTATGGAGTGTACCTACAATCTACATAATATTGTGCTCGCATTATTGTGTGGTTCTCTCATTTCGTCAACAGGTGTTACCTAAATTACAGCAACACACTTGATATGAGTAACTGTACCTACAATGTCAACTTATCTTGATGTTTTTTAGTCGTAAAAGTCGACTTTAATACGATAATATTACGGTTTAGTCGTCACAAAAGCTTTTGAGAAAACAATGCTGGAAAATTTTCATAAGTATTACTTTTTATCAGATTTTATTATTACGATATGTACGAAAGCAGCTCTACCGGTTTTCGTCATTCTAGTGAGGAACGAATAGGCTCCTTACTGCCAGTAGTATCTAATTGTATTCACAATACAATTACTACTGGCACACTACTGGTAATAAAAATACAAACTGTAAATACTGGTAAAAAAATCCTTCAAATAGGGAGCATCTTTTGGGGAACATCTCGTACGTACACGCTGCTCCTGAGATTATCCTTGTTCCATTGTTCATAAGGTTTATATTGTCTTGTTACGTCTCGTCGCGTCGCTGCCAATTCAATGTGCATTGAGCCTTAACCCCTGCTGCATAACTGTCTCTGTATTCTGTTCCCATGTGCGTCTTTGATTTTGAAAACTAAGGTAGGAAAAACGTTAAAGCCGTCGAGAAACGTTGGATAATTGACTCACTCAGTAAATTATCATAGGTGGTAGGTATAATCATTAACTGGGGTATAATTTATTGTTGCTCATATTTTCTCTCGTATTCCGGCTTTGACGTTTATTGCATGTTATTGTACTCCAAAGTTTTTTGTGTGAATAGTTCATACACAAAGGCGTTTCGTTTTCTGATCTACTTTCTTTTCGCCACACTTTCATTTCACATTAACATCCTCCGATGATGTGAAATGATCGAGAAGAGATAAGATTTATTCATCTTTAGTTTA
This sequence comes from Epirrhoe alternata, assembly GCA_963565295.1. Classification (NCBI taxonomy): domain Eukaryota; kingdom Metazoa; phylum Arthropoda; class Insecta; order Lepidoptera; family Geometridae; genus Epirrhoe; species Epirrhoe alternata. Next base: position 12,393,133 of record OY751375.1, read on the forward strand.
GGGGCCTATTATGAAAACAATAGGACTGAGCGTGAGGGGGCGTATTCGAAACGTATTTTTTAAATCTACGTATCAATTCAAGGTCGTTTGATTTGGCTTCATTCATTGGCTTTGATGCAAGCTGGTACGGCTCCCCATACAAAAATGGGCTGTGAGTACCTACCTGTGTTTAGATGTTTGTGTTTCAATCACGCCTAAACCAGTGAACAGGATTTGGATGAAACTTGGAATAGGCGTAGATAGTGATCTGCGAATCACATAAAAGAATGCTAGGCTCCAAACCGTAGGTATTTGTTGTCCTACTTCATCACAGTATCGGTCGCGAAAGAACAGGAGTTAATTAATTTTAAGACTATTCTAAGTGATCCCAACAGTCCTACTGAAATTATATTTGGAAGGTAGGTACTTACCTACAAAGCGGGCGAATCCGCGCGCTGTAGCTTTATGGTCACATGAAAATGAACTTTATTCGATATTGTATGGGATCTTTTCCATACAATAACGAAGAAAGTTCATTTTCAGTGCTCCTTCCTACACTCACATTGAAACCTTTCAATGTGAGTAATAAAAAAATACCTACCTATTATGTTCCATAGAATCTTATCGTAACAACAAAATACATACAGATAGGACCTATCGTAAGATCTGACGGCGACACCTACATTGCTGTGCGGCTTTTACCATTACCTATCTAGGTATCTATTTTTATTAGACAATCAGAATCCGCCAGACTTTAATTCTCATAAATCCTCATCAAAATTTGGGCTAGGCCTGTCATTGGTATTGCTGTTACCAAATTTTAGCGAAATATTACCGACAGATTCCGTTGGTCTAAACTATACACTTGAGCGTTGACCAACGCCATGTTACACAATTACCTAATTTATCTTTCGGCACATAAGCTCAAGCTTCAGCTCAATATTTGAGCCGAATAATTGATTTTTAAGGCTATTTCTTCAACTTGGGCACTTTTTTTACGTAAGAGTAAGTGGGTCTACTCTTAGGTAATAATTATTTATAGGTTAGTAGGTATACCTACTTAAACAAAAATGATTACCTGGGTATAGAGGGTTTGATTGTTTCTAGCGTAACAAATAATTGTTTCTAGGTAGCTTAGGAACCTACGCTCTCACTTCGATTCAATACACTACCCATTAGGATGTTTTGATTTTTTGTAGGTGCCTTATTAGACTTTTGATTTACTACCAAAGTAGTAGGTACCTGTCCTGATTTTCCGGAACTTTTATTCAGGAGTAATATTCAAAAGCACTTAAACAAGAGTAGGTGATGACAATCTGATTGAGTCTCGGCTTCAAAGCCTTGAGCATCGCCGTAGAGTCGCGAGCCTGTCAGTCTTCTATCAGCTGCATTTCGGAGAGTGTACACAAGAACTCCATAATTTAGTACTGGCATATCCGTTCTTTTGTCGGGACAACAGGTTCCTGGAAAGACGCCACTTGTACATGGTCGACATTCCCAGAGTTCGCACAAAGCCTACATTTTTCATACGCACTGACAAATTGTAGAACTCATTGCCGGGCTCTGTATTTCCCGATAGGTAAGTACATTATAGAGGTCTTCAAGTCAAGAGTAAATACCTAGTTCCTTCAGGAAAGCATGCTCATGCTCTTCACAGAAAAAAAAGGTAACTATATAGAGTAGATACCTACCTACCACCTTCTGCTAAATAAAAAAAACACAACAAAGTATAAGCTTCTTTGGTAATAATTATGCTCCTAAATCATAATTCAGCATTTGAAAATGAATAGGCAACTTAGTCGAATAAAACCTCTATAATTGTCACTATTAAAAATAAAACGTACGATCCTGTCGAAGGTTTGCGCATCGAGATGTTGTCTCCGATGTATTTTAAGTATTTTATAAGATGTCATCGAACCAACGACCTCGACTCATCTTAATACGCAATAAAATAGAAATATGAGGAAAACTGGCTCCATGCAGGTTTGTACGGTAAAATAATAAAAATTATAATTATATGTGTCAATGTCGAACTCACCACAAAGTGGAAGGTAAGCAATTAGAGCAAGTTTGTTTATATCGGAACTGGAAAGCGGATATTTATACGAGTATATAACCTTTAGTTACATATGTACAACTTAACACATAATGCTATGCTGTCCTTGTATATAAGACTGATTTATGTGTAGCAGCGTATTATTATTTAATTACTACACTTATTACCTAATTACAAATTATTATCTTCTTTTAATATCGTCTGAAAAATACCAGATTTTTGCACTCTAGTACTCTAGCACTCTACTTATTTTAGGTGAACGTGTGACACCTGAACCTGTGCCTCAACGTCCCGTCCAAGGAAGACATAAAATGTACCTTTATTTACTTTAGAATAATCTGTACCTACTATATAATAAGTACCTTTACCTAGATAACTTAAAATATCCATCATTAATAGTTGTACCATAGTCTGTAAATTATATACCTATAGGTGTTTTTTTTTTCAGTGCCACTAAGGGTAAATCTGAGTAGTTACCTAATGTGCTCGATTTTGATAAAATTAAGCTCTGTATTAAACTATATACATGTATAACGTTTTGTAATTTTTCAAGAAAATTGCCTTTTTGATAACAAAATTCGCAGTTTTGAATGCTCTATCTGTGAACAAACAAGTACTCCAAAATAACCATGGGTCTATGTTATAGGATTTTTATATTTTCCAGCAACATAGGTAGTAATTATGAATTTGTTTGTTATCAGATAGAGCACAGATTTCTCGAAAAATTAAAAACTTTCTGAATTTTTTAAAATGCATTTTATAGTTTTATCAAAATCGAGCGAAAACTCCTAACCTAACATGACTTTCCAATAACTCTCAAGGTTTCAGATTTTCCCTCAGTGGCCCTGAAAAAAATAACTCGCCATGTAGGTATTATTATAATGCCTTTAAATTACTTGAATAATTATAACCCGTAGTAGGTATTAGGCACTAACGTTTTTTGTTTTGTAACAGGCTTTTAGCAAATTGCCGGATATGGCAAAAAAGCGGGCATTGCCGGAGGGCGTAGCTAGTGATTTTAATAAGAGCCGGGTCAGTGCGCAACCGACGTCGACGTATGGGCAGGTTTCGTAACTGTGCGGCACAGATGGATAAATCGATCACAATCTAGTAGTTTGCACTTCGCCCAACGGATCTATGCATTCGTGAAGATAGCCGTTTGTCTGCGCACTGCGCAGTGAACGTTTTTTCATACAAAATTGTGTTCTGCGCAGACAAACGGCTAACTTCACGAATGCCTACTTCCGTTGGGCGAAGTGTAGGTACCTCGGCCTCGGCTCCGCAGACTACTGTTTCAATGCGACTGCAGAGTAGACCACGTTAGGTACCTAGGTACATGTTTATGGTTTCGTTAAACGGTTTTGGTAAGCTGCCTACTCTAAGTAGATGGGGTCAATCAACGATTTTATCCATCTAATTGTGTGATCGAGCACTTTTATTAGATCATTCTTCGCGGACTGGCAACTTGAAGATACAACCAGACCTCTCTGTATTCTGTGTCAGATCAGAGGACACCACCGCGCCACGTGATGCGAGCGAACGCAAGGACAAAAGAAGCTAATTATGGTAAAGGGTGCCATCTAAGTATTTCCAGTTGCAATTTATGAGGGTAACTCATCATACAAATTCTAGTCAGTATGTCCTATTAAAATTCGTATGCTGAGTTATCCTCTTAAACAGAAACATCAATGCATTACCACCTACTCTAAAGACAGCACAAGCACGTTAACTGATGTACGTACATAATGTACATGTAGGTAACTTATATACCTCAATCTTATATATACTTACCTACTACCTAAGTTATAAAATATGACCAAATGAACAAGTTATTTCCTTAAGGGGAAATGCTCGTGTTTTCATTAGGTACCTAATTAGTAACGAGTGTGTCAAAACGGCTTTTATTGGGCAACGTTGATTTAATTTCTTGAGTGGATTTATGTCTTTAGATATGTATATCTACATTCAGGTATACGACCATAGAAGGACACGATTGAATAAAGATATAGCATTGCATTGATAATATCTAACTACTTAATTACTTTAAGAAATGAAAATTCTTATCAAAATTTTGAATTCCGACGGGATTCGAACCCGCATCGATCTGACGATCCTTCTAAAGCCGGAGTGCCTTCTTTCATGCCTGCCGTGTTACCTCGGCCACAGAATCCCAGTTGCCGGTATCCAAATTTTCGATAAGCTCATATTTTTCGGTTGAGCACCGATTACTTAATTACTTATTCTTACAAAACAGGGATTTATAAAGGTGCAAAGAAACCGCTATTTTGAATGGTTAATCAGTTTAGTGTGTCTACAAGATCTACTAAAAAAACCTACGAAAACCTTTTCAGAAAAAAACTGCCTAAACTAGCTGTGTCAGATTAGGCATTATGTTATTGACTTTTATTATAACACAGTAGGTAAGGTAATGAAGAGAAAACATATTAATATTTCGTTATAAATTGCGTAACGTCATTGGAACAAAAAGTTCAACGTCCTATTTAACAAGAAAACCACTTTTTAAAACCAGTTCCTTTACTCGATTGAGGCAGGCTATGTACAAATTAATTATGTTCGTTACTATTCTTGATTGTATTTAGTTATGTTGTGGTAACCTACGTATTACCTATGAATGAGATTACCTTATGATTTCATTGATTGATTTATGTAGGTACTTAATAATTTAGCGCAATAAATATAACAATAAGGAAGTTGTAGGTAGGTAAGTTATTGTAGGAAGTTCTAACCTAATTTAAAATAACCTAGGTACCGTTTTTAGTACCAACCTAATAGATTAACTCAACCATAGCAACGTTTGATTTCAGGATTCCCTAAAGTAGGATACGTAGTGATTAGGTATTTATGAAAATTCGTCTTTTCACACACTATTTTCCTAAACTGCTGCCGAAACTACCTAAATGCTGAACATCTTCGTTTTGTTTTAGAAACTTTGTACTTGAAACATGTTTCTCAGTGGCTTTACAGTTTATATTCAATCTTCATTTTTCAACATAACTTTCTGTAAAAATGTCCAACTGGGCTAAGCAATTCGACGATCAGCTAATCATAGTGTCTTTTGTCTATCTAGGAGTTTAAAATTATCTACGAGTATAGGTATTATAAGTTTGTCGACTAGTATTCAGAGTGAGAGCTTTCGAAACTCTAATAATATTGCAAGTTTGTTATTAGCCGTGAATCGTTGTCGCAACGCGTCGCACGAAGCACTCGGCTCGGCCGCTGACAATGATTGATATCCTACAATTCCCTCTCTCAATACATAATTATATCAATAAGCTTTAATGAAATTGTTATCGTCGCCCTAGGCTCTATCTATAGTATACAGTTGCAAATACGCCGCAATTGAAAATCAGCGCTGAAGTGTATCTAGGTACCTACCTAGATACACTTCAGTAAGTACCAACTTACTGGAGTAAATGCGGGTAGCATTTTGGCTCCTGATTTGTCTTCCTCATCTATACCGAATTTGTGTTTCTCTTGGACATTTTTTTATAATCTATGTATATTGGTGGCAGACATGATTTTTATATTATTGTTTGTTTTAGTATTCCTAAAGGTGCATTTACATGGTGCGATACGATTTAGCATCGCACGTCAATTTTCCCGTGTGAACGCTCATCGTATGCGATTTTACTAAGACAAATCGCATACGATGAGCGTTCACACGGGAAAATTGACGTGCGATGCTAAATCGTATCGCACCGTGTAAATGCACCTTATGTAAGGCAAAATATTTTTGATAGGACTCTTATTTCACTCCGTTTATACAACTCGTAAGACCCCTCGCAGACTGCAGACTTTCTATCGGATAGTTGGGACGGAACATAGGTACTTCGGCTTACTTCTCCATAATCATTACGAGCCGAGGTATGTTTCGTCTCAACTATCGGCCGATAGAAAGTCTGCAGTCTTCGAGGAGGCTAAAAGCGATAGTGTTGTATTTTGCCACTAAATACTGATAGCAGAGTTCAAAAGCGTGGCTTGAGTATGTACCTTAGTATGAGTCAATCGCTGCAACTTGCTCACTGACACTTATCAAAACTACCACTTACTGGCATATCGCTCGATTATCGAGATGTGTAATGTTATTCTTATTTGCTGCAAACCCAATGTTACCGTTTATGTACATAGGTAGGTACATTCCGTACGAAATAATCATGTTCAGCAACCACTCGGTTATGTAACCAAAATAAAATGTATTTCGACTCTGACAGTGTTGTCAGACGATAAGCATTGTAACAGTCGTGAATGAATTGCGAGCTTATGATTGACGCTAGTCAGTTCAAATTAATTAAGATTTGTGCGTTGATACGTCGATAGTAAAAACATTGGTACAGCAAGGTGGACTGCCAGTGTAATTAGGTGCAAATTAATCAGTTGCATTGATGCGACGCTCGCTGTCGATGCCGTACAGTCCTACCGATAACTGGTCTATGTAACACCGGTACATGTACTGTAAATATCGTGGACAAAAACAGCCCTTTCCCTGTAGTGAAAGTTCAGCGCACATTTAGCGTATTGCCTCATTTCGTAACGTACGATCCGTTTCGTAATACTAAATACCGGGAAAAGGATTTTACCGAGCGTCATACGCGGGCTCCCTTCGAACTTTCAGCTATTTTCATTTTACAAAGACAAACAGCGCTTGAATCGGCCAGGGATCACAAAAAGTTAAAATAAGTAGACGAATAGGTATCTCGGTGCCTAGTTAGCATTTAAAATGTATTTAAGTAGGTAATTAAGTATGATAAATTGGACCAATATGAAGTATATTAAAAGAAAGTAAGCAAAGTAGGTATATTGAAAGTGTCACTTACACCGTTTTCTGTTCGTGGGCACGGGTCGAGTTTTTGCTGCGCGCACGCCTTGACCGAGTAAACTGCGACCCTGCACTATCTTGTAAATACTTACATAAAAATAACTTGTTCTATTGTTAACGTTTTTTCCGAGAGAGCGGAAGGTATTAAATCTCAGGTCTTTACTGAACACCGCGATCGGCTGTGGATCTGATAGACAAGAGCATTGTTGTTATTTTCTAACGAGCAACCGCATTGTTTCTATGATAATATAAACCATTATGGCCATGGCATCGATCATTTACATAATTATAAAACCTGAACTTTTGTAGACTTATTATTAAAAGTAGAGCTATAATTTTTGGCGCCGAGAATACCGTAATGTTGTTGATTTTGTTTTCGTGGGCGATTTTTATGCAAAACTGTAAAATAACTTAGAATCTTATAACCATGAGTGATAAACAATCGGTGCAGTACCTACCTATTTGTACTTAGGTAGATATTGTGCCGGTGTGTGTAATTAAACAAATACGATATTTCGGCAGTAGGTCTGCAACTAGCATTCCGCCTACAACATAAAATAGGTAACTAAATAAGGTTACGACAGCAGAAACTACATCTTCATAAGATCTCGAATTTTCTAAAATTAAGTAGGTATAGGTATACCTATACCTGGATCAGTTGAGCTATCTATAGATCGTTTTTACGACGATCCCTAGATAGCTTGACTGATTCTATTGTATTTTGTAATTTTATGTACATATTGTGGTAGTTTAGTTTCTGTAAATAAATGTTAAGTAGGTATAATAAAATAAAAAGACAAATATTTTGTTCCTTTCTATTTTGATTTCCATGAGTGTCGAAATTATACCTACTTACTTCGATCGAGATATATGATCCAAGCTTACTCAGGTTTCTTGCGGCATCTTAAAGAGCCCGCAGACCTAAGGAGTTATAATTTTTTAATTAGGGGATAAATAAGGGATTTAGATAAAGGGTCTTGACAGACGGACAAACAACACAGTGATCCTTTAAGGGTTCCGTTTTTCCTTTTGAGGTACGAAACCCTAAAAACCGGCTATTTTCGGGGTTCAGTTTATTTTAGAGTGCGACCAAACAGCATAATAACTCATTAAATTGTGAGTCACGTAATTTACGCTGCATTCGGTAAATTACAAAAGTTATTTTATGCCACTGGGTAACGCTTAAACGTAGTATTACACGACTGACGATACACAACTTAAAAATACGCTCGTCGCTCGTTTATGCCCACCTTTAGTGATATGAGCTCAACATGGGAATTGGCCGGTTCGGCACGGTAATCGTATCTAGTAGGTACCTGTACCTATAAGGAGTAACAGGCTGGTCAAGTATAGGTATTACGGTGACCGATTAAAAAACAAATAGCTATATTCGTAATACATAAGCATTAGCCGGCTTACCATGGAACGTGACATAAAGTTATTCCGGAGTGTAAACTGTCAAAATGTATGGTTATTCTTGATTTATTCGGTGGAATAACTTTATGTCACGTTCTATGGTAAGCCGGTAGATGTTTAGCACAGCAGTCCACCTTGTTACATTTCCAATCGCCCGAAGCGTTCATATACGAATATGCTTATAAAAATTATTCATTTTGGCATTGTAGAGTCGCTGGCCAAGGGATAGAGCTTTGACATTTTGTGGGAGTAGGCATACTTTTATAGCTTTTCGCTATGGTTCAAGACCCGCGTGGGATCCTTGGGATGCATTTTTAAATCTTTAATCATATCTATGACATATTATGCCTTCGAAATAGATTGGTGGAACGTGGCGGAGGATTAGATTATTGGACATGTTTGGGGTAGAAATTTTCCCAGACATGAGACGAGATAGTTCGAGTTAGATAACACAAAGTGTAAGGCAACACTGTAATAAAAAAACTATTTCTTTATCAAATATAAGCAAGTATTTTTATTATTTTTAGCTGGATTGATGTTTTTTTAATATTGAATTTGAATAGCGCATTGTCATTTTATAGGTCACTAGGCTGTGATTTACGCCGATTCAAATTACTTCCTTCTCTAAAACTATTAATAAAGAATTATTATTATTATTTATACGTTAATAAAGAATTATTAAGCTCCATAATTTGATAATCAAACTATGGGGAAAGCAATCAAACTTTGATTGCTTATGTACCTACATACCTAATTCAACCCCGACATTAATATTAATTTATAATTTTTTTGATTAGTAGATAGACATGATGGAAAGGCATGGGATATACTTACGTCCATGCCGAATTTTATCAAAATCTGTTCAGCGGTTTAGGCGTGGAAAGGTAACACACAGACAAACAGAGTTTTACATGTTATAATAGAATAGATAGATGTTAGAATAGATTAGAAGGTACAAGGATAATGTTTATTACAGATCAAATTATTACTAACAACGTGTCTATTTGTACCTAGGTAGGTACTTACCGATCGCCTCTCCCATAAAAGCTGTTTGAATGACTTGTTATCATTTAAGTGGAGTAAGTACCTGCAATTAAATTAAGCTTCGATTAGAATATGATCGTTCACCTTGAAATCGAGTTAAGATTTTTTTATTAGGTTTTGTTTAGCAATATTGCATTCATTTCGCTCAATAAATGGAACCGGTTTTTAATAAAGATTCCTTTGAATTTTTTTGGTTGACTGTAAGTACCTACAATCCATTATCCATTATGAAAATAAATAACATGTAAAATCTTGTACGGACTACGCGTTCCAGCCCCCCTAGCCGTGTCACAAATCGCAATAGAATAGAAATCGAATCGATAAGATAACGCTGAGACTCAACCTGCGTTTTACGGCATTAATTTCCAAAAATTCATACATTTTATGTCAAGTATTGCGCACGTGAGTACCTGGCTCTATGTAAATCGTCATTGACATAATGCCAGGAACCAACGTACCGCGATACTCGACATAAAATGTATGCAGTGTTGACAATTATTGCCATTTGACGCTGGTGCTGTCTCAGCGTTATCTGTCAATTCGATCGATTTCTATTCTATTGCGATTTCTGTCATGGCTAGGTGGGCAGGCTACGGGTTCACGCGTTCCAAGTCGATGTAAAATGTCAAATAGTATAAGAGTTTGACCGATCTAAGATGACGACTCGCGCAAGCCTAGAACCACAGAATACAGTTCTGCGTACAGAAAGCGTGAATGCGTAGCCTGGAGCAGTAGTCCGTACAAAGCTTTACATGTACCTAATTTTCATGAAGATTGTTATTAAAGTTGTAACATTTTGGATTGGAAATACTAAATGTAGGTAATATTTGTTTAGAAACACCAGCAACAGTAGGTAACATTGAGGTGAAGGAAAAAAATTAATATTTGGAAACACCGGTAACTCAACTTTTCCTATCTTCATGCGACCTTATGCTTAGATACACAAATCCTCGTGGCAACCGCAGATTACTTCATTCATTAAACAAACTACATAACCACGGCAAAGTTTTTTCTAAAAAGTCTTTATTGTTTCAAGAACTTACGGGGATAAGATAAGGTGTTTAGACATAACAATACCTACTCAGTTAACAAATGCAGAAAATATAAGATTTTTTTCTGTATACCTAATTCTTCATTGTACACAAGAGAACACTTAAGTACAAAAATGATATTATAAAGATACATGTATTTATAGGCGACTTTAACCATAAAAAAGAGTTTTCCTTGCCCGCTTTTATAAACATCAAAATTCTGAAAATGAACTCAACTTCAGTACCTACACTGCCCTTAAATATACAAAACACATGCACTAGGTCCTACTCAAGGGTGGAAGTTAAAAATTTGATGACGTAGCAAGTGATTTTTATCGTTCTTTGCTTATTACTCTTATTACATTACATTAAGTTAAAGAGAGTCAAGTATATTACTACCAAGGCAGTTTTGGCCTTTCCGTACAGGGTTTCTGGTTACATAGGTTACATAAACCTCTGTCCTATGAAACCAAATTAAAGAGGTCAGAGAAACTGAAAGTTTACCTTCTTGTTGAGTGACATTATTCCGTATCCATGGATTGTTTACATGGAAACGTCATTTTGATGAAGGCTAATAAAATTAAATTTTGTTATAATTACTAAAAGTTTTTGAGAAAAAATTGGAAACAAGTAAAATTAATGATCTAAACTATGTCTTGTGCAGTGCCATGCTGTAGGTTTCATTCATCAAGACGCCAAAATAATGATGAAATCTTACGCTACCAACGGTAAGTGTTTTTTGGTATTGTAGTATCAAAGTCTTAATTTTAATGCATTCGGGGGATAATTTCATACAAAATACTATCATGGAATCTTGTTTAATAAGGATTAATCGAATGCTATAGGCAAAATATACAAATCATATTTGTTATCATAGTGTTGTACTCGATTCTATCGACATCGATAGTTTTATGTTGGTGGTTGGTGAGGCTGAACTTATTTTAAATTTTTTTTCCGGATTTATGGAATTTAGTACAAATAATAAATACTTAATTAAATGGCTAGAAGGCTGCAAACATTCTAGTACGTTTTAAGATAAGATAATGTTTATTTAGAGACAAGTATTATACAAGCTTAAAGTAATGTAACAAACAATTAAATTTAGTTATAATAATAATAGTATAACTTAGGTATGTGATTGTACCTATTTATGCTTGCGTAAACAATAATGATGTGCGCTAAGAGCCGGACTAGATTTTCTGTGTCCCGGTTCCCAGCGCCCCCTTTCGGATTAGATTTGTATGTATGTTTGAATGAATGAATGAATGAATAAACGTTTGTTTGTTTAGTGATTGATGAAAAAGTTATACCTACCTACCTAGTAGGTAGAACTTTATTATTAGAATCATTCATGTTTGGTTAACGCTAACGTAAATCTAAAACTGTTTCAGGAAACCGTAATAATAATATAGACGAATGGAGCTCCAAACCGCAAGAAGCGCTTTGTAAGAAGGAAATGCAAAAATTATAATTTAAACTAATGGTTGGAATGGAAGGAATCAAACTGCAAGTTTCTTGATGGTCCTTCTTGGATTGATCCAGGAATAAGGCGCTTAAATTCATCTAGCTTTAAATGATTCTAAACCTAAGTTAATAGCATTATGTAAGGCTCAATGCACATTGAATTGGGAAGCGACGCGTCAATTAGTTTTATAGCAAGCCATTATAAACCTTATGACCAATGGAACAAGATATAGAATCGCTTGTAGAATCAACGAGATCTGGCGAAGCCATCTAGCGGGCCGCGCTGGCCCGAGTGGTTCATTCTACAAGCGTTTCTATATCTTGTACCATTGTTCATAAGGTTTATAATGGCTTGCAATAAAATAATTGACGCGTCGCTTGCCAATTCAATGTGGCTTAAACCTAATAGTAGGTAGGTAAATAGATTTATACTTTAAATAAAATTCAATTAAACGACTGAAATATAGGCACATACATACAGGTAAGTAATAGCCAGTCCCTGCCCGTGGTCCACCACAGGTCCCGTAGTACCTACTAATCGGGTGTTAATGATATTCCTGAACACAACATACCTACTCCATACCCATCGGTGAATATTATGGAAACCCAATCAGTAGATTAGGATTGGTACCTACTTTAAAAATATTGTTACAAAATAAATACTTTTTGACTTTGTCCTCATTGATTTCAACAAAAAATAGCCCCCTAAGTAGCACTTTTTTCATGGTATTACGGAAGCTTACAGTCCCTGGAAGTTTTAGAAAATACTCAAATTTTTGGATTCCTAATTTTATGTTTAAAATTAAACGTTGACTATCTTAAACACAATATCGTAACTTTGGATCTAAACTTTTCTACTTGCACTAATGCTAGACAGCTGAGTTTTGTATGTATGAAAGTACAATTCAAGTTAATTTTTTAACAAGAAAATAAATTTGAAAATTCTCCCTTTTTTTTGATAACTAATTCGTTCCAATCGGACATTCTCATTATAAAGCTTTAAATGCGTATAACTCGAAAACTAAAAAAAATCGTAGAACATAGGTACATGGGGTATTTCTGGATAGCCCTGGATTGGATGGATGTGAGAAACTTATTATTTTTCCTATTGACGTCACTGAGTGGACCACCCTGTATTTTAAATAATAGGTATCTGGGTAATAGCTATAATCAACTTTTAACTTACTTCTTCTTGTCGTGTCACTAGTTCTTCCGAACCAGTAATTTTAGAAAATTTTATCGACAAACAATATTTTCGATGACACTTATGTTCACATCTCTATTAAAATCTATAATTCTCTATGGAACAAATTAGTGTGTACGGAAAGGACAAAACTGCCTTGATAGTAATATACTTGACTCTCTTTAACTTATTGCTATGAACTTATGAGCAAGAAGGAAAGTACGATAAAAAAACCTTACTACTTGAAAACATTCTATCTTTTCTAGCGGAGCGGCCGCGTTTGATCATCTAAGGTCCTACTCCTAATTCGTTATTATAGTTTCTGGGGCCCTATTGTGTAACTCAACTGGCAATCGACATCGACTTCATTTTCACATTTGAAACCTAACCTGGACTTCAATTGTCATTTTCGTACTGTTATAGTCATTTCGTACTAATAGAGCTTGGTTGAGCTCTATTAAGTTGAGGACAACTGGAAATCGATTTCAAGTTAGACATGGCTGCTGGTTAGTTTAGTTTTTTATTCTGAATTGTTAATATTTGATTCTGAATCTTGCAATAGGTCAAAGACAGAAAGCGATAAGTTTATGTTGGTTTTTATAATAATGAACTGCTCCTACTTTTCCTGGACTGGTAGGTCAACAAGTCCACTACTGACTGTTTTTCTGGTACATAGAAATTATATAAGTAGTATAGTTATGCTTATAATGGTAATACTTATGATAAGAACAAGATAAGCTGCTGTCGGTCTTGACTAGACTTTATACAAGATGGAATTAGATCGCCATTGCTCTTGACTGAAAAGCGTAAAAAAATTTGAACTTTTCTAAACAATTTATTTTGAAGTTGAGTTTCTTTATTGTATCATAATGTTTATTGTACTTAGGTGGTCGCACGACCTATCCGCGCCGAACGCGCCGATCTGTTAATTCAATAGAAGAAATGCTGAGACGTCAGAAGCTAGCCGCGTTTTCTGATGTCATCAGTATTTTTCTATAGAAAAATCACTGCGGCGCGTACTGACATATGTGCGATCAGCTTAGGCATACTTTAATTCAATTAATACGTATGTGTGGGTGTGTGCTAGATATTTATTTTTATGTGAGTCACGGTTAGTCAAAGGTCTTATTGTTGTCTTTAAAAATTAACGCATAATACCTAATTGTATTCTCGTAATTCGCTGTGAAAGTTCGCAGGCTAAATTATATGTGGCATTTAGCGGCACTGGCTGTCCTACATTGCCTAACCAAGAGGCGGTCGGCCGCTTCCGCGTAAGCGATCCACATTTTAGTGGCCACAAATCAACGTCTGGAAGCTTGCTGTTGCTGTTGCAACCAGCTGAATGTTGCCCAACCGCGCTTTAGACATTACATTACCTACATTTTCTTTATCTTCTCGGAACAATCAGTACTTGATTTGTCATCGAAGTGCGAAAATTACTAGCACCGGTATTCAAAAACACTACTGTGCCATTTGACAGTGCGCGCGGACGCAGGTCCCAAAATGAGTAGGTTTTTGCGACGGTGTGCGTCCGCGCGCACTGTGGGACCTCATAGTAATGTTTCTGAATACCGGTGTTAATCTAAGTACACAAACGCCAGAAAAAAGAAGAAGAAGATGTAAATCTAAGTAATGCCATAGTATAGTGCCACAAACTTATCTGAACCGGTGAGAGAGGCACTGGTGTCGCATTGGGTGTCGGCAGTAAAATAAATTTTACTAGTTCCAATTTTGGCCATCGGTCCAGATAAGTTTGAGGCACTCTAATTTACTATTTCTATGCCAAATGCTATAGCAGCGCCTCCCTCACCGAAACAGATAAGTTTGTGGGACTATACCTACTACTCATTACTAATATTGTCAGTGGTAAAGATTTTTGCCACAACTGGACGCTCAACGAGGTGTCATTGTCTAAATTATTACAATACTAGCGACCCGCCCCGTCTTCGCACGGGTGTAGGTAATGCTGATGCTAAATATTAGGGTTTAGCGTTTGCAATGTAAGCGCAAAAAATGTATTAGTAATTCACGACATCACATTAGATACCTCTAAAATTATCAGTGTTCCTCTACTATATTATGCATGTATTAAACATAATAAACCTTCCTCTTGAATCACTCTATCTATGGAAAAAACCGCATCAAAATCCGTTGCGTAGTTTTAAAGATTTAAGCATACATACATACATAGGGACAGAGAAAGCGATCGTTTTATACTGAAGTACCTACTTAATGATCATTTCTTACAATTAAGTTAAAATTACGCTGTATAATGAAGCTGTTTGTTGCCCCTAATAAATAAAATAAAATGGTCTGAATAAGTGTTCGACACATTATTGTGTAGGTATAGTGCAGAGGCCTTTAGCATTGAATGTCGAGAATTCATATAGATAGACCCCCATTCATAAGATGTTCAATGTACTTTAAGAATGAAGTGATCTCCCTTCCCACACTTCCATCAATTGCTTACAAAAAAAAACTACGCCAGGATTAGGTACTTAATTGTCCTTTATCATTAGAAAAAACCCTGTGGCCTTAAACTTTTTGCGTCTAGTGGTCCCTAGTGGCCAATCAGCTATAAAAATAACCAAGATTTATAAAAAAACCGGCCAAGTGCGAGTCGGAATCGCGCACGAAGGGTTCCGTACCATCAGGCTATTCAAAATGTTGGTAGGTAATACGTAGACGAGTGGCGCGCAGTAGCTAGATATCTATAAAAACGGCAAAAAAATCACGTTTGTTGTAAGTATCAATAAATAATAAATACTTATTTGATGTTGTAGCGAAAACAGACATCTGTTAAAATTTCGACTGTAACGGTTCATGAGAAACAGCCTTGTGACATACAGACAGACAGAGTAGTAATAGGGTCCCGTTTTACCTTTTGGGTACGGAACCCTAAAAACTATCTATGACCCTCCTCAGAAATTAAACGCGTTATTTCCGTATTTACGTTGTTATATCATAGGCTGCCATCGCCAGTTTTTTCGATACTTTAGTGATCAATACATGCGGTCACAAGGTTTTACCAATAAGGCTTGATGGCTATATAATGTAGACACTACGAGTATATCAGTCCCTTTTTTATGGGTGATGTATGTTTTGATGGGTACCGTGGATGCTACAGACTACATTCCTACTACTCATATACGAATATACTAAGTAGATAATCAACCTTACGCTGGCACTTGTCATGGACGCGTGGTTAAACTTGATCGCACACTTGTCCGCGCCGTACGCGCCGCAGTCATTTTTCTATACAAAAAATGTTAATGACCTCAGAAAATGCGGCTCGCTTCTGACGTCAGCAGCATTTCCTCTATTCAATTGACAGTTCGGCGCGTTCGGCTCAGCTGGACTGTGCGACCACCCTAAAGCTGAAGCATTTTACTAGAGTTTTTTTCCTACAGTGTAGGAAAGGAGCACTTGAAATCCTTTCACCACACTTGTTTGAAAAAAAATTGTGACGACATGGCGAAATGATGAAGATGATCCTAAAAAAAGGAAAACTAAAATGTCGTTTTTCATACATAGAAATAGTACATTGTACACAAGATTAACGAAAAGAAAAAAAACAGTTTTCTCATGACATCAAGCCAGGTTTATAAATACGAGTAATCACTAAAAATATAAAATAAAGCGATGATAAATGCAGAGATATTTAATAAGTACATATTTGTTTATGCATATAGGTAAACCTACATAAAGTCTGATGAGTAAATTGATATGATTGAAAGCAATAAGTTCAACACCAATGTCATTTGCCAATCAAACAAACACGGAAAAGCGAAAGGTGTGAATTATTTATTTTCTTGCGTTGTGCAAATGTACTTATGTATAATTAGAATTACTTACATAAATACCTACTACCTGTTTTTAAACGCAACCCCCATATCAAACACTAAACTGTCCTGTTGATACTTCTGAGACTATAAATAAACCAGTACCTAAATGTAAGGAGGTTGTTTTTCGCCATTTTAGGAAGAAGCACTGCTCTGCTATTTCTCTTTTCTTGTGTTTTATTATGTAATTTCGGTGGCATTTTACTAATGAAACCTTGAATACGTAAAGGAGATTTGGCAAATGGAAGAATTGGAGAGTATTGAAGAAGATTTCCGCTGGAGTTTTGAAGAAAACATGCCGCCGTGTTTCTTGACATTGGCAGAATTATACCTAGTGGTGTAGTTGCCATTAAATAAAAGAAGAAGAAGAAATGTAAATAGCATACTTAACAGAATTTACGAGTAGGTATAACTAGTAGATATAGATATAAATAAATGCCTATACGCCATTAACACAATACCATTGTTGTCTCTTGTCACAGAATATTAGCTCTTGCTCCATTCATTTGAGAAGGCAAGAGGAAAGAATGGTATGCCAGTACTCGTACAGTGTAGTTTAAATGGCGATAAATTTTTTAGCTAGGACAGCTAAAAACTGACAGAATAGTAGAATTGTCAGGCGACCCTAATACTCAATAGACTCTGCCACCTTACCTATAATTTTAAGGCGAGTCTTACTACTGCACCAATGCTCGCTGTACTGAATTGAATATTCAAAAAGCCTTGTCGTAACCATGTAGGCTGCCGAAACAAAGCGTTTCCATTCACGCGAGCGCATGACATTGGTGTTTAGTAGAACTTTATTCATAAACCGCTTAGGTAACAAACACTGTCCACAAGCACGTGTTTGAAGCGACGGCTAAAAATGTTTTTGAAGCATCGTATTGTAATATTTTACTCATTTAATACGATCATATTTGATAAAACTTACCTACGTTTTCCTGATGCTTTAATAAGGTCAGGTACCTAACGATTTAGAACTTTTTTAGTGCTTCCGTTTTAAAATTAGGACGTAGGTATAATTTACATATTGCAATCAATATACTTAAAGCGTTTTCCAAATTATTTCAGGGTGGCTGGTCTATTTGGCTGGCGCATATTGCCAAGATTTTGGGATGTTTTCGACTGGTGGTGACCAGTATCAGTTGAGTTTTTGTCCATTAAATGACGACAAACACGCGATTTCTTCTCGCGGGCGAAAGCTTTTGCAAAATATACTAAATACCTACACTCTAACAGCAAGCAGCTGATCAATGTAAGTATAGCTTGAGAATTCCACGTCAGAGAAATCTCAAGCAAACTGATTGTTTAACAGTTGGGACATTAGACTGTTCAATTTGGAGAAAGTGATATAATTGCACATCAATCATTATCATCGAATATTACGTAGTTTAGACAAATATCTCTTGTTTTCTTTTGTGATGAGATGGAATAGTAGATACCTATATCAAATACTAGTTTTGTTAGAACTAGTGAAGCACATCAAAAGATGGATGGATTGTGTGAAGGATGACATGAGTAAGAAAGGAGTGAGTGTTGAGATGACGGCTGATAGAGGAGAATGGAAGAAGAACACATGTTGTGCCGACCACACATAATGTGGGAAAAGGGCAGGGAGATGCTGAATGATGCACCTCAATTTGGTATGGTGGTCATTGGTGGTATAGTTTACCCGTGGCTTCTGAAAAAAATCGACATTTCCCAAAATAATGTTTGAACATAGCTCTGACTTTCTTCTGGATCATATTTTTGTTAGGAATTGAACCGGTTGATTTTTTCTTTTGATTTATTGAAACTAAGGAAATTAATTTAGGTATTCTTTCATAACATATTACATTACCTATTTCATCTAGGCAATTAGCCAGTTATACAGAAAGTGAAAGTTTGCATAATATTTTCATAGGTGTTTACCTGCATCGAAGATTTTTTGGTTATGTATTCTTTTATTACACATATCCATACAAAATATTTAAAGCTTTATTGAATTTTGAGATGTTTTTGGTAACGTCCAATTTTCTATTGTTATTTGTTCCATTGTTAATAAGACTAGTCCTTTGTAATTTTTATTATTGATAGTCCCAAAACTATTTCAATTATCAATGATCAGTAAAATTATGTCTTTACTTACCCACAGAACTATAGTCTGAAATAAACTATTTCAGTTTTCAGAGGTGATTCCGTTACACCCAGTAAACTATTTAGATATACATATACTTAGTCTGGCCATAAATACTGTTACAGTTAAAAATAAGAAAGATATTACATTTGAATTTGGAATCTGTAATTTTTTTACGATTGTTCATTGAGTTTTCTAATTTTGGCGCCAATACATTCTACAATATTTTGCGATATTAAAATGGAGTGGGGTGATAAAGAGAACCGAATCGCTGTGATTGCATTACACAAAGTTGGTATTGAGCCAAATGCAATTTTTAAAACTCTCCATACGCTTGGTATTAGTCAAATGTTTGTGTACCGGGCTATTAATAGGTACAATGAGACCTCCTCTGTTTGTGACAGAAAAAGATCTGGCCGTCCACGTAGTGTTCGTACGAAAAAGGTGGTCAAAGCAGTAAGGGAAAGAATTCGAAGAAATCCTGTCCGAAAGCAAAAGATTTTATCTCGGGAGATGAAGATAGCACCCAGAACCATGTCGCGTATTTTAAAAGATGACTTAGGACTTGCAGCCTATAAGAGACGCACTGGTCATTTTTTAACTGATAATTTAAAAAAGAATAGGGTGGTAAAATCGAAACAACTACTGAAGCGGTACGCAAACTTTTGTCACAGAAAAATTTTGTTTTCGGATGAGAAAATCTTTACAATTGAGCAACATTTTAACAAACAAAATGACCGTATTTATGCTCAAAGCTCTAAGGAAGCTTCCCAATTAGTCGACAGAGTGCAACGTGGGCATTATCCGACTTCAGTGATGGTTTGGTGGGGTGTTAGCTATGAAGGAGTGACTGAGCCATATTTTTGTGAAAAAGGTATCAAAACATCGGCACAAGTGTATCAAAATACCATTCTTGAGAAGGTAGTTAAGCCCCTTAACAACATTATGTTCAATAACCAAGTATGGTCCTTCCAACAAGACTCAGCGCCAGGTCATAAAGCTCGGTCCACGCAGTCTTGGTTGGAAGTGAACGTTTCGGACTTCATCAGAGCTGAAGACTGGCCGTCGTCTAGTCCTGATCTTAATCCGCTGGATTATGATTTATGGTCAGTTTTAGAGAGTATGGCTTGCTCTAAACGCCATGATAATTTGGAGTCCCTAAAACAATCCATACGATTGGCAGTGTAGAATTTTCCCATGGAAAGAGTGCGTGCTTCTATTGATAACTGGCCTCAACGTTTAAAGGACTGTATTGCAGCCAATGGAGATCACTTCGAATAAGCTTTTATATTTTAAATTGTTTTATATTTATGTATTAAACTAACACACTGTAAAAGTAATAAATATTATTTGCAATAAAAAAAAATTTTTTTTCTTCGTGACAATATTTATGGCAGGACTAGGTATAGTAAAATTCAGTCGTGACACTGTAAACTACATGTGAAATAAAAAGGTGCGATTGATGAATGAGTCAATATTTGGGCCAAGTAGGTACCTAATTCTGTTAGTTGGTAATAAGTTAGTAGGTCTGTACCTCATCTGAAGGTCTCAAACTCTGGTATAAGTACTTAATAAATAAATAAAATAAAATAAATAATGTTGGACATTTCACACAGCATCATCTAGCCCCAAACTAAGCAAAGCTTGTACTATGGGAACCAGATAACTGATATACTACTTATATACTTTTTGTTTGTAAATACATACATATTATACATAGAAACACCCAGACCAGAGATAAATATTTGCAGATCATACAAACATTTATCCCGCGGCGGGGATCGAACCCGCAACCTTCTGCGTCCCAAGCGGGCTTTCACCCACTGCGCCACAGAGGTCGTCATAATAGTTAATAGTAGTAATAGTTAATAGTAGTAGTAGTAGTAGTAGTTAGTAGTAGTAATAGTCTTAATAGTTGTACTCTTGATAGTAGAGGTGAGGTAAACCATAACAAAGGCATTAGCAGCACGTTTTTAGAATGCAGCCTATCATGGCTATTGTTATGCAATAAAATAATAATAAAAATGTTATAGCAAGACATTATGTAATGGGGAACTTGAACAGTATTGATGAGTGAGAATTTAGCTTTTTTAAAATGAATGAAAATATTTTATTGCACAATGCCTAAAACTCCAAGATACAGTAGAAAATAGAACTATATTACAATGGGCGGACTTATTACTGAGAAGCGATCACTTCCAGGCAACCTTTGGATGGATAGGAAAGTAAATGCATGGAAGATTGAACGGGTGAAATTTCGTAATTCATAATAAGATAATCAGGTTTTATTAATAGATTCATATAATTTGTCATTTTACGCACTGGCCTTTGTTTAGATGCCGGTGCCGCTGCTGGGTTCTCAAAGCGAGATGTTTCGAGTCTTTGTTCCGTAATCTTGATAAAAATTCAATGAGCATTTTTTCTTTTGTATAAATCATGAGTTATTATCGTAAATTGCATTGAAATTAATTTACAAAGAAGCATTTTATTAACATAATCGTTCGGTAATTCATGTTGTCGGTCACTCATTTGCTATTAACTAACGTTAGAGAGGCTGCAGCGAACTTAATTTACCTACTGATAAGCTTGTTAATTTATTATATAAGATTTATAATACAATAACTTATATACATACCTACCGAGTTCTTTCATTAGTGGGTAAAGCCGTGAGCTGAGTTGGTCTATCTAGGGTACGTATATACTTATTGCTGATTTT
Source organism: Epirrhoe alternata (assembly GCA_963565295.1). Taxonomy (NCBI): domain Eukaryota; kingdom Metazoa; phylum Arthropoda; class Insecta; order Lepidoptera; family Geometridae; genus Epirrhoe; species Epirrhoe alternata. Next base: position 12,414,817 of record OY751375.1, read on the forward strand.
CAACCCCAGGGTAGCGAGTTCGGACTTGGCCGTGCATTGCATCAATTACTTTTCGTAAAAGTTATAGGTAAGTATGCGCATTAACTCGGAGTTTTAACGGAAAACATCGTGCTTTTAAAAACTTATACCTAGACCGTGGCTTTTCTGTAGTTGTACGGCCCATGAAGCTAAGAGGATGATTTGGGTGCTGGGCAAACTCATTCCAACTTAAACAATGTCCCAGGCACTTTCCTTCATCTGTTATTATTTATTTAATAGTGTCTAGGTACGCCGCGGGCAGTACCCGCAACTACATAGATATATTTTATTGATATCATAAATTATGTGCCAATTTATTAGTGTGCAAATAATGTATGGTTTTATAATTACTTATTCGGGCAGTTCTCGCGCCAATTTACATGCGAATAACCAATATTGAGAAATAACTTGAATGAGAACGGTAAAATAAAGTGCTGTAACCGCTAATAAAGTCAATGTTGAATCAAAGTATTGAAGGATAAATAACAGGTCACTTGACAAACTAAACTCCTGACAAAAAAACTCCACTTTTGCAGAAGTATGAGGAATTGGCAGTTTTTTATAAGTCAAGGCTGTTCGTGGTTTCCACACCTATTATCGGTTTATTGAAAATTATATCGGCAGGTTTTTTCAACAATATAAATTCCAAGTACGTGTAAGGAATTCATAGTTTTAATTTATCCTTTAAACTGTGTTTAGTATTTGGTTTGAAACGGCAAAAGAAACTAATTATGTAGGTACTAGCCATATCCCCGTTATGTTACGAAATTACCACAAGTGATCGAAACTGGAGCAGCAAATATGCCGACAATGTGGATTGCGGTTCATAGAACGGAAACAGGTTGATTAGTTGGTTCCAAGTTATATTTTAACCATGTTTTACAACCAAGGATTCCTTGGATCTCAAAACGCTTATTTTATAACGGAACAGCCCCCTTACAATGGCGATTGTCTAGGTAAGTAAAGTAAAGTAAAAAAGCCTTTATTCTCTGACCATCTTAAATAGTTAATAACTTATTCTAATTCTAATCTAGTTTACAAAAATAAATTACTATATTAAATCTTCAGCAACCAGTGTGTTAGTCAGGTTGTCTTTCGACATAGGCCTCCCCTAATTTTTTCCACTTCTCTCTGTCTCGAGCTAATCTTCTCCACCCTTTTGGAAGATCATCTTCCCATCTCTTAATTTGTCGTCCCTTTTGTCTTTTTCCATTTCTAGGATACCATTCCATTACTTCTTTTGTCCATTTTTTCTTATCTGTTCTCATGATGTGACCTGTCCAATTCCATTAGAGCTTTTTTATTTTTAAAATGACATCATTTACCTTTGTTCTTTTTCTTATTTTCGAGCATGTCCACCTATCACGCAATCTTATGTTGAGCATGCTTCGTTCCATACTACGTTGACAAACTCTAAGTTTTTGACTGTTTTTGCTGGTGGAAGGCCAAGTTTGGCACCCGTATGTAAGACAGGGGAGAATACACGTGTTATATAGTTTGCTCTTCACCGCCATTGGTATTTTTTTATTTTTGACTATTTCTTTTAACGACCAGTAACGTTTCCAAGTGCTGCTTATTCTTCTATCAATTTCTTTTGAGAACTGATCTTTTATTGATATTAGCTGTCCCAAATATATATATTCATCGACATATTCGATAACTTCCTGTCCTATTTGTATGTTTTCCTGTGTAGAGTTTGTCATTATTTTCGTCTTTGTTGGGTTCATTGATAGACCTGTTTTCCTGCTTTCATTGTCTAGCTGCTGTAACATTGTTTGTAGAGTGTCTGGCCTTTCTGCGAATAGCACAATGTCATCAGCGAATCTTAGATGGTTTAGGTTTACTCCATTTACATTTATTCCGGAATCATCCCAGTTTAAGTTTTGGAATACATTTTCTAGCACTGCTGTGAATATTTTTGGGGAAAGCGGATCCCCTTGCCTTACTCCTCTCTGGATACTGAATTCTTCTCCTTGCTGTTCAAGTTGGACCTTTGCTGTGGAGTTTTTGTAGATTTCTTTTATAATTTTAATATATTTGTTTTCTACTCCTTGGTTTTCTAATGTCTTCCAGATATAGTTATGGCTCACAGAGTCGAAAGCCTTATTATAATCAACGAATGCCATGTAGTAGTGTTGGCCGTATTCATTAAGTTTTTCGATGATCTGCTTTACTACGTGAATATGATCGATCGTAGAGTAATCGGCGCGAAAGCCAGCTTGTTCTCTTGGTTGGGTTTCTTCTAGGCGTTTCGATATTCGGCCAAGTATTATTTTTGAGAATACTTTGTATAGGTTGGACATCAGACATATAGGCCTGTAGTTATTTATTTCGTTTTTGTCGCCCTTTTTGTGTAAGAGGACAATAGTAGCCTTCGTCCATTGAGTTGGAATTTGTTCAGTAGCCAGTATTTTGTTAAACAGATCAGTCACTGGCTTTGTTATTATGGTTATAGTGTCTTTCAATAACTCGTTCGAAATTTTGTCGTCTCCAGGTGCTTTGCCAGTATTGACATTAGAGTGTGGATAAAACGGGTAGAAAAGTAACTTTTTTCCACTTTCTACGCGTTTTATCCACACTATAATGTCATTACTGTCATTGTTATCTATTCTCCGGTACGTAGAAAATCGCCATGGTAAGGGGGCTGAAGCTAAGAGCTTTTGTCTATAATTATTTTGTCCACTTTTTGCAGTGTCACTAATGCAAATGAGAGATCACGTTTTACATAGTTTTTTTTAAATTTCTTTCATTTTAAAGTATGTTTTTTTAATAATAATATGATTACGAGAAAAAAAAACTTAGTTATTTTGCAGGATTTGTTAAGTGTGTGTGTGACCGAGTTACAAACACAAAATAACAAACAAATAATTTATTTCGCGTCGATCATTAAAACCTTTAATTGGCATTGGCTTAATATTCTGGCAATCGATTACTAATGCTGTAGACTAGCTGTCCTTACCATTCACGTAAGTCCAATTTGCTCTATAGACCTACCTAACTATACAAAATTATGTATACATGATATTCCCAGCTGTACGTAAGAATGCAAAGAGCTAAGAGACTGGCTAATTCAACTGACAGGGCAATTGTGCCTCTGAAACACATAAACGTGGGACTAAAGTAAAATAACAGAAATACGGAAGTTCTTAAATAAATAAATAATACTGGACATTTCACACAGCATCATCTAGCCCCAAACTAAGCAAAGCTTGTAAGATGGGAATCAGATAACTGATATACTACTTACATACTTTTTGTTTGTAAATACATACATATTATACGAGTACATAGAAACGCCGAGACCCGAGATAAATATTTGCAGATCATACAAACATTTATCCCGCGGCCGGGATCCAACCTGTTCTGCGTCCCAAGCGGGCACCCACTGCGCCAGAGGTCGTCGAAACGGTAGTTCTTTAGATATACTGATTACAAAACAAACCCAGTCTAGGTTCACATTAACGGGCGCACTTTTAGAAAAAAATGTGATGCCGCAGGGGGAATAGTAGGTACTTTTATTTTACAAAACAGCGGAAACATTTTTATATATTTATTTGAATGATTTTTTGTGTTATTACCTAATTCATAAAATAAATCCCATATTATTTAATTTTTTTTCAACTTATACTATCCCACTGCTGGACAAAGTTCTCCAACAAATCTTTCCAAAAATCTCTCTCCTTTGATAGCTCCCACCGCCCACTATGGAAGGAGTCGAAGTCGTCTCTCCAGCTTCCTTGGCCGTCCGCGGCGTCGTCTCCCTTCAAGCTGCCAGGTAGATGCCTGCCTATATTATGATACAAATTAACTAAGGTTGAGAATAATTTCCTACAGAACAGAATTGATAATTTTTTTAACGATTTGGAACATTGGGACCACAAACATAGAACTTTAAACAACGTTACGTAGGTACGTAAACACCAATTACTTGTCCAAATGTATTTTGTACGATTTCATTTATTTTAATGCGTGTGGTATCCATTTAAGGAAACGGCGTCAACTTAATAGCACATGATCAATTTAAACGTTGAAGTTTGGAAATCATTTCAAGTGTATCTATTTTAACAAGTAGGTTCATCATCATCACCCGCAGCTGACTTCACCCACCGCTGTATAGACCCCCCTCTGCTTTTGCCATTCTTTCCGGTCCTGTGCCTGGTAGGTTACTTATTACGAATACAGTTACGACTAGATGTACACCTAGATTACTTAAGAGATCTTTAGCTTTTCTATAGAATAACTGATTTCTTCAGAGGGTCTTAAAAAGTTGAAGATCTGATAAAATGACTACGGGTATAAAATTATTCATGTTTCGAGAACTGAAAATGATTTAATTTAAAAGCCTTGTATTCTACGAGTTATTCTTTCTGACAACACTACGGTGTATAAAATAATAATGGCCGTTTATTATTTTAATCTAAGTAAATTTAATAACTACGGTAAATGTCAATTCGACAATTCAAAAATCATAAAGCATCTGTCCTTTGGATTAGCGAACAGCAACAGTGTTCCACAACATCTATAGTAGTAACAGGTACCTAAAACAAGTGACCTTAAAACTGAACGTTCCATTTCCGCGTTTAATACCGGGGCCCCGGACCAACATAAAACAATATAATAACTATATACCTATCTGAAGACAGATACAATTTAAATGCAAGGTGTAACAAAACCATTCACTTAAATGGAATAAAAAAAGTGGCTCTAAATCTCAATATGCTTAAGAAACCTTAAAAAAAACTCTTGAATTAGAGTAATAAAAGCGAGTAGAAAGAAGCAATCACTATCATTTTCACTTCTGGCTTCTCTGTAAGCTACAATCACTACTTTCACGGACTACGGAGTCGTCGAAATCGTATACTTACTTTGATATTTTACATCGCACGAGCTTTTAGAACCTTTGAGTGAGCTAGGAACGTGTGAACGCGTAGCCTGGAACGCATAGTCCAGAAGAATAGAATTAGAAGAATGTACCTATGTCCAGCTCAGATCTTCCGACATTGAAGGTTCTTTTGGAACTTTCTAAAGGGGAAACGCAGTCTCTTGTTTAAAAACGAATAAATCCCGAATTCTTAATTCAAATGTTGCCTTTTACAACTCGTATGACTGGTATAGGTACGTATAAAGTGCACGGTACACGCGTATTGAATGTCGCTATTAGAAAAAACCTGTCATTGAAGTTGAACTAGATGTCTGTGCTGTGTACCTACAAGAACATGCACAGCACAACCTCACTTTCGTGCAAGGCTGGGCAAGGCCGGCAGTTTACCGGCAAATGCAAACACAATTTGTCTAATATGAGTAGAAGCTTATCGGTTTTAGATTCAATAAGTATCTAGCCCTTGTTTCTCATAAAATGAAATAATTGGTGTGGGAGCACTCATGTACCTAGACCTACTCCAATTTCTAAGAAAATCAATCAAGTTCATCTGAAACCATATTCATTTTACTGGTTTAGAATTGTACGGGGATTGAATAGGATTGAAAATAAAAAAAGTAAATTTGTATGAGTGCCAACTCTGGTGACGGAGCTTTTAGGCCGCCTTAAGGCCTCCGTCATGGCTTAACGACTTAAAAAGCAGGGATCGACAGGTGCCCTCCGAAGCACGATGAGCCTATCATTATCGACATTTTCACCGCAAACCTGTGTGTCACAGATCTAGCAACGCCCATAGTACTTTGGGTAAGTACTACAGGTACTTACCCATGTTGTATTGTTGCATAGATTTGTAGGTAAATGTCGGCAATAAGTCAAATTTAGCCTAAAGAAATAATGAATCTGAACCTGCGTCAGCCTGCCTTAGCCGTAATTGTAGCTAGAATGTTTTGGCGCTACGTGCTTCTGTCTGCCTTTACAAGACTTGAGGTAAAAACTGACATTCACATTGGATAAAAAAGAATCCTCAGCACAAGGCTGAGCTCAAGGCACGAGATCTGGATACACGGAATATCTTCTCGTCCATTGAATTCCGACTCCTCTAATTATCTGATATTTGGGTTCTGTAATTTAGGACAAACAATCACTTTAGGTAATTCTTAGTTCCAGTTTTTCTAAAATTATTAAGAAACATGTAATGGATTACGAGTCGGTGTGCTACAAAATTGTACACGACAATATCACTCGATTTGAAAATCGAACCTAGTTACGAGTTTACGTCCGAAAGCCATCATATTACCCCCGGTTTCTACAGGGTGGTCCACTCAGTGACGTCATGAAACCATAAGGACCCTAAACTCATTTTAACAAAATAAAATGAAAATGAAAAATGAAAAAATATTTATTGCAGTAAAACAAGTTATAAAGGTTACATAGAGAAAGATTAACAAAGGAAAGACTTATTTTACAGATATAGAATACTTATTTGTAAATTATCTGTCAGCTTCCTCACTAGGCGCAGCCTGTATCGAGGAAAAACAAAAATCAACGACAAAAATCTTTTGAAAATAACCACCTCCAGCTTCAATTAAAATCCAAAAACGACTTTCAAAAATGTAATTTACTCCTTTAAAATAAGCTTAGGGTCGTGGTTTCAGGTGATATAAGTTGAATTTTTGATTGAATTATCAGCTAAAACAACCCAATTTGTTTATTCTACGGCATTTCCTATCCTGTTAAGGCTTACGGCTTACAAAACAGGCAATAATAATTAACTTGGGTCAAATTGCTCACTCTGGGAATTTTCAACTTTGTACCATTTAAACGCCGATTTCAGCTAAAAATAGCCTATTAGGTAGCACTTTTTTCATGGTATTACGGAAGCTTAGAGTTTCTGGAAGTTTTTGAAAATACTCAAAAACCATGACATAGTGTTTTTGGATTCTTAATTTTATGTTGAAAATTTTACGTTGACTATCTCAAACACAAAATCGTAACTTTGCATCCAAACTTTTTTAACTTGCACTAATGCTAGAAAGCTGAGTTTTGTATGTATGAAAGTACAATTCAAGTAAATTCTTTTACAAGAAAAAAAAAACTTGAAAGCACCTCCCAATTTTATTTTGGTTAACTTCAATCCGTTCCAATCGGACATTCTCAATAAATAGCTTTAAATGCATATAACTCGAAAACTACAAAAAATCGTAGAACATACATAGGGTATTTTCGGATAGCCCTAGATGTGTGGAACTTATGTTTTTTCTTTTGACGTCACTGAGTGGAGCACCCTGTATATTCAACGGACAGTCGTAGGTAAGAGCTACGGCTCGTTTCCACATACAAAAGTTTGACAGCTAGTATTACTCGTTTTCTCGTGGTTTTTGTGAAGTGTTTGCTTACAAAATTTTATGCGGCAGACAATTTTTTTCTGAGGCGACAATATCGCTCAATTTGAAAATCGAACATAATATTCTCGTGGTTTTTGGTCTCAAAGAGGTAGTAATCATTCAGACTGGCACATGCCTTGTTTAAAATAATAGGATCGTGAGGAGAAGCTTCACAATGAATCGTTGGGAACAGGACTGTTCGTGACTGTTGAAGATGCTCCGCTGATTACGCGAAACAATCGGCGGCCCGAAGGTTGCTTCCGATAATTATAGCTCATGAATAATGTAAGGCATTGATGTGACGAGGAACTGATTTTTCTTTATCCCATGAGTCATTACCGATTGTTTGTTTACTATTTTTGTAAGATTATTATTCGGACGGACTTCTCTAATCTCTATGCTTATGCTTGTTTTGTGTTCAACTGGTTCTGTACACCTATTGTTTCGCAGCAGAAAAACACGCAAGATCTCGTTACTTGAGTACACTCATTACAGATATTTATTAGATTTTGGCCCTGTGTTTAAATTTCATGTGATGCCTATGCAGATGAGCGATTAGAGAATGTATTCTAAATATATAAATACATAAACAGGTAAATGCCCATGTATAGATACGCCAAACGACTTTTAAATGGTCAAGTAAAGTATATCGACCATGAATTACAAATCAGAAGCAAAGCTGAATTCTATGTATAAAATGTTTATATTTACGAACATAACGTATATAAGAGTAGGTATATCAGTTATCTGGTTCCCATAGTAGGTCAAGCTTTGTTTGGGGCTGGAGGCACATGCTGCCAGCATTATTTATTTATATTATATATTAATACTAGCTGACCCGCGCAACTTCGTCTGCGCATTATTAGGAACAAAGTGGAGGAGTTTTGAGTGAATCGAGAGTACAAAATATAAAACTCCGTCGCATGATATAATATTTTTTTTATATATGTTTCTCTCAAGAATCATTTAATAGATAAAGGTAGGAAAAATCTTATTCAGATCTTGCAATGCTAAGAACAAAACGAATACGGTAATTGGTACAGAATCGCTGAAGCGAGCGCAGCGAGTTTTTGAAGAGAGAGAGAGAGTTTTTGAAGAGAGAGAGAGAGTTTTTGAAGAAAAAAAAAAAAAAAAAAAAAAAAACGGTCACGACTGTATCCCCAAGGCGCGGTAGACATTCTCTCAGATCTTTATATTCCACATCCTTTGAAGATGTCTAAGGGGGTAGTCAGAGGCATGTACAAATACATATTTGATACATGCCCACATCTTGCAGAAGTTAGTATTCCATACGTGACAGGTTGCAAGCCCATCGCCGCATATAAGAATACTAACTGGTTTCCTCACGATGTTTTTCCTTCACCGTTCAGAGCTCGTGTTAAAGCGCATATACATTTTACGAAACGCAAAATCCATTGATGCACGGCCGGGATTCGATCCCACGACCTTCGGATTGAAAGTCGAGGTACAACCCCATTCAGCCAACACGGCTCTAGTTTTTGAAGAAATTGACTCGAAACGTATTTTTTTATAGCAAGAACTGTGTGGTTTAAAATTTCGAAATAAAATTATTAACTAATATTGCGTTATGTTTCTCTCAAGAATCCCTTAATAGATAGAGGTAGGGAAAATCTTACCCAGATCTTGCAATGTTAAGAACAACACGATAGCGGCAATTGGTGTCAGATTTGCCGAAGCGAGCGGCAATACCTACCCGCGACTTCGTCAGCAATATAAAAATATCGAAAACTCTTAGCAAAAATCTCCATTAACTTTTCAAAACTCAAAATCAAAGAAAATTATACTCGATCTCCGCCATAGTAAAAACGCCACCTAGGAAAAAAGTGTAAAGTAGTTTTGACCTCTAGACCGATAGATGGCGTTCTAACTATAGCCAAGGAAAAATATTTTAATATCAAAAAATCATAACTTCGGAGTTCGGATATATTGATGGGTGGGAACACACATGTTACATGTTTATCATTAATTTTAAAATAATTTATTACGCAAAATACAAAAAAAAACTAAAAAATTTAGAGTGCAAAAAGTGGCTTCGGGCGGTCACCCATCCTTATTATGACCGCGCCCAGGGTTGCTTAACTTTTTTCCCCATACAAACTTCCAACCCTTATTTTCCCGCCCCCTTATGGTAATTGACAAAAAAAAGTATGTCCATCCCTGGGGTATACTCTTTATCCATGCCAAATTTCAGCTTAATCGGTTCAGCGGTTTGGGCGTGAAAAGGTAACAAACAGACAGACAGACAGACAGACAGACAGAGTTACTTTCACATTTATAATATTAAGTATTAAGTATTATAGTATATATAGTATGGATTAGTATGGATAATAATTATTAGTTAATTTAGGTAAATAATTATTACAAAATATGATTGTTCAGCGCTTTAAATCTGTAAGACTCAAACAATAAGCAATGGACACAAAACAGATTAAACAAAACTTCATAAAATATTGCAATAAACAACTTTAGCTGAAATGCCAGGATTGTTTGTAAATCAAACAATCCTGGCAGTCACGTAGTTAGTCTATATCTAGAATCGTCGATAATTGTAGCCATTTCGGATTAAATCGAAACGTTGCAAAATGCATTGTTTCTGAGATTTGTGACAATTTCATTCGCTAGATACAATCTAGGCTAGTCTAGAGTCTAGACTCTAGGAAGACAAAACCGTGTGTTGAAATCGAGCGCTGATCGAAAATGAATAAAAGATTTTAAAACAAGTACCTATTACAATAAAAAAACCCGACTGCAAGGGATATGAAAATGGACCAAAGGACATACTTATATTTATTTATACATGCACACGCTCGAAAAACATTACCCTCCTTCTGACGCAGTCGGGTAAAAATGAAATAATAAAATTTGTTTTATTGTAATTTGAATAACAAGGCTGTAACCCCCCAACTAAACTCACATATAGAAGAGTGAATGAAGCAATGGCTATTAATGAATCAATTATTAGTATTTAGTAGTGGAGGTGGCCGAAAAGTCACGGCCCTTAGTGCTGCCATTATTTCTACGATTATTACTTGATTTTGAAACAACACAATTATCTTTAAAAAAAGCCTTGATATGTCCTTTATTGCGCAAAAAATGGAACCATGTAGCTTTTTCACCACTCGTGTAACTAGTTCAATTAAAATGTAGTAACAGGATACAAAATAAATTGATAATCATCATCGATCACACTATTCTTGTGAACTCTATTTTTTGTCATCGAACACTTTGGCTACTTCCTATAAATAGTTAAATTATTAATAAAAATTTATAATAATTGATAAATTACTTATTCTGTTCTTCAGAATCTTTCTGTTTGAATTGAATAGGCTCCGAAACTACTAGACCGATTTGAAAAATTTTTTCACCAATAGAATCCTACATTATCCCTTATGAACACAGGCTATATTTTTCCTGGGAAAGTGAAGTTTACCCAAGGGATTACGGGTAACACGGCTAGTAATTCATAAACTTATGATATTCCGTCAACAAAATACCTACTCGACTTCTATTAGAAAAATTTAAAAACTTTTATTTTGAGACTATGCATGCAGCATATAATACTAAACATGTAGGGACATAGGTACCTTATCGATGACATGGGGCCCTATTGTGTAACTCAACTTTTGAAACCTAGCCTGGGCTTTAATTGTCATTTTCGTACTGTGTGATTGGTTGAGCACTATTGGGGTGACAACAGGGAATGGATTTCAAGATAGACATTAAGGCTGACGCATGGCTGATGGTCCGAAAGTGGTGCTTTTAAACTGACATCTCAAAACGAGGCACGTTCAACCAACTCTAATTGTATGTGAAATGTTATGAAAGCAAGTGTCGAATGACGAGTATTGACGCAACAAACTTAAAGGCGTGTGCTCATATTATATCACATAAACAATAAAATGTGCAATGCGGCTGCTATAATTATTAAAATGCTTTCAGAAATAAGCCTTTAAACGGTTTTATTAAATGCATTGCAGACTATTCGATGTACGAAATAGTTTCGAAAACTGCACTACATTTTTTATTACCTAGCTTACCCGATGGTTTCGCATGCGTAGTTCAGCAAAAGTACAAAAATATATGCTTCGCTTAGAAAATAAAAGTGCACAGGTGACGTAATATCGTTTATTAAAATAAAATACCTTTTGGCTTTTTACTTCATCGAAATCGACTGAGCGATCATATTATCTGTTTAATTTCTATAAAATCATATTTTATTAGAAATTTTTAAATCTTCGAAGATGTCTGATGATGATGAAGCGTATCTTAGAACGTACGAATCATTTGTACCTTTAGCCAGAGCATTTTGCGAAATCAATGCACAGACCTGAATGTTTATAAAATGAAATATGAGATTCGTTATTGAAGTTGGCAATAGTTATGTTATAAATAAATTAAATTTAACAGGTAACGTAAATACATTAAATCGTGAGACGTCCATTTTGTGCAAATGAGAGGATAATGCATTATTGAGTGTTTTGAAATTATTCTTATCGACCGTAATATATCTTTCCGAATCTCTGAATTACTACGCCACTATTAATAGTTAAAAAACGCTGAAAACATTTTTCTTGCATGGAGACTCTAGTTACTCCATTTTTTGGTTATTGTAATGGCCATACATGCTTTGTGAGAAGGACAATCGGACGACAGACAGAAAGCGTATAACTAGCAATAGGGCTCCCTGGCATCCTTTGAGAACTTCACATAGGTACTATGTAGGTAGGTACTCAGTCACGGAGTTCTAAGGAACTCATGAGTTTGGGTTTTTGGGTTCCGCAAGGACCGTTCTAAAGACCTACTTTCACCCAAATTAGGTAAAATTATTCTATCGCTCTACGAACGAACTCCCAAAATTTTCGCGTAATTATAAAATAATGAATACAATTGTGATAAAAAAACCTAGCAAATATTAGCTGACATTTAGCCGATATGTTTACTTGTGAGATATTACGAGATATACTTGACATAGAGGTGTCACCATAACGCCATTAATTCTACGCAAAAATGAAGCCGCAAGCGCAACACGTGACACTCAAATTTGTTTGAAGTTGCACAACAGCGCAATGTTGCCGGATGTCGCGCAACATAAATATTAATGTTGCTAAAAAGTTCTACGTTGTCGTGCAACATGGCGCGTGGTAAATAAATTGACTCGATCAATTAGTAATGTGACTGTCGAGAAGGAAATAGGCGTATCTAAAATACCTATGATGGGGAGTGGATTTTCAAACTTATTAGAAAACGTTCAGAAGTTTACTGAAAAATTCTTAGTAGAAAACTCTGCCTAAGAAAAACAAAACGATTGAATTATCACTGAGAGTCTGAGAACTTCATTATTATCGTTGAGTGACGGAATTATTGATAGCAGAAACTATAAAAAATATTTGGTATTTTTTGTGGGTACCTAAGATTTAGGAATCCTCTACTGAGAACGTCGCAACATCATCTTAACTTTTATGGCACCACCTTTGTAATGTAATAGGCCCTTAGATGAATGGTATTAATATTGATGGTACTCGAAATGTAATGGCTTAACGCTTATGTAGGTAGTATTAAGTCTCGTGGTATTTTGTAAACCAAGCCAAGGTCATTTTACTACTATCCTCTGATAGTATTATATGCTGTAACCCGCAGCTGAGCTAACATTGTACCATCGAATTTAGTGACGTTTTACGGCTACTTAAATGGTTCCTTAAAGATTTGATGGAGCATGCGATTAAAATCTTGACTTTAGGAACTTTTGACTGAGTAAAGATTTAAGTAGTCATTAATGTCTTTGAGTGCGGCACATAGAATATCTAGAATTACCTTCCTACACATATAGGCGCCTACTAATAAACCTGGTATAAAGTTATTCCTGAGTGTAAACTGTCAAAATGTATGGTTACTCTTGGTTTATTCCTACAAATACTTTGTCACATTTCATGGTAACTTCAACTTATATCAATTTGTTTTGCTAGGCTAAAAAAAAGGAATATTATGCCTATATGAATACTTGTTGAACTTAAATCTCTATTTTAGTCCTTCACTCATGTACACAGGGATCATCGTAAATCATTTTTTTTTTTAGATAAGTTTAGAAATGAACTCATGAAGCAAGACACGTACGGGTGCTCCAGAGTTGCGACATGTCACGTTCCTAAGTACGCTTTGACCCCAGATTTTACTGCATAGATGCGACTTCCAAACCAAACTTGTAAGCCATTACACAATTACGAGTACCTAGTATTTTTTTCGTAAATACGGAATATATTAAACAATTGATTTAAAGGACACGACACGAAACTTATTTGTAATGGTTTTGAATGGTGGCATTGGTACAATGTGACTATCTTTTACCAGCTTCAAAAAAGGTTTGTTCTCAAATTCTCAATTCGACTTTAGATCCTCATTTTTAAGATGATTATTATTTGATGCTCAGAGGAGGAAGGAAGCACCTTAACTCAATTTTTTTTTTAATTTTTATAGTGTTATTCCACACTTGGTATTTCATTAAGAAATGAAAGGTTTTATTAAAATGATCCATTCCGACGGGATTCGACCGGTGCTTAACCGATAAATAAACTTCAGTAACTTCTATACAATGGAAACGATAATGAAGCTATAATTTCAATTTTAAATAGTTAGGTAATACCTTGATCAGTTGTATAGCAAACCTAAGGTTACTTTGATCTGTGGTAATACTAACTTTGATCTATGCTATTCTAGATTCTGCTCAAGTAGTGTGATTGAACAGAGGCCATCATGTTTTTAAGGAGCACGTGTAACGTAGGGTGCCGGTTGCGTCATGAGCGCTGTTTCGAAAGGTTACGCTGAGACCGTTGCGTACGCGCAGATGAATGGGTTGGCCCTTACTACTTACTAACTAAGTAACTATTCCTTAACGCCGTTGGAATAGTATACAATCTTATTGAACTACGCACCAAACATGAATAGTAATCAAGATCGAGCGAAAAATCATAAAATACATGTTTTTTTTGATGATACGGTTAAATATTCTGTCAGGTTTGCAAGTTCGAATACCGGCCTTCATCAATGGATATTTCGTTTCGGAAAATTTATATGCGCATTAACACGAGCTCTAAACAGTGAAGGGAAACATCGTGAGGAACGCCAGTTAGTATTCTTATAGGCGACAATGGTCTTACTGTCTGTCACAAGTCACCAAAATGTGCCGGGCATACGCAAAATATGTATTTGGACATGCCTCTGACTACACCCATAACTTCAAATGATCTGGAATAAAATAATAATATACCTACACAGAGACTAAAGACGTCTACCGTGCCTTGGAGATACAGTGATCATTTTTTTTAGAGATTGAATGAAATGAATGTGAAAAAACAGTAGCTTGAAATAATAGGCATCGATATAACTTCAAAGCCTGTGTTCAAAGCATAGCTCTCGTTAGTAAGTAGAGTTGACTCTTGTTGCAGTATAAATGATCTACAATATGTTAGGCCGGGGATTGTACTTAAGTAGGGCTTGGATTTATGTTGACATGTCGACTTTGCTACCATTGATATGTCGACATTATTTATTAGAATGACGTAACCAGTTATCGATAGTGAAAGTTTATGTGTTCAGATGTTTTTATAAAGTAACTATAATACTATAGCTTTATTTATTTAAAAACAATCCAAATCAGATTGAAAGTCGAAACTAATCCAGAAAAATATACTATTTTAGTTACAGAACTTGTGTTATCGCCTGTACCGACTTTGTAATTAGCTAATCGCATTGCACAATCCACTGGCCGTTTATCGATACAGTAGAATTGGTATAAATCGATCATAAAAAATAATTTAATTCAGTTATTTCTGGTGTTTATAGTCATTAATACAGTATCAGATATGAGTGTATTAATTAAGAGCCGTCGTGAGAAAGTGCGGTCCACTATGGATTGGCGAAGTTGAGTCAAATGATACTCATATAGATCGGCGGTTATCATATGCTTTGGTCTATCTGTTCTTCATTTAAACCATCTCAATTGCGTATAGCACCCGATTACTGGATTTCTATTCGTTTGAATTATTAGACTTGCTTTTTATTTTTTGGGTGTATTTGGTCACTATTTTTCTCGCAGTATGTGTGAAAAGTAGAATATTCACCTCGGGGTTAAAGCTAGTCTGGGTGCTTGTGAATCCCTCGTTGTCTCAGGATTCCAGAATAGTCCTTAACTCCCTCGTTTAAACACCCTCGCTGTCGCTCGGGATTCAATTGGTGAATAATAGTAATACTCCGAAAAGGTGAATATTTTTTTATACAGTCCAGAAAAAACTTCTTTTTATCCAAAGCTAGTTAAAATAGTCATCAGAAAACGATAACACTTAAGACAGAAGTTAACAGTCGATTCCGCATTAGTGTGAATTGAACTGTATATTAATTAGAAGTTCTGAAATTATATTTTCAAACCTATTTTATTTTAATGGCTATCATTCTAAAAGATTAATGTTTTGCACAAAATTATATGGCTTGTTTTCGCAAGCAAGTTTCCTTTCGCAAACTTTCCGTAATTGATAACTGCTTGAATATTTCCAACTTTGCAACATTTGTAAAATTAAATTGAGTATTATTGACTGCTAATATTATGTTAAATCTGAGAAGTATTTCGTACAATATTATTTAAAAATCTTGAACGCTGGCAACACGGAGCCCAGCAAGTACAATTTAATAATATGAAATAAAGATGTAACATAATTGCTAATATGCAATCAATAACATCCCATACAAAAGATTTCAACGCGCTTGTCTACATGGGATAAGTCTAGGTAAATTAAGTTGATTTGATGGGTATTCGTTAAAGTATTTACATGCGATGAATTGATAATAATCTGTTGTCAGGCCACTGCAGCTAGGACAGCATCAGTAAACGCGAATATAACCAACAGCGCCGTTTAGGTAACACGTTGCGACAAATCAATCGAGTTGCAAAAAAACGAAATGGTCATGGTTTGTCTAGCCATCCGACTATTGGAATAGAGAAATAATTATGTTATCAACACTATTAACGGCAAGAGGCGTGTTAGTCGGAGGAAAAAATCATGGTTGCGGAACATCAGAGAGTGGATGAGGATAGCGAGTGCTGCAGAACTATTTAGACTCGCTAAAGATCGAGAACAATATGCCATATTGACTGCTGACTAGCGAAGTCGGAGAGGCACTACAAGAAGAAGATCAACACTATAATACTTTTTGTCGAAAACTTTATTCTGTCCAAATTTCCACTCCATTGTTTACTTTACGTGCTATATTATACAGAGGAAGATGAGTATCTATGATTGGAAGACTAGGTTAGGCTCATTATTAGGTCAAAATTTGTAGGTACAGAGAGCTAGGTACCTAGGTGATGCTTTTTTATTTGTTTGGTTGGAATAACTTTATTCTGATTCTGATCTGGATGCTATATTATGTGTATACATAATATAGCTGTAATATAATCGCTGATCGCCGCATAAATGTAGCTTGCTTCTCTTCTAGCTACTGCTTTCTCCAAAAGTGAGTCTTTGTATTATTTATTTGTATTGGTTTCTAACAATATGATTGTTATTAAACGCGACACAAGGCCATTGGACCGAAGTACGAGTAGAATCAAACATTAAAGTGTAGCACGTTGCCATATCGGGTAACTTGTTTTTTTGGACAAAACTGTGAGGTCGCGACGAGACAAATAAACACAATAGAGTAAATTGAAACAGTGTCCAATGTCTGAATGTATTTTGGAACCATTTTCAAAGTATATTCGAAATATTATAGTCTACTATAATATTATAGTCGTGCCTCCTCAATCGTGTCAGTCAGCACCTATGATGAATCGTCAATGAATTGTCAAGTGACAATTCATCATAGGTGCTGACAAAAGATCATTGGTGCTGACGATATAATAGAATTTTGTACAAAGTGATAACTTGTACCTACGAATTTGAACCCTATTCTATTTTATGTGGTATATGTAATTTCTTTAACTATGTCAAATTATTTTGATACAAACGATAGATGACAAATTGTATATATTATTTTGACTTGGGCAAGACTTAGGTGTTAAGCACATATGTTTCAGGGTTCAGGAGGCTATATTATGTATATTCCTATTAAGAACAGCTGATATCTACTATATAAAATAAGTCGGGTTTTCCTTCCTGACGCTATAACTCCAGAACGCACGAATGGATTTCCACGGTTTTGCATTCGTTGGAAAGGTCTCGGGCTCCGTGAGGTTTATAGCAAAGAAAATTCAGGAAAAATCTGGTGGCATCTGGTGGCGAAACAGAGATCGCTGGGTTTGCTAGTTAGACTATAAAAACTATATGTTCCATTCTTAAACAAACGCTTTTTTTTATAAATGGGTAATTAAAGGGCTGATAAACAAGGCCTACATCCTTGATCTTGTTAATTACAAAGTAAAGAGAATATTTTATGAATGAGTGAGAACTATTTAACCTTTTCTATAACAGGTTATAACACATTTCTACGACTCCATTTAATGAAAAATGTTCATTGTGCATGCTCTACCATAATAGTCGGTATATACAGTGAGTACGAGAAGTAACTATATTGTTTAGATAATGCCATGGGAATAGTATAATAATACTTTAGATAAATATAATCGCTAATGGTAGATAAGAAGTAGAAATAAGCAGACCTAACAATTTTCAAATAGCGATACAATCGAAATAACCTTCCTTAGCGTATCTCAGCGAACATTATTTAAGTTTTCAACAATTGCAGTGTTATCGTATCTATCTTAGTCGGCAGCGAGGTCGGCCACAGCTCACAGCGAAAGCAACTGGTTTACTCAGATAATATTGGTAAAAGTACCTCATTGAAGCTGTACCTCTTTAATGCTCTACAATTGTCACAAAACCCTTATCGCTTCGTGAATAGAGGACAGGTCTATTAATAGTTTGAGAACTTCAATTTTTACCATACGCTGTGATAAAATTGTATATTACAAACATAATTTTGAAATGAAAAGGTTCCGTGGCCGAGCGGTAACGCACTCTGGCTTTAGGAGGATCGTCTGATCGTTGCGGGTTCGACTCCCATCTGAATCGCAAATTTTGATAAGACTTTTCATTTGTCAATGAAATACCTAAGTATGGCACTTTAAAATTACAATAAATTATAAACATAATTTAATAGTGCAAGGGAACATCTAATAATTAAGTAAACCAAAATATTTTTATTATTTGATCTAGCTGTTTCTTTCACAATCTGCGTCCGCGCTCATAGACAGTACCGACATACGGAGCCCGATTAGCACTTCATTATCACCTTCATGCAGTAGGGTGATAAGGTTCAAATTGTCCATTTACTCGTATTTCACCGTGTTCAATGCCAAACAATGGAGTCCACGGTAGTAATAGTTTTATCCGGATCAACGTAATGGCTGCGTGCACGAATATCTCGAGGAGGCGTTTACAAAGCAAATGTTTGTATTGTATACTCGCTGATTAGTTCGATATTTTTGACTAATGTAATGAAAGAGAGAGCTAGTTTCGATTTCTACATAACAAATAAACTAATTTGATCCGTTTCACACAGTCATCAAAGAGACAGCGTGCGAGATGACGCTATAAAACGTTTGACACGCATGATGCGCGCACGCAAGTGTAATTCCGACTGATATACAAGAAAATATACTTGACAAAAGCAATAAAGACAGAAAACAATTCTATATCTGAAACGTAATATTAAATGAGATTTTAATAGGTGCTTAGCCACATAGACTCTAATAACAATAGACTGCGAAATTGCTAGTAAAATATAACGAGACTGCTGCAAAATGTTGACAAATATTTATTTGGACGTGAAAACACTATCACGAAAGAGATCTGATGTCTACTACGCCCTGATAACTATATCTATTACCTACCTAGTGTCGTGATCTTAACAGGATAGACATACCCAAATGTATTTATTGTAGATACATTTACTTCCGACAATTTTAGACCTATCGAAATCTAATATTGCTAACTAAAATAAACAAGCAACATTTTAAAATAACGAACACTCAAAAGCGGATATAAGATTGAATACTGTTATCGATATTACACTTCATTTAACATTGTGAATGTTGTCCGAGTTAATAAAACCGTATGAAGGACAATTGCCAGTAGAGGTGGCAGTAGCGAGCAGTGTCCACTGTCCAACTTGCTCATAATCAATACTAATAAGTCAGGATAGTATCTAATTTATTCATGCATTACACAGGACATGATTTTATCGCTTTATATTAAATACCAAGCGCTTATATTATGTTATATATAAGTTTCTTAAACTTAAGTATTAAGTTATGTAATGTTTCCTCTACAATGTTCCTCGTTATGAACTTATCACAAAAAGAAACTATCTATTACCGCTAAAGGGCTTACAACCTGTCACTAATGGAATACTAATTACTAGAAAAATTTAAGTATGCATTTTTATGATGTAGATTGTAGGGTCTGTCTACCTACAATCTGACTACAAATTGAAAACGAAATAACTATAGGGTCATTAGCACGAATAACACAGTCCTGTTTGGTTTTTTCAATAATTTATATTTATACTTTTGAAAAATATATTGGAAGATAAATCTATTTTTTAATTTATTTCATCCAATCTGATATCATCGCCGCGCTCGTTCCAGGCATCGGCTCAGAGCCTAATATGTGCTAATAATAATTAAGGATACCTACATCTTACACCTACGCAAGTCTTTATGGTTTATTTTCAAACTAAAAAAATATTCTTGTTAGTGACTCATGCAGTTTTAGCGTTAGTTTATTTCAATTATCGATTTCGTCAACAACAATAATCATAATCACTTTGATTGGCATATTATTAGAGATGGACATCATTGAGATTAACGTGACCGAGACATCTGACGAAGACCTCTTAAGTACAAAATGTTTTTCGCAATATCTACCTAAAGTGTTTACGTACGGAACAATACGGCGTGGATGATAGATACAACAGAGTGTTGCAATAGATACAAATAATCATCCTGTTGTGATAAATTGAAAAGAAATCGACCTCGAACTGCATGTCAAGGGTACACGCACGGTGAGGCCCGTTCATAAACTTTGTGTATAAACATCGGCCAAATCCATACATACCTACTACTACTAGCATAAGTTGTTCTATTACACGAAATCCATTTGACTATGTATGGTGGTAGGTAAAGTATAGTACCTAATTTTATTGTGCTTTTCTACAAGTAAGGAATACATTTAGGCGTTTGTGGTGCTACAGTAACACTTCCGATGTTGACATGTGACATTTTATAATTCCACATTTCATAGGTCAGAGGGGTCAAACTTTGGGTCATTCTCACGAAATCTATGCAAATTAGTGTATTTGCAGATCTACTAAATCATTGGTCATTAGCTAAATTCACACGCGAAGTGCTACTAATAAACATTGTGCAAAAGAACAGTTCAGTTTTGCCAAAAGGTCATCGGCAATAGGTACCTACAGTGCATTGACTTAGAAGATGTAATAACGGTCTACAAATTGCACATTTAACACACTAATATGTGCTACTAGCGACCCGCCCTGGTTTTGCACAAGTAAGTTTTTTTTTAACTATTGGCACCTTTATAGATTTTTAGATAATAATATAAAATTGTAGTATGTAATCTAGCATTATATGTAACCAAAAGAAATGTTTTTTTTTCCATAACCAGGGATCCTAATTAAATATCTACTTAAGTTGTATTCCATGACGATGAACGAAAATCACTCCAAACATTTTTCCTACTTGTAAATCTAAAATTTTTTGATTATTGTAGAAAGTATTACAACAAGTACATTTTTATACCTTCGTTTAATATAATAGAAAAATATAACGAGCCTTAGAGTATTGATCCATGAATTTAACAAACATGACAAACAGACATCATATGAACGCTTTATTTCACTATTAAGAGAAGAGCTATCATTAGCAAAACAGCATTTTAAAACAGGATTCTCCTAGTATATTTTATTATATGATGATTGTATATTTCAGGTGCTATGCTAGATCTGGTATCTTGTTATAGGTATAATGTTTTATGGTCCATAAAACATACCAAGTTTTTATAATTTTTACAATAGTTTAGCACATAACGGTAAACAGATCCAAAGAAAGAAAACCAGATAAAAGCTAGTTTTAAATAGATTTATGACCTGAGACTTGACTCCCAAGTTTTATGAAGGCTAGAGGTTATCACCTCTTTAGGTAGGTAACCTATACTCCTTATAGAACAAGTATGTCCAGTTTTTTGCAAATGTTAGATAACAGTATTTGGTAACAGTAAATAGAGCTATTGAATAGTCTGAAATAGTTTGACGAATGGAAAGAGCTACGCAATTTCGAACCAAAAGAGATTTAGACCGGTTGGAATGGAATTATGATAAAAATTATGAAGATGATAATGTCTAACGGGGTAAGTACCTATTTATTTATAAGTTATAAGACATTATAAGTTAGGTATACAAATAACCGACCATTGTTGTATTCTTTTTTGCAACCGTTGTTTTTGAATTGGTGGGTTTTTCTTGTTTTTTTCTTCGTATTTTGGGGTCTGACAAGGGTCCAACCACAGTAAACCGCCTATTCCCAGTATAGTTTTACCGATAAGTCTTACCAGTTGAACTACTGGGAGTTTTCTTCCCAACAGACTTAGGTACTGATAGTAGGACTTCGCTGGTGTTATAATTTTGCCCATTAGTTTTACTTTATCAGAATTTATCAGGTAGGTGGGATGCAAGAACGATGCATATCGTTCGCGAGTTGGCCAAGAAAGTGAGAGCCGATCGCAATGTCACTAATAATGCGTGTGTCAGCCTCCATTCAGGCAGACACCGGTCTCGAATGTAAAAATTAAGATAATCTGATGTTTGAAGGTCGCTAATTTTGAAATATTAAATCTCCTCGAGCTTTATAAAACTGTTGAGCTCAAATTGTTGTGCTACACAAATAATTGTTATTCACGCTGCAATAACATTGCCAGCCTGCATTACAACTTTACAAGCAACCTAATATGTCGTGACAATTATCGTGGTCAACAAGTCATAGTGAAAACTGAATTCAGAGTTTTCACTAAAAGTACTTACTTAGAGCTTTTACTGATAACCTAAAACAATACCTTTATAGGCTATGTATCGTATAACGATGAATGTATCAAATACTAGTTGATCTTTTGGAATTGATTCAATTCGATAATAATAAACGTGTCAATAAGATGAATTGCATCAGACTAGCTTGCACTAAAGCGCATATATGCGGCGTAAACTTGTCATGTCAGTTATGACACTAGTTGATCATGGCTAAGTTGTAGGTTAAGAGCGAACTTTGTTTAAACAATTGCTAGCACGATTTGTCGTGTCGGGCTCTAAGCACTAGCAAGTGTCGACATCACCTTTCGTCGAACTCAATTTAAGAAATTATGTTCGGCATCATTTCAACAGTCGGCAACTAGGTAGTTCAGCAGGAGCATAGCTATGCAGATATATATTAATGGCTATGCATATTATGAAAATTTACCAAGGTAATACCTATTCTCAGGCAGTTTAGTTATGTTTTTTGTAAGGACCGGTTAGGTACGTTCAAAATGCGATCTACTTTTAATAAATAAAATATCAATATATTACTATTACAATCTTTCGTGCGCTTTTATATCTTTTCTACAATATATAGGCTGGAAGAGATTATGTCGACCCCTATGTCGTCCCACTGGTGGGCAAAGGATTCCCCCAAACTCTCGTCAATTATTACATAAGCTTTGTTCATGATTCAGCTGAAGAAGGATATGTTTTAATTCATTTTTTTTCTGTGTTGTTGTATACTTATTCTTTCTTTGTTATTGTTTGTTTTATGTTTTAAACTAAAGATATATTGTATTGTATTGTATGTTTTAGAAGATTTGCGATTAAGATAAAAACAACCGCGGTACTAGGACAGATTATTTTTCCCCGAATCATAAACATTAAAAGTTTGAATCAATATTTCGTAATATTCAATATCTCTAATTAATATTCACTATCTTCCCTATTAGCATAGCATTAGAATAATTTGCTCACCTACGTGTTTTGATTAATATAAATTATAAGAAAAAGACAACTTACTACGTGATATGCAACTTTATTTACAGTGTGCAGTTTTGGAGTATAATTACAGTTTTTTTTAATTATTTTTTCATTTTTTGTAAACATAATCCTCATTGGTACTTATTTGTTTTGTTTAACATAATTACACGAAAGTATGGATAAAAAACACAAAAATAAGCATTCAATATTAGAACAAACGTAAAGTATAGGTTTTCCTATGATTGAACTTTGTTAATTTTAACGGTTTACGATTTATCAAATCATAAATTCGCTATACGACTCATAAACCACTAGATAGCTATAAAATTATTAGTAGGGAAGTAATTAAGCAGCTCGGTATAGATAGTGCCATTGCACCAGTTATTTCTTGATTTAGTATTCGATAGAACTATTATTTTATTATTTAGCCGTTGTTCACTGCAGGGCAAAGGCCTCCTTCCCTTCTTTCACTCTACGCGATTTAACGATTATTATAAGGAAGACATAAAAGCGGGATAAAGGCAGGAAAATTATGAATTACGAGTATAAGGAAGACGTCCATTGTTTAGTCGCTGAGTGTCGGCATCAGCCTCACTTACACTACGACCAATGGATCTAGGCATTCGTTTAGTAAGCCGTTTGTTTGCGCAGTGACCGCTTTTTCATACTAAATTGTGTTCTGCGCAGACAAACGGCCAACTTCACAAATGCCTAGATCCGTTGGATGAAGTGTATCTACCGAATCTGTGGCAATAATAATCCGTGTCCAAAATCGGTCAAGCTGATTAAGAGAAGTTAGCACCTCGGGGAAACAGTCGTGATCTTGTTTTTTTTTAAGAATTAAATTGACAAAAATAGCCTGTGTGCAAACCCTTCCGAAAGCCGATTGATTATTTCAATACGAATTTAAAACAAATACATTGAATAAAAAAACTTTCGTTGACATTGAAATCGGAGGTGGAGAGAGTTGTTTTCAAAGGTTACGCTGCTAAAGTATAAAGTGTAATCATTTTAATTACATGTAAACGTTATTGTAGGTATAATATAATAGGTTTGGGTATGGAGCGATAAAATATTTATATAAAGTTGCAATTGGCGTAAAAACTACGTTTAGAGTCTGTCACACAAAGAGATTTTGTTCCGCCATGAAATATTTGATACAAAATACTACTACTAATTAAGAACACATGCTGCACATTAATTAAGAACTGTTTTTGTTACTATTGTGTTTCTTTCTTTTTGGTGTACAATAAAGTAATATTCTATTCTATTCTACTAACTTAGTATTATGGTCGATTTCCAGTAGATTTCAGCTAGTTCCTAAATCTATCTGTTGTTGTGAATTTATTTTATTTACAGTTTTTTGGTGCACATGTTTTAAGTAATATAAGTCGGTACTCAGTTATGAACTTGAATATTTATTAGTGAAATTTTGACGAAAAGAAGTGCATCGAAATAAATCGTTGCAATAGTGAACGTAACACATGAACGAAATACAATCGCATTTATGCTCCATTTATGTAACAAATAAACCTATTTCGTATAACGAGACGCCTACGTTTAAACTTACCAGCTCTTAACTGTGGCACTTATACGAATAAAGGTGAGGCTAAATGAGCGTAATATTTTGAGATAAAAAACGACTCACATGATTTACATTCAACAGAAAACTCATTTTGCGTCGCTGTGTGGCACAGCAAGATTTTGTATGGTACCGAACGCGGCACTATTACTTTTATGCGCCTCAATTTAGCCTCACCGTTGTACAATTGAATTTTATGCAAAAATCATCACATTGCTTGAACATGTGGGCAGAAATGGTATGGCAGATTTGCACAGCGCTCTATATATTTTTTTCTCTTGTGCAATGTACCGCAACAAGCGTTGAGCACCGTAAGAGATCATCAGCTCACACCGATATGCGACGCAACGTTGCTTGAAGAGAGCGGCAATGCGGAGGCTGCAAGTGTCTCTAAGTTGTAACGTAAAGGGTTAGAGCAGCGCGATGTGAGGGCGTCCCCGATCCGAACCTTTACATATTATCTGTACTACCTAGTAGGTGCATCGTGCCGCACCCAGTTGTGAGTAGACCTTTAGGTGCCTACTCGAACATTTCAATGAGAGCGGGCATGGTACAATATTACCATAAGTAGACTTCCGCCACGCCATAGTCAACCGGCGAATCTTACGTAAACGGCGAAACTAAGCGGTAACCAATAGTTGCGATTAATGAACACAAATGAGGCTGTATCGATTTTGCGAATTTATCCTGGCTTCTGAACAAAAAATAAATCGTCTATTTCCTGGGATGTATCTTTTCTAAATGTTCAGTTTTCACCAACGTAAGCTACACAGGCTTATCAAAACACGATAATAGTGCGTCTCGTTATGTTCTTATTGACATTTGAATGGTGTAAGTAAGTAAGTTCGTATGAGTCAGTGGCCAACTCTGGTGACGGAGTTTTTAGGCCGCCTTAAGGCCTCCGTCATGACTTAACGACTTAAATAGCCGGGACCGACAATTTAACGTACCCTCCGAAGTACGGAAGCGCTCAGATGAAAATGCCACTGGCAGTCACCCATCCACTTACTGACCGTTTCGAACGTTGCTTAACTTCGACGATCTATCAAGAACGACTAAGCAAGCACGACCACGAGCGCTTGGTCTGGTGGTTGGTTGGGACTGTCACAATACCTACTGCCCTACGGAAACAAGTAACGAAACTACTGCGTACCAAAAACGAATCAGCCCGATAGATCCTTTACAAAACAAAATATGGTTGCGTCGAAAAATACTAATGCATCGACCAATACGAGTATAGCCACCACTAGCCTCGTAGATTTGTTTTACCTACATATTATCCATTATCTAAGGGTATATATGACCCCTCATACAGAAATCAATACACAATGCACATGTCATGTACCTACATTTCCTTTGTCGTAATCTCTAAACTGAAAGGCTCCCCGAGTTATGTCGTGAATAACAAATAAGACTAGTAGCCAACGATGACGGCTTAACTATATTTACATAATGGCTTGGTGAAGCTGAAAATAGTACCTATGTTTCGTAAACTGACACAAAATGTTAGTGTTTTCATGATGTGAATTTATTGACACACCGCAGAGGCTCGATACAGTTAATAAATTACAAGGGAACTCGATTAATTTTATTGCTAATGTATTAAAAAAAACTTCAAACAAGTCGACTTGATTATTATAATCTACATTTAAAAATAAGTACTAATATTTGATCAAATTAATGTTTGCATGAATGAGCAAATTAATGAGCGCAAGGAGTGGAAGCTAAGGGGGGAGACCTTTCTTTGCCCAGCAGTGGGACACGATAGGTTGAGTAAAAAAAAATATGTTTGCATGCTTAAGTCAAGTAAGCTTCCAGACTTAAGCTAAATTAAATAAGTACGTATCTTGTTTAAAAAAATTTATCAACGTCATCATCAGCCTGTCTCATCCCACTGCTGGATATAGGCCTCTTCGCTTCTGCCATCTGCCTCTATCCTAAGCCCATAGTTTTTAAAACTGTTATCATCTTGTTACTTTAGTTAAGTTCCACAGATGCCTAGTTTAAGCAACGTTAGATATTCCTGGTTGTGTAATACCTTAACTAGCCTTTGGCAGGTGAAAGGTACTACAAATAAAGGAAGTAAACTGGCCCGAGTATCAATAATCTACCAATAGCCGCATTGCATTCTCGGTGCTCTAAATACGTCTTGTAACGATCCATTGAAAATTCTCAATATATTTCCTTGCTTCTCCCATACCGATGGATATATTTATATGCTGATGCTGCCCAGCTATGCGTCTTATGTACATGTACATGACTTACAATGTATTGTTTTAGAATAGAGTGATATATGGCAATAATCCTTAGGTTCTTATAAAGGTTTTAGTTATTTACAAAGATTACTAGGTAGCCCCTTAGAAGAACAAAGGCAAACCATGAGCACATACAACACATTATGTAGTGCACAATTGCACATACATGTATTTTTACAATATGTATTTATAACTTGATTTAAGAAGTAAGAAATCCAATAAATATGACAGGAAAGTGTAGTTTAGGTACTCTTCTCGTAAAAATATAAATAAGTGTATAAATATGCAACACTATGGTTGCATATTATATATAATTATTATTCGACTTACAACAGTAATGTGATGAATATGAAAGTATGAATAACAAAGAATGTTAAGTAGAGTTCTACCTGTAGGTATACCTACGCTAAACAGGGGCGGTATGAAGCATGTAATCAGAATAAATAAGACGAATTTGTGTTAGGATCGGAGCTTGAATAATATTTCGCCTGTAACTACTTGAACTTATAACCGTAATAATTTTAAGGAAATCTTTATTTTAATAGTTTACGCCGTCCCCTTACTTCGGTTCATACCTGATACCCACAGCTTAGCTATCACTTATTGTCATTATAGGCACACGCCAAGTTACGTCATTTTCACTCACTAGGGAGCTCTTTCTAGTAACAAAGAAAGTAGTGATTGAATGAGGAGGAAGTAACAATATCTTAGGAATAAAATTATTGGAGCAACTTGAATAGTCATCAAACGCATAAAAACATTGGTAACATATCGCATAAAAATAAACAGAAGAACTGTGACGATAATTGACGATAACCTCAATTTCTTTCGATCAAACTAAATTTAACACAAGATTAGGATTATCTAATATTAAAATTAGTATAGGTTCAAAAGGGAAAAGCTGTTAGAATGTCTGTGATAGGCACATGGTTATTTCATATGCTAAACTAAGCCTCAGGTGAGAGCAGCGGGCCCCCTGTGACCCGTGCCGTAACGTTTTCCAAAGCAGCGCACGCGCACGACCGCCCAGCCGATGCTGAAACTGTTCAAGTACCTACCTATAAGCTTTCGATATGTCTAAGGTTCTTTGTAGTCGATGGATTTAATAAAAAATTACGTTAGTATATCCACTTATTTCTACTGCATACTTTTATTAGCGGCAGTAGGTTACGGCAGTATGTGACATAACACAGTACATACAAACTGGTAAACCTTCGGCCTCTGTATCCACAGCCAGAGCAAACAAACGACATCTCGACCCTGTCGTAGTAGGCATCTATGTATTATAGGTAGTCAGTTCATTGCAAGTAATTAAGTTGGTATACCTAATAATCCCAATGCCGTATCCTAAGAACAATCGATAAATATCCTTGCCGGGCGTCCTTGTTATAGATACATAAACGCGAGCGGGTAAGTGTTAACGGCATCGCTACGCCCAGTCCACCTCTTCCTGTATCAACGTAACTCGACATTGACATTTAGGAACGGACCAGCAAAGCTCCGCCAACATGTGCTGAGGCCGAGTGCACTCATATCTTTTAGTGTTCATTTTTTTAAACAGCTCCAAACGCAAAGATCACCGAGATGCCACGAATTCTCAGAGCGTCCTTGGCCGGCGAGCGTCCCTTCCAATCTTTGACCCATCAGGCGGTCGCGCATACTACATTCATTACAATTCGTTGATTAGCTCTCAAAACGAAGACGCTCCGCCGAGCGCTACTCATCATACATCACCCACGTCGTGCACTACAATAATTTACCTTCTGCAGATATCAGAATAGTTATTGAGTAGATAACAATACCAACTTGTAACCTTGATCTCGTTTGGAGCGAGCTGCGCCTCAAACGATGCTATTTATCTAAGCACCTACTCACAAAAAGACCAATAAGTCTTAGAAAGTAGAGTGCACTAACAGAACTAGCTAAATATTACCAAATTTTTGGACGATTACTGTTTATAATGGAATACCTACAGACTATAATTATTTGTAAGCAGGCATTGCGGATGGCGCGTGCAAAGAGTATTAATCTTGCATTTATTACCAGGTAGTTTAATAAGAGCAATTTGGTTAGATATTTGCCTTCGAAACCTAAGTTTCATCATTCTCTGGGAGGCTGCGTGCTTTGCTATTTGAATGGCTTTGCACAGTATTAAGTGTCCGCCGTACTATGTCTATGTAAATCTTGAGGGAATTACAAAGTCAGATTAGTTTAGTATGATCGGACAGCTTGATGGTTACAGGGTATTTACGAAATATGGTTTTAATAACATTGAGACGAAATTCCAAGAAAATTATTTACAAGTTCGGGGTGTAATTTCTAACACATCCATGGTTGATTGACAAATATGCTAATGGGCTATATATCTATTCCAACAGTAGTCTAGAAAAGTCTAGGTAACAACAACTTCTGTGCTCTCGTGACTACAATGGATGCAACCCGATAGAAACGTTGAGGTAAAATACATAGAATAGTGCGATTATTATCCAAAAACCTTTAGAGCCTTATCACACTGACGGTTGGCAAGCGGATTAAAAGCGAAGCGGGCGCGCGGCGGGCACGCCGCGGACACGCAACGAATTCGCTGCGGATTAGCATGCGTGAACTCCATTTTATACACTCGAAAAAACCCAACCTGCCCTAATAAAGAAGTCTTTTTACAACAAAATACGATTAGGCTAAGTTAATTCTGTCACTAAGCTAACAATGCATCGCGAATCCGCTGCGCAACCGCGGCGTAGTCGCCGCGCGCCCACTCCGCTTTGAATTCGCTCGTCA
Organism: Epirrhoe alternata; assembly: GCA_963565295.1. Lineage (NCBI taxonomy): Eukaryota > Metazoa > Arthropoda > Insecta > Lepidoptera > Geometridae > Epirrhoe > Epirrhoe alternata. The sequence goes on from OY751375.1 coordinate 12,444,790, forward strand.
ACCGCCAGTGAGATAAGGCTCTTAGGTACGCGATCTCGCCGATGTCGCCAGAGCCGCTATAAAGATCACCCTTTATACACTTCGCACTTTCCTAAATGATGACAGTCAAGCCCTTAGCATCGATGTTATCGATGTACCGCAAGTTTTCAAATATTGTCCAATCCGTGCAGACTTGTTTAGTAATCTTTGTAATTTGACTGGTCAATATTTCACATGTGCGACGATCTCGACGGCGGCGACAGCTTGGTAATACCAGAAACTGGTGCTAATCTATCAGCTTGTATGCATAAGCTATTAAGTACAAGATATTACATTACGACTCAGAATTATCTGAAGCTCAAAATATCACTTTTACGATTATAATAAAGGTTACCTACTTAAATTATGACCAAAAAGTATTTTCATCGGGGTTCATGATCTTTAGGTCAAGTAAGAAGTTTGCTGTAGGTAATCATTATTCTAAGTATTGACGATTCAGCTAACGTAACTAACTATTACACTCGTACTTAATACTATTGATGAGAAGAGCATAGAAGAAAAACCTTCCGCTTGATTTAAATATCAACAGTAGACAGTTGTGTATTTCATGACACCAATAAATCACTGTGCTCGCTATAGGTTTTTGTTTCAAATGGAAAAGAAAAAACGATAACAGCATTCCGAATACTTTAACGGCTGAGCCGTGGAAAGCGCGGCACGCATCCACAATACGTAATCTATTTAATTACCTATTTGTTTAATTAATGTATTTCTACGAGTATTCACGTTCTCCTCCTTTTCTTTAATCACCCGATAGTTGCATAAAGTGGCTTCCTCGATTCCTTCATGACTAAACTTATTCTAGAAACGAAACGAAATCAGCATTGATAACTGTAGATATGTAAATAAGTTATACGTTAAGGTAAGATAATTTTCATTTTATCTTCTGATGTCTCAGAAGATAAAATGAAAATTATCTTACCAACTTTCCCTATACTTTTTATAAAATTTCTATTGTAAAAATACACAAAGATTTTTGACTACTATTACTGACTGAAGTAAATAAACTAGACTGAAGTAAATAAATATTCGTTCTTAGACAAATAAGTACGGTGTCGAAACGAGGGGCCTTTGGCTTGCAGTGGGCGGAAAACGACCGACGAAATGACTAGACCTCAAAAATAATCCGTTTCTTATGAGGTGATAATAATATTCGAATAAAATTGTGCCTCTTCGATAAAATTCGATTGTAAAATGAAATAATTTACATAAAAACCGAAGGTAAAAACGCATAAGTTACGAATATGAACCACTTAATTGTACGATTTATGATCGTATTAAAACAAATATAAAATCAACCACGCTCCTTAGGATCAAGAGTGGATCAAAACTCCAGGGACTTTGGTACAAAACTAACGGTACCTGTTCCATACAAATAAATGTAAAACAAAACTATCACAATTTAATATGCCCTGTAATTATTTAGCACTAGCTTCCGCAGCTCCACCTGATATGCTATTTCAGGCTGCTCCATCTATTCAAAGTTTGTCACTCTATCGGGCAATTAATCTGAATCTACCGAATTGTGAGGGATACCTTTAAACCAGTAAGTTTTAATTGACTGGAATTCAATTTAGTTCCAGTAGGTAATCTAATTTAATCGAACTGCCTCGTAACTGTTTTGTGTTTTTCTTTTTTTTCAAGTTGTTATCTTTCTATCAAAAGACATAAACGCGCTCGTCTTAAAATTACTTTAATTTAAAATTCACTCAGAGTAGTTTGTATAAAACTAATGCCGTGTTTTCATTTAACATTCAAGTTTGAATTATGATGATACAAGATTTGAACTATTCATCATATTTATTTTAAATTAATTCGTTAATTTTAGTATGAAACAAATTGATTTGTTACGAAAATAACAAAACTACAATATTTACATCGTTTATTATTTATTTATTTATTATGAGCCCGTGATGTCCCACTGCAGGGCAAAGGCCTCCCTTCCATTCTTCCATTAGTATTTATTATTACATCGTTTAGCATTAAGTATATTAGGGTTTTGCTAAATAAATGATGCAAAAACCTACAGGACCTATCTTCTGGTCTCCTATCCATATTATATTTAAAATTATGTAAGTATTTTCAGAAAGAATTGTTTGTTTCAAGGAGTTTTTGGTTATGTTTAGATATTGTGGTTTGATCATCGTTAAGTTCATAAAAGTTGTTTTATGCCTGGCAATTTTGTCTGTGTTTCAGATTTCCAGAGGAACTGATGATGTGAATCGGACCAACCAGTACATACTTACCAAAATGTATATAAATAAAAGAGAAGTTGTTTTGTAACGCGAGAGCAAGGCTTTTCATTAATTTATTACAAAATATCTGTTCCGAGATTATTTATTTATTCTTGCGCAGTCTCAAATGTTTGTTTTCGTCACGATAGTACAATACAAGAAGCATTTAATTGCCTTTTTATGCAAACACAGAATATGATATCTATGCGATATTATCAAGTATGTATGACATCAATACTGGATATCAATGAAAATGTTTACACAACATAATCTGTTGTATATAAAACGCACAAAATTTTTGCGTAGTTACTGTGTCTCTTATATAACTACAAAAGAAGATTTGAATGACAAAATGCTATCTTAATTAGATAGCCTACCAGAAGTTAAAGAAACACAATTAAAAATCTATATTGAGAATTCATTGCACGAATAAACGTAGCATACTATCAACAATAATCACAGCAGAATTGGGGCGCAGTATTTCGTCGATATCTTGTTTATTCTCGCGCCAATCTGAAGTCGTCGTACTTGACAACTTTATGCACAAAAGCTGTGCAGGCGCACCGTTGCTTAATAAGGAACGGAGGCCCGTTCAAACAGACTTTTCAGCGCAAATCTCTTACCAATTCTATTTGTATACCAGCATAGTGTGAAAAGGTCAGAGTGACCGTGTGTGGTGACATTTTCAGACTGACCTGTTTCTGACGGAGTTTCTCGAAGAGAGGGTGATGTTCCTGGGGGGAAGCCGGGGTACGGGGGCCACGGATGGCGCGGGCGAGGGCGTGGCGGGCGCCGAGGTGCGCGGCAGCCGGCCGCCCGCCGCCGCCGCTCCCACCAGCACTAGCAGCAACCATCCAGTCATCACGGTACGCACGATCAACACTCGGCGACGTACTGCGTAAAGCGTCGCGGCTCGCGGTATGCGCGCGCTAAGACGTTCACTTTTGTTGTGGTAAACGCGAGCGCCCCACTACGATGAAAGTGTGGGCTTTCACTGCAGACCGCGGCACGCCTGCCCGCCAGCCACACTGCGCACCCACGCTGCACGACCTCCTCTTTTACTCTTATTTTTCGTACTTATTCCTTTTTGAGGTTTTAACTATAAAAATAAGCTAAGTAACATGACGGTTTTCGCAGTAAGCTTCAGAACACGAAACCGTGACAAGGTACCTACTAAAAATAATTTTGAGTGATTTTACACTCTAGGATCTCTTGCGTTGAAGATGCCCCTAAAAATCGTTTTTCTAAAATATATAATTATCTTCTAAGCACACAGAGGAACTTTTGTTTCCAGGCACTTTAGGGCGCCATTTAAGGCTATGACATCAGACATCAACAAGGACTAATAAAAAATGGTTTTACCTGGAATATCTTACTGGGTAAGATTTAAATAATGGTTGGTAGGTAATTTATAATTTCAATCTTCAGATAGGAAGCCTAATTTATGTCATACCTCGTATAAATTATAATTCCAGGTATAACCGAACCGAAAACACAGCAAATCCCACTCATATAATAAAGCTGAAAGTTTGCGAGTTTGTTTAGATATTTGGATGTTCTTGTATCAATCACGCCTAAACCAGAGAACTGATTTGGATGAAACTTGGTATTGGCGTAGATGCGCGACCTGGAACAAAATGTTGGTACCACGCGGGCGAAGCCGCGCGCAGAAGCTAGAATAATAATAGTTGTCATCAAAGTAAAGTTTTTCTTTGTTTGGGCACAGTTTGGGGCTAAATGGCGCTGTGTGAATTGTCCTACAATAATATTTTCAGTGAACGCGAATCTAAGCATTCGTGAAGTTTAGATGTGCAGTAAATGCTGTTGTCAATTGTGCATTGAGACTGCTAACTTCGCGAACGTCTAGATCCGTTGAGCGAAGTACTGTACCTATTATATTTTTCGAGACTCCAATGTTTGTTAAAATAACCAGAGTGATTTGTCAAGTGTCAGAAGTAGTCATTCGTAATAGACGAGACCAAAGTATAATATGTGTTACAAAATCAAAGACAGAGTTGATGCGCAGGAGTATCCTCTGCATGGCTCCTTTCATTTTCAACAAGAGAGCTACCACGTTCGCTGTTTCAGAGAAAGTTGAAATCGATACTAGAAGATAAATGTTATTACTCAGTAAAATAATTTGTCGAAGATAAAATCTCCTACAATCAAATTAATAGGTAAAGAAAAATCAAGAATTTAAAATGTTGACTTGTTAATAATGTATCATCATTATTCTTCTCTCTTTGTTATATTTAGTAATCATTTATGACGATCTCTGTGACGCAGTGGGTGAAAGCCCGCTTGGGACGCAGAAGGTTGCGGGTTCGATCCCCGCGGCGGGATAAATGTTTTTATGTTCTGCAAATATTTATCTCGGGTCTGGGTGTTACTATGTATAATATGTATAGTATTTACAAACAAAAAGTATTTAAGTAGTATATCAGTTATCTGGTTCCCATAGTACCAAGCTTTGCTTAGTTTGGGGCTAGATGATACTGTGTGAAATGTCCAGTATTATTATTATTTATGTATCATATACCTAATTACCTACTCGACATCCAATAATTATTGTAATTAGTACCTTCCTCTAATTTTATCTCTTTTTGTTCTAAATATTATCTAATTTTGACATATTTTTATGAATATTTATCCATGTACTTAAATATTGCACGCCATAACATGGAAGAATACAATGGACATACTATGTAAAATAACATCTTTGTAACATGTATTTCTTGCAATAAATGCTACTTTACATTATGATTGATAGGTAAGGTCAGCAAAGAAAGTGGTCTACCAGTGGCTACAAATTGACAGTAAATGCATAATCTGCTTGTAATTAAAAGGTAGGGTGCGCCATCTATTATTCAGTTATTCAGTTATTTATTCACTTTAAATTATCATTACAGATTAATTTTAAATCTAATGCGATAATCTAGATGAGATTGAGATTGAGATTTTGCCTAATGTGATTTGATTAACTGAATATGATGGGTGGCTGGTAGGTACAGTCAGCAAAGAAAGTGGTTTACCACTTTGGACAAAAGTTTCTGTGAAATCTAACTAGCGCTACGGTTTACTTTTCTAACGGAGGAGAGATGCACAATTATGGCGTAATATCCGCTAACTGATATGCCTGACATTTTTGAAGTCACTGGATTATTTGGTTATTTTGAGCTCTATTATCAACGCAATAGCTTGTTTTTTTGCAATAATAAATAAAATCTTCATTCAATTAACACAAGTTCGATCTTTTTTGAGAAAAACTTTTTACATCTGAAAAAGAAAATATCTCTGACAATTGTCACTGTATTACTGTCAACGTAATAAATATTTAAGGTAAAGTGGGGTTATGGCAACTATCGGATAATTTCAACTAATATCACAATTTTCAACAGGCTTGATAAATAAATTGTTCTCTTATTTACTAAAATTAGTAAAAATTTAAAGACTCGAAAAGTAGTATTAATTTACTTGTCGAGTTTATAAAATCGCGATAACGTGCCACTATTTGTAGGTAAATAGTTTCAATTACCCGTCCCACTGTTACAAGCATTTTGTACAAAATAATACTACATATTATATTGTATACTTTTATTCTTTACACACTTTACAGCTAAAGACATTTACCTAAGACGGTAATATAAAACTAGATGAAATTTGTAAAAATATAGAATTAAAAAACGATGAAGTTAGAACTCCATGGTAATTGTAACTAATTCGAAACGTAGATACTAAACTTAATTTTAAGTTTGATAATTTTCATAGATGGACAAATTCAGATTTGACACAACAACATTGACAACAACATTGTGAACATTGACTATTTTAAAAAATTCTCGGACATTAATAATTTTAATTTAAGAAATAGAAATAAACTTTGCCTAGTACAATCAAAAACAACGCTAATGCAAGACAGTGTTTTCTGCATGGTTCCTAAAATTTACAATAAGTTACCAGAGAACATAAAAGAATTAAAATTAACAAGTTTTAAGGCACAACTTAAGGCATTGCTGGTAGAAAAATGTTACTACAGTTTATCTGAGTTTTTTATTGACGACCTATGTTAAGTATTTTGTGTGACATGATTTAATTTATATGTGTGAATAAACAGTTATTAATATTAGTGTAGTTATAGACAATAATATAAATTTGCATGCCTATTTTATGGTAAGAATGTATTGGAACTCAGCTTATTATACACCAACATTGTACATACTTTCTAGCAAATAAATGATTTGAATTTGAATTTTGAATTTGAATTTGACAAAATTCGTGTTAGACGAAATCGATATTGGACAAAATTCATATTGGACTAAATTCGTGTTGGGCATAAGTTCTAGTTTAACATTCGATTTTAGACATTAGTAGCGCGAAGGAAAAATTTTAGTCGCAATTACCTCACTTCACTATTGAAGTGTATACATAATACTAGCTGTTACCCGCGACTTCGTACGCGTTAAAATCGAATATCGCCTTGACTGTGCATCGCAAGGGTGGAAGTTAAAAATTTGATGACGTAGCAAGTGATTTTTATCGTTCTTTGCTTATTACTCTTATTACATTACATTAAGTTAAAGAGAGTCAAGTATATTACTACCAAGGCAGTTTTGGCCTTTCCGTACAGGGTTTCTGGTTACGTAGGTTACATAAACCTCTGTCCTATGAAACCAAATTAAAGAGGTCAGAGAAACTGAAAGTTTACCTTCTTGTTGAGTGACATTATTCCGTATCCATGGATTGTTTACATGGAAACGTCATTTTGATGTAGGCTAATAAAATTAAATTTTGTTATAATTACTAAAAGTTTTTGAGAAAAAATTGGAAACAAGTAAAATTAATGATCTAAACTATGTCTTGTGCAGTGCCATGCTGTAGGTTTCATTCATCAAGACGCCAAAATAATGATGAAATCTTACGCTACCAACGGTAAGTGTTTTTTGGTATTGTAGTATCAAAGTCTTAATTTTAATGCATTCGGGGGATAATTTCATACAAAATACTATCATGGAATCTTGTTTAATAAGGATTAATCGAATGCTATAGGCAAAATATACAAATCATATTTGTTATCATAGTGTTGTACTCGATTCTATCGACATCGATAGTTTTATGTAGTTTTTGACGACCACTGTAGCGCAGTGGGTGAAGGCTCGCCTGCGACGGAAAAGGTTGCGGGTTCGATCCCCGCGGCGAGACCAATGTTTGTGTGATCTACAAATATTTGTCTCGTGTCTGGGTGTTTCTATGTATAATATGTATGTATTTACAAACAAAAAGTATATAAGTAGTATATCAGTCATCTTAGTACCCATAACACAAGCTCTGCTTACTTTGGGGCTAGATGATGCTGTGTGAAAAGTCCAGCATTATTTATTTATTATTATTATTATGTTGGTGGTTGGTGAGGCTGAACTTATTTTAAATTTTTTTTCCGGATTTATGGAATTTAGTACAAATAATAAATACTTAATTAAATGGCTAGAAGGCTGCAAACATTCTAGTACGTTTTAAGATAAGATAATGTTTATTTAGAGACAAGTATTATACAAGCTTAAAGTAATGTAACAAACAATTAAATTTAGTTATAATAATAATAGTATAACTTAGGTATGTGATTGTACCTATTTATGCTTGCGTAAACAATAATGATGTGCGCTAAGAGCCGGACTAGATTTTCTGTGTCCCGGTTCCCAGCGCCCCCTTTCGGATTAGATTTGTATGTATGTTTGAATGAATGAATGAATGAATAAACGTTTGTTTGTTTAGTGATTGATGAAAAAGTTATACCTACCTACCTAGTAGGTAGAACTTTATTATTAGAATCATTCATGTTTGGTTAACGCTAACGTAAATCTAAAACTGTTTCAGGAAACCGTAATAATAATATAGACGAATGGAGCTCCAAACCGCAAGAAGCGCTTTGTAAGAAGGAAATGCAAAAATTATAATTTAAACTAATGGTTGGAATGGAAGGAATCAAACTGCAAGTTTCTTGATGGTCCTTCTTGAATTGATCCAGGAATAAGGCGCTTAAATTCATCTAGCTTTAAATGATTCTAAACCTAAGTTAATAGCATTATGTAAGGCTCAATGCACATTGAATTGGGAAGCGACGCGTCAATTAGTTTTATAGCAAGCCATTATAAACCTTATGACCAATGGAACAAGATATAGAATCGTTTGTAGAATCAACGAGATCTGGCGAAGCCATCTAGCGGGCCGCGCTGGCCCGAGTGGTTCATTCTACAAGCGTTTCTATATCTTGTACCATTGTTCATAAGGTTTATAATGGCTTGCAATAAAATAATTGACGCGTCGCTTGCCAATTCAATGTGGCTTAAACCTAATAGTAGGTAGGTAAACAGAGTTATACTTTAAAGAAAATTCAATTAAACGACTGAAATATAGGCACATACATACAGGTAAGTAATAGCCAGTCCCTGCCCGTGGTCCACCACAGGTCCCGTAGTACCTACTAATCGGGTGTTAATGATATTCCTGAACACAACATACCTACTCCATACCCATCGGTGAATATTATGGAAACCCAATCAGTAGATTAGGATTGGTACCTACTTTAAAAATATTGTTACAAAATAAATACTTTTTGACTTTGTCCTCATTGATTTCAACAAAAAATAGCCCCCTAAGTAGCACTTTTTTCATGGTATTACGGAAGCTTACAGTCCCTGGAAGTTTTAGAAAATACTCAAATTTTTGGATTCCTAATTTTATGTTTAAAATTAAACGTTGACTATCTTAAACACAATATCGTAACTTTGGATCTAAACTTTTCTACTTGCACTAATGCTAGACAGCTGAGTTTTGTATGTATGAAAGTACAATTCAAGTTAATTTTTTAACAAGAAAATAAATTTGAAAATTCTCCCTTTTTTTTGATAACTAATTCGTTCCAATCGGACATTCTCATTATAAAGCTTTAAATGCGTATAACTCGAAAACTAAAAAAAATCGTAGAACATAGGTACATGGGGTATTTCTGGATAGCCCTGGATTGGATGGATGTGAGAAACTTATTATTTTTCCTATTGACGTCACTGAGTGGACCACCCTGTATTTTAAATAATAGGTATCTGGGTAATAGCTATAATCAACTTTTAACTTACTTCTTCTTGTCGTGTCACTAGTTCTTCCGAACCAGTAATTTTAGAAAATTTTATCGACAAACAATATTTTCGATGACACTTATGTTCACATCTCTATTAAAATCTATAATTCTCTATGGAACAAATTAGTGTGTACGGAAAGGACAAAACTGCCTTGATAGTAATATACTTGACTCTCTTTAACTTATTGCTATGAACTTATGAGCAAGAAGGAAAGTACGATAAAAAAACCTTACTACTTGAAAACATTCTATCTTTTCTAGCGGAGCGGCCGCGTTTGATCATCTAAGGTGCATCGTCATCAAGTTTGGGCTATCAACGATTGCATCACACGTCATCAGAACCTAGTGTTCCTAGATTACAAAAGTCAAACGAGCTTTCCGTGAAAAAGTTCTTACACAAACTTTAAATCCCTTTTAGGGGTTCTTTTGGAAACCCCTTTTAGGGGTTCTTTTGAAAACCCCTGAAACACGTGTCCATTTATTTTATAATATAATGTATCCAAACCGAGTTTCAAGCCAATAGTTTCCAGTCAAAATGTTCCTATACAAACTTTAAAACCCCTTTAACCCCATTTTAAGGAATGTTTTGAAAAAAAGTTTTATAAAAAACGTTTTCAACCCTTTTGGGGAAGATTTCCGAAACCGCCATAATGGGTGGTGGGTTATGTTATAAAAGAAAGCTACCCCTTCTTTCAGTTTAGTTTCAGCGGTTTCGGCTCCGCGATGATGAGTCAGTCAGGTTAAGCTTTTTTATAGATATAGATTAAATTATAAACAGGGCAATGATAACTGTCATGCATAGTTTCTAATTATTTGCTGACGTAAATAGTATTGCAAGGGAAAATCAACCTTGTTGATTCATGACGTTCATATGAATCTCAACCGTAGGGTGGTAAACCACTTATTTTGCTGACTGTACTTAGTAAACAGCCGCACAGAAATACACTTAATGGTAGAGCCCTGACAATACTTATTAAATTCATTGAAGTAGAAATAAATACATCAATTCAGATCAATTTTAGAATTTATTTAACAAAATAACAATCTTTAAAACGTAACAATGGAAATGGAGAAACAGTACGTACCTTTTGGTACAAATTGATATCTAAACATCAGGGCAAGGCGTCTTCCTAAGGTAGTTCTTTCCGGAAGGCATGGGGACTACCTTCACTCCTTGGGGAAATGTCTTGTCTAGCTGGTCTTCAGGAACAGTAGGGAGCACCATGCAATCGTCACCCATCTGAAAATAGGAAATGTACCTCATTTTGACAAAAAATCACAATAATGTCAGCGAATCCAAATATTTTACTAATCCTTCTACTCATTTGTGAGGAGGTTTGTTACTTTAACACGCAAAAACTGAATCGATTTGGATGAAAGGGACAGAGATAAATTATTGTTTGTTGTAATTATTGTTTATTTTATTATGTGGTGTGCAATAAAGTATTTTCTATCTTCTATCTATGGAATAGTTCTTATCTCATATAAAATGAGATACTCGTGAGGGCGGGCAGCAAGCACCGTAAAGTGCAGGAAGTCGCCCAGTGGATCTAGGCATTTTTGCATCTAGCATTTTCAACCGTTTGTCTGCGCAAATTGTGTTCTGCGCAGACAAACGGCTAACTTCACGAATGCGTAGATCCGTTGGGCGAAGTGTACTTTATCTAATATGAACAAATTACAGAATGGACACTCTTCAGTCTTCACCTCGCATCAATCGAGACTTAGTTGTTTAACGTGTTAGTATGAGTGAATATGTTTATTTTAAAGAAAAAAAAACAAACACCAGAAACATGCCAAGAAGTGCGTTTGTAAGGAATTTACCTTCCAATCAGCAGGAGTGGCCACCTTGGCCGTATCCGTAAGCTGAAGTGAGTCAATCACACGCAAAATCTCACTGAAACAACGAGAATTAAGTATAGTACAAAGTTAAATTATTAGTTAACAAATTAAAGGCGGCGAGAGCGATATCTAAGGCGATTAAGGCTAATGAGTCACCTTATTTCACTGCCTTATTTATTTCAGTTTTTGTATACATTGTATTTTAATTTCGTCTTTTATGTGCAATAAAGTTCTGCTCAACTGATAAACCCCTGCCTTTTTTGAAGTTGGTTAAAATATTATAGAGTCTTCTCAATATTTCACTTACGAAGTTGAAGCATTTGCATTTGAAGCATATATTGTGTTGATTTAGCAACAGCTGTTATAATTAATAAGACATTGTTTTCTCTGAAAGTCCTCTTTGAAATAACTAAGAAATCCGACTGTAACTTCTAGACTTTTTGATGTCATTTGGCATGGATGAGTGAGTATCACTTTATGTAGGTACACAATACATCACTACCATAGTATAAAACAAAGTCGCTTCCCGCTGTCTATCTGTCTGTCCCTATGAGAGTGAGATGTATGCTTACATCTTTAAAACTACGCAACGGATTTTGATGCGGTTTTTTTTAATAGATAGTGATTCAAGAAGAAGGATATACATATTATGCATAAATCAGTTACGCGAAATAGTTAGGCCATGAGGAAAAAGCCGCAAAATATAGTAGAACCCTGATAATTTTAGAGGTTTCTAATGTGAATTCACGCATCTTTTACATAAGGGTAGGCAGATACCACAGACTTTCAGGTTTATTTCTTTTAGATGAAATATATTTTTCTCGAAAAATCAAAATTATTCTTACTCAAAGTTCCTGCCTGTGGTGGCAGGGTAGAGTAGAGACAGGCGATACTTCTTGTTTGGGTCTACCACAAAGACAGCTCGGGCTGTGAGCGGCATTCCACTGGTGTCCAACTCATCTTTATCCACCATACCAAGCTTTTTTGCTAGTGCTCTCTCCTTGTCTTCTATAATAGGGTATGGAAACATCTCATCTTTTTCTTGGCCTGAAATTACATGAAAACACTTAAGACGACGCATTGAGGATATTGGCGTCAAGGATTTTAATATTTTTCAGCAAATGAAAAACCTTCGGAATTGATACTTTAAGTTTTGAATATTTCATGTTTTTTACTTCCAACTGATAGCTGGTTTTTCAAGATTTCTTAAATATTACAGCAGAAAAAAAATCCCAAAAACTGCTCCATAAAAACATAGATTTTAATTTTACAGGTGAACGGAACCGATCTAAGCTTCTAAATTGTATTTACAGATAAGTCTATACACCCTTTTCAAAGTGCAAACTTGATTTTACATAATTACCAATAGTTTTTATTTTAAACGAGAATTACTGTTTTGGCGCTTACGACTTTTACTATTTAGCTACCTCTCGCGTCTTTTTGTATGCAAGGCGGCCCCCTTCAGTCCGCGTCTGACCATTGTCAACGTCGGACCTGTGTCAATCGAGCTCCCGCGCTCTCGTAAACATCGATAGTCGTATTTTCTAAGTAAAATCTCAAATACTTATTATTAAAAATGGGGAAAAAAGTTGATGGTTTCTACATGAAGATGAGAACTCTGTATATTGAAAATGTAAGGAAATGATCAAGAAAACATAAAAGTAAACGTTAAATATTTTTCCGGGTTCTAGTAAAACTACAGGGATATGAGACTTGCCAACTTTAGGTGTCATTGTGACGGGCACAGTGACAGTGAGCACCTCAGACTAACTAGACTTGGACGCGGTTTTGACGAAATTTCTTTTACAAATTCTGCCGATTTTTGTGAGGTACGAGGTAGAACACGAACGCATTTTACCTACACACACGTATACATAAACAATTACAATAGCTTATATTATGTGTACGATTCTCAGACCCGCTGAATATTATGTACACAGTATACACAAAAAAAATCATAAAAATCGGTCGAGTTTTGTTACAAGACCTTTCGGGGTCTCTATTATATCTTCGAAAATATTCTTCATATAATTTTGCTTGGTATAAAAATTTATAAGTACCATAATCATCCTTTGCCCGAATAATTTGGAATCTCGAATATTGTTTTATTAATATTGATACCCATACTGACTAAAAAACATAAATATATTTGTCATAACATTCACTAGATGTCATAACTCATACTAGATATTTCGTATATTTTTTCCCCTTACATTTAAAATCGTGATTTTAAAATACAAAACGGGGTCCTGTTGATTGAAATAATGTTAATAGTCCTAATATAACTACACACAACATACTAGTTCTAAAATACTGTAGTCATAATGTTAAATTCCCGTAGTCTTAAACTGACATACATTTATGTTGTCCTAATATTATTACCTAAAGAAAAAAAAAGAAAAATTAAAATCAAAATATTTTTATTGAGTCTTATTTAAGTAGGCATAAAGACCTTTTGTTCATCCTTGTAAAGTTCACGATAGAAGTCGGTGGCTGTCTCTAATATGTCATTTCTTTTCGATTTATGTTTTTTACTTTTATGATGTGTTACATTAATAATCCAATTTGTATTTTCTTGAAGTTCTTTCCATGAATTTTTGATTCCGCCTGATTTTTCTATGTGGAATTGTATTGTTTGTGTTCTTAGTTTCTGTCTGTGCTTTCTTATTTCTAAGTTTATTTCTTTACTTAGCTTAGTTATCTCTTGTTTTTTTGTTTTTCCTGGTTTGGAATAGAAGGGCTCTTTGTTGAATCAAATCTCTTGCTTTTGTTCCAATTCTGTCTTTTGGTGTTTTGTCTCTTTCTAGTGTTTTATTAGTTTCTTTTAGTTCTTTCTCTAAGTTATCGTATTTTTCTTGGAGCGTTATAAGTGCCTTTAATGGCGCTAACCTGGTCTTTAAAGTTTCTAAGACGTGTGTCGGTAAAGGTTGAGTAATTGGTAGCTTTGTATTTTGTACTTGTTTTCTTATAATCTTCGGCTCCATCATTTGTAAATGGCCACGAAGTAATCTGTGGTCAGTGTTATATTTAAAGTTGTTAAGCACTTCCACGTTTAAGAAAAGCTTTGGTTTGTTTGTGATTATGAAGTCTATTTCATTTCTAACTTTGCCGTTGGGAGATTGCCACGTCCATTTTCTTTTCAGTTTTCTTTTATAAACACTATTCATAATATGTAAGTTATTCTCTAGCGCGTAGTTTATCAACCTTTTACCGTTATCATTTCTTTTACCGGTCGAGTAGGATCCCAGTATTTTGTCTTCATTCTTTTTTGGCTGTTAAAATCACCCATCACAATAACGGTGTTGTGTTAGTCTCCATCGTGTTATTTAGTTGTTCGTAAAAATTATCTTTAATTTCTTTTTTTGTTACTTCGGTAGGAGCGTATACCTGAACTATTGAAATTGGGTGTTTGTAACCAGGCAGTATGATGTTTAGGACGGCTATTCGATCTGCCGACGGATTATACGGCGTCGACGGCTATTCGACGCCGTATAATCCTTGTATTTCATTTTTGTAATACGTGATGTGTTTTTCATGTTCTTCAATTTTTGCATGTGCATTCTTCCTATCCTTACATACGGTGCACAAACTTGGTCACTCACCAATAGCCAAAAGTTCAGCCTCGGGGTATGCCAGCGGGCTATGGAGCGTAGTATCCTGGGAGTCAAACTTACTGACCGCGTTAGAAATAGAAATTGGACCTTATTTCAATGTAGTACTTTTTAGTTTTGCCATCTATCGATGAATAGCAGAACTTTTAATGACTTTTTTGAAATATCAAGCTTGTCTCTTTAGTTAAGCAACTCGCGTCTAGGTGGCATTGGTTTTGGCTGGCATTATTTCAGCTTTATTACATAAAAATGTTTCATTCCTCGTATTATGTTCTTAATTAAACAAATTCGTGAGTAAGGAGAACTTGAAAAAGTTTCGGTACATGGTTCTTAACTTAATAGAAAATACTGGTTTGGGTTCAAGGTATTTTTTTATAACGATTATAAAAGACACAGGATATACAGAAGCGCTCGTGGTCGTGCTTGCTTAGTCGTTCTTGATAGATCGTCGAAGTTAAGCAACGTTCGAAACGGTCTGTAAGTGGATGGGTGACCGCCAGTGGCATTTTCATCTGAGCGCTTCCGTGCTTCGGAGGGCACGTTAAATTGTCGGTCCCGGCTATCAAAAGCCATGACGGAGGCCTTAAGGCGGCCTAAAAACTCCGTCGCCAGAGTTGGCCACTGACTCATGTGAACTTACTTTTTTATAACGATTATGCATGAATTTAATAAACAAATAATAAAAATATTATCGAGTATTATAATAATAGTATTAAATAAATGATAAAAAATATATTATATAAAACTATACACAATTTTATTATGAACGAATATACCCAAATAGATTCCTACCTATATCAACTTTGTAAGGTTTATAAAATTAACTAACATAACTTCGATTAGGGTGAATGAGTGAATCCACTAAACTTATTCTGATCTTATTCTGATATTAATTGTTATCATTATGACATTTATGTTTATTTATATCCTCTAAAATTAGGCTAAAGATTGATTATGTATTACAACATTATGAATTAAAATCATTATGCTAAAAAATATGTTATATTTACTAAACACTAGCTTCTGCGCGTGGCTTCGCCCGCGTGGTACCAATATTTTGAATAGCCTTTAAGCTATTCTAAAGTCATTATCTACACCTATTCCAAGTTTCATCCAAATCGGTTCACTGGTTTAGGCGTGATTGAAACGCAAACATCTTAACAAACTCACAAACTTTCAGCTTTATTATTATGAGTGGGATTATGAGATCCTAATATTATTGGTATTATTGATGTAAAATTATGAAGAAAGTTTTTCGGGGAAACAATGGGGTCCCGATGTACCTCCTACTGGATTTGTATTGATTTTTTTTTTTACTAATTCTAGAAATGCTCTTGCGTACTGCGTACTAACAATATAGCAATCTATGGACTGTTTTGCGACTGTGCACTTTGCACTGTGACCGACACCATTTGACCTAAACATGGTGTCGTGACGCAAAATCTAACACTTTTTTTCGTCTAGCCACCATGCGTATCGTCCAAAAAGGAAATTATTTCCAAAAATAAATAAATGTAAGGCGACTCCATGTAGTCATATGTCAACACCGAAAAGCGAGCGAGTTTGACTCAGCCGGGCGGCCGGCGCGCGGCGCACAGAGCGGCTCGGCCGGATACAAACCACCTAAAATGAGCAGGGGGTATGAGCTGCTTGCGGGAAGCTCATGGGGGCGTGGCGCCTGGTTTCAAATAATTGTTTATCAATGCGTCACCTTAAGAAGAGATGGGTACTATGTAGAGAAAATCTGTTTATAGTTTGGTTTATCTATACTAATATTAGAAAGATTTGTTTGTTTATATGTTTATTTGTTTGAATTGAATAGGCTCCCGAAACTACTGGAACGATTTGAAAAATTCTTTCACCAATGGAATCCTACATTATCCCTGATGAACATAGGCTATATTTTATCCAGGAGGGAAGGGGAAGTGAAGTTTTCCCGATGGATCATGGGTAACACCGCGGTGAACAGCTAGTAGTTCATAATTTATGTTATGTACCTACTTAATATAAGTACTAGGGTGGGCCACCAATGTATGAAATTTTTTTTTTGTCTTATTTAGTTATTATGTAATAGCAATACAAGGGTGCTAAGATATGTTATTGATTTGTATGGAAATAATTGTAAAGATTGAATATTATCTTCTGCCTCCGGATTGATCTCTAAAACATTATTCACTTATACCTGCATATTTTTTGATATCCTTACACCACTCCAGATGGGAGGACACTGTGTCACAGGAGAGCCCAATGACTTTTGTGTTTCGTTTAGTGAACTCCGGCAAAAGATTTAGCACTCTTGCCAGCTCAGTTGTGCAAACTGGTGTGAAGTCCGATGGATGAGTGAATAGAACACCCCAACTGAAACATTTGTTTAACAAACTTTGTAATTAAACATGTACACCTTGTTCAACGGCTTTCGTGAAGTTAGCTGTTTGTCTGCAGAGAACACAATTTTGTATGAAGAAGCGGTCACTGCGCAGACAACCGACTAACTTCACTAATGCCTACGTTAGAGTGGTGTGGTGTGGTAAGTAGTGATTTTACAGAAGTTACCTGTGGGCTTCGCTACATAGAGCTAACAAATTATTTAGAAATTATTGCACTTACGAGCCACCCAGCCAGTCGTGAAAGTCGATATTTCCTTCCGTAGTATTTGCAGAAAAATTGGGAAAAATATCGCCGAGTAATAGCATTTTAGGTTAATAGCGATAAGAAATATGTAACGTAAACAGCTGAACAAAAATGTATTCACTTTCACGGTTTATCGAATCGTCACCCTGCACCTCCCAAAACTATAAACGACACGCCATCGACAGGATAGCAAAATAAAAATGCTGTTCTTGTTCTCAATTCAAAAAATAACCATCAAAAAGTTTGTTTCAAAAGGTTGTGCATTTGCAGGTTTCTTTTTTAAACTTAGAAGCACGCACACGCACTACACTACCCACGCGGAAAATCGTTTTGTTGTTTGTTTTTTACATGTCAGTCATAATTTCTGTCAAAGTCATAGCTGTCATTTTGACAATGATTTCATGTGACAAAGACATTAATGACTGCCGATCTAGTTAGCAAACAATGACTATATGATCGCCCGGGTCAAATCTTTAAAACGAAATTTCACCCAATTCATGGTGTTTAAATGCTAAATTTTGGCACAACTGACTTGTAAGTTTTTCCTAAACTAATACCTAACTTCTAGGATCAACATAGAGATACAACGAAATTAGCAAACAAACTGAAGCAATCAGAACAGCTTACAATAAGGAATTTAGGAAATTTTATCTCAACACTATTCAATCAATGGCGTCACCGTCAATGACCCAGCCCGATACCGTATGCGCAGTTTTTAATTTTTCCAACTGTTTTAAAAGGTGCTTTATTTGTGTTACTCAGTAAATACACATTACACCTGTTTTTGGTGAGTTTGCAACAATTAAATCTCAAGTTAGTTTCCTAACGATGTGCATGCCTTTCGGTAGGATGGGGCTCGCCTCACAAAATGGACGTCAGAATGTATTGTGACGTGATTATGTAAAAAACAGGTAGCCTAGCGTGATACACTTGTTGCAGTTGAAAAAGTATGTGTTTTATTCACTGCCAATACATATTTTGTTGTTTATTATTGGTCATGTAAGTAAAAATTCTTGTAGAAGTTGTGCCATTTGTATATAAACTTCAACGAATCAGCGGTTGGTATGGGCTGCATAATTTGTCATCAACATTTAGGCAGGATAAGAAATCAAGTCCGTGACTCGCAGCACATAGCATGACATTTCAGTGAATGTTGATGTTTAGAATTAGATCACATGTTTTTATTCTCACCCTATACTTGTTTTTTGATTGACCAAGCAGTTTTATTTACACAACTATTTTTAGGGTCATTGTCCTCAATTATTAACTATTAGATGGGTGCTATGTTCTATTTCATCTCCTGTTTTCCATGTGCCCTAAATTATTGAATGTTACTGTTTTTAGCTAATAAACTCATTCTCACAGTAGATATAAGATTGAGGCTAGGTTCTATCTTAGAATAGCATTCATTATACTTTTTATTTATTAAGGACTAGCTGTCCGCCGCAGTGTTACTCCCGCGATCCCTCGGGAAAATTTTCACTTCCCCAGGATTAAATATAGCCTATGTTCATCGGGGATAATGTAGGATTCTATTAGTGAAAGAATTTTTCAAATTGATCCAGTAGTTTCGGAGCCTATTCATTTCAAACAAACATACATACAAACAAACAAACAAACCTTTCCTCTTTATAATATTATGTATAGAAGTATAGATAACAATTACATTTGCATATTAACTATGGATTGTATAGCTAGTACTTAGGTTCTATGAATGTAACCAGCCCCGTTATCCACAAATTAAGTAGGTAACAAATTGAAAGTCAGTTAAGGTAACAAATACTCAGTCACAACATTATATCAGCCCACTAATACTGTTGAATTAATTTGTTCAGTGAATATAAATTGCATTTAAAATGGTATATTAGCTTTAATTTCTTGCACCCGTTCAGATATGGTTCTGTCACTGTTAAATATTTTTTGCAATTGCGAATTATTGTGCTTGTGTTTACATCATTGATCTCTTTAGTTTTATCTACCTACATTACAAGTTGATCTCTTACAATCTCAGCTGATAAATGGTGATAAACTGGCCATGTGTAACATATTGATTATGAAGACTACTCTGTTCTGTACACACTCTTATAACCAAGGTTAGAGTAAACTGAAAAATAAGAGAGACTCTTTCAAATGTTCCTTATTGTTTCAAATATTATTTTGAAACAAGTTCAAAGTTGATTGTTGTACTGTTAAATGCAAGTTTGTCTGTGTTAAGGCCTATGTCCTTCCCTGGGATACAACCTTTATCCATGCCAATTTTCAGCTTATCTGTTTGGTAGTTTGGGCGTGAAAAGGTAACAAACAGACAGACAGACAGAGTTACTTTCACATTTGTAATATTAGTATGGATTTATTGAATAATGTGAAAAATTGTGAGGATGTTCATTGATATGTCTAAAAGTAAATAAGTTTTTATGATGTAATGGCCTATTAAGGCTAGTGCTTATATGTATTCGGCTGGTAGAAATAACAGTTTAAGTACTGTTTCAGAAATGTTCTGTTGCTGGTAGATCATACTATTTTTAGTGTTATGCTGTTTTTTGTTTTGTGCTATGCTGCTATTTGCAAGTCCTGAACCCATACTTTTTTCATATAAACTATATTTTAGTATAATACTTTCTGTTTTATCAAAATATAGATTTATGTTATATCCTGGAATTGTGTTGTTTTAGTCACAATTTACTCTGGGATTTAACTAAAGCTATTTAACTTAACTTCGTGATGCTGTTTAACCCCCGGTTTCTATATTCAACGGACATTCATAGGTAAAAGCTACGACTTGTTTCTACATACAAAAGGAATATAGGAACCGGGGGTAAGCACACTTAGTTGTGAATACTAAGCTTATCTTAATGTTTAGTCATGGCCTAGTACTGTGTCATCATTTATCTTATCTCCATGAAGTCCTTTCAGTTACGGATGCACTTCACCCTGGGGGATGTTTTGTGCTTCACCAATCCTGAGATAAAAATTTGCCAAATGAATACCTAAGTGATTGTCTTACAAATTAATTAGTGAGGAAACCAGTTAATATTCTAATATGCATTTAATATTCTAATGAACTTGCAACATTTGGAATGTTAACTTTTGCTTGATGTGGTCACTTCTGCTGTAGATATTCACGTTTTATCAAAATTAGACACATTTTGTCTGAATCGCTTTCAAATGTTTTATAAATAAAGCATACTTAAAAAGTATGCTTTATTTATAAAATACAATAATTATAACAACATTCATTGTTCTATCAAGTTCTATTACAAATGCATAAATATCTATAGTTAAGTACATTGAGACAATAGTAGGTATTTACAAATAAAAGTGAATGTTCAATGCAGTCATTCTTTAACATTAAAGTTTGAAATTGAATGGACCAATTGCTTAGCTTAATCTGCCTAAAACGTAGGAAGACTTGATAGGCTAATCTCGCTGCAGGCAAGGCCTTAAATAATGTTTTACGGGGAGTTGGGCCTTGATAGAGTAGTGGCAAAAAGATGTCTATTGAAACATGGACAGATGACATAACCAATCGTCGTGGGTCGTAGGATCGTGTAGAATCGCACAAACAAGAGAGGCTTAACTGTGGGCTAAATCGGGCTGTAGATGATAATGATGTGCCTGTCAAGCATGCGCCATCGATTTCGTATGACTCACACTCTTGCACTTTACATCACTATTTAGTTGCCATAAGACCTTTAAGTGCGATCAGGCACGCAATATGCTTTGCTCTGCTCACACGTTTTATGACAAACATAAAATGTGTGAAAAATAAACAAACAATAAATTGAATTTAGTTCATGATAATTATCTGTGTGCTTTATTATGTTGTTTTTATCGAATGTTGTGCATGTAGCATTGCGGATTTGTAAAATTGTGTTATTCATACTTTTTAAAATGTGCTTTATCTCCCTATTATTACTTGTTTGTGATTGAACATTTTATTTCAAATGCATTTATAATATTGATATGTTTCCAACTATCAATGTGTATTTACGAATATATAATTATTTGCAGAATCAAGTAGCCCCAGAGGCTATGGTCAGGACAGCTTATTGACAAAGTGGTAAACAAAAGTTGGAACCATTTTCTGCTGCGGAGAAGAAACGATCAGCATGCAGACTATCAAGTGTGTTGTGGTAGGCGACGGTGCGGTCGGTAAGACCTGCCTGCTCATCAGCTACACAACAAACAAGTTCCCGTCTGAGTATGTGCCCACGGTGTTTGACAACTATGCCGTCACTGTCATGATCGGAGGAGAACCCTACACTTTGGGTCTCTTTGATACTGCTGGTGAGCAACATTTCTTCATCTATCTATCTAATCAGCCCACATCCACGCACTGCTAGTAAAGGCCTCCACATTTTCACGACACTATTTCCGATCCTGCACCAGACGAATCCATCCCACCACTGCTACATTACATAATTTCTAGGTTTTACTCCTTGTATCATATCTTTCTTTATAAAATTATGGTGTGCGTGTATTTTAAATTTTTCTATTAAATGTCTAATTATTAAACTTCTGATACTAACAGTAAAATTCCTTATTCGTCTTATTACTCATAATAATATAATATAATAATGCTGGACATTTCACACAGCATCATCTAGCCCCAAACTAAGCAAAGCTTGTACTATGGGAACCAGATAACTGATATACTACTTATATACTTTTTGTTCGTAAATACATACATATTATACATAGAAACACCCAGACCCGAGATAAATATTTGCAGATCATACAAACATTTATCCCGCGGCGGGGATCGAACCCGCAACCTTCTGCGTCCGAAGCGGGCTTTCACCCACTGCGCCACAGAGGTCGTCATATTTTTTTATGTAGTCTTCATATTTTTTTATAGTTTATTTTCTTGATTCACAGGTCAGGAAGATTATGATAGGCTACGGCCGCTCAGTTATCCACAAACTGACGTTTTCCTTGTGTGCTTCAGTGTTGTGAGCCCTAGTTCATTCGAGAATGTTAAGGAAAAGGTAAGTTATTAATAGTATTTATTTTTGTTCCATGAACAAGTAATAGCACTTTCATGGTGTGAAATCATGCCATGTAGAGTTCACATAAATGAAAGCAAGGTCCCAAACCGTGCTTGTTTCTCTGGTCCTTCATGCTATAGGTCGCAAAGGAACAGGGTATAATCACCCAGTTTTAAGACTATCCAAGTGATCCCAGTGGCATAAATAAATGCTTTTTTTTACTTTGACTTGGTACTACTAATGACTAATGTATTTGTTCATTTTCAGTGGGTGCCAGAAATAACTCATCATCAACAAAAAACGCCATTCTTGTTAGTGGGAACGCAGATAGACTTGAGAGATGACCCAGCAACCATGGAGAAACTGGCCAAGATCAAACAGAAGCCTGTGTCACTTGAACAAGGCGAGAAATTGGCGAAGGAACTGAAGGCAGTCAAATATGTTGAATGCTCTGCTCTCACGCAGGTTTGTACCTATTTTATTTTGCCATAATATGATACAAAGTTAAGGTTGTATCGAGTTAGCTTACTGACTTATTTACTACTGTATGTATACAGTTGAGGCAATTTCATTGAAATCTCTGAACTATTTTGGATGGCAGTTCCTTTATTATTAATGCATGCCAATATATATTTCCTTTATCATATGAAAATTTAAGGGTGTTGACTGGCCTAACTTGATTGTAATCGTAGGTAAGTAACATTGTAAAATTTGCATTTCCAGAAAGGCTTGAAGAATGTGTTCGACGAGGCAATCCTCGCGGCATTAGAGCCGCCGGAGCCCGCCAGGAAAAAGAAATGCCTTATTCTGTAATTGGACAACATCCGGCGGGCCACCGCCGCGACCGCGCGCCTCACACACATGCGCTATTATGCATATAAATTATACTTATGATGCCACGCATTGAACTGTCGCTGTAATATTCACTATATTTTTATAACTGTCAACCGTTATGCCATAATTAAAAATAATGAATATTACAGAGTGTTAAATGGCTCTACTGTCTAATGAATTCCATTCAACCTGCGGTTTTAATTTTTTAGATTTCAGAATAGAGAGCTAAAGACATTTACTACATTTATTTGTCACTTATTTGATAGATATTAATTTATAATGTTTATTAATAGTCATGTTTTCCTTTTATATTAATTTTTCGCATTGTACATGGTGGATTTTCTTAGGGTCCTTTTTGTGAGGCAGTATTTTAAATTTTGAAATCAAACTATTGATAGCATTTTCTCAGACCTACACAAGTCTAGAATATTACGGCTCTAGTGACCCATCAATAAACTCACCGTATACCTACCTAATTGTTCTTTAATGGCGTCGTCCTACAACAACGCAGTTACGCAATCATCTAGATAGCACCAACTTGTTCATACGAACCCGAGATCAGAAATATTAATGTAATATTGAATAAATGTCTTAATTCCCGTTTATGCGACTTAAATATTTGATTTTATCTCGCGGTATCTAAAACAGGTTTATTTTATACTGCAAAACATTTTAAAGAAAAAACTACGCATTTGATTCTGATGATGACGATGCGCGAGCCCATGTTCGTGCGAATTTACAACGCAACCATAAATGTACAGTGAAGACGCAGCACTCGAACCGGTGCCGCCTCGACTCTAGCTCGTGTGAGCGCCCCCCCTAAAATACACTTCTTTGTTAAAAAAAAAAACTTTATTTTGACTGTCAATTTTGGGAACTGGGAAATCAACACAGATATTATGACGTATTATACCTATAAGCTAAACAATTATGGTTTTTAAGATGATTGTAAGTCAATCGTCGCCTATTAGATGTTCTGTTAAAAGCTTATAAATATATACGAAAACTGATGGTTTTTCTTCTCAGCAATGCATGATAACACTGGAGACCTCGTTATAGATACCTAATTACGTATTACGAATTGAATTTTGATTGCTTGACACCAAAGATACAGTTTACAAAGAAATCGCTGACAGATGAATAAATCAATAAGATTATTGCTAACAATGAAGAAAGTTGTCAAAAAGAAATAACTGTTTCAATATTCACAAAGATTGAAACTCCCCATGAGGACTGAAGAAAAATAAACGTCAATGCTGACAAGAATTTATGCAATGGGTTAAATGCTGACAACTAAGAAACCAATGAGATGATCGACAAGATCTACAAGTATAACTAAGTAATGGGTTTGCTGACAACACAGAAATAACCAACGGGATGATTGCTGAACACAGAATAACGAATGGCGTAAATGCTGACAAAGAAATAGCTGAGGTATCTGACAGTGAAGATATCGCTGACAACACTGAAACAATAGCTACAGTCTTGTGAAGTTCCGGAACTAATAGTTCAATTGGACTACTTCTTTTGCGTTTAGTTCTTCCGTCACTAGTTCAATTTCAATCCAATCATATCTCTAGTTCCGTAGTTCAGCGCGGCGAATGAGCGAGAGGAACGTTGTGAACGAGAACGATAGAGGCAGACAGGCGATGTATTGGACTAGATTGGACTACTGAACTAAACTATCTATCTAGTTCCATAGTTCAGCGCGGCGAATGAGCGAGATGAACGTCGCTAGCAAGAACGATAGAGGGAGACAGGCGATACATTGGACTAGATTGGACTACTGAACTAAACTATCTATCTATTTCAAAAGATAATACCGGTTGAATACCGGTTGGAGCGAAGTGAATGACAAAGGCAATTGAACTACGGAACTAAAAGATAGATATACCTACTTCTCAGCGATCAAAAGATATGTATCCATCTTTTCAATTAGATGACACATTTTGAGCATGGCTAGCTATATGAGATGATGAAGAAGAATTCCCTTATGATGAATGCGAAAAAAATATTTTTTTTGCACATCAATTAAAGGAGTGTTCATAAGCGGTATCTTAACCAATAGCGATACTGTAATGGTATCTGTGTAGAGATGCCTCGTCTACATCCCTGTGCAGAGGAGTATCAAAATCTGCCGTTGCAGTTTTGAGATATTATGCAGGGTTGATTTTTAAGGTAGGGTAGTAAGGCAGGCATCTTAACCGTTCTGGTTACATGAAGACGTTCCTATGAGACCATCCATAACTTTTTGAGATGTACTAAACTGCATTCACATATTTCGGAAAAAATTACGGTCGGCGAAAAAATACAGTATTGTTATTGGTTTAAAGAGGCAATAGTAAAAGTCAAAAAGCATTTATTTAGTATGACCGCTGGGATCACTTTGAAACGTCTTAAAACTAGGTGATTTTACTCCTGTTCCTTCGCGACCAATAATAGAGTATTGTTATTGGTTTAAAGAGTACGTCTCATACAACTTTGAACTTGTTTAGCAACCACTTTCGTGTTCACCGTGAGAAATTAACGAGTAAAATAAAAAAAAAACCTAAAGTTTTATTACAAGTTCCCTCATTTTGGCACTGCAAGCAGAATATCTCAGTAAATAAGGGAGTTATTACAAAACTAAGTTTATAATCGTAATCTCGAGGGGTTTTTTACTAGCGGTTAAACCAGCGCAATACTTAGAAGATTGGCCATCTGGCACATAGTGCGGCGCCGGCGAACGATACGATGGCGTATTCTTGCGTAATCGCGTTCTATTTGGACGATGCTTTACAATTATTATTCAGTTTTAGTTGTATGTGTAACATAACTATATTCATGGTTGTTTTATTAATTAGAACGATGCATAATCTATTTAAATATTCAAGTATAAACTTCTCTAAAAACCTACTTGATAAAATTTGTAACATTCATTATAAAAATTAAAGAAAAAAAACTTTTATAAAAGCGAAATAATTACATTATAGCTTAGGTACGTAAGTAAGTATGCTGATAAATCCTTATCAAAAACTTTGACTGCCTTTTTGGCATCCCATACTTTCAAAATGGCGACCACTTTGTAAAGGAGAATAATTAAAGCGTCCATAGAATAATTTGGATTGTCGTCCATGCGTCGTTTATAGGTTCTTATCGATTCTCTTAAAAACCATCAGTAACCATCAGTATTCATCAAACATAGCTAAAAATATCGAGTACCACGAAGTTTTGAACAAATACCAAGTTAACTTCATTGAATATTTGGAGAGTTATTCAATCAGTTTTAATAATGTATTGTACATCTGGTTTAGTTAATTTCGTTATCATAGCTTCTTTTTGTAAGCTATGTAAGTGGCCGCCGTTTTAAAAATGGATGGCGGTTGGTTCAGGCGCCATAATATAATCTTATATAGAAAAAAAAAACAAATAAAGTAGGATTTGGTATTTTATAAATTTCGTATTACTAATGGACTGAGTTGCCACTGTGCGCTGGATTCGGAATATGCATATGCACAATACATAATATGCATAGTGAAAACTTTTTAAATGCATTTTTATAAGCATTAAATTATTTGAATTGTATTACTTATCAAGATTTACCATAATTTGTGTTTGATACGTCGCGTCGTCTGGTCAGTACCAAAGATCTCGGACTAGCTTTGCTAGACGGAGATATTAGGGGCGTTGTTTTTGAGTAAATTTTTACTCGACGTAAATTATTTAAATAATTATTATTTCTTATAATTTCACATAGAGTGGGACAAGGGCAAGAAAATGATAAGTAATGATAATCCTTGTAATAAATCGATAAATTTCATATTTCATCAGTTATAAAATTGGTGATTCAATGAAATCAAACTCATTCCACGCATTTACAAAGCTGAATTAAAACAAGCAAAGCATGTACGCAAATACAATATCTGTCATCTTATAAATGTATTTTGTATAATAATGAATATTTTCCATTATATCCAAATTATCTTCTTACATTATAGTAAAATTGAATATTAAACCACAGTTTGTTATAGTTCATTTATCCATTCTCTCAAGTATAAAAATTATAATATGTATAAGTATTATTTTATATTTTCCTTGGAGAAAATCAGTAGGAACTTATCATAACCTTTCTTCAAAGCTTGTATTGGATGAAACTTATTTTAATTATTTTTAGTAATTGTAATCAGAGACTTTGTTTATAAATTATTGTAAGTATTACTGTAAAGTATCTTACTTTATTACAATTCATACACAAGGAATAAGTTATAATAATATTAATAATTTATCTATTTTGTAAAACTCACCGATTTATTTAAACAATGAGCTTAGAGACTTATATTTTAACTCGCTTCTCATTGCCAAACGAATGTATTTGTATGTATTTACGAATTTATTGTATTTTGTGTTACTTTAGCACATCAACCAACTGAAGCATACTATTCTTACCTATTGATGGTTGATGTTGCGAGAATGTAACTTTGTGGCCCTAAAATAAGTTATAAACTGTTTACTCAAAATCACATCTAGAATTTTGTAATTTTAACTCAACATGAAGCGCTTCGAGACGCTTCGTTTATAAATACGTTATGTCACTATGCTTTATTTAAATGTATTTAATTTGTATTTAATTAACACTTTACACAAGTAACGAGTTTTTGAAGCATTAGTTGCGTTCAAGTGCAGTCAACGCAGGCGCATAGTTTCAAGCCCCAAGTTCACCATTATCGGGTATCTCTGTTATGACCACCTGTTGTCTGTAGTCGTACGTTATTACGTATTCTATGCCATTGCATTTTGGTGAACTGAGACTGGACATTTCATGACGAATGTTGTTGACTGTTTTATAATAAGAGCGAACGAGTAGATATAGGTGTATATTGAATTAATAAATATAATATAAACGAACCAAAATGTATAATTATTTTATCGATTCGCACAAACGTAGCATTTTACATTCAGAGCAGAAGTTTCGCATCTTTTTAAACTTTGCTCTCAATAGGTGCTAAATTGAGGAACAGGATGATGTATGTGTGTGTGTGATTTATGGAAAAATTGCCTTGGGGTTTCTCGATCATCTCATTGGTAATAATTCTGTTAATCTCAATAATAACACAAACAGAGTATCTAAATTGTATTTTGTCGAGAAGCCCTGTAAGCATTACTTCACTTTGTTATTTTTAAAAGAGTTAATATAATAACTCGTAATAGTGTAAAAACAAAGAGCATTTAACGGTAAAAATAGTTGACGATATACTTTTCTGTTACGTGCTTTTGCGGCATAATCGCGCCGTCCGACCTTATATTTTGGTTTAGCCTTAGAATTTGTTTATTTAATATCGTTGCTTAGAATATTTAAAAGGTTTAGCTGTAGGCACGCTGAAATGGTTAGCAAGGCAACTTTGGTAGAGGTCTTATAATTTCGGTTTCTGTGAACAAGGCATGGTTCCTTTATAATTTTACTTAGGTCCTACTCGTTCAGCGACTATAATCTTAAATTTTCTTACCCATAGATTTGCCCATAGATCTTCAGCGTTACAGTAGAGCCAAGTACTACGAGGCCCCATGGATTATCCCTTAGATAATTTTTTATTGTTGTTGTGTCATCAGCCAGCAACATTGCCGCCATAGCTCATAGATTTTGAAGTCGATGTTTACTTGTTCAAAGGTAGATATTATTTTGACAATTTTGACGTAATGATTTTTTAGTGCTCTTTACTACAAATACTTAATCCTTTTTTAATTTATTATTCAAAGTTGTTTCTTATTATTTAAAATTAGCACGAAGCGTCAGTGTGTGCTATGAAAATTTCAAGTTAATATGGGCGACGGACTAAAGATATCTAAAGGTAAGTCGCAAGTCCATTACTTTTTTTGAGACCTTTGAGTGTAGTGGAATCGTATCCCTTTGCAATCGTATCTACTAGATAAATTATTATCCCATTCTCGTACTATGTTGTTGGTGCATTGATGCGTGTCACTTTGATGACAATATCAGGTCCCTGTAAACAAATATGTTTATGGCTTAAGGGTAAAGCTGTGTCTCCTGCGACCAAGATAACAAAACATTCTAACAAAACACGTTTTCCGTCCGCCTTGGATAACATTTTACATACTAAAAAGAGAGGCCACGCCCATATTTTGTTCGATGTTTGATGTTAGGTGTTAGAAAACACAAAAAAGTGTCGCAGGAGACTCGGCTTAAGTTTGTATGAATTAGTGGCCTCGGTCGTGTACAAAATGAGTTCAATTTGAAATACGTGTTATATGAATGCTGATTATCTACATATATGTACTATGGGTTAGTAAATCTAGTCGTCTAAAAAAAGGATTTACTATTTTGCTTGCATTTCAGATAAGCGTCATAGGAGCTCGAGCAGCCTTGCTGGAGTCATTTTGGAGGGAACTCGCTCTGAACGAAAATTGGACATACGAGGTTGGTTTTTTAATTAACTATGTATGTATTGGAAAAACGATAAGTAGTTTTAGCAGTAGGGCAAGTTTTTTTTAAATAGTTATAAGTGAATCAGCATTGATTTGATTGTTCATTTTGATTTTGGTTCCAGTTTCCATACCGGAAGTAGACGACCAGTTTGCTTTGGCTGAAGCACGATGCGACGACTTACAGGAAAAAATCGATTTAGTGAAGGTGTTGAAACGAAAACGAAAACTCAAAAAGAAAAGGTGACTTAAGTCTTAATATTACAATTGTGACAAAAACGGATATCAATACCACAGTTTTACAAAATCACAAAACACGCTGATGGGTTTAATAATTTATAATGCCCGCGGCTTTGCTCACGTGGTATCAACGTTTTAAATAGCCGATATGCTGTTCCACGGCACTAATATCTACTTTGCCTATTATTCAAAGATTCATCCAAATCGGTCCACACTAGTCAAAGCGTGACACAAACATAGTACTTAGGTACCTAGCTACTCACAAAATTTTAGATTTATTGTAAAGGATGTGTTGTGTCTTATGTTTCAGCATGACAAAATTGAATGAACCCACTCCAGTGGAAAATGTGCCGTTTATATCAGTGCGGACTCAACCAAAAAAGAGTGAGTAACAAACCACACTCGTTCTACGGCGCCATTCTCTTTGTAAGACTAGAGTTTCTAATACTTACTCCTCGCATACTCTCCTTGCCGCGATCTTTGCTGTTTATATTTCCCTAGCATTTTCCTCTCTAATATGTGACACTTATCGCTCAGTGCGGTGAGAATTGTGGTCTACGTTCCTGGTTTTCCCCTTCATGATATAACAAAATAGGATCACGACAGTATTCCCAATAAGGGGTCGTCCGTCGCCAACTGGTAACCCCCTCGTACCAGGCGTAACTGAGAGGAATAACAGGAATAACTTATTTTGTGTAAAGCCATTTATTTTCATTTACGTCCCGAAATTCGTTTTAATTCCATTTAAATAGTTTGAAATGTAACGTCACAAAACTTTAAAGAGTCTTAAGACCTCTCCCACCCTTTGTTTCGCTCACTATGTCACACTTCGTCAACCCTCATTTTACGTATGAGCATTGAGCATGTAATCTGCGGGGTGACGTAATTTATGGATGACTTCATACTAGTGCGTTGAGAACAAAACGGCTATGATAATATAGTATAGATAATATAGTATAGTATATAGTACCTACCTACAGTTCTTATATCTCACGAAAACGGTTTGGTCTATAGATGCACATGCACGTAAGTAAGATGGACCAATAAGCGCTCAGTATCGCTTACGCACACAGAAACAAATCTACACTCACAATTAAGACCAGCCCGCATTCTTAAGATGGAACGACAGTAGACGTATTGTTCTCACAAATATTTAATTGCGTTGAGAACAAAACGTTCCTGCAGGCTTAGCTTGAACTCTTTATTTCCTGGCAGTTCTCTTGAACTGCATGGCATTTTTTACATAAATTAACGAATCTGAAATATGGCGCTTATCATGCTCTCTCGCTTGCAAATCAGTGACAGTACTTGTCTGCAAGCGAGAGAACATGATAAGTTGTGACGTTTTTATAATGAACCGGGGTAATTGGATCTGACATTAAGTTTGAAAACTTCCAGGAAATAAGAGCTCATGTTAACCTCTCTGATAACATAGTACAGTGTTGGATATACCGAGGCAGTATTGCTGGTTACAGAGGTGTCGCAGCAGAGTAACCCTCGCATCCGTCGCTTGGAGGTGGCTCCGAACCCCACGCGTGGTTACCTCGACCCCGCGACAGTGGAGCAACATCGCATGCTCGGACAGGTCCGGACCTACGGGCATGCCTATAAGCAACCCAGGCAGGAACTTGTTAGTACCACTTTATATTAACCCCAACTAATAAAATCAAAACTCCAGAGGAAAAGACGAACTTGTCAAGCAACAATGATTTTGAGATATTTTTAAAAGGAACCTTGTGCGTTTATTCCTGTATGTGATTTTTTAAACGTGAACTCACTAATTCGTGTTTTGCCCTGTTCGGTTTACTATCGTATAATAGTACCGGAAATTCCCTACAAATGCGCATTCGCAGATTAATTTCTAAAAAAGTACAAAAAAAGTGACTGGAGTCTTCAAATGTGAAAGTTTGGACGTACCTAGGGTTGTTTGCAACTCACGCTGAAACGGCTGAATGGATTTAAATGAAGTTTGGCAGTGACAGTCTGAAATAGCACATAGGCTACTTTTTAACCTGGAAAAGACAAGTGATACCCAGGGTTACCTACACCACGTTACCAAATCTTATCTTGCCACAAGTTTAAAATTTTTAGCTTCTACGACGTTGAAAAGTTGTAGGGAAACATTGCGAGGATACCGGCATGGAATCCTTGCAATGTTTCCCTTCAACGCTGGGACGTACTGGCAGTGCACATACATTTTTCGGCCGAAAAACTCACTGGTGCACGACTGGATTCAAAAGGACCAGGATCGGAAATCCACTAGCACTAGACCACCAGTGTCTCTCAATAAAAAAGTAAAGAATGATACCTTGTATCTTTTTTATTTCAGAAAAAAGAAATCACGCCTTCCATGAAACCTTACAAACCACGCTCAGGGCGGACCCATGCTGAAGGCGATGTTGGTAAGTTTAACAAGTTATAGCCAAATGATTTGAACCTACCGAGATTGAAGATGCTTGAATAAACAATACTTAATACCCATAGGGTGTGGCAAAATTTTACCCCATTGAGGGCTACATTTTTTCTGTAGTAAGACTGATTTGTTCTTACAAAACTGTAGGTTTATTTTGAAGATTGCTTGGGGAAATATACTGAGGTAATCCGAAACTATAGAAGGAAAGTGTCTTTGAAACCATTTGTTTTATCTTTTTTGGGAAAACAGTTTTACATCGTTTTTTTTTGTCAAGCGCAAGTTGTCCTTAAACCTTATCATAAACACCTTGCAGGAATGTGTGGCCAAGGCGTGCAAATATCGATGGCCATGCCGCTCGAGGTGGCGTGTGGACAGGACGATCTCGTCGCTGAGTACTCTGACTCTGATCTGTATGGCCAGCAACATGAAGACTTGTATGTACCCTTGTCATCATATTTTACGCTTGATTCTATCACTTTCTATCACACTTTACACTTCTTACCTGGAAAACATCACATAGCTTTTAATATAAAAAAATTACCCCAGTGATTGGTTAAATTCTTTCAATTTAGATTTTTGACAGCAAGCTTGTAAAAATCCACAGTATTTTAGTATGACATATGTTGTATGACATATTTGGTATCATGTCATATCTTCTATAAAAATAAAAATGAATTGCTGTTCGTTAGTCTGCTTAAAACTCGAGAACGGCTGAACCGATTTGGTTAATTTTGGTCTTGAAATATTCATGAAAGTCCAAAAAAGGTTTAAACGTTGAGAAACATAAAAAATAATAAACAGAAAATAATAAAAACGATAATTTAGTTTTCCAGTACAAAATGTTCCTGGCTATGAAATGAGGTCCGATCACTTTGGTCTGTTCCTAGCTGTGAAGTGAAGTCCAATCTCTATAGCCAAACAACGTTTTGCGGGTCAGCTAGTAAATAATAAAAAAATAATGCTGGACATTTCACACAGCATCATCTAGCCCCAAACTAAGCAGAGCTACTATAGGAACCATTTATATGATTTTTGTGTTATCATTACAGCTCTGTGGTAAACCACAGCAAGCCAGCAGAAGCCTCCCAGCTCAAACACTCTGTCAACAGACGCAGGCCGAAGGACGGTTCTAAAAACAGTAAGAGGATCTATACAGTATTTAGCCTGCTTGCCATGACTATTGCTAGCCTATCTAGAATATTAAAATGTCATTAAATCTAGAAACGTGTTTGAAAAGGCACGTTATACTGTCGGTCCCGGCTATAAGATCTCTGCCCTAAATACTAACACCTACAACCTTACTCAAGAATACTTGGACAGCACCTGTTCAAAAAAGGGGGTAAAACAGTTTCTTAATGTTTACAGTGCCACAAACTTATCTGGACCGGTGGCCAAAAGAGGACCTATGGAATTTTACTGTGAACTTTATTTGCCAACATCAAATGCGATAACAGCGCCTCTCAACGGTTGAGTTTGTGCCACTGTACCCCCTTTTATTCATAATAATCTACTGTATTCCAGTTTCGAAATGGACGAGCAAGCCTTTTGAAAGCCAACCTGACCATTCAAATATCCGCACGTCCTCGTCGCCAGTGTACCGCAACCGTGTGACTAACAACAGGCAACAACAGCACCATAATCTAGGTAAAGCGACAGAACTTGACATAAGATGATTTACCTCCCTGCATATTATAGACTACCTATACTAAAGTCAACTTCAAGATGCAATATTCACTAACATTTTGTTAGGGTTTGTCTAGGGTTCACTTTTAGCGAGAGTTGGCTCTGGCTGGCAGCCCCGCCTTCGGATTGTATTCACATCCCATCGTGGGTTTTGGTCCCATTTTTCTTTATCTGTGACGGGCACACGTATATTTCCAGTAAATCAGCCTGAGGAACGGCCCGTGGTGGAGTTATTCAACAAGAGCCGGGGGAGTCCCATTGACTCGCGCCGCCAAACGCCCCTACCCGCCGCGCATCCAAACAAACAAACTAGGAAAGGTACGCCCTTTATCTAGCATTGCTATGTAGTTGTATCATCATTTCACGAAGGTCGGTTGGTCACCGATTGGTTGTGTAGATTAGGAAACCCTTAGATTAGGTATTACGATATTACAATGCTTGTGCTTGAGGTTTTCTTTTGGTCTATAGTTATGGAAGAACCTTAAATGCATTGATTCTGCACAGTTATTAGACACTAGCTGTCCATCGCAGTGTTACCGGCGGTCCCTCGGGAAAACTTCACTTTCCCGCGATAAAATATAGCCTATGTTCATCGGGGATGTGGGATTCTAATGGTGAAAGAATTTTTGAATCGGTCCAGTAGTTTCCGCTATTCAATTCAAAACAAATCCTCATTATAATATTAGTGTAGGTAGACAAATAAATGAGTAGAATCACGTGACCCCAGTGGTCCTATTTGAACAGCATGCTTATTTATTGACTTTGAAATATCGCTGGATTTCAGTAGTTCGAGAATCACACTTTGACGACGCAGCGACAGGTCCGCTTGAGGACGTTACGCCATCTGAATCTAAGAAGGTGAGTTTTATTATTTATTTATTTATATTTATCTTCTGGGTAGGCTCGCTCCATCGTAGACCTCACTCTTACCGTGTAATTTTCGAGGTCAAGAGCTCATGTCATGTCTCATGTCATGCTATAATTATTATTTATGTATTTTATTACTGAACTGACTAAAACGTATAATTCAATACTTACGATTATTTCATTTAATAGGTTCATCTTCATTTGTAGACCCTGTAACATCACTTTGCAAAAAAGACCTACATTAAAAGACCCCGTGTTTGCAGGAAGTTCATCGTCCGCTGCGACGCGTCAAGTACCGAAGCCGGCGCTACGAGCTTCCTACTGTCGCTTCGCAGATGAAACAAACTGGCGTGCGACATTACTATGGCACCTCGAACCACACTAACATACCTTTTGTGGTCAGCAAAAGCACTGCTCCCTCGCACAATATCGGCGTCAATATTCAACAGGCAAGTCATAGAAACCCTAAGGGGGTGAAAAGGTCTAAAAATGTTTGTATGTAAAATCGTATTCCTGGTACTTACATGAAACTTGACGACTAAGCTAGCACGACCGAGCGCTTCAAGATTGAGTCAGATTGAGATTGAGGGTGAGATGTGGGTTATATTGAGGGTCAGATTGAGAGTGAGACTGTCTCAGACCCGGATCAAAGTCAAACTTACAGTCATAGACAAACACAGTCTAGCTAAAGTCATGAAAATCTGAAGTTTACTCAAGTGATAAGGGCTATGTTGCTAGTACCTACAACGTGAACGAAGTCGCGGGCGTTCCGCTATTTATAAGAATAATATCGCAGACCAATTCACGCATAACCTAGTTCCTGACATCTACCAATTAGCCGATTTGTGAACGACACGTGAAAGGTAGACTGATGTGGTGCCTTTTTGTTTTGAAGGGGCCTGCGGTAATACTTTTCTTAATTTCAGGTTTTAAACGGGTTAAAGATACAGCAGCCTCTTTCTGGAATACCTCTTACCATAGCACATCATATGGGTATGTGTTTTTAAACACTAGGGCCCTTACTAATAAATATGGCATAAAGTTAAACTAAAAATTTGCATAATTATTCATGGGTTATGCATGACATAACTTTATGCAACGTTTATTAGTAATACGGTAGTAATATAGTGGTATTGGTATTAGATGACTAAACTAAGTTTAATGAGCGCTGCATTATATTACACGTAAAAACGTGGTCTATTTTGACGAGATGTTAGAAAAAGATGGTTATAAAGACGTCCAGCGTTCATGAGTGTGCCACCATTTTGTAAGCGAGACAGCGAGTGTGATTTGTTCGGTGTGTGAGAAGTACAGTACGATAGATACGCAACGTCATTTACAGTGCCAAAACACTTTTTATCTAATTACAAGTTAACTAATCAACCAATCGAAAAATAAAAAGACAACTAAAAAAATACTTGTAGACTTCTTGACAAAACAAAAATTCAAAAAAGTGTGCTATTCCTGAGATAAATAGCAAAATGTATTCGAAACAAAAATTTTCAAAAAAATACTAATTGTGTAATGTATTTGCAGGTTTGGGTCATGTTTCAAGTTACGGGACGAAGAGTGCTACTGCTGTTAGTTCTATTCATGTTCATGATTGTTTTATATATTTTTCATATTTTAACTTTTTATAGAATATATACTGTGTATACATTAGAGATGAAACGGATAGCAGTTTGGCCAGATACCGGATATTCGGCTAACCTTTAAGTTTATATTAATATCTGGTATTTGGCCGGATACCAGATAGACACCGGATATCCGTTTCATCTCTAGTATAGATTATATAATGTATGAATTAAGGTTGATTGTTTCTGAGTACTTATGAGTAACCCGGAAACTCAAGGAAACAACACAATCAACACAGTCTAACTCGGTGTGTGATTTGAAGCCTTTTATGAAGCCAAACTCACAGCTATGAATATATTTTCAGCAAAGTATGTCACTCGATAACCGCGAAATCAACGTGATAAAGCTCGGCCCACGGTTCGTGCGCCTGCCTTCCTACAAATACATGTCCTATAGTCGCCTACTCAACCTGTACCGTGAAGGAGACGGAATGGTGCCGAGATTCCTACGCGCAATCAGCCGACCGCACTACTTCTACACTTCTATGTACAAGTGAGTGAAGTCAACACTAACCTAATAAGTTATCTAAAATGGCGGCGCTTACCATGCTCTCTCGCTTGTCACATTAGTGACTGTATAAGTTGCGACGTTTCTTTCAGTACTGACGATTTTACAGTCACTTGTCGTACTGACAATTTTACAGTCACTTGTCATATTGACGACTTTAAAGTCACTTGTCGTATTTTACCAACAAATTACCTACTTGCTGAAACTTATAAACGTTTTTAAAATTAAGTACAAATATAGCAAACATTTATGAATTTTTTGCTAGCATCTCAAAATATTGTTATTAAGTGACTTTGTGTCTTTTTTGAGAATAAATTTCTATAACTTTGAATATTTAAGTAGAGAGTGTTATCACAACTCACGTATTTACAACGAAGTTATAACTCTGTTAAGCAGTCTGGCGACGAACCGCGAAGACTTTGACGGCGCGACATCGAAAGGGCGCGCCGGCGGCAGCCAAGAAGCCAAGCAAAGCCTGGCGGAGTATGCTAGTCTGTACCGCGAGTACGAGCAAGTGGACAAGTGTTTGAAGGAAGGCAACTGTGAACCGGGCCTTGAGCAGCGACGGGAGGAATTGTCGTCTGAACTAGCCGCAAGGGAAGAGCATATTCGGAAGGTACGTTTTGATAGAAACAGAATAAATATCATCAGTTCGTCAAGCACAACGAGCGCTTCAGCTATTTTATCCCATTTAAATTTTAAGAATAATTATTATTAAGAAGGGTATAAAAATAGGAGATGATGTGATAGAATTTTATTTTTGAAGTCCGTATTCTTTCGTAGTTTTAAAACGGATTTTTTTTTCAGGTTGTCCAAGAGTATAGATCGCCGGGAGAAGGTGACCAGAATCTGCGAGCTTCAGCCTCCACTGCCGAGGAGGGCTATCGGCATTCCACATTCAAACTCAACGTGGGCGACTAGACCAAACATTGCGGTCTCATTGAAATTGATGCGGTAGAAGGGCTAATTCAATGTAGCGCAGCAAAGCGCATCGAAACGTCATATTATTCTCAACACCATGGACCAATCAGCGTTGGTTATTGCAGACGTGCGTATTCATTATACTTAATTTAAGAAATTATGAGCATTACGATGTTGAGATAAAGTTGAATTTGCTATAACTTTTAGACGTTTCGATGCGCTTGGACTATGCTAGCATGAATTGAACCTCGGTGAACGGTAAGTTCCGACTTGTCAATTTCCATAAGACCGCGCTGTACTTTCATGATGTAAATTGTTCGTTACAAATGCGGTATTCCATTTCTTATTGCCAATACAAGCGAATTTGTTTTGGTAATGCGTGTGCGCTAGCATTGCGGGCATCAGAACAATTGTTTTGGACAATAGTTTCACGTTCATTGTCCTTATGAATTTCTGACTTGTATAATT
The DNA here is from genome assembly GCA_963565295.1 of Epirrhoe alternata. Classification (NCBI taxonomy): domain Eukaryota; kingdom Metazoa; phylum Arthropoda; class Insecta; order Lepidoptera; family Geometridae; genus Epirrhoe; species Epirrhoe alternata. The sequence continues at coordinate 12,483,252 of OY751375.1, forward strand.
TTTCTTTATATAAACACGTACCAACTGCAAGTTATTTGTTTTGCAACGAAAATGAGAGAGTATAACATTCAAAGGTTCTAAAAATTATATTATCAACCTTATTTTACTAGTAATCTTGCCTCACTCCTACGTCGACATCGTCGTCCCATTTATGTATGATAATGTAACTAGATGATAAGGAAACGTAGTCTAGGACTTAATCTGGACTAATTTTCAGTACATAGAATATTTTTAATACATAAAATGTGTAAAGCCATTTTGTCGGCTGTTCTCGCCAAATTTTGTTTACAGAATTGTTACGTCGAATATAAATTGTGATGTTTATTTTATAGCTCGTAGCAAAAGCTTGAGAATTCATAAATAAAGATTTATTTTCATACTCTGTATTTTAATTTTAATGACACGAATAAGAGAAACAAGAAAAACTTTAATTACTAACTACCTACATTACATGAATTTGTATGTATACATAAAAAGTAATAATGTAGGTACCTACTTACAAGCTAATTTGATCGCTAACTTTTAGGTTCAGTATGCATCAATAAATATCTAAACAATTATAGCTAGATATAACTAGGTAGGTACCTAGAGTATAACAGAAAATAGTAAACATTAATTTATTTTATTTACACACGTTATAACATTACATGTTTTACAAGAAAAGTATTTAAACATTCACATTTTAAAGACAAATTCAAAATAAATAAAATACAACACTAACCGAACATAACAATAAAATTGTTCGTCTAATAGAACGACACGTACAATAGCTAAGCTACGATCAACGGGTTTAGGCATTGTAAAGTTACCGTTCCGATGCTCAGAAGACAATTTTGTATGAGAAAAAGTTTCTGCTGAGCATGGAAACAGCTTACTTCACTATTATAGTAGACTTAATAACACCCATTGTAACTAACGAGGCGCTATTTGATTATTTACATCAATCGAATTTCTCGACCTTAGTTTTAAGTACCGTACCTACATAAGCGTGGACTGATTTTGCTAACTGTGAGCGGCAAACTATTTACCTCCAGTTCACCTCCCTATATTATACTAGCTGTCCGTCACGGTGTCACACGCGGTCCTTCGGGAAAACTTTACTATCCCGGGATAAAATATAGCCTATGTTCATGAGGCTAATAGGATAAGGTAAGATTCTAATGGTAAAAGATTTTTTCAAATCGGTCCAGTAGTTTCGGAGCCTATTCAATTCGTACACGTTCAATTCAGTCAGTTGAAGCGAACAGTCACCCGCTCACACACAGTTCGCCTTATCGTCCACGCGGTCCACGGACCTTAGTACTATGAATACCTATTAGAAAATTATAGTTCGGAAAAGGACAGAACACCCTTTATTTATTTTAGTATACACAATAGACACGAATGTTTGAGAAATAGAGTCTTAACTTCTGTGAAATATTTACACGTTCCTATTACGGTATAGGTACTAGGTAGTGGGCAAACACCTTAAGCATACATTTTTATACTTACAAAAACACGAAGTACCTACTGATTGACTTACTTATATGTTGAAGACAGGTTTTACACTTATTTAAATATGAACAATGATCGCGAAAGTTTAAGAAACACTAAAGTGATAACAAATATCATCAAAAGAAGCACTGCCGTTTTCAGTAGCCTTTTGGCAACATTGGCTTTAGTTGCGAGAATCAGTGGATGAAGGGATGTTTTCGCCGTCGATCTTGTGACGCGCGTGGATATAGGCCTCGGCGGCGAGAGCGGGCCAGGCGTCGGGCTGTGCGCCGGCAGCCCAGGACTCCGAGGTGGTCACCTCCGCAGGCCGCTCAGTTTCGCCTTTGGCGCACTCCAGCGAAAGCGGCTTTGGAGTCTCAATCCTGGAAGAAGACGTTGCTGAACGCTGGTAGGCTTTTGAATGTTATACCTACCTGCTACTACTCGTAAGCGGTAGTTTATTTTCTGTTACGGAAAGTCATTTTATCAATGATCTATATGTAGTATCCCATTTCTCTGCGTTTTATATTTTGATGTTTCAGAAATTATAATAGATAAGGTAGATGCTGTACCCAAAATTATAGTGTAACCTGACCAGACTGACTAGATGCATAAAACAAAATAGCGGATCTTAGGAGCGAAAGAGAAATACATTAATTAAAAAAATACCTATCATATCGAGTGGGGTATTAAAATAAAGGAAAATAAAAGGAGATTACAAAAATATACACAAGTCAAGTGTTTAGACTTAGTTTTGAATAACAAATTGGCAATGGATGCATGCAAATGGTTTTTTTTCCTATTATAATAGGTACCTACCTACCCTACCCTACCTACGCATTGCAAAATCTCAAAGTTGACACTCTTGCAGTCGGGTTTTTTGATTTTTTTATTGTATTAGGTATGTGGTTACTTGCATAAATCAACTTCATTATGAGCTATGAAAAATAAAACTATTTCTCAAAGTAGGTAACATTTGACAAGTTGGGTAACACATTAAAACATGCAAATATTCAATTATCCTGAACAGCGGTTAATAAAGCCTTTAATATAATTTTAATTGTATTAGGTAGGTACCTATTTACGAGTAATACAAGTGCATCAAAGAAGAGTGGTGCGATTAGCTAATAAAATATTCTTCTGTGCGTTTGTTACAAAATATTAAAATTAAAACTTGAAATTTTAAATAAGAGACACCTAGACAAAAAATACCTCACGCGTTCTGGCGATTGCATCGCGTCGTTGGTGCTCGAAATCTCGAGGTCCTCGGCGTAGCTCAAGTGCAGCTTGGCTCCCTCATTGCGCTGCTCCTTCTCTGTGAAGATTATAGAGAAATGTTCAAGTTGAAATGCAATAGTCAACTAAAAAGCTGGTAAGTACCTATATAATGTTGGCTTTGGATAAAACGTGTTTTAAAATGCAGATTTTTAATCCTGCGCAGGCGACCGGCGCAAAATCGACAATCATACCACACCGTACCTTTAAAAGTCCCTTGTACGTGTAGGTAGGTACGCTCCAGTACACTGTAATGTAACGCTACCGACGTGCGATTGACCTGCAAAACCTGCAACCTGGGGCTTATTGTGCTGGCCTTACGCTGGCTCCGCTTACCATCAGCGTTGATAGCTGCGTCAGGCCAGCCGAGTGAATCACCCTCAACGTCCACGGGCTCGTCCTCCGCATCGTAAGTCCTGGGTTCACGCGGGCGCTCGTCCCGTCTCTCCTCGTCCAGGTCATAGCCAAGCATGCTCTCGACCGTGTGGTGCCGCTTGCGGGTACGCAGCTTCAGACGACGCTGCCGGTTGGCGCGGATACGCTGGTACGTCTGGGGGTATGGTTGATGATGAATCTGCTGAAATCTTACAGTTGGAAATATCTACAAAAGCCCCCCAGTTTTCCCTATGCTCTTCTAATTTTACCTTCTATTTATCTTACTAGGTTTGTACATCCCGTCCGCGGCTTCGATGTGGGACCAGCATTTTACATGCTTATTTTGCTATTCCAGTCTATCTACAATCCAAATCTTTCCTGGTTAAGGAGAGAATGAAACACAAACATTGGTTTAGAATTTGATTTGTACAGAAAATGCTATTAGCAGCAAATAGCAATGCATTAGAAGAGGGGTAGTGGGAGGTTATGGTATCAAACAACTTCGGCTACTCCTAATACAGGGAAAATCTAAACGGCTTAGTTAGGTATGGTAAAATGCTGTTAGGAGTCACGATAAAACAGTTTTGGAAAAGAAAAGCTTACCTCCCAACGAGCATCTTCATCTTGATGATGCAACGCGTGCGTTGGCGGGGCTGATGCGTCTCTGGGCAGGGCGCTGAGGCTGTAGAGATGCTGCAGTTCTTGCAAAAAGTGCGCTTGCGCCACGCCTGGGCCGAGTCGAGCGCCGCACACGCCACACGAGGACTTACGTTCGCCATCCGCTGTATAAACATGCATTTGATCCCTTTATTCGGTGTAGGACACATTCTGGATAGGACAGATTCGTGATTCGGCAGATTCGCTATACTCGTCAGATACTGGATTGGACAGATTCGTAGTTCGGCAGATTTAATAAAATACCTTTATAACTTTGCTTCTCGCTTCTGTTTTGATCGCTTGTTAGGAGGCAAAGGTCTTTTCTTCTTATAATTAACATTTTATTTGAAATCAAGGTAAAATGTCGATTTGCAGCACGGTAGACCTAATACTCTTTGACAATAAACGAAGGCCTAGCTGCTTGGTTCTCCTAACCACAATACCTACGGCAAAGTCTTGCACTCCAAGTACCAACGCATACCAAAGTACTCACGCGAGAAGAAGTCATGCGAATCGGTGCAGGTAGGGGGAGCAGGTGGCTCGTCATCCTTGCAAGGGCGCGGGGAGGCTGAAGTGGCCGAGCCTGGGGAGCTGGTGTCGTCCCGCGCCGCGTACCCGTGACGGTACAGCGGCGGGGTGCTTGTCTCATCACGCACGCTCTGTACAAACTCGATGAATAAGTGGCTAATAAGGCGAAAGAATGTGAGCATACCGATCATGTAAGGTGTTTATGGTAGTACTACATTTTTCACACTCTAGACTTTGTGAGTGAGGATCTTAAAAACTTAAAGATCCTAGATAATGTCTACCGCACCTTGGGGATAGGTTAGGTACTAACGTGATCCTTTGAATTAAAAAAATGGGATAAGTTGTATTGACTAAAGACCTGGAAGAATTTTCGATAAGCGGACATACCCTAAGCGCCTGTCCAACGCTCTGCCCAAGAGCATATTGTTCTCCCAGGTGCCTGGCAAAGGCCTTGCCAGGGTACAGGGGGTGGAAAGCGCCACCTATCGGCCGGAATGCTCCGCAGCCAAAACTCTGCAGCGCTGGATGCAAGAACTGCGGTGCCATATGATGCAGGAAACCCTCCATACTGCTTCAGATGTTCTGTTGCGGGAGACTTGGATTATAAATCGGGATTAATGTTACATACACAAACTCGCTAGCGGAATCATTCACAGTAGGTATAGGTACCTAGTATAGGTGTTTATAAGCCAAGTTGTCATTGAGAATAGACGATGTAGCCTGTCGTGAGTGAAAACGCCACTTCACAGTGTACATAATTTTGAAGGAACAGGAGTAAAATAAAAAAAAATATATATATACAGGGTGTAAAAAGACTGCTACCGAAATCTGAGGGGTTGCAATCAGACCATGATTCTAAACATGTTTAGCAAAAAAAAAACGCAATTTTTTTTTTTTACTTAGCTTCGTCATGCTATGTTATTTTCGGTTATTTACTACTAGTGCAACATAATAAGACCATACCTACCTAATAATTTCATTTATAAAAGAAAAAAACTGTTTAAACTCAAAATCCAGCAACCTACGTAAAAAAACGCGCCCAGAACATACGCAAATAGTAATCTTCAAACGCTGTTTTCTCTGGATATAATGATTTTTCCGGAAAATCCTTTTGGATTTGGTTTTGTGTTTGGATGCTATACCTACCCCTTTCGGCTTCGGTAGACGTCTTTTTACACCCTGTATATATTAAGCAAATTAATATTCTAGCTAAAATAAGTTATTATACATACAATTATACTTTGATTATTTGCTTGATCCAAAATTTAAAACGCACAGCGATGTAAAACGTTTACAGTTCCTACCTAGTCATGTTATGTATTTCTTTGAAAAAGCAATTATTGAAAGTGGTTATAAAAAAGCCAGAAAAACAAACATTGCTCGTATGATGGCTACTTGCCACAAGAATAGAAAAATGTGTTTGTTTTGAGAACGATCTGAATGCATCGGCCATACGGTGGCGAAGTGACCAATGAGAAACAATAAACAGTTTTTGTGGCACACTTGGTGGTCTACCCGGCACTCTATAGGTACCGACTGAATCTTTAGTAGGTTCCAGAATAGTTACTTGGATATAATATGGCGCATTTACTAAGTAAATATTTTGTTTTACCAGTGTAATTTTTACCCGACTGTCAAAGGAAGGGTTATTAAATGTTTGCTCTTGTCGATGTATGGCGCTTGTCTCTTTCTACCCATGTTATCGTCATTCCTCTTCTTCTTGACATGTCACAAGTTCTTTTCAAACCTGTGTGGTGAAAGGATTTTAAGTGTGCCTCTCTTTAATACGACTGATTATGGATAATAACCATTTGTAGTTAATCGTAACAGTCGTAGTCAGATATCCAGATATTTAAGATAAATAATAGCCAGTTGGAAACCGGACTGCAGACCACAAAATGGGATCCATTTGGAGTCGCGTTATCAACTAAAACACCAGATGGACTTGTGGTCTGGCGCCGCCACTCGCCTAAGAGGATTTTAACTGGCTTACGCTCCCTCCATATTCGCGAACAACAACTTTTGAGAAGTAGAAATGCCAAGATACGTTTTATATTTATGTAATGCTAACTGTAAACCGCGTTTTACCAGTGGTCTCTAGACAATCTTGTTCGGTTAAACCTATGAGCTACCTTCATAAAAATTCCATACAAAACTTTCACCTGGTTCAGCGTGAAGTAGGTACGTAGTAACAAATATGCAGCTGTGCCTTCAGGCTTCACATTTTCACATTTGGAATCCCACCAAAAACATTTCATGTAAATTGATTGCCAAAACTCGACATTTCACTGTACAAAAGTTGTTTATTTCCTGCGGTAGTGCCTTGCCTAGTCTTGGCGAGGGCACTCCCGTCCGACTCCTGTCCCCTATATTTAGGTATTAACTTCCTGTTCCTGTCAAAGAATTTGCATAAGCAAGCGTATATAACCGTGCAAGCTCGAGAACAAGCAGAGATCATCAAATCGCAAGTCGGACGAGGACCCATCGAATGTTTATTTATTTATTAGGCAACACCAACAGCATACCTACATAATGTTCGAGTCAAAATGGGGTGGTTTGGGTATTTGTGAGTCTGTTCCAATTATTTCCTTATTTTATTCCTTTCTTTGCACTATTCATTAATAAATAGATTGATTTAGTAAGTGAACAGCTATGTAATTCCATTTTTATCGTAAATAAGGCAGCTTCAATTTTATATACCTACCTATTCATTTACCACAGGAAATCAGTTTCAATTCATTCATTCCTTGAGTGCATTAAATCAATTGTCAATACAAATTTCACTATTACATCGTTTCAAGTGCATCACCTGACCTTATACTCGTACTTACTTGCTTATTGCACTTCGCGCACCTGGTTCTTTTATTCTCGCTAAGCCTGAACTTTTCCATTTCCTATCTGTGCTTGTCGCATTCTTTTGTCGTAATCTGACGAAACATTTTAACTTCATTCAATTTAGTTAAACTAATTGTTTCATTTTTATATTGAGAGTTAGGCCGAAGACAAAATAGAAAGAGAAAAGCTTATTAGAAAGAGCAGCAGCTTAAAATCAAAATTAACGATACTTACAAATTATTTGTCTTTGCTTAAAAGTTCTCATAAGCTTTGCAACATAAGAAGTGCCGGCCAGAAAGAAAAACGATTAGTGTACTTACCTACCAATCTCGTAAATATTCGTCGGTCGTCGAATTATTAGAAAAGCAAGTTAGGCCAGCTCGTCCTATGTTGTCTTTGATACCTTATCAACATGCATACGTACCATAATCAGGTAATAGGGTACCTTTGACATAGTCGTGTGCAACAAAGTCAATTACTTAGTTCACCTATTGACTGTAAGCAACAATGTAAGATGCCCATCCAATACCTACTGTAGGTATACTATAATGTCCACTGTACACTGAATTGGTAACGACGCGATGCGACGAGACGTAACAAGACATTATAAACCTTATAAACAATGTCACAAGATATAGAATGAACGAGGTGTGGCAAAGCCTCGCGCCGCCGGTCGAGCAGTCTCGCGCGGTCACGAGCTGACGCGCGGTGTTCATTATATCAAGCGTTTCTATATCTTATAACATTGTTCATAAGGTTTATAATGTCTTGTTACGATCTCGTCGCGTCGCGTCGCTGTCAATTCAGTGTGCATTGAGGAGCCATATAGTTACAATTACAATGCATTGATTGGCACTGCCTTGGACGTAGCTACGGCAATTTCATCTTTGTGATGTAGGCTGGTAGTACTAGCTACACAATGAGTACGATAGATGCAGGTACTATGACGAGGGTTGCTATTTCGGTGCACAACTAAGGTAGCACAGAAAGTACTATAGAGCACAGTAAGGATGAGTAGAGTAGGTACTTATTAAATAATTGGTCTTAGCAATTTATTTCAGCTTGTATATTAGTATAATTGATATTTCAGGGAATAGATACCTACCTGCACAACAATCATTCAAATTCCTTCAGCCGTTTTAGACGCATTGAATTGGCAAGCGAAGCGTCAATTAGTTTTATAGAAGGCCATTTAACCGTACTACAAGATATAGAAACTTTTGTAAAATTAACTAATATCAATCGGAACTTTCGAGTAGTAGGTACCTACCTATACCTACCGCTAGTACTAGTACTTACCTAGTAAGATTACTAATCAATAATTAATAAATAAATACCTAATGCTGGACATTTCACACAGCATCATCTAGTTAAAAGATATAGGTACGTATGTTCGTCCAGTGCCACAAGTAAGAGCAGAGCTTGTGTTATGGGTAGGTAGGTAGGTACTACATGACTGTTATACTACTTATATAGGTACTTTTTGTTTGTAAATACATACATATTATACATAGAAAGCACCCAGACCCGAGACAAATATTTGTTGATCATATAAACGTTTGTCCCACGGCGGGTATCGAACCCGCTGCCTACTGCGTCGCAAGCGGACCTTCGCCCACTGCGCTACAGAGGTCATCTCAGACAAACGGCTGATTGTACCTAATTGGTAATACAATTAATTACGGACAGTCTTTGTGCAATTAGTAGAGCTCTCATAGGTACCGTCAACCCAATATTCATCAACAATAACATTAAAATATTTTAAGAACAGACAAGTCAATAAATGTCATCATAAAGAGAGCTCAATCAACCAATATATCGATAAGTTTTTTATAGAAGGTTTGTACCTATTCCCGATTTTTTTTATTAAGTAGGCCTGTGAGTTCTAAGATGGAGCATGCTTCCTAGAATGAACCTATTTACTCTTGAAAATGAAATAAAATTTAAAAATTAAATAAATGATCTACTTACAAATATTTGCCGGACCCCGTGTTTTCTATGTATAATATATGTACTTAGGTATGTATAAACAAACAAAAAGTAAATAAGTAGTAGGTATATCAGTCATGTAGTAACCGTAACACAAGCTCTGCTTACTTTGGGGCACTTGGGGCTAGATGATGCTGTGTGGAAAGTCCAGCATTATTTATATTTATTATAAATACCAACACTCCATCACATTACTTGGGTATAATAGGATAATTGGAACGTCAAGATGAGTCCGTTTTCTTCTTGTTTCCTTCTAATTCCGAAAAGTATTAACCTGATCGAACACTTGTCCGCGCCGTACGCGCCGAATTCATTTTTCTATACAAAAAATGCTGATGACGTCTGAAAATGCGCCTCGCTTCTGACGTCAGCAGCATTTTCTTTATTGAATTGACAGTTCGGCGCGATCGGCTCGGCTGGACTGTGCGACCACCCTTATAGGTAGGTACTACTGATGCCTACTGTGCATGCATGACGCTGCATCTTGTCACTCCAATCAATCGTAGTACTACTGGCAAATAAACTTTGATGGCCGCTCGCTACGTGCGGTTAGCGCCGTGGTAAAGGCACATCTAGGTTATTTACCTGACAGTAAAGCACGGATTTAGTGAAGTTTTATTTCATAGCACGAGCATAGTGCTTCTTATGAATCCTATTCTTTAAGGTTTTACCTCTGAATAAATAACGGAACTCGTGTGTCTGTCTGAAATTGCGTTTTATAACAAACTATCACAAAGAAAAAGATCGTCCTTCGTTGAATCAATCGTGCCGCGTGGTGGGTTTACACGATGCGATTTCTCATACGAATATTTTAAAGATAAAGATAATTTATTTGCTCAAAACATTGTGTAGGTTACATTTGCATGCAAGATCAAAAGTTTTAGAAGTCACAACATGCTTTACCGAAACTTATCGGTGTGCAAATTAGTTTAATTTAAAATTAAAATTTGTCATCTAAAAATTTAAATTTTCAGAACATTTTGCCAACGTCGCAAATTCAACGTTTAGGTAATACTAAATGCAGATAGATAGGTAGTACTATAGAAAATTAGCGTTTTAAAGTAATATTGAAGTTTCACTTATTTTGATATTTTCATTCTTATAACTATAGGTAATCATTGGTTATGTGACTATAAATAGGTTTAATTTCCTCTACCTAGGTAGTGAGTGGGTACTATTTATATTTAAAAAAGTTCACTTGTAAGAAATAAAAGCTTTTTCGTGCGTATATTTTATCTACCAACCTATGCAAGCTGAATTTAGCACAAAACTAAACCGGTAGTGAAACACTTTGTTCTAGTGACCACCGTATGTAGCATCTCATAACGTTAACATTTGTTTATTTCCTACGGCCGGCTCACTATTCTTTGTTTACTCATTCCGTCCGTAGAATAGATAGCTCGAGTAACGAGGGCCAACTGGCCGCAAAGGCGTTCACGAACGAGCGATAGGTTCCTCCTATGAATAGTGCTGTAGGTACTTATTATTTGCGCTAAGCGCTGTAGGTGTTAACCGACTTCAAAAAATGGAGGAGGTTCTCAATTCGTCGGGATCTTTTTGATACCCTGATCAGTGGCGGCGTAAGGTGGGTCGGTACCCGGGGCGGTTTTCAATTGAGCACCCCCCCCCCCCCCCCAAACAAAAACCCTCAATCTTTTTTCCAGAAAACTTCCTACTTCCTTCGTAGGGCACCCCCTAATCGCATTTTGTAGCGAAGTATCTTTGTGGGCGAGCGAAGCGAGCCGATTTTTTTTTTAAAAACTCAACACGATATATTAGTTCTTCACGATAGTAGTAGGTACTTACCTACTTCTAGCGAAGTGAGCAATAATGAGCATCTTAATGGGCGAGCAAAGCGAGCCCAATTTTTTTTCAGACAATTAGTTCATCTAGTTCTTGACGATAATAAGGCCGGTTTTAGCACTAACTGTGCCCTAAATGAGGTTTATACGGCACCCCCTAATCGTAATTTTCTAGCGAAGTGAGTAGCTTTATGGGCGAGCGAAGCGAGCCGATTATTTTTTTAGAAAAACTCAACACGATACATTAGTTCTTCACGATAGTAGTAGGTACTTACCTACTTCTAGCGAAGTGAGCAATAATGAGCATCTTAATGGGCGAGCAAAGCGAGCCCAATTTTTTTTCAGACAATTAGTTCATCTAGTTCTTGACGATAATAAGGCCGGTTTTAGCACTAACAGTGCCCTAAACGAGGTTTATACGGCACCCCCTAATCGTAATTTTCTAGCGAAGTGAGTAGCTTTATGGGCGAGCGAAGCGAGCCGAATTTTTTTTTAAAAACTCAACACGATGCATTAGTTCTTCACGATAGTAGTAGGTACTTACCTACTTCTAGCGAAGTGAGCTTCTAAATAGGCGAGCGAAGCGAGCCAATTTTTTTTAGAAAAAATCAATAGGATACATCTATTTCTTGACGATAGTATTAGGTACTTACCTACTTCTAGTGAAGTAAGCAATAGTGAGCATCTTTTTTGTAAAAAACAACACGATACATACCTACATCTAGTCCTTGACGTTGCGTTGTCATGGGCGAGCGAAGCGAGCCTAATTTTTTTAGAAGAAATCGACAGTATACAACACTATAAGTCTACATCATTAACACTATAAACGGGATATTTAACATGATTTAAGTGTTAATAATGTTGATAACCATGATAGTTGATAGGGCCATGATAGGGGCGCCCAGTTAACCACCATTTCCTTTGCCTGCTCTGGGGGTGCCCGAGGCCAGCAGAAGTAAAGGGGCGCCTGCGGCGCCCCTTTACTTCTACAGCGGGGGCTTTGGGAAGCGGGAGTAAAATCTATAAAGTACCATTTGTATAGAGTATTGGGTCATTGCAATCTCACATACGAAGAACTGATCACTGTCCTAACTCAGATTGAAGCAATCCTGAACTCAAGGCCGCTTACTCCCCTTTCAAGCGATTCAAATGACCTGACGCCGAAGTAAAGGGGCGCCTGCGGCGCCCCTTTACTTCTACCGTGGCCTCCTTGGCACCCCCTGGAGGCTGGTACCCGGGGCGGGCCGCCCCTCCGCCCCCCCCCTTACGCCGCCACTGACCCTGATTACTCGAATACGCCTGGACCGATTTGGAAAATTCTTTTTTAGTTTGAAAGGGTGGGTGGTCCCACATCAATTTTATTTCCGAGGAATCGATACTTCTCCTGCAAAATTCAAAAAGCTCCATCTTCACTAGTAATTTTCGACCTGAGTATTGAACTGTTTCCCTGACGAATATTTATCGGTTTTTGTTTCTACAACGTAAATCTATATCTTTCTATACTATCTATATCTATACTAATATTATAAAGAGGAAAGATTTGTTTGTTTGTTTGTTTGAATTGAATAGGCTCCGAAACTACTGGACCGATTTGAAAAAATCTTTCTCCATCAGAATCCTACATTATCCCTGATGAACATAGGCTATATTTTAACCCGGGAAAATGATGTTTTCCCGAGGGACCGCAAGTAACACCGCGAAAGACAGCTAATAGAATATAAATATTAAATACCTACAACAAAATGCAAGAACGTCTATCTATACTGCTATGGATATAAAATAATGTGGTCTCAGCGTATAGAAACTTCAAGATCATTCATGCATGATGCGTTGAACCTTGTAGAACATGGTTTTCTAGTGCTGGCAGTTTAATTAAACTCTGGAATATTCCACGAAGGCGTGAAAGGAGGATATACAGCCAGGCCAGACGAGTACCAGCGTTTCGGGAAACATATTCCGCAACAATGGAGAATGATTATCACTAGACCCACCAATTTAGTTGAATTGAACAGCAACTACGTGCGGTTGACAATAAATATTTTTAATTTAAATTTTCTACTTAATAATTTCTGGGCAGCCACATGTGTCTGAAAAATATACAGGATATAACTTGATATCCGCATTCTTTAGCAGTCAAAAGATTAGGGAACCAACGGTGTACTCTTATAGTACATTACGATATTAGTGCGTAAAGATGGTTATAACATGCGAGGCGGAATTTCAGCCCGAGCCGCAGGCGAGGGCGTAATTGAGCCGAGCATGTTATAACCAATACGCACGTATATCGTACGACGTTTTTTAACACATTTGCGAGGAAACAGAAAAAAAAAACATTTAAATAAACTCAATCTGTGAATGCACACTGTTGCTTTCCCGCCATTTTAACAGACTGCCTACTGACTGGCGCCGCGCGGCGATTAGTTCTCCTTTGAATAGCAACAGCGCGCTGCTCACTAGCTGGAGGCACGACTCCAGCTCGGCGGCGATCAGTTCCATATTTGAAATGGCAAATAATGCTGTTATGGAATTTGTATGGACTATAACATAACTATTTGCTTTGATAACACACGCGTTTGTTATGACCCGCTTTACATATCTAAAACCGGTGGAATTACATCAGCTTTACGAGCAAGGGTGTTAAAAAATCTTTTGTTTTTTTATCTTAGCGCCTCTTTGGTACCTATTTAGGTGCCATAAAATACAGGTGCTGTCAACTTGTAATAAAAACAAATAGGATAAATTGTCATTTTATATGCACGTAATGAATTCTTACTTGTTAGGAAGTGAGTTTTTACTTCGATCGAGAAATAGAAATAGGTACCCCAAGTTTTTTTTTGTTTTGCTTCATGTACTCGCTCGGATGTAGCCGGGCTGTGATTGGTGGAATGTCTGTTCTCCTTGAAAATCATTATGCAACATGTCCTAAAAATTCAATAAAAAATAATTTTGAAGTGAAAACTTATAACGGCTTATTTACTCGTAAATTAATACGGTCAAACGTCTATTTACAACGCAAAAATAAAGCCCTGTCAGTTTGTGTAGTTTAAAATTAAAGACCCTGTAGGTATAGGCAGTACCTACTTACTTAGACACATTTAGTATGTGGGTATGCAGACAAATTCTCAAAATTAGCTTAGTTTTCGTTATCTTGGGGAACTTATGAGTATATCCGGGTCCTAGGCCGCTCCAAATACAGCATACCTATACCGTGGAAACAAAAGACCGCGTATTAGTATTAGTTTTATGAAAAACTAGCTGACCCGCGCAACTTCGTCTGCGCATTATTAGGAACAAAGTGGAGGAGTTTTGAGTGAATCGAGAGTACAAAATATAAAACTCCGTCGCATGATATAATATTTTTTTTATATATGTTTCTCTCAAGAATCATTTAATAGATAAAGGTAGGAAAAATCTTACCCAGATCTTGCAATGCTAAGAACAAAACGAATACGGTAATTGGTACAGAATCGCTGAAGCGAGCGCAGCGAGTTTTTGAAGAGAGAGAGAGTTTTTGAAGAAATTGACTCGAAACGTATTTTTTTATAGCAAGAACTGTGTGGTTTAAAATTTCGAAATAAAATTATTAACTAATATTGCGTTATGTTTCTCTCAAGAATCCCTTAATAGATAGAGGTAGGGAAAATCTTACCCAGATCTTGCAATGTTAAGAACAACACGATAGCGGCAACTGGTGTCAGATTTGCCGAAGCGAGCGGCAATACCTACCCGCGACTTCGTCAGCAATATAAAAATATCGAAAACTCTTAGCAAAAATCTCCATTAACTTTTCAAAACTCAAAATCAAAGAAAATTATACTCGATCTCCGCCATAGTAAAAACGCCACCTAGGAAAAAAGTGTAAAGTAGTTTTGACCTCTAGAGATGGCGTTCTAACTATAGCCAAGGAAAAATATTTTAATATCAAAAAATCATAACTTCGGAGTTCGGATATATTGATGGGTGGGAACACACATGTTACATGTTTATCATTAATTTTAAAATAATTTATTATGCAAAATACAAAAAAAAACGAAAAAATTTAGAGTGCAAAAAGTGGCTTCGGGCGGTCACCCATCCTTATTATGACCACGCCCAGGGTTGCTTAACTTTTTTCCCCATACAAACTTCCAACCCTTATTTTCCCGCCCCCTTATGGTAATTGACAAAAAAAAGTAGCCTATGTCCATCCCTGGGGTATACTCTTTATCCATGCCAAATTTCAGCTTAATCGGTTCAGCGGTTTGGGCGTGAAAAGGTAACAAACAGACAGACAGACAGACAGACAGAGTTACTTTCACATTTATAATATTAGTATGGATAGATAGGTAAACGTAGGAAAACTACGTGAGACGAGACTTTAGAAGTTATCTTATTTAAATAAGTACATTGGTATAACTAGCTGGACTAACCCGTATTACCCGTAAAATTTACTATATTACTATATTATGTTGTGTAAATATTACCTAATTTTACGTTTAAGGCGCGCTGATAGGGTAATTGCGGTTTTTTGATCCTGCTTTATTCAGCCGGTATGTAAAATTAGCAACTGAAAAAAATATTTTATTAAAATTGAACATATGCTCGAGAATTGTGTGAGAATAGAAAAGTGATTAATAAAAGTTGGCTCGATAAAAAAAAATCATAAAGTTGACACTAAATCGATTTTCAAATCAGGTTCACATAGAGATTACTACATCAAATCAAGTGAAATTTATATTAAAAGATAGGTTTTATAAGGTCACTTGGCGGGGGCGGAGGTAACACAAAATACCTAAAGTTCTCGACTATCCTCGCCTTAAATTAAATATTACGAAATTACATTTATCATAACTACTTACTTACTACAAAGCATACTACGTGCCGTAAGGTACTAAGTGCCGGTTGCATTGTAATCCTAATCATCCCATCAATCAATGGACAGCTAACCTCACTCGGAATGGTAAACAGTGCTTAGCAAATCAATAACGCCAAATTTATACTTTGTCTGAACTAATAAAAATAATATATCAGTTTGAAGGCCAATAAGTGGGCAATAAAAGGAACCCGGGAAAGAAACGCGAGCGGCCTGATTTATGCGCGGGAGGAATGCGCTCGGTTTAGCGCGGGAACAGCTAGTCCGCTTAGAACAACGATTGAGAATTGTTACCCTCCAAATAGAGAGTGTTACGAGCATTTCTTTAGTATGACATTCTAGTGTATTTTTGTAAATCTAATAATTTAACATTGTATGGACCAAATTTTGTTGTCTGAAAATAAATAAAATTTAATTTAATTTAATTTAGCAAAGACTGAGTAACAGGGATTTTCTACGGTGCATTATTAAAATATAAACTACAATTTATAAACTTTAAAATCTTATTGGAAGAATTCTACATGGATAATGAATATAAATAGTTTACCTAACCAAATACATAGGTAGATGTATTTGTTTAGTTTCAAGTACTTACATACTATTAATATTAATATTGTACGTCCGAAAAGGGCAAACTGTTTGTACATTTTACTTGATATCTAACAAACAGACCATCTTTGTTAAATTCAACAGTTTACAATAAAAACTTATTCTATTCTATTCTATTATTAATGTGTGTAGTTTGTGTAGTATGTAGTTACTGTTAAGTTTTATATTAAGTTTTTTTTGTATGTATAGCTCCAGATATACTTACAAAAAAAACTGTATAATATGTACTACTTATGTATATCTATTCTATGTTTATTTTTGTTAAAACTACGAATAAATACATACTTATTCTTAAATGCACTTTTTATTGCACATTCTTATTGTACTTACTTTGTTTTTAAAAATTACGAAAGTAGGTAGCCGTCGTAATGGTAGAATTTCGTTTAGATCATTTCTGAATTTTATTTGCTTGAATCTTTTTCTTCAAAATAATAACGATTTTTTGTACATGTCCTTTCTTTACGCTATTATTCTGTGTAATTAAACTTTTTAAACTTGCGTGATAATAACAATAGGTACGTGATAAATACCCGGTTTAAAAATAATAATAATTATTCTGTGTGTTTTTATTTGTACAATAAAGATTTTAAACATATTAATTGAAGACAAATAAGTAATTTCAATCATATTATTACCCATAATTATGTAATTCCTCTTTAGTTCCTACATTTCATACTGTTCTACCACAGTAGGTATAGTTTAAGACGCTTGAAAATCCACGCGTTTCGAATCAAGCTACGAAGTGCGCTAGCTGCTCACGAAGGCACACTTCAACCCCATTTTTTTTCAATAGGAACAGATAAAATCATTGCCCATGGCCGCGCGATGTTCAGCGGTATGCAATTAAATCTCTTTTTAGTGGGTGTTGAAGTGAGAAAGAATTTGGAATACTTAAGTGAAATCGTCTAATAAAATGTAGGTTACAAAGAGTCGCAAAAATTACTTCAAATATTGATATATTTTGCACTAACAAGATCCAAAAAGATCATTGATTTTGTGTGCGTAAGTAAGGCAAAAATTAATGGCGTAGGTAGGTAAACGGAGGGAGGCCTAAATCCAGTAGGAATATCTCGACTGTTGTTTTGTTACTGTTCCTACCAATTTTGTAGCTCTGTGTGATGTAGGTAATGCCTGAGTTTTCATATTCATTATACCTACCTACTATAGGTACCTACTTAGTGATACAAGACAAGTTTTTGGTATTAGATACCTACCTACCTATACCGATTAAAACGAAACACAAACATTCAAAAATATTGATAAACTTTTCAATCCTTAATAAAAAACTGCCTCTATATTTATGTTTACCTACCTTACCAAACCATCAAAATATCCGAATAAATTGTTGGTAAAAGTTAATTGAATGAAAAAACACAGAAATTTTCTTTTCCTTCGCTGTGCCATACATAATCCTGATTTCCATCGCAATTGTATAAAATTGTAGATAGAAATATTACCAGTGACTATCCGAACCGGGCCATCGAACCCTCTGAGTCTATCAGGATCGACGGATGCTGTGGAAAAATGTAGAGAAATCATAGGTAAACTAAAAATCAGCATTCTAATATGAATTGAGATTAATTATGAATTGAGATTAAAACATTTGATATTTAGTTTTGATTGAGTTTTAGAACTTTTTATCTCTAATAATTTTTTATTAAAAGTCTATTGAATATTTTTATATTAAATCACGTTTTATTGTAGTAAAACTAGTCTTTTTTTTATTTCTTTAAAGGATTTGTCTCTCAGTGACCACATCATCCATAATGATACAAAATAAGAACTTATCTATGTAAGCCTAACTCTTATAACTTAGCTAAAAACAAGACTTTTTACTTTTACAATCAAATTATAAAATTATGCTGAAAAATCAAAAAAATCAAAGTATCTACCCACTTTAGTAATTAATTGTTCTAGTTATACCTACTCGTAGTTGGTTAAGTTGTAAATAATTTATTATAGTATGCAAAAAAGAAACTTTTTGAGGGGAACACATTTCAAATCAAATGTGTTTCTCTCATTTGTGCATATTTTTAGGAATTACAAGGAACCGATTTATTAAAAAAAATAAGATATCACAAGATCATTGGGTTTATACATTGCCTCAAATCTTAAAGGACTTTCTTATTGTTTGCGTAAAAAGTTACAATGCAAAAAGTTGTTAAAACAGAACAGAAAAAAGTATAAATCCTTGATATCTATAAGAGCTTTGTGACTTTTAAGAGTTAATTATCAACTTGATTAGTCAGTTTTACATCAAATAAAAATATATTTTATAGGTAGGTAAGTTATTTCCATAAAAAAAAAACTTTAAAAAAATAAAACAGTTGTTTAACCTCAAGTCACTTAAAATATAATTTTAAAAGGACTTACCGTTTGCGTCGGGATGCACACAGTATTCACGGACGGGCACTAGGCACGTGTTGCCACCGCGAGGTTTCAGCGACGACTGCCGCCGCGGCGCTGGGCGGGGTTGCGATACCACGCCTCCACGCCATTCGCGAAAAACATTTTCTTCATCTACAGAAGGTACTTTACAGTCGGATAAAAACCATGCGGTTTTAATGCAATGATAACTGATAAATAAATTAAATGAAAGCTCAAATTAACATTGTCGTACCTAAGTACGTATAGGTTTATTTTAGGAAGGAAAATTAACGAAGTTTCTCCGAATATGGGAACAATTTTAATTAAGTCTGGATTACAAATTATTTAGGCCCTAAAGTTATGAAAACCTGTGAGTTTGTTTATATTTCTATATGAATTCTATGTTCAAATTTTCTGTCTGCTTTCTTTATTATTTTTTTCATGCTGATTGTACAGAGCGTGACAGAAAACTGTGCAAGAGAAAGAAGTAGGGGCGGGGCGAGACCACTCCCAGCCAGACGAGGATTACCAAAAACAAATTGATCCTGCGGAATCTGCATTTTATTTTTTATTACACAGCTAACATCCTAGGTACTGTGAAATGGACAGCCATTTTATTTTTGTGCAGGATTATTTCACGTTGAAACACTTGAAACGTGGACTTCAAAATACATCAAATTTTTATTGTGAGTTCTATTGCTTCCGAGTGGTCTTTACACCCAGTAAAGTTTAGTGTTTTGTTTTAATACTTAATATAAGAAATTATAGCAAAACATGAAGAGATGGATGAATTGTGTGAAAGATGATATGAGTAAGAAAAGAGTGAGCGCTGAGATGACGACTGATAGAGAGAAATGGAAAAGGAATACATGTTGTGCCGACCCCACATAGAGTGGGGAAATGGCAAGAAGGTAGATAATGATAACAAAACCACACATAAACACACAAAACCTGCAAAGATACAGAGCTACGATATTGCTACGCTAGGTCTACGCCGCTGCTACGCCAAAATGTAGGTACTGCTAAAATAACTTATTGAAATATTCAATTACCATTAGACTAACACCGCCGATCTATCACAGATTTCTGGTTGACTTACCTTTTGTGCTTTAGTGTGGGTTTGGATCCCATCTAGAACATATTATTTAGCGTAATGAGTAATACCTAAGATTTTTTGTTTGTGTCCAGGTCTAAGAACATTATAAACAAACATTTTTATATTTATGCCTGATCACTCAATAAATAAATAAATAAATAAATAATGCTGGACATTTCACACAGCATCATCTAGCCCCAAACTAAGCATAGCTTGTAGTATAGGAACCAGATAACTGATATACTACTTATATACTTTTTGTTTGTAAATACATACACATCATACATAGAAACACCCAGACCCGAGATAAATATTTGCAGATCATACAAACATTTATCCCGCGGCGGGGATCGAACCCGCAACCTTCTGCGTCCCAAGCGGGCTTTCACCCACTGCGCCACAGAGGTCGTCAAATACAAATACAAATATCCATTGCTTATTTAGATCAAACTTAAAATCAATGTCTAGTAGTAATTTAATTAAATAAGGAATCAAATAAGATTAGGTACATAATATACCTGTGTGCAAAAACACAGGGACGCAGTCACGGGCAAAGCCAGTAGAAATAATATTGTTCGACCATATTAATTGGTAACATTGAATTTTTTTTAATCAGTTTCTGGAAAATTTACAGCTAGGTCAGAACAATACTAGTTATATAACAATACGTATAAACACATATTAAAATGGAAGGCCAATTATAAATTTTCACAAATAGGTATGATAAACAAAATAGGTAGGTAATGAGCTATGTGGACAGCAGAATATAACAATAGTAAGTTTAAATAAGCAAATCAAAAACTAAAGACAAGAAGACACAATAGAAACAAAGTAATATGGTAAAACATATTGTTATTCGAGTGAGTTGATACTATAGGTCCAGCCAGTTTTATGTTTTCAATGACAGAACCCTAAAACCGGATTCATTTGCTACCGAATCACGGCATTCCTGAGCCAAAAACGTTCTATAAATCACTACTAGCTAAACCACGGTAATCATTTATTACACCACTAGAGTTGAGGGGGCAATAAAAATGAGAAATTATTTTTAATAACGTCGCGGGGAGGGCGGTGACTACGCACAATATCTTACCCCTTATTAGGGCATTCTTTAGCGGTGTAGTGAGCAATAATAGTTTAGACTGCTACTTTACGAGCTGCATGGCGCTGGGCTGACCGGAGATGAGCTATCATTTATGATATTTAATATTTATTCTTGGGATTGTGTTATACATAAATAATGTATATATGTGTTTAAAAAACACAGTCCACGAAGGGAGCCTCTTAGAGGCGCACTTATAATCCTTTCAACACACTGGTTCGAATAATGATAAAATCTTTTATTTACAAGAACAAGTTACTAACCTAACGTTCAAAAAGGTAAAGTAATTATTTGATCTTTACTTTCATAACTTTTTAGATTTTAACCTGTAATTTTAGACTTTTTAGGGTTCCGTACCTAAAGGGTAAAACATAAAATGGGCCCCTATTAGGGGAAGGAAGGGCAAGACGAAGTAGCGGGCTTTACTAGGAACCAATCGACTAATCAGGATTGTTTTAAGCGCGTGTCGGTGCACCTCCATGATATCAAGCATTACGTGCACTAAGTAAAAATTTTTTTTTAAACTGATATTAACATTCCCTATGATTTTGTCAGTTTGGTTCGTATGTGAAATTGACGTTATCAGCAGTTGAGATTTAGCTTAAGTTAAGTTAAAAAACTATTAAGTTAAAAAAATACATGTGCTTATGATAAGTCCGTCAGCTAAGAACATTTTTTTTTCACTAGCATGCATATATTTTTGTATGTTTTTTTTAGATACGGGGGGGGGGGGCAAGATGTGGTATGGATATGAGTTCATACCCTCACTAAAATTTTAGGTATTGATTAGCTTTAGTGTTCTTAAGTTTATTAATCATCTTAAAAAATAGTTAAAACGTACAAAATAAACATAAAATGCCCATAGCTCGTAGGAAGGAACCAAGAACTAGAAAGCCAAAACTACAGTGATACAGAAAATACCCACGGTATTGTGAAGGTCGTTCGTTGGACTTTATTGAAGGAAGAACTGAGTATTTTTTATGTGGCAAATGGGCTCCCTGTGGCTATGAGGCCATAGAGGATGCTAGCGAAGAGGCCGCTGTAATATGCGGGTTTAGATGCTTATTTTAATTTAATGCCTATCCCATCTTGCCCCTAGGGGTACCCCATGTTACCAACCCTGGGGACAAGATGGGGTGATAGGACTTTTTTCACTATTTGCTGTACAATTTGCTTTATTGGTACAATTGACCCAAAAATTACTACCGACGGTCAAACCTTAGGTACCCCGTCTTGTCCCCCTCTCCCCTACTAAGACTCCGCTGTTTGTCTGTCTGTCCGTCTGTCACCAAGCTGTATCTCATGAATAGTGATAATTAGACAGTGGAAATTTTCACAGCTGATGCATTTCTGTTGCCGCTATAACAACAAATACTACAAAACAGAATAAAATAATTATTTAAGGGAGCTCCCATACAACGTGATTTTTTTGCCGTTTTTATAGATAATGGTACGGAACCCTTCGTGCGCGAGTCCGACTCGCACTTGGCCGTTTTTTTAGCTACTAAGCCATTGTTTTAATGCTGAATTAACTTTCAGAATAAGTATATAATATATTTTATTTCATTTCAATTAGTTAAATAGATTTATTTATTAGCTACTGTAGTTTCTCCTGAAACTTTAAGACATCAATTTCACATAAATAAATATAGGTTAATTGATACTGAGACCCTACCAAGCATTAGGTACGAATCCAGTGGTCAATACCACAGTCTCCAGTGGTTTTGACATTTACCAGTTCGGATAACCCACAGGGTAGTCTGCATACCACAGCGACAGTAGGTACGTAGCATGTAAGGTAATTTCACTTTGACATATTTTAAGGGGGGGGACTAGAGGACAATCAGTTTGGCTGACGAGCGGCGCGAAACTCGGAATGTTATGCGATTATGAAACGCCATTTGTCAAGTTTTTATTGGGCACCCTAAAGCATCCATTGTTGCTGAGCCCTCCCGGCCTCCCTCGGACCCTCGTCTGACGTTAATTCATAATTTTTCTTAGTTGTTAACATTTTGTGGATTATTCGCGGCTTCTCGGTTGTGGTTCGCGGTCGACCTTTGAATAAACAGAAGCGAAAGGGTCGAGGTCGAAGCTAAGAATAAGATTGTGTAGTATACTTCAATAAAATATGAAACAGACTCACTACTGTATTCTGGCTATACATTACCTGAACTTTTTAGATATTTTCTAAATGTATATAGGGGTAGCTCAGAGGCATATTTTTTAATAATATAATATACTTAAATAGATACTTATTTTATTTTAATTTGCTATGAGGTCGTCAAACCATGACTGAGCCCCTAAGGAAGCCTAAAAACACTGTCAACAGAGTTGGCCTCTAACTCATACTATTTTACTTGCTCTTACTAAGGCCGAATGAGGTTGTGCTTTGTTGCTTTCAATCAGAAGGTCGTGGGTTCAAATCCAGGCCATACATCAATCATCGTTTCGTAAAATGTGCATAATGCACTTCAATAAGAGCTCTTAACGGTGAAGGAACATCGTGAGAAAACCCGCAGCTTAGTTCCGTTGGAGCTGAAGAGCTCCACACGTATTGACGATGTCTTTCCTGTGGACAAGGCCAATTAAGCTGAGAAGAATGAATTAAGTGCGGGGCAAGCCTATTCCATCTCAAACCATTGTTTGAGTGTACGCATAGGTTGCCTCCTAGCTGACGCTGTTTAAATCATCTAATATAGATGCTAAGGCCTAAGAGGCTATAAAAGTAACATGGTGATTTTGTTTTAACTTAGGGTTTCACTAAACGTCGCGGTGTTACCCGCGGTCCCACGGGAAAACATTACCTACTTTCCCGGGATATAATATAGCCTAATGTTCATCAGGGATAATGTTGATTTCTAATTAGTATGATTTTTAATTCGAGGACAAAAATGTAAACAAAGGTGATACCAGAGTAAAAAAATTGGTTATTTGTGGTAGTTTGCCTAATTTTGACAAAAAACAGGCCAGGGTATTTTCTCTCACTCAGATCTGATAAACTGTAATATAATATATATTGTGGCGTATATATTTTTTATTTATTTTAGATTTTAGCAAAATTAAAAAGAGAAATAGTATTTTTTAGTAGAAAACTTTTGTTGTTACTGGGAACACTTCATAAATGCTAAACAATCGGCTCGTTTTCTTTATTTTATTAATCCGGTCGCTATTTTGTTCGATAGGGAAATATAATACAAACGAAAAAAATTCAATACGAAATATTTAACCTAAATGTACCTACCTACCTATGTTACCATATTAATTGATAATGTTAGTGATACACTTTTAATTCTGATTCTTCTACTATTCTTCCTACTATTAGGTACTGAATAAGAACACGGCTCATCGGATCTGTTATGAATTAGATTGCAGTAGAAATGCGAGTGATGTGTAGTACGTTAGAAGAAGTCTGAAAGTAGCACCAGTGATGGATACTTAGTTGAGGAGCTAACTAATAATTAATAAAGAAAATACTCATTTTTATTTAATGTTTGTAATAATTGTAAGGTTAAATTGTTTTAAGGTTTGATTGTTTTAAAATACTTAGCGTCCTAAAGTAATTACGGTTGTCACTTAAAAAACCGTAGGTGAAGCCGCCAGCCACTACTAGTATAGTTGATCCACGCTAAAAAAATGTTTTTACCACTCGATTGTCTCTTTGGGTTCTCTTGGCACTGAAGTCTCAGTGACATTTGTTTGTTTACCTTTTTGGCCTCGAATTAAAAATCAGACATCGATGAGGCGAGGCTATAGTTAGACTAGTTAGATGGTGCTGCCGTCTGCCTAATACGTGGTCCGTTAGAAAATTCATAAAAACATTCCACCATCATACCATGCATTCTCGAGATCACTGCTCAAATGAAACTATTGGAATGGAAGTTAACTCATTATTGATGTCGATATTAAAGCCCATCACTACGTACAGTTAGCGCCAGAAAAAAGTACTTAACTATATGTTTGCAATGTTTGCTATCATTATGTTTGCAAAAGCTTTTGCTACCAAAAGTGCGTAGCTTAGGGTCAACACACATATCAGAGTCACGACGTGGCTTCTATTAGTGTTGTATAATACTAGACTCACGACACAGGTTATCCTAGTGTGAGGCCTAGGGCTCAGATATTAATTATCATATATGGCATCATTGATCGCAGTCAACAACCTATACTGCAATTTGTAGCTACCTACCTAACTACTTTATAAACAAGCTGCTAAATAAATAAATTTCATTTCATTTCATACTTATAAGAATTACTTGCTTATACTTACTAACTTCGCTCACCTGCCACAACCTACGTATTTTCCCAGTATCAACGTTTCACAAACATAATCAAAACTTTTAAAAACGTAACTTTTAGATTTATAATATTGAGTAGGATTCTTACAAGTGTCTATTTTAGTAGGTCAACTTAACTTTCAGATTTATAATACTTAGTAGTAAAATTCTTGCAAGTGTCTATTTTAGTAGATAACGAATAACTCTATGAATAGAAATCCAATTTGTTATTATTATCTTTCTGGCTGTACGTTTGCGAGTGCATCCATAACGCACGCTTCACTGGTCAAAGCAACCGCGTTTTAATATCGTGCTCCGTATATTGTTCCACAGCTTACGTATACCTACTACTTCGCTCCACCCGTTTCTTCGTACTCTTAGGTTCAGTCTAGCTAAACATTTGATGTTTCACAGTTATGACAAAAAATGTCAGACAAATATATTCCCAATCAAAGCTTATTTTATTATTTTTCTTAATGTATAAAGGATGGTAGGATAGGTCAGTCCAGAGTGTAGTCAAACTAATACAATATTATACTTTGCTTAATCAAATTTATTCATGAAACTTATGAATATAAAAATCAAAACCTATCTAGAATGAATTAGGTACAAACTAGAAGCTAAGCCATTATTTGAAAGGTATAATTCTGACGGCAGAGTGCAGACGGCTAAGACAGTTTCGCTGGACCCTAATTTCTAATTTATACTAGATATGCGATAGACCAAAAAACTATCACAGCTAGTATTTTCATATACTTAAAGACTTTCACATTAAATAATTACCAGAAGTATCTCTGCTGCTTAATAGTACCTACTTTACTTAGCCGTGGTTCTCGTCGTAGACTGCCACTGCACATACATATAATCATACCTTTCACAATTATATCTTTTCATACTATATAACTATATTAT
This sequence comes from Epirrhoe alternata, assembly GCA_963565295.1. Classification (NCBI taxonomy): domain Eukaryota; kingdom Metazoa; phylum Arthropoda; class Insecta; order Lepidoptera; family Geometridae; genus Epirrhoe; species Epirrhoe alternata. The sequence goes on from OY751375.1 coordinate 12,509,398, forward strand.
ATAACTTTTTATACCTGAATGTGTTTCTTTACACATTGAAGTAATCAGAATAATTCTGATAATCATGTAATTATTACAATAGAGTGACCAAATTCACGAGTCAGATCGATCGAGAAGGTCAATTTCACTAAAAATAATGTCTCTATAGTCTGATTTTTAATTCGAGGACAAAAAGGTAAACAAAGGGGATACCAGAGTAAAAAAATGGCTATTTGTGGTAGCTTTCCTAATTAAGCCAATAAACAGGCCAGGGTATTTTCTCTCACTCAGATCAACTATAATAAAATTAATATTGTGGCGTATATATTTTTTATTTATTTCTGTTGTTAGCAAAATTAAAAAAGAAATAGTATTTTTCAGTAGAAAACTTTTAATGTTACGGGGAACACTTCAGAAATGCTAAACAATGGGCTCGTTTTCTTTGTTTTATTAATTCGATCGCTATTTTGTTCGATAGGGAAATATAATTTATTTACAATGTTTATGAAAAAAAAATCATACGAAATGTACATATTAATTGATAATGTTAGAATACTAGAATTTTAGAATACTAATGTTAAAATAAAAAATTACGGTTGTCACTTATAAAATCGTAGGTGAAGCCGCCAGTCGCTACTAGTTTATTTGATCCACAATAAAAAAATGTTTTTACCGCTGGATTTTTTCTTTGAGTTCTATTGACACTGAAGTCTTAGTGACATTTGTTTGTTTACCTTTTTGTCCTCGAATTATAAATCAGACTAGTGAGTTAAGTTATAATCATAACATAACTCGTAAGTTTTAGTGAAAAGTTTTGTTGTGCATGCACTCAACACCATATAATAAGGCACTTTTTAATACATAGGTATATTTTTACCGTATTTACATCGGTCACGACCTGCGCTTTATTACTACAAGTTTCCAAATCTCAATCTCAAAGGAAAGTTCGTATTATTCAAGTTTGCGCTTTCGCGAGGGTTGGTCACAAGCGCCACACTCAGTGACGAGGCACTTGTAGATGACGTCACAGATGCACTTGATATAGATCCGAGAGCATTGTGTGAGGAAAGACAGCCGCGGGATGGGATCCAGGCCCGAGAGAGAGAAGAAACGACCCGTGGCGGCCACGCAGCCTGCCACTAGATGCACGTGTCTCACGTTCGCTACGTCTACAAGGATGTGAGCTTTAGAATGTGGAAGCAAACTTTGCTAATTCAGAAATATATTGCAAACAGGTTTTATCGCGTTATACCAGTAGTTTTTTTTTGTAAATTAACGCGATAAATCCTGATTAATTCCTGAACGTTGAAAAGTCGTTCCTAAACTTTCGCGGTCACAACTGTAGATATTGTTGTGATCGCGGATGTTTGGGTATAAATGTTGGTTTAATTTGTTAACAAAATCAGAAATACAAAACTTTGACTCACAATATTCTACATCGTTAGGCCACGATAAAGGCCATGAGTTGGCCACTAAGTCATACGAACTTACTATTCAAAGATTTTATAAATTGATTGCACTTGACGAAATGTTAAATCTATTTGTATGGCTACGGCGCTAGTCCTCACGCTTCCAGCTTTGCTTTAAAAAGCTGTCCACATTGGCAAATTTTACGTAAGAGTATGACAGAGATTATTTTGCAATGAATTTACCTCGACGCCGTATATTTTTGTTCTCGTTCATCGAAAACGCCACCGATATAATCTCTTCCTGTATTTCGTAGCGATAGTACTCAGTCACCTCCATCGCAACCCCCACAGCTTCCAGTAGTACTCCAGTCATTCCGACGTCAACGGCCATCATCAGCGCCTTCTCCACGTTCGTAAACATCGGTATGTGGAAGTCTGGACAACCAGGTTTTTATTGTACAAAATAGTCTTTGAATTCTACTTTGAAAATGCGAAAGTTTGGATGGATTAATGGATGTCTGTTACTCCTGAAACCAACGAACAGATCTGAATGAAAATTGAAACATATTTAGATTGTAGCCTGGAATAGCACATAAGCTACTTTTTATTCCTGAAAAGTGTTCCGGGTAGCATCGCAAAGTGCAGCTAGTTACAGTTAGATTTAATATGTATCATCCTCCGCTTCCTGACTTTTGACCAAAAAAATGTTAACGTGCTTTGGAACCCTCCAAAATACCCAGTAGTACTCGTAACTTATACGTGCTTATACGATCTTACCACTTTAATCATCTATGCAGGAAAATTCAAATTGCTACTTTTACAAATCTGTATTGCATAACCTGTATCAAATAGTTATCAAAACATGCTTGCTCACCAAGGGTAGACAAGACGTCCATTTCAGCTTCGTTGACTTGTGCTAATGTCATGTCGATCTTCAACCGCGCCAACACCTTGCGTATGGCCATGCTATGCAGTTGTCCCTCTGAGCTCATCATTTTGGTGGTCAACGCGATACATACGCTGGCAAGCAGTGGCACTCGAAATGCCATGGCTTTTTTAATCCGTAGCCATTGGTTACTCTCTGGAACGAGATGCAACTAAACTTTAAGATACAGAGATGTTGCCATCACAGTAAAGGCTGTGATGGCCAATCAACTTAAGGTAAGTTGATATTAAAACAAAGTATTGTATATAAAACTTTATACACAGGTATTACATCTTAGAGAGAATAAAGCTTGAATACTTACCGTCTCACCAATAAAAACTAGTTATTCCGAAGTTCTATCAAATTTACACATCGCATAGCTGTACCTTGCGTAAATTCAGAACAAGTCAGAAAAAATTTCTTACCAATAATACAAGGTGTAGCTATCCTTCTGATACGTGAAGATGCACAAATCGGCAACGTCGCATCCAAGTAGAAACCTCAAAATAAGTATCATTTTGTCTATGAAAGCTGACTGAATTGGTCATTTTGTTTGTCATTCTTGTTTTTTTTCTCATAATGGCCTCGCACTTTTTGTGCATTCGCCAATATTTCACATGTAATTTTTTTATTACAAAATCATTTTTGGTTTCCGCGCTCGTTTTTATTATCAAATTACGATTTTTATTTTATAAAACCTTCTCGCCATGCTGCCTCTTCTATTGGAATGTAAGATTTGTTCCAGATAAAGTTATTTTTTTCTCCTGTAAATTTATCTGGAAGTACTTAAACAAAAACTCCTTGGTATGTACGAGTAAAATATATACGAACTCTTTGGTGGTACCTATGAAAATATTTTTACAGTACCTACTAATATGTATTCTGTGGTTACACTAGATTTAAACAAGGGTGCTAGCTGGTGGAACTTCGGAATAGCGTTTGTATGAAAGAAATGTCAAAGTTATGCAAGGTGGAACTTTCTAATTGGTTTATTGGTAGCCATTTTGCTTATTCTTAAGTTGAACTAAAAAAAACTTTACATAGTGTTTATTGGTGACACTGTTAGACATTCGAAAATTATACCTATCCTAAGCATTGAATAAGTACTTGGGTATTTGAAAATTCTGAAATCTACCGAACCCGATAATTATTAAAAATGCACTTGTTTACCACGAAGCAATACGTTTGCTTGTCCATGTTTTACTAGCTACCATTGCTTACGTGGCAGCCTTCGATCAAGTGACAGCCCGTCATATTATTATGGTGAGTATTTATAATACCACAACTGACATGCAAGAGTGATACTTACGTCGTGGTAATAAGGAATATAGTATCATTTTCCTGGCTAGATAGCGCTCCAGAAGACTGCAAGCCTGGCCCATCACACCATCGCTGGTGACCGCATGCTGCTTGCATAGCCATCCCATGAAGCTGCGAGCCCTCGTGTTTAGCAACCTTACAGGAGTCTCCAACTCTTGTTTTTCTGAAAACATCATGCAGCCAAGGATTTTTAGGCTAATCCATAAAATAATTTAGGGAATTGTCTATTTTTTTAAAGTACCTACCTAACTACCTACCTAAGTATGGTACAAATTGGTTTCTTCATGACGGTTTCCTTCACCGTTTATATTACAAAAAAAACGTTGAGGCAAAATATTACTAGGCCAACACAGTCATGTTCTAGTTACAATATAAATTGATTAAATGGTCTTACCTTCTAACATATCCTGTCGTAAAAACCTTTTCATCCAGTTTGGAATTTGAGCAGTCATTTTAAAAAAATATTTGATTCCAAGATGTGATGATGTGTAGTCCAAATATTATTTTATAAACAAAAACATGAAGATAGGCAATGTATGAGAAACAGATAATAATTAGGCACTAAAAAATCCATATATCACACAGACTTTGCTGTTATTCTTACCTAGATTTACTCTAAATTGTTGTTTGTTTACTTCAAAACATCAAACTGGAAACTCGTAATATTTTGACAATGACATTAGTTCACTAAAAGAATAAACTTATTTTTCTCTATTCAGAATACTAGGTACATAACCTTTTTGCTATGTTTTTAACATTCCATATTCAAAAATAAATAAACTTTTTAAAAATATGATTGGTACACCGCATTCCTAATAATATTTCTTTCAATTTAATCGTTCATTGGTCACGCTCATTCAGCTAGGTCACGCTACGTGTATTTAGGTCTACGGGTCACACCGTTGCGTAGTAGGCAGTAAACTAATGTAAAACTTTAAATGGTATGCTATGCGTAACTTATAATAATATTTTAGATACATTCGTTACAATTTATAGTATAAAAGTAGCCATGTAAAGTAAAAATGCAGGTAGTTTTAGATAACTCGAGTGATTCAAACATACAATGCATACAATGGGTTGATCGTCAGGCCACAAGGAGTAAGCGTAACTGGAAGAGACAAAGGTTTATTAACATGGAGTGCTTTTTGAATTTTATTTTATTTTGTGACTGTGTACGGTATAAGTTTCCTAATCTGGTTATATTTTTTTATGTTTATCTAGAATATATTTGTATATAAATTAAATTGTATGTTTTAATGGTATAACTTAAGAATGCTATACCAGGAGTTGAACGAAAAGGGGTGGGAGGGGGATAGAGGGGGTGGGGTTCCTCTTCTCCCTGATACCACTCGTATTTTCAGGCAATGCACCGTTCTTGAGAAAAATCACACAAACAAACAAAACAGTACAGAATTCGTATCATTTAGCAAAGGGAGAGGGACTAATAATACTAATAAAATAAATTATAATAACAAAATTGCGTTGCCATGCCATTGTTGCCACATCTAGTTACTCATTCGTCGTACGCACTTTGTATCCGTGTTCGCTTGGTAGTGAAGTGAAACATTATGCATAATGTTAACGATTACTAGTTTAATAGTTAAAACTCTAAACGTAGTTTAATTAGGTAATGTACCTACGCTAAGTATAGTGTATTCATAAGTTTTTTGTTTCTCAGCAAGTGAATTACTGTAATATAAAAGTATTTTATTGTGTGGTTATCTGGAGGTCTGATGTATTTAAAGATCTTCATAGTTGCGATATGTGTTTATTGGTTGGTTGCCGAGTGTGAAGTCTTACATTGATTCTGATATTAACTATTGTTAAGCTATGGTTACATAAGAATGCGCTGAGCTTGCGCGCTCACACTACATTACAGTTATTCTTAGTGAGAAAAATAAAGTTCTTAAACCAGAAAAACGTATATATATTTTTCTATACCTAATATTATATCTATACCTATTATTATTTTTTTTAAATGTCGTAATTTATTTATCATATTTATACCTAAATTAGCGTTTCTACGTAAATACGTAGAAGTAATAAGTAGTTTTAGCGTCTTTAATATCTTTTGATAATTTATTGGTACAACTGGGCACCTTCGTACATGATGCACTTTTTCCCATAATTAGTTCTCGGCGTATGTAGTTTTAGTTCGTTTGCACTTCGTAGTCGCATTTTTTGTGTTGATTGTTTTTTACTGAACGTTATTTGGATATGAATGTTTTTAGTCAATATTTTGCGTATTAGTAAGCAGTTATAGTAAAGGTAGATTTGAGACATTCATTATTTTTGTTTGCTTATACAGTTTTTTTGTTGGTGTATAATAAAATCATGTAAGTAATTATTTGAGTAGGTACCAATTTATTCTAAATCTACATGGCCGCGACTCAATAGTTATGATGGCCTTGGTATAATAATAATAAATAATGCTGGACTTTTCACACAGCATCATCTAGCCCCAAAGTAAGCAGAGCTTGTGTTATGGGTACTAAGATGACTGATATTACTACTTAAATACTTTTTTTTTGTAAATACATACAATTATACATAGAAACACCCAGACCCGAGACAAATATTTGTAGATCATACAAACATTGGTCCCGCCGCGGGGATCGAACCCGCAACCTTTTGCGTCGCAGGCGGGCCTTCGCCCACTGCGCTACAGAGGTCGTCGATTTTTGAAAAAAAAATTCAACAAGTACCTACAAGCTTTTAATAGGTTACCGTGAGCTTATTGAACTCACCGATGTAAGTACCTACAAAATTTCATTTCAATCAACCTATTTTCTGAGGAGTTCCGTTCTCCACCATCGGGTCAGCTCACAGTCATCATACTTTAAATATTAGATGAAACTTGACCGATGTAGTAAGTTTCAACTCAATCAACCTATTATCATAGGAGTTCCGTTCTCCATCATCAGGTCACCTCGCTATCACCATATTTTAAAATTTTAGATGATATATCTACAAACCGAGTTTCAACTCAATTGGCCTATTTTCTGAGGAGTTCCGTTAAACAGCTCCTGACTCCATCATCACATCAGCTCACTATATACTATATACATCAAGTGTGACTATAATTGTACATTGTCACCAAAGACTCATAAGTGTACCAAATTCAGCTCAATCGGACACCGGGAAGTGGGTCAAATTGAGCTTGCAAGATTTGACCCGGACGAACATACAAACATTGCAAGTTAATAAAATATAGGACCGACTATCATAAAACAAATACATAAAACCAGTAATAATATATAAAGAACCATTTCTAAACGTAAAAAAACGTAAACAGGGTCACGGACTGTATCCCAAAGGCGCGGTAGACATTCTCTCAGATTTTTTTATATGCCAGATTCTTTGAAGATGACTGAGGGGGTAGTGAGAGGCATGTACAAATACATTTGATACATGCCACATCTTGCAGAAGTTAGTATTCCATACGTGACACGTTGCAAGCCCATCGCCGCCTATAAGAATACTAACTGATTTCCTCACGATGTTTTCCATCACCGTTCAGCGGCGTTGAAGTTGAAGTTGCACGTGTTGAAGCGCATATAAATTTTATGAAACGCAAAATTCATTGATGCACGACCGGGATTCGATCCCACGACCTTCGGATTGAAAGTCGAGGTACAACACCATTTGACCAACACGGCTCTACCATTTCCATTTACTATTTTCTAAATGATCACAAATAAGAAAAGTTAATATTACGTTACAATATTAAAAGTACATTTTAGAAAACAGCAAAAACATTTGATTTTGAAACCGCGTAGGTCATGAAAGCGAGATTGGTAAGTGTATTTTTTTCTTATTTATCTTCTCCGCTGTGTTAGTTTATTCAATAAAGAATTATCTATCTACATATCTATTGGTGGCAGCGAGGCTCGTCCGCCTGCGCACATACATTCTCACTAACGTTAAAGGCACGTAAATAAAAAAGCCTACCTGCTTTAGGCGGGGTACCCGCTTTGAGCGACCTTCTCCCAGGAAATTTCAACCACTGCATCGGTTGCCCATTAGTTTAGTTGGTCTAGACTCTAGACCAACCCGTCCTTACCAATCCGTGGCAATGCTCTAGACTCTAGAGCTTTACCAAGGATTGGTAAGGACGCGAGTTCAAATCTCGCATGAGTGCAAAATTTTGGGATGATAAAAAAAACTCTATTCACAGGTACTTCAGAAATCGTAGGTACCCTGAAGTCTGTAATAATTATTTTTCTTTTACGGTTTGTTCAAAAGGATATCAAAACTGCACCTTGCTTATCAAATGGGTCGCCTTCCGTACCAAAGCGATAGTCAAGTGTTACCCACACACACGTAACCTCGCCATGATGAGCCGAAGTTGAGAGTTGGATCGGTGGGCGTGTCGACAGAAAGGCGGCATTTTTCTCTTAGACTCCGCCCAGTCGCAACCTCTCCACCCAAACGCCATTTCGATTCTCGGTAAAACGAACACCAGTGCCAATTTCGTCTACCAAATTAACATAATGTCAAACAGCGTAAGTCCTAGAATAAAAAGTATGCTTATAACTTGGATTGTGCTATACTCGTAGTGTTATCGACTTCAGGATTTTGAACGACGTAGTCCTTAGATTGATATGTGTGTATGAAGCAGCGGCCGGTTCACTGCATCAAGATTCATCCAGAAACCGATTCACAATGGCCTTAGTTAATATTGTACGTAGACTTCTAAGCCTGGTCCAAAAATGTGTACCAAAAATTTCTTTTTACATGCCTCTGACTACCTTCTTGGACAATGGATATGTTCAAGAATCTTAAAAACTTCCTACTGGTCATTGTTAAAGTTGTAAATATTTTTCCAATTTACCTATTGAGGTTTAGAGCTTCCGTTAAAAACCTTCGTCACAGCTAGACAACCGCAATATCTTGCAAAGCTTATTTTATATTTCACGAGATCTCATAATAATACTTCGTATCTCAAGATATCAAGAAGATATTGCGACCCGCTCTTATTAAGTTGTGTAGGGATTGTCACGTCAACAAACTGATATGTAAATTCCTTTCGATTTAGGAATGCTCGTTCATATATTATCGATATTTATTTTCTCTGTTGAGCCGTAAAATACGGCAGTATGGAAATATAGGGATTTGCCATGTTATAGTTTGACAAGATGACAGTTATAGGCAGGACGGGAAGGGCGGGTAAGAGTATTCTGATATATAACTCGTTTATAGCCGTGTCTCACACTTTATGCGCTTTGTATTGCTCGCTACCCTTTCCGATAACATTTGTGTTATTGAATTATATTACGCGATAGAGGTACAGTCTATGCAGGAAGATTTTGTCTTCCTGCAGTTTTTGGAATTTTTTTTTTTTTATTAAAATCAAATTACGATGAATAAAACAATGTATACTATTAGCTAAATGACCGTATTATAATAATAAAACAGGCGGCTAATAGGTTTTACAATCTAAACTTAGAATGTATGTAATTAATACTGTGCTTTGGCACATGCCCCCGCTAAACCACCCTGTCAGTTTTTAAACATCTTCAATGTTTTAAAATGTTTGAATGAATGAATGAATGAACACTTTATTGTACACCAAAACAACAACGAAAACAATACATTAGAAACATTTACAAGTTTATTAGTACAATGGGCGGCCTTATCGCTGAAAGCGATTTCTTCCAGGCAACCTTGTAATGTAATGTAGTTGTCCACCGTGCACCGTCCTTGTGGGTGAAGTCGTAAACCTGTTTACGTTTTATATTTACTCAATATTATGATGCTTTTTGAATCATAGACGAGTTTTGTTAAGTGTCTTCCCCATTCCTTTTTTCGGAACGCAATATCCTGCTAAGAATTTCCACAAAGCTAGGATAGTTTTCTTTGTTCGTTCATCCGTGTAATCGTATGCACAGCACAACGATATGAGATGCCGTAACGTGCTAGCAACTACAATATGTTCTGTGGCCGCCCCGTGCTTGAAGGTTAGGGGGCACACACCATGTTTTTGCACAAAGCAAAATGTTTCTTTTATCCAAACCTACCTGGGAAATTGGGTTCTTGTAAGTTTTTTTATATAAGCTCTATCTTACCTTTCTTCGCGATCCGATGACAACAAGATTATACCTACGACTTGTTTAGAAAAAGGGAACAGTGAAGGAAAAAAATATTTAAATAAAATACCTACATTCTACGATGCGGAGTTTTTTAAGCAATCTCATTGCCGAACAAAGGTTTTGCTTTACTCAGCAATATTAGCGTTCTAGATGTAATGATTGTTTTTAATTTTGACCGAAAATTAAATTGAACGAAGTAAGAAACACAGAACTTTTGAATACTTAAAATCATTATATTGATAAATTCTTATGTCAAATAAGTAAAACCACTCCATAATCTACACTCCACACATTGGCTGTATTCGTATCTCACCAAGAATCAAAAACCAGAATCTCTTTTGTAAGCCCTCGTATGTTTATTTTAAAATCCAATTTCAAAGTAAGTTTCACACAGAATTTCACTAACGATAAAGAATCGGTGCTCACCACACGTTGTCCAACAACATCTGATAACACTTCCAGCATCTGCAATGACATATGCTAGTACATACACAGCGATGTAAACTGCACCTTAGTGTAATGCTGTAAGGTACATTTTGAGTATCATGTGTGTAGATTTACACACGTATGAAATGTACATTTAGCAGCGAGGGTGCGAAAACTTGTTGTTATCTTGAACGAGGCCAATTTCCGTAAATGGATACTAAGTCCTAACTCGTATCTTTTTTATGTCGTTTGGTGTTCGTTCCTTTAAAATATCGGCGGAGCACGCGGATGTGTGGAGCTCGCAATTTAGAAAGGATTTGCTTTACGGCCGGGGTGAGTCCGGATCTCTGAAATATATCGCTCGATCGCTTATTATTGCTAGTTATTATATGAACGTGCATAGCCATAATGAATACCATTATTTTTCCTTAAAAGCTACAACCCGCTGTTACCACACAGATTTTTTGACGATGACATTGTCGATTTTGCGACTTGATCAGGAAAATATAGATTACATTCTAAAATATTGTTATTATAAAAAAAAAATATCGTCATGTCAGTCAGTCAAGTCCTGTCGATGGTTTGAACAAAACACGGCTTGTTTTCTTCAAAACTCTAACGGAAATTTTTCGTCAAATGAGAAATCTGCTTCAATCATTCTATTTTCCAGATCTCCTGTTTCAAATCCAAGGCTTCATTAGTAAAATGCCACCAAAATTACATAATAAAACTTAGTAAAACCAATGATGTTATATACTATAAGTAACTGTAAGTAGTATCCCATTTCTCTGAGTAAAAAACACAAGAAAAAGAAAATAAAATGGCGAAAGACAACTCTACATGGATTTAGCAATGGTATACCCAGAGAAATGGGATACTATATTACACAACATCATTGGGTATACCTTGGTCAGTCGCGTCAACTGTCAAACGACCTTAATGTCAAATGCCAGAGGGTACATAAAATAGGTTAGACTACCTAAGGTTAGACAAAAAAGGTTTAGGTACTTGTCGATTTGAAACCCTTATTAATAACATGACTTTGTTTTATATACGTACTTAAGTCGTAAAAAAATACAAATAAACAAAACAATTCCCGACACTGAAATAGTAAAAAATATAGACCAGATTAAAATCACGCTTCCTGCGACAAGGTAATCAGCGATCGCCGTCTAAAAAATGTAGACAGGGGCCCCTGTTGACCTTTGACAAAAAATCGTCATCCTTTGACACTTATGGGAATGTTTGCAAGTTTTACGGGCTGGCGACATGTGAACATTGTGAAGACGTGGCTTTTGGGCACGCGGGCCTTCACGCCTCGCTGCTCCGCGCCCTTTGACGCGAAACCATGCGAACAGTCATCCACTTATCAACACGATCTGATGGCGACATTTTTCCCCGTTTTTCCCCATCCATCCGCCTCGGCTCATCCGGACGACACGTAATTGAATCACGCTGTACAGATACAAATTAATTTGGACAGACGAGCGTTTACATTTGGATCTGATTGACCATGTAAGTGCCTATTTTGTTTTTGTTATCGCAGACCTATTAGATAATAATACTACAATACCTATCACGACGGGATCCCCAAGGCACGGTTCCTATAATTAATATTTATTAGTATTACGAGTATTATATTATCTAGGGTATTATCTACCGATGGAGACGTGTAGGTAGGTACAACTTGCTCGTCAAAAGATCAAACATTCAGCCCCACTCGCACTGTAGCTAGCTAATTACACACTTAAAATCAAACAAACTCGGTCTATTTCAAGGGTATTCAATGCCCCACCTCTCCAAAGATGTTCAGTTTTCGTTCCCAACTGTAATTACCAAGGTACAAGTGCCATCTATAGAAACAGTACTCTGTAAAGGCTTTGAGCCAGCCGTTTCACGCAAGTGTAATGCAATTCCCGGTGAGAATAAAATGAATTTTGTCCTTATAGAAAATTGCTAAGGATTTTGTTACAATTCTATGCTTACCTACTTGCCTTTTTATCCAGGTTATTTTTATCTTTCTTTTGTGTACTCATATCTTATTTTACTTATTTATTTTTTTACATTCTAAAGTGAAAATGAGAGAGAGAGAGAGAGAGTAAATAGATAGGCAGTGGGTGGATAATAAGTATGTTTTTTTTGTGTGTGGATGTGTGCTGATTCGATAGATTTGGAAAGATTCCGTTCCACAGTTTTGTATCCATTGCACACATGCAAATGACACCAAAACTCCAAGCAAAAATATTGTTTTCCCTTGATGCATTTATTCTGAACTGCATTGTATGCGACCGCAATAATAATGTAAAATGTGAGGCGGCATGTCCAGTTTGCGGCGACGGCCAGCCGGCGGGCGGCGCGCGTTTTGCCGACGGTTTTTGCTGCGTGTGGTGGTCATGTGCGGAATTGCGGACAGCCGGTCGTGACCAGCCGTTAGAGATGTGACTGTGGTAGTCGAATTTTAAATTAATCCTAGTATCTACCACGGAAATGCATTTTCCAAATTGGCCCATTGCAGCTAAGGATAGGAATAACTGAAAAAAAGGGAGGACTTGCCGGGCAAAGGTCCGGGCAAAGGTCCGGGCAAAGGTGCCCGGACTAAGTATAGTCCGGGCAAAGGTTAAGTATGAAATAATAATCATAATTTGTAACACCCCACTTCATAATATTATTATTTAATGTTTGGATAATTTCCTTTTAAGTGTTTTTTACGTATAAAACACACAATCACATGTAATAGGTATGACTGGCCTCTCTCTCTCTCTGGTTAGTCTTCACAGTTTAATAATATTGCCTGATTCGCACTATGCCGAATATTGTATCAAGCACATCCAGTCCTTTTTTACGGGTGATGCTTATTTTGTGTGTTCTAGAGTAAAGTAGGATATATTTTTTATGACTACTAGAGATAAAATCTAACGAGGCTCTACATATTAACTAAAGCTACAATCCTTTCATCGATACGCACTATTTGCATCACTACGCAACGTCTGTCGGGTGACAACTCTACGTTTGGACACTCAGACACCCAATATTAATTACATAACAACCCTGGTGTGTTGGCTTAGTTGAAGTCATCTCATCTGTATGAACAAAAATACTTATTTATTTGGTTTCCTATTGCAAGTGACGTCTATAAGTTAAATTCTGTTTGAGTTCAATTAGAAGTAGTTAGTTCCATAACTCAATGCACACTAACTGTAATAAACATTCGTCGAAAAGTACGAGGCATCCAAACTGGCCGCAGAACATTACTTTAGGTTGTCTGGGAGAAATCGCTTCTAAGCGATAAGGCCGCCTATTGCGCATTTATTCATAAGGTTTATTACCTAGTCATAATCTATTTTTAAGATTTTCATGTGTATGTACAATAAAGAATTTTCATTTATGCTTTACTTTATAGTAAAGCATAAATGAAAATTCTAAAATTCATGCGCGATTATTCGCGCATGATGAATAAAGAGTGTAAAAGGATCTTTTATTACGAAGCCTACTTATAATACTCTAGATCTATAGTATTCTAGATTACGATCCACACTTCCGTTCAATCGTTCGCCTGTACTTACATATTAGTTCTACATATTAGTAGGAAGTAGGATTCCTGGGTACAAACGATCAGTAAATAAAAATGTACAGTAGCAACCGACTACCCAATGCAGCGGGGAGCGTTTCAGATGTGTCTCACAATCAATTCGTGGTAAATTATATAAAAAATACATTTCAAGCTTCAGCTGACTGCTAGATGGTTTCTTTATTAGTTTTGCCAAAGGCGCGCCCGCCGAGGGGGTCGACGTGTGAAAAAAGTCTTGGATTAAGGCCCCGTTTATCGAGCGAGCAGCGAACTTATTGCTGTAATACAATCTCTGTTATGTCGCGCCGGGATTATCCGTATCACAACGTGTTTTACTGAACAGCGAAATATTATATCTAGTGATATTACGCTGTATTTTTAGATTACTTTTTTTGACTGCTTGTCGATGCAGTCTAATAAAATATTTCTAAGAAAAAGCTGAATTTGACACAATTATTATTGCTTATTGCAAAACTGCTATTTCTTCTTGTACCTTTCATCATCGACGTTGTCGATTATTAAAGTTTTTTTTTCTTTTTTTTGTCGGAACCAAGGAACCGCTCGAGTCCTTTACGTGGCAAAAGCGAAAAGCCAACCGATAACTTATAAAATTAAATCAGTCTTTATATTTCAACGTCTATTCAAAAACTCCAATCCCCACAAATTGAATGCGCCATTATCAAGTCTAAGCAATTTGCACACAGATGGTGCGCACGAAGCCGCGAACAGCTACGCCGTAGCACCGGTTACGCTGTAGTCAGTGCGTAGACACATCTACTGGAAAGATAAATAAACACTATTTTTGCTAAACTTTATCGAATAACATTCTTTAAAAGTACGATATAGTCAAGTTTTAGTTCACGTTTTAGTTCAAGTTTCATCCAAACTTTGAGATATTATACTCTGTTATAATTATTATAAACTACGAGTTAGTTAGGATAAGTTATCCTCGTCAGTTCGAGTTCGAGGATAAACGTAATCCTCGTTATTTTTTTTTAAAACAGGATAACTTTGCTAGGCCACCATCTGCAGTCGTTATGGAGGATCTCGTAAATAAGTGAGATGTTGACGAGCGGAAAGCGCAAGGAATTGAAAGTAGTCGCCGGGGTGTGCTGACTTATGAACAACTAGTTTTCACTTACCATAGAAAACGCAAATAAAAAGCGAAGAACTCACAAATTCTTTTGCTGATTTGCCTAATTGTGTCTATTTTTGAATACTTTTCCTATTAAAAACCCTACTCTCTTACAAATTTCTGTGTAGAAATAAGTGTTTTTTTTTAGTTTTCAAAATGCACTGATATGCTGTATATGCTGATATGCACCGTCTCTCTCGATTTATCTAATTTTTTCGAAATTTCTTTAGGCGCGTTGGGCATTTTTGAGGTGGGGCAAAAATATCAAACTCGGTCACGTGACTGTTACGACACCTTCCTCTTACTATACTACTGACTATACCTACTTTCGTCACACATTGTATCGTCACTATGGTCGAGGTGTTTGAGTGACCGCCTCCGGTGAGACCACCCCGAGTTAGAATCCCAGTGGGACAGTAACTTTTAATACACAGACATAGGGTAAATAGATGTAACGTATTGGTACCAACTGTAATGTTACTTCTTATAAATAAATAGCTCAAAACCCTCCTCTTTTCTGAAGTCGAGTAAAAATGAACACGGCATCGATGCAAATCAGTAATGGGTCGACAGCTTTTTGCTTAGCGGTCAGTTTAAATAGCATTTAATGCAAATCTGATTCTGATTTTCGAGCCGAAATTAATTATTGAATACGAAAACTTATCCATCGCAATCACTGAATTTTTATTTTTTTAATTCTGTATTTGAAATTAGATAGTTTTATAAACATTGCTGTTGGTGTAACCTATGTAACCTATATTTTTCTCTCTTCTGGATTATCGTCTCCGTGTAAATAATGCCATGAACCTCTCCAACATAGCTTATTTTTTAAAGATTATAAAGTGGTACTTACTACGACTACGAGTACACACGGTAGATTTTTTTTCACTCTGAACTCTGGATTCTATGCTTTTATCTCATTTCAGATATTGATTGGCGCTAGCGCGTTTAAAAAGCAATGAACATCAAAATGCGTTCCAAGTTATCAAGGGTGAGTGGGGGCTGAATACTTCCGGTAATAAAGGAGTTTGGCCGCGCCGCCAATTAGATCCTCAATGATTCAAGTGGAGCTGCTTAATTGAAAACATTACTGATTCTGATAAATCTGAGCATTTACCTACTTGTAACAGAACTCGAGCATTAGAAGATTTTAAAATAGGTACTTGGTACAATAGTTTTTTTAAACACAATGCTCAAGAAAAATACTAAAATGACAATTTGTCGTGAATTTATGATAAAGTTAAAAGAGACTTCCTCATGTCTATGGCTTTGTCCCACCAGGGCCACAGCCGGCCCGAAATGTATCAAGTTCGTGACGCCAGCGTCTTCGAGGTATCTACCTACTAAACCCTACCCGATTTTTTTTTCTTGAAACTTTGAATAAACTTCTCGAATTTTATATCTTTATATCATAGTTTAAATATAGAAAGCGCCTTCTGTTAGTTTGAAGGTCCTTAACCACATAAGCTCTACATGTCCACATTAGGAATATTAAAGCTAATGCCCTTCCCAAACTTTGACATCGAATAACGTCATCTGTAAAACAGATTGAGTTAATGGTGTTCGGGAAGTTTTGCGCTCAGATTTGGTTTCGTCACTAAGGCTTCAGCCACACTAAGTGGGCGCTGGGAACTTCAGGAAATAAAATCCATAAAATCGTAATTTATTAGGCCCAGGGAAGCAGTTAAATAATGTTCGTTGAAATCTCATAAAAGCTGATGAACAGAGTAGGTAGATATATCAACGGGATATATCAATATGGGTTTCTAGGTTATCCGAAGGCATCAAGGCTGTGTCCGCTACTATAGAGTTTTGTTAATATTTATTGAGTTGGTCCATTATATTTTACAAAATATTGTTTTAATGAATAACTTATGTCAAAAATACTTTCATATCTTTTATTGACTAATTTTATATGAAGCATATTTTATTCTGTTTTGTGTATTATTATCCGGAAACTAGCCACGCTTTGTAATAATCCACGCAGTTCCGTTTTCCAGGATGAAACAAATCGTATCAGTCACAAACATCCATCCATCCGAGCGTTATCCGCAGCCCGATTTTTACCCATGATTTCTCTCTAAGTGTGACATATTATGTCACATCCAACATGAGAGTCAATAGTAGTGAGATGTATTACCTTAAATATTTTATCGCGTCCGCGTAAGCTCAACTGTGCAAGCCACCTTATGGCGGGTATACCGAGCCTCGCGGCCGATTAGCGGCAGCTGCCATACCTCGCGGATGTGACTAGGAGGTACAAATTGACGAGGTTCTGTAACAGTAACTAGATGTTATAAAAGATACAAATGTTTTCTAGTCCCTTAAAATTTTTCCCTTAAAAATCCACAGACATTAAAATCCCACTGCTGATTGTATACCTACCTTTATTACGCCATTCGTTTCGGTCCATGGCCTCACGCGTCCAAAATGGACACTTTTTTGATGTTCTCTACTCATTGCGTAATTGTATGAATTACATAAGTATACCTAGGTATTAATAAATAAGTGGGTAAAAGTAACCTGTCTGACTGGAAAATTATATTTAAAATTTCTGAGTATTTGTAATGTCTAGTACAACATACGATGATTTTGAAAGTGGCTTTAGTGAATACGTATAGAAGTGAGCCTTATCTCCTCGGTTCGTGAGCTGTTGCAGTAACCGCACCTGCCAGAATATCAGATTGGTGAAATTAATCTGTCACCACAGCAGTCACAAAGTAGCCGTTGTGCACCCGGTGTGCGTCACACAATAAATGATCAAGGATCATGAAAACGCAAACCCAATGGTTTAAAGAATTACTTTTATCAGTATAAAAAAAATGAAAATAGTTCAAACTATTTATTTATTTATTACATTAGCATAGATTTAGAAAAAAACATCAATTTGTAGTCACACGAAATATAACTTGACCTACAAAATATAATTATAAATATAAACGAAATATAATATACAAATATCCGACCTTCAATCCGAAGGTCGTGGGATCGAATCCCGGCCGTGCATCAATGGATTTTGCGTTTCGTAAAATTTATATGCGCTTTAACACGAGCTCTGAACGGTGAAGGAAAACATCGTGAGGAAACCAGTTAGTATTCTTACAGGCGGCGATGGGCTTGCAACCTGTCACGTATGGAATACTAACTTCTGCAAGATGTGGGCATGTATCAAATATGTATTTGTACATGCCTCTGACTACCCCCTTAGACATCTTCAAAGGATCTGGAATATAAAGATCTGAGAGAATGTCTACCGCGCCTTGGGGATACAGTCGTGACCCTGTTTACGTGTTTATATACAAATATTAAGGTTTTATTTTGTATTATATTGTATTTTCTTACCGATTAGGTAGTTAGACGAATCAGTGTTGTGTTTGCCGTAGTCGTTTTAAAACTAAAGGTAATTGTGATTTTAAAAACGTAGCACTACCTAGTTTCCACCCATAATATTCATTCACTTCGATCGGGAAAAAAAACGCTACCTTCAGTTCTTTCACTGCATCCCTAAGCCATTAGCAGGAGAATCAAGGCTGAAACTAAACCCAACTCCTGCAAATGTTTTTTCACTATATTTAGGAAAACAACGATAGTTAAATCAAGGTCTAACTACTGAATGTAACTACAGAAGCTGCGTAATTGCAGCTATCCGGCAATGAGTGAGCAATCATAAAGCTCATCTGAAGCAAAACCGTAGTTCACCGCCGTTTTCATCTCCATATCCGGCCGTTGACTGACATCCGGCTGGGAAGGCTACTTTCCGTGTAATGCTTTCTATTCTGCAGATTATATGAGTGTTGTATACAATAAGTAGGTTGTTATAGGTTATCCCCAAATCCCAGAAAATCTTCCTGTAGCATCGGCTGATGACGTCGACTGAAAAAGTAAGTAAGTAAGTATATTTTTTTGTTAAAAGTACAACTCATATTTGAAATAAAATTCATTAAAAAAATCGGTGCAAATCAAACAATACAATTTTGAACGGATGGTACAGTCTATAGCTAAATTGCGGTGACGTAAATTATATTTGAAATTTTAAGTGTAAATAAAACACAAAGTTAAAACCGAAATGACCACCAGTACCTCTACTTATTTATTTTTATAGTACTTTTATTTATTGTTCATTTAACAACCCCGGGCATGTTACAGTTGAAAGGAAAGAATTTTGCAAACGGCCTTATAAAACGCGGTACGTGCAATAAGGACGTTGTTATTGTGGGGTCGAAACTTATTCATCCCGCAAATCCGCTCATGTATGAGCCAAATCCCGCGCGGTCACCGCTGATTGCATTGTCATGTCTACTGGACAGAATTTAAACACACATTTTCTACCTTATCTCTATTAAATTAAGACTCATTTTCGTACCATGGTTTAGTATGGAACTAGCTGGCCACGTCGTATCGGTTTGTAAAACAAGCGAGCCAACGTGATTGGAATGTTTTATCCGACCCTTGGAACATATGAGACCGATATGATGTATGTTTTTCCTTTTGATGTGGAATTTATCGCCCGTTTAGGTGACAATGTGATTAAAATGGATCGGTTAGTTTGATTTGTTGGTTACGCTTTAGTACAGCTAAGATAAAGGTTTTGTAGCAACTAAGTCGAAGTGTGATAGCGTCAAAATGTTCGATAATAAATAAAAAAATATAATCTCCTCTGAAGAAGAATGATCTTTCCTTAATTTATTAATTTTAAGTAACTTAATTCATCAAATCAAATCATTTATTTATTCCATTGACAAGCAATATTCTCATCCTCATCCTTCATGGCTACAAAGTGCTACAGACTAGAATTTGTGCTACGAATTCTTATTGTAGCAATGCCAGTGTAGGCTCGGGCTACGCCCGTCTACACGGGTCCTTTGAAAAACGTTCATCAACTTTGTTGGTGTTCTATACATGATTGGACTCTGTCTATGACCAAAATTAATATTCATCTCGCAGCCGTTAGAACGAAGTTTTTCTCCAGTCACGTAGTTGCTGAGTGACGGCTTGTTGTCAAACTTGTGCAATAACTGAACGTCGCGTCACGCAACACTTTGCAGATGCTGTTTGTAACACTTTATTATGTTTGTATAGCTAGAACTATAAATTATGATTATTTATATAGTTATGATTTAGTTACCTATGATTGTGGTATTTTTAAAGGAACAAATAAATGTAGTTAAAAAAAACAATATGCATCAGAAATATAGCATCAAAATTACTTTTAAATAAATGATAAAATTATATCCTACCTATAGACAAAATTATCGTCACCAATTATAGTTTTGTACTTCTCAAAGGGCTTGTTTAAGTCAGTTGGACGTGTTAACCCCATTAACAAGCGAGGCTTAACCGGCGTTAAGCCGCGTCGACAGGAGCGATTTATGCCGGTCACCGTGCAATTTGCCGATACCGATCACCTATTGACCATTTACTAAGCCCTTATTAATGGCCAGGTTAATTGGCTCGTTTGTTTTTGCAATTACACATGAACAATATTTTAACAAGATTGGAAACCGCAAACTGAGAAGGTAGTATTTATTCATCCTTTGACGAAACAGAGGAAAATATTTGTACAGTTAGTTAATTGTACCTATACAGTTGACTCTTTTTTAATCATATACTTATTCCTTAGTGAATATGGGAAAAATATTTTAGTTAGGTAGGTAAGTACTTAGCCTATTTTTTAAATTTTATACAAAATGACAGGTAAGCAAATGTTGGCAGTAGAAAAGTAGGTACAAGTCCCTCGCTAGCGGCTGCTAAGCCACGGCCGCTGCTAATCCCCGCTCCACCAAAGCCGTGAATTTCACGGCTCTTTATTACATTAATTTAAATGTTTGCGCCTCGGATCCGATCCCCAACACGACGGATAAATCCGCTGGTCCTGATCAACGCTTTACAATGTCAGCGTGCGCGATGTGGGTGTACTGCACGGTTTACAGAATACTTACCAAATGTTTATCTCGTATAGCTCAATATTATTTTTTATTAATAATTATGGTTTTAGTTAGGAATGCTATAAAAAATACTATTGTTATTACTACTTTAATTATTACGACACATCTCTTGACAGGGTAATTGAGTGTAAATTTTGGAGGCAATGAAAAAATTCAAAAGTGCGTACTCATAGGTACTCAGTAAAATTTTAAACTGAAGACTTTGGTGTAGGTAATGTCAAGTATCGAAGTGTACCTAATTCCATAGGTGTACACGTGGCAGCATCGGTAAACCTTTCCGTCGACGTGGAGGGAGGTAAGCATTGCCAGCACACCCTGGACGCAAAGCCTCTCGACAAACGACAATTACTCAATGCTGCTAAGCCGTCTGCGCAAAACGAAAATATTTACTCCCACCTAGTGCTAACTTATTGCGATATAATCCGATAAACGCAGATCGTTCGTTCCTAAATTGCGTTATCCTCGCTGTAAAGCGTTCACAAGTCGCCGCTTTACGAGCTCAGGCGCCGGGAGCATGCAAACATAAAAATTCTCTATCGGGACTAATAGGAGCGAAACAAATAAAAGGATACGTAAATAGAAGCGTCAGATAAATTCCGGCGGGGCTGGAGTGTGCGTAAATCCACGCGATTTGTATCTGTGACAGGGAGGTGCGGGCCCTCACCCGCGGCCCTCGTCCCGCGCCCCCCTCATTCTCACAATTAATTTGACAGATATTTTTGTAACACACATTAGTGTCTTTTGATATTACTTACTCAATGTCCAACAGCGCTATTATTGCTCACCCCATTTCCTTATCATTTTCTTGAGTTATGAAACGTTCGCGGTCGCTTTGAAACGGAGCATTTACCCGGTAGTGCTTAGAAATTATGAATTTCTTTCATCTACATTGCCTCGCTCGCCTGATGTTTCCTCAGAAAGATATCATCTTGTTTTCGTTTACCGAATAAGCGGCTGAGAAGTTTGAAAATAAAAAAGGAGTTTTGGTATGGAGACGTCAAAACTTTGCCCACAGGCTAAAAAAGAATTTATTAATTGATATACATAAGTGTTGATAAATCAATAAAACTTTGTAAGCGGAACGTTTAAACCGCAATAACAAGTGTAATAGCATGTAAGCACGCGTACAGAGTCGTAAAAAGCCGACAGCACGCGCAGGTCACGCCTATGCAAATGATATTAAATTAGAAACGCTTAATAACAACTGTGGCCGCGCTCCGGTGAAGAGATGCAATTACACCAATCAAATTGAAATTTTAGAGCACTAATTGCGGTAGACATGTTTTACGGGACCCTTAATCCGATGGGTGACGTTAGCGTGACTAAAGGACGACCGACGATTCAAATACGTATTTAGAAAGGCTGACTACCTGGCTGTATTTAATATATTTTTTTGGTACGAGGATACCTGATTTATTATGATTGTACCAATCGATCGTAACAAGTGGGAATCCACTTGCTACAATCAACCGTGGAGTATGTAAGACTCAAAATCCAAAACACTAACAAAAAATGCATTTTCTTTTCATTTTGTAAGGCCAATATTATAATCCATCATCTTTTTATACAATTTTCAGTAAAACGCTTGTTTGTTTTGATAGCAACATTACGATGTGTGGAAATCATTAATATCCGCCCAACATGCATTATTATGTATAGGGTGCTAAGTTGCTAGCGTAACGGGATTGTTGACAAATTAACTGCACTTGAGTGAGAGCTTTCGAGCTTCAAAGAGCACGATATATAGATCCTGGCTTGCCTAAAGTTGTTAAGCCATGACGACGTCACCTGAGTTGACCGCTCACCCACAAGTAGGTTCAAACTAATTTACGACTTTACTGTAACTATTTATATTATTAGGAGACTTTTTGACGACAAGGAAATAAAAAGGCAAATAAATCTGATTAACAGAAATAGTAAGAGCACTACTTATGTGCAAAAATTATGATAAAAAGATTAAAGAATATTGTCTAATATTTGATAGGTATATTTTCTCCAAAATATTAATATTGCCTAATATCTAATTAAAACTGGTGGGAGATCACCTATATAGAACCGAAATAAATAATGTCCATTATAAAAACTACGGATTATTGCGCAGATGTCTCGAAAGCCACATTATTTCGTGGATGATAGAATAAAGAAAATAAAATAAACAAGTGATCAATTCCTTGCATAGCATGGGGTGCTAAGTCGATGGCTTACGCCGCGGCGTGACGCAGGTGCGTCGGCATCCCGGCTTACCGCACCACTATTGATGCCCAAACAAATGTATCCTACATGTGATTACTCAAATCACTGCTACTTAGGTACCACCGGGTATTATAGGCACTGTTATTTAATCACTAGTTGATACACGCTTAAACAAAAGTAGATATCATCAGGATGGATATTCTACAAAACAAACGTTTTTCGTAAGTAAAACAATAAGACCCTATCAAGACCTTAAGATAATACTTCAGCACGTAATGAGTATGGAGATGAATAGTCCGTCTCAACTATCGGCCGATAGAAATTCTGTAGTCTGCGAGGGGTCTAACTAGTCAATAGTTTTGAAAAATTAGGGTAGGTTAGGGTTTAACTAGAGTTTTATTGAAAAAAAAACGTGAAAACGGAAAACTGACGAAAATAACATAGGCATTTATTTATTTGCCACTCACGCACACACAAAATACAGTAAAAAAATAATAAGAAAAAAAAATACGACGAAAACAAAAAAACCTGTCATGTGCTACAGCAGCAAAAGGGCTTCAACTCAGCATAATGCCTCGCCACAACGAGGTAGCGAGGCGCTGCTATTCTGTCGAAAGCCATCGGTAAGTCAATCGACCCTGTGAGGATATAATAATATATGTGGAGGGTTGTGTTCAATAAACTAAATAAATTATAATGTTGCCAAGTCAGAATCGATAGTAGTCACATTTTTTAAGTCTTGGATCGAATCATCGAATTTGTTCAAAAAACATATTTTGTTATTTTCTATTATTTTTATTACTTATTTATTAGTTCACCAACACAGAGTACACCTTAACATAAAATATGGAAACAACACAACAATTCTTTCTTAGTGTCCCTACACTTACAGGTGAAGACGACATGATTTGAGTATTAGCGAGTAACAAAATGATAATATTAAAGCGATAACACAGAAATATTTACAGGAATACCTACACAAAAGTAAAAATCATAACATCACACGAATTGAATATAATAATTAACATTATAATCAGGATCAATTAAAACATAAAACAGAAGTATACTCGAATAAAAATTAAAACAGTTGTAAAAATAAAAGGCAATGAATAATGATTAATACTAATTTTAAATCTTAAAATAAATTAATTTAAATAAAATATAGTAACAATCAAGTAGAATAAAAAGAATGAATTCTAGTAAGTAACCTGGAATACTACATCGTCAAGTTTTAACTTTTTATTGTATAACTCTTGAACAAAACACAAAAGTAATAATTAGTTAGCTTGCTTCTTTTAAAAACAAAGACCATCTCATCTCATTTAAGGGCGCAATTTCAACAACAAGCGTCCTATCAGAGTTTTTTCTTAAAGCACAAACTACGTTAAAATGATTTAATTCCCCTCAGATAGCGTTACGTTACGACGTTATTATTAAGAACTGGCCCTCAGCGGGAGCCAGTGCTTTGGGGTTGCCACATTGTCGCATTCGTTGTAGATATAAATTTCATAGTAGCTGAATAATTAGGTAAATACAACAAAGACAGAATACACACAATGATGATACGTGTGAGATTCCTACAAGAACTAAATTATTTTTGAGATTGTGACACTGAAGTTCATTCTTTAGAACAGTGAAAGTAGGATAAAATTAGGTTGAAAATGTTATTTCAACCTAATTTTATCTTACTTCATAAATAGATTTCCTTTAAACATACCAAATAAACTATGAACTTGGCCGGACAATAGTGTAATTATAGTAGCACGATTTATGAAGGGCTAATTCTAGCTAAAATCAGTTGTAGTTGGCAGCATCTGGCCTTAGTCATTTCATGAATCCCCGCTCGGCCGAGGTGCCCGGGGCCGCGGCTAATAAACGCTTATCAACACCCTCATTATCACACCCTTAACATCGCTTTAATGTCTTGCTCTTGAACAAAACATATTTAATCACATTTTTCCCGGCGAGAGGCGGAGAACTTTTTAAATTTCATAAATTCGTCGCCAAAGTTGGGGCTTGATTGTAGACCGACGGTATTAAGTTATTAAACTCGTTCTGGCTCTTTTATTTTAATACTTTATGGAATGTACGTTGAAAAATAATATAACTTATTCAATACGTAAGTTACAATAATAGTTATAGGTATATTTATAAATAGAATATATAGCCACTACGATAAACCACTACTAATATTATTGGATAAAATATTAGTAGTCGTGGAGGGAATACCTACCTAAGAGCCTACTGCAATGGTGCTGTATACGCGTGGTTATGGGGCCACGCTGAACCCCATGGCATAGGATTATATGCCAACGCACTCGCCCGACATGGTTTTTTCCTGGCGTTTGTGACGGTATATATACCGTCCATTGATGAGTCCGTGTATTGTCACACATGTGTGACCTTTAAAATTCTTCCGTGTATGTAAATTGAAATGAGTTTTAATTAAAATGAGAAGATGCGAGTTGTTTTTGCTTTTAAACCCAACTGACTTCTAACCTACGAGTTTTTGCAAGAACGTACCTATCGAACTACTAATAAAAGTTATAAAGGAGATATTTATGAAGGCAATTTACAATTTATGGTGTTAGGTGAAGTGGCCGCCGCTTCCCGCCTTCATCGGCCTCCGCCCTGATCTTTTAAGCTCGACTTTACTGCTTTCGCGACACTAAATTATAATATAACATGTCGTAAATTTCAGAAACTATCCTTTCATGACGCGTTGGACTTATATGTAACAGCCTTATAACATCTTAATAATAACCAGTTCGATGACAACATTTCTCACTCTAGAGTAAGCCGCTGACTTTAAAACTTGGGAATATTTTTTAGTCAGTTTTTAAACTAAATCGGCATTCTTACCTACAAAGTGAAGGAGGCAACTTACGCCTACACTTATCTCTGTAGTGCCTGGGAATAGGCTTACCCAGCACCTAAACCATCCTCTCAGCTTAATCGGCATAATGTTACAAAAATTCAAGCAAAAGTTCAAACATCCTTTTTGAGCTGCTTTTTTGTAAGAATATCTCGGCTCAACGTTTATTAGCTTCTTCGAAGGTAACAAAATCTAGATTGAGACTGTTAAAATGAAACTATGAAATGTAAGTACCTTATAGTGAGGCATCAGGTGCTCTGTGCCTGTCTAGGGATTACGAGCACTCTTTCGAGTCTCCCCCATATTTGAACTCAAAATTAAGAGCCTGTAAGCAAACAGTATCGTTCGCAGGATAAAAAATATAAAAAGGGTGTCGCTTGCAAAGTATCTACTCGTTACGTAATAACAGAGAAAGAACCGAATTGAATAATAAATGAAATAATTTATGGCATATTTATCATTTTGCAAATGAGCAGTCTCACCTTAATGAAAACGCTGAATTCATTTTTTGGATTCGCTGTCTTTGATAAATTGAAATATCTAAGGGGTTTAATTGAAATATTACTTATTATATTAGGAATTTACCTACCCAACTCCATTAAAAACAATTTCCTCATAATAATAACTTATGTGCCTAAATAATTAAGTATTAAGTTAGTTTTTTTTAACTAAATAAACTAAACTATAGATCCAGATTTCTTTTCATTCACTGTTCACTGACTTTTTTTCTTGTACAAAATAATAATATGAGTAACATATTATTGTAGCTTTTACGATATATCCAAGTCATTGCGACAACATTAGCAAGAGCAATAACGCACCTTATGGCTGTGGTTCACATGTTGATAAAGATGCTTACACACAACCACCCAACTTCTAATTCACTCAAATAAAACTGCGTCAATATTAGGGGGCCAATAGCATAAACAAATATTTAGAATGGTCATGGTCAACCTGAAACGTCATTAATTATTTTCCTAGTTAGACAATATTCGAGGTAGTTTGTTATGATTGGGATAACCACTAACTGCGTTGACGCTACGATAAGTGGAAAGATCAAGAGGAGACCCTTGTCCAGTAGTGGGGCACATGGGCTATTCAAAAATTATAATAATAATCCTAAAGAGGTCACTTCAAAATGCCAGCATATCATGCATGTGTACCCGGTCTAAGGCTGTTGCGGTAAGGCTGCGTGCACATTAGCCGGCCTCTCGTAAATCACGGGATCAGGCGCCGGCTATCAGTGACGCGGCCCACGACAAGTGATTCGTCACTTGCCCGCATAATCGCTAGGGCTACCGCAAATCTCTCTTCGCATGTAAAGTCGGTTCTTTCAGTCCATTTTAGTTAAAGAGCATTTCAGTTTTTGCATCGTTTCGCTAAGCTGGATGCTATTTAGCGGAGAATTCAAAATTGTTTACCATTCTCTCAGGACTAACTATCGCCCAGTACTTTACTGTTATCATTACGTCTAGATATTAACATATTATGATATTATAGGATTCATAGACAAGAGTCAGCAAAAAATGATTTTAAAACAAAAATATTGGGGTATGCCTTATTTTGTTTTGAGGAGTTTATAATTTTTCTCAGTTTGATTATAGAAACTAGCATCGCGTAACCCAAATAGGGCAAAAAATATAACAACGGGTTGTAGAGACGAAATTATCACCAGATTGTTTTTTTTTAATAATGTTGGACAATTTCACACAGCATCATCTAGCCCCAAACTAAGCATAGCTTGTACTATGGGAACCAGATAACTGATACACTACTTTTATACTTTTTGTTTGTAAATACATACATACTATACATAGAAACACCCAGACCCGAGATAAATATTTGCAGATCATACAAACATTTATCCCGCGGCGGGGATCGAACCCGCAACCTGCTGCGTCTCAAGCGGGCTTTCACCCACTGCGCCACAGAGGTCGTCACGAGAGGACGAGATTTTATGTACAAACTATGTGGCATCTACGGCATATATCTGCTCTTATATTTCGATCTATACTTTTTGAAATATTGGTTTGATGGTTACAAAACGCTACACAAAATTGATTGCCTATCTTGCAATGCTACGAATTAAAAGGCCTTTACACAGAAACATCTGAATCGTTTCAAGCCGAGACAAATTAGTACTTAGGCGAGGACATCTTTAGAAACAACACTTAAGCGTAATATTAAAATCCAAACAGAGGCGGGGGAGATGAGCGGCGTCTTATCGTTGCGGAAACGCTGCGGCCACTTGTCCGCTGTGCACGGCCAGCTGTGGAGAGGACCGAGATAAAACTAGCTAAATCTTCTATAAAAGCTCTAGTTTGGGTTTGCACGAACAATAAATTATATAGCTCGCAATGCTGTTAAAAGCCAAACACGAGTTTTGTCCCATATGAATCAACTCACCTGTACCTAATAACCTTGTAACCTATTGAAAATCATTTTTCAAAAAAACTTATTTCAACCGATTTTGACGAAAATTGGCACACAGTTGAACCCGATCGAAACGTCGAGGTAAGATAATAGTTCGAATATATCTCGTCCCGTTACTAAAACAACAATTGGTACACAGGTTTCTTGATTTATTATTTGTCGTCTATTTTTGATTGGGGAAAAGGAGGAATTAAGTTTGCTATAGCGTTAGTTATCGACGGATTTGAATCAAAGAAAGACACATTTAGGTCTTCATTCTACACAAGATGTTTTGGGTAAAAATCCTAAAGGGGGAGTGTAGGGATGGGGGGCGAAGCGGCGGGAAGTTTGTTTTTAAAATTTATACCTACCTATACAATTCTGACCACGCAGTCTTCTTCGCCTTCACGAGACGAACCCGCAGACACCATATTTGACCCCCTAGGACCAAACGTACGCGAGTAGGTAATCACTTATCCCCCTATTTTGCCAAAAGATTACTTGGGCATAGGTAGGTAAGCTTATTGGAAAAAAACAAAACACCTGAAATTCAATTTTGTTCGCGAGGTCTACGTAACTGTTCTCAAAGAACCAATAAACGAGTATTTCATAATTTTGTAGCAGATGCTACGCTGCGTAGCAATGCTACTACGGTGGTAGTAAAAGCTTGAACAAAAGTAAAGATTCTACGAAATAAAAATATAGGTAAGTAACTCATGTTATTATTAGGCACTATTAGTGCTACCATATCCGAAGAAATCGTTTATGGTGCTACGAACGAAACCGGTTCAAGAGTCAAATTGAGCGTTGTTATCATTATTGTATGAATTCCACATTTCTGACAGTGTCTGCCTGCATAATAATATGCATTAGTTTCAACTGCCTACACTGCTGCCACACAATAGGACAAATACTCAAAGGCCATGAATTGCCGTTGTTCAAAAATGTCTGTAGAATCTGTGGAATGGCAATTCATTGCTTGTCGAAATACCCTATGTTAATGTTTGTCTTCTTTCGATTACTCATCATTAGGTAACTATAAAGTGATATTTTTAATCTAGTTTTATCGACTCCATTGCTTCATTAGCCCAGCTACTCAGTTTTTAACAGCGTTAATAACGGTGGAATTAAAACGAGAGAGCCACGACGATTTAATTAAAGCTAACGAAGACCCCCACCTTTACCTGTCCAATGTTTTAATTTATACAATCTGTTTGTGAGAAGCGTTTTTCAAGTTGTCCATGGTTTATGCCGCTCTTTTTATAGAACGATAGGTAGGTATACCTATCACCATGTAAGGACAAAATGACATGTGGTGGTCTGTCGCGTGGACGTTTTGCTTTTCAATTAAGCTACTTGAGCTCGGCCAGCCTAATGCTACTTGAGCTCGGCTTTTTTTTCAATTTTTTTTCAATTCAAATCATTTATTTCAGTTTCACGAGTCCACCATATTATATTAGTAAGATGCTTAGCCTAATTGTTAGTAAGTAATTAAATAACATTATAAAATAATCAAATTCAATCATGTCAATAACAACAATAATAAATTAAATTTAAATTTAAATATCACATGGAGTGTCCATCCTACTTAGCACACCGCGTAGCATTACATGCCAGTACATGCAAATTATTCCAGTGCCTGAGAAACGGTCCATCCAGCCGTTCTGCC
Organism: Epirrhoe alternata; assembly: GCA_963565295.1. Classification (NCBI taxonomy): domain Eukaryota; kingdom Metazoa; phylum Arthropoda; class Insecta; order Lepidoptera; family Geometridae; genus Epirrhoe; species Epirrhoe alternata. The sequence continues at coordinate 12,539,346 of OY751375.1, forward strand.
ACGGTGATCAGGAGGCTGTTGGAACTGGCACGCACACGGTGCATCAGGGAGGCGATTTTTTGCCAACGTCGTCAACTTTTGTCTGGGAACACAGCTCTGAGTTTCGTATTCGGTCTATTAACCGAAGTTACCGAACGCCTGCGTTCCATAGCCTGTTGTAATTCTACGCCACCTCAACGCTCTGTCTGCATCTAATGCAGAAGTTGATATCTTCGCCGACAGATGGCCAATGCTTGAGAGAGCGTGTCTGAGCTATAGTGAGGAGCCTAGCTCTTTAATGCCGTGGTAGTATTTGATCAGTAGGTGGTAGGTACATAAATATAATAAATGTTGAAAAGTAGTGACATTACTGAGAATTTTTTATCTGTGCAATGTTATTTTATTTTAAGAGAATGTTATTTTTATTTTTTATTAAGAGTTTTTAGTTTTGTTTATTTTTGTACCACTTGTGCCTTTCTTTATATAAGTTAAGTTTAAGATTTAATTAAAGATCTCACTAGGATAACGCCTTAGCTATTAGATTATCTGTAATGTTAGCCTAAGTTTTTAATAAATAAATGACTAAATGACGAGTTTGTACATTTGCCACTTTTGCTGAGCAGTCGAAGACCAAGTTTGAGCATAAGTATACATAGGCGACAAAAAATCTGTCGAGGAGCCATGCTACCCAGACCAAAAGACGCAGAAAAAAAAGACAATTCCAACGTGATTCTAACCATAATATGGTTGAAGTCTTCTTTTTTTTTTCTGCGATTATTTTGAATATAAATAAGTAGTTTTCGCAAAAAATGTCGCTTATCCTTTTTTGGCTGATAACCATCGAATAAGTTTGAGCGACCGCGTGACGTGATGGCGACCTGTCGTCACCAGGCAGGTGCGCTCAACGTTTTGACCGCAACTAAATTGCCAGTGCACAGTCACCCTTTGCTAATTTCAGCATAGGGTCAAGGCCCCAGTAGTCGGCCCCTCTCCAGTAGTCGGCCATTACCGGCTTTTATTCTGAATATTTAAAAAAATAATGCAGATTATGGCGCCAAATTAATTTTGATTGCTACTTTGATTGGTCGATGCAAGACGTTTCCTTTTCTTTAGGCTGGTAGGATTAGCAGTAAATGTAGAATTTTTCATCGTGGTCAGCAAAAAGGAACGCGTGCAATTTTTTCGCTATAAATCGGTGGGTGAAAAATATGTAAATTTGCATCATTGTATCGCGTTTTTATTAGTGCAACTTTTTTATGCACATTATTGATTGTTACGTCTTATTCAACGAGATAACTGTAAGTTTTTACTAATTTTCTATACTTACTTGGAGACTTCCGACTACTGGAATTATGTTTTCTTCGTGTATACCAGTGCTCAACCTCCTCCGGCTAACTATAGGCTTTCATTACATTTTTATGGCTCTCAAACTTTGCTCCCAAAGGCGGCCGAGTATTGGTCAACGTATCCAGTAGTCGGCCTCTTAAGATTTTAAACTGTTAATTATTCAAAGCTAAATGGACTGTGTTTATTTATTCCAAGACATTGATTTTGATATTTATTTTGTATGTGATGAAAGACCCTTATAAAAAATTGATGATGATTATCGCATAAAAGTCTTCGTGCTTGTTGAGGCCGACAACTGGGTCGCTGAGGCAAACCACTGGTTTTTATGGCTGACTACCGGAGAAAAGTCTAATTTGTCTAACCGTTATATTATTGAATAGGTACGTGAGAGGATTTCGCATAGTGGAGGATTGAATTTGAAAATCTCACTAAGAGGCAGACTACTGGTGCCTTTACCCTACGTCTGTTACAAACTCCAAACGCATTGCAAAACATAATTTCACTTGCTATGATTGCGCTAAGGGGATTTAATTACACTGTCATAGGGGCTGCATCAAGGGTGGCTGTGGCAGACTGACCAGTCGAGTCGAAATTCTATTTGCAGGTTCTAGACATTGAGTTATAATGTAGGTACTACGTACTAGAGACGCCATTTCAAACAAAATTAGCGCGCGGACTGATGACTGCGGGGCATGCGCGGGGCAAGCGGGGAGGTGTTATGTTGTCATAGATAACAATCAATACGCGCAGATGCGACATAATTTTATTATTCTGCCTACTTAATATTGATCGTGTGTGTGTAGGTAGGTAGGTACTTACTCAGAGAATAAATAAGAGTATTGAAACTGTAACAATATTTAAATTTCCTTTAAATAATTTAAGTTTAGTTAGTTTATTAATATTTTATAGCCCATAATTATTTAAAACTAGCTGACCCGCGGCAAACGTTGTTTTGCCATAGTATAAGTATTAATATCGCTATTAAAAAATAAGGGTGGTACTTATGGTAAAAAACAGCCAAAATACTTATTTAAAATTGTACGTCGATAGTGTCTGATCTGTGCATGAAAATTTCTATACTCTTTGACATTCACGTAAACATGGCTGCCGCCGCAGTCACGGTGACGCGTTGCGATTGAAAAAATATAATTAAAATACGCGTAACAATTATGTTGAACTTACTGGTGAAAAGTCACTCCTTGCCTTTTACTTGTATTTCTCGAGTTGTTTGTGCAGTATCGCAATACACACGAAGGCATATTTCATGGAAAAAAACTTCACACACATCATGACACATGTCTCGCTGCAGCAAGCGCTCGGCATAGACTAAGTGAGTCGGAGTGCGAACACTCTGACTAAGTGTAACAAACAGTCGAGTAGAGGTGACCTCTCTAGTACGTAGTACATTATAACTCAATGGTTCTAGATAATAAAAACCTACATACATATTTAAAATTTCGAGTTCAATTTATCGATTTTTTGTACAAAATGTATAGGAAAAGTTTTAAGATATACCTACCCCAGATAATATAATACTAGTACAGATACACCATCTCCTACAAAGAATCGAGACTTGCTTTCGGATTATTTAGCTTCGGGCTAAACGGCCTTCCTCTATTGCACTCGTGTCAGTAGTGGCCAAAATAGCCCGCACTAAAAGTGAAGGTGTGCTGCTCACTCATAGACTGAAAAAGAAAATATCTTATACATATCTAGGTTTGAGTACCTACTTACTAGAAAAGTCAGAAGTGGAGCTAATTCCAGATAAGTGACGATTGCTATCCAATATCGCCACAAACCAGCTACCTGGCTAAAAAAGTACCTACTTCAGAGCTTGAACCACTAGATAGCGCTGCAGCGCTGGGATCACAGCTAGATGCCACCCATTCAAAATTCCTTGGGTACTTACATGAAACGAAACTGAGACCTCTGTGCCAGACACCTACCAGTAGCGCCACCTAGTTCTGTACTTGGTAAACTATTATTGCAATATTTTTACATTTCTAACTCATTTTTAACTAAACGGGCGAATAAAGCGGAGCAACGCGCCCGGCGGCGCGCCGTAAGGCGCTACATTTTCATGAGAGACATTTTTTCTGTTTGTAGTGTGGTTTGTGGTCTGACTGAGACTGCTGAGTTTGTGCTGTTTGCCTACCATCTGTTTTGGTTGGAACACTGTCGTCCATCTGAAACCAGGTTACTCTATAAAGTACTAGAGGGCGCTGTTTTAAACTATGTTTGTAAAATGTGTATCCGAACTTAATACACGCCTGTGTCACGTCATGACAAAGTAATATCACAAATAGCATGGATTTAGCATTGAACCTTTTTGGTACACTGGATTCCGCATTTCAAGTTGAACTAGGAAATTGTCCGTCTTAATTGTCACTCTATGGCCCATTTTGCCTGTGTTAAAAAGAGAGGTCGCAATGACACTTGCGTGCCGGCTTGTGACGTAGCGCGCCACCTCTACACCATAAATTTTTTGTTTACACACCAGCTGGTGTGCAAGTTCGAGATGTAAAATTACGAATTTTCTCCTAAATAAATGGCTTTTTTGGACTATGTTTGTGATAAGGTGCTGGTTTGGCAATTATGTCCTGTGCTGTTTCACAATTTCCAAGCAGGATCGGTATGCTTACGGAGAATGAAACAAATATTTCTTTTTATCGGTAAGTCATACCAGTGAAAAATACGTTTATGTTTAGAGTTACGGAAGCTATTTTATAAAAAGTTAATCATTGCATCATTTAACATCGTTTTACTTCGATTTCATGCGTGTATTTGGGTAATCTCATTTAGAATTTTCATTCTAGCGAAATTTACATTCCATTTTTGACATTTCTTGTACTCCATCGCTGCGCAAAAGTGTTGTAGTTGTATCGACATATTTATCGATATTTAATGCATTTTTTTGTGTAGATACTAGGTAGGTACGAACATAACTATTAACTTGGTCTATTTTATATTATGGATTCCAGCTGACCTAGATTTGAAATAATCGTGGATTAGAAATATCGAGAAAGGCGAAGAATGGAGTCCTACACAACTACAAGAATATGTTCCACTTTGAAAAATCATGGTATACGGATGAAAAATTTTGCATTCGCAGTGCCAGCCAACAATATTTCCAAACCAACTTTTGTCGTGCAAACCTGTCAGAACGAAGAAAATGTCAACTCATTTTTTGACGTGAAAACTTCTTTAGGCGCTTTGGGAATTTTTGAGATAGGGATAAATCTTTGGATTCACTGCACGAGTCTCGTGCCCGGTACAATTCAATGGTTCGTTTGAAGGTAGCTACGGAATACGGATCCTACCCTCAATAACGTATTAAAATGAAATTACCCAGAAAACGAAAGCTCGTAGCTAGACATTCTTGCTATGGGGCGTCTTCATCTACTGCTTTAGATATCGAGGAATACCATCTAAGCAGTCTGTTAATTGTTGGTTAAAACTATTTAACCAATAATTAACAGATAACAAGTATATTAATACTTGTTTTATTTTGAGGACTTTAACTGGAATTACATGTTTTGAATTTGATATTGTTTTATTTTAATAATTAGGTAACTGAAGAAGTCTGAAAGTAGCGCCGGTGACTGAAAAGATGAGGAGTAATAGGTTAGCACGTAATGCGGAGGGATGAAACTCATGTAACTAAAAGGGTGTTTGAGTAGAGGTAGACCTAAGAAAAGATGGATGAATGGTGTGAAAGAAGATATGGGTAAAAAAGGAGTGGATATGGAGATGACGAGTGATAGAGGAGAGTTGAGACAGAGAACATTTTGTGCCGACCCCGCATAAGCGGGATAAGGGCAGGCCAATGAATGATGAATAATAAGGCAACTACAATTTTATTTCGTTCTACAGTAATAAAATAATTCGTTCTACAGCAATAAAATAATACCTTTAAAGAATAGACAATTCTAAAAATTCATTAAATCCTTTTTCATGTAATTATCGATAAGAAATGCACAACACTATTCCACCTTAAAAACATATCTATAGTTGTCTATGAATGGATTGAAAAGTGGAGACACTCAAATTACTCTATGGTTCTATCTAGTACATTATTTATCTTTGACAAATAGCCACAATTCAATGTCAAAATTGACGTTGCCGGGCAATCTTTCAAAGTGTTGCTTCTTGAATGAATTCTCTCTGTTGGTTGGTTGGTTACTTACTTTCGATGTTCGCTCGATCGAGTGTTTTCTCTCATTCTTGTGTTGGATGTAATAAATAATTACCTGAAGTATAGTGATTTTATGCGGCATGCTTGTGCATGATGCAAAGTCCTCAAGTATTCGATGTAACTGCCGCAGGACTTACTATCTGTGTGACATAAACTGATCGTAACCAGAAGTTTTGTAGTAAAGTAAATAACGTGGTGCTTCCATGAATTTTCTATACGCAATAGCTTGGGCATTAGATGAGTTATTGACCTAAAGTGGGTCTAATATGGGAGGAACAACGCTGCCCGAAAGGGTAGCCCAGATCTATTACACCTATGGTTTATTTTGTTCATCATATCCTGTTACGGTGATATCCATAGCTCTGTCGGTTGTATTATTGTGCTGGTAAGTACCTGGACATTAGTTTCATGATTACAAGACCCAATAGCTTAAGGATTTCTTACAAACATTGATAATTTTCACCACTTAACCTATTTATTATTGTTTTCCTTATTGTTTTCCATATACAGTCAAATTTACTATAGACGGAGAAGATTTCGACCAGCGACGTCATTGGATACATAACACGCATGCCTGTGTACATGACTCTGAGCTGTTGTCAATAAAATTTCATCATAACATAACATAAACACTGCAGTATTATATACAAATATATAATGCAAGCACAATTTATAAATAGAATGTAACTTCATTTGTAATTCTTTGTAAAACTACCTAGAACTGAAACAACTGTTTGTTACAGTTTCCCTCTCCTGAATGTGCCTCTGCCGGGCAACATTCCAACTGTTGTCAACTTTCCATTGCACTATGAGCATTCTGCAAAATCTGAATGTTTCGGGAAGAAATGCTCTCAAGGTTTGTTTTTCTTTACCCATAGTAAAATTAGGAGAATACCTAGACTTATATTAAATTAAAAAAAAATAATGCAGGTCCACTTATTTGTTATTTATTTTAATTATGATGAGAATAAACATGGTATTAGACTGTGTTCTTCAACAAGATTTTAATAGACTAGCTTTTGCCTTCCAGCTTTACTGTTGTTTACATGTGTGTAGTTTTTTTACACATTTTAAAACCTAAATCTTAGTTTAGCGATAAGGTTGCCCTTTTTGTGCCTATATTCTTTCATGGTTATTTTTTATTTTATGTTTACAATAAAGATATATTGTATTGTATATTAAGCAAAGATCTGTCTATTCCAAGTTTCATCCAATTTGGTCCACTTTATGCATGATTGAAACACAACCTTTCAGATTTATAATATTTATACTAATTTTGCATAGTACTAAATAAAATGTCAACTGATTGATTCTGGGTAACCTGGTCTCCTGGATTGACATATTTCAACTGGCAACTTTTGTTTTGTATCACTACTTAACCTGTTAGCGAGTAAACAACTCATTAATCTAGGAACATACGCAAAGTATAATGTAACCTACAATATCACAATGACGTTTTTATGTCAAATGTTGCATCATTCTATTTTTATTTCCAAATTCTTCTAATTCATAGTTACAATTTATTAGGAGAATGTTATAAAATGAAAAATTATTTCAGATGGTTCATCCCAGCTAGATCTCCTCTTTAATGAAACACAAAAGCTTCCTTACATTTGGGCCAAAGACAAGCCACTTCTATATGCTCAGCAAGTTATTTTGAAAGTTGGTAAGTACATTTACGTAATCAGCTACCTAATAGCTTCCACCAATGACAACTAGCTGTTAATGGCTGAGGTCTTAGGCCTCATTTACGGAGACGTGGGATGTCGCGCGTTGCATGTGCCCTTTTTCGTTTCTCCATAAACGCACTATAATACAACGCTGTAATATTTTTTAATTTAGTGCGGATCGCGTCGTCCAACGCAACGCGCTACGTCTCGCGCCTCCGTAAATGAGGCCTCAGCCTGTTTTTGATAGAATTGTATGTTTGTAAAACTCTATTTTGGTTTGATGAATTGCTCACAAACACGGGTTCCTCACAGTAGAATAAGCGTCGCTGTAATTTGAATACAAAGGACATGCACTCTAGAGTTCAAAAGACAGTCGCGCGTTTATTGCAGTGATTTGTGGAACTTTAGGAATTCTTTACCAAGTTGAGAAATTTCTTGCGAATAATGTGAGGATGATGCGTAAAATGTAATTGGTTAAAAATTAAGGCTTCTCGATCTGCCATTAGTTGGAGAAGACTCGATTCCTGAACTATTTAATACCTATAAATATATACGGAACCCTCACTCGGTGGACGAGTCCGACTCGCACTTGTTCAGTTTTTTATTTTGAAGATATATCTACGTAGATCCGATTGCCGACTACCAGCTTAATTGTCGATTTACAAACAAGTTGAACACAGCCTTGTTTGAGTGTAATTAGTTATACGTGGCTGTGCTTGAACTTAGCTTACCTTAAGTGTTCCAAGCTGGTACAAAACAAGCGACCAGGCCTATTACTCTAATATGAAACATCCTAAATGGTCGGGTCCGACAACAAATTGACTGAAGTTGCGATTGTTAGGTTAACAATCGCAAAGGGAACAATTATTCGGTTCGACCCGAGTTTATCAGGATAGGCTGGGGGCGTATTCGCGCACCTTTTTTCGTTCGTTTGATGAATATTCGGATGCTTCTCACCACGAATTCTGGCTTCAAGGGCCAATATTTCAAACGTTATAACACGGCCCAAATATTCCAAACCGAAAAATTTTACCCTTGAAGTCAGAAATCGTGGTGGGAAGCATCCGAATATTCATCAAACGAACGAAAAAAGGAACGCGAACACGGCCCCTGATCTTGTCGATCGAATACAATGTAGCTCGTAGTATTCATCCTTTTACTTAGCAATTCAATCAGTCATACTTGAACGTAATTGACGAGACTCGTGTGTGTGGGGCAACCGCGACGGACTAAAGGCCGACTCACGTCTACTTGTTCCGTCATCATTAAACAATGGAAAACTTGAATTTATCATATTACATGCAGATTTACGTGATCAAACGCTTTTGCAATTAAATAGTACAGCAAAAAGTTGGACTTTAGGAATCACAAATACTCGATAAATGCCTGCCTGGAATGACCTTACAACGCCGCGCACAATAGCGCTCAATAAAGCGGGATAAGCATTGTGTTCAGACAGAACTACATTATTGAGATCAAGATAGGTTTTGTGTGGGTTTCAAATTCTAATTGCGAGTTGGCGCACTCTAGCGATTTTACTATCACATATCGCTTCTTTTAATTACCGGAATGTAATAGTACCTATAAAATAGTATCATCCATATAAAAAAAAATTAAATCGAAACTAGCATATAGGTTTGTGGGGGCAGACGCAGAATAATAAGGTAAAGTAAAAGCTGATGAATGACCTAAAATATAATCGAAACCTAAAATAAAATTATGTAGGTACATTGTATTTCACTAAAAACTGATTTACAAGGCCGCGTAGAAGTCTACGACGAATCTAGTATAAGTCTCCTTGCAAGGCTGCTTGATAGCAATTTGCATATTAGTTTTTATGTTTCTTGACAATTACGCTATTGTTTAATGTCAGTGACATAAGATTATGGTTTCCTAGAAATGTCGAATAGAAACTCTCACCATTATTTCGATAAAACTACCATTCAACCATTCAAATCCCACTAATATAATAAAGATGAAATTTTGTTAGTTTGTTTAGATGTTTGTATTTCAATCAAATCACTCCTAAACTAGTGAACCGATTTGGATGAAACTTAGAATAGGCATAGATAGTGGTCTGGAATAGCATAGGCTATTCCTAAAATATTTTTATTGACTACTGAGAACGAAAACTAGACACAGTCATGTTTACAAGTTTTCAAGGGCAAATATAACCAAATGTATTATTATAATTATGGTTATTATTAAAAATATGAACTATAAATTAATCCGTACAGTTTCTAGGCGAAAGACATATCGCGAAGTTAATCATCAAATATTCTACATATTAAATTTTATAACGGGACTTAATCGCGTAGGTATAACATTTGTTTATTTACCTCGACGTTTCAGTAGCGTTACAGCTACCGTGGTCACGAGAAGACTGCCCGCCGGTACTCGTTCGCCTCTTCGACCGATGAGAAACTACCCTCATTCGGTCAACACAAAATAACATTAGGGTCGCGACACACTACACTGACAACATCCAAGTTAGTACCAGACGTTCTTACACAACCCGAACACTTTTTTATCACTGGATCCCACGTTGATGACAGTGTAGTGTGTCGCGACCCTAATGTTATTTTGTGTTGACCGAATGAGGGTAGTTTCTCATCGGTCGAAGAGGCGAACGAGTACCGGCGGGCAGTCTTCTCGTGACCACGGTAGCTGTAACGCTACTGAAACGTCGAGGTAAATAAACAAATGTTATACCTACGCGATTAAGTCCCGTTATAAAATTTAAAATGTCTTCGAGTCGCGAAAGTTTAAAATGTGTATTCTACATATTAATCATTAACATTCCAAACAGTATCAATATTAGTTTGCATTCCCGGCGATACGACACGAACCACTCGTTATTTCATTTCATTGAATTTCTTGATTAAAACATGTAGCTTTAAACAATAATTAGGCCTGTTACCGGCTTGATAACAGGGAAATAAGTCACATCGCTGGTCGTTCGATAACCTTATAATTTTAAAATCAACCACGCACCGGCTAGTTAATGTTCGATACTGTTGGTACCTCGCGCGATGATTCATGTTACCGAGATAAAGAAGCCGGCTAAAGGCATGCGTTGGATTGAATTTTCTGTAACCCACTGAATACTATTGTCGGTATTTTATATTAAATGTCTTAGATTCTGAATAAAACAATGCGGCACTGACTTATTATTGTTGCTTATCTGCTTTTTGAGTAATTCCCAACTCGTACCACAAAATCTTGTACCAAATGGTACGAGTTGGGAAATCTAAAAATATGACTATTTTCGTTCCCAACTCGTACCACTTTAACAAAATTGTGATTAGTACAGTCAACGACAAATAAAGAAGTAATTCCCAACTCATACCACAAAATCTTGTACTAAATGGTACGAGTTGGGAAATTAGAAAATATGATTATTTTCGTTCCCAACTCGTACCACTTTTAGATTTTTATTGAATTCATTCATTAAGTACTCAACTTAATAATTAGTCTTAGTCCTATTATGTTTTTCTCTCTAACCCTTTGTAAATCTAAGTTTACAAAGTTTGCTTTTCACTTAGTAACTTTGCAGGCATGTCCCCTTTTCACAAACCTGATTTCAACAGTTTTTTATTTGCGGATTTTGCGAACGTTCATAGAATTACAATTTTTGCAAGTCATAATTTCCCTGCCCTTATCCCACTTCTTCCACTCCGCTCTGTCCGCCGTCATCTCAACACTCACTCCTTTCTTACCCATATCATCCTTCACAGTCCATCCATCTTTTCTTTGGTCTGCCTCTTCTGCTACATCCCTCCACATTCAAACCTAACATTCTTCTCGTTACATGACTTTCTTCCCTCCTCATAACATGCCCATACCACGACAACCTATTACTCCTCAACTTATCCGTCACTGGCGCAACTTCCAAACTTCCTCTAATATACTCGTTCCTGATTTTGTCCATTCTTGTAACTCCACACATCCATCTCAAAATTCGCATTTCCGCAACATGCACTCTTCTTTCATCCGTCTCTTTGGTTGCCCAACACTCTGATCCATACAATACGACAGGTCTAAAAGTGTGAAAACTACATTGACAAATACAAACTATTCAGTTCTTTGTGATGGCTTTGTGATTTGCGTCAAGCCCTTCTATCAATTGTTTAAGCTGCATAATATATATTAATAATATTGTGTTTAGTTGATATATCGCACCTCACAACTAATATAGTCGTAACTCAAAATTTTGCACTTTTGAGTTAAGTATGCCACCAAGAAGAAGAATTCTTTCTCTACAGACTGGTGAGACCCTTACATTTCTACCTATTTTTATCGCAAATCGGTAGTACTATAAAACTTTATTGACTGTCAATCTCGTTCATTCTTTCGACAAGTAACACCGTCACAACTTAGTCCAGACGTGTTTAACCTGTCTCATGTTAATATAAGACATAGTGATTGTCAGCTTTTATACAAAAACAACACAAGTGAGTAGTCAATATAGTCTTATTATCTAGTTGTGACACTTTTGCCTGTCAATAAAATATAAATATGAGCGTTACATCACAAGTTGAGACTTTATTGCTTGTCAATAATTTCCTTTCGTGGATAGATTACGAAAAATATTTCGACTTAGGACTATATTGCCACTGTTTTGTTTGAGTTACTACTGTATGACCTGTTAAAATCATCGCGAAAGTTATTCGATATTTTGGGTTAACTATAAATATGACGGTTCCGCCTGTTCAGTTTTGCTAAATATCTATTTATTTACAGAAAGAGTCCACAGTCGATTCCACATAACTGAGGGTAGTGACTTCTAATTACGGTTTTTTTCTTTCTTATTAAGTATGTTGAAAACCATTAGTAAGTGGATGCAGCCTTGCCTTACTCCTTAACTTAAATGGTTGATAAAAAGTCTTATCGACCCTTATACTACCCCCCGACTCATGGCATCTGATGAGGGAGATAAGTTGTTGTGGTACTCCAAAATCAGTCAAAAAAGGGATCAGTTAACGCAGTCGAACGCCTTGCTGTAGTTGATAAAGCAAAATTACTCCAGGAGTGTCGAATATTCATAGTATTTCTCGATAATCTGCTTTATATTCAGAATGTATCCATTCACAAATCCCGGTTGTTTCGGAGATATCTGCCAGTACAATAAAAGCCACAATCTGCTGTTAATTATAATCAGTAGTTTTCGCTTGCGTGAATAACATAACAGAGAGGGATAAGTTTCAAACTTCTTAGTATAACCCTTTCGGTGCATCGATATTAGTAGAATCCGACCAGTCCTGAGGCCATACACCCGTCCGAAAGACAGTATTACAGATTCCGTGTAACACGTCCACCGCAGCGTCACCTAGAGCTTTCAAGACTTCATACATACATACATACATAAAGTCACGCCTCTTTCCCAAAGGGGTAGGCAGAGACCACGAAGAAAGCCACAATTTTTTTCAAGACTTCAGCCATAATCATATCAGGTCCTGATGTTTTGTTTAAGCTTCTTAATCTCAGCATACACTTCCCTTTTGAGACTTATTATCCTCTTTATTCGTGATCATGTGAATTGGCTAAAATATGTGAGGTAAGCTGACAATTGACGTGTCTTTGTAGAGGTCTTCGCAGTTTTCACACCATCTATATGCTATCGGTTCTAGTCTTAAGGTAGTGCTTACCTTGTGCATCGTATAAAGCATAGGACTTTGGTTTGATTTGAACTTTCTTCAAAGGAGTCTTTTTTTAACAGGTCTGCTGTTTGTAGTCTGTGAGCGTGCTTTGTGGAGAGGAGTGAGTTGTCCCTACCCTAAGATTAATATCCACGGCTTGGCTGCTGACTGATAGATAGCCCTGTTTTGTTGATTTTTTTGGAACCTGTAATAGTGCATTCCACTGTTGCCTTCAGACGCATGGAGAACCACGTTACGCTACGAATAATGTGTGGTCTATTCCGCAATCTTTTCATGGGAAAGGTTTTGCATTGGTGGTGGAGATCTCCAGCGGGTATTGATCATGATGTAGGAAAGTAGTCAATTTGGTTGGGGTATCTGTCGCCTGGAGATATCCAGGTGAACAATCTTCTTAAATCTTCTTATAATATAAGTAGATTGTACCTACAACTCGATATTATGATGTAAGTCTCATACATATTCATTTAAATAAAACGCCCGTCAAAACGCATTTTTGTTAGTTTTTGAACAGGCCTTACAGTCGTAATTCAAAATTGATTTTTTATTGATAGGCAATATAGTCTTAACTCAAAGTACTAGTAAAATAAAATTTATTTCTCAGAATGTATTAGCTGTATATAATCAAAAATATAAAATTATTAAAGCCAGATAATATATCTACAATCGTGCATTTAAGAAAAAGCATAATATTTAATATTCTGGGCGGTATGATTTTTCAAAACTTCAAAACGCTGTATCTCAAAATCGCCTTTTTTGAGTTACGACTATATTAGTTGTGGGGTGCGATATGTTACAGTTTTTCTTGAATAAATAATGTTATGAAAATTCTATGTAGTATTACTTTTAACTTATTAGTTGCATTATTTGTCGTTGACTGTACTAATCACAATTTTGTAAAAGTGGTACGAGTTGGGAACGAAAATAATCATATTTTTAGATTTCCCAACTCGTACCATTTGGTACAAGATTTTGTGGTACGAGTTGGGAATTACTCGTATTTTTTGAAGTAATTTTATTTTGGCTTACCTTTAGATTGAAATCAATCATCAAATAATTAGCAGAATCATATATTGATCTTTTAAGATGTAACTTCGAGCTAATTATGTCTACGAACAGAACTAAAGCAAAACTACTACCAGCCATATATTATGTAACTAATACTTAAACAAAAAATTATACCCTTGATGTTTTTTATCAAAGTAAAGTAACCGCTGACAACTTCTTTATAAAGCTATAAAAAAAAGAACAAAAGGCAACAAGCAAGTTTGATTTTCATTTTCCAACTTTTATTTTGTTTAATTCATGTGTATTCACGGTTTGTTTTGTGCTCTAGGCGTTTCGCCATGGAACAGCCAGCTAAAGATGTGGGATGCGTTCAGAGCGCCGCTACAGGAGGTCTTCCGGTTGCTGGAAACCATCAGAAACCACGAGGACACGGATACGTAAGTTATATCAGCATAGAGATTCATACTTCACCAACCGTTCCGCTGTTCAATCGACCCCAACCAATCGCAGTGCAGGAAACGAATTCTACGGAACGGTTTCATCGCGGATGGGTGCCGCTGAAGTATAAATCGCAGTGCAGCGCATGTTTCAGCAATGCAGCACACTCTTGTGTTATATTTATCCCTTAGATTTGTGATTAGAAAGATATTTCAGATGTGCGTTAAACGTCATGCGATGCGATTTTGAAGTTGTTATGTATTTTACCAAGTAAACTGTTCAGAGTGCCCTACGGCTATGGCTAAATACAGAGATAGCTCAGCGTAAATATAGAGGCGGGAAGGTCTGCACTGTAATACGTACATACTTAGGTCTTTGTACGGAACCCTCGGTGCGCGAGTCCGACTCGCACTTGTCCGGTTTTTTAATGTCCAACCGTCTCTTATGTCCCGTCTTATCATCTAGTAATCAGTTACTTTGGCAAACAGTTTGAGCGCAAGGTGTCTGTAATCTTATATTGCTAACGACTTTAATTACGATGTGGAATATGAATATAAAGTTTCTTAGAATTTCTAGCAGGTCACATGGTCCATATTTGTTTTAAATTGTTCGTTATGCAAATAAGGCTGGTTTACAATGCTATACATGTATAGGTATAGCCACGAAGAAACGAACTACAATACATGTACCACTAAAATTACAATGGAAAGTTTGAGTGTGTTTGTATGCTTTGTTTGTGTTTCAATCACACATTCGGTGTCTGTTACTGGTCATATTTGGATGAAACTTGTAATAAATGTAGATGTGGACTAGTAGCATATCTACATTTATTACAAGTTTCATCCTTTCCATCCATTAGTATGTACATACTAGCAATATTATGTAAAAAAGTGCTTCCCACACAGATAAAGCCGCGGGTGAACGCTAGTTTTATTTATTAACGTGCTGTCGTGTTTGAATTTAAAAGTCACAGTAGATTCTTATGCGTCATCAAACTTAAGAAATGCGTCATAAGATTCCTTTAATTGAAATACCTCATTATCTTTTTTATATCATTAAAATGACAAAAAAAAAATGTTATAAAACATAAGTGCTTATTAAATTGAATGTTATATATGCTGTCCATCATTGGCCTGCCCTTATCCCGCTCATGCGGGGTCGGCATGTTCTCTTCCTCCACTCTCCTCTATCAGACGGCATCTCCCGCATCTCCGTATCCACTCCTTTCTATTTACCTATATGATGTCCGTACATCTTATTTTGTAAATGGACCAGTACCTATCCCATAGCTGGTATTCTTATTTGAAACCATGAGTTCTAATCTCGGTAGGTCCTCGAACATGCGTTGGATTTTCCAGGATTTTCTCAAAAAGTATTTAAAGCTCTCCCTCGGCAGACCAAATACTTTGTTCAACTGATTAAATGATTGTCTGACGAAATACCAATTGTAATTCGAGCCAATTACATGTGTACGTATAAAACTAGTTATGTTGGATAGTGGCTATGCCCACTACATAACAATTACTGCGAACTTAAAGACTAACCCAATGATCACGTTGATGGCCAGTCAAAGATCAGATTTCTTTATTGTTATAGTAACTGACGCTTAACTTCAAGGTTACTGGCAGCATCGTAAACGTTACTCGAGCGACATTTAACATTTTGAGCGTCAGTGATTATCTAATAGCAAATTATGGCATTCGTTTTGAAAATTCAGAACGATTGTATATATTATGTACTTAAATAATGTTGAGTATACAGGGCGTAACATTGAGATCAGTCAATATTGCCTCGCGTGACACATTACAAGATGCAGTCGCACATGAACTGACTAGGCGAGATGTTTCGAGGTGTTCATGAGTCACACTGACGTAACTACAGGTGGTTTGCTGTAAACTAGGAAATTTCCAGTTTTTTAAACTGGTCGATGGCCTATTCATTTTTATATAACATGCGATATCAGAAAAAACTAGAAATCATGAACACGAACTCCGGTGTAATTCTAAAGTTAAAAGGTTTATAAGAATACATTTCTAAGGACAAAACAGCATAAGATCGAACACACGTTTAAATACTTTGCACAACCCGAAAAGTTTGTGCTATTATAGGATATCTCAGAAATGGCCAAACACAGTATTCCATTATGACAATACTTATTTATTTCATAAATACAACATAATCATCAATTTACAATCTTATCCAGCAACCCAATCTATCTACCCGTGTCTAAGCTCTATCCTCTCCTTTGCCGCCCTTTTCTATTTTTAATTTTTGCCTACTCGTCAATTACGCATTCCACCTTCGTCAGAGTGACTTTTTCATAAATTCTGCTGATTTAATTAGACATTATTTTATAAAAGTAAATCAAACCTTACACTATTGTGAGCGAAACCGGCTCACAAACCACCAATTTGTGAATCATAGCAATATGCATAATTTGTATCATTACCATGACTAAAGAGCGAGTTCGGCAATTTTTCCTTTGGGATTACCGTGTGTTCGAGTAGTGCCTAAACATTCACAGACATTGGTATCAACCTGTTGTTTTCCTGCTAAAGCGATCGATTTTGTAACATTACGTTACGTTGTTGCCAAGCTCTAGCCTCCGCTTGCAGCTTAATTCTCATGATGTCATAATACTATTATTAGTTTAAATAGCCGACATATACATAAACAAGTGTATATCTATTACGAAAGAGAGTGAGTTCGTATGAGTTCACCAACCCTGGTGTCGGAATTTCGTTGTTTTCTTCCGACAAACAGAAAACATCAAATAGATTTTACAAATGAAAATCTGTTCCATCGGGCATTATGAAAGGGAGGCCCAGCAGTGCTATTTTATGGGCTGTGATGTGCAAAGAGTTAAACGTTGTTGCATTATTCTCTTTTTAACGCGTGTACAAATTTCGATGTACGACATTTGCGCGCGAAACATGAATAGTAGTTGCAGCTGCAATTGCAAAAATATGTATTTCATGTATAAATTGTTGGTACATGATGTATTGTAGATTTTACTTAAATGTAAGAAACCTGTAAGAACTGTTATATTGACACATTTGAAATGCGTGCACTGTCTGAATGCCATCCAGCTGCCTTATTGTCTAACTTGAAATCCATTCCCAGTTATCATCCCAATTGAGCTCAACCAATCACACAATACGAAAATGACGAGTTTTGTCATTTTCGTGTTGTGTGATTGGTTGAATAAGGCTGCAGGATTCAACTTTTGCAAATTTATAAGCAATTGCAGCGTAGTATGAGATAGTTAAAAGTAGTCTTCGTTTATATTAGTATTAAATTGTTTCAGAAAAACAACTTTGCTACAGCACTGCTATCAAATAGGAGGCATTAAGAGGCGAGATAGCAAAGCGAGTGTGGAAAGAGTGCTACCTGAGTATAGCTGTCTCCTTCTCTCGCCAGCTAACCTGTGGCAGCAGAGCCTTCAGACGTTCTCACTTGACGCAACCATTGTCAATACAATTTACAATTATCAGGTTTGTATTTTTTAGGTGTAGGTTCGTGATGGGAAAATAAACATAAATTTTATCGACCCATCTCTTACTATACCTTAATTTCTTCACACATTGTAACATCAGAAGCGACAGAGCTACGCCGCTGAGTGAGACTACCCCGAGTTCAATCCCAGTAGGACAGTAACTTTTTCCACTTAATTTTTTTTGTACTTTTCTTCAAGTTTAGAACCGTTAGGTACCCAAACCTTATTCAAGTTTTCACTTCTGTCAGCACTCTTGGAGTGCCACTGTTTTTTTTCTACTATAATCAATACTTCCTGTCTTTTATTGCTCCGTTTATTACCGACCAGCTGATAATTAAATGAATAGACGCTTTTCTATTGATATCGCGTGTGAAAGATATAAAATCTAGATGATTCTGATTATTTATTTTAATTGTACATAATTAAATTACGCAATCAGGAAATTAGCTTCTGCAAAATGTGGATGTATCTGTACGAGATATATTTAAAAGATTTTGAATTCTTAGAAGAATATCTACCATGCCTAAAGATACAGTTATTATCCTGTTATGTTCCTTTTTCTTAATATGTTCAGTCAACGTCACCAACAAACCCCCTTGACGAGCCACGCAGTTTCAAGCCACCTATTAGCAAGAGTTGACGCTGTCTGTACAAAAGTGTTGTGTATTTAGAGGAATATCTAAATAAAACACGGAGATTCGATAGACGCGTGTAATGGCGTAACAACAACTGTCAAAACAGCCTACCCACAATGTAAAATAATAATCACATATACTACATCCCTCCACCACTATCTTAAAAATATTAAACTATAACTACAATTACAACTTATAATTAGGTTGTTTTCTAGTTTTTCTAATCGGATACCGGCGTGCGGTTTGATGATCCTGTAGTGCGTCATCGTCCGAGTCAGACTGAGCTGAATCAGGAGAGCCCGCGTCTACAAACTCATCATCCGAGACCGTTCCGGTTTCCTCTACCCTATCCTCTCGCGCAGGAGACGAGGGCGAGGCAGGAACATGCTCCTGTGATGTTGGAACTGGCTCACTTACTGAACTAACTTCGTGCTCGTTTGAATGATCGGTGCTCTTGGATGAAAAATCTCCAACAACACTGATATCATCATCTTGCTCTAAAAACGAGTTTCCTTTGTATGCCAGTAACTGATCTACATGTTTCCTAACATTAACATTTTTATTAGGTATATACACTGAAAACATTCGAGAACCTAAACTTTCATTTACAATGCCTTGCTCCCAAGTATGTTTAGTACCGTTATTAAAATATTGTTTTACTAAAACCTTATCGCCAACTAAGAAAGACACATGTCTTTTACCTCCAAATTGTTTACATTGGTTGCTTTGAGCTTTCATTACATTTGATTTGGCAACGGATGACGAGGATGATATTAACCCTTGTGAAGGAAGTCTTAACAAATCAAGCCTGCAACGCAAAGGTCGACCAAACATCAACTGTGCAGGAGAAAATCCCGTAGTCAAATGAATTGAATTCCTGTAGTCAAACAAAAATTTATTCAATACTTTTACAAATACTTTTTGAGTGACATTATTATTTAGTATTGATTTCAAACCATTTTTGACTGTTTTGACACTGTTCTCTGCCTGGCCGTTTGACATAGCATGATACGGCGCACCTGTTAAATGCTGTATGCCATTTAATCGACAAAACGTCTCAAACTCATTTGAACAAAAATTGGTAGCATTGTCAGTAATCAACGTACGTACCAATCCAAACCTGCTAAACATCTCGCAAAGTTTACTGATAATCGTTTCACTATCTGTCTTAGGCATCATAAAACATTCCACCCATTTAGAATGAGCGTCGACTGCAATTAAAAATTGTTTACTCCCTAACATAAACATATCTAAGTGTACGCGCTCCCAAGCGTGCGCGGGGTACGGCCACGGGGCTAGCGGTACTTTTGGTGGGTTATTACGGAGCGTGTTACAAACACTGCATGAACCTATCTTTTCTTCAATGTGTTTATCAATGCCCGGCCACCACATACGCATTCTAGCTTCGGTTTTTGTTTTTACCACCCCAAAATGAGAATTGTGCAGTTCATTTAAAAGTCTTTCACGATAACGTGACGGAATCACGATTTTATGACCCCGTAAAATGCATTCATTCTCGACAGCCAGGTCCAATCGGCATAAGTAGAATGGCCGTATCTCCTGGTCTGTCACTTTAGACGGCCAACCGTTGTTTATGTGACCTATCACCTTCTGTAATATCGCATCTCGCGCAGTTTCCGTTCGGATATCCTCAATAGTTAATGGCAGTAAGGCCGACTCACCAATGAAATTAATATAGCGAGACTGGTCTATCACATCGAGTTCATTCGATTTCCTAGACACTGACCGCGACAAATAATCCGCTACGTTATCATCACTCTTTACGTACTCAATAGTGAAATTATATGCCGATAAAAATAAAGCATACCGTTGTAATCTATTCGCTGCTAAGACCGGTACACCTTTTTCCTTTCCAAATATCGATAAAAGTGGTTTATGATCCGTACGCAATACAAATGGCACCGTGCGGCCATATAAATAATGACTAAATTTCTTAATTCCGAACACAATAGAAGTAGCTTCCTTCTGAATTTGTGCGTAATTAATTTCCGCTTTGGAACAAGTTCGTGACGCATATGCTACTACGCGCTCTGAGCCGTCTGGTTGCTTCTGTGCGAGTACTGCGCCCAGTCCCGCCGGGCCGGCGTCACACGTGAGGACCGTCGGGTACTCGGGGTGGTAGTGCGCCAGCACGCGCTCAGACGCCAACTCTTTTTTTATTTTATCAAACGCTTCAGACTGCGGTTCACCCCACTCCCATTCAATATCTTTCTTCAACAAACTATTTAATGGACTAAGTACCGAGGATGTATTCGGAACAAAGCAGCGGTAATAATTAACCATTCCCAGAAAGGACTTTAATTCTTTAACGTTCTTGGGAGGTTCACACTTAACAATAGCTTCGATTTTACTGTATGATTTATGCAATCCGTTTTTATCTATAACGTAACCGAGGTACTCCACTGAGCTTTTAAACAATTCACATTTGTCCTGCTTCACTCTCAACCCTGCATCTTGTAATCTTTCCATCACAAGTTCTAATCTTGCTAAATGTAATTTCCTATTAGGTGCCGTGATTAATATATCGTCTAAATATATACATACACCGTCAATATCGCCTAATAATTGCTCCATCGTACGTTGAAATATGAATGGTGCGTTGGCCAAACCAAATACAAGACGCTTATATATATATAATCCTCTATGTGTGTTTATACAACACAGTTTTTTAGACTCATCCAGTTCTAGTTGAAGATAAGCCAATTTTAAATCTAACTTGCTAAATTCTACCCCACCGTGAAGCTTAGCAAATAAATCTTCAATCCGTGGCAGTGTATAATTATCTAGATATAAGGCCTTATTTAAGGTTACAGAAAAATCCCCACAAATTCGAACATTCCCATCGGGACGTAGCACTGGGACGATGGGTGTAGCGACCTCAGAATGGTCTACTTTTTCTATAATGCCTGCTGCCAATAATCTATCCAATTCCTGCTCAATTTTTGGCTTCAACGCTAAGGGTACAGGCCGCGGCCTGAAAAACTTCAACTGTGCATCGGGCTTTATTTTTAAGCTTACTTTATATTTATTAAATCTACCCAACTCATCCGGTTGTAGACGATATTTGCTATTGTTATGGCATCCGAACAGCTGTTCGTAAATAATAGCGGGTAAAACGGACACCGCACTGCCACAATCTATTTCACATACGATTTCCTTGTTATCTAACGTTACAGTACGAGAGATCGGTTCGTCCTTGAAAGTATTTTTTAAGTTAAACAAATTATAAATACCTCCATCATCATCGTCGTCATCCATTCCCAAAAAATTGCTATCACTTATCTTAGCCTTGCACACTCGTTTGAGATGACCTTTTTTATTACAATTTTGACACGTATAATTAACAAAACGGCACTTTTCTTTCGAGTGATTTTTATAACCGCACACTTCACAACACTTAACCACCCGCGCACTAGAAGATGATCCGCTGGGCCGCTGCAGCGCAAACACCGGCTGTGCCTGCGCCGCCTCCCCGCTGCTCGCGCCGCCAGCCGGCCGGTCCGCTCGCGCGGTCTGCAAGGCGGAGCGCGCACACCGCACGCTTTGCGCCATTTCCAATGCCTTATTGAATGTGAGGGTTTCTAAGCTTTCCGCAAACAGTTTCTCCTTTTCCTTCGTATTTTCTAAGCCCAATACGAACTTGTCGCGTAATGCGGTATCTAACTCGGACTTGAATCCACAGAACTGTGCCAAATTGCGCACTCGCGCCGCCCATTCGGCTAGATCTTCCCCCGGCCGTTGTTCCGCCTTATAAAAATTATACCTTTCAGCGAACGTACTCTTTTTTGCTTGAAAATGAACGTTCAAAGTTTCAAGAAGAGTTTTATACTCGACGTTATCCAAACTTGCCGGAAAAATCAAATCTCTTGCGACGCGGTAGGTATCTTCCACCAGTGCAGTGAGCAAAAGAGCTCGTCTTCTCATTCCAGACTTATCGGTGTCGTCCCCAATGTCGTTCGCCGTACAGTACTGGATAAAACGACTCCTAAAAATATTCCACTCATGCACGCGGTGATCAAATGAGAGGTTGCCGCCAAACACCATCATATTGTTAAACTTTGAGTGCTCCGTTGTCATCTCAAACACTATCCTTGTGACACATTGATGATTTAACACACGTGAATTACGATTCGTCGCCAAATGTTGTGTATTTAGAGGAATATCTAAATAAAACACGGAGATTCGATAGACGCGTGTAATGGCGTAACAACAACTGTCAAAACAGCCTACCCACAATGTAAAATAATAATCACATATACTACAAAAAGATGTATTGTAATTTTCAGAACATGCACAAAAGCAAGGCTTCGTTGGCGGAGATCGCTTTCGGCATGCAGCTACGAGACACTGGCATCAAGCGGTACCCACTGCGGGCGCGTCCCAGGGTGCTGCAGTACGCCGTCACCATATTCTATGACCAACCTGATGATAAGTGAGTTATCCTACCTTGCGCAAGAGATAAAGATATTTTATGATCAAATGAATAGCTAAAAGTGTTCGGAAAACGTTCATGAATACTATAAAGCTAGTTTGAAGATTTTGTTTTAGTTTGAATGCGCTAATTAGAAAAACAAATTATCATAAAATCTCTAATTATTTTCTCTCTTAGACGATCTTCAGACGATCTAAAGATAAATGAATATTTAATCGGTTTAATTGAACTAATTTTGATTGAATTCAAATAGTAATCTTGATAAGCATTCATTTGTAATGATGATGATTGATAAAGATAACACATACAACAAAACGATGACAAAAAGTATTTAGACGATGCTATTTATTTCAGATTCGTGAAAACTCTTACGCAAAAGCTAAAGGAAATGTATCCACTGTACCAAGACTCGCCGTACACGGAAGTTGACGAAGTGACATTGATCTACTACCCGGGGCAATTCAATTACCACGAACTAGTGCCTCTGACTATCACATTCATCGGATTGTTTCTCTACGTTTACTTCTCAGTGAGAAAAATTGAGTTTATAAAGTCGAAACTAGGGCTTGCTGCGTGCGCCGTGCTCACTATAGCTGGAAGTCTCTCCATGTCAATGGGAATATGCTTCTTCTTCGGATTCTCACTGAGTCTTCAGGGAAAAGAAATTTTTCCTTACCTGGTGATAATAGTAGGGCTAGAAAATGTCTTGGTCCTCACGAAAAGCGTAACGTCCACTGACTCCCGGCTCGATGTAAAGATCCGCCTCGCACAAGGCCTTACTAAAGAAGGCTGGTCCATCACAAAGAACCTACTCATAGAAATCACAATTCTAACCGTAAGCTTCTTCACATTCGTGCCGTTCATACAAGAATTCTCAATTTTCATGATTGTTAGTTTGATATCGGATTATTTTATACAAATGGCGTTTTTTGCGACGATTCTCGGAGTAGAAGTGCGAAGAATGGAATACTATCAAGATCAGAACAAGCTGCATTTGAAAGAGTATTTCCATTCGAATAACGCGTTGAACTGGAGGTTCAATAAGAGTGGCTCGGAGGATAATTATTCTCCGCAGCGAATGACCAAGTCTAAATCGCATCCGCGGCTTAACGGACTATCTCATAACAGTCCTACAGATGTCGTAGCGAAGAGGAACTCTAGTCCGAGTCATCAAGATAACCGCGTTCCGAAGCGCATTCTGTTGGTGAACATATGGGCGCGCACACGCTTCTTCCAACGCGCGTTTATGGTCTGGATGATCGTTTGGATATCTATGATCATCTACAACTCTGGCGTCGTCGATTATTTTATAACAAACCCCGAAAAATCTGAGAGCATAGAGAGGAGTAAAAACAGCGAGAAGAACGAAATGCCAGTGTATGCTTTCTACAACAATAGCGATAAAAATACGCTTTTGTTTCCCCCGATGCTGGACTTTGCGGAGCCAGAGAAAGGAGCCGCCGATACGAACGATACTATAATGCTGAAACACTCGCCGCATTCACGGCCATGGTCAAGGTGAGATCACAGTAAATTATTAGATTTAGATTAGAACTTTTACATAAAAAAATAAGCAAAATTAGCACAATAAAGAGAGGACAATAATACTCCAAACTGGCACGTGTTGCTGCTACCCGTGGTTCCTAGGGAAAACTTAATTATTCCAGGATAAAAAAATATCCAGGGTATACCTTATTATCCAGAGTTTGCTACCATTATAACAAATCGCATCCAAGTCGGCTCAGCCGTTTCAGAGTGAAGGAGCAACAAACATCCATTAAATCTTTCGCATTTATATTAGTAGTAAAATATTCAACAAAATAATTAATATTCCAATATCTTTAAAAATAAAACTGCATTTTAAAACAGTAGGTCACCCTTCAAGTGCTCTCATGCAAAAACACTGCATTAAGATATTTTCCTCTAAAATGATCAACACAGGTGTAAGAAATGTTTTTGTACTAATTTATCCGACCTATTTCATAAGGCAAGTATAGACTAAAGTGTTTACTTGTAACAAAACATCGAACTGCTTTAATGTGTCACTCTTTACACATTAAGAGTGTGAAAAGTAACACAATAGGTTTCACGCTTTGTTACTAGTAAGTGCTCTAGTCTATACGAATCTATAGACGTGCACACTGGCAGCATCATCTATGCAGTGATATTATCGTTGTGTGTGTCGGTTTATGATTTATCATTATAATTATTTAATTATCTTCAAAAACATAATACGTAAAAAACCAATACACCTTTTAAAATACCCCATACTCGACGTTTAATTCCGTTACCGTCATCATCTTTATGACAGCTGTAATTTTATGTGGATTTTTTTTTAAAGAATATTTAATAATAATTACGCAACACAGTCAACGGATCCAGGCATTTGTGAAGTTGCTGTTAATTGTATCAGATAGTTGCCATTTTGGATGATAATATAAGCTCTCTTATCGGTTTCGTTATAAAAAGCATTAGGACATTCAGTTTTTATGATATTGCTACCATAATTGCCCTTACTTATTAGTAATTTTCCGTGATACAGGAAGTATTAATAATTTATAAACAATGCTTTATTATATATTTTTTTGTTCAGCCATTGTATTTTAATTCGTGTATATTTAAATACTCGGCATGATCTTGTTATATATTACTATTGCCAGAGCCAAACAAATCTGCAAAAAAAGAATCTAATGTGTTATGTTTTTAGTCTAGTTTGGATAATTTAAATTCAATTTATAAAACCAAATTCAATCCGCGAGCCGCAACCGAAAGGAATCGCACAATTTTGCTACCGCGTCTGTTGCTTTGGTTTTTCACGCTATCGATCGGTCAGTAGAATCAGCTCTATTCTCCGTCCTACTGAATAAATGCTTGGACTTTGATTTGCATTGCAAGGTGTCTCAATGTGTTAATACAACAGACTATCAGCACACCACTGGTCAGCTATACTCTCGCACTACAACGAGTCGGTGGCCGGTCGGTTCGCGGTAGTTCTACCACCGGTGCTACTGAGCCACCGAGTGAGTCCTGAGTTGGCTGCTGGCGTACGCAACCCGGAAGAAAGGGACCCGCCGCCGCTGAGATGGCAAACTCTAGCTGCTGCATTGGATCCTATTGATGTTGTGCCTGGTAACTATTGAGTCGTTTTGGTTCTTTATAGATTGTATCAGAGAATATCAAAGATTTTAAATACATCCATAAAATCACATTCATGCGGGGATTTGAATCCGATCGCCGATAATTATTGTGCGATTTTTGCTATTGCTGTTACACCATAACCGTTTTTTTTTAACCAGGCGAAGTTTTTTGTTGAAGCGTTAGTCCTTTGTACTTTAATAGCATCTAAACTTACTTTGACGAGCCTCAAATTCACTTTGACTGGCTCCCCACTGGAACTCGACTATTTAGTTTTAAGATGGATCACCTAAAAGAAGGCTTGGCCCCAAACGTTATTTGTTTCCCTGGCCTCTTCACGGTATTTTTCGCGAAAGAACAGGAGTAAAATGAATTTTAAGACTTAGTGATCCCAGTGGTCCTACTAATGAAATGTTTTTTGACTTTGACATGTAATGTCAAAAATCTCTTACGGCATTGGATGCATATGAGCTCCTAGCATTTAAGCAACATTTAGGCTCAATGCACATTGAATTGGCAGCGACGAGACGTAACAAGACATTATAAACCCTAATAACAATGTAACAAGGTATAGAAACGCTTGATAAAATGTACCACGCGCGACCGCGCGAGACTGTTCGACGCCTCATTCATTCTATACCTTGTTCTATTGTTCATAAAGTTTATATTGTCTTGTTACGTCTCTGCCAATCCAATGTGCATTGAGCCATATTAAGTTATTGTCCAGCGTATGTTTGAATCGCTTTTACTGCATAAATCACCTTTGTTCGTTCCAGATTTCGAACTGCTTGAAGGGAAGAGTACGCCGCAATGGGGAAAAGGCTCCGAGCTTCCCATATACCCCACGACTCCCATGGAGATTCTACTACTGGCTATACTGTGCACTATCAGCGTCGCCGTTATCGCTTACATGATGGTCGTGCTATACAGGTATATTCTATGATAGTTTTAATTTGTGATATGCTAGTAATATCGTCTTAGACTAAAAGTACATAGAAACATCTGAAAACTGTATATTTTTATTTTAATGAAATTACAAAAAGTACGTGGCCTAAAGCAAGGAATAGGGGTCGAATTTTTTAAAGGGAACTTTGTCATGCGGGGTGTTGTATGAAAGGGCTTCATTACCACAAGCTTAAACTGATTTTAAATTATTTATAGTTTTCGATTTATGACGATAAATTAAAAAAATGTTTCGAGTAAGTACACCTAACTAATAACTTTGGTGTATGTAGGTAGCTAGGTTGTACCTGAAGCCGGTATTAATAAATATGGTGTAAAGTTACGCCAGCTCTAAACTCCAAAAAATGTATGGTTACTCCGAAGTTACACCCGGCGTTACTTTACACCATGTTTATTAATAACGGCCTAAGAGTTTGCACTGTTATACGTACCTACTTTGTACGGAATCCTCAGTGGGCGAGTCCGACTCGCACTTGTCCTGTTTTTTATTTACTTGTATCAAAGTATGCTTAATTTGGGGCAAGATGATGCCGTGTGAAAATGTCCAGCATTATTTATTTAAAGTAAAATAGTGCACTAAAATAACCTTTATACGACCTAAAGGTTGTAAGTTCCTCTAATTTATTTGCAGATGTATTTGTTCCCGTCACTACGCCGAATGGCGAGCTTCGTGGAATGATGACGAAGAATATAGGAAGAGTATCGCCAAACAACCAGCTATCCAGGTAACGGTGTAATCTACTACGACCCCTAACAAAATGTTTCCAAAGCTGGAGCCTTTCGGTTAGGTTGTCCCCTCAGTGAGCGGTCGAGAAAACTCACCCAGTATACTAGTCCAGTCCACAATCTACATTGTATTCCAAGTTTAATTCAAATCTGCCCACTAGTTAAAATTCAAACCGATTTACAGGATTTTCTGTGTCACAAAAGAAACTTATAACTTACAAAATAAATGTATTTATATCCCACTCATATAATAAAGCTGAGTTTGAGTTGTGAGTTTGTTTAGTGTTTGGATGTTTGTATGTTTGTGTTTCAATCACGCCTAAACCAGTGAACCGATTTGGATGAAACTTAGTATAAGCGTAGATAGTGACCTGGAATAGCATATAGGCTATGCAAAATGTTGGTACCACGCGGGCGAAGCCGCGCTCAGAAGCTAGTTCTATCTAATCCCTGTTGCACCCACTGCTGGGTATAGGCCTCCATAATGCTACTTATTATATTTATTTGAGTCAATATTTTTCTTAGCTGGTCATGGAGGCAGTTCCCTTAGTGGTTGCGGGGCACAGCCAAGAGGTAGAATGTCTGGTGACCGACGGAGAGAAGATTGTAAGCTCCTGCCTACAAGGCAGTATAAAGGTCTGGGACTCACAGAACGGAGAAAACATCACAAACATCGATCGAGGCGCGTGAGTACCCGCTTATAACTATATGTGTATGAAAGGCGGCTTTACGCAGTTAAACTCCTTTCACCACACTGGATTGAAATGACTACGATATGAAGAAGACTATCGACGTCGCAATATCTCGCTCAGGCGGGGCTATAAATTATGTTTTTCCGTATTGAAATAGAATATTGCATTATCGCCAATTGTGCATTATTTTTATAATTGTGTGCAATAAAGTATATAAATAAATAATAGTGCAGAAGCGCCACGCTTTGCGAACTGAGCTAATGGGCAATTGTCGCTATGGTTGAAATTTTGGGGGAGGTAATAAATAAATAAATAAATAATGCTGGACTTTTCACACAGCATCATCTAGCCCCAAAGTAAGCAGAGCTTGTGTTATGGGTACTACATGACTGATATACTACTTATATACTTTTTGTTCGTAAATACATACATATTATACATAGAGAACACCCAGACCCGAGACAAATAACTGTAGATCATACAAACATTTGTCCCGCGGCGGGGATCGAACCCGCAACCTTCTGCGTCGCAAGCGGACCTTCGCCCACTGCGCTACAGAGGTCGTCACGTAATACTTCATCCATGCGACCTCCACAATACGCCACATCCTGTCTGTTCTCGATTGCATTCTTTAGTATGAGAAGCGCGTTACACACAGATATGCGATTGTAAAAAATTACACTGTAGTTTTCGATGTAGATCCACAAATTACCAAAGTGTTTAGGCACTTGCTCGATGTGAACAAAGAACTAAATATCTGTATGGTATGGTTTTCTAACTTGGTGTGAAAATGGGGTAAAATGATGTTGATGTTCAACTGAGCGCTGTTTATTGTTTCAGATTCTTCAAGTTACAAAAAGAGCTTTACGACAAAGTTAATTCCAAGAAAAATATGCAAGTTCCTCTGAATGGTATGTATGAAATAAATTATTTGCGCATAAATGATATTTTTAATGAATATAAATTAATTTCAAATAAGTTGTACCTACTATTTATTTTTTATAAAAAGTCAGTGTTAAAAAAACTATGATGTTAGAGTATTTAAAAGAGTTCAACATTAATCAACTCTGTTTTTTTTATAGAAACCAATCCACAGCAAGTTTCTCCAAAGAAAAACGAGGTAAGAATCTTTGAATATTATATTCTACTAGCTGCGCTCCCGCGGTGTAACCCGCGGTCCCTCGGGATTTTTTCGGGATAAAAAGTAGCCTATGACCTTCCCTGGGATACAACCTTCATTCATGCCAATTTTCAGCCTAATCTGTTCAGTGGTTTGGGCGTGAAAAGATCACAAATAGACAGAGTTACTCTCACATTTATAATATTAGTAGGGTGTTCATTGTTTTTTATAACGGGACGCGATGACGTAAACATTTTTGGATAATTTTCGCACTATCATCTTACCTGGATGTTTCGATCGTGGTCACCACGGGATAATTTCTTGAGTAAGTCAAAGTCAAAAAGCACTTATTCAATAGGACCGCTGGGATCACTTAGAATAGTCTTAAATCTAATTTTACTCCTGTTCTTTCGCGACCAATACCGTGAAGAATCAGGGCAACAAATGGTTTTAGGCCTATCATTCTTTTCGGTGATTCATCTTAATAGTACATTACGATATTAGTGCGTAAAGATGGTTATAACCAATACGCACGTATATCGTACGACGTTTTTTAACACATTTGCGAGGAAACAGAAAAAAATAACATTTTAATTAAACTCAATCTGTGAATGCACACTGTTGCTTTCCCGCCATTTGAACAGACTGGCTACTGAGTGGCGCCGCGCGGCGAATAGTTCTCCTTTGAATAGCAACAGCGCGCTGCTCACTAGCTGGAGGCACGACTCCAGCTCGGCGGCGATCAGTTCCATATTTGAAATGGCAAATAATGCTGTTATGGAATTTGTATGGACTATAACATAACTATTTGCTTTGATAACACACGCGTTTGTTATGACCCGCTTTACATATTTAAAACCGGTGGAATTACATCAGCTTTACGAGCAAGGGTGTTAAAATAGTACATTACGATATTAGTGCGTAAAGGTGGTTATAACATGCGAGGCGGAATTTCAGCCCGAGCCGCAGGCGAGGGCGTAATTGAGCCGAGCATGTTATAGCCAATACGCACGTATATCGTACGACGTTTTTTAACACATTTGCGAGGAAACAGAAAAAAAACATTTGAATAAACTCAATCTGTGAATGCACACTGTTGCTTTCCCGCCATTTGAACAGACTGGCTACTGAGTGGCGCCGCGCGGCGATTAGTTCTCCTTTGAATAGCAACAGCGCGCTGCTCACTAGCTGGAGGCACGACTCCAGCTCGGCGGCGATCAGTTCCATATTTGAAATGGCAAATAATGCTGTTATGGAATTTGTATGGACTATAACATAACTATTTGCTTTGATAACACACGCGTTTGTTATGACCCGCTTTACATATCTAAAACCGGTGGAATTACATCAGCTTTACGAGCAAGGGTGTTAAAAAAGTACTTACAGTTGTTGACATCTTCAAAAGATCTGGAATACATAAAAGATCTGAGAGAATGTCTACCGCGTCTTGGGGATACAGTCGTGACCCTGTTTACGTTTTTGTCACAGTTGTTCTATCTCGCCGAAGGCGGATTGGTCTTCATTGTGTGTAGATAAACATGATGAGATTATATTTTTAAGATAATTTATAAAAAAGTTTTGCCGACTCAAAAAGTATGACAAGGGATGTAGGATGATGATGTTAGTGAACGTCTACCGTGCTTGAGGAATACAAAGCTGATATTGTTCTTTACAGATGCAAAACATGCATCGTCTCCGCAAAGGGCTTGGAAAGCATCTCAGCGGTCTTCGTTTCCGACCTTCCGGGAGGGAAACGCCCACTCATCTCTCAATGGCTGAGACCACTAAATATGACTTCGCTAAGAATTACAGGTACATAACACGGTCAATGGATCTGGGCATTTAAAATCAAAAGTATTTATCTAGTAACAGATTTATCACTTATATTCGTCTTGAGCTATTTATACTAAATGATAGAGTATGTTTGTGTTTCATAGCTAACCGGCTGACATGAAAAAATAGCTTGGCGTCGGCCGTGTTTACATTCCAAAGCATTTATCATAATTTTTTAACTTCCAGGGATCTATACTGCAGTGAGACACCGGAGATTTACGATTACGAAACAAAAGAGAACGTAGACCTGAATAACATGTGCCAAAAAGACGAGGATATAGTATACTTCAGCGCGAAACACGATACAAGAAACGTTAGAGAAACGAACGGTGACTGCGAAATGCCGTTCGATTGGGGTGACAAGGCTGTGAAAGAATCTCCAGTTTGGTGTATGGACTTCTGCAATGATCTTATTATACTGGGATGTGCGGATGGAAGGCTAGAGATGTGGGAAGCGAGCTCGGGCAAGTGTGTGGTAAGTTTATGTCCATTTATTTAGTCGTACAACTGAAATCGCTTATAGTCTTACAAACTAAAAAAACACTTGTAAAGTTAACTTCTTACGTGTTCACCTTAAAAGTATTTATGAACCGATTATAAAACCCATCCTCATTTATGGAATGATTGAATTTTATTAAAGCGATTCAAAAAGCTGTACTTCGGTATATTTTATTGTATTTTATTTTCATTTCAATTGTGGATAAATTTTCCATATGATATAAAAAAAAATTATAAAAAATTATTCAAACTCCTTGTAATTTTCTACCTCATTCAACGCCCAACTGTGTTTAACACGTAATGTTTTGTTGTACTCAGTGCGTATGGAAGAACAGCGAGGCGCAAGGCGTGACGCACGTACGCGCGTTAGCAGGCGGCCGACGGCTGTGCGCCGCGTCGCTCGGCGGGCGGCTTGCACTGCTGCGGCTCGATGCGCTCGCGGCTAGTGGCGCACGCGTCGACTGGCGCTTCAGCACCGCGCAGCGCCGGAGTAACTACCCGCTACTTACCTCTCACTCTAACTATATCTCTCTAGCGACAACACTTGTATCCTACGAACTGTTGCGGCTGCGGCTAGACGCGCTCGCGGCCAGCGGCGCGCACTTGCTATTTGTTTATCATGTTTTGATTTTATTCTCTCGCTTGCACACTAGTGTCGCATCTAATGTATGAGAGAACATGATTAGCCCCGCCATTTAAAATTAGTTTCATGAATCAACCGGGCTATATTTTATCCCGATAGTTGACGATTTTTGCGCCCTAGTCAATGTAAGCAACTTCGTCAATAATATAGAGGTAGCTTTAAAGTTCACAAGCGACGAACTTATTCTAGAGCGGCTAACAACTTACCTAACCGACTTCAAAAAAGGATTTTGCAGTCTTGTTTCTTTTTAGCTTGCGAAACGTAATTATTGATTGTGTGCTAAGGTTATAAACTAATAAAGTATAGTTGGTGTTTGATCCGTAGCACACAAACGCACCGGATCCGCGGGCTCGCTGCGCGGCGACGCGCGGCAACCACTGCCGTTCTGCTTCGACGGAGACCGCAGCGATGGAGACGGTAAGCATCGATGTATCGCACACTAATCAAAATTCTAACTATCATGGAGTAGAGACATCTAGTTGATCGATTTCACATCTGTCCATAGCGATTCATACTTCCGCTGTTCCGCAACCAATCACAGTGCAGGAAACGTCAGTTTTGAACGATTTCCACGGAACGGTTTCGTTGCGGATGCGTTCGGCTGATGTATAAATCGTAGTGCTGGGGTATTTTTATTAGTTGGAAGGCTCCTGACGCTCGATATCCATAAGGACAATATTTGTCATTGTCTTTCATGTGAACAAGCCTGTTTCATCTCAATCAATGCCTCGGGCACTACAGCAGCGTCCCGTTAAGTGTAGGTATAGGTGGTAGGCCTGACCTGACGCTGTATAAATCACTTAGTAAAAGACCAAACTTTATTGTCAGTGTAGAGCAAATTCAAAACATCTGACTCATAGTAGTAGACAAAATAAATACTATTTCTTTTGTCGTTTTGTGTTTAGAAGTAGTTTGCGTGCGTTTGGCGCAATGCAGAGCGCACCAGCAGCCAATCACAGAGATGCAGTGCGATGGCGGCCGGATACTCACCGGCGGACAAGATCACGTGCTCAAGGTAATTAATGTAGCTGTTCTATCACAAAAAACAGTGGCACTCCCGGAGTGCAGACAGAAGTCAAAACTTGAACGAGGCTTCGGTAACGGTTCTAAACTTAAAAAAAAAATTAATTATGTGTAAAAAGTTACTGTCCTAATGGGACTTGAACTCGCGGTTGTCTCACTCAGAAGTAGAGCTCTATACACTCAAGGCCATGCAGACGATATTATTTTTGACGAAATGAAGAACAAGTTTGCGATCTTTGCCGAAAAAAACTGTCAGAGATGGTGTCGGTGATGCTCACGTGACGTGACGTTCTTCCATCTCAAAAATGCCCAACGCGCCTAGCGGCGGCAGCGGCCGTCGGTGTGTCAGAAGTCTATCAAAACTATGTAAAACTTCGGATTAAATGAGATAATGCTATTCCAGGTCACTATCTACACCTATTCCAAGTTTCGTCCAAATCGGTTCACTGGTTTAGGCGTGATTGTGAGTGGGATGAGGGGTTGATAATTTTCCTGAAAAGCCAAGTCCAATATTAAAATTGGTCTTATATTTAGTTTTTAAAACGTAATTATTTATCTTATTGCAGGTGTTCTCGAGCTCGGAGCTGAGCGCATTATTCACATTACACGGGCACTGTGGCCCAATAACGAGCAGTTTCATCGACCACGCGGCGCCTACAATCGCCGGCAGTGGCTCTCAAGACGGCTTGCTTTGCGTATGGGACCTGCACACAGGTATAGTTTTTCAATCTAGAAAGAAAGAAAAAGAAAGAAAAAACATTTATTTAGACAACACACCACATAGAAGAAAAACGGAAAAAAAGCTAATCATGGAGTTATTAGGTAAGCGGGCAGCTACATTTTGGGCTGTAAATAGATAGGTTAGTACCTACCTACTGTTAATTTTTTTTTATTATGAACACGAATGCATCCCCAGGTCTTTTTATTTAATTCAGATCCTTTGAAGATGTCTAAGGGGTAGACTCTAAGCTATACTGAGCCCTCATTCGTCCGTAGGTATAGCGTTCCAACACTTGAAACTACATGCATGTGCATCTACGCACACAAATAAAACCAACCCGTGGAATTGACATACACGTACTTAGCATAATTATCTATACCAATATTCATCATCATCATCTCAGCCTTTTTTACGTCCACTGCTGAACATAGGCCTCCCCCATAGATTTCCACAGCGATCGATCTTGTGCAGCCTGCACCCAACGGCTCCCAGCAACCCTTACAAGATCGTCTTTCCATCTCGTGGGGGGCCGTCCTCTGCTGCGATTTCCGGTGCGTGGCCTCCACTCGAGAACTTTTCTGCCAATATTATTTTACCAATATTGCTTTATTTATATTTTATAGACCTTCACGGTATTGGTCGCGAAGGAACAGGAGTACAATCACCTAGTTTTATGACGAGTCCAAACGATCCCAGCTGTCCTACTGAATAAATGCTTTTATATCATACTTGCTCAGTAACTAGGGATTACTATGGTGGAAAGTCTCCTTGTTAATTGGTGTTTGCAATTCAAGGCAACATTACGTCGCACTATGCTTGAATTGTAATGTTCACATTACAGTTCAAGCTATGCAAAACTCCTTGGTAAACAATCTCTTTTCTTATAAAATGGTAAGAAAAGTTTTTACTGAAAAAAAAACACTGAACATGGCGGCATTTAATTTCCATACATTTCAAACTATGCAAAACTCCTTGGAACTCAGAGCCGTAAAAAAAATGGAAAACTATTTACGAAAAAAAAATGGAAATGGCGGCATTTCATTTGATCTGAAAGTTTGTGAAGTTTGTTCGTTAAGTGATTTAAGTTATTTACAACAATGTCAAGCACTTCATCAGATGATGAAATTTCTATTTTTTCTCTAAATTTGCTAATTATTCTAATTAAAATTTCATTTTGCATTATTAATGTTTTATTTACCTCGCAAGAATGATATAAAGTAGAATGCTTACCTCGGTTGCAAGTAGCTATTACACCCTCGAACTATATTCACCCTCGCTCGCTGCGCTCGCTCGTGTGACTAAATATCTCGGGTGCACGCGATCCATTAGCGCCCTATGCGAGCTGCGCTCGCACTGGCGCCAAATTGGATCTTGTTCTGTAATAGCTTACTTACGTCCCTTGTGTAACAATCTACTATTTTAAATCATATTATTATGTGAGATTTAACCTGAACGCTATCTTTCCAGGTGCGTGCGTGTACAGTATGCAAGCACACGACGGAGCGGTGACGTCACTCGCGTACACAGCCTCCTACGTGGTTTCCGCGGGTGCTGACGAAAGACTCTGCATATGGGACCGCTTTCAGGGTCATATGCTCAACTCTATACACATTGTGAGTTTATATTTGTCTGCTCCTTAGACTATGGAGTCGAGACCTTTGATAGGCATGCATAGGGTCGAAGCCAATACCTTTTTGACAATTCAATATTCATGAATCACATACCGACTATATCCCTGTAACATGTAAAATTAAACATTCAAGAAATGCAGCTTTATTACAAACTACTCTCGTCTACTCTCTCAGACAGCTCATGTCAAAAGGGCATACAATGCGTTGTTAACATGATACACGGTCGGGATTTGAATCGGATCGAAAGTTAAAGCATAATCTAATACCGATAATCTAAATCCTGTAAACTGCCTCCATCCAACCAATCCCAATCAACTTTCGTTCATAGTTGGTTTTAGACTAATTTATACTTTACTTACGTACTACTTACTCCCTTGGCGCAGTAACCCAAAGTGAGTCTTGGCCTCCGATACGAGAACTCGCCACTTGTTCCTGTCCAACGCAGTTTCCTGCCAATTGTCGGCTTGTAGATCCCGCAGATGAGCTTCCGTCCGGTCACTCCATCGGTACTTGGGGCGACCAATTTAGACTTTAATTTAAACAAAATAATAACTATAATGTAATGTTCCTAGGGTCTCAACTACATGAGTAAGATGCTACCGCTCACTCATACGTTGCTAGTAATGGGCGATCGAAGCGGTCTCACCGCGTACGATCTGAGTAGCGGTGACGTCATCCGACGAGTGCTGTTAGGTAAGTTTGTTGTGGTGATTTTGTATCACAACAATCAGAAATATTGCACCCTGCAGAGGTACTTTGACTTAAAGTATACTTTATTTATATTACAGGGTCATGATTCTAGGTATCATGGTGTGATAATAAATAATCCGCCTATAACATTAAAAAAAGCAACAAGTACAGTACCACTAACTTATCTGAACCTGTGAGTGAGACGCTGTTATCGCATTTGGTGTTGGCAGAAAAATATTACCGTTAAATTCGTTAGGTCCTCCTTTGGCCACCGGTCCAGATAAGTTTGTGGTACTGTGAATACTTTTAAAGATTCTAATAGCCATTTATTTCTAGGTCAAAGCGACGGATGTATACTCGTGCGGCAAATCCTGCCTCTAAAAGATGCGATAGTGTGTGACTACGCGAATCAACTACGAATAGTGCGATTCCCGCTTGTATCTAAACTCTCTGATATGAAGCGTGAGTAACAGTTTATGTTGTCCCAAAGGAAAGAAGGTACTATTCTTCAGTTAGTATGGATCAATTTCTATTGACGTGACTGATTTTTTAAATGTGTGTGTGTAGTTCAGCTATTTGGTATAGTTGACGTGGTTTAAATGTTCAGGTAATAATAGTGTATTAATATCAATCGAATACAATATTTGTAATCGTGATATCTCACCAGTATATCAATTTCATGACAAAGTTATAAACTTTTTACTAGTAAGATTGTAGTTCACAGTGTTCATACTTTACATTACGAGGGTTGGAAAAACATGTTTAAGTAACCATTTTTGTTTATGAAGTATTGAAGAAAAAGTACTGTAGCCAACTGAAGATGTATATAACGTATTTATTCTCAATTTGTTATTATTTATTTTGTATTTTGTGATTTACACTCTATTGTTAGTGCCTTCCATTCAGACATTCTTTGTTCTTCGCTGAATGTACTCCGCAATAAGAAATCGTATAGACTTCTACAGTGTCTTATTACCATTAATAGACTAGATTATAAATCGCAAATTAAATAAATATTATTGAGTCGAGAGTATAGATTGTAGATATAGATAGATGTAGTATGTAGAGTTATTACATGTTATGTAAATATTAATGTAAAATTGACAAAATCGTTATGTTTAAGCTTTACTTTCTTCTATTTTAATGCACGTTAAGTGCTTAGCATTCGGTGAGCGAAACACTTCTAGTCTTTACTAAAATAATCATAATAAATAATGTTGTTCATTTTTCACTTGTTTGAGACAATTTAATAGACATCTAATTATTACAGCGTAGTGCAGTAACAAGGTTAATGTTATCAAATAAACTAATATTTTTTATCTGATTATTTAGCGTAGTGTTTTAAAACACAACCCATAACTTCGCCCTTTAAGAAGGTTCTTTCCGTCGTTAATGAAATTAAATAACATATGAATTGTTGTTTATTTAATATTTATACATATAAAACTTCGGCCACTTGGCGTCTATTAGTTTTACTAATTATGCTTAGATATTTTCGTATTATATCTTTTGTAGTAAGTAAGTATAGTGCCACAAACATATCTAGACCGGTGGCCAAAAGAGGAACTAACGACGCCATTTTGAAATGTCAATCTGTCTGCCACTGTCTGCCATTCGTTTGCAGTTGCCATATCCGCCATTGCTTGCTCAGGTATTTATTTTTCGTTAAATTTGTGTTATTACGACCTCAGGATTGATTTAAACAGTTTTTGCAATTGCTAAAATACCCTATTCTACATTATTAATTAACCACCAAAAAAAAGGACTCAATGAATCTACAGTCTATGTATTATTATGCTACTATTGGAACTGCAATCACAGAATCATGTTTATCTTAATTCCTTGCTTACCCACTTTACTGTAAAATTTATGGTTTTGGCAACACCAAATGCCATAGTAACTTACTTTCCCTATGCCAAATGCGACAGCAGCGCCTCCCTCACCGGAACAGATAAGTTAGTGCGACTATATCCAAAAACCGGTTTAATTTATTTTCTAACTTAGAAGGTTGTACTTGCACTTAGCGAAGCGACTGCATATGTTATTTACATACCAAATCCAATCAAATCAAAATGTATTTATTTGTAAATAATTAATGAAGTAGGTAAGTATCTACATAAAAAAAGTTGTGCTATCTTGCTATCGAAATTATTTGTCGCCGCAGACGGGCCACGGCCACGGCCACTTCCTGTAGTTTTCATACATTTGACACACGGTTGACGCCACACGCTACAATGAAATGTATGAAAATATGGCGTATAGTGGCGGCGTTTGTGGATGTCGCGCGTGGCCCGTGTGCGGCGACACTAAGTTAAATATAATAAATGAGTAATTGAACAAAATGCCTAAATTAGGCCCTAATTAAATGGTTGATAACATATGTGCAGTCGGTCCACGTTAATAGATCACATTTGACATTTGTCAGTTTGAGCTTGAGCTCCAGGCCTTCTGAAAAACTTCGATTATGTTTGAAGTCCGTATTTTCAAACATAATGGTACGGTAACTTTTTATTACTTGTGTTACATAAATAAACTTAGGTTTTTGTTAAAATTATCTTGTGGTTGTTATTTTGTGTAAGTATTCTTCTTATCACCTAGAGAAATAGTGTTACAAAGCTGAAATATTTCCAAAAAAATAGAAATATGAATCGCAGAAGTTGCTTGTAGAGTAACTTGTTGAGTCTCACAATTCACCAAATGGCTCCATAACATGAAGTGGGAAATGAATGGCCTCCTAAGTAGCCATTTTACCATTTGTCAAATGAATTGTATTATATTCCTATTTATAAAACATACAAAGTGACCGCTTTAGGCCTCCAGTTCTCTTTGGGGGGAAGGGACCCGAAAATTGTTGTGAAACATAATATGTTTAGAATGATTTAATAGTGAAAGTTAATCCTAAAATTACCTTCTTTTGTCGTATGAACTATTAATCGTAATTGAAAAAAGTTAAGCAATTGTGCAGTTCTAACATCGATAAAATAGTCTGCCGTTACAAGGTAACGTTGTTGAAGAAGTGTCAAATGTGATCTATTAACGTCGACCGACCATAGCTATATTCATATGTATGTTTCTCACAATCAATTATTGATACATTAATAATCTGTGTATGTTTTCTGTAATTGCATTCCTTGTTTGATGATTGGTGTTAAAACAATCGTAATAAAACTAAGTTGTAGAATATTTTTTTTTATTAACGAATGACTAAAATAATAGATACTATTTTATATAAGTCCTATACAACTTCTGAATAAAATAGTCCTATGTGAGCTTTATTCAAGAAAAATATATCAATTTTCGTATAAAAGCTATATGTAGCTCAGCAAGACATTCACCTATATATGTATTATTAATTTAGTCTATAGTAGTGTTGCTATTCAGCTTTGTTTTCTTACGTTTTAGTTCCTATTTCCTTGTGTATGTAACCTATTTATTTTATCTTATTTAATTGTATCAGAATCGAATGTAAAGTAATAAAATGTGGCGCTACAAAGATATCTGGACCGGTGGCCAAAGGAGGAACTAACGACGCCATTTTGAAATGTCCGCCATTGCTTGTTTACTCGGTGTGGTTTTTTTTCGTTTGGTGCTTTGGTCCCTTGCTTACCCACTTTACTGTGAATTTGTTCGCCATAGACATTTACTTTCTCGATGCCGAATGCGATAGCAGCACCTTCCTCACCGGAACAGATATCCTTGTGGGACTATATATGTGTATGAGCGTTCAGTGAGAAATAAATTATCATCACAATAAAATGATTGCGTGATACTGTTCTCTATAGTAGTTTTATTTGTGTAGCTACTAAATAACGGTCATACATAAAAACATTTGAGCATTCTTTATGACTTGCTAATCACAAAACGCACTGTTTTGGTTTCATAAACGAACTTTAGTCTAAGCCTACAATAGTTATCGCGCCGATAGCTAGAGTACGCAGGATCCGCAGAACCGTTCATAATCGTACACTTGTCCGCGCTGTACGCGCCACAGTAATTTTTCTATACAAAAAATGCTGATGACGTCAGAAAATGCGGCTCGCTTCTGACGTCATCATTTTCTCTATTGAATTGACAGTTCGGCTCGGCCGGACTTTGCGACCACCCATATCGAGACAATAGTCGAGTGAAAACTTTCTGTGTCGATAAAAAACACTGGGGACCGCAAGATGTGTCAAAATTTAAGGGATTAGGAGGAACTAAAAAATACCGGATTAGAAAACCAGCAGGTTCTTAATGCAAAAAATTAAAAGTTACCTACAAAAATTTCACTTTTGTTGCCGCTAAGATACACATCAGCTATTGAAATGAAATCGTTTATTTGCTAGAAGCATGTACTGCATAGATATTATTGGTTTATGAAACAACTTCAGTTTTAGCAAACTCA
The DNA here is from genome assembly GCA_963565295.1 of Epirrhoe alternata. Taxonomy (NCBI): domain Eukaryota; kingdom Metazoa; phylum Arthropoda; class Insecta; order Lepidoptera; family Geometridae; genus Epirrhoe; species Epirrhoe alternata. Next base: position 12,580,283 of record OY751375.1, read on the forward strand.
AATTAGTAAGTATTTAGTTAAACGACACCGACGTTCAATATATTTTTAAAAGCTTTTAATTAACTTGCAATGTTTGTATGTATGTTTGTCCGGGTCAAATCTTGCAAGCTTAATTTGACCCATTTCCCGGTGTCCGATTGAGCTGAATTTTGGTACACTTATGAGTCCTCGGTGACAATGCAATAATATGGTAACAGCTAGCTGATCTGATGATGGAGTCAAGAGCTGTTCCAGGGAACTCTCAGAAAATAGGCCGATTAAGTTGAAACTCGGTTCGTAGATTAAGTATTATCTAAAATTTTCTAAAATGGTAACAGCGAGCTGATCTGATGATGGAGTCAAGAGCTGTTCCAGGGAACTCCTCAGAAAATAGGCCGATTGAGTTGAAACTCGGTTCGTAGATTAAGTATCATCTAAAATTTTCAAAAATGGTGACAGCGAGCTGATCAGATGATGGAGAACGGACCTCCTCAGATAATAGGTTGATTGAGTTGAAACTCACTACATCGGTCAAGTTTCATCTACTAATTTTAAATAAGATGACTGCGAGCTAATCCGATGATGAAGTACGGAACTCCTCAGAAAATAGGTTGATTGAAATGAAATTTTGTACTTACATCGGTGAGTTCAATCAGATCACGGTAATCCATTAAAAGCTTGTGTTTGTTGATTTTTTTTATCAAAAAAAACTTATTTATAAGAATGACCGTCTCATTTTCCCCTCATTTAAAGTCACAAGTACCTTACCTACTGAGAAATAAAACATGTAATTACATTGAGTCACATTTATTATCTACATGATTAAGTACACATATAAAATCAATACAAATATTGTCCGAAAACACAATTTATATACTTACACTTCTCAAATTCGATTTCTTTTCGTACATAAATACGTTATGATAAAACTACAAAATGTATATTCCTAAACACCCAAAAATTTAAATACTTACATCATTGGATCAAACTACCTGTCCTGTAACGTTTTCAACGACATACCTGGATCTTTTCCATCTCTTAGCAATAACAGCTGATCACACATTTAAGTCAAATTTCATAAAAATTACATGACATTATTATGATATAATAACACTGAAACCTTAACCTACGCCGAATGTTACAAAAAAGTGTTACGATTACACCGCAACACCTCACTACATAAAGACATTGGTAAACACGTTATTTATTGGCACCTAAGCAAAGATAAAACCAGGCTTGCAATAAGTTGAATGAAACTGAAGGTCTCGCTTGACAATGAGAATTCAGATAAAACTAATTTCATTGGACAAGTTGTGCGTTGACTGGCGGAACATTTTACAAATGATAAAATAGATTCACTTATAACTGTTGGCTATTGAGCTTGTGCGTGTGTTTATGATAATAGGTTTGCGCCTGATACATTGTATAATTATTGTTTAAGCGACTAGGTATTTGCACATTTCCTCTCGTTATACAATCATTGAGCTTTATCTCTCAACTAACTTCTAACTGTATCATGAATCAGTTTATAAGACCCTTGATACAGTTAGAAGATAGTTTTCAAAAATTTGGCTTAGGTGTGAACTCTACTGTGCTTCGGCAACAGCCTGTTCATCTTCTTTGAGAAGATGTAGTTGACGTTGCAGATGCTGCAACTCTGTCTGTGTCTCCTGTGACTGCAGCATTTGGTGCGCAGGTACCAGCATTTCGGGTTCTGGACTCTGGGGTTCCGGTTCTTCTTCCTCTCGCACCTCTTCCTCCTCTTCTATCTCTTCATCCTCCTCCCTTTCTTCTTCCTCAACTTCTAGTTCCGCTTCTAGTTCAACTTCTCCTTGTATCTCAATTACCTGCATTACTGGCTCTTGTTCTGCTGATGACCATTGTGCTTGTTGCCATCCTGATGTATGTGGCTGTTCTTCCTGATCCTCTGTATGTGTTTCTCCATCTTCTTCGTCTTCGTCCGTTTCAACGACTGCATTTTGTTCTTGCTTTGGTTTCGGGACGACGCGAAAAGGTTGAACGGCCCTCGCTGGCTTCCCGTTCACATAAAATATCTCTGGATCAGTCTGTGTCCCCACGGTCGACGTGCACGGCTGCATGTGGTTGTGAAGCATGAGTACTAGATCGGTATCAGGAGATGGCGTTCTAAAGTGTTCGTTCTGATATTGAAGCGGTGCTGCCATACTATATCGAACCCTGGAAAAGAAATATCGATTGTCAGAATGGTTTCGTTTTCCTAAGCTTTATAATGGACACATCCCCAGATTGGTATGTTCTAAGGTTATTTAAGGTGAAGACACATTTGTCAGCATAGTACGCTGACTCCTACAATGCTGACAAGAGTGCTTTTATTTATTCAACATTTTTGAATGTTTATGTCTTCGGAATCTTTGGGATTACATTCGTTGCTTTGCACTGCTCCAATTTGTGAATAGAATAATACATTATAATTCCACATCGCATGACTAAGAGTTCCTTCTCATAGCAATTCTCAATATTTTCTTGGACATTGACTGACCGTTTACCTAGAGCTGACATAAGTACCTATATTATGTCAGCAAGTAAACTGTACCTACAACCTATAATTTCATAAAATTATACGATCAAATGCGGACTACCTACCCCATTAATCGTCACCACTAAGCCTTGACCAAGTTTGAATAAATCAATTGTAGGTTTAACTACCTAGGTACTAACAAGTAAACGGGGTCGTCTTGGTGGTTGTTTCTTAGTTATAGTGCCCGCTTAGGTATAATAACCCGTGGGTGATGATGTGTTGTCAAGATCTAGTTTTTGTTATGATGCCTACTTATTTGTTTTAAATGTCGCTAATTATGACTTTAACAAAGTCTAGGCACCTACACCAATAAAATACGTGAGACATTCAAGGATTGTAATAAATTGTAAGTGCGTAGAATACATTGTACCTACCTACCTACCTACAAAATTTTTCAGAAAATCTTCACAGATTTTCCAACTAACTAGGTACCTACCTACTTGACGATGAGCTAGGTACCTACGTGTCTTGGAAAAACAGTGTTTTGTTAACGAAATCAAACACATGAAAACAGACTAGGTCAACGTGAAATTGATTGATTGAACGTCCATTTTATTTTGGGAATTGAATATTTTCCGGGTAAAACACACATGTAAGTTTAAGATATTACTTACGGCTTAAGAACAGCTTCGGCACCCTTTATGTTTGGATGTGCAAATCTTATCACGTATCACTTCGTTTCACCAGATCCAAAGCAAGATAAGTTTTGTCACAGGTTTTCAGTGTAACATCACAGATGAGTTCGACGAGTGACGCGCAAGTCACCCCGCGTCACACCCTTGTCCTCCGGCGGCGCATGCGCGAATCAACAACCCTGTAGAGCATGGGGTACATCTGAAGGTCACGCACGTTTGTTCCCCATGCGCGCCGGCTAGACAAGCGACGTTGCAGGACTCTTATGTATAGTGCTAGTGCTACTGCCCACTAGACTAGTGCCCACGGCTTCAAGCGTGAAATTTTGACAAATAATGCCATTAGACGCAGGTGAAGTCTTAGCCTTACCTTATCTATCGGTTCGATTTCGATTTGTAACATGGCTTTAGGAGAGAATGTTTTTAGAGTTTTACGGGAAAACTATCAGACCATCAGGAATAAAAATTATATGGAACCTAAAATTTATTGGATTATATGGAATTTATATGAAAATAATAAGTTTCAAACTATTCAATGTTTGACATTGTGACTCAGGTTGTGTAGTGAGAATGAGGTTTTTTGAGTTTTACAGGAAAACTATCAATCCATCAGGAAAAAAAAGTATATAGGACCACCTCGCGATGAATACATTTTCAAACAAAAAACATTTTTGGAAATTGGTCTACAATTGACGGAAATATCTGTGAACACACCTACATAAAAAAATTTAAACAAGCCCGTAGACCCAGCTACGAAAAAACCCCCGCCACTTCTAGAAAAATTAGATACCTTTAAGGAAGTTAGTCAGATCCCCTCATCAACTATTAAAGAGCTGATGATCTTCAAACGGCTGATCAGGTCATGGTTGTCTTACCATATCTATCAATAGGTATCATTGAAGTAATATCAAATTTAGAATCGATTGGACATACGGAAGTTAGTCAGATCCCCTCACCAACTAGAAAAGAGCTGATGATCTTCAAACAACAGATTTTCATGAAACATGGCTAAGAACACTCGGGATAAAATTATCTATGATACCGAAAGAGTGTTGAGATGACGGCTGATAGAGGAGAATGGAAGAAGAACACATGTTGTGCCGACCCCACATAATGTGGGAAAAGGGCAGGGAGATGATGATGACCGAAAACTAAACAAAAAAAAAACATATAGGTACAGTTTACCTACAGCCGAACATAGAACCTAATCCTTTTTTTGAAGTCGGTTAACAAACTAGATTTTATTACAAGAACCTCCAGACTTCTCTAACATTATCGCAATAAAATCTTTGTAGGTATTTATTTCGCCTTCGTTAGATCCAAATTAGAGTCAACCTCGGAGCTTGCATGAAGTAGGTACAGGTACCTACCTACCTACCTATGCCTAGTGCAAAGAATGCATCAAAAAAATCTGCGCTTTTCGTACAAAAAGGTAGGTAGGTACTTACGACCCATTCTTGTACCCGACCAGATTCTTTCAGGGCACTCTAGGATATTTTAAACGAACTCTTGTTAACTTTTGTTTCTGTTTTATTTTAATAAAGTGTGTTCAATAGAGAGAGTTAGAATTTGTGAGTACCTAAAACTTTGTTTACAAGTACAAGTACAACATTTTTGTTTACAAGTACATACCTACCTAAGTGCCTACCTACCTAATAGTAAATAAGTAGAAGATTATAAATATAAGTAGTAGGTACGTATACGTAGGTACTTATATAATAAGTGCTAAAAAGATCTCATCTAGATTAGATTATCTCATTAGATTTAAGTACAGGGGAGGTAGGGGAGCATTGGGCAGTAGGGAGGTTTGGACACCCCCTCGTTACTCGGATCGTATAGTAGTTTTTGTTTGATTTCTACCATGGTAGTTCAGTTTAGTGCTTAAATTTCAACTAAAGTATACCTACTTAGGTACCTAAGTAAGTTCGTATGAGTCAGTGGCCAACTCTGGTGACGTGGTTTTTAGGCCTCCGTCATGGCTTTACGACTTAATAGCCGGGACCGACAATTTAACGTACCCTCCGAAGCATGGAACCGTTCAGATGAAAATGCCACTGACGGTCACCCATTCACGTAGGTACCTACGGACGTACGGACCGTTGAGAACGTTGCTTAACTTTGTCGATCTATCAAGAACGATTTCAAGCGCTTCAACTAACCTGGAACAAAAAAAAGGGGGGGAGGGGTCAACCCGTGCGAAGCCGGGGCAGGCCGCTAGTATCTCATATTTAGACAACGATATTCGGGTACGATACGATAGATGGAAGAATTAGGCACTAACTACTTATTCTATACTTATGTTTAATTATTTTGGATTATTGAAATTATATCTAGTAAATTTTTTTACTCACACTTCCTTCTCTTTCAGATTAGTCATATAAAGTAAAAGTTGTTACGTGTGTTACAATCACGCCTAAACCAATGAACCGATTTGGATAAAACTTAGAATCTGAATAGAATAGGATAGTTAAGCTATTCAAAATGTTGGTACTACGCGAGCCAAGCCGCGCGCAGAAGCTGGTACATTACATTTTTGCATTCGTGTCATGTCAATGTCAGTATTGTCATTGTTCATTCATTCAAGTCAACCTCAACGTGACCTCAACCAACTTAGGATTTTTTAGTTCGCCGTGGTGTAGTCACAGAATTGGTGTAGCGCGTTCGTTCGTTCGTACGTACGTCGTCGTCTATCAGTATCTAATCTACTGTACAGTAGTTTTTCGAGATTTTAAAAATTATTAGTTGTGAATAAAACTCCACAACTTTTACATATTATTTGTATACCCAATTGTTGGCACAAAATGGCACAGTAAGTAATCCTATTAGATTAATTGCATGTAATATGTAGCATGACTTTTTATTTCGGTGTAATACAGATTCATGTTAGTAATCTCTTTAATATAACTGGAATTTCAGTAAAATAAATAATGCCTAACCAATAACCTGTAATAATAATCGGCTTAAAAAAGTTTTGTTTAACTTTTCCCTCTGTATTTTTATATTCTAGCTAAAATGTCATTTTCCTTGGATCAACTATCTTCAATTTCAATAGATTAGAAAATTTGTAACTAAGCTTTGAACTCACGAACCCCATTCTAAAATGAGAACAATAATCTTGTCCCTACTAATATTGTTTATAACCTATACCTTATGCTAAGTAGCACCCGCTTAAACAAGGTTACTTCAAGGTGAATATAATGCTTATTCACTCTGTGGTTTTAAGTACTATGTTACCTGTTTGCTTGCGTTATGACTGTTCCAGTCTATTTCTATTATAGATTAAACCTATTTACCTTATAACTGAAAATAATAATTCATTTAAACGACCAATTTAATAATGTCTTCTAAATATTGTAGGGTATTAACTGGAACAAAACTAATAAATTGTAATTATGAATAATAAAGGGAGGGAGGCCTTTGCCCTGCAGTGGGACAATACTGGCTGAAATAATAATAGTATGAATAGTTTTAGTTTTAACCTTTTAAGATTGTTATTCCTACCAATTCTTCGAACATGTTCGTACTGAAGCATTAAATCTCTTGGGTTATGATTCAATATTTTTGTTTTATAGAGCAAAAGCTGACATTGCCCTCATTGGCCTGGCTGTCATGGGACAGAACTTGATCCTCAACATGGATGACCACGGTTTTGTGGTCTGTGCTTACAACAGAACTGTTGCCAAGGTAAAACTTAAAATTAGTCGCAACTTATTAAGTATACAGCTAGCAAATAATTGCATTTAAATTTAGGAAAAAGCACGTTATCTAGAAGACATAGAGTCACACTAAGCTGGCAGAATCTCTATCTTGTGTTTTGATTGTACTTTAACACCTTTTGACATTTGTGTTGCGCACTTTTCGCAGTTTGCGCACTCTCCGAACCAATTTGCGCACTTAGTGCACCTCTTTGCACTAAACTTTGCAAAATGAGCACTTTGTTTGTTTATTTTTACCAACAATCCCATGACACCCTGGGATTGTAGCGAAAGCAAAAAAGCCTGTACTCAGTGGTGGCTGAGCTCAGGCCATGGTGATGATGAGCTTTGTTAACTTTAACATTTATTTGACAGGTGGAACAGTTCCTACAAAATGAGGCCAAGGGAACTAAAATTATTGGAGCGACATCGTTAGAGGACATGGTTGCAAAGCTAAAGAGCCCCAGAAAGGTCATGCTGTTAGTAAAAGGTATTCACTTACATCTAATATTATTTTGCTAAACTACTTGCAATGTGTGGAAATGTGACAATGACAATCATGATATTTCCCAGATTACCCTTGAGATCAAATCATAGAAAAATAACCATATGTGTATGAAAATCTTGCCTTTATCTCACTTGAGAACCATTTACTAAAAATGAGATAACCGGCCAAGTGCGAGTCGGACTCGTGCACAAAGGGTTCCGTACCATTATCTTTAAAAACGAAAAAAATCTCATTTTTTGTAAGGGAGCTGCCCTTAAATATTTATTTTATTCTGTCTTTTAGTATTTGTTGTTATACATCTGTGAAAATTTCAACTGTCAAACAATCGAGATTCATGTGATACATGTGGTGACAGACGGAAAGACAGACAGCGAAGCCTAAGTAATAGGGTTCCCGTTTTACCCTTTGGGTACAGATGAACCCTAAAAAATGGTAACTTATTTGGATCAAAGTCAAGATAAGAAATCATATCGCTTGATATTTTTTTTTTTTTTTCAAAGTATCAGAAGAAATAAGCTTGCTCAGCACATAATCATCCTCTTAGCTTAACAGGCCTTATCCACAGGAAAGACATGCATTTGAAGTAATTTGAACTTAACTAAACTGCAGGTCAATATGAATTACAAAAACCATAAAACCTATGTAATTTACATTCACAGCTGGATCAGCAGTAGATGAGTTTGTGAAGAAGTTGATTCCCCTGTTGGATAAAGGTGACATCATTATTGACGGAGGAAACTCCCAGTACACAGACACCCAGCGCTGGTGTAAGGAACTCGCGGCAACCGGTATCCACTACATCGGCATGGGAGTGAGTAACAATCACTGATTAGATTTGACCTATTTGACCTCTAGGTAAAACAGTAATTGTTAAAAATACTCCAGGCTTTCACCTCCGAGAAAAACGTATCACGGAGTAGGACTCAGTAGGAGTAGCGTTTCATCTGTGAGATGATCCACAAGAAGTAATTCATCACAATAATGAGTTACTTTCAACATCTTTTTTTATCCATGCGGGATTTGAACCCACAACATTGATGCGTGATGACATTGCCGATCCATGGCAATGCTCTGCCAAAGCTGATGGGCAATCTACGCTATGGTTGAAATGTGGGAGTATTTTTCATATCCTAACTCTACTCGATTCTCTTTCATTTTGAAATTAAAACAAAAATGTTTTTTCTGTATTAGGTGAGCGGTGGTGAAGACGGTGCGAGATACGGCCCGTCCCTAATGCCTGGCGGTCACCCGGCCGCGTGGCAACACGTCAAACCTATTTTCCAGGTATTTATCCTCACTGTATGTAGGTATACTACTATTTGCCCAGCAGTGGAACACTGATGGCTAAAATAATAATAAGAAGTATAAAATCTAGCCCGGCTGTTAAGTCTGTAAGGTGGCCTAAAAACTCCGTCACCAGAGTTGGCCACTTAGTGTGTTTTCCACTTTTTTGTTGTAATTATGTGAAAACTGAAACGAACTATAGATAAGTTTAATATAGATAATGTAATCTTTGAATAGGTACTGTAGATCGCATTGACGTCTGTAATTTTGTATCGATTCACTCGAACAAAACCTAATATTATAAACTAGTTCAAAAACTCACAATGAGTAAGCGTTAAGACACTTTCACTCAGCCTCAGCTCCATTTTTGAGGTCAATGTAAGTCATGAATATTACGTAATGCTGTTTGATTTCGTTCTAGATAATATGTTTATGCTCATTATTTTGTATGTTTCTGTACCTACCTACAACGATACCTACAAAATAATCGCATATTTTTTTAACACTTTCAACGCCAAGAGAAAAACTAAGAAGTTCCGTTTGGGCCGTGACGCCCACTGGTGTCCGTCAACTTAACTTTCCGTTCAGGCCGCGCCGGTCACAATGACCTGCGCGTCAGAGCTGTTTTCGATCTTCTCTAGGAGGCCGACGGACTTAAATATCATGCAAATTCATATGAAAGGGGACCCGCGTGGCCCTTTAGACTACCCATTCCATATGGTTCTGAATTTGCATTAAAAGTCTTAGAAAAATTCAACTTTAAATATTTTTAATACGAGTGAGTAAATGATTATTTTTGTTAGAGCACATCTTCGTAGCCGCTTATTGAAACAGGAATACACATTGCATAAGACTTAAAAAAACATAATCAACTTTTTTTTAATTTATAATGTACCTCGCAAATGGTACCTAGAGGTGACCGGCGGGGTGACCGCATGGCCTCCTGGAACGATATTTCGATTTTCTGGCCGTGGAGGCCGCGTCGGTCACTGCTGTCCGGCGCACTATAACTCGGTTTATTGCAATAAAATCGGGTCGGTGTTGAATAAAACATGTGTTTTTTTAATCATATCTATTCGTTAACCTAAAAAAAAAACCATCGATGAAATTTGGCAAAATCGATGATTTTCACCTGGCCCCGGGGTGAATTACCCGCGCGGTCACCGTTGACCGGCATGGCGCTTAACGTGTTAAGGAGTTGATGAAAGATTTGAAGTTTATAAAGACTTGACTTAGCTTTACAGCTCAGTTGGTAATTATGCGTTTCGCGTAGTTACGATTCCCAATTGGGTTGATGAAATCGGAAGTTTTTCTGTGTCTGGCTGTTGAATGAGCTGGTGGCCAACTACGGTGTCGAAGTTTTTAAACCACCTTAAGGCCTCATTGCTTACTCGATTTAAGCGGTCACCAATCCAATTATGGCCACGTTGAGACGATCTACAACTAACAACTAAGCAAGCTACACTACAAGCTCTTCATTTGTGTTATGAACATGGATGTTTGTTTTGTGTCTGGGTGTTTTCAAGGGAAAACTTCTTTAGGCGCGTTGGACATTTTTGAGATGGGAGAAAAATATCAAACTCAGTCACATGACTGCGACACCATCTTCTTACTATTCCTAGCTTAATTTCGTCACAATGGTCGACGTATAGGAGTGATCGCCTCTGGTGGGACAGCCCCGAGTTCGAATCCCAGTAGGACAGTAACTTTTTGCACTTTATTTTTTTGTACTTTTTTTAAGCTTAGAACTGTTACCGAAGCGTCGTTCAATTTTTACTATTATCGGCACTCCTGGAATGGTACTGTTTTTTTTAATCATCTATTCCGTTTGCTTAACGAACATGTGGAAAATGTGTCTGTGTGTATTAAAACTGAGTTTATTTACAGGCAATTTGCGCGAAAGCGAACGGCGAGCCATGCTGCGACTGGGTGGGCGAAGACGGCGCCGGACATTTTGTAAAGATGGTGCATAACGGCATCGAATATGGAGATATGCAACTCATCTGCGAGGCTTACAACCTGATGAAGGATGTTCTCGGTGAGTGGTAGAGACTTTGATGAACATTATTACTTGTGTGACCTAGGTGAACACTTCAAGTGTTGCCCGAGAGATGCCCGCGATTTATATCGCGTGCACGGTACTCATTAGTTTTTTCTCACACCGGGATTCCGGGATAAAGGTTACCCTATATGTTGCCCTGTAGCCTCCACTATCTTTCAGTGAAAGTCCCATAAAATCGGTTCAGCCGTTCCAGAGATTACCCCGGACAAACAGATAAACAAAAGTGTTGTTTGTTTTTTTATTATAAGCACTTAAGAAAACACCGTTATTGGAATTCGCATACAGACATTCTCATTTTATATGTATTGATATTGTTGACAGGTATCGAGCAAGGTGAAATGGCGCAAGTTTTCGATGAGTGGAACAAGGGTGACCTCGACTCCTTCCTGATAGAAATCACACGTGACATTCTTAAATACAAGGATGATGATGGTATGTTATACATATATATACGTCTATACTTTAATATTATAATGAGGAAAGATTTGTTTATTTGTATGTTGTCCGAAACTACTGGACCGATTTGAAAAATTCTTTCAACATTAGAATCCTGCATTATCCCTGATGAACATTTATCCCGGCAAAGTGAAGTTTTCCCGAGGGAACGCGGGTAACACCGCGACGGACAGCTAGTCTGTTTTATACTAAACTGTAAAAGCTAGGGCACGAGCAATTCAGAGAGAAGAGAACAAGATATATTTCTTACCACATGACCGTATGTACAGTAGAGTAGACGAAAAACTAAAAAACTAACGAGCTAAACGAAATAGAGTAGTCATAATAAGCATATTATGACTCGTGCCCTAGCTTTTACAGTTTAGTATACGAGTATATTGGAGCGAAAGCCTGCTGGCTTTCGCTCCAATATACAATTACTTACAATCATAGACTTACACTATGTTCAGGCCTCCTTATATCGCCACTCTGTTCAGTCCTGTGCAGTATCTATCAAACCACTATCAAACTCACATATCACAGGATGGTGTCGTAACAGTCACGTGACTGTGACGACACCATCCTCTTACCTACCTTAATTTCGTCACACATTGTATCGTCTCCAATTAATAGAGTGAACGTCTCTGGTAAGACAGCCTAGAGTTCAATTCCCAGTAGAAGGTCAGTAACTTTCTGGACTCTATTTTTTTCTTGTATTCCTTTTTTTAAGTACCAAAACATGGTTTAAGTTTTCACTTCTATCGTCACTCCTGGAGTGTTACTGTTTTTATTGTTGGGATCTATCGTTCCTCTCGTATCCGGACAAGACCGTCCTTAGGTAATTTAAATTGTGTACATGTAATCATGTGTGTGTCAATGTGGGACAGTGCGGGCTAGAAACAACAACAACTAATAGTTTTTATTCATTGATCGCGTACACAGGTAAATATCTGCTGCCTAAAATCCGCGACACAGCTGGCCAGAAAGGCACGGGCAAATGGACAGGCATCGCCGCCTTGGAATACGGCGTCCCCGTCACGCTAATCGGAGAGGCTGTTTTCGCTCGCTGCTTGTCTGCTATCAAAGGTATTTACCCAAAAAAACCGTCATGACATTAAATATTAAGCCATGACGGGAGCCGTTATAGCTTAACTACTTAATAGCCGGAACTGTCCGTTGAGAGATCCGTTGACCGTCGAAGTGATAATGTATTTGCGTTCGATTGCTGCTATCGCGTTGATTGTTGGACTAGCGCTACTGCAGTAAAGTAGCAATCACTGGAACTAAAGTTGTACGTAAAACCAAGGAAGTTTAAAACCTACTACTGCTTTGATTGTCCTGTAGAGGCAGCACTGGCGATAGTTTGCAATTGCTTCATTATCGCACAATACTTATTTAGCAATTACTTGTGCGATTATTGCCCAATTATTATGCGATTATGCTATCGCTATTCAATAAAATATATATGAAAGTTTTTGATCTACAATAAGACTGTTATTTCAGAGGAGCGTGTAAAAGCAAGCCAGGCATTGCCCGGAGCGGGCACAAAGTTCTCCGGTGACAAGAAAGAATTCCTTGAACATCTGCGTAAAGCCCTGTATGCCAGCAAACTGATCTCCTACGCTCAAGGCTTCATGCTGCTCAGAGAGGCCGCTGCTGTAAGTAAAAATATAAAAGTGTAGTACACTCAGCAAAAAATGTGTTCTACCTTCCTACGGTGGAGGTTCATTTGAATGTCATGAAACAACAAGGTTGATTTTTCCTTGCAATGTTATATGACAGTTACGTTAGCGATAGTTAGGTTTCACAGGAACTCTTGTCAAAACTGGTAGACACTTTCTTTACTGACCGTACCTATAATGGCCAAACCTGCCTAGTGATTCAGACTTCAGCGGAATGCATTCGGGTCAGAATCGGTCAGCTGGTCATCCGACCGCAACCAATCACAGTGCAGGAATTGATCCAAAACTGACGTTTCTTACACTGTGATTGGTTGCGGTCGCTTGACCAGCTGACCTATTCCGAACCGAATGCATTCCGCTGAACTCTGAATCGCTACCCTGGACTCTGAATGAATAAACAAGTCGCTGTCGTAAAAAGCGTTGTGAATATTTTATGGAATATTTTATTTGGAATGCGACCAGCAACCCTACACTACCATGTGCGCTCATTATCAACAGAAATAATTTGTATAATATCCGCGCAAGTATGTCTAGTAAAGTCTAGTTCAGTAGTTTCACACAGGACTACTCTCATAAAATGATTAAGCTTTTAAGTTTAGCGCACCTGTTCCCTAGATAGGCACTAGGCACTACTAGTATAGTTAAACGGTTTAAACAAAACATTTATATTCTTCCCTTCCCATCTCTAAAATTAGTACACATTCTTTTTGTTTTAAAACCTACATAATTATTCTTTCCCGTAAGGGTAGGAAGAAACCACAGATTTCGAAATGCTTCGATCCTGGCATTCATTTTCATCTTTCGCCTAGTTTTGGTTTGGTTAAGCTGTCCTTTGTTATTGGACCCGCAGACCTGTGTAATACCTTTCATTCACCCTCTTCTTCTTCTTCTTTCGTGTCAAATTCACCCTCAACAGAGATAGATTGATCCATTGGACTTTTTTTTTTGACTTGTCCAATAATAATACCTAAAGAATGCAACTCGCGTGATTCGGTAATCTTTTGTGTTTATCCAAAAGTTGTGAGGTCAAGTCGATTACTGTGAATTGAATAGGTACATACGTTTATCACATTTATCATTGACTTAATGTTTAATGAATTTCATGACGTGTGCCTTCTTTTCAATCCATACTAATATTATAAATGTGAAAGTATCTGTCTGTCTGTTTGTTACCTTTCACGCCCAAACCACTGAACAGATTAGGCTGAAAATTGGCATGGATAAAGGTTGTATCCCAGGGAAGGACATAGGCTACTTTTATCTTGAAAAAATCCCGAGGGACCGCGGGTTACACCGCGGGAGCGCAGAATTTTGTAGAACAGCCTAGTAATTTGCCGCGATACAGGCCTAGCCTAGTGCGGGGTTCGATGTAAATTATTTATAATAATTGTAATTTAATGTATTAAGTTTTATGAATAAATTGAATTGAATTGAGAACAACTTCAAAGGCCTTAAAGCCTCCTTCATGGCGACTTAATAGCCGAACAATTTAACGTGCCGAAGCACCGAGTTGGTAAATACCGCAGCGTTTGTATTTAATTTCGTCGAGTTTTCGAGGTGTGCTTCCATTAATAATCATCGCGAAGCGCTCGTGCTTCGCATGCTTGCTTAGTCGTTCGTAATAGATCATCGAATTTAAGCAACGTTCGAAACGGTCTGTAAGCGGATGGGTGACCGCCAGTGGCATTTTCATCTGAGCGCTTCCGTGCTTCGGAGGGCACATTAAATTGTCGGTCCCGGCTATTTAAGTTGTTCAGCCATGACGGAGGTCTTAAGGTGGCCTAAAAACTCCGTCACCAGAGTTGGCCGCTGACTCATACGAACTTACTTACTTTTTTTAATAATCATAATACTGTTTCAGGCAAACAAGTGGAACCTCAACAATGGTAGCATCGCTCTCATGTGGCGCGGCGGTTGCATCATCAGGAGTGCTTTCCTTGGGAACATCAAGGTACGTTATACTTTGTAGGTCGTCAGTTCGATTCCCATTCACGACAAATATTTGTAGAATTATGTTTATTCTGTGTATGATGGTTAATCCCAGTAAATTCATTGTATATACCTATAACTTTGTCTATGTTTTATGAAGGCGATCCATCAGATCAGATACAACACACTTTTGACATAAATAAATGAATAAATATATTATTTGTACTAAATGTGTGGCCGTGTCAGATATTATATTTGGATTAGACGTGACTATGACTACCCTTTTCCTTGGAATCAAACGGTCTACCGTTCTTAGATAATGTTTTAATTGCAATTTTTTTTAATACGAGGTTAAGTCGTGTTATAGATAACTGCACAAGCACGTTTAAATGAATACCAAACAACAGGAAAACAGTTTCATTTTTCCGTTTCCAAAGACCTAATTTGGTTTCCTCCTTCCTTATACAACAGGCATTCGCAACTAAAACACCTACAATTTGATGGAATTATACGCGACAATATTTTACGCTATCTGCTGTTCCTTTCAAAAAAGAGTTTTTTTTAATAGGTCAGCATTTGACCTCACTCTGCCTGATGTTAAGCAGTAGTGAGGTCTAAGATGGAGCATGCTTACCTAGAAGGAACCTATTCACTGATTTGAAGACCCCTATATTGTACTTTTTTTAGGGTTGCAGCATGATATCCATCTACTGAACCATGTGCGTTCTCCTCTTTCACACGAAGCAAAACATGTATTCTACGTTTATACTTACAATTTTTTCATGCTTTGTTCATACATAAAGCAAGTACTAAAGCACTAGCAAGGAAAGAGCCTATTCCTATCTCAAAGGCCGGCAACGCATCTGCAGTGCCTCTTGATGCTGCAGTTGTCTGGGGGCGATGGCAATCACTTACCATCAGGTGTGCCACTTGCTCGTTTGCCCCCTCTTCCATAAAAAAAAACAAGCAAGTACTCGGGAATATTCATACTAAACTTGCAGAAAATTCTGTCAAAAAATATCTGCATGTATGAAACAGGTATCTGTTATTTTGCAGTTCCAAGGTTTCCAATTTTTAGTTGGAGTGATGGGCACTGAACGTGGTAATAATAGTTATTGCACTATAGTATTAATTATGTAACTATGCTCAGTTCTTTAACTCAGTGACCTTTGATTGGATGTTGTGATAATGCCGTCATGAGTTGAGGTTGCCGAGTCATTGTTCGATGTTATCGTACACTCGTGATGGTCGCCAATCAATTCGTTGTCTATCTAATCATTTAATCCCTTATCTAAAAGTATAGTTTCAAGCCTTTATTTCTTGTTAGTCAGCATGACGATTATTTTAAACAATTATGATTACGTATCTAAAATGAATAAGCAAATTAAGAAACTAGAATAAATATTTTAGATTTCGAAATGCTCTTGTAATTTGCTGATTGCCTGGTAATGACTTCTTGGAATCGTATTTTAATTAGTTACTTACGTTATTCGTTTGTCCTATTAGGTTTGTCCATTAGAAAAAATATTCGGTATAATTTAAGTAGATGATTTAGAAATATATTTCTGAATCTGTGTAGTCCCGACCTAAACCCACTCAGAGTCAGAAAAAATATACTGCACAAAAAATACGGCCCCAAGTAGATATAGTAATGCAAGCGTATTCGTTTATTATAAAATTTAAAGTTTGAATGTGTTTGTGCGAGTACTATGCTTGATTTTCAATCACGCCCAGTGGAATTTTTTGAATGAATCTTTAAATATTATTATATTACGTCTATGGATTGAAAATAGCATTATACGCTATGAATAATGCTGCTCTCATGAAAGCAAAACCGGGTTGGGAGCTAGTGCTGCACAAGCGATGGCAGCTTTAGTCAGGAACGTCTACAGTACAGCATTAGAGAAACAGAAACACAGATGTGCGCACCAGGAATGGGCCATGCCATTTGGAACCCTAACGGACGGTCCCGGCTCGTCAGGTAGCGTCGATCCCAAATACCTAACAAGACAATGGAGCATTGTGATTGTCGGAAGGGCAGAAAAGTCCCTTAACTATGAATACGTGTCGGTTAGGGGTAGGTAAATGTGAATACAATCCTTACCCTACCCTGTTACTTAGTAGAAGGACACATACCCAATTATTCCACAATACATTTAAAAAGACCATTTTTTATGTTGGGCTGATAGGGATGGGTTCGTCATTAGAGAACTAGTCTTTAGTAAAATATTTTTGTAGGGTCAGGATGGGTCTATAGATAATAGAAAAGTACCGAAAATCTGTTATGGGTCCAGCGTTTGACCGTTTTCTTTGTTATATACTGTCCCGTCATGCTTTTGCGCGTCAGGTATAAGAATAAACAACACGTTTTTCGTACAAAAATGTGCATCTAAAATGCCCATGACTATCGGGGAAACACTACTTCTTCGTATTTCTACTAAATAAGAATTCTTTGTTTATAAGCGTGCGATGAAACCAGTAAAAATCGTAATATGTTGCAACATGTCATGGAATGCACAACCGTTATATCTCCTATAACGTGTCTTTCAGGACGCGTTCACAAAGAACAGCCAGCTGACTAACTTGCTTCTGGACCCGTACTTCAGCGGGCGTATCGCCGCGAGTCAGGGCTCGTTACGTCAGGTGGTGGCGCAGGCGGCGCTGGTCGGAGTACCCGCGCCCGCCTTCTCTGCCGCACTCGCCTTCTACGACGGATATAGGGCCGCTGTGCTGCCTGCTAACTTACTACAGGTATATTACTTGACCAGATGATACTGTGTGATATATCCAGAAATATTTATTTTATTTATATTTTACAAGCTTTTTTAACAGACCTGAAAACATCGTAGGGTAACCCGATGAATGATATCTCCGACAATCTCACGCCGCGCGTGAGATTGTATAGAAATACCATGGCGATAATATTGCCGCTATTCTCTAGCTTGTGGAGACTACTCCTGTGGACAAGACCGATTTAACTGAAGTTTAGGTGCTGGGCAAGCCTTATTTGGGATCCTATGTCCCCTCGAGGGGGCAAAGGGCGTCCACAGTGACTCTCCATCTAGATCGGTCGTGGGCTTCGCGCTTGATGTCACTCCAGGACTTCCCGATCTTCCTCGCCTCGTGGAACACCGTCCGCCGCCAGGTTTGGCCAGGCTGGGCAAGCCTATTCCATCTTAAATAATGTCTTAGCAGTGGCTAACGCTGTAGTGACAGCGTTCCGTTGAGTGTAGTCATAGGTCGCCTCCTGGCGCTGAATAAATGGTATAGATGTAAAGACAAGTTTTTAGCAGACTTAAAAATAAGGTGGTTCTATGTTGGGTTGTATTTATGTTTCTCCTATTTTTGTAATGTTTAAGATGCGTTTGTAACTGGTATTTTTCTATTGGCAGGCCCAGAGAGACTACTTTGGCGCCCATACATACGAGTTGCTCTCAAAGCCTGGAAGCTTCGTGCACACAAACTGGACCGGCCACGGTGGAAACGTGTCTGCCTCCACCTACAATAACTAACTCGCATTCGAGAACCTGATCATTACAATATAAAATAATCTCTTTTCTATTATAATCTATGCTCGAGTTGATCTGGTTGAGTTTGCTATTGTGGGAGATGGTAGAATCTATGGGTTTTGGAAATAATTGACGCCTCGCATAGAAGCTAGATGTATGAATATCTTTATATTCCAATTTATTACATTGTTGATGAAATAATGTAACTATTTTGATACATTCCTATACGTATTTATTTAATTGTTATAACAATCATGTTGCAAATGGTGCTTTATAATAAGTGAGGTTTTAATAAATCGTACTATTAAAAAAAAAGTTGTCTTTTGATAATGCTATATTAAACATCTTATTGTCTAAGAACATACCCAATGGATTGTAGAATACTGAGTACAGTTGCCTTTTGTTTAAAAATATTTAATCAAGTAAAGAAAAATAACTACCTGTTAAGTCCGGTCGCGCCCCTTTTTACTGTGCGAGCGTGATGATAACAGTCAGAAAATCAAAGCGGGAACCTTATTCAGGTAGACCATCGTCCTACCCTTAGTTCGAAATGAGTAACCAAACACTCGATCAGTCTCGTTCGTTCCTCTGAGTCAGCCAACAGGGCAAATCGTGACCGCGCGTGTTAACAAAAAAGTGTTTTTGCTTCGGACTCTAATTAGTCATTTACCAGTCACCAAAATTCGTCTGTTGAAGCAACAGGCTGAAGAAAGAAGTGACCTAACCAACAAGATGGATGATTACGAAAAAAAAGCAAAAATGTTGAAATTGATTTTAAATCCCAACATGTATAAACGAGCCGTAGATTTCATAGAAAATGTGAGTACCTATTTACTATTCTTACTTCTAAGTTTAACTATTAAATATAACTTGACTTTATGCAGTTTATATGTATTTTAGGTAGTATGTCGTATTTAAACTTGTAACAAAATAATATGTCTGTGGTTTCGGAGCTTCTTTGTTCCAAACGAATGTACTTTTATACATTTGTGTTTTTTTATGATTACTAGACTTTATTGTAATTTTTCTTAAATTTTAGTTAGGCTTTTCAATCTAATGAATCTACCATAATCTCTGTATGTACAAAAAATTTATTCCACAGATTGCTGTAGGGTTTTCTTTTCAATTTGTATGCTAATTCAATTACGCATAATACAGCTTCCTGTTGAGTGTAAGCATAGGTTGCCCCCTGACGCTGTCTAGATCATCTAGTATACCTAGCTATGTAAAGGCCTAAGTTTTTTTAAACCACGTTTTTGCTTGCAGGGATCACCGTCTCCGATCTCGCCAAGGAGTGAGGTATACAACACCAACCTGACAAATCATCCGGTGAGTTTCTTCTCTTTTACATCATCACTTTGTAGAGTAGAAATGATCTATAGATAGCTCAACTGATACAGCCAAGTCATTCAGCCTTCAGCGGAATGCATTCGGGTCGGAATCGGTCAGCTGTTCAACCGACCGCAACATATCTCAGTACAGGAATTGATCCAAAACTGACGTTTCTTGCACTGTGATTGGTTGCGGTCGGTTGACCAGCCGACCTAATCCGACCCGAATGCATTCTGCTGAAGTCTGAATCGCTACCCAGGACACTGCAATTAAATTACTTAAATTATTCAAATTTATTTTGTTAACAGATGACTGATTGTTCGAACACCTCCAGTGACATAATACATCGGCTACTAAAAGAGTGCCTGAAAAATAGCAACCACGGGTTTATGGAATCTGTAAGTTTTAATTTTTATTTGAGTGCACAAACTATAGGATGCATTTTGTTGCTACTTAGAGAATGTTGTTGGCACAGAACATATCTAGATACCTATCAGTTCGAATTCGGAATAGTCGGGATACGGATTTGCAACCCTCGGACATAGAGTCCGAGAGTGCAAATCTGTATCCTGACAATTAAAGCATTAATGGATTTTTCGTTTCTAATAATGTTTTTAGTATGCGCACAAATACTAGCTAAAATAATAATAAATAAAACATTTCGAGGAGCAGGTACATTCTACAAAAAAGCTAAATGTAAGCATATTCTAATTAGGACATGCCCTCTAACTACCTTTATAAAGGATGAACTTAAAAATAAAATTTAATTCTCTATTATTTTAAACTGATCTAAAAATGAGTATCGTTTTTTTTTTAGATTCTGCCCAGTTGCACTTCCGACAATGTCGGCCACTTGCCCATAGATGCGCGAGCTCGCCCTAGTGATGGCTCGGTGGACATTCTGAATACTCTACTAGACCTCATCGAAAACGGTAAGTTCCTCCAACATAGCGGACCGCATCCGCGGCGAAACCGCTGTTCAACCGACCGCAACCAATCACAGCGCAGACGTCACTTTTGGACGAATACCTCGGAACGGTTTCGACGCGTATGCGTTCCGCTGAAGTATGAATCGCAGTGCTGGAAGATAGGTAGGATAGGTAGGTACTCGTTTAATGAGAGTACCATCATGGTCAACAGTAAGTCTCACACTAATCTACTGTCCCGTCTAATCTTTAGTTTTTTAAAGAATATCACTACATAGTATAAAACAAAGTCGCTTCCCGCTGTCTGTCTGTCCCTATGTATGATTAGATCTTTGAAACTACGCAACGGATTGCGGTTTTTTTAATAGATAGAGTGATTCAAGAGGAAGGTATAGAACATGCATAATATAGTAGAGAAACACTAATAATTTCAGAGGTTTCTAATGTGATGTCGTAAGAAACACTTTTTTTCGCTTTCATTGCAAACGCTGACAGAACCATGATAAAGAAAAGCCGGAGAAGGTCGCTAGTGTAGAGTAATAAATCCAGAACTGACCTGTTGCTTGTTCCGCAGACATGCCGACCCCTCCGTACCCGGGCGCCGCCCTGAACCAGCCGCCGCGTCCGCCGATGCCGCCTCCGAATAATCCGTACTTCATGAGGGGTCATTACCCTAACCAGCACTATTACCCTCCTTACCAATAAGGAAAGGTAAACACTATTCTACGTAACCACTGATCTCAAGCGCCCCTGCAAACTTTAGATCTAGCTGTATGCATTATTTTATAATACGCTTTTCTATTACATCACTATTGTTTTTCTTGATTTTCTTTGTAAAGTAAGTTTCAGTCTAAGTTTTGTGGTGATGTTGTGTAAATGGCGGATTGTGATTTCTTAGTCTTGAGTTGACTCACATGAAATACTCAAATGGACATTGCCTTTATTTATTTATATTATACCTAAGTTGGTTCTTTCAGTATAATTTCTAGAACATTTTTTAGATGTTGCTATTTATTTAATGTAAGTATTTTGATTTTTATTGTGGTATGCGTTCCTTTTGAAAATTCCTAAAATAGTAATTAATATGTCGCAGGCAACTAGTTGGATCAGCTGTTCAATTAAACGCCTAGACATTTCATTAAATGGCGCCGCTCAACTAACGGCCCGAATGATATTCAGCCATTTAATCAAACAGCTAGGCAAATGACTTGGAGCTATAATGTCTAAATACTTGCCTAGCCAAGTCATTATTCATTATTAAGCGAGTGCCGCTGATGCGCTATATACCCCCAGCACCTGGCTGGCTCATGCTTAGGCTATTCATGCCTAAGCATCAGCCAGCCAGTTCATTAAATATTGTATGTAACCATACGGCTGAATATTATTTAGGCAGTTAGTTAAACGGCGCCGTTCAATCAAATGGCTAGGCGTTTAATTGAATAGCTGATTAAACCAGTTGCCTACTACATATATTAATATATTTTTCTACTGCCCTTAAAGGCAGGCGATAGTCACTTGTACCTAATAGTATTAATATTTTTGTAAATAAGCGCGCTACTGATAAGTACCTGATTATTCAATATTTTTAGCAAGTAAGTATGATTATTTGAGGTCTTTTTTAAACGACTCCTCAGATATTCGACTCAAAACACGAAAAGCTAGGTTTGCTTTTAATTTATTAAAAGCAAACCGAACTTTTCGTGGGTGGTTGACACCCAGAATTGTATATTTTTTCCATCTCACGAAGGCGGCCGGTTGGTCGTTGTTTCTGCTGTGTGCGTTAGCGTTGGATCTCTCCATGGACACATGAGCGCGCAGTATCGCTTACGTACACAGAAACAAATCTACACACACATTGAAGAGCAACCCGCCTTTACGAGATATAACAAATAGAAGAGTGACACCCAGTGCGCACGCACACTGTTTATACGATCTCATATTAATCTAAAAATAATAAGTAGGTAAGTAGCTAATTAAGGAACTAGAAATAATGCTTTTGTATTAAATTTCGAAATGCTCTTGTAATTTGCTGATTGCGATTTGCGTGTAGGTACCAAATTCAGATAAAAAAAATCCTTAGTAAGTACCTACATCAAGGTCATCAAAGAAATCATTAGTATTTACTTACCTACGTAAAAGTAGGTAAGTAAATACTAATGATTTCTTTTTTGCTGAATTTTTGTCTTTCCTGCTTACTTACCTACCATATAATGTAATTGATCATTGTTTGTCCATTAGGTACCTACTACTTTACAATAAATCGGCATAATTTATGTACCTAGTAGTAGGTAGTAAGTACAAGTACTTACCTACTTAAGTAAGTAGGTAAAAAAAACAAAAAACAGGGTCACGACCCCGAGGCGCGGTAGACATTCATAATAATATATTGTTGCTATTGTGCGATTTTTGCCCTAATAAATTTATTTTTACCTAAAACCTCTGACTTTATTGTTGTACCTAGTAGTTATCATTTTTTCCTTACCTGTGAACTCCCTGAGAAGCATTATTTCCAAAGCTGTGTAAGCCCTCGGCTCGAACTAACCTACTCAGAGGAAAGATTTTGCACAACAAATCTATCCCAAGTGGGTACAATTAATAATAGACTAAGTACAATAGGTAGGTACTAATATCAGAACTGCGAACGGGAGCCTAGTGCTGTACATATAAGCGAATTATTACCGTCTGCCCCCACAAACCACCGCCCACGCAGTGGCAGACGGTAACACTTATAGATTTGATTTCAAAAACAGTCACTTTTCAGGAAGTGACCTGCAATCACTATGCGTGTTACGCAAGCAAGTACGCCAGGTCTGGTCCGGACTAACTTCAAAAGGTCTTTTCAATTACGTAACTAAACAAATAAATAAATCATATTAATTAACAGTATTTTATTTACAATGCCTAGCTGTCCGTCGCGGTGTTACTTCTCTTTTCCGGGATACAATGTAACTCTTAGGATGATGTAGCTTTGTAGCCTAGTATGTACCTAAAATCATTTTTGAAATAGGTCCAGTAGTTTTTGAGTTTATTCGTAACAAACATATACAGGTGTTAAAAGACGAGAGAGATGTTAAATCATTATATCTGGAGAAAACAGCGTTTGAAGAGTAGATACTATTTTTTCGTATGTTCTGGGCGCGTTTTTTTACGTATATTGCTGGATTTTTAGTTTAATTTGTTTTTTTCTTTTTTAAATGAAACTATCAGGTACGTTAGGTCTTATTATGTCGTACTAGTAGTAAATAACCGAAAATAACATAGCATGACGAAGATAAGTGAAAAAAAATTTTTTTCGGTAAATACACTCAGCGGCACGGAATCTTGGCCAAGCTCATATCTAGCAATAACAAAGAGTTTAAGTGTTTCAAACGAATTTAAGTTATAGAGGTATGTAAAAAAATGTTTACTTTTGGATTTAGAAGGTAATTCATCAAATTGAAATGCACTTGGACATGGTTTGAACGCACTTAACAAGATTTTGTGGAAACGGGCTTTTCACGCGATGACGACGAAACTTTAAATTTTGTGTTTTAAAATGTTTTTTGCCAGAAATTGGATTACTTGAAGCTAACTAAACGTTTTGTGAATGTTTTTGTGTATTCAAAAGAGCTTTTAGAATTAAAAAAATGCCAATAACCGCAAAACAAGTTGCATTTGTCGTTGCGTTAATCGAGTCTCAGCGTCAAGTGTCTATTGTGCTAAGCATGCCCCGTTTATCGATGCAATATGCTTTGAAGCAGTATCAAGAGACTGGAAACTACACTTCCAGACCAGGAAATGGAGGCAAACGATGCACATCAGCTCGAGACGACCGGTTCATTGGTTTAGAGTTATTGAGAAATGGCTTCCTTACAGCCGTTGAGATAAGACATTGGCCCCAAAACGTCGGGAGTATAAAATGTAAGCTATTGTACGATCAGAAGATGAATAAAAGTAGTTCATTAAAAAGCTAGTAGGCCAGCACGCGCCCCAGAACTCCTCATGGAGCACCGTGTAGCTCGTCATCGATTTTCACGAAAACGTTCAAACTGGATACACGAGCAATGGGCTAGATTGCCCTTTAGAGACGAGTGCCGAATTGCTTTGCAAGCTCAATGTGGTCTAAAAAGAGTCTGGAGAAGAAGAAGAAAACGATAATCACTCACTACCACTGCATAAACAGTGAGTTTTCACGGCGGCTCCATAATGGTTTAGGGGGAGTAAGTTCAACTGCTCGTACAGAGTTGGTGGTCGTCCATAATCAACTGAATAGCATACGATAGATTGAAGAAACTCTCCAGGGCCATGTTGTACCCTGTTTGGGGTTCATAGAGTACGACATTGGGATTTTAATACACGATAACGTACGCCCGACGTCACACGGTGCGTTAAAGAGTACATTCCAGAGGTCGGTATTCGGAAATTGCAGTGGCCAACTCGTAGCTAGGACTTGAACTCAGAAGAACACATATGGAAAATGCTCAAACAAAAAATTAAGTCCGGATCCAAACCACCACAAACTCTAAACGAGGTCTGAAAGGCAGCGCTGGTCGCTTAGGAAGCCATACTGCAAGTAGACGTCAAAAACGTCATTTTAAGCATGCCTGGCTGAATACAAGCAGGCATCAGGGATAGAGGAGGAACCACTCGCTATTAAAATTGTAAAAAAATCTTGTAAAAAAATGGAATTTTCACTTTTTTAGACAATTAACACAGGTGATTAAATTCAGGAACATTGATTTGCTTATAAACGTAAAATGTGTACTGGAATTGTTTAAAGCCATTTTTAATTCCCTAAAACATAAAAGAAAGCTCATCTGTAACCTACTTAAACCTTCATTAAAAACAAAAAATCTGTTTAACACAAGTTATTGCCAAATTCATAGGTGGCCAAGATTCCGTGCCGCTGAGTGTATGTTTAGAATCATGGTCTGATTGCAACTCCTCAGTTTTCGGTAGTTGTCTTTTTACACCTTGTATTTAAACAAAAAATGTTTTATCATATTTTTGGTCAAATATTTTTTTAAGATTCGTCATTTAAAAAAATATTGTTACCCTTCCACCAAGTGTTATCGTCTGCCACTGCGTGGGAGGTGGTTTGTGGAGGCAGACCGTAAATATGCCTTGTTCCTTGTCTCGTGTTGTCCAAGTTTGATATTGCCTCAACTTTCAATCCGAAGGGTACGAATTCTAGGCCGTGAAATCGATCATGGGGATTCAGTCGTTAGTCGGTTTTATCTTAATCGATACCAATAAAGTTTAAGTAGGTGCCTATAGGTAGGTATTTCTTTATGTAAAAAAACACTTTTTTTAGCTTTCAACAAAAAATTTAAAAAGTGTAGGTAGGTATAAAGTTTCGGTTTTGTCCGAAACTAAAGTCGAAGCCGAAGGTTCAGTTCGGCTGAAACCCTTGTTTCGTTCGGATACTAATAGAAGTAGGTAGGTATATAGACTATCTAGTATTTTATTTAGAAAATGGTACTTAGGTATCTAGGTACAATAGGTACCTATTTTGTCATTTCAAAATGTACTTGTGAGGGCAGATAGGTTTACAAGTTATTGTAGCTACCATTTGGCTCACGCGAACCCAATAAATAGAGTTAGGTACCGTCTGCTACTGCGTCGGTCGAGTACCACGGTCTTCTTCTTCTTTCGTATCAACATTTCAATTTCCACGGTTCAATCAAACCAGTGTCACGGTGGCAGAACTATTATGGGCGCTAACCTCCCCCGCGTACCGATAGCCATAAGTATTACCATCTGCCACGCACGTGTGGGGACAGACTGTAGGTACCTAATAATTCGCATAAGTGATGCAGAGCTTTAGTCTGGCTAGAACTGTAACTCTACTCTAGTGGGTCATGGGTAGGTACCTGCCTACCTACCCCTACGTACGGACGGTCGCGGCTCATCAGGTAGGGTAGGAGCGATCCCAAATTCCAAGACTCATGCTTGCATTGTGCTTGTCGGGCAGGCAGAAAATGGTCAATCCTACTCATATAATAAAGCTGAAAGTTTGTGAGTTTGTTTATATATTTTGATGTTTGTGTATTGTATCGATCACGCCTAAACCAGTGAATCGCCTAAATATGTTGGAACCACGCGGGTGAAGCCGCGCGCAGAAGCTAGTCTAAAATTAATTTTATTTTATTCGATATTTATCGATTTGCGACGAAACGATGCCATGGTATCTTTCTCGGTTAAAATTTAGAATAATTTAACATGAATTAAAGGGAACGGGGGAGGGGGGATCCCTCTTCCGTCTTCCCCCTGTTATCACTTGCATTAAGAGCACCACTGTATAAAAGTACTCTGTGATTAAGAGGCAATGCACCGTTCTTGAGAAACGGTGCCACCGGGGCTTCTGCCTATCTGTATTCTGTGCTTCTGCACTAAGTAGGTATGTGAGTCCAACAAACCCAACGGCTGCGTATTTAACATCAAATAGTTTACAGTCTAACTTAGTAAATTAAGACTAAAGAAATGTTATGTTAAGGCCCTGAGTTTCGGACAAAATTTTCTGGCTGTCCCCAAAAATAAAAACAAAAACCATATCAGTACGTATGAATGAATGTAGGTACCTTACCTACTAGGTACCTATATACATGAACAAAAATAGGTAGGTAGGTTCTAAATACTACCTACCTATTTATATAACTAACTAATAATTAACTAAAGATTACCTACTTACTTGAAACCCAACAACAAATGCCTACTTACAACAATTACATAAACAGACAGAATTGGTTGGTAGGTAAGTATCGTTTAATGTTGAGGGATTTAAAGGCTAAAAACCGGTAGGGCTCTCTCAACTCAAGAAAATAACCATAGATCTACATATACTACACTGTGTGATGTGTTATTTTTTCGCGAGTTTTTGTTAGGGATGCCCGATATCTTGCTTTGAATCGATCTTTTGGATCGTAATGAATCCTTACCCTGTGTGTGAATGATTCACGATCGAAATCGTATGGCATTGAAGATCATAATATCTTAATTTTATAAAACGCACGTGGTTTCGTTTGTGCATTATATTTCAACGAAATGCATTCAAAATTATCTATTTATTTATTTATTAGGCAACACCAACAGCATACATAATATACATTTTGTACGAACATTTTAAATCAGTCACTCTATAGAATGTACACCCATTACAGGCATGCACAACATTTACAATAAGTATTAGGAACTGACAACAGCTAAAAAGCTAATATAAGTTAGAGATTAATTAAAATCAAAACAAAAAATAAACTCAATTAAAAACAAAACAAAAACAATTCTAAAGTTAAACTAAAAATAAGACTAGGCAAGTACTTAATTGTCATCTTTGAGTTAGTTTTGGTGACCAATCATAAAATGTTTGTTCAATTTTCTCTTAAAAGTAAATATGGAGTCACCAAACAGATCCAAGTCTGTAACTTTATTATTAATCAGATTGTAGTCTTTACAAATGCGGGTAAGAGGAGAGTTGAGAGCGATGTTGGAATTTGAGAAAGGGGCATTAAAGATTCTATTAATGGGTTTTCTAGGGTAATTATAAGGAACAGTCAGAGAAATACGGTTGATCAAGCTACTGTATCCAGTTTGGCCATTTATGATTTTGTGTAAAAAACTTAAATCAAGTATCCTACGTCGATTTCTAAGTGTGATCATATTGAAATGACTCAATCGTTCAGAATATGGTGTTTTGTGGAAGACTCCTGGGGTGATAAATGCTAAATGTCTGGTGAAATTTCTTTGTCAGTTTTCGATTCTTTGGGAATATACAGCATAAAAGGGATTCCACACAACAGAAGAAAATTCTAGGTGACTGCGCACAAGAGCATTAAATAGTACTTTCTTAGTAAATATCAATGTAACTTATAATTTTTTCAAGTAAGTAGGTAGGTACATAATATAACTCTGTAAGTACTTGTACCTGATCAAAAATACAAATACCTTAACACACATAAATACGAAATTCAATATGTTATATTCATAAAACTATATAGGTACCTACTTAAATAATATTATATTTATTTCAAATAATTAAGGACAAGAACCTACGGTGTTAAGTTGTGTACCTAGGTAAGTAATAATTTTAATACAACGTTCCAGAATTAACCTCTTTCGGTAAGTAAGTAAAGTACCACGGTAAGTACTTATTGTCCGCAAAATTTTAGTAGGAATTTTAATGATATGATTTTTTAATACGATCTTCTGATCAATACGATTCGATCTGGGTGAATCGCATAGTCGTTGAATCGATTCTAAAAATCGGAAGATTGTATTGCCATGAATCGATATTCAGATCGGGCAGGCAGGCAGCCCTAATGTTTCTTCGGTTCGGTTCGGTTGGGCCTCGTCGGGCATTGTTCTGCGCTCGGTTCTGTGGGTTCGGGTCACGTTCGGGTAAATCATATCTTACTGTTCCATGGTTCGGGTTGTGTTGTGATCAAGGCAAGGCCAACCAAGCGCAAGCAGTGTTTTGTTCCTCTAATCTAAACAAAAAGTAATTTGATGTTTTGATGCAAGACTCCTACCTCCAACATTAATTTTGTGAAAGTTGTGTCCGAACGCATGCTTCCTGCGTAACAGTTGCACTTTTGTTTGTTTCCAGGTGATGCTTCTATGACCAAATAAAGTACTAAAAGGTGAAGGCGGAGGCTATGAAACAAAGTAAATTTTGGTGGAGACTGAGTAAGTACTTACCTATTTTTAATCAACTTATAAGTGGTCATGGTGTTAACAAGAAAAATATAGTCAGGATTCTGTACCTACCTACATGTTAAAAGTTTGATTCGATTTCGTAACCAAAAAATATCGAGGACATATACTTCGGTCACCAAGTCTTTCAATTTCTCTTTTGGTTCACCATGTGTTATTACTACTACATAGGAACTTCACTAATCACTTTACAGTAAGTAAGTTCGCATGAGTCAGTGTCCAACTCTGGTCACTTTACAGTAACATTCTATTTGTTAAAGTGCTCCCACATACATCCTGTATGTCTTGCTGAAATCAGAATCTTAAATTCAGATTATTCTTTTCAAGCAAAGAAAGCCCAGATTTCCACGTTTTGCCACACATAGTGACACATTCATCATCTGAAAAAATCTGTATGTATGTGGCAAAAGGCGCCTGGACATGAGTGCAGGACAGTGAGGGCAGTAGCAAACATCAAGCTGCCGGTGCTGCCCTCGTGTCCAGGCTATTGTGTTAGTACTTACATACTTTATGTTAGTATCTAACAATATTGTGGAACAAATAAGTACTTAACTCAAAATGCTATAAAAAAAGTATTTAAGTAAGTACAGCTACTGTGTCTTTTCTAGCAATTTCTTTGTTGAATTTTGGTTGCAAAAGCTTGCTCTTCGGAGTAATTTTTTTATTGCATTGCGACTTTATTGTAGCTGATCAGTGGATCAGCATATTTTAACAAATGCTGAAAAAGATAGGATTTACTTGGAAATAATATTCAAGAACTTTCGTAGTTCTAGCCAAGCCCAAATAGCTATAGGTTTTTGTGAAATTGATTTATAAAACCAAGAAAAAAAAATGTTACGGATACAAATTTTTTCATAGGTGGTTAACTCCAGTGACCACTGTGACAAAAGGAGTTAAGAGTTTTATTTTTTCACTTAAAGTGACTTAAGTATATACTTATTAAAAAACAAAATGGCTAACTGGGCATTCTTTCGAGCATTTCGCCATTTTGTTTTTGATTAGGTTACTTAGAGAAACCATAAAACATTTATTTAACTTTCTTCTTAGTAACATATTCATTTACAATGTAAATAAAAAAAGAGATGTAACCAAGGTCCCAACTCCTTCATGAGGAGGCCATTATATAAACAATCCTCGCTTTTTTGATGGTAAATGTATCTGATACCAATTTCAGAAAATCAATTTGTGTATTTACTGAATCCTGAGCATATTTTCAAGTATTTTTGTCGAATTACAATTCGAATGTTACGAAATATTGGCACTTTCCATAAATTAAGTTTATAAGTATGTACTACCTACTCATAACAAAAGCATTAACATGTATTTTTATTTTTCAACAGAATACACATTGACATTATAAACACGAGAATGCGCAATCATTCGCCGGCGTGTACATCAGGTGAATCAGTAGGAGGAATTTGTCAGGACTTCATTTGGGGCATTTGCTCAATGGGTGCACAGTGCAGGAACCGTCATGAACTCGAGTTCGAAGCAATGAAATCTGTGCTGAAATTTTGCCATTATCATCAGAACAGTACTGGCTGCACTCGACCTGACTGTACATATCTACACACCAGCCGAGAAGAGCAGAATTTATTTCTGAGCATAGGCCAAATACCAAGGGTTCTTATAGATAGATACAAAGGTATATCGAGCACGCCGACTCCTGCGGCCCCGGTCAGTGGGAACGTGCCGAGCGCTCCGCCGCGGAACCACATGATGCAGCTACCCCATTCAAGCATCATGCCGGTCCCAGCACCGATGCTTGGTATCCCAGTGGCCCTGCCGCCACCGCCTCCACCTCCTCTGCCAACACCAATCTCTTCTAGGAGGATGGCATCACCTGTATATTCATGTATGAATTATATTAAGTATTACATTGTTTTAAGTCACTACTGCCTCCATAAACTTAACTTCACCTGGTTATTTTATTAATAATATGCTTTTGCAACTGAACTTTAATATTTGATACTTACAGAGAGATAAATGTGAACTTTGAAACATTTAAATATTCAATCAATACTTTCCGATGGTCTAAAAACTTCACTAGATTTGCTCTTCACTAGGATTATGATTGTGTATTGATTTGATAATGTTTATAATGTCTGCATAAAAAAGTTCTTTTCATTGATTTACCTAGTCTATTTGTGTTGTTACAGCCCCCCTGCAACACCACGAACCATCAGTGTATGAAAATGAACTTCCACAGATGACACTCCCTGCTTTGTAAGTTAATATATCTACTAAGTACTTATTATAAGACGACCTCTGTGGCGCAGTGGGCGAAAGCCCGTCTGCGACGCAAAAGGTTGCGGGTTCGATCCCCGCCACGGGACAAATTTTTGTATGATCTACAGATATCTGTCTCGGGTCTGGGTGTTTCTATGTATAATATGTATGTATTTACAAACAAAAAGTATATAAGTAGTATATCAGTTATGTAGTACCCACAACACAAGCTCTGCTTACTTTGGGGCTAGATGATGTTGTGTGAAAAGTCCAGCAATATTTATTTATTTATTTATTATATAAATCTTAGGGGCACTGTTTTGAGGTGTTCCCTCTAAGCGCTGATATTATAACTGTATTTTATTGTGTTTGAACAAACATTATATTGAGACATTTACATGCATATAGTATGATGATGTATGAAGAATGTAATGAGAGTGAATGAGGCGAAAGTTGTGTGTCAGGAGGAGGAAAGTTTGTGATTAGCGAGTGGAGATCCGTGGTCTCTGCCTACACCTTTGGGAAAGAGGCGTGATTTTATGTATGTATGTATGATGATAGACTTTATGAACTGTGCCTTTAGTTTAAACTTGTTATTTGTTGTTCAAGGTTTGACCCTTCTCGACCCCCTCCACCGATCCCACAGAACACGCCAAGCAGCCTTCTCAAACGCGTATCAGATTATTGTGAAGGTAATATGCTTCATATAATTATTTTAAACCATAATTATTTGCAAAAATGAATAAGTAAGATTGTATTCCTACCAAAAGCCCCATTCATGAAATGCTCAGCGATGTTGACCATACGAGAGCTGTAACATTTAACAATAATAACCTCAACAAATTAAGGCTTATCATTAACCTATAGTATTTTATATCATTATATGAAATTCACAATGATTTAGCATAAGCGAATAATATACGAGGTAAACATTCTAAACATATTATTTCTGTGTTGTCTTGTATTGATGCTCCGTATGAGTGTAATTCAAGGACAGGTTTGCTCGGCGCTTACCTTCCTCAAGTATCCATCCATAGCAAAGAATATTTATGGAGCTGAATAAGCCGCGAGACTATCTAACCTAATTATCTATTATAATTAGCTGTTCTCTTTCCCTGTCTCTTTCATAATAGTATACTTATACCTAAATGTTACTTTGATTTGAGCGATTTCAAAAACTATGGTGTACCTATATTAAGGTATGTATCATCATGTTTATGAAGATCAGGGTAATATTTATTTAATGAGCTTTGCAGAGGGTGTGATCAAAGATTAGAATGAAAACACACATCCTAAAGAAATATGAGTGATACTATCAATTGCAACACTTGCAATGTGCGAGCTTTTCTACATATAACTATTCAATTACCCAGAATTATATTGCATTTACTTTGTCAGAGTTGGCCACTGACTCATACTTTGTCAACATAATTTTAAGGACTCGGCAGGTAAATTAGTTTTGTCTGCATGTTTGTTTATTTATCAAACCCACGCCACGCCACGGGGCGCTTGCAATTTTTTTTACTTGAAAAACCTGTTGAATAACTTGGTATATTTTATTATGTTTCTGACTAATAAACAAGAATGCAAGTATATCTTACTAGCCGGTACCCGCGACAGCAAAATAACATGTAGACGGTACTTGAAAACCTGTCAAAAGATTCGAAAACTCTAAGCAAGAATGTCCATTATCTTTTCTAAACTCAAACTCAAAACGATCACATAACTCGACTCCGCCATCCATAGTTTACTTTTTACTTTTACTTTTACTTTTAAAAAAATTCCTAGATCGCTTTTCTACGCGATCTAGGAAATTTTAAAAAAGTAAAAATTAGTTTTGATCTCGCCGATATAGATGGCGGTCTAACCAAAGACATGGGCAAAATCCCATCCCACTCATATAATAAAGCTGAAAGTTTGTGAGTTTGTTTAGATGTTTGTATATTTGGATGTTTGTATGTTTGTGTTTCAATCACGCCTTAACCAGTGAACCGATTTGGATGAAACTTGGAATAGCATAGATAGAAAATACTTTATTGCACACCACATAATAAAAATAAACAAAAATAGAAAACTAAACAAAAAAACATAATGACATACATTCGGCGGTCTTATCGCTAAATAGCGATCTCTACCAGACAACCTGTAAGCATAAAGGCTATTCAAAATGTTGGTACCACGCGGGCAAAGCCGCGCGCAGAAGCTAGTATTTTAATATTACAAAAATCTTAACTTTGGGATTTATTTATGAGTGGGAATATACATAGTACGAGTATAACATGTATTTTAAAATCATTAATTACGCGAAAAAATATATATATGTATAAGTACAAAAAGTTGCGGTCAGGCGGTCACCGACCCTCATTATGGCCGCGCTAATCGTTGCTTAGTGTTGTTCCCCATACAAAATTTCAACCCTTATTTTGACCTCTCCATAATAATTTTTGAATAAAAAGTAGCCCATGTTCGTCCCATCTTTACCCATGGATGCCAACCGTTTGGGCGTGAAAAGGTGATAAATTATTTTTTATAAAACCAAAATAGTTGTCAGTGCGTAGCCATGATAAAAAATAACAAAATGATTTTGCTTTAATTATTTATTTTTAGTCAATTTCCCCTTGTTTTTTTTTATGATGAATGGGTCGGTTATGGTTTTTATTATTTATTCTGCTATTCGAGGCGGAGACAAATCCAACAAATCAAAAATCATGAAAATCGGTCCAGCAGTTCTCGAGTTATAAGTGTATAGGTACTAACAAACACAACTTTGTTTTATTTAAATAGATTAGTATGGATCTGTGTTCTGTGATATGGATACTTAGCTACATTATCGTCAGGCAGCATTTCTTAAATTAAAATTAATTAAAGTTATGTAGACACGTCAGTTATGTAGAACGCAAAGCTGTTTTCCTGCTGAGTCCTAACATTTTGCCTCATACTAAAGAATGCTTCGATTTCTGTGCTGCCCAGCTATGCTTATTATGACTAAAGATTATTTTCTATCAGAACCATTTCATAAAACATCTTAATATTTACTGATTTGAAAAATATTTTATCTAAGGAAATCTCTTTTAGCTGTTTGCACGGAAATCGTTGCATATGTTGTAGTTTTAATACCTTGTGTTATCAGATTGCTAATGTATTTTTGCTATGCGCTCATTGATTTTGTTCTCAGCCGGGCCAAGCAAACGTCGAAAAGTGGAGTCTCCTAATGACATCTGCGAGAGCTGTGTTCAGCGGTTTATAAGGTTTGATCCCTAATGATTCATAATTATTTATTTGCATGCTAAATAATTAGAGAGTGAAGAAGTGGAACATCTACGAACTACGGTGTGGGAGTGGACGTGCGTTGTGAATAGCGAGTTTTTTGCAAGCAATGCGTCCACAATCGTTCTTTTTCAGCGAATTTTTAGAAATCGACTAAAGTGTTTTATTACGTCTTCTTTTTTGACAAAATATGTAATGATCAATATAATTATTTATTACTATGCACATCTGTTGAAATAGTATTGTAAGGATTTTTTTTCCGAGTGAATTATATCGTCGAGTCGGGCTAATAAAGTGTCCCCTTAGCAAAACACGATGAATTGCTGTGCGAGAACTCACAATTCAATCATTACGATACTATTCCAAGTCAAATAAAACTACCCTTGCATGTAGTTTTTGCTTATGAAATGCTGAATTTTGTATGTTACATTACAACTGTTGATATAGGTAGAAAAAGCTACTATGGGACATCTTCTACGTGCTGGCCCATCCTGCGAAGCGAGTAATTGTGATAATTTCATATTTACGGTTGACGGGTGCAAAATATATACTTTATAGTTTTAAGTTATTTGCAAATAAAATTGTAGAATTTTGGAAAGTATCATCTCTACCAACACAGACATATCAAATTCGCTTTCCACTCGCTGTCCCTTTGTACGCTTAGATCGGAACTACAAAAAAATAATAACTTATTGATATTTAACATGCATAAAGTTCCTAATTAAACTTCTAAAAATATGTTTTATTTTAGGCACGAACAGCTAATCCATCAAATGCAGGAGATAGAGCAAAAAACCGAACAAGCCCGAATGGATGTGGTTCGTGAAATGGACCGGTATGAGAAAAAAAAACGGATATTAAGATCAATTTTGAGCCCAGATATGTACCGATGCGCTGAAGAATTAATAGAAAACGTAAGTGTTGTAATAGAATTTGAATAGAATCCATACCTACTGGTAGGTATTATGAATGTAAAAGTAACAACTGTTTGACTGAACAGTCAAATTAGTCCAAATCACTATAGTATTTGTTATAAGTTAGTGAAGCTCGACACAAGACTGAGTTTTGGGCATAGTTAGTGAATACATGAGGAATGTTTAGTAATGGAGTATGCCTTGTACGATAGATTGGAACCTGGAAGTATATACTAGCCAAAAGATCGCTGCTGTCTATAGCACCGTTTAATATATCATAAAGGAGTATGACGTCATATTGACGACGTCTAACTTCAAGAGTATCAATTTTGTAAAATCTACATGCTTTTTGTAATGTATCAAATAACTTATGGTCTTTAAAACACAAATAATTAATGATTTTTTTTCTGTATGGATTCTAATCTATTTATATGCACTGCATAACATGGAGCCCAAATACTACAAGCGTATTCCAAAATGCTTCTTACATAAGCAAAATATAGTGCTTTAATGCAGTCCAAGTTTTTAAAATGATTACTGACTCCTGACTGAAATTTGGCAAGTAGTATCGTCTTAGACTACTTAGTACAGGGAAAAATCTGAAAACCGTATATTTACCGGCCTAATGCAAGGAATGGTAGTCGAAAATTTAAAGTGAATTAACCGTGACATGTGTGGGGTACATCATAAAAAATATTAATAATCTGTTTAATGTTTTCGATTTATGGCGAAATGCTATTCGATTCTTTGTTTTTTTTTTTCACTTTTTTACATAGTGTGAGCCAAGTAGAGTTTTGCTCACTGTTTTTAGGTGGCAAAAGCGCCCTCTTTGTGTTAGTATGGTGAAAATACATATAATTCAATGCGGATGAAGTTTCAACAGTTGAACAGTAGTCCTATCAATGTTGTATCTGTATTTAACCTTTTCAGTTGCACAGTGAATTTTAAAGTTATTATTTGTAATACAAAATTGTGCATAGTTATCGCACTTGTCCGATTTTTTGGTATTTTGTTTATTGAGATTTGATTTTTGTTACTAGGTAACCGATCCGTTGAGTGAGCATCAGCTGGAACGTCTGTTAGATCGCTCCTGGCTCCTGGAAGGGG
The DNA here is from genome assembly GCA_963565295.1 of Epirrhoe alternata. Taxonomy (NCBI): domain Eukaryota; kingdom Metazoa; phylum Arthropoda; class Insecta; order Lepidoptera; family Geometridae; genus Epirrhoe; species Epirrhoe alternata. Next base: position 12,617,018 of record OY751375.1, read on the forward strand.
ACAGCACGCGCGGGTTAATTGATGTATGTATTATCAGCGTGCCTATTGAACATGCCGAGATATTACTGTCAATCTTTTGCAAATAAGTAATCAGTACTATTTTCAATTTATTTATTGTAAATATATATTTTCTATCAGATGCCGTCTTGTTCAGCTTCCGACGATATCGGCCTCCTGGCCATGGCTCTGCGAGCTGGCCCGAACTCCGCGGATTATCTGAACACGCTTCTGGAGCTTGTGAGGAGCGGTAAGTATTCGTAAAGCGAGCGAGTATAGATATAGGTAACGTCGGTCATGTTGTGTTCGTGCATTATGTTTGTTTTTGTGTGTGTGCAGAGCGCGAGAACGCGCGGCCACCGGCGGGCGAGGCCGAGTTGAGCCGGCCCACCGCCGCAGGCAACGGCTTCAGCCGCTACCTCGGCGGTGACGGCGGCGCCTCGCCCCTCGTGCGCCCTGTGTACGAGGCCAGCGCGCCCGCCAGCCTGCTGACGGCCGCCAGCGTGCGTCCGTTCCGCGAGGCCGGCGCGGCGAGCGCGTCCGCGCCGCTGCCGTACGGCGAGGTCCCGCCGCGCTACCCGCCGCCGCCGCCGCCGCGTCCCTTCCCCCCGCCGAGTGTGACCGCGCCGCCGGCCCAGCCGCCCGCCGGCGCGCGCCCGATGTTCCCGAACACGCACTTCGCGCCCAACCGTGAGTCCCTCTCCGCTCTACACCCTGTCCGTACAGTACAGTCCTGCATTAGGCGATACATAACTTACTAGACCTGTTGCTTGTTCCGCAGACATGCCGACCCCGCCGTACCCGGGCGCTGCCCTGAACCAGCCGCCGCGTCCGCCGATGCCGCCTCCGAATAATCCGTACTTCATGGGGGGTCATTACCCTAACCAGCACTATTACCCTCCTTACCAATAGTTAAAGGTAAGGTTAGTCTACGTAACCACCGATCTCGTGTACCTGTCAAGTGCGAGCGCTCCTGCGAACTTAAGTTTTAAGCAATAATTTCTATGATACAAACGCACGGCCATGGTCAAGCAAGGATGTTATCAATCACTATAATTTTTATAGTTTTTGCGAATTAATGATTAAATAAGTCTAATATTGTAACTGTAAAGAACTCAAATATGGCGGATGGTGCGTGCGTCCTTGCTTGGCCTGCACGTGTAGTCTTGACTCACTTGAAATACTCAACATGGAAGTTGCATTGGGGTGTTATTCTATTTTATAGATTACTAGCTGCGCCCCGCGGTTTCACCCGCGTAAGTCCCGTTCCCGCGGGAATATCGGGATAAAAAGTAGCCTATGTGTTAATCCAGGGTATCACCTATCTACATACCAAATTTCAACCAAATCGGTCCAGCCGTTTTTGCGTGAAAGAGTAACAAACATCCATACATCCATACATCCATACTTACAAACTTTCGCCTTTATAATATTTATAGGATTATTTCTAGTACGAATTGATGTTCCTAAATATTGTATTTCAATTGTTCCTATTCATATTATTCCATTCCTTTTATACAATGGGGGTACTACATGACGACTGAATCTAAGACTGAATTTTACATTCCAATATAATGAATAGGCGGTTTTTTAGAGAAATTGTGTTTTTGTGTTCATGGTGAAATATTAGTCAGTTCCGTTGTTCACTTCTTATCATAAGAGTACCTATACTTACTTTCTTATGTTGTACAATCTAGTTGGTCAGTGGACAACTGAATTACTTTGGCCATGGTTTGGTGTAAGGATGAGGCCAAAAAAGCAAATTTGCGCCGTGTGGCACAAACAAAACTTGTGTATGAAGCCGAAAGCAGGGTAAGCTACTCACTACTTAAAAGACGGTCGTTTGGCCTCACCCTAGCATTACGTAGAGAGTATTATGTCGAAAGTATAGTTTAATTTAACAGCTACGTCCTCATGCACTAGCGGATTCATACACACACACACACACACACACACACAAACACACTCATGCACATACAAACACACTCATACACATACAAACACACTCATCCACATACAAACGCACTTCGTTAGATGATTTTTAATAATTTGGGTTCGGTGCATGTAACAGAAAGCTATTTCAATTCAATTTATTTATAAAACTTAAATTAAAAGGTATTACATAATTAAGTATGTAGGTGATTTTAAATAATTTGTGTTAGGTGCTAGGAAACAGAAAGGTATTATACTTTATTTGGGGTAATTGAAATTTGTCTAATATGTTTTGAAGGTATCTAATTTGCATGCTCAATTCCTAATTTTTAATGGTTCACATAACTAAGACAGCTTAGTTTGTGCTGATCTTAATGTTAATTTATTGATAATACATCAATAAATTAACATTAAGATCAGTTAATTGAAACATGGCTATAGCCTAAAATAACATTGAAAATTAACGCGGCATCTACAACACAAGTCTTGAACTTAGTGTAGCTACCGCTAGACATCTTCATCAACCACAAGCCATCCTGATTGTAAAGATGTGTAGTACCTTACCTACTTAATTATGGAATACCTACCTGATTGTAAAATACTATAAGACCAACTACCTAATTGTTGATTGTACTATGCTTGATTTGAATCAACGTAATTATTATTATTAAATTTACTTTTCTATAGATTTTCAAAGTGTACATGTATTTATAAGATACGGGGAAGACCACGAATAAGCTAAGTATGTACATGAGTCAGATTAAAGAAAGGTCGCTGTGATGTTGTACCGCACTGGAAAGATCTCTGGGCCAAATGCAAGTAAGATTTTATTATACGTAAGATATTATACAGGGTTATCGTAAAGAGGTAACTAACCAGAATATAAAAAGTTGAACCCGGTAAAAGTATCAAACGTTTTATCTTTCCGATCAACAAAATATAGTGTAAAATAAATGTAGGAACCTATGCTGTGTTTCAAAATGTGTTTCATCTGTGTTTTAAAATGAATACGCAATGCGAATCTTACATAAATGTTGTATTTAGCTGAACTCAATCATTTTTAAGGTTACTTCAAAAGGAAAAAAAACGGAGCTTTAGAATCATGGATCCCTGGGAATAAGCCCCTATAGGATCACTATGTTGTCTGTCAAGAGCTTTTGTTTCTGTTAGTGTTGCCTTACATCAAATAATACTTGAAGCAGTGTTGTTCTTTTGAGATGATTGAGACCATGCTATCCATATTTAGCATAAGTCATGATGCTGCACAAAAGCGTAAGACCCAAACAAGCCGTTCGCAAAGATGGATAACATGCCTCTTTTCGACTGCGATGGACGATTGAACCCCTCCATTACTATACTCGGCAAGGCAGTTCTATGTTTTATTAAATCAATACTATCATTATCAAAATGTAAAAGTAACTCACTCTGTCTGTTTGTTACCTTTTCATGCCATTGTACTCGTAGTAGGTACCTATGCGAATATTTTACTTTGCCCTATCATCCAAAGACTTTTAATTATTATACGTAGCTTTAAGAAATTACCGCCTTATACTCAAATATGTGTAACTTAATGTCAGCTAGTCAAATTGAGCATGGATCACGCTACCCGCTACACCGACCGCGCCCCCACCGTGGTATTAGACGCAGTGGTAGACGGTAGTAATGTATTATTTTGTGCCCTAATTTTCCTTACTTGGGGGCCGTGTTACCGTCTGCCACTGCGTGGAGTTCGTTTAGAGGGCAGACAAATCAGTCCATCACTACTGAAGCAAAAAGTGGCCAGGCCCGGTCTAGCGTGTTCTTAAGCCTCTGCATAGTGGCGTCGATTCCGTTGTTCTCCAACTAAACTAGTAGGTCCTGAAAAAGCCAGCCATTGATTATGCTGACATTAAAAGTTGATGATGATGACTAGGTACTTATTAGTTTTTATACTCGTAGGGATATGTACAACATAAGACCGTCTTTTTAATACGAAAAATTATTTTACTCAATATAGAACCGAATCGACGCCACTAAATATATTTGTCAAAGAATTGCAGTAGGTATTGCCATCATTTAAAAAACTGAAATACTCGTAGTAGTCATAAACACGTACAAAGATATAATAGGGGTAGGTAGGTATGTAAAAATGTGGGAAATCGTTGAGCTTATTTTAAGAGTGCTAAATTGGTTGTAAGATTTATCAAGATATACATATAATGGATAGATGATGTATTAAGAAGATGACGAAGGTGCCTAAGGTTCAGTGCACAGTGAATTGGCAGAGACCGACGCGACGATATATCTTGTATTTATTCATGTCTCGTTACGTCTCGTCACGTTGCGTCGCTGCCAATTCAGTCTGCATTGAGCCTAATATTAGAATATAGAGAATCAAATAAAAATGCCTATAGAGAATAAGTATTTTTCAACTGCCCTTAAGGCAAGCGGTAGTCACTTGTACCTGACCATATTGGTGCTTTATTATTATTATTGTATTTGTGCGCGCTGATGTACCTGATTATTAATTATTAGTAAGGTAAGTTTGAATTAGGTTTAGGTTTGCTAGTAAGTAAGTTAACAACCTGCCTACTTTCCCACATAGATAAGATAGGCTGTGTGGTGTTTGAGGGTTTTTTATTTTATTTTGTACACCTTAATGCCTCAAAAATTTTTGCTTTGTGTAATTATTGTGTAGATTTAGGTTCAATTTTTCTAAGTTGGTTTTTTTAAACAAGGTTACGACGATACTTGCTCAATTCATAATATGTAATTTTATTTCCTAAAAATGTGCCATTTTATATGTACTTAATAAAAATGCAATGAATAAATAATTTGACTATTAAAAAGCCATAGTTTTATTTGCCATGCCTTTAGTAGACCCTTGCGATTTATAATATTGTGTGCTTATTGCCAATTTATAACTAATTTTGTGTGAAACGGCTGTTATGATGGGTAGTTCCCGCTCACCCCCACGTTTACTCCCCATCGAGGATGAACGGGAAACATTTATCCCGTTCATGCTCACTGTTTGGGTTCATTGACATTTAAGTACCTACCTAACCTGTATCCTGACCGACCGACCAAGGAAAATTGATGGAGGCTACCTCAATATGTGTATAATTTCAAGCTATGCTGGTAGGTATATCTTGGTACCCTTTGTGCGATGCTGAGCGGAACAACCTCATTTTACAGTCTCAACGCAACACTGCGAAGGTAAACCATTTGCTCTTTGTTCGTATATTATTATGCTTATAAGCCACATGCTACTGCTATTGTTGTTACGTTGTTGTTGCCGTGGCCTTTGTGGTAACTAAATATGTTTGTATTTTTACAGATTTTGGAACCGGGAGGTGTGCAAGCGATGATCAGCCCCCCTGTCGCCATGCTGCGGTATTCGCCAAAATTCTCATCTGTGTACTAAACACCTACTCGTATAGTAATAAAATTAAGTCTGCCTTTTGAAAACAATATTAGATAAATTATTTTCATTTATTTATTTTTTACAACAGCAAACACCAAAGCGACAGTGAAAAGCATATGAAACTACATTTGTTTTACATAAAAAATCGAATACTTGTTTACATCATTTACATTTGTGAATTTCGTCACGCTATAACGAATATGTCAACATCTTCGGCCACAAAAAGGTTATTGATTGTGATTAGGGCTCGCGTAAAAGGCGATTCACTGAGGAGATTAGTACGTGCCTTTGGGATGGCGAGTACGCAATCCCAAAGGCACGTACTAATCGGCCTAGGCTACCACCTAGGCCGTCGACGCGCACCCACGTAGTTATTAGTACGTTCACACACGCGAGCACTCTCGGATTGTGCACCATACCTCTCAGATGTTGAAAAATGTTAAGCATCATTTTTCGTCTTCTATTTTAAAATAACCTACCATGCCTAAAACAAAGAGGGTGGGTTACATTAAATAATAAAAAGGGCAATACCCCATACAATTTTCAATACAGGAACCTAGTGAGCTTGTTCTGGATTTTTTCCACCATACTGCTGTATTTTACTGTATTGTACTGTCCATGCGAATCACTAAGTCACACACCACTTGGACTCTACCTATGCTATTTACATCCAGCTTGTAGTAGTGAATAATCTGATTCCGTGCACGGCAGTAGGTGATAGTACAGCATTTCGAACTAAGTATTGAAAAAAAGTTCGTTATCGTGACGCACACCTTCGATATCCCTTTGCAAATTTTTACAGTCTGACTTGTTGTTGATTGTAGTAAAAGCTTTAGATCATCTGCGAACAAATAACGTATCACATTTGGAGTCACTGATCATAATTCAAAATTCAAGGGGCCCTAGATTGCTTCCTTGACTTACCCCAGAATTTGAAAAAACAGGGATCAGATAAGTACCCGCCAAAGTGCACATACTGCATTCTACCCTTCAAGTAGCTAGCAAAGAATTCCAATAATTCAACAGTGAATCCTATGGATGATAGTTTTTTTAAAAGCCATCATTATCTACCATATCGAACGCCTTGCGGAAATCAAAGTACGCTGCATCCACTTGCGCCCCAGAGTCAACGGCAGGGACAGCATAGCTCATTAAGCATAGCAAATTACTGTCTGTACTCCGACCTGGCCTAAATCCGTGCTGAGCATCAGCCAACTGATTATTTGTGTGTGTAATTTTCTAATGTTTTTATTATGTGTGTATTTATGAACTATGATGATCTGGAATTTCTGTAATGTCATAGTTAAGTTCGTTCTTAATAAATAAATATTTACTTGGCTGTAAATGTGCCTATGCAACATAGACTCGAGGACTTTCGCGCAAGATGACAACACCGCTATAGGTCTATAACCCCCTACGTCAGTTATACTCTCACCACCCTTTGAAATCCGAATTACTAGTGTAAGCTTCCACTACTTCGGGTATATTCGCGCTTCCAAGCAGAGGTTGTATAAATATAAAAGCGGCCCTGCCAATACGTTCCTGCAGTCCTTTATTATAAAAGGTGGAATTCCATCGGGCCCGTACGAGAATTTGGGTTTCTGGTTCTTTAGGGCTAATTTTGTACCAGTGTATACAAACCGGTTTATTACGACTTGCTGCGCGCCACACTGCCCGGCCGCCTCTATCGCTTCCTTTACGCTGAGTCTAGGAGGACTATCACTATAGACAGACGGCGAATATTCTGAAAATTCATTATTACACTCTACGAGGGACAGTTTTTTTACTCTCCTTTGTTATGCAAGTACGAATAATTTTTGACCTTTTTGATTTTATAAATGCGTCATTAGAAAAACGACTCTGCCGCCCATTTACGTACCTATCTATCATAGGCATCCTGTATCAAATTTTTAACTAGAGTCCTTTCCTCTGAAAGCTATTCATAATCAGACTGCAACTTACTCATTTTGATTTTTTATGCAGTTGCGAGCCTTACTTAGTTTGATATTTTAGCTCCGCGGTATACCATCCGGGTAGCAGTATTCTTCCGGGTATTTTGTAATTTACGCGGTATCGAATTAAAAATATTATACCTAAGCTGTGCCCGCGACTTCTTCCATGGTGTATGTACATATTTATCTATCCCTTATTGTTGTTTTAGTAAGTGTTATTTTATTAGTAGCATAATAAGTAGGACGTAGCAAAGTAATTCAGGTATCTGCGTACCTACCATGTACCAACTACGATTTGTACCTAGTAGTACTAACATCTTGTCATTGAAAGAGCGGGTGGGTAGGAATTTTAATTGAATGCACCTAATGGGTACCTACCTATTCTATTTCTTTACTGACTATGTTTTATGCTTAAATCCGTTGAGATCTATTGAGAAAATAATACTGTTGATATTAAGTTGATTTTTTTTAGTTTATAGCTCCAATAGGAATTCAACTACTCGTATAACTATTAAACTTTAGTCTTAATTTTATTAAGATGCTTCTTTTGTATAGCTAGTTAAATGAACGAGCGAGCGAAGCGAGCGCAGCGGCTCAGTTTCGAGATTGGCCGAAAATACTTTTGTCCTTCAGTCTGGTTGTCCGGCTGTTCTCGCCTACAGGTCGTATTTAACCGATTTTTACGAAAATTGGCACACAAGTTTCTTGATTTATTAAAAAACTTTTGTCGATTGCGATTTTTGATTGGGGGAAAAGGGGGGAAGTTTGCTGTAGCGTTATTTATCGACGGATTTGAATCAAATTTTAAAAGGCACATTACGGACTTCATTCTACACAAGATGTTATGAAAAAAAATCCGGTTAGCCTATGAAAATACAAAGCACCTGAATTTTATTTTTGTTTGCGAGGTCTACTGTTTTCACAGAACCGCTAGTTATTATACCTAGGTATACGATTACATCAGCCTCGCATTGTGTTTCTCTTTGTAAAAAAAACCAGCAATCTGTAAATGTCCTGCAAGCCTTATTTTTACTATTTTTTAACTTATTCGGTGCGGAAGGCGCCGAAGGGGCGCCATACGAATCTTTTGCGTCTGGCGTATGTCACCGGAACGGTGCAGCGGTGGTCTTTAAGCCGTAAGCAAATGTTCAGATAATAATAATAGTTTTTGTTAGCTGTTTTGGTTAGCTGTCAGAGCTAATGGGAGAATGAAAAAAGCTACGATTGAAGATGTGGATGAAGCTAAGAATGAATATAAGAGAGTGAAAAGTTTAGTAAAAGAAATTGTTGCAAGAAAGAAAGAGGAACAAAAGGATGTCTTTGATCAACGATTATCTGCAGATTTCCAAAGAAATATTAAATTTTTCTGGAAATCCATTCGTTCCGCCAGAGGCAAAGCTCAGTCAGAGTTGGACGCAATCAGAGATCAGAAATGTGAATTATGTATGCTGTTGGTGTTGCCTAATAAATAAATACATGGGTCATACACTGAATCGTTTAGCATCCAAAAGGGCGTTAGGCAGGGATGTGTAGCGTCACCATGGCTGTTTAATCTATTCATGGACCGTTGCTTGAAAAATTTGACATGGTTTAAGAATGAATGAGTTACTCGTAAAATGTCTTCTCTATGCCTAAAACCAGGTTAAACTTGCGACGTCGGAGAGTGAGTTGCATGAGATGGTGGGTAACAGTTATGCATAAAGCTTTTAAGCGAAAGGAAATGAAAGTAAATGTGAGCAAGACGAAAGTGATGGTTTTAGAAAAAGATAAATGTATGACAGCATGCAATATTCTGATTGACGATGAAAGAGTGGAACAAGTGAAAGAGTTTGTGTATCTGGGGACATTGTTTACAAGAGATGGGAAGTACGATCGAAAGGAGAGTGAATGCTGGAAACCGAGTGAATGGGGCACTCCATGATTTTATGAGCAGCCGGAAAGTGTCCAACAATACACGACTGGCAGTTCATAGAGGAGTGTTGGTATCGACATTGATGTATGGAAGTGAAAGTTGGGTGTGGCAGAAAAAACATCAGAGTAGAGTGAATGCTGTTGAAATGAGAGCGTTGCGTAGTATGTGTGGGGTAACGTTGAATGATAGAGTGAGAAATAGTGTGATTAGGGAACAGTGTGGAGTGAAAGAAGATGTAGTGTTGAGGATCGAGAAAGGTATGTTAAGATGGTTTGGGCATGTAGAGAGGATGGATGACAGTCGTTTGACAAAGCAATTGTATGAGCCGAGTGTGCATGGGACAGCTGGAAGGAGAAGACCTAGGCGAACCTTCTTGGATCAAATTGGCGACATTTTGGAGAAGGGTCAGGTCAAAAGTACCCTAAACCGACGAGCATATATGAAGAATGTAATGAGAGTGAATGAGGCGAAAGTTGTGTGTCAGGATCGAAGCGACTGGAGATCCGTGGTCTCTGCCTACCCCTTTGGGAAAGAGGCGTGACTATGACTTTGGTATGCATGTATGTAATAGTTTTTGTAGTTTTACCGAACCCATGGCTTGAACGTAACAAAAGTTAGTAAATTTTAATATCTAGGACATCATATCATTAAAAAAACGACACTGATATTAAAAGAGAGCTCCCTTAAAATATCAGTATCGTCTTTCAAGTCGTCAGCAATGATATTATGTCCTAGATATTTAATGCAGGGCTCTGGCTGTATGAGGAAACATGCTGGCTCTCAGGTTTTCCCACTGTGAAAAAAGTAAAAGTAAGGCTACACGGGAAACTTGTGGGCCAGCCACACCGTGAACTTGCTAGCAACCCTGCGCATCCTCCCTACCCATTCGCAATGATCAGTTCTTCCGTGATAAAAGCGTATAAGACTGTGCCGAAATATCGGGAACCTCAAAAACGAGTAAATCATGGTAAATATCCTGTTAATAATATAAGGCTAATAATAAAGTGTTAAAAGCATTAAAAGGTTTAGCATCTCAGGTAGAAATAAGTAAATTTACCTTCCATCTTCACTAGAACACGTACTTCAAAAGTCACACAACAAATTGATACACCGCTATCGTTCGATATCGTGTGGCAACTGAACAAAAACAAGAGGGAAACGAAGAAAAAGCAACAGGTTCCAATTCATGGCGGACGGCACCTTAGGGGCGCTATTAAATAATAAATAAATATTTGTTTGCCGCCAGCCACAACTTTCCTATGAGGACCCTGAATCGGTTCAAAACCTATTCAGATGCTATTGCGTGAAACTCTTCTCTTTCTCAATAAATTTTAGATACCTAAGTTTAATGTGCGACTGTGCAGGACATGTAGGTAGGTAGGTACCCAGAGATATACTCAGAACGAAGTTCGTTACTCAGTGGGTGCCTGAAAACGTGTGGGTTACTGCAGCGGCATGTCGACTCGGATCAAGATGAAACTTGGGGAAAGCTGGGGTGGGGTAACGCCTCAGGCTGCTAAGGTAATGTTGTATGAATTATACGAGTTTTTGTGAAAATCTTAAATAGCCTCTTAACTTTATACCAAGTTTATTAGTAGGCGCTTAGAGGTATATGTATCTTCTGTCTGACAAAATTGTGAAACCCTAGATCGAATTTTCGACGAAATAAATCAATTTTACTACTGAAAGTGGTTTACTTATTCCGGGCAGGGAGTTTTAACAAGTTAACAGATTACATAATTTGCCTCTAATTAGAGCCCATATTCAAATAAACGCACACTGAATTTCAGCTTTCTACACCTAATAATTAACCGGTAATATATAAAAACACAAAACATAAACATTTAAACTGTTATCCGACCAAATACGAAAGGCCATAAAAAGCGGTAGTTCAGTGCTTTATGCCAACTTCTTTAAATCGGTAGCTTTGTAATGTTTAACGTTTGGTACACTTACGTAGACAAGTTTTAGAGTGGGATAGAAGAACCTTGCTGGATAATTAGTCATGTTTCAAGTAGCCGTTAATTATTATTCTTATTTTTTCCAATACACTGCTTTTTTTCTATCAATCATTTATTTATTGTTCAACATAGGTTAAATACAGATCTTAATATTATAAAATGTCGATGTAGTGGTATCTCTATGTTACCGATTTGGGTTGGTGACTGATGAACAATAATTTACGTACAGTTCCAAATAATTCAATGTCATGCAATAACAAAGAAACATTTAAAAATAATAATAATAGTGTGTGTGGCAAGTACCTATTCCATTAATTAATAATTATTATCAGACGCAACATTACTTTTTGTCAACCTAATTTATTTTATTAATTCACTAGCTTCTGCGCGCAGCTACGCCCGCGTGGTACCAACATTTTGAATAGTGTGACTCACTATCTACGCCTATTCCAAGTTTCATCCAAATCGGCACGCTGGCTTATGTATGATTGAACACAAACTCACAAACTTTTAGCTCTATTATATTAATGGGATTTATAGAGTAAAAACATCTATGTATACCTACATAATTTTAATTTGTTGTGAAATTGTGAAGGGGTAAGTTTCTTGTCATGAGGTATGGAGTTATAAATGATTCCACACATGTCTGTCTATTGATGACGGTGATTCTGTTACAAATTAGCGTTTGTCTGTGCCGTATCACTACGCCTTAAAGATTAGCTTTATTTTATCTTTCGCTTCGGTTTATTGTTCGAATATTTTTCGTCTAAGCATGAACAAGGCTAGACCCTAGGCGCTTTTTTTTTTTTTTTATGATGAATGGGTCGACTCTTGACCTCGAAACTTACATAGGCAAGAATGAGGTCTACGATGGAGCGAGCCTACCCAGAAGGTGCCTATTAACTCTCTTAAAAACATCAGGGTCGTAGCTCAGCGGAAATACAGACGCGGGAAGCTGATTCCACATTTTTGCAGTGCGCATAATAAAAGAACTTTGAAAGCGCTTAGTTCTAATAAGTGGAATATCAACCAGGTGTGGATGATAGTGAGCTGTGCGTCTGAAGTCCCTGTAAAAGAACGGTGAAGGCGGAACAAGGTCGTGTAGCGCCTGGGCACACTCACCGTAGTACAATCTGTAGAAGACCGACAAACTCGCTACCTCACGACGATGGCTCAGACTGTCGAGTTTTGCCTCGGCAAGACAGTCTTCAGCAATGAGCCTCTTGGCTCTGCGCTCCACCGAGTCAAGTGCAGCTAGTTGATACTTAGCAGATCCATCCCAAAGGTGGCTGCAATACTCCATACAAGATCGAACTTGAGCTTTATATAAAGTCAAAAGTTGATCAGGTGTGAAATATCGCTTGACCTTATTTAGGATGCCCAACTTTTTGGCCGCAGTTTGCGCTTTAGACTCGATGGAGGTGCCAAAGTTGAGGCTAGCCGTCAACTCTATGCCAAGAAGGGTGAGGTGGTCGGTTACTTCAACCGATAAACCTTTTTGCACCATTGTACAAACATAAGAACAGCTGGTAGATAAATTAAGAAGGTAAAGTGAATGTTCCTAACGGCCACTTTTTTATAGCCTTTCGTATTTTGTCGGATAACTGTCTAAATGTTTTTGTTTCGTGTTCTTAGTTATTACCGGTTAATTATGAGATGTAAAAAGCTGAAATTCAGCGTGCGTGTATAAAATGAGCATTTAAGATGTAAAAATATTGCCGCGAAAGTTAACCGTGTACAAAAGTGTGCGTTACCCCAGCGGCATGTTGACTCGGATCCTGATGAAACTTTGGGAAAAATTAGTACCCTATGTCCTGTAAATGTGCACCAAAAATAAAATTTGTGCCTATCAAGGTTTCAGAGTTATTCGAGAAAAACAAATGCCGCTGGGGTAACGCCGGAAAACGTTACCCCAGCGGCATGCTTTTTATCTATTAGTCGTAGCCAAATGGGGAAAAGCTTAAAAGATAGCTTATATTTGTGCACTTCCATGGCCAAGTAGTGGCATTTGTGCCACCTGTGGTTGATGAGTTATTTGCAATTGTCACCGCGGGAACATTTGACAGATTTCCATATCTTCGGAACGGCTGGACGCACAAATATGATTTTTTGGGAGCAGTTGCGGTGTAATTTGTGCCTATTTGTGCCCTAGTTGTTTTTTCAAAAAAATGCATGTTTCATGAATTAGACGAGTTTTTCTGATAATCGAAAATAGCCTCTAGCTCTTGAACTACAAAATGAAGGCGCTCTGTGATTACACTGGTTGATGCCTATTAGGAATATGTATCTTCTGACAAAATTGTGAAACCCTAGATCTAATTTTCGACGAAATAAATCAATTTTACTACTGAAAGTGGTTCACATATTTCGGGCATCAAATGGGGAGTTATTACAAGTTATCAAGATTCCATGTTTTGCCAATAATTAGTGCCCATACACAAATAAACGCACACTGAATTTCAGCTTTCTACACCTCTTATTTAACCGATAATAACTAAAAATATGAAACAAAACATTTAGACAGTTACCCGACCAAATACGAAAGGCCACAAAAAAGCGGCTGTTTAGTACTTCATGCCGACATCTTTAAATCGGTAGCTTTGTCATGTTTAAAATTTGGTACACTTACGTAGACAAGTTTTAGAGTGGGATAAAATCACCTTGGTGGACAAATATAGTAATGTTTCACGTAGCAACAGCAATTATTATTCTTAGTTTTTCCAATACCCTGAGATTTTTTCTATCGTTATAGACCAAAATATAATACAAGGTTTTGCATGCCTAGATAGGTACCAATGGGTTATGAAATTAGGGCAGTAGGTAAGTAACTCACATAAGTCCTCATGTGTTGCAGACGTGTCGTAGCAGTGGCCTTTAAATTGGCAACGATAGGAGAGCAGACCCACACACAAAATTAATGTATTTACAAAAATTATGTCAGACGAAGCAATTTAAAAAAACGTGACGTAGCAATCTTTCTTGTTATGTCTGACTGACTGATCTGTCTGTCTGCCTGCTCTACTGAGGAGCGCCGGTCGGAAGGTGGGGCGCACGCAGCACGGCTCGGCTGGGACTCTATTTTTTATTTTTATTTTTTTTTTTTTCTAACCTATGCCGTCCCACTGCTGGGCAAAGGTCTCCCCATCATTTTCCAAGACTTGCGGTCGCCAGCTTCGTCCCACCAGTCAGCTCGGAATGCATCGAGATCGTCACGCCAGCGTCTTCGAGGCCTGCCTCGGCGTCGCCGCCCATCGTCAGGCACCCACTGCGTCACGATCTTAGCCCATCTATCGGGATGCATTCGGCTCACGTGGCCCGCCCAATCCCACTTCAGCTTGGCAGACTTATCCCCTACATCGGCGATTCGAGTTGCTGAACGCAGCGTGGTGTTACGGACTCTGTCAGTCCTCTTGACTCCAAGCACGCTGCGCTCCATCGCCCTTTGGCAAACCTTGAGTTTGGACTTTTGAGACTCGGTCAATGACCACGTTTGTGCACCATAGGTGAGAACGGGCAGGATACACATGTCGATGAGTTTGCGCTTTAGTGTTAGAGGGAGTGATCCCTTAAGAAGCTCTTTCATGGACCAGAAGTTTTTCCAGGCGTTATCGATCCTGCGATCGATCTCTTTATCCTGCCTGTTTTGAAAAGAAACTATCTGGCCCAAGTAGGTATACTCATCGACGTAGTGAATCTCTTGCCCGTCCACCTCGATCTTTCGTTTGGTGCTGTTGGTCATTATTTGCGTCTTTGACCGGTTCATCGTCAGTCCAACCTCAAGGCTTGCTATGCTTAGATCTTGAAGCATATGTTGAAGCTCAAGTGCAGTTGGGGCGAAAAGGACTATATCATCGGCGAATCGAAGGTTGGTAAGCTTCTTTCCGCCTAATGATATCCCCCTCTGCGCCCAAGAATCCGCTAGTTTTTTAAATACCTCCTCTAGAGTGCTTGTGAAAAGTTTTGGGGAGAGCGGATCGCCCTGCTTGACGCCTTTTTGTATGGGGAAGTGTGGTCCTGATGTGATTAGTTTAATGTCAGCCGTGCTATTGTTATATATATTTTGAATAATGTCTATGTATGATTCATTAATTTCTTGATTTTTGAGTGCTGTGAAAATACTTGAGTGATAGATACTGTCAAATGCCTTCGTGTAATCCACGAAGGCCAAGTATAGTGGTTTATGAAACTCATTATACTTTTCGATTATTTGGTTGATGGTGTGTAGGTGGTCTATAGTTGAGAAGCTGGGCCGAAATCCAGCTTGCTCAGGAGGTTGGTGGCTATCTAGCTGTCCATCGATTCTATTTTGAATGGCTTTAATAAATGTCTTATATAAATGGGATACTAAACTAATTGGTCTATAATTATTGATGTTACTTTTGTAAATAATAATACTCAGCATTACTGATTATACGAATAAGGTTCAGATTGCCTTGTTTTTGGTCGTGTGTTTTCCGTCGTTCAGTCACGTGTCACGTCGGACCTCTCTTTCGCACTCACTAATGACAGACTATTTTTATTACGGTTATTGTTTGAATTTTTCTCGTCTAAGCATAAACAAACAAGGCTAGACCATAGCTAGGTGCTTCTTTTTTAACCTTCGGGGATTTAAATTTTTGCTTGTTTATTCTTCTTCTTCTTTTTAGCCACTTTCGACCCTTTGGGTGTAGGCCTCCTTCATAATTTGCCATTTCTTGCGGTCTTGTGCAATCTCCATCCATTTGCCTCCAGCTGTTCTTTTGAGGTCATCGTACCAACGCATTTGCGGTCTCCCTGTGGTCTTTTTTCACCCCACGGTCTCCATTCTGCAAGTCTTTTGCACCACGAGCCTTGTTTGCTTGTTTATGATGATTTAAAAATGTCTGTACCTATGATAAGACATCATGATAATTTAAAGTGCATAAATAACTAAGTTCACACAAAACACGTACAGTCACGTACGTCTAGTCTACACTCAGGTTGTTGTTGTTTATTTTAGTACAACTGAACCTAAATTATGGGTTTATTGAATTTTATGCAATGCTGCACCGTGCAGGAAGCATGAATTCCTAGTACTCTCAGACTACAATAGTTAACCTTACGTGCAGCCAAATAATGGTAGATAAAAAATCGAAATCAAACTGAAATACTTTTCTGCACCACTGTTCAAATATAAGAAAAACTGGTAGATAAATTAAGAAGGTAAGGTGAATGTTCCTAACGGCCGCTTTTTTGTGGCCTTTCGTATTTGGTCGGGTAACTGTCTAAATGTTTTGTTTTCATATTTTTAGTTATTATCGGTTAAATAAGAGGTGTAGAAAGCTGAAATTCAGTGTGCGTTTATTTGTGTATGGGCACTAATTATTGGCAAAACATGGAATCTTGATAACTTGTAATAACTCCCCATTTGATGCCCGAAATATGTGAACCACTTTCAGTAGTAAAATTGATTTATTTCGTCGAAAATTAGATTTAGGGTTTCACAATTTTGTCAGAAGATACATATTCCTAATAGACATCAACCAGTGTAATCACAGAGCGCCTTCATTTTGTAGTTCAAGAGCTCTAGCTCTTGAACTACAAAATGAAGACGAGTTTTTGTGATAATCGAAAATAGCCTCTAGGCTATTTTCGATTATCACAAAAACTCGTCTTATTCATAAAACGTGCATTTTTTTGAAAAAACAACTAAGGCACAAATAGGCACAAATTACACTGCAACTGCTCCCAAAAAATCATATTTGTGCGTCCAGCCATTCCGAAGATATGGGAATCTGTCAAATGTTCCCGCGGCGACAATTGCAAATAACTCATCAACCACAGGTGGCACAAATGCCGCTACTTGGCCATGGAAGTGCACAAATATAAGCTATCTTTTAAGCTTTTCCCCATTTGGCTACGACTAATAGATAAAAAGCATGCCTTTGCGGCATTTGTTTTTCTCGAATAACTCTGAAACCTTGATAGGCACAAATTTTATTTTTGGTGCACATTTACAGGACATAGGGCACTAATTTTTCCCAAAGTTTCATCAGGATCCGAGTCAACATGCCGCTGGGGTACACTGTACAAAACTAGATGGTAGGTACTGGTAGATTAGGTCGCGCTTTCCTTGCGTTTTGACTTCAAAACGGGCGCGGAGTCTGATGGTTATCTTATTGGCCATTGTCTTTGCCAATATTGCTCTAAAAGGTACCATGTTAAATCCAATGATGTTTTATACTCTAAGTACCTAACTACTGTAAGTAGTATCCCATTTCTCTGTTAGAGAACTAAGAACAACCTAAAGGTCTCCTCTTTAGGCTATCTGTATTCTGTGCTTTAGGTAGGTACAGTCACGTTCAATAAGATGTATACACTCCATAATGTTTTAACCCATGTACAGGTCAACATGTCCAACAATGTTCTGGTATTTTTATTGAAAATAAAAAAAACATTTCAATTTTTCCGCTGAAAATATGTAGATATATGTATAAATCAATTCCGCGTTTTGTTTTTAACCTACATCTATTAGTTTTAGTGTGATATTAATTTTATAAGTATGGAGTGTAGGTATACATCTTATTTTCCGTGACTGTACGTACTTACTTCTTACCCCGGAAAAATTAATAATTCTTGCGGGACAGGTAAAAAGGCAGGATGATGCTATCTACTACTACTGGTAAGGTTATGTCTCTCAGGTATGTAAATAAAACACAAGTATATTAGTGATTTATTGATTCATTACAACTATCCCGTCCCCGGGCTTCGTTCGTAACGATGTTGTGCTGCGTAAACGAGCGCCAGATGCCATTCTTTTCTCCAATTACCTACTATCGGAAAATCGGAATGCAATATAATAGGGCCCAACCCGAGCAAGATGATTGAATTGCGCTTCTAAAAATAAAACAGGATCACGATTGTATCCCCAAGGCAGATTGCAGATCACAAGTATGAAGTACACAACCACATTTTGGAGAAGTTAGCATTGCATACGTGACAGGTTGCAAGCTCATCGTAATTAAGAATGCTAACTAGTTACTTCACGATGTTTTCCTTCGATTTAAGAACTCGCGTAAATGCATAGGTAGGTCAGGCGCAGTCCGAGGGGGGAGGACACAAGGGACATGACCCCCCCCCCCCCCTCCCACAAACCGTACACGTCATATAGTAAAATGTTGTGTATTGTGCAATAAAGTATTTTCAAATTGTACACAAAACATCACCGACTACCGAGTTTCAATTCAAACGAACTATTTTCTGAGGAGTACCGTTGAACAGCTACTGACTCCATTTTATGAACAGCTCGCTGTCACCATGTTTTAAAATCATAGATCGTAAATCCGATTTTCAACTCATTCGACCTATTTTCTGAGGATGACTCCATCATTAGATCAGCTCGCTGTCATGTCACCATATGCCATTAGCTAGCCATACACGCATGGATATGCCCGGCAAACGTGTCAGGCGGGCAGATCCATGAACCACTGCAGTGATGCACAATGCGCTGTGACAATATGACCCACAGGGTTTAAAAAGACGTCTAGCGAAAGGGATAGGTACAGCATTTCAACACTCAATCAAATCCAAAAGGATTTTCCGAAAGTCATTATATCCAAAGTAAGCAAAGCTTGTGTCATGGGTACTACATGACTGATACACAATTTATATACTTTTTGTTTGTAAATACATAGGTACATTAAACTTACATAGTAACACCTAGACTCCATGCGCCACGGAGGTCGTCAAAAGGCAAACCAGTGGCACTCCGGGAGTGCCGACAGAAGTAACTTGAACTATTAGGTAGGTACCTAGCTACCTATAAGTGTAGTTTTTTAAATCGTCAGGACGTATTACCTACTTAAATTAGTAATAATAAGTATTAGTCAAAAAACTTGACTGCATGAAAGTCAACTGTTGAGATTTTGCAATGCGTAGGTAGGGTACACAATACGTACACACCAGAGAATAGGCATGATGACAATTTTTCAAAATCAGTGTTCAGAATGATTTGTTATGTGAAAAAAATATCATATTTCAGTAGAAAATAAAAGTTCTCAAGCATAAAAATCAAATAAAAATTTAAAAATGCTCGACGGTGTCATGGCTGTTACGACGTCAAAGCTCATACGTCAACAGCAAATATTAAGTGCCTGCGCCTAATGGCATCAATTGCAAAAACTGCCTATATTTTATGACAAGTGTCGCGGCACAGCACGTGAGTTCTTGGCATAATGTCAAACTGACGATTTACATAGAGCCAGGAACTCACGTGCCGTCATAACTTTTATAAAATGTATGCAGTTTTGGCAATTAAATGCCGTAAGACGCAGGTGGAGTCGTTATCTGTCGATTCGATTTCTATTCTATTGCGATTTGTGTCACGGCTAGGGGGGCAGATTTGACCTCCTACATGTGTCGTGACGAAAAAATCGTACGCTTTTGGAACGAAGTTCCTTATCGCGCGTTGCGAAAGGGGGCTAGACGGAAAAAATTCATACGAAAAGTTGTAACGACACTTTTTGCTATAAATATAAATATATAAAAATCATACTTACACATCTGAATGTTGTTGTTGTTGTTAAGTAAGTAAGTGTTGTTGTTGTTGTTTTTTTAAATTATTACAATTCCTTCACTACAAAGGAACTTCGTTCCATCCGGGTGTCCCTTGACACCTCTCATGATTTTTTTCTTCTAACCCTATCCTCCGTATCGTCCGAAAAGGACTTCGTTCCAAAACTTTTATGCTACTACCACTCCATATACCTACAACGAAAATGAATGCCACCAAATGCGGACATGACCATGACTCAAGTTGTAAGAAAAAGTCGTTGAATTGGAACCGTACATCATTGCCATCGTACATCATATGATAGATTCAGTTTCTGAGCATATTTTCAAGGGTTTTGTGTCAGCACACGGACTACACAGTGTGCACTGCACTGAGTGCAGTGCACACTGTTCTAACCGACCGATAGACGCCGAATATTTTTACTAAGTAGGTACTTGAACAAAATAGGGAATAGCTAGTTTTCTATTACCTAGTTCTCAGATAAAATGAAGTAAACATTGTAACAAAATTTCGCATATGTAAGAAGTAGTAGGTAGTTAAATTAGAGCACAGCATTTCAATATTCCTGCCGCACAAAACTTAGTATCGTAATCGCAAGAAACAGCTCAAAGAAATCTTAATAACAAGTTAAGGTGGGCACTGCTACAATGAAACAGTTAACAGTCGTAGGTATATAGGTAACGTACAGAAATAATAGCAACAACCTCTCTTCAGACAATAATTGCGCCAAGAGAAGCTGGGACAACAAGTATCGCTTTAATAGCACACAATTAGCTGCTATTAAGTCACTCACTGCGGTGCTCTCCGAAGGAGATGTTTGCTCGTCTTCGCAAGATGTACGGCATCCTAGGCACTGATTGTGTTAAAGTGTATGCCACTCAGTCGGATAAATGTGCTCATTACTGCCGCAACTATTTTGTTGAGGTGATCTCACATAGGTATAAATTCAAGAAGCAAGTACGTAGGTAGGTAATTAGGTATCTACTTGCAAAAAATTGTACAATTTTTTTATAGAAATCAAGGTACTTTATAATGTCGAATATAAATAATTTGGTATGCTAAATATACTTCACTTTATTACTAAATACTACAATAATTTATTATTATTTAAAATCTAAGGTTAAAATTAAAATTATAACTAAGTATACGTAATATGAGGTGACTTATGCACTGATGAATGATTTAAATGAATTCGATGACGACGCAAGTTGAATGAACACATTGCTATCGCATAGCTGGGCGCATTTTCGCTATTTTATGTTTGTCAGAAATAAAATAAGTTTAGCGTTAGGTTGCGCAGTTTTTACGTGCAAAATGCTTGTATAAAGAGTTGTCCGCAAGAGCACTGCACATGCACAGCTGTTACGAGCGCGTTAGTAACGTGTGTAGACATCTGTAGATACTTTCATTGATCTATAGATGTATCAATCATCATTCGTGTAATGCGTTTTAAATCTACGAGTAGGTATATGAATGTGAATAACTGAAATTGAAAGTTAGGTCAGTATTATAATAAAACGGAATAAGTATTTCAATTTGCACCAAATAATCGCTCTTTTAAATGGAGTAGTTGATAGTTGATACGCGGGACAGTGGCATCACATGATCACGCACACTCGATTGACCAATGCCAAAGCTCGAGTAGAGAAATTGATACCTTGAAATCTCCGATTGATAAATTCAAGTACGCGTAATCAAGTGCCAATGTCCCGCGTATGAACCTGTATGATGAACCTGCAGCTTCAGCAGCCTTATTGTATAACTTGAAATCCATTTCCAACAGCTCAATTGGGATGATAACTGGGAATGGATTTCAAGTTAGATAATAAGGCTGCTGAACATGGAACGACGGAAGTTAAGTAACTTCCATTTTATAACAATAAGTAAAATACGTTTACTAGTTTAAAGCTAACGTTATTATTAAGTAGGTAATCGCTGTCCTGCGGTCCTTCGGAAAAACTTCACTTTCCCGGGACAGCATATAGCCTATGTTAATCAGGGATACCTAATGCAGAATTCTAATGGTGAAAGAATTTTCAGTCCAGTAGTTTCGGAGCCTATTCTATTCAAACAAACAAACATACAAACAAACAAATATTTTCTCTTTATAATATTAGTGTAGATATATGTAGCAGGCAACTGGCTTAATCAGATATTTAATTAAACGCCTAGCTATTAGATTAACTAGCCTAACCAACTGATTTTGATGTAGAACATAATATCTTACATCAAAGTCAGGTTATGTTAGGACAGCGAAAAACTACGGGCGAGGCGCCGTTTAATGAAATGGCTAGGCGTTTAGTTGAATCGCTGATTAAACTAGTTGCCTGCGACAAGGTAGAAAAATCAGTAGCTACACTTATAAAAATACTTAAGTACTAAAAGGCTGACTTAAAATGATCATGACTCAGATGCTACTTATACCTAAGTATCATACTTACCTACTTACATAATTTACTGGATGGATTTTTGAGATGGGACATGGAGGGCAGGTACCTTAACCGTAGTAGCTACAGGAAAATCGGACCTTCCCTAACTTTTTGAGATATTTTGAACAGCATTCACAGATTTAAAAAAAAATTACAGCCAACGACAAAACTTTTGACTTTTTATTAACTTTAGCCAACTGCTAAAGTTAATAAAAAGTCAAAATATCTCAAAAAGTTAGGGAAGGTCCTCCTTAGAGCGTTTTCCTGTAGCTACTCCATGTCCCATTTTAAAATCCATCCTGTATAGGTATATACAGATGTGAGATAGTTACGTAAACGCAGACGTAGCCCAGGCTAAAGCGTTTGGAGACTGTTTTCACTTACTAAAACTCCTTTCTGGCTCCAAGCCAACCTGAAAAACACAAACACATAATAAGCTACCAAAGACAAACTAGGAAGACAACGCAAAAACAATAGCAGGCAGCGATAAAAAATAACACTTTACGTAGTAATTCATAGATAGTTTACCTTCGCAGTTATGTTGTCCGGCATAGCGTCGCTCACTCATAGGAATGCCAACATGTACCACACAATTTGTGCCACCAGAAAATATAGAATTGTGCCACATATTTAACCTTTTCACCATTTCGCGAAACAACACACAACGAAACATGCCCCTAGCGCCAGAGCTCTTTTCAACGCAATAACACTAGTGATGTGAATCACTCAACTTCTGGGCAGTTAAAATATACATTTTATGACAATACGAGTCCGTTTTGTTATTTATTCCTGAAAAATAATGATTTACGTATTAAAAAACGATGATTTATCAATTAAATCATCCAGAAACCTGACTAGGAAAAGTTATAACATTTCGAAACCTAACGAGAACAAAAAAATTGCACTCTTATTTGAGACATAATGTTCTAGTCGGATATATCCAACGGCGACGCCAGGGGCACGAAACTTGTATTCGGATATATACGACTCCGACGGTTAAAAGGTTAAAGCTAATGTCGCACCACACGGGACTTTATCCCGTAATCTAGACTGATTGTTCTTCGGATGTTGGCGTTCCGAAAAACCTTACACAAAATGCAAGTTGCTGCATTTAATCGTATTATAATCTGTATGGTGCTAAATGTGCATGGTGCTTCGGTCTATTCGCAGTAGTTCCATGGGCGTCTTAGAAGTTTTATCCAAACCCTGTAGGCATTCATTATTTATTTCGCATTAGGCGTACGAACACACAACGCCAATTTTACCACAAGCAATGCAAAATATATAGTCGATCTATCAATTAGAGAGACAATAAAATATATAAGCTAAATTTGTATCATCTTCGAAACAAAAAAAAACAATAAGGATTATTATACTTTTTTGTGATACCACAAAATGAAAAAATGGCTTTTAAACGTTCAATTATTTATTAATTTCTGATAAATTTTCATACAAAATTACACATTTCTCATGGAAGGATCGAAGGATCTCAAGGAAGACAATAGTAGATTGTTAGCCTAGGGTTGAAAGGAATCAATTCCCGAGGTAGTTAGACTTTCTAAACAGCTAAGTGTGAATTTAGCGCGAGTTCCATATTTAAAATTTCAAAAGTCAACACAAATTGAAGGGATACTAAAATCTGCTATGTATGTATCTGTGACGGACTTTTGTGCTAAGATTTGAATTGAATATTAAAAATTTCCTCATATTCTAAATGAAGAGTGTTTGCCACGGGTAAAAGAATCAATTCCTACTCGGACGATAGCCTAACTACCTCATTGTTTCCTTTCAATCCTAGGCTAACAATCTACTATTTTAAATTAGTTTTTTTTTCAAATCTAATCAAATTTATTTATTTATGATACACAGGTTTAAAAAAAAAGATGTTAAAAATAGGCTAATATTCCAACTGTGATCTGCCAGTCGGCGTATAAATTCAGGTACATGTTTCTTTATTATTATACATAAAACTCTTCACAGCTGACAGCAGTTCTATTTAGAAAGTTCATTCCGGCCCTAGGGTGGGAATGAATTTGTATGAGTTTTTCCCTCCCTATGAAAGGAAAGCAGCATTTTCCACCCAATAATCAAAACAACACTATCCGAGTATGAGAAATGAAAAATGTATTCTATACCTACCTTTGTAGCTGATGAGAGCCTTGGTCACATTTAAAACTCATCGCCCAGATTGACACATTTTCGGAAACAAAGTTTTATCAACTGCATCCGAAATGTGAAATAACATTAGAGAAAAGATTTACAACTTGTAGTTATCAATGAGGGATGAAGTTTTAGTGTAATACAAGAAAATCTAAGAGCTAGTAAAAAAACGAGGAAACGCGCGCGTCAGGTCAATTTGAATGTGTAAAAACTACGTGGTCCAATACTTCCGGTATTGGACCACTTTAGTTTTTTAAACGCGCGTTACCAAAGCGCACCTACTTTGTTGCGTAAATTAATTAGCAATAATAATTATTTACATGTAAAACAATCACGATGACGAGGTAACATGTGGTAGAGAAACATTAAAATTTTCATACAAGTTAAAATTACGCGTGTTCGTAATTTGAGCCCGGATAGCTTGTTGAAAGCTGAGAATGTTTTATTTTATTTTTATTTTTGGAAAACTTACAGCCAAAAAAAATTATGAACACAAAGTTGATTTACCAATTATTAACCCTTACTTGTTTCAATTACTAATTAGATTTATTTATAAATACCCTGTCGTTTAGGATTTCTATAAGCTATTTGATTAATAAAATCGGTCGGCAAGGCAAGCTTAGGGGTAGATTTGATAAGTGGGTGTGAACCTCTTAGACAAAAACACGCAAATTATTTGGTTGCAACCATTTAAACAAATCAGGTTATGAATTAAAACTTTGAACAAACGAGATCATAATGTTTCTTCTTAAAAATAATCTTAAATAGTAAAGGCGGATCATATAACTCTATAATAAGTTATTCTTAATACTATTATAATTTTAAAGCTTTGGCACTAATCTTGACTAAATCTCACATAGATTAAGAAAAATAAGTTCATGTTTATCGAATAATTTCGTTATTGAACTAGATATGTATTTAATGACTATAAGGCTCAAAGCCTAAAAATCTATAGATAAAACTGTCATATCAATAAATATGTCTATTTCACAGTCTTTGGACTAGGTTCAGAACCCACAAATATTCGCATTGGCACTTTAGCACTATAATCATTAGTTCCTGTCACATTACTATACTTAACAAATAAATTATATAGCGGAAAACATATAGTAGTACAAACGAAAAGAAGTTGGTACAGTCACGGACAATAAGATGTAGAAGTGTACACGCCAAATTTTCAAAAAAATGTATACGCGATAAATGTTCAAACACATGACACCATTCGTATCAAAACGATGTATACATTTTTAGAAAACGTTGTAAAATCTAAACCGCTGATCGTAGAGACTTGAAATTTTCAGGTCATGCCTGTCTTAGTGCATAGGGATGAACTACGAAGGTAGTTTTGAAAAATTCATCCCTTATTAAGGGGTGAAAAGTGCTAAAAACATTAGTATGAAAAACGTATTCCTTGTAATTACAAACATAAAACTTAGCATTATCTAATTTTCAATCAACCACTGCTGCAGTGGTGCGCAAAGTGCACGAAGTTGTGCGCAAAGTGCGCGGACACACACTTTTTATGCACAGCGCGCTGTGGCGTAATAAGTGCGCAGTAGTGCAAAAAGTGCGCAAAGTAATATTTGACACTATTGACCGAAGCAAATATCAATAATGTCAAATGTCAAAAATATCAAAAATGACAAAAAGTCAGATTGTCGAGAAGGTCAATAGGTCAATAAATGTCAAAAAGGTCAATAGGTCAATAATGTCAAAAAGGTCAGAAATGTCAAATATATCAAATGTCAAAAATGACAAATATGTCAAAAAGGTCAAAATGTCAGAATTGTCAATGGGTCAATGGTCAAAAATGTCTAAAATATCAACAACATCAGAAATGACAAATATGTCAAAAAGGTCAGATATGTCATAAATGTCAAAAAATATCAACTGTCAAAATGTCAGAAATGTTGACAAAAATATCAAATGTCAAAAAGGTCAAAATGACAAAAATGTCTAAAATCTAAAATGTCAAAAATGTCACAACAAGTGACAAGGTTTTTTTCGCCATTTTAGGAAGAAGCACTGCTCTGAAAATAAAATAATTTTTTTTTTTGTGTTTTACTACGTTTTATTATGTAATTTCGGTGGCATTTTCTAGTAAATTTTTGTAAAAAATATAACTAAGAATGTGTCCAATGGCACTTTTCTTACTGTCTCTAGTTAAGGGGAAGACATTTTGTTCTTGTGTTCTTTAAATACACTTATCACTTTATTATTTTACACTACACTAACTCAAACGGTTTGGTTCGTTTGAGTCTGCTCACTAAGTCCGTGTTATCGAGGAGCTGGATAGCCTCGACGTTCACATGGTGATGAAGTCTGTATTCGTGAGCTTTTGCATATTTTTTAATAATTTTATCTACAAAGTCTATGTTAAAGTCCCGGTGAAGATCTTTGTTTCTTACGTACCAGGGAGCATTCACGATGTCTCTAAGCACTCATAGCAAAAAAGCAACATAGCAGCAAAAGTCCATTGGTCCATACTGGCATCAGGACTAGTTTGTACAATATTATCTTGTTATGCACTGAGAGGGCTGATTGCCTTCCAAGGAGCCAGTACAGCTGTCTGTTATAGCGTAGCTTCAACTCTTCTCTTTTTTTCTTGACGTGAGCTTTCCAGCGTCAAGCGTCATACCCGAGTACTTCGCTGTATTTTCGTATGGTATACGATTGTGATTTATAAATATAGGATGATATTCTTCCTTTTTATTCGTGAAGTTTATATGGATCGACTTTGACTCATTCAGGTTGATCCTCCATTTCTTTGTCCAGTCATATACTTTATTGACAGCGTTTTGAACATTTTCTGCCGCTTCTGCATAAGTTCTGCCAACGGCCATAATGGCGGTGTCGTCAGCGAAGGTGGCGTTGGTATTGTTTTTTAGTTCGGGGATGTCACTGGTATATAGAAGGTAAAGGACCGGACCTAATACGCTACCTTGTGGCACCCCAGCTTTTATTTCTTTAATTTCAGAATAGGCATCTTCTTGCCGTATTCGAAAAACTCTGTCCGATATATATGATGAAAATTAGATAATGCTAAGTTTTATGTTCGTTGCAAATATGTCAAAAATGTTAGGTTGACATTTTCGACATTTTTGACATTATATATATAACTAGAAATTTCAAGTCTCTACGATCAGCGGTTTAGATTTTACAACGTTTTCTAAAAATGTATACATCATTTTGATACGAATGGTGTACACATGTTTTTGAAAATTTATCGCGTACACAACATTTTTCTGAAATTTGTCGCTTATACATTTTTTTGAAAATTATGATGTGATTATGAGCTTATTGTCCGTGACTGTACGTATACAGGGTTATTTGTAAAACACCGGTAGCCTCTCAGGACTGTATTACTATCATCATAAACAACAACTTTTGTTCTATGACTTTTTACAAAACAATAAATTTACCAAAAACAAACCTTCAACATTTCGTTGTCCTATCCAACACATTTTAACTCTGTATATTGATGTGCCTACCTACCTACGCCTGCCACGCATTGTTTTCGTAGTAATTCTCTCGCTACCCTACGATTCCCGCTTTTTTACGCAAAAGCCAAATGATACCTTCCTACAATCGGACATTTGACATGGAAATAACTAGTGTCCGACCGAAGTTTCGGTTTCGGCCAGTTTCGGTCAAAAACCAGCCGAAACATATTGTTTATGGAATGCCGCGTTACGTTTGGAAAACTTCGAGCGAGTCCATGGCTAGTTTTTATCCCTAGTTGTGACCGTGTGCTGGTGATGGGGGTATTTTTGTTGAGATTGTGTGTATTTTCTGTTTTCTCGCACGTAGAAATGATATTGTTGTCCAATTTTATTTGTTATTTTGATGCATTTATTATGTTACGTACGTAAGACGATATGTAGGTAGGCCTTTCTTACTATCCCGTTTCACCACCGTTTCGATCTTGCGACGTCGGTATCATAATAGTAGAAGAGAGTTATATAGAAATACTAAAATACTACCCCGCTCGTTACACTTGTGAGCATCTTTTATGATGTCCTCCTTGACGTATCCGTCAACGGCGTACTTTGTTAACTCAAGATGTAAGCACTAAGATAGCTTGCAAACCCAAATTTAGTTTTAAAAATTCTGTCACAGGGTGCGCAGTGCAACCGCCTTGTGGCTATAGGTATAGGAAGGCTTGGGTCGGTTCTTCTTAGCAAGGCGTTTAGTATCGAGCTCTTTAAGACGATTTTCTTCAAAACTAGTCGCAGCCTTGTGAACAGAGTTGCGCCACTCTCCTCTGTGTTGCGCTCCTTCCATCCCACATTTGAGATGTCACATGCATCAAGATGCCGTTTAAGCACATCCTTATAACTTATTGTAGGTCTAGGTATATTTTACCAATGGCTTGAAATTCGAAATTATCAAAACTCAGCTAATGTTAAGTTATATTTTTTTATTTTAAATAACCCCTTGTTCCGATTTATTTCCGTCTTCCCCCACAAACATCTTCAACGCAGTGGCAGACTGTAAAACTTATGGCTATCGACCCCCGAGGGGATGGCAGCACTCGTGGTCGTGCTTGCGTAGTAGTTCCTGATAGATCATCGAATTTAAGAACGTTCTAAACGGCCCGTTCGTTAAGCAATGACGGAGGCCTTAAGGCGGCCTAAAAGCTCCGTCACTAGCATTCTAGTGACGAGACTGTAGTGAGCCTATGGCCCACTGGCCATGGGCTCATATGAACTTACTTTCTTACCGTGGCAGTTGACGTAGTGGAAAACGGTTATTATGTATTAGTGTGTGCCCTTATTTACATACGTGGGGGCCGATAGCCATAGGTGCTACCCTGCCACTGCGTGGGGGTGACTTGTTGGGGGATGGCGTAATAATTCCTTGTCTTATGTCCTGTAAAGTTTAATATTGCCTCAACTATGAATCCGAAGGCTGATCCGAACAGTGCGAATTCAGGCCGTGAAATGGATCAATTGATTTTTTTTAAAATTTAATATTTAACCCGAGTTCGAAAAGGTGATGGTGACATCTCACGTATAGAATGGTAACTTCTGCTTAATATTTGGACGTGTCACTGACTACCTCTTTGGTATCTTTAAATGATCTTGACTTTGAAAAATCTAGATCTGAGAGAATGTCTACTGTGTCTTGGGAACTCAGTAGTTAACCAGTTTTATCTTATTCGATACCAAAAGTTTATATTTCCTGATTTAAAACACTTATTTTCTGACTTCAACAAAAATTTTAAAATATGAAATTTTCGGTTTCGGCGAAACTGAGGTCGAAGCCGAAGGTTCGGTTACGGTTTCGGCCGAAATCCTGGTTTCGGTCGGACACTTCTCACCAATGACTTCTCACATTTTCTGTAAAGTTACAACGGATCTCGCTGTGTGCGGGTAGCATTGTTTACGTTCGGGCGTATTGGCGACAGGCCACAGAACACTATTACTCTTAGCGCGACAGGCTTCCGAAAAGTTGTCATCACATCACACCTAGCTAGTATTCGCACCATTTCCGCGTACTCGACATTGGAATATTGATACGCCATTATGTTAAGATATTACGTCCGCACTTTTACACCGAATTTCACTACAAGGACACGTGACGCGACGCAGGCGCATCGACAGACTGAATGACCGTAATTAGGTCAAGGTCAAGCGCAAGCTATGTACTATTGGTTCGCCGCATCGACTTCGTAACATTTAGAGAGTTCAATTTAAATATTTTTATTTATGTATGAAAATCTGATGAACTAAAGATGAATTTTTAAAAGTCATAGAACAAAAGTTGTTGTTTA
This sequence comes from Epirrhoe alternata, assembly GCA_963565295.1. Classification (NCBI taxonomy): domain Eukaryota; kingdom Metazoa; phylum Arthropoda; class Insecta; order Lepidoptera; family Geometridae; genus Epirrhoe; species Epirrhoe alternata. The sequence continues at coordinate 12,647,070 of OY751375.1, forward strand.
TGATGATAGTAATACAGTCCTGAGAGGTTACCGATGTTTTACAAATAACCCTGTATACGTTATTATAATTAAGTACATTAATTATGGAATGTAAAATTCTGTCACGTGTAAATTCAGTCTTCATATAAATTGTATACAAAATGGACGGAACGCCATAATATTTTAAGAACTACAACTATGAGTAAATATTAATAATATGAATAAAATCAAAATTATTCAATTAGGAACATACATTCGTACTCGAAATATCCTCAAAAGAACAAATTATTCTATTTTATAAAGCTTGTGCTTGTAACAGAATAATTTCCCAACGCAATGTTCATTTGAGTAATTTCAAGTGAGTCAGGACTACGTGTGTTGGTCAAGCAAGGCATCATCATTGCACTTTCTACTTTTCTGCTGTAATCTTATAAAAAATCTGAGTTTAGGGTGCCTCGGCATTCAACCCACAGGGTCGAGGGTGTGAATTTTGGCCGTTCGGATCAATAGATAATTAAAAATCCATTAATAAATGTATCAAGGAGTCGCCCACTAAGGTGAAAGTCCAGAGCAATTTTTAAGATGCATTTTAAATGTTAAATAATTTCTCTGTAGGCGTGAGGTTAACAGTATAAAGTTATGTCATGCATAACCTATGAATAACATAGGTTATGCATGACATAGCTTTATGTCAAGTTTATTTGTAAGGGCCATAGTCTATAATGCGCCTACTCTACTAGTCGCTTTACACTTCAGAAACGTAATTCGGGATTAATAAGCCTTGCTTGACCATTGCCGAGTCATATTACTTAGAAATTAATGCTTAAAACTAAAGTTCGCATGAGCGCTTGCAGGCGAGATCGGTGGTTACGCAGACTAGCCTTACCTGTAACTATTGGTAAGGAGGGTGAAAGTGCTGGTTAGGGTAACGACCCCCCATGAAGTACGGATTATTCGGAGGCGGCATCGGCGGACGCGGCGGCTGGTTCAGGGCGGCGCCCGGGTACGGCGGGGTCGGCATGTCTGCGGAACAAGCAACAGGTCTAGTAAGTTATGTATCGCCTAATGCAGGACTGTACTGTACGGACAGGGAGTAGAGCGGAGAGGGACTCACGGTTGGGCGCGAAGTGCGTGTTCGGGAACATCGGGCGCGCGCCGGCGGGCGGCTGGGCCGGCGGCGCGGTCACACTCGGCGGGGGGAAGGGACGCGGCGGCGGCGGCGGCGGGTAGCGCGGCGGGACCTCGCCGTACGGCAGCGGCGCGGACGCGCTCGCCGCGCCGGCCTCGCGGAACGGACGCACGCTGGCGGCCGTCAGCAGGCTGGCGGGCGCGCTGGCCTCGTACACAGGGCGCACGAGGGGCGAGGCGCCGCCGTCACCGCCGAGGTAGCGGCTGAAGCCGTTGCCTGCGGCGGTGGGCCGGCTCAACTCGGCCTCGCCCGCCGCGGCTGGCGGCGCCCGCGCACTCTCGCGCTCTGCACACACACACAGACAAACATAATGCACGAACACAACATGACCGACGTGACGGATAATTACACTCGCTCGCTTCACGAACACTTACCGCTCCTCAGGAGCTCCAGTAGCGTGTTCAGATAATCCGCGGAGTTCGGGCTAGCCCGCAGAGCCATGGCCAGGAGGTCGATGTCGTCGGAAGCTGAACAGGACGGCATCTGATAAAAAAAATGAAATTACAATAAACACATTGAAAAAAGTACTGATTACTAATTAGCAAAAATAGACAGTAATATCTCGGCATGTTCAATAGGCACGCTGATAATACATACATCAATTAACCCGCGCGTGCTACCTCCTCCCAGGAGCCAGGAACGATCTAACAGACGTTCCAGCGGATGCTCATGATCGGTGTTCAATGGAGCGGATATCTAGTAATAAAAAAACAACTTTAAACAAAATAACATAAATCAGACAAGTGCGAGCGAGAGCCGCATGATGAGTATGAATAATTTTGTTTTAAAAAAATATTTAGGGAGGAAACTCACTTGGCTACCGAAAAGGTTGGGGCTGTAAAATTCGTTTCGCTGCGGGAGTGGAGACGCTGACCCCTGCAAATAAGGTTTAGGAGCTAAGTATAGAAAAAAAACTATAATGTTTTTATTGAACAAGAATACACTAGAATACATAGGTAAGATGGTTAATGGTCGCAAAACTTCTTTTTTTACGGTTAGAAAATCTGCTCACAGACATCTAATTACGTCGAAGGAACGTAATTGGGGTTGTCAAGCTCTCGACGACCCACTAAAAGCGACTCGGTGGCCATGCTCTACGCATAACGATCCCCAATGGTCTCCATACTAGGTTAGCCTGTATAATGGAGACCTCCTTCCTAATTAAACAAATACATTTAATAAGCTTAACTCAAAAAACATTCATTTAGTATACTCGTACATAGTAGTAAAGGTGAGTTATAATAATATTATAAATGTGAAAGCAACTCTGTCCTGTCTGTCTGGCTGAAATTACAAACGACGAACATAGGCTACTTTTTTTCAAAAATAATTATGAAGGGGTGAAAATAAGGGTTGAAACGTGGTCGCGCACTGTGACCGCGCCTGCGCCGAATTTTTAAGTTTAGTTCTGACGGTGACTTAATTGGCATGTAATTTTTTTGGCTGTTCTACATTTTTATCTCTTACTGTAATAAGCCTTTTGGTTACAACTCCTATATTCCTCCTATATCTTGTTGTTGTTATACTAAGTAGGGTAGACTGGGTACGGTTGTGCCAGGATACGGTAGTGACAGTCGTCATATAGGCAAAACTATAAGGATTACTGGGTTGGTTTCAAGGAGAAAAAGGAGCGGCATGCCTATCCGATCGTGCTTAACAGATTGCTTCAGCAGCCGGTGCGCGATATAGCTACTTGCAGAGTACCACATTACTGTTTTTCGATGAAATGAAGGTTTGTTTGTTCGATTTCATTGTGTGATTGTTGTTTTATGTGAACATATAGAGTTATAGTGTTTTTTCGTGTAAAACCTTAAACATTAATGGTGTTTAACCATGTTTGCAGTGTTTAGCACCAAGCAGTGATTAGTTTGAATATATGTAATCTGGTAAGGACATGGCAATAGTTTTTTTGTAAATGTATGTAATGGTTGCGGTTGTGCCATATTATAATTTAAGATGCCCTGATAACGTGTAAGGAAGACGAAGAGGGGTCAGTGTGATCTGCATTATTAGTTACAAGTGATACAGATGCTTATAAATTAATAACAACTGTATTGTCTGATTAATGTGAAGAATTTAATCAAATTAAAGATGCTACAAAGCCTTCTTCGTTAAAAGAGACGCAAATGTTTCTTTGTTACGACGTATTTCACCATAAAATTATTGTATGACTTTTATTTAATTATTAATATAGTAATTAATTAAAATTTAATATTTTATTATTAATAAAGTTGATATGAGACAATTTAAATGTAATTTGTTTTACCTAGCACTTTTGATCCCAGACTCTGTCACAACCGTCCTTGGGGTGGAGACGGTTGTGACAATTTACTTTTTTTTTAATGGCTTCTCCTTTTTTTTTCAAGTTGACTATTGTACTTAAGGACAAAATTGATGTATTTATACGTAGACAAATATCCATTTTACTTTAAAACACATGTTGCTCCCAGCTAACTGGAATAATTGCGGAATTATGGGCGATCAATAATGAAAATTGGTACCTACCGTACCCAGTCTACCCTACATGGAGTGGAGATCCATGGTCTCTGCCTGCCCCCTTGGGGAAAGAGATTTTATGTAAGTATGTATACTACATTATATGTATTTATGTTAAGCTATTTCTTATCTGAAAATAACACAGAAATTCAATTTATCTAATTTCTGTAACTAAGAATAGTACCTACTACGTATTTATTTTCAAAAAGTTGTTATACTACTTAAATAATATACATATAGTTGTACTATGTATAGAATAGTGATAAAAGTAAGTTGTTATGGTTATGTTAGTTTTTATCAAACTATAGCCCAAATAAAAAGTTTATAAATAATACGAGTATACGTCATAATGGCAACGATTTATAATAAATACTTTAAAAACATACATGAAAAAAATCTACCTAATTATGTAATGGGCCCTCTACATATTCGCCGATGATAGATGAATGCCGACGGTCACGAACATGTAGAGGGCCTCATCGCCTGCATTCGCCTGTCATCTTCTATCCAAATAATAGTTCGACGAAAAGTTCGTCAAATAGTTCGGCGAATGTGTAGAGTGGTCGTAATTAAATAATGGTCACCGAAGCACCAGAAATGTAGGTAGATGTATTTAGGTACTTATCTATTCATCAGATCGAAATCAGTTAGTTAAGTTATATCAGGATAGTTAAAAAGTACTAAAAGTTACTTACAAGTTACAAGGCGAGAGTGAAGCGGGAGCGGCCGCCGATGCGCCAGAAATTAAATAATGTTCTTTAGTACATAAGAAATGATTTGGCTAGGCCAGTAGTTTAACGTAATAGCTCCAAGCCATTTGCCTAATAGCATTCAGGCCGCTAGTTAAACGGCGCCGTGTAATCTAATGGCTAGGCGTTTAATTGAAGTTAAACCAGTTGGCTGCGACATATCTATTATGAGTTTAAAATGTTATGACAAATAGCTTTAGGTTTCTTAATCGTTATGGCTACTTATTAATATTAGTGTAAGTTATATCAAAGATTTATAAATTATAGCATGTGACTATGGGGCCAAAAGATTGTATAATTTTTTATTGCATTTAAATTATATAAATTCTTAATATTAAGAAGACAAATAGAGACCCTTCAAATAGATATGATTTAAAATATTATGTCATATTATTTAATAGTAAGTAAAGTCTAAAAGAAAGTAAGTTCGTAAGAGTAACAGGTCAGTGGCGTAAATCAGCAGTATTCAATTGCTGTATAATACGATAAAAGGTCGTAAAACAGTAAGCTGTTCAAAAAAATGATAACATAAATTATGCAAACTAATTACGTTTTTTTTTAAACTAAAAAGAAAACCGACTTCAAAGTTTGACTCAGGACGCGGCGTGACTCAGGGCGTCAATGAGGCCATAAGCCCACCATACAAATCGATAAAGAATAAAAATCCAATCTACAGATAACGCTTAGACTCCACCTGTGTCTAGAAGAATTAAATACCAATACTGCATACATTTTATGTCAAGTATCGCGGCACGTGAGTTCCTGGCATTAGTAAATCGACAGTTTGACATTATGTAATGCTAGGAACTCACGTGCCGCAAAAATTCACATGAAATATATTGGACCACCTCGGTAACCCTTTAACACCGACCGCGGCGTCATCAGCATCGGCCGCACCAACCGCGACGCATTTTATGACATCATCAGCACCAGCATTTTGAAAATTCGACGCGGACGGTGCGTCTGTCAGAATTAACCCTTGACCACCAGCTAACCTATGTTTTAGTGACACAGCCATACCTCGGGTTAGACGGACCGCTATTATGTGCTTGGCTTTTTACGTACTAATTTTATAGATAAGTGGATTGTAAAATTAAGAGAAAACACACCAGAGGGTTTTTGCTGTTATATTATCAGAAATATCAACTTTTAACTTAATAATATTATAGCGAAAATATAATTAGGTGACTACTACATGAAAATTGGAAACAATTCTACTTATCTAAATAAAACGAGATCAATCACAGAAATAACGGAAGAAACTTACTTATGTCGACTAATTTTAGTAATTTACACACGACTTGCTGATCGCAGACGCAACACTTTCTAGAACGCAGAACAGGTACATGGACGTAATCAAGCATAGTTAGACGGAAATATCCATTTAAAAAATAAAGCAGTCTCCCAGACCGCTATCAGGTGATTAAGGGTTAAAAATTCGGCGCGTGGCTGGTCTGCGACCACCTGAAAGTTTGTATAGGGAACACGCTTGGCGAACTACATACACCAAAGTTATCTACGGCATAAACGGATCTTTTTTTTACATTAAATTCATTAACTCACTATATTAAATGGACAAAGACTATAAAATTAAGTGATTGACATCGTATTTGTTGCATCAAACAAAATTTATAAAACTGAGTAAGGGACTCTTGTTATTTCTTGCCTTCAAATATTACTGCGCTATGTAGTTTAAGGTTTTGTAAATAAGTTTTATTGAAGTAGGTAGGTAGGTAGGTACTCAAATTAAACTATTTACTGTAATTTGTATTTTGTTCACAGCTACGTGTCCCGCCCACTGCCACTTCAACTTGCTAATCATGTGGGCTATGTCGGTGACTTTAGAGCATCTACGGATATCTTCATTCATGATTTGATCTCTAGCTGATTCGATCTGAGCGTCTATTTACGACCCAAAAATGAGGCTCTATCAGTTTGTGTAATTACGTATTAAATAAACGGGATTTATCGCGTACCTTATTTTATTATTTCCCGACGTTTCGCCTGTGTTGCAACAGGCGTGGTCGCGGGCAAACTGGAGTATGTGACGGAGCCCTCGTCGATAAGCGATAGTTAAGTTAGTAGTTAAGCGGCAGTTTGTGTAAATTAAAATGAAAGACCCTGTAGACATTTACCTACAGTGCGGAAATATTCGAAGGCGCTAAGAAAAAAAAAGAGTCACGCAGTCATATCCAATTTTGTATGATGCAAATTATATAAACTCACTCACTCACAGTTTACTTTATTTCAGTCCATTTATATTGCTAGACAAAAGTAGTTAATTGTATTATAACGTTTGTGCCGTATGGTATTAGAGATGTTTTTGCAATGGAGTAGAGTTTATTTAAGGTTTAACAGTGAACTAGTATTATGCTTGTGTAATGCTATTGGCAAATTCATTGACCATAATAGTGCTTCTGTTGTGCTATTGGCATTTACATCACAATTATGGTAATATAATGCGCCTGTAATGCTACTATACTGCTATGTGTATGTGACTCTTTTTGAGGTCTAAAGCCGTTTAATTTGTGCCCAATTAAGCACTGTAGTAGCCCGATAGCCGGCTATAGTGCTAATACAATGCCAACTCAAATGGCTGAAACGATACAGAAATGCTGTTAGCAGGCCGATATAATGCTTTGGTGTGTTACTTGGGAATTGAGGTTCTTGCTTAGAGTTTTCCAATTTTTTTACAGGTTTTCAAGTACCGTCTACATGTTATTTTGCTGTCGCGCACCATCTAGTACATAAAGTGTAAGTTAATCATCTTATGTGGTAATTGTGGACGTGTGGACGTGTGTATGTGTGTTTGTGTGTGTGTGTGTATACAGTTTTGTAATGTTGTTACATACCTACATCATCTTCAGTTAGAAAGAAACATTATGATTTGCTTACACTGACGTTTTCCACGTAGTCTTCAAATATTCGATAAAGGTCTGCGTGTACAATTGACCTCAGCATTTGTTTCTTTTTCTCGTACCTCTCCATGCCATGAGCGAGATCATTTCGACCTTGTTCGATTCCTTGCTCCAATTGCTCTATTTGTTGGTTCAGCTGATCAATCCTAAAAACAAATATATTTATAGAAAATGGTATTTTAGCATTTACATTACTTAGAAAATATATTATACCGCATAATTTGTATGAAAAAACGCTGAAGTATCCATTATTTTTAAGAGATATTTTAAAAAACTTAAATAAAGCGTGAACATAATAGTAAATTGGGTGAATCAACTTTTAAAGTACTCCTTTCGTGTCCCTGGCATAGAAATTGCAAATGGAAATGAATGTGGATGTATATGGATATGTGAGTAAAGAAAAGATGGATGGATTGTGTGAAAGAAGATATGGGTAAGGGAGTGGATACGAAGATGCAGGGAGAATGGAAGAAGAGAACATGTGCCGGCCGACCCCAGGATAAGGGCAGGCAAATGATGATGGCATAGAAATTGCAATAAAACACACACACACAGGGTCATGACTGTATCCCCGAGGCGCGGTAGACAATCTCTCAGATCTTTTATATTCCAGATCCTTTGAAGATGTCTAAGAGGGTAGTCAGAGGCATGTACAAATACATATTTGATACATGCCCACATTTTGCAGAAGTTAGTATTCCATACGTGACAGGTAAAAAGGGTTCCGTACAAAGGACTAAGCTTTGTACGGAACCCTCAGTGGGCGAGTCCGACTCGTACTTGTCCGGTTTTTTTTTATAATTTGGAGCAATTTTTATGATTCCATTATGATAACTCAGTAGAACTTAGCACTCTCCATACAAAAAATATGTATATGAAGCCCAGGACAATTTTTTTTTTGCTTAAGTTCCGCTGAGTTACCATAATAAAACCATAAAAATGACTCCTAACTATTGAAAAACTATGAAACTGCCATGTCAGGAAAAGATCTAATATTACATTGACATCAAAACCACCATATTTTTTTGGTAAAACAACTGAAATTATTGCAATGTTTATGCAGGGGCACGAAAGGAGCACTTTAAAAGTTGATTCACCAATTAACAGATGCAGAAACACTTTATGTACCTGGATCAGTTGAGCTATCTATAGATCGTTTTTACGACGATCCTTAGATAACTTGACTGATTCTATTGTATTTTGTAATTTTATGTACATATTGTAGTAGCTTAGTTTCTGTCAGGTTAATACAATCTATAATCCGAAAACAAATAATAGGTTAATTGCGAGAATTAATCCGTCAGTTTATTTTCATGATACTTTCCATAGAATTTATGTTCCATCCAATTGCAAATAAAATATACTCGTATTTTAAAAATGACTATTTACTACACTTTAATTAGATGATCTAAAAGTATTATCACAAATACTCGCTTCGCAGGACGTTCAGTAGGCACCTTTATCAACAGTCGTAACATACAAAATTCAGTATTTTTACTAATGTCCACCATCATGACATCATGATGACCATCATGTCCCACAGCTGGGCAAAGGTCCCCCCTTCAACTTCCACTACTTGCGCTCCAAGGCCACGGTTTGCCAGTCTGGCTCGAATGCATCCAGATGACGATCTGGATGCATTCGGCAGACCCAGGAAGAGGTGACGAGACGTCGTCACCTCTTCCTGGATCTGCCGGGTCGTCCTCGATTTTCTTCGGGCACCCACTTAGTGACGAGCTTCTCCCAACATTCTGGGTGCATTCGAGTCACACGTCCTGCCCAGTCTCACTTCAAACGAGCAGTCCTCGTACCTACATCCGCTATGCCAGTCTTTGATCGGATTTCGGTATTTCGGACTCTTGTCTGTTCTTCAGTTGCATTTTTACTTAGAATACTACATGCAATGAGTAGTATTTATTGATTTCAACTGCTAATTATATAGAATAGTATCGTAATGATTATATTCGGAGTTCTCGCACAGCAATTATCGAAAATTTTATTAACAGGACAGCAACGCGCCGGCCGCGTTGCCGATTGGACGAATGCATTTATTTAATAAAATCCTTACAATACTATTCAAATTTTAATATATACATAGTAATACATAGTAAGTAGCAGGATATCTTAAATATTTTCTTCAAAACAAGCAGATGTAATAACCACACAACGTCGATTTCTAAAAATTCGCTGTAAAAGACAGTTATTATAGATACTCCGATCGTGAACGCGCATTGCTTGCAAAACACTCGCTATTCACAACGCCTGCCGTGGATGTGGACGAGAAGTTTGTGGATATTCCCCTTCTATCACTGTTTAATTATTTTGCATGCGAACCAATACAAATAATGATGAATTATTAGGGATCAAACCTTATAAGACGCTGAACGCAGCTTTCGCAGCTATCATTCGTGGGCTCCACTTTCCTGACCTTGCTTGGCCCGGCTGAGAACAAAACCAATAAGCGCATAGCAAATATACATTAGCAGTCTGATGAAATCATCATAACATAACCAAATCATTATAAAAATATATACATGCGAACGATTTCCGTGTAAGCAGCAGATTACTGTGTGCCTGAGCTACTTTCGCATTACACTTAGTTGGACCAATTTCTAACGTAGTTAAAACATCAGGAATTTCATCTGATTATTTTCACTGATATGAAAATAGCCCCGAGAAATATAAGTTTTTTTATAAGTTGTATGAAAGATACGGCCAGCACGGAAATCGAAGCATCTATTAGCACTATAAGCCAAAACATTAAGAGACCCCACAGGTAAACAGGTTTTTTGCAAACTCATTTGCAAAAAAGACAATAGGTACCTAGTTAAAAATTTGAACAACCTGCATAATAGGAATTTTCATGGGATGGGAAATGTCAAATGAAATTAATAGAAAAAAGTCATTCAAATTAAAATTATAATAAAAAAATAAATAAATAATACTGGACTTTTCACACAGCATCATTTAGCCCCAAGGTAAGCAGAGCTTGTGTTATGGGTACTACATGACTGATACACTTTTTTGTTTGTAAATACATACATATTAGAAACACCCGAGCCAAATATTTGCAGATCATACAAACATTTATACGCGGCGGGGATCGAACCCGCAACCCTCTGCGTCACAGGCTTTCACCCACTGCGCCACAAAGGTCGTCAACTATAGATAATAAGTACGTAGTATGTATAGTACATACCCTTTTCATGTCCCACCACTTTCATATAATGTGTTGGGGAATGAATCCCCAACCCATTATATGAAAGTTTTTTACTTACGTAAATGAAAGTGGTAATAGCGCAGTAGATAGATCATACAAACATTTTCCTCTATGTTCTTACTTGTTAGAATTATCTTTTTCAATATCAATGAAATGAAAGGTAATAATGGATCAGGATAGCATCTCAAACAATCAAAACATTTTCGTTAATAATTGATTGCGAAAAGTTCTTATAGTCAATATTATATAGGTACATTGCTAGTACCGTAATTGCCAGAAAACATTATTCACTGGTAATAATGTTGTGTATATTTCATTATGATATCTTCTAGTTCTGATGGTTCCTGTGTTATATGGGAATGTTTTATGAAATTCAATCAAAAGGGTGATGATACACTTTTTTGTTTGTAAATCACTTTGTAAACACTTCATGTAAAGGGATCTACGGGTATTGATTAACTAGGCTGAAGAAAGGACGCATTGAATTGTGTTAACGATAATGTACGATAGTGAATACTGAGATGACAAGTGATATGGCCAAATGGTTGAAAAGAAAAGAACCTATTTTACAACTCCATTTAGGCCAGAGCAAGGGCAGGTATTAAGTAATTATGTTGATGACCTTTGACATAAGCTTATACCTTGGCACAGAGCATAGTTATCAATACCAGCCAGTATACAACATAATATGATAAATATAGTATGAATATAGTTTTGATGGGGTTTCCTTGTCCTTTTATTATTCGCTTATGCTAATATAAACATTTATATGATCTTTCTATGTATACCTTAATCAACGCATTATTTATGTGCCTTCAGTAGACAAAGTTAATTATACAAACAATGTGTTACAGCTCTTATATGATTGATATCGCTAAGCATTTTCGGTTTTGATAAGAGTCATGAACTAAACTTTTCATTTACTAACTTTAGAATCTAAAAATAAATCAAATTACTATTTACCTAGGCATTCATCCATTGGACGTTTAAGAGGGCGGCCTGGAGTCGCCCGTTGGATTGGTGGTGGCGGCCGAGTGGGGTCGAACCTTGAACAATCCACAACATACAAGTTTAATAAGCTAGAAGCTAGTTTAACAAGGTTATCGGTCATCATAGGTTTTTGTTTATAAATGGTAAAAGCACTGTCAGTAAAACTAATTATTAAGTAATTATTATACTTACATGGGGGGTAGTGTTGTTTGAGGTAAAGGAGGATGGTAAATTGAAGTTATATTTTGTGGTGATTGTATAGGCAGGGGCGCTGTAACAAAATTAATAGGCATGGTTATAACTACGAGTACAAAATAAACAAATGACGACCTCTGTGGCGCATGGGGTGAAAGCCCGCTTGTGACGCTTGTGTTGCGGGTTCGATCCCCGCCGCGGGATGTTTGTATGATCTGCAAATATTTATCTCGGGTCTTGGTGTTTCTATGTATAATATGTACCTATATTTATAATTTACAATCAAAAAGTACGCAAGTACTTAAGTAGTATATCAGTTATCTGGTTCCCATAGTACAAGCTTTACTTAGTTTGGGGCTAGATGATGCTGAGTGAATTGCCCAGCATTATTTATTTATTTATTTTACTTCTGTGTCCTGGGCCCTGGCCCAACTAAGTTTGGTAACAAGTTTCTTTACCATTGAAATGATGTCAGAGACTCAATGATAAAGGATAATGGCCATTATTGTATGGGGAACCGTACCAGTTTGCGCCAAAGCCAATTTACGTTCAAAAGTCTTGCTTTTATTTATCTTCCCACTAGCCTCTGCGCGCGGCTTCGCCCGCGTGGTACCAACATTTTGAATAGCCTATATGCTATTCCAGGTCATTATCTACGCCTATCCCAAGTTTCATCCAAATCGGTTCACTGGTTTAGGCGTGATTGTTACACAAACATACAAACATCCAAACATACTCACAAACTTTCAGATTTATTATATTACTAGCTTCTGCACGCGGCTTCGCCCGTGTGGTCCCAACATTTTGAATAGCCTATATGCTATTCCAGGTCACTACGCTTATGCCAAGTTTCATCCAAATCAGTTCACTAGTTTAGGCGTGATTGATACACAAACAGCATAGGATTAGGATATTAGGATTAGGATTACCAATAAGAATTTTGAAAATATTCATCCTCATTTTTGAAATAGATTTTTAGCCCTCGTTCTTACGAGCGTAATTTTATCGGACGTAAAATTTACGTCCAAATAGAACAAATGAAAGTCCATGTACCTGTTCGCACGACGACGTAATTTTTACGCGGCGTAATTTTATCGCGCAGTGCTCTATTCTCAGCGTTGAGCGTTGGGCATAGAGTTGACAGTTGAGAATAGAGCAATGCGCGATAAAATTACGTCGCGTAAAAATTACGTCGTCGTGCGAACAGGGGCTTAAGTACAAAATGTATGGGGAAAGTTTTGACGATTTCTGACATTTATATTACCTACTCAAACCTTACCATAGAGTATTTTGATCCCTACATAAAACAGAATTGATTGGCATTCAAAAATACCTTTTTTCCCAAATCTGTGAATTCAGTTCAAAAAGTTAGGGTAGGTCTCCTAAGAACGTTTTCCTTTAGCTACAACGGTTAAGGAAAATCCATTCTGTATATGTATTTATTTTTATCAATAAATTATAGACAAAAAAATACTATTAGCTTAATATACCTGTGACGCAAAGTGGTACGGGGTATGGGCATTGTCCTTTACTAAATTAATTTAAGAGCATTACACAGATAAATACATACATGTGTACATTGGTCCTGCCATCCTTGCTGAAGATACTGATGATGTCGGAGGAGGCGGAGGTGGCGGCGGTGGCGGCATCGGCGCCGGGATTGGAGGCATCGGAGCTGGCATTGGCATGGGACCATGCATCGGAGCTGGCATTGGCATGGGACCATGCATCGGTGCTGGCATTGGCATGGGACCATGTATCGGAGCTGGCATTGGCATGGGACCATGCATTGGTCCTACCATTGGCCCTACCATGGGTCCTTGCATTGGTCCGGAAATGGGACCCAGCATGGGACCTTGCACAGAGTTAGGCGGAGCCCCCGCCGTGGCCGACGTTGGGGGCGGCGGCGGGGGCGGCGGCTGACTGATGTGCTCATACATCACGTGGTGCGGCGGCGGCGCGCTCGGCACGTTTTCACTGACTGGAGCCGCAGGAGAGGGCGTGCTCGATATACCTTTATATCTATCAATAAGGACCCTTGGTATCTGACCAGTATTCAGAAATAAATTCTGCTCTTCTCGGCTGGTGTGTAAATATGTACAATCTGGTCGAGTGCAGCCAGTTCTGTTCTGGTGATCATGGCAAAATTTTAACACAGCTTTCATTGCTTCGAACTCCAGTTCGTGACGGTACATGCACTGTGCGCCCAAAGAGCAAACACCCCAAATGAAATCTCGACAAATGCCTCCTGGGGAGTCACGCGATGTCCTCGGTGGGGAATGGTTGCGTGTCCTAGGATCTGTTGGGGCCGCTGCTTGCTGAGGCGCTGTAGTGCGGCCATGTCTTGGGTTTGTGTTCATTTTATTATCTGTTGAAAAATAAAACATATAAGTATTTTCTGAAACAAACATATTCTCATTTCTTTAAATCTGTGGTTCACTAGTTTAGGCGTGATACAAACATCTATTAAACATACATATTAGTGGCAGTGAGATAGCGTGTGCCTAAGTTTGTAAAGCTACTTATAATATGGTTCGTATTGATTATTATATGATGATATTGATGAAACTTGGATAGGCATAGATAGGGACCTGGAATAGCATATAGGCTATTCAAAATGATGGTACCACGCGGGCGAAGCCGTATCGAAAAGAATGAACAAGGGTAGAAAAATATAAAATTTAATTTCTTAAATGTCCAATAACTCGAAAACCGTGAGACTTTTACTGGGTACAAGTTTTGATTTTCTAGTTCATTATGATGCCCCCTACCCGTAGTTAAAGAATTATCCACTCATTACGGGAGACCCTGTATACATTATACAGGATAATATTAGAAACTATAGTTTATAACTGAAAATGTATGATTTGAATTCCAACAAACTCACCAAGATTCCTACCCTCGGTTGTAAAAAAGTTGCCTTGTCAGTGATCAATTCCAATTCTAATCATTTTCCTCCGTCACCTCCTCCTGTTGCTTAAATTGTCTGCTATCCTCTAATTATCATCCTGAGAACAAATAAATACTGGTGTAAATATGTGAAACAAAAAAAGTGCAACCAGTGGGTAGGTCAGGCCATGAGGTATAGCCGCACACGATTTGCTTAGTGCAAAACAAATTACGAATCTTTGCAACTTTCTAATTGAAACAAATGAATTATAGTGTTACTTGCAGCTAACCTTATTTACCTTTTGTTTTGTTTGAGTCTTGCGAATTGCGAACGCTCTTGTCTTGCTCTGCCTGCCTCGCCTAGTCTGTCCGGACCCCAGCGGCCGCTTGCAATAGTTGCAATGCGAATGCAACGTCACGCCATTCAGTCGGATATCATTCATTCATTGGCGACTGACTGGTCGGACGGACGACGGAATGTTAGAATCTATTAGGGCCATACTACACGGGTGGTTCCCCGCCGCGGGAATCCGCTTCTGTCTGAAATGCACTGGACATAATTTCATTTGGAAGTTGTATGTTCAGTGGTATGCCAAATAGAATATAAATACTACGTAAGTGGTAGTTTTTTTTCAACATACGCGATATATAGTACTAGCTGACCCACGCGACTTCGTCTGCGCATTATTAGAAACAAAAATGCAGGAGTTTTGAGTAAATCGAAATAACCAATGAGCGGCAATTTTTTTGAAGAAACATATTTTTGTTTATAGCAAGAACTGTATAGTTTTGACTTTCAAAATAATATGATTAACTATTATTGCGTTATGTTTCTCTCAAGCATCCCATAGTAGATAGAGGGAAGGAAAATCTAACCCAGAAAATCTAACACAAACTATCTTCATTCCAAATTTCATCACAATCGGTTGAGTCGTCATGGAGATACGTGAAGACAAACATTCGCACACACAGACTTTCGCATTTATAATATTAGTAAGATAAGCTGTTGTATATGTACTGTAAATTTTTATATATATCAGAAATGTTTATTTACTCTAATTATATTTGGAAATGTTTTAGTATAAATGATGTGGTATACTAATAAATAAATAAGTGGTATGCTGCCTAGTACACTGCGCGGTTTCCCATCGCGGTTCACAGGTGGGCGAAATAGGACCACCGTATGCAGTGTCAAACAGTTGTAAATAAATAAATGTCTAACTAAACCGGCCGCTGATAACCGGCTGCTGACGACATGGTGCTGCTGAGCCCATCAGTTAGTGGACTGCGTAAACTTGTCAACACTTATTAGCAATACGCCGCTAGTCATGGTCATAAGTATTTCCAGTTATTCAGTTATTTATTCACTATAATTTATCACTACATATAATATTATTTTTAAATCTAATGCGATAATCTATATTAGATCTTATACTTATTATAATGTCACTATCGAGTCAGTTTATAGTATTTAAGTCAGAAACTAAAAGTCCCTCATAATTGATCACAGTTATGCATAAATGTTCCAATCCACAGACATGTCAAACTGAGATATTGAGCTTTAAAGGTTTAAGCGTGTTTTTTTCGTTAATCTTCTATTAGTAAGATATAAAATTAATATGACAGTCTAAAGAATATAAGTATGGGCTTCCAAGAGTATATTCTTTTTTAACAATTCGATATTACATTCTTACATATCAGCGAAAATAGCCCGCTGGATCGTTTCTGCAAAATAATATTTTGTATGGGATGGTTCTAAAATTAATTATGCAGAAATGTTCCAAACTTTTAAAATTTTTAGTTATGCAAGTTTACATGACTTCTCTCGTATGATGCTTAAATAATAAGTAGCGAAGTGACTTCTCCAGTTATCGATCTCTATCTATGCTGAATTTTATTTAAATCCATAAAGCCGTTCCCGCGTAAAATAGGTTACAAAACCATGAGCATTCTGTATTGGTAGGTACATACAGGTGAAACCACATTAACTTTGTCCCATTATACCTACATTAAAATTGATTTTTGTTATATTTTGATGTGTATTTTAATTAAATTACAAATCACGTAATAAAAATATGCCATTTGCAGCATTATGGATAACTTAGTTTTGGAAAAAATACGATAACTCTATAATGTAATGACGGCAATTCTGATGGTGACTAGCTAAATGAATGAAGTAAGAACCTAAGCAAATTCGTATGAGTTAGTGGTCAACTCTGGTGACGGAGATTGACACAGGAGACATGACCTCCCCCACCCCCCCCCAAATCGTACACGTCAAAGAAATTTTGTTTTATCTTTATTTATTTATAACCTGCGGCGCTTCAAACTACACGCACGGGTGGTTTCCCGCCTTTGAATCATTCTGCGAATCGATGTTGAAATGAATATAAGACAGTGCAAAAACATGTTCCGTGTAGTTTGATGGTCTGCGGCAGCTCTGTCGGTCGAGCGGATTCCCGCAGCGAGAGAACCGCCCCGTGTAGTATGGGCCCTTTTAGTTTAGTCTGTGCTAAGAA
The DNA here is from genome assembly GCA_963565295.1 of Epirrhoe alternata. Taxonomy (NCBI): domain Eukaryota; kingdom Metazoa; phylum Arthropoda; class Insecta; order Lepidoptera; family Geometridae; genus Epirrhoe; species Epirrhoe alternata. Next base: position 12,664,214 of record OY751375.1, read on the forward strand.
CTTGAAAATGAATGAAACTGAACTTGATTTAAATTACCATATAGTAAAACGAACGTACAGGGTTGCCAAATTGAGGATTATTTTTTGAATAAAAAATTTTTTTGGTGTAATATTATGGGCAAGATGAAAAAAAGGATGAAGTTCATATAATGAACTTCATCCTTTTTTTCACGAGAAAGGGGGCTCGCTATTGACGGAATTCCTCTTACAAATCTGCCGATGTTTGCGGGGTACGAGGTCAGAGAAATTGGATAAATGCTCAAAGGGGCCACACCACAGACGAGAAGAAATAAATAGACCGGTTATTCGTTAAAAATTCAATGAAATACGATGTATCCAGATTTTCACCACTCGCGCAACTCTCACTGAACGCAGCGCTATTACTGGCTACTTGACCGATACACACTAATACATTACCCAATCAATGCGAACCCTATTGCATCGTCAGCAAGTCTGGACTTGCAACGATTGCCCGGATGAAGGGAGGATCTCCATTCCATTCCGGGTTCCATTCCACCTACTTAACGTCTTATTTAATCTTGGTCACCTACGGCAAGTAAGTAGGTACCTACAGGGTGAAATTAGAGGTAATGTATGTAACCTACCTACAGTGATGTATTCAAGCTGTCCATAAACGCATAATTTTTAAGTATTTCTTGATTGCTCTCTAACTTTCTCACACTGTTTTAGTTAGTCATAAACTGACACGACTAACACCGACAGTGCAGCGTTGCCAAACGTCACCATCTCTTTTACTCGGAGCTAGGCTCCATGAGATAGACAAAGATACATGACTACTAAGTTGTTACACAGATATTAGAGCGGCAACGTCGCTGGCTCTATCCAGTACTCATCCAGTATGATTCTTGGTCCGAGGGTTAAAACTTGATTTTTATTGAGCGTGTGCCTTTCCTTCCTACTTCACCGTGATCGTATGGCTTTCCTATGTTTATCGTTCTTAGGTCATTGCTTGCGTGTTCGCGCCGGCGCCGCCAGCCCCGCTGCGTTCACGCGCGGTTTGAATGATTGTGATTTCTTTTGTTTCGTTGATGTTTGTTAACGATTGTAAGAACAAACAATAATGTAACTTTTGCATCAAAAATGCAACATTTCAGGGAACGAAATGTAACTTAAGACTCAATGGCCCTGACAGGCTGGCAACACTTCCAGAGAACAGGCAGTTTGTCGTAGAGTGCGTTTCATCAAATAGTTCCTACTACACGTCACTAGGTTTTTCAAGGTTTTATTGGAATTTCTTGAGGAAATTATGCCTAAAACATTCTACTGCCAACATGACGGCATAGGAACTATTTGATGAAACGCACTCTACGCACGCTTGTTCGTCCGAGTACGCACGTAAACACAAAGCAAAGCAAATCATTCGTTCTAGAATTTTTCATCATTTCATTTCATTCAGAATTTCATTCACATTTCCGTCCGCTAGGCGCCTGCGCCTACCGTTCCGCGCTCGGCTCAACACATACAACACAATTATTTTTTGTGCGGCATCGGCAATGAATGTGTTTGTGTGTGCTGTTTTTATTATAATAATTAATTAGGTGAAAGAGACTTATTATTTGTCTTCGACTTTTCTTACCTGTAACTTGCTATGAATACGAATATTAACAGAATTAAAGAAGAAATGGTGAGTCCTCTTTTTCAGGTGTTTTGTGTTTTGTTACTCACATGAAAATGCTCAAATTGCTCTAATAACTTTTTGGAAACTGAAAAACAGAAATAGTTAATAACAGTAATCGAAATGAAGTAAACGTTTGGGTTTTTGTAAGTATAGATATTTTTTGATAATGGGTACTTAAAAAACCTGGGGTACATATTTTTGTTTTAGAATTTTGAATGAAAAGAATTGAAAATTTAAAAGAAATGTCATCTTTTACTCAAAATGCGCCAATTTGAACCTTATGATTAAAACCCTTATCATTTTGATTAGTGTTAAACAGAAATGTATCGGTTAACCTATTGTTTGGGTTAACCCATATTCATTTCGGTTATTAACCTTAACCGGAATATCCCTGGTTTTTCGATTGAGAAAAAAACAGGTGTCTTGTGCTCTGATGTCACTTTCTTTTCAGTATGAAGGCAAAACACCATGGTACAAGTACATTACAGTCGAGCCTGCAATGTTCTTCTATATGATGGCATTCATGATAACTAATGTGATAGAACAGACATATTATGTGTTCCAAGCTTGCACAGTAAATCATAACTATAGTGCGGAGATTTGTTACAACATAAGTGATTATGAAGATATCAACAAAGAAGTTCAGGTATCATCTACTTTTATTAACCATTTAGATCCCTCGCAGACTACAGACTTTCTATCTCCATACTAATTACGAGCCGAAGTATATTCCGTTAGTTCGGGAGCCTATGGATTCAAAACAATATGTTACAAAAAAAATTTATGTCAATAAATCACTTTTTACTTACTTATTCCGTCTCAACTATCAGCCCATAGAAAGTCTGCGAGGAGGCTTAGCATCCAATTACACTTAAGAGATTGTTTTATTGTATTTGAATTTTTTTTTTCAATAAAAAAACCTATAAATATTTTTGGTTTTTGTGTGAATCTACTGTATGTAGCTTTGAAGGATATCATGAAATATCTAACTTGCTTTGTATTTCAGGTGACAGTATCAACATTCCACCAATGGAACGGCATTGCAAGTCATGTTGTTCCACTTATACTAGCTTTCTTCCTGGGCTCTTATAGTGACAAACGAGGCAGGAAGTTCATTATACTTGCAGGACTTGTTGGAAAGCTATACTTTTCATTAATGATAACTATCAATACTATGAATGGTGAGTTTTGTACTATGTACACTATGGCTAAATTAGATCTAGGCATTCACTAAGTTGGCTTGATGCTTTTATACAAAATTGTCTTCTGCTCTTCTGCATTGAAATGGCACATGTCACAGCCAACTGGTTTAATCAGCCGTTTAATTAAACGCCTAGCCGTTTGATTAAACGGCCTATATGCCAACTGCTTATCATATCAATTAAATAAATTCTAACGCAAAAATTTTATTTGGTTGTTCCTAAAAACCATGTGCGAGTAAAAATAAAATAAGGAGTTATAAGTAGTAATCAAGCACAGTAGGAGTAGCTCAATTAGTTTTCGGGGTGTTTGTTTATCTTACAGTCCTTACCTACACCATGCAAAGTTGTTAAAAGCCATTCTCCATTATGCCATGAGGCAGTCTAAATTATAGAGTTGAGCCAATAGCTCACGCCTACTGAAGCCTCGTTTATGGAGACCTGGGGCGACGCGTGTGGCATTTTGCGTTTCTCCGTGAACGCCACTCAGTAACTCCTTATGTTTGAATTCAGTGCGGGCCGCGCAATGCTCGCGTCTCTGTAATTATGACTAACTTTTAGTTGAAATGGATTGTTTACAGCATGGCCAGTGCAGTACGTGATTTACACGGCGGCGTTTCCCAGCGCGATGACGGGCGCTGATCTGGCAATATTCGCAGGCTGCTTTGCGTACATTGCTGATGTATCTTCGCTCAGAAACAGAACACTCAGAGTCGGTATTCTAGACGTCGTGTACTTGAGCGCTATGCCGTCCGGAATTGCTATTGGTAAGTTATATCTTACAACACATTACACCTAATGTTTCTTTCTAGATACTATATAATTACATTTCGTACTGCTCTTGTAGGTAAGTAATTATGTTTGAGACCCAAAAAATATTAAAATATTCTTAATTTTATTTGCACTGTCGCACTATTTTTTAGCGCACAATAACAACTGACCCAACACGAAAGAGGACTAACTACCCACAACACAGGTTTTCCGAGGGTGGGAGTTAGCCAATTATAATTTGCTATTGCACCGTATGTTATACGTATTTATAGTTTTGTTATGTTAATTGAATGCGTTGTTTAGTACCTATTACATTAGTTAAAAAGTTACTCGTAATGTACTGCGTTTCACATGTTTGTTTGATTCAAGTAAATAAAATTTTTACAGTAGGTACATGGTAAATTATAACTATACCTAGTAGCTATCCCACTAATATAATAAAGCTGAAAGTTTGTGAGTTTGTTTAGATGTCTGTGTTTCAATCACGCCTAAACCTGTGAACCAATTTGGATGAAACTCGGAATAGGCGTAGACCTGGAATAGCATATAGGCTATTCAAAATGTTGGTACCACGCGCATTAGCTAGTATAAAATAAAGTAGTCTTATACATAGAGAGGTAAGCTAGATAAAGGATAGAATTATTATTATTTACTAGCTGACCCGCGCGACTTCGTCTGCGCATTGCAGGAGTTTTTTAAGTGAGTCGAAACATTTTATACGCCTTTATGTTATTCCAGTACCTACTTAAACAATCTACATTCTCTAAATTCTCTAAATCTGCACAATTTGCACACTTTCGAATCTTACGACTTTGAAACTGCCTTGCACAACCCCTAGGGGTTGTTTTGAAAAAAAAAAACACGGGTTTCATTATTTACTTTAAAGTTTATTTGTACCGAGTTTGGAGTGAATCAGACCCAAAAATTTTTTGTTTTCCATAGAAAGTTTAACACCCTCAGGGGTTGATTTTCGAAAATATTATACGCTTAAATGTTATTCGAGAACTTAGACCATCTACATTCCAAATTTCATCAGAATCGGTTAAGTCGTTACGGAGATACGTGGCAACAAACATTCGCACACACAGACTTTCGCATTTATAATATTAGTAAGAAGTAAGATGAGTAAGCAAAAATTACAAGATCAGAAATAAACATGTTTCAATCGTAGGTAGTATAAGTTTATTTACTATTATCGTCTAGCACATACCTTACAATATTATTTCCTACCTACGTGATAAATGAAGATGAATATAATAGTCTGCTTTGATAACAAACAATGATAGAATCGAGATCTAGATAACAAAACGTTGACAGTCTGAAGTGCGTTGAGGTATTATCCTCTTATGCTCTGGTATTATCATACTATGATTATTGTATTATACGTGCCTATTTTTTTCGTTTTTTACTGAATACATAAATACTAAAGATAGGATGTCTCATACAATCATAACATGAGCTGGATGACTGTGTGACAATAACCCAAGTTACCATATTTCTTTTTTCAGGAAACGTTCTATACAACAAAGTTGTAAATCGATCCTTTACCGCGATGTTTGCTATCAACACGGCTCTCATGGTCATCGCTACGTTGTACACTTTTATATTCCTTGAATGGCAAACAAGACCGGAACAGAAGTCTCTGAAGGAAGCTGGAGTGAGCAACCCGTTAACCGACTTTTTAGATGTTAAAAACTTGACGGACACTTTCGAGACGCTAGCGAAAAGGCGCCCGAATAATCTTAGATTGTTCCTATGGCTGTTGCTTTTGTCTATGGCGTTTTATACTTTTCAAAGAGGTAAGTAGTCCTATTCTTCCTGTAATCAGTACTGTACATAAAATTTATATACAATAGTACACAGACTTAACTATACGTTGAGAATAACTAAGCGAAAAGAGTCTCGACAAATATAGCATAAAAAAAGGTCTGCATTCAACCGATTGGGTTTACAAAAGAAAAGGTAGCTGCCTCAATGTTGTAAAGTTTTGCCACAGCCTGCATAGTATAGTATGGACTTATAACATTGTCCCCAGATGAGCGGCCAGTGATGTACCTATACACGTCTACAGTCTTCAATTGGGACTCCACGACGTTCAGCCACTTCAGAACATATTCCACCATTTTGTACGTGTTCGCTATGCTGTTTGGTATCCCACTCATGACAAAAGTACTCCATTGGAGAGACACTGTTAGTACAGAAACTGTTTCTCTCCGAAAAGATCTAGTTGGCGATATCATTCTTCTATTTACAAAATACGAAGATTTTCAGTACTCGTTGATTGTGTGAAGCCTTACTTTGAATGCATCGATCTCTTAGTTGAATATCTACAATGCTAAATTACATTAAATCAATGTGGAATTTATCAAATCAATAACTGGGGACATCGCTGTGTTCACTCGTTTTGATGAGCTGATTTTGAACTCTATTATGTGTGCATTGCATTCAAAAGTGCATCTTTTCTCTCAAAGGTTATCTTTTAGCCTCATTATTCAAATTTAAACTCGAATTAATGTGTTGCCCATTTTCAACTCTGTTCTCATTGGCTAAGGTTGATTTAGTGTTGATTGCCGATTCTCACAGCATATTTTCGTTTCTTTTAAAACAAACCTTTTTGCATTTATGCAGAATGCATTTTACCTGCTATTTACAAAGTTTTGCATTAGAAACGAAATCTGCTATGTAAAAATATAAAGTGCAATTAGTTAGGTAGGTACATCTAATTGCACTTTGAATAATTACATTTTATCATAATTAGTTGCTCAAACAATACCTGCATTTAATTTTCTTATCTGAACCCTCACATTGTTATCCTATCAAAGAGTTACAGAACCTTATTATTTATATAGTTTTTATATGTATACCTACCTTCTAACGACATAAGAAAAGGTGTCCTTAATTATTTACAATTTTACCCACCTATGATATAGGTATATGATGTATAATGTCTGAAAACGTACGCTGTCTGCCGGTCTGTGATCGCGAAGTTAATAAAATATGATACCTAAACTCTAAATCACTTTTAACACAAATAACGGAATAATTTACCATGATTTACTGTTTTTTTTTTAGTTTCTTGATTTTTCCGTTATTTGTGTTAAAAGTGTTCATAACCATGATAGTTTATAAATTGTACTTCAAGCCAGTAATTTCTCTGCACAGCTCATAGTAATGTTGGGTGCAACCGCACACATATGTGGGCATTTCACATACGCGCAGGCAACCACGGATAAACTCATGTATGTGGGGGCGACCGCAGCTGCCCTAGGACCTTGTGTGCCGCCCCTTCTTCGCTCAATGACGTCCAAAGTGCTCCCGCCTAGTGAAAGAGGTAAGTAATAAATAACATAACCTAAGTAAGAAGTCGTGGTGTAGTTTTTTTTTCTATATTATTCACTAACTGTCCGCCGCGGTGTTACCCGCGCTCCCTCGGGAAAACCTCACTTCCCCGGGATAAAATATAGCCTATGTTCATCGGGAATAATGTAGGATTCTATTGTTGAAATAATTTTTCAAATCGGTCCAGTAGTTTCGGAGCCTATTCATTTCAAACAAACAAACAAATCTTACCTCTTTATAATATTAGTATAGATTAGTATAGATAAACCTGTAAATTTAAATTTTAGTTAGGCAACTACGAGTATAATAAATCTAAGACTTTTATATAGTCTAAACTATTTCCAGCCAGTAACAACATACGAAACCGCCGTAAAGATAGACGATACAGTTCTGAAGCATCTGGATTTATCTTTTCTTTTCACTCGCACTGTTTTCTGTCTGAGAACGGCGTACAAAAGTGATAATCTATACAAGAAGAAATAAGCGACCAATTCTCCGCACGAAAACGTGATATGATCTGTTTATTGGTCGGTCAAGGCCGAATCGATATGATAAAATGATATACATAACACTATTAGATAAAGAGCGAGGCATATACTCGTTGAACTAGACTTCTGTTTCAAATAAGAGACTTGATTTGACGGGCTCTAACACATGTACATACATGACGATGTAACCAGAGAAATGGGATACTACTACTACTTACAGTAGTAACTTATAGTATACAACATAATTGGATGTAACTGCACGGCTGACGTGACGTGAGAATCTTCGTCGAGAACGTAAAAAAAAAACGCCTACTATCATCGCTTTTTTCAACGGGTATTCTTTTTTTTTCAAAAAAGTACCTGTGTCTTGTCCGGGAATGCAATCTTTTTGTCAAAATCTATTTAGCGTTAGACGTCGTTATCCCGGTCGTCACGGTGATGCCGTGCCGAGTCATGTTAGGTCCTCGTTACGTGTTTAAGTACCTATAATTTCAATAGATGAATGGTCTTGTCTTGCTTATTTCAGGAGTAGCATACGCATTCCTCTCGGTAATGGAGAATGCTGTAGCAATGTTCGCGTCTGTCATCTACTCGCAACTTTACAAAGCTACTCTCAACACAAACTACATCAATGCTATTTTCTACCTCACTATAATCACTCAAGTTATCGTGTTCGTCTGTGCGTTGTAAGTATATTTTAATCGACTTAAACGCCATATACAGTACGGCCGGCGGATCTAGACCGGTCTGAAGTTGCGCTGTGCGCAGGTTACCCCGCGTCTTACCACCTATTCGACCCTAAAAGTGACTACTGCGCAGCGTTGCGACGAACTTAACGCCGGTCTAGATCCGCCGGCCGTACTGTACACGATAGCATTCTGGCATACCATTCTTGTCTCTTGCTTTCTCAAACTCAACTGAGTAAGAGCTATAATATTCTGTGGCAAGAACCAAGAAGGCCAGAATTGTATCGTGTAAATGGAGACCCCTTTATTCATCCAGTTTGGTTATGATAAGTTTCAAGTAGCAACTGTTCTAAAATTTTGGCAACACCCTGTATAGCATGGAATGTACCTGACTGCACACACGGAGACTGCATAGATGTGCTTTAACTTACAAGTCTTATCAAGACACTGAATGGCTATTGTTATTTTTAGGACCATGGAACTACTGCTCCGAGGTCGGAAATTAGAAGCTATCATGGAAAAGGAGGAAAAGTGTATACCATCCTGATAATAAACCATCCTGCACAGGAAACTGTATAAATTCTATTAGGTTGAAATGAAACTCGAATTATGCTAATATTATCTTTATTTCATGTCAACTATTCAATAAGCTTTAATTTCTACGATGATGTCAGAACGTGCCTTACATTAACAAAGAGAGATGTCTCATAAACTATCCACTTTTGGGAACGTACTTAAATTATGTGACTAAGTTATAGGTACCTATTACTTGTTATTATTTATTAAACATTGATTATGATATAGAAGTAAAACTTCTGGCAATATTACATTTCGTTTCATTTTATGTGTGTATAATATTATATGTGTAATATATATATATAGGAACAAAACAGAAAGGTTTCGAATGTTGTCTAAATAACTATCCTAGTGGTAACAATAAGCTCATTTTAATTCAAATAGAGATTCAAAAAGATGAGCATTACAGACCTAAACAAAGTACATCGATTTTTAAAAAATCATAGTAATTGGAATTATCCGTAAAAATATCTAAAAGTCTTAGGATCTATCACATGATTTTGAGTCTTAAATATATATATGCATATAATTTATAAATGCAAGAACTGGAATGCCTGACACTCACATTTGCGCGAATCCGTAACTTGGCGAATGCGGTGTTTTTTCCCATAAATGGAAAACATAAGGTTTGTGCAGTGTGAGTGACGACAGGGCAAGAAAAAGGGCGAGAGCAAATTATATTAAAACTAAATACATGTTTGATAAAATCTGCCAGATCCTGATAGTTCAGTGTTGAACCTATTGTGACTAAGTATAATCTATTCATTCAAAAATATGTACCCCAAGGACTCGGTATCATTAAATGGAACGCCTCGTGACACCAGAAACTGTGCTTTCTTATTCTTAATGACTGAACCTAGGTAGCTGTAGTTGGATTTGTCTTCACGCTTATAAATTACCACGTCGTGGTCAACGGGGTCTGGTGGTGGGAGTGACAGTTTCTCAGCAATCCAAGCGCTTATGTACTCGAGAACCTCCACGCAAGCCCCAACCGGCTCCCTGAAGAAGTCCTCAGTAAACGATTTCTTGAAGTTCCTATTCAGCGTCTTGTAAAGATTATGCGGATCTTTGTTCTCCTTATCGTTAGCCATTGCTATTTGCTTTTTTAGAATGCTGTAAGTAATTTCGCTTTGAATTTCCATATCCTTCTCATACTCTTCGATGTACTTACGGTAGCGTAGTTGTTGCTGCTTATGAAAGTCTTTGTGTAGGGTATACGGATCTTTAATCTTGAAGTGGCCGTTCACCTTCTTGGAGTCTCGAGGATCGACATGTCCATGAATGTATCTTGAAAATTTGGGATATTGATTTTCAAGAGAATCTAATTGTCTTTTATGGTCCCAACGGTCTTCTTTCTCAGCGTTTTTAGAAATCATGGGATCCTTATCGTAAAGCATCTGCGGGTCTTTCGGAATTGTGGTAAATCCTGATTCGAGTACTTGTCTATATGTAGATATATAATTGTCTTTGGTATCCTTTCGCAAGCCCACGTTATTATCTTTAGAGTAACTCCTGTAAGTCACTACAAGGTTCTTGGATTCTTGACCAGTTGGATCGCCTTCAGAATCACTGTCATCTTCAGGGTTTATCAGTTGATCATAAGAGTGTGTACTTTCAGCATCTTTATGAACATTAATGTTTGCGAACGCACTATAAGTCATTGCATCGTGCGGTAATTTCTCTGTATCTTTAGCTGGTTTCTTAGCAATTCGTTTCTTCAAATCCTTATCAAACTTATAATTCTCAGGATTTATTGACCCGCGGATTTTTTTGAGAATCTGAAACAAACTCTTCCTTCTACATCCCTGCTCGTTTTTTGTTTTGCAGTTTTTGTTTCGTTTGAGGGCGAGTAAGAGTGCAGTGAATTGATGACGTTTTTTGAGGTTTTTTGCAACGAATCCGATGATGGGTAGGTAGGATTTGTAGAGGTGTTTATTGTGGATTGCGACGGCGCGCGTGTTGGGGGTTGGTTGTCATGCAGCTAGCCAGCGGGCCAGCAGCGAGCGGACCTGGCTGCGCGCCGCCTTCAGCTCTGCGGAGTCTGCCTCGCTCGACGGATACATGTTCGCGCAGTGGGCAGTCCCTGAAACATTACATCATATTTAGAACCAAGCCACCTATAAAACATTAATTCTACATTGTATGTATAAACAAAAAACTATTTTGGTTTTGTGTTAACACCTAACAAATGACCTAGGTACGTTCACACTTCATTCGGAAGCATCGATTTGATTCACTTATGGATACACTACTTCCAAAACTGATATCTGCGTTATCTGAACGTCACTTTTCAAAGGATATCATCGAATCGATGCGAGTGGAGCGTGAAACGCCAAGCTTGATAACAAACAAACACTTTTGAATAGTAGATAATAGGTCTAATGTGGCTGGCAAAGTAGATACAGTGGGTTGAATAGATCTAAAGACCCTGTAAAATATACTAACCCTTGATGAATATAGCTGGAGTATCATCGCTAAGTGACTTGGTGATCCCGAGTGCATGCCACGGGTCAACGGAGCCGTGGATGAAGACCACTCTACTGACTGATATGTTCAAAGCACCATAGTCATCGTTGGTCCAGCTAGCAGCCCGCTTGATAAACTCCTTTGAGAACCTGCAATAGATGTCAGTTAGGTTTTCGTTCACGGTTATATTTAATTTTTACCCGATTTTCAAAAATCAAATCATCCTCACTTGTAATTTCCGACCTGAGTCTTCTTTTTGAACTTTTGACAGGTTTATAATCAAGTAGAAATTAGTGGTCTCTGCATTACCTTACAACAAAGAGGTGTAATTGTAGTATGTAGTAAAAAAAGGCTTTACAAACTTTTTGCCAAAGATATCCTGGCATTGCTGGGTGTAGAAGTCCAGATCGAAGGAATCACCAAACACATCAGTGGTGCCCGATGACGTCTGATAGAAGCCGAATTCAGTGCAAGTCTGGTACATCCATTGCCGAGCTAAAAATTACATTATTTTATAGGTATTATGTCATCTCTACACACCCTAGAGTTATAATGGTCAAAATATTTATATATTTAAAAATGCACAACAAACATTGTTGTTGGAGCTAGTAGCCAACTCGAGCGACGAGTTTACAAGCCGCTTAATGGTTCCCGACCTTAGGAGCCCGGACCGACAATAATTTATTTACTTGCTTCTAAAGCTCGTAGGAAGCTCGGTTCTAATGACGTTGCTTAATTTACCATGATCTATTAAGAACGATAGGTAAGCAAGCTACGCCACGAGAACCTATGTCTAGTTCGGACTAGGTAAACACCACTCACTTGTGTACTATACTCAACCGTGATGCGAACGATTTCTGGGCAGTAGCAAGTAGTGTAGCTACTAAATTACTCGCTTCTCAACTAAAACACTAACCTAGTTCGAACTAAACTTTATCAGCTAAATTGACTTCAGAATAGCTGATTTATACTTACTTCCTTCAGGAGTGAGAGAGACATTCCTCAGACTCTGTATCTCCGAGTCGTATCCATAGTCCATGCAAGTTTGGTTCGATTGTTCCAGAATTATCGCGTTGAATTTGGCGAGCTTCTTGTATGCTGGCGTCTGTCCCGGTTCACAAAGCATATTGCAAACCTACAAAAGAAATATCTTACTGAATACTATGTCAACATTTAAATAGCAGATGTGCTAATCCAAGCCTCGATTTACTCTTAAAAATCTTATAATACACGTTTCTTCCAAATCGATTCAATGTTTTAGACGTGATGGAACAACAAACAGATCTAAAACAGGTATTAGTAGGTAAACGGACTTCGCAACCAATACAAAGAATCAGAGTAACAAACATGGTTTGGTGTCTTCTCAAGTCATGGATGGAAGTAGGTAGTTACTTTACTTTGTAAGGATTTTATTTGTGAGCCGAAAATTTATATGCACTTTAACACGAGCTCTTAACGGTGAAGGAAAACATCGTGAAGAAACCCAGCTCCACACGTATTGACGTTGTCTTTCCTGTGGGCCAGGCTGATTAAGCTGAGAGGATGGTTTAGGTGCTGGGCAAGCCTTTTCCATCTCAAAAACAATGTCTCAGGCACTACAGAGCGTCCCGTTCAGTGTTGCCTCCTGACGTTTTTTTAAGGATTTTGTATAAAGTTAATTCGCGTATGAACTTACTGCACCTAAATCAGTTAATACTTACGGTGTTGATCGTAAGGTTCTTGTATTTAGGATTGACAGTGAACCTGTTGTCCTCATTGTATTGAACAAGTCCGGCGAAGTCTTCAGCAACAGAAGTGAAGAAGTTTTGCATGTCTTTTGGCGAAGCAGAGCTAAATGGTTTGCACACACTGCAAAAGAGATTACTTTAATTAAGGAAACTGATACTTGACTGACATGACAGCCAACGCACAGCATTTGCTAATGATAATGTTGCGTTTTGTTTGGATTGTAATTATGTATCTGGTCTGGTCGAAGCGTCGGTCGCGTGATTCGAGAGCTGGCCATTGATTGCCATTCAGCGTGGCAATGCCGCCAGTATTTTGAGCACGCTTCCGACTGGCAGTGACCTGGATCAGTTGAGCTATCTATAGATCGTTTTTACGACGATCCTTAGACAGCTTGACTGATTCTATTGTATTTTGTCATTTTAGGTACATATTGTAGTAGCTTAGTTTCTGTAAATAAAGTATTTTCATAACTTAATACCTGAATTCCTTTTCAATTTCACTCGGATTAGTTTTGATGGTTTGCGTGATTTGTTGGTGGGCAAGCTTTACTACATTAACGCAATCCTCCCCATTTGTCTTCTCTCGTAACGCGTTGACAACGACTTGGAAGTATTCTGAAACATTATTACTCAGGTAAAGGACTTTTCCAATTCGTTCCAATTTGTTCCAATTTGTTTAACTCTATTTTGAAAACCGGGTCCTTTCCGCGCTCTTTCTACCACTGAAACATCATTCTTTTACACAAAAAAGGAGACAAAACAGACATAAATAATTACAGGCCCATAAGTTTAGTCTCTCATTTATATAAGGCGTTTGTGAAAGTCCTCGAAAATCGCATTTCTGGACAGCTAGACCTGGAACAACCAGCAGAGCAGGCAGGCTTCCGTCGAGGTCTTTCCACAACCGACCATCTTCACGCCGTAAACCTTATCATTGAAAAACACCAGGAAAACAATATTCCTTTATACCTCGCCTTCGTGGATTACACGAAGGCATTCGACAGCATTTCGCACTTGTCTATCTTCCAGTCCCTTGCAAGCCAACACATCGAGCCCACCTACATCCATTTACTTAAAAATATATATTTAAACAGCACAGCATCAATAAAACTCGAATCATTAGGCCCAACATTTAAAGTTTCAAAAGGCGTCAAACAAGGTGATCCACTTTCCCCGAAACTCTTCACTTGCACCCTGGAAGAGGTATTCAGGAAGTTGGCGGCTGGATGGGAGGGAAAGGGGATTGACGTCGGCGGAGTAAAGTTAACTAATCTTCGCTTCGCCGATGACATTGTCCTTTTTTCACCATCTGCTTCGGAGCTACAAGTTATGCTTAAAGACCTTAGCATCGCAAGCCTTGAGGTTGGACTTAAGATGAACCGGTTAAAAACCAAGGTCATGACCAACAGCGTTAAAACCAGAGTTAGAGTAGACGGGGAAGAATTGCAGTACGTCCAGGACTATATCTACCTTGGCCAAATAGTCTCCTTCGATTCCAGGCAAGACAAAGAAATCGCTCGGCGAGTTGAGAATGCCTGGAGGAGCTATTGGGCCAAGGGAGATCTGATGAAAAGTCCTGACTTGCCATTGTCGCTTAAGCGAAAACTAATGGATACATGCATTCTCCCTGTCCTCACGTATGGTGCGCAAACTTGGTCATTGACGCAGCATCAGAAGTCCAAACTCAAGGTTTGCCAACGTGCGATGGAGCACAGCATTTTGGGTGTTAAGTTAATGGATAGGATCCGCAACACCGAACTGCGCTCCCAAACACAAATCGCAGACGTAGCCACGAAAGCCGCCAAGCTTAAGTGGAATTGGGCTGGGCATGTCTGTCGCATGCCAGGTGAGCTGTGGGCGAGGGTAGCCACCGAGTGGCACCCTGACCCAGCGAGAAGGCGACGCGGCAGACCGAGAAGAAGATGGCGGGACGACCTTGATAAATTTATGGTCGATTGGGAGAGCCTTACACAAGATCGCGACGTCTGGAGAGAATGTGGGGAGGCCTTTGCCCAGCAGTGGGACAGTAGCGGCTAATAATAATAATAATAATAATAAAGGACTTTTCAATCTGTTGAAACAAGATTAAATACAATGATTTTTTTTTAACCCTATTTGGAATGATCGTAATTTTTTATATTCAAAATATGAGAACACAACAGAAAGGACAAAGATTCTTGTGCAAGCACGCAGCAAAGCACACCCAATAATATATCGCAAAGATGTTACAACTTCGCACTCAAAGTTGGTTACTCACCTTTGAAATCTACTTTGGCAAGCAAAGGCCCGCTTGATGACACAGCAGCAAACACCAGATGTGGATACTTCATTCGTAGCCAAGCAGCCAGCGAGCCAGGATATGAGCCCCCAAAGGCAACCCACTTGGCACCGCTCAGGCGATACTTCTCGTTCATTGCCCCAATGAAATTCGCAATGTCTGCCAGAGCTTGGTATGATGACAGATATTGTAGATTTTTCACTGACAAGTCCCTGTAGGATTTAATTCAATTATTTCTATGTTGACAAAATTATGACAGAATCAGAATGGAGAAAGCAGATGCCTATATCCAGCAGTGGGTAAAGATGGGCTGTGAATGATGATGATCAAAATTGGTTTTTAAAATCAATACTTAATGAATTGTCAATAAGCTGCTATTTGTTAAGACAGCCTACAATATCAGGATTCAGATAGAGTTTGTACAAGAGCATATCACATCACATTGAATTATGACACTTTACCTCACCAGTTTGTAATCTACTCATAAAATTCAAATACCTTGTTGGGAAACTTTTGCCATAGTATCGATGTTCCAAATTGATGCACAGGGCATTGAACTGGTTTGCATATTCAATCCAAGCGCCCTTGATCATCCAACGTGCATCAGCTGGACCTTCACCACCAATCATCAAGAAGACAGGGCCAGGATTTTTATAATCATAAAATTCATCATTTATGAAATATTGCTGAAAGAAATATTTTCGATTTCGATACCTATTTTGCCTATTGTGGAACCTATTGATATTATACCAAATGTACCTAAATATACATAAAAATTAATATAAACATAAAAGACCCTCAGGCTATTTCTTGAATTCCTACAAGTCAAAGTAAATAAAGACAAACATGATGTGATCCTAAATGGGTTCCGTTTTCGATAACATAAAAAATAAAATAATGCTAGGATCACATCATCAGCATTAAAATAGGGTGATTCTACTTGTGTTCCTCCATGACAAATATCTTGAAGAGCCAGGGCAACAAACACAGTTTGAGGCCTAGCTTTCATTTAGGTGATCCAAAACTAAATAATCTAGCTTCAGTGGGAGTCAGTGAAAATAGTGAGGCTTGTCAATATTCAGAGGTACAATGGAACTCTAATCTAGGTACTTAGTTTTAAAAATATTAAGAAAACAAAAGAGGCTTCACAACATAATAATTAAGCTATACTGTAATTTAATTAATGACATGCAATGTTGAAGATTAGAGAAAACTTACTTGTTTAAATGTTTTCTGATTCGAGTAAGTTGAATGATCGACCTTTTGCTCGAACCAGAGAGGTTTAGGAATGTTATCTCTGCTGTAATCTCCGGGAGCACCAAGGTTGCCTCCGGTTCTGCGTCCGTGGCGAAACAATTTATGCTGAGCACAGCAAAATAACAAAAGCATTTGGATTAGCAAACAAAAGAATGCTAGTTTCCTCATTGTAAAATTTGGATTCCGAACTCTCAAATTATCGATTACAAGTTTTTACTTCATTCTTTTGTTTAATCTATAAATCTACACAGGTTTTAGTTTCGGTGCACCGCGTTTATGCCTTTTAGTCAGACTGAAGCTCCACAACTCGGAATGAGATGAAGTCAACGATTTAGCGTAATTTTAGAACAAAATGCACTTGCATGTGCACCATTTATTTTAGTAGAATAAAATTTATTGACCACCAGAGCGCGGCACCGGTAATCGTTATTGTGAAAATGTGAAATTTTCATTTCATTTCACCAGTAGTTAGATTACTGTCAATAGTGTCAATGTCAAACTGTGTTGCCAACCCATGCAGGCCAAAACTCGCTGACCCAGAAACCCAGGCGCGATGCAAGATTAATGCTTTTAGTTAATCAGTTATTTCAGTTAGAGCGGAAGAGTGCTCGGAATATAAAAAACCTTAGAACAATTACTATAACAATTTTTTTTAACAAAAGGTGTTTGTAAATAATCGACTTTTATAATTTACGCTTCTCAACAAAAGAAAATACACGCGCTTTTTACTAAAAAAATGTTGGATTTGGCGTTAAATGCTAAAGTTGGCAGCACTCACAAAAGACGACACCTGTCAGTGTCTGCATGACTTTGACATTCCAATGACAGTGACATTGTCATAATTTCTGACGTTACCTGCCAACGTTGGCTAGCTCTGTCTGCGTCGGGCTTGGTTTTCTATTTCCATCCAATCGTTTCGTCCACTTGCGAATGCGATCGATCGCGAGCAAGGTGTAGTGCGGTAGACAGCGCTCGGTGGGTTTAAAAATGGCTCTTTTCAGGATTACATCAACCAAATTGGTGGAAGTGCAGGTAAATAATGCATATTATATATTTTTAGAGAAATCTTACTAACATTGCTTCATAATATTACATTTCTGTAGTCCTTTTAATCGCGCCTTTCCTAACCTACATTTATCCACATTTTGGGTTTATGTTATGTAATGTAACTATTAAATAATAGCCGATACTCATGCTATGGGTACTTTAATGTTTAGTCTATAGTTATAACGTGTCGCTAGATCGTTGCTCGCATACTCAATAGTAAGTAGGTACTTACCTATCTCTAAGAAGGTTCGTGGTAGACACGCAGGAAATTTTGAGTGGGAAAAACTATTTTCTGATCTACATAGGTAGTTAGAATCGATAAGTAGGTAATATATATATGTTTATTCATCTTGTAAAATAATAATGTTGACATAAAGCATATTACTAAGTAAGTAAAGTGCTTACCTACTCCAAGTTGTTCAGCACATTAGGTAGGTACTTCTACATGGAATTCCTCGTGTCATGTTACACCATTATTTTGTTCAATTTAGACTTACTTATCTGACTAATGCTGAGAATTTCTTACAAATATACCTTTATAGTTATTACTTTATTAATTATGTAAAACTTAATCGATTTCTTTCCTTTTTTTAAAGTTCTTATTTCTGCAAAAGTAAATTTTCTCTTTGGTGGCATTACAACATATTTTAGGTACCTCATATTCTTCTTTAAGTTTAATTCATTCCAACCTCAAACTAAACAAAGATTTATTAGAACATGCCAGCTTAAAATACATTATCCTGCCTATTTTATGTGGTTTATGTTATGTCATGTAAGTATATTTTGTAATCAGGTACATACTCAATAGTTATATTAATAGTTATATTTTGGATAAAGTTAATTATATGCATTAACTTTATCCAAAAATGTCATGGTAGCTGTCTGAGTTTTTATTACATATTTGAAATTCTTGATTATTAAGTATTGATAAAAAAATGAAGTACTTTTTATTACAGTTTTGAGAATCCTTTCTCAGACTGATGACTCCAACAAAATGAAACCACAATTCATATTTATTTTATTTGCAATTTTTAACATTTACAAATGTAGGTTCATACAAGTACCTTTTGTCTCAACAAACCATTTCAGAATATACCTAGACATCAAAAGTCACTATCTAACTAATTAATCCAAGTACTATCTAATCTTATCAAATAGTCAGGCTACCGAGCATAGTTGGTTGTTGTGGTGGTAATAATGTGTTTTTTTTAATTATTTTAAGTACATATATTTTAGACACCTAGTATAAGTAGGTACTACCACTACCAACCATTATAATGTAATGCAGTCAGAAGTCACAAGTGTTGTTAGTTACCATACAAATTGATCATTATCTTTCACACACTGTAGAATATTATAGGTTGCTTAAAGAGGAAACTTGCAAAAATAAAATTGTGGTTTATTTAAAAAAAGTCAGCAAGTAAGTCACGTGAAATTCGCGCAATGTATTTGTAATGGCCATGGCCATGTGTGTCATTGTCACGCGCGATGGCACTCGCAACGATAACCGATGTCACATTACCGCTACTACGAGCCCCAATGCAAAATAGTTCGTCTAGTGTGAAATTTTCTGTGTGAGATTTTTTCTAACTTCATTATTTTGTATATCTATATAAAATATTAAGCTGTTCTACTATCACATGTCGCGTTACTTATGCCAATTTTTAATTATGAACCAATAATCTATTTTAGCTTTTTAAATTTATACATATCCTGTTTTAAATTCGAAGAAGTTATAAGCAAAATAGTTCGTCTAATTGTTAATCGATGCAAAAGAATTCGTCTATCGGTGAGTTAAATAAGATTATTCCTTCTTTTTACAATTATGTTGCATAATTTAAATTTGTAAAAGCAATTCTGTGTCATTCGTCAAGTGAGACAGTATAAATCTGAAAATTTCAGCTTTTTTCATTAGTTTTTAAATAACAATGGGTCGTGGCAAACCCGTGTGTGAAAAGCTTCGAAAGTGAATAGTTTGTGGGGTCGATGCTGGCAAATCAAGTTACCAAATATCTAAAGACTTGATACTTCCCAGGTCTACAGTTCAATCTATCATTCAGCACTATAAAAAAAATAGAACGACTTCTTGTTTGAAGAAAACTGGTCGACCACGCATCACAAGTGCAGGAGAAAACAGAATTCTGAAGAAAATTATCAAAATAATCGTCGTGCTTGAGCTGGAGAACTCACGGTGCAATGGAAGGATTCACAAAGACGTCTAAGTTGATACTTGCCAAAGAGTCTTAAAAATAATGGGTTACGGATTTTACACCGCTAAGGAGAAACCACTGTTGACTGCTGTACAAAAGAAAAAGAGGTTGAAGTTTGCTCGTGATCATTTAAATTGGACTTCCGATCAGTGGCGTAGTATCATTTGCAGTGATGAGTCCAAATTTGAAGTGACAGTCGTCGATGAAAGGAAAAAAGGGATTCGGAACAAAAATGAGGCATTTCATACTGATTGTCTCAAACGCAAAGTGAAGTTTCCGGCGTCTCATAAGATATGGGGCTACATGTCTGCACAAGGTGTTGGTGGTATGCAGTTTGTGGATGGTTCTATCAATGCTGCAAGGTATCAAAACCTTTAGGAAGAGAATTGACTGCCCTCTACAACGTCACTTTAGCATCAAGATTCCTTCGTTTATCAACAGGATGGTGCTTCCTGCCATACTCCAAGGACAACAAAGACGTGGCTACTGGCGAAAAGCATCCCTACAATCGAATGATTCCATCTAACAGCCCGGACTTGTCGCCGATCAAAACCCTATGGTGGAAAATGAAAAAAGTTCGGCGTAAAAATCCATCAAGATCGAAGAGCGACTTAAAGGCTAAACTCTTGGCTATCTTGGAGTCAATTACGCCTGAGGAGTGTGCAGCGTTGGATGCAACCATGCCTCTTCGCATTAAAGCTGTCATTGAGAGCAAAGGCGACACAACTAAGTAGTAGACGAACTATTTTGCGTGAGTGACAAGGGTAGACGAATACTTTTGCGTTATGTTTTTTAGAATATTTTTGAATTTTTTTTACGTTATGTAAAGTCAAAAAGAATTTCAGTTATGTTAAAATAAACTTTAAAATGTTCCTCAAATTGTGGTTTACTTTTTACTAAACGTTCTTAATTATTTTACCAATATTTACTTTCTATATTTTACGCTTTGCACTGCTTTCCATACTAGACGAAGTATTTTGCATCGGGGCTCGTATAACTCCCACCCTCAGACAAAATAGAGTGGACGAGTTAGTGACGGAATTCCTCTTTCAACATTTTCTGTCGGTTTTTGCGGGGGACGCGGTAGCACACGAACACATTTTACTCACACTTATGAATAAAAGATGACAAACATTTAATGCACACTCTTGCAAATTTCGTATTATGACGTAGGTACGTAATACTACAAGACGTAGATGATTCGGAATCGTGTACATTTTGGCAGAGGGGAAATAAAAGGTAAAGTCTCATCCCGTCTATGATCTAAGCTCCCACCCTGCTAATCCAACAAAAAAACATCAAATTATAAAACATAAAAAATACGTACAAAAGATATACGTTATTCCCTCGCGTAATCTTTCTCCTGTAAATACTTTAAACGCGATTTTAAACCTAATGTAAAAAAAAAACAAAATGTCCGGTAGGTAGAGGGTACGCTCCAGATGCTCCAGTTTGTCGCGCGTATTTTTTCCCTAACCTAAGCAACTAATTTTGATATAATGAAATGTTAAGCATTCAACGATATGGCCGGTGTACTAAGTTACGCCTGCCTGGGACTTATGTTAATAATCAACCAAAAGTTCTTTTGTTTTAGAGTTATGTAGGCTATGGTATTAGTGATAATGGTGACAAGCCGAAACATTTTTCATGTTTATGTGACTATAAGTGCTATTGCGCGCGGTTGAACCGCGGGGCGCGGCTAGCTGGCTTTTCCAGGTTTAGTATGCACGCACCTAACCGCCATGCGCCATTATCCGCCACAAAATTGTGTGTGTGTTTAGCCGCTGCTAAAGTTGTATTTTTTCTATGAGCGCCAATATGATTAGGCCAATGCGGTAGCTCTACGTTGCGAGCTTGTTTACCGGGTTTGACCGAGATACACGTGAGTTAAAGCAAAGGAGATTTTATTATCAGCTGACGTATAAAATCTTCGCAATGACATTCAGTGAGTGTCCTCTCAACGCCCCCTACTCCCTACTCTAAAGATAACCGCACAGGTCAGACTCGCGCACATTTCGGGCACACACCCAAATGGTCTATGCGTGTAACGGCTTTTATCTTTGAACGTTACACAATTTTATGTAAAACTAAACAAACCAGATTTTGTACAAAGAGCCGCTTGTTGCTTGTTTGTTGGTAACGTGCTGACAAATATAATCCTTCAGCGACAACGATATGACTAGTCTCATTTATAATTCCTATGCTAACAGATGACTGCGACACTCACAAATGATTTTAGTTTTCACCTTTGCTGTTGCTGTTTCGTTCGATCAGCTTGAGAATATGAATGGGATTAGGCATAACAACGTTTACGTTTAATTTTGGATTTATAAATACGAACTACGAGTGGTTATCTGGCTACCGCTTGCGGCGTGACCATGACGCACGCGTTCAAGGTTACCAGAGTTACGGCTTCTCATGATGGTACACTGTAATGATTAACGCGTACCGTACGTACATAGTTGCTTTTTTTACAAGAGGATTTATTAAACTTACTATGTCGCAATAGACATTAGTACATGAATTGTGGAAAAATTTCAGAAATTAAAAAAAAATGTTGGGTAAGAACAAAGATAGTGTGCAAGTAAAGTTGGTAATGTAGGTGTAGTTCGATAAGATATTGTATCTTTGTGTTAAATATGTACCTTATACAGATCTGATTCTTATCTTATCATTAATTTTCTTGAAGACAAAGTCCTTGAGACCTAGGTTTAATGACGTTGAATTTTGAAAGTGTTTTTTTCACGTGACCGCCAAGACATTAGTATTGTATTGAATGTGCGGTTCGAACAGCATTTTCTGGAAAGATTGATTGAACACTGTTCGAAAAGTTATACCAAACCATTGATTGGTTTGGTATAACTTTACGAACATTGTTTCGGCGACGGGTCTTCCATTTTATTTATGACATCATCTCACACAAGGTTAACCGTAAGCGTATGGTAGAATTTTAAATTACTTATTTATTATTAAATAATAAGCAATAATAATAATAAATGAATAAATAATAATGAATAAATAATAAATGAATAATAATAAATTATAGTATTTTTATAGTTAATCTGCTAAGTGCCGGTAAAATTACTATTATGATGATTATTAGTCGCATAATTAGGTGCATTATAATCGTTTCTCGTAAATGAAACTGTAGGTTGTTCGAAGGTTTTGCCGCTCTAACAAGGAAAACATTGAAGAGCGCGTTTTTTACCCACATTATGAACGTTTTGACCTTATTTCCTAAGGCCTCAACGAGCATGCGCCATGCCCTCAATTTATATAAATCCATGATTATACCTGACTCGACTGAGAGGGATGACCCAGAACGTGTTTTTTCTTAAAAAAACATTGTCGGTTTGTGTAAAAAAACCCCATAAAAAGCTGCGTCACGTTTGCCTCAAAACGATGACGCGAACATGAATTCATCTGGGATTACCTACTGGATTTGATTTTTTGAAAGTCAAACTAAAAACTGATGGAAAATAGTAGTAAAGCGCCCTTTATCCGAGACAGCAACCAATAGTCCAAGCATGAAAACATTTAATGGAATTGTGAGAACTCAATCGAGTTGAACCTTATTGAATAATTGAGGACGTTGGTGTCAAAATGATTACCCTATGTCTCGCGACCTAACCCTTAGAACTTCGATTGTTGTCGTCTCTATCATCTCGTTTAATTTAAGAGTACCCCAATTACCAATTGATATCAATACTACATCTACAACTAATTGAACATTATAAGGTTCATTCAAACCTATTTAGTTACTTTTTCCTTGTTACCACGGGCTTTTTGCATTCTTGAAATTCAGCCTTCCAGAAACTGAATGATTAACTCAATAAGTCATTTACAAGAGGAAAATATGTATAAAAAACTTGTAATTCTGTCATTTGTTTTTACTTAATTGAGCACGAGTTTGCTATGAGTTGGTATTTCCGAAAAGAAATGTCGGGTAAATCCCAGCTGTCCAATTTTCAATTGAAATTTTGTTTGCATATTAATCAAATAAAACAGGTTTAAAAAAGGACCATGCGTGGACTAACGACAAAACAACTTAGGATTTACTAAGCGGAGATGTTCACCTTGAGGTTCAAGTTGGATGAAAGTGTTCATTGTGAATAGTAGTTAGGCCATGCTTAGTACCTAATATCATTTTACTTTAAACAGCACATTCAATAAAACTTAACGACTACAGGAACCATAATTAAGCTTATGATATAATAGCGAAAAAGTTACACAGACAAGAACTGTATTATCCACAGATAATATCATTCCAGAAGAACACGTCACTATAGAAGTCACGATTGTCTTTAAAAACAACTGCAAATTGTTGCATAGTGAGATATCATGTCTCGTGACTCGTGCTGTCTTAAAACTATTAACCCAACTCATACTCTTAGTAATTTATTCGTCTAGATAACACAACGACTGTGTTTTTATGGTTCAGTTTAGAAGTTTTAGTAAGAATTCTTATACTACGTCTTACTATTGTACTATTCAAGTACGGGTGTACCTAAGTAACGGTATCATACTGAAAATAAACTTAGGTCTACCTACGGTACCTACGTACGAGTAGGTCCGGTAAGTCCAATTTTTTTTGGAACGAAGTTCCTTTTCGGACGGTATCGAGGATGGGGGCTAGCAGAGAGCTCTACCGTCACGACACATACATAGGTCAAATCGTCAAAGTGCATTATACCACTGCAGTGGTGCGTTGGCCACTGACTCATACGAACTTACTTACTTACTTAGTGGTGCGTAAAGTTTAAGTAAAAATAAATAAACAAAGTATGCACTTAGCACAAAGTTGTGCGCAAAGTGTTGCGAAAAGTGGGCAAAGTGGTGCGCACAGTGCGCAAAGTTGTGCGCAGAGTGTGCATAGTGCGCAAAAGTGTGCGCAAAGTGCGCAAAGCAAATGTCAAAAATGTTAAATGTCAAAGATGAAACTTCGTTCCAACCTAGTGTTCCACTACACTCACCAATATTTTTTTGCTATTTTATTTATTTTGATGTTTTTTGTTACAGAAAGCATGTCCCACAGCATCGATTATACTCAGAGGCCTCAGTGCTGAAAACACCAACCTGAAGAGCGTGCTCCAAGAGAAGATTCCCAAGGAGCAGGAGAAAATCCGTGATTTCCGCAAGAAATATGGATCCACTAAAGTCGGAGAGGTCACCGTAGACATGGTGAGTACTATTTTCATACGCACGACAAGAATACCACATGACGTAATGGCCTCCCATAGTTTGACCAGGACAGCCAATTACAATTTTTGCACCTTAACTGCATTATCTATCAGTCACAACAGTAAACAGTGTTGTTTGTAGGTTAAGTGTTTCTGGGCCTCCTAATCTTGGTTTAAATAACCTACAATTCTACATAGCACGAACGAATTACCTAATCTGGTGGTCGTCACAAACCGGAGCTCGGAAAAGTACTGAACTCAAGCGGTTATGTAAAGGTCCGTCTGACGAAGGTCAAGTAATTTAACTCTTGTGGAACGAATATTTGTTGACTTCCAGGTTTAAAATATTCCAATCACTGCCATATACCTCGAAGGCTAGAATCAAAAAAGATTAGCATATTGGCAAAATGGAAATATAAGCCTTTAGAATGAAAAGCATCCAAAATAGTACTACTTTCATTTGTGTAACAATAGTGCGGGGAAGTGTAGGTCAGCGAACGCTTATTGGACCTTGCCCATAGGGTTCAAGACCGAGGCGATCGGCGTTGCGCGCGTCTTCATTTTGTATTTCAATGTCTAGTGTGCCTTTTTTGTATTATTATTTAAAAGTACCTACTATTCTTTGTTGACGTGAAAGTAAATGTTCTTAGTTAATTATTTACTGTACAATGAAACACATGAAATGTAGGCATAAAGGTCATGTCCCATACCTCAACCATGCAGACGTCAGCAGAGTATTTTCTTTTCTCCCCTACACTTACGATTTTGGTTTCGTTAATTCAATAATATTCGACAGATGTACAGCGGTATGCGTGGCATCAAGGGTCTAGTGTGGGAGACCTCTGTCTTGGACCCTGATGAGGGTATCAGGTTCCGTGGCCTTTCCATCCCTGAGTGCCAGGCTCAGCTGCCCAAAGCCAAGGGTGGCCAGGAACCAATCCCCGAAGGTCTTTTCTGGCTTCTTGTCACCGGAGATGTCCCCACCGATGCTCAAGCTAAAGCCCTTTCTAAGGAATGGGCTCAAAGGTAAAAACTGGTTAGATACACACATCAGCAGAATTAACTGATTGACAATAATTCAACAATTGCGTCTCAACTATTCTGGTTACAAAAGCTATGTTTATTTTTGTTATTATGCATTTTTGATTATGTTGACGAGCACTGTGGCGCAGTGGGCACTGGCTCGCCTGCGACGTAGCTGCATCATACAGGCCGTCTGTCTACCCTTACCCCACAAACAAACAAGTTGTACACCTTGATATTTCAAAACACCATTTAGATAGGTACCCGTTTTCCACGAGTTAAAATTTACGTCAAGTTTTCCGCAAGGTAATAATAAACTATTACGTATTTCAAGTAGTCATACATAGACGTAGAACTAGGCGGATTTTTTTTCTTAGTAGTCATATGTAGACCTAAGTGTATGACTAGATAGAACAAGCCATAAACGATTCCATCAAAATTTGTTAGAAAACATGTTTTGTAGCTTGGTGTGAAGGGGGGTAAGACACGATGGTTATTTTTTTGGATTATTTGTACAGAGCCGAGCTGCCCTCTCACGTGGTGACCATGCTAAACAATATGCCGAGCAAGCTTCACCCGATGTCGCAGTTTTCCGCCGCTGTTACCGCACTCAACAGCGAGTCCCAATTTGTACAAGCTTACACCGAGGGTGTTCACAAATCCAAGTACTGGGAGGTAAGTTTTGAATTTTCTACAGGACTACAGGGCGGTTACAATTAACTCTTATTTAATGGCAGTTTTTGAACTCCATGTCAATTTTGTGTAACCCGATTCGTTAAACAAACGTCGCGACTTATGTTCAGCTAGAGAATTATGATAAGCGCTACCATTTCAGATACGTTGATATCATACAAATAAATAAATAATGCTGGACTTTTTCACACAGCATCATCTAGCCCCAACGTAAACAGAGCTTGTGTTATGGGTACTACATGACTGATATACTACTTAATATACTTTTTGTTCGTAAATACAAAAACTGCCAGGAAATTTTGTGTTAACCCCTCAGGTATACACGCTCTATAGACGCTTTTATATCTAAAATTGACATCTGCGCAAGCGCATCTAAACTGCTAACTTCTCGAATGCCTATTCGTAATCTAGCTGTCGTGTCGTATAGAGCAGCAAATGTGATATAAATATAGAGAAAATTTGATTTTTTTCCGCCATTTTGCTAAAATAACTGCTTATCTTAGATTATTAGAAGTAGTTATAATTTAATAGTTGAATTATATTTGGTTAAATGTTAAATATTTGTTAAGTATTGCCATACATGTGGTCAGGTTTTGTGTTTATTGTAATTGTGGGTAACGAATAAATTAATAACAGCAAAAAATGAAACTGTTAAGATAGTATATTGATTTCTACAAACATTCCTACTGTTTTGAAGTGGTGTGATAGTGTCAGCGTCACAAACATTGATCCCAGGCGTGATTGATAAGAAGGCCTTCAGATGACCTTCATTATTATTCCAATGGGTAATCAATCGCCTGTCATTCACTTATCCTGAAGAAATTATAGTATTTAGAAGCAGATCTTTTTGTTGCAAAGAGTGGTTTAATTTACAGAATTTTTTTTGGATTACTAATATTATCCCAAACTTATCTGGCACGTCGTCGCTAAACTTAGTTTAACCTAGCCACGTTACAATGTCATTTCTCTGTTATTTTCGGAAAAAAAAATAATCTCGCAATTTGATTAGGTTTTGAATTTTACAAATAAAGAAAAAAAAATAAAGAAAATATATTTATTTACTTAGACACTTAAACACTACACACATGATTAAACCCAAAAAAATAATATATGCCTAAATTACGACTTATAACTAGTTGTGCGCAGCAGAGTCCAAGTAAACAAGGCCATAACACAGCATTGTGCTGGAGTGGTACACACTGGTGTGCCTACCCAGCGCTGGTTTTCAGTTAGAGCCAGAGGAGATAATTTTAACTAGTTACGCTAATTGTGTACAACTTACTTTTAAATATACCTACAGTTAAAATTTTTTGTACAGCAGTACACAAACGATAAGGAATTCAATTCCAAAGGCATATGACCTGTCGTTGACATTTTTGGAAGACCGGAAACACATACAAGAATTTGAATTGAGCTAATTTGCAAAGAATGGGCATAAAGACGATGCGTGATGAATTAGACTTCGAAGGACTCTGAAGATTTTTGTTATTACCACAGAAGCAGCGTTGCCGTTTGCCGGTTCAAATCCAGTGAAATTCAGTTGGGTTTTTATGTATCAACAAAGCGTCAAACTTAATTCACAACAACTGATAGCAACTCCATTTGATATTCATTTTTAATTCTTATAAGTCAATAAATCAGTCCCGATAAAATCAAATCAAATTTATTTCAGGCATAGTCAAGTACAAGATGTTAAATATTTAAAAATACCTAAATTTAACATTAATAAAATAAAATTTACAAAAAAAAATATGTTGTAACATTTAAATCTTGTCACCAGTACATCTACGAGGACTCGATGAACCTGATTGCGAAGCTGCCTGTCATCGCAGCTACCATCTACAGGAACTCGTTCCGTGACGGCAAAGGCATCGGCGCTATCGATGAGAACAAGGACTGGTCCGCCAATTACGCCTCTATGCTCGGCTTCGACGACCCACAGTTCACGGAGCTCATGCGACTCTACCTCACCATCCACAGGTAAGATCTATTAGCTACTGTTAAATATGAATTGACCAATCACAAAGCTCGGAGAAACCAACGATATCTCCGCTCGCGGTTTGTGATTGGTCTACATGATTAATCTACGCGCAAATCTTTGTAAAAACGAATATTTTCCATTTAGGGCTTCTAATAATACTCTGTCCGGTCCTGTTTGAATTTTTTTGTCCTTAAACAATTTTTTTTGTATCTACAAATGCGGAATTGAGAAATTCACGCTATTCTTGTGGCAATGGTTTGTGGGCGTTACGCTCACGACATTGCAATTATGTCGAGTTCCGCAATTTCAGGTTTACAGCTCGTGATCTTCAGTGACAATAAATCTCGTCACGTAACGTCTTATTTCTTTGCACGCAAGTGTAGACATGATTTTACTGTTCTTGTTCATTTAACAGACGTCTTCCTTTTCTTATTTGAGCTAACGCTCTCTATTTAGTTTTGCTGCATTTTGCACAATCTATTTTTGGTCGTAAGTGCACCTATGCTTTTGTAGAAAGGTCTCTTATAATGCACGTTAGTGTGAGTTTATGTGCCTACTGTAATGAGCATGTATGAGTATATCGTCATAAGCACAGACTAGAAGGTGGTTATAATAAGTAATATTGCTATGGTACAGATTGACCGAGTGTACAGAGTGACGTAAAGAGTGACGTAAGTAAGTAATAAGCGTTTTTCTCTAAACTATGTTCTGAGTTTTGTGGTAGTCAAGTACTTATAAAAGTACAATGTCACCCACCTTGCGTGTCCACTGTCCAGTACAACTCAGTACAAGTAAT
Organism: Epirrhoe alternata; assembly: GCA_963565295.1. Classification (NCBI taxonomy): domain Eukaryota; kingdom Metazoa; phylum Arthropoda; class Insecta; order Lepidoptera; family Geometridae; genus Epirrhoe; species Epirrhoe alternata. The sequence goes on from OY751375.1 coordinate 12,693,570, forward strand.
TTGCTTCACAGTTTAGTACGGAGTGCTATCATTAAAAGTACTATAGGATCTTTACAAATTCTTCGGAAATTTTGCATGCATGCAAGTTCAATGCAAAATAGGCTTTAATTGTATCGATCGAAGTCACAGACAAACAGCTTGTTTGACTTAATTACCTGCGTATGGTGTCGATACTTGATAACAGTGAGTCCAAGCATTCCTTAGGTACAATAGACTACTGTTACCGTCTAACTGACTATAAATATAACCATTAAAATGTTGTTGAACCTTCCATAGTACCGTCGGTGAATACTGAATGCTGTATTTTGCCATGTCCTTTTTGATAAATTAAAATAGTTTAATTCAGACTGCCCGGATCCACTTAGATGGGCAGGAAAATGATGATGATGAAAGGAAGTTAAACTTTTGGGGAATTAAAGATCTGGAGATGTCTTGGTGTAGTCACTAGTCAGAGGCACAATACATACATAATGAAAATCGTCATTTTGTTTAGTTTTTTTTTAATTAAATAACCTCCGAATGTGTCGCTGGCCGCTGCTAAACAAAAGTAGGTAATAAGCACGTATGTGATTACGTTTTAAACGTGTTTTAAAAGGCATAATGCATTAGTTTCGTTATGCTCGGGAGGGGGATATCAGTTACCTAGTTCTTATTAGTTTTGGGCTAGATGATACTGTGAGAAGTATCCAGCATTATTTATTTTAAAGCAATTGGTATTACTTATGTCGAAGGTATGTTGCTGTCGAAATAACTATCTGCCGAACAAGTGCATGTCGTAGTAGGGTCTGTCGAAGTAGTGGTCTTTCGAAGATTGTGATGTCGAAGTAATGTTCCGTCGAAACAAACGCTTGTCGAACTTTGTCTTTTCGAAGTTAACGACTGGTCGAAATAAAGAACTGTCGAAGTGCAGAGGTACCCTCTTTTTTGGTTTTTATTTTCTAGCAACACTAGACCCATGGTTATACGGAGTATTTGTTTGTCATCAGATAGAGCATCCACGAATGCAAAAAAAAAAAAAAAGTCTATTTTCGCAAAAAAATAAAAACTTTTTTAAAATCCTAATCGAGCCCTTGACTCCTAACAACATCTTTCCATAACTATTACCGTTTAGATTTTCCCCTCAGAGGGCGCTCGACAAAATTCACCCTGTACCTATACTATATTTTTCGGTGAAGGTTTTTAATCGGCGGATGCTACACACTCGATACGGATCGTGATATTTAGATCGTGATCCAGGATCACGATATGTATCGAGTGTGTAATATCCGCGTATCGCGGATCGTGATATGGATCGCTGAATAAAATCCTGGATCACGATCCAAATATCACATCCGCCATTATCCACCACTGTTTTGGTTTACCATAATAATGGAACTAAACCCAAGACTAATGTAGACCGCTATTGTGTCGAATTATCACAACAGATTGTGTTTGTAACAATAAGACGATGTTAATGGAAATACTAACAATGTTTCGTTTTTACCGCTTTCAAATAAACATTTGTTACGATCCGAAGTAATCCGATCTTAAGTTTTCATAAACAGGGTTTTCCATTTCAGTACAGTGTAAATTGAGATAGGTATTTCCATGTTTTGTAAATACAACTCCAGTTTGAAGGCCTGATGTCGACCAAAGCTATGAAAATACTATCTTGAACCGAGTTGCACTTCATATTACTAAAAAGTGAGTTCGTATGAGTCAGTGGCCAACCAAAGCCTCCTTTATATTACTGGGATGGTTTTACTTATCAATTTTTGGTGGATGCCGGCCTTTTGCACGTAAATTGCATTGCGAATTAGAATCCATTTTCCCTCTGCCTATGCTGATTTGATTATGTTGCGATTGTTGCATGCTAGCATTTAATTAGAAAATTATATTACTGTATTATGCCTTGACAAATGGTAAGGTAAACATGAAACGGAAGGTTAAAGGAAAATTAACATTACAATCGACAGTGGGGAAACGTGGCCTTCGTTGCAATTCGTGGTTCTCAAACTAGCAGACCCGGGAGAAGTGGTGCTTAATATGGGAAGAAAAATTAAAAAAAACTTGATCAGACTACAATTCCATCTGAGAAAACGTTATGTTCTTGTATCTGGCCACTTAAATCTAATAAAGAGGAAAGATTTGTTTGTTTGTTTGAATTGAATAGGCTGCGAAAAATTCTTTCTCCATTAGAATCCTACATTTTCCCTGATTTTATACCGGGAAAGTGAAGTTTTCCCGAACGCGGGTAGCACCACGTCGGACACCTAGTAATAAATAAATAAATGATGGACATTTCACACAGCGTCGTCTAGCCCCAAACTAAGCAAAGCTTGTACTATGGGAACCACTGATATACTTTTTGTTTTTAAATACATACTTAGTCATAGAAACACCCGGGCCCTAGATAAATATTTGCAGAACATACAAACATTTATCCCGCGGCGGGGATCGTACCCGCAACCTTCTGCGTCCCAAGCGGGCTTTCACTGCGCTACAGAGGTAGTCAAAATATGCGTTATACGCGTCTGATAAAATCTGTATACCTATCTACTACATAATTTGTATATTTATATTCTTAGTAGGTATGTTACTTTATAAATTATACATTTAAATGTACGTGATAGTCTGTCAAGCCGAACTGAAGGTTGAAAATGAACCGACTGTTTTCAAACTATTCAAAAATAATGTTCAAGGTCATTTCCTTGATAATGAGTTACACAAACTGACTAGCATGAGGTTACGAGATGATTATGAATTGGTTCGTAATACCACGTCACATGGTATGTAGCATTTAAGAAAAACGTGCAATAACGCGAAAAAACAAATCATATCAAATTTATTTATGTATAGCTGTGCCCGCGACTTTGTTCGCGTGTGTTCGTTTTTCCGCGTAAATCCCAGTCTCGTATAAATCCGGAATTCCGGAATACAAAGTAGCCTATGTGTGAAGAGATGTAGAGCACTACATCTCCTCTTTCTTCCAGTGAAAGTTCTATCAAAATCGGTTCAGCCGTTCCATAGATTTGCCCAAACAAACAGACAGACTAGACAGAAAAAAAAAATGCCTTGATTATGGTTTAGTATGGATATATGCACTTGAGAAAGAAAACACAGTTTTTGAAATCACAGACATACACTTACATTTTATTTATATGTATTGATTGATACACAGGTTAAAAAAAAAGATGTGAAACACAACATGTATCAAGGATGTAATTAATAGACTGCGCAATAGTAGAACGCGAGAAAACAGTGGCACTCCAGGAGTGCCGGCAGAAGTGAAAACTTGAACGGTTCTAAACTTGACAACTAACCCGGTGTCGGTAGCACTCCGGGAGTGCCGACGGAACTGAAAACTTGAACGAGGTAAAAAAAAAGTATAATAGAAATAAGCCGGTGTCATCACATCACGAAGCCAGCACGTAACATGTCACGCGACTCGCAAGCCGAATCTGTTTAATTTCCTCATTCTTTTATTTCATTCTATCTCTTACCCCTCTTTACACAACTCAAGTCGAAACTTTTAAATAAGTTATGTTATAATATAACATTCATGATTTATAATATGTGAAACTGTTCCGTTCTCAAGCCATACCTCTATAGCTCAATATCTATACAATGTAGAGATGCTACTCTCGGCAAGCGGTAGCATGCGCGTGCTAAAATTAGCTTGCATTTCTTGAGAGTCGCCGTTTCTATGCGCTTCGATTTATCTGTCAGACATTGTATTACGCAAGCTACGTAGAAATAGTCTTCAACGCACGCTCTTATCGATCTCAGGATCATAGTGCATTGCATGGTGATAGTACACCATGTGATGTCACCACCAATTATATCAAAACGATAAAAGTATTTTTTGAGGCTCCTCAATATGCTACCGAAAAATCACGAGAAAGTCTTCAATAAAAAAAAACATTTGCTTAGGATTTCTTGTATGTTTTAAAACTGCTAAACATCGAATGTGTTTTAACTAGAAAATACAATAATTGAGGGTGGTTAGAACGATTTTCATTCGAGTTCTTGGAATCGATAATCGTGAATTATTTAGATTCCGGAAACCTAGTTGAAAGCTTTCACGAGGTCAGGTTTGCGTCATATAATGACTTCAATGAAATATTGAATGAGCTACCTTCTTCATTGAACGTCGTTTGGTTACAGACCGCCCACGAATTTAGTATTGTTTATAGATTCATATTGTTTGATTTTTATTGTTTTTGCTTGTGATTCAATTTCAATATGGCTTCATTACCACCAGTATTAGGAAAGATTTACAGGGCATTATTTTAATTTTGCTGGGGATTAAAGTTTATTTAAACTACGAGTATATTACTGAAGCGTAGTACGTGTAGTAGAAGCGTAGCGAAGTACGATACAAACCAAAGAAAAATACCAGTTATCAAAAAAGCGTATCTTTTAAAAGAACAAACGCATCGTTGGCGTGTTCGCGTGGAAGTAATCAAGTGCTATACATTTTATGTGTGTACTTTGCTCACGCTTATCTCGCGAACTGTAACCACCTAGCTAGATAGCCAAGGTGATAGCGATGGAATTACATTATTGCGAAAAATAAAATGTTCATGGTCTTAAAAATGGTGTAAATGTGAGGTACTTTCTTTCGATACGTGGTATCAATATTTCTAATAACTTATACTATTAAAAAAAACAAATAAAGTCAATTTTAAAACTAGCTAGCACAATGCGGTCTATTTTTTAAAAGTAGTTGTATTTAACGTATTTTGTAAGGTTTTATTAGACCCATTTCAAGATGTGTGACCTACACTTTCATTCAATTATTTCGTAATCGGAAATCTAAGAAGTTTGCGCAGCTCGTGTCATTGTACTAGCATTAAAGGTTAGACTATTTTAAATCTCGACATGACGCATGCTATGCGTCTCGGTAACCCGCTATATTAAGACTCAATAATGTCGACCTTTCACAGGCTTCTCTATTGAACCGTGTCTAGACAACACTAATTGACAGAATTATTACCTCACAATGAACTTAAGATTTTTTGAAGAGATTTAGTAGAATCACAGAATAAATATTATAATAGTGGCGCTGATTCTGTTGTTCACTGACTAAAGTTAACTAAACTAAAATGCTTCGTTCTTATTTCGTTAACGATAAAGTCCAAAATGGAATGACTATTATAGTGGCATTCTTAAAATTTCTTAATTTTAGTAAAAATGAAGTATTTGTGGGTAGATTTAGTCAAGACCATTTTGCTTGCCGTGTAAAACAGCTGCTAAAGTCGCTCAGAGGCGCCATTTTGATTAAACTTTTAGTTATGTCACTTTCAACGACATGCTATTTTCGTCTTTAGAGAGAACGAAATAAGAACGTTCAAGTTTTAGTTTAATTAAGTTTAGTCAGTGAACAACAGAATCGACGCGCTGATTCTGTTGTTCACTGACTAAAGTTAACTAAACTAAAATGCTTCGTTCTTATTTCGTTAACGATAAAGTCCAAAATGGAATGACTATTATAGTGGCATTCTTAAAATTTCTTAATTTTAGTAAAAATGAAGTATTTGTGGGTAGATTTAGTCAAGACCATTTTGCTTGCCGTGTAAAACAGCTGCTAAAGTCGCTCAGAGGCGCCATTTTGATTAAACTTTTAGTTATGTCACTTTCAACGACATGCTATTTTCGTCTTTAGAGAGAACGAAATAAGAACGTTCAAGTTTTAGTTTAATTAAGTTTAGTCAGTGAACAACAGAATCGACGCCAGTACCTACCTACAAGTATAACTGTATTAATCTATGCGATTGTATGATGGGTAATTAAGTGATCACAGATCTTTGCATAACTCAAAAATTACAATTATATTGGTTGTAATGCCGTCCGGGTTTTGGACACGCTTGCGACTGGCAGTGCCCTGGCTCAGTTGAGCTATCTATAGATCGTTTTCATTATCCTTAGATGGCTTAACTTATTCTGTAAATAAATATTGGTGAGCTGAATCTCTGTAAATAAATATAATTCTATCTGTTCTAATTCTACTGTTTTCTTCCATTTCAGTGACCACGAGGGAGGCAACGTATCAGCCCACACTTCCCACTTGGTGGGCTCCGCTCTCAGCGATCCCTACCTCTCGTTCGCGGCCGCTCTCAACGGTCTTGCTGGACCTCTGCACGGCTTGGCCAACCAAGAGGTATGGACTAAACCATGATCATATTATTTATAAATCATATTATAAAGTTACCCAATTCATAGTCCAAAAACACGAAAACCCAAGTACGAAAATTGACTAGGATCTTTAGACAATTATAATCCATCTTCTGATATAAACTTAGATAAATCTTCAAACTCTTCAAATAGTTTAGAGATCTATCTAAGGTTATATGATTTAAAGGCTAACTCTCACCATTCGTCATGAAGATGCGATCAGGGTATATCAGTCATTTGCCGCTTATTGAAATAAAAATAGGTTTCCTCAAGGTTCTGTTTCCAGCTAAAGTGCAATCCTTTGCTCGGTATTGCAGAGTTCGGTTGAGGTTAGGCAGAAAGCTAATTACATTGGTATGTCAGTACAGAAGATCTGTACCGATTCAAAATATACAAATCTGGCTTTCGCTCGCATGTACCAACGTTTTAAATAGCCTTATTATTGCTATTCAAAATCACTATCTACACGTATTCCAAGTTTCATCGAAATCTACTGATTAAGACGTGATTGAAACACAAACATACACAATATCTATAGTAGTGTAGGATAAGCGACGGATCAATCAGGTAAGTAAGTAAAAAAAAAGTAAAACCACAACTCACATGATTTCCGATAACATTATGTAACAGTTTTTGAAGTTGTAGTGCGCGATTACTTTTATCGCTCTTCGTCACCTCTAAATGACATGCGATAACGAGTTACCTACTTAGATATTTACAGCCGTTGAAAGTTCCACTTCTCTTTTTATAATCCGGACCCTTATCTTTTGCGATATAAGATGATAAATGCGGAAATATGTAACACATGCGACTCGTTATATCTAAATTAGTTTTTGAAAGTATAGTTATAGTTTTGTTCAGAGATTGTTCAGTGTAACGGCAATGCAACTGTTTGTGGTGTAATAACTTATAACAAGAGGAAATACGTCAATCCTTGACGTTACGTTTACAGCAATTCAAACATTCAGTAACTGCTGCACAAATTTGTCTGAGTTCTGAATTCTGTATGGCTGGGGTGTTCCATATCTTGCGACCATAATGTAAACCTTCTCGAGGCTGGATGCCCTCTATAAAAATAAGTGCATTCTAAGTGGGATTTTCCTCGTTCTTATTTTTTAGATTTATGGACTTCGGATGTTCTAAATCTAGCCCCTTGACCAGGGGAGCGGTTTCAGTACTGACAGGATATCAATTATTACGGACAATCCTATTCAGAGCCGTTGGCATCGAAAGTCCAAAACTAGGGGAGAATCTTGGCATTAAAAAAATGCGGCCTGTTTAGTGACTTGAGTTCGACACAGGGAAGGAAAATATCGTGACAAAACGTAAGAATCGAACTGGCGGTTTTAGTTTCTTATATTTTACTAGCTAATGCGCGCGGCTTCGCCCGCGTGGTACCAACATTTTGAATAGCCTATATGCTATTCCAGGTCATTATCTACGCCTATTCCAAGTTTCATCCAAATCCGTTCTCTGGTTTAGGCGTGATTGTTACACAAACATACAAACATCCAATCATCTAAACATCCAAACATACTCACAAACTTTCAGATTTATTATAGGTATTATTAGGATTAGGATATTAGGATAGGATATTAGGATTATTAGGATAGGATATTAGGATTAGGATGTGTAATAGAATGCCAAATACTTGGCTATGCGCCTAATGTACAATTTGGGCTTTCCTTGGATTGTCCCTTTGACGAATGCAACGAATGTCTGAAGATCTGAGATATCGATTTGTAGATCTGGGCATTTGGTTACTTGTACTTCTTAAGACCCAAGCTGCATCCATAGTTCGGTAGACAATCAAGTCTTCAGAGATATTGCATTGTATTACTGTAGAATTATCCATTATTATTATTAAACCAATAATGAATAGTTACCTACAATCAACAAGGATGTAATGACGCATATTATAACAAGTCAAGAAAATATTAATAAATAGCAATAAAAGCAAAAACTTACTCGAGTAAAAAAGCAACCAAACATTTTTAACTTATCAACCGAAGGCCGCTACAAGGTTCATACTATACTAGTATGACGTCAATGGAATTTTCGACTGTAGGTACGTATGTACCTAGTAGTAAAACTATATAAACGTGTTTTTCTTTACCGGCTAGTGTATAAATTAAAATAATCACTACATAGTTTAAAACAAAGTCGCTTTCTCTGTCCCTATATCCCTATGTATGCTTAAATCTTTAAAACTACGCAACGGATTTTGATGCGGTTTTTTTTTTCATAGATAGAGTGATTCAAGAGGAAGGTTTATATGTATGTATAATACATGCATAATATAGTAGAGGAACACTGATAATTTTAGAGGTATCTAATGTGATGTCGTGAAATACTAATACATTTTTTGCGCTTACATTGCAAACGCTGGCTAAACCCTAATATTTAGCATCAGCATTAAACCCGCGCGAAGCCGGGGTGGGTCGCTAGTTAATATATACAAAGAAGTAAAAAAAAAACTATATAGGATCACGACCGTATCCCCCATGCACGGTAGACTTTCTTTAAGTCAGAAATCACATTCATAATAATTAACGACTTCTGTAGCGCAGTGGGCGGAGGTCCGCTTGAGACTTATTATTTTAATATTGCACTTAAGCCTGAAAGTTTTTAGGATTTCATTTGATTGGTTATTAAACGATGATTTCTCATAAAGTGTGATACAATTTTCTCTTGAAAAGGTTTATAATGCTAGTTGGAATGCTATGTTGGAAAATTAGATATTTTGTCCAAAATGTTGGTTATAATAAACCTACAGTTTCCGAAGATAAAAATAACTTCAACATGAAATGATATTCGTGGCGTAAACAAACTCAACGAACAAAAAACATGATTTTTGATTTCCTATTTGTTCCAGGTACTGGTTTGGCTGGAGAGACTTCGCAAGCAAGTCGGAGACAACTACACCGAGGAACAGCTCAAGGAGTTCATCTGGAAGACTCTCAAGTCTGGACAGGTGGTACCCGGCTACGGGCACGCTGTGCTCAGGAAGACTGACCCCAGGTATGTACTCAACTTGTCGTTTATTTTTTATTTTGTCTAAGGTAATAAAGTGTTCATTCATGTATTAGTATGCTTACCATGATTTCTACGGGACAATAGACAAAATGAGATTTGAGTTTAGGAAAAGTCATCTTTTCTACAATCGGTATAAAACTCATAATCGTTTGAACTCAACCGCCATTTTAATTCGGTCTGTCTCTCTTAGATCTTTTAAGCTAGTTTGATTCTAGAGGAAGCTTTGTACGTATTAGTATTGTTTTGTGTGTAGGTAAAATCTTGGTACCGAGAGTTGGGCTGCTAGGTCGAATTAGTGTAATGTGTCTTTAGTTGCCAGATATAAGTAAATAATGCTGGACATTTCACACAGTATCATCTAGCTCCAAACAAAGCAAAAAACTAAGATGACAGTGAATTTAGCGCAAACTGTAATGACGATGAGATTTATAAATCTTTGTCTGTCAGATACACATGCCAGCGCGAGTTCGCCCTGAAGCACCTCCCCAACGACCCGCTGTTCAAGCTAGTGGCTACCATCTACAAGGTTGTGCCTCCGATCCTAACCGAGCTCGGCAAGGTCAAGAACCCCTGGCCCAATGTTGACTCGCACTCTGGTGTCCTGCTACAGGTATGACCTTTCATTCTTATGATGCTTCGTTTAGCGGAATTTAAACCGAAATCATAATAATTCTAAATCAGAAAATTTAAGAAAGATTAGTAAAAATTACAGATTAGTGCAAAACGCAACAATATCGCGGTATTATTTTATGTGTTGGCGCATACGAATTTACTTTATTTGATTTGTCGAAAGTTGCAATCTGAGGATAGGATGCTATGCAATGATCAATGCAAGTTGAAACTTAGCATTCCTCTCTAATTTATCCATGTAATACTTTAGATTTAGAGACTCAAGATGGACTGCACTAAGCAGAAATTATTGGTTTCTGGAGCTAACTACTCCTCTGATTTGAAATAATAAAAAAACATCATTATAATAATTACGTTTTAAAACTAAAAGAAAAACCGACTTCAATGTTCGACAACCTATTAACTGAGGAGTTCCATTCTCCATCATCAGATCAGCTCGCTGTCACTATATTTTTAATTTTAGATGATACTTGATCTACAAACCGAGTTTCAACTCTATCGGCCTATTAACTGAGGAGTTCCGTTCTCCATCATCAGATCAGCTCGCTGTCACTATATTTTAAAATTTTAGATGATACTTGATCTACAAACCGAGTTTCAACTAAATCGGTCCATTATCTGAGGAGTTCCCTCCATCATCAGATCAGCTCGCTGTCACCATTTTTGAAAATTTTAGATGATACTCAATCTACGAACCGAGTTTCAACTCAATCGGCCTATTGTCTGAGGAGTTCCCTGGAACAGCTCTTGACTCCATCATCAGATCAGCTTGAAAGAAAGAAAGAAATAATGCTAAACAGATAATGCTTAGGCTCCACCGGCGTCTAAAGGCATTCATTACCAAAACTGCATACATTTTATGTCAAGTCTCGCGACACGTGAGTTCCTGGCATTACCTAGTAAATTGTCAATTTGACATATTGCATAAAGAGTCTTAGACTTATCTGTCGATTCGATTTACAGTGGCTAGGAGGGAAAGTTTTTAGAGTTTTACGGCCAAACTATCAAACCCTCAGAAATAAAATTTATATGGGACCACCTCTGGAGTATACCCTTTCAAACAAAAAAATAATTTTGAAAATCGGTCCACAATTGGCGGAGTAATCGCGTAACATGATACAAAAAAAAAATTATATAAAAAAAAAACATACAGGCGAATTGAGAACCTCCTCCTTTTTTTGAAGTCGGTTAAAAAGGCGTTGGTGAACTTGTAAAAAATATCAAAGTGCGCTGATTCATACATACATAACGCTTCTTTCTTGTAGTGATAGACAGATACTTTCTACACTGTCTATGATGATATCCTCATGTTATTGTTGCAGTATTACGGTCTGAAGGAGATGAACTATTACACGGTTATGTTCGGCGTTTCTCGCGCGCTCGGATGCCTCTCCCAGATGATCTGGTCACGAGCACTCGGTCTGCCCATCGAGCGGCCCAAGTCTCTCTCCACAGAGCTCCTTGTCAAACAAATCGGCAAGTAAACGTCGCCAAGCACGACTAGCCAACTTTATACAATGTTCGCCTAGACAAGTCGCATTGACCACAGGCGCGTTTTTATATCTCTTGTGTCAAAGCAGACGTGTCAGTTTAGTATTCAACTACATACAACTACTGTACATCAAATTAAGAACATGCATATGTTGTCCCTAAGTAACTTGTCTTGCTGAACAGAGTATAGTTTAATCATACAGTTCGATCACAACACCAAGTCAATTGTCCATTACATTTTGTGGCCCTATTTTATGCGTATTAGGTAATTAAGTAAGCGTAAGTGATATTTTTATTGTTGAATTGTAATGCTTTCGTACTTATCTCTGTGATTTTTATGTATATTTAAATTTTTTATTGTTTATCATTTGTATTTGTAAATTATGTATATTTTCATGTTGGGTGTTATATACTCATTTTATTGACTATATGGTATGGTGGTGTGATTCGACTGGGTATCATAGTTGTCGTATAATAATGAAATCAATACCAAACGATCGTGCATACTATGGAACAATGCAATATTTTGTAGGATTTTTCGTAGTATATTTATTAGACAGTAGGTATGCTGTGCATACTTTTCGTCTCAACGAATGGCCAATTTATATGCATCACATAATGTGTGCATAATATCAATCATTACTGAAACACTTGCAGCTATTCAGTATTTACCACTCATTGGACACCAATCACTGTGAATTGGTCATTTATACAATATTTCATAGGAATATTTACGTAGTCTTGTATTGCCGCGTCTAACTAGAAACCTGTGGCCTCTCAATATAAAAGTAATCGAAAAACTTTGTAATAATTTCCTATGCAACATCATCTTATTTATTTGTAAATCATTGCTTAAACTGTACTGTAATTTAATTATGAGTTACCAAAGTGTTGAAGTGTGAGAATTAAGAGCACTTTTATTTATTTGTGAACGAGCTGGTTGCAGTGTATTGTGCGTGAATTTAACCTTTCTTTTACGTTCGGCTATATTGTAATCAAATAGTCATTAGTTTATTTCACAGCCCGTTAGTTATGTAACGGTGGGTAGGAAAGAACGTGGTATGTACTCGTAGATGTAGCTCGAAATCGTATAGATTGGAAAAAATATCACAAACGATCAATTGACAATACTTAAATAAATGGTATGGTGTAGTATATTTTGTATTAATTTTTTCAACCTCTTCCCAACCATCCCTTATCGTTCTACAGTGAAATATCAAGAAACTATAGATTCAGGGTCAGCGCAGCAAAACCGTCTCGGTACATAACAGCCCACGCCGTTATTTTGTTTAGCATTTGACGTTTTTCGTGATGAATGATAGATTACATTGAAACTTGACATTTGCAGAAATTCAATTCAATTCATAAAACATAATACATAAAATTACAATTATTATAAATAATTTACATCGAACCCCGCACCTGTATCGCGGCAGTTCGAGTGTAATTATTAAATTATTAAATACTTAAACATATTTATAATAAATACCTTAAGATACATATAAAATATATATATAGATTATAATAAACTAAAATTATCACGACGTACGAACTGTACGCACAAACGGGGTGTCTCGCAGGCGCCCACCGAACCGTCGGAACACAACACCCTTCGGCCAAAATGCTGCATCCATGTAGGTTGATAGACTGGCAGTCGGCACTCTCACCATGTATGAGTTGAAGCTCATATTGCGGTGAGATGCCAACTGCACAACCCTCAGGGTGAACTGGGTTTTCCGCTTCACATACGCCACGACGTCCTCCGGCTTCACGTCGAAGTGAACCCGGGACACGTAGAGCTGAGTCGTTGGAACCTCAGCACGCAGCAAATTACGCGTTAAGACTTAAATATACTGATAATTAAGTTCTTAGGCTGCTAGTTTAACAAATCACTGTTCTTAGGTCATTGCAGTTAGTTAGTTGCCATTTAATAAGAGAAGAAAAGAGGATTTGTGACTTTATTACTAAGTGCAAAGTTTGTAATTCGGTTGAACTTTAAACTTCTTGTCAAGCGGACAGAATTTAGCGTTGATTTTGTACATCACACTGCTGCATCTAAGTCTCAGGGTAACTATCTAAGTATATTCTTGATCGAAGCTAAAATTCATCAGCGTTCGATGATGGTTTTAGCAGAGAATTGCTAGTAGTAGTAACATTAGTTTACCATTCCAGATAACACAGAGGTTGTCAAGATGATAAACCATAAAGGGCCCTAAGTACTCATAAACTTGACATTAAGTTATGTCATGCATAAACTAAATTTTTTTATGGTTATGCATGACATAACTTTATGTCAAGTTTATTAGTAAGGGCCTTTAGGTTTCATCTTGACAAGCTCGGTGTAGGTATCTTTCCCTAAAGATTATTATGCTTTTACACAGATGGAGAGCGAGTGGTTGTCAATGAGGAGGCAATGAAGTGAAGTTAAATAAAATATCCCTCCCTGCATTAGAAGATGAATACAACCATAATTCATTTTGAAATGTTTTATTAACAAATAAAATAATACATTCTTACTCTAGCGTTATCACTAAAAACTAACATAACTGCAAGACAATATTTGTAAATAGGTGTATATCAATTGGCTTTTAAAAGTATACTAAGACTCACCTCATTGAACACAATAACTTGTTTGATTCGATAAAGACAGATACCCTAAATAGTGACTGTTAAGGCCTACGCAGACCGGGACGGCATGGCACGGCATTTAAAATTTTTACCAATGGACATTCCAACATATCCAAACAGATATAAATTCCTATACTTTAAAATAATGCCGTGGCATCCCTTTAGATGCCACAAGTCACTAACGATCAAGTCTCATACGTGCCGACTTTAGACATCTTTACTTATACAACTTTATATTTATGATTGGTTTTGAAAGTAATTTCATTTAATAAATAAGATGGTACAATTTCACTTTCAAAACTTTCGTATTAAAATACATTATGATGATAACAAACAAGGTCACGCAAATAAATAGCTAAAGATTCTACAGACAAATCGAAACATAAAGGGGCATGGGTCTCTGCCCAGCTGATAGTCAGAGGGTCTTTATCAATACATAATTTAGAAAATATCAACACAAAAATATACAATAGCTATAAATATCTGTACACAATTGCTAAATCAACTTATTGATCCAGTTTCACACAGATTATATGATTAAATTGTGCGTTTTGTAAATAACAGACCAATTTAATACGATAAAGCTAGCTAACTATATTTTATACCTTCGTTTTTTTAGTATAAGTAAAAGATAGTAAATAATCAACTTGTCTGATGGAAAGTTACCCTCACAGTAGCATGTGATCGCCTACGCGCGGTTCCGACTCCCTAATTAAAATATATAAGATTTTATAAGTACACAACCCCATACTTCCCATTTCTCTATTCTACTCTAGACATCCGTAGATTAGTACTTATTATATTTCGTTGTCAACAATTTTGTAAAATTTGTACTTTCAAATAAATTGATCTTAACATCGCTAAAAGTATGAGCTATGAATATGAGTGTAGCTATGCAAGAAGAAGGCCGAAAGAAGTGGTTCGATTTTGTAAGAAATGATATTATGAATGTGAAAGGTATATGTAGATTTACAGTTGACGAGTATAAGTGGAAGAGAATATGTTGTGCCGACCCCGCATGAGCGGGATAAGGGCAGGCCAATGATGATGATAATGAGTGGTAGAAGTAGGTGGATAAGGCGTCGTTTTAATTGGCATATTGTACGATGACTCGATGCATTTTCATCGTGCGATGAGTTCAAACATCCAGATTTCTTCAGTGTCCTATTAAGAGCTCTCGCAAGCCGTCGCACGAGCACATGAAGAAATCTGTCATAACGACGAAAACGCGTCGTGTCATCGTACGATCATTGCCAATCAGGATGACGCCGAAGGGCAGGGAAATGATGATGATCGCTAATCCTGCGTCTTACGTGGACGACTTGACGCGAACGCGACTGTGAAGCGATGCGATGCGGCGCGGCGAGTCTGTCCTACGTGCGTGTGCGAATCGTCCTACATAGTTTACGTCAAATTATATTATACAGTGTCAAAATTCTGATCGCATTTGATTCACTACGCGCCGCGCCTCTGCGCACCGGTCACGTAGGACACTTCAATAGTAAATTGACTGTTTGTTGTTTCCGCGCCGCTTCGCGTTCGCGTCCAGATCGCCCACGTAAGACGCAGGGTAAATGTAACCAATAAGTTACAACCAATGTAATTTAAACCTTTTATGGCGCAAAAACCTCAAAACTTAAATTCTAATTACAACACCTACTTCTTACATAATCTTATAGTTGCTATTGCACAGAAAATGTTAAGTACAAATACATTTTGCTGTTTGGACGTTATAAATAACTTTGTCTCAACCTGAATTACTGAATAAAATGCTTTTTTAAACAATCTGAGCTTACTTTTTGCCTTCCATAGGCAAGCAGTTTCATAACGTCTATTCGAAAAAGAAACAGGATCGCGCCTGTATACCCAAGTCACGATAGACACTAATACATTTTTTTAAGGCGATGTCTAAGGGGGTAGTCAGAGGCTGGTCTAAATATATGACACAGGAAAAAAATCCTCTAATTGGCATTATATAAACACTTGAATCCAGCTTATCAATCACTTCATTGTTATACCAACTGGATATCTCTGAAGGATTGGTCTGCCGTGGTACAAAACAAGGGGACTTACCTTTGCTCATTGGATCTAGGCTCTTATAATTATAAATTACAATCTTATAACACTTGCCATTAGTTTGAATATAATATAAATAGGAATGTTTGGTGTTACTGGTGTGCGTATTAATTGCAATTGATAAACAACGATTAGCATGAAAAAGCGACAGTACGATAGACAGTACGACTTAGCATGAAAAAGCGCCACTGCGCATGTCAAACGGTAAGCCTTTTCACATGCGCAGTGGCGCTTTTTCACATGACTATCCGTTGACTTTTACCTAAAACTACTTGGTATCAGTAGGTGGAATTGATTCTGGTTTAGTATGTGAAACTGGTGATATCTCCGTAGTATCAGTAGGTGGAATTGATTCTGGTTTAGTATGTGAAACTGGTGATATCTCCGTAGTATCAGTAGGTGGAATTGATTCTGGTTTAGTATGTGAAACTGGTGATTTCTCCGTTATATCAGTAGGTGGAATTGATTCTGGTTTAGTATGTGAAACTGGTGATTTGTCCGTTGTATCAGTAGGTGGAATTGATTCTGGTTTAGTATGTGAAACTGGTGATTTGTCCGTTGTATCAGTAGGTGGAATTGATTTTGGTTTAGTATGTGAAACTGGTGATTTCTCCGTTGCGTCTAACAGATTATATTCAGAAGGCTTGAGCGATGTTTGGTCTGGTTCTATAGTAAACTTTCCTTCAAGTATTTCACTGTCAGCTGGTTCTTCGACGATGTCTCCTAACTGTTCTTTCTGTTGTTCCGTGAAGCTCTCGAATTGAACACCTTCATCTATCATTTTCTCAGCTGAGATTGGCACGGCATCTATTTTGCCTCTGTTTATACGCCACTGATCGCATACTAAGAGATGCTTTGATAAATCCCAACCTGAAATACAAAAACCTATTTATCTACTGCTTTTAGATGCATACTTTTGCATTGCCTTATGAATAAGAAGATTACTCTAGATATATGCCTATAGCGCGGGCGCATTAGTTTGAAAATACCAGAAAAAAAGGAGACAAGGCCAGTTTATTTTTGATACAAATAAATATGTACTTTGAAACTATACAAATTAAGTATACCTACCTGTTGCACTGAGGCCAGCGCTCACTCTAGGCCATTCTTTCTGTACAATTTTGTCCAGATACTTCATTAGATCATAGGACGCATCGTAAACGAATCTGCAGTCAGGTATATGCGCCTCGTAGCGGCTCCACTCGGCGGATTGCAGCGTGCGGCATACTTGTGCGAACGGCCGTTGACTGTGGTTCATAAATACAGGCTGTAAATGAGGATTCCGTTACATATTTTCCTTCTAGTCTAACTTTAGTTTCATCGTAGGTATTTTTGTAAACTCTGTTCTTTTGATTGTTCTGAATAAATTATTTAGATTTTTTGATTTGATTTGTCGCGTTCTTTTGAACCACAGTGTTGTAAAATAATTTTAAGTGCGGCCCAAATTGGCTCGTGCATTTAACACTTTTTGAAGTTTTTAGGTACTGATAAAATAAATAAGATTTACGTCTTTTATTCGTAACACATTGCACAGAAAGTAATTAGCAACAGAAAGTTCTACCTCAGACAGCAGACCAAAAGAATAAATAAAAAGGCGCCATCTAGCGGCACGTAACTAAAACTAAACAGGTTTCATTTTATATTTTGGATAGCAACCTTGCTATCCAAAATATAAAATTAAACCCAATACCCCGAGTTTCCTCACGATACCAGTACTCAAAATCAAAAAATTATGTTCACTATGCTGGCATAGACATAATTTTTTTATCAGAAAATCTAGAAAACTAAACCACACTAAGAGAAGCCGCTTGCTTTCACAAAAACATAATCCGTCGCGATATGTGTTACGCGCCAAGAGAGAACGCAAATACTATAGTCGGTCCATTTTAATAAGCCACATTTGACATTTCATCAAAATTTAACAACGTAACTTTGTACCGGCGGGCATAAAATACTACTATTTTATCGAAGTTAGTACTGCACAATTGCTTAACTTTTTTTCAATTCCGGTTAAATAATTTATTTGTCTTAACGACAAAAGAAGGTAATTTTATGATTTATTTCCTTAATACACCATCCAAACATATTCCGCCTTATTAATTAGAAAACCCTAATTCTAGCTAAATCCGAGACTGCTCTCAGAACTGTTACTTCTTGGAGTAACGTGATGAGTTTAAGGTTATTAATAAATCGGTAGTTATCTCGAATCAGTAATACATTTCTTGCATCGGGACTAGCGCGTGCGTTATGGCAACCCATAAAATTTAAAATAAAAACGAGTGAATGAACGAATATTATTATCATTCAAAATATTGTCTGTCTCTGTCACTAATTATATGAATGACAGAGATAGACAATAATTTGTATTTGTTAATCTGTTTTATTCAAAGAGGTCAGAGGTTTTATTCTTCTCAAAATTTTTGGTCAAGTGAATATTGACCAAAAAGTTTTTAGTCATAAAAAAGTATTTACTGTGTTTAGTCATTTTTAACTGTTTTTTTGTTTCTTGCTAATGCTAAATGATTTTTTACCTCAAAATCTATACTTACTTGGATTTTAAATTCAGTTTCTTCGAGATCATAAAATGAAATTGTACGAATATTGTAAATTTTCACTCGCCCCATTTATCGTAATTGGTATCCATCCAACCTCATTAAATTTTTCCTCAAACCATCAACATATCCATCCTATTTGCACAACCTTTTTTTGGATATGACATGAATATTATGAAGTAAAATGTCAAAATTCATGATAGAGTATGCTTACTCCATCTCTATACTAGGTTGCACCTAGGCGTAACTCTTGGTCCGAGAGCAGCGTCGGATTAGCTTATTTCCTCCTTGGTCTTTCTTTATTAATACAGATTTGACCTACTACTGCCTTATGCTTTGGATTAGCTCTAATCCCAACCAAGTTCGTGTTTATTAATAACAGGGATTATGTTTCAGAACAATTTCTGTTTTCGAGAGAACTGAACGTTGTTACAATGTTGCGTCAGTAAACCCTTGTTCTCTTTTGACACTAGGTATGTTACCCAAAATAATCGAAATTTGAGAGTTGGAATCGAATGAAATGATTTCTCGTAAGGGAATATTTCACCTTTAATGATGATGATGGCGCATTAAATACTTATTGTTTTTTTTTTAAATAAACTTAGGTATTTATCCCGAAAAACGTTACTAAATACTTACCAAAAAGTACTTTTGTAAAAGGACAACGGGAATATTGCATAAAAACTTTTTTTCTCTGTTTGACATGACAACCATAAACTTTTGAACAATTTTTATCAAAATAAATAAGTAATGGGGTTGTGACGCAGTCTTGATCGTTGTGCAAAGTGACTTTGCGTTCTTGGTGTGCAATTTTTTTCAGTCCCGGTTTTTTTTAACTGATCTTACCTACTCTTAGTTTACGGTTTACCTGGCGATAAATTTTAATTCATGTGAATGAATCGATACGGACTTCGAACATAATCGAAGTTTTTATGAAGGTCACCTCACTAGAAAGCTCAAACTGACAAACGTCAAATGTGGCCTATTAAGTTGGACCGACTATAGGTACTCACCAATGGTTCATCATTGATAGCGCATATAATGATAGCGAGTAGAGTCGCGTGTAAATACGCACACAAAACGTCGTCGACCACCGCCCTTTCCCTCAGCAGAACGTGCATGTTTCTCCTCTGTATATTCGGCACAAGTATATAGTTCCTGCCCTCGTATATTTGATCCAGCTTTACCAATTTCCCAGCTTCGGGCGTTTCACTGAACACTTTGCTTATCGACTGTCCCAGTTTTATTCTAAAACCGCATAGTTTTAAATCTGTAAATGGAAGGTGTTTTTTAAACAATGATTTTGTATATTTATGGCTAGCTCATAGAACCTAAGGCTAAACAAACACCAAGCGCTCATCATATTCTGTCGCTTGCACACAAGGTTTTCCGAGGCTTGAGTTATCAACACTAACGCCAAAACACAGACACAGAGTTATTTTCAAATTTAAATATTATATGATATAGGTACCTATACTATGAAATAAATCATAATAAGGGACACTTAAAAGACAAATCATACCTAATATACATGGTCCCAGCTGGTAGAATATGATAGGTTCCATCCTATTGATTTCACAGGGTATTGCGATCAGCTCGTGGCGTAGATACTGATCTATTGCGAGAAGGAAGCGCGGCTCGTTCAGCGTACGCAGGCACACCGCGCGAACCGCCAGGTAATTGAAAGTCACGTGGAATATCATCATCAACATGAATAGGAATAGGGAATTACTGGAATGAGACATAATAAGGAATCATTTATTTCAAAAATATTATGCACACTTTGCACTATAATCCCACTATCCGACCAATATAATAATATATATTGGTCGGATAATAGCTGAAAGTTTGTGAGTTTGTTTAGATGTTTGGATGTTTGTGTTTCAATCGCGCCTAAACCACTGAACCGATTAGGAATAGGCGTAGATGTAACTTGGAATAGCATATAGGTTATTCAAAATTTTGGTACCACACGGGCGAAGCCGCGCGCCGTAGCTAGTTACAAATATTTGGCAATAAAAACTACTATGTAAGTTATATTTACGTGTGAAATCGCATCTGTGTCGTATCGAAATCGTGTCGTGAAAGAATTCTGTGTTACGGCAGGAAACAAGAAATCTCTAAGTAACCAAAAGCTTTTTGCCGTCCGTACGTTACGCTTGTACGCTTAGATCTTTTAAACTACGTAACAGATTTTGGTGCGGAAGAAGAGGAAGGTGTTACTTACATGTAGTTTAATATTGTTTTGTATTACATTGCGCTCATGAGAAGCAAGGGCGGATCGCTAGCATATAAATATATATATTAATTGAAGAAATCGATAAATCGATAGACAAGTGTGCTATGGGCATGTAAGGGACTTACCCAACAGTAGTAAGAATGACGAGCGCTGTCACGGAAGCGACTAGATTGACAGCAGTCTCCTGAGCAGAATCTTTCGCAGATACATCCGCGAGGTTCCCGGTTAGGGCGTGATGTTGTGTCATTGCTACCCTTGTTGCCCCACCTGTATATATAGGTAAAAATACCATTTGTTTTTGAATAAACGGGTTTTTAGCACGTACTTGTTTTATTTGGCCCGTCATTATAAGTGTGTGCGTCGTGCTACGTGTTTGCCGCAAGTTGATATGATTAGTGTCGTGTGTCGCAGTATGAAGGACGAATTGAGGGTAGATACGGATCCTACCCTTAATAATAGAAGCTGATTCGCCGTGCATCAGTTCACCCGTTACCACGAGCGTTGCAACGCGTTCGAAACGTCGGGCCAAATAAAAAAAGTACGTGATAAAAAGTTTAATACATAAAAGATCTGAGAGAATATCTACCGGGACTCGGGGATACAGTCGTGATCTTGTGACACAAGAAGGATATCGCAAACCAACAGTTTGCATTAATGAAAATCAGATAGTCCAATATTTTCAAGAAGAATTGGGTCTGCCAAGAAAGGTATGTGATTTGAGATTAAAGTGGTGCTTGCTTGCTTGCTCAATGTGGGCTAATTAGTTAGAGATGTGAGAATATAATGTTTGGGCAGATGCCTATAAAGTTCCAAACTTTAACCATGTACAGTCAGCAAAATAAGTGGTTTACCACCCTACGGTTGAGATTCATATGAACGTCATGAATCAACAAGGTTGATTTTCCCTTGCAATACTATTTACGTCAGCAAAGAATTAGAAACTATGTATGACAGTTATCATTGCCCTGTTTATAACTTAATCTTTATCTATAAAAAAGCTTAACCTGACTGACTCATCATCGCGGAGCCGAAACCGCTGACGCTAAACTGAAAGAAGGGGTAGCTTTCTTTTATAACATAACCCACTACCCATTATGGCGGTTTCGGAAATCTTCCCCAAAAGGGTTGAAAACGTTTTGTATAAAACTTTTTAGTGCGTTTATCGATTTGTTTGAACAGTGTTTCAGGGTTTTTCAAAACATCCCTTAAAATGGGGTTAAAAGGGGTTTTAAAGTTTGTAAAGGAACATTTTGACTGGAAACTATTGGCTTGAAACTCGGTTTGGATACATTATATTATAAAATAAATGGACACGTGTTTCAGGGGACCCCTAAAAGGGATTTAAAAGTTTGTGTAAGAACTTTTTGACGGGAAGCTCGTTTGACTTTTGTAATCTAGGAACACTAGGTTCTGATGACGTGTGATGCAATCGTTGATAGCCCAAACTTGTTGACGATGCAGTCAAGGCGATATTCGATTTTAACGCGTACGAAGTCGCGGGTAACAGCTAGTATTATGTATACACTTCAATAGTAGGAAGTGGGGTAATTGCGACTAAAATTTTTCCTTCGCGCTACTAATGTCCAAAATCAAAACGTTAAACTAGAACTAATGACCAACACGAATTTTGTCCAATATCGATATCGTCTAACACGAACATTGTCCAATATGAATTTTGTCCAGCACAAATTTTGTCAAATCTGAATTTGTCCATCTATGAAAATTATCAAACTTAAAATTAATTTTAGTATCTACGTTTCGAATTGGTTACAATTACCATGGAGTTCTAACTTCATCGCTTTTTAATTCTATATTTTTACAAATTTCATCTAGTTTTATATTACCGTCTTAGGTAAATGTCTTAAGCTGTAAAGTGTGTAAAGAATAAAGTATACAATATAATATGTAGTATTATTTTGCACAAAATGCTTGTAACAGTGGGACGGGTAATTGAAACTATTTACCTACAAATAGTGGCACGTTATCGCGATTTTATAAACTCGACAAGTAAATTAATACTACTTTTCGAGTCTTTAAATTTTTACTAATTTTAGTAAATAAGAGAACAATTTATTTATTTACATCAAGCCTGTTGAAAATTGTGATATTAGTTGAAATTATCCGATAGTTGCCATAGCCCCACTTTACCTTAAATATTTATTACGTTGACAGTAATACAGTGACACTTGTCAGAGATATTTTCTTTTTCAGATGTAAAAAGTTTTTCTCAAAAAAGATCGAACTTGTGTTAGTTGAATGAAGATTTTATGTATTATTGCAAAAAAAACAAGCTATTGCGTTGATAATAGAGCTCAAAATAACCAAATTATCCAGTGACTTCTAAAATGTCAGGCATATCAGTTAGCGGATATTACGTCATAATTGTGCATCTCTTCTGCGTTAGAAAAGTAAACCGTAGCGCTAGTAAGATTTCACAGAAACTTTTGCCAAAGTGGTAAACCACTTTCTTTGCTGACTGTACCTATAGTTAAAGTTTTTTTTACCTGCAACTCCAACAATAGCCTTCATCACTGTGCTGATGCACAGAGCAAACAACGTGTATACTTTGAAAAGAGGCAAAGCAATTTCAATGCACATAGCTGCATTGTTCAAGATATCTGCATACATTCTCCACTTTTTACTGTATGCGTCAAGATAAGTCCTGAAAAATAAAAACATTCAATGATAACCAAGCATTCTTAAATGACTGAACCCGGTTTTACAAGATCTGAGAGCAATTAAAATAGTAAGTTAGTTCATATGAGTCAGTGGCCAACTCTGATAAATTAAAAATACATAAGCTTAGAAAAGTAACAATGAGATGCATAGTGCCTGGGACATTGTTTGCGATGGAATAGGTTTGAAACACAAATATTATTATTACCCATGGGAATATGCAAAGAGTATTCTCCCTATGTGACCACAGCCATCTTTGAGGATCCATGTGACGGTAGCAGCGAGCGGCGTCGCATTCACATCGCCCACCCCCACACCACGTAACACTTCCTGAGTTGCCAAGATACCTGATAAACAATGATCATGTAGCTGACTTGATTGAGTGCAGATAGCTTTATAGAAGTCTCTCATTCCCAAATGAGAGTCATTAAGTATTTAGATGTAGGGCCCAAAAGCATATTAGGCATTAAATTTTAGACAATAATTCAATGCTAAAATATAAAATTGGAGTTTCATAGCATCTAGTTTGACACTGTTTATCTGCTGTCTGTATGTCTGGTTGGCATACCTACTCTATTGATGAAGTAACTTAAATGAGTTAGTGGCTATCTCTGATGAAAGTTTTTAGGCCTTTGGGTCCTCCAATGTATATGCCAGGCCTGAATAATCAACATGCTTTCCAAAGAAAAGACTCAGGTCAATAGATCAGGCTTTTAATCATATTTAACTTGTCTAATTTGCCAGCTAAATTATTTTACCTGCAATAGTGCTGCAGAATGCTTGAGCAGTATCCCATATTTGATATGAGAGGTAGTCTTTGCTGACACTATCAGGGTACCCTTGCGGGAGGAATATTCTCAGGAGCCAGTCAATCGCACTGTCTGTTTCTCCCCATTTTACTAAAACAGTGCTTGTTTGACCTGCAAACAATTGATTTTATAACTCACATACCCTGCAATTCAATAACAATCATACATCACTAGCTGACCCGCGCAACTTCGTCTGCGCATTATTAGGAACAAAGTGGAGGAGTTTTGAGTGAATTATCTTTGCTATAAACCTCACGGAGCCCAAGACCTTTGCAACGAATGCAAAACCGTGGAAATTGGTTCGTGCATTCTGGAGTTATAGCGTCAGGAAGGAAAACCTGACTTATTTTTATAGTAGATTATCAACTATGTATATATAGCTAACACTCAAGAGATAGGGGAGAGTGGAAAAGGAGAACATATTGTGCCGACCCCGCATGAGCGGGATAAGGGCAGGCCAATGATGACTAGGGTGACCATTTATGTAGTAAGAAAATTATATGTTTGATTATTACATCACTACATAGTATAAAACAAAGTCGCTTTCTCTGTCCCTATGTATGCTTAAATCTTTAAAACTACGCAACGGATTTTTATGCGGTTTTTTTTAATAGATAGAGTGATTCAAGAGGAAGGTTTATATGTATAATAATACATGCATAATATAGTAGAGAAATTTAGTATCAGCATTGCACCAGTGCGAAGCCGGGGCGGGTCGCTAGTTATAAATAAAAAGCTTTTAAAAAATAGGTTTTATAAAATTTTCGTACCGGGAGGCCTAATATAAAGCCTTTCTTTCAGAGTAGATCCAAAAGATTCTTTTAGAATGACTTCACCTTCATGGATTCTACTCATTCTTTGAAGCAATTTTGAACACGGCTCTTTGACTATTCAATCAGATTCTGATAGGGAACCAAGAAAACAGTAGGAAAACACTGTTGCAATGGTTGGAGAAGTTTTGTTTACTTTCTCAGCCTGGATTCTCTCGTATGTCTTGAGAGGGTTTTGATTCCTTTGCCTTTGCTTTGCATGCAATTTGTTTTTTTGCCAGAAAGTAAATAGTAATACTGTCAAATGTCTATCAGTGACACGTACGCAAACACGTCAACGTCAGCATTGGAACGACACATATTTTTTTGGAATCGCACACTTTTTCGAGTCTATATTTACTCTGTGTTTCGAGTAAGCAGACCACAGATTTACTTTGTCTGCTTACTCTGTGGTAATAGGTCTTTTTCACGCCGCCCCGTACTTACTCTGTGGCCTCGGACCGTATCTACTCTGTGGACCGTAAGCATGACACTTCGAGCTGATGTCAAAGTTAGTCAAATAGTAATGCGAGCTTATCAAAATCGATTTGTATTTCACTACGATTAATTCATCTCAATCGATTATCAGGTTCATTCTTAAGCAAAATTACTAAACGCTCTATTATTTTTTTTACGTATCGATTCCTCAATAAGTCACGTTCCATTTTACTCAGTACTGACGGCTGGACGGATTTTTGAAGAAAATGTTTATTTATTTATGTTTTATGGCTCGTATAGAATAATTTATGAAATAATTCAAACTCGAACTGCCACGATACAGGCTTGGCCTAGTGCGGAGTTGGTAGTAAATTATATATAATAATTGTAGTATTTATGTAAGGTTTATGAATAAATTGAATTGAATTGAACAGGAAATAGACAAAAATAGTTTTTTGTATGTTATTTATTTATTTACTCCACAGGCGTACTTCTCGCATACGTTCCGCCGTGAAAGAGATTAGAGCTAGTGCTAATAGTAATAATGATGCTTAATAAGTGATTAAATTTAAATAAAAACGTTTATACAAATGTACTTACTTGTGGAAGGTTATTCCGCTGCCAGTTTGATAACAAAATTTACAATAACACGCCTGAACTAATATCAAAATATTAATTGTAGGCATTGCACTTAACTAAAATATTACACAAGATACAGTCTGAATCCTCTGTTATCATATTTATACAGGGTGTAAAAAGACGCCTACCGAAGCCGAAAGGGGTAGGTGCAGCATCCCAACACACAACTAAATTCAAAGGAAATATTCATTATATCCGGAGAAAACAGCGTTTGAAGAGTACTGTTTGCGTATGTTTTGGGCGCGTTTTTTTACGTAGATTGCTGGATTTTGAGTTTTAATTTTTTTTTCTCATATAATTGAAATTATTAGGTAGGTATGGTCATATTATGTTGTAATAGTAGTAAATAACCAAAAATAACATAAAATAACTAAGCTAAGTCAAAATAATTTTTCTTGCGTTTATTTTTCGCTTAATATGTTGAGAATCATGGTCTGATTGCAACACCTCAGTTTTCGGTAGTTGTCTTTTTACACCCTGTATATTGTGTGTGAACAACAGCGACAGCCATTTGTAAACAAGTGTCCATTTAAGTTCCTGGTACGCTTGATGGGGCGCTTCAAATCGGCCCAATAAAGAACTGACATTTTTAATGGCATCGCCTATCCAGTCCAGCGTACTTGTATTAGTAGAGGTCAGTGCCTCTATGTATAGCGCCACCATCTTAACTGAATCGGTGAAAGAGGCGCTGTTATCGCATTTGGTGTTCATCATCTCCCTGCCCTTTTCCCACATTATGTGGGGTCGGCACAACATGTGTTCTTCTTCCATTCTCCTCTATCAGCCGTCATCTCAACACTCACCCCTTTCTTACTCATGTCATCCTTCACACAATCCATCCATCTTTTCTTTGGCCTACCTCTACTCGTAAATCCATCAACATTCATACCAAGTACTCTTCTAGTTACATGACATTCTTCCCTTCTCATTACATGCCCATACCATGCTAGCCTGTTGCTCCTCATCTTTTCATTCACTGGCGCCACTTTCACACTTCCTCTTATGTACTCATTCCTTACTCTGTCCATTCGCGTCACTCCACACATCCATTCGCATCTCAGCCACGTGCACCTTTTGTTCATCCGTCCCTTTTGTTGCCCAACACTCAGACCCATACAATACGACAGGTCTTACGATCGTCTTGTATATTTTCCCCTTAAGCTTAAGGGGCATACGTGGATCGCAAATTGTTCCGGAGACCTGTCGCCATTTCATCCATCCCGCATTTATTCGACTTCTTACATCCTTCTCTATCTCACCATCATTCTGTACAACTGAACCGAGATACCAAAAATCGGAACAGACTGGTAGGTATACACCATCTAAGGCAATATGGGCAAAACTGGATGGACCACCAAAGTCGCAGAACATGTGCTCGGTTTTTGTCCTGCTTATCTTCAGTCCGACACTCTCCAGTTTGCCCTGCCATTTTCCCAGTCTGTTCTGGACCTCGGTTGCGTCTTCTCCGATGAGAACAATGTCGTCGGCAAAAAGCATGCACCAGGGTGCTTCCTCCTGTATGTCCGATGTCAGAGCATCCATTATCAGGAGGAACAAATAAGGGCTTAAAGCCGACCCCTGGTGCAAACCTACAGCCACATTGAACTCACCAGTGACGCCAGCTTCGGACCGAACACGGGTACAAGGTCGACTGTACATGGCCTTTACAAGCTGCAGGTACTTCACAGGCACTCCTTTCTCTTTCATTGCCCACCACAGAACCTTTCGGGGAACCCTATCGTATGCCTTCTCGAGGTCTATAAACACCATGTGCAAGTTCCTGTGCACACGCCGGTACTTCTCGCACAGTTGGCGGATGGCAAATATGGCGTCTGTTGTTCCCATTTGTTGATCGCATTTGGTGTTAGCAGAAAAATATTTTTTTTAGAATGCTTTAGTTCCTCTTTTATCCACCGGTTCAGATAAGTTTGTGGCACTCTACCATCACAGCTAGACCACAATATACAGAGAGGAAGGAAACTCTCTTGTCTTATTGATCTCGGATGATCGTATCGTAATTTTCGTTAGTGCAAAATACCTAAATAGTTATTTATTTATTTATAAGAATTAGAAGTAACATTACACTTAAGCCTATAACGGCTCTCCGTGAGCATTATAAAAGCCAAACTGTTAAGTCTGGCCATAATTTGGTAGGATGTTACGATTTTTTCATACGATCTTCTGATCAATACGATTCGATCTAGGTGAATCGAATGGCCATTAAAATATCTATTCAAAAAATCGGAAGATCGTATTGCCGTGAATCGATATTCTAAAAGATCGATTCAGATCAATTCAGATCGGGCATCCCTATTGTGTAGTTGCCATTTAATAGAAGAAAAAGAAGAAGAACATCCACCACCAGCAGCCCAGCCACAGCCCAGCAACTCCACCACCTTAGTTTTCTGTTTTTGTGTCGACTCTCAATTTATTTTATTTCATTTCTTTTCTTTTTGTCTCATTTAATTGAATTCAAAATAAATACCTGGACTAGACAGTATTTTTTAGACTAAACAAAATCATTATTGTACAAGTTGTAGTTTGTTTTTGAATTATTACAAGTTTCGGATCATGTACTTGCGCGATTGTGAAAATGGCATTGACTTGTGGTTCTAGGGTTGAAGAAAATAATTTGGGAATTCAAGTGAAAGGCGATCTTGGGGATTTCCAAATCGTCGAAGAGATAAGTGAGAGTGAGGATGAGGAGGATAAAGTTGATAAAAGTTCAAGGGCGGTTAGCACTTTGTCTACGTTGCCGCAAGATTTAGTGAAGCCTACGGCCCCTGTATTCGGCAGCGTATCAGTCTCTAACTCTGACAATGTGCAGTTCGGGAACAACACGTATTTCAATGGTCCTGTGACAATAAAACAGGTTGTTCATAATAGCTCTGAACAAGACAATCCTGGATATGAGCACACGGAAGACGAGGCGTCATCTGTACCTCCGAAGTCTGGTTCCAAAGTACTAAAAGAATCAAGTGAGTAATAATTTTATTGATTTTCCTTATGATTTCTCGTGTAATGGATTGATCAGGGACAACACTTATCGCACAAATTTAGAAAGTCTTGATGAACAAAGTTGAAGAATAAGTGACAAATAACAAGTGTGGAGGTTGTAGCCTCCTTAAAATGACTTACTATGTGTTTCCACATTATGCTAGCTGGACAATGCAAACACAAAAATTGAACAAACAAGTTGAGTCAGCATCCATTTGAGTATCACTATCAGTGCATGCAAATTGCAATAAAGATTTGCAGCTATGTTATCTTTCCAAGCACTTTATTCTTCTTCCTTAGCTGATAATCTAGCAATTAGATGATAGATCTTGCAACACACTGACACAGGTACATTGCAAACTGTATCTGTATACTGTATCAAACTGTATCGAAAAAACAAGAAATAAGTTTTTTTGAAAAAAAAAATCAACAGGTACAAGCTTTTAATAGGTACCGTAAGCTGATTAAACTCACCGATGTAGGTACAAAATTTTATTTCAATCAACCTATTTTCTGAGGAGTTCCGTTCTCCATCATCGGATCAGCTCGCAGTCATCATATTTCGAAATAGTGGATGAAACTTGACCGATGTAGTGAGTTTCAACTCAATCAACTCAAAAAGGAGAAGTCTCAACTTTATGTTGCTCTGCACTGGGTACAGGGCAACACCGGTTTTCAGACTGACTCCTGATAAACTAGATAGTACAGCAACTCCGGCATGTGAGATCCTTTTAGATGTGAGATGTGATAACTTAGTTTGATAGGTGTAAACATTTGACAAATGTTTGCATGAGCTGCAGAGGTTTTTTTTCTAGAATAGAATAGAAAATGCTTTATTGTACCTACACCACATAATAATTAAACAGATTACAGACAATAGAATACACAAAAATTTTACCGAAGTGCAATTTGTGGTCTTCTAATGGGTTCTAGGGCTGGTTATACTCATACTCATTTATTCACCGTAGGAGCTCTTGGCACACTTGGTTTTGTCATGTAGTAGGAACAACTTAAATAAATTAAATAATACAGATTAAATTGAATTAAAAAAACAGTCAAAGCCATAGCTGAACTTTAAAGCGCACTGACAAGGACTAAGATATACACGCATCAGCTCTGAGAGCTGCCTGAGTATTATAAATAATAATAATATCATCATCATCATTAAACTTAAGAGCTCAGCTCTTGTCGGTGCAATGATGCAACTTCCTCCACCTCTCCCTTTCCAATGCGGATTCCTTTACTTCTTTATACGACATGACAGCGATCTTCTCCTTTAATAATAATAATAAATGATCCACATTTTGTTCATCATTTTATCAAAATGCTTTTGATTATTTGCAACTGAAAATGTATGTTTGTTTTGTTTATTTTCAGCTATAAAGAAGCTCGAGTTGAAACTGTGGCTTAAGTTAACATTTTCTGCAGTTTGTATAGTTGTGGTTGGCGGGATGTGTGCTATTTTGTCTATCACTCTGTCAAGGCAGACTCAGAGCAATGATCTGCCAGGATTTAATGATGAAGAAAGAGCTGCAAGTATGTTCATTTATTTTCAGTTAATTTTTGACTTTAGTTCTTCTTATAATAAACTTGTGTATAGAGCATAATTAATTATTGGGTCAACAGTTACTAGCTACTTACTATCATAAAGGACAATGCCCATTTTTGTATTGGGAGCCGTCCGTACCAGGTTGCGTCAAAGCCTTGCTTTTATTTATCATTTCGTTACCAATAAGAATATTGTAAATGTTCACCCTCATTTTTGAAATAGATTTTTAGCACAAAATGTATAGGAAACGTTTTTGACGTTTCAGGAAATGTTTATTTTTATCAGTAAATTATAGACAAAAACAAACAGAATACTATTCGTTATTTAACCAATACAATTTTTTTTACATCTCGAACAAGTATATTTATACCCTATTACCCTATATTATATGTGACGCTATGTGGTATGGGGTATGGGTATTGTCATTTGCTAATAACATACCTACCTACATAATGCTATAAATGATGAGCAGTTTTTCTATGATTGAAATCAAAGAGGGAATACTTATGAACTGTAACTAATAGCCCATATTTATGTGGCCAAAATCCATTGTCAACTAATTTAATGACATCATGTACGTCATGAATGGATTATTGTAAGAACAAAACACATTTCAATATCAGTGAAACTTCTCCTTTTGCGACATAAATATTTTGTAACTTTATATCCCAGAATTAATTTACGTTTTTTAGAATTTGTTTACATGTGACGATGTTTATTGTTTCGCTTCACAATATAAGGTACTCTCCCTATATAAATCTGGATCAAAGCTCATCCAATTGCTCAATTATTGTTATTCTTGTAAACGAAAATAACTTGCTGATAAGGTAATTTACTGTTATCATTTTCATTCTTGTTACAGGAGTCGTTTTAAAATGTTTATTTCATTCCTCTCATTTTAATATTAAACGAATAGACTTGATTCAAAACCGATAACTTTATACCACGCTTATTAGTAACGCCGTCTGATTTTTAAAATGTAAGTAGGGTAGGATAAAATTCGTTCTTAAACTTTAAATACTTCTTGAATTGGCACGGTTATATCTGCAGTACATAACATCGCATCACAACTTGATTCTATCTCATTTACTTTTCAGACTGCACATTGGTGGATGGGATATGTATTGAGAACATGAAATTCGTTGTCATATTTCTGTTGGTGGTGCTGCTAACATTTCTATGGGTACATGTATTACTAACAAAGGAAATCGTTGTTAAGGGAGCTGTTGGTAGAGAGAAGGAGCATAACAATAATATTAACAAGATTTCGTATAATGTCGAAGGTACTTACTATTCTGCAATAATTATACGACAATTTGATAAAGATTCTATTTATAGAGTTTTAACCGCAGACTTAATAAATAAATAATGCTGGACATTTTCACACAGCATCATCTAGCCCCAAACTAAACAAAGCTTGTACTATGGGAACCAGATAACTGATTAAGGATCATTACCGTAGTGGGCGAAGGCCCGCCTGCGACGCAGAAGGTTGCGGGTTCGATCCCCGCCGCGGGACAAATGTTTGTATTATCTACAGATCTGGGTGTTTTCTATGTATATTATATAAGTATTTACAAACAAAATGTATATAAGTAGTATATCATCTGGTTCCCATACTACAAGATTTGCTTAGTTTGGGGCTAGATGATGCTGGGCGAATAAGTCTAGCATTATTTATTTATTAACACGGATTGGTAAAAGTCGCGGGTTCAAGTCCCGCATATACGTCTATATAAACGCATCATTTATAATATTACCCAGTGCAAGTATGATATGATAAGTAAGTTAACTAACTCAATTTAAAAAAGGTTTGTTTTTTTAAGCAGTTTTTGGCCTCGTTACCTTACTGTACGCAATGTTATTATACGTTGATACTTCATAACGTAGGGTTCTAACACGTATTGACGTCTTTCCTGTGGACAAGGCTAATTAAGCTGAGAGGATGCTTCATCATCATCATCCGCAGCCCGACTTCACCCACTGCTGGGTATAGGCCTCCCTCTGCTTTTGCCATTCTTCCCGGTCCTGTGCCAGCCTGAGCCACTGTCGGCCTACGACGTTAATAATTTCGTCCGCCCATCTCGTTGCCGGACGTCCGACGCTTCTCTTGCCATTTCTAGGCCACCATTCTGTCATCCTTTTACACCACATATCGTCACCACGTCTTGCCAGGTGTCCTGCCCTGAGGATGGTTAGGGCAAGCCTATTCCATCTCAAACAATGTCCCAGGCACTACAGCGTCCTGTTCAGTGTAGGCATATGTTGCCTCCTGACGCTGTATAAAACTTCTAGCATAGTAAAGACCTAAGTTTTGATTTTTCAATTTTCAAAAACTTTTACTGTACATTAAGTCTGGTGATCCATATTTTGTTTCAGAAAGCTAAGATTTTTCATATTAGAAGTTATTCATGATTAAAAAATCAGTCTAAAGTTGAGTACAAATAAGGCTGGGAACTAACATTTTCCGTTGTGGGAAAAACTTTTTGGTCAGGTGATCACCTCTTACTAGGGGGAGAGGCGAAATAAACGAAGCCACACCTAGGACTAGAATAGGGTATCAAAAAAAACATCTGATTCGAGTAAAGTACTAACTGGCACCTTGGTACTTTCAGCCAACCCGTTGCTGATCGCACCGAACCACCTTCGTATAGTGTCCAGAACGGACTGGTTAGCCAAACCTGTGGAGAAGCCATTGGATCTTTTGAGGCTGCCGGCTCCTTGGGTTATCATCACACATACGGACACCGAGGGATGTTCCAACCAGGTAAGCATGGGCTTTGGTTTCCCCGCCGCCTGATTATATAAAGTTTGCGATCAATTGTTGATCACTCATTGGTTATCTAGCGGAACTAGCGCCACTGTGATAAATTTAGCAATCACTGGAACTAAAGTAGTAATGTGAAACCAAGGAAATTTCAAATCTACTATGTAATCAAATAAATATTAATAATAATTTGACCGGTTCACATTGACACTATGGATGTTACTAATAAACTTGACATAAAGTTATGTCTGTTTATTTTGCAGGTGTGTTTTTTTTTGTGATTTAGAGTCATGAGTTAGGTACTCATGACTATCTAACCACTATCTAACCTATTTTTAAATAATCTTTACAAAAAATACCATAATCCCAATGTTATTATGCCTCTAGTTTGTAATGGCTGTTAAATTTTCTGAGCGAATAAAATCAATAATGTTTGTAATAAAAACTTCGCTTCATTTCCAGAGTGAATGCGTGTTGCGCGTGCGTCTAATCCAGATGTTTCACGTGGAGTCCCGGGGTTGGTACGACATCGGTTACAACTTCCTGGTCGCAGGCGATGGCTCCGCGTACTACGGCCGAGGTTGGGACTACCAAGGCGCACACACACTAGGATACAACAAATACAGCATAGGCATTGCATTCGTGGGCACGTTCAACACAAACCCTCCGCCTCAGAAGCAAATAGATGCAGCCATAAAACTCATAAAAAGGGGAGTGGAGCTCGGTAAAATTGCCAAAGACTACAAACTCTTTGGTCATAGACAACTAGCCTCGACGCTCAGTCCGGGTGACAAACTGTTCGATATTCTCAAAGAGTGGCCGCATTTTGTCAAGAATGGTACGGATATAGCAGAGCTTGTGCCAAATTATTGATAGTGTAGTGGAATTTATGGTTTTGATAATGCATTTATACTTTGTAAATAGACTCAAGTACACTTTTTCTCGAGAGGTCATAATGTACTTTAGTCAACGATCTCCGATCTCTCTTTGATCGAATACTTTAGTGTATTATAAAGTGGGGAGGATGGGGGAGATTTTACATTATTTTTTGCAGTTTATTTTTATTGTTTTACAAGTAATGTAAAACAATAAAAATAAACTGCATTTTCGCGCTCAATCATGTTATTTTTGTAAGTTTACGCACACACGTAAAAAAAACTGTAAATAATGACGGTCGCTAGCGACTAGTCTACAGTGTAATGGGTAAAAGTTTCTTATTAATTATATGAAATATCAATGTCTGGATATTTTTATGTAGCATCTCACCCTGGGCGTTCTACGTCGGCTAAAATCAACTCAAGCATGGTAGAAAACAAGGGGGTATTGCAATATTAGATTTAAATAACATCTTGAGCGCCACACAGTGGGCATGGTAATACTGGTGCTGTGGCATGAACGTGTTAAAGGAAATTAAGATTTTGTAGTTATTATGCAAATATGCAATTTTAAAACACAAATCTTTGAAATCACTATTCTATCGTTATATTATTATAATCAGCAGGATTTTGTGAGAAAAGCGTCACTTAGGGGTTTCTTTTGGGTGTAAAAAACAAGCATAAAACATATAAGTATATTAAAGAATATACCTATTTTAAAACACGAAAGAAAACACATTAAAAAATAAAACAAAATATGAACAAGCAAAATTGGATCTATTTCATTTCGAGTTTTACCAAATGTCTGTGATGATTCAGGAAAGCAACTTTACTGATGCACAAGGGGTGGTGGGATATTATATTATATAGTGTAGCTACTTGTAATTAAAAATGTATCAATGGCTATAAACACAATGCCTTAAATCGTTCGGAGCCAACGAAAAAGGAAAAAGAAATCGAATTCAGAATCAATGCTAGATTCTAAAGTGTAATTGTGTAAATAAATGCATAATTATTGTGTATTATTTGATTTATTTATTATTTTATTCATCCGCTGTAAAAATATGACACCATCAAATAAGGCTGAAAGTGATTTTATTCTCTAACCATTTGTAAGTTTATTTATAGTTATATTATAAAGTTTTATTGTGTTATGGATTTGTATGTGAGCAATTTATGTTCTAAAGAGTTGTTATTCACTTGAAATCGATTACCAGTTGTCATCTCAATAGAGCTCAACTTATTTTAAGCGCAATACACACTGAGCCCGCCGGGCCGCCGACAAAGCCCGGCGACACAACCCGGCGGCCTGTATGAAAAGAATCATGTCGGCAACATGCGACCCCGCGTGTTACCCGCCGACATGTTGGCAGCTTGGGTTGCCTGCGCTCAGTTGCCCGGCGGGTTAAATTATATGACACAACCACACAACTCATCTCAAGCCGCCGACATGCCGCCGACCAAATTTTCCGACTTGTAATAAGTGAAGCCTCCAACTAGCCCGCCGACAAAAAGTTGCCGACATATGTCGGCGGCCCGGCGGGCTCAGTGTGTATTGCGCTTTAGGTATAGAATTATATTTTCACCTTGCTAGCTCAAAAAGGGCGCTTTTGCCGCGTAAAAACAGTGAGCAAAACTCTACTTTGCTCACACTATGAGGAAAAGTGATTTGAATTTAGAATGCGGCAAGCAACCAATGAGAATCGAATATTACAGGCCGCAGCGTGCGCCCGGCCAGGCGGCGGCGGCCGAGGTGCTCTGATGGCAGGTCTTTAGCCTGCCACTTGAGGGGCAAAAAAATAATAATGGCGGGAATCGGTTTTCCTTACATCTTGTATTTTTTCGCTAGTAAGGTGAAAAGTTGTATGTATCACACGAGAGCAAAATATTTTGTTGCTTGTGCTTTTGAATCCCTCACTACACTCAGGATTCTAACTTAGAATCACTCGCTACGCTCGTGATTCAAATATAGAATCCCTCGTTTGTTCGGGATTCAAACTCTACACTCGCAACAAAAACGAATTTTGCTCTCTTGTGGTACAATGTACTATTTCACCTTACTAGCTCAAAAAGGGCGCTTTTGCCGCGTAAAAACAGTGAGCAAAACTCTACTTTGCTCACACTATGAGGAAAAGTGATTTGAATTTAGAATGCAGCAAGCAATCAATGAGAATCGAATATTACAGGCCGCAGCGTGCACCCTGGCCAAGCGGCGGCGGCCGAGGTGGTCTGATAGCAGGTCTTGAGCCTGCCACTTGAGGGGCAAAAAAATAATAATGGCGGGAATCGGTTTTCCTTACATCTTGTATTTTTTCGCTAGTAAGGTGAAAAGTTTTATGTATCACACGAGAGCAAAATATTTTGTTGCTTGTGCTTTTGAATCCCTCACTACACTCAGGATTCTAACTTAGAATCACTTGCTACGCTCGTGATTCAAATATAGAATCCCTCGTTTGTTCGGGATTCAAACTCTGCACTCGCAACAAAAACGAATTTTGCTCTCTTGTGGTACAATGTAAATCCGAGGCTCAACCAATCACAATACGAAAATGACAATCGAAGTCCAGGCTAGGTTTCAAATGTCAAAATGAAGTAGATATCGATTACCAGTTGTGTTACACAATAAGGCCCTCATCATCATCATCATCATCATCATCAGCCTATAGCAGTCCACTGCTGGACATAGGCCTCTCCTTATAAGCGCCATTGCGCCCTGATAGTATCTCCGGCTTAGACAGTACGGTTCGGCCATCGTGTGTTGTTAACTTCGTCAGGTGGCTCCTGCCAAGCTGCTGAGTGAATACTTTGGACCCTCGGTTTCGCTCTATTGCCTTGGAGCTCCGAAGGTCGCGCCGTATCATCTTCGTAATTTGCTTGTTCAGGTCTGACCTCTTTGACAAAGTGGCCTGGGTGGTTTCCCGTCTTTTTGTCATTAGCCGAAGAGTCTCATCAGAAAGTTTGGACTTTCTGCCTTATATATAATAAGGCCCTATGTCACAGTAATAATTACTACTTTGTGCTCGTTACTTAAAAAGCTTTCAATGTTCGATCATAAATATTACTTTCAATGCTAACTTTTAATCAACTTTTGTGGCTAATTGTTCCATTATTATTATCAACGTTTAGATAACTCTAAATGTCAATTGTAGTTGTCAATTATAGTAATATAAGAGGGTAATTTGTTTTGTTATTATTATACAGGGTGTAAAAAGACAACTACCGAAAACTGAGGGGTTGCAATCAGACCATGATTCTAAACATATTTAGCGAAAAAAAATGCGAATTTTTTTTTGACTCTGCTTAGTCATTTTATTTTATTATCGGTTATTTACTACTGTTACAACATTATAAGATCGTACCTGCCTAATAATTTCATTTGTAAAAGAAAGAAACAGTTAAAACTCAAAATCCAGCAATCTACGTAAAACAACGCGCCCAGAACATACGCAAACAGCACTCTTCAAACGCTGTTTTCTCCGGATATAATTATTTTTTCGGAAAATCCTTTTGGATTTGGTTGTGTGTTGGGATGCTGTACCTACCCCTTTCGGCTTCGGTAGACGTCTTTTTACACCCTGTATAATAACATATGCCCTTACTAATAAACTTGATAAAGTTATGTCATGCATAACCTATGAATAACCATTCAAATTTTAGTTTAAGCATGACATAACTTTATGTCAAATTAATTAGTAAGGGCCATCGTTTTTCAAGTATTGTAATTTTCGAATGAAGTTTTTTAAATATTATAGATCAATATAAAAAAGTGATTCTTTAAGCAACTGTTAAATAATAATATAGCTCTTGTAAACACAACCGACGGATTCTAAATTTATTATTTCATATTGATGTCAAGTATTAGAAATCCTTTGGGTCTTGCCAAAGTAACTAAAATGCTGTAACAATTAGCACTAACCTCTTTTGCTATCTCGTTTTACTGTGTGTGCTGTGTGTGTCCCATAAAACCATCACTGTTCAAAAATATTCTCTTACATAGATATCGTTTATTTCACTGTTTTTAGGTGAACAACTTTCGTGGTTGCATAAATTATCTCATATACCCTACGATCAACTATCTTCCATATACTTAATCTGTTCATTTACTTTCATGTACATAGTAAGTAAGTATTGTAAAATGTAAAGTGGGGGCAAAGGGTATATTCAATAGTAAACAATTTTAGTAGAGTTATTTATAATATTACTCCCGACTATACAGGACGAGTCAATTGAAACTTAGACGTAAGTTTGGATAAGAAAATAAGTAAGAGATAATATAATAATAAAGTCGAGTGTAACGAGTATGTTTCAATTCATCCGAGAAACTTCATCTGTGTAAAGTGATGATCGCTTCTCCATGATATGTTTACCTGAACTATTCCATATGTGTACATCATAAAGTTGCAGCGTCTTACCATAGAACGTGACATAAAGTTATTCCGGAGTGTAAACTGTTAAAATGTATGGTTATTCTTGATTTATTCGGTGGAATAACTTTATGTCACGTTCTATGGTACGACGCTACGTAATATTTAAGTTTATATGATACCAATTTTGATGACGGTCGGTAAGTGCAACTCATGAATGTACGACAAATATTCTGATTGGTGCTGAAAGAGTGGAACAAGTGAAAGAGTTTGTATAATTGAGGACTTAGTTTACAAGAGATAGTTAATACTTACGATGATGCTAGACGATATGCTGGAAACTGGATTAGTGTTGTGGTCTGTGACAGTGTAAGTGTCGCATAATATACAGGGTGTAAAAAGACTGCTACCGAAAACTGAGGGGTTGCAATCAGACCATGATTCTAAACATATTTAGCGAAAAAAAAAACGCAAATAAAATTTTTGACTTAGCTTCGTCATGCTATGTTATTTTCGGTTATTTACTACTAATACGACATAATAAGACTATATCTACCTAATAATTTCATATTAAAAAGAAAAAAACAATTAAAACTCAAAATCCAGCAATCTAGGCAAAACGTTTTTTTACCTAGATTGCTGGATTTTGAGAGAACATACGCAAACAGTACTCTTCAAATGCTGTTTTCTCCGGATATAATGATTTTTTCGGAAAATCCTTTTGGATTTGGTTGTGTGTTGGGATGCTGTACCTACCCCTTTCGGCTTCGGTAGACGTCTTTTTACACCCTCTAAATGGGATTTAGGTATAAGTTTGGGCGATAAAGTGAGAAACAGTGTGACAAAGGAACGGTGCGAAGTGAGAAAAGACGTAGTGATGAGAGTTGAGAAAAGAATGCGGAGAGGATGAACTAAACCGGTGTACCTATACTGAGCGTGTTTGGGACTGCTGGACGTAGAACTGGGCAACTTTGAACTTTTTATGACATTTTGTAATGGGACAGAATCAAAGTACCCTAAATCGACGAGCTTGTATGAAGAATAAAATGAGAGAATGAATCGAAAGATATGTGTTAGAGTCGTTGAAAATGTGGCACATCTGACTACGGGAAAATGGGAATTTATGCATAAATTATGTAACTCATTATTGTGTTGTAGGTAAGTATGTAATACGAGTAAAAAATAATAATTGTGATTTCGTACAGCATAATCGGTAGTATATGTAGGTAATAATTAGGTATTATGTACAAGCATTTCTGTTTCGTTGCAGTAAATAACTCGTAGTTACCAAATGGGTCTGGTTTATTCGGAGTAGGTAAGTTTAGCCTATATAACTTTTAGCTGTAGGTAGATTTGAAAAGATTATGTAATATAACTTGAGTCGATCCGCGCTCGCAAAGTTAAATGCGACGCTTCTGTATGTGTATATCGGTGCCTCATATGAACACAAAAAACTCTCAAACAACACGCGCGCAGGCGCTTTTTCATACCTACTTAATTGTCTACTGCGCATCGCACACTTCTAACTTCACGAATGCTTAGATCCATTGCCCGTGTTAGTGAGAATTGTAATCCCATTGGTTTTGTGGACAGAACTATGGTAAAATGGTAAAAAAAATCCCAGTAGTTCTGTCAACAGAACAGGTGGGAGTAAACGGTTGTACCTACCTACGTTGATATCATAGAGACAGATATGTTTAAGCACAGAAAAAATGTGCAGTTATATGTTTAATGGTTTAGTTTGTTTTACACGCACTCCTTAAAAACGTACTAAACTTAAATAGTGTTACCACAGCTTCTTTATCAATGTTTCTTATTCTAGATTTAAAACGTAGCTTTACTTATATGCACCTACATTTTCTCAATGAACAAAATGTACCTAATGTAGATGTAGATACTCTTAGTTGCTAAGATTATTGCATAATGTTTAATTTCAATGTTATTAAATGTATTTCTTTGAAAGTAGGTATCTTTTTTTTATTTTGGGCAGTAGGGCAAAGAGGACAGACCAATTTAGATAATAAGCGCTGCAACACGAGCTCTATATAATCTGTGGAGGAGTACCAACATCGTGAGTTAATTAGTGCCTAGCTAGTCATCTGCATAAAAAAATCAATTCTTGAACAGAATGTTATATTCTGATTGGTCCGTTGTGCAGACATTAAAAGGCACAAGGACCAGAACCCTACCCTGAGGTAGACTACTGCACGCATTAGGGTCGATTCACATCTGACCGAAGATCCGTCGCGTATTATCGGTCGCGGAACGCCAGAACAGACAAATGTATAGAAAAACACTCGACCGTTCACACTCGACGGACTAACGTATCATCCGTCGAGTGTGAACGGTCGAGTGTTTTTCTATACATTTGTCAGTTCTGGCGTTCCGCGACCGATAATACGCGACGGATCTTCGGTCAGATGTGAATCGACCCTTACCTACATTTTTTATACTTAGTTTTATCTGCACGGTACATTGTTTAGAGATCATTTTATAGGAATATGCTGTGATGACAAGTGAAATAAGTTAACCTGCCTGTGCCTTCACATAAAAGGGGGACATGGGCAGAAAACTTTCTTTTAATTTTTGTGTTACAATAACGGTTGCAGTTCCAATCCAAGCATGATAATACTGCACGAAAATATAACGTAAATTGATAAGTCTTTGATAAACCCAACCTACTCTTCGGTATTATAAAGATTTATGAAATAAAGTTACTTTCATGAGTGTTTTCTTATTATGGTCAGACAAAATATACCTAGGGAGTTTAGACTAAGTAGGTCCTATAGACTTCTCTTTTTCCTGACCTAAAAACCTATTATAGGTAGGTAGGTTTAGCTGAACCTACAAAAACAAACGCGGCGCGAGCTAGGAACCACAAACTTGTAGATAATACCTAAACCTGAGCTCTACCACCAGCCGCGCCTAGCTAAACATAGGAAATCTACGATACCTAATAGACTCAATATTAGTAAGCAGATCTCAACGATAGGCTTTGATGCAGGACTTTAAAATCCTAACTGTACCTAAGTAGACAATACATAGGTACCTACTACTTAAGTTAGTTGTCTCTGGTGCATGAAAGAACTCTACGTCTCATAGAGTTCAATGTCTCTAGTGTCGGAGTTTGAAAGTCCTATCATGACATACCTACCTACTTACCTACGTGAGCCCGACCAACAATAACGTACCTACCTACCTACCCTTCGCACCCTCAAGCACACCTCAAGACTTGTACTTCGTACATACCAATCCATTTTATTAACGCTTTGCAAATTCTGTCGATAACTATCGCCTACTTCGTCGAGGACGTTATTCAAGGCGATCGATAAATCTGAGTAGGCCATCTTCCAAAGAGATTAGGATTACCTACTAAATCTAGAATATTACTTAGGTACCTACCTACTTAGAGAAGATTTTTCCATACCTAATTACTTACTGCCCATTGTTTTGGTCCAGTTTATGATGGTGGGTAGAGCGTCGTCCATCGATAAACGCTGACCGACGATAATTTTTACGATAGGCGGGTAATCTTTTTACAAGCTGTTAGTGTGTCAGGTAGCTGTTAGTGTGTACCTATGTTTGGAACTGATCCTGCAAGCAAGATTTTACCACCTTCCCGAGGTCATAATTATGGTGACAGCGAGCTGATCTGATAATGGAACTCAGCAGCTGCAGCAGCTGTTGATTGATGCCCAGTCGGACCTAGGTTATATAATAAAAATAAGAAACAAACCCCGGCTTTGGCTCATTTGAATCAGCTCTCCTATAGATACCGAGTACCTACCAACCAACTTACCTAAAATGTATTGACACTCTTGTTTTTATTGTTCTATTGTTGTTCATTAAACACCTAGGTAGGTATGTATGACATTTTAAAGGCAGTGTCAGTGGATGCAGCATAATCTAGGTCGACTTCAAGGCACTTCGTCATTACCTGATCAGCAGGTGGGTAGTTACTGATCAGATAAAATCTAATCTTTCATTAAATCCAGCATGATAAATTGGACGACATAGGTGGGTGCTTACCTACGCTAATTAGCTGGGCTACGTGCAATAGCATGCCAGTCGTGGGAATTCAACAGCCTGTTGATAGCTTTAAAATATTATAGGGCATTGTTACAACAACCACCGTCATACAGAAAGCAGGCCGATCTTGCTTCCTTTTTACCTAATACAGGCTAGGAGCACGAAAGTCTTCAGTTAAGTGCCTAGTTTTTTTTAAACCAACAGGTACCTAGTCAGCAATTGATGTTTCACAAGTCTCTACTTATATTTCCAAAATCTGTAACATTATGACCAATTTTTTCTGTCTGTGGTGCCAGCCCATGTTAATTTCCCAGGAAAAGTTTATTTTTTCTTAGATATCGAAAACAAATGGCGTTTAAATAATTATGACTGCTTTCTCATAAAGTATAACTTCACCCCCAAAAAACCCGTCAAAAAACTAGCCAGATCATCAGACAAAAAGACAGACATACCTTCAGCTGTATCTAGGTATAGATGTAAATGAACCGGTTTATTACAAGAATCAAATGAGGTGTGGGCTGAGTTGACCCAAGAATCAAACATACAACAGTTCTTGTATGTACTGGGCAACTGAATGAAGGGAAAGGAGAATCATTCAGTTGCCCAGTAGCCGATGTAACTGCACCAGCCTTGTTTACATCGGAGCTCCATTGTAGGTATTTATCATTTCCATATACCTACTCGCGTGATTGTAATTTGTATGATAATTTAGATCGGTGGTGATAATGTCATGAATCTGACGTTTGACGCATTAACGACCGTGAAAAAATCAAAATAACAGCATGCTCCATGGTAGATTAGGGCAAATATAAATAAAAAAAATGCTTTTTTACGGCACTGGACTAATTTTACCTGCGTTACATTGTCTGGTAGGTGTCATAAGTAGGTAGGTTATGCGTTGTTAGTTCTAGTTTTATTCAAATGCATAGTACCTAGGTACCTATACCTATCTAGTAGTCAAATATTGTAGCGAAACTTGTGGCAGCACCTTATATTTACCATCCCTTTTATTCGAATGAGGTCGTTTCGGCTTTTTGGAATTCCGCCTCACGCACGTTCAGTCTACTAGTAGGTAGGTAGGTACCTAAAGCTATTTGCGAACGTCGCTTGGTGCGAACTTATTTCATTCAGTGTTTTGTAATGCAGGGAAGATTACCTACTTCATAGTTCAAAAATGTTATCATACATGATCAATTTTGAAAAAACCATCAGATTACTCGTTATTGACGCAATTTGATTCAATTTGCGTCAAAGCTTATCTAAATGCGCATTACAATCACAATAATAGGCAGGCCCAGGGCAAGCGCAGAAGGAGAAATCATTTGGAGAATACTCATGCTTAGTGATTGGGAAAATTGTAACTAAGCGTTCGAAACCTATCATTATTTTCAATACAACATTCAACTTCTTTTTTTTATTTTAGGTTCGTAATTATTGTCTTTAAAGGATATTAAAAACAATGGTTTTATAAATTTTAGACATACTGTTTCATAGTAAAATTTAAGTACCTACTGCTTAAGACCT
Organism: Epirrhoe alternata; assembly: GCA_963565295.1. Lineage (NCBI taxonomy): Eukaryota > Metazoa > Arthropoda > Insecta > Lepidoptera > Geometridae > Epirrhoe > Epirrhoe alternata. The sequence continues at coordinate 12,737,854 of OY751375.1, forward strand.
ACAGATTCGATTTCTACATAGATGTGTTAGTTTCATTTTTCAAAACGTCCGGGTTCGATTCTCGAGCTAAGTAGGTACCAGTTATTTTTCAAATGTGTTAATGCAGTTTTCCTTTTTACTAAAATCGATGACATGGTTCCTAAGAACAGACTTCGTATGTCTTATAGTTTTACAGGCTTACCATAGAACGTGACATAAAGTTATTCCACCGAATAAATCAAGAATAACCATACATTTTGACAGTTTACACTCCGGAATAACTTTATGTCACGTTCTATGGTAAGCCTGTTAGACTTTCCCATACTGACCGTTCTAAATGTTACACTCTGATAAAATAAAGAAGAAAACTTAGATTGGCGCTAGGAATTGAAATTAATACGGTCAAACGTCTCTATTTACAACCCAGAAATAAGGCCTTCTGTTTGTGTAGTTTAAAATGAAAGACCCTGTAAAGGTCAATAAATTTGTTTAACAATTTTTTTCGTTCGGCCACACGAAATAAGAGGAAACGTTTTTCTTCTATTTCTTTGTTTATAGTAAACCTAGTCTATAGTTATTCTGAGAGTAAACCCAGCCTCAGGCCTCACTGGCCGTTTATGCTGTTCTTGAATCAGGAAGCTAATTTGCAAATCTTCTTATTATGCAGCCTCACGTTTTGATCTTTGTTTAGGTTCGGTTAATTAGACGTTGAATCTACATAGTTTGAATCTCAATTTAATAACGACGAAGTATTAGTGTGGTATTAGGCCAACGTGAATTGTGAAGTAGTAAAAGTAAGTTCCTCTTGGAATTCTAATAAGATGAGAAAGAACCCTCACGGTCTGGTCACAGGCCTAGGATACAAGTATCCTTTTACTTAATTTGAAAGGTAGGTAGGTAGGTACTTATTTCATTTTCATCACAAGATAATCGGCATTTTAACTAGTTAGCCCCCTCGCAGACTGCAGACTTTCTATCGGCGGATAGTTGAGACGGGCTATACTTCTCCACACTCGTTACGAGCCAAAGTATATTCCGTCTCAACTATCGGCCGATAGAAAGTCTGCAGTCTGCGAGGGGGCTTAGTAAGATGTAAATGATTTCAAGTAGGTACCTACATAATTTAACAGTTCGAATCCAACGGTTTATTAGCGTCGATTGATGGAGTAAATGCTAAATTACCACGTTCAAACTAGTAGCTGTTATTCAAATACCATTATCAAGTCGATCTATGGTAGGCATTGTAATTACCCACTCGTGTGCCACCTGACAAATCATGCTTTGGAGCTTCGAGTTTTTATAAATGCCACCAGTTCACTTTCACCCACTGTCTACACTCAACGTTTGCAAGCTTTTTTCACAAAATGTATCCCTATGGAATAAAAAGAACGGTGAAAGGAAAAGCTGGAGTCCCGACTAACAGCAGCGTTGCCAAGCACCAGACGAGAAAGGGTTTCTTGTCCGCAAAATTTGTCGAGTTTTGCAAAAAGACAGAATTGCACGGATACAAATATATTGTGATGAATGATCTTAGCGTTTTTGAAAGGTAACTTAGACCTTTGCAGTCAGGGAACGGGTTTGTTGAACGTGCGCTGGTTCAATTAGGGCGCAGAACAATTGCGAATTTTTTAATATTTTTTATTCATGTGTATGACACTATGCTTAGGTACTTAGATGTAGGTATATGATTGCGATGCTTAAGTATTTGTGGACTTGGCCAAACGGGACGAAAATGTAGGTACCAACCAAGGCTACTGCCCGATCGATGGTCGAATGGCATTGTAGGGGCGTTACGAGAGCAGTGGATCCGGCTGGCACAAAACCGTCGGAGTGCGTGATGAGATTTATTATTGAGATGATGGCCCGCAATATTTTAGAAAGCAGATATTTGGAAGGAGCCTCTTCATACTTTAGGGCGCGTTTAAAATCCTTCACACTGTTATGAAAACTGGGGACACAACAAGCGGCCGCCGAAGCGCTAGAAATGTGAAGTTCAACATATTTCACGCTGCCTAGGCTAGGCATATCATGATATGCCCAAGTATCGCTGGCCAAATCGTCAAACGAACCATTAAGTAACGCATTGGTACCATCTGTAAAGTAAATTAAAAAGAAAAAAAAAAAATATGGGATAATTTTATGTTATGATAAATAAATGGTTAGATAAATAGGGCTTTATCAAGTCCTAGCATGTAATACTGCAATAAATTATACTTACACTTGGTGGGACAGAAAATGTACCTTTAGCTCAAGTGAGATAATTTATTTTGTAATGTTAATTCTTTAAATCCGTGATTTTGCTAAAACTGCTAAATATAGATACCTACATAATAGGTTTCTATCTACTGCAAGTAAAAATAATATTGAGAAAGGATAGGGAAAATTAAAAAATGTTTGTAACAGTTGCTGCTTAATTTGATGGGGATCCCATAAAATGATAATTCCGGCTGTTCTGAGCACTTGTCACGAAATGCTAAGTGAATACTTGAGCGAATAATATAATAATAATAGAATACTACAATACCTTACGACGTTTCAGTGTGGTTTTAGCACAGTTTTAACTAAGTGTGGCTTAGTCAGGGAACAACAGAATTGAAACCAATGATATTATGATTCCGAAAAACTACGTTATCTCGATGAACGGAGCATCGGAAATTAGAATATAGCGCGATATTGCACAACTCCATGGTCCATCCATTGGTCTATATTCTGATTTAGGTAACTTCCTTGCCTACTGCTACGAGTGCCTACAAGTTAATGTGTTCTGCCCACGATGACTTATGGTGCCGAGACATGGACGCTCAGGAAGGAGACTGTGAACAGGATGCGAGTAGCACAGAGAGCCATGGAGCGCGTCGTGCCCGGCATCACATTCTTAGATCATATCCCCAATACCGAAATTCGCAAGCAGACAAAGTAAGCGATGTCAGCAAGCGAATATTGGGGCTCACGTGGAGCTGGGCAGGACACTTGGCTAGACGCGGTGATGACCGGTGGAGCAGAGGGATTGTACTCCTCCTGGGGGCACCACTCGGTGTGCCCCCAGGAGGAGTACAGACGAGTAGGTCGTCCGGCAGCTAGATGGGTTAAGAACAGCACGTCATAGGCACATGGGTCAGACTGGCGCAGGATAGGGAAGGTTGGCACAAGCGAAGAGAAGCTTATGCTCCGCAGTAGGATGAACAAGGCTGATGATGATGATTATGATGAAAAAAGTACTTTTAAAGCAACAATACACTCCTAGCCAATTCACTCAGAATTATGGTTCTGTTCCTAAATTAAAAATACAAATTCTAATCGTGTTTTTAAAACTAAAAATCATAGTTAAAAAGTTCGACGCTTGTTTTCCCAGTTTTGTCCAACTTTTGGATGTTCTTTTTAACTTGTCACTAGTTATTTCGAAACAGTGTGGTGAAAACATTTTCACTGGCCCTCAAAGAGGCTCAAAGATGCTTTCGTGCACTATGTAGTGAGATTTAGTTACTGAGATAATGACGTGTTTTTTCGATTTGTCCTAGGAGTTGTTGGGCATTCGCTGTGGTTGTGAGCATCGTTGTCGCTGCTTATTTCGTTGTGACTGCCTACAGGTGGTATGCTAGAAATCCTATTGTTACGGTGAGTTTTTCTTTTATGTGTGTGAGCCTTTATGTTTCTATTTCCGTGAATAGTGAACATGCTGTGAAACTGCGACAACAAAACTTCGATTAAAGCTCTCAATTAAGTAAGTTTAAGCTAGCGGCCAACTCTTGTGGGGTCGCCTGAATTCCACCGTATGGCCGGGACCTACAGTTTAACGTACCTGTATAATTTACCCGCCCTCCGAAGCATGTGGAGAAAATGAAAGTTCCATGATTCCAGGTGATAGAAAGTACGCAAGGTGCCATTTGGGATGTGCCGTTCCCAGCCGTGACGATATGCGATTTGAACATGGTGTCAAGAAAAGCTGCCATGTTGTTCGCTTCTAATATGTAAGTACGACGAAAATTAAATAATCATAGTAATACATAAGTAGGTACCTATCCTACCTAATTTAATTAAACTAAAGATGGACCGCACGTAATGTGCCCAAAAAGCTGGCGGCATTACCTCGTTGGAAGGCTATACTTATCTCCTTCCTATACGAGGTAAGCACCAGCTCTTTGGTCATTGGTCTCGTCAATCAACCTCATGGCTAACTCTCTAAAACGGAGCCACGCTCTGGCTTGACCCTCTTAGTACTTTAGGTACCTACGAGTACAGGCGCGGTCGCAGCCTGAAATTTTAGGGGGGGGGGTCACTACACTAATATTAGACTTTATTGCACGATACACAAGATTTTACTATTGTACGAGTACGATTTGGTGGGAGGGGGGGGGCATGTCTCCTGTGACTTCCCTCCTCGGACCGCGCCTGTACGAGTAGTTAATAGTTCGCCCCGAACTGAGACCGTCTCAATCTCAAATGATGATACTAGGCAATATCACGCAAACTTGCTCTAATCACTCAACCTGTTGTATCAATCAATGAATTTATAACCTAAATTATCTCTTTTACCAGTGCTATGACAAAATGTTTTATGATGAACCAGCGACCCGCCCCGGCTTCGCACGGGTGCAATGCTGATACTAAATTTCTCTACTATATTATGCATGTATTATACATATAAACCTTCCTCTTGAACACTCTATCTATTAAAAAAACCGCATTAAAATCCATTGCGTAGTTTTAAAGATTTAAGCATACATAGGGACTTAGGGACAGAGAAAGCGACTTTGTTTTATACTATGTAGTGATATAGGTACTTACCTACACCCTGTTGTAGGTACTTATGTACTTACGTTGTTCATACTATGAATACTAGTATTTTTTGATGCTGAGTCTTTTTAGGTCTCTCCCAGACAACGTGACCAAGGAGTCTGTGTTCGATAACCTTAAATTGATTCCGCTGCTTCACTCGATGTTCTTGCCGACCCTGATACAGAAGCAGCAGCTGCGAGAGCTGCAGCGGGTTTTGGACCTGAATAGCATCACCATAGAGAATCTCTTCAGAAGCGTGAGTCATCAAGAATAAGGCTAAAAAAGTTTCAAGTAACTTAGCAGAGGCACATTTTCAGCGTCGTACGCGCATTGTTAACAATATAACGTTATCATCATTCGGATAGTACCCACATTTAGTAACATGCTTTGATTTCATATGTACGACGAATTCTAAGCGTGGCACGTACGATGCTGAAATTGCCTTCAACTTCAAGATTATCAGACAAGAGAAGGTATTTCCTAATAAATCGTAGACAAATGGCATTTAAAAACATTCAACTGTTAATCGGCTTTTGTTGCTAACTGGATCTGATGGAGTCTTTCTCTGACACAAAATGAGTAATGAATCGGTATGTTATTAAATAGCAATCGTTTTAATTGTTCCAATGAACGACTTTTTAATATAAACCACGGTTCGACACTAATATCGAAGCAATTCTGGCCTTCGGTAGGAACATGACATTTAAATCAATATGAATGAGCGATTTGGGTTTGAACTATACCTACCCATTGGATGTCAATGTTAAAAATATAAATATTGTAGATTTTTGCTCAGCACTGATCAACTTTTGAAAGCTTTAAGTTGTCTTTAAACATTTGCTTTTATGTTAGTTATAATTTTGTTTTAAAAGCCATTGAACAACACAACACATTCATCATCTACTACTTCTTTGTATACAAGCTCTACGTCAAACGTATACAAACAGTATTACCTACGACAGTATCCCCGAGTAGCGCTAGACATTCTCTCAGATCTTTATAAGTATGCTAGATCCTTTGAAGATGAGCTCTACGTACCTATCTATTCTTTTAAACTCTTGTTGTGTACATTGTAGGTGTCGCCAGCATACCATTGCAGTGACATGGTGCAGAAATGTATGTGGAAGAATACGATATATCGTTGTGAACACCTGTTCCAGCAAGTCTTCACTTTGTACAACCTCTGCTGCACATTCAACTATTATGCTGTGGAACCAGACAAGAAAGACGGGTGAGAGATAAACTTCTAAAGGATTGGCACATTTGCTCTCATTGTAATGACCATCTACTATCTACATATTCGGCAAAGATAGACGAATGCCGACGGTGACGAACGTGTAGAGTCTATTCGCCTCTCATCGCCTGTCATCTATCCAAATAATAGTTCGGCGAATGTGTAGGCCGTATGATTACTACCTATCTATTTACCATCTAGTTAGCCCACATCCTCCCGCTGCTGAGCATAGGACTTCTCATTTTCTCGCCACTTTTTCCTTTCGCCTTTTTGGCCTAATTGGGCGCCTTTTGAATAAGCGGTAAACGAAAACATGTAGAAACTCGCAACTTTTTACAACAACGCAACGGTAAACGATTAGGTACCTACGTGTAGAAACTCGCCACTCGTGTAAGTAGACCCTGTCTTTAATTTGATTAAAAGACATGTATAGTTCTCCATACTCCATAGTTGAGACGGGATATACTTCTCCATACTAATTACGAGCCGAAGTATATTCGGTCTCAACTAGCGGCCGATAGAAAGTCTGCAGTCTGCGAGGAGTCTGAAGATAACTCGTATAATCGTTTCCTGCTCGTGTTTTTTTACAGAAATGGCAGAAACTACATTCTGCGGAAGAAAACTCCTCGACGAGTCGCATCGTGCGGTTATCAAACTGGTCTGACTGTTCTTCTAAACACAAACATCGATGATTATTACAGTGCTTCTGTTGCTTCTCAAGGCGCATTGGTAAGTAAGTTGGTTTTGTATTACGGCTAATAAATCTAGGCATTCATGAAGTTAGATGTTTCCATGCATTAGATAAGTTTGTATGGAAAGCGTCTACTGCACATTGAATCAGCAACTTCACAAATTCATTATGTAAATATTTTTATTAGAACGCGTTATTTAATGCCAAATGATATACTTAGGTATTTTAAATCGGTTTGCAAACCGATATATCGCCACGGATAGTGAAAAGCTCAGCATATTTTGGAATAAATTATCTTATCTTCTATCTTATTCTTGTTAGAGGTATAAAATGCTAAAGATATGAAAATTACTGGATTATTATAATCTCGATTACGATTAAGATTAATCTAGATTAGCGTAAATACATCAACGATGAAAAATACCTAATCAATGTACTTATTAAGAAATGCTGTAAGCATGTCGGTAGTAGTTCTTAATAGCGTACAGAGCCTGCTCGAGTAGGTACCTATCTACTACCTTTATTAAATACTAGCTTCTGCGCGCGGCTTCGTCCGCGTGGTACCAACATTTTTAATAGCCTATATGCTATTCCAGGTCACTATCTACGCCTATTCCAAGTTGCATCCAAATCAGTTCACTGGTTTAGGCGTGATTGATACACAAACTTACAAATATCCAAACATCTAAACAAACTCAGAAACTTATGAGTGGGGTATATCGATGTGTGTCACGTAACCCAAAAAATTAAGACCTTAACGTTTCCGATACGAAGTTTTGAATCACAGAAAATCCATTTGATACGAAGGATGGAAACTTTTCGAGTAGATCTTTGAGTTGAATGCAGTCGAAAAATTTATGAATCAACCTAATAAAGGAGGATCATTTTAATTTACCAGAAAGACCGTCAGATTCCATATCTGAACTATCCGTCGATTTTGACATATAATTTTGATACCGAATCCGATGGCTTTCCGACGAATTAAAGGGGTAAGTATCTACCCCTGGTCTGTTGGCCAGTAATTTCACTAGTAGGTACTGGTATCTTACCCCGCAGGTATTTATAGATAGTGCATACAACGTCCCAAACCACGATTCTCCGGCGCGCATGGTGAACCCTTCGACGGAGGTGATGATCGCCCTGTCTCCAGAGCGGACGTATGCCACCAGCGGCATCAAATCCTTTACGGCCGAAGAGCGGCAGTGCTACTACAGTGACGAGGTATAACTGTGGTATACTTTGTAAAAAATAGCAGCCAGGAGTGCTATTTTTTAAAAATCATTTTAGGTCTCTTCGCTTAGCGAAAATAAATAAATTCTTTTTATATAAATAATATTACAAAAACACATAAAAAAAACTATAAAATACCTACACTGTGGACTTATTTTTCCTGCCTAGCTATCTCTACGGTAGAATCGAGTAAAATGCTAATTATAGCGGTTGAACTTAGAGATGATTTTGCCTAAACTCAAATTGAATTTACTCCATTTTCAAATAGGATTTTCAGCGTCAAAATAATGCGTTTGTGTTGCTTATTTAGTCATTTTATTTTTTAGATTGTGATGCCTGATTTTGAAGTATTTACACGATACTCGCTTCACAACTGCATGGCGTATTTAGAGGTGAAGGTTGTTAGAGACGTGTGCAACTGCGTGCCTTTCTTCTTCCCCATAAAACGTAAGTGACAGTGAGGACCTAGGTACAACTCGATTTAATTTTTGATTTATTATTTATTCAACTAGACAGGGAACAACCGACAGAGCAAGCTGGCTTTCGCCGAGGACTATCGACGACAGACCACCTACAAGCGATCAACGAAATCATCGAAAAATTCAATGAATTTAACATGCCTCTATATCTTGCCTTTGTGGACTACACAAAAGCTTTTGATAGCCTAACACACACCGCAATATTCGAAGCCCTTCACAATCAACACATAGAACCGACGTATATCAACCTTTTGCGAAATATTTATACACAGAGCACAGCCTCAATTAAGATGAACTCGTCTGGACCATCTTTCAAGATCACCAAAGGAGTAAAACAGGGCGACCCGCTTTCTCCAAAATTGTTCACTAGCGTCCTTGAGGAAATTTTCCGAAAGCTAGCAGACGCATGGGAAGAGAAGGGAGTAGACGTCGGCGGAGCAAGGTTAACAAACCTCCGCTTCGCCGACGATATTGTCCTTTTTTCTGCGTCGGCCTCGGAGCTACAAACGATGCTTCAACTACTAAGCACTGCAAGCTTTGAGATTGGACTTGGAATGAATAGGTCAAAAACCAAAGTCATGACCAACAGCGCTGAGACCACAATAACGGTGGATGGAGAAGATCTAGCATACGTCCAAGATTACATCTACCTGGGCCAAATAGTCTCCTTCCAAGACAGGCAAATTAAGGAAATCGCTCGGCGAACCGAAAATTCTTGGAGGAGCTATTGGTCCATGGGGGATATGATGAAGGGAGATTTACCCTTATCGCTAAAGCGGAAGTTAATGGACGTATGCACATCCCCGTTCTCACATATGGTGCGCAAACTTGGTCCTTGACCAACATTCTCAGGTCCAAGCTCAAAGTTTGCCAACGAACAATGGAGCGTAGCATCCTGGGTGTCAAATTGACGGATAGAGTCCGAAACACCGAACTACGCTCCAAAACTAAAATTATAGATGTAGCTTTGAAGGCCGCTACGTTGAAGTGGAATTGGGCCGGACACGTCTGCCGCATGCCAGGTGAGCTGTGGGCGAAGGTAGCCACCGAGTGGCGCCCCGACCCAGCGAGAAGGCGACGCGGCAGACCAAAACGGAGATGGCGGGACGAGCTAGATCAGTTTTTGGCGGAATGGAGGGATGTTGCTGGTGACCGGGATGTCTGGAGGGAGTGGGGGGAGGCCTTTGCCCAGCAGTGGGACACTGATGGCTGAAATAATAATAATAATATTTATTCATAAAAAAAATCACCTACAGGGTAAAATCGGTAGGAAATCGGTAAGGAGCTATAAAATCTACAGTGTAAGTACCAAATGCTTGATTTTTCAGAGCATCACCGAGCTTGCAACTTCAACGACTTGGACTGCTTGGAGATTGCAATAAGTAGGTCAAAATTATAATTATTATCCCCTAACTTTAACTTTTTGCTACGATCCTTGAAATAGGTCTTTCAATATCATCTTAGACCAGGACGGCATCGCAAGGCACATAAAACTTTTACTATAAATTAATATGAAAAGGTCGTATTTTTTTTGGATAATATGTTTGGAATGCCATCACCATGCCATCTGCGAGGCCAGAATGATCTACGCAGACTCCAAATTGACATAAGGAGGTACTTACCTACTAAAAGTTTGGCCTACACAAAACTGTAATGCCAATCTTTGTGTACTTATTATCTATTTTCTGTTTTAGAATCTGTAGATGGATTATTAAATACTACTCAGGATACATGGCACTGTCTCCCAGAATGCGAACATTTTGACTACCCGATAGAAGTAGCGATGGGCAGTCTCGCCAACCCAACGCAGTTGAGAGGCTTACCGTTTTTGTAAGTATCGTGCTGGTTCGAGGCATTTCAAGCTATTTGTATTCTGTTCTTTAAGTGCGTAGAAGTAGGAGAATTAGGTAGCTTAGGCTCAGGCCACATTGAATTGGGAAGCGACGCGTCAATTAGTTTTTAACCGACTTCAAAAAAAGGAGGTTTTTTTTTTTTGGATGTATGTTCATCGATATCTCCGTCAGTTATAAACCGATTTCCAAAACTTTTTGAAAGGGTATGCTACCATAGTGGTCCCATAAAAATTTTACTCCTGAGGGATTGATAGTTTTCCCGTAATACTCAAAAAATCACCGATGTTTCCAAAAAATGTGCACCGATTTCCAAATTTTTTTTTTTGCTTGAAAGGGTATCCATATCTAGGTGGTCCTCATACTTTTTTTTCCTGAGGGATTGATAGTTTTCCTGTAAAACTCAAAAAACCTCATTCTCACTACACAATCTGAGTCAAACATTGAATAGTTTGACATGTTTAAATACGCTCGAGGTGATCCCATATAAATTTTGTCCCTGAGGGATTCTCACTCTAACTTCTTTAATCTTGACTATTCCAATATCTAACCTAACGTACTATATTACTTACACTAAAAATTTAAAAATAAACATTTTTGAAAAAAAAAAAATTGAACCGACTTCACATAACACAAACAGACATTAAGAACCTTCTATGTACCTACACTAAAAAGAGAAAAATAAGAATATACACATGCAATTATTACTTACAGTATTCAAATAATAAATTATTATGTTATATTATATTTTGAAGTTATGTGAAGTCGGTTCAATTTTTTTTTTCAAAAATGTTTATATAGCAAGCGTTTCTTGTCGGATTAAATAAAATACCAGAATAGAAATTATTTGACTAGTGTATTCGTTGACGAGGCTCAAGTACTACCTGACAGTTTTATTATTCATAAATACTAAAACAATGTCATAGACAATAAAACGAGTATGTATGCTTATTTCAACATCCTCCCTTAAGCATATATTAAACCCATCTTGGACGAACAGTAAGCCAGCTTCGAGTGAGTCGTTGCTTTGGTAAGAGCATCCGCTACCATTACATCGGTCTGTAAGTATTTAACTTCAATGGCTCCTCCAACAATTTTATCACGTAGGAAGTGGTGTCTCACATCTATATGCTTAGTCCTGGAATGATAACTCTCTGAACCTGAAAGTTTTATAGAACTTTGATTATCGCTGTAAATGATCATTGATTCATTTTTCAAGTCTTGCCAAAAACTTTCTTGAAACTGTTTTAGCCACATAGCTTCTTGAACACAATACGACAAAGACATGTACTCTGCCTCAGTTGTTGACAGAGCAACAGTAGGCTGGCGTCTAGAGTTCCAGCTGATTGTTCCTCCCTGAAACAAAAATGTGTAGCCTGTGCAGGAACGCCGGTCATCTTCTGAACTGGCCCAATCTGCATCACAGTAACCATGAGTCATTTTCTCTTCTGTGTTCTGTTTAAAGCGCAGTCTGCACTGTTCAGTGCCTTTTAAATAACGCATGACTCTCTTCAGGGCTATCCAATGTGACATTTCAGGCTTGTTATTGTATTTGCTTAACAAGTTTACAGCAAAACTTATGTCTGGCCTTGTTATATGGTATCGGACATTTGCTGACTGGAAGAGTTGTTATTTCCCACGTTTCCAAGAGGGACTGATACTCCTCATCCATTGGTTTCTTACAATGTCCAGCATCAGCGCCTGATAAGGCTTCTTTGACAGTTAGTGGATCTAAAATCTTTTGAACACACATGAAATTATTCACCTGCATATTTCTTCTTGTATGAGACCTTAAAGTGATATTTCTACTAAAACTTTCATTGTCATTTTCAGTATCACTTGCGCTGGGATAATATGTATCATCATCATTTCTATCTGTCTCACAACTGTCAAAAGATGCATCAGCACTCGAGGGTGTCAGAGTGGCATTCTCTGCGCTTTCATCAACAGATACATTCTCACCATTTTCATCATCACTGCCAATGAGAGGAATGGATATAAGCTGCGGTCGAGCTATAGGTTGTTGTAGTGTGGTTTTATCATCTGTTTTTTCAATAAATACTACATCCCTACTGATTACAACCCTTTTATTTGTTGAATCATACAATCTATAGCCTTTTGTGTTGTCGCAGTATCCAACAAAAATCATATCTTTTGATTTACGGTCCCATTTGAGTCGATTTTGTTTTGGTATATGTACCATGGCCTTAGAACCAAAGATCTTTAAATGTGAAATGTTTGGTTTCTTACCAGTCCATTTTTCATACGGTGTTATCCCATCCAAAACTCTTGATGGTGATCTGTTGATAATGTATGCCGCAGTCATGATTGCCTCTGCCCAAAAATGCTTGTTCAGCTTTGCTTCAAATAACATGCATTTAGCACGTTCAACCAGTGTCCTGTTCATTCGCTCCGCTAGCCCATTCTGCTCAGAAGTGTAGGGAGTGCTGGTTTGATGTTTGATGCCGGAAGCTTCTAGGAAATCAGACAATGTTTTATTACAATATTCTGTACCATTATCACTTCTTATTATTTTAATTTTCCTTTTCAATTCATTTTCAACATTTTCTTTAAATGTTTTAAACACTGACTTTATATCCAATTTGTTCTTGAGAAGATATACATAAACTCTACGGGAATAGTCATCTATGAAGGTTATGAAATACTTTGCGCCACCTAAAGATGGTGTCTTCATCGGACCGCATAGATCAGTATGAACTATTTCTAGTAATGCATTTGCTCTTGAACCAGAATGTGGAAACGGAAGTCTTGTTTGTTTCGCTTCACAACATGGTATACACACGGTATCAACATCTTTGTTGGTGATAGTTATACCCTCGGCACACAATTCTAAACTCTTTACATCAGCTATATTTAAGTGAGCCATTCTCTTATGCCATGTAGTAATATCTGTCTTACTTTCACATGAAATGGCAAAAGCGTTACCATTAACAGTGTTCAGTTTGCACATGTTATTGGTTAGTGTTGCAGTGCCACTTTTTTCTTTTCGCTTTGTGTTACTGTTAGATTTGTTTCTATGCTTTGTGAAAAATGCAGAAGACTCTGAAACTTTAACTTCTTGTAAAAGTTTTGTCTTGATGAAGTCTGATGAAATTTTCATGCCGGAACTTTCCAGACCCATGATCATTGGTTTATATACATCCGGTAAACCCGCCAACATGAGTGTTCCCAGCCATTCGTCGCCGACTTCAAAACCGATATTTCGTAATTTATATGCGGTACTCATTATTTTATTCACATATTCTTCGACACTAGAGCAGTTATCTAGCGAAGTATTTATTAAATCTCGCAATAAGCCGACCTTTCGAGATAGCCCCGAGTCCTCAAAAGCATTTTTTAAATTTGTCCAAACTTCTTTGGATGAAGTTGCGTTTTCGATGTGAACATAGTTTATCGGTTCAACAAGCAAAATGATTTTGGACTTAGCTTTTATATCTTTCTTGCGGTCAACTTCGGTTCCGGGATCAATACATTCCCACAAATCCTCATGTTCCAGGTAGGATTTTACTGCAAACTTCCATGTCGAATAATTCTCCCGACCGGCTAACTTTTCAATTTGAAGATTTGAATTTGACGTAGCCATCTTCGAGACAATACGATATGTGCGGTGAAATACTGCCGAATTACGATTACTGATATCGAAAATACTGAGCTCTCTTTTACAAAATAACTAGGTATACGGATCTGGGCCCATAACCTGTCGGATTAAATAAAATACCAGAATAGAAATTATTTGACTAGTGTATTCGTTGACGAGGCTCAAGTACTACCTGACAGTTTTATTATTCATAAATACTAAAACAATGTCATAGACAATAAAACGAGTATGTATGCTTATTTCAACATTTCTATATCTTGTACTATTAATAATTGTTCATAAGGTTTATAATGGCTTGCTATAAAACCAATTGACGCGTCTCTTCCCAATTCAATGTGCATTGAGCCTTAGTTATAGCCTTAGTTATAGTTAGGCACTTAACTTTTTAGTTAAGTGCCTAATTAGGTACTCTTAAAATTTTTAACTTGCTTGACTTTTTACAGTGCTAACTGAACTGCTAATCTAAGTAGGTAAATAAAAAAATAAATAATGCTGGACATTTCACACAGCATCATCTAGCCTAAAACTAAGTAAAGCTTGTACTATGGGAACCAGATAACTAATATACTACTTATATACTTTTTGTTTGTAAATACATACATATTATACATAGAAACATCCAGACCCGAGATAAATATTTGCAGATCATACAAACATTTATCCCGCCGCGGGGATCGAACCCGCAACCTTCTGCGTCCCAAGCGGGCGTTCACCCACTGCGCCACAGAGGTCCCTAACTAATTATTTAACAGCCGGTTTCTCGAATGCTTTACAAATTGACAACCCTTTAAACTTGGATTACTTGGTTGAATGAAGTCGATTTGTAAGGCGTTTGACACAAGACAGATTTTGACCAATGATAGGTTATTTTGAAGATGTATTATAGGCCCTCTACATTTAGACGCATGCCGACCGACGACGGTTTAGAACGTTTAGAGGGCCTTATCGCCTGAATTCGCCTGTCATCTTCTATCCAAATAATAGTTCGGCGAATGTGTAGAGTGGTTACGTTCGAGAAACCGGCCGTTAAAGTATTAAACTTGATACTTAATCCGTTGTTTTTTCAGCTACGACGTGGATCTGAAGAACCAATCGGTGCTGAATGTTTTCTTCAACGACTTGGTATCGACCAGATACAGACGAGATGTTTATTTGAATTGGCAAAATATTTTAGGTGTGTATTCTTAGATGCAGCGCAGACTAACCGGAGAAAATAAATAGACGGACACATCTATTATGTGAGGTTTCCTTACCTTAGATACGAAGGTTAGGTCATTATCATAGTCGAGGATATCAAAAACTACATTGTAGGTAGTACCTAAAGTCTGGTTTTGTATTATAAGGATTATAAAGGTCGTCGCACAGTCCAGCCGAGCCGGACTGTCAATTCGATAGAAAATGCTGCTGACGTCAGAAGCGAGCCGCATTTTCTGACGTCATCAGAATTTTTTGTATAGAAAAATGACTGCGGCGCGTACGGCGCGGTCAATTGTGCGATCAAGCTAAGTGCGTTTCAAAGAGGCTCCTTTTGTGATCCTTTCTAGATTATCAAAAACTAGCTGTCCGTCGCGATGTTGCCCACGTTCCCTCGGGAAAACTACACTTTCCCGGGATAAAATATAGCCTATGTTCAGCTGGGATAGTGCAGGATTCTAATGGTGAAATAATTTTTCAAATCGGGCCAGTAGTTTCGACGCCTATTCAATTCAAACAAACAAATCTTTCCTCTACATACTCTCTAATGTGAATGTAAGTCTGTCTGTCTGTATTTTTGTTAACTTTTCACGCCCAAACCGCTGAACAGGTCAGGCTGAAAATTGGCATGGATAAAGGTTTTATCCCAGGGAAGGACGTGGATCTAGGTTACTTTTTATTAAAAAAAAATGAAAAAAATTATCCCAGGGACCGCGGGAATCACCGCGGGAGCGGAGCTAGTATTACTTATTATAATATAACTTAATTTAGATTAGGGCGATTTATCAGCAATAAATCGGGTAAAAGGCGTCTTCTACGCCTAGTCTGCACTGACTCTTATGGAAGTGATGATGGATTTATTAGTTACATGATTCAAGATAAAGACCAAGGTTTGCTCGTAGAGATAGGAAGCAGGTTACAGCAGCCTATTTGAACCGTTATTAGCACTTCGGTTTATGAGTTAAGAGATAAATCTGAGAATTATACCTACTGTTATAGGGCACTAAAACACACCGAGACATAACGCGATCCGTTCTATACCATACCTAGAAATGGCCAACTTAGAAACTCCACTCCCAGTGCTGCTTGCTTTAGTACTATGGACATATTTCTGGAGGCAGATTACCTACCTATTCAAATTTAAATTCTTTATTGCTTATGTAACTGATGTACTTTTCACACCCGGCGCTCGAAAATCATACATTTTTTCGTAAAAAATATGTCTATGGTACCCCAATACCCAGGGTGGATTTTTTTAAAGTGCGGTTTAGAAATTTTATTAGTAAATTATAGACAAAAACAAAAAAATATTTACTATTGGTTTCATACCTACCTATGAGGCCACGTGGTATGGACAGCGAAGAAGTTGTCATGTTATGTTTAGTTGATGTTCTGAAATCATTATCTACCTATATTGTTAATTCAGCCATACGCTCAAGATAAATAATATTTTCTTTTTGTGATAATAGCGATAGGGAACGGCAACAGACTAAGCTGTCCATAGAATGTCTCAGCGGAGTGGCTGGCGAATATTTGAATGAGACGCAAGAGGTGCGAGTTCGATTCTCGCTGCAGGATCTTATGATACCTATATGATCGAAAAAAATAAATGTTTCACGGCTAATGTTCAAAAGGAAAAATGTCCAGGAGCTTAATAATACCCAATATTTGTTCCGGTCTGGGTATGGGTATCTACTTAGTAGTCCAGCATTATTTATTTATTATTTATTTATTTATTTCTATCGGCCGATAGTTGAGACGGGCTATACTTCTCCATACTCATTACGAGCCGAAGTATATTCCGTCTCAACTATCGGCCGATAGAAAGTCTTTAGTCTGCTAGGGGTCTTAAGGACGAGTTGCGAGTCCATCGCCGCTTACTCTAGACTAGACTACGAGTTTTTTTCACGATCGATTGTCGATGTCTAATTTTATAAATAAGTATACGATTGTTTCAGCTGCGTTCGGTGGCTTGCTCAGCTTAATGCTCGGATTCACTCTCATATCCGGGATAGACATCCTGATATTCCTAGCGCTTCGTGTCATCTACGAATCCTTCTCAGTACAATTTTCTAAAACTTCCTCAGGCAAGGTTTACGCTACGGATAACGTGAGAACGGTCAATAATTTTTTTCATAAAGCCAACGTGGACGTTCTGAAAGCTTAGTGATTGATGGCATTGATAAAAAGTGACCTATGTAAAGTGAATACGTAAATAATTGTATGTAGTACCTATAATAGGTACGTAATATGTTATGATTAATCATCTTGCGGAAATAAATATATGTTTTCATATCTAACGTTGTTCTTTATTACTTGATAAGGAGAAATAACTAAGAATTAATAAATAGTAAGGTTGGTTTGGATAATTTTTGCACAAAAATAATATTTGTTGCTATCGAATAGGTAGTTTGTTTACTTGCCCGTGGTTACTTTTGCACTATTGATTGGCGTAAAAAGGAGGCCATACCCAGCTGTGGGATATTCTTGGCTACAGATGATGATGATGAACGAATAGGTAATCATTTTGTTTGTGTTTTATACCCCGACTTTGAATGCATCTTATTTATTGATATGGAGCCTTAGGTGACCTGGAAGCTCACTCAGTTACGTTCATATTCTGGTAAGTAAGTTTGTATGAGGCAGAGCCAACTCTGGTGACGGAGTTTTTAGGCCGCTTTAAGGCCTCCGTCATGGCTTAACGACCTAAATAGCCGTGACCGACAATTTAACGTGGCGCCAAGCACGACCACGGGAGTAGATAGATAGATAAACAGTAGATTTTTTTTGACTGCAAAAACAGTCAGACATGGAATGGAAAGTGACTAATTTTATACTATTACGAGATTTAAATAATATACGAGATATTGGAAAATATTCGTGTTGGACCACACTCTAGTTGGTCATTAGTGCAAAGGGTGAAAATATTACCTACCCACTAGATAACTCTTTCAATTTGATATTTTCTAAGCCTTTCTAATAATCGAATATTTTCTGTTTACTTTTATATTACTTACAGTAACTATATTAAGTAAGTATAATCATTCATATTTTTCGTGAAGCTACGGATTAAGATAAGTAATATGATAAGCAGATAAGTATCAAAATAAATTAGCTTTATATATCTCACTAACAAAACGACGATAATTATCAACAAATCGATATACTGAGCCGTGTTTGCCGAATAGCTGAGTCTTGACTTTCAAGGTACGAATAGGTACCTACCTAACTTTTTTGATTTTCTTTTTATGCTTTCATAGTCATACAGGTAAGTTTCAGTTGCGGGCGTTGTTTATACGCCTATCGTCTGAAGCTGTATATTTTAGCTCTACAGCTAAAATATACAGCTTCAGACGATAGGCGTTCATTTGCAGAATTAGGTAGGTATGTACCTACGTACATACCTACCTAATTCTGCAAATGAATGAAACGGTTGAAAATACTTTGTGAAAGCTTTGTTTCCTTCGCCACTAAATGCATAGGCCTGTTATGCATGTTAACGTGTTAACACGATAATGCTATCTTATGCCTCAAAATTAGTAGGTATCTACACAATTATCTACGTAAATTTTTGGAAGTTGTATAACAACCTGTAGGTATTATAGTTATTTATGTTTTGCATTCACGCATACCTCTAACTACGTAGGTAAGTTGCGCCTAATCACAAAAAAAAATATTAAATATCGAAAATACTGCAAAACGCTAATATAGCTGCCGGGGTTTAATCGCGTTCGTTTTTTCGTACGTTTGCTTCTACTTCGATCTATGTACATTGTATTCTGTCCATAAGATCGTTAAAACACGGTCACAAATATTGCAAACCAAAAAATTGGTCTTTGAAGCACAGAATACAGAGAGCTTGGAGTCAGAAATCGTAGTAAAAAACATCCGAATATTCATCGAACGAACGAAAAAAGGAACGGGGAACTGGTTAAATATGCCTTTTAAACTGAACTTAATCCGTCGAAAATCTAACAAATAAGAGCACAGTTAAAACATTTTTCTTGGGAATTCGGTACTGTACAAAACCCTTGCACTGTTAAGCTCATAAGTATTGTACCTAATGTGTTGTAACACACTTGACTTCAGCGTGCCGGAAGCTGTGCATGCTGCTGAAAACCGGAACAAATGCCGCAACATCGTACGGGAGAAGATACTTCCGTGATGGGCCACGACCCCCAGCATTGGGGAAACGATGCTAGGAGGAGGTACCTAGGTAGCTAATACGGTATCATATGATATTATGTGCTCCAAATCTTGTTTGCTAAATAAAACTGACGGGATTCGAAACACGACCTTCCGAACGAAAGTCTGAACATTTTTCTCGTACAACTGGGCCGACTCTGGTCGATTTCATACGTATTACTGGTTTTACAAGGGATTCAATATTATCTTCGAGATAAAAGCAAATTCGCATAAGTCTTTGATTAATAATTATCTACCCATATAACAACTTGTATATGAAAATTTGTTTTTTGTCTTGTGGCATTCAGTTCTATTGAATGAATATTTTATACGAGGATGATACACATACCAGATACTCCTAAGTTGATAAACAATTTTAGATTTTTTAAGCTTGCTCATTGCCTATTTGGCGAAATATAAATTTTTCAGGAAATTTATAGGAAACCAAATATCCACTGCAGTTGGACGGTAATTTATGTACACAGATTACATGCAAATTGATTGTGTGCCAATAATAATTTTATTGTTATCTCGATTTCTCGCTCGTGCTTTATAAATTTAATCACAATAGCGTTTAATCTTATCATATAAATAAATAACAGCCAACAATATGACTGTACGTATAGCTGCATCCACAATAGGGTTTCCGGTGCTGTGGTAAGCACTTTGAATGGATTTTCTAAGACGTAGAAAAATATGATAGTGAATTGGTATACTGCTTACAGTAGTACGTACACGTAGTGAAATGCCCACGTTCGGATGGTTTGGATGATAGGCGTTTGGCAAGTATTATTAAGCAAAGCTCTAGAAAAATGGAAGATCCTTAATATTTTTGGACAATTATACCCTGCCTGTAGGTTCGTAGATACTTAATTGAATCTAGTAATCGTAAAAGAGACTCTTATCAATAAGATTATCTACTTAAAACCACTGGCATTGATATATTTCCTCCAGTATCTTCGTTGCGGCCATTGTGTTCTGGCGGCAAATCAAATATAATTTATCAAAAATGTTATAATCGGTATCAAGTTGTATGTGACCTAAAGGGCCCTAAAACACGTAAGTACAAAATATTTATGAGTTTATTAAGAGCCAGACGGTGTGTCTAATAATGTAATCTACTATAATTACTTAAGTAGGTAAATTTCTTGGTAGATAAGGCCTGTTCACATGTAGCGAGTTACCGTGCGATCTCTTTCTTCATCTATCGCACAAGGGTACTTATCAGGCGCGGTCCGGGGGAGGGAGTCACAGGGGACATGAATCCCCCCCCAAAATCATACACGTCAAATTGAAAAATCTTGTGTATTGTGCAATAAAGTCTAATTTTACTCGACATATTTTATTATTAGTTTAGTAACCCCTCCCCCAAATTTCAGTCTGCGACCGTAGCGTTTTTCATCTAGGTTAAGAATTAATTTCAATCAGCATGTTTAGTTCAATTTATTTCATTAATTTTCGTACATAAGAGTACCTACCTATATTTCTAGAGGAAGTTAACGCCCCGCAAGTTCGGTCGCTGAATATGGCCGAAGTGATTTCTCTAACAAGCGTCTAACATTGCTGCCTGGATATGCCTTTATTCCTACGTTTACTATATAAAAGATAAGACATTTGTTATATGTAAATAAATGCCTCGAATCTTGACACAATATACCTACTCTACTTTTGTCTTGCAGTCCCCAAACAACGGTGTTCAAAACAGTATTTTTGCAATTTTATTTGACTAACCATTATTCGATATTCTAATCAGTTTAATATTGTGATTAATGTTTTATAAAAACCAATTCAAAATATTTACAATATCAATAGTTCTGGTAGGCATTTGTCTATCATCGGCGAATATGTAGAGGGTCCATTACATTGGTAAGTAAATATTTATTTACTTCTTTTAACCGCTTTTTATATTTTCTAGGCAGAGGTAGGTATAGCCGAGAGATTCTATTGGATTGTGTTTTGTGTATGAATAGTTTTATAGTTAGAACTAGCTACGCTCTCGCGGTGTAACCTGCGGTCCTTCGGGATTTTTTCGGAATAAAAAGTAGCCTATGTCCTTTTCTGGGATACAACCTTTATCCATGCCAATTTTCAGCCTAATCTGTTCAGTGGTTTGGGCATGAAAAGGTAACAAACAGACAAACAGGCAAATAGACTGAGAGACAGACAGAGTTACTTTCACATTTACAATATTATATTAATATATTATACTATACATAACATATATCGTATAGTATTTAATCGTAGTATGGATTTGATCCAACGCCCGATCAGTAAAAATGCCTTCACGATAAGTTATCGCTAATTAGTGGTTGTTAATGTTGGCATCCTAGCTGGTTTTGATTACCTACTCCTCGTCTTTGCGTCATTTTAGTACCTACAGTAATTTTAAAGTCATGCATTTTTCAGAGTAAGTAAGATCATCTTTCATTTATTCCCATAATTAGTCATTTGTGAATCTACTCCCTTCACTCTACTCTCACACAATAGGATGAGAAGTAAAATTTATATAAAGGACAATGCCCATTTTTGTATGAAGAGCCTTAACGTTCATAAGTATTGCTTTTATTTTTCTTTTAGTTACCAATAATAATTTTGATAATATTTACCCTCATTTTTGAAATAGATACACACACACACACACACACAGACAAACCTTAAAATGGTCCTATAAAGTGTTTTGATCCACACGAAATTGAATCGATGGGCATTTTAATATTTTTTTTGGTATTTTTGCATTTTATCGCTGACCGTACCTTTTTTTCAAAATCTGTGAATGCAGTTCAAGGTTAGGGAAGGTCTCATAAGAACGTTTTCCTGTAGCTACAACGGATAAGGTGTCTTTAGACCCCTCGCAGACTATAGACTTTCTATCGGCCGATAGTTGAGACGGGCTATACTTCTCCATACTCATTACGAGCCGAAGTATATTCCGTCTCAACTATCGGCCGATAGAAAGTCTGTAGTCTTGAGGGGTTTTAATGTTCCGTCTCCAAAATCCACCCAATAAACGTATATTTTTAAAGTGCGGTTCAAAAAATGTAACTTTTTAGCTTTGGCAAAATAAACTACTTATTTAAGGTAAATAAGTAGGTACTCATATAGTACCTGGATGTACTGATCAATATCTACAAAGAAACATATTTATAGGTACTTCTTTATTTGTTTGTTTATTTTACAGTATTTTATTGTGGTAGGTACCTACTGTGCGATATAGGTATCTTTGTAATCAAAAAATCTACGTTATCAATCAGATACACAATCATAATTTTTGAAACTTGAGGTTCGCCCCTGATTATTCGTGACGCCTGCATCTAAAATACCTACATAGAAACTTGGATTATGAAAATAATGTTATGGGCCGAATATAGCATACCTACAATGTTGAACAAAAGCAGATTTATCAATGTGGTCCGAACTTCCGCGGGACGAATAAACACCTCGTCAGCGATGTGCCAAAAGTGTCAAGTCTCCAGAACCACAACACTTATCGATTTGCAACACTTAAGAAATCTAAAGATAGCGCTATTTAGCATGTATCCACTCATAACTGCACTTCATAAATAACTGGAGCTCACATTTTATACATTTATGAATTAGGTAGTTTTTTGTAGTAGGTCTTTCAAATCATATAAATGTCGTCACATACCAAACAAAACCAATGCAGGGTCCACAAGACGACTTTACGGTTAATTTCATAACTGTTGCATACAATGTTTATATTGTACCTATGTATCAAGGTATTTAGCTTGACCTATA
The DNA here is from genome assembly GCA_963565295.1 of Epirrhoe alternata. NCBI lineage: Eukaryota > Metazoa > Arthropoda > Insecta > Lepidoptera > Geometridae > Epirrhoe > Epirrhoe alternata. The sequence continues at coordinate 12,760,847 of OY751375.1, forward strand.
ATTCATAATCTTTTGTTTGATAAGTACTCAGACAATCAATACTATCTCTGCATTTCTTGTTTTCTTTGCAATCGAAACTATCATGACTCTTTTGGCCTTTTTTAGAACATAATTCAACAAAAAATACCTATATGTTCAACACTCGCGTTTTTCCTCTCGATGTTTTCCTTCACCGTTGAGATCGCGTCAAATCAAACAATTATACATTTTCGAAACGAAAAATCTATTGGCCATCCAAGGTAATAAAATTAGTGAAAAGCTGCATTCTAGGCTACTTGTTCACGCGTTCCAATGACGCGTAGCCTGCAACCTGCAGGTCAACGGTCGAAATCAAACTCCTAAGTTAACGCAAAAAAAAAATACCGCAATAACCGCATATTTCGACACTCAATAAATCAAAATTCATAGGGTACTTCCCGTTGATCTTGAAATATGAAAGTCTCGTCTTAGACTACAAGTACAGGAAAAAATCTAAAAACGGTATATTTTTAGTCCAACTCGCACTTGTCCGGTTTTTTTATGTAACTGTAAACATCTTTGAGCTAAACTTTTAAAAAACAAATGAAGGATAATAATAATTAACCCATTATTTTGTTGTTTTAGCTTTAAAATTTCAAAATTTTGTACTGATTGGACCGGTGAAAGATGGCGGTGAGCGCTGTATATGGGGCTCTGCTGCTGGCTGTTTGCGCTCACAGCATCTCAGCATTGGAGGATTTCAGTAAGTAGTATTTTAAAATGTGCATTCTCAATCACCGGTATAATGGGGGGTCCGGTAAATCCCAGATCCCCCATTATTTAAATACCTACCTGGGAACGAAATGGCTTAGTCGAAATCTAAATAATTATCCCTTTTACACTTTAAAATAACTATAATTGCATAATAGTATAACAATATATATAAAAAATATAACAATTCAAAATAAATAGACATATTAGATTCCAAATTAGGCCAAAAACAATCATCGTGTCATCGTAATGAGCAATGAGCATGGTGTATCTACGGTTATAGTGGTCCACTGCTGAACAATAGATAATTGTGCCGATATCAAACATCGATTTCCCAGTTAATTGATTGCATGATAAGCCGAGTGTAACCAGAATAACTGTTACAGATGGAACGGGACACACGTATTTGGAGCTTTCTGTGCGAGGAAAGAGTATATTGATGCCTGAAGAACTGCTGAGGAGGCTGGATGAGGAACAAGAGGCTTGGCACTGGACGCCGTGGCAGCGTACTAGGGTAGAGTACGTCGACAACGTAGCCAGGGAGCTGGTAACCAGAGATTCTATCGAGAGCTTTCCAGACAGTATATTTACAGGTGAGAATAATCTATTGAAGCTTAATTAAATAGTCTGCCTGAACCCATTCTTCTCGTGTCACTAACCTTTATCTTCTTTCTTTTCTCGAGCTCATGTGGTGAAAGAATTTCAAAAGGGTTCTTAAGAGATGACCCGAATGTTTTGATCATAATATAAACAAAGACAGTCATCATCATCATGGGCGCTAGTCAGGTTAAATTAAAATTCGGATATGAACAGTAAGTTGAGTTAGTGGCCAACTCTGGTAAAGCGGTTGCCTCCTTCTGTGAGGACGTGATGTCCCAAAAGGAGGCGGCAGAGCGCGCGCGGGAGGAGGACCCTCTCGCACCGCTATGCAGACAGAGAAGGGGAAGGCGGAGAAGGCGATTATAATCGCCTTCTACCTCCTCATGTGGTGGTGAATTGCGGGAGAGATGTGGAGGCACCTTCTCCCGCATTGCACTCATTCACCTCCTCCGTCGGGCGGGAACGGCAAAGTCGCAGTCGTTCCCGGGCCCCTCCCCGCACAAGGGGGGGGGGGGGGCATGCGGGCCCCGCTGTAAAGGTTGGCGGTCGTCGGCGGGGGACTGGATGTAGTTGCTCTGCCGGTTTCCCAGTCCCCCTCCACATAGACGAGGTCTGAGCGCCGCTGGGTTGTTTAGTGGGTATTCCAGCCCTTAGGGCTGGGGAGTCCCACATACCCCTCCCATCCTCCAATGGGGGGGGATGCGTAATGCATTTTTCCCAGAGCAAAAAAAAAAAAAAAAAAGTGGCCAACTCTGGTAACGGAGTTTTTAGGCCGCCTTAACGCCTCCGTCATGGCAACGACACGAAGAGTAGAGACTAGTATCAAAGACATTACAGTTATTTTTATTCTGTGCTATATGATGAAATGGCAATCGATTACCAATAGTAAAATTAAAATTAGAAAAAATCTATTTATAATAACCGTAAAGCCGTCTACTTATCAGCGGAGGCTCTCTGATTATTATTTATAAACATAGCTAAGTATTATAGGTTATTTACGTTGCTTTTATCGGTACCATATTTCGGAACCCCCTAGAGCACGTCTGATATTTCGCGAACGAACTGGATTTAAATCATTTCTGCAATTTATAATACGCCTTCGTTAATTCAATTATACAATAAAGTGGTATTATAAATAAGTTTGTTTACGGGATAGAAGTTTTAAAGATCTCCACAGCTATTTTTCGAATTTTTCGAATGGATCAATTTCTTTGATTCGCTTGGGATCATTTACCAACGTTACTAACGGTACAACGGCATTGAGTTTCTAACCATGTCATGTCTTCAAAGAAACTATAAATATTGATTTGGATGACAATGAAATTGTTTTAGCAATGATTTTCCGCCAATGAATAACTTATTATCCTTTATTGCAAAAGAATTGAATAACGACCTTTCATTTAATAATTAGTCCTATTTATTGCTTACGAACTAGCATGAAAATAGTCCTGTGTTTGTTCCGGATTTTCAATCATCGTTAAAATATATCAATCTGAAAAAAAACAACAGTTCGTAGAATAGCAGCAATAGCTTCTTTTTATATATCCGAAAATATGTTATATGCACAATATGTACATAGTTTTGTAGAGTAGGGTAAATTAATTTTTTTTAATTAATTGCAAAATTTTGTCCATTCAAACTAACGAAATAAATTAACTAGACAATATTAAAAAACATAGGTCCTATACAAGTATGTAAATGAATTCAGGTTTAGTAAATATTTACTCAGTTATATACCAGTACTATCCGTACATAATGCCTGATGATTGACTATGTGAATTTGTGGAAGAGTGGACAGCTTGGGCTTAACGGATAATCTCACGATAAACTTTGTATCAAGGAAAAGTACCTACTCTAGTAAAATAAAAACAAAATATAATGCAAATTAAGTATCTAGTAACTAAAAGCGTTAAAGCTAACTTTATATTTTTTTTTTCTAACTTATGTTGTCCCACTGCTGAGCCTAGGTCACCCTCTATTATTTTCCAGTTGATTGAAAGTCTAATTAGAACCTAATCTATAACTTATCTAGATTTTTTTAATTATCATTTTTGTTAAATTGATCTACATATACATACCAAGGTCACAGTCGGTCGAAAGCGAAATAAAAGAATGACTGGCTTGATTCTCGCGGCGGGACAAAATTATTGCAATTATGCGCGATACACATATTCTCAGATCATTTCATGTAGGTATTCCAAATCCTTTGAATATGTCTGGGGGTGGTCAGAGGCATGTCCAAATATACCTATATTGGCCTAGGTGCTGGGAAAGTCTATATCATCTCAAACAGTGTCCCAGGCACTTCAGCGTCCCGTTATGTGTAGGCATAGGTCCTGGCATCCTGACGCTATAAGTAAAGTCCAAAAACATATTTGATACATGTCCGTTTCTAATCTCGATAATGAATTTACAGATGAACAACTAAGAAGCGGTGGTTTCCTGCTGTACGCGCTATTTGGAATATACGCGTTCACACTACTCGCTGTCGTTTGCAACGACTATTTCATTCCCTGCGTTGAGCTCATTTGCGAAGACTTGAAAATACCTCAGGTGTGTACATACATAATTAAACATTGCTTTTGATTTACGATTTCTAATTCCGTTCATGAAATAAGCCATACATCACCAATATTATCCAATTTTCTAGCAATCGCACAACTTACATTAATAAAGGACGAACAAGACACACATCATAATAATGTGCCCTTATCAATTAAATCGAACCGGAATTATTTTTTGAGATTGATTATTTGACAAAATAAAAGGATTTTATTTATATGTCTGTTTTGCGGTAATTTTATTTTGTGATGTAGTGCAGAGGATGAAATATATTCGTGACTATCCCTATACTACTGTAGTGCGAAATGACCAACTAAAAATTTAAGTAGCCTACAAGGACAAGCATCGCGGTGGCATTGTATCAACATACAAGAGTCATGGACTCAAAATGCAGTCTACGTCGTAGACCTCTGCGTAGACCCGTTCGTAGACCCTAGATAATTTGCTGTCGTATGCTGTGCGCTACACATTTAAAAACAATGCTTTTTATTTTAATTGATTTTCAAAAATGGAGTAGGGCAATCACAGACCTAAAAAAAATTTGCTACATCTTACGTTTCTGAGGTCTTGGATGTTTTTCAGGTTCTTTATATATTTATCTTTTCTTTGTCTTTTGTAAACCAATCTTGAAAATGTATTTGTCTGAAAGGGTTCATTCTCAAGGGAAAATATAAAACCTCATCGTTGCTTGGAATTTTCTGCAAAAAAACATGGAAGTCGCTTAGCTTTTTAGACTTAAAAACGTAATTATTTGTTTTAGAATGTTGCAGCAGCTACTTTCATGTCCGTAGCGACGTCTTGTCCGGAATTCTTCGTGAACACGATCTCTACATTCTTGACGCAGTCAGACATGGGTATCGGAACTATTGTTGGCTCTGCCATCTTTAATGCGCTTGGAGTCGCGGCCCTTGGTGGTCTCGCCGCTATTCGGGTGCGTGCGTATAAAATATGCTTGTAACTTATTAAACTGAAGATCTCGGATTTCATCTAATGTGTCAGAATTCCGATATTCGTTGATTTAAAATCAAAATTGAAAAATCAAGGATTTTTCAATTCAAAAAATGTATTACGAGTACTAAGCAAAAATACTTTGTCAGTAATCAATTTCCTGATAGGAGTATATTATACGAGTAAAAAGTATGTGTAGACCGTACAACATTGTATAATATATAATTTACATAATTTTGTATAGTTTACATTTTGACGTAAGTGATAATGACAGATGCTCATCGAAATAATTTATTATCGTAGAAGGCCGATCAACTAATCTAAATTGTTGTAACTTCCTGATTTTGCTGCGAAACAGTAAAGAAGGAAAATAACAATAGCATATTTTTATTGGTGACTTTTATTATTAGTTTTTTTCATTAATTTAGGTAAGTATACAAAATGTTACCTACAACTATCATAGTCAATAAAAAAAAAACTTAAGTGGCTAAGTAAGAAGTTTAGGTAATCCAGAGTATAAGCACAGAATACAGAGAGGTATAAGCTATTTACGTAACAAAAGTATCCGATCCGAGTTTTATTGTGAACCGATTTCCAAAACTATTTATGTTTCAAAGAGCAAACTCCGTATATATTTTATTCCTAAGAGATTTGATTATTTTCCCGTAAAACTCAAAAAACCTCTCCTCGTAATTTTTGACCTGAGTCCAACATCGATGATGGTTGTGGTTTTAGTTTTTAAAATGTAATCGATTTTCAAATTCCGCTGAACTTCTTTACTGGCACGAATCTATAAATCGCATGTTTTATTCCAGCCTATAAAAATCGGCATGCGACCTGTGACTAGGGATGTTGTGATCTACATGATAAACGTCGGCGTGCTCGTTGCGATCGTATGGGACGGCCAGGTGGACTGGTACGAGGCCATGGTCCTTGGTATCCTGTACATCCTCTACTTCGTGCTGATGTTCAACAGCACTCGGCTCTTCGGACTGTATGATAAGCTTGTCGGGAGGTGTAGAGGTGGTGCAAGCCAAACAGGTATAAAAACTTAGGCCTAGGCCTAAATCTATTATATTAAGGCTTTGGAGACTTACAGCCTAAACTAAACCATAAGTCCTAGAAACATGAAACTTGGAGGGTACATTCCTTATATGATGTCGGAGATCAAGGAATTTTGGAAATTCAGGGTGAATTTCCTTGATCCCCCCTTAGAAGTAGAAAAGGGGTACAAACACTGCTGCCATGTGAGCAAAGCCGCGTGTCACTAGTAGATTATACTACTATTATATTATCTGGGATTATACAGAGATCGGAAGCAACTTATTCCAACATTCAACATGTCCAGCTAAATAATCGTCAACAAATACATAGTCAATAATGATGTGTGAAACTGACTGAGCTGCGGGTTTCCTAACGATATTCTCCTTCACCGTGAAGCGAACAAAAAAATAAAACATCTTTATAGAGCCCGTACCGTGCCCGTGCTTCCTATTTAAGTATACTTAGGCCTTTTACCTATCTAAATTAGATTATTTATACAGCGCCAGGAGGCAGTCTATGCCTACACACAACCTGTGACTCAACGACGCTGTAGTGCCTGGGACATTGTTTGAGATGGAATAGGCTTGCCCAGCACCTAAACCATCCTGGGCCAAGCTGATTAAGCTGAGAATCAGCTTGGCCCACAGGAAAGACAACGTCAATACGTGTAGAGCTGACTAAGCTGCGGGTTTCCTCACGATGTTTTCCTTCACCGTTAAGAGCTCGTGTTAAAGTGGATATAAATTTTTCGAAATGAAAAATTCATTGATGCACAGCCGGGATTCGAACACACGACCTTCGGATTGAAAGTCGAGTACAACCCCATTCGACCAACACGGCTCCTAAGTACTCGTATACTTGTAATGCAATGTTCATACATAAACATTAAAGAATTCTACTAGGTAGGTACTAATAAAATAATTTTTTTATAGACTGTATTTTATTTTTCAGATATTGTAGTAGTCTCAGAAAACACTGTCGCGGTAGAAGAAGGTGTGGACAACCCGGCATTTTCAGAAAGTAGCGTCAAAGTTAGTCCTATTCAAAAACAAGAAAATGACTTCGTTGCGGAGAAAGGTATGAATCCATATTATGTATTTTGGCATGACATTTATGGGCTTTGTTGAATACATCATAATAATATCGAATTTAATTCTTGAGACTTCGCATATTACTCGTATAGTCTACACACTGGTTTATTGTGAACAGTACTTTATTTTATTTATTTTATTTTTATTTACTGTACTGTGTACTGTAGACCTCGCGAGCCCATAATATGCAGACTTTTAAAGCAAAAGAGGTCGAATCTGGTGTCTACGGAGAGGACTGCGTAGTCTGATTGGTATAGGTAGGTAAACATTTAAAAAAAACCAGGACTGAAGAATAACATTAATAGAATTAGTTGAGCCATCTAGGCGCTCTTACGCACTACCGGTTGAACCGTGGGGTGGCTAGCCGCGCGGCGGGCCGCTTTTCCAGTTTTAGTATGCTACCGCTTGTCATTGTACGTACCTAACCGCCACAAAACTTTACTAAAATTTTGAACCGCGGGCACGGTTCAACCGGTAATGCGTAAGGGGACTAAAATCGTGCGTTTCAAAATTTGCAGAAATGCTTTTGTCCGTCAGTCTGTCTGTTCTCGCCTACCCTTAGACACTTAGATAGGTAGGTATTACATTATGATAATTCGCTAAAATTATTCAGACTTATTATGGTAATAGGATAATCCCGGTAACAAGTAAATAAAGTTATTAAGCTTGTAAATAACTCAGATACATCTGTTAGTGAAGTGTAATTTGTCTGTGTTTTGCTCACTGAAGTACTAAATCATATTGTATGGCTGTCATGGGTGTTGATAAATCATAATAATTTACTAGGGCTTCCCATCAGTGAATTGTTCCACGTGGCCCCACTAAATCTATTTGTAGAATAAAACACATGGCAGAGGCTATTTTTAACATGTAATGAATGGAAAAGGGAAACATGTTGTGCTGACCCCACTTATTGGGATAAGGGCAGGAAGAAGAAGGAGAATGAATGTATTAACAAAATTACTTAGAGAAGTCGATGTTAAGATACAATATGAGTTTAGAGCAAATAAGTGCGTACATTTATGTTTTCCTTTTCCTTTAGTGTTTTCTTGTGTGTTTGTGCCAAATGAATTATTATTCTTTCTCGACCGAGTCTAATGTTTTGTGTGTATATTCAGTAGGTCTGAGAATCGAATGTAAATTATTTTTCATCTTTTTATTTTGGACAATTGTATTTTGTTTTTTAAGATTTGGCACTAAAAATACATCCAACCCTAAATGTTCACCCTTCTACCACCAACCCTTATTTATTAATAGCGATATTAGTACTTATAAGGCAAAACAACGTTTGCCGCGGGTCAGCTAGTTCTATTTTGAAGGAAAGTAGTCAATTCCATTTATCAGTTGAGAGCCTTTTTTTTCAACAAATTGTTTGTTTTCTTTTACAGTCGAATCCTACGAAGAGCCGCAGAAGCCAACAAGTCTTTTCAAGTTTCCATCCGATAAATCAGCTCTGCAAATACTAGGATGGCTGTATCTGTGGCCCGTCAGTGTAGTTCTAAGATGCACCATACCTTCTCCTATTACCTACAGGCGGTGGTACCCTTTCACCTTTTTCATGTGTATCATATGGATCGGCGTCAATTCTTACTTCGTGTCTTGGTCTATGACTGTTATAGGTAAGCAATTATATTTATAGTAAGTCTTTAATTAAACATTCGTGGACTCTGATTTTAATCTCAAAAATGTGGATATGTATGCTTATAGCACCAAAGCTCACCTCTGACTACGCCCCTAAGCCGGGCCGCACACCAGGCATACATTTGTAACTCGATAATTGTAGCGCCACATTTGAAACGCGACACATTTAACGCCCCCATACATTTGTAGGTGAGCACGCACACCGAGGAAATATTTGTGGCGGGTGCACTTTGTAGCGAGACGTTGTCCGCGCTACACGAATTCAAGATCGAACACGTTCGTTTTTTGTGTCGCGTTGGTTAACAATTGTAGCGCAACGATTGTGGCGACGTAAATAACAAATGTATGCCTGGTGTGTAATTGTAATTGTTAGATTTCTATATCTATACATACACCTACATCCTATATTGATGATGGTTGGATACAGAACATTTTACTACACCTAGAGCTACACTCACTTGACGAATACCCTATGCGCGATATTCTTCCTATAACGGGGTAAATCGTTATGAACCTCTGAGAATTTCCTTCCTGTGGCTGTTGACATTGCATTAGAAAAAATAAAAGTAGGAGCATTTACAAACTTAGGTTTAGGTTGTTACTGTAAATTTCATGTTTTCTAGGTTTCACCTTCCGCATACCTGACTCGGTGATGGGAATGACATTCCTGGCGTTCGGAGGATGTCTACCTGAAGCTTTTTCAATATACATCATGTCAAGAAGAGGTAAAATTATAATATTGTTTTATTTTCTAATGCCCTGGCTGCACGATTGCCAAATACGACCTTATAGTTTTATTATTAGTTTGCTTAAATAAACTGCTGTCGCATCGCCATTGACTCCTTGCTATACTGGCCCTGCAAATAGACTTTCAAGTTGGGATGAGTTGCTAGCACAAACGTAATAAGCACCACAGCTTAAAATTTTTATCAGCTAGTACAAGATTTTTATAATGATTTCCATACATTTGTCAAGACTGAACGTAAACTATAAAATCGTCTATCTCTAGTTCATGCAACGCAGCGAAACGCGCATAATTATTCCTGTTGTTTACAGCATTCGAAACATCGTAGGCAAATTGTTTATTTACCAGAATGTTTTGCAAATGTGACATTTCAATTACTTTAATATCGTGCGTTATATTTTATCAGTTTAAGCAGCTGCGAATGAATTTAACGTGTTACGTTAAGAGTGATTTAAAGAAGTGTAGAGGATGTAAACCAGCATTTATTTCTAGGTGAAGGAGGTATTGGTGTGTCGAACGCATTGGGCGCCAACTCATTGGCAATTCTGTTTGCGCTGGGCGTCCCGTGGCTTATCAAGTGCTTGGTGAACCTAGGACAGGGGCTTGAGGAGCCAGCTGTCCTAATCAACTCCAACGGCATTGATTTCGTGGTTGCATCGCTTCTCCTAGCTGTTGCTAGTCTGTGGATAGTGCTATTGATCTCCAAGTTCACTCTCAGAAGAAGTGTCGGTTTTGTGCTTGCAATACTGTATGCAATCTTTATCACTTTCGCAATCCTTGTCGAACTTGAAATAATACTTGGTGCTTGATTTCTGAGTGTTGTATAATTAAGGAATTGTGACTTATAAAGTTTTGTGACCAAAAACTTAATCGACAGCTCATTGATGCTAAAATGGATTGTGATAATGTAAATAAAATTATTGCTATTGTTGGGTTGTTGAAGCTTCTTCTTGTAAGAGATGAATAAAAGTAGAGAGTCTGGTCTGAACTGATTTTATGACGATTACTTACCTTTTGTATTACAACTACGCAGCAAAGTGACAAATGGTGAGTTGGCCGACATTACCTAAAGATTAAGAAAACACCCTGTATGGGTGTAAAAAGACGTCTACCAAAGCCGAAAGGGACAGCATTCCAACACACAACCAAATCCAAAAGGATTTTCCGAAACAATCATTATATCCAGAGAAAACAGCATTTGAAGATTACTGTTTGCGTACGCTCTGGGCGCATTGTTTTATGTAAATTCCTGGATTTTGAGTTTTTTGGATTTTGTCTTATTATGTTGTACTAGAAGTAAATAACTGAAAATAACATAAAATGACTATGCAAAGTTCAAATTTGATTTGTATTTTTTTCGCTAAATATGTTTAGAATGGTCTGATTTCGGTAGTGGTCTTTTTACACTCTGTATATTTATTCGGTCATCCTGACCTAATAGAGTATAATGTCGAGGAAATATTGAGTTGAGAACTCTTTGAATTGCATTTTCTTCATCCGGAGTATGAATTAGTAAGCAATCGTTGTGGAAAGAACTAGCAGAACTCATAAAAATAAACGTGAGCTGTAATGTGGCTGGCGACACACATACCGAGACAATGCTTAGGTGCGCTCTAAATAGGTCGGTGAATAGAACTTTCGGCTACCTATGGATATAGTTATATCGATGGCATTTTCGAGAGGTAGCTCAGATTTTTATTTCCAAAGAATTAACCTCCAGGATCTTCAAGATTTGAGATGAAACTCTTGATGAAGCATTTTCCACTGAATGCCATTTTATACATATATATCTGTTACCTTGTGTCCCACTGCTGAACAAAGTTCTACCCTAATATTTTTAAATTTTACACTTGTATGTCTCTAAGATCTTATCTTTTAATCGATAGATTACCTACTAGACAAAAAAAAGTAAACTCAGAAGTGATATTTACAAAAATTTTGCTTATTATATATACACCAAGGACAAAAAAAGTAGGATAATTAAAAACAAACTCCAATAAATAGTGCATTACGATTTATTTTCAAATATTTCTTGGTATAATAATTTCAGAGTGCTAAGACCCCTCGCAGACTACAGACTTTCTATCGGCCGATAGTTGAGACAGTTGCTTCGTCTGCAAGGGGTCTTTAACGTTAGATTTTGAATCAATTGTTTTATTATTTTTTTAGTGCTTACGACACCAATTAGACACCTTTTATAAAGTATTGAAGTCAGATATATTTTTTGCAAAGGGTTCTACGGCTATCTGTAGACTCCGTAGTATAATTATAAAAGATTCAAAAACCGTTTCATTAAATATTTACTTGGTATGTATGAGATTCAAAAATAAATACAACCATCTTAATTCAAACTTACGTATAACAACCATTCTTTTAAATCTTCCCATTAACTGTTTCCATTATAATCTACCCTGTTTCCGCTTTTCCGATCCTTATACTCGTAGATACCTTATACGACTAAATAAAATTGTTACAAAATTGTATAATATCTACACGATTCATTGCTATACGGCAACTCTACGGTCTTGAAACAGAGAGGTTTTGCAGAATGTGCAGGAAGAGAAATGAAATATTATTTTATTTCAATTGCGCGATAGCTGTTGAAAATAGTGTTTTTAAACTTTAGACATCAATTATTTAATCTAATTTAGCTATTTGATTACACTAAAGTTTAGACGTCTGTCTGTATCCCTTCTCCAAATTGAAGGAGCTGTACAATTAACATTTCGTTTGCGCGACAGCTGTTGAAAATAGTGTTTTTAAAATTTAGACATCCATTATTTTATCTAATTTAGCTATATGATTAGGTACACTAAAGTTTAGACGTCTGTCTGTGTCCCTTTACTAAATTGAAGGAGCTAAAAGAAGTAAAATTAACATTTCATTTGCGCGAGAGCTGTTGAAAATAGTGTTTTTAAACTTTAGACATTCATTATTTTATCTAATTTAGCTATATGTTTACACAAAAGTTTAGACGTCTGTCTGTATCCCTTTTCCAAATTGAAGGAGCTAAAAGGAGTAAAATTAATATTTCATTTGCGCGAGAGCTGTTAAAAATAGTGTTTTTAAACTTTAGACATCCATTATTTTATCTAATTTAGCTATATGATTACACTAAAGTTTATACGTCTGTCTGTATCCCTTCTCCAAATTGAAGGAGCTTTCCAGTGTGGTACAATGAATTGTACCACACTGTTCAATTATCATTTCATTTGCGCGAGAGCTGTTGAAAATAGTGTTTTTTAAACTTTAAACATAAATTATTTTATCTAATTTAGCTATATGATAACACTAAAGTTAAGACGCCTGTCTGTATCCCTTCTCCAAATTGAAGGAGCTTTCCAGTGTGGTACAATGAATTGTACCACACTGTTCAATTAACATTTCATTTGCGCGAGAGCTGTTGAAAATAGTGTTTTTTTAACTTTAAACATAAATTATTTTATCTAATTTAGCTATATGATAACATTAAAGTTAAGACGCCTGTCTGTATCCCTTCTCTAAATTGAAGGAGCTTTCCAGTGTGGTACAATGAATTGTACCACACTGTTCAATTAACATTGCATTTGCGCGAGAGCTGTTGAAAATAGTGTTTTTTAAACTTTAAACATCAATTATTTTATCTAATTTAGCTAAATGATAACACTAAAGTTAAGACGCCTGTCTGTATCCCTTCTCCAAATTGAAGGAGCTTTCCAGTGTGGTACAATGAATTGTACCACACTGTTCAATTATCATTTCATTTGCGCGAGAGCTGTTGAAAATAGTGTTTTTTAAACTTTAAACATAAATTATTTTATCTAATTTAGCTATATGATAACACTAAAGTTAAGACGCCTGTCTGTATCCCTTCTCCAAATTGAAGGAGCTTTCCAGTATGGTACAATGAATTGTACCACACTGTTCAATTATCATTTCATTTGCGCGAGAGATGTTGAAAATAGTGTTTTTAAACTTTAGACATTCATTATTTTATCTAATTTAGCTATATGATTACACTAAAGTTTAGACGTCTGTCTGTATCCCTTTTCCAAATTGAAGGAGCTTACCAGTGTGGTACAATTAATTGTACCACACTGTACAATTAACATTTCATTTGCGCGAGAGATGTTGAAAATAGTGTTTTTAAACTTTAGACATCCATTATTTTATCTAATTTAGCTATATGATTACACTAAAGTTAAGACGCCTGTCTGTATCCCTTTTCCAAATTGAAAGAGCTTTCCAGTGTGGTACAATTAATTGTACCACACTGTACAATTATTATTATCATTTCATTTGCGCGAGAGATGTTGAAAATAGTGTTTTTAAACTTTAGACATTCATTATTTTATCTAATTTAGCTATATGATTACACTAAAGTTTAGACGTCTGTCTGTATCCCTTTTCCAAATTGAAGGAGCTTACCAGTGTGGTACAATTAATTGTACCTCTAAACAACTTACGTTGTTTAAAGGTAAGATTATTTTTTTATTGTTGTTGAAGATAGCTTAGACGACGTTATCGCGGGTATTGTTCATACTCTCGCCCCCTGTAACCCCTGTGGAATACGGTAATTGATATTATTAAACACACGGCTAGTAAATGAAATGGTGTTATCGTTCAAAGTCTTTTATATAACCAAATCAAGAAAATAAAATGCGAACGCAAACTCAAAGTTTCGCTCCATTTTAAAGGTGACTAGATTTGATAGTTATTATAGTATACTGCTGGGCAAAAACCTCCATGACTTCGACTCTTGGAATTTCAATGCAGTTATTTGGTCGGTAGCAAATATTTACAGAGATACGATATTATACTATTAGTATAATTTTTTATACTTAGTGATAAGCTTACATGGGGTCATAAAAGATTTTAAAATGATGTGTGTAAGCATTTTAAGGTTGATAAATTAATGAATTCCTTATGGAGGTGTGTATTAATACTTACTGTTATGGCAACATCATTGAAAGCGTAGGCGACACAAAAACAAATGAACATATGGAATGATAAAGGTGGGGCCTAAGCAAATGTTGAGGGGCCTGAACTCAGAATTATATACTTTATCTACCATAGATAAACATATCATCTTGTATCATCATGAAGCATGGCTACTATCAGGCAAATACATATGACTGAACTTGATAACCCGAGAAGCGTACTTGAGCATTAATTCAAATATTGTATAAATTGTTTTTGTGGATTGCAGTCCGCAACATGAGTATGTCGGTGCAAAATACGTCTCTGTTTCAAATACAGGTAAGCCATAATATTATTATGGCTCATGTTGCGGACTGCAATCCACAAAAACTATTTATACTTTATAGGGCAAACAATGTTTGAATGAATGCTCAAGTACGCTTCTCGGGTTATCAAGTTCGGTCATATGTATTTGCCTGTTATTAGCCATGCTTCATGATGATACAAGATGATATGATTATCTGTGGTAGATAAAGTATATAATTCTGAGTTCAGGCCCCACAACATTATAATCACAGGGGTTTTATTCAGTTCAGTTATGAAACAAAGAAGTCATCTTACATATAGACGAATCCGCTTACTCAGTATTTCAGTGGCCTGGTCTGTGGTCAGATTAGGTTATGATCTCATTAGTAAAATGAATCATGATGAGATAAAGGGAACAATAAAGTTTGATAAGTTACCAGTCATAGGAATGCCATCGTTACGGCGCAAGGTGCGCGCCCATTGAGTTTTCGCAGCAGAAGTCACATCTTGGTTGGTGAAACAGAAGAGCACAGACACGCACAGTCCCTGTAACAAGTATGAACGGGGCTATAAAAGTTAAAGGGAGAGAGGGAAGACGCAACAATACTCCATCCAACGTTAATAACTAAATCAATCATAATCACACTCATTTATGTAGGTATATTCGCAAATTGTCTAACAGATATTTTTCGTGCAAGCTTGCTACAAATTAACGGGCAAAAATGTACGAAAATGTACGAAATTGTACGAGACACGCATAGTGAAACAAGTATGAACGGGGCTACAAATTAGGGAGAGAGGAGAGACGCAACAATACTCCAACGTTGATAAATAAATCAATCATAATCATACTCATTTATGTAGGTATATTCGCAAAAATGTTGGCAATGCAAATGTACGACATGTGTACGCTAGATATTTATGCAAATAAATAATGTAAGTACCTGTAAGTCCTTTGATTTCACTAAAATTTATGCGTCAATGACTATTTACCGATATTATTTAGTACTTATGAGCCCATGAGATGAGGTAGAGTTAATATACAGGGTGTAAAAAAACTGCTACCGAAAACTAAGGGGTTGCAATCAGACCATGATTCTAAACATGTTTAGCGAAAAATTTTCGGTCATTACCATATACCTATCTAATAATATCATTTGGAAAAGAAATAGCAATTAAAACTCAAAACCCAGCAATCTACGTAATACAACGCGCCAAGAACATACGCAAACAGTACTCTTCAAACGCTGTTTTCTCCGGATATAATATTTTTTTTTGGAAAATCCTTTTGGATTTGGTTGTGTGTTGGGATGCTGTACCTACCCCTTTCGGCTTCAGTAGACGTCTTTTTACACCCTGTATTCTATCTCGAGTTATAAGCTTTTTCACTATGTCTTTCATCAGCGCTTCTCAAATCAGTCCCAAAGAAATAATTCCAGTAGTGAAAATAGCTCATTAGAAGCTCCTTAATCAAGCAGGGCAACAGACGTCTGAAATTGGACTGAGATGGCGAATTAATGTTTTCTCGTGAGAGAACAAGACAGAGTGAGAAATATGAAATAAGTGTTATGAATTTTATGACTAGAAAAAGGTTAAGCTGACTAAAATAAATTTATGTTTCCAAATAACTTGTACAAAAACTGAAGTTACCGAACCCAGAATCCACAAGAACATTTTTGCCTCGTATGCCCCTTTTTTTGCTGATATACACCAGAAAATCACAAAAGCGACCTATTCAAACAGTTTTTAGAGTAGGCAAATAAGTAGATAAGTTTATCATAAAACCTAAAATATCGAGTTATGATTTAGATTTGTTTTGTGCACAAATGTAAAATATATATGTATGAAGGTGTTTTGAGAATCATGGCCGACTGGCCATAATTATAAACAACTTATATTAAGTACCTATGAATTTAGCTTTGACCTAGGACTTTTTACTTATTTATTTGCGTTGACTTACCTGTAAACTAGTTAGCAACGCAGATACAACTTGGTACACCTTTTCAAAAGCAGAGTCGGGAGTCGGGCGAAGTGGAATCAGCACAAAGTGTAGACCGAGGAGTGGAATCTACAAAATAATAAAAGTACCTACTTACTATGGTGTCACAATAATAGACACGATTCATTAACCAGTGTTTTTACATCCTTACATCGTTAGTTACACATTCAAGATTATTGGAAGGTGAAATAAAGCTCCTGACCCTAAAATCCGACCACTAACAAGATCGAAAAATGACCGCCTGCCTGGATATCCTGAAGAATTTGCGCTAGAATTGATGTAAAATTGATTATTATGCTTTTGAGACTAAGTTTCGGCATTTGAGTTTTGTGAATAGCATCCTGGCGTGAAGAAGGTAGCAAGAATATTTTGGGAGAATTTTCTATCGTTTCTGTTATTGAAAAGGGTCAACGATATTGTTCTTATACTACTGTAGTAGGTAGTGTTTTCGTAAGTCAGATTAAATTAAAGGGGACCTTTTCTCTGGTGTTTTTTTCTTAAGTTTGCATTTCTTTTATATCAAAGGTTTAACAAAGATGTTTACTGAATAGCTTTAATCAGGAAGTATCTGGGAAGTAAAAACAATCTCGTTACCGTCGATTTCGATGAAATAGTACAACTTGTAAGTATCTACTATTTCATCAAAAATGTATGAAATGGTACCTATAAGGTATGGTATGTTAATTTATCGCTTTAGAAGAATATTCTTACCAGCAACAGCGCTGCTCTGGCAGCTTTCTTCGCAGCCAGTGAAGCTCGCTGGTTGGGTGCTTGGCGGAGCTTATTGAGCAGTATACGCACCACTTTGATAAGGAAAACTGGGAAACAAAATAATATTTAGAAATTTTGTTTAATCCTTGCTTGGCTTGAGGATGATACCCTTAAGTTTTGCGCTCCATTGAAAGCATCAAAGGAAGATTTTACTTGTTCGATAACACAATAGGGTTATCTACTGCATTGACAAAAACTCGTAAAAATATGATATGATATAATCAAGACTGCTCAATTCTTAAAGTATAGCATTAAAATAATCAATATATTATATTATACAATGTATTTCGAGTGAATAAAGCCAATACGATACGACCTACAAACTACCTACAAAGTACAACATACTTGTATAAGTATCAACAATGTCATGTCTTATGATAGGTTTATTGAGTCGGTATTACGGGAGCGAAACCTGTTTGCTCCGAATTATTGACAATTACATAATGTAATTACAATTAAACGAATAAGGTTATGTAGCATTAAGGTTATCATTGACAAAAGCCAGATGTAATTGGCAAACATCCATATCAATTCAATGCGGAAATTACTACGTCATTCATAAGCAGTCATATAATATAGAATAGTTATACCGAAATGTAATATATTGTTTTTATCGGCTAGAGAAACGAGAAAATCCGTACCAAGGTCAGTGATACAATTCTCAGAATGAGAAGATTGAATTACTGTCAATGCAGAACCGACAAACGTAGAGCAATAACACATACTTGTATACCAAGTAAAAAGAGTAGAGAATAGAAAGGTGTGATGGGACAGTAAGTAAGTTCGTATGAGTTTGTGACCAACTCTGGTGACAGAGTTTTTAGGCCGCCTTAAAGCCTCCGTCATGGCATGCCTTCCAAAATACGGGGCAGTGATATCGGTAGTGATACCGAGTGGTCGGCCGACACTCGGCCTAGTATCATTTTGTTGTCTCACCCATCTAACCATAATCCGACCGTAAAAATAATAATAGGTCGTGCGTTTGAATCCCAGTCATGCGTCAAATTTCACTTTAGTTATGAGAACATGATGAGAACACCCACTTAGCATTTAAAAAGCTCGGCGATGATCTGTCACGTATGAAATGCAATGCAGCAATGGAAGTCGATTAACACTCAATAAGCTCTGATTTCTTGTAACGCCATTTGTTTTCGATTTCTAAGAAAATATAAACTGGGAAATTAACATGGGTTCAATTAATCTTCAAATATTTTAAAATATTGAGATTTGTGAAACGTCAAATGTTCAGCGATTTTCGTTGCTGACTGTACCTAATCTAGATATTTAAAGAATCTTGAATACTCCTGTGTAAGTCATGATCCTGTTTCTGCGATAAGATTAGATCTAAGTCTGTTTAGTACAAGTTGAACAAAAGAAAGTAATTCTATTAGGTTACGCATGGTCATAATTATGGCCTGCTCGTATTTACCAGCCCCTATAATTTGGCTGAGGCAACAAGAAATAAATTGTACTGCTGACGAACTCTTTTCCTTGACAACAGTTGGCTGTGCTGGTTTCTACTATTCTTACTAATAAGCAGGCTTAGATAAACACAGTGGTGTCTTGTTTTATATCCGTATATTTATGTCACGCTGGTGATTTATGAGACTTGTTGTAGGACATGATATTATAGTTATTGCGCGCTTCCGTGCTTCGGAGGGCATGTGAAAAAACTCCGTGGCCACTCATACGAACTTACTTTTATAGTTTTTGACTAGCTTCTGCTTGCAGCTTCCCTCGCGAGGTACCTACATTTTCAATAACCTAAATTCTACTCGTATCATGCCACGATCTAAATCTATTTCAAGTGTCATCAAAATCGGTCCACCTCACAAACTATCAGATTAATAATATTAGTTGGGTGGGATCAATATGATACTCCAAACGTAAGCATGTAAGCAATTTCTAGAATAATTCAATAAATGAAATCTTGTTGAAGGAAAGTGGAATGAACGCCTCTTGTCTGTGTTCACCGGTCGTACCCAAACTCCTAATAAGTACCTAAGATGGTGTTTTGAAATTTATGGATGACAAAATGGTAGTTAAACGGGAATTCATTGCATAATTTACCTTATTTTATTTCCTGACTTTTCACTTATGTTTCAGTAGCAGTGTCCCGTTTAAGTAAATAAATGAATAGTCAAAGACTATCGGTTTTTTAGTGCACATCAAAGACGTTTGAGTAATCTATGAATACAAACATAAATCTAAATATCTAACGACTGAATTGTTTCTTTTCATGGTACGAGCAAAAGGCATTTTATAATTTTTGTAATTTTTTCCACACTTAGGTAAAGCGACATCTCTTCGTCATTCGATTCTGAATGTAACTTCGGACAATGAGCATGAGTTCACTAGTGAAACGTGTAGATGATACTAATCGGTGCTTAACCGATAAATATGAGCTCATCAAAAATTTCAAATCTGACGTCAGTGGGTTCCGTGGCCGAGCGGTTGAAGGCACTCCGGCTTTAGGAGGATCGTCTAATCGTCACAGTTTAGAATCCCGTCGGAATCGAAAATTTTGATAATACTTCTTATTTTAGTTATTTAATTTCGTTGACTGTCTAAAGTACATTCTGTATTTGGTTTATCCAGTGAAAGTCTACGTCCTTTTGATTCCGCACCAACAATCGAGGACATTTTATTCCCCAGTGGTGCGTGTGCGTACACGTGGAAACTATAAGTATTGGGTCAAGCAGGAACGTGAGCTAAACATTCGGAAACTCCCGAGGCGAGGGATAGACGCTACTTATTGTGCACCTGGACAAACTTAAATGTTGTACGTCTAAGATTTTATACCTTCAAAACTCAAACTGGCTAGAGAGATTATAGCCAGCGGAACAATTCGCAAATTATCTCGTAGAAAGTAACGGGCCCCTAACTAAAGTTCAAGGATAAATAATCATCGTAGACATCCTAATTAAATAAAATGAAAAACTTACACAGAGATGCGCACAGTGAAACGGCGACAGGGACGATGATTATCCAGAAAGTGTCACTGTGGTCCATCCAGCATCTACACGAAAAACAAAATCATCACAAATTGCATTTTGGTAATTAGGTACATTCGCCGGGGTTAGCCATGGCCAAATACACAGTACGAGGAATAATACTTCATCTGTTGAAATCGGAATAAAAAAGCAAATGCCGCCAGCCTATGATTTATAATTGAATAAGCTAAGTGTACGTTGTAACATGAATGAGAAAGACGCCAATTAGATTGATTCAGAGCCTTATTTCATTTTTTAATTTTTACGTAGGGCATCTACGGCGTAGAGGATCAGCTACGAAATGCGTAGACAGATGACTGCAAAGTTAACTGTAGTTATAATTTATTCAAGCAAGCGCTGACCAGGCGTTTGCCAGCAATCTTCCAGCAATGATGAGAAAAAGCGCTAACATTTCATTTCATTTAGCTGGAGCGTGAAGCTATTTGCGCTGACTAAACGTTAATGCATGCCTAACAAACGATATTATGAGCCCCGAAACACACGCACAGCTTCTGTAAATGTAAACATGCGACGTTTCTTATAAAGTAATGCTTGCGATCATATTAGGCTTGCTGTTTAATCTCACGAAAATCTCTATCTGCGAGCGGAAGTCCTTCTTAACCCCTGCTTTTCGCGAGTTCAAAAGGAAAAGAACTACTACATTTACGTTTTAGTTTCATGCGTACACTCCCCTTAACCCATAATAAATCCTTTTGTTAAACATTCGCTGAGGCTGCAGCCTAAACATTGGTAATATATTATGATCCAGCTTTTAATCCTCGAAGCTCTCGTAATAGTGTGTCGTTGAGATCGGTTTTGTTTCACAATTCATTCATTTGGCCTATGTATCTTCTTGTTTCGCAGCAAACTACCACTTGATTATGATTCACAGCGAAGGTCATGGGATGAAGATATTTGTTCTTTGCCACAGATACCTAAAACTGCTCTAATCCAGGATCAGACTATAGTTTTGTTCACAGACGATTTAAGTGTAGCGACAAAATCCTACCTTCTATGGATTTGTTGTTCGGCATTTCGATATTCAAAGAGAATTTTATTTTATGAATAAGTACAAAAAAACTTACTAAGTATATCTAATCTACTTTCTTAGTACTTAAATATCTAAGTGGGTTTATTTTCCAGAAAAACAATATATTTTTTCCGCTCCCCTAATCTCCTAAGTAACTTCGTTGTGAGTCAGTGGCAACTCTGGTGATGCAGTTATTAGGCCGCCTTAAGGCCTCCGTCATGGTTTAACGACTTAAATTAACGTGCCCTCCGGAGCACGGAATTGCTCAGATGAAAATGCAATTTTGAAAAAAAAAACGATATTTTATAGATAACAAATAAACTTCAACCAATTGATTAAACAGCATTTGGATATCCTTCACATAGGTATACTCGTATAATTATGATTCATATAAAATGTAGCTAACAATCAAAACAATATAGCCTGAACACGGAAAGAACTTCTCGAAGAGAGTAGTTAGTTTACATAACAACACGAAATTCTGCGCACACAAGTAAGATAAACAAAAGTTTAGGGCAAAACATGAATACATTCGGGTTCAGCTAAGCAAAACTCCCATACGTTTGTGCCATGAACCCTTCATTAATAAAGCCAAATAACTCTTTCAATAGGTTTTCGCAATGTTGTGTATGTTGCGGATTGCTATTAATAACTTTTCTCAATCTTTCCTTGTTTCTGAACCAAGTAAAGTGATCTCAAAGACAATTAGAAAGTTTAACTTAGGTAATTATATTTGCGAGTAAAATATCACAGTTTCGCACAAGACTCTTTGATGATTGGTTGGAAAAGTTTTCCTCTGCTCCTTACTAACATACACTTATACGTTACCCTATATCTCAAATGGCTGCTAAAAAGAAAATGACGCGGTGAATATGGTAAGCTCCAACTCTAACGACGGAGTTTTTAGGCTTTCTGAATTTTTAAGGTGTCTATCGTGTTACCTTTATACACTAGGCCGACAATTTAACACGCGCTCCGAAGAACGAAAGTGCTCTATTATTTGTAAGCAGTTACTATATTTTTAACGAACAAAAAGAACGTCACCGAACTTCGACGATGAACAACGACGTGCTACCCGAAGAGCTTCATAATGAAAATGTCAATGATGATAGTCTACTCACCTCTCTGTATAACCGTAGGTGTACCGCACTGCAGCGTAAGCCAGCACTACCAGCAGAGATAGTCCCCAGCCAAGCGCTATGAAGCAGCGCATCGCCACGTGGTCTTTCACAAATACCTGCGAAAACGCAATACGATAACTCCTCCCCACCAAATGCAATTTCGTTCACCTAATGTTTTAGTTGGTGCTCTATTAGTTCGTCCTTGTTGGTGCTGCTAAGTTGTATTGCTGATAAGTTAGTTTCAAAGGTAAATCCCAGTAGAAATAGAGTAGAAATGTTGATCATACGAGTTTTTATAAACAAGAATTATTACCATAACCAGTAACAGACTGTTAAACTTAGCTTATAATCTTTATCGTAAATCATTGAGCGTATAATTTTCTTATTGAACTGCCTTAACTGCAAATTATCTTCGTCCCCTGCCCTCCATTCCTTCTAGATTCGATTTCCTTCTAGATTCGATTTCTATTTGTAACATGACGGGAGCAGGTGTGTACCTATGTATTTTCGTGTGAGTGTTTGAACAACGGACTGACGGAGTTCCATCGCTGAAGGCTTGAATTGTTTTTTTAAAGGTCAAGCAAAATGCACGCCCCAAAGTTGGCTAATCGAAGGATGCTGGTACACCTAAGTAAGTCCGTATCATCATAAATTCATTAGTATTTGTCATGTCTATCGGAATTTACGCTCTAACTACTACAGAGTACCTAAACGAAAAGTTTACCCGAGCTTAGTAACTAAAACTTAGTATTCGTAAGTTAAATTAAATTAGTATTCGTGAATATGCCGGTGCAAATGAATAGAAGGCAAGAAGCGGAACTAATTGCTGGTACCGAAGGCTGGTACTGAAGTCCGTGTCAACTTGGCATAAGCAAGCTTTCACGAACTTACCTAGTTCGTCCTAAAAAAACTTTCACCACACTGTTTTGAATGAACTAGTGACGCGACAGGTGCGCTATGTTTTTCTATAAACCCACTTTTACTAATTGCGTTTGCTATAACTTCAGCAGCTATAGCCGAATATAGATATAACGGTTCAATTCTTATACACTAGTTTTGTTATAAAACCACTTTTAATAATTTGTGATTTATATAACTGTACTATATTCTCTAATCGTAAAATACATAATTGTTTTTATTATAACGACCATTAGCGATACATTTAATGTGTTATAAAGTTTATCACATCTAATTGCAATATTACTAACATTATTTTGCTATAATAATATTCAATAAGTAAACTGTACCTATCTACACCATGAATAGCGCCTTAGACCAATACCAACCAGGTGAATTTTTAAGAGCGATTGCTTCAAACCTTTATTTAAAAGAGTATTAAGGACTACCTATATAACATAATTCTATTGATTTTGCATGCATACCTAAGATTGTTTTATTTTTTCTACCTATAATGATAAGGTTATAATAGGGACAAGTCGGTTCTGGCACTCGCCGGCCGCTACCGCGGCACGCTTCGCTCGGCTCGTGCATGGTTTGGTCACTATTGAAACCATGCTCGTCGCTACGCTCCTCGCAACCTATCCTACAGGTCTGTTATCCTGTTATGGCAACACTAAATTTGTAGAAAGTTCCTATTTAGAGCAATTATCATTTTATGTCATATTTAAGTTATATTTATAATAATTATATAAACTGCACGATATAGCAATATTAAAGTATATTATATGATACAGTTATAACAAAAAAACTTTATAGAATATGGACCTTTAGTAAATAAGTGTTCGAACTAATACAACAATTATAGCCAATAATATTTAGAACAACTGCACTTAGATCAAATATACGTTATGTCTATACTTATGTATAGCAAACACTATTAGTACAAGTGGGTTTATAGAAAAAGTATAAACACCGACGCGACAAGATCAGTGGGCGTCTTGGCAGTTTAACTAAATATAGGTAAGAAGCGTAACTAAGCTCGTGTAAACCTACCATAGCGTAGGTGTGTGCTTAGTACATACGTATTTCCCCAACGGGGGCACATACTTCATGTCTGTACACACAGGGGGACAAACTTTATAACAATGGTAAAGTATTGAATCAGAGGATAGTTAATCCGTTCTCATTTGGCTGAAATAGGGTCAGTCGCGACAACTAGCAGCAATAGACGATAGAGAAAAGCAACAATGTGGCAGCGGCGACGTCTCATATTCGTAATACCAGTATATTTTATCTGGGGTGTACCAACAAAGAAGTTTGAAACCTACGTAGGTATATAAAACCACATAAAACTTTGAATGAGTCGTACGCAGGAAATGTCGCAGTTTAGTTATTGTTCACTAGCTAACATTTTGAATAGCTTATATTATGCTATTATTATGTAACTATCTACACTTATTCCAAGTCTTATCCAAATCTGATCACTGGTTTAGGCGTGTAACATACTCACCAACTTTCAGATTTATTTTATTACAACTTTTTTACTTTAACGACTTTAGGATGCTCTAACATGCACCTTTGCTACTTCAACTCCCAAAGCTTCCACAATCCAAACCCCATATTCGGGTCGTCCATACCCCAATACTGGGGCTATACACAGACAAACTATCAGCCTTTATATAATGACGAAGGTCTGCCGGTCGCTGGATCTAGACATCGTGTTTATTCAATTCGGCAAAGTGGACCATGATTGTCACAATCTCGCGCGACGCATTTAGAGCGCATTGTTATTTTAAATTTTATTATAATTTCTATAAAATATGATAAAGAGACCAGTGAAAGCTATGATTTGAAAAGGTTTTGGCTCGGTTAGCTCACACCGAGACACGATGCGGTGCGCACCTTTTCAAATAGCAATACAATATAGAATTTAACTACTACAGATTAAGGTATACAAATACAAAATATTTTATTTCTTTAACTTAAACTAAATACAACTTCATGGGGTTGGGATCCTCTTTTAAGTAAGAAAAATACCTGTATTAGAGGATCCCGCTCTTCTGTTAATGTTTATAATTACTTTTTAGTACAACACAGACAGTTGTGACTATAAATTTTTTATATGTCTAATAGAAATTACCAAGATGTACTTATACCTAAAATACATAATAAAAAGAAAAAACTTGAAACATAATTAAGGAAACATAAGGTATACAGTTGAGTAACAGCACAAAAGTGGCGTCAGTGACGCCGCGCGAAATGCTTGTCCTTAACAAGCCCGTAGACGCTGCTACGAAAAAACCCCCGCCACTTCTAGTAAAATTAGACCTCAGGAAGTTAGTCAGTTCCCCTCATCAACTATTAAAGAGCTGATCTTCAAACGGCTGATCAGGTCATGGTGGGTTAGGAGCATTTGGACCGCATCGCAACTTGACTAGTTCGCTATAGGACCTAATCTCGATATGACTACTTATCATGACAAAATACGTCATTTCCGTATTGTCTCATTGGTTGGAATGAGAAATGGGAATGGATTTCAAGTTAGACAATAATGCCTCAGATACCATATACTTTCAATATCATTGAAGTAACACGCTACCTTTCTAATCGATCGGACATAAGGAAGTTAGTCGGATCCCCTCATCAACTGGAAAAGAGCCGATGATCTTCAAACGGCTGAACAGATTTTCACGAAACATGGCTACTGACACTTGGGATAAAATTAACTAAGACATAAAAAAAACTAAACGAAAATCGGTTCATCCGTTTGGGAGCTACGATACCACATACAGATACTTCTCTCTTCGGGGGTTAAAAGGTGCGTGTAGTGTCGCGTCACTTGACCTTAATGGCCATATGTGACTTGGCCTTAATTGCCACATGTGTATTTGCAATTAAATTATGCAAACCAATAAAAGTTTTTGACTCACCACGACAAGAGCAATGTATAGATGCAGCCCCTCACAAAACATCCAGAAGTAGCTCGTGACCATGAAGTAGTTAGTGATGACGTGCAGAACTTGACACCACTCCTGTGAACAAAATTTTCTTTGAAGTGAAAATTGGTTTAGGCGCATTTTGCAGTTTTGAGATGAGAATAAATTCTTGGATTCGCCTCGAAAAGGTGACTGCTCACCGACACTGGGTTATTTGTCAAGTTTAGACCCTTCAAGTTTTCACTTATGCCGGCACTCTTGGAGTATACTTTGGAATAAAATAACATGTAACTATTCTGACCCCAAAATATTTTCTGTGTAACTACGAGCAACCTGCTCATAAAAAAGTCTAGTTATGTCATGTAAACCCCAACAAAAGTAGGTACTTATAACACGACAAAAAGAAGAAAGTCTGTGCGTAGATAATTCTAAACGCCTAGTCCGTACAAGGTTTTATAGGAAATAAAACTGCCACCAACTTGGGGAAGCTTCAATCTCTCTCACACAGGACTCTAGTTGCTCTGGAATCAATTTTTCCCTCGTGTGACGAAGGACACAGATTACGCAAAAAAAAATTTGGATATTCACAAACAGAGTAACAATGGACATTGATGGATTCTGTTTCTGATAAGTACTTACTTGGTAAACAATTTTTTTTCGATTAAGTATATTGAACGATAGCAAAACATTAATAGTCTTGAATACTAAAACTAATGGAGCAGTAATTAAAGTGAACCG
Organism: Epirrhoe alternata; assembly: GCA_963565295.1. Taxonomy (NCBI): domain Eukaryota; kingdom Metazoa; phylum Arthropoda; class Insecta; order Lepidoptera; family Geometridae; genus Epirrhoe; species Epirrhoe alternata. The sequence goes on from OY751375.1 coordinate 12,787,900, forward strand.
AATACTGGCGAAATAGGTATTTCATAAATCTGTCTTCCATCTACTTACCCACATTATCTTCTCAGTCCCTGATACAATATGGAAAATTGATACCTACTTTTAGAGAATTATTACGATCGTACTTGTAGTTATGGTACCTACGGTTTAAGAAATATTCCAAAGTTTCTCAGTGAGAGTGCTCTCCCCGATGTATTGTATGTTAGAAACTGCTTTAAAAACTCAGTAAAACTTTGAGACACGTTATGTGACATTGAAGCATGATTAGGTGATAATATTATTTTTATAATGTGCAATAAGCTGAGTCAAAGCCCTTTTGTGGCACACATACATTTCAGTAGACAGGCTTTCGGTTTTTGTCGTATTCTTTTTATTTAACGATTATCGTAAATACCTATAAGACCCCTCGCAGACTTTCTATCGGCCGATAGTTGGGACGGAATATACTTCGGCTCGTAATGAGTATGGAGAAGCATAGCCCGTCTCAACTATTGGCTGACAGAAAGTCTGTAGTCTGCGAGAGATCTTAGAGTCAATATTACTACCTTGGTAAATATTTCTATGAACATACCTTATTTGCTTGAACGACAGTAACTTCGTTAATCACGACCTTGTACCAGACGATCCAGAGAATATTATTCAGCGTAAACGAGGTAAATAGGTGCATGTGGATACGAATCCGAGTGCATCGTAGTGATCTGAAAACATATCTACCATTGGCATTGAATACAGATCTATTGGTGCCCATTGTGGCTAGAGAAAATTGCTGGTGGAAACGCAAAATTATATGAAAGCGTATAAGTGTCAACGAATTCAATAGAAGAAAGCCATAGGAGAATCTAGCAGTGAATACTTTAGTTGCACATATAGTGGTTTTTATCACTCAAATTACATAAAATTAATTCTTACCGAAAAAACATGAATATCGCTAAGGAGATGAGCAGCGCTACCACGGATAATATGTAGCCAATGATGTATATCGAATTGACATCGATCCGAAACTGTAACAAACATTAAGATTACCTAGTGCGTTTGAGTGCGGGAGCTGACTTTCATCCGGGGGATCTTAGGCCTTATTGTCTAACTTGAAATCCATTCCCATTCCCCATTCCAACCAATCACACAATACGAAAATGACGTATCATGACAAAATGCGTCATTTTTGTATTGTGTGATTGGTTGGAATGGGAAATGGGAATTGATTTCAAGTTAGACAATAAGGCCTCAGGTGTCTGCCTAGACAACGTCCGCCGGATGGACACCCGTTTTACATGTAACGAATAGGTAGGTACTAAAAAAAGTAGTTGTGTGCCAACTGCATGCGGATAAAAACAGAGAGCAGTTGATTTAATTGATGATAAAGGTCTTTCATCTTTATTGGCGAATATGGCGCCTAGATATCATTACACAACATGGCCTGAAAAAGTTTTTGCAGTTCATGCAAATATTTAAAATACCATGAGAATTAAACTGGCACATCTTTCGTCAGTCTGCCATAGCCCCGATCATTATAATAGTCACCGTCAGCGTTGTCTGCTAAACAGTAACATGAGTGAGAGTGAGAGAGAACAAAAATATAGAGTGAGAGGGACCTAAAACTTCTATCAAGTCACTTACGTTCAAATCATCGATATCAACGCAGGTGGTGTAGTTCGTCCAAGGTTTCTTCGACTCGGGAAAATCTGGATGCTGCAGCCATGTTCCGTTCTCCGAGCATCTGGATAAAATATTGCGGCATTATTTTATGCTAGACAGAGTTATAAGTCAGCGCACTCCCAACAAACTAATAGCAGTAGGTGCTGTGTTAATATATAAAGTTGATACTATCCTAGATAAAATAATATACTGATACTATGTAGCTGTCTACAGGGTTTTACGGTCAATTACAGTTATAGACGCGATTAGGTTGGAAAACTTAATCCAAGATATGTAGTTAGTTATATGTAGTATGGGTAGGTACTTAATTTTTTGCAAGTCGGATAAAAATGCGAGAAATTAATTCTGAAATCAAGCTTCCAGACCAACTTTACAGAGAAAATGTCATACGAGTATATTCTATTAAAAATAACTGATATGAAGTTGTTATTGAAGATATCGATGTTAAGTCTGGTAAGAAGTAATTAATTGGATATTGATATTGTGCACAAACAACAGTGTAGATTTCACAGACGGGTCTTTCATATAGGTACATACTAATATTGTATTACACAAACAACAACAAAAATATTCCGTTTATTTATTTTATAAAACAGAGACTTTTCAAAGATTTTTGATGTTTTTCTTCGAAGGCAACCTTTTGTTTGACAATAGGTTTCTTCCGTTTTTTGGTAATTTTTCTCTTTTCTATTTTAGTGCATCTGGAGCCACAGAATATCAGCGCTCGTGCTGGGTAGGCATACTGCCCTACACTTGCATTGCTAAATGGTGTCCTGTTTTGATAATTTTTAAGAAGGTACCTAATTTATATTATGTACGCACATACCTATCGCATGCAAACTTGCCCGTTGCGATAGTCAAACACACCTCTTGCATCTCAGTCCCGTACACTCCGCCGAAAATCATCGGTACCTACCCACTCTTTATCTCTTTCAAGTTTCAAAATGATTCCTATCTAAACAAAGAATGGCATGTTTTAATGTTTGATCTCGGGCCCACTCACCTACCTTAAAATAAAGATTGAATTATTGAATTATTCCCAAACAACGTTTTTACTTACTTTTTATAGACAGGTAGACGCGGATCGAAGCCGTAGATGAAAGCAGGACATCGTTGCGTCGCGACAGCGCCCCCTGGCGTCGGATCCCAACAGGAGAACCCGTCAAACATTCGTGGACACCATTCTGTATTATCTGTAAAGAATGCAACGTTACACTTCATTCACATGCAAAAGTGACTTTTCTTCATTACATAAATAAACGTCTTTTTTACAAGACTTTCATCGAATCGATGCATCCAAATGAAATAGCACCATGCATATCACCTTTTTTGGAATTTTTTAAGAAACACTACATTAGAAAATAGTTCAACTATCATGATGATACTTACCATCATACTTCTGGTTTGGTACCAGCTTGCTATGCGTGGTATTGGTGGAGTAATAGCATTCGATCACCAATAGTTTCAAAAACTCAAACATCCTTGTCGGTTTACCAGCTCTGCTTGAGTTCTGCATCATTTTTAGATTTTTAATCATGCGTATGATATCTTATGACTTCTGTTATTGGCCTCTGCTTTGGATATACCATTTTCTGCAAATATCTCCTTTCTGTAACAAAGTGGAATCAGTTAAAGAACCGATATGGTCAAATATGACTTTTAATTCTAATAAAATAATTCGTAAAGTCATATGGTAAGTTGAGCCATCAAAAAAACATAAGCTTAGGTATAAGCATAAGAATGGGCCGTCCTCCTTTCGTGTACGGTCAGCGTCACCAACTGGTAACCCCCCTGTAGTACAAACTGCCATATTAACGGGGTTACCAATTGGTGACGCTGACTGTACCAATCAGGATTCCCTGCTCTTCCAAGAATGTTATTACAATTCGTCGCGTACGCTACAATCGCTGTATGTCGAATTTCGGTAGTTTCCTCCTAATTAAATTGTCCATCTAGCTCTCAACTACCTTCTTACGAGGAATAGGGATATCACACTATTGGTCTGTTTATGTATCTAGGTAATTACCTTGATACATACCTACTAGGTATTAAGTATAATTATACCGTTGCGTTTATTGGGAGTTTTGCCGAGTGTCCAACATGTTGCAAATGTTGTTGATGGCTAATATTAAGTATACGTACTTAATTCTCCAAATTACGTATTTACTTATCTCTGATAGAGTAAAACTTTTGACCGTGAGGAAATAAATGCGATGCCCCTGACTCACCTATACACCTAGGAGATCGAAAAGTTGATTGTAAATACGCTGACTATTTATGTAACGACTGTTTTATTGTGCACATGCTCAATATTATAGTGGATTCTTTGATGCCGATTAATTTATTTAAATTCTCGCTCTTTTTAATCCCATTACTGTGATTTGTGGTAGCACTTCAGGCAATTGCGTAAATAATATAAAACGCGTCAGTTTCGAAAGAGTGCAGATTTATTTACAGAAACTAAACCACTACATAGTAATGTGATTGTTGAATACGATTTTTGCATAGCTCAATTACTGATCCAGGTAGCCAGTAGAAAGTGTGCCCAAAAACTGGCGGTATTACCACGCTGAATGGCTGTTGAGGTAAATATTTTTAGTTCACGGATCAGTCGCTTCGAGGGGATTCCCTGATCTTTGACTCGGCCCATGCACCTAGAGCCGAAGAGTTTTGATCTTATTAAAAAAAAATTACGTTTTAAAACTAAAAGAAAAACCGACTTCAATGTACGACTCAACACACGGCGTGACTACGTAACGTACAATGGCTAGGCGGGAAGATTTTAAGAGTTTTACGGGAAAACTATCAAACCCTCAGAAATAAAATTTATATGGGACCACCTCTGGAGTATACCCTTTCAAACAAAAAAATAATTTTGAAAATCGGTCCACAATTGGCGGAGTAATCGCGTAACAAGATACAAAACAGATACAAAAAAAACATACAGGCGAATTGAGAACCTCCTCCTTTTTTTGAGGTCGGTTAAAAAGTGCTGGACTTACTATAGTTATAAATATTATTATCAGCCAGTTCTGTCCTATACTGGCTATAATTCAAGATTTTTAAAATTGTATTTTTTTAGGCAAACAAACTACCTAGGTACTTTAGAAAAGTGTTATTGGATGAGCAAACACTTCCTAAAAATGTTTGTACTTTTGCCAAATGTTCTTTCATCAGTTATAAATTAAAATTTAAAATATAATTATGTATGTTACGATAATTTTAAACATTTTTAAAAGTGTTAATGGAAGCATTAGCAATAATTCGTAAGCAATATTTCTGATACCATGTTACCTATTCAAAATGTATAAATAAGTTGTTTGGAGAAACCACGACTTGCACGATTCAAAAACCGACTATGGTGATCGCATTCGCACCGACCGCGCCAAACTGTCAATTCAATAGAGGAAATGCTGAGACGTCAGAAGCTAGCCGCATTTTCTGACGTCATCAGTATTTTTTCTATAGAAAAATGACTGCAGCACGTACGGCGTGGACATGTGCGATCAGCTAATGTCACCAACTTACAGTCTAACTATCCGACCTATCTACTATTACGATTTTAAAATAATGACTTAAAAACGAATGTTATAGGTTTTCCACAAATGTTTATTCATCCCACTCGTACCTATAATAAAGCTGAAAGTTTTGGATGTTTAGATGTTTATGTTTCTATCACGCTTAAACCAGTGAACCGATTTGGATGAAACTTGGAACAGGCGTAATAGTAACCTGGAATAGTATACAGGCGATTCAACATTTTGAAATCATGCGGCCGAAGCCGCACGCAGAAGCTAGTGTGGAATAATGTTTAAAATAAAATGTTATACATATCAAATGTTTGGTAAAACTATGTCTACGCTCTCATTATGTTACTTGCTGTAATAATAGTGGTTAAAATAGACTAAACAAACACATGAGCTATTTTGCCCACAACGTGGTAGCACTCATCTGTCATCTACTCCATAGCGCTCACGGATTATCTGGTTCATTTTAATTATTTATGCGAAGGCAATTATATTTTAAAAGCTTTTAATTAACTTGCAATGTTTGTATGTTTGTCCGGGTCAAATCTTGCAAGCTTAATCTGACCCACTTCCCGGTGTCCGATTGAGCTGAATTTTGGTACACTTGTGAGTCCTCGGTGACAATGCAATGATATGGTAACAGCGAGCTGATTTGATGATGGAGTCATGAGCTGTTCCAGAGAACTCATCAGTTAATAGGCCGATTGAGTTGAAACTCGGTTTGTAGATCAAATAAATTCTAAAATATATTGACTGCGAGCTAATCTGATGATGGAGAACGGAACTCCTCAGAAAATAGATTGATTGAAATGAAATTTTGTGATTACATCGGTGAGTTCAATCAGCTCACGGTAACCTATTAATAGTTTGTACATGTTGAATTAAAAAAAAATTAAAATCCGGTCGTTAAACATGTGACGGTCACTGACTAAGTCGCCCTGCATGACGCGAAAAACGTCTCAATAAGACGTTTTCGAGTCTTCACTTATGAGTGTAGGCATTAGGTTACCTTAAGTAACTTAAGTTACCTTAAGGCTACCTTAAAAACTTATGGTAATTATTAACCAGTTTTTGAAGGGTTTATTTACCTTTTTGTGTTTGTTTTACGTAAGTTCAATAATTCTAGCTGCTTCAAATCTTACGTCTTATAAATCTTCAAGCTTACCTGTGGAAATACTGACGATTCCAATCCAATGGTATTTTTTAACCTGTACAATACTAAACTTGTTGTCATACTGTGTGTTTATTCCGTAGCTTCAATTGTCTGTTAATTCGTTCTTGCTACAAAACGACACTTTTGACGTAAAATATTTTCTTTGCTCGTTCTTGGATGATGCCGAAGATTGATAAATCTAGTGTGAATCATTGCTCACTGATTCAGCTGTTTACTGCGTCCTGAAAATGTTGTCATGCCAAGAAGTTATTTTTATCATCATTTCCCTGCCCTTAACTGACTTTTATGTGGGGTCGGCACAACACTCCGCTTTATCAGCCGTCATCTGAACACTCACTCATTTCTTACCCATTTCATCCTTCTTTACCATGTTACCTATTCATGAAGTTATAAAAAATGCTAAACTCTCTCTTAGACCCCTCGCAGACAACAGACTTTCTATCGGCCAATAGTTGAGACGGAATATACTGCGGCTCGTAATGAGTATGGAGAAGTATAGCCCGTCTCAACTATCTAAGGCTACATTTCCGCGTAGATAAGGCTGTGAGACATTTTTCGCGGAAGTTTTCTTGTAGGAGGAAACGTGGCCTTTTTTCGTTTGTTTGATGAATATTCGGATGCTTCCCACCACGATTTCTGACTTCAATGGCCCATTTTTCAATTTGGAATATTTGGTCCTAGGTTAGAACTGTATTTTAACGTTTGAAAAATGGGAATCCGAATATTCATCAAACGAACGAAAAAAGGAACGCAAATACGGCCCCTGTAGCAACCGCAAAACTGCGGAGGGGTTATTTCCGTTCGTTGAATCCGAAATTTCGATGAATATTCGGATGTTGCCTACAATCTACATAGTATTCTGTCGATAAGATCAGCCTCCTAACCTAAAACCAAATATTCCTAACCGGATAATTGACCCTTGAAAGCAGAAACTGTAGTAGGTATGGACTAGCGTTCTTGTACACGCGTAACCGACTACGCGTACACAAAAACGCTAGTGGAACTTCTGACCCTTACAAGGCTTGTACACCTTTTCATATTATTTACCTAGACAAAAAAACGACAGTAGTTCGATTTACATTATACAAATAGGTATCAATGCTGGGTTTTTTTCTTAAAATTAGTGTGATAATAATTATACTCGACTAAAGTCACATAAAGTCCATTTACATAAACATAATTGAGATAAATTAGTTTAGGAAATTAAATAATTTTAGGCCGCAATTTCCAATCAAGGTAACCTTACCGTATTGCGAAGATCCTCCTGACCGAGTAATTTCAATTATTCCTTGGAAGCAAAACCAATTCAATTCTCGAAGTTTAATTCGTTGGTTAGAGGAAAGATTTGGCGGGAATGCTACGACTGCTATACCTTTAACATACTTACTTAGATCCTTTGCTTTAGGGTTTGCCCTTTCAATTTGTTATCTACTTAATTTGTGGATAACGCTGGTTACATTCATAGAACCTAAGTACTAGCTATACAATCCATAGTTAATGTGCGAATTTTATTGAAAAATATGATAACCCTGAGACTGACTTTAAAAGGCGGCAATTGCAGTTTGTAATATAAAAATCAGTACATAAACAATGACGTTATTATATGTATCAAGGTCCTTGCTAAACACTATTAATGATTATAGTAACATTAATTTGTCGATTAAGTATATAAACCAGACATTATCAAACTCATGCTGCTGAGAGGTTGTCGTAAATACTGACTCTGCTTGATCGAAATTAATGACTATGCTCCAACATTACTGCTTGTTTATTATTTCAATTCATTGCGTAAATAATCACGTCAGCGCGAAAATAAGGAAAAGGGCTATAGCAGCTATAAATAAATAAATAAAACCTAGCTTGAAACTATTTCCTATTAATGGTGCCATATAAAGGTCTACTAAATATTTTTTATTGTTTATTATCATTTGGTCGACGACATAGTTAAGGTAGTAGGAAATGTTTGGACGCAAAAGGCGCAAGATAAAGGAGACTGGCATCAAAGAAGGGAGCCTATGCCCAGCTGTGGGTGATACCAGGCTGAGATGATGATGATGATAATAATTTTTTCTATGAAACCATTGAAATTGTTAAATACGCGGCATTTGTGGCTATGAAATATTAGTGGAATAGTTTTCCACACTACGAGAAGAGGTAGGCCGAAGAAGAGATAGATGGATTGTGTGAAAGATTAATATGAGTAAGAATGGAGTGAGTTGAGTGCTGAGATGACAGCTGATAGAGGGGAATGGAAGATGAATACATGTTGTACCGACCCCAAATAGAGTAGGATAGGGGAAAGAAGAGGGTGACGCTAATATAGTCAGTTTTAATGCCAACAAAACTCAGGCATGTCTTTTCTCGGCAAAAAAGCGTCTATTCGCCCTGGCTCCCACTTTGGCACCTCCATCGAGTCTAAAGCACAAACTGCGGCCAAAAAGCTGGGCATCCTAAATATATTTCACACCTGGTCAACTTTTGACTTTATATAATGGCTCAAGTTCGATCTTGTATGGAGTATTGCAGCCACCTTTGGGATGATCTGCTAAGTATCAACTTGCTGCACTTGACTCGGTGGAGCGCAGAGCCAAGAGGCTGATAGGTGAAGACTGTCTTGCCGAAGCAAAGCTCGACAGTCTGAGCCATCATCGTGAGGTAGCGAGTTTGTCGGTCTACTACAGCAATCTGTAAAAGACCGACAAACTCGCTACCCGTACCGTAGTAAAATTACTACGGTGAGTGTGCCTACGAGCTACACGACCTTATTCCGCCTTCACCGTTCTTTTACAGGGACTTCAAACGCACAGCTGATTATCATCCACACCTGGTTGATATTCCACTTATTAGAACTAAGCGCTTTCAAAGTTCTTTTATTATGCGCACTGCAAAAATATGGAATCAGCTTCCCGCGTCTGTATTTCCGCTGAGCTACGACCCTGTTGTTTTTAAGAAGAGAGTTAATAGGCACCTTCTGGGTAGGTTCGCTCCATCGTAGACCTCATTCTTGCCTATGTTAGTTTCGAGGTCAAGGTCGACCATTCATCATAAAAAAAAGTTTTCCACCTCGACTTTCATTCAATCCAAGATGGGTTTGAATTGCCTTGCTGCAATAGTGTTTAATTTTGATAAAAGCACACATACATAGGTGAATAAAATCTGAGTAAACCTGAAGATTTTTTTAAATGCATCCCAAAAATTTAGGAAACCTGTGTTTGTTTTAGCGGCGATGGACTTGCATGTCAAATTCCGCAAAATGTAGTACTTAATTTACCTATGTATTTAGACGTGCCCTTGTCTACTCCCTTGAATAAACAAGGGATTTTGATTTACTTTAACTCAAACTCTCATGTTTATTATTTAGTTTATGTTTAAGTTTATGGTTATATTTTTATCAGTAGCATCATAGACGAAGAAATAACTAGTAGCATGCAACACTATTCTTGTCATATTCACTTGTAGGATTACGAATCTAGTTTTTAATTTTATTTTAAACTGTATGCATAATTGTAATCTGTTTTGTGAATATAAATAAATAAATATAGTGGGTAAGTACACATACCTACATGGTCATACCTACTTGATCTAGAATAAATAACTTTTTTATGACAATGGTCCCAAACAAAAAGCAATAATAACTTTGAACCGTCATTATTAAGCTAGTTTTTCTTGCCTTTTTTCATTATAAGGGACAAGACATACTGCCTCTTTTATTATACCTATCTCAAGTTCTTGGAAATATTTTACAAATAAGAACAAGGTAAAGTTTATGAGAACCTAAACTTCATGGAACTGCAAGTAATTGTAAGGTAAATAAAGGTAATATAGGTACTACGGTATATCAACGGTAAAAAAAGTGGGCCTTTACGATGATTTATACAGCGTCAGGAGACAACCTATGCCTACACTTAACGGGACGCCGTAGTGTCTGGGACATTGTTTGAGATAGAATAGACTTGCCCAGCACCTAATCCATCATAACAGCTTAATCCACAGGAAAGACAGCGTCAATACGTTAAGTTCTATCATCAGGTACTACCTATCTGCTTACTACCCCTAATACAAACAGGGGCTTGATGCCACTATAATACTCCACTATTATTATTGTATATTTTTGTAAACATGGCGCTTATTAGGGGAGGCCTATGTCCAGTAGTGGACTGCTATAGGCTGATGATGATGATGATGATTTTTGTAAACACATGCTGAAAATCCTGAACTACTTGGCAATCTAAATATCCAGTACCTAACCTCTGAGTATTTTCATTTCATCTTTGTTGCCCTAATTCTGCACGGTCATTCCAAGTAAAAAATACATGTCTTATTGACTTTAGGTTTTTTAAACAATCATTTGGAAAAATTGTTTAGCAAAGGTGTCTAAACAATTCAGTCCAGCAAAACTATGTTTTGCAATTTAAACTTTTCAATCGAACTTTGTTTCACGTGGACGTAGAGTTTTCCCATTTATTAGGTGCTCTTTGAGTTTTCCATACTCGCATAGTGATATAGGTAGGTTACGAAAGTTATAAAAAAAATGATTTAAAACATTTTTGTAAATCTTAAAGGTTGTTTCAATATTTATTGGTTTTCATAAAAAAAAAGAAAAAATCCTTGTTAATCTTTTTAATATTTCAATTTAGGTTATAATTTTCCCAGTTCGGCGATAGAACAACAAATTAGTATCATTAAAAAGTTGAAGAAAGGGCATAGAATAACATTGTTTATTTGTACCGAGTGTTTCGGCAAAACTTAATTAAATAACACCGAAACTGCTTCCACAACGCACCAGTTTCACCTTAATTAGATAAGTATACTCACCTCTAATGAAGATTTGTTTACTGTAGTCACTAAAACAATTTTCACCAACAAAATAAGTACCTATACAAACACCTTTCCACAATTTATAAAATATCCAGAAGGTTTATTTTCTCAACAGTTAAGATTTTTGTAATGTCAATATTTTCATAAAGTTTAACGAATGTTTTATAGAGTCCTGATAGTCCGGCGGGCGGGTGATCTCTAGGGCGGCTGGAGACGCACTGAAATCCGGGAGTAAACAAACTTTCGTAACCGTTCAGACAATGTTTACTTGAGAAAAATGCAGATGTTTTACCTAACCGTCACCTGTACAGTTGAGTATATAGGCATTTAGTCATTCATGATAGAATATACCTTAATACTTTAACTGGATCCCTTTGGGAAAGATTATTTGTTTTGAAATATCGTGGACCCATTGAGAATCAAAGTATGAACGAATCGAGGATCTCTGGGAATAAGCCTATGATTTTGCACTTGTGAAACTACGTGATCTTCGTTTGTCGAGAGAGGAAAGTTTTTATAGTACCTAGCCATATTGTTCTAAAATTACTATTTGCATTTTCACGAGTAAGTCTGAGAGGCAGAGCTTTTTTCTACATAGGTATGTACCAGAGTTTTCTGTCAGTAGGTAATTCTATAAAGTTAATTCCAAGATAAATAAAGAACGAAAAAAAGGATCTTATAGTCGGTGAAAACTAGCTTGAAAACGCAGAAAGTTGCACCCCGCTGCGGGATAAAGGTAAAGGTATTGTTTCTATGATCTCCAAATATTTATCGCGTCTGGTTTTGTCTATGTATAATATGTACAAACAAAAAGTATACTTAGTAAAAGAAGTATATCAGTTACATAGTTCCCTCAGTACAAGTTTTGCTTAGTTTAGTTTGGGCCCGTTTGGGGCTAGATGATGCTGTGTGAAATGTCCAGCAATATTTATTATTTTCTAGCTTCTGCGCGCGGCTTCACCCGCGTGGTGCCAACATTTTGAATAGCCTATATGCTATTCCAGGTCACTATCTACGCTTATTCCAAGTTTCATCCAAATCGGTTCACTGGTTTAAGCGTGATTGTTACACAAACATACAAACATCCAAACATACTCACAAACTTTCAAATTTATTATATTATTAGGATTAGGATATTAGGATAGGATATTAGGATAGGATATTAGGATTAGGATATTAGAATATTTCTGGTCGCGAAGGAACAGGAGTAGAATCACCTAAGTAGTTTTAAACTATTTTAAGCTTGGAACAAGAATTATAAATTGAATTTAAATCATTAAAATTGAATTAATTAATTTTACCTATGAAATGAAATGAAATGAAATTCCTATGATCTAATTATCAAATGAATGAGTCTCAGCCGCGCTCCGGTCGCATCTCCGTTGGTCATAGCTATGCCAAGACGGCTGGCTTTTAGGGGCCCTAAAAAGTTCCCAGAGCTGGCTCTTACACAACTAACGTAGTAGAAAGAGTCAAGAATTTTATGACAAAAGTTATTTAAGTATTATGTGGGTACGAGTATCACAGTAGGTCAAATCACACCGTACTTTGAATATAAAATGTTTGTTAGACTTACTCGGCTATAGCGTCTTGCTCAAGCAATCACATTAATTGTAATGTGTTGGTGGAGAGTTGTCGAAGTTCAGAGGTACACTCGGGATTATGTGTGATTTACTCCAAACGTTCTAGCATGACATGATGCTCTAAAAATACTCAGAAAGCATCCTGTTTTTGTTTCTAATATACCCGTACTCGTAGAACCTGCAGCGTCGAGTACACAGGTCGAGTATCAATGCCTTGTCCAAGATAAATGCTAAAAGAATCCTACTGATATAATAAAGCCGAAAGCTTGTGAGTGAGTGAGTGAGTATCTTTGTGTTTCGGATGGATATGGATGAAACTTGGAATAGGTGTAGATAGTGACCCGGAATAAAGGCTTTTTAAAATGTTTGTGCGGGCGAAGCCGCGCAGTAGCTAGTAACCTCATTGATGCTAACATGCGCTGTCACTTATTGTACCTGCACTTTTATATAAACTACGTACTCTATGCACTTACCTAACGAAGTAATTCTCTTTGCTGTCACTGTGATTGTTATGTTATACTCTGTCAAATTATTTGTTTGTGTATCCAAAATTGTTTACGCGTATAGTTTTTGTTGAATAGTTCCAAAAAATATAAAAATGTCGGTTTCTTTGGACTCGGCATTGGATCCTATGGAGGAGATCCGTTTTCGAAAGAAAAACGGTGCCTTGTGGATAGAAATACAAAAAGAAACGCATTTCACGTTTGATGAGCTGGAACGTAAGTATGCTTCAACTTTTTTAACTACAAGTTGGGCGAGGCGATTGTCCACAGTACCTAATAAAACACCTGAAAACACCCTTCGGCCAAAATCCTGCATCCAAATGTAATACGCAAACTGCATGTGTTAGATTAAGATGGCTCTATTCATTAGAAGAAGTTATAAGATCCCTGGAAAACCCTAATTTAACTACCTGGGGATCTATTTCCTTTATAAAGATAATATTAAATCCTAATAGGGTAGCTAATAGTGGATAATAAAGAAAAGAATCACAGATTAAAAGAATTATACTTTTATACAATACACCATTATTTTACACAACCAGATTTCGAACACAATTTATGTACAAATAAAATATAAAATACATTTATAATACTTTAAGGGTAGGTATATCACACAACTACTATGAATAATAAACAGGAGCAAATACTTAGCTTGGCTAACTGCTAGTCGATAAGAGAGAGCTTCTCAAACGCTCAGCCGTTTTTATAGGCTGCAAAGCCGTCTCCCCCTACCAAGCTACCATCGTCACAGAGATACACACTTATCATATACGATTACATTTTAAGAACAATTCTATGATATCACCGATTTAAAAGTAATATTCCACACATTTATGTTATTAAACAACTACAAACTTAGTTTATATTTTACAATAAAGATTTATCAAAGCTTAGACTAATATTATAGTATCTATTGATCCAAATATAACAATCAAATAGGTATTCTAAATTCAGAAAGCTATTTTAGACATACTTCTCACTTATAGCATTTACATTTTTATAATATTTCCCATATAAATCTGTTACGGCCAATCTTGACCTATACTTCGTCTCGAAGTAGCTTTTTATAGTTAGTATACACAATCATTTTTCTTGCCACTATTTTACAAAATTTCAATTTGGGTCATCATTCGAGTACATTTTTACTCACAGTTATTATAATATTATATATATATAGTTATAAATAATTTAAATGATTTATTTATTTGTTTCCAAACAGCAGAATACAAAGTAAACAATACACATTATATATAAGGTATGAATAAACTTACTTACGTATAATTTACGCTAACTTTGGTCGCCACACTAGGATACCCTGTGTCGTGGTGACCAACATTGGATTTATATTACAGTTACCACAGCTACACTGTTCGATAGTGATAGGTACTTTTTATTACATGGGTGTGATGTGCATTTTCAAATTTTACCTTTATACAAAGACAAAAGCGTTAGGGTATGTATCGTTGTTAAGTGTATTTTAGTGGTAGGTATCAAATGATTTGTGTATGTGTAAGTGTGTATACATATTTTATGTGTGTGTATATATGTAAGGAGTATATAAAATGTGTGCGTGGTGTATGTTTGTGTGTGTGAATTTATTATATTTATTCAATGCAATACGAGGTATTTAATAGGAAAGTACTTACTTTACGTTTTACATTGGTACACAAAATAGATAGGTAATTAATACTAATCAGTTATACACATCGATCTCACTTCATGAGATAGATGTATTTTAATTAGGTATATACGATTTACAAGTGTCTGATTATCCCATTTTTATACCCTTTTATATCTTTACTTTATTTGTTTACTGGCCAATTACTCTGTATTGTACTGCGTACCTCCACCCGCTGCTGATGGAGCGCCAAGTACCCGGAATTGGAGGCTAGAACAGCGGGGCAACTACTATTCCTGCTGAGCACCATCATCCGCTGTACAATGAGCTGATTCAGCCGAGCCTTGAAGCCCACAGCGTAGCCAACTACCGAACGTGCTTCTCACTTCCATCCGCTGTCGATGTGCTGATTAGCACCCAGCAAGAGGCCACACAGCGATAAATAAATATAAATAATATGACATGTAATATTCTTTTCACCATAAAATGGCCCGGATTTTTACCCGATGAGATTTTTCAGCACAAAAGTAATCGTTCACAAACAGTAGTCATTGTACATACATACCTATTATATACCTCGAATTTAAGTAGTAATAAGAAATAATAAATAAATATTGCTGGACCATCACCTAGCCCCAAAGTCAGCAGAGCTTGTGCTATGGGTAATGACTGATATACTTTTTGTTTGTCAATACATACATGTTATACATGGAAACACCCAGACCAGATACAAAATAACTGTAGATCATATTAATATTCATAATTAAAATTCTGAACATAAACTCTTTCTTAAATAATAATTTTACATGTAGGTACCTAGTACCTAGTATTAATCACATGGCGTTTTTAACAACAGTGTTTTCTTCCACCCATTCTCCTGCCCAAAACCATAATTTCTCTTTTGCTAAAATTATATTTCTTCAATTATTTAAGCCTTTTAGAGCATAGCGGTCATCGAGGTGAGTTGAAATAATCGCATAAGGTCACTTGAATTTCGGTGCTAATTTTTCATTACGCCTAATATGATCTTGCTTGACTAACGTATAAGTACTAAATAACCTACAATATAAATTCTTGATCAAAACGTAAGTATATCCTATACCTGGTTATAAGCTACCTTTGTCAAGAACCTCATTTAGACGGGCTTGTACAACAGTTATTTATTAGTTTCCACAACAACTAATAAACGCCACGAATATAAACACAATAATGAACTTAGTGTTCGGACAAACATAACACATAGGCTTCGAAACACTACCTAAGTACTACCTGAAGATCTAACGGAGAAAACCCAGTAGATTTTGGACATTAGTATTGATAAGACTGTGGTACCTACCTTAAATTGTTCGTTTGGCCAATCTGACGAATCATTACAGATAAGTAGTACCTACATAACATATTAATTTATATTGCTACGTAATGTTCAACCTGTTCATTGCTTAATGAAAAGGGCCTAGTACAGTCTAAATGTATGTTATGAAATGGTACCTATTACAGCTGTTTTATTTATTGGGTGTACCTACATAATGGAATAATTTGGATATACTCAACCTATATACTCTTGGAATAAACATCCTACGTTCAGCACTGGGGTTTGTTTTGTAATGTAACTACTTAATCATTTTTCATAAATATTGGTTAGAATGTAAATCATCTGTTTCTACAGTGAGACGTGGTTCAGCATTTTTCAACTATGAATGTTATCTATCGGTGTCATTGGACACATGTATGATATTTACTTCTGAGAATAAACTTAGAAATCTATGTAGTTGAGGACTCAATCAGATCTCTGCTTGCAAATGCTAATTTCTACTCACTAATGAATTTGTCCTTTTATTTAGATTCAAACTGGAAGTCTTGCAAGTCTTAAAAGTCTTCTGTCTGATGCATTGTAACAAAATGTTCTATAATAAGTTCAAAAATTTACCGCTAGATGGCGTGATTAAAAATGGTCAAATGCTAGATCGCGCTGACGAAAACGCGCGGCGACTAGAGTAGTCAAACTATTATTTATGTTAAAAATTGCCGTTAACTGTACTCTGTGGATCCCAAATATTATA
This sequence comes from Epirrhoe alternata, assembly GCA_963565295.1. Lineage (NCBI taxonomy): Eukaryota > Metazoa > Arthropoda > Insecta > Lepidoptera > Geometridae > Epirrhoe > Epirrhoe alternata. The sequence continues at coordinate 12,804,836 of OY751375.1, forward strand.
AGTTTCAGGTTTTCTACTGGTCACCCAACCTACCTCTCAACAGGCTAATTGTACGTAGTACATCTACCAGTGTGCTAATCTTGACAAATCTCCCTTAGACATTGTTGATTTAACCACATTTCAATCAGTAATGATTCTAATGATCGTATTTTTCGGAGGGTCTAATACTAATGGCCTAATTGGCCTATGAGGAATGATCGTATGGTTAATAAGTACCAATATATAAATCTTAATGTGTTACGACTATACGACATATTATTATATTACATGTACAACTAGGTTTGACAACATGTGAACTGGTCTTCCTAAACATTCATGATCACTATTCATTATTTAAACGGGAATTCATTCGCAAGTATGTACCTACCTTATTTTATTTCTCAATTTTAATATTTTTATAGGCGCGGTCGCAGTCCGACTGCAGTATGGCGCATACTACACTAACCGAAATTTCACACTCACATTACGACGTGCATTATACCTATCTACTTAGTAGATTCAATGATGCACAGAGCTGAAATCCATCTTAACGATTGAAATAAGAATTGCAATTGCCTCGCATAATATCATAAGAACTGTACCTAGACTGTGAAAGACTTGTGCATTTAGGTATTAAAATATTATTGGTAAAAAAAATAAATCAGTCTATAAAATTATATTCTTACAAGATGGAACGTAGTGTTTTTTTTTTTTACCATTCCTAAATCAGGATATCGAACCAAATCTATGTATCAGAATCGTAATAGCAATCAGTATCCCTAACAACGAAAATAACAAGCTCAATACATCAATCTTGAAATCGAACTGGTACCTTCACTTTAGCAAATACCTGCAAACTACATTCATCTATGGTACCATATACGAGAAAAATGCGAAGTAATGTTACAACCACAACGTTTTGCTAGACTCCATAGTTATGCTACTATCCGTATCAATAAGTTGATCTACCGCTTTGCTCCAATGGACGTTTTTTATTAGATTGTACGTATGACGTGAAGAAGCTTATTAAATACGGAAGTGGTTTTGACACTGCTGTTATAAAATGCCATTTTTTACATTTAGATCAGAAACGCCACATAGGTACCTACTATTTTGACTTTGAATTGCAACTCTTCAAAAGCTATAAATATTATGTTACTAAATTACCAAATCTTATTCTTAGCATGTTTAAAATATGAATTTGCAGAAGAAACGGAAGTGTACAAAAGCTGACAACTCGGTGCGTAAATTTTGCCACGAACGACCCTCTGTAGGATCACATTGTCTAAAACTATGATTTTCAGAAGCTTACCCGCCCTTGCGGCGGCTGAGGTGTTGCTCCAACCAATTTCTGTCGAGAAAGCCTCGATGCTGTTGCACCATGCCGCGGTGCCCAGGAGACTCGTGGTCAGGTCGAATGTCGGCAGGACAACGTCATCTTTTCGGTGGCTGCCGAAAACGGCATGTTTGATGGCTCGAAGAAGTTGTTGTAAGACAGGGGGCGTCGTCCATCTAGAAAAAGTAAAATTTTAGTAAGGCACATAATGTAGGTAGTTCATATCCCACTTCTGATGTTAGATTAAGATGGCTCTATTCATTAGAAGAAGTTATAAGATCCCTGGAAAACCCTAATTTAACTACCTGGGGATCTATTTCCTTTATAAAGATAATATTAAATCCTAATAGGGTAGCTAATAGTGGATAATAAAGAAAAGAATCACAGATTAAAAGAATTATACTTTTATACAATACACCATTATTTTACACAACCAGATTTCGAACACAATTTATGTACAAATAAAATATAAAATACATTTATAATACTTTAAGGGTAGGTATATCACACAACTACTATGAATAATAAACAGGAGCAAATACTTAGCTTGGCTAACTGCTAGTCGATAAGAGAGAGCTTCTCAAACGCTCAGCCGTTTTTATAGGCTGCAAAGCCGTCTCCCCCTACCAAGCTACCATCGTCACAGAGATACACACTTATCATATACGATTACATTTTAAGAACAATTCTATGATATCACCGATTTAAAAGTAATATTCCACACATTTATGTTATTAAACAACTACAAACTTAGTTTATATTTTACAATAAAGATTTATCAAAGCTTAGACTAATATTATAGTATCTATTGATCCAAATATAACAATCAAATAGGTATTCTAAATTCAGAAAGCTATTTTAGACATACTTCTCACTTATAGCATTTACATTTTTATAATATTTCCCATATAAATCTGTTACATGCATAGCATAAAAACCAATATAACGCTTATTATTGTAGGCAAAGACTTAGGATGTAGCAAAAATTTTTGTCGAAAATTCTGTGATTGTAGGTTTATACATAATGGCACATCAAAATTCATAAAAATCTCAACAAAGCATTGGAAATCTGGTTCCGTATCTTTAGGCCAACTTTTTATTTTGTTTGATGACATGTTCTAATCCAGCGCTAACGCATTTGGTGTTGGCAGTTAAATTAATTTTATAGTAAAATTAGTTAGTTCCTCTCTTGGCCAGTGGTCTACATAAGTTTGTGTTGTGGCACTGTAAATATTGAAGATTTCTATGGGAGGAGCATATCATTCTAAACCATAGACCCAAAAAGTACCAGGTTTGGTACAAGTCAATGTGGAGGATAGTGTTTCAATTTTCCATTCCTATGTGTACATACATTCCTCATAAGCTCAAACGCATCATTGGCTCAAACTCAATACCATACCTCAAAAAAGTTTTATAACTTTCAGAAATTATGGTGATATTCTTCAAAATTCAAAAAAGAGACGAAAAACCCGCTGCTGCCGATTTGATATCGAGGTTGGTAAATGAGGTGAACCTTTTGCCGTTCTAAATGGATCTTCAATTCTCCATTAGTCACACACAACTGATTTGTTTCATTAATTTTTGGCTAATATGCACAGTATGCCATTACAAATTCCCAGCTACTACGACCGACGTTTCTTTATTTTAAATTTAAAATTAACTTTTTATGTAGCATATTATCATACAACTTCCATCACACAATTTGGCCACTAGAAACTAAAACACCGTTAATTGAGTTGCACGCAATCACATATGAATTTACAGAACACATTTCCGTGACGTCCTTCACAACGGCCTCGGGATGACTGACTCGTACATGATGGAACGAGTCATGGTGGCGTTGGATCGAGGAACTTCACCATTTGTCACGATGGCCACCTTCGCCAAGGCCATGTCGCTCTACCTCCGCGGGGACCTAGAAGAGAGAATTTTTTATGCTTTCACGGTTATACCAGAGATGACTAATAATCTTACTATCCTACTACTATTATGCGAAAAAATTTGGATGAAATCTGTTAGGAAGGATGGATTAACACAGGTTACTTTTCATCTTGGAAAAGTGATGAAGTATTCTCGAGAGACCGCGGGTAACACCGCTGAGCTCCGCTAGTGTTGTATTCTACACGCATAGAATGGACATTGGCACATCTTTTTCAGACTCCCTCTCTGTTCACGATTGCGATCCGAACGAAGAGTGTATTTCACAAACATGCACGTGTACAAAATGACACTTTGTAGTGTCTGTGTAAGTAGAAATTATACCGCGGAGTTTGTATGACGTTCTTTCGACTATGGCCAGGCATCCGCTTCCAATATACCCACGATACGGTGCTACTTCTGATTTCGATCGGCAAGTTCAGGTGCGCTCTCAAATCGTGTGATCGCTAGTTGTATCAATAACCGAACGATTCCAATGCTTAGGGGTAGCCGTATTTTCACCCACTTAAATAAAAGCTCATTTATTGTGTGGAGAATACAAATTTTATTCTTTTCTATTCTATTCTATTCCGTGCTTCGTAGGTACCTATCGTGGTTACTATTTCTACCTTTGTCACATGAGTTGGACCCTAACTTATATTACATTTTATATCTACTTTGTTTTAGTGCTACGATCTGCTTGGGGAAGGATACTTGCGACGTGAGACGATGTATCAATGCATGAAAAAATCCTTGGCCAAAGCGTCCAGAGACGATGATGTCGAGGAGGCAGTCAAAGTAAGCAATACCCTAACCGCCTTATTAATTAGAAAACCCTAATTCTAGCTAAATCCGAGACTGCTCTCAGAACTGTTACTTCTTGGAGTAACATGATGAGTTTAAGGTTATTAATAAATCGGTAGTTATCTCGAATCAGTAATACATTTCTTGCATCGGGACTAGCGCGTGCGTTATGGCAACCCATAAAATTTAAAATAAAAACGAGTGAATGAACGAATATTATTATCATTCAAAATATTGTCTGTCTCTGTCACTAATTATATGAATGACAGAGATAGACAATAATTTGTATTTGATAATCTGTTTTATTCAAAGAGGTTAGAGGTTTTATTCTTCTCAAAATTTTTGGTCAAGTGAATATTGACCAAAAAGTTTTTAGTCATAAAAAAAGTATTTACGGTGCTTAGTCATTTTTAACTGTTTTTTTGTTTCTTGCTAATGCTAAATGATTTTTTACCTCAAAATCTATACTTACTTGGATTTTAAATTCAGTTTCTTCGAGATCATAAAATGAAATTGTACGAATATTGTAAATTTTCACTCGCCCCATTTATCGTAATTGGTATCCATCCAACCTCATTAAATTTTTCCTCAAACCATCAACATATCCATCCTATTTGCACAACCTTTTTTTGGATATGACATGAATATTATGAAGTAAAATGTCAAAATTCATGATAGAGTATGCTTACTCCATCTCTATACTAGGTTGCACCTAGGCGTAACTCTTGCTCCGAGAGCAGCGTCGGATTAGCTTATTTCCTCCTTGGTCTTTCTTTATTAATACAGATTTGACCTACTACTGCCTTATGCTTTGGATTAGCTCTAATCCCAACCAAGTTCGTGTTTATTAATAACAGGGTAAGACATCCTTATTTCAATTCCATTTCGTAATTTTGAATCCCAGTTCTCAGTTCGAATTAGTCCCAGTAAGTTGAGTTGCAATAAACTGAGAATCTAACAAAGCTTTGCGCTGTTATGGAAATCTGAGAAAGTCGTAATTTCAAGTACCAACATTTTGAGTAGCCTATATGCTATTCCAGGTCACTATCTATACCTATTCCAAGTTTAATCCAAATCGGTTTACTAGTTTAGCCGTGTTTGAAACAAAAACATTTAAACATACTTACAAACTTTTAGATTTATTATATTAGTAGGATTTTTCATTGTACGTGGATTGATAAGCAGGTTTACGACCTATCTCATATTGGTCTATTAGTTCAGTTGGTAAGAGCGTCGTGCTATGAATAATGGCACGGAGGTCGAGGGTTTGAAACCCTCATAGGCCCAAGAATCTCATTGTTGTCATCAAAGTGATGAGATTCTTATGTCGTTCTTTTATGATTCAATTCTTCTGTCGTTTTTTGATTCGATATTCGATATTTATCAATTCAAAAGAGAAAATTAAAATTTGTACAAATGCATTATTGTAAATTATACCTCGTTTATTAGTAAGACCGTATAAGTTTAGTTATTTTAGAGCTTTTGTACTACGCATACCTACCTACATTACTATGTTTCTAGCTAATCTTTGACAAGAAATTATGCTAAAGTTCACCCACTCTCTGACTAGTAGTAAATTTTAAAAGGAAAGAATTTTGGGTGTTTTTCTTCGAAGAAAATTATAATTTAGCTTATTTTAGTTGTGATACACATTTAATCACAGCAGAACCTAGCATTCAGTAAATTTGAGCTACCTCTAACGAGTTTTGATTATAACAGTTTATAACGCACAAATCTTAGATAGAAGGGAGCTTTTCCATCCATTGGAAAGCTTTGTGCCTGTATGAGAATTATACAGTGACCGATAGATGGCATTAGTTTTAACAAAACTGTAGACTCAAGTTAGAATATTTGCTCAGTATTTTCAAGTCAGTAGTTATTTTAGTAAGAGTATTTTGGCAATCTTTTATTGCATAAATCTTGGTAGCTTATTTGAGTTCTTAATCACAATCTCAAAATTAATATGATTAGGTAAGTACCAAATTATGATGCACACCTACTTTTTAAGGCCTAGGGTGTTTAATTATATAAATGATAGCTACCTCTGATGAGTTTTAGTAGTAACATGACGTGAAAGGGCATAAACCCTTACATGGGTGGATGGAGCTTTTGCATCCACCTGAAGCTTTGTGGCGTTGGGAGAATAATACATACAATGATCAACAGATGGCATTAGTTTAACAAAACATGATGCATATTTGCTCAGTCCTTTAGGATGACAAGTAATGATGACTACAGTTAAAAAAAATTGTGCATAATACTCGTACGGAATACATTATTGTAGAACTTTTAGTATCGGAGGGGTAAAATGCGCAGCACAAACTCAAGCAAAGGCTTGCTCTACTAGAAAATATCTCTTTGCTTTAGTGAATCCCCTGACCATCTCATCAGAGTGGAGGCAGGGGATTTCTATACCTACGAAAAAAAGTATGAACTTCTAAAGCCTTGGCCAAAACCAAGACCTTTTACATAAAATGTTGGATGATGTTTGGATTTATATTTTGTTCGGTGACATCCAAGATTTTTTAGAGACACTTCATACATTTCGCGAATGGACAGAGTAATAAATGAGTACATAAGAGGAAGTGTGAAAGTGGCGCCAGTGAATGAGAAGATGAGGAGCAACAGGTTGTCATGGTATGGGCATGTAATGAGAAGGGAAGAATGTCATGTGACCAGAAGAGTACTTGGTATGAATGTGGATGGATGGACATACGAGAAGAGATATGCCGAAGAAGAGATGGATGGATTGTGTGAAAGATGATATGAGTAAGAAAGGAGTGAGTGCTGAGATGACGGCTGATAGAGGGATATGGAATGGGAATATCAATAGGACAAGGGAATATATATAGGACAAGGGCAAGAAGATGATGATGACTTTTGACCAAACCTCAATTTAAGTTTACCTACACATTTGAGTCTGTACCTTTTTTATAGAATGATTTTCATCGGCCCATTAGCTCAGTTGGTTAGAGCGTCGTGCTAATAACGCGAAGGTCGCGGGTTCGATCCCCTCATGGGCCAATCTGATTTTTGTTTTAGTACAATTTCAACATTTTAGACAAACTAACGCTTGCTTCTTCGTCCGTTTGTAGGTACATTCTTAGTAAAAATAAATATAATATTATTTTCATTTGAAGCATCTAGCGGGTTTTAGTGGAAACAGTCAGGTTAAAACTGTGGTTAAAATATTCTTTGAAAAGGTTTCGCTTACCACTTTAAGAGTAGAAATAGTGAAATCGTGTCCGCAAGATGGCGTTACCTGGCCATTGCTCTTTTTTCTTGTCGTGTGTTCTTTGAGAAATCAGTGAGCTGTTTTGAGAATACTGGTAGGATAGTGCACACAAATTTTTCAGGCAGAAAAATATCATTGGTTTACGATCGGATTTGAACCCACAACTCCGATCGTACACCCATGATATTTTTGTGAGCAACAACAAAAGAGTTCTGGTCGTGACCAGAACTCTTTTGTTGTTGCTCACAAGAGTTTGTATGTACCATTGTCATAAGGTTTATAATGGCTTGCTATAAAACTAATTGACGCGTCGCTTGCCAATTCAATGTGCATTGATCCTTAAACTTTATATTAGAAGGACGAGTGATACGTCTATAGAGAGAACATAAATGATACTATATAGTCTTGTGAGCTAGCTGAAAGGAAAGATCGCAAAAAAATATCTTCAGATAGTTATAAAATAACTTAACCCGATTTTTACTCAAAAAGAAGTGGCACAACAAGAAGCCTTACTACATGCCATGGTGGGGTATACCTATGCCGTCCTAAGCTTTTGCAATCTAGATGACATGTGATGTTTTGTAATTGTTTTACCTACAAGATCAAAATATACAGTACCTACCTACAGATCTTGCTATGTTTAGCTAATATTTTGATATAATAAAAACGACCTCTCAGATAATTGTTTTTAGTAGATTTTGATTAAGATTTTTCACATCTTCCAATTTTTACTTAGCACAGTTATAGAGACTCTCGGTACTAATTACATTTCGTTCAACATTTTTTCCATTTTATAAAAGGCGCTATTTCATTATAATTTTAACAGACGAGCACACAACGACTCCCCAACACTTAGCGAGTTTTTATTAAATTATATTTATTTGCTATAGTAACACAGTTTTTATGGAAGTAGAGCTTTGACACGCAGCGCAAACTGGAGCTTAGCTGGGGATTTCCTCTACTTGTAGAGATCTCATAACTTTTTAACAGTGAAATGTAGAGTGTTGGCTTGAGTGGAGACTTTTACATGAAATGTTTTTGGTGGGATTAGTCACTATTTTGTGTGTGTATTGTGCCAAATAAATGTGTAATCTATTCTCTTTAAATAAATAATGCTGGATATTTTCACACAGCATCATCTAGCCCCAAACTATGCAAAGCTTGTACTATGGGAACCAAATGACTGATATACTCGTACTACGTATACACTTTTGTTTGTAAATACATACATATTATGCATAGATATATCCTTGTCCCCATAGCTCTCGCTCTGTACTTTGCTGAATACAAGACTTCAATCACACTATCACATTATTTATTATACAAGGTCACAAACTAATCTAGACCGGTAGCCAAAAGAGGAACTAATGAATATAAAAATATTAAGTTCCTCTTTTGTGGCACTGTACGGCACTCTACCTTGAGATGACAGTTCTTTTCTGAACTTTTCTAAAAAATATCGTAGCGTAAGAGAGTTGAGGATTTTTTTTACGACCTAGCATACTGAAATGCACTTTGACGTTCATTTGAGGTCGAGATTACGTTTAAAGATATGGATGTGAGTTTTTTTGTAGCTCGCAAGCCGTAGGTAAAGCTCTAGTTATTGTAATTGAGTTTATAACGTGCGCGCGTATGCCATGATCACTTTAGTTTCATTAGTCAACAAGATTGCCACTTCGTATCGCCCTAAACTAATTTTGTGATGTAGCTTGATAAACAACGCTCAAGACTGGACAAAGACCTTGTAATTTGAACTCTGTGCTGGTAAACTAGCGGAATGCACGTGTAGTTGATAACAATGGCAATTATTGTATTCACTATTTATTGACTGAGCGAGCGAAGTGTCTCCGTTCCGAGATTGGCAAAAATGCTGTCCATCAGTCCCTCAGTGTCCGTTCTCGCATTTTAAACCGATTTTGACGAAAATTGGCACACAAGTTCCTTGATTTATTGAAAAAAAATTTAATTGAACATTTTTTGAACGGAGAATGAAATATGAGTTGGATGACTACAATAAAGGATGGTCCACGGTGGCCCAAAATAGGGGTGAGTGGAGAGAAGGAAGGGAGCCCTTTGCCCTGCTACAGGCTCTTAATAATAATAATGGATGCATAATAATTTTGAGACGTCTGCTTAAAAACGTATACAGATTCAGGAGGCAATCTATGACTACACTCAATGGAACGCTATTGTAGTGCCTGATTCATTGTTTTTATTTGATGGAATAGGCTTGCCCGGCATCTAAACTATTTTCTCAGCTTAATCGCTCATATCCGTAAAAAAGACAACATCAATACGTGTCGATTCGAACCCACGAGCTTTGGATTGAAAGTCGAGGTACAATTACTCCATTAGGCCAACACAGCTATTGTAAACTCAGCTTATACCATCGAACTTAAACCCACCAAATTCTCCATCTTCACTGATCCCGTGACCACATTTCATTCGCCACCGGTCACGTTGATTTGATCTCTGTGTTCAATTAAATTAATTAATCAATTTTGTCTCTATTGAGAATGAAACAGGTGGGTGGCAAGGTTATTTAATAAATTCAATTCACCACAGATCAGAGCTATTCCTAAGCTCTACAATGTATTTTTAATTTTACGTCTAATTATTTTAATTTTCGCTTTGGAAAGATTTATTTATAATTGTTGGCTTTCCGTAAGGATTTGGCTAGGTCGTCGCTAGGAAAGCTGTGTAGCTTCAACAACATATTTTATAGAAAGTCATCACAGCGCTGAGCACAACAGTTTTGTTTCGTTACGTTATATACATAAGTATTTTTCAATACTTCACATAAATAATAACTACTTCCAACAAAGTCAAGGACCACTGGGATCACTTTGAATCGTTTTAAAGCTAGGTGATTTTACTCCTGTTCCTCAACAATGTTTTCACGTTTCATATTTATTATACTTACTCATAACATTTGAATGCGGTTTCCAAATCATGCCGCACTTTTTTTTCATGCACTAAGAAGCATAATATTTTACTTTGGATACGTGGAATTCGGCCTCTTACAGTACAGCAGGACGCTTTTTCATACAAAATTATTGTGTACTGCGTATCGAAACGGCTAACTTTACGAAAGAACAGATCCGTTGAATGAACTTGTGGTTTACAGTGCTATTATAAAACGTATTTTTGTTGTATTATTTCTTGTATTTGATAAATAAATTAAAAAAAAACTGTACGTAACGTACCTATACTCGCTTGCGTTCTTCACTGTGCCTGATTCTTAGCTGAGCATACCACTAGAAATTTACATCAAGATGGCACATTACTTAGCCAAATTACTAATTTATATTGTACTTACGATTAATCAATACACAATGGTTTAACATTAAGTAATTAAAATACTCAAAACTTGTGTAATCAGTACAAGAAACAAAGATTATTATGAACAATTAGAATGGGCCTTGCGTGGGCACAGGTTACTGTTTAGTCCAGGAAACAGCCATATGACTACTTAATGCAGATCTGTTTCACAGGAATTCGTAGATATCATGCTGAAACGGATGGACCGCGATATAGACGGCGTGATCAACTTCAAGGACTTCCACGACTCAGTAGTCGCCACGCCGTCTCTACTCGAAAGCCTCGGGTATTGCCTCCCGGAGCGAACAGCTGTCTACTCCTTTATAGCTACCTGGTGTCCTATATGGGGAAGAATGTAGTCATACATTGCTGCAATATAAATAGATTAAACCGAAGATTCTCATAAAAATCTATCAAATAATTAGGTACGTTTTCAAAAAACTAAAAGAAAACCGACTTCAATATTGGATTTATAGGGCACGGCGTTTATGAGGAAGAGGTTTTTTGAGTTTTACGGAAAAACTATCAATCCCTCAGGAATATTTTTTTTATGAGACCGCCTCGAAAGTGTACCCTATTAAACAAAACATTATTTTGGAAATCGGTTCATGATTGACGGAGATATCTGTGAACATACATAAAAAAACATACTTACATACAGCCGAACATAGAACCTCCTCCCTTTTTTACAGTCGGTTAAAAACAGGCAGCCTGCGTGAGGTGGGTGAAGCCAGTGGGTGCACGGGTCGCGGGTCGTCTGTTCTGACATTATTTATTTATGAAATTTTTTGATTACAAAGAGCTCTGGAATAATAAATATAGTATTTTATGATATCAGTTTTAAAATATTGTAAAAAATATACATATTTAACTTATCATAGCGAGTATCTATGTAGTTAAAAATTAATAGGTAATTGCCATCGTGAATTACCTACTTGGTAATTGTAGCTAATACACGAATAGACTAATGATATAGTGTATATTTATGTTAGTTTATACACTAACTTAAATATTATATTGTTGTATTCGTAAAAGTCACTGTCATGGTTTGGTGATTACGAAAAAGAAACAATAAAATCTTTTGCTATGTCGGGAAGAACCTATTATCGAGAGACGCGAGCTGTATACAATAAAAAACATTTTGTGAGTTTGGGTATGTGAAGGATAATCCCCGGAAGCACTGCAATAAAATTGTTTAAGCGTATCAAAATACTTTAATTCAGATGAACATAGGCTATAATGTTTAATCCAGGCGAAGTTTGCTTAATGCCATATTAAGAGCAATCTCCGTTGAAACGCGGCGGGATAAGTGGAAATCAATTTACTACTAAGTGAGAAGAGGTCTCTGCCATACCATGTGTTTTAGAAGCTCCAATGTTTCCACGAGATTAACTCGTATTTAGCGCCCTTTGAGCTATAATCAGAATTTCTAATGAAGTGATATGAATGCAGATGCAATCTACAGTTTAACAAGCAGGTTCATTTAGCCAATGCTACCCTATGTTAGATTTGTTTTAGATTTGTATCTACGTTTTATAATAAAGCTGAATGTAATTCTGGCTTTTCTATTCTAATGACAACTTACATACAGCGACCGACTAGCAGTCTGTGTGATGTAACTAACTCGAACTGAGTGTGTTATACTCTTGTGGAGCTGTGCAGCAGTCGGCTTCAATTTGCGAGACTGATTTGATTAAGTTTAAATCCATCAGTAGCTATCAGCCACTTTCTGTCTGGAGAATAGATCTTACTTTAAATGATTAGCCTTATATTATGATTAGCCCAGATTAGCCCGGACAAACAGACAGACACATCAGTTTATATAAAATTATAATTATCCTGGCGCATCGACCCCAAAGTGGGTCCTGGCTTCCAATAGAACGCCATCGGTCTCTGTCTTGCGCCGCTTCCATCCAGTCCGGTGTAAGGATTTGAAGTGACCGAAGGTCTCTTCATCTTTCCACCTATATCTGGGAAGGCCGACTAATCGACGGCCGACTGACAGCCGTAACTTCACGATCCTCTCCCAAAATAACAGCACTTGGAAAAACACAGTTATTTTGAAATCACAGACATACACTTCAACTTTATTTATATGTATCGATATAATTGGAGTCTAAATCTGAAGTGCTCGTGGCGTAGCTTGCTTAGTCGTTCTTGATCGTCGCAGTAAATCAAGGTTCTGTGCGATCACACTTATGGATGGCTGACCGCTTGTGGCATTATCTACTTTCCATGCTTCGCCCTTCGGAGAGCATGTTAAATTGTCAGTCCCGGCTATTAAGTCGTTAAACCAAGACTAAGGCTTTAACACTTTCAATGCCAGTGACGCACATGGTGTTGGCTGGTCTGCGGTCCCGTCCGTCGAAGTGAACGGCAGAGTGTGGCAGTGCACACGTCAAAAAAACGAAAGCTATCTGGCTTAGAAGTAATTAGCCTAGATAGCTAATTGCTTCTAAGCCAGATAGCTTTCGGTAGCTTTCAGAATCAATTCTAGGAATTCACTTTTTAGTGAAACTGCACTTTTGTCAGTTCTACGAAAATTGCTTTTCAGTTTTACCTGAATACGGTTTAAACCTAATATCTGAAATTGTGGGTATATATTGAAAAATGAATGTTCAATTTTGCTCGCACGCGTCAAATACTCGTAGTTCGGAAATTGGGGCATTGGAACCTTGAACGGGCTTACTATGGTTTCGGCGTATGAAGCTGGATGCATTTCAACGTAATGTAATAAATTAAAAGGTTTTTGAACAACAGAACTTCAATTCGAAATTATTATTTCATTTTCTGATTTATTCCAAATATAAAACACGTTGACATAGCTTTTAACATAAATGAGATATTTATTAAGCCTCCTCGCAGACTGCAGACTTACTATCGGCCGATAGTTGAGACGGAACATAGTTCGGCTCGTAATGAGTATGGAGAAGTATAGCCCGTCTCAACTATCGGCCGATAGAAAGTCTGCAGTCTGCGAGGGGTCTAAAGGTTACTAACATGAAGCAATAAACAGTTTGAATTGATTGAAATGAAACTGAAACTGTAAAATTTGCGATCCATTGTTGATCCCACATTGATTGTTTGTTGTTTCTAGCCCTTACTGTCCCACAGCTGGGCAAAGGCCTCCCCTCGAGTTTGCTAAGCTTTCCGGTCTAACGCCATTGCCTGCCACTGATAGTTGCAAAAAATGAAAATACACAAAAAAAGGTTTTTAATTTCTATGTAAAGTGTATTTAAACGTTTTTTTTGCAAAAACCTTGGTACGATTGATTTGATAAGTTACTTTGAGAAAAATGTTCCTGTTAAGTAACAGCGTTGATTGAGACCAACTTGTTTTATTTTTTGAAAATATCATTCTCTACTAGGCTGCCTTTCATTTTTGAATAGAACCGCCTTTAATTTTTAAACAAATACCATTAAGTATCACTTTTTTTTTAAGAAAACACGATCAGTTTGAATTTTTTCAAGTTGCGTTTTTTGAATTTATTTTATTGAAGCGCTCGTTATCTTAGTCGATCTTTTAAGATAGCAGGAAATGTTAGTTTGGTCTAATTCGTTGCCATTTAGATGTAGGTACTTACATTGCAGTAAGCCAAAGGTATATGATATAAGTACGTTGCTCGATCTAACCGCAAGCTATCTGTCAGGTGAGCTGGGTCAGCTTATCCTCAGAACATCTCAAGTTGCTTGCGTTGTTTAAAGTTGGAAACTTTACTTAGATGCAAAATTCTCTTCATTTTCGCAGCAATCTCCCCTAGGACCGTTGTTGACGTCTCAGTTTTGAGATACGTAGGTTGAACATGCTCCTGTCAGTCCTTCTATTTGTTCTCGTCTGCAGGTTGCATTTTCAACTGATTTTAACGTAATGACGTCTACTTTTCTCATCATTTTAGCCAAAGTTAACGCTATTTATTTGCACACCATAGTTTTCCAATTACGTTTTTATTGATGATATTACGAGTAAAAGATAGTACGAACTCATAAAAAAAAACTGCCTATATTTTGTAGCACGATCTCGATATCAGTAACTGTCGAACTATTTCGACTCATTAAAGATGGAGAACAATATGCCATATTGACTGCCAACCTTCGCTAATCGGAGAGGCACCAGAAGAAGGGGATTTTAAATAATCCCCGGAAATAAACAGCTTGAGATTAAATTACTTTTTTTATTGACAACCTCTGTAGCGCAGTGAGTGAAGGCCGCGACACAATGAGGTTGCGGGTTCGATCCCCGCGGCGGGACCAATGTTTGTATGTTCTACAAATATTTGTCTCGGGTCTGGGTGTTTCCTATGTAAAACAAAAAAAAAAAGAAAAAAAAATATCAGTCATCATAGTACCCATAACACAAGCTTTCTTCCAGCATTATTTATTTATTTATTTATACAATCGTTGTGAAGATTTTTTTGAGAGACGTTTGTGCCTTTTTATTTATATAACAAAATAAATCCGTATCAATATTGTACCTACGATAAAACTAATTCTGATAACATATTTCATAAGATAATTTACAATTATTGTTTATGGTACATACAACAGCTTATTAATAAATAATGAAGGATAAATCAGTTACCTTAGTGGTTCTTACAGAACTAAAATACCAAAAAGGTACCATGCTAAATCTATGTGTAAGAATTTTCAGAATTAAATCAATAGTTCTAATTACTTATTATATTACAGACGTGTGTCAAGTGAATGAAAGGAGCCTTTTTGAGGCGCGCTTGAAATCCTTTCACTTTTAATGGTCACTAGCAATAATAACCTGAGGGCCTAGACAGTAGACAGTGTAACAATTGATTTAGCGAAAGCGGTAGAAAATGGAATCGAGAGATAACGCCTCCACCTGCGTCTAATAGCTTCAGTTACCTAAATTGCATAAATTTTATGTCAAGTATTGAGACACGTGAGTGTTAGACCTTGTGTAGATATAGGTGGAGTCTTATGGTTGGACACATTGCGAGCGAGCGCGGGCACGGGTGCGGGTCCGGGCGGTCGGGCGCGGGCGCTCGCATTGTGGACGACCCCTAGGATTATATCTGTCGAATCGATTTCTACTTTCGCTTTCGCTTAATCAATTGTTACATTGGCTACAGACTCTGATAATTAGTTGTTTTACTAGTATAATGTTTCTATAGGACAAAGCAAAATTGCACAATACGGGGTAGAATTCCAGTCTTTTCAATGGTTGAAAAGTAGCTTTTCATTCAAAATAAAGCAAAAATATTGAGTTACAAAGCTATTTTACCATAATAAACCTTTGTAATCCTGTAATGGAATAAAACCACAGACATCAGAACTTTAAATCTGTGAATAAAACCCATCATGGCCACGTTTTATAATGTCTAAACCTGTGTTTGACCTGTTCAAGTCCCGTAATCCACAGAGCGGTCGCTATGTTATCATGTTTGAAGAAAAATTGAAATATCTAGATAAATAAATCCATTACTATAATTATGAGTGTGTAGTGCCAAGCTTATAGGTAACATAGTAGCACCCGTAGCACTAAGACTCCTCGCAGACTGCAGACTTTCTATCTGTCGATAGTTGAGACGGAATATACTTTGGCTCGTAATGAGTATGGAGAAGTATATCCCGTCTCAACCATCGGCCGATAGAAAGTCTGCAGTCTGCGAGGGGGCTAACAGCGGCGTTATAATCAACTGGTGCTTAGCTAATTAGGTTTTAGAAATTGCTTCATTGAAGATAATGCTAGGCAGCTAACCGTGCTCATATTGTTTATTCATAGCATAACAGTCTCTAGTCTGAAATATCTGCTGATCACCAGATGATGCTTCGTAAAAGATATTTATTAATTTATCTGAGAGAAAGTCTACTGCACCTCGAGGAAACAGTCGCGTGATTCTGTTTTATGGCCACTAGTGATATATGTAGTTAGTTATTGAATAAGTAATTGTATTTTTCCTGAAAAAATGTCTTATAATGTCTTCCGTGCTGCGTGACCGAGTTTTTGGGCCGTGTAAGGTCTCCATCATGGCTGAACGGTATTAAATAAATAAATAATGCTGGACATTTCACACAGCATCATCTAGCCCCAAACTAAGCAAAGGTTGTACTATGGGAACCAGATAACTGATATACTACTTATATACTTTTTGTTTGTAAATACATACATATTATACATAGAAACACCCAGACCCGAGATAAATATTTGCAGATCATCCCGCGGCGGGGATTGAACCCCCAACCTAACCTATTAATATAATTTTCTTTAAATTTTTTAAACGATGAGTAATAATTATTTTATTTAGGGTGGAAAAAGCGAAGGCAGGCCTTGCAGTGGGATTACAAATATTATATAGGGGAGACCGTTGCTATATATAACTTATAATCTATTACTTATATTGAATTAAGTAGCGTCTATGTATGTGTTTACGAATATTCCAACGGCCGAACGAATTGCCTATCAGGAAAACATGGGAATTAATGGCACCGAAACAAAACAAAATGCCAGATGGAGTCTCGAAAACAGTTACTCGCGCAACAAGAGAGTTATATAATTCTTATTGCATCAAATTCATTCTAGGTTGCCTAAGTTAAGTAAACATATGGCACTATTTAAGGCTATGGCGCCTTCAAGTGCCTAAAAATAAGTTTAAGCAAAACATATAAATCCCCGAGTAAAAAAAACCGGCTAAGTGCGAGACGGACTCGCGCACGAAGAGTTCCGTACAATTATCTATAAAAATTGCAAAAAAAACACGTTTGTTGTATGGGAGCCCCTTGAATATAAATTTTATTCTGTTTTTAGTACTTAGTTGTTGTTATAGCGGCAACAGAAATACATCATCTGTGAAAATTTCAGGACGGACAGATAGACAGACAGACAAACGGACAGCGGATCCCTGTGAGTTACAAACTATAGTTGCTACGCTCGTAGTTTTCAAGGCTTGCGTAGGCAAACTGCTACATTGTTCGTAGCAAATCTGCATTTCATTTTTAGTATGAAAATGTAGTTTAAAGTTTAAACAATTTATAAATCATGATTTTATCTATTTCTGTAGTGTTATAATATACATTACAAAAATAGATGTATAATAAGTAATTATTATATTTATTTCCATGCTTACCTAAACACCTGTATGTATTCTATTTATGTACAGCTAGCATAAAATTCGAAGCAAATAAATGTCTTTCTCTTTAAGTTGTAATAAATATCTTATACCAGAACGTTACGTATCTGCATCTAATTGGCGCGATGTTTTAATTGTTTGCATAGTGGTGACAGTGTTTAAAGTTTGCTAATTGATTCCGAATTTCACTAGGCATATTATTTGAATCATTTGGAGTTAAAACCCTAGATTCTAATGTTAACGGGCCCATCGCGTTTTTAGATTGTTTTCAAGTCGTCTGGTCAAAGCGACGCTTTATCCAAGAAATGGCTTCGCTCAACTTATTAAGTTTTAAGTAATCATCAGTCATGATGTAATACCAATAACACAAGCTCTGCTTTCTTTGGGGCTAGATTATGCTATATAGACAAACTTCCAACTGGCATGACCTGGATCAGTTGGGCTACTTAGTCAGATGCATAATTGCCAGCATGCAATTCAAGGTTTATTATAGGTACCTATAGGTATTTTTCTTAGTGAACGAAGCTTTCAAACAATAACTGCGTCACACGATAAAAATACTTTTCAATTTATATTAAATCAAATACTGCTTGCTAAACAATCCAATGATGTCTAAAAACTAGGACCTAGGATTTCATTTTCTAGATTCTACCCACGTCTTCGCTCTCGTGGGACTTGCAGTGGACGTAGCCTGTAGGTATGCCATTCCAGTCAACAATCTGCTACATTTATTCCAAGTTTTCCTCAAATCTTTCCACTGGTTTTCCGCGATTGAAACACACAAACCGAACATACAAACTTTCAGATGTATAATTGTTAATAGGACAGGATCAAGCTGGAGCTCGTGACTTCGTCCACATAAAAGTATGTTTTATTACGCACCTTTGTTTAACATGAGAAATACAGTCAGTTCAGTTTGTATGTGCTTTGTGCAATCTGAATTTCATTAATTGTAAAGTTGGAAATAAAGTCTGCTTCAGCTTTCCAATGGAAATGAAACCTATAATCAAATCCGCTTGGGATTTGGGGCTTGATATTGATTGAAAAAATCTAAATAAACGCAAGCGAAGCCGGGCAAAAGCTTATTTAATAATTTACACTCCTAGTAAATCAGAAATTACGCTTCTTACTACTATTCAATTCACAGAAGTCTGTGCTTGAACAAGCATCTACATCCAGTACGTAAGGAATCTCGTGATTGATAATTATGTGCATATATCACTCGTAGACTCGATGCTACGCTGAGCAATCAGATGTCGTAGCTTCGTAGTACAGTCAGATACATAAATCTATAAACAAATCAGCAGTTATTAACGAAAACATGTTTTTGCTTCTCCTTTATTCCCCGGAGACAGCGATGTTATGTACGAAAATTTTATATTTTTTTTACAAATAGATATACTTAGTGCAAGGCAAAAAAATAATAATTTTATCGTAAACCTCGTGCTTCGAATATACAGAAGATGGAATACGCCAATGTTTAAATGAGCTTTCGTCTCTAACCGCACAGGTGAGCTTCTGATTCCATAAAATTGCTTTTGCTCGTAGAAAGGCAAATTAATTATGTCAGGGGTTTTAGTGCTTCAGTCTGAGCTAATTTTCAATGTGTCCTCCTTTTCCTTTTACTTTGAAATAAAATTAAAATGGTACCTATTCGTTTGTAAGGGCATCTAATTGGAAAATAAATCGCACGAATAGTGTGGGTTTTTCTTTGAACTTTGAATTGGTAATTGATTGCTTACTGTCCACACTGCTAGAGAGAAACTTCACTAGTTTACAACAAGAGCTAAAGACTCTCAATGCTGCTCTCTAAAACACTACAATAATATTATGTATCTGCGATGTTCACTAAATGTTCACTTACCAAAGTGATTATGCTAGTTTGCCCAACGCATTAGCACACTCGCTTATAGCCAAGTGACAAAACTATCCGAATAACATACTCGATACTTGCTCTAGCTGTAAGTACTCGATTCTCGCAGGATTGATATTGTCATAACATAACAAAGGTTATGTTTGCTCTGCTCGGCAAATGTTGTTTCCGAGGATTTTTGTTTAGGAGTTCTCGTGGTTGATAAAACAAAGTGAAAGCTCATGTGAACAGTAGACCAACTCTTATTCAACACACGACTTGATCTTATGTATAATAATAACATATATACTCGTAAGTATGATTTTTTTTCAGGTTTTCTCAGAGAAAATCTGTATTGTGATAGAAGTAATTTAACCGAAAAGTCACACGCAAGTAAGGCAAGGCAAGTGATAGGTACATTTTGTAGGCAAACTAAATCGACTATACAGGGTGTAAAAAGACAACTACCGAAAACTGAGGGGTCGCAATCAGTCATGATTCTAAACATATTAAGCGAAAAAAAAACGCGAAAAATTTTTGACTTAGGTTTATCATTTTAATATGTTATTTTCGGTTATTTACTACTAGTACAACATAATAAGACAATACCTACCTAATAAGAACATACGCAAATTAGTACTCTTCAAACGCTGTTTTCTCCGGATATAATGATTTTTTCGGAAAATCCTTTTGGATTTGGTTGTGTGTTGGGATGCTTTACCTACCCCTTGCGGCTTCGGTAGACGTCTTTTTACACCCTGTATAATAGGCAAAATCGACATAATAGACATGTATTGGTCAATAAATTGCCAGGAAAATAAAAATTTTGAAGGCCGTTTACTGATGTGTGCAACAAAATTTGTAGTTTGATGGGGTAACATTTGGGTAACGTACAATCTGATCGGTAGGTAAACGCACACACAAAAAGTCCTAAATTATTGACACTTTTTAATACCATAAGCTCAGTCCACAGCACCGTGTTTTCGTGTTTTTATCGTGTTATTAACCGAATAGGCGCGTGCCATTGGTGAAAAACAATGCCAACATGGTTAGAAAACACTAAAACATGGCATTATGGACCCGGCTTTATTAGTTTGCATTATAGACGTGGGTAGCTAATTCCGTGTAGCTGGTTGGAGCTACACGGAATTTTACCTAGATATTCAATTACTCGCGGGTGGGAATCTATCTGGAACCGTCTAATTATATCAGGGAGGGCTTAGGGTAAGCAATTATATCACTTGAGGTTCTTCCGCCTCGGGATGTCTTATTAAATTAAATTAAAATGTTTGATTTTCATGAAAAATTTTCAGATACTTTTCACTAATTTTAGAGTAACTTCAAAATATTTGTGATCATCCTCCGATCACTCAGATCCTCCGATCGACGATCGTTTACTCATAGAGTGCCTTTAACGTATTTAAACCGGTGAAAGAGTTAGTGTTAATTTACAGTAAAATTAGTTAGTTCCTCTATTGGCCACCGGTTCAGATAAGTTTGTGGCACTGTATAATGAGCAACAACCTCGAATCTGTTTACTAGATAAAAAAGTATTTTATTTAGAATACTATCGCAAGTAAATTCTTTGTCAAATTCAAAAATACCTAACTTTTTATTAGTCTGGCCAGAATTTTTTTACAATATCTTTTTTACAATATTATAGATATCAATTACGTGAGTTATTGTTTATCGGATTATAAGTTATCATAACTCTATACAAAAGCGAATAAAATATATTTTGCTGACATTTTATTTATTGATAGCTTGGCGTCGTCGTGCTTTGCGTTGGAAACTGCAATGAATTCATACATATATGATCTGCAAATATTTATCTCGAGTCTGGGTGTTACTATGTATTTACAAACAAAAAGTATATAAGTAGTGTGTCAGTTATCTGGTTCCCATAGTACAAGCTTTGCTTAGTTTGGGGCTAGATGATGCTGTGTGAAAATGTACAGCATTATTATTTTTTAAGTATGGTAAATTTTACTTTCGTCATAGTATTTGACTGAATAATAAACCATTTTTACTAAGAGATTATAATGCTTGTAATTAGGTATTCTATAGTAAACGATGTTCTTAAAATAATATAATTCTACAGTTAAATTGGAGATCTTGCACTTAATTTGTTAAAATAGCAATAATTATGAACATGATTCTTAATTACAATAAACGATACAATGACCTGGCACTATAAGAAGGGAGTGGATACGAAGATGACGAGTGGTAGGGGAAAGTGTAGGAAGAGGACATGTTGTGCCGACCCTGCATAAGCGGGTTATAAATACTTAAAAATAAAGATACCTAATAGGTTATATTTTTATTCTGCTGTGAATGTGCTCTACTCCTTTTATTATAACTGTACTCCTACAATAAGTCCCTTATAGTGTATAAATATCGCGTATTATTTATTCAAAGTCAAAGTCAAAAGTAAAAAAGCATTTATTCAGTAGGACCGCTGGGATCACTTTGAATGCAAACCGCTTCTACAATATCAAACAGATTTACTAAGAGATTTTTCCCGATCTCGATCTTGCTGTTTAAGTCGGGTTTAAGTAAAAGAATTTAATAAACCTACCCACCAAATGCGACTCGAAAGAATGAGAGAGCAAATTGTATGGAAAACTTAAGAAAATCCGAGCACACTTTTACTACAATTATACCAAATACGTATCTTTCTAATTGTACAATACTGCAAAGTACCTTGAAAGTGCTCAGAATATTAAGATCTATTTGACAGTTGGTAAACAAAGCTGTAAAACCTGTGCCAATAATTTTAAATGTTCTCTGCAAATAGCGTGAGCTTACAAGGATTACAATGATTCTGAGTAAGGTTGACAAGACACAAGAACATAAAGCGAATTTTTGCAACGCGTAATTTTTGTGGCTTATCCGAAAACATATAAAGAAATAATAACTTATACTTACAGGGTTATTTGTAAAACACCGGTAACCTCTCAAGGACTGTATTACTATAGTCATAAACAACAACTTTTGTTCAATGAGTTTTTACAAAACATGATACATTTACCAAAAACAAACATTCAAGATTTCGTTTTCCTATCTAAAATATTGTTCTATCGAACACATTTCGGCCTGCGCCGCTTAGGGCGCGCACAAAAGAAAACGTTAGTACAAATACTAACGCTTTCTTTTGTTTCGCATAGACCTCGTAACATTTAGAGTGTTCAATTTAAATATTTATATCTACTATACATATAAAAATAAGTCGGGTTTTCCTTCCTGACGCTATAACTCCAGAACGCACGAACCGATTTCCACGGTTTTGCATTCGTTGGAAAGGTCTCGGACTCCGTGGTTCCTTATGATGATAGTAATACAGTCCTGAGAGGTTACCGGTGTTTTACAAATAGAGATAAGAGATAGAGATAAAGTTTATTGTGACAGAAACAGGTATAGCGGTACAATGGTTTCACTAAAAACAATATAGGTGTATTTGCAGTTTCATGATAGGTCTGTACCATGGTTAAACCTCTGTTCCCCACACTAGGACTAAAAAGCCTGTATAGTAGGGTCACAGCGATTCTATAACCCTGTACACCTATTATCTTCACGACTGTCTTAAATGCGAAAAAAAGGAATTGTAGACTTAGTCCATAATCCTACTATTTCATTCACTAATTGCTTCCTGTTCCATCTCATTAGTACAATAATAGCGACAGGAAGAGAATGTTCGGATGTTTGTGATCTAATCATACGGGCCAAAGACTTGTTGAAACGGATATGTACGATACTTGGAGTTTCCCGCGGCTCTCCCACCTAAGAGATAATAATTATAAAATATCTAATATAAATTAGTATTTATAAGATCAGAAAACAATATTAGCTATTTCTTAGGATGCTTGTTCTAATTCCACATTCACACATAGTTCGTATGAGTTAATAGATAGACCCACTCTACAGGGTCTTTCATTTTAATTACACAAACTGACAAGGCTTCATTTTTGGGTTGTAAATAGACGTTTGTCCGTATCAATTTAATTCAGTTAAAAGTTTTCACTTCAAAATTTAACTTTTATTGATTTTTTAGGACATGTTACATTCCACCAATCGCAGCCCGGCTACATCCGAGCGCACACATATACACGCTCGAATGGACTAAGTTATAGAAGAAGAAACAATGAATTGAAAGAATAGTCATTATCGATTTTCTCGGGATTTTCATAACAAAACCAAAAAAAAAACATTACATAAATACTTTTTAATTTATTTGTTGAACCCAATTCCTGAATAAAGTTAGTTTAAAATGAAAGACCATAAATAGTTTCCTGAATGAACATTATAATGGTTTAAAAAAAAACTGAGTAATAAAATTAGAGGACTTTTCATCTCAATAAGGTAAAGGTAGATTTGCAGATGAGATACTTCTTATTGAACTAGTGTAACGTGTGTCTGGTCTGCATCCGGCTTAATCTCGTCTCGATCTAGCAAAAATCATCCAAGTGTGAGCGAAATACATGTAGGTGGACATCGAGCGTTGTTTCTATTCTATTTAAGTCAATCTTCGTTACCTTTAATGCAGCCAAAGCAAATGAACCAAAAGCAAAAATATTCAACCATATTTTGTTCATTGGAAGGGAGGATGGGAAAGACCAAGAATTAATTACATAAGGTCGCTGTCATATCATTAGAAGAAGCAAAAAAAAACCGCATTGAAAAGAGATAAACAGAGGAAAATGCATCGTTGCATCGACAAGAGAGATCGATTTTGTTTGTGTAAAGCGATCGATGTAGGTAATCGGATTTTGTACGGATGCAGGTGATACTAACCGTACCTAGGTACGCCGTTCACATCGATAGTAAGTCGTAATGTTTTGGAACGAGTAATTAAGTATTTAATTTGCAATAAAATCTTGTTAGGCCGTAAAAACGTTTAATCAAAGTTCCTTAAGATAACGAACAGTAGCAAAGCTAATTTTGAGAATTTGTCTCGCTTTCTGCGTACCCAAAAACTAAATAACATTAAGATGTTATTTAGTATTTATATAGGTTATTGTTGTTAGTATTTATACTTAATTATACCTAGAATATCCCTATAATCGAATGATGAAGTGATTTATAAGAAAATTTGTAAGTACATACCAATTTATTTCTTGATTGAAGTTAAAACTCATACTACCCCCTTAGACATCTTCAAAGGATCTGGAATATAAAGATCTGAGAGAATGTCTACCGCGCCTTGGGATACAGTCGTGACCCCTGTGTGTGTGTGTGTATTTATTTTCGATAGTCCCTTCTTTTCTTCAGACGTTTTGAAAATTTGCCACTGAGATAACAACATTGTTTGCATATCCCTTTTATGTATTTATGGAGTGAGTAGTACAACATAGTGCATGAATATAATTAAAATGACATTTATCCTATTTATTTTACTGCAAGTTGACAGTATTTTATTTACCTACCAAAGATGCGGGACGATAGAAAAAAAAAGATTTACGAGTACACCATTGGTTCCTTCGATCAACTAGATTGGTTCCCTAATCTTTTGACTGCTAAAGAATGTGGTTATCAAGTTTATTTTTCATAAGTAGGTACTCGTGAAAAATAAACTTGATTATAATAAATTATAGTAGTACAAATTTCTTTTTAAAAATAGTAATTGTCAACCGTACGTAGTTGCTGTTCAACTAAATTGGCGGGCCTAGTGATGGTCATTTTCCTTTTGCAAAAGTATTTTAGGTCACCGCCGTTGATTGATATAACCAAGTGTGATTTGAGCGTCTACAGCGAATAAATGTGTAATTTTTTTTAATAAACTTAATTTACTTTGATTGCACAAAACTATAGACGTAAATATAAATTTCTCCAATTCCCGGAAAACCCGAGAAATTGGGTTCGAGACATCTCGACACACGAAAAATGAAAAATCACGAGAATATAAATAAAACCTACGTGATCAAACGCACAACAATTATTCACTTTTATAAATGACTAATTGAGTAAGAGTGTTCCTTAGTCGGTATTACGGTAGGTATATTGCATTTCCAACGTTTATTCATCATTAAATTAATTTAGCAAAGAGTTGTCCGTAAAACGCGGTGTAAATTACATAAATTTTTCTTGCTGTATAAAGCTCTAAGTAATTTGTGTCGAGTCTGCCACCTGTTGGCAAGCGGGGCACTGAATATTTTGTCACAGCTGCGACGCCGACGATGCGTCTGACCAAAAGCCCAAAAGGCGTTTGGTCCTAAATGGTTCTATTTTTATGCTTTAGAAAAATATTTTATAATGTTTGATTCTCTGTAAGAATTTACTCATATGTAGAATAATTAATTGTTATTATCATGAGCAGGTATCCATTACACATACCGAGCACTGTTTTCACTAAGCACGTTTTTACTGATTGCCTAAGCAAAGCATTTTGTGCTCTGGAATCTCTGTATATGTACATTATGTACCTATTTTTAAAATACATCAAAGTGAAATACTTACCTTGAAATAAGCACTTAATTCTAAAGTTTTCAGTCCTAGCTTTTTATGTGATTCGCCACGGGCTTTTTGCGAGCATATTCGGAGTCGACCATGTAAAACTTTATCTTCGAAAACCTTTTAAAGAGTTTATTTCACTGAAATAAACTACTCGTGGACTCCGGCATTTAATGAACACAGTTTCAAGGAATGTGGTTCGCATTCTAGGATCTTCTTTTTAGTAGATTGCATACAGATGAGAAGCTTTTATTCAGAATAGATAATTGAAGTTCAGATCGTAGGGGATCGTAGGGTAATTATTTAATTGTTATCTTCCTTCAATTGAAGATTTTATTGGGATAAGAAAGTGATTTGAAATGTCATCAGGGTTTGAACGTGAGAAAGGTATAGGCCTCGTTTTGTAAGGTCGGTTCGGTCGCGCCGGGCGGGCGGTGGATCGCGGGCGGGGCGCGCTCGAGCCACACTCTGCCTTTGCTTCTCTGCGAGGGTACACGCCGCTCGGAACTTGCGATCAAAGCTAGTTCACCGCGAAACCTACTTTTTCAATTTTGGTGAAATAAAAACGAAGTATCGAAACAAATCAAATAAAACAATATAAAAGCCTCGCTTCGTCGAGAAGTTGATCCAGGAGGAAACTTCTGGTAAGTGTTTTATTGAATGTTAGAATTTAAGGACATCGTTGGCGTAGCGTGAAGGGAGCGCGTAAAAGTTTCGGAGGCCCTTAGCCGAATCGGGCGAGGCGCGGCAACAGGTAAGGAGCTTGATATCGAGCGTACGCTCTCTTTTACTTTTCGCTTAAGTGGTCCTAAACCTGGGTCCCATGCCATATTATTTGTGAACCGCCATGCCATTATCGTCCCTTCGCTCCTACATTTTACTACTCACTCAAATCACCTTTTCACGCCTCATTATTTTTAGAAGGAGATTAATTTATTTTACGATCTGAAAAATGGTCTCTAAATACCTAGCTGGTGTGGAGAGCCTCTTCAGGTTCAGGTAATTTTCTATATTAATGTGTATGGTTTGTTTTTATACTTACAAAACATTTTGTAAGAAAAGCCTGAGTTTTTTTTTATAAATTCTGTGTTACAGATACAAAGCTATCTTGATATAGGTACTAAAATTGAATAAGAAGCACGAGGTATCTCAATATTTATTTATTCCATGGCGACCGATATAATCTGAGAAAAATATCTATAAATTAAAATATTTCTAAACAGCACGGGAAAAAATGCTACTAAAATAATTTAAATAAATTATAAATCTGACCACAAAACCAGAGTTAGGTATTTTTCGTATTTTATAAAGAACTTACTTAGTTTGAAAAATAATATTATGAAAACTGTAAAGAGATATTAATATACTGACTGGTCACCAATTATTATACTCGTACAAGGAATTTTTCAATTAATTTCTTAAATCAGGGCTTAGGCATACCTACCTCGTTTAACGTGTCAATTTTGAACAATAAAACGGTCACGAAAGTAAAATATGTTTCACTTGCAAATTCGACAAAGGCCATTGATGGCTGTTTTCTTGAAAAACATAATAGAATAATACACTCATGATCACAGAATTAGGGTCAGTCAAGGACACGCATAAATCTAGAAAACTAAGAATGCTAGCTTAATAAAATAAATTGTGTTTAATAGACAATTTTAATACCCCTTAAATGAAAGTAATAAAATGTATGTGTCACTACATTTTATTTACTAAAAGTTACATAAAGAAAAAAAAACTGCTCATCTCGACTTAAAACAAAAACAGGAAACATGTAATTTTTTAACAACATTGCTTAATTTATTGAATTTTCATATTTTGTATTGCCTCCTCGTGCTTCCATTATTGCGTTTACGTGGTTTGGCACCCTGTACACCAAGTTCCTTATACGGTTTTGGGGATATTCTCCCATTCCTCTGTGAGAGCAATTTTGAGCTCACGAAGCGTGATTAGGGGAGGGTTTCGTTATTTAACGCATCTCCCTAGCTCGTCCCAAGCATGCTCGATCGGATTGATATCCGGGCTGCGTGCTGGCCACTCCATACGAGTTATAATGTTCATCTCTTGAAGGTAGTCACTCACAATCCAACTGGTATGAGATCGGACATTGTCATGCATAAAACTAGCATCCTCACCCAAATTGAACATAAATGGCCCAGCGTGTTCATTAAAGTTTTCTTCCACATATCTTACGCTAGTTAAAGAGCCGTTTTCTATGAAAACCAGCTCTGTGCGACTCTCAGATGAAATTCGGGCCCACACAAGTACATACCCACCGTAGGCTACTTTTTCTTCGATGCATGCTTGCTTGAACCTTCACTTTGGTGTCCTATACGCTCTGTGTCTTTCATCGTGCTTGTAGAGTATACATTTTGATTCGTTGGAGAACATAAGTCTTGACCAATCTTAAATAGTCCAATTGAAGTGGTTTTGGGCAAATCTTAGTCTTGAAGAATGATGCCTACGTTCCAGTTTAGGGCCATTTGCAGGTCTAAGGGGTTCTTCCATTCCTTCATGGAAGACCATGGGCACAACTAACTACAACAATGCAATCTGTATTTTGTCACAAGCCAATATTATTAAACCTAATTACCTACTCGTAGTAGGTAATATGTTGAATTATAAATTCAGAAGTTCAGAGTCGTTATACCGAACCGACCGACCTGCGTTCAAGCAAGGTAACTCATTTGAACTGTCAAAGGTTGAAAGTAATTTCCTTTCAGGTATGTACTTCTACAGCAGAAGTTTCCGAGTTTTTGAGAATGAGAGCAAAAGATATATCAGGACCCTATCAGATTTTTTAGCACGGGATTTACATATGTATAAAATTCTCCATAGTGTTTGTATTTGTAACAAAACTTTTGTGTGTATATTCAGTAGGTCTGAGAATATGACGTAAACTGTTTTTCATACCCCTAGGTGATAAGGGTGGTCCACCCCAAAAGTTGCTTGACAAAGACGCCTTTGACCATAGTATTGTGTTGACTTCATCTTAAAAAGGTACAATGTACTTTACTAGAAGCCGAGTGGGATAGCACCCCGTGTGGTGAATTGAAGGTCACAATTTCGAATTATGCATAATGTAAGTTAGTACCTAAATTATTTTAAGAATTGATCATTTTATGAGTATGGGGTAGCTAAAAGAATCTGGAATACTTACATAGAAAGATCTGAGAGAATGTCTACCGCG
This sequence comes from Epirrhoe alternata, assembly GCA_963565295.1. NCBI lineage: Eukaryota > Metazoa > Arthropoda > Insecta > Lepidoptera > Geometridae > Epirrhoe > Epirrhoe alternata. The sequence continues at coordinate 12,834,017 of OY751375.1, forward strand.
CCTGGGGGAAACAGTCATGATCCTGTTTATGTTTTTTTTTATTTATAGTAGAATTAAAGGAAATTAATGGCTGCATCCATTCACGTTATTAAATTGAACAAAATACGACGCATAGAAAGGTAGACTAGATAAAATCTTAAAAATAGTGCTGAAAAATAATGATCTCTGGCTAGATACAAGTTCCACTTCTTCATCTGAGTTGGCCAACATACGAACTTACTTAATTACAAAGTTTCTAGATCGCGTCTTTTCAGTAATGGCTCGATTCGATGAACTTGTTTAGTTGTACTCGTACTTATTACGAGTAAAAAAAAGCAGCCAATTACAATCTATCAGATGAAATAGGTCTTCAAGATAACCTAACGATGATGATTACGATGGTGATGGTGGTGATGATAATGACAATGATGATGATAATGACGATGATGATGATAGTAATGATCGATGTGTTTTATTATCATGACAAGCAACCACGGAACCCTACATAGGCCTGAATTTCACTGGGTCAGATTTTTGTTTTCTCTCGCTTCCGCTCAAGCGCCCCTGACAAAATTCACTGCTTTATCCATTACTAGATGTCCGCCGCGGTGTTACCCGCAATCCCTCGGAAAACTTCACTTCCCCGGGACAAAATATTGCCTATGTTCATCGGAGACAATGTAGGATTCTATTGGTAAAAGAATTTTTCAAATCGGTCCAGTAGTTTCGGAGCCTATTCATTTCAAACACACAAACAAACAAATCTTTCCTCTTTATAATATTAGTATAGACTATGCTAGTTGCACCTTACAACCTTCATTTTGCATAGAACCTATACATTACCTACAGTGATTGGCAGCACACGATTGTTGTGTTTGGTTATTTCGATGATTTTCTATGTCCTTCTACTTTGACTTGAGGCCGGTACTTAATATTACCACAATATAACACCTCATTTTACACAAAAAGCTAGGAACAACGGTTCCACAAAAGATGTCTTTCAATTATCTACATAACAAGAATTTTGTCCACTATTTCGATTTCATTGTACAGCGGATTCCTGCGTATTGTAGCTTAGTATAATCTAGAATTCTTCAATGCGATAGGGATTCAATAGCGCCCTTGACATTAGTTTAGCCCCTTGCGGTGAATGCGTTTGTTACCATACTTTGCGGTGCTCTCACGTTATATCACCAGGCACGGTCGCAGCCTGAAATTTTTATTTTTGGGGGGTTGGGGGGTTGTGGTTCACTACCGAGTAATATTAGACTTTATTGCACAAGATTTTTCTATTTGACGTGTACGATTTTGGGGGTCATATCCCCTGTGACCCCCCTCGGACCGCATCACCGCATCCAGCATGCCTAGTATACGTTGGTGGAACTCAAAATGTTTATAATCTAGATACCTACACTATTTCAAGTACAAGGTTAAGTTTTTACTTGAAACTTAACTGACGGAACCATCTTGGCAAGATGGATCTTAGAATTCTCATGCAAGATGATCTTGTACAAGAATTCTGAGAAATTGCTATTTGTTTTATTGCAGCAATAATTTATAAGTAGGTACATATTATACCTAGGCTACCTGGACCAGTTGAGCTATGTATCTTAGATCGTTTTACGATGATCCTCAGCTTAGTTTCTGTGAATATGAAAAAACATTTACTCTTATTTTGCCTCTGACATTCTTCCTTTTGAAGATGTCAATCTTCAAAAGATTTTATTTGAATAACTGAAGATAATAAAAATATGTATTAAATTCTAGTGATAAATTCAGCGGAAAGAAGTTTCCACAAATACATTAATGCCGGTATTCACAAACATTATTTTGACGTTTCCAAGTGTGTGCGGACGCACAGGGTCCGAAAATCAGTAGGTTTTTGGGACACTGTGCGTTCGCGCGCACTGTGAGACCTCATAGTAATGTTTGTGAATACCGGTGTAAGCACTGTACCTATACGTACAGCCAACAACAAAAGTTAAATAACATTTTGATTTTTAAAACGTCAATTTTAGGGTTCTGTACCTCAAAAGGAAAAACAGAACCCATAAAGGATCACTTTATTGTCCGTCTGTCAAGACCCTTTATCTCTCGAACGCGTAGTGATATTGAGTTGAAATTAAAACCATCTATGGGCCCTTTAAGTTGTAAAAAAATTGGTTGTCTGTAAAGTCGGTTTACTGACGATAGTTGAACGTGACAACGTTTGTGCTTCTTTGTCGCTCGTTCCGCGCTCTCGCTTGCACTTCAAGCCTTACATGGAACGCCTCAGGTAACGCCGAGGTAACGCCGCATTTTTTCGTTCGTGCAGCCGGCTCTATCGAATTATAAGACGTTGTCACGTCAAAAATCTAACTTGTAAGATAACGCAAAAATACGGCCGTTTATGCCAAAAAAAATCTATATTTCGACACTCATTGAAATTAAAATTCTTACTATCTAGAACTATGGAATTTAGCAATTAGTATCGTCTTAGACTGCAAACACAAGGAAAAATCTGAAAATCGCATATTTTTAGTTCAATCACAAAAAAACGGAGCCTAATGCAAGGAATGAGGGTCGACACTTTGAAGGGAGTTAACTATGTCATGTGAGGTATCGTATGAAAAGGCTTCATTGGCACAAACTAAAACAGTGTTTTAATAATTTTTATGATGTTCGATCTATGATGAAAAATAAAAATAAATTACTTTCTCATGTACGAGTACACTTTGGTCTATGTAGGTACATACTTAGGGATTTGTACGGAACCAGTTGGCGAGTCCGGTTCGCACTTGTCCGGTATTTTCCATGTCTAAGAAAAATAATCTTTTGCTGGGAAATTATTATGGACTGAGACTTATCCTATCTCGAATATTTTCGTCTCACTTTTTTTTTGGTCATGATTTTACTGAAGTCGTAAATTGTCAGATTTGTGAAGCATCAAAATGGGGATCCTGTCGATTTACATAATGTTAATTGTCCTAATATAAATACACATAACATACTAGTCCTAAAATACTGTAGTCATACTGTTAAATTTCCATAGACTTAAACTGACATACATATATTTTGTCCTAATATATTAAAGACATACCATTATATTTACATATTCGTCTCAACTCCTAATATATGTTATCATAATAGTTATTATTACTATTGTTGAGTTGCATAAACTATTTTGTCCTATTTTTGATCGTCCTAATGTTTATTTATCCTAATAAATACTATTTATAGTTATATAAAGTTATATTATATAGTATATAAAGTTGAGTTATTTTGTTATAATTGTATCATTTAATATAGTTTAATATTGCTATATTGTGCAGTTTATATAATTATTATAAATATAACTGAAATATTACATAAAATTATAATTGCTCTTAATAGGAACTTTCTGTAAATTTATCGTGTTGCCATAACAGGCTAACAGACCTGTAGAATAGGTTGCGAGGAGCGTAGCGACGAGCATGGTTTCAATAGGGACCAAACCATGCACGAGCCGAGCGAAGCGTGCCGCGGTAGCGGCCGGCGAGTGCCAGAACCGACTTGTTTCTCTTAAACCTTATTATATTAAACTTGTTATAGGTAGAAAAAAGTCTAGTATTTTATTTATACAATCGTTTTTTCGGTTATAGCTGCTGAAGTTATAGCAAACGCAATTAGTAAAAGTGGGTTTATTGGAAAACATAGCGAACCCGAAGTTATGTTAGTTAATTTATTAAACCTTACAAAGTTGACATAGTTAGGAATCTATTTGGGTATATATGGTATTTTTTTAGGATTTAATGCTTTTATGATTTCAATTGTTATTATGTTTGATTATTAGGAGTAATATTGTTAGGGCTTATAACTTTAGGAGTAAATATTGTTAGGGCTTATAACTTTAGGATTACCGTATGTTAGGAGATGTGATTTTATGACTATTTAATGTTATGTTCACCTAATACTATGACTATTGTTAATTAGGTGTAGTATTGTTATGTCGAGTAATCATTAGGACAATTTAATATTAGTACCAAATACAGTATGGGAATTAAAAATAGGATAAGAGACGTTATGTGAATCATTAGGGACCCATCAAAATGTTAATCGACTTTCGTTGCTGACTGTACGATGTACATAGGTATTAACATACCCATAGCCTCATAAAATTCTCACTGGTTTATTGCGAAATTTATTTTCCGTCGCGTTTAGAGCTTTTGTATCGCACATAATAAATTCGAAATATTACACGCACACAGTTACGCTTCTTCGAACTTTGGAGCTTAAAACGCGAGGTAAGTACCTAATCCGAAAAGACCGTCAAGAAGATTAAATTAGAGTCCGAAACAACGAGCTACGACATTCTATAAATGTATTTCCTACGGTCGGTACCTAATCAGTGTGCACAGCTATACCTACATGTATAGTTAGCATAGAGTGCCAGGAGCAAGCTACCGCTTTATAGCTTTGAACATATTTAGTTGTTTGTTAGTATAACGATTAACGAGAATTTCACTTCAAATACTAAAGTTATAATTAGCCAGCGGCGTCACACACAGATATACTTGTCTTTTAGACAAAATACACAACCCAAGAAGGTTCAATGCTAAATCCATGCACATAACAGTAAATACTTGTCTTTTGGACATATAACAGTAAATACTTGTCTTTTAGACATTGACATAGACAGACATTTATTCACCACTTTGGCACACAATACAATCACTAGAATAAAAAAAATTCTAAATAAAAAAGAAGAAGCATTTTATAATAAAAAAATAAAAGTTGAAGAATTGTGATTGTGTGTCACAGCAGCAAAAAGGCGTCGACTCAGCATTCTGGCGTCCCACTGAGAAGTGGTAAGGCGCTGGTATTCTGCCGAAGCCCTCATAGTCACTCATAGACCCCGTGAGACTACAATCTGTGTATATATTTGTCTTTTCCTTTATATTACCTTGCCATCCAAACATACATAACTGAAATATGTGAAACATAACAAAAACCTGACGAATGCGGAACGGTTCAGGTCATTTGGGCTTTGAAGAGATTAAAAAAGTAAAGTTTTAACCTGGAAACCCAGGCAATCGTTAGTTAAAATATAGGGTGGACTTTTGAGATGGGCCACGGAGGGCAGGTACCTTAACCGTTGTAGCTATAAGAAAACGCTCAGAGTCCTTCCCTAACATTTTGTTTTATTTTGAACTGCAATCACAGACTGAATAAAATTCACAGTCAAATACTTAGTACTTTTTCCCTCATGGTGGTTTAAGCTTTATTGAAGATTTCTGCGAAAAGAACGCGCGCCTTTTAACTCAACACTTCAAGAGCGAGCATTGAAAATCCAGCTTTAAGAATCACGGTCTGTAATTCTTATTACCTAATCTTCCCTATTTAATTCCAGTTAAAATGCTAAGTGCCCATTCTTCGCGGTGACGGAGCTAGCATTTGTTTGACCGGATCGTCTAAAGTACGTCAGACTTCTCAACTGATTCGTTTTCCTCATAAAAAACCTAGCATAAACTTACTTATATCACTGAATTGTATTTTAGTAAACTTTGTTTTGTCTGAAGCAATACCTGAGAGTTGAGAGCATACCGCGGGACCATCAAAGCGATATTCAGTACGTTGAAGTTAATAATACGATGTTGTTTGTTGATTCCGACACAATCCAATATGCTTTGATTTTACTGTAGCAATCTCAATACTATTTTGTAAGTAATTGGTTACTGGTAGGTTAGGTACCTACAATATAATATAAATCACAAAAAAACTTAGAAATCGGGGAGTTCAATTACACATGGCTAGCGTAGCTCCTAGCCGCTCATGATAAATCGGCCAAATTCAGCAAAGTACCTACATATTTAAAGTAAGTTCGTATTGGCCAAAGAGTTTTAGGCCTTTGTCATAGACATTCGACTTCTGAGCATAAATTAAAATTATTAGGTATTATTATTACTGGTTTTCTGTGTCCCACTGGGCAATCAACTCCCCCGATTTCTTCCACACGTTACGGTCTTGAGCAATGAGCTGTATCCATCCACTCCAGCAAAAATTGGTGGAAGCTCACCCGCCATCTCCGTCTCATAAAAATATAAATAAACCCTTGATGCCTTAAGGCAGTTGTCCGACCTGAACGTTCAGCGAGTGGCGCTGGCAAGTAGAAAGATAAACTACAAACGAATTGGTGAACGGCGAGAAGCGAGTGTTTAGTTTTTATAGTTCTATCGCTGGGACTATAGAGTGACTGAGCGAGTGTGGCTGGCGATTACTCGCTATTCTCTCAGCTAAGCCAATTATTGGTAGGGAAATGACTAGTTCATCGCTCGGCGCGGCGGCGCGGGCGTGAGCTTTGAACGCCGCGCGTGTATTGCCGTGCGAATAACGCTGCGCGAGTAGAGTAGGTACATTCTGATAGTTTTATCGCCGCAACAAAACTAGTTATCGACGGAGGGTGTGAACGGCCGGCGTTGAACTATGAATATAATTGTCTCTTTTATTGACATGGAATTTATATATTTTTTTGTTCTTGAGTTCACTCACTTACAACTGCCGTAATTGCCTGAAGATCTAAGTGCTTCACTTAAATCTTGTAATCTTCAGGCAGACATAGCAGGCCATCACGCTGTTTATCTCGACTCTCGCCATCTCAGTTTCGAGAGCTTATTTATTATTTACGCCTCCGTGTTAAGCAGATAAACCAAATTTGTCAGTCCCTGCTATTTTAATTCACATCTGAGGCTCTTTTTTAGCTGAAAAACTACGAAAAACTATGAAAAGTTACGCTTATTGCTGAGTTACGCTCCATTTTGCAGCAACCTTTAATTAAGTTATTCTCTTGTCAGTTGTGTTATGTATACCTAAACTTATTGTTGCAAATAAAACATATTATATTCTAATCATTTTTTTTGCATTAACTCACAAGTTTGATTTTTTAAAGGGGCCGTAGACCTGAGTATATGGTTTTGAATGAATGAATGATCACTTTATGGTACACCAAGAAATTAATAAAAAACAAAACATTTAAAACAATAACAAGTACTTAGTACAATGGGCGACCTTATCGTTGACAGCGATTTCATCCAGGCAACTTTTTTTTTTTTTTTTTTTTTAATAAAAAAAATTTATAAAAAAAACAGTAGCACTCTAGGAGTGCCAATAACTTGGTGCCGGTGAGCAGTTAAGTGACTAACACGTGACCACCGAGGTGAATCCAAGATTTTTTCCACATCTCAAAAATGCTAAACGCTCCTAAAGAGTTTTCACTTCAAGAATGTTAACTCAACACCTCCACGCGTTAAGGTTCTTGACAGGCAGACAGACGGACAATAAAGTGAACTTTTAAGGTATCCGTTTTTTCCTTTTGAGGAACGGAACCCCAAAAACATTTGCAGTGCTACCTACAATAACTTAAATTAGGTACCTACACAACTATAATTTCTGTAATTGTTTTATAGTGCTGATCCACACTTCTCAATCACACTGGTGCTCAACCGAAAAATATGAGCCTTATCAAAAATTTGGACACCGGCAAGTAGGATTTCGTGGCCGAGCGGTAAGGCACTCCGGCTTTAGGAGGATCGTCTGATCGATGCGGGTTCGAATCCCGTCGGAATCCAAAATTTGGATAAGACTTTTCATCCTACACACCTAATTACCATTGAATAATCAATAATAAAAAAAATCATTTTATTTCAGGCAACATTTGGTAGTTAAAAGTAGAAGATGTTAAAAACTTAAAACTACGGCCCATATTATAAAATATATACCTTAATCTAACATACATACAATAAACTTATTTACTGGCAACGTGTGACACACGATATTATGTGCTGCGACCGGTAATCGTCCGCGAAAACGCCGGAACAGCACAATCTTTTCTTCATTATAATATTAAAGCCTGGTCGTTTTAGTTCGCGATCACCAAGCACCAAAATGGATGACCGAAAGTGGCAGATGGAGGGCATCAGGTTCTCGCGACATACAGATACCCACACAAGAGGTACCTATGATTCTGGCATCGGCGCCAGTGGGAATAATGTTTGCATGATCTGTATATATGCAGGGGCGATGGAGCGCATTTTACGAGATAAGTTTTCAGACTGCAATCGTAAGAGTATAATATCACGTTCCAAGATGCAAATTACAGACATCTGACAGTAAAATGTTCGGGCAGGTAAAGTTAGCTGCAATTTCCAAACGGTGTTGTGGCGGTGTGTGGTCACTACAAAACGGACGCGTCTAAACGGGAAACGAACTTGCGTTGATGCCGACGCTACCGTGTTTGGAGAGATTATAATTAGATGCCCACTTAAAGGATTTAGTCCACAGGGGCCCACCCAAAACATGGATGACTTGAGGGAGGCAGGGTGAAAGAGAAACACTGCTGTAGGGTAAACCCTGCCTTCATATGCCTCTCTATAATAATAGCAGCGAGAAAGCGCCGTGGCAGATATAACGGATGTTATGGTGGTGGGACCATGATGTTACAGATAAAAATAAGAGTCCACTCTCTATTTGGACAGATTGCGATCACTTGATTAAAATCTCCTAATTAATTTAATGTATGCAGAAAAATAGCTCATAAGGTAGGTACCTACTTCATGTTGACCTAGAACTTTGAAAGGCAAGTACCTACTAAGTATCGTCAGACTACAAGTGATAAACCTAAAAACCGCGGTTTATTTGTACCAAAAAATTTAAAGCGCCGGAAAGAAAGAAAATATACTAATAATATCCTGTTAAAACACTTTACTACCTACTAAATTTTTTACTATGACACCTAGCCCGTAAAACCAAAGGATTTTTACTAATTTAGATTACAAAAAAATTACTGAAACTTGAAAAATCTAAACTTTTAGCAGCCGAGCTTAAAGCAATTGGCTGTTATTGTTATTATGACAATAATATTGTTCATACCTAATTGTTGAATAAATGTGGAGAATTACCTATAATTGAACATTATTTCCGTAAACAGGTTCACCGCTCACCTAGTTAATAACTCACAAACCGTTCCACATACAGGTTGGCTCAGATAAAAATAAATTGGTGATGTCACCTAACATAAAATAACTCTTAGTTTTTTTCTGGTCTGCAATTTTAATTTTTGGTGCAGAAATGTAGGTAAATTAATGCAGAATGATGTCCGCAGTCTTTTTATTCACTGCTGCGTGTAGTCATCTCTTTCTGCCATCCAAAAAAAAAGTCTATTTAGACGCTTTTAAGATTCCGTACCCAAATAGTAGGTACCAACTAAGCCTCCGCTCCGTCCGTCAATCCATCACATCTTTGAACCTTGAACCTACTTTTACCAATTTATTTATTAGGATTTGTGAAAGTAACTGAGCATATTGTGTGGGGAAGAAGCCTACATAAAGAGATATTATTCAGCCTTTGTTGTAAAAAATACAATAGATGTACGTATCTTTATCGTTAGAAAATGGTATAATGCATTTACACAATGCGTATAATGCGATCACGTGTAAACGCTCATCGTATGCGATTTGTCCAATGACCTAAGCACTTCAAAGAATTTTCATAACTTCTAAGTTTTGTTGGCACTAATTATTTGATCTAGCATTTCGGATGGCACTATTATTGCAATAAATATTGGCATACTCAGAGTTCCAAAATATTTTGTGAGTCAGCCAGAGAAATGCACATGAAAATTCAAGAAAACTTAACGACCGTATTATGCCGTTTGACATAACTGTCAGTCGTTTGACAGAAAAACATGTATTTTATTTTTTCTAACATGCTATCATTGTTTGCCACCGATGGCACGCGCCTATTCAGTTATTATCATGTTATTATACAAAAACACGGCGCTGTAGACCCAGCGTAAGCTGATGTTATTTTATTTTCTTGTTATTTTATATTTATTTTCTCGTGCTTTACTAGGTTTTATTATGTGATTTCGGTGGCATTTTACTATGGTTAGTTGCCATTTAATAAATGAAGAAGCTCGTACCTCATAATTTTGCACGCCACCGTGATCTAAGTAGCGCACACTGCAGGCACTTTCCAACAAACTGATACTGACACATGAGTGATCTTTATAGGTAAGTACCTACTGCAAGTGTTTACCTTTGTGAGAGAATATTAACTACGTGTTGTATTCGTTTACTGGTTCATAAACTTACTACATAGTAGGTACTTACTTTACTTTTTTTTATACTAACTGAGCCCCGCGGTGTACCCGGTCACACTTCAGGATTTAAATGGTCTTATCTTTTTTCTTTTTATTGGATTTTGATAAAACAAACAGTGAAAAGTAAGTAGGTACCTACATCGGATAAGTAAAGTAAGCCGTTTACGAGATTAGCGTGCAAAACGCACATAACTTAGAGATATAGGTAATTATTTACATAATGGAACAGAATTGAATTGAATTTATTTTCAACATAGTAGGGTACTTACTATATAAAACAATTTGTTATGTAGGGTAAAGCGGGTATCCCCGGTCAGGTGACAAATACCGGTCACCAAATTATCGCCCAAATTACAAGGTATACGCGCATACTCGTTTTAACATTATTTATTTATATTTTTTTTATTACCGGTCATAGCCATTATTTTATATAGCTATTTTTAACATTGTTTATATTATAGCTGATCGCAATGGGAATGATTATTTTAGAAGAATACTTGAAGTTTTGTTTTATAAAAGTTGTTAGACTATACGTAAATTTATTAATGAATGGGAGCTATTTTTGCTTAGGTAACCGGCAATACTATCTGTCTCCGCCGTCGTCAGCTCCGCGTACAAATAAAATCCGCATCTGCACTCGAAAACGTAGCGGCAAAGTACATGTCAGTAATGTTATAAAGCAGGTAGTAATAATGTAGATTGCTTGACATCCTTTGTAAACAAAGGATATCAAGATTTACATTATTCCTAGTCTTTGATGCATTCCCTGTAGTATCTATTAGCTTCTTTGTCAAACAGCTTCCGACAACTTGCATTGTAGATAATAATTGTCGAGGCCAATAATATTCTAGTTGGAAGAGCGGGAACAAGGTTATAACTTTATTGCTTTTCCAACGAAGTATTTTCATAAAGATTCTTTAAAAAAATTTTGCAAAGAATGTGTTGTTCTCTCCTTAGCTACCGTGACATAATTATTTACTTCCAGTTTTTATTACATTTTTAACCTTTTTTAACTAAGGTAGAGGATGGTTTATGTGCTAGGTGTATTCTAACCATCTCAAACAATGTCCCAGGCACCTGTTATATAATATTTCACCATTTTAAATAATAATAAATACCTGATGCTGGAAATTTCACACAGCATCATCTAGCTCATCTAAGCTTGTACTATGGGAACCAGATAACTGATCTACTACTTATATACTTTTTGTTTGTAAATACATACCTACTTTATTGTACATAGAAACACCCAGACCCCCCCAAATGTACCTAAGTACATCATTCCAGAATGAAAAGTCATATAAAGTCGGGTTTATAAACTCCATCATGAATAGATGGAAAAGGCATTCAACATTATTCAGTCAGCAACACATTATACCTCGACTGAACAAATCCCACGGGTCATTAAAATTACATGGATCCAATACAACATAATACCTACGTATCTATTCTTATGTAAGTACACTGAGAAGTTAAACCAATACGATTTACAGACTTTACAACCTCTCATCATCATCATCTGAGCTCCACCTCTTATTTTAGCGGTCTGCCCGTGGCATCGCTCTCCCGTACATAGTATATTAGGGATATGAGGGCTGTAGGAACTGGAGGAGTAGTTTCGGAGATATTTTTTGTTTTGGAAATTCAAACTCCTATTGTGTCAAAAAAATGTTAAGGTAGGTAAGTACTTGTTCATTTTCTATAGATAATTTCTATACAAAATATAAATACTTAGATCAAAAAGTTTAATTTTTTTAATATAAATAATTTATACTATAATATCAATCTCGATAATTTTATTTTTTATTTCTAATATTATAATATTTATTTCAATTGTACTTACCTATATTTTGTATAGAAATTATCGTCGTTATTAATCATGAAAATTGGTATCAAGCATTGTGTGTAATAATTTCAGGTGATATTCACAACATCTAACTAATTCAGCGCATTAGAAACGTAAATACACCTTGTGCATCTATTTACCTACTACATTTGATTCGAATTACACCATGTTAACCTATCTACTAAAGATTACACAGCAGGTTAAAATTGATTAGGTACATTTTGTTTGTATAAAACAGAGAGAGCGTTATTCATTGTGGTCGCACCTGAAAAGGCAAATAGGATTATATTTCAACAATTTGATATGATATTTGTTGAAAGGCTTGTGTCAAAATACGTGCAAATATTATTAATTTTATTTATCCTTTCGGACTCAAGGCCGATGGAATCGTATTGATAATTTGTATGTATACGACTGGAGATAGCCTCACACACGGTCAGGGTACAGCAGTTTATTTGATAATTATCTTTCTACAAAGCGAAATTTTGGTATACGATGCCAGTAACAGCAGATGGCAAGACGCTAGTTTCAACCAGGGGGTTAACATGAACATATCTTGGTAGTTTTCAAACTACATGTTCGAATAACTCGGTTCATAAAAAAAAGCTACGCAACTTATTCTGTTCTCAGAAACTGTTGTAAAGAAAGAAAGAATATGTTTCTTCAGTTTATTTTATTTTTATGATTTAGGTTAAATAAATAAATAAATAATGCTGGACTTTTCACACAGCATCATCTAACTCCAATCTAAGCAAAGCTTGTACTTGTATTATGATCGATCGATCGATATAGGTAAATATGACTCTCATGTCGGCATATTATTATTATTTTTTTATTTATTGAGATCACAAAACAGATTACAATACGAAAATGACAATTGAAGTCCAGGCTAGGTTTCCAATGTCAAAATGAAGCCGATGTCCATTGCCAGTAGAGTTACAAATAGGGCCCGCAACTTTGACAATGTCATCTGTCGCTTTAAAAGATTTTACTTAATTCTTTACCCTCACAAGTAGAATAGAAAGGCTAAAATATATTATGTGTGTTACATAAATAATACGGCATGAAATCAGAGACTGGCGCCTCGTGCAGAGCGCTATAATGAATTCTAGGTAAATGAAAACGAGAGCAGCGGTCACGGTCACAAATGAAATGCAACATCTATTGAAAAGCTTTACTCGGAAATTATTTTCCGTTTATGTTGTGTTATACTACTTTAACTCATTCCTGCAGTTTTGTGTACGTGTATTATAATTTTAGTAGGTATTTATTAGATTTAAGGCTCTTAGGCGTCCAATTTAGCATAGCTTGCATCATCATCTGATATAGTTTTAAAGACTTAGATCAGGATAGTCTAAATCTAAGTATAAGCGCCCGCCGCCCGCGCCCTAATAAGACTATTTCGAGTCTTCTTCTTTCCACGGGCTATTAGTAACCTACCTTCTATATTTTTTAACATCATTGATGATCAGTAATGATAATTACGTTTTTTCATCATCATTGGCCTGCCCTTATCCTTATGATAACTACGTTTTTTTAAAACTAAAAATAAAACCGACTTCAATGTATGACTCAGGACGCGGCGTGGCTCAGGGCGTCAAGTGAGGATAAGCCCACCAAGTATATAAGTAGTATATCAGTTATCTGGTTCCCATAGTACAAGCTATGCTTAGTTTGGGGCTAGATGATGCTGTGTGAAATTGTCCAGCATTATTTATTTATTATACAAATCAAATTAGAATACAATGTTAGGTAATAAAATAAAATAATGTTTTTGAGACTTGGAATATACAGGATGGTCCACTCAGTAAATTCGTACGGAACAGTGCATTGCAAATCTTTCTTAAACAGTTTTCGTTGTCGAGTTAATGACATTAAAATAATTTGGCTTTTCGGGTATTGTGTCGGACGCCTACAGCAAATTTTCCGAGAGACTGACCTGAACCCCCGTCCTTTGTACGAGCCCAGACCGTCGGACCTTAATGTTTCACTCGTAATATACCATTCATTCATTGACGGCCTCTGTGGCGCAGTGGGTGAAAGCCCGCTTGGGACGCAGAAGGTTGCGGGTTCGATCCCCGCCGCGGGATAAATGTTTGTATGATCTGCAAATATTTATCTCGGGTCTGGGTGTTTCTATGTATGATGTGTATGTATTTACAAACAAAAAGTATATAAGTAGTATATCAGTTATCTGGTTCCCATAGTACAAGCTATGCTTAGTTTGGGGCTAGATGATGCTGTGTGAAATGTCCAGCATTATTTATTTATTTATTTATTTATTAACACAATACGTGTGTACTAAACTTTATTACGCAACACAAACAACATGGAGTGGGAATTTTTGATCCCTAACCCTCGTCCCTAATCCCTAATACTCGTATACTACAACTTCAGCTAAATACAGTAAGGTGTCTCTAACTTTATGTAGAGATATATAGAATTGGAGTTAAACTTTCTTTAGGAAAAAAATCTTAGATTCGCCTCGAAAAGGTCACATGCGAGTCACGTGACTGCTCACTACATATAAATGACGTAACACACAATATAAATGAGTAGTTTATCAGCCATATATTATCTAACACAAGCTCTGCTTACTTTGGGGCTAGATGATGCTGTGTGAAAAGTCCAGCATCCTTATTTATTAAAATAGACTTCTAGAAACATATTGCTAATAATTTTAAGTTAAAATACCTAATGCCACTGGCGGTCACCCATCCACTTCAGACCACACTTTCAAACTTCACTTTCAAACATTGCTTAACTAAGACGATCTATCAAGAACGACGCAAGCACGGCCACGAGCGCTCGTCAATATCCTTTTGTTTTTATGAGTGACTGAAATAAATTGAATTTTGTCACAACATAGGTAGCTCCACTTGTTGAGTGTCCTTGCGGGGCGCTGTTTGTGTGGGGAAGGAGGTTCTCTCGAGTACCTACAATGTATACAAACCCACGTTTATGTTTACTTATTTATGTTGGCCGGAGAGTGACTTCAAATAAACGCTGAGGATTTTGGTACGGATATTTTAAGCAACCTTGTAGAGTTCCTTATCTAAGGAGTGATAAATTAATTACATACTTATTTTGGTCGAACAGGATCGTATTAGTTCCGCTGTCTATCTGTCTGTTCGTCTACCAATATGCCCATTGCCCATGTGTTACAGGGCTGTATAAGTCATCATCATCATCATCATCTCAGCCTTTTTTACGTCCACTGCTGAACATAGGCCTCCCCCATAGATTTCCACAGCGATCGATCTTGTGCAGCCTGCACCCAACGGCTCCCAGCAACCCTTACAAGATCGTCTTTCCATCTCGTGGGGGGCCGTCCTCTGCTGCGATTTCCGGTGCGTGGCCTCCACTCGACTCGTATAAGTATCTATTTGTAATAGGTAGACGCTTTATAAAAAATAAAAATAAACAAATGCGAAACAAAACGTGGTTTATTTTTTTAACTAAAAAAATAAAATATGAAGTTTTAAATATTTAAATAAACAATTATAAAACTAGACAGTTTTACCTACTTGCATTGATATCATTGCAACAACAAAGAGATTTTTGTGAATCCAACAAGTATTTCTTTAGTTTGGATTAAATGGGAAAACTGTCAATGCCTTTCTTAGGGGGAGAGATATTATTCCAGTATTTTGAGGCAGCATAGCAAACGCGGCCATGAAATGCGGTATTTCGGTAGTTGCAATCCAATTAAACGAATGGAAGAACATACATTACGAGCCGAAAATTTTAGATTTTCATACAAATACGATGGAACCTGACCTCTTATAATAACAAAGTTGTAAAAAGGCTGTGACGCGACATCAGCGTTCAACATACCGTGACCATTGATGTATCGAGTAATGTGGGCTCGCTTGGGAAAAACCATACCGAATGCATGCATTTTGTATAGTTTGTTAAGTTTCCTAGAACTAGCCAGCATAGGTAAAACAATATCTACATAGTTAAGTTTGGATAAGAGAGTCACAAATCCTGCTGATTTACTCCCGCATGCGGTACACAAAACAGAAAATCTGTAGAAACAATTGACAACGAGATATTCATCAGCAGCCCCAAATTACGACGGACATTTTTAATAACTACTTTAGGATCATAGGAAATACTTTTATTGATTTGGTTTTTTTATCCAAGAACTATGTAAGTATTTGGTTTTGGCGTTAGCTCACTTAAGTAAATCTTGATTTAATTTTTCGACAGCTTGGCCAACTTCACTTGGTTTAAAGGAATTAGATAGACATGAGAAATGCAATTTTCTACTTTTAAAATGATATCTGCATACTATAAATCCAATAAATATGGCCCAAAATTGATCCCTGTGGAACTCCTCGTGTCACTGCTAATAAGGAAGACATGCAACACCTACCATCTGTTTTACGAATTTGGACAAGTTGAGAACGCCCGCTGAGGTAGCTTGCAAACCATTCAACTGCGGCCAAACAAAATTAAGGAGAAAAGTACTATCAATGGACGGGCCAAGCATTAACATGAAGATAGGTTCAAAGCAATATTTTGTTCCTTTTAGGTACTTGGTCTTAGAAAGAGTCAATTGTATTTTATCGCGAAGCCTATGCTTAAAGTATTTCTTCACTTTGTCCCTTTTGAAACCTTAAACTTTAATTTATGCAGGATTTGTACCCACAACTTCGCCAATCCGCAGTATGTACATAATCTAATCATCTGAGCTAATGGGGCATCGATGCTTTGGTTGAAATGTGGGAGTACCTACCATACATTACATACCTACTTTACAGATTTTCACCGTGTTTCCCATTAATCAATCGCAAACAATGTTCCAGGCCCTACAGCGTCCCGTTAAGTGTAGGGACGCTGTATAAATGATCTACTCCTAATGAGTATAGATGTAAAGGCCTAAATGTTTTTCAGTTATACTGAACTATCTGCGCTCCCGCGGTATAACCCGCGGTCCCTCGGGATTTTTTCGGGATAAAAAGTACCCAATGTCCTTCCCTGGGATACAACCTTTTTCCATGCTAATTTTCAGCCTAATCTGTTCAGTCGTATTGACATAGAAAGGTAACAAACAGACAGGCAGACTGACATAGACAGACAGACCGGGAGAGTTACTTTTCCTAAGAAAAAAAAATTTGTATGGATGTATGTATGGATAGTATGGAGTATGGATTTATAAAGGGATGCGTAGCAGATAGATTTACTATTGATATGTCCTCGCGGATCTATCGCGTCCAAGGTAGAGCGCGAACCTACCTCTCTTATTATAAGAAGAAAACGCAGGAAAAACGTCAATTCACCAGCCCAGATTCGCGACCCCTGGTCAGACCTGTTATCTTATAACAGTAAAGTCCAAAGTATTTGGTTCATAATCACGGCTGTGAGCTATACAACGATTTTTTTATTACTCGTAGTCATCTTGTTTTACGCGTGGTTTACAAGCATGTAAATGGCTACAACATTATAACACCAACCATTTCATTTATCAAGTTCAATCTCAAGGAATCAGCCATTCGAAAGAAACACGCCTAAAAATCCATTACAGACATACACATTTACTCGCGCATACCTCCCTATTTATAATGTATACTGGATGTAAAAAGATTGCTCCCGAATAAATAACGTAAAACTAGAGTGCGTGAATACGAACGGGTTAAAAAATAAGGAGCATAAAAAAATGTATCTATCTGGTTCCCATATTACAAGCATTGCTTAGTTTGGGGCTAGATGATGCTGTGTGAAATGACCAGCATTATTTATTTATTTTTATTATTTTTAAAAATTTAATAATTAAAAATGCTATCTGTAGGTAGGATGTGTCGTTAAGAAATGAAAAGTCTTATCAAAATTTTGGAATTCGACGGGATTCGAACCCGCAACGATCAGATTTTGATCAGATAAGACTTTACATTTATTTATTTTATTTATTTGGCACACAAAACACATTACAACACAAGAAAATAGTGATTACAAATATGGAGGCTTTGACACTATGTTGCAACATAAACATCAATGTGCGCCAAGTGTCAATACCAAGTGTGGATTAACACTATAAAATTACAAAAAATTATAGGATCTGTCGTATTTAAATTCCAGATTAATCTGAAAATAAATTAGAGCTATCTTCCTCTTTTCGTCTTTGGGATTACAATTGATGACAATTTTAATGTAGATTTCTCATGTATTTTTATTTGATCTGTATTCAATCGAGATCCTAAAAAGTACAAAATAAATGCAATACGTACGACTTTTTACACCCAGTGAACAGTAAAAAGGACATAAAAAGTTCCGATTCATGCAGGGTCGGAATGATGGCTGCCTTCAAAGTATGAAAAAGTTGGATATAAAATGGAGAGGGGCGGTAATATTCCATTTCAAGAAATAAACAGTAACTTTCAAGTTCGCGATAGGACATGGTCTGATTGCATAAATGGGAAATCAAAATGTTCATCGATCGTCGACAACTGCCTCGAAGCGTTCGGGTTATAAGCACATCCCTTAGTAGGTACACGACAAAACTCCATAAAAACGCCGCGGTATAATCACAACGTTGTCATTTTTGTACACGCGCATTTCTGTGTGTGTTCGCGTTCCTCCATTGTATTCGTAGTACCTACGCAATTGAAAATTCGAGGGGTAGGAAGGAAGTCTAGTTGTGAGGGCCAAGGAGTGTTTATTTTTAGATTTTTGAAGTGAAAACTTCTTAAGGCGCGTTGGGCATTTTTGAGATTGGAAATAACATCGCATTCGTTACCGACACCATCTCTGACAGTTCTCTTCGGTAAAGATCGTCAAACTTGTTCTTAGTCAACCATTGTATCAGCATGGATGGCGGTGAGTGTATAGAGCTCTTATAGAGCTCTAGTTCTGAGTGTGATCACCCCAGTAGGACAGAAACTTATTGCACTTTTTTTTAAGTTTACAAGAATTATTACCGTCAGCCTCCACCAACTGCTCCTGCGCGGTGGCACACGGTAACACTTATGGCTAACCACCCTGTGTCTGCCACCGTGGCGCAGTGGCAGGAACCGTTACCAAAACTTCGTTCAAGTTCTCACTTCTGTTGGCACTCCCGGAGTGCCACTACTTTTTTAGCGCTTTTAGAAGCGCCACAGTTTATGACACCAAGTTGGTATTTATATGTTACTATCACAAACGCTACGATTGAAATGCTTTTAGTCTTGTTATGAAGGCAACTATTCTACATAAAGTTATTGTTACTGATAATACCATGTGTATACTTATCTTAAGTAATCCGAGTGCTTTTATGTTCTGGTTTCTTGTGAGGATTTTCTTCGGGAAATCTATAATTAAGAAAGCTTTTTGTACCTTTTGTGAGTAAGTACAATGCATTTATTTGGGAATGGTTCTTGTTACAACGTGTGGATCCTGGACGTACTGATGTGATAATAACAAGAAAATGTAATTAACGTAATAATAAAAGAGGAATTATTGTTTGAATGTAGGTGGCAATCTCTACAATCAAAGTTTTTATAAAAATTACACCATCGCAAAGAAGTCACGTGAGATCGTATCATCATATTTATATTATCTCATTCCGCTAAAATAAGTGGCAGTCAAGAAAACTTGATCTCGTTTTCGAATTACTTTTGAAATATAAAACACTCTGAATGTAACCTTGAACCTGGATTTCCTTTCACACGCTCTGCGAGAAATCGACATATTCACGCATGAAATGAAAAATAGCTCAAATCGTTCTCAACATGAGGTAAATAATAAAGAGTCGTGTTGGCCAAGGGTTGTGCCTCGACTTTCAAACCGAAGGTTGTAGGTTTGAATCCGGCCGTGCATCAATAGATTTTTCGTTTTGTATTTATATGCGCTTTAACACGAGCTCTGAACGGTGAAGGAAAACATCGTGAGGGAACCCGCAGCTTAGTCAGCTCTACACACAGCTCCTGATTGCATCATCAGATCAGCTCGCTGTTACCAAATTATTGTCACCGATGACTCATAAGTGCAGCAAAATTCAGCTTAATCGGAAGCCAGAAGTGCGTCAAATTCAGCATGCAAGATTTGACCCGGACAAACATATAAATAAATAAAAAAAAGCCTTTCTACTACTATACTTTACAAACAATTTAAACAAGTTATTTTTTTATTTTACGCATTTTAATCCGGACAAACATACCTAGGTACATACAAACATTGCAAGTTAATAAAAAGCTTTTAAAAAACAGTAGCATTTCCGGAGATGCAATCTACATCCATGTCGAATTTTATCAAAATCTGTACGTTTTAGGCGTGGTCACACCTGTGTGTTACCACGACACAGACAGACAGAGTTACTTTCACAAGTATAATATTATTATGAATACCAGTAGGTTGGTAGTATGAATCACTAAGGTGCTCAACATATTACAAAAACTATGTAGTAATAATTGATCAGATTCAGAGGAATTTCAGTAAGGCCCTACTGAAATCCCCGTTCACAATTATCTCACTCAACAGGTATATCAATACATTATTCAACAGGTATTCAATTTAGAATAAACCGATTGAGTTACATTACACAATTCTTCGACTCCTACCATTGACCTCATTGAAACGCTGCCACTGAACTTCGAACTTCTGTGACCCAGACACAGGATATTGACAAACAGGCTACGTCTACCCTAAAGCAACTTCATTCTGCAACCGACTGGAGGAAAATGTTGGATTCCGTTTTTTATTTACTATGAACTAGACAGAATACTTTGGTCTTGGTTCATGGATTTTTCGATCCCTTTTTTAAAGCGAGACATTTCTTTGAACCTTGAATATTTAGTATACCTACCTTAATTCTGAGGGCCAATGGGAGGTGCTTCAGCATTTGAGGTTACAAGCCCATCCCCGTTGTTAGTCTATTAAGAGGCAGTTAAATCACGTGCAGTTTTTCCCTTCTGTAAAAATAAAGATGTTTTCAAAAAAATCTTAAGTTGTAGATAGTACTAGACTAAACCACGCGCTGCGCACGTTAAAACATCGTCGATTGAGTTGTGTATTTTTGCAAAATGTGGGCATATACCGAATGTGCATTTGGGAGTGTCTCTGACAACTTTAAATTAATGTTTACATTTTGTTTCAGGTGGTACCGTGTTAAGTTTCCACATCGCGCAATGTCGTTACTGTCAAAGTGCAAGGACACGTTTGTTGAGTTGACGAATTTCGCCAACTTCGCGCGCGGCAACCAGCCCAAGGAATCGCCGACTGCAGATGAGAGCAACCCGATTACGCTATGGATCGACGTCAGAGAGAAGTCAACCAGCGCCGGCCCAGGGCTCATTTGGAATGTGCACAACGCTTATAAGAAGCAGGATGGCAAGGTTAGTGATTATTTATTTAGTACTAAGTCATCATCATACATAAAACATCAATTGGGCGAAACTATAAGAGTTCCTTGTTTACATTTTTAATAATATACTTGTAACAGATTATAGTTTGTGTACAAAATGCTAAGAAATTCTAGATGGGAACTCTGTGTCAAAACGATAGTCAGAGATAAAACTTATTATAGATGTAGCTTATGCCCTGACTCTAGTTTTTATCCTGGAAAAGTAAAGTTTTCTCGAATGACATCTTTAATATTATAATCACTTGAAACTTCAGCTTATTTCGATTTCAAAATAAGTAATAAAATCCCCCACCGGTTTGAATTGTTTCTCATACAATTCAGACCTAGCACCTCAACAAGCCCACGAATTTTCAAGGCTGATTCAATCGTTCACGCTGAATTTCGTTAGATTGAATACGAAATGCGGTAGTACCTACGAACGAACTGAACAAGGCGTAAGGGGGATAAAGGAACAACTATCGAAAACTTATACCAAGACATCGCTTTATACCGAATCATACCCAGGCTACAACTCTGAGCAGTAACAACACTTAATCTTTTAAAATTTATGATAACAATTAGGTACAACCACAACAAAAATATCTTAGCACTAATTATGAGAGTAAATTCCAAATAAAAGCGTGTAAAATTCGCCTAGATGTAGTGTTGAAAAATGGTGATTTATTATGACATTTTA
Organism: Epirrhoe alternata; assembly: GCA_963565295.1. Taxonomy (NCBI): domain Eukaryota; kingdom Metazoa; phylum Arthropoda; class Insecta; order Lepidoptera; family Geometridae; genus Epirrhoe; species Epirrhoe alternata. Next base: position 12,855,975 of record OY751375.1, read on the forward strand.
TAACAGAATCGAGAAAAAAGCTTGATAAAAAGCGTCCCGTTTAAGTGTTCGGAATAGCTAAGCTTAGATCCAAAAGCCTTTAACTTTGCTTCCTAAACATAAAAACTCATCATGCATAACCTATAATTAACGATACAAATCTTTAGATTATGCATGACATAACTTTATGTTTATTGCTTAGTAAGAGAGAAAGTATTCGATTTGTAATTATCCCCATAGCTGTCCGTCCAATGGGCCTATGACGAAATGCAAGGATCTGAATTCGCCGTGCATGGTCTCTCGCGAAACCGCTGCTATGCAAAAAATTACGATCATCTAAAATTTTGTATGAAAGCTTTCTTCTTCTGAAACTTTTGCAGTCACAATTTATATTTAAGTGTTTATACAGGATTTTATAGCGTTTAATACCCGACATTTTGACTGTGTTGCAACAACCGTGGTCACGTATGTACTACTTGTACGCGAAAGAGACCTAAAGACAAACCACGAGTTAAGATATTTACAATTTGAAATTATAAATAAAAAATAAATCATGCTTGCAAAATAAACCTTGACCTTCAGTCGAAGTGGCTGGTGAGATAATATTTATTGCTTTCAAAGAAATGCAAGGTCTTATTCGAAGAATTTCCAGGGCTACTGCAAAAATAACTTATTAGCTACCAAGAATATTGATAAACAGTCAGAGCAGAGAGCAAGAGAAGACCAAAGAACTTTTATACCCTGGAGAATATGGAGGCCAATTTATCGTCCCTAGTGTGGTCCTGACAATAGCAACTGTGGATATACTCACTAGAGTTGCTCACGTAGATTTGTTTATTTGAGGATCACCATCACCATCGTGCACCACGTGCAGCTGGGTTAGCGTGAACTTTTATTTCCAGGCTGTTTTTGAACTGCCTGGCAATTTTGACATATAGAAACGAAGCTGAAATGGCGGCGCTTATTTTGCTTTCTCGTTTGCACATTAGTGACTGCACTAATGTGCAAGCGTGCACTAATGTGCAACATGATATTAAGTTGCGACGTTTCTGTTATTAGAAATTTTAGTACATTTAGTTTGAAAACTGCCAGGCAATAAGAGTTCATGCTAACCCTGGCTCGTCTTATTTCACACCAGCATTGAGATTCACACTTCAGCGGATCGCGGATGCTACTATGTATCACTAGTATTGATGGTACTAAGTGACACTAATTTAGGATCTGTCACGCCTGGTGTCTATGGCTTTACCATTGATTTGTACCACCTTAGCGCCATGCCTCACTGAATTTATTAATATGCGGGACACGTAAAATAAGATCGCACTTTCGTTGCGTTTTACGCTATGTAAGTCGTTGTTGGCTGGATATTGGCGTATTTTAATACTTACACCAATATCCCAAAAGCCTTTATATAATATCCAGATAGGTAATTTTCTGATTTATTTTATTAGTAGGATTGTAGGATAGGATTGCCGTGAAACATTTCGTTTCAATTTCGCTTGACTGCTTGTGACACATTCCTTTAAAATATCATTGTGACACTCACAAAATGGACAAAGTCAATATTAGTAAAATCAATACTGTATTAATGATATCAATGGGCCAAAGGGTTAACAGCACTAAATCCAAAGGTCATGTTTGAATACTTTTATTTATTTGACAGACTTGATCCAAATACACATTGTAAAACGGCTTAAAATGTATTTAATAAATCAGCAAAAAACAGGGTTTATTATAGGGTTGGATTTTTTTTTATACAACCTTTTATAGTTTTACTAGCGACCCGCCCCGGCTTCGCACGGGTGCAATGCTGATACTAAATTTCTCTACTATATTATGCATGCATTATACATATAAACCTTCCTCTTGAATCACTCTATCTATTTAAAAAAACCGCATCAAAATCCGTTGCGTAGTTTTAAAGATTTAAGCATACATAGGGTAGAGAAAGCGTCTTTGTTTTATACTATGTTGTAGTGATAGTGAAGTAATAGTGCACATACATTTTTGGACAGGAAAACTTACCTATTCGTGCACGACCTTAAAATCAGAAGGCGCTTAGAGCTCTCCACTGATCTCTAGCAAAACAATAAAAAAACACAAGATTAGATAACTACCGAAGTAGTTATCTCACTTCTCGACCTTGGAACTTTAACGTTCTAAGCGCACACCGTCTTACTTCATTAGGCTCCGACGCGCAGCGCTGGAAGTGATTTTCCAACGCTAAAATGATAACCTATTTCGCAACGTACTTTAACACTTTAATAAGAACGGTAATTAAACACTGGGGCGAGTAGGTAAATAGGTTATTTGAAATTATTTTTCGAGACAATACTCGTATATTGCTCAACATAAACTGTAACATCAAATAAATTAAGTGGTTGTCAAAGTGATCCCAGCGGTCCTACTGAATAAATGCTTTTTGACTTTGACTTTGACCCAGCTCCCATTCATCCCCTCCCTGGATCGGCTCTTGATTTGCAGCTGCCGAAATGGCCGATTTTATGAATAGCTCTGGGCTACTCTTAAAGTCCCTTTATTTATTTGTTTGATAAATCTAACATTTTACAATAAATCGAGTGAGCGAATAATAAACAGAAAGGTACTGGGGCACTTTTTATAGCATCATCTGATCCTAAAGTAATCAGAGCTTGTGTTGTGACAACCAACATGATTGTTAATTAAACTACTTATAAACCTTTTTGTTTGTAAATACTTACATACAATAAACATAGGAAAACACCCAGATCTGAGACAAAGGAGAATGGGCATTCCCGCCCAAATCAAAAAACTATCGCCCGCAGAGTAGGCGTATGGTGGAATGGGTAGACCTTCAAAAACACTCCATTTCATTGTATGACAGCTAAAAAATCCATCCTACAGAAATCGAGATATTTGCAGTTAAAGGTGGTGACTCTTACCATCATGTTTTTTGACTTACAGGCTTCCCGCAGATAAGCCACTATGGGTAATCGATAGAACTTTAAAAGCATTACATTTCATTGTAGGACAGCTAAAAAATCCATCCTGCAGAAATCGAGATATTTGCAGTTAAAGGTGGTGACTCTTACCATCATGTTTTTTGACTTACAGGCTTCCCGCAGATAAGCCATTATAGGCAATCGATAGAACTTTAGAAGCACTACATTTCATTGTATGACAGCTAAAAAATCTGAATTTGAATGTTACTTAGGGAGCTATAAAAAGAGGTTTCCCAAGCGGGCTGACACCTGCGATGGTTCCTTCATCATGTTGGTCAGCCTCAAAGTATGGAAAATTACGAGTCAACTTTCGTCATTTTACCAAGGCTGAATTTTATATAAACGAACTGAATTTTTTATAATTTTATATAATTGTTTTATTCTTGTTGCATACATATTTTATACTTGTTGCATACTTATTTGATACTTGTTGCATACATGTTGCATACATGTTTTATACTTGTTGCATACATGTTTTATACTTGTTGCATACATGTTTGATACTTGTTGCATACATGTTTTATACTTGTTGCATAACATGTTTTATACTTGTTGCATACATGTTTTTTACTTGTTGCATACATGTTTTATACTTGTTGCATACATGTTGCATACATGTTGCATACATGTTTGATACATGTTGCATACATGTTTTATACTTGTTGCATACTTGTTGCCTTCATGTTTTATACTTGTTGCATACATGTTTGATACTTGTTTTATACTTGTTGCATACATGTTGCATACATTTTTTATACTTGTTTTATACGGCAGACTTTGAGGCTGACCGACATGATGAAGGAACCACCGCAGGTGTCTGCCTGCTTGGCAAACATCTTATTATAGCTCCTCAAGTAACATACACAAAGTTCAGGTTTTATACTACTACGAAAGCATTTGTTTAAGCTTTTGTTTAAGGGTGACTTTCAGGGGGTTGGAACTGTACTAGGGATCTGACAAAGGACGACGTGATTTCTAATACTGTTTCAAGCCAAATATATCAAAATGAGCTTTATACACTTTGACATGATGAAGGAACCACCGCAGGTGTCTGCCCGCTTGGGAAAACTCTTTTAATATCTCCCTAAGTAACATTATAAAATTCAGCCTTGGTAAAATGACGAATCTTGGGTGCTATTTTGGGCACCTTTGATGCCTCATATCTCCCAAAGCCACCCGGACCCAAACTTCATATTTGGGGATCGTACATAACCATACTGGGACTACACACAGACAAAGTCTCAGCCTTTATAAAATGACGAAGGTCTGCCGGTCGCTGGCTCTCCCCACAAAAAACATCAAAAAACATGATGGTTAAAGTCACCACCTTTAAATGCAAATATCTCGATTTCTGCAGGATAGATTTTTTAGCTGTCATACAATGAAATGTAGTGCTTCTAAAGTTATATCGAATGCCCATAGCGGCTTGTCTGTGGGAAGGCTATAAGTCAAAAAACATTGATGGTAAAAGTCACCACATTTAACTGCAAATATCTTGATTTCTGCAGGATGGATTTTTTAGCTGTCATACAATGAAATGTAGTGCTTCTAAAGTTCTATCGAATGCCCATAGTGGCTTGTCTGCGGGAAGCCTGTAAGTCAAAAAACATGATGGTAAAAGTCACCACCTTTAACTGCAAATATCTCGATTTCTGCAGGATGGATTTTTTAGCTGTCCTACAATGAAATGTAGTGCTTCTAAAGTTCTATCGATTGCCCATAGTGGCTTATCTGCGGAAAGGCTGTAAGTCAAAAAACATGATGGTAAAAGTCACCACCTTGAACTGCAAATATCTCGATTTCTGCAGGATGGATTTTTTAGCTGTCATACAATGAAATGTAGTGCTTCTAAAGTTCTATCGAATGCCCATAGTGGCTTGTCTGCGGGAAGCCTGTTAGTCAAAAAACGTGATGGTAAAAGTCACCACCTTTAACTGCAAATATCTCGATTTCTGTAGGATGGATTTTTTGGTTGTCATACAATCAAATGTAGTGTTTTAGAAGGTCTACCCATTCCACTATACGTCCACTCTGCGGGCGATCGTTTTTTGACTTGGGCGGCGCTTCATACATGCCTGCCCGTTCTCCTTTGCAGATTATAGAAACATTTTGTCCCGTCGCGAGAAATCAACTCGCAGAAGAGAATTGGCTGAAATTAGTGGCAACGTGGAAAAATTGCCTTTATACGCGAAACTTTCGAAGGTTTTTATTTGGTGATCTAATGTTTTGAATCAATTCTACTCGTATGAATTTTAGTTTGTCGATACCTAGGTTGATATTGAAATGAAATGAAATGAATGAAATGAAATGAAAAAATCTTTATTGCAACACAATGTAACAAAAAGTAGGAAGGTAACTTATAATAGAGTAATTACCTAGAACCATTGGTTGCAATTGGCGGTCTTATCGCTAGATCGCGATTTCTTCCAGACAACCTTTATACTAAACTAAGCTACAATTTAAGCTAAAACTAAATTTAAACAATAAACATGCTGGGACCCCTCCGCTGACTGCAAAGTTGAGCAGTGAGGACTTATCCTGGCCCTCGAACTAGTGTAAGACTGTATCTCGAGGGTCAGTTTCTATCCTTATATATTGATAGGTATTTGCTTTTAATTTTGTGAGCCAACTCAATAAATGGACTCTGGCCAGCTTTCTATTTTAAAAGTTATTTGACAACATTCATTCGAATTAATGTAAACAAAAGCGTTGTATATATAAACTTTAATATGATATTCAAAGTTTTGAACATCTCGTTTGTTCAACATCAAATGCATTGATGACTCCACGGTCCCACCAACACTTTTTAGGTTCTACGATAAGCCTTCCTCACCATGATTTCCATCGCCATTTGAATGTACTGACAAAGTGCACTTACATTTTTGTTATTCAGTATACCTACCTGTATATGACTAACGAGTGGGTACTTATACACCAGAATAGGCTTGCCTGATAAGGAATCCTTACTTAAAAATTAACCTCTCTCTACTAGTTCGTCGCAGATACAACAGCTACTAAAGAAAAGGCTCAGTCAGCTTGGCGGTCAGAATACTCCTTGGTCACTCGGGTACGTATACCTTACCTACTAACTAGCAAGGGATCACTGGGAGGATGAACCGGATGAACTCTTGGTTATTTTTTGACAATCACTGACCGTTGTATATTTTACATACTAATAAGCGCCGCCCAATTATCTTTTATACGCCATTTTAGATTCGTTTCTTTAATTCAAAATTGACTCGCGACGAATCCAAAGTTTTTTATCCATCTCAAAATGCCAAATGCGCCTAAAGAAGTTTTCACTTCAAAAACTGATTATTTTTGAAACATGAAATAATTTAATTGTTTCATATGATTTATTACCTCAAGTTTATTTGCAGAGTTTAATATTATTTCCGTTATCTGCATTCCTGCTGGACACCGCAATAATAAATATCATAACTAAAGTAAAAGTAATATAAATCTAGGCAGGTATAGCCATAGTATTTATTTTGAGCCTGCTTCGTCCCACTGCAAGTCAAACAAAAAATCCTTTTGGGATCCGAAGTCTAAACTACGCGACGGAATCGGTAAAACAAAAATAAATCAAAGTAACTCTAACCAAAAGAGAGTATGAAAGCTTTTATCCTCTTCTCCGTGAGCCGTCATTTATCAAAATATTTAAAATTAACTACCTACTACGCGCGGCTTAGCCCGCGTGGTACCAACATTTAGAATAGCCTGTATGCCATTCCAGCTCACTATCTACGCCTATTCCAAGTTTCAGCCAACTCGATTTACTGGTTTAGGCGTGATTGAAACACAAACGCACAAACATCCAAACGTCTAAACAAACTTTCAGCTTTAGGTATTATATTAGTGGAATAGTGGGATACTAGAAGAGAACATATTCAAATAAGTATATGCTTTTTATGCTTAAAAATTCCCTACAAACCGGTAAGGCACCCATAAAAGTTAGAAATTCCAGTTATTTCCACCCATTACAGGCTAAACTTTTACTTTAGCAGAGCGCTCGTTCAATGATGTAGTATCACGGGTACCTAAGTACCGCTGAAGCTATATAAACTATACCAATTCATATAAACTTTTCCGCGTAATTTCGTCGATTCGCAACAGCTACTGTACGAGACTCGTTTATTATGAATTGAATTTTGATCACTTTTTAATGAATTTAAAATGTGGGCATGTGTCAAAATATTGGACATGCCTACAAAGGGCCTTGAGGTCCATAATAGTATACCGGATAGGTATTCCGGATAGGTAGGTACAATCTTGATTGTGTTTCTTTGATTTGTTTTTCTGTCGTATTTTTATTAAAAGGTCAAACTTATTTAGAAGAGAATAAAACAACACCATTTATTTAATGAGTAAATCCTTTAAACCTTAGAAAACAGTGGGCTGCGCCCTATTTTACAGCGTTTTGTTTTATGCGAGCCGTAAACGCAACGTCGGTCGTCCCTGGCGTAAATGCTAGAACATTCTTAATATGTTTAAAACATGACAAGTCCTACTTTCTAGGAGATACTTAACTTGCAATGTTTGTATGACCGGGTCATATCTTGCAAACTGAATTTGACCCACTTCCGACTGAGCTGAATTTTACGAAACCTCCCTCTAGCGATTATTACAAAATAGAAAATGGAATAGACAAAACAAAATAGCTATGCTGAGATTCACCTTCGTCTAATGCTATTAATTGGCGTACATTTATGAACTGTTAAATGTACCTAATGCACGGTGAGCTTTACTAGATTCGGGACGAATATACAATCAATGTAGCTTTGATTTTTTGTCGTTTTGTTTTGCCAATACTGCCTTCGATTTCAATGCCTCTACGGATCGAAAGCCTCTCTGAACGAGGCTAACATTGTTATTGTTTCTGTGAAGCCAAAACCGATAGCTAATAGAGATTCAATAGCCTGTACGGCTCGGTATACGATTGGAAGATTATGTATCACTTGCTGCTTTTAAGCATTTTTGTTTTCTTTCGAAAAATGTAGCATTTATGATGCTTGACGAAACTGAATATCTAGTAGAGCTGAAAGTATCATGTTATCTTTATTTGCCCTATACTTTTTATATATAATATTGTGATAAGTAGATATACTTATTGAAATAAATGAATTGAATTTAAGCTGTTTCTCGCAATTTTGTCTACATTGAATACTCTTTTGTCAGCATTTTACCCACCACTATTATCTCTATATATAAAAATGAATCCCTATATCCCTTGGTCACGCCATCACTAGTGAAATCGGTCCAGACGTTCACGCGTTGAGTTCGTATGAGTCATTAGCCAACTCTGGTAACGGAATGTTTAGGCCGCCTTAAGGCCGCCGTCATGGCTTAACGACTTTAATAACCTTGACCGACAATTCAACGTGCCATCGAACACGAAAGCGCTCAGATGAAAATGCCAGTGGCGGTCACCCATCCACTTATGCACCAATTAGAACGTTGCTTAACTTCGACGATCTATCAACACGACCACGAGCGCCTCGACGGAAGTTGTGCGAGTGCGACAGCTAGTTCTAGAAAATACTTACTCGCTTTTCTAATACTACTTCAATAAACAAACGTGTCTTTAACATGATCCGTAACTATCACCTACTTACTTATTTATTCCTAGGTAGGTAAGTATTAATATTTCGGTCATGTTACCTAAGGATACCTAATCAGGGTTTTTGTGGCCGATGTGATAGATATACTTACATTAGTTCGATATCGATTGGACTCTCTCATAGCCCGAAAAGGTTTCATTGTCATATAATAGGCCAGTGGAATCTCCACGTGATTTGATAGTTCGTTTTCCTACCAATTCATATCACTCGCGGTCAATCCAAACGTGAAGGGTCATGTTGTCATACTCAACATGAGTATTGCGGAAACTCATGAAGTTATGACTCATGTCATGTGGATCTACTTATTATTTTAGAATATCTTGTAGGTATTTTCGCGTGTTGAAACTGTGTGTAGCCAGTGTAATATCGCCAGGAGAGAGAACAGCGCAGTGTTCACAAACAACCATAAAAAGTCAAGTCTGTGAAACACGATCACATCCCACTCATATAATTAAGCTGAAAGCTTGTGAGTTTTTGTGAGTATGTTTGTATTCCAATTTCAATCACGCCTAAGCCTAAACCAGTAAACCGAATAGGCGTAGATAGTAACCTGAAATGGCATAAGTTTAGGCTATTAAAAATGTTGGTGCTGGCGAAGCCGCGCGCAGTAGCTAGTATCGTCATAAAAGCTACCTATGTCACTGTTCCTATATTATGTTTAATTCTAAGTATATACCTACTCTTCATAATTTAAACGAGACGCTGTTGTCAATCGGCGTCAATAACGGTTTAAATAATTCAACGTACTAACGTACACTGTTTTTTGTCAATCTTCATCTTTAATTTGTCAACGGATTTTCATTGGTCTGATCATGCATTAGGTTCATATTAGGTTAAACTACATATTTGCTTACAAATATTGTTTTTGGATGCTTCATTGGTTGATGCAAAGACGTTGCCGGTTTTAGGTTAGGCTATATTTTTAACAGGTTTCGTTGACAAACATAAAACCATAATTTTATTTGTCATTTTTATAGTGCTTATCGTCTGATCGATGCGGGTTCGAATCCCATCGGAATCCAATATTTTGATAAGACTTTTCATTTCTTAAACATAAAGCCGTCAATAAAAATACATACATAGTATAATGAGTCAAAGTCAAAAAGCATTTATTCTGTAGGACTGCTGGGATCACTATGAATCGTCTTCAGCTAGGTAATTTTACTCCTGTTCCTTCGCGACCATTTGATTTGACGATACCTACTGTTCAGTTGGAGTAGGCTTGCCTAGCAACTATAGCTTAGCTACCATTATTGTAGACGTGTTTTAGCCACATGAAATACGTATCTACATGGACGATAATTGTAATAGGCCAATGTGTAGGTATACACCGCTATTTTGTAATTACCAAAAAAATTTTAAACATGGTCTCGGTGTCTGTTGCTGATCACATTTATGTAGTCAAAAAAAGAGAAAAAAATATTATAACCTCAAAAGGAGACGAGACGAGTCAGACATGGATGTATGATAGCTACTGCGGGTTTACTGACTGGAGATGATACGAGAACATAGTTCGAATGAGAGTCTGTACGCGATTGTTGTCTATAGTACTTATTTGTAAAGTTTTCATAAAATTTTGTTCGGTTTTGGTTGACTACAATCCTCGATAACTTTGTGATAGTTATATAAAAAAAAGTTCTGACCATGCCATTATCATTTTCTGCATCTGCTGCAACTGTCCTTAAATTATTTTTGGTAGTCATAAAATAGCGGTGTATAAGAAGCTACTTGTAAATAATCATGGTCATAGTATTGTAACTTTACCTACTTACCTACCTACATGCCCATTAACTTAACAATGGTAGGTAAGTAATCCTTTTCCTGACAGGGTTAACATATAAATAAATAATTCTTGCCATTTTCAAGAAACATTATAAATTAACTGTTTTGTATAAACCGATAAAGTTATTAAATATTTTAATAAGTTCGCTAAGCAATCTCAAAGTTTATAAAACTGATTCCGATATGCCAACTCTCGATAAATTCATCATCATCATCCCTTATCCCACACTATGTGGGGAAAAAAATAAATTAAAAAAAATATATAATATAATATATATACATATATTATATTTTTATATTATATTTTATTTATTCACAACATGTATTCCAACTCTCGATAAATTAGGCTTCCCAAATCCAAAACTTTTGTAAATATTTGTATCTCGACCAGAATATACCTAATAAGTAAAAGTATAATAATATAACCTATATCCTACCAAGGGCATTGAGCATTCTGGTCAAAGTTACAAGTAATCTTCAATTCAATTCATAATTCATATTACTTCAAGTTGGTTTCATAAATTATGAACGGTCTTATAGATATTATTCCGCAAATAAAATCCAGTTGGGGCTATGTAATATTTAGTTACATAAAGGAAAAGATGGGACGAGCTGGATGCATTCGAGCCAAACTGGCAAACTGTGGCCTTGGAGCGTAAAGTCGAGGAAAAGGCAACATTTGCTTTTTTAAGAGGTTTCAAAGTGATCCCAGCGGTCCTACTGAATAAATGCTTTTTGACTTGACTTGACATGCTCAGCAGTTGTAATATCCGGCCAGGTGGAGTGACGATCTGCGAAAGGCTGCTGGCAAAAGCTGGATGCGTCGAGCTGAGGACAGGGCGCAATGGCGCTCATTAGGGCAGGCCTTTGTCAAGCAGTGGACTGCTATAGGCTGATGATGATGATGATGAGTTGTAATATACATACTTAGGTGTATGTACCTAAATGTAGCAATAATCTACCATAAACACAGGTACGGGTACGTTTTAAGTAAAATTTTGCGATACCATAATAATTATATGCACCCCATTGTAGTTAAGTTCATAAATGAATATTTAACATTTATAAAATTGAATATACCTTTGATATTCAACACTATTATAATTTATTTACAGAAACTAAGCTACTACAATATGTACATAAAATTTAGACCACGTTATTCTTATCTTGGTATTTGTTTGTCCTCAACCAACGATCTCCGATCTCTCTGTGACCGAAGTATTTACCCAAATAAATCCCTCAGGAGTAAACTTTGTTTTTCTAGCTATCCGTAGATAACATTTAAATGATTGGTCTGATACTTATTTAAGTTTTGTATACCTATTTTAGTAATATGGAAACAAGAACATCTACTGATTATTCAGTAGGTAGGTACATACCTAAGTGTCAATATTTTACACCTTCTAGCCAGCAAAATTACTAAGCTCTGAGTGTTGTGTTCACATCCAAGGATATGCAAAATTATGTAGAATGATAAGGTTCAGGTAGACCTTGCCAATGGAAACGCCCTTGGAAGAAGCTAAGCGCATCTAAGTAATGGAGCTTGAGCCAGAGGGACTTTAACTAGCTTTGGCTACAAATTAGCATGTAGTTGCATTTAATGTAATTACTTACCAAATCAAAATTACAATTTCATTGGTCCAGAGTCACTACCTACATTGTATTGGTTAACTACTTGTTTACTACTAAGTAATTGCTAGGTATTAGGTACTTCAAAGTAAAGCAATATAGTTATGAGGGTGGCTGGTATTACATTTTTTTGTGATTAATGAGAACTTGTACCGTAGGTAAATGCTGACCTATTTAATTAAAAAGAAAAAAAGGTAGATGGAGGTGAGTAATAAATTTTTAGTTTAGTTCAATGAATAAGTACCTACCTAAATAAATAAATAATTTTATCTGGGGTTACCCAGTACCAAGGTACTCTAAATTGCTTTGTGGAGAGTATCACAAAGATTGAAACTTTAAACACACATTGAGGAAGATTTCTTGTAAAAATATTAACGAAAAAAATAAAATCTTATAACAGTTTACGCGGCACTGATTTTGAAAATTGAGAGCTTAGATTTTGGACTAACATTCATATTTTTTACGAATAGATAAGGGAGGCTGGGGTCAATTGTAATGATTTTTGAGAAAATCGTTAGTGTCTGTTTGGTAATGGGTTTTATTTCAGCTAAACTATCGGGGTATAATTATGGTAACACTAATGATTTAGCTGTAAATATGCCCGTAATTTAGGTAGAATCTATTTATAAATCCTTGGAAAATGTTTTACTAGCCCCATGTACTAAGTATTGAAAAATTATACGAAGAAATAGAGTACATTTGTTATGAATAAAAAACGTTTTCAACGAAAACAATCAGTTTTATTTCATTTTACTCAAGTTTTCTTCGTATGCTTATAATTTTCGAGATTAACCTCTCTACGGTTCGTTGCTTTTGGACGATTTCTTGGCATCTAAAAAAATAAAACAACAGTTTTGAGAAAAGAATTAAATAGGCGGTTTGGGGTAAAAAAAAACATGTTTGTTTCTACTGCCCCCACACACACAATTTAAATATTTTATCACACAGTAAGAAATCGAAATGGGTTATGGGCACAAACTACAATAAAGACAAGGATATTATAAAGAGTAAACTGCGCTCAAGAATAGACAATAGTTATATATTTTCTATAGGAGCAATACGAAATATAAAAATAGTCAACAAACTAATTTTTGAGCCGAAAAAGCGATGCACCCTCTTAAAAATGACCACTGCGCTCGGAGCGGCGACGCACCCTGAGCGACTTGCAAGCTGGCCCTTCCTTCCTTGGGAGTGGGACCACGCTGCTAATACCTACTAACCGTCTCCGAGTTATTGAACTTGTTTCTATTGACCCATGTTACTATTGACTCCAGCCTCCCATATCAAGCGAGCGAAATCGCGGAGGGGACCTAGTTGTCACTGATGGCCATAAGCTTTCTCAATACAGTCAAAGGGCCACTCTTAGATAGGTACTTACTTCTATCATATGGCGAACGGTTTTGTGCTGCCTTCGACGATCGACCATCTGTGACCCATATTACTTTACAAACTCATCAGTTCATCAAGTGGCCGGCTACACTTTACTTAAGCCCGAGGCCGCTATTCGAGCACCGGTTACTGGATCTATCAGTAATGGGCCCTCTACATATTCGCTGATGATAGACGAATGCCAACGGTCACGTGTAAATTGCCTCATCGCCTGTATCCGCCGGTCATCTTGTATCCAAATAATAGTTCGGCAAATACATCGTATTTATAGGCACTGAAAAAGGCACATGTTATCGTTTTCCATGCTAAATAATGTGAAAAATAATATGCTTACATGCATCCCATACATTGCTCCTGCTAGAATATAGATATCTACCGCTTCTCGTAAAAAAAGTATGTGTTTTTAAAAAGACAACTTCAACGTTCGTGGTATTCCAGCTTCACTGTTTATTTTAGGGATAGCGTTGTAAAGTTGTGTGTAAATTTTACAAGGCCGGACCAAAGTTATAATAACGTCGTAACTACGTAGAACATATTTTGTGATCAAGCTCCTGTGAGCTTTAAATTGAGCCATTTCATCGGTAAAACAATTTACTTACACTATAGATCTACGAGCGTATTAATTGTTTTACCGATGTACCGTATTTTTATCGGTTTATAACTTAATTTATCCGGGTGGTGATAATATTGAGTAAGGTAAACTTTTTAAAAATCATATATTTATTAATCATATATTTTTTCATTGATTTATTTTAGCGATATGGCCGCCCATTGTACAATGTCTATTTCTATGTATTCTCTGTATTATGTTTTTGTGTACAATAAAGCGTTTATCTATCTATCTATCTATATTCCGTTTTGCTTGGCAAAAACATGGAAATAATCATGAACACACGCGAGTAATGTCAAAATGTAAACGTGTTGCTGCAGGCTAAGCCTCCTCGCAGACTGCAGACTTTCTATCGGCCGATAGTTGAGACGGAACATACTTCGGCTCGTAATACGTATGGAGAAGTAAGCCGAAGTATGCTCCGTCTCAACAATCGGCCGATAGAAAGTCAGCAGTCTGCGAGGGGTCTACTAAGTACGCTTTCATTGGAACGAGAAATTAGGTATTCATGTTTTATTTGCTAAGATTATCCCAAGGACGATTTAACACGTCCTTGGTTTATCCAAATAGGTAATGTTCCCGAAAAGATACAATTTTACACAAAAAGGAACCACACATATTTATGTACATTTAATTTTATTTATCAATGGCCGTATATTAGGCAATTTTTACCTACTCACATGATGCATAATTTGACGTGTGATCCATCAATACCGTGCTACGAGTATAATATTTATTTATTTATTTATTTATTTATTTATTTATTTATTGGAAAACCAACAGCTATTACATGGTGTCCTTAGTAACTACAATAGAAATAGTGAGCCAATTACAGGTCTTCGCTAATAGTAGTAGTATAGCTAGAAAAAATGTGAACACTAATACTTGTATACATACTTATCTATCTTTTTATAGATACTTAGAATAAAAATATATAATGAAATTAAACAATTAAACTTCCGGATTAAAAAAATGTAATGCTAGGCATCGCCTTGCCTTGGGAACACTGGTATTAAACATATCAATTTTCAATAGCCGGGTAAAGTCATTGACAGTTCTACTCGCTCGCAACATATATGAATTCTGCCTATAGTTAGTAGAGGACGTAGGCACACTTAAAAGAGGCATGAACCGAAGAATTCTGCTTGGAATATTGAATTTCAACTTGTTTAGGAGGTCAGGGCAGTCAACATCATTGTTCATAATTTTTAGCATATAAAGGAAATCAGCTATATCACGCCTAATTTTTAATGGTATGAAATGGAATTTTTTGCAAAGAGTAACATAATTATCAGAATGATATGGTATCTTTGTTCTGAAACAAAGGTACCTTAGAAAACGCCTTTGGATACTTTCTATCTACTTTCTATATCTATTATTCTTCTTTTTCTTTCTATTATTCTAAGGGTTGTTTCACACGTCCTAAAAACACAACACATCGCTGTGACAAAAAGTGGCTAATCAGTGGTAACGTGTTAATAGTGTCGCTGCAGCTTCTTGCAGTTGTATTGTGGTATTACAAAATATTACAAAAGTCTACAAACTACGAGTACAAATGGCTAGTGTGCGGTGTCGCTGGTGGTTGCGTTGTGGTCGGTACCGCACACACTAAACAGACGGCAAAATGTGCTCCATGTGAATAAAACTATTCATTTTCATACAATTAAGTGCCCACCCACAAAAACATGTTGTGCCGACCCCACTTAGTGCGATAAGGGCAGGGAGATGATGATGTTGAAGCACACGCGCCCACAGTGTCGTCGTTGTGGTGTGGTTGGTACGTGTAAAACGGCCCTAAATCTTTTAAGGTGACTCTTTATACACCTTTATAGGGATATCTATAGCGTGAACCTTTTTATCCGACTGTCATAGGAAGGGTTACATTATATCGACATTTAAGCTATCGTTAGACTCGTCTTAATAACCCAAGTGACATAAGATAGGTTTTAAAAAAATGGCGGATCTTATGCGCGAAATAAAAACACGATAAGAAAAAAAAATGCCAATTTTATCGAGTGGGGTATCAAAATGAAGGAAATCAAAATGAGATAGCAATAATATATATAATTCATATGTTAAACTTAGTTTTTAATAACAAATTGGCAATGAATGCATACAAATCAATATATAATATATGCAATTGGCAATGAATATATGCAAATGGTTTTATTCATGGTTTTTTTGGTACCCTACCAACCTACGCATTGCCAAATCGCATTCTTCTTGCAAATTCTCATTGACTTTCTTGCAGTCGGGTTTTTAATTATAAGCCCCTCGGTTGCACCGGTAGTGCGTAAGAGCGCTAAGTATGTTGTCTATGTAACGTACGCTAAAAACACCGGGAAACACTTCTTGCAGATGGATTTTAAAATAGTTTTAACCGAGTTCAAGATGATGATTGACCTAATGATTAAACTGAAGCATGATTAGGCATTAGGCTGTTTTGTTATATTATAGGTTGTTAGGGCATTACTTCTCTGAGACAGACAACTTTATGAAGTTTGAAAAGAAAAGCCAATTTTATGTGTCTAACTTCTTATGACAAATGTCTCGCCAACGTTTTCTTTGTTTTCTTTGTGAAATTTAAAATTTTTCAGACTCAAATATAAACTAAATAAAAAACTTAAATTGATACTCAACCAAAACAAATATGTATTTTTAATAATGTATTTTATTGAAAAATTTGTTAGGTATACAGGGTGTAAAAAGACTGCTACCGAAAACTGAGGGGATGCAATCAGACCATGATCCTAAACATATATGTTATTATATAAATTATATATATAAAAATTTATAAATATATTATATATATAAATTTTTTGACTTAGCTTCCTCATGCTATTTTATTTTTGGTTATTTACTACTAGTACGACATAATAAGACCATACCTACCTAACAATTTCATATAAAAAAGAAAAAAACAATTAAAACTCAAAATCCATCAATCTACGTAAAACAACGCGCAAAAAACATATGCAAACAGTAATCTTCAAACGCTGTTTTCTCCGGATATAATGATTTATTCGGAAAATTCTTTTGGATTTGGTTGTGTGTTGGGATGCTGTACCTACCCCTTTCGGCTTCGGTAGACGTCTTTTTACACCCTGTATAGTACAGGAATCTAGATATTTAAAAGATTTCATGGAACCAGGACATAAAATATGATTTTTGGGACTTTTTTAGTTTCAAAATCCCCGTCAGTCTGAATTTCAAGCAACCACGGGGGGGGGTATCCAAAGGGGATTAATTTTACGCTAACCCGCTGCTACGCCACTGCTAGTCGACGAGCTTTCTATTGACCTATCTAAAAAAAATCTACCAAGGCAGCACTGATGATCTGACAATTAAGCTGCCCTGTTTTTATCGCAAAAGGCACTTTTTAGCCGTATTTGAGTAATATTGGACTTGTGTAGGTTAGGTACTATTGACTTTCATTGTAAGGAAACCAATTAGAATTTTAAAGACGGCGATGGGCTTACAACCAGTCCCATATGGAATGCAAAATGTGGTCATATGCTAAAACGTGCACCTGACTATCCCCTTAGACGACTTCATAGGATCTTGAATGCTTAAATAGATCTGAAAGAGTGTCGACTGTGCTTTGGGCATACAGTCGTGATCCTGTGCTGTGGTAACTGCACTGAGATAAATCCAATTTTTAAGTTTTTTCTTTATAATTCTACGACAACCTATGCTGTGGCAACTGCACTGAGATAAATCCAATTTTTTGTTTTTTCTTTATTATTCTACGATAATAAGTATTTTTTATTCAATATTCTCAATATTCTGCACATAAGTCAATGCTGCCAATTGCACGAACTAATTACATTTATCTCTACCACTTTAATCACGGTGTTGCCCTGCCCACCAATCTCGATCGCCCGCCACCGATTGCCGATATCGCTGTCAACATTTGCAGTGGTCTAACCCAATGATTTATTTATTTACACATACATAGATAATACATTAGTTACAGAATTAATTTTTATATCTAGGAAAATACAAGGACACATATAACATTCGACAGAAAAATTGCTCAACAATAAAATAAAATACAAAAGATAACACTAAAAATACAAACACAAAATAACTGAAGAAATTCACAAAAATATAGAAACAAGACAACAAAAATTAACAAAGGTATTAATCATTACGTAGGTACTTATTCTGAGAGGTACTTACTTAAAATAATAGGGGAACCTGGGCAGACTTGATCCCCCTTTTCCCAATTTACGAAATAATCAAAGCGTCTCAATATCGCTCGCATAGTACCCGAATTACAAAATAAATAAATAAATAATGCTGGACATTTCACGCAGCGTCATCTAGCCCCAAACTAAGCAAAGCTATCTAGTGCACGCATCGACGGAAATACCTATGATGCCATTTGGTATGCGCGCTAGATAGCATCTATACGTTCGCGAGGCGCTTCCGAGCCATTAGGTACCAACCTTATTTTTCTTAAATCGACCTACATGCCCCCCAACATCATCTCTATCGTTATCCCAAAGGGATTTAGCTTTGAGTATTGATTAGTCGGCGGCTGCGGCATTTGAGCTTGATAAAGGTACCTAATTTTTTTATACTCCGAGAGAGATAGGGAGCTTAGTACCTACCCTTGGGCCCTTAGTAGGTACTAGAAAGCTATTATTTGGCATTATAGTAGATACAATATTAATCACGAGGAGAAAGTGGTAAAACAAAATATTGAAATACATTTTTAGAGTACCTCCCTACACTTAAATGGGTGCTACTCGAAAATCATTTTTCGATTCGGAAACCTGTTTGCGAAATATTAAGCTTTAAAGTGCTATTTTTGATGGATCCAATTAGGAACGTTTTCTACTTATTTCAGCCCCTTTTTGAGACCAAATATCTTAGGAACTGCTGACCTGAAAACTAATGATGGCTTCGAGAGTTAAGTTTACTTTCATGATTGTTACTAAATTCGACGACAGACGGCAAAAGGTGGAAAAGTACCTAATGTTCCTGATTCCGGCAATGTTATAGCCTACCAGCTAGCATGAGAGCGAGGGTCTTTGACCCGTGATGAAAGTATCGGATTCTGAAGCCACGGGCACGCTAGTGTTATAATAAAATCAGTTTGATAACGGCACATGTGTTCGAATATTGTTAAAAAATATATTTGCAGTTAAAATAACTGGAAAGAGAAATGAAGGTATACACTATACTAGGCGTTTAGAAGCGCGCGCTAGACGCGCGTTGTAACATTTTCTTCTCTAGAAACGCGCGTTTATATGTGTACGGATGTATAGGACCACGAGCTTTTTTAAACGCCTAATATGAACTACCTAAACTGTTAATTTTCTTGGAATTTCAAATAATTTCAACACCATTTTGAGAAAAGAACATTTCTTCACCACAACAGTTATGATTATGATCATAAAAGACATACCTATATTTTGTAAGCCGTACACAACAAAGCTAAAAATATAAATTATTTTTCTATTTTCCTCACAGTAAATAACAATCTATTCATTTACATAACTGAGAGAAATTGTATTTTTTTTTATCAAATTAATTACATTTTGGAGAAGAGTAAAAAAGGAACTTTTGACTGACGATGTGATGGAATTGAAACTCGGTATATAAAATTATGCAACAACCCGGAAACAGGGGAAAATTGGTTATCAAAGTTTGCTTGAAACTCAGTTTGAAAAAGTAGGTACTTAAAGTTTTATTAAATAGACAAGTGTTTTACGATTTTTCAAAACGACTCTTGAAACTAGGTAAAAAAGGGTATAAAAGATTGTAGAGAAACTTTTTCACAGGCTATGCCATGTTATGTGAGCGAAAACTAGAAAGAAAAATGAATACTAGAAAGCAAAGTGAATACTTTTTGTACAATGCTTCAGGATTTTTTCCAGGCTGGATGTACTAAACCGGGTTATGTTTGAAGTCAAGGCGAGTCGTAAGTTAATTTTAAATGTAGGTTATAAAATTCATCCAATGATTCAATTATACAAGCAATGTCTCACAAAACAATCAAGTCTCAAGGGATTAGAGCAAAAGAGTAAGCTCATAATTAATTAATGCGAAAAAAGGGATACAAACACTTGAACACCGTGATGATAGGTAGCATTAAAATCATATTGACCTGTTTGCATATTACTGAACAATTATTAACAAAAATTTAATTTTTAACCGAAAAAGAGCAGATTCTATTCTAGGCTGTATGATTGTTTTTTTTTGTATCGATATCTCCGTCAAGTAATTGGGAACCAATTTCCAAAATTATTGTTGGCTTGAAAGGGTATAGGTTGGTACTCCCGACGTGATTCTATTTAAATTATTATAAATTGTATTGCTGATGCATTGACAGTTTTTTCAAACCTCATTCTCACTCGACGCTTTGAGTCGTTATTTAAAAAACGTAATTAATCCGTTCATTGCTTATTTAGATCGAAATTAGGTTAGTGAAAAAAATACGCGCGAGGCGAGCGAGCAAAGCGAGCGTGGCACGGCAGCGGCCGTGCCGAAGCGCCAGGAATGAAATATTCCGTTATAAAGTTCTATTTTACGATCTGCCTAGGCATATCATGATATGCCTAAGTATCGCTAACCAAACGAACGATATGGCGGGGTGTAAGTTAGACAGATCGTGAAATGGCGTCGTTGAACTGCCTGGGCATATCATGAAATGGCTAATTCACCGAGCTGCTGATGCCGGCTGTATAATTGTAAATTAGTTTTATTTTTATTAAGATTATAAATCAATTGGTGACCTCGAATTTGTCTTTGAAGACTGACGACGATTTTGAGAGCCACGGTAATCCGATGGCCAGACACGAAACAAAGAGAAAAGGGGATTAATAAAAGCCTTTGATACTTGAACCCTTTACCCCTCGAACTTTATTAATTCATATTTTCAATCTGTAAACGTGAATGGGCACTAGCCATTTCAATGAGGTTTATAACCTACCCATACAAATCATCTACTTATTAAGTTTTCTACATTAAAATGTAAAACTCCTTACTCGAACCCCAGATAAAATAATAACTTACTTCTCAAACTAACTTCAACCACACTTCAACTAGAGAGAGGATGGCTTTGACAAAAACTTCTATTCCTCGTAAGAAAGTTGTTGGCCGATCTTTATAAAATAACCGCAGAAACTAGCGTTACGCATACGTGGAGACTAGTTTATCAAAGAAACTTAACCATGGAATGCCTTTAGATATGTTTAGGTCAAAAAAATGTAAACAGCTAAGATTTTCAAACACATGTATCGACCAATCAGATTCAAAATGATGTATCCATTTTCAGAAAATTATTCTAACATCTAAACCGTATCTTATTGTCCCTGAGTACATCGAAATAGCGCTCTAAATTTTTCAAGCGAGTACCTAAAGCTATTTCATTTGTGGTGCTGTGCTGTAATTATCTGTTTGAAAATGAATGCAGCTCACAGTCAATTGAAAAATTCCATTAGAAAGTGAGCCCTAATAGTTGTGATATTATTTATGTTCGTAACTACACATACAACTACTACTTCATAAGTAGCACAACGTTAAGATTCGACCTTTATGGACAAACCACACACGGGAAGGCGATCTAGACCAAATGTGATGTAGTCATATCGAGGTTTGGTCCTATAGTGAACTCGCAAACGCTCCTAACCCTTTCATAGTTCCCGCACTTCAACCCGTTCAAAAGAATGTAAGCTTTTTGCGTATCGCGTTTCGGTTCATCTAGAGAGAATCCTATGAGTTTGTTTAGAAAATTGGGATCCTCTACCAAAAAACAGGAGTAGTAGGAAAGAACCTAGTTTTTTAAAACGATTTTTTATTTTATTGATCAGTAGCGAAAGCTAATGAACGAACAACAGATCTGGTTTAGCCGTGATTTCACATGACTGTTATTTCATTGACGCGGTCGTTGCTGGTGAACAAGGACGAATCACGGACAAAACGTTTTGTTATGTACATTACAGTAATGTGCCTTTGTTAATTTGAACTAAAGCAGATAATCTCATACTATCCACAATAGCCATTGTTTCCGATAGCATCCAGGTGGGATAATGGTATTACATTACACTTCAATGCAGCTAGGTGACTGGCTGACATTATTGATTCTTTCCAAAGCGATATTTGCCAGAGGATAAAATAATGATCTCCTGGCAAAATATAAAAACTAAAAACAGCGTTAGGAGGCAACCTATGCCTACACATAACGGGACAAATAAAAATATAAACACAACAAAATATTTATAAAACATATAAGTAAATCTTATTAGTGGCCAGCTTGGGGCTTTGCTCACGTGGTCCAATACTACCTATAGTAGTACCTATAGGTACCTATAGTCTACATAAATATTACTTATACTGTGGGTGCTATTTAATAGTAAATTTTTGGTTGCTTTATCAGCAGGCAGACTCAAACAATTTTTTTTTTTGTAGAAATTTGTAAGAGTATTTAGCTGTTCGCCTTTTTAACCGACAACAATAAAAGGAGCTACAAGCTTCAGCTGTATAATGTATGTCTTCGTCAATAATAAATGTGGACCGATTTTCAATTTATTTTGTTTAAATGAGTAAACTTTCAAGGTATTGCCCTGATTTACGTGTAATTTTCGACCTGAGTTGAATATTGAAATTGGTTTTCTTTTTATTTAAAACTTAATTATTAGAAAACCTTAACGAGCGTAATTAATTCCAAATTCCACAAGCTTCTAAAACATTCTCAAGTTTTTCTATAAACATTTCTTTAAGAGGTACTAATTGTTAGATAGGTTTCGTTAAAACTTAATTGTTTGATTAAAGATTAGATGCTCAAGTAAAATCCTCGAGACTTCGTCAATTAATCCCAGTAATTACAGGGTTGATTGAAGAGAATGATGAATTAGTGTAGATGTGCAACTTCTTTTTTACTGATACTGTAAATAAATATTTGCCAACGTTAAAAGCCTTATAAAGAAAATCAGTGATACAGAAAATCGCGTTATTTACCGCTTATTTCTGGACTATTCGATTGCGCTTCAACAGCCAACGCGGGATACCATTAGGTACGTAAAAAAAAACAACTTTTGTACGTATTTGCGTACACAACATGAGGAGCGTAGGTACAATTTTTATTAATAAAAGTGCGGATGTAAAGGTACCTAATAGTTAATTCTAAACAAAATTGAAACAGGATCACTACAACCTTACGTTTTTTTTATCAACCTGTCATGTCCCACTGCTGGGCAAATGTCTCTATAAAACTCTATCAATAGTCTCTATTCTCTGCCACCAATCTTCCTAAAAGGTATCGATGCCAACGTTTCCGAGGGCGACCAATATCCATGGTATCCATGGTGGTGACACCATGATAGTACGAAACATTGTGAAACAACATTGTGAAATGTTGGCCCATTTTTCTCGATCCATCCGGCTCACGTGGCCCGCCGCAATTTTTATTTACCAGATTTTTTTATTATGGTCTCAGTGTTTGTAACTGATCACATTTATGAAGTAAAAAACAAAAAAATATAAAATGAAAAGGAGACGTGACGAGTCAGACATGGATTTATGATAGCTACTGGGGTTTTAGTGACTGTGGATGAAACGAGAGCATATGCGAGTGCAATTGCGATTGATGTCTGTAGTATTTTTTTGTACCTACAGTTTTTATAAAATTCTGTAAGTTTTGGTTGACAACAATCGTTGGAGATAATTATATAAGAAAAATCGGACCATGTCATTATCATTTTCTGCATCTGCTGCAACTGCCCTTAAATTTTTCTGGTAGTTAAAAAATAGTGGTGTACATAAAACTTCTCGCACTCTGTAAATACATATTGTATTGAAAAGATTTTCAATTTTAAATAAAAGTTTACGCAATCCCAGATGAAGCAAACAGAAAGAAAATACCTTGTATATTCTCTTTAGTATGAAACTTGTAGCTCCTAAGGAAGACTGTATCACTTTTCCGGTTCTTCCATATTTAAATATTATTCTTCGCATGTCAAACTTCAACGTTCTGATATTTTCATGTTCCTTTATTTGAACATCACAATTGCAAGCGTAAAATCGTAGCACGTTTGCATAATTTTATTGCGTAGCAATTTGTAGCATCCCCGTAGCATTTTCGTAGATCGTGTGCCAGTGTAGAAAAATGTAGGAGTTGTTTTGTCTTGATCAACGTATTAAGTCAATAATATTAATGACAATGATGCTTGTAACACCACTTTCAAATGTTAAATAATATTCGTAATCCACAGTCAGCAACGAGATTACATGAACATTTGCCGTCTTACTACAAAAATCTAAAACGTGTTCAGCTAAACAACTATCTCTAAATACTCGAACCACAGAATTTTATCAGTTCTGTGACTCGAACCTATATAAAGTTTTTATGGTAGAATTTTATTGTGTCAAAGTGTATTTCAATTCAACCGTTTCAACAGATGCTTAACTTTTTTTGTAGTGAGACCGTTGATGTTTTAATTTAACATCCTGTAGGTTTATAATAAAAACTTTGGGTAGTCTATGATTTACCTTACACATCGTTATTATGCTTCCTAATAATACTTATCAAGACGAAAACATACAAATAAACTTTTAATCTCAAATTCGTTTATATTAATAAATTAATTGTCGTTGACTGTACCACGTTTCTCAAATTATCGACCTTTGTGGTGCAGTGGGTGAAAGCCCGCTTGAGACGCAGAAGGTTGGTGGTTCGAACCCCGATAAGTGTTTGGAGGATCTGCAAATATTTATCTCTGGTCTGGGTGTTTGTATGTATAATATGTCTATTTACAAACAAAAGTAGTATATCCAGTTATCTGGTTCCCATAGTACAAGCTATGCTAGATGATGTCGAATTGATTGAATTATAATTCAGATCTTGAATTATATTTCAGATCTGCTATTAGAAGTATATTATTTCAGCAAGCTACTTGTATTTTCTTAAACTTAATTCGTAAAGTCAAATACACACATGATGAATAGCTAAATAAATAAATAAGAACTTTATTAGCTCATTAGATAGTTAATAGTACAAATTCGTGCCAATTTAAGCGATATAATTTTGAGTAAAGCGAACTAAGGAATTACGTTCCCTGCATTTATAATAAGGACTCATGGTTTGTTTGACATCAAAGGTTAAGGTATAAGCTCTTCCTATACTCAAAGCCTACAGAGGAGTTCAGAGTGCTTAGAATATGTACCAAAGAGGTACCATGCTATATATATGCTTAGAATTTATGAGAAATATTTCTGGTTGCAGAGGAAAGAGCACATTTTTTAGACGTGTGTCAAGGTGATCTATAATGGTCTTGTTGCATGAGTTTAATTGACTGCATGGTTGAAGATACAAAATGCTACAGTGCCACAAACTTATCTGGATCAGTGGTCAAAAGAGGAACTAACGGATTTTACTGTAAAAATTACTTTCTGCCAACACCAAATGCGATAACAGCGCCTCTCTCACCAGTTCAGATAAGTTTGCGGCACTGTACGTACACTACACGTGTAAAACTAACGTTGTACCTATACCGAACTAATTGGTGATGATGAATGAGCGGGATTGTGAGATATTGTTTTCTCATTCAAGAACGGGAGCTCAAGATTTATATCTCTTGGCCATTTTTATAATTATTACTACTTTTTATTAAAATTAAGTCGTTGCAAGTGAAATCGGTGATTCTTGCCAACCCCTGCGGGAAAGAGGGGTGGTTTTATTTGTGTACCTATCTAAAAGCTTATTTTTATCTTACCAGCTCACGTTCACCCACTGCTGAGTTTAGGCTTCATTATTTTCATGCTACTGTTTCTGGTCTTGTGCTAGTTGAACCCAATTGTTTCACCGTAGCCTATAGACCCCTCCCAGACTACAGACTTTATATCGGCCAATAGTTAAGACGGACTATACTTCTCCATACTCATTACGAACTGAAGTATATTCCATCTCAACTATCGGCCGATAGAAAGTCGGTAGTCTGCGAGGGGTCATAATATCAATACCATACCTAATATAAAAAAATCAAATTCATTCAACAACAATTTTAAAAAAGAAATCTATCAGTAGATTTTTGTTCCACCCTAATCCACTAATAATTTTGTTTCTACTTTAAGTTCCACTCTAATCCATCAGTGGTTTAGTTTCCACTTTGAATTCTACTCTGACCCTAATTTGTGTAATATCTTTGTCCGCAGCAATGTTCGGTGTTCTTCTTCGACAAGCGTGAGGCAGAAAGGCTGTTCAAACCGAAGCGCAAAGATGAGATTTTAATCAAAATGAGGGAGGGGATCTCTCGTCTGCAGTCTGGTGACTTCAAGCAGACTCTGACGGTGGTCCACAAGTTGGAAGAAGGCCCGAACACCATGGCGTTTGCTACGGAGCCGGTACTAACTAGCCTTCATCACATCTTTGCTTGGTATGTAAGTATCTGACAACAAAACTCAAAAGGTACTTTAGTTTAGTTGAGTCCATCATATCTTGTATCCTTTGGAAACACTACTGATATAAGTGTCATATAAGTCACTTAGGTGCCTAATTTGGACGTCCTCAGTAAATAAATAATAGTATCAGTAATGGTTGATATGACTTTAAAAATAATGTACTACGATTTTGAACATGACGCTCACTTACGAAATGATTTCAATAAATTACCGAACACAATGAAAACTGTACCTACTTAATTATGAACACTTCTGGAATTAATCACACGACAACTAATAAATAATTATGAACCATACAAAAATATGAAACAATCAAAACTATCAGCGAAAACTAGAGCACCTTCCAAAATCGTAATAAATACCAACTACCCATAGACGGATCCAGGGGGGGGGGGCACGTGCCCCCGTGCCCCCCCCAGACGATATTTTTGTGTACCTACTAACTACTGAGTAATTTTTGTCAGTTTTTGTTTCTTGTGCCCCCCCCCCCCCCCCAGAAAAAAAACCTGGATCCGCCTATGCAACTACCTAATGGTAACAGCGACACCCCCAAAGAATTACAATGGTTTTTGGAGTTGTCGATATTTATCTCAAATGTCAATATAGGTACGATAGGTATATTGTATACGATAGGTAAATAATATATTTATGGGGGTTGAGCTGACCACCACTGACCACATGCATTTTTTTATTATAAAGCATTAGGAAAACTTGTAAAAATATTTGAGTTGTAATTGAACGTTGCGTATCGCAGGAAATCCTGTGTTATCTGCCCCAGTAACCTAATAGAACAGAGCTCACAGGATTTCCTGTGCTATAATTATATCGAACTAGTACGACTTCGTCAGCAAAATAACATAAGTAGGTTCTTGAAAACCTCTAAATAGAAAGAACTGAAAACTGCACGAATCTTCTGAAACTTTCAAAAATGCAATTGGCCTTAACAGCCTAAAAACTACTTCATCAGAGTTGACCAGGACGAACTCATACAAACTTACCTACACCTATATACTAATAAAAAAGAAATAATAAAAAAATGCTGCTAGGTGTCATGGTTTAGATTTTTGATAAAAATAAGAATTTACTTTAAAAAATACAAAATATCTTATATTTATACATATATAATAGACATTCTCGTAGCTGATGAGTATCGCATCGTAGATTCCGGTTATTATCCTTTAGGGTCGGTTCATATCTAACGGAAGATCCGTCGCGTATTATCGGTCGCGGAACGCCAGAACTGACAAATGTATAGAAAAACACTCGACCGTTCACACTCAACCGATGATACGTTAGTCCGTCGAGTGTGAACGGTCGAGTGTTTTTCTATACATTTGTCAGTTCTGGCGTTCCGCGACCGATAATCCGCGACGGATCTTCCGTTAGATATGAACCGACCCTTAATGGAGTAAAATAACAGGAGTAAAATCACCTAGTTTTAAGACGTTTCAAAGTCATCCCAGCGGTCCTTGAATAAATGCTTTTTGACTTTGACTTTGAAATAAATCTGAAAGTTTGTGAGTATGTTTGGTTTCAATCACGACATTACCGGTTGGACCGATTTGTTCAACTTGAAATATTGTAGCTTTTAAAATGTTGTCACGCGAGCGAAGCTGCGAGCGGAACCTTACTTAACTTAAGGTGCATTTACACGGTGCGATTTGTCGAACGATTTGCGAAGCCGCGCTAGGCCGCGCCCATTCGGTGTGCCAACTTGAGTTAGTCTTACATCTTTCTTAAATATTTACTTCCAGTTCTTTGATGGTAAAAGTGGCTTGAATTAAAATGAGATTAATTTTTAATTAAAAGAATAAAACTAATGAACATAATTTATGCCTGGCTTAAGGCGCATTTACACGATGCCAATTTTCATACAATTTCATTTTTGTTTTAATAACGGGACGAGATCGCGTATAGGTTTTCGATATAGATTTTTATAGGTTTTCGGGTTGCACCGATCGTGGTCACGAGGGTTCCCTCGTGACCACGATCGGTGCAACCCGGTCGAAACGTCGAGGTAAGATAATAGTTCGAATATTATCGAAAACCTATACGCGATCTCGTCCCGTTATTAAAACAAAAATGAGTTTAAAAAGTGAATTCATACAATTTGCTTAGTCCCGCCAATCGAATGTGGCGACGAGGGTCGCTAACTAAGACAAATCGCATAAGATGAGCGTTTACTCGTGAAAAATTGCCATACGATATCGTATGGGTTGAAATCACATGGTGTAAATGCTCGTTAATACTCATAGTTAAAAAGGGATAAAGTTGGTACGTACACAACACTGTAGATACAATTCAAGACAGTGCCACGCTCAATGTTTGCTGGGCAAAGCAAAACAAATTCTTTTTGCCCATTAGCGTATGGCAAAAAAAAAAAAATTAGCCGTTCA
The DNA here is from genome assembly GCA_963565295.1 of Epirrhoe alternata. Taxonomy (NCBI): domain Eukaryota; kingdom Metazoa; phylum Arthropoda; class Insecta; order Lepidoptera; family Geometridae; genus Epirrhoe; species Epirrhoe alternata. The sequence continues at coordinate 12,884,770 of OY751375.1, forward strand.
AGTCAAAAATCATGTTGGGAAGCATCCGAGTATTCATCAAACGAACGAATAAAGGAATGCGAACACGCCGAGATTCATGTTAACCTCATCATTCAGGGGGCGTAGGTACCTACATATGTCACTTACAGTTGTGTCAGTCACAAACCGTAACAGGTAATCATGTAATGTAGCTGACATACGTCGAGTTGGTAATCGTATTAAAACGCTCGTTGCAAATATTGCCACGAATCTAAAAAATAAAGATTATGGCCCTTACTAAAAAACTTGACATAAAGTTATGCCATGCATAATCTATGAATAACCATACTTATTAGTTTATGCATGACATAACTTTATGCCAAGTTTCTAAGTAAGGACTTATATTTTTATAGTGTTAACCGTACACTGGACGTGGGTTAAAATTTTTGGGATTTGGGAAAATCTAAAAGATGATAATTGAAATGAATGTAACCAAAATGTAGCCGAATATGCTCCAATCTTCGCCATTGTTCTTGTTTTTACAGCAATGTGTTATCAAATTAGTAGTATTTATGTATTGGTCAAATTGGTCTGAATCAAATTTATCCTCGGCCACTATTCCTAGAAGCTTGTACACAACTGTTGGTACACAATACCTTTATTGTGTACCTACCGTTTGTATAGGTTACTCGTATAGGTTAAACACGTCAGTTGACTGACAAACGACAGAGACAGGGTTCCTGTCACCCGCGGTGAAAAATTATAGCTTAGCACTTTACAATTGTTACTTATATTGTATGAGCCCGAAGCTGTATCGATATTTTCTTAAGGTTACAGAAACGGAAAACTTTGTATAATGTCTTGGCAGTGATTTGTTATACTGTTATTATTGCATTTCTGTGTCTGGGTCAGTGTTTGGTACTTATTACTTTGGTACTTACAGGCTTACCATAGAAGGTGACATAAAGTTATTCCGGAGTGTAAACTGTCAAAATGTATGGTTATTCTTGATTTATTCGGTGGAATAACTTTATGTCACGTTCTATGGTAAGCCTGTTAAAATACAACTCTAATTTTTGAAGATACTGACACTGACATGACAACGTATAAATAAAGTTCAGAATCAGGCTTTTTGTGGGACTCCTGTCGTAATTTTTTGAGAAGCTAGTGACTCTGCTATTTTATTTTCTTTTTCTCGTGTTTGACTAGGTTTTATTATGTAAGTTCGATGGCATTTTACTAAAGAAGCCTTGGATTCGTAACAGGAAATCTGGCAAATGGAATGGGAGAGAATTGAAGAAAATTTCTCATTTGACGAAAGATTTCCGCGAGGCAGCCGCACGGATAGGACCGCGACACGCTCAGGCGAGGCTTTTGCCGTTTGCCGCGGACGAGGCATCTCTACTACTGGTTTGGATAAGTAAAAAATAATGGTCGAAATAAAATACTTAGCAAGAAATATTAACTTTTTAAATGATTCCACTCGTACACAACGTAAAACATTTTATTTATGAATATTTAACATTTACAATTTTTTTCGAATGAAACTTTTGTTGCCAAGGCAAGTAATTTAATTATAATTAAGTTTTTACTTTCTGCGCTCGTAATCCTAAACGAATTCAAATTAAATTCTGTTGCCAAACTGAATTAAAATTAAACTAAAATGAACTTTGTGTTGTACTCCAATTTATTAGTATATTTTATGAGCGGACAATTTAGTTTATTACAGACCATTAATTGGTAGGTGTATGCATGATAATAAAAAAAAGAACATTAAGTGAAAAATGTGGCAAGCGTCACTTCGAACACGAAACGCATTACAAACATTTTTTTGCGCTGCGCCTCATTTTTGAAAATTACTTACGTGACGGATCAATTGAGCTATCAATAGATTGTTTTTTTTATTTTTTTTTCCAAAATACTGGTGGCATGTCAGTGCTGATCTGTCGAGCCAAATATGCTGCAGCTCTCACGAACACGCGCCGACGCTTTGACAAGATGCCCTGAATAAATTTTGAAAACGCGATGGGCCTCGGAACCCCGTTGACCCAGGGTCTCAACCCCAAATGGTTCAAAAATAATAAAAACCCTGCCGAGATTTGCATATTTACACCTTATGAGATATATTAACAAAAAAGTTATGTGAGTTAGGATCGTGGTATATGCCTACCCCTACAGGAAAAAGGCGTGATTTTATGTATGTATGTAAGTGTGATATGTAACTAATTCTTTTGTTACAGGAATCGATGTTTGATCAGGAACCAATCATTCCTTGGCCACCGAATATGAATTGGAAGGAGGGAAATAAGAAGCCGAAATACAAGAGACCGCGACTGCCGCCCTACGCCAAAGAATACTATTTCATGGAGGTGGAGATACGCTACGGATTTCTGCAAGTATGTAACATTAAAATTCAAGATAATAACTAGAATAATAATAACTCAGCCACAGATTCAGCTTTACTCGTATTCTTTGATTAAATTTGAAACTGAGAGGATGAGTTACATGCTGTGAGCAAGCCTATTCCATCTCAATCAATGTCAATGTCCCAGCCACTACACAGCGTCTCATTGAGTGTAAGCAAGGTTGCTTCCTGATGCTGGATGAATAAAAAAAAAAAAAAAAAATGCTGGACATTTCACACAGCGTCATCTAGCCCCAAAGTAAGCAGAGCTTGTGTTATGGGTACCTACTAAGATTACTGATATACTACTTATATACCATTTTTTTTGTAAATACGTACATATTATACATAGAAATACCCAGACCCGAGACAAATATTTGTAGATCATACAAACATTAGTCCCGCCGCGGGGATCGAACCCGCAACCTTTTGCGTCGCAAGCGGGCCTTCGCCCACTGCGCTACAGAGGTCGTCAGATGTTGTAATATATGTTTTTTTGTGAATATATCCCTATTCTGGTATGTTTTTACAGTGTTATTTTCTGAAAATCTAAGCGGATCTATAATCCTGTTGAGAGCCTTTAAACTTAATCTAATTTTCCTACATAGTAACGAGATCGGTGCCATTGAAAGGTCCATGGAAAGTATACAAATATTTTATAATGTCCCCTCGGGATAAAACGTAGCCTGTTTCCTTCCCTGGGATACAACGTTTATCCATTCAAAATTTCAGTCTAATTGTTCAGCGGTTTGGGCGTGAAAGTTAAAAACTGACAGACAGTGTTTATTTCCAACTTCAATATTGTATAAAAGCAGCTCGTTAGAGAAATTACTGATTTCAATGCTAAAATACAAATAAAGAGATGTTCCAGAGGTGCTTTCAGACCTTACAGTTTTTTTTGATACGACTTAGGCGCCTTCAAGAAAAGAACCTATTCCTACCTCAAAGGCTGGCAACGCATCTGCAGTGCCTCTTGATGCTGCAGTTGTCTGTGGGCGGTGGCAATCCCTTACCATCAGGTGTGCAACTTGCTCGTTTGCTCCCTCTTCCATAAAAAATAAATAAAAAAACGGTTCATATTTCAGCACAGAAAACAGTTATTTCTCTACCGAATAAGAACAATGAATCGTTTTATGTTGCACCCTCAGGCCCAGCACTCAAAAATGTATTTGAAGACATGCTTACAAAGATATTATTACCGCTATCCCGCGGTATTTTTTTTATTTTTTATTTGATTGGTACGAGTACTCGTATGCGGCATGCTAATGTTATAATGGATGTGTAACTTGTCTATAGTGGTAGGTAGGTACTATATTATATAAAGAAAAAGTTTTAGTGGAAATCTCTCAAACCACTTTTTTTTTTTTTTTCAACCTATACTGTCCCGCTGCTGGGCAAAGGGCTCCCCCAATTCCTTCCAACCATCTCTCTCCTTCGATAGCTCCCACCACCCACTATCGAAGGAGTCGAGGTCGTCTCTCCAGCGCTTCTTTGGTCGTCCGCGGCGTCGTCTCCCTTCAGGTTGCCAGGTTGTTAAGAAGTTGGCCCATTTTTCGCTATCCATCCGGCTCACGTGTCCTGCTCAGTCCCACTTCAGCTTGGCTGTTTTGCGCCCTACGTCGGCAATACCAGTTGTTGAACGCAGCATAGTATTCCGGACTCGGTCAATCCGCTTAAAGCCGAGAATGCTGCGTTCCATTGCTCTTTGGCAAATCTTGAGCTCAAACCACTTATTTAGAAAAATATTTAAGGAAATTCAGAATATCCTTAAGTGATTTAATATGCAATGTTGCTAATAAACGCGGATGGACCGCTAGTCATCTAATAAGTACCAGCATTACCTTTGTAGGTACATCTTTTTGCAGTTTCCATTGCCTCAATAACTAAATTACTTTTATTGCCTGTCTATTAATTGGTACTTTCTTTTAATTGAGCAATTTTCATATCTAATGCTAGTGACTCACATGCATCTAGCGCCACTAATAAGCGCGATACTGTCAAGAAACTCGCTAATAACACAACATAAAGGCGCAGCTTGTATTTGTCCCGCGCCAAACAGAGGTGAGTAAGTACATTATCCGTAACATTACAAAGACGGGCGCTTGCTGACGGCCTTGCTTGTTCACAAGCTTTTACTGAGGGCTAAAAGTGACGCAACTCACATTTAACCCTCAGTAAAGCACTTTGCGCAGCTCATATGCGGAATTAATTCAGATATACTCGTACGTAGATCCTTCTTACCCTGCTCTGAATACTAATTGGCTTATTGAAAGGGTTTGAGTACCTCACAACAACAGATTTCAATCAAGAAAGTATTTGTGTATGTAAGTTATTCCAGTGTTGGGATGTTAAACTAAGATTTTGAAGCTTTTACTTACGGGATATGACATCAATCTCACGTAACAAGTGATTATAAAGAAAAATATTGTTCAAATTCAAATTAATTTTTTTATAGAATTCATAAGCTGTCCGTCGCGGTGTCCTGCGTTCCCTCGGGAAAACATCACTTTCCCGGGATAAAATATAGCCTATGTTCATCAGGATAATACATAAAATAAAAATAAGTACCTACCAAGTCTAGTCACGGTCGTTATTATTATTTATTAAAAAGTTTTTATAATATTTCATATTAAATACAATAGCTGAGTCACACAATTTCATCTGTGCTGAGTCATTAAACGCTAGTGGAGTCCTAACGTGATCTGTCTATTCTATTTCCATTCTATTTCTATTTATAACATGGCTAGGGGGCAGAACTTTATTGTATCATACTTCGCGTAAATAAATAAATTCTATTATTTTCATAGGTAAACTAAAAGACTAAAATTACTTTAGTACTAATTACTTACTAAGTATTACTTTTGTGACATGGCAAGTAATACTGTTATGAAAGTAGAATAACCTATATTTATACCATTCGATCAACAACAAAACATACAATAATAAATAACGGTAAATTCAAAACGTTACCAATTTTTTATACGTACGTTACGTACTTAGGTACACCTAAAATACTATAGCGGTACCTAAACCTAACTAACTCAAAAATGTCCCAGATAAGTAAGACTCATACGAACTTATCGTGAGTCAGTAGCCAACTCTGGTGACGGAGTTTATATGCCGCCTTTAAGGTGCATTTACACGGTGCGATACGATTTAGCATCGCACGTCAATTTTCCCACACACAACAAATCGCATATACGATGAGCGTTCACACGGGAAAATGCACCTTAAGGCTTCAGTCGTGACTTAACGACTTAAATAGCCGGGACCGAAAATTTAACGTGGCCTCCGAAACACGGAAGCGCTCAGATGAAAATGCCACTGGCGGTCACCCATCCACTGACAGTCCGTCCCAGATAGGTTTGACCTTATCTTTTAAAATAGCTAGGCTATTGTGAGCTAAAAGCTTATGTATTTCAGCTTCAGTCAAATAAGAACATTTCAATGAACTTCCTCTTTGTCTATAGAAATCATAGAAATATTCAAACATTTGAAGTCAGGCAGATTTAATATAATGGTAATAATAAGTGATTCCTTGAACCACTGACTTAGGAAGATAAAAGAGTTCCCTCTTCGTCGAAGTATTCTTTTAAAATATAAATACTGGATGAAGATGTATAACTGAATATACTTACTCTGTGAAAATCAAATTGTAATTAAAGTACATAAAGTAGGTATGTACTCAGGTCGAAGATGTTATTTGCGGTAATCTGAGGGTAATATCCCAGATAATATAATACGTAATATTAACGACTGACAAAAATAAGAACCACTAAGCAAGCAACTTGTATCTTTGGGTTATCCGCGCCAAAGTTCACATTTTCTGACGTCCGAACAGCGACACAATATTATACGTCACCAGATTTGAGCACTAACTCATACCCTTACTTTTTATGTATTATACATGTAAAATATAAAAAAATATATGTAATATCACACTAAAACTAATAGATCTAGGTTAAAAACAAAAAGCGGAAATTGATTTCACATTGAACTAGTGGCGAAATCAATAAAAATACCAGAACATTGTTGGGTATGTTGACGTGTACATGGGTTGAAACATTATGGAGTGTATACATATTATTGTCCGTGACTGTACCTATTTACAAAAACAGTATACCTTTATGTGTAAGTAAGTAGTATAACAGCCACATGGTTCCCATAACACACGCTCTGCTTAGTTTGGGGCTAGATGACTCTATAAGAATGTCAAGCAATTACTTTTCCTAGTTCTACGCTCGTTTTAGACCCCTCGCAGACTACAGACTTTCTATCGGCCGATAGTTGAGATGGAATATACTTCAGAGTATGGAGAAGTATAGCTCGTCTCAACTATCGGCCGATAGAAAGTGTGCAGTCTGCGAGGGGTCTTAGACAAAGTATACGCGCTACATTTCACACTTCATTAAACCGAACATGTTTACGCGCTCCCTCCGACGTGTTCATTCGATAAAACCGGACGTCGTTAGGCAGCTTTACATCAAAACAAATCCGGTCCTGCATCACACACGATGCAGGGCGCCTATTTACGCGCAAACAACTAAGAGCATAGAAAAAAAATCTAATCTGAAATTGTCGCAACGTTTGTTCGAAATATAATATTTACAATAAAAATTATAGAGGTAAAGTGTGTTTGTTGCGCGTTAGAAAATCGCTAGAACTGTACAAAGATATAGGACGTGAATTTAGTAAATTATACAGTAGGTAGTACCTTAATCCAGCCCCGTCTCCCGTCCCAAGTGTTATTCTCAGAAATAGAAATAAACGATTCATGGTTATTAAATGAAACCAACGTTTTCTCTGCACAATTTCTTCTTTTTAGATAAAACATGACTTGTTACGTTGTATGTATTTTCGGAAGTTTTATTCAATAAACAAATACGTGTTTTACTTTATTAATACTGTTCTTCACGTTATAAAATTGTAGTCTAACAGGGGTTTATTTTAATATATTAAATAGCTTGACTAAATGTATGTATATGTATTTAATAAAACTAGGTTTTTAATAGAGGCATTGTATGTTTAAAATCGATTTTTCATAGAGATCTCACGCATCTTTTGTTTGCTATAATATGGTATTTACATCTTCCTGATCATTTGAGCTGTGGGTCTTTGTTCCATGATCATGATATCAGTTTTCATTCGACCCTGATAACGTTGTAGATAAAATCACACCTTTTTCTCAAATCTATGTAAATATTTGTTAGTGAACTGTTTTCTTACAAAATTATATGTTAAGATTATTTCTTCTAAACTTTACCTGTGCTTGCAAAACGCTTGTTCATTTCAAAATACCTTTCATAAACTTGAAATATTATGTTACATTGACCAGGATACTTATTCAAGGTTACGAGAATCTCATCTCCGTCGCCCGGAAATAAAAAGAGGATAGTAGACTCGTTTCTGTCCAACTTATCGACTGAACTTGAACGTAGTGCATCTAGAAATGGTCATGGCTGTGAGTGTATGGCTGACTTTCGCATATTAATTTTTAAAATATTAATAGAGTAAATTCAAATTCAACGCCAACTGGGTCTCACTGGCACAGGATAGGATAGGGATGAATGGAAAGAGTGGGGGGAGGCCTTTGCCCAGCAGTGGGACAGTGAGGGCTTTTAATAATAATAATTCTACAAAAAGCCGTCATCTTGAATACATGCAGGATAGTTAGGAATTTTTTGCAAACCGACTCCTCCACTGATATAGCACTCCCTACCACAAATGAAAATGTTACCTACAGGTAATGGTGCACACTTGGCCTAGGCCCATGTGCTCTATTTTTTCCGGTTCCGTTGAACCGAGTTGAATAAAATAATAATAATAATAGAGTAAATAAAATCAGATTTACTCTTTTACAAATTAAATAACCTATGAAGAAAATTAAAGCAAGAAAGTTACCTGTTTTTCTTTTAGGTTTTTCGACCAAATAAAAATACTAGAGAAATGTTGCGTTCGTTCTGAGTTAATTGGAAAAAGGTAATATGGGGAGCAAGCGAAAAAATATACTAAGTTCTGAGGGGATTTAAATTCGGTAAATAATCCAGTGGATTCTATAAGAAAAATTTATTATCCAACTGTGTTTCATAAAGATGTTATTTTAAAGATAGGTATCAACAGTTTGCCCATCGTGGGCGTAACAATATAGTATGAAGTATTTAGTAAGTATCAGATACCTACCTTCATAGAATAGAAAGTTCTGTCTAAAGTTAAACTTACTTGATATCGGAAACTACTCAAGGAATTGCGGTTATATTTTCATATTTGGACTTTTCACACAGCATCATCTAGCCCCATAGTAAGCAGAGTTTGTGTTATGAGTAATATACGAGTAGGACTTATCAGTCCTACCTAATAATATTCGCTTTTTTTTGACAGTAGACTCGCTACTCGTTACATACCGTGAACACAACTTTGTACTCCTAATTTCTAATTTTCTATCATTACACGCAAGTTTACATCAATCTTGGCCTTCCATAATTTCTACAACCCTTGAAGATCCCTAGGATATCCGCCACAACATAATTTGGCCACAACATATTATTATTTATATATTTTTTTTGTTTATAAATACATACTTAGTATACATATCGAACCCGCAACCTTCTGCGTCACAGGCGGGCTTTCACCCACTGCACCACGGAGATCGATAATTAAATAAACTTTTTGGTGTAAGTGAAAAAAAAAATGTATTTGGTTGTGTCCAGATTATAGAGGCGCTGAGCTGCCTGCACTATGATCGACTGATGGTGCACACTAACGTCTGCCCGCAGAACATCATCATCACCGTCAAGGGCGTCTGGAAGCTCATCGGACTAGAGTTCCTCAGTAAGTCAGCAAAACCTTTAAATATTTACACTTGTACCAGTTTGTACAATATTTTCCTTATTTTCTAAAAATATGAATGTTCAAAATTAATTTCAAATGCTTGAAACTGAAAGTAGCAATATTATAGCTTTATTTGAAGATGTCTACGCCAAGCGTAGTAATATGTCTACGCTTTGTAGCCGCTACGGGTTCGTAGCATAGAATACCTTGGTTTCATAAAAAGTTAGAGCGCATACATTATAACTTGCTAATCCTGGCAGGGTCTGATTGGTTGCTTGTAAGAACTTTATTCTAATTTGATTTTAGAGACGTAGGAGCAGGACTGTTCATAATCGTGCAATAACAAAAGTTAAAGACCAAAAAAAAAAGAACACCTATGACGTTCAATAGATTTTTTATGAAACAGAGCATCCATTTGTAGTTCGTTTCCAATCCCACATTTTAGGGTTCCGTACCTGAAGGGTGTAAACCACGTCAGAGAGCGCTGTCTAATAAACTGTAAAAAGTAGACAGTTTCTGTAATTTCTATTTTCGCTACAACAAATACAAAATAATATAAAAATATATATAAAAAATAAAATAAATATTCAATTTAAAGAGAAATAAAAACACATGTTTTGTATGGGAGCCCATACAAAACATGTATTTTTTGCTATTTTTGCTCTAAATTTGTCAAAGTTGTATCTCGTGATAGGTAGGTAAAAACATAGAAGTTTATAGAAATAAGTAACAGTTCAACATTAGAACAAATAATTTCAAAATAAAGGGGGTCTCCGAACATGCCAAAAAAATATGTTTTAAGAAAAACCGTTACGTACGGAACCCCATGTCGCACACTTTTTATTTATATACGAGTAATACTAGCGGAACGCCCGCGATACAGGAAAACGTTCTTAGGTGACCTTCCCTAACTTTTCTAACCTCATACAAACGTTTTTATCCCTTTGCATCCCCTTAGGGGTAGAATTTTGGAAAATCCTTTCTTATCGGATGCCTACGTCATACAACGAAAAGAATACGATACGCTCCAAGTTTCAGGTCTCTACGATCAGCGGTTTAGGCTGTGCTGTGATCCTCCAGTCATTCAGGACAAAGCATTTTATAAGTATAGAAAAGAAGAATAAAGGTAAAGATAATAACATAGAATACTAAAGTAAAGACGAATTGGCTCATTTTCACGGTCATTTTATTTATCCTGAAGTTGACGCGAGCAATAAGCACAGACAGTCACTTGTCTGCGGCAACAAGTTACCTGTTGCTTATGAAATTCGCTAGAACGCTTAGTTTAGCGCTTATTACCATAATTTGTCCCACGCAGAGTTTTCTTTGTAAATGATAGCGCAACTTAGGGCGCGTTCACTTCACACGTACATACCAACCACGTAAAGTAACTAACTATTCACACGTTACCACTGCATGACCACTTTTTGTCACTACTGTATTGTGGTTGTGTATGTGTGAACAAATACTTAATTTATTGTGCTGCCATTTCTAGTTCGATTGACATGAATATTGGCACTAAACTTGGGCAGACCTTATCAATTAATAAATGTGTTAACTGAAACTAGTACCTAATTGATAAGTAGTTTTATCAATTCAATTTTAACAGTTTTTTTACACAACATCACCTATAATATATAGTACTAACTATACTTTAAACTATTACCGCGTATTAAACAGATTATCGAACTTGTCGCGGAACTTTTGTTGCAGCTTGAAACGCGGCCTTACTATAATGGCATAAATTGATAGGTCTCACGGTCGCGAACAAGAATCAATAAAAAAAGTTTTAATAAAAACTGCATTAAGTGGAAAAGAGGCGCTCTGTTCACCAGGCGAGGTCGGAGAGTAAGCGAACTTTGCCTACTCTCCAATTATGAATTTAATTAACTCGCCACCATAGTGTGTGTGGTGACAAACAGTGTGATTGGTTGAACTAACCAAGTTTTATAATTATGTAATTTTGAAGTGTTAAACCACACTTAGGTATTTCATTGAGAAATGAAAAGTCTCAAAAAGTTCAATTCCGACGGATTTCGAACCCGCAATGATCATGCGATCCTCTTAAAGCTGGAGTGCCTTACCGCTCGGCCACGGAACCCGTAGTCTTGACGACTTTAATGTCAAATTCCAGAAGGTACATAAAATAAGGTAAGACTTAAAAAAGTTTCAATTAATTTTTATAAAACCAAAAACATACTTAGAGTTCGAAGCCATGAAGAAAAAAATAGAACCAGGAACAAAATGATTAATGTTGCTAATGGTGAATGCGTTTACTTTATCTGAGAAGAATGCACAAAGATTGCGTAGCCAAGAAGATAAAAAAGTTCTTATTATTTTTTGTAATACCAATCAACATGACAGTGCGAAGCCATGATGAAAAAAAAGAAAAAACCCAGGAACAAAATATTTGGTTTTAATTATTATTTTTAGAAAAATTTCCATTGTTTTTATTAAAATTAGTAACTTAACAACCCTTTGGTTTTACGGGTTTGGTGTCATAGTGAAAAAAATTTATAGTAACGTGTTTTAACAGGATATAACATTTTATCTTTCGGGCCGGCACTTGAAATTTTTGGTGCAAATAAATGATATGTCCTTTATAATATATTATTTCAGTTTTTTTTGTACATAAGTACCTACATGTATAGTATACAAGGTTTTGTTTAGATCTAGTTTAAACTTAAGTGCTCCCTAGGAAGGTAAGATCACAGAAAAGAGGGGACTCTTGACACAGTTATATTACTTATTAGATTAGATGAATCAACTAAGTGAAATCTTGGCTGTGTTTGTTGACCTGAAGCCTTATTGTCTTACTTGAAATACATTCCCAGTTATCATCCCAATAGAGCTCAACCAATCACAATAGACTGCTACACAGTTTATTAAACTTTTGCAGTTCTCATCGTTCTATTGTAATGCAGTTTTTCTGTGTAATTTGTTCTGAATAAATAATTTTGATTTGATTTGAACATGGATTTAGCATTGAACCTTTTTGGATTTGAATACTAAAATGACGTGTTTTGTCATTTTCGTGTTATGTGATTGGTTGAGCTCTATTGGGATGATAATCTGGGAATGGATTTCAAGTTAGACAATAAGGCTGCTGGTTCTTCTTGGTATTGTTCGCAAAGGAACTGGAGTACAATAAATAAATAAATAATGCTGGACTTTTCACACAACATCATCTAGCCCCAAAGTAATCAGAGCTTGTGTTATGGGTATTGGGTACTAAGATGACTGATATACAATCACAGCTATTCGTAACCCGGGTTTCCACCACTAACGGGTAATGAGCGAGAGATGGGTAAGGGGAATGGACTCCTTTTCTATACTAGATTTTGATTTCCACCAAAAAAATCTCTTTTCTTCCGAATTTTTTTAATTTAGGGAGGAGGCCTATACTCAGCTGTGGGTGCAACCGGGCTGAATAGATAGATAGATAGAACTGAACGAGTTCATTTTAACTCTTTCTGCTCGCTAAAGTAGGAAACTGACAATTTCAAGCTGCCACAACAATAGGGCATCACCATGGAAACAATCAACGGAGTCCGTACGGAGTCCGCTCCGCTCGCGGTGGAAACCCGGCTGTAATCTATGCGAATACAAATATAATTATGCTTATTGACTTTTTATCTTATTTTCAACAGAACCAATAACTACAGATGACCCGAGCGCCTTGATGCCACACGATCCATTCAGCACGAAGTTTACCAGCGCTTCCCAGTCCAACTTAGATTATTCAGGTAAATTGGACTTTGCAATTTAGTACAAATGTGTTGCGTTTTCATTAGATTTTGATTCAATCCAATAATTTTTTTACTTCTAGTCTCAAAAGTGTTTTCCGGAAAAACTTCATGATAATGATAAAAATGTCTATTGACACAATTTATAATTAAGTCTTGATCGGTGTTTATGCTTGATCGTATTTAAGTCGTTTAAAATGGCCATTTTACCGGCTGGTGAAGTTAACGGTATAAAAAGTGGTTGTAAAGGCGGCAAGGCCTAAAAACGATCCCCAGAATTTGTTACTAGCTCATTGACATCAGAACCCTGGCTGTGTCCCCAGTAGGCAAACTGTTAGTGGCCGACTGAGTAAAACAAAGAGCGCGCGTAACGCTGCAAACTGCGTACAGTGAGCGCAAAACTAGCAAACTGTGGACACTCCATTTCAAATATATGGAAGGGCGTACTAAATCGATACACCGCAAACTCAGTCGGCCGCTAACACTTTGCTTACTGGGGATGTGTCCCCAGTAGGCCTAAAAGTTTTGTGACCCTGTGTTCTTTCATCGTTTAGGCTTCTTTTTATGACGGCCACAATATCCTGATCTCAGAATCCAGTGGCGACGTATTTTAACAAATTACTAGATAATACCTATGCTTAATTCTCTTGATAGCTCCCGAAGTCCAGGTGACCTCGCAGATCAACGTGCTGTCAGATATGTTCTCCTTTGGCATGATCATCTTCGCATTATACAACAACGGCAAGTCTCTCTTCGATGCCAACGAAAACCCCATGCTTTATCTGAAACAGCTGGAGACCGTGAGTATTCTATACTTTTTTAAGTTGTGATGTTAGTTATGAGTTACTATGGCAATTACCTATCTCTCATCTTTTTTTAATAAGTTGATTAATAACGAAAAGATAGATGTATGTATTATGTATAGATATTTGTGGCTCCTACACGCTGACACAATGGATTTGGATGAAGGTTATTAAGATAGCTTATAATTATAATAAGCTACAGATAATATTATTATCCTGGACTTACGTAGATGGTGCTGTTTATCTCGGAAAAGTTAAGTCTTCTTGGGACCGCGGATAATACTACGGGGCGCAGCTAGTAACTAGTCTACAAATTAAATATTGTATTTGTGTATATTATTTACTTATTTAGCCAAATGTATATTGTATTTGTATATTATTTATTTATTTAGAAAGTCTTCAAATATTATTTGTAGTGCAACCTGATTGACGCCACCTAAATCATCTGTAGCCAAAATGATGATGATGATGACTGTAGCGTTTAAACTGGTAATTCGATTTTGAGAAATGAGGTGTAAATCGATTTGGTCCGCTTGTGGAAATATCGAATGAGCGATTATCAGATAATTTCATCGTCCCGGCTAATGTATTCTATACCAGTGACCAAAAACTTCGTTGCCAGAATTGACTACCTACTTGCTCCTAAAAACAATTTAGCTTTTCGGAAAAATTACGTAAAAGATTTTTGAACGAGTAAAAGAGCATTGAGCAATCCATTCATACGTTATGCCAAAGTCTATTTCTCGCTTTGAAAAGTACAGTTTCTAGAAAATTCAAGTTTGAATACATACAATTGGTACATTTTACAAACATTCGTTTGATATTTTTGCGTAGCCCGCTCGGCAGCCGGCATTCTGTGCAGCCGGCACACATCAATTAGCGTGAACCGATTTCCAATCAGAAGTAATCCTATTCACTTGATCCTGATTGAGAGTGGATGCGAGCAGATATGGAGTGTTTGAATATTTTATATCATTGTTGCGGGTTCGATCCCCGCCGCGGGATAAATGTTTGTATGATCTGTAAATATTTATCGCGGGTCTGGGTGTTTCTATGTATAATATGTATGTGTTTACAAATAAAAAGTATATAAGTAGTATCTGGTTCCCGTAGTACAAGCTTTGCTTAGTTTGGGGCTAGATTTGTTTGGGGGTAAAATGTCCAGCATTCTTTTTTATTTATTTATTATTATTAATATCTTCTTTCTGTCTGTCGTATGAAAAAACGAATAATTATAAAAGTATCCTACTTTGCACTTAGATAAACAACGTTTTGTTTACACTGAAATCAAAGAAGGAATATTAAGTGATAGGAATATCAAAGATACTATAAACAATAAATAAAAACCCCGGAATATGTCTCAATAATCATTATACATATTAACTTAGTTCTATACAACTGTGAAAACAAATTGAGACTTTCCTGTACACAACTCTGGCTAGATTTATATTAGCTTCCAGCTCAGAGTAAATATATAAACAAGCAGAACTCTAGGTCTACCAAAGGCCAGTTTGACCAAACTGGAACCAACTAAACTGCTAGCTAGATTGGTCCTACGAGTTTATCTAGCTAAGAGGAATTGACTTTTCGACAACTTATGACTTTTTAGACAGACATGTAAGTATAGGTCTCTTTAGTACGTACTTAGGTATATTATTTGATTTCTAAGTTATCAAGAGTGTCCCACAATGAAATTAATGCGAGGTATCAGTTACATAATTGGCCACACCTCTTTCTCATAGGGGTAGTCAGAAGCCATAGATTGGTGAGTGATAATTTATGTCAAAGTTATTTAAGATTTATTATATTAGCAGTATGTGAGTACCTATGTTTATCTATCCGATGTCTGTTTGACCTTTTGTGCTGTTTTGCGAATCATAATGATAATGAAAAGGTAGAAAGATTATGCCTCGAATTTGTATAAAAAGGATAATCAAATAAATCCGCAGCGGCAACGTGTCAAAATGCCACAGAGTCTTAGATTATCGATCGCCTTGCTCACAGAGTCGACAATTGAGGTATCGGAAACAATTTGACCACAGCCATTGTCCACAGCCAACAGAAATGCGTCAAGAAATTATCAGCATTAATTACGTTTCAATAACTAAAAATAAGCCCTATTCCAATGTAGAACTCAGGTAGACCATAGAATACTACTAGCGAGTATTTGAAGTTTTTTAGTTTTACAGGAAAATAATCAATCTCTAGTTGTAGGTAATAGGGGCCACCTCGAGAGTGTAGTAGTAGATGCACCAATGAACATATAATCTAAATAGAATTTGGAAAATCGGTTGACAGTTGATGTCCGTTTTTTAATGTGTGTTTACCGATAACTCCATCAGTAAACATTCTTAAAACAGACATACAGCCGAACATAGAACCTGCTCCTTTTTGAAGTCGGTTAAAATTATTCAGAGCTTACGCGGATATTATTCCATTAAATTGAGTACCTATGTGTCCGAGGTGTCCGTTCCATCACAACAGGTGGGCCTTGAAATATGATTCGCTCGTGTATCCGAAAATAACAACCGCGCGTTTTCGGTTTTCGATACACGCGCTGTTCAGACTTTCGGAGCTATTAATTTAAAACGTCAAGGCCATTGTATGGAACCCTCGGTGGGCGAGTCCGAGACACACTTGTCCAGTTTTCCTTATTTTCAGTCTGTTAGTTTTCTAATCAATTAAGTTTTTAATTAGAGTTTGGTCTGAAACAATCTGATAAGCTAACATGAATCACTTAAGCCGTGATCTTTTTATTAAAGCGTGGCTTCGCTGATATCAACTTTTTGAATAGCTTCTATGCTATTCGAGACCACTATTTACATCTATTCATTCAACCCGCTCCACCGATTAAGGCGTGATTGAAACTCATACAAACATCAAAACATGCTCACATCAATCTAGGTCAGTTATTATCAGTAGCCACATTTCAAGGTTTACTTAATTCAACCCTGTCGGTATGTAGTTTATATTTAATTCAACGTGTAATAAAATTGCAGGCCACTGGTTTTATCTGCCGTTAAATAAACGCCTAGCCATTTCATTAAATGGCGCCGTTGCAGCTGCAGGCTGCACAAGATCGATCGCTCTGATCCCAAATTATTAGACCTAGTCATTATTAGGTTATAAAGATTACATACCATATTCAATATCTGGCACATCGGTGGCCGCTACCGCGGCGCGCTCGCTACGCTAGGCGTTTAACTAAACGGCTGATTAAACCAGTTGCCTGCGACATATAATATTAATCTACTTAGAGCGGTAACCGCAAAGCTAAGATTATACAGCGGAGATTGTTAATTTAGATGAGATCTGTCTGAGCAAACATACCTGATACTTATCTGAATGCATATGGAAACAGAGACTTACCCAATTAAAACATTTTAGACAACATTTTCAATTTGTTTATTATTAGCTAATGAGCGCGGCTTCGCCCGCGTGCATGCTATTAAATAAATAACCATTTATTTCAGGCAACACATAACAAATTATACATTAATAAAATGTCATACAGACCATCCCATACCTTACAGACTAACATACATTAAAATATTCAATAGTCGAGTTATCTACGCTCCGATGACCAGGTCCGATGATTCTATATCTACGCATATACCAAGTTTCATCCAATTCGGTTTACTGGTTTAGGCGTGATTGAAACACAAACAACATCTAAACAAACTCACAAACTTTCAGCTTTATTATATTACTGGGATAGTGGGAAGTGGGATAGTAGGAAGTGGGATTGTGTTTGTTAATAAAACGAATCACGACCGTATTACCACAACTTATAAACCCTTAGACAGACGCCCACGGTAGATATTCTCAGATCTTTTAGGTATTTATTGATGTTGATGATGGGATTGATGACTAATTTTTTTAATAGAAAGAAAATTTAGTCAAACTGGATTCGATGGCTACTTGCACTTTAAAGGTGCATTTACACACACAGTTCGATTTGTTAAGCACCCCGTTCATTGAACGTGCCGACGAGCGACGCGCTTACTATGACAAATTGCATACCATGAGCGTTTACACGTGAAAGATTGCCGTGCGACACGATATCGTATGGGTTGAAATCGCATCGTGTAAATGCACTTTACCTAAGTGATGAAGTACCTTCGTGGAATACTTATTATTTCTGACGACTTAAATTGTAAGGCTCCTACTATTAAACCTGGTATATAGTTATTCCTCAGTGTAAACTGTCAAAATGTATGGTTCATTATTCTTGGTTTATTCTTAGAAATAACTTTATGTCACGTTTCATGGTAAGGCTGTAAAATTCGATCTTATTCTCTTGGCCTATTTGTTTGACGTTAAAATGAAAAACACGCGCGCGCGCTCAACAAGACAACAGCTTTGCCAATTTTCTCCGTAAATAAAAATCGTTTTACCGTGTAAAAAGTTACCGTATAAACCTCAAATATTGTGAAAACTTTGATAAGAACACTATTAACATAAATCACATAGTTTTACAGTGTTTCCTTCTGTTAATTTGGAACTATCTCAAAACAAATAATCTTCTAACCTTATTTTTGTGCGTGAAGTGACTAGGAACTATTACCTATTCTGTGGACTCGTATCTTTTGCGTGCGGATTTCAGTGCGCGTGACCTTGATTGAACTTTCGTCCGCGACGGTCTCGCACAGTGTACTTCAAGAGCTTTTTGTTTGGGATTGCAGTGAAATATTTACCTTCCTACCTACTTACCTGGAGCGAAGGTAACCTAAGCAGTACGTAGGTACCTTACCTACCTAACTGCCTGGATACCTACCTACCTACCCGCCTAGGTACTAATTTCTTCGATCTTGCCGTACCGTACGTACATATTATATAGACGCCGTACCTAGCGTGCAGTGCAGTTACAAGAATGTCCAAGGAGTGCGCTGGTTGTTTTAATACCATTCCACATAGAGAACGTCTACATTGTTACAACTGTCAGCATTGGTACGACCTCGACTGTGCTAATGTCCCCATCAAGACTTTTCGTTTTATGAGTATTGAAGCGAGAAATGAATGGACTTGCGAAGGGTGCCGTAGCAAAATACCAAAGGGTGACAACAGCAACATCCCTGTTCGTGCCCTGCTGTCCACGGGTTCAGGCCGCACGGGCATTCCTGTCCGGCCAGCGCAACCAGAGGTTTCTCGTAGTAAACCGAAAAAGCTGATTACTCCATCAACTAATGAACACACTGACGCTTCAGCCAAACCAACAACCTCTACTGCGAAGACCTCGTCTCCGAAATCTGAGACCACTACTGCTCAGAACTTCGGCCCACGTTCGTCACCATCTGAGTTAACTGACTTAGATGATATAAACGCGCCTGTCACGAGAGAGATACTTAAGACAATTATAGCTGAAGAGATTGGTACGTCGCTGAGGTGCTTGACTTACGAACAGAGACAGCTGAGAGAAGTAGTTGACAGCTTCCAGCAGGCAATATCATTTTTCAGCAGCAGGTACGACGATCTTAAGACCACGTTAGAAGAAAAATCCGAGAAAATCAACAAACTCGAAAGGGAAAACGTCTTATTGCGGGAATCCGTTCAAAACCTAACGAAAAGGATCAACATATCCGAACAACACGCTAGAGCTAGCAACATTGAAATTCAGTGCGTCCCAGAAAATAAATCTGAAAACTTGGTCTCTACGATTCTTAATTTGGGCCGTGAAATTAAGTGTGAGGTGACTGACGCTGACATTGTGCACTGCACCCGAGTAGCCAAAAAAGACCCCGAAAGTTCACGCCCCAGATCAATTCTGGTGAAGTTCAATACACCACGGCAACGTGACTCATTTCTTGCTGCTGCTATTAAATTTAACAGGAATCATCCAAAAAACCGCCTCAGCACGCGACAGCTTGGATCATCAGCTGAGAAATCACAGCCCATTTATGTTGTAGAGCACTTGTCTGCGGAAAACAAATCCCTACACGCCGCAGCGCGTACACGTGCGAAACAATTGAACTACAAGTACGTCTGGGTGCGCAACGGCCGTATATTCATGAAGAAAAGCGAAGATACGGATCGCATTCTCATTGACAGCTTTGATAAGCTAGATTCACTGTGTTAGCTTCTAAACTCCCTCGATTTCAGGTCACTCGTATCCAAATTAGTTAATTAATTCCTACCTAGTTCTACTTTCTCATTTTGTGTTGTATATAACTACTTAATTACTTTTACCTAACTTAATGAGCAGCTCAAATCTTACATTTTATTATCAAAACGTGCGTGGACTAAAAACAAAAACAACAAATTTCCTCTTAAATATCCAACTGCATTCTTATGACGTTATAGTGCTCACTGAGTCTTGGCTAAATGATGGTGTTTACAATTCTGAACTATTTGACGACAGGTATGTTGTGTATAGACGCGATCGTGAAACTAGTAGATTTTATAAAAGAAAAGACGGTGGGGGTTCATTGATTGCCGTAGCTAAACACTTAAATTCAGTGCAGATATCAGAATATGAAAGCTGCTGCGAAGATTTGTGGGTTAATATTACATGCAAAGACGGAAACGAAAAAAGAAATCTTCTTCTATGCGCAGTTTATCTGCCTTCCCCTTTAGATCTTGAATTATTACAAAGTTTTACCGAAAATACTATAAAAAATCTAAATAAAACTAACAACGATCACGTGGTTATATTAGGAGACTTTAACCTAAATAAACTAAACTGGGCAAAACAATCTCATGAAAACTCATCGCCTTGCATTTCCAAAGGAACAAACTCCGATGTCAATGCGTGTTTTCTTGAATTTATAGCTCTAAACGATTTACGACAATTTAATTACGTAGTGAACTGTGATGAAAGAACTCTTGATTTAGTGCTCACGAATAAAATAGTAATGGATCTTAAACGAAATGACCAACCACTGACAAAAAAAGACAGCCCTCATCCTGCCATAGACTTCACAGTCCCATTTTTAGTAAGCCCAAAGCGATTGCCCGACCACACTTCGGTTCGACCGAATTTTTTTAAAGCCGACTATGAGAAAGTCACTGAAGTTCTAGATTCCGTCGATTGGGAGGAGACTTTTATTGAATGTAATAATGATGTCAATTTAATGGTAGGTACCTTCTATACCAGACTTCGGGAAATAATTAAAGACAATGTCCCTATTAAAAAAACTTCCACCAATACCTTTCCTATCTGGTACTCAAAAGAACTGATTCGAATGTTTAAAGAAAAGCACAAACTACACTTAAAACTAAAAAAGTACAATAACCCATTACACCGCGAATGGTATGAAGAAATGCGCAAAGATTGTTTTAATTTGCAGAAAATTTGCTATAGGAAATACATTGAATTAATCGAAAACTCAGTATCAAAGAATGCAAAGTTATTTTGGTCGTTTATTAAACGCAAGAAGAAAGTTAAAGGAACTTATCCAGCTGAAATGATTTTTGATAACAAAGTAGCATCTACGGGTAATGAAATTTGCGATTTATTCGCAGAAAACTTTGCCACCATTTATTCAAATAATGTATCGTCGGCTCCCACTTCGCTTTCCTCAGATGCAGGTGCTTGCGTTTCCTCTAGTCTTTGTTCCATCCATCTCCACGCCGACGACATACATAAAGCTTTGTGCAGTCTTGATGAAAACAAAGGTGCCGGGAGCGATGGAATTCCTCCCATTTTTATTAAAAAATGTGCGAAGTCACTTGTATACCCACTGTATTGTATTTTTAATGTATCGCTGAAGGTAGGTTTATTTCCAGATGTATGGAAGGAGGCAAAGATTGTCCCAATATTTAAATCAGGTGACAAAAATAACGTAGTAAATTATCGGCCAATCTCAATCCTTTCAATCTTCGGAAAAATATTTGAAAAACTAGTCACTATTCATCTAACCTGGCATCTAAAACAGCACATTACCAACCATCAACACGGATTCATGAAATCCCGCTCCACGGCAACAAACTTACTTTGCTATACTTCCGAACTCTGTACATCTGTAGATAACCGAGTTCCCGTTGATGCTGTCTACACAGATTTTAGCAAAGCATTTGACAAAATTGACCATAACTTGCTAATACTAAAGCTTTCTAATTTAGGTGTGTCTGGTAGTTTTCTAACATGGATCTCTTCATATCTTAACAGCAGATTTTCAAGAGTAACCGTAAGTGGATATCATTCTCAACCCTTTTTTGCTACATCCGGAGTCCCTCAAGGTTCTCACCTAGGGCCGATATTGTTCAACGCATTTATAAATGACATTACATCGTGCTTTCAAGAATCGAAAGTCTTCTTGTATGCAGACGATATGAAAATAATTAAACCTATCCATTCATCATCCGACGTAACTGCTTTACAAGAAGACCTGAACAGACTGTCAACCTGGTCTCTTCTGAATTTAATGCCACTCAATGTATCAAAATGCTTCCATATTCATTTTAGTCGCAGCAAAAACCCTAAACCTTCAAAATACTTTCTAAATGAACAAGAACTTACATCAGTAAAGCAAATTCGTGATTTGGGGATAATCTATGACAGCAGATTAAATTTTGACAAGCATATCCTAAACTTAACAACCAAAAGTTTCAAAACATTAGGTTTTGTAATACGTAATTGTAAAGAGTTTAAGCATTCCTCCACTAAGTTAAAAATATTCAACACGTTAGTCAGACCCATTTTAGAATACTGCAGCATTATCTGGAATCCACATTATGAAATATACTCGAAGCGCATTGAAAGCGTTCAACGACGCTTTCTTTACCACGTCTCGTACAGCGATCATCTGGCTAGGAAAAAGAACAGTTACAGTAGCAGGTTGGCTCATTATCAATTGAAAACACTTTGTAATCGCCGTAAATGGCTAGATCTCATATTTTTACATAAACTGTTCAACGGAAATATTGATTGCCCTGAACTTGTTGACCAGCTGCAAGTCCATGCACCCTCACGATTGCCCAGGAAACGTTCCTATAATCTTTTTTCCACTTCACACACAAGAACGAATTTAGGAAAATTCAGCCCACTGCCAAAGCTCTGTGGGCAATATAATGCTCTCTCAAAAAGTGAAGATATTATAGACATTACCGAACCCTTAAATAAATTCAAAACCAATCTTCACAAAACTGTGTTTGTAAAACCAATTTTAATGTAACACTTGAGCCACTTAACACGACGTTTTTAATTTTAATTTTGATCTCATTAGTTATTATTGAATATGTGTTTTGTTATTCTTTTATAAATGAATATTTTGTCAGTTCATTTTTAGAATTTGATCTCTTTTTTTTAATTAATGTTAATATTATTTTACTATTCTTTCACATTTTATTTTAGCTTTAAGTCTGTTGAGAAGTTTTTGCATGCTGTGGTGTCCTTTAATTAAAGAAACACATTGTTCTAAGATAATATTACTTTAGTTATAAGCATTCTATGTGATTTCTTTGTTGGATGCCCTAAATAAATAAATAAATAAATAAATAAAGACGTCAATGCTTTAAACTATCAGGTTCAAAGTCACATGAAAATAGCTTAGGTATCAATATCAGCTGAAGACGTTGTTTACATTGCAACAAGATAATCAAAGAAATTGTTTCTCAATAAAGTAATGTCAACAAAACAACAATCTCATTGATAATAATTGATAGAGCGAGCAAAGATTACAGTGGAAGTTTTTGCTTTACGTAGGTACCTATCTACAGTTGTCGCCCGCGATTTCGTCTGCATTAAATGCTGTTATCTCGGTTCCCTATACAAACTTTCAGTTAAGTACCCTTTATTTTACGTTGTTCCAAAATAATTTTAAAAAAGTTGGTTACTAGCCGTCCATCCCCGAAATGCCCTCGTCCGTGCCAAAGGACAACGCCCATTGATGAGAACCCGTACCAACTTGCATCAAAGCACCAAATTAAAAAGTCTAGCTTTTATTTAACTTTTCTCAACCAAGAGTTTTAAGAATGTTTAGTAATTTTAAAATTCCCTTGGTCTGTAAATATATAAATAAATAAATAATGCTGGACTATTTGACACAGCATCATCTAGCCCCAAACTAAGCATAGCTTGTACTATGGGAACCAGTTAACTGATATACTACTTATATACTTTTGTTTGTAAATACATACATTTATACATAGAAACACCCAGATCCGAGATAAATATTTGCAGATCATACAAACATTTATCCCGCGCGAGGGATCGAACCCGCAACCTTTTGCGTCTCAAGCGGGCTTTCACCCACTGCACCTCAGAGGTCGTCAAATATACTTGTGACACAATTGGGTACGGTCTTTCATTTTAGCGGTGTGTACTCGTAAAGTCTTTCATTTCAGCGGTTTGTAAAAAGGTAACATACAGACTTTCACATTTTACAAGCTGTTACCCGCGACAGATGTATCAGAATCTTAGTCAACATAACAGAAAGAGAAAGC
Organism: Epirrhoe alternata; assembly: GCA_963565295.1. NCBI lineage: Eukaryota > Metazoa > Arthropoda > Insecta > Lepidoptera > Geometridae > Epirrhoe > Epirrhoe alternata. The sequence goes on from OY751375.1 coordinate 12,908,892, forward strand.
TGTAAAAACCTAGGTACACGGTGTAATATTTAGATCGGTCAGTTTAGGAATGTCTGAAACTACGAGTATAAGACATACGAAGATCTATTCTTTTATCTTTTTTTTTAACTTTTACTCGGCTCGGGAATCGAATCCGGACGTTTTTAAAAATAAAACTAACACTGGTATCTGAAAAACGCTTTATTCAAAAGCTTTATTTATTTAGAGATACCTGAGTTCCTTTGAATTCGAAAAAGTGCTTGTCTTAACTTCGCATCTCGGTGTATAAGCTGCCCATTAGGCATTCAATATCCTTTGAAAATCTGTCTGAAAGGATAAGATAGAAATCAAAAAGTAAACAAACCAAATAAAATACATTTTCTCCAGAAAGTATATTTTTTTAAATAAGATCTTGTTTTGTCGACTATCGTAACAGTAGGTATTTCTTATAATGGAATTATCATTGTAAATAAAATTGTCCGCCTACGATCCGCCTCCAGCCAAGACCTATCTATAAGCAAGAAGTGTACCCATAAGTGTAGTAAAAGTTTTCTGTGCCGGCAAGATCATTGACCCCTGTTACTGACCTTGGCCTTCTTCGTAGCCATTGCTCCCTTTATTAATGTTCAACATTTTCTAAGTTCAAGGCAGTGTCACCTTTGGTGATTTGACTTTGTATGTATTCATGTATGTTTATTGGAATATATAATTTTATATTCAAACGACTAATCGCAAATCCTTTTATGAAAAAAAATAAGGAATCTGAAGGTGAGCATGCAGTGTTGACCAAAGTAAGAAATGCAAGTATTCTCTAATTAAACCATAATTTATAAATTTTTTTGGGAGATAATCCCAAAAAGAAATCTTACCATTTTCATTATAAACTTATTCTAAAATAGTTATCATGATAATAACTCACAATTTGAATATTTTAGCTCCACTAAACTTTGAAATGGGTCCGACGACAGATTCTGAGATGGTTGGTGACTATAATTATACTTAGGTAAGCCAAATCGCCCACTAGGGCATTCTAAAAGGGTAAATAATATCAAGTGGAGTGTCATCTAAAAGGGTTTTAAGTCAATATATCAGAGCTGAGTATATTAAATAATTCAAATATTCGTCAGCGTCTATTCAGATCTTCGATTAAGAATTATTATGGATTTAGTATCAGCGTAGCAAAACCTTCTCGGTAAATAACAGCTCAGGGTCGTTTGACGTTTTTCGTGATGAATGATCGTAAGTATAAGATAATGTTTTGAGAATTTGTGCTTATTTATTTAGGGCATCCAACAAAGAAATCACATAGAATGCTTCTAACTAAAGTAATATTATCTTAGAACAATATGTTTCTTTAATTCTATTACTAAGTTTAAAGGGTGTAATTCGGTTTAACTTAAAATTTTTTTGTCACGCGGACAGAATTTAGCTTTTATTTAGTACGTCCCGCTTTATCTATACTCTTATTGATCGAATTTTCAGATCAATCAGAGAAACAAAGGTTACAAAAGTACGATGAAACTGCAAAAATTAAATGCAGCTTCACCTCCTTAACACATAACTTATTTAAAATAAATATTAGGTACTTATACACAATTATCTGCGCGGAAAACCGCTACCTAATGTTCTGCCAGATTTTCAGCGTTATTATGTGATTTTGTCACTTATAGTTACTGCATCGAGTGCTGCGTGTGTTGCCGCGTATGCCGATAGCTCTGCAGGAGGCAGCCGAGCGCATGTTGGTCCGCGACCCCGAGCCGAGGCCGCCCACCGCGCTGCTTCCACTCACAAAGTACTTCAGGTACTGACAGACGGACGAATACCCAAACAATTAACATAAAAAACCGATGTTATCCCAGTTTGTACGCATACTATTGTGCAATCAGCGTCACCAACTGGTATTCCTTTAAAGATACTGTATTGTCTTGAATATTGTTTGAGGTGTTGTATTGTGATGTTTCTTATAGCTCGGCAGCAGCCGATCCGGTGATCCGTGCGCTCCAAGGCTTTAATGAGCTCAAGCAAATGAAATTACCAGAAAAGATAGATTTCCTGAAATCTGTGACGCCACCAACCATCGATCAAATACCTAAGGTAACAAAACTTGCGTTAAATAATGAAGTTGAAACCGTCTCAATACAATTATTTACGGTATTCAAAATATTAAATTTAAATAAAAACAGTGAAATGCTCACATAATTAAATGGTTTGATTTGAAATTATTGCGTTGGGATTATGAGATGAACTGGTAAAACCGGAAAGAACTTGTGTGGTTATAGCTCGTAGAAGCTGCAATTCATCTGCAAATATATATTTTGAATAACTACTTACTAAATGAGTTGTCTGTGTGACACTCGCTTATGTAGGTACCTACTCTATAAAATACACGCAAAACTGGGAAATCCACCTTCAAGGTCTTGACTCTACCCTCCTGGTCCGTGCGTCGCTACGAATTCAATTTGCAAGCTCTTAAGCTTCCTTAGTTTTTTCCTACTTGATAAACTTACCTTTTTTTTTTTTTTTTTTTTTTTTTTTTTTTTTATAACGTCAGAAAATCCATTATGGATACCCGACCGCCGTGGGGACAGCGGAAGGGTTATGTCGGACTCTCACCGACTAAAAACTGACGCGTGGCCGGCCTCCATGCCTGTCAAGGGGCTCCGCGATCTCCTACGGAACACAGCGGTGCCCCTCTCGCATTTTGCCTAAGCACTGTCCCGGGAATGGCACCCACAGCCACGCCCGGCACCCTCGCGGTGCTTACGGTGGCGCTCGCCACAGAGCGCCGCCGCCCTCCCGGGGTCCGCATCGTGGACAGTCGAAGTCCCCACTTCAGCCACCCGCGGACCCGGAAAGTCCCCTGTTTGGCAGGGGATACCACTCCGCCCCCCTCACGGGGGGGCAGGCGGTGCGGGACGGCCGTTAGCGCCCCGCCTCCGCCTCCTTCTCCGAGCGGGATCGGCCCTCTCACGATCCCGCTCAGCCGCCTCTTTCTGGACCAGAACGGCTTCACAGAAAGAGGCCACGGCCCTCCAGGCCGTGTCGTCTGCCAGCATAGCTGCAACTACGCTTGGCAGACTGAGATCCTGCCCGATCCTGTTGACCAAGACTCCACGCTCCTCGCACCACGCCGAGCAGTGCTCCAACGTGTGCTGAGCGGAGTCCAGGTCTGACCCACAGTGGTGACATTGTGGTGTCGGTTCGCGTCCGATCCTACTCAGGTACTCACCGAAACAACCGTGTCCGGTGAGTACCTGAGTTAGTCTATAGGTGACGTTCCCATATTCCCTTCCCAGCCAGGCTTCGAAGTTTGGCGCCACTGCGCTGACGATGCGTTGGCGCGAGCTCCGCGGCTCGTCGAGCCGCTCGCGCCACATCCCGAGTGCACGCCGGCGCTCCTGCACCCGCACTTCAGCAGGCGCGGCTCCGCTCCCATCGTCCTGGCGGAGACGAACGTACACACGTGCGTCCATCGCCGCCAAGATGTCAAGGGGCGGGAACCGCGCTAAGATGGTCGCCGCCTCGAACGAGATGGTCCGGTATCCTCGCGCGATTCGAATGGCCATAGGACGCTGTAGGCTGCTATAGAGCTGCCTGTAGCGCCTAACACCCGTCAGCCTCCCCGACCAGACGGGCGCTCCGTAGAGGGCCATCGATCGCACGACCCCGCCATACAGGCGGCGAACACCCTCCCTGGGTCCCCCGAGATTGGGCAGCAGTCTGTGCAGAGCACCCACTACCCTCTGGATCCGGGGGACGGAGCGTCTGAAGTGCTCCCCGAAGTCCCAGCGACTGTCCAGAGTGAGGCCAAGGTACTTGAGGTACGGCCCCACCTGGACGTCAACGTCACCTACGCGAACCGACAAGCTGGGTGGTTCCCTCCCCCTCGGAAGTTTGTGGAACCATAGCGCCTCGGTCTTGTGAGGCGCTATCCGCAGACCCAGCTCGTGGATCTTGTCCACGACACATGCCACCCCTATATCGGCGAGCTCTTTGGTCCTGTCGAAGGAGTCTCCGCCAGCAAGTACGAGTGTATCGTCCGCGTAGCAGACCACTCGTACGCTGGGTGGGAGATCGACGCGCAAGACCGCATCGTACGCGAGGTTCCATAGGAGGGGGCCTAACACGGACCCCTGTGGAACCCCACATGACACCTCCCTCCGTATACGGGTACCGTCCCTGCCCACATACTGCACACATCTGTCGCGCAGGTAGGCGCCGACTATGCGCTGCAGGTAGAGGGGCGCTCCGTGATACACGAGCGCCTCCCTGATCGCCCTCCAGGGCAAGGAGTTGAAGGCGTTCACGATATCCAAGGACACCGCCAACACGCTCCCGCCCCGGGACACTACCTGGTCCGACAGTGTACGGACGCGGAGAATCGCGTCCACTGTCGAACGCGCACGTCGGAAACCAAACTGGTATTCCGACAAGTCGGGACCTTCCTGCGACAGATGCGAGCATAGACGGTCGGCAATTATTCTCTCGAACAATTTGCCGACCTCGTCCAGCAGGCAGATGGGACGGTACGCAGAAGAAGAGTCTGCGGCCCTGCCGTCCTTCTTCAAGAGGACCAACCTTGCCTCCTTCCAATCCTGGGGGAAAACACCGGTGCGGAGGCAGCTGTCGAACAGCCGCCTCAGCCTGTCCCCCAGTCCGGCGGATAGAGCTAGCGCCAAGGCCCGACCCGGAATCCCGTCAGGGCCAGGCGCTGTATTACGAGCCTTAAGACGCTTGACGGCTCGGTCCAACTCCTCGTCGGATACCACCAATTCGTCGACCCAGATGGTCGGGTCCGACGAAGATACGGGGGTATGGGGACTGTCCTGGACCCTAGGGAAGAGCGTATCAACCACTCCCCCTACGAACACAGGGTCCAGGGTTTCCGTCAACGGAGGGACCCATGGTCGGAGCTTGCCCAGTACAACCTTGTACGGGCGGCCCCAGGGGTCCCTCTCCAGTCCCTCGAGGAGTTCGCTCCAAGACCGAGACCTGGCGTCCGCTATAGCGGTTTGGAGCGCCTTGGTAGCGTCTCGGTAGGCCCTGTATGCTCCATCCACCTCTTCGGCAAGGGCTCGCCTTCTTCTCCGGGTCCTGGTGTACTCGCGTCGGGAGCGCAGGCACGCCTCGCGTAACCGCTCGAGCTCAACCGACCACCAGTACACCGCCCGGAACTGGGTGGGCGTGGTTCGGGGCATAGATGCGTCACAGATCGACGTCATCATAGCCCGGAACCAGGCCGCTTCAGTAACAGGATCGGGCAGGATCTCATGGCCTTCCGGCCAGGCCGCGACGATGGCGGCGGCTTCGAGCAGATCTCTGTCAAGCCGCTTAAGGGACCATCGTCGCGGCGGGCTGCTGTCGCGGCGGGACGCACGTTCGGGGGGACGGAGGGCCACATCTAGGAAGATGTGGCGGTGGTCAGATAAAGTGACCATATCGTCCGCCACTCTCCATCCCGACACCAGGTGGGTGGCCGAGGGAGTCGCCCATGTAAGGTCCACGATCGACTCCCCCTGCCACCGCACACATGTGCTTACAGACCCCCGGTTGAGTAACTGGAGGTCCATACCCGCCGCCCATTCCACAATGGTCCTCCCCCTTGCATTGTCCTGGCGACTCCCCCACTCACGATGGTGAGCGTTGAAGTCACCCAGGACAAGGACAGGACGCGGAAGGCACCTGCGAATGCAGTTTCCCACCGCGCCCAAGTACGCCTCGTACACAGCGAGGGTACAGTTGGGGGAGATGTAGCAGCCCACAACGGCTAGGTGACCCCATTCCGTAGCCACGAAACCCTGTCCCTTTTCCAGAAGGGTACAGGAGGGGTCACCCTGGCCACCGCCCCAGTAAATGGTGACGAGGCCCGATGCGTCCCCGAACCAGCGAGGATGGTCCGGGATACGGTAGGGCTCGCTCACTACGGCAAGGCCAACCGAGTACTGCGCGAACGTCTGCAGGACCAGGTCCTGAGCCGCCCGGCAGTGATTGAGGTTGGCCTGGATGACTCGTATGGTGTGATCCATTACGAGGCATCCATACCTTCCTGGGGCGGGGCTTTTTGACCCGACTGGGCGGCCCCCTTTGTTGGGGCCGCCCTGCCTTCCGGTGCTGGGGCCGAGGGAGGAGAGGCTCTCCTCTTGCCACTAGGACGGGAGCAGCTCTTGCTTCCCATCCTGTGGTCGGCCTTACAGCCCTTGTCAGCGCACAGTGGACACCTGAGCGGCTGCGTGCATTGGCTCGCCCGATGGTCGGGCTCGCCACACGCGTAGCACAGGTTTGTGCGGTCCACCGTGCTCTGACACGTGCTGCGTACATGCCCGTACTCCAAGCACCGGAAGCACTGGAGGGGTCTCGAGGTCAAATAATCCACCCGAGACCTGACCCAACCGACGACGACGTACTTTGCCGCTGCTAGCTTCCGCACGGAAGCTAGTGGACAACGGACCCATACCGTGCCCAGGGCAGTGGGTGAGCGGCGAATGTCGCCCACCCGTACGTCATTGACCGAACAGCCTCCGGCCTCGGCGACAGCAGTCTGCACCTCTTGGGGTGTGACGCTGTCGTCGAGGTCTTTGAGGCGCAGCTCACCCGTTTTCACTGGGCGCGCAACACGCACGCCCAGATCAGCAAGGGCTACGCCCATGCGCTCGGCCAATCGGTCGGCTTTGGAGGCGCAGTCAGGCCCTGACACCTCCAAGATCAATGCTCCAGTGATGGCCTTTTTGGAGCGGAGTTGGTCTACTCCATACTCGGCCAACTTTATTCTCGCCTTTGCGGCCGCCATGACCGCGGCGTAGGTGATGTCCGAACCCTCCGGAACAGTCACCGTAATCGCCGCGGAAGTTGGTGGCCGCGCGGGTTTTGGCACGGAACCTCCCTTTCCACCGCCAGTCTTCTTGCCTGCCTTTTTGCCAGTCTTCGGAGCAGCTCTTGGACCAGCCTGTGGACTGGTTTTCTGGCCACTACTCTGACCGGTTTTCGGGCCGGCTTTTGTGGCTGGCGGTGGATCCTTCTCCTGGGGCTTCTTTGCCCCCCTCTTTTTCCCTCCCACCACCGTCGCCCATGAGGATGCATCCGGAGCCGAAGGCCCCTGCGCCTCAGTGAAACGCGACGAAACGGGTGGTGGGTTGGATGCAGGCGGAGGGCGAGTACCTTTCGCCTTCGAAGGCCCTGGGGAGGGCCCAGCCGAGCCAGCAGAGGCCGCGGCGGCCTGGGAGGGCCGCGTTATCGCAGCCAGTTTTTTGTCCATGAGCGCACTAATGCGCGCCATGAACTGGCCCTCCCACTCCGTCCCTCCGGCAGCAGATGACGGCGCTGCCGGAGTTTCCGCACTTTTTGCGCCCGGGGTGGCCTGCTGGCGGACGGCCTCCGTCAGCTGGTCTAGTTTGGCGGAGAGTTCAGCCAGCTGGCTTCGTAGCTCCGCATTCTCCCGCTCCAGGCGCTCAACATTTGCGTCGACGCCCGTGCGTTGCGCCAACTCCGCAGACATGGCTTCAGCCCGTCGCGCTGACGTCCGCAGACCCTTGACAAAATCGCCGCGCAAGCTCTTCGACTTGTCGGCGATTTTCTCCACGGTCATCAGCTCCGTTTCCACACCGGCGACCAGCTCGGGTGTGGTGAGTGCCCGCATTTCGGATGCCAGCTCATCCGACTTCGGCAGCTTCGCCTTCGTCTTCCTCTTTTCCGAAAGGACTTGGGGGTCGAAGACATCGTCCTCTTCCCCCTTGTCCTTGAGGAACATGGCGCGCTTCGTCGTTGCCGCGACACCTTCATCCTTTTCGGGCTTGCGCCCTCGCTTCTCACCGGTTCGAGAAACTCCCGACACCGTAGAAGCCTGAGAGGAGACGGACATGATGGAACAGTCCGACTCCTCCCCCCCACTCGTCAACATGGCCGGCTTTGCCGGTCTCCGGAAGGTGGACCTGCAACTGCGGGCCCGCCCTTCGTCAAAACGTGGTCCAAAGACCACAAGGCAGTCACTGCCTCCAGCTTCGCCTTCACGGCCACCGTCCTCATTTTTATTTTTTGTTTTTTGTTTATTCATAGTTAAACCCACGAGTAGTAGGGAAATACTCGTCACCCCGGCCAGTGCCCTTGTAGCCGGGGAAGCCTAAAATTCGCCACGGGGGTCGGCCGGTACCCTGGCTAGGACGCGGTAGCAGGCGGAACATCCGTCCGCCCAGACCGGAGGACTCACTTTCACCCAGACAGGAGAAAGTAAGTCTCCCGATCTAAACCTTGTCGCCGCGTCCACCGAACTAGTTTCGGGTGATTTTTTAAAGAGGTTGTCTTCCTCGCGGCCCGGGCGACCAAGCCAAGGCCCTCGTTCCCGCTAGAACCCGAAGGCTCATCGTTGCGGGGCTACGAGTTTTGAGCGGTGGCAACGAGAGATAAAATCACTCGCGGCCTGCCCGACGGTAGTGTTAGTACACGCCGGACACCAACTCCAGAAGCGCCATGAGGCGCACACCTCCACTATCGCTCCGTCAACTGCGCCTTCTGCTAAACCAGAGGGACGCGCGGAGGAGCCCTCCTACCGGATTCCTATTAGCTTCACCGGTGATCAGCGTGATCAGCCACGGCTACTGAGCCCCCCCATCGCGACAAGATTGGAATCCATCGGGGGGGTGATAAACTTACCTACTAAGTATGATTTCTAAAGTAAAATACAATTTGGTTTCCGCAATATCTTTTAAATTTACGTGACAAAAATAATACAGGTCACAATTAGGTGTTTTCAGTATACTATGGAAAAAATATTTAGGAATAATTTACGCTAAACTGATTCAGGGGCAAGCAAGGGGCAAGCATGTGAAACAAAAAAAAACAGTGGCACTCCAGGAGTGCCGGCAGAAGTGAAAACTTGAACGGTTCTAAACTTGACAAATAACCCGGTGTCGGTGAGCAATCACTTGATTCACACGTGACCTTTTCGAGGCGAATCCAAGATTTTATTCTCATCTCAAAACTGCCAAACGCGCCTAAATAATTTTTCACTCCAATAAAGTGCAAAAAGTTATTGTTCTACTGGGATTTGAACTCCCGGTTGTCTCAGAACCAGAGCTATTGATACTTCGGCCATTCTGACGACACAATGTGTGACGAAATTAAGGTATAGTGAAAGATGGTGTCGGTATTTCGGTAACAGTCACGTGGCTTGCGACTCGAGTGTCATGATGATGCAACTGACCTGAACTGCAAGATGCAACTGGGGTCAGGTCAGAATCTCACAAATGAGACGAACTAAACGGCAATACTATGGGTGCTTGCGATACTTTCCCTCGTGGTAGTGGCGAAACAAGTTTTTGCATAGAACAATGTAGCTTTTCTAGTTACTGTTCTGAGGATTTTTGCATAAAAACCTACTGACGTAGGATGGCTTTAAAACCCATATGATAGTTTTATTACCAGAATTTTCCAGGTTTTTACTTCTAACCTACATAATATTATAAATATGTTTGGGCTGGGTTAGTTCCAAACCTTTTTTTGCGAGTTTATAATAATGATTTAGAGTAAGCATTTGCAAATTTTCATCATCATAAGCATTGGTTTTCGCAACAGCCTACTTACCATGACCTTGACCACCCTGCGGTAGAATGGAGTAAAATTACGTCTATTTTACAACGCGGTATAAACTCAAAGTTCCTAATTTTACTCTTTTCTACGAACAGTAAAAATTCCTTTGTTTTTTTGCTTTATTTACATATCATATTTTTTTATAGAAGAAGGGAGTGTGATGTGATGTGTTTGATATTTCAGAAATTGCGGTTCCCATTTGTATTTGACTCAATGAGGCCGGAGTTGAGGACCCCTGAGGGGCTGGCCCATGGCTTGCCTATGATCGTTTATATGATCAAAGACGAACCTGACGAGTTTTATACGGATGTTGTTTATCCAGCTATTAAGTAAGTCAAATTTTGTACCTTGACTTGTGTGTAATCATACATTCAAATGCGTGCGTGTTGTCCAAGTCCTAACCTATTATTATACCTAAATCTGAAAGTTAGTAGGTACTTATACTGTTTGTGTTTTAATCATTCATGAGTTGACCGATATTTAGTTTCGATCAGAATATCGAAACTTAATATATAACCAGTCAGTTTAATTTATTATTTATTTCTATCTTCATAATTCAGAATGTTATTGTTTGTTCTAGAAATGTCTACACAAGGACATTTATATGCAAGCACGGTCCTGCAGTGAAGGTGTATCTTGATGCGATGCATTTATTCTTGAGCAAGTGCGACCCGAAACCAGAATTGCGCGAGGAAATTATACCGATACTACTTGTTGCATTCGAAAATAATGATAAAGCCGTTCTAGTGAGTTTATTTGTTCCTTCCATTTGTCGAGCAATTTGAGGTCTCCGTTTACTGAATACTATTGACTTCGACCCTGACATACTTCTTTTGTTTGATTAACTGAGATCTAATTTCTCGTGCATGCTTCAAAAAAACAATTGTATGGGTACAATTGTTTTATTTTTTCGATCAATTCGTTTTAGTAAGTTAAAATGTATTCCAGGCCAGTGCTGTTGATTGTCTTATGAGATGCATGGAATGGCTTGACGATGACATAGTAATGAACCAGGCGCTCCCGCATATTAGATCTGTGCTCGAGAGGCACTACAACGATTTGACGATGAGCCTGACGGTTCTAACCCTATTTGAGACGCTCATGGTGAAGTTCAATAGGCAACACCTTATTAGCCATGTGGTTCCGTCGCTGCTTATTATGAAGCTGAACGACCCGGCAGTTATGGAACGGATTGTCAGTGAGTATACTATCAAGAATCACATGTCAACTGTATTAGACTCAAGAAGGCTCGGCGCCACAAAACCTTGGGTGCTAAAAACGAAATCATCCAGCACAGAACTTTACTAAGCAAGTCGGCAAGACACGAGTGCGAGTAGTTATCACTTATTTGTTTGATCAACTCTTTATTTGTATGACCCCCAGTATAAATTAACTGCCCTTATGTATAAATACCTAAATAATGCTGGTCTTTTTACACAGCATGATCTAGTTAAAAATAGGTAGAGTCACAAACACTAGCATAAGTTACTAATCGTGCTAAGCGATGCGAAGTGCAACCTGCCACGCGATATTGCTAATGCGATTGTAGGTATACAATATTTAGTACTGTGTAGCCCATGGCCACAAGCAGCTTTATAACTCATTGATTTACAGGCCTCTATAAAATCATGGTCACGGAAGACAGGCTGGGGCTGCCTCACGAGTTGATGGCCATGAAGATGCTGCCATCAGTGGCCCCACACGCGGTCAACAAGCACATGGACCAAGCTCAGTTGGCTGGACTTATGGAGGTTACTCTCAGTCAATTATTTGTATTTTTAAGAGGTATCCCATTGGTTTTGTACAGAACTAATTTATGTCGAATGACTGAAGAACCCTCGTCTAAAGAAGAACGCATCCAAATAGCGTTTCTTTTTTGACAGTGTTGTGTTCATGAATCCTGTGTATTTGACTGTGTAATTGGAAGAACAAAAATAACTAACAAGTATTACAATAAAAAAAACCCCTACTGCAAGAAAATCAACTTTGAGATTTTGTAACGCGTTGGTAGCCTATACTTCATCATCATCATCACTGGCATTCATCATCATCATTGGCATCATCATTGGCAGCTCAAATTATAGCCCACTGCTGGACATAAGCCTCCTCCCTCAAACGCCACTCTAATCGGCCCTGTGCGGTTCTCATCCATGTCTTTCCCTCAATGGCCTCTATATCATCCACCCACCTGGCTGCTGGTCTGCCTCGGCTTCTAGCACTTCCCCTTGGGTACCATTCGGTCAGAGCCTTACACCACCTGCCATCACAAAATCTGGCCAAGTGTCCTGCCCAGCGCCACTTAAGTCTCGCAATACGGTCTCCGATATCTGCTACTTTTGTCCTCCTACGAATATCCGTATTGCAGACTCTGTCTAGTAACGATATGCCGAGCATGGCACGCTCCATGGCCCTTTGTGCGACCCTCATTTTGTGCACAGTTTCCTTAGTGAGCGTCCATGCTTCGGCACCGTATGTCATTGTGGGCAAGACACATTGGTTAAAAAGTTTGGTTTTCAGGCATTGTGGCATTTTACGGTCCCTGAAAATGTCTTCCAGCTTACCAAACGCTGCCCATCCTAGCTGTTTGCGACGCATGATCTCCTTGGTTCTATGCTCTCCACTGAAAGATAAACAGTGTCCAAGATAGATGTAGTGGTCTACCATCTCCAGCGTCACACCGCCAATGGCAATGCTTGTCTGACTGTCGGAGATGTTAGACATGATCTTCGTCTTGGACATGTTCATCTTTAAACCTACATTCAAAGAGGCATCGTAAAGGTCTTTAATCATGCCTTGGAGATCCTGCATGTTGTCGCTAAACAGAATGAGATCATCTGCAAATCATCAGCCTATACTTACTATGAATAAAACCATTTGCGTATTTTTGTAATCTCCCTTGAATTTTCTTGATTTTGATACCCCACTCGATATAATTGGCTAATTTTTATTTCCTAAACGTGTTACATATCGCATAAGATCCGCCATTTTGTTTTTTGTTAGCAAAAATCTATCATAGGACACTTTGGTTTGTCGATAGAGTCGTTTGGAAGATACGAGGTAACAAAGTTAAAGGCATTACATACCTACTACAAGATCCGCGCGAAAACATAACCAGACAGTCGGGTAAAAAGGCTACATATTTACGTTGATCCCTGATGTTAGATGCTGTACCATATGCTTGAATACATCGAGCACGAGCAGCGCATCGTTATTGAAGAGTATAAAAACAGGCCGCCGTCGCCGCCGAAGAACCTCGCGCGCCGTCTGATCAGCATTGATGAACCGGCACCGGCTTTCTGCATACCTAACCTAAAGGTAACACAAGTAAGACGAAAATAGTATCGAGTGTCTACAATTATTAATGTTTGACAAAAGTTTGTTCAAAAACATATTTAAAGATCTCATATTGTTCTAAGAGCAGAGCTTTCAGCTCGACCAATGTCGATATTTTGATGTATCGATAATTCCATCCCTAACTTGAAGGTTCAACGCAAGATATCGAGTGCTGAGGAGATGGCTCGCAAGAACTCCACCGCTGTGCCACCGCCCAGCGTCAGCACGACCAGCGTTACTGGAAACATCCGAAGTATGTGTTGAACATAAAACAGACTCCACTCTATCCCCAGGAACTTAATCAAATTATTTCACGTTCAAAATTCTTTGAATGTGTTGTGGTAAAGAGAGAAGCATCAAATAAAGGATGTTCCTATTTATAACTTATTTACATGTGCCCCATTTTTCAAGGCGTACGTATTCGACTGGTTGTATAAGCACATCTAATCAGTAACCATTATAACTGTTACTTACCTATTCAGATAGAACTTTTTAAAGAAAATAAATGCCCAAAGTCGGCATGGATAGGATGGCAGGTATCGCTCACACAATGTGCATCATCATCATCATCATCAGCCTATAGTAGTCCACTGCTGGACATAGGCCTCCCCTAATGAGCGCCATGGCGCCCTGTCCTCGGCTCGACGCATCCAGCTTCTGCCAGCAGCCTTTTGCAGATCGTCACCACACAATGTGCCTCCGCTCCAAATAAGTTGTAATTATTTCTATACAGAGAAGACGAAAAAGTTAAAAACCACTGGTGTTTTCATATTTGAGTGATATCCCATGAGTTAGCGCATTGGATAGGAAGTGGCAAAGGCTATTGGCACTACTGATCAAAATTCCGTGAATCAACTGAATGCAGGATCAAAATTAATTCGAAAAATTAGGTCAATTTTTCGATTAGGTAGGGTCTGAATTCTGGTGTCCATGTTTCTCTTGAATATCTCATTAAACAGTGGAAATTATTACGCACACGGCATTGTTAAGCTGAAGATAAGTAAGCACACTTCTAGGTATTCGCCTACTTGTACCTACACAACAAACAATACATGTGTCGCGTGATTCGGAACTTTTCAAAATTTCGCTCCTTCGCCGCTAATAGGTAGGTACCAGATTTTAGCGAACTTGCTACTTATAGAAGTATAGTGTTTATTACAACCCACACAACAGGGATAAGCCAGTGGTTCTTCGGTTCGAACAACTCGACAAATTCGAACAACATGAACATGGGGGCCGGCCCGAGCGGCGTGGCCGCCGCCACCAGTGGGAACTTCCTGCGCGTGGCGAACTTGCTGCCGGGGCGGCGGCTCTCTGACAACACGCTGCTAGCTCCCAAGATTAGGATCGCACCGTCGTGCGCCTCGTCACCCGGCGGCACGCCTGGTGGCTCGCAGGCCGGGCTGCCCACCCGCCGCCACTCCAGCATCGGCCCGCAGGAGCGCCGCGGCTCGCACGTCAACCTCTCGCCCCCAACAGTAAGTACTGCGCCCATGACTTCGACACGCGATGCATACACCCCTTCCCTTGGTACCAGTTGCAGACGGCGCGATGATACAGTACACTACATTAATTACCTATTTTGGCAGGCTCAACACGGGCGCGGACGCGGCGCCGGCTCAGGCTCAAGCCTGTCCGTGCCGGCGCATTCCCACCCAGCCGTAAGTGACGGATTTGCGCGTTCGCGTGCTTGGCCTCGTCCCCGACCCTCTGTGTTATCGTCTTCAACATTGCCTTCTTCCGCGGTCGAGCCCTTCCCCATCCGGACTGGGACGATAGTGTCACCTCGCTCATAATCACCGCCTTACATGTCTGTCTGCACGAACCCGGTTGCCGTTCACATCACCTCGTTGCAAACGTTCTATCCGCCATTAGTCCCGTCCGGGATCGCGCTGCGTCACGCTGCCCGCTGGCGGCGGGGCGACGGCGCGGCGCGGGCGGACCGCACGCATGTTCTGTGACCGCCGCCTGCATGTGCGGCGCGGCGGTGGCGCGGTGGAGCGGGCGCACTCCACTCCCCACGCGCGCCGCTCTACTGCTCTCTACTACAGCGGCTCTGTTACCTAAATTGTCGTATTATTCGCTTTATAAATAAGTTTGACGTTACAATTACCTACATAAACATTTTTTTCTTAAATTTTTGGTAACACCACTGCGATAGTACTTACGTAATAAATAAATGTTATGTGTTATTGTACGAGCTGATAATGTAAGCAAACATTTACTTCACCCATGACCGTAGAAAATGTATCTAAAATTGTCGCTACTTCATTCACTGTTGCTATTGTTCTTCTACGCAGCTTGCACGGAGCATGATCGTGAGTATGATTCTTCTGTATAGTCGCCGCGCATCGGCATCGGCACCAGGGGCTACTTCTGATCTTACTGCGCCACATTACTCATTGTACTTACATTTGCCTCACATACACTCGGGTGTTGCCTTCGAGAAATAAATAACAATATAAATCGCTAAACACGAGGAACGAGAAATTGAAAAGAAAGAGCCCTCGTAGATAAAAATTGTTACAAAAGTTAATCATTTTATGTAAGTCATACGGGACTCTTACTTTAGTTTTCCCTTCTCAAAGAGCTGGTTCATGTATTATAAATTACTTAATGCATGAATGTGCTCTGGCAACATCTCCGTGAGAATCACTTTGTAGTAACTAAACATAGTAGTAGATTGATAAATATGCGTATACTACTTATACACAAAGATTTCAATGAGCCCAACACGCTTCAAAGCTAAATTAGAAACGTAATTTAAGGAAGAGCATGCATTAACTTAAGGCTTTTGTAATCTAAGACATTCATACACCCACCTAATACAGTAGGTATAAGTAAAGTACTCACACTAATATTTTGTTTACTTGATTTGAAAATGTTTAATGAACTGGTATTCCTCCACTTTTACATTTGTTTATACCCAGACATATAATATGGTAGATGCAACAGTTTTTATTTACCAATAAATTACAGAGAACAAATACCTACTTTATCTTATCGTATAACTTTTGCTTAGTGCCTTTAGGTCCCTCATCCAAACTCCAAAAGGCTCAAATTACAGATAAGCCACAAGAAAGCCACACACTATGGGTACTTTCAACAAACTCACTGTTCCCACTACTAGATTAGATAAAATTATGAAATCATTTAAAGGGCAACGTGTAAGGTTCTATAACAAAGTCCCAAGCGAATTGCAAAATTTATCAATCACTAAATTTAAAAATACAATTAAACGTCATCTCTGTAAAAAAGCCTATAAGATATCTGATTATTTGGATGACAAAAAAGCTTGGGACTTGCTCCAACTCAATGGATCCATGGATCACCTAAAAAAATGATAGGCCCCAGGCCGTGTTTGTTGCCCTGATTCTTCACGGTATTGATCGCGAAAGAACAGGAGTTAAATTAGTTTTAAGACTATTCTAAGTGATCCCTGCGGTCCTACTGAATAAATGATTTTTGATTTTTATTTTGAACACAATCTCAACTGGTTGGCCATGACTCATACAAACTTACTTTTCTCAACTAAGTGTATAAATCTTTTGAGATCGTGATTATGAACTGCGCCACACGCTCATAAACTGATTGAGTTTCGAATGTAGGGTGGGTCGCTGCCGGGATCTTGCACCACGTACTTGGATCCGACGAAGGGGTCGGCACAGTCGGTGCAGTCGGCGCTGGCAGCGCGCGTGGCGATGTCAGCTCGCACGACGCCTACTCGCGCGCGCCGCCAGTCCGGCTGCCCTCCAAGCGCCTCCTCCGGCGCGGCCGCCGCAAGCCTGCAAGGCGCCGACTTCACGCAATGCGGAAATACGGTAAGACGCTTTCTGCCCCGCACCCGAAGCACTCCCCCACCGAGATACCGCGCCACTCGCGCCATAAGGATCTTTCGGGCAGAACGTGTTGAACGTGCGGCCGACAGCCTATCTTCTGCGATGCAGGCTTTAGGGGACTTTTGCGTGCGTGTGAACCGTGCTTGGTAAAGTGCTAATTATGTAGCTAAGTACTTGAAAACCCTTCCCTTTTCATGAAACCCTTCCTAATAACGCTTATATTATTCATAAGTTGCGCTTGTCCATCTGGCATATCGTGATGACGAGCCGAATTGCAATACAGACTAAGTAGCAACGTTTGTCGATCCCAATTCAGTCGAATATTATTTATACATAGTTATTTTTAAAGCTTCCTCGATACAGGCTGCGCCTAGTGAGGAAGCTGACAGGTAATTTTCCTATTAGTTCCTCAATATCGGTAAAATAAGTTCTTTTTTGTATTTTCTGTAAACACTGTTATATTTAAGTTACCTTGTTTTAATGAAATAAAATATTTTTCATTTTTTATTTTTACTTCTCCATGATGACTGCAGTGGACAAACGCTCTTTATGGTAATAAACTTGAAATGTTCGAAAGAACTTACCTATACTTTTTTCATTCTCTGTATGGTCTATCCTTCGTAGTTCTATCAATGTTAGGTACCCATAAAAATTTGAAAAAAAGAGCATATTTTTATAACATCATGCTATGAAAGAAATTTGAAAATGTTGTTTATAAATAAGTAGTAGGTACACGTGGAAGGCAACCAAGATTTTAGCGATAACCTACGTGGTCTACGAGAAGCTTAAAAAACACCGAACTCTCGTCGCTGACTCTGACGTATCTACTCGCTGTATTAATTTATTTTTATGAATATAACAATGTCACTTTAGTTATCTTACTATTTATTTTAAAAATAAGTAACTAGAGAGTTCTGGAGTTAGTTTCTCAACATTTTGTTAGATATTATTGGAGATTTGTATCCGTATAAGGTATCATGCCTTTGATTTTAGGTATCTAATATTATGTAAAAAGTCTTATAAAATTGAGTCAGACTTTTGAGACAACTTTTAGAACGAGAACGCCTAAATGAAGGCTTAATACGAAAATTCAGCTTATTATCTTAGCGTCTGGACTATTACTATTCAGTAAAAAATCAAGTATCACATCTGAACATTTTATGCGTAGGCTAATAGGCCACCCCCACCTTCGAAGGATTCCAATCTTGTCGCGATGGGGCTCAGTAGCCGTGGGGGGTAGCAGTCCGAGGAGGGTGGGGTCGCGGGAGAAGAGGCGTGTCGGTGAGTCTTTGCCGCTCGCCCTATCTTCCGCAACTAAACGGTGGCGCACCGTTTGATGCGTTGGCGGCGGGGCCGCCGTGGAAGAGGAGTATCGGTATTTCGTTGCCGATCTCCCTGTCCTCTGCGGCCGTTTTGAGGCTTCTCCGCGCGTCCCTCTGACTCGCAGAGGGCGCAGTGGATGAGGCTAGGACGAGCTGGTATAGGTTCGTAGGCGGCGGAACACCGAAGAGGTGGAAGGCGGTGATACCTACTCTGGAGAGTGCGTGGTACGCAATATCGCCGTCTTCGCTACTCTTGCCCTGCATTATGGGATGTGGGTGCCTTGGCGACTCGGTCGGATAAGCACTGACTGACTTGCCTTGGCACCAGTCCCTTGTATGGTCTGGATAACGGGGCCGCGGAGTGGGTTTGGAGCGAGGCTGAACCTGCTCGGGATGGAAGGCGGGAACGCACCGCCTGCCCCGCGAGGGGGCGAGTGGTATCCCCTGGCCAACAGGGGACTTTTCGGGTCTGCGGGCGGTCGGAGTGAAGGCTCCTGCTGCTCATCATGCAGATCCCGGGAGGGCGGCGACACTGTTAGGCAGGTGTCGTCGTGAGCTTCGCGCACGTGGTTTAACAGCCGCGTGTGTGGGTGCCGGGCGTGGCTGTGAGTGCCATTACCGGGATTGTGCTCAAGGCAAAATGCGAGAGGGGCACCGCGTGCGTTCCGTAGGAGATCCCGGAGCCCCTCGTTATGCATAGAGGCTTCGAGTAGTTTTTAGTGGGTCGAGTGCTCGACAACCCCACACCCCAATTACGTTCCCTCGACGTAATTGGATGTGAGCAGATTGTCTATCCGTTAAAAAAAAAAGAAAAGCTAATAGGCCAAGAAATTATATCGTTATATATCGTTATAATTAGACGTTCGTAGAGGTTCGTAGACTTTCGTAGCTTTCACATAGAAAAAATCCTGCTTGGTAGATTATTAGATATCTCTCTTATTTTTTCTTTTATCTTTGAACTTTACATCAGTACTATCCACACATATACCAACGAACTCGATACAAGATCAGTTTTACTAAATCCACAGTCAAAATCGCTCGCAACATCACAGAATACAGAGCAATATCCATCTTACACGACTTATTTAAACCTTCTCTTAACTCTACTGTCCTGCTTTTGGTCCGACTTTTAGCTGACAAAGCTTACGTATTTTTAGTACCTAAGTACCAAAAAACTGCTGTTTATTTAAAATATAGGCACAAAAGGAGGACGAATCTGCGAGCAGCACCTACGCACATTAAATCAAAACTTCGTAGTCTACGGCACGTGTTTCGCTCATTCATGAATCATAAATACTTAGTATCTCACATTTTCAAGTTTGCAGATTATTGACTCTGATAGATTAAATTTCAAATTACATTATAAGCTACACATTATTGTGCACATCATCTAAATAACGTGTCTATATTGTTGGGCTAGTCAATAAAAAAACATTTTTGCAATTTTATTCATTTTGTATTGTAATGTAAATTTTGGTTATTAAATTTATATTGGTTATTTCCAGCTATTGCCCGGGCGTCCCTAAATGCTGAATAATGATAGAATCACGGCGTAGGTAGGTATACAGACAGACTTGGTGCGTAAGTGCTGCAACTTATACTACCCCACAACCCAAGGACTGCCCGCCGACTACGCCGACGGTCGCTCGCTTTGCCGACCACTTTGCCGATGCAATTCAAACTTATTAAAATAAACATCTATTATAATTTTTGATGGGGAAAACATTCTCCTGTTTGTTAAATATTATTGGTTTATCTAGAATAATTAATTAATTTAATGCAGGTGGCACAGGTATATTCTAGGTAAATCAATACATGTTTATTAAAATCCATAAGTAGGTATTTTGTGTTTCAAAACCTCAGCTCAAAATAGATATTTATTTTATTCAATTTCGTTCTGTATGTAAGTTGGTATATTTGTGTTGTATGTACGTATAAACTGTAGGTTCCATTTTCTTAAACTTCAAATCATTTTCCTAAGGAACATAACTAGGCACTCTTGTCTCTAGCCGGAGGCGGTGTGTAGAACAGGCGAGGTCAGTCGCACGAAGGTCGTGAACTGACGAGGAAAGTATGAATGAACAGCTACGGGATATAGTGAAAGTTTTATGAATGGAGCGTTCTGTGGAAGTTACGCTAGCTAGGAATATTGTAAGAAGTAAACTTTTAAGAAATGTGATAGTGGGACAACGGTCTACCGGTAGATGAAAAATATGATTAGTGCCAAAATACTATAGGGAGAATCTTTCTACTCTTCGAAAAATCAAGTATTATTTTACAAATAAGTAATTTTAGATTAATATTATAAAATATTATATGTAGGTAATATTTACTTCTTCTTCTTATATAAAAGGTGCGTATCATATTTATATAATGTTTGAGGTACATGTTATAAAAAAATATGTATCATATTATCAGTACCTACCTATATCAAAAATCTTAATAATATAATTTACGACTAAAAAAAACTTTTCGCTGATTGATCATGACGTATTTGTTACCAGAAGTCGTCTATAAAATGACGTAGGTAAGTACTAATAAAATGGAGCAATCAAAATACTTATAAAATGGAGTGATAGAATGTGGATTTACATAGATACAGTCACGGACAATAAGATGTATACACTCCATACTTTTAGAATTAATATCACACTAAAACTAATTGATGTAGGTTAAAAACAAAAAGCGGAAATTGATTTCACATTGAACTAGTGGCGAAATCAATAAAAATACCAGAACATTGTTGGGCATGTTGACCTGTACATGGGTTGAAACATTATGGAGTGTATACATCTTATTGTCCGTGACTGTATATCTCGATGAGTATAACATCTATTTAAGGGTTACTAAAATTATAAGTAAGTCCAGAAAGTGAGAACTAGATTTTTAAGATTGGCTTCGTATTATACGTACCTAATAATATAAAGATATATCATTATTAAAAATATTTATTATAAATACCTAAGTAAAATGAATGTTGTGATTGAATCCTAATATCTATCCTATGAATAAAATTCTACCTCTCTCTGACCTTAATCTGCCTTTATAGTAAAATATTATTGTATGTATATAGATATATTATATATAAAACAAGAATTTTTGACAACATTTATGTTGATAAATACATCCATATTTTTTTAATAGACTAGAGCGTAGTACCTACGTTGTGGGAACGAGACGTTCCAAAACTATCATTGTGAAAGACCTAAAAAACATATACTTATACTGAGTTAGGTATACCTTTCTACCAGAATAGATTATATAATACAAGTTTATTAATTATTATTAAGTAGGTAACTATTCTTATAAAAAAATATTTTGTCTTTTAGCATTTTCGTCGCTGACTGTACATTTTTTCCAAAATCTGTGTTGGACTAACAATGTATTGGATGGATGTTCTAATAAAACCTTCGATCCGACAGAATAGTATTGAATGATTATACAGGGTTATTTGTAAAACACCGGTAACCTCTCAGGACTGTATTCTATCATCATAAACAACAATGTTGTTCTATGACTTTTTACAAAACATAATACATTTACCAAAAACAAACATTCAAGATTTCGTATTCATGTCTAAAACAATGTCTTATGGAACACATTTAGGCCTCCGCCGCCCTAACCCCACTCCCATCGCTCTGTACTATCGTTTTCTTTTATTTAGCATAGACTTTGTAACATTTAGAGCGTTCAATTTAAATATTTTTATATGACAATCTGATGAAAAAAAATAATTATGAATTTTTAAAAGTCATAGAACAAAAGTTGTTCCTTATTCTGATAGTATTACAGTCCTGAGAGGTTACCGGTGTTTTACAAATAACTCTATATATAAGAGGTACTATAATAAATCTATGGAATAATCCTTTCAGACATTTCCATTTGATGATTACGACACGTTCAATACCTACTTTAGATAACGACATAATGGTGGTAAAAACGTGATAGGTTGCTAAACTTAAATAAGTATAAATCCAATTTCTTTTTAATTGTGTTAATAATTGCGGTTGTGGCGTTTGCTCATCTTTTATAAACACCTAGATTATAATTATAATACGTATAGTATACATACCTAGGTACCTACGACGTACCTACGACGCGACGTTTAGCAGATTCTAGAGCTTCATTTTTTTCTAAACAAAACAAAAATTCAACAAATTCAAATTCTCAGGCTAAAAAAGTCTAGCCTTTCTTGGCACTGTTATTTTAGGCGTAAATATTTCGCATTTTTAAGGAAATTCAATGTTGTAAAGGTACCTACTTGTGTAAAGAATTTTCTAATTAATTAATTTATAAAGTTTCACGCAGATCTTTGAATTTTTTGTTACTAAGTAATGAGTTATTAAGTAGGTACCTATCTAAGGTAGGTAAGTACCTACCTACTTTATACTGTAATATAGAGTACCTAGGTACCTCCTACCTATAAAAAATAGTCCTAGGTATAAGTATGTATACTCCAATAATAGGTAGGACTGCTAATTATGTAGGTAGGTATGTACTTATTTTATTTGGAATTATTTTTCTGTAAGCAAATGCAAGGCTAAACAACTGAGGCTAGAAAGTTGAAATTGGAAAAATACGTAACGTACAGTTAGCAACAAAAAGTTAACATGTGATGTTTTATGTCTACTTAAATATTTCTGCATTCCGTAACATTACTTAGAAGTAAAACTTTGACAGATATTTGAAGATGAAGGCTAAGGCCATACTATTTTTAAAGTCGTTTTTTTTAAATCGAAAAGAAATGGCGTTTTAAAAATCTGTTAATCGACTTTCGTTCCTGACTGTACATAACTAGCTTTCTTTTATACCTACAATTACCAAAAAGGAGATAAACTCTATAACAAGTACTGTGATTTGCTTGTTACTCGGTTTGAATACTTCTTAAGTAAGTACTTAGGTAGGTAAGTAGAATTCAAAATATTATATGGATGTGTGGTCAAACGTTTGTAGGTACTTTTTTTTTTGTTAACCTATTATGCCCCACTGCTGGGCAAAGGTCTCCCCCAAAATTGTCCACTGGCCTCTATCTTTAGCGATCTCCCACCATTCCTTCACAAACCCGCCGAAATCGCTGTGAAGGTACTAAGGTAGGTATGACCACAGTATAACAATTTTTTTCACGGGTGGTCCGATCGGCTTGTAGTAGGTACCTTCATAATTTCAACTCAATTCAATTCAATCAATTTCAATTTATTCATAAAACTTAATACATAAAATTACAATTATCCATACTAATATTATAAATGTGAAAGTAACTCTGTCTGTCTGTCTGTTTGTTACCTTTTCACGCCCAAACCGCTGAACCGATTAAGCTGAAATTTGGCATGGATAAAGAGTATACCCCAGGGATGGACATAGGCTACTTTTTTTTGTCAATTACCATAAGGGGGCAGGAAAATAAGGGTTGGAAGTTTGTATGGGGAAAAAAGTTAAGCAACCCTGGGCGCGGTCATAATAAGGATGGGTGACCGCCCGGAGCCACTTTTTGCACTCTAAATTTTTTCTTTTTTTTTGTATTTTGCATAATAAATTATTTTAAAATTAATGATAAACATGTAACATGTGTATTCCCACCCATCAATATATCCCAACTCCGAAGTTATGATTTTTTGATATTAAAATATTTTTTCCTTGGCTATAGTTAGAACGCCATCTATCGGTCTAGAGGTCAAAACTACTTTACACTTTTTCTCCTAGGTGGCGCTTCTAAAAACGTTTTTCGAAATACGATCGAGTATAATTTTCTTCGATTTTGAGTTTTGAAAAGTTAATGGAGATTTTTGCTTAGAGTTTTCGATATTTTTATATTGCTGACGAAGTCGCGGGTAGGTAATATTAGTTAATCGTTTTATTTCGAAATTCAACACCATACAGTAGGTA
Organism: Epirrhoe alternata; assembly: GCA_963565295.1. Classification (NCBI taxonomy): domain Eukaryota; kingdom Metazoa; phylum Arthropoda; class Insecta; order Lepidoptera; family Geometridae; genus Epirrhoe; species Epirrhoe alternata. The sequence goes on from OY751375.1 coordinate 12,932,827, forward strand.
CTTGCTATTCAAAAAAAATTATGTTTCGAGTCAATTTCTTCAAAAAAATTGCCGCTCGCTTCAGCGATTCTATACCAATTACCGTATTCGTTTTGTTCTTAGCATTGCAACATCTGGGTAAGATTTTCCCTACCTCTATCTATTAAGGGATTCTTGAGAGAAACATAAATATAAAAAAAATATTATTATTATATCAAGCGACGGAGTTTTATATTTTGTATATACATACTCTCGATTCACTCAAAACTCCTCTACTTTGTTCCTAATAATGCGCAGACGAAGTTGCGCGGGTCAGCTAGTTATAAATAATTTACATCGAACCCCGCACTAGGCTAGGCCTGTATCGCGGCAGTTCGAGTGTAATAATTATTAAATAAACATATACTAACAATGTATTGGATGGATGTTGCAGTTTATGTACCTACAAGTATATTGAGGTGTAGAGCCTACGAGTAGGTAATTGCATAGATCTAGACTAGTGACATCCTAAGTTTAAGGCCAGCCTATTCAAACTCACAAGTCATAACAAATCGAACTATATACCTACCTACCTACCTTTACCTACTTACATAAAAAGTATAAATGTATGCTGAATGTTAATTGGTGTTAAATTATATTTAATGTTATTACTTAATACATATTGTTATTGATGTTATATAATGGAAATGTTAATCAAAGTAGTTGCCAAGATGTTATTCACAATACTATTTCTTTAGGAAATATTAATAAATCTCAATGTTTAGGTATGTAGACGAATGGGTATTTTTGTGAGAATTATTTGATTGGAAAAGAAAAGATATTTATTGAATCATGTAGGACCATAAAAATAAGTAGTACATAAGTTCTTATAGCTCATAATTCTTATCGGTTCCTTTTTGATAGAATTTTATATAATAATTACCTATCAAATAGGTACTTCTTAGTTTTATTTCTGATCCTGTAACTGTCTACAAACTCTTCTGATCTAATAAAACATTTATGTACCTAACTAGTACTATCAAAATATAGGTACTTAACTTACCAGCTTTTTGTTTATATGTGTGTTGATCTGAATTACGTATAAAGGTAGTAAGTACACTATAGGTACATTTACGTGTCTCAGTAGAAAATTAGAACAAAATAATAAATTAGGTATGTACCTACCATACTTATAAATACCTATTTGTTTTATTTTAACACCTAACATAAATCCTTGATAATTGATATACCTAGGTAGGTACGACAAAGAAAGACAAAGATGTGAATATTACCTACCTAATCTTCCTAGATCACGTTACTATAAGTCTTTTTCACGCCGGAACGTATGCAAGACACTTCGAGATAATGTCAAAATCAGTCTAATAGTAATGTCCTAAAGTTTAATCGAGATTATCAAAATCGATTTTTGTTTCACAACTATCAATTCATCTCAATCGATTACAAGGTTCATTCATAGACAAAATTACTAAACCAACGATTATTTTTTTACTTATCGATTCATCGATTGTTTCGATTTTAATTTTTGCACTCTCTAATAGATTACGTTCCATTTTATTCAGTACTGTTAATTGGCGGAGTTTTTTTTCTTGACTTTTTTGTTTCAAAATTGTTGTGAGCCACACAACGTGAAACGAAACAAGTTCAATGTGTCTTGCATACGTTCCGGCGTGAAAAAGACTATAAACCATTATTGGAGGAACGTCAACTAGTAGCTTTCTATCAAAAGCGAGGATTGTGGGTTCGAATCCCACATCAATCAATTGATGGACTTTTAATAAGACAAGACAATGCGGAAAAGTCATCTTAAAGCAATCGATTGCGTCAATTGTTGGACTAGAGTCATAGTGATCGAGTCCACCAAGTCGAAATCACTGGAAATAAGGCGTAGTACTTACTTAAACCTAGGTAGCTAATGTAAAACCAACAAAGTTAGATAAGAAGCTACGAGTGAAATCATACACGTAAGCGTAGCGAAAATTTTTTTAGGTCTGTGGGTGAAATAAATCGTCGGTTTATTGTTAGAAGTCTGTAGGGTAAAAGCGGGTATCGCCGGTCAGGCGACAATGCCGGTCACCCAACAAATTTTATATTTACCTGAAAAACATATAGATGGCTAATAGCGGTCATGCTGTCCGGCATTATCCGCAATATATGTGCAAAGTAATTGTATGACATTTTGACATGTTTTATTTTGTGTTTCTTTTTTAACTCCTCGTGCTCCGTAACTTCCCATAGACAATATCCAAACAGGACTAGAATGTGTGGATATGTCTCCCAGAGTCCTGCAATCGATCAATGACAACGAATCGACAATGTCATTTCCTCAATTTCAGGCAAAGATCTTTCACCAGGAGCAAAAATGGTTTATCTATAGGTACGTTAATTTTTCAATGAATGGGAGCTAGTTTTGCTTAGGTGACCGGCGATACCCGCTTTTACCCTAACTACATAAAGTCACTATCTGACCGGCGCACTCGCCTGGAAGAGCTCTACAATAATCTAAAACCCAAAAAAGCCCTTCTAGTTTTCGTGATAATGACCCTTGATAAAAGTCATTGACATACTTAATTGGTTTGAATAAACTGTTTAACTCACTATAATTCGCAAAAATAAGTTTAGTCTTAAATAAAACTAGATCTGATTTTTCCTTTTTTTTATTACAATTCCAAAAAACTACATGAAATTCACAGGTTTATATAGTTTCAGTGTGTAAGTACGCTTAATCTAAAAGTACTAGTGCCCGAGGACCGGTTATATATTAGTAAGTATCGATAGATTTAAACAGGTGTACATAGATAGATACATATTGGAAGGTAGTATGAGAATAACAGACAAAAAATTATAGGCCATTTTACATAATAGCGTTGTTAACTACATTGACTACTTTGTGTGAGAACAGATTTGTGTTTTAATATGAGTTTTTCTAATGATTTGGACTTGAACACTTACATCAATTTATTACGTCGTTATCGCAGTTGGCATTAGCGGATCCATGTTGAAATTAACAAAATACAGAGATAAACCGCGTTCCGTGTAGTTTGGTCTGCGGCAGCTTTGTTGAGCAGATTCCCGCGGCGGCGGTTGAACCGCCCGTGTAGTATGGCCCTAACTAAGTTAGTGAGAAATCCGCCCAAGTGAGACCATATTGAGGAATAAAATTAATTTTAGTCTTTATGTCGCAGGCAACTTGTATTTATTTATTCACACACACATAAGTAACATGTAAATATGAAATGACTTACTAGGCAAGTAGTTAAACGTAATAGCTCCAAGCCACTTGTCTGATATAAATAGCTAGGCGTTTAGTTGAACGGCTGATTAAACCAGTTGGCTGCGACACATACAGTGGTGGATATATAATTAGAAATACTTAGTCACTTGCTAGGTTTACTAAGTAAAATAGCAGTATTATTAATTTTTTTGGATGTCAGGGATAACTTTAGGAAATCACAATTAGTTGGACCCCCATCTCTAGTGTAATAACGAGCTACATTTATACCACCAGTGCAATAATTTTAAAAAATATTGATTTGAAGAAGAGTCGGCATAATCATTAGTACTGGGGTACTAATGATTATGTCGACTGTACTAATGATTATGTCGACTTTTCTTCAATTCCAACTCCCAAGTTGGACAACTAATTAAAAACAAATGATGACTATATGACTATCCAATAAATTTAATAAAAAAGCTAGTTTACTTAGTTTCTAATTATATGTCCACCACTGTATAAGCCACGAGGAATCATGGCTATTATAACTGTGACCGACAAATGAACGAGCCCTCTGAAGTGCGGCAGACTCGTTATTGCTATTTCCTGTCATGAGAAACTACGCGGGGCAAATGAGGGTAGTTTTCTACTCTTATAATCCCAAACGAAAAAATGGCCTCACATAAACGGGATTCCTTTAGCATTCGGCTCAACAATTAGATATGATACTGGGATAAATTATCTGACTATTCACGTAGAGGCTACTGAATGTAATCGTCTCCCAGCTCTGGGCCTACCTACACATTAAGGTAACGTGTCCATACAAGATAATAACGATGGCAAATCAATTTGAAAATCAACAAAATACTAAACATTTAAGAGAATCGGGCAAGTAACAAACAAGTAAATGGTCATACTTCTGATTATAAGTAGACTGCAGTACAAGGATAAAAAAATTATAATTCACTCATTACCACTGATAACGTAAAAAGCAAAAAAAAAATAATAACAAAATCAACAATAATCGTCTTTATCGCATTTCCGTAGAACACCGTTTTGTGAACTCAAAGTAATTTGCAAGAAAAACAAGACGTTTCTCGCATATGAATACGTCACCCGCTCGAAGAGTGAAACCGCATAATTTCTAAGGGCCCCACATCTTAATGGAACAGCGCACACTCAATTTGCAGTGGTACGAGTCAGAAAATGTAACATACAGACATAAAAACGTTCAAAATTGTTAAAAATTCAGCGTGCGTTATTATGCCTAAACACCGGACCGGACTACAAAACACGCCGCGGAAAATTACAACCGCTGAGGCTCAGATATGGCTCCCCCTTCCAACCTTATTATAAATGCTATTAGACACGTATAATTTATCTATTGAATCAAAATTGATAGACACAAAAATATTTACGATTAAGATCTATAAAAAGGAACCATGTGTTTTGCAGCAAGTACAGTTTAGGGAATGATTAAAGATGCTATACTATAGCATAAAATAACGTTGCACTTAAGTACAGCGATGGTGTTTCAATAGATTGTTACTCTGCTGAGAATAGTTGCACAGTTCTGCACCCACATTTAATCTATAGCTGCTATAGATTAAATGTGGGTGCAGAACTGTGCAGAATTCTCAGCAGAGTAACAATCTATTGAAACACCATCGCTGTACTTAAGTGCAACGTTATTTTGTGGACGTGTTAACGACTATAACAAGAATATTTTAACAATAGCCAAACATAAAAACCTATCATAAGTTTAAAATATAATTTGAATTGTAATATTTTATGTAGGTATTATGTTATTATTAATAAGTTGAATTGAAAAAAATTAATTTGCTTCTATTTGCGATGATTACAATGTCATTTATTTCATTTATTTATTATCAAGGAATTGTATTCCAAAAATATATGTTGAAGTCAGTCATACACAGGATATGGAAAACAAAGCCTAGCTTTGCATTTACTATTATAGTTCCTTTTTATAAATATTAAGGTAGGTAATTCTAAATACATACTGAAATAATCTTCACAAATATAAACATGTATCTAATATTATATTAAAATTACCCCAAAACTTTATAACTCTAGCTCATTATTTATCACCGCGTGTGTTTGCGCTTGGCATCTTGGATTTCAAACATATAACGCGCAAATTATTAATCGCACTGTAGGCTGAGCAGTGTTTGTAGGCGACCCGTCGTGGAATACCTTACTCTTTACTCTCAGTTGTTGTCTGATTTCGGTATTTTTCTGTTGCCTAAGCAACCTATGGTCTCAACAAAGTTTTTCTATGATAAGTTTTACTCTCTACCAAAAGACCATGTATTAGACAGATTTTTTTTTGCAAGATTTAATATTTTTTTATTCTGGGAATCTGCGCCCTGCTAACAAAGTTTCACCAATTTAGGCTTAAACTTGGCACAGGCTGGTGATCCATGACGTAGCTAGGGTTGCCTATACACACCGCTCAGTCTATGTAACCATTCCATGGGTACAAATTATTAATCAATACAATAAATTATATTAAAATCTACATATCGAGTGATTACAATATAGCTTTCCTACTAACAATGGAGTGGACTAGGCCGCGCGATTCAATCACCCTACGATTGCCAACACATTGATATTCATTGGTATACATCCGACGTGTCAATCCCCATCCTAATAGCATTCGGAAGTTAGCCATTTGTGCGCATTGAACGCTGTTTGATACAATTTTGTATCATGTGTTCCGCGCATCGAAACGGCTAACTCCACGAATGACTAGATCCATTGAAAAAACTGTAATAGTGAATAGTGTGACTGAATCGCGCCACTAAACATTCAATCTAAAAGCTTTTTAACGTGATTTCCTATTCTAATACATATAGTAGAAGAAACAAAAATCTTGTGGGCTTACCGGAAAGTGAAATAAGAATTTCGTCATTGCGGTGTTACATTCAACTGATTTCAGCGACCCGAAAACAGAGAATTTTTATCAGAGCCTACCGGTCATCTCGATTAGTCACTTCGAATTTCAGTTTCGACGGTCGGCCTACATAAAGCTATCGAGCGAAAATTTAGTCGCGCAAGCGAGCAATGCGAGCAATTTCGAGCGAGTGTTCTAGATCTGTTGCGCTTGCGCGGTTAAAACTCCGCATCAATACATTTCCACTTAACATATAAAACAAAATTGAAATAGCAAAATGAATAAAGGGAAATAAACTTTATATTATATAATTAAATTTTATATTAAGTAATAAAATTATATTTTTACATAGCCCAGATGAACATAATTTTATAGCAGTTATAAAAATATGAGCAAATAAAATGGTAAATTTAGCCGTAGCACAGTGCTAAGCCTGGATCCCCATAAGCGTCGGGTTTACTCGGCAGGGCCTTGTGGCAGCTCGCTAGTCGAAGCGGCTTCCTCTTCTACCTCTTCGTCATCATTTGTAGGCCTGGGTACAATACAAATACAACATTTATTTATACACTGCTATTTTATGACTACCAAAAAAAAATTAAAGACAATTGCAGCAGATGCAGTAAATGATAATGGCATGGTCAGAACTTTTTTTATACTAAGTATCACAAAGTTATCGAGGATTGTAGTCAACAAAAACCGAACAAAATTTTATGAAAACTGTATAAGTACTATAGACAACAATCGCGTACTCGTATCATCCCCAGTCAGTAAAACCACAGTAGCTATCGTAAATACATGTCTGACTCATCTCTTCTCCTTTTGAGGTTATAATTTTTTTTCTTTTTTCTTTTTGAGTTTTAACTTCACAAATGTGATCAGTAACAGACACCGAGACCATGTTTACATTTTTTTTATAATTAATAAATAGGGGTGTATATTAAGACCTTGTCATACAGGGTGTAAAAAGACGTCTACCGACGAAGCCGAAAGGGGTAGGTACAGCTTCCCAATAGACAACCAAATCCAAAAGGATTTTCCGAAATATGCACTGAATCCGGAGAAAACAGCGTTTGAAGAGTACTGTTTCCGTATGTTCTGGGCGCGTTTTTTAACGTAGATTGCTGGATTTTGAGTTTTAAATGTTTTTTCTTTTATTGACCGAGCGAGCGAAGCGTCTCAGTTTCGAGATTGGCCAAAAATGCTTTTGTCCTTCTGTCCGTCCGTCTGTCAGTAATCGCCTACAGGTCGCATTTATCAACCGATTTTGACGAAAATTGGCACAGAGGTTCCTTGACTTATTAAAAAACGATAGTCGATTGCGATTTTTGATTGGGGTGAAAATAGGGGGGAAAAGGGGGAAGTTTGATGTAACGTTATTTATCGACAGATTTGAATTAAATTCATAAGGCATATTCAGGACTTAATTCTACACAAGTTGTAATGAAAAAAAAATCCAAAAGGGGGAGGTGAAAGGGGGGAATATGTCTGGATGTTTTTTTTAAGCGTTATAAAGGACGTTTTTTCGTAAAATGTTTACCTACCTATACCAATCAGACTACGCAATCCTCTCCGCCTTCGCGAGACAAACCCGTTGACACCAGATTCGACCCCCTAGGACCAAAGGAACGCGAGTAATCACTAAAAACTTATTCCTCTCTTTTGCTTAAAAGTGTACACATAGGCAAAGGTAAGCCTATAGGATAATACAAAGCACCTAAATTTCAATTTTGTTCGCGAGGTCCCCTGTTCTCACAGAACCACTAGTAAATAAAATTATTAGGTAGGTATGGTCTTATTATGTTGTAATAGTAGTGTAATAGCCGAAAATATCATGGCATGACGAAGTTAAGTCAAAAAAAAATTTTTGCGTTTTTTTTTTCGCTAAATATGTACAACCCCTCAGTTTTCGGTAGCAGTCTTTTTACATCCTGTATATCACACTGGCAAATCCATCGTCGGAAAAAATCTGTACGTCGAGTGTGGTAAAAGGCGTGTAACGTGTTGCAATTATTAAACGGCGTCGTTAGTTCCTCTTTTGGCCACCGGTCCAGATATGTTTGTGGCACTGCACATCGGAACGCCTAGTCCATTTCTAGTCTAGATATAATATTTAATATATTCTAGTATAATGTAGCATACTTGTCAGCGTCAATAAAGGCGGCGGCGTTCTGGAACTGTGAGATGCTGAAGTTTTCCGGCTCGCATTGACTTCGGTTAATGACCAGCGAGCGGACAGACTCGCGAAGGAACTCCCGCAAATCCTCCGAGCGCGCCTCAGCCACGTCCGTTTCACCCACACCTGGTTTAACGCAACACATTTAGAAAAAACACAAAAACATAAAAATTTAGTATCGCTTAAAATTACTTGTTCGTTATCCGCATCCGTGCTTCGTGCACGCTAAATTGTCGGTCCCGGCTTAAGTGTTCGTTTACGGACACGCGGTGCTGCATGCGACGCCTCAGGCGCGCGCGGCACGCACTAAAATGTACGGCCATGTTCTTGAATGTTTGCGGAGAGACGTTTTTACATACATACATACATAAAATCACGCGTCTTTCCCTAAGGGGTAGGCAGAGACCACGGATCTCCACTCGCTACGATCCTGACACATAACTTTCGCCTCATTCACTCTCACGTTTTTACATGCGTTTATTTGACATTGCCGTGCGGTCGCCGTAGCTTCGCACGCGGCGGCGGCCACGACGGCGGCCACGTCCCTGGCCGTGGCGTTTAACGCGACGGCGACATTGTGGTAATTTATTTTATTGATTTATTGGAAATCCAACAGCTATTACATGATGTCCTTAATAATTACAATAGAAATAGTGAGCCAATTACTGTGTAGTAAAAGTATAGCTAGAAAAAATGTGTACACTAGGTAATACTTAAATACATACTTTACCTATCTCAATATAGATACATAGAATAAAAATATTTATGTATAACTTTAAATATCACGGATTTAATAAATGAGGTGTTCTAGGTAGGTGTTCCCGCGTAGGTATATCACCGCAGTTATACGTAATTATAACAATTATCCACTATCGATAATATTTTATCGATATTGTCAATCCCTAAGTTTTGATGCTAGTGTGATGTGCAAGTGGTGTGCGAGTGGTTCGCGTTTGATTGGGAGATTTGTCAGTGTGAATGGGCATGTAGCCTATAAGAGCTATGCGTTCAGTGAATGTGTCGCGCGAGTTTATTATCGTATGAAAGCTTTATTTGTATGTGTATTGTGTAGGCAAGAGTGAGGGAAATCCTGCAACATTGTGTTTCATAATATGATTTTTAAAGAATACCCCGTCTACTTATTTCTTCCGGTCTGTGTTAAATATAAAAAAAACTTACGGATTAAGGAAATTTATTGCTAGGCATCGCCTTGCCTTGGGAACACTGGTATTAAACATAATATCATTGTCCAATAACAGCAATAACCTGATGAAGTCATTGACAGTTCTACTCGCTCACAACATATACTAATTCTGACTATACTTAGTAGAGAGAGGACGAAGGTCCACATGTTACGAAGAATTCTGCTTGAAATATTGAATTTCAGTTTGTTCAGGAGGTCAGGGCAGTCAACATCATTATTCATAAATTGTAGCTTATAAAGGAAATCAGTAATATCACGCCTAATTTTTTTTACATAACATAGTTATCAGAATGATATGGTATCCTTGCTCTATAAAAAAGGTACCTTAAAAAACGCCTTTGGGTACTTTCAGTTCGATCTGAATATAAGGAATAACACGGGTTCCATATTTGAGAACCATACTAAGATGACTTCTGACATAGGAACAATACAAATTTTTTATAATTTAACGTCAAATAAACGCGTGAAACCCATACCACTGCAAACGGCATTCGCCGCGGCTGCAGCCACCGCGTCCGCTGCCGCGGTGGCAGCCGCAGTGTCAGACGCGTTGGCAGCCGCGGCTACCGCCAGGTGGCACGCGTCGCCTGAAATTAACTGTCATCGTACAACCTATCTTTAGCTCTCTGAAGTAGCCGCGCAGAACCCTTTTTTGATGGCGCCTAAAAGACGAAGTGTCAGGATCGTAGCGACTGGAGATCCGTGGTCTCTGCCTACCCCTTTGGGAGAGGCGTGACTTTATGTATGTATGTAAAAGACGAAGACAGCGTTGTATAGCTGCCTCGCTCACTCGCTTAGTTTGTTGCATCGTGCTATCTCGCTTACTCTACCAAACCTACGCAATCGTTTAATGCACCTAACTTTAGAGAGACAAAGATCGGTTTTGCGTACTGTACAATGTACATTGCTATAATTGTGTTAAAGGTAGACTTTCGAAGCAGCGCCTATAGTGTCAAACATAGAACATCATTGGAGCGCAGCGACACTACAACGCGGTCACAGCGGCACTGACGCCGCGTTAATGTCGCTGCGCTCGAATGATGTTCCCTAGAATTTCATACATTTGCATACATCTATCTGCCGCTCTGTCGCAGCGCCACTGACGCTGTAGACGCTTTGGAAGCGAGCGTCTATAGCGTCAGACTTTGACAAAAGCAAATAAAATTGAAGCAAATAATTTCTGAGCATTTCATCGTCCGAATTTAGGGGTCGTTGTATTAAGATCTTGAAGAAACCTTCTTCATTTCGGAATTGGATAATCAAATCCCACCAAAAACATTTCGTGTAAATCGGATGATAAGACTCTATATTTCACTGTAAACAATGTAATGAGATCTCTACTAGTAGACATGTTCAGTCATTTTCGTGTTATGTGATTGGTTGAGATCAATCCGGCGAGCCGAAAGTGATGCGACTGTGCGTCTGTCGTCGGTATCCAAAGTCACCAAAGTGTGACTGTCGCGGCGTTAGTGACGCGGCGTGTCGGTGACGCTATAGACGCTGCGTCTGCGACGCCTGACTCGAAAGGCTACCTTAAAACGGTCAGAACGACGAACACGCCGCGAGAAGCTGCGCCTGACGCGTCGCAAGCAGCGCCACGTGTCCGTAAACGCGGCCTAAGTCGTGAAGCTATGACGGAGGCCTTAAGGCGGCCTAAATACTCCGTTACCAGAGTTGCCACTACGAACTTACTTACTTTTTTGTCTGTGAATGGTTGAGAGGCAGTCTACTGTGCAATGGGGATAGCAATCAGGTCCCAAAACAGCTTGCTATCCCCGACTGTCACCGTACATTGCTATAATTTGTGTAGGCGTGAGATGACGCGTGCCGCAGGAGCAGCCGCCCCGCCTCTCCGTAAACAGTTAAAACGCCGAACGTGCCGCGCAAAGCCACGCCTGACGCGTCGCAAGCAGCGCCGCGTGTCTGTAAACGCGGCCTAGACGAACTCGATCTGTGTTAGACCCGTGTCGATTGTTCATTTGTCATGATCATGACCATGGTCGAGTATATATCTTCGATCATTTGGGTCCCAGGTGCCGTACCGGGCCTACAATTCAGTTTGGGTGCTATCCACTTTAGGTTCTAATCTGAATCGCAAAGTTTTCGTACCGTGACAACGTGAAGTTTTAAGCAAGAAATTATTTTACTTGTATTACTTAAGTATTTTATTGCAAAATGATCCAGTTTTGACGACAAGTCTAGTAATTTTATTATTAGTAACTTTTATTATCATACGTCATGGTACGGTAGCGAAGCAGTTCAAAGTAGGACCTAAACTGGATCGCTATAAGAGCTCATAGTAGGCCTGTTCGTTTATAGAAAAAATGCCAGATAGAGTCATGATGGAAATATGTAATAAGTAAGTACGAATATTTGTCATAATATACAATCCCACTAATTTTACATAAAAAAAATACAATTAAAACAAGCAAAGCAACCAAAACTTGAAAAAAGCGAGCGAGACGATTTTTAGCAAGAGTTGCCAAGCAATTAGTTCGGTAAATACATGTTGTTAGAGTCCATTATAGGTTTGCTTGTTACGGGTCAGTTAAGATCCGAATCTTTTAGAGAATTATGATTCGATCACTTGTGTCTCTCATTGCGATCGAATCAAAATGATTCAATCAATCGCGATCCTAATCTGTGATTGCTACCGCTGGCACGACTAAGTTCGAGCGCTTTGTTTTTAAACGCACCTGAATTAGTAGTCGTAGTTTTCCAACTTGGCGGAGTATTATAGCAACTAGGTACCTACTACTGCTGCACTGTATGAATAAGAGTTTTAAAACAGTGAAATTATAAAATTATAGACCTATATTCGCTTAACATAAACGATAAGTATAGACTTTTAAAAACAAAATCACTAATCATAAAATACAAAGTAGACAAAAGTTCGTGCCAAGTTCCATCTTACATACCAGTCATGAGTCCTTCGAGTGAAGGGTCAGGTCGCGACTCTTGCACGCAGCGGCGCTTGCGCGACGGCATGCCTGAGAGATAGGCATCGCTAAAAGGCTCCTGGGGCCGAGAAGGCCGCGCCTGGGCCGCCTCGTCCTCCCTGAACACCGGCGCCCAGTTACTCTCAAAGTGCTCGAAGACGGAATCCATAGGTGCTTGCTGAAAACACAACCACTTCTAAACCACACGAGCCGGCGAGCGCAGCGAACCAACTAGAGCATGCAATGCTTTGTAGTGCACGAAAAACGTTTACGCAACTAAAGTAAACACTGTAAAGCGGTTTCTATACTAAAAAAAATTAAGAAAAGTAATTCCAACAAGAAACCATGCATCACATAAAAAAATAAACTATTGTTATGAAATTTGTCCAAAAAACTTCAGTTATTATTTTAGGAATGTACAGGATCATACCTGTATTTATTTTATGTTAATATATTAAATAGAAATACGCCAGGTAGACTTTGTTATAGTGAGCCGGTTTGTTAAGACGCTTGGATAGGACAAGGAGCAGTTATTTCAATTGGAAATAAGGGTGGGGCCAGATATAGGTTCAGAGCGTTATGTTATTGACAAAACAGCACTATGAATCCAACAATGGTTAATAGCGTCTCTGCTAAATAGAGCTCGGAAATATATTCTAAAGTTTGGTGATAGCATTCATGTATAAAAAATAAATAAGGTAGCAAGGATATACTTCTGTACAAAAATGTATCTTTTGAAAATGAGCTCGGGAAGACAAGGTACATAAAAACAATTCAGATTAAAATATAAAATAAATATTATAAGTACTCTAAAGATAAACCAAAGTATAATAAAAACAAGAGATAAAAAAATGTTAGGAACAATTTATTTAATTAGATTAATTATATTATAATGTTTTATCATTTTACAAATCGTCTAAACATATTTTTTTTACCAAGATAATGACAGTCGCTTAGGCATTTTTTTTTATAAATATACAGGTGGATTTTTGTGATGGGCCACGGAGGGCAGGTACCTTAATCGTTGTAACTACAGGAAAATGCTCTTACAGTATTTTTCACGTAGGAACGTATCCCTGACACATATAGCTTTTACGTATTACGCTGTACAACATTGAAAAATTTTGGAATAAATGAAATCTAGTGATAATACAAAGAGATACAACTTCAATAAAAAAGAATTTTGTCTATTTCCTTTTTAATTATTTCAGATATCAACATAAAAGCGCCTTGTCACGGAACCGTTCCTATGTGAAAAGGACTATAGGAGACCTTCCCTAACTTTTTGAGGTATTTTGAATTGCATTAAGATTTTGAAAAAAAAAATACAGTCAGATAAAATGCCAAAAGTGAAAAAAATCTTTGATGTCAATCGATTCAGTTTCATGTAGGTTCAAAAGACTCTATGCGGCCATTTAAGGTTTGAGTACTAGAAAAGTCAGAAATCGTCAAAAACTTTTCCTATACACTTTGTACTAAAATCGATATATGAACTTGAAAGGCGCTTTACTCGTTCCTCAAATGGTCCCATTTTTTTTTTTAATTCCTGCATGTAATAGGATCGTTTGGCACCAATTTTTTTTTTTACTTTTTGCATTTTTGTAGCTGACTGTACATTTTTTTTTCAAAATCTGTGAATGCAGTTCAAAAGACCTTAAAAAGTTAGGCCAGGTCTCCTAAGAGCGTTTTCCTGTAGCTAAAACGGTTAAGTGGCACATGTCAAAAATCCACCCCGTATATCTGACCCGAGGTTTGGGCGTTACAGATAACAAACAGACCGGTGCATTTATAAAATTGGTACTTATAGACAATTTTCACATACTTTTTCTATACATAAATTTGGTGCCAAGCCAACAGAAACCTATTACTGAGGCTCCTTTGTCTGTCTGTCGTCCGTCCGCCTGTCACACACAAGGTGTGCTTTTAAATGGTTTCAAAAACATGTCCTGTGTATGACAGGAATAAGTAGGCACTTAAAATTATCACAAACTATGTATTTTTAAGACCGTATTAACGACAAATAATGAGAATGAAATTAAATTAAAAATGAAATGCAATTTTTAACTTAATTTAAAATGACACGTATTTTTCTACGGATTTAGGATTTTATATTTTAAGATGGTAGAATATTCATTTGTTTTAAGTCAATCGAAAGGTGTTTTATTGTGAATTATCTTATTTGACGTAAATATTAACCTTCATACCACGCTTTTCTTGTAATTAAGTATGCGTGAACTGGAACGGTAGCATAGCTAATGTCAGTTTTGTTTTTGTTGCCATGTTGTCGGTATTGTATGGTTGGCAATCACTCTGAATATTTGTACGTGGAACGGAACGTAATACGATTATTTTAATGTTGTCTACACTGGCCACTTGCCATTTCATGTTATTTCGTTCGTCATCACCCAAGTAACCTCCAAATCCTTGTTCTTTGTGTTTTCGATTTTCCTTAAAATATTGAGTTATTTTTGGTATTTGTAATACGATGACGTTTACCGAGTGGCTAAATCATTGCGATTAAACGCAAGTTTGGAAGTTTAAACAAGTTTTGAAATTTTATTTCACTATAATTTGTCACTTACTAAAAATAGATGTTTACACTTCAACAGCCGGAACCGGAAAAATAAATTGGTCGACCTTTTACCGGTTTCTAACACAATCTAATAAAGACGAAAGTTAATAATCGTGCCACTAATGTAATGTGCGACCACAGGCGATTTCTCTTTATAATTAGCTCGCTATGGCTATAAAACCTGTTATTAATGGATGATCAACAACAAACTTGCACACACAATAATAATACTTAAACATAAATGTTATTGTGTTAAATTTCGAGCTATTCGTTTCTTTAATAAAAGTTTTTGTAGTTTTATTGATTGCGTAATATTGGATGCTCTTCGCTACACTGAATGAAAACGCTACAATGGACCTATCTCGGTATTTCCATTACTAGTAATTTGGCTAGTCCACACTTTTTCGGAATAATACGAGTAAGGTCAAAGACTGGTAGGTATGTTTTCTAAACAAACGTGCATGACGTCACAATCCTAAAAATAGAACTCAGCTTATGGAGTTTTTTCAAGGTTTTAAGATACTTCGCCATTTAATATCAACTCGTATTTACAAACGCAGAGTATAACATAAAAAAACCGGACAAGTGCGATTCGGACCCGCCTGCCGAGGGTTCCGTACCTAGTACTAAGTATGTACGTTACGTATAACAGTGCAAACTGTTAGGTGCTACCAACCACATACACCAAAGTTATGAGGTACCTATGCATAAAAAAGGATTTTTTTCATCAGACATCATAAAAATTAGGTATTCAAAATAATAAAGCCCTTTCATACGATACCCCACATGACACAGTTTACTCACTTCAAAATTTCGGCCCCCATTCCTTGCATTAGGCCGTTTTTTTTTGTGATTTAACTAAAATCCGGTTTTCAGATTTTTTCCTGTACTTGTAGTCTAAGACGATACTACTTGCAAAATTTCATAGTTGTAGGTCTACGGGAAGT
Source organism: Epirrhoe alternata (assembly GCA_963565295.1). Classification (NCBI taxonomy): domain Eukaryota; kingdom Metazoa; phylum Arthropoda; class Insecta; order Lepidoptera; family Geometridae; genus Epirrhoe; species Epirrhoe alternata. The sequence goes on from OY751375.1 coordinate 12,948,766, forward strand.
ACCCTATGAATTTTGATTTATTGAGTGTCGAAATATACATTTATTTGCGGCATAAACGGCTGTATTTTTTTGACTCGATATCTCCACGCGTTCTCGAGATAAAGGGTTTTGACAGACAAACAGGCAGACGGAAAACAAAGTGGTCCTATAAGGGTTCCATTTTTTCCTTTTGGGGTACGGAACCCTAAAAATAATTATACTCTATTTATGCTAATAAACACTTCGAGGCAGATGCCAGGAAAACTTCAACCTTCATTATTTCAACTCATTACCTGATCAAATCGAGTTTGAAGGAAGTTGTATTATTATTAATACATTTGCGTACAAACTTTCTAACGCTTTAGCAACTCATTTTCATTTAACTTATTTTATAGGTGGGTACAAAATATAATGTACATTGATATTGAAATTTAAGTTATTTTTTTTTCTTTGATACACTTTGTTACCAAGTATCGCAACTGATTGATACCTGGCCACACCAGTTATTCCCACCTCAAACACATTTTTTACGACTTTTGTACGACTCATTCCTTCTTCAGTCTTTTGGGCAAACGACTGACGACATTATAAATACATAATATATGGCCGTAAAACATGGGAAATACTGAAGTTGATCAACAGAAAATTATGAAAACCGAAAGTGACTTGAAACAGTTTTTTCTTTATTGACTCTCCCAATATTCTTCGAGTACTTCCCAGTTTTTTAAATCCTCTGTTTATCGCTCTAGAACACGCGACTTTGTGTACGCGCTACAAGACGAAAAGTAAATCAATTTTCGGAAGTTATTTGCCTGGTATCACTTTATTACATTGATAAGACATTCAAACGAATCTTTTTAATCTTTTGTAAAACAATGCAGCAAAATCGCATGTTCCAGAGTTCTTCTCAAATCCAGTAATACTTACAGCGGATGCAATAGCCGCATCTTGATTACTACTTATAGAGTCTACATTCTCATTTTCTGGTACAATAGGCGGGTTCGTTTGTGTATCTTCGTTGCCTTCGGAGAGGCCATGTAAGCTGTGCGCATGCGAGGGCTCAGTTTTCTGGACTGGCGTAATCGCTTCTAGTTGGCTCTCTGGAGGCGGTGTTAAACTTTCTGATGAGTCCTGAGACTTTTCAAACTTTTGCCGTGGGCGCATAGCCAAATCCGGGGATGCCGCCATATCATCATTACTGTCTACTTCTCGGGTCTCTATTTTTTGGTTATTATTATTTTTTGGTTCAGTAGGCAAGTTTATTTCTGTTTCTTCACTGCTTTTATTGCTCTGCAAGTTCTGCGAGCGCAAGTGCTCGGATTCGATCACTTCTAGCTGACTCGCGTCTGGTGCCGGAGTCGAGATCTCCATCACGTCTGGAGACGCTGTCCAGATCTGTATCACGTCTGGTGACGGTGTCAAGACCTCTATCACGTCTGAAGACGGTGCCGTCTCCATTACGTCTAGGCGTAATGGAGACGGTGTCAAACATTCCAACGAATCTTGAGACTTTTCCAGTTGACCAGATGGCCCCGCATCATCATTGTCTACTCCTCGTGGGGCCTCAGGGCTAGTCATATTTTCTAGCACAGTAGATGGGTATGTTTGACTTTCTTCGTTGCATTCATATGGGTCTTGCAAGCTCTGCGAGCGCAAGTGTCCGGATTCGAAGTCAAGCGTCATCGCTTCCATCTGGCTCGCGTCTAAAGACGGTGTTAAATCCTCCATTACGTCTGGAGATGGTGTCAACCTTTCCAGCGAGTTTTGAGACCTTTCCAGTCTTTGCAATGGGTGCATAGAAAACTCCAGGGGACTAGATGTCCCCGTACTATCATTATTGTCTTCTCGCGGGGCCTCAGGCATGAACTCGTTACTCTCAGTGCGCTGCATCGATAGCGGCGTTGATGGGTCTACATCAGCACGATTTCTGGTAAACGGCGTCAAATATCCAGAATTTTCGCCGCTTTCATTACCGCGAGTATCACTATCAGAGTAACTAAAAAAATCAACGTCTTCATTTATAATCAGACGATCCGCATCGGGCGACGACGGCTCCTGTTCGTTTATGATTAGATCATTGTTGGGCGCATAATTTAGCCTGTTTCGTAAATTGTTAATTGGCACTAAGAACTCCGGTTCAGACATATCGATGTGATAAATCGGATGAATAGTGGGAGAATGAGCGGGGTCCGGCTCATTAGGTTCTAAGAACTCTGGTTCCTCCGGTTGGCTGTTTGCGGGAGGGGTGGAGTATAACGAGTCCGGTTCCGGCGGGGGCGTGTTGATTCGGCGCGTCTGTGGCAGGTTGTCAGGGAGGCCGTGGACGTCTCGGGCTTGGCGGTCGGCGATGCTCTGCAAGCGATGCATAGCGGCTATAAGCTGCGTGTCGGCTTCGAAGTCGCGAACGGTTTGCTCCATGACGCGCAGCTCGGCTTGGCGTACGGCGTTGGTGCTGGGCTCGAGCCGGCCATGGCGCATGGCCTGCCAGCGCATCCGCGATGCGGTGACCCTCATGGCCGCCTGGCTCAGCGCTACATACGGGTCGGGGCGGTTACTTCTTCCCGGCAGGTGCACAGGTGTTCCGTCATCGTTCACCACATCCACATTCTGACTCTCCTCGTCCTCGATCAAATGTAGCTGCCTGTCCAGTATTGTCCGTTGCATCTCTATGAACTCATAATCATCGGGAGCGTCGGCATCTATAAAGTTGTCACTATTTTCGTCTGGATCGTACTGGAACAGAGACACCACCTGTTCTAATAACTGATTATTGGTGTTAGATTTATCAGGTACTGAGATCGATGGTAATGTAGGGATTTAAAGATCGTAATAGGCATGATAGTAATCAAGTATCGCCATGAAAAGTTGTTACTATTAGAGACGTCGATTAGAGACGACATGAAATGTAGATTAAACGACACCTTCAATACTTATATCTTTATTTCTCTGTAATATGATTAGCTACATATTATACAGGATGGATTTTTGAGACGGGACATTAAGGGCAGGTACCAGCAACCTATGGGTTAAAACTCAAAAAAACAGTCAGCTTCTTGAGAAAATCTGTGACATCTATGTCGAAAGTGACCGGCGGCAATTTACTGAGATCACGCGCCAAAAATATAGGAATCGTTTTAGGATCCGTCGCCTTGAAAAGAGGATTGATATATTCAATATCTTGCTTTTGGACGTCGTTATAGACTCGTAAAGTAGCGATTTTGACGTTACTATAACCGCCGAATCGAACGAAGATACACAAATTCTGCACAAACTATCTTCGTCCATCACATCAATCTTGTTTTGAATGAATGCAAGAAGTTCCACAACAATTTTCACTGAATGTATCTTTTTTCCAAAACCTGTGAATGCAGTTCAAAATATCTCAAATAGTTAGGGAAGATCTCCTAAGAACGTTTTCCTGTAGCTACATTGGTTATTGGCCCTTAATATCCTGTCCAAAAATCCACCCTGTATGTATACATAAGTATTCACACCCGTATTCAAGACAGTTTGACTTTGAGAGATATGTTGAGCAGATATATTCGATTACTTACTAAAGAAGATTAAAACACGTCTAGAAAAACATTCATGATTTTCTTAGAATACGGTTGCTGCATAATGTTGTGAACGTAAAAATAATAAAAAATTATCCTATTTTAAAACTTAAAAAACTGTAAAAAAAACAATAAAATAATAGTAAACCAAAAAGTAAAAATCACAACTTACCAGTCATTTCCTTTAGAGCAGCTAATAATAATTTCTTCACCAGAAAACAGAAACACAACAATGAAATCATAAATTATAAAACACCTTGGCTCTTACTAATAAACTTGACATAAAGTTCAAATCAAATCTTCTTTATGTCAAGTTTATTAGTGGGTCCTTACTTATAAACTTGACATAAAGAAAATCTGATTTATTTAAATTGGATCAAGTCTCACCTCGCTCATTTAATTTAGATTCAGCAAGCTATCTACATGAAGAAAAATGATTCGAAAATTGTCATTGGTGGTTTCTTGCCCGCAGACGTGATTTAAACTAAAAAATATCTTGTGCTAAGTGAGTAATGAATTTAAAGTTCAAACATTCGAGAACGAGGGTAAAATTACCATTTATAACTATGTAAATACGTTCTAGTTGCGCTAGCATTGTGTCATAGGACTTACCAGCGATGAGTTGGATGTGGATCCCAGTCCGATTGTGATGATTCCTCCGGGGTTAGGCATGATCTCTTCGTCGGAAGGTACACGAGGCCCCGACGGGGAAGAGTTGTCCCATCCTCTGAAGGGCCGGGGACGAGGCGATAGGCTCTCAGAGCGAGGGAGATTCGGTTCACCGGGCGACCTGCATTTCACCGAGTTCTATGTAGTGTCTGTGTACACTGTACAGTACGATCAGACAAATGTTCATGAACATCTGATGGTTTTTAATCTTTTATATCTTTGAAGCTCGTAGGGTAGTAACCAATATTTTTGCTAATACTTATTAAAAAAAAATCTTTGCATGACTAATGGCCCAAAATCCAAAATTTCCAACTAACGTTGTATTTATAAAAAAAATATAATCCCATTAATATAAAAGGCTGAAAGTTTGTGAGTTTCTTTAAATGTTTGTATGTTTGTGTTTTAATCACGCCTAAACCAGTGAATCGATTTGGATCAAACTTGGAATAGGCGTAGATAGTGACCTGAAATAGCATATTCAAAATGTTGGTACCACGTGGGCGAAGCTGCGCGCAGTAGCTAGTTTTATATAATTTTCCCACATACCATAGCATATGAAACTATAAAGTTTCCAATCGTTCGTGATCTTACGTCGATGACTGAACCACAAATATTTTAGCATTCGATTAATGAAATAATTTTTTAAATCGGCTTAGTAGTTTTAAGTTTATTCGATACAAACAAATACAAAAGTTATTTCTTTATATGTAACTAGCTGACCCGGCAAACATTGCTTTGCCATGTAAATTATTTTAAGAAGCTTAATGTTTTGGTAGTCAAATAAAAAATAACTAACATATTGTAAGTGGTATTAAACTGAAAAAATAAATTCACAATTGGGATAGACCACCTTTATCACATACCTATGGCTATAAAAATAGTTTACATCTTATTTTATTTTCTTTTTTGACAATTATCTGACACTTTTTTCTGAAACAAAACAGACCAAAGTACTCGGACTTCACTTCACAGCTAGGAACAGACCAAAGAGATTGGACCTCATTTCACAGCAAGCGAAAACAGTCAGAGCAAGGTTTATATGAAAAAATCCACGGGTTAGGTCGGGAAGTATTCTTGATGAGCCGCGGGTAACAACGCGGGCAGCTAGCATAAAGAGACAAAATAAATATTAATAGGTCTAAACGTACCTAAGCTCAGGCGACATACTGGAAGTCGTAGTGGTGCTATCTCCATCTACACGCGGCAAGACTGCTGCCCGGAGGAACGGCGGAGTGACGGTGCCGGTGCGGCCTAGAGTGTCCGCGTCGTCTGATTCATCTTCTTCCTCTTCATGAAACAGTTCTGCAGGAGCATTACCAGCTCTCCTCTCCTGTTGAATTAAGTGCTCGTACAGTTTGTTTTTCTTACTTTTATGATCATCATTCCCTTGCCCTTATACCACGCTAAGAGGGGTCGGCGAAGCATGTATTCTTCCTCCATTCACTCCTATCACTCGTCAACTGTTCATCCACTCCTTTAATTTTCATATCCTTTTTCACACAATCCAACCATACCTTCTTCGGCCTTCCTCTACTTGCATACGTCCCAGCCACACTTTTATAAATAAATTAATATTGTAGTTACGAGTGTCGTGTTACTATATCTTTTGAAACAGCACAGTAAAAAAAATTTAAGTGCTAAAACTTCCTTTTCTATTGCGAGGTAAAAATGCTAGATCACAGTAATTTCATGTTAATGAAAGTGTTCGCTACTGTCAGCTACAGGTTTTTTTAGTGTCAGTGTCTTCATGTATGTAGGCAAAGGCAATTGTAGCTAAAAATTATAATGTATTTAGGCATACATGCGCAAGATTGGCCATAGGTGGAAAATGTAGGTGAAGCGAAGAGAGACCTATACCCAGTGGGATGAGAAAGGCTGATGATGATAAATTCCGATTGTAATGTAGTTTTATCGATTTGAGACTTACACGTGGCAATGGCATAGATCCATCTACGCGACGGACATACTGGCGCGTAGTGGCGTCGATGTTAGACTCGAGGTTGTCGAGGATCGCGATAAGATTCGCGCGGCTGATCGTGCGCAACCAATCGCGCGTCAACGGCTCATAGTTCTCGGTGATACGGGCCTGTTGTACAGAATAGGCTATTTTACACCATGTAAGTAAACACACAAAAATGCACGTATACCAAAGGTTTCTTTACAAGTAAACGATAAACGTCGATATTTATTCATAAAAATGCAATAAACATTTTATAATTCATTTCTAAAAATCGTAATTTTTCTTCTATCTTCAAGCCACCAAAAACGCCGTCTGCCATTTTGTGACGTCACTGTGTTCAGTTAGGAACAAAAAGTTTATCTTTTACAGTCGTATTGTTCACAAAACAAACCATGTGACGTCACAACATGGCGGCTCGCGTTTTCGTGAGACAACTAAACATCATAAATTAAAATGCACTTTTAAGGCATTTTACAGTTTAAAAATTTTTTTATAATAATTCTATTAGTATAATATGACCTCAGGATTGATTTAAAACAGTTTTCAAAAAAGTGTAAACGGGACAGGGATGGTTGGAAGGATATGGGGGAGACCTTTGCCCAGCAGTGGGAAAATACAGGTTGAAAAAAAAAAAACCTATTGTAGGAGAAAAATCATCAGAAAATATGATAAAAGTCATAACTCAAAATAATCTAACAAATTATGCTTGTTGGAAGTTATGGCAAACATTTACGTAGTTTAAATATTCAATACAATAATTATAACATCAAATAGGTATTAAAGAGTCTAATTACTTTATTTAAATTTTGAATGAAAGAATCAAATATTTAATTAACATAAGGATGTGTTCCTGGATCCAGATTTCTGGCCAACGGGCATCGTTTACCGTCGCTTTAGGGAGGCAGCGCGAAAGCAAAGTCCCTCCAGTGTAGGTTTAGTTAATAAGTAGGTAATTATTATATTATTTATGTGTCCATTATACATAGTTGTATATCTAAGATATTTATTTATAGCAATAGTCTAAATAATTTTTAATATATTTGTTAATACCGTGTATTTTATAAAAATCTTTTTACTCGGTCTACCGCGATACAGGCTTGGCCTAGTGCGGGGTCCGTTGTAAATTATTTATGTATGAAATAAATAAATATAAAATATATATAAATTTTACAAAAGTCGTTGGTTCTCATGTCAAACATAAAACAAAATGTACTTTACCGCTTTCCAAGATTATTCCAACACTTCCTGAGCGTGTTTCTTTCGCCATTGGTATAAAAAGAAAAGAGTACACTCACAATATATGCGTCGAATACAAGCAACAGTCCGTCGAATCCCTCAGTGCAGAAGCATAGGAACAGCGTACACATATCGGTGAAGAAACGCGCGAAAACGCTGTAGAAACGCGCTGCATACATGTCACTGGATGCCTCAGACATCACACACGCGATAATGGCCGGCAGGCGAGAGCGGGTCATCACGCGAACCGACAAAATCGTGTCAATTTCGGTATCGATAGGAGTGATCGTGCCCTGAAATAATAAACTTTATCTTTAAGAACATAAGAGTCAAGTTTTCTTATAGTAGACGTTAGTTTTTCCATCTCATCTCAATGGTTCCCACCACCATAGTTTGCTGAAGCACTGACCATATTACGCAGGAAATCCGAATGCCGCTCGACGTAGTGGTCCGCTATGGGATCAAAGGCTATGGGATCACTGAACCCGTCATCTAGCATGGCGAGATCTACCATGAGCGGCACGTGTTCTCTTGGCTGTCCAAAATCAAATAACAGTTTGCAGTTTATCCCGTTTTGACTTTTTCACCTATTTAACACGCTTTATGTTACTTTGATTAATAATAAGAAAGAGAAAGAATACGTAATCGAACTTATTCATTCGCTTTCTAATTATATTCAAAAAATATTGAGTTAGCAAAAAAAGGATGAAACATTTCTCTCGTTCCAAATCAATGAATACTTTGTGTCACTCTCTATTTTAGTATAATGAAGGAGAAAATTCGTAAGCTCTTTCGCGCTATCGTATTAGCAATTAACAAAATAAGAAATACTAACAAACTTCCGGTTAGAAAAGCTAGAACCAATTATGGTCAAAGAAATATAATATGCGAGGGTGCACACCTATATTTAAAACTAAATTTAATAAAAGGTATATATAAAAATATTCTCTAATGTATCCGCCAGATCTCTAGAATGAAACCATAATTATTTCTCAATCATAGCCGGTTCTTACTATATTGCGCAAAAAGTCCAAGTTCTGAACGATGACCCTTCGGGTGACCGCTTCGAAGGTGTGTAAATGTCCCCCGGTTTCAACAGCTGTGTTCAACATTCCCTGAACATATTCGCGCAGTTGCATTCGGATGAAAGGGAACTCTGACGGCATTGAAGTCGGGTCATTGGGGTGTTCATTCATCGGATCCAGAAAAGAGTGACGAGCCTGTAAAAATCAATTATATGATACACTCACGACTGAATATTCAAGAGACTTCAAAATTGGAAGTGAAGATATGGTTTGAACTTACGATGGTTATCATAAACGCGTTCAATTGTCCTTCTTCGCACACCGGCCCGCCAAGCAAACGCATCATTTCTTCCATGTGACTCTGAAATAATTAAATTATATTTTTTATGATAAAAACTACATTGATACAGCCGGGATTAGAATCCAAGGCCTTCGGTTATAAAGGCGAAGCATTAACCACTTGGTCAACACGGCTAAAGCTTATACACCGCTATTTTATGACTACCAAAAAAAATTTAAGGACAGTTGCAGCAGGTGCAGAAAATGATAATGGCATGGTCAGAACTTTTTTTTATTTAACTATCACAAAGTTATCGAGGATTGTAGTCAACCAAAACTGAACAAAATTTTATGAAAACTGTACAAATAAGTACTACAGACAACAATTGCGTACAGAATCTCATTCGAACTATGCTCTCGTATCATCCCCAGTCAGTAAAACCGCAGTAGCTATCAAAAATCCATGTCTGACTCATCTCGTCTCCTTTTGAGGTTATAATTTTTTTTCTCTTTTTTTGAGTTTTAACTACAGAAATATGATCAGTAACAGACACCGAGACCATGGTTAAATTTTTTTTGGTAATAAAAAAATAGGGGTGTATTGCAACGTACCGGTGAGAACCGTCGATTCCTGCTCATAAGAACTTCGAGAACTGGTGCCGCCGGCGCCCTAGCGGCTCTATTGCGCTCTTGACCCTCCGCTTCTTGCTGATACTGATCTCTGGAACAATACATCAAATGAAATAGTTTATTTCCGGGTAAATTATACGTAGGTAGTTACACAATAAACCAAAGTAAATTATCTGAAACACTGCCGACGACATTGATATCGTCGACCAATTGAGACACGTCCTACTTATACACACAATCACAAAATACACTTAGGAGTAAACAGATATCACAGTATTGCACAGGACTTGCAAAGTGTGTCAGGATTTTATTCTGATAAATATTTCGCCTAATTTATACTCATTTGCATTAGTCATTACCATCTTCAACAACATCAATCTCTCTGAAGTTACATATAATAGAAGATTGTGCATGTGTGTGTACTGTTGTGCGGAAGAATGTTTACTACAGCATAGCGATTCATACATTGGAACGCGTCCGAAACAAAACTATTCCGCTGTTCAACCGACCGCAACAAATCGCCCCGTGCAGGAAACGTTAATAATATTATATAAGAAAGAAAATGATTCGTTGTGACTGCTGTACTTACTGGTCTCAAGCACAAATAAGAGTAACGTGCGACGTGCACATTTATATTTTGGACATGCCTCGCCTTCTATTACAATAATTAACTGAACGTTTTTTTACGCCGTGTTAATGTTTTTGCATGTTTAGAGTTTTGTAGCGTAAATATGCCAAAAGTTAGTAAAGTTTGTACAAACCTGCGTTCCTGTAGATGGCGGCGTGCATGTTGGCTGTCGCACGGCAAATGTCTGTCGTACACCATACAGGCCCGCATCAAGGAACGCACGCGGTCATATGGCAGACCCGTCGTATTGCGAGGAACTGAGGCAAACAACAACACTTGAACTAAAACTCGACAAAATGTGAATGAAAATGTCCTACGAAAAATGTGATAAAATATTTATTTCAATTCTAAACGGGACTTCGTAGCGTAGGTAAAGCTTATTGGCAAGACATTCCAGTCACTGAGGTTATTGTTGAGTCTACTCTAGCGTGACCATGGTGTCTATAGTTCAAGTCGAGAAAGTATAAAATGGGTAATGTTTATTTTATTTTATCTTAGAATAAAAACATAACTAAATCCTAATGTAGAATCAAGACTATGTAAATGTCGGGTAATTTTTTTTCTGAGGGCCTAATACTAATGGCCTATGAGGCCGTTTTAGTGTTTCCGGACTATGGCGGGCACTGAAGGTGCAGAGGCGCCTAGAGAGAAGTTACGACAACATGCGCAAGGGCACCTCTAATAGGTACGAGCCTCGGCTTGGGCTGTTGCCGGAGTGAAGTTACCTACCTAACTATCATGACTAGACGATATCACTTCGCCGTTGGCGATGGTGATATCGTCGTCTGGAACGCCGGGTATTAATTTCGGTGTCGGGTATTTAATTTTCAATTACATAAAAAATATTGATTTACAATGCCAAAGCATCCCACTCATATAATATCCTACTCATATAATAAAGCTGAAAGTTTGTGAGTTTGTTTAGATGTTTGGATATTTGGATGTTGGTATGTTTGTGTATCAATCACGCCTAAACCAGTGAACCGATTTGGATGAAACTTGGTAGGTATAGGCATAGATAAGTGACCTGGAATAGCATATAGGCTATTCAAAATGTTGGTACCACGCGGCCGAAGCCGCGCGCAGAAGCTAGTTATAAATAATGTTTACGGTGAGCAAACTAGTAGGCATATTGTTCCTCTGCTAATAAATGACCTACCCGCTAAATTACGCGATAGTATTACGGAAAGTAACATCAAAATTGTTTGGTATTTCATTCGATAAAAAAAAATCAGGTAAAGGTACATTTTTGGTTGATACAACAATTTTGAAGAGTTATACTATGCATACCTTGCCACTGCTGCCGGCGTCCTGCATTTCTATTCTGTTGGTTTGGCCCTTGATCAGAGTCGTGTCTTGGATTTTGATTTTGCCCCTGATTGGGGGTTTGCCCTTGCCCAGAAGTCTGTCTTTGATCAGTAGTTGGCCTTTGGCTCTGGGCTGGCCTTTGAGTCGTGTTTGTTTGCCTTTGGCTTTGGGCTTGTTGATTCTGCCCCGATAGTCCAGTAACATTTTGCCCTTGTACTAGAAAAGCACCACCAATATTTTGACGAACAACATTCACAATGTTGTGTAGGAATTCTGTTGCATGGTTTGTGCCGCCGGCTTGGTTCACCATCATCATGGGAGATATGTATACTATGGAAAGAGTAATATACATACTATTATAAATGCAAAATTGCCTAACACTGTATGTATATCTGTCTGTCTGTTTGTAACCTTTTCACGCCCAAACCACTGAACAGATTATGCTGAAAATTGGCATGGATAAAGGTTGTATCTCAGGGAAGGACATATGCTTTTTATCCTGAATAATTCCCGATTGACCGCAGGTCACACCGCGAGAGCGCAGCTAATGTTAATATACAAACACAAAATACAAAATTGGTAAAGGAGACTTTCGATCAAGGCAATGGGTTCGAATGCGCCGTGCAACGATAGATTTAATTTTTCGGGAAATTTATATGCGCAAACACGATCTACAAACGGTTAAGGAGTTGATCATAGTGATATTGTTACTTCTTGGAAAACTGAGAATAGTGTGTACCTTCATGGTCGTTGTCAGATTCGAAATTGCCGTGCATTAAGCCGTGCATGTCATTCATACTTAAAACCACCTCCACACCTCCGTTTTGTGAGAAGTTACGCAGCAGATTCTCTACGTCTGAAACAGTGAAATGTTACAGTATTATTTCCCTTCGTGATGTTATGTATGTATGTATTAAGTACATTGTTATAAAGCTACTAGTGCACTCGGCATGCAGATACTGCCGTTTAGTTCGAAAGCTAAGGGTCTAAGAAAGCTAATTTTAGAAACATTGTAGAAAAAAAATAAAGTTTTCTTGCAAATGAATAAAAACCAGCGAAATTGTGATCTGAATTTGATGCTACAATAGAGAGAAGCCGCCGGCTACAGCTTGTTTTACGCATAAAATAGGTGTGATCGCTAAATGACCTACAAGCGTAAAACCTACAAACGGACCAAAAACCAAAATGATGACACAAAAGCGGGTCCCTAATAATTGACATAACAGACGTTACGTTATGTCAATCATTAGGCTTCCCCGGTTATCCTATTTTCAATTCCCATACTGTATTTGGTACTAATGTTAGATTATCCTTATGATTACTCGACATAACAATACTACACCTATTAACGATAGTCCTAATATTAAGTAAACATAACATTAAATAGTCATAAAAACACACTTGTTATTGTAAAGGCTTTAACAATATTCTCCTAATAAGCAAACATAATAACAGTTATTAATTGCATTTAATCCTAATTTTATACACCCTCGCTGGGGACAAGTGAAAGTATGATAACCAGTTTTCTTCTCCTGGTTCACGATAATTTTGAATATATTTGACTGTTGAGCAAACTATATGAGCAAGCGTAATGGTAAAGGATCTGATTTTATTAATTAATGGTAAAACGGACCATTAAACTAACTCAGCACTTATTTTTTGGTCAGGGACAAGGTTTTACAGAAAATAGTTGATCCACCCATTTATGGCATACTGTAAAGAACTTTTTAATTTATAATATTATCACCGATTGCAATGAACATTACCACGCATTTGTTGAAGCTTTGAGATTAATTTCGATAGAAACATGGGAAAAATTCATGGAAGCAAAGCCACGTCGCTGTTATTGATAACAGAGGCTATCCTACTAAATGCTAATCGCCTGGTGTCACTAGTACCATTGATTTGTACCATCAAGGGTACTAATGATAAATTCGTTGTCCACTGTCCAAGCCAGTCTATGATGTTCTAGTTGTTATTTAAGAAAGTGTTTTAATTTTATGAAATTGCTATTGTTTGTTATTACTAAACTGGTACATAATACTTCTTATGAACTGATTCATCCAAATAAATACATAGGACCTCTTTAACACACTTACAAAGTTGGTTACTATCATATTTTGTGAGGAAAATATACCTCAAGGCAAGTGTTTCTAATTATGTCTACTGTATTTAGGTATGTCAGTTTAAGACTATGGGTATTTAACATAATGACGTACAGTATTTTAGGACTAGTATGTTATGTGTAGTGACGTTAGGACCAAAATCATTATGTCAATCAACAGGAGCCCCCCACAAAAGCCAAGCCGTTATTTTATTCACGTTTACCATTATTAAGAAAATAAGACTTACCAGTAAGAACACGTGGGCGCTCTTGTTCGGTCCTGTTGGCTTCGGGCCTCGTACCTTCCCTTCCGTGCTCGTGTCTGGTATTTCCACCGGGAACATGAGGCTGGCTGGGCGGCGCCGTGGGCTGGCTCTCCCTCTGAGCAGCATCCCCTCCCTCGTCAGCGTTCGGCGGTACTATCGACGGCATGCTTGAACTTCGCCGTTCGCCTTCAGGTGGCGGGGTCGAACTATCGGACGAGTCCGATTCAATCGGAGCCGACTGGCGCGTGGGGAGCATATCCGGCATCTCTAACAAATTGTGAGGGTGATTTAGGTAGCTGGGGGTGCGAGGGGGACGGGCCACGCGTTCGGAACGGCGTTCGGTGCGAGACGGCTCCGAGCGGGTAGCGCTATCCGGGCGTATTGACGACGGGACTGAAGGCTCAGCCGAAGCCGAGGCAGCCACGAGAGACTCCACCTGGCGAGCAAACTGCTCCTGCGTCTGTTCCGCTTGATGCAAATTAGAGGCGACAGCAGCGAGGCCGTTCAGCAAGCTATTATCGATCGGGAACGCGATGTGTCCTCTTGTCGCGATCTCCACCTGGTATCTCCTCGGCGTAGCTCCTTCGGTGGCGTGTGTGAACGTGCTCGTGGTTGTATGGATAGGCGTGCCGGTGGGAATGCCTTGATCAGCGGCATTAGAGCGGCGCACGTTGAAAGTGTCACGTTCTTCTTGGGCGGCCGATGTGGTGTTAGGTGGGGGAGCTGGAGTTGAAGTCACGTTTGTGGTGACGCCTGGTGTGCCGGTGGCGACTGGCGCGGGTGTGGGTGCCGGGGTGGTTGTGTTCCTAGTTGGAGCGCCAGCGGCACGTCCGTCACCAGACATTGAACGACGGCCGGTAGTGGTCACAACGTTGACATGGGCCTGCAATTAAAGAAATTTTTACTTAAAAGAAATTATTACTCATCGTTTTTAGGTTCCTAAAGGGTCATTGTAAAGGCGGTGGGAAAACATTGTTTGACTGGCACAGGACCGGAAACAGTGGCGTGAAAATGAGGAGGTTTATACTCAGCAGTGGGTGGATGTAGGCTGAATAGATAGAAAGGGTACCAAAGAGACCATTACTAATGCGTTGTCTATATCTGGCCTTGGATCCTTCCAAGGAATCGTATTATGTAAATATGTCGCCTGCTCTTTCATTACTTTTCATTATACATATAGCCTAAGAGCCAGCGACCGGCAGACCTTCGTCATTTTATAACGGCTGAGAGTTTGTCTGTGTGTAGTCCCAGTATAGTTATGTACGATCCCCAAATACGATGTTTGGGTCCGGGTGGCTTTGGGAGATATGAGGCATCAAAGGTGCCCAAAATAGCACCCAAGATTCGTCATTTTATAAAGGCTGAATTTTATATATGTTACTTATGGAGCTATAAAAAGAGGTTTCCCAAGCGGGCAGACGCCTGCGATGGTTCCTTCATCATGTCGGTCAGCCTCAAAGTATGGAAAATTACGAGTCAACTTTCGTCATTTTATAAAGGCTGAATTTTATATATGTTACTTAGAGAGCTATAAAAAGAGGTTTCCCAAGCGGGCAGACGCCTGCGATGGTTCCTTCATCATGTCGGTCAGCCTCAAAGTTTACCGTAGGATCGAGCTCGGGTGATTTTAATAAGGAAATCTTTAAGGTATAAAGCTCAGTTTGATATATTTGGCTTGGAACACTATTAGAAATCACGTCGTCCTTTGTCAGATCCCTAGTACAGTTCCAACCCCCTGAAAGTCACCCTTAAAGAAAAGTAATTGTAAGTATGCTTTCGTAGTAGTATAAAACCAGAACTTTGTGTATGTTACTTGAGGAGCCTTAAAAAGATGTTTGCCAAGCAGGCAGACACCTGCGGTGGTTCCTTCATCATGTCGGTCAGCCTCAAAGTCTGCCGTAGGAGCAAGCTCGAGAAATTTATGAGGAAATCTTTGAAGTATGGAGCTCAGTTTGATATATTTGGCTTGGAACATTATTAGAAATCACGTCTTCCTTTGTCAGATACCTAGTACAGTTCCAACCCCCTGAGAGATAACCCTAGACTAAAATAAATAGTATGACATACATTGTATGCTTTCATCATAGTATAAAAGCTGGATTTTATGTATGTTACTTGGGGAGCTAAAAAATTATATTCCTCTAACCTCCTACAACTTCAAAGTCTGCCGTACCTAGGTACAAGTGAGGGGAATTAATGGGGAAATGTCGAAAATATAGAGCTCAGTTTGATATATTTGACTTAGAAAAGTAAAAAATATCATGTCGTCCTTTGTCAGATACCTGGAATACATTCCAACCCCTGGAAAACAGTCTTAAACAAAAATACTGAAAAAAATATTTAAGGGGGTTGGAATTGTAGGTACTACGTATCTGACAAAGTTCAACGTGGTTTCTAATACTGTTCTACGCCAAATTATCAAACTGAGCTCTGTACTTCAAAGATTTCCTCATAAACTCCTCGAGTTTGCTCCTATGGCAGACTTTAAAGTTGTCTGACATGATGAAGGAACCATCAGAGGCATCTGCCTGCTCGGTAAAAATATTTTAATAGCTCCTTAAGTAACATACATAAAATTCAGCTTTTATACTATGATGAAAGCACACATACAATTGACTTTAGTTTAAGGGGGTTGGAACTGTTTAAAGTATCTGACAAAGGACGACATGATATTTTTTACTTTTCTAAGTCAAATATATCAAACTGAGCTCTATATTTTCAACATTTCTCCATTAATTCCCCTCACTTGTACCTAGGTACGGCAGACTTTGAAGTTGTCTGACATGATGAAGGAACCATCGCAGGTGTCTGCCCGCTTGGGAAACCTCTTTTTATAGCTCCCTAAGTAACATATGTAAAATTCAGCCTTTATAAAATGACGAATCTTGGGTGCTATTTTGGGCACCTTTGATGCCTCATATCTCCCATAGCCACCCGGACCCAAACTTCATATTTGGGGATCGTACATAACCATATTGGGACTACACACAGACAAACTCTCAGCCGTTATAAAATGACGAAGGTCTGCCGGTCGCTGGCTCTCACCCTAATACCATTACTGCGTGTGCTTCCTAGGCACTAATAGTATTGAATTTATGAATATATCATTATGAAGGATCTCTTGATTTCAATTCCCATACTGTTAAGTTTTGCCGGTAACAATGTTCAGTCCACGGATATGAAAATCACGAAGTCACTTGACACATGACACTGACAGTTATGCCGGCCGGTCGGCGCCTACGCTCCAAAAATCAGACATACCTGCATCGGGATCGCATTGCGCGCGGTGACCGGAGCCGGCGGCTCTGAAGTAAGCCGCGGGTACCGTTGGCTCACGTGGTAAGTAATATCGCTGATTGCGTGGTATGCATGCGCAAAACTATGCATCACGTCGCATATCAAAGTATACGTCTGTTGACGCTGCGTTCTCTCCGGCTCCGGATACTAAAACAAAACATTAGCCGTCTTACTAAAAAAAAAACGTAATAAAAAATAAAAATATAAACTTGGCAAGTAGTATCTACTTGCCAAGTTTCATAGTTTTAGGTCAACGGGATTGATTGAGTGTCGAAATATACGTTTTTGCGGCATAAACGGCCGTATCTTTTTGTTGCGTTAACTTTGAAGTTTGATTTTTTCCCAGCTTAAAGGGACCGTAGACCTGAGTAGTGAGTACTTATACAGTTTTAATTTCAACTCGATATCTCCGCGCGTTCCCGAGATAGAGGGTATTGAGACAGACAGACGGACAACAAAGTGATCCTATAAGGTTTTCGTGTTTTTCCTTTGAGGTTGACCCTAAAAACAAAGAGCAAAAAGTAACTGTCCTGGGACTTAAACTCGCTGTTGTCTCATTCAGAAGCAGAGCTCTATCGGTTACGGCCATCCTGACGATATTACAATGTGTGACGAAATTAAGGAAATGGTGAGAGATGGTGTCAGTAACGGACATTTGAGTCGCGAAGCGAGTTAGATGCATTTTCATCTCAAAAATGTCCAACGCGCCTAAAGAAGCTCTCACTACAAAACCCTAGGAATCACATCCTTGGACTACATACCACGACAGCATTAAGATCGCGTAGTGACACTACGTATTGCGCGCGGTACGGCGCGAAGTCGTCGTGAAGCAAATCGAGCTCCTCAAGCAACAGGCCAAGGTCACGTGGCCGCGAGTACCGAGCGCGTGTCACTCTCGTGGGCCGGCTCCTAGAAACACAATAGAGATAGAATACTTATTGTTACCACACAAGAACATTCCTACAGTATTAACTTAAACAAAAAATGCAAAACAATTGTCGGCCTTATCGCACAGTTTAATCCCAGGACTGTCGTCCCTTAAGATTTTTAACCATATAAAGCTCCGTAAGACTAAATGATATACAACAATAAATGATGTTCGACTAGTAAGAAAGGATAGTACCTATGATCCCAGATAATATAATACTAGTACAGATACACCATCTCCTACAAACAATCGAGTCAATGTTTTCGGGCTATTTTTTCGGGCTAAACGGCCTTCCTCTATTGCACTCTAGATGTCAGTAGTGGAAGGCAAAATAGCCCGCACTAAAAGTGAAGGTGTGCTGCTCACTCATAGATGGCGTTATAAACGTTGGGTGTGCCAACCGTCGATTTATGTCGTTATATTTAACTGAGATGCCTGACATTTTTGAAGTCACGGGATAATCATGTTATTTTTACCTCTACTTTCAATGCAATAGTTTATTTTTTTGCAATAATAAAATCTTTCATTAAATTATTAACACTAGTTCGATCGTTTTTGAGAAAAACTTTTAGGACCTGAAAAAGAAAATATCTCTGACAAGCGTCATTGTATTACTGTCAACGTAATAAATATTTAAGGTAAAGTGGGGTTATGGCAACTATCGGGTAATTGCAACTAATATCACTGCTCTAGGATCACTGTTTTGAACAGGCTTGATATAAATAAATAAATTGTTTTCATATTTACTAAAATTAGTAAAAATTTAAAGAAAAATTTTTTACAAGTCTATAGAATCGCGACAACATGTAATTCCTACTATATTTGTATATGTAGGTAAATAGTTGCAATTGCCTATTCCACTGTTAAAACCATTTTTTTTAATGAAATAGGTCAGCTTTTCACCTCACTCTGCACAATTTTAAGCAGTAGTGAGGTTTAAGATGGAGCATGCTTGCTTACCTGGGTTTACTCTTGATTTGAAGACCCCTATATTGTACTTTTCGGGAAATACAGAGCCCAAGGCAATGAGTTCCACAATTTCAAATTTTGTGCAAAATAATACCACTTATTATGTTTACTTTATTCTTTACAGCTTTAGACATTTAAATAGGACGGTAATATAACACTATTGGACTATTTATTTTGCATTTTGACTAGAATAGAATTATTTTAGCTTCCCATTGACATTTTTACTGAATTATTGTGCTTTTATTATTTATTATGCTTTGACTTGTATTGTATGGAATTTATTGAGTTGTGCATTGAATTTTATATGTAATTACTTTGCTGGTTATTTAGAATAGAATAGAATTGTATAAAGTATAGAATAGAATAATATTATGGTGACTACTCTATTGCATTAGGTCATACCTGTAATAATAGATGTAATGTTTTAAATAAATACAAATACAAAATACAAATACTAGATGAAATCTGTAAAAATATAGAATTATAAAGCGATGAAGATAGAACTCCAATGTATAGATGGACAAAATTCAGATTTGACAAAATATGAGTAGGATGAAATACATATTGGACAAAATTCGTTTTGGACGAAATTGATATTGGACAAAATTCGTAATATACGAAATTCATATTTGATAAAATTCATGTTGGTCAAATAAATACATATTTATAAAAAATAAAAAATAAATTGTTCTTGTTAAACATTTTTGATTTTGGACATTTGTCGCGCGAAGGAAAAATGTTAGTTGCAATTACCCCACTTCACCAAAGAAGTCTAATTATATATAATACTAGCTGTTACCCGTGACTTCGTGTGCTTTAAAATCGAATATCGCCTTGACTCTGTGCATCGGCAGCAAGTTTGGGCTATCAACGATTGCGTCACACGTCATCAGAGGAAACTAGTCTAGGAACACTAGGTAGTGTTCCTAGATTAGAAAAGTCAAACGAGATTCCCGTCAAAAAGTTCTTGCACATATATATAAGTATCCAAACCGACTTTCAAGCCAATAGAGTTTCCCATCAAAATGTTCCTAAACAAACTTTAAAACCCCATTTTAGGGGTGTTTTGAAAAACTCTGAAACACGTGTTCAAGCAAATCGCTAAACGCACTAAAAAGTTTTTACAAACGATTTCATCCCTTTTAGGGTTGAATTCCAAAACCGCCGTAATGGGTAGTGAATGAACGAAGCTACCCCTTCTTTCAGCTTAGTTTCAGCGGTTTCGGCTCGGCGATGATCAGTCAGGTTGAGTTTTTATAGATATATATTTTATATGATAAACATGGTATATGATAAATATCATACATAGTTTCTAATTCTTTGCTGACGTAATAGTATTGCAAGGGAAAATCAACCTTGTTGATTCATGACGTTCGTATAAACCACAACCGTAGGGTGGTAAACCACTTATTTTGCTGAGTGTTCCTATTATACTTACATATTATATCCACCAAAAATTTAACCTTATCGTCATGGACACAAGTAGTACTCCGGTATTGCTATTGAAATAAAGTTCAAATTTGCGATGGTAGATGAATAAAAACAAATTGTTGGCGCTACTATAATCTCGAGCGCCACCTATTAAAACCAAGAGAGAAACTATCTAGTTGGTTGGTTCTTCAATCTGGGGTTCAATGATATTGAGTTGGTTCAAAGAGTTCATCTACTGACCGCTACAAGTTTAAATATTTACCAATTTTTTTCAATTTACTTAGTTATTATCGGGTTTTTTACGTTCTCGTCACTACGTTTATTTAATCTAATTATAAAATATTTATTGCAGTGCATAATTTTGGGTTTTTATGATTTTTACACAATCATTAATAGAAATCTATACTTCTATCGCCATCTCATGGATTTATTTGAGAACTAGAAAACCAGATGTATTAAATGGTTACCCCCGCTATGATGAAACTACTGACTCATACAGACCTGCGATCACGAGTACCGGAACCGGGAGGATCATCGTTATCTTCCTCGTCGTCGTTTTCAAAGCCCTGAAATCGGTTAATATGTGTAAAAACAGTTGAACATTTTTCGATTATTCCTGAAACTCACTGGATGCATTCGTTTTACGAACTAACTTTTGTTAAGCAAACTTTTTCTATTTATTGCTTCCGAAACATGTGCACATTATTCAAAACTTGAGTGTTGACGTTGAAACTATTGTTTTATGTAATAGCTGTGCTCGCTAAAAGAATGCTTCAAGAAAGTATACGAATGCTTGCACTATCGCATACCAAACATGCAAAGCAAATGCTTCCGTGAATTCGTTAAAAGTTACAGTTTATAACCTAAACGCTCAAGTATGGTTGCTCAATTGGCAATTCCAGCAACAAGTGCCTGGCTTTGTTATTATGTACAGGGGTAGGCCAGTATTAAGTTCAGTAAAGTTTTCGTTTGATAACTCTTTACGACTAGGTATGAATTATCTTTTCCTCCATCTTCATAGCGTAGTAGTTTCATAAACAAAATTTCATGTCTAAATGACCTATTTCAATTCATTCGAGGCATAACTTGTAGGCGAAGAAAGCATTGCGCATGTACTTTATTGATAGCATCTAGGCTCCGGCAGGTCAGACATCAGTTCAATGCACTTTCGATATAGTATGTTTTAGGACTCCTGTAATACCTTTCTCGCTGGGTTAAAACAGTAGTTTATAAGAATTTTTTTCAATTTACAAAATAACGCTTAGCGTTTTCATTGTGTACTTATGTAATTTGGTACCTAAGTAAGTTTATTTCAAAAATCCCACTCGAGCTAAGTATGAGATTTAGTCATTCGCAGACACTATGAAAACCGTCAGTGAAATAATTATAAGTATGAGTGCTTTATATATTGGACAGAATATACGAATGAAATATGGAATTGAGGTTACAAATCAAAGAAAACAACAAAAAATGCAACAAAACGCCAGTTCCATCTCTGTGCATATATTATGTTAAAACTTAGGTCGTATTATCAACTGCACTTGTTGATCGAAGATAGAAAAACCGGACAAGTGCGGGTCGGACTCGTCTACCGAGGGTTCCGTACAAAGGCCTAAGTATGTACGTATAACAGTGCAAAATGTTAGGTACTACCTACATACACCAAAGTTATACTCTTACATGAGATGGGATTATTTGTTTTGATGTATTTATGCATTAAAACATAGGGGTGTATAGTGACAGTTATCTGTTCTGATGATGGAGCCAGTAGCTGTTCAATGACACTCCTCAATGAATAATAGTATAATATCAGTGTTTCGGCTCATATCAATCAGCTACTGTAATGTACTTGTAGTCTAAGATGATACTACTTGCCAAATGAAAATGCTCATTTTTGTATAGAGAGCCGTACCAGCTTGCGTCAAAACCAATTAATTTTTTCGTTACCAATAAGACCTCCTCATTTTTTTTATTGATTTTTAGTACAAAATGTATGGGGAAAGTTTTTGACGATTTCTGACATTTATACTACTCAAACCTCAAAATGGTCCCAGTCTTTTGATCCCTACATGAAACATAATCTATTGGCATAAAAAACCGGACAAGAGCGAGTTGGGCTTGCTCGCCGAGAGTTCCGTACAAAGGTACTATAACAGTGCTAACTGTTATATATACAGAATGTCCCAGGAACGACTGTCAAGTGGAAGTCCAGTGATGCAGCACCCTAAGGGCTACCCGAATCACCCCCATGTATGTTCAACGATTTTTTGTAGTTTAGAAGTTATTCATGTTTTTGTGACATTTAATTTATTGAGCAGTTGGAAGATAATTTTGATCATTTTGAGGTGAATAATTAAAATAAGCTCATAATTTTTTTCTCTAGTAATTAGCTAAAAGTTGGGTCTCTCCAATCCAATGACTATTTACCAGAGTTGGCCACTGACTCATACGAACTTACTCACTTTACTTAATGACTATTTACTCCAGAACCCAGTCCACAGCCATAAAATAAAACGATGTTGCGTAAGATGAAAAACTGAAAACAATAACAGTACTTTCAAGGACATTTTCTGAGGCAAAGTCATGGAATTTTCCTTAATCCAAATGTATTTTCAAAACATCCCCATTTCAACAGCTGTTTACCCTGTGAATTTTGTCAAGATATCTTTATGGCATCCTGGTTAAATTTGAATACAAAGTGTACCAAGTCTTGAAACCAAAAATTTTTGGATAGTTAAAATGTCGCCCTTATTTTTTAAGAAAATAGCGGTATTGAGCTAGATTAAGCTTGCTTAAAACATGATGCTGTGAACCCGATTTGCATGTTTTTCGAGTGACAACGCCAAGACCTATCTTTGCGCTCCCAGTACGATACTCGTTACTCGTCGTATATCGAGTCAAAAGATCAGCTCTAAAAAGATTGGCATCCTTGTTAAGGTGAGGCGTTATTTCACTCCTGTACTTCACATTCAGACTAAACACGTATTCTTAACCATGAAGATGTATCACTCCACAAGACCTCCAGAGACCAAAAAGAAGCAATAATTGTAATACATTTTATTACAATGCGGTTTTCAGATTTTTCCCTGTATTTGTAGTCTAAGATGACACTACTCGTATTTGCCAAATTTCATAGTTCTAGGCCAACGGGAAGTATACTATGAATTTTGATTTATTGAGTGTCGAAATATTTTATTTTTTTTTGCCGCTTAAACAGCCGTATCTTTTTTTGCGTTAACTTAGAAGTTAAGTTTAGATTTTTTCACAGCTTAAAGGGACCGTAGACCTGAGTATATGGTTTTAACCTCCACGCGTTCCCGAGATAAAGGGATACCTATTTTTCAAAATCTGTGAATGCAGTTCAAAATGCCTCAAAAGTTCGAGAAGGTCTCCGAAGTCAAAAAGTTTATGTGCGGTTCAGAAAATGCAAATTTTTAAAGTTTTTATCAGTAAATTATAGACAAAAAAACACACTATTGGTTTCGTATATCGGAGACGCAAAATGGTACGGTGTATGGGCATAGTCATAGTTCTAGGTCAACGGGAGTCCCCGACAAAAACTCGATACCTCCACGCGTTTCCGAGACAAAGGACAGACAGACGGACAACAAAGTGTATTAGGGGTTCCGTTTTTTAAAAAGCAAAATCTTACTGCGTATGCTTAGACACGGTGCTAGTAAAGTGAAACATATAACATCGAAATATGCCTTCACATGACTGACATTAGGCAGAGCATGCCGCGATTTAAATTGATAATGTATGGAACTGGGCCCCATCTTTCTCATGACTGAAAGATGGGCATCGTAATATCTTGCAACGTGACTGCGTGTCAGTACACGTACATTCATGTAAATATAAGATCAATTTAAAATTCCAGGACATCGAAAACAATACTGAGCCACGGCGAATAGCGGGATATTATGGCGCACCCTAATTTTTCGTTGCAGACGAACAAATGGTTGATCAAAATTATTTTAAAAATGCTGTTTCATACATAACATAATGAGGATAAAAAAGTAACTAAATGCACTCCTGGGGCAATTATTCCAAACAGAAAAATTATGAATAAAGGAACGGAACAAACTTTTTTCGTTCGTTTGACGAATATTCGGATGCTTCCCACCACGAATTCTGACTTCAAGGGCCAATTTTTCAAATATTAAAACATTGTCCTAACCTAGGACCAAATATTATATACAAATCACGTCTACTTTTTGAAAATTCTCGATAATTTTGGTCCCGTTTCTCTAATTAAGTCCAGGAGTGTAATAATTTCAACCATTTGTTAGGTGCTGTGAATTCGTGATTGCGTAAAATGCCCTAAAATAAATTTAGAAGTGCTGAATCATACATTTATCATGTACTTGCGATCAAGGAATGTGATTTTAGTATGATATACTATAGAGAATTGTCTGATCGAGTCGAAACCAGCGTATCAACTTTCGATGTATATTACGTCGCAGGCAACTGGTTTAATCAGCCATTCAACTAAGCGCCTAGACGGGGCGCCGTTCAACTAACGGCCAGAATGATATTCAGCCGTCAGATTAAATACAATCATTTAATGAAATGGCTGGCTGGATGCTTAGGCTATTTATCGAATAAGGCGTTTTAAATAGTTTTTTTAATAGATCTCTGGCACATTGGCGGCCCCTGCCGCGGCACGATCGCTACGCTCGCTCACCTTGCGCGATTTTTACTATTCTAACATAACCTAACAAACTGACTAAGCTTCTACATCAAAATCAGTTGGTTAAGTTATATTAGGCTAGCAAAAACCACGCGCAAGGCAAGCGAGCGCAGCGAGAGTGTGTAATAGCGCCAAGCAATTTGCCTATCATTCAGGCCGTTAGTTGAACGGCGCCGTTTAATCAAATGGCTAGGCGTTTAATTGAACGGTTGATTAAACCAGTTGGCTGCGACATACACATACCTACTATAGTGACAGACTGATCTGATGATGGAGACAGAAACAATGCATTTGGATATAGCTATCGAATTTTGGTCTCGTGATTCAATTATTATGACGTATATAGGTAGGTATAGTCAACAAGAAGTTCCTTGATTGCAAGCAATAGATAAATAACACACGAAAACAGTTGAAATAGCAGATGAGATATAAAATGAACATACCTCTTGGTCGAGCGGCACCTCATTTTGTTCAGAGTCGATGTCCATTGGTTCAAATGGTGGTTCCCCCGTTTCTCCAGAACCGTCCTATGGCGATTAACATCAATTACTATGCATACGATGCTTACATGCAGTCGAAAATAATAAAAAGCTGAGCACAGAAATATTAATAAGGTGGATCATAGAATAGAAACGACTTTATTCCATTAGAATGATCCACTCCTAGCGTCTTACCATAGAACGTGACATAAAGTTATTCCACCGAATAAATCAAGAATAACCATACATTTTGACAGTTTACACTCCGGAATAAATTTATGTCACGTTCTATGGTAAGACGCCTAAGGTTTACCGCGCTCTACCATTGATCATGGTCTTGCGACACAGTTAAGAAATCCTGTTTGAATTTTGTATAAGACCATTAATTATAGAGGAATTATGATAATGTATCAAGAAAGCCATGCGACAAAATGTGAAAGCATGCAATTATCTCACTAGACATTGTCGCCAGTAGGTAACAATTTAATTACTTAGCTTGGGTGGCAGTTTAAAGCACTGGATACAAAATATTCAGGTAAACCTCGATTTTGTTTTTTTGTCAATTGTAATTTATATTTCTAAACCTCTGAAATATGTTATACATATACTGAGATGTATAGATAGTGAAAATAGTCATTAAATATTTACTTGATGGATTCATCATCTACCTGCCTTTATCAAACCTTTATGTGGGTCGACAACAGGTTTCAATTGAAGAATAACATGGTATAAAACTTATCCTGAAAACACCAGTTCTACAATTACTACCTAAAAACTTTATGCCTCGATTGTGCACAGGCTTGCATTAGCTAGGCCTGATGAGGCTGATAATGTGTGATGATGATATTTTGATGAAAAGTGTTTTTTTACGCAACTTTTTTTACCTATTATATCCTACTTCTGGGCAAAGAGATAAATAAAAAGTTATTAATAAACCATTTTTTTTTATTAATTTACTTAATACCTTTGCACAGCAGTCGAACAATAAAAATTAACAGACAAATTAAGTTTATAATCTAGTACTTACTTATTTTGAACAATACCTACACCTGAATATTATCAGCCTCGCCAGACAGCTAGTCAGTTAGATACCTTAGTATACGAAAAGTTAATCATTCTAGTACTTAAATGCTTTCCATCTCTGAAAGTGCAAGACTTACCAAATTCTGTCTCCCTCGCAGTGCCTCCATAGACTCCCTGATTTCAGAGATTATACGGCGAATGAATTCCATTCGCCAATTTGTCGGTGACATTGAATTGTTCAGTTGCTGATCGAACATTGGGTTAGGGGGATTAGCCTGTAATCCGCAATTATGTTTAGACAAGGTGATTCACACGGCTTTATGAAGTTTCCCAAAAGAACCACTAACTTTGAAGAAGATAGCTAGCCTTTGAAATGCAAGAGCATTTTCTTTTATATTCACAGAATGCACAAAACTCTGTTGACTGTTTATAGCGTCCAGTAATAGTCAGGGAAAAGAGACAAACTTAAATAATCTATAACAGTAAATGTAACGTGTGTAATAAATATCAGTAACAAATAGAAGTGAGACGCTATTCATACCAGGAGGTGTCTGATATGGTGCCGCGGGGGACTAGCACCAGCTCGCCTGCCCGCAGCTTCTCTTCTAGCGTTTTCTCTTTCGCGTTCTCTCGCCCTTTGCCTCTCTCTGCGCCTAGACGGCGGGCTGGGCGGTGGGCGCTGCACAAGGTGCAAGCACTTGCCATCATTCACGCCTAAAATTTGGCTCAGTTAATATTATCCGTAAATAACAAACATATACTCGTATATATAAAACCATTTTTGTTAACTGCATCCAAATTAAAATAAAAGTAGTAAATAGATACCACAATCTGTAAGCTTCTGGTCATCTTGCAACACTCTTCCACCGAAGATGAGCCTTTGTAATTCAATGTCCAGCCCTAATTTCTCCCTTATATTTTGTTTGAATTGTTCAACAGTGGTCTGAAAAAGTTTTAAACTTCAGTTACACATGCGTACACAGAATCGAGAACTGTCGCTAAAGCTTCCGTAACAGCATACACTATCTTTGGTATCTTAAAATTCTAAATTAATAAAAGTCTTAAAATTAAAACAAACTAAGTCCAGAAAACTTAAACATTCAATTTCATTCAAATACAAATAAATGGTTATCAAATTGTAGGTATAATTAGTTGTGCATCAGCAGCTTTGAGTATTTATCGCAGTCATAAGAAAATAATAATTTTTGACACTATAATCGCTAGCTAAATTAAGTATTCATTAAGTTAGTCGAATGTATATAATGTATAATAAACAGCTCAGCACTATTGATATTTTTAACAGGAGCAAGCAGGTTTTTTAACGCAAAATTCTTAATACGTTGAATAATGTTACTTAAATGAGCAGTATTTACAGTATTATTAAGTTTATTAATTTATGCGGTATGTATGGCATTTATGTTACCTAGTTATACATAGTATGTTATAAATTATAGTTTATTTATCTATCTTACCTCACACACACACACACACACACACACACACACACACACACACACACACACACACACACACATACACTCACACATACACTCGCACACAAACATACACTTGTATTCAAACTTTCAACTTAAGTCATTTTATTGTCGGTTAGCTGGTTAAAATGTACATACATACATACATAAAGTCATGCCTCCTTCCCAAAGGGGTAGGCAGAGAGCACGGATCTCTAGTCGCTACGATTCCTGACACACAACTTTCGCCTCATTCACTCTCATTACATTCTTCATACATGCTCGTCGGTTTAGGGTACTTTTTACCTGGCCCTTCTCCAAAATGTCGCCAATTTGATCCAAGAAGGTTCGCCTAGGCCTTCCCCTTCCAGCTGTCCCATGCACACTCGCCTCATACACTTGCTTGTGGTTAAAATGTATATAATATAAATCCATTATTGGCTGTAGGTTAAATCTTTAAGTTTTTATAAATCATAATCATAAGAGCTGTGGATTTTGTTAATAAATAAATAAATTCTCTTAATCTCCGTGACGACTTAATCTGACATTAGATATTGTAATGAAATTTGGTATGTAGATACTTTACGTTCTGGAATAACATATAGGCGTATAACATTTTCGAAAACCAGTCCCTAAGGGTGTTATACAGTGTGTTAAATTTTTATATAATTTTTTTATTCATTGCACCGATTCACTCCAAACACGGTATAATTAGCCCAGGACACTTCTCTCCATGGTCCTCTGGCAGGTTCTTAATTTTTGATGGAGTTTCTTGGTCATCGCCCATATTTGGCATCCATAGTATCGTATTGGTAATATTATGCAGGAGTCACTGTCACAGTTTATTTTAAACACTCCCAAACCGAGAACACAACATTACAATTCAAACTGGCTAACCGAAAACAAACAAGTTTTTTTTCGGCCAAATCACATAAACAACAGTTTTTATGCATGTGTACACTTAATGTTTGTTGTAATTTAGCGATGCAATAGGAACAGGCTATCTAATAACGCGTAAAAATAAATAAAAGAATGGGAGCAGCAATCAAATAAAAATAAATGTTTGTATGTCTCTATGGAATTACAAGTTTATTCATTACAGCCACACATTCAAACAAGTAAAAATGTACAATCGCCAAATGTACAAATGTACGGTACCTACAGAATAGAAAAACTTCGCTAAGGCTATTGTACAGTGCTAAAAGTGAAAATGACAATCCAACCACCAAGACTGACAATAATGTGCTCACCAGTGATAAAACAATATTGATAGATAGATAAAGTTTATTGTGACAAACAATAATTAATGACTGCTCTAAAAATAGTGAAACTGTAGCTCATGCCACAGCCGGTTTGAGTTCGTGAGTTTTCCTAAAAGTAGTGTACCCACCACTACCCATCACTATACATGGACTGAAGGGTACATTCCGAGATTTGAGAAGTGAAGAAAATGTTTCCTTTGCTTTTACTTTCAATGACTTGCGTAATCTTCCCATATTTTCTGCATCACTGTACTTGCATATTTTTGTAGATTCATGATAAGCTTGTTTGTAAGCCAACCACTCGAGAGGGTCACCGCAGAATAGTGGTAGGTCTTTCGATGAAGCAAATCTAGTCATTAATTGTTTATTTTGCAGATTAGATTGGTAGATAGCACTAGTTAAGTATTGCATGTCGGCACTGCAGCCATCGGCGCGTCGGCCAGCGGCGTCCCGGTCGCCGTCGCGAGCAGCAATCGCGACATCTTTTCTTACATTTTCAGCTACTCGGCTTTCATCGCGGCTTTCAGCTACTGTTGCACTTTCTCTGCTGAACTTATTTCTGTTGGTTGATATTGAGAACTGTGTTGGCTTCGAGATGAAGCGCTTTCCAGTGATGCTATATTTGCGGCTAATTTTTGTTCGACTCATGATTTTTCAAGCTGAGCATTCTTTTTGATAACCTTCTTTCAAATTCAAGTCCGTTGCACACTGGGGGCGACTCCCTTCAAACAATCACCTTTAGTTTTAGGTCTCTACACTAAAGGCAGTTTCAGGTTTTTCTGTCTTCAGTATTTCCGACTTAACGCTGCGGGTCTTCTTTCACCATATTACTTGTTGTGAATTCTTTTTTCCAAGCGCTGCGCGTTCGAACCGTGGCTTCGTATTGGTGGCTGCTTCAAGGCGGAGTTTTGAACATAGAGTTAGGAATACATCTGAGTTCAAATTTGGACGAGGCAGATGCGTGGAGTGGTATGTATTTGTGAAATGCTAACACTTTTGGAAGTTTGAACTCGAAATAGGCGTTTGCGTGTGCACGACAAAATATTTCGGTGTATGGAATCGATTTTGTAGCAGAACCGACAGTCGTCTGCGCGCAAACAGAGGGTATATTTCATTTTATTTATTTATTATTTATAATACACAGGCAGCTCTCAGAGCTGATGCGTGTATATCTTAGTCCTTGTCAGTGCGCTTTAAATATTTGTCCAGTCTATTCTTGAAAGAGTTCACTGTTTGCATTATTATTTTTATTTCATTATTTATTTATAATACTTATTATTATTTATTATTTTATTATTAGCTATGGCGATTTGGAGTTCTCTGTGATGCTATTGTTAAGTTTGTAAATAAATAAAAAAAAATATTTAAGGTAGGTACAGATTCAGAAAATATCTAGCCACAATAACTAAACTTAAACTAAGTATAGATATTTCTAAATAAAAGTAGGTTCGCTAGGCACGTCGTCTACAGCTATACACCTAGCTATGCGAAGATGTCGACCATCACTTGAGTTCGCGATATCCAATGGACCAGCGGTGGGGCCAGATGTTCGTGATATCACGAAATTCTGATAGATTCTACAGCTATTTAAACAGTCACCATGATCAGTACTTACCAGCTCCAGCACATAAAATGTAGTATCTCCAACAACTTCGCATTACACTTTCATTAGGCCCGCGCACACTGCACATGATAAAATCAACGTAATTTAAGAAACTACTCACCTCCGTAGCCACATGAAAGACATGGTTCATGGAATCCAAAGTTTTAACAGTCAGTTTCATCATGTTTGCCATTCTAACCGGACCTCCACAATAAATTAGAAGGCGTGCACTAGCAAAACCAGAAATCGATATTTTATATCAGGAACCATACCCCAAACACAAATAGCTCAAAAACCATAAAGATTTGATACACACATGAAGCAAAACGAACACCGGTAATTTTTTATAAGTAATCGAAGGAAAATATGAAAACTGGTATCTATTTTATCTTGCAATTAAACATTACAGCAAAACAGAATCCGAAACGAAAAGACGTCCCGACCTATCCCATCCATGTTTTCTTTCATTCACTTCTGTCACAGTCAAGCAATGATGTTCTTTAAAGATCAAGTTAGAAACAGTCAAGTTGGTGCACTCAACACTCACAAGAGAACCATAGACAAGAGATGTCGGAGAGCACAGACTACACATAAATTATTTGCATTCTCGCATTCTCCGCACAACTTCAAACTATAGTGCCACAAACTTAGCTTGACAACAAACTTAGAGGCACTGTTATCGCATTTGGTGCTGGCGGAATAAGAAATTTTCTTATCGGCGGATGCTACACACTCGATAATTATCGTGATATTTATCTTGCAATATTTTGGATCGAATCTACTTATTAGACACTCGATACGTATTGCGTCGCGTCAGTACAACGGTAGATTTCATTCAGCACAGACGATAAAAATTACATAATTGACACCTAGACACTCGATAAGGATCAAGGGTGCCGGTATAGAACTCACCACTTATCTGTCTTTATTTGGCAAATGTAGTGTTTAGGGCGCTAGAAGGAGAAGAACAATCACAGATTTGTGGGAACGTTCAATTTTACACACACATGCACGTACACTGTACATGAGTTTGGAGCAGTTTGGAGTGCAAAGCTATTGTGGGGTCTTATCGATAGTATGATGTCGATAATTACTATGATTAGCGGGCTTGGTAATAACTGCTGCATATCTTATTTTATAAAATTTATAATAAACTTGAATAGAGTACGAATGTTTTATTAAATTCAAATATTTGCGTCAAATAGAAAATACAGTAGGTAGATAAGATAGAAGTCCAATGTATTGTTTAGGCAATAATCAGTAGTTACCTTGGCCACGTAAGCTATTATTAAATGGAATGCCAGTTTATAAGTAGGTATCTTCGCTTTAAATATTTTCTTGTATCATTGTTTGTATTTTGTAATGTCCTTTTGGTGTACAATAAAGTATTTTCTATCCATCTATCTACATAAAAAAAATATGTACATTATTAGGTAGTAGGATTTTATTAAAAAGGGTGCTATTTTTAAAATAAAACGATCTACTTGCATTTACATTTATTATGAGTATTTTTTTCCGGGATACAGTCTATACCTGTGTTGAACGACAACCTCCTCTATCTTCCAGTGAAAGTCCCATTAAAATATTCAGCCGTTCCGGAGATTATCCGGACAATGCTGGCGCCACAGGGGAGCTGAAAGAGTTAAGTGTGGTCATTTCACAAATCTTTAAGTGTGCTATTTTAACTGTATTTTTGTGTTTTGCTACTTTTAACTGATAAATTACTGACTAAATACATCAACCTATCAACAGTCATAGTAATAAAAGATGCCCGCCTCACGAACAACAAACTTTTTAGCACAAATTTTGTTGTACAAAAACCTATTGTACAAAAAATATCGATACCTTAGGTACAACACTAGTTGGAAATAACCTATTCAATACGAAATCAAATAAAAACTATCTAAAACGCAAAATTATCATACTGTAGGCGTAGCAGCATGATCAGCGATTGAAAATATTATGATGACGATATATTTAGTCCACATTTTAATGAAAAAAGTAGCAAAACACTGAACTCACCAATGAACACCAATGATTTCACGAATATTATCCTTTTTTGCTGTTCCTTTGTTTGAAATCACTGCACAAACCATCACAACTGTACTCTAGCTTAATTTAGTGTAGCTTATTTGCCTGTACTAATTGGAAATAGTAAATAATACATGAATTTCAAATGAACGCACCTTGCAAGAGTTAGTTGAGGATATTGAACATCCAAAACATTGAAATCCGATCAAGTAGGGATGACACTGCGCGATAGAGATAGAAATACAGAGTCAACGCGCTAAAACGAGACATCTATAGTGCCGTTTAAATTTAGCCGTGCAGTAACGCTAACACATGCAAGGAGTGCCACACTTGACAAGCTAATACATTTCCTCTAGCTAAACCAAGGGTGCCGGTATAGAACTCACCACTTAGCTGTCTTTATTTGGCAAATGTAGTGTTTAGGGCGCTAGAAGGAGAAGAACAATCACAGATTTGTGGGAACGTTCAATTTTACACACACATGCACGTACACTGTACATGAGTTTGGAGCAGTTTGGAGTGCAAAGCTATTGTGGGGTCATATCGATAGTATGATGTCGATAATTACTATGATTAGCGGGCTTGGTTTATAACCAATTGCCGACTTCACTATTACAATTAGAAAATATTAATCATTTCAAACTTTGTCTTAAAAATTGCTAGTAAAAAAAAAGCATACTACAATATTAATGAATATTTTATGGACAAATTTGAATAATAGGTACCTAATTTTTTATGAGATTAACGACATAACTACATACTTTACTTAATGATATTATACTTTATGATTTTTTATTGACATTTATTAATAACTAGCTGCGCTCCCGCGGTGTAACCCGCGGACCCTCGGGATTTTTTCGGGATAAAAAGTAGCCTATGTCCTTCCCTGGGATACAACCTTTATCAATGCCAATTTTCAGCTTAATCTGTTCAGTGGTTTGGGCGTGAAAAGGTAACAAACAGACAGACAGAGTTACTTTCACATTTATAATATTAGTATGGATTTATTTGACATTTAACTGTGTGACATTTTGCATGCTATATGCCGAGCATGGCTGTACATTATTTCTGTATTAGACCTTAGTTTTACCCATGTATCGCAAAATCAATAGATGAATATGAATAAGTTTATAAGTAGGTATCTTCGCTTTAAATATTTTCTTGTATCTTTGTTTGTATTTTGTAATGTCCATGTGGTGTACAATAAAGTATTTTCTATCTATCTACATAAAAATAATATGTACATTATTAGGTAGTAGGATTTTATTAAAGAGGGTGCTATTTTTAAAATAAAACGATCTACTTGCATTTACATTTATTATGAGTATTTTTTTCCGGGATACAGTCTACCTGTGTTGAACGACAACCTCCTCTATCTTCCAGTGAAAGTCCCATTAAAATATTCAGCCGTTCCGGAGATTATCCGGACAATGCTGGCGCCACAGGCGAGCTGAAAGAGTTAAGTGTGGTCATTTCACAAATCTTTAAGTGTGCTATTTTAACTGTATTTTTTGTGTTTTGCTACTTTTAACTGATAAATTACTGACTAAATACATCAACCTATCAACAGTCATCGTAATAAAAGATGCCCGCCTCACGAACAACGAACTTTTTAACACAAATTTTGTTGTACAAAAACCTATTGTACAAAAAATATCGATACCTTAGGTACAACACTAGTTGGAAATAACCTATTCAATACAAAATCAAATAAAAACTATCTAAAACGCAAAATTATCATACTGTAGGCGTAGCAGCATGATCAGCGATTGAAAATATTATGATGACGATGTATTTAGTCCACATTTTAATGAAAAATGTAGCAAAACACTGAACTCACCAATGAACGCAAATGATTTCACGAATATTATCCGTTTTTGCTGTTCCTTTGTTTGAAATCACTGCACAAACCATGACAAACATGCTCTGGCTTAATCTAGTGTAGCTTATTTGCCTGTATTAATTGAAAATAGTTAATATTACATGAATTTGTAAATAACGCACTCTGGCACGACTTTGTTTGGGACCGAAATCGCGAAAACTACCCAAAACATAGAGTATCCTATCAAGTAGGGATGACACTGCGCGATAGAGATAGCAATACAGAGTCAACGCGCTAAAACGAGACATCTATGTATCTTTCAAATTTAGCCGTGCAATAAGGCTCACACATGCAA
The DNA here is from genome assembly GCA_963565295.1 of Epirrhoe alternata. Taxonomy (NCBI): domain Eukaryota; kingdom Metazoa; phylum Arthropoda; class Insecta; order Lepidoptera; family Geometridae; genus Epirrhoe; species Epirrhoe alternata. The sequence goes on from OY751375.1 coordinate 12,983,766, forward strand.
GGAGTGCCACACTTGACAAGCAAATAGATTTCCTCTATAGTTATAGTTACTCTGTGAGCTAAACTTACTCCGTGCTATGGATCGACGAATTACACCTAGATGCTAGTTGTGTGAGTTGTGTAGATTGCCAGTAAATAAAAGAAGAAGAAGAAGAAGACGATATTTGATAGCAGATGCTATGCTACACACTCGATAATTATCGTGATCCAGGATCACGATATTTTAGTCTTCTTCTTTCGTGTTTTCTACTGTATTTATTTTTTATTATGTGATTTTATATTGTTTGAAGAAAGGAGTGAGTGTTGAGATGACGGCTGATAGAGCAGAGTGGAAGAGGAAAACCTGTTGTGTCGACCCCACATGAAAGTGGGATAAGGGCAGTTTGTTTTTTATTTTTTTATTATTTTTGATCTCACTAGGTTAACGCCTTAGATATTAGTATCTGTAATGTTAGCATAAGTTGTAAATAAATAAATGTCTAAATTTATCGAGTGTGTAGTGTCTACTAGGTGTCACTTTGATTATTACCATGAATCCGTCAGGATTTAGTGCCATCCTAAAAGTTTTGTGAAATTGATAAGGGATTTTGTGACAATCTAATAGTCGAGATATGGGCGAAAGAGACGGTCACCCCCACCGCACATTGCCGATTGGGTGTCATCCTGTAACTAAAATAACTAGGCACATTACAGAAGATCTACCGATGTCACAAAGTAATATCACTGGCGTCACGGAAGATCACTGGCGTCACGGAAGACGCACTGGCGTCACGGAAGACCAGCGTTACAGTAGCTTCGGCTGCCGTAACATTTTGCTGAGTGACGACCTATTTTGCGGTCACTTATAGTTATTTAAGTTAAGAGTATAGGTACCAATCAGATTATGTCTAGCTTATTTTAGTTCAGTAGTGTTACAATGTACCTCCATTATAATATTCTTCTGTCTGTGGCACAAAATAAAAGTTTCTTTCTTTCTTTCTTTATAATATACCTATCATCAAACAAAAATTGTGGAGCTAGTAGGTACTTAATCTTAAATCGCTCTCCTATTTCGTAAATCTTACTCCAAAAATGAAAACGTAATTTTAAGTGATATCTTTTACTTGCAGGACCTTTGTGCTTACCCAATAATTGTGAAAAAATATGTGCAAATTTGTGATACAAGAAGCTTGCCTCTACTCTTTGTAGTTTTAATTTTATAGCCTTTAGAACATTTAGGACACCCAGGCTGTCATTTTTTTCAGTTTTTGTTGAAATGCGCACAAAGTACAAAACTTACGACAGATCTAAAGCTATTAGTAAATGTGAAAAAAAAATGTGCCTTATGATCTTGGGATATAGGCCGAGTAGCAGGTGCGCAGTGTGCGCCGGTCGCCGCGCGGGCTTGTGTGCGTGATTGTCACTGCGAAAAATTAGCAGCGCAGGCGGTTCCATTGTTCCTGCTGTTTGCTAGCTTCTAAGTTTTATTTAAGTGTAACCGCCTTTGCGATTCTTACTAATTAAATAATTATTTTTAAAAGTTTTGAGAAGCACCTAACGTAGCTTAATAAACGATCCTAGCAATTAATAGTTGTACATTCTAGGATAAAATTCACACTGGAAATTGTACTAGTTCATTAGATATATCCCAATAAAGAACTTTTGTTGGGTTAGATCTAATGAATATCTAATTGAAATTGAATTCGATGTGCCTAGTTTTTTAGTTACAGGATGACACCCAATCGGCAATGTGCGCTCGGGGTTAGATTGTCACAAAATCCCATATCAATTTCACAAAACTTTTAGGATAGGCACTAAATCCTGAGGGATTCAGATCTCGAAATAATCTTAGTGACTCCTTGATCGCTTGGACACGTGGTTCCGGCGTAAAAAAAACCTGTTAGTTACTTGCCAGTGTTTTAATTCGTCCGAGTTGCCATTATTTGCCATATAAAAGAAGAAGAAGAATGTAAACAAAGCTACAAAATGTGAAAATTGTGAAAACCTGATGAAAATGTCTTGAAAACTAAATATCTACCCTAAATGGACTTATTTTTCTTCAGACAACTAGCCGGTGAGGGTCGCAGGCACAAAGTACTTCTATACACTGGGAAGTCGCACGGCGGCCGCTCAGTCACAAGTTTTATTATTGTTATTGTTATGAGCCGTGACCGCTCACCGCTGCTCTTGGATCTTCTTGGATCAACATGGATATATAGTTGATTGAAGCCGCTGCTAAAAGCCGCGGTCCTTTCCAAATATTGTCTATAATAGGTGCTGGCTATCTACATAAGATTTAAGATAGGTAAGTCTAGTACTTTTAATGTTTAACCTATCAATCGAATCCCGGATGTTTTATCAATGGATTTTGCGTTTCTTAAAACTAGTATGTGTATTACACGAGCTCTTAACTGTAAAGGAAAACATCGTGAGGAAACCCGCAGCTGTACTCAGCTCCACACGTATTGACGTTATATTTCCTATGGATAAAAGCAGATTTATCAGAGGATGTTTTATGTGCTAGGCAAGACAAATCCATCTCAAACAATGTCCCAGTCACTACTACAGTACCAATGAGTGAAAACAGTATGCCTACACTCATCGGGGTACTACCTTGGCCTTCTGATGAGTAAGAAAATGAAACAATAAGTGAAAATCATTTATTGTTTCATGTTGTTACATAGTTTATTTATGTTCCAAACACAAACCAGGATGGAGCATTGTATTACCACTATTGGTTTAATTTTATTAGTACTGAGATGTAAAGGCCTACATTTACCTAGAACTTATTTCTTAATGTTTCAGGAAATCGATCAAAAGAAGAAATTTAGAAGGTATCAAGTGAAATGGACAAGGACCATGACAGAGTGGACCCCGAGATACAATACCAAAAGAAAGAGAGGAAGATAACTAAAAAGATGGTTGGACAACATCAAACAGATTGCAGGACCACTGTGGCTGTGAGTGACTAGGAGCAGATCAGAGTGGAAGCGATTGGAGGCCTATGTGTCGACAGGACGTGCTGAGGAATAGCGGGACTGGTGTGCAAAATAGAATTAAGAAAAAATTGTAAAACTAAAAATAAAGGCTTTGAAAATTGAAATTGAAGTGAATAAAAGACCATTCAGACAGTTAATAAAATCTTAAATTTGTGATAAGGTAAGTAAACAAGTACACTATTATATTTTACATTAAGAAAAATGGGTTCCCTATGCTATTGAAACACAAAATTTTGCATGTTGGGCAATGCTACTGTGCGTAGTCTCCTCCGGTGTGCCAGGGATAGAATTTTTGTAATCTGATCTGCATAACTAATCATATCTCCAGTGCATATATTTATAATATCTAGAATCCCCTAAAAATAAACTAATTATTATTATCATTTCGTTACAGATTGGGAAGATTGCAGAATATGATGGAGTTCCTAGGACATAAATAATCATCATTCAACCTGATAATGACCACAGCTGCTGGGTGTAAGTCTCTTTTTGCTCAGTTCCATGCCACCCTTATCCATTGTTGACCGTCTATGCTTTGTTGTCTGACTAAGCAATGGGCTGGTGGTCTGCCTCAAGAAGAAAGTTACTTTCACATTTATAATCAATCTGCTAGTTATAAAGGATGCCAGGTATACAAAGAGGTTATGGCCAGAAAGCTAGCAGGACACAGACCTTTACAGACAAAGATAGGAACCGCCCCTAGAGAAAGAGAAAAAGGATCTGGTACCGAAAAACAGCAGACAGGTACTTCTGAAGAAATTGTAAAGAAAACTGGGGCCACCCAACCAAAAAGAAAACACTTAACTGTTATGGAAAGTCTACAACAATACAGTGAAGTAGTTAAAAACTGGCCAAAGCCTTATAACTACTCAGAAAACACCGAGCACATTGATAAACCACAGGATAAACACCCAAGAGATAAACCGATAGAAACACAAAGACCTCTACCAAAAAGACACGCTGACGATACCGAGTCACAAAGAACAAATATAAAGAAACACGCTGACCGAGAATCAGAAAGAACACATCATTTGAAAAATGATAGAATCTATAGCCAGACACAAGAACATCGGTACTACTACCTAGAAGAACTTATAATAAAACAAACTGAAAGAATGGACCAACTTATCTCTCAGTTCAGTACAATGATGAACCTCATCATGACACTCATCAGCAAATTACCACAATGATGTCGTTACGTATCGCTACCTGGAATATCAATGGCCTTACGCCAAATAAACAAGAACTTGAAATACTGCTAAAAGCTAACAAAGTGGATATTGCACTAATTTCGGAAACTCACCTCAACGATCGAACTGGTATTAGATTTGATAACTATTGCTTTTATAATGCCAACCACCCAGACAGCACATCACATGGAGGGTCTGCGATAATAATTAAGAACAACATTAAACACCACATACATAGCGTGCTTCAGGAAGACTGGATGCAGGCCACCACTATCACCATAAACGAGCACAATATGGGGCCTATTAACATAAGCGCCATATATTGCCCACCTAAACATAACCCGAAGCAACATATGTTCGACCGCTACTTCCACAGCCTGGGAAACAGATTTATAAGTGGAGGCGACTGGAACTGTAAACATACTTATTGGGGATCACGACTGACCACCACTAAAGGAAGGGAACTCAAGAAAAGCGTTGACAAATTCAAACTCACTACTCTAGGAACCAACAAACCGACTTATTGGCCAACCGATGCGAACCGAATACCCGATCTCTTAGACTTTTTCATCATAAAAGGCTTATCCGAGATCTACTTTGACATCCAATCATCACTTGACAGTGTTTCCGACCACACACCGATCATAGCTACATTTAGCGTGACCGCAATACACCGAACTCAAAGAGCTTCATTATACAACCGTAAAACAGACTGGGAAGCTTTTGCAGAATACCTAGAGGAAGAAACAAATCTGAAGATTATACTCAAGATAGAAGAAGATATAGATGAAGCAACCTTCTATATCACAAACCTTATACAAGTGGCTGCGTGGCGTTCTACTCCCTCGATAGGCTCCTTAACACAAAGTAGTAATAATATACCAATGGACATACGATACAAGCTAGAAGAAAAACGCAAAACACGAAGACGATTACATGAGAGTAGGTCTGACGCTGATAGGACGGCGTACAACAAAATATCTAGAGAACTTAAAGAAATGATTGCAGAGAACAATAATACAACATTCCAGCAGAAATTATCAACATTATCAACTTATAAAAGAGATAACTACTCGTTATGGAAAATAACTAAGAACTTTAAAAGGCCAAATGCCCACGTTCCACCGATTCGGAAGTCTCCCGAAGACCGTTGGGCTAGAACGGGAGTTGAAAAAGCAGAACTATTTGCCAAACACCTAAGCGACGTCTTTACTCCTAATCAGTCCACAATGGTAGAGTTCGAAGAAGAAGTGGATCGAATTATCAATAGTGACCAACAGCTTTCTCCATTGTTGACACTTGTCACCCCTAAGGAACTTGCAAAGATTGTACGAAACCTCAAAAACAAAAAAGCCCCTGGATTCGACTTAATAACAGCTGAAGTCCTCAAACAACTCCCAAAAAAAGTCATAGTATTCCTGACAATACTGTTTAACGCCATTCTCAGAATACACTACTTCCCAAAACTCTGGAAAATATCCCAAATTTGTATGATCGCGAAACCTGGGAAACCACCTACAGAACCCGGCTCTTATAGACCCATAAGTCTACTACCATTACTGTCAAAAGTATTTGAGAAAATATTACTGACCAGACTTAAACCAGTACTGGAGGAATCTAAAATCATACCTGATCATCAGTTCGGGTTTAGAGAAAAACATGCGACTGTAGAACAAGTACACCGAGTGGTCCACAAAATCAGGCAGTCACTAGAGAAGAAAGAGTACTGCTCAGCAGTGTTCTTAGACATCCAACAGGCGTTTGATAAAGTCTGGCATAAAGGACTCATTTACAAAGTAAAAACCTTATTACCGAACTCATTCTACATGATCATAAAGTCCTACCTGACCCAGAGAAAATTCCAGGTCAAGTATGAGGAAGACTATTCGAACCTGTACGATATAACGGCCTCAGTCCCGCAGGGATCGGTACTTGGCCCGGTACTTTACTCAATATTCACTGCAGACCTACCAGAAACAGACAACGTTGTAACGGCAACATATGCAGACGATACCGCATGTCTCGCTAGTGACAAAGACCCAAATAAAGCCTCGGAGAGCCTACAGGAACAGCTGTACAAAATAGACTCGTGGCTAAAAAAGTGGAGAATCAAACCTAATGTGACAAAATCAACACAAGTTACCTACACACTCCGGAAAGGGGACTGTCCACCAGTTTGTATGGAAGACAAAACGCTACCAAGCAATAACACCGTCAAATACCTGGGACTGCACCTGGACAGGAGACTAACTTGGGCTAACCATATAAAAGCCAAAAGAACCGAAGCCAACTTGCAACTCAGAGGTCTCTCCTGGCTCCTAGGACGGCAGTCCCGTCTCTCACTCAACAACAAACTGATGGTCTACAAGGCAATCATAAAGCCAATCTGGACCTATGGCATAGAGCTCTGGGGATCGGCTAGCAATTCCAACCTCGAGATACTCCAAAGATTTCAGAACATCGCTTTGAGAACTGTCTCCAGTGCACATTGGTTTGTGAAAAACTTGGAAATCCACGAGTACCTCGAGATGCCAACAGTCAAAGAAGAAGTTAACCACTACTGCACAAAATATAAGGAAAGACTAAACAAGCACACTAACGTATTGGCTAAAAACCTACTGAATGACCAAGGCACAAAACGCCTCAAGAGATGGGACATACTCAACCTAGACCAAAGAAACTGAAAAGTTCAACCACAATTATTAGGGCAGCTCAATGGAGCTGCTCCTAAATCTCGTCCCCCCGGAACAAATCTGATCATGGCTAACGAGCCGAAAGCAGATAGAGAGGAAAAAAAAAAAAAAAAAAAAAAAAATAATCAATCAAATCAAATTAAATTCACATTTATAATATTAGTATCCTGGATGTTTAGTATACAAGTATACTAAAATAATGAAGTTAGAAAAAATCTCACAGAGAAATTTCACACTAGACCAATATTTTGCATCGGGGCTCATAGTATGGAGTATGGAAAGTATGGATTACAGTTAGCTGCCATTTAATAAAAGAAGAAGTCACCACCTCAGAGAGCCTCATAATAAATAAATAATATTTCCTTACACTAGATTTGTAAACAACAAAATGTTAATATCCCAGAAATTAAGATTTAGAATCCCACTACGCTCAGACAAAATCTAAGCCACTAACATAAGGAAGGAGTTTCGATATGTCATTGTCTTTAATGTTTTTAGAGTTCCGTACCTCAAGAGAAAAAAACGGAACCCCTATAGGATCAATTTGTTGTCCATCTGTCTGTCTGTCAAGACTCTTTATCTCGGGAATGCGTGGAGGTTTGACGAGTTGATATTAAAATCGTATAAGTACTCAGGTCTACGATCCTTATTAAGTTGTGAAAAAACAAACTTCAATGTTAACGCAAAAAAAAATATAAGTACGGCCGTTTAAATGCCGCAAAAAAACGTATATTTCGACACTCAATAAATCAAAAGGTACTTCCAGTTGACCTACAACTATGAAATTTGGCAATTGGTATCGTCTTATACTACAAATACAGGGAAAATCTGAATATTTTTAATTAAATCACATAAAAACAGAGCCTAATTCAAGGAATGGAGGTCCAAATTTTGAAGTGAGTTAACCGTGTCATGTGGGGTATCGTATGAAAGGGCTTCATTGGCACAAGCTTAAACATATTTTTAATTATTTTTTGGATGTCGAAAATTTTTAAAAAATAATATGTGCTCTCTTGTACGAGTAGCTTATAACTTTGATGTAGGTATACTTGTATATTAAATTAACAGTTTGCACTCAAAAAAAAACTCATTGTTGCACGACCGGAGTCGAATCCACGACTTATGGATCGAAAGGCGGGGCCGCTACCACAAGCTAGACCACCAGTGCTCCCGCGGCGGGAATCGAACTCGTAACATTTCGTGTTGCAGGTGGATACCTTTGTGCCACAAACTTTGTAGCACAAAGGTACCTACTACATTTGTCAAAGTGGAAGTCTGATGAAGACTGATGTAGATATCCGCTGATGAAGATCGTATGTAACTGGCAGTCGAGGTCGCGAGCTCCCCTCGAGTCTCAATTATCCAATGCACGTCTAGTTCCCAACCCAATCTAGGTACAGGTGCCGGCCGTGCTGTGACGTCAATGTAATGGATTAATCTGGTAATATTAGGTACATCCTAAAAGTCCTATAAGTTAGCTAGCTTTGTTCCACAAGATGCCATTACCTACTTCTCTGTCTGAGGTGAGATCATCCTCTTTCATCATCCTCTTTGCCGTGGATCGGGGGAATTCCACCTACCCCCAAATTGGTGACCTCCGTCGTGCCAGCCGTCGATTACCTCGGACGAATCCTGCCGAAACCCGACGACTGGATTCAACAGCGAAGGAAAACATCGTGCGGAAACCGGCATGTCGTTGAACCTAAAAAGTTAGAAAACGTGACATGGTGCCAAGTGCACGAAAGGAGCCAATAATAATTTAAGTTCAGACAATAAGAGTCCACAACATGTTGGTTAGTAATAATGATACACAATAGGGGTACTGAGTACTTAATAACTAAAAGAAATTTCGTCCTCAGAGAGCTTCCAAACGAGAGGACACGCATAATTATTTGAAACTTCTTTTATATTACTCTTGCTACTCGCGCGCACCCAGCTTAGTAGTGAGGCCGTCCGTTTCCGCCAGATGGCGTCAAATATGTGTGCGCGCCTCAGCGAACATGCCTGACGCACTACCTACAGAAGCGCAACAATACCTACCCTAAAATAAAAGCATTATCAAAGGGGACCCGAAGAGCATTGTAAGCCTTTTGTGTATCATGTGTGTGCCGAACCCAAAGACTCGCTGAGTACATAGATGTACAGCACGCTTTAAAGAGAGTAATTTTTTCAGCGTCTGTACCTACATCTCGCGAACCTGCGGGCCAGCATATTAGCTCTGACTGACAATGCTCCGCGTTCCGTCTGCTATAAGTAGGCAGGTAATAAAATACTTACCTACAATATTCATCAGCGTTGCTGCTTGCTGATCTGCGGGGATCGAGGTTGGAATAATAATGTAGATAGGTACATTAAATTGTGGGGTAGATAGACAGATAGGTACCTAAGTAATCTTGAGTGATAGATGGACGGGCTTGCTTTTGCATTCGCATAATATATTTTAAGGTTTTTTTTCAGATATTTTATTCGAGAATTGCATCCTCTATTAGGTATAACACCTACAATCTATTATATCATATTATAGGTACCTACTTAAATCTAAGTTTGTGTGTAGGTACTAGGTAGGTATAGTAGGTACCTATTTGTTTCAAATTCCAATCACGCCTTAGGGCATATTTCACCGTTTCAGCTGCTCTAACCGAGGTTACCGTTTGGGTTTCACCAACAATAATTTATCGCGATCAACGCTGAACTCGGTTTATAATGCAAACACTGAATTCCACCCTTAAGGTGCATTTACACGGTGCGATACGATTTAGCATCGCACGCCCATTTTTCCCGTGTGAACGCTCATCGTATGCAATTTGTCTTAGTAAAATCGCATACGATGAGCGTTCACACGGGAAAATTGTCGTGCGATGCTATATCGTATCGCACCGTGTAAATGCACCTTTAGTGTAAAAAAAAAAGTTAGGTACCTATAATAACAGACAAGTAAGTGAAATTGGCCCTAAGTCAAAATAGCATTAAGTAAGACGTGTACCTATAATGAGATTCGCCCTAAGCCAAAATAGCATTGCATTAACTCAAATCTATGATAAGTAGGTACACTAGGTACCTAGTATTCATAATGTGCATTGTCTGTTTTTATTTTGTTCGACGATAGGTTATTTTTAGTAACACGCCTGATAAGCGAAGGATTAAGATAAGTCAGTATAAGTCTAAAGGATCCTTGTTGACTTTGACGCGGTTAAAACAAAATTTTCCTCGAAGATTACGTAATGTTTCTCTACTTGATAAACTTGTTATGAATAACCTACAAAGACTATGCAGAAAAGCAAATTTTGACATCATTGAAAAGAAAAGGTGCCCCCTTTCTTTTAACCCGACTGTCTAAGGAAGGGTTATGTTTTTACAAGCTTTTATTTATCTTGCAATGTTTGTCTGTCGTCAGGATCGTCGTATACCAGGGTTATTTGTAAAACACCGGTAACCTCGCAGGACTGTATACCTACTATCATCATAAACAACAACTTTTGTTCTATCACTTTTTAAAAAACATAATAGGTACATTTACCAAAAATAAACCTTCAAGATTTTGTTGTCCTATCTAACACATTTCGAACCCTAACCCCGCTGTCTTCGCTATTGTACTATCGGCTATTCTTTTCTTTTTTTCAAATCTTTATTTCAGACATCAATATTAGTCCATAGAAATTACTTAGCATAATCAAACTTAATACTAGTTATTATTAAATTAAGGAAGACTCGCATAGACTTCGTAATATTAAGAGCGTTCAATTTAAATATTTTTATTTTTGTATCATCATTTGTATCGTGTATTTATTCTAGCTAGTTATAGGATCCAGCTTTATATACCACATTATTTATCACCCTTTTGATTCGAAGGTAGCTACATCGTTGAACTTGACCCGCACTCTCCGCATTGGACCACATTAGCGTGGGTACCTACAATAGAGAAGAGAACGGGAGGCCTTTGGCCTTTTTTTTCACCTATCGCTGAACAATCTACTTACCACCCACAGTCACTATATTCTGTGCCACTGTCTGTTATTGTTGGACATTGGTATATCTGCCATATCGGTCCACTAGTTAACTTTATTATCGTTTTGCTGCACGCGATGATTCTTCACGTGACACAATAACCAGCAAAGTGATATTATTACGTTAAGTGGGTACATTTTATGATATACTTATCATTTTTTTCTGGGTATGTAGGTACTACCCCAGATAATTTAATAGAGTACTACGAGTACTACACTACCTAAGTAGGTAAGTACTGCCTACTCTACTAGTACCTAGACCTATCTAGGTACAGCAGCCATTGTCTAACTTAAAATCCATTTCCAGTCGTCATCCCAATACAGCTCAACCAATCACACAACACGAAAATATAAATTGAAGTCTAGGCTATATTGTCAGTTGAGTTACACAAATAGCCATGGATTTAGCATAGTACCTTTTTGCAAATAGCCCCTCAGGTTTGACAAGTGTAGGTGCAAAGTTGTTGGCCAATGGAATCAAATTTTATTACTTATGTACCTTATAAAAAAAAATAAAAAACATAAATAATACAAAAAAAAACTTAGCGTTTTACCTGTTATTTTTTTGTCGTTTTATATCAGTACTATAATACGTATTATAAAGAGGAAAGATTTGTTTGTTTGTTTGAATTCAACTGGACCGATTTAAAAATTATTTCTCCATTCGAATCCTACATTTTCCCTGATGAACATTAGCTCTATTTTATCCCGGGAAAGTGAAGTTTTACCGAGGGACTTCGGGTAGCACCGCGACGGACATCTAGTTATAAATAAAGGCACGAAACCCTTCGTGCGCGAGTCCGACTCGCACTTGGCCGATTTTTAAGTGTCCACGAGATGGTGTGAGTTGGCAAGTGTCTTAACTAACTAGTCTCACTCAGGTCAAGTCAATCAATCTGAATACTTGCTATTAATTTAATCTCAGGTCAATTTAGGGTCGATTCACATCTGACGGAAGATCCGTCGCGGATTATCGGTCGCGGAACGCCAGAACTGACAAATGTATAGAAAAACACTCGACCTTTCACACTCGACGGATGATACGTTAGTCCGTCGATTCACATCTGACCGAAGATCCGTCGCGGATTATCGGTCGCGGAACGCCAGAACTGACAAATGTATAGAAAAACACTAGACCGTTCACACTCGACGGATGATACGTTAGTCCGTCGATTCACATCTGACCGAAGATCCGTCGCGGATTATCGGTCGCGGAACGCCAGAACTGACAAATGTATAGAAAAACACTCGACCGTTCACACTCGACGGACTAACGTATCATCCGTCATATATCTTCGGTCAGATGTGAATCGACCCATTACAATAACATTGTCATACAAAGTCATGCTTGTAGTGGCCTATGTCTGTATATTTCCGTTATTGTGTTCTATGTTATCTTGGTAAGCTAGTTGAGATAAATGAATAATGGCAGGATGTGTAATGCCTAGTAATTTGTGGTAGGTAGTAGCTAGCTGTAGGTACACTAGGTACTACACTAGCCCTTATTTTTATACAAAACTAGCTGACCCGCGCAACTTCGTCTGCGCATTATTAGGAACAAAGTAGAGGAGTTTTGAGTGAATCGAGAGTAGGTATATACAAAATATAAAACTCCGTCGCTTGTTATGATAATAATATTTTTTTTATATTTATGTTTCTCTCAAGAATCCCATAATAGATAGAGGTAGGGAAAATCTTATCTTAAAATCTTAATAAGATTTTCCCTACCTACCTCTATCTATTATTGGATTTTTGAGAGAAACATAAATATAAAAAAAATATGATTATACTCTCGATTCACTCAAAACTCCTGTACTAGAGGTGGTCGTTAAATCAATGAACCGTTTTTATAAACGGCTATATGCTCGTCAACGAATTAACTGCTTCTCTTCAACGAAATAACCTGTTGAAAATATGAACCGAATATTTCCGTCAACGTCTTCGCACGCAACTCGCGCTGTTTTACTTCAACGAAATAACCGGTTGAAAATATGAACCGAATATTTCCGTCAACGTCTTCGCACGCAACTCGCAAGCGAGTAATGAAGCATAGTTCCGATCCTTTTGCACCTATCCCTCTCTTACTCGCACTTCCGCGCTAATAAAATTGAAGATTGAATGCCTCACGAAAACAGCACTTATTGCTTGCAAGCTAGAATCTATCTACGTTCAATTTGATAATCTGATTATTTGAAAACCCGTTGACCGATTTATTAGCTTTTTTTTAACCTGTGTACCATTGAGGAAAAACAGTCCTTTATTCAGTTTTTCTTCAACCTAATAATATTCCGCCAACGTCAACGTATCTCGCAATGCACCGAAATTAAGACCCAGCCAGTCCTAAGCCTGGAAAAAGTACGAAGGGAAGTCTTAGTTCAAAACAGCTTGCGAAGTTGCTATCGAAAACGTTGACATAATATTGAAGCTATTAATGCATAATACGAATATTTATTGAAAACCCGTTGACCGATTTAACCGATTTTTTAACCGGTTAACCATTGAAGAAAAACGGTTACGTTAAATTAATCTAAAAACCCTCAATGACACACCTCTATCCTGTACTTTGTTCCTAATATTGCGCAGACGAAGTTGCGCGGGTCAGCTAGTATCTTTTATAATGTTCAACAGACAGACAGACTTCAATCAACGTAAATAATATCCAAAAATCCAAACACCAACCAAAAGAAAAAGCGAACTTTGAAATAATTATTCAAACGAAATGAGCTAAGAAATTTTGAGCTAAGGTAAACTTTGCAAAAACACAACGATAGCGCGATCTAGAAATCGGTCAAAATTAGCAGCGCCATCTACTTGCGTTACAACTGAAACTTCTAAATTACCAGGTAAAATAAACGCCAAAAAAAATATATTTTAGTTTCTAGCTGGTTCCTGAAACCCGCGCAAGGTAGCAAAATAAAATAACATTAGGTAATTACTTGAAAACCAACAAAAAGAATCGAAAACTCGGCGATATAGATGGCGTTCTAACCAAAGTCAAGGAAAATCATAACTTCGGATACATGTATTAATTCTTATTTTTAACCGGGTATTTATCACGTACCTTTATCCTACCCTTTTTTCCGACGTTTTACAGCGTCCTAAACGTCGGAAAAAAGAAAGAATAACAATAGGTACCTTCGTGATTTATAGGTACTTATACTTACCCTGTTTAAAATAAGAATTTTATCTCCAAATCACGAAAGTTTAAAAAGTTCGGATGTTTTGATGAATGGGAATGGTACATGTTACATGTTTATCATTAATTTTAAAATCATTTATCGTGCAAAATAAAAAAAAAATAAAAAAAATCTGGCGTGCAAAAAGTGGCCCCGGGCGGTCACCCATCATCTTTATGGCGGCGCCCAGGGTTGCTTAACTTTTTTTCCCATACAAACTTGCAACCCTTATTTTCAAGCCCCCTTATGATTATTAAAAAAAAAAGTAGCCTATGTCCGTCCCTGGGGTATAATCTTTATCCATGCCAAATTTCAGCTTAATCTGGTCAGCGGTTCTTGAGTTATAAGTGGTGTAACTAACACGACTTTCTTTTATATATATAGATAGCTGACCCGCGCAACTTCGTCTGCGCATTATTAGGAACAAAGTAGAGGAGTTTTGAGTGAATCGAGAGTAGGTATATACAAAATATAAAACTCCGTCGCTTGTTATGATAATAATATTTTTTTTATATTTATGTTTCTCTCAAGAATCCCATAATAGATAGAGGTAGGGAAAATCTTATCTTAAAATCTTAATAAGATTTTCCCTACCTACCTCTATCTATTATTGGATTTTTGAGAGAAACATAAATATAAAAAAAATATGATTATACTCTCGATTCACTCAAAACTCCTGTACTTTGTTCCTAATATTGCGCAGACGAAGTTGCGCGGGTCAGCTAGTATCTTTTATAATGTTCAACAGACAGACAGACTTCAATCAACGTAAATAATATCCAAAAATCCAAACACCAACCAAAAGAAAAAGCGAACTTTGAAATAATTATTCAAACGAAATGAGCTAAGAAATTTTGAGCTAAGGTAAACTTTGCAAAAACACAACGATAGCGCGATCTAGAAATCGGTCAAAATTAGCAGCGCCATCTACTTGCGTTACAACTGAAACTTCTAAATTACCAGGTAAAATAAACGCCAAAAAAAATATATTTTAGTTTCTAGCTGGTTCCTGAAACCCGCGCAAGGTAGCAAAATAAAATAACATTAGGTAATTACTTGAAAACCAACAAAAAGAATCGAAAACTCGGCGATATAGATGGCGTTCTAACCAAAGTCAAGGAAAATCATAACTTCGGATACATGTATTAATTCTTATTTTTAACCGGGTATTTATCACGTACCTTTATCCTACCCTTTTTTCCGACGTTTTACAGCGTCCTAAACGTCGGAAAAAAGAAAGAATAACAATAGGTACCTTCGTGATTTATAGGTACTTATACTTACCCTGTTTAAAATAAGAATTTTATCTCCAAATCACGAAAGTTTAAAAAGTTCGGATGTTTTGATGAATGGGAATGGTACATGTTACATGTTTATCATTAATTTTAAAATCATTTATCGTGCAAAATAAAAAAAAAATAAAAAAAATCTGGCGTGCAAAAAGTGGCCCCGGGCGGTCACCCATCATCTTTATGGCGGCGCCCAGGGTTGCTTAACTTTTTTTCCCATACAAACTTGCAACCCTTATTTTCAAGCCCCCTTATGATTATTAAAAAAAAAAGTAGCCTATGTCCGTCCCTGGGGTATAATCTTTATCCATGCCAAATTTCAGCTTAATCTGGTCAGCGGTTCTTGAGTTATAAGTGGTGTAACTAACACGACTTTCTTTTATATATATAGATTTTAAAATCATTTATCGTGCAAAATAAAAAAAAAATAAAAAAAATCTGGCGTGCAAAAAGTGGCCCCGGGCGGTCACCCATCATCTTTATGGCGGCGCCCAGGGTTGCTTAACTTTTTTTCCCATACAAACTTGCAACCCTTATTTTCAAGCCCCCTTATGATTATTAAAAAAAAAAGTAGCCTATGTCCGTCCCTGGGGTATAATCTTTATCCATGCCAAATTTCAGCTTAATCTGGTCAGCGGTTCTTGAGTTATAAGTGGTGTAACTAACACGACTTTCTTTTATATATATAGATATATTTAAAAAACTTTTTAACCTAAACTTAAAAAATGTACCTAAACTTATAATATAGGTACTTAAGTATACACCCCTACTTTGTATTAACCAAAAAAATTTAAATATGGTCTCGGTGTCTGTTACTGATCACATTTCTGTAGTTAAAACTGAAAAAAACTGAAAAAAATTATAACCTCAAAAGGAGACGCGAACGAGTCAGACATGGATTTATGATAGCTACTGCGGTTTTTTTGACTGAGGATGATACGAAAGCATAGTTCGAAGTCTGTACGCGATTGTTGTCTATAGTACCTACTTATTTGTACAGTTTTCATATTTTATTCGGTTTTGGATGACTACAATCCTCGATAACTTTGTGATTGTGAAATAAAAAAGTTCTGACCATGCCATTATCATTTTCTGCATCTGCAGCAATTGTCCTTAAATTTTTTTTAGTAGTCATAAAATAGCGGTGTATAAAAAATATTCTCTAATGTATCCGCCAGATTTCTGGAATGAAACATAGGTACTAAATTAACTATTAGTTATAAACTTAGTTTTTAAGCTCATTATTATAAGTGAACCCTTTTCTTATAAGAGTCAATAAATATTACCTACCTTAGCTAATTTGAGTTTCCTAAAACTGAAATGTTTCATAATCCATTATTACTCTATATTCTGTGTTATTTATCTATCTATCCACTAACATAATGTGTAGGGTATACAAGTATACCTATAGAGGATAGAGGCACATTTAATGAAATAATGTTGCCACTTTTATATTTTGCTTTGCTTTCAGAACTGCGGGTTTTTAAATTCGGTGATACTTAGTTCCTTCCTAATTTTGACACATCTTCCGGTCGTTTACCGGTGTCTTTTAACTTTTTTCGACACAGAAAGTTTTCACTCGACTATGCCTGCTTAGTACAAATATAAAATATTTTATTCCTTCAACTAAAGCTAATTTACATTGCATGGGTTTGGTATCCTCTTTTAAGTAAGAAAATAGGTATTTTCTTACTTAAAAGAGGATACCAAACCCAATAACGGAAGAGCGAAATCCTCTAATACAGGTGTATTAGAGGATTTCGCTCTTCCGTTATTGTTTATAATTACTTCTTAGTACAACACAGCAGTTGTGACTATAAATATTTTGTAAGTAGAAAATAACAAAATGTACTTATATCTAAAATAGTTTTCATAATAAAAAGAAAAAAACTTGAAACATAATTAAACGAGTAGAAAATATTGTTTTGTTTTGTTGGCTTAGTGTATGCTCTACTTTATATAAGAATGAGGGTAGGTCTCTCTTTATCTCTTTTCAATAGTGACTTAGGTAGGAAGGTAGGTACCTACTACATACAGTATTGATAGTAGGTAGGTACTACAACACGTTCAGCGGATCTAGGCATTCGTGAAGTTAGCTGTTTCGTTGCGCTAGATAATTTTGTATGATGATAATTTTGTAGATAAAAAACCCGACCGCAAGAAAGTCAACTTTTGAGATTTTGCAATGCGTAGTTAGGGATCGCTGCTCTCAAGCTGAGCACGCAAACAACCACGCACGGTGTTCGTCAGTAGAAAACTGTTCGTCAGTGTTATCAGCCCACCACAGGTAAGGAGCCATTTTTTGGCTCTTTCGTCTGTGTATCGGCCTAAGCCGATACGAAGCTAACTTCATTAGGTCTTATCACATTGGTAGTAGCAGCAACACGACGCTAATGCGATAGGTACCTAACCTACCATGCGAGCGTAGTTGCTCCGGCGTCAAAACTAGATGTAATGATAGATCATATTTACAAAACTGACAAAATCGGTCAATTATGAACGAGGAATAATATCTGATAAGCTAGGATACCTATAAACTTCCAAAGGCGACTGGCACGTTGAATCGCTCGGTAGGTAGGTAGGTAGGTACCTACCATACCGCCCGCAAGATAGTGTGGCTAGCTTCACGAATGCCTGAGACATACAGCCGCTACGCTACTCACTCATTATGGAGCTAATCAACGCTTCTTTGTTTGCTGATTTCTTGTAATCAAGTAGGTATGAAGTATGAATTGGCTCGCAAATTACCGTGGCACATTCTGTGTAAATGAGCACTTTGTATATAGGCAAATTATACGCGCAGGCCAATGATGATGATGATGATATAAAAAGCTGCTTGCGCTTGCGCAATATAGTACCTAAGTAGATGGGTACCTTTTAAAAAAAAAGTAAAAATGTATTTATTGTTTTTTACAAGTGATTTGCTTATTAATATAATACAGGGTTGGGAACTTTTCATTTAAGTTAAGATAACTTATGTTAGAAAAGCCCTCTCTTTCTTGAGGTCCTACGTAGGTACCTACGTTATTTACTATATCATAATGTGCCTATACTAATCGTAGGTAATAATAGAGCGAGTATTGCACAATGGGACCGTACCACGGATGTAAAATGGATTCTCCATTTTTACATCCGTGGACCGTACCGAGCCGGCGCGCGCGCGGCGGCCGGCCGCCCCTTGTAGACTACCTGATGGCTAGAGATCTCTTCCAGACAATCTTGGGAGGTAATTGGTAATAGTACCTACAATGAGATGGTAGGAATACTTAGCAAGGCGACATAAAAAGTATCAAAAGTTGTCAATTTTCGGTTTCGAGGTGGAGAAGATGAAACATCGTTTTATTCTCGAACTGCCGCGATACAGGCTTAGCCTAGTGCGGGGCACGTGGTAAATTATTTTTAATAATTGTAATATTTATGGTTTTATGAATAAATTGAATTGAATTCTGTAACATAATCGTCTAGTAAAGTAAAGTAAAAGCACATAAATAAAAGTATAAATTAATTTATTGTTTTTTACAAGTGAGTTGCTCTAGGAACTCTTCACTTGTGTTAGAAAAGTCCCCTCTTTCTTTAGGTCAAACACTTGTGATATGGTTGGTATCTAAGTAGGTATAGTAATAGATAGGTAGGATTAAATACTTACTGATACCTAAATAACACAAAATAATATATACTTACTTACCTACACTAAAGTAATAATTTAAATACTTGAGAGATTTAGGCAGTACTAGTAATAAAATATATTTGAGTACTAAACTTACCATAATATAAATACCTGTATATATATATATTGAGATTTATATAAATTTTAAATAAAAAAGATTGAAAGAAATATTATTTATTTGCCACGAGAATAAAACATGTTTTACATAGGTACTTACAAAAATACACAAAATAAATAACAATTTATGATAAAAACAGTAGAAATTTATATAAAGTTGCGAAAAAATAAAAAGCGATTGCCCATAATTATAACAAAAGCAATATCTATTATTATTATTATTTCAGCCATCAGTGTCCCACTGCTGGGCAAAGGCCTCCCCCCACTCCCTCCAGACATCCCGGCCACCAGCAACATCCCTCCATTCCGCCAAAAACTGATCCAGCTCGTCCCGCCATCTCCGTTTTGGTCTGCCGCGTCGCCTTCTCGCTGGGTCGGGGTGCCACTCGGTGGCTACCTTCGCCCACAGCTCACCTGGCATGCGGCAGACGTGTCCGGCCCAATTCCACTTCAGCGTAGCGGCCTTCAAAGCTACATCTATAATTTTAGTTTTGGAGCGTAGTTCGGTGTTTCGGACTCTATCCGTCAATTTGACACCCAGGATGCTACGCTCCATTGTTCGTTGGCAAACTTTGAGCTTGGACCTGAGAATGTTGGTCAAGGACCAAGTTTGCGCACCATATGTGAGAACGGGGAGGATGCATACGTCCATTAACTTCCGCTTTAGCGATAAGGGTAAATCTCCCTTCATCATATCCCCCATGGACCAATAGCTCCTCCAAGAATTTTCGGTTCGCCGAGCGATTTCCTTAATTTGCCTGTCTTGGAAGGAGACTATTTGGCCCAGGTAGATGTAATCTTGGACGTATGCTAGATCTTCTCCATCCACCGTTATTGTGGTCTCAGCGCTGTTGGTCATGACTTTGGTTTTAGACCTATTCATTCCAAGTCCAATCTCAAATATCTATTAATAATTAATAATAATTACTGAAAATAGGTAAGGTAACTAATAAGTCTAAATTTCGTGATTTGCTTCCTCGATGGTAATCTCAAAATCTTTTAACAGAACCACAAAAAAATGTGCCACAGCAACACCCAGACCCACAGTCACTGTCCATACTCGATCAATGTTTATAATGTAGTTTGCTGATACTTACGTCTACTAATTTGCGTCATTATAAGTTTATATCAATCTTGTAACCAAGTCAAGTGAGTAGTATCACCAGTGCGGTCGCTGGTGATAACATCTAAGTCACGAAGACCTCGCATGATTGAAGATTGAAGACATTCCAATTTGACTAGGTAGTTATATAATTTTTTTATCAACATTTATTTTATGATTAGGAGCTGTACGCCCGCGACGATTTTTATAGAGCTATCGTTCTTTCTTATTTTTCTCATAATGTGCCTTAGATCTTTAACTCACCTAAGTAGGTACCATTTCAACCCTATCTTTCACCATTCTTTATTAGAAGTTAGGTAAAAGATTATTCTAAATCATATTAACAAAGGAAGGTAAATAAGTCTGAAGTCTCTACAAATTCACATAAACAGTACCTAGGTACCTACCTAAGGACACTAAGCAGCATTTTAGGTAAGTAAATATAGGTACCTTAAGGTATATAATCAAGTAGGTAGGTACATTTATGTTAGGTATTTAAATTTTCATCAAAATCTTCCGTCCTTGTCTCCGAAACGGTGCGTGATGTTTTGAAAAAAATGCAGCAAAACGCTTTTTGTTTTCACCTACCACGTTTTTACGGATTATGAATTTTACGAAACCCGCACTTCGCTATATTTTTTATTCTTGGTATTTTTCTGCAGTAGCCTTGATTCAACTACATACGTATAATATATTTTTTTAAACTGATAAAACTTAAATAAGCTTAAACTTACATTGTGATGTATCACGTTAAAAAAACATTGAAACGAACACGATGTAAATCGGTAGGTGGTGCCTACTATCTCCAAGGTGACAGTTTTATCTCGACTATGAGATGGGTTAGAGACCGACAAAGGTATAATGTGAAATGATCCAGATAACATTCTTATATTTCTTTTTAGATGCGTATCTTTTTTGTTTTGAATTTTTTTATCTATTAATGCCTCAACTCCATAAATTACCTACTCGTACTTCGGTATTCTGTGCTACGGTCTACTAGCAATGAATATTGGATACTTACTAGCTCATTCGACACTTTAAGTTTGGGTTTACTAGAGTAATATTAGGTATATCCTTTACGCACACACATGACACCCATTTACGGCCTTACTATTTTTCAAACCAACATGTTGTCATTGTGGTTGAAGGTTTGTCGTATTCAGATGTCATTGATCCGGCGTTGAAGCGAACACAATGTATCACGATAACACGATTTATTTCAGCGTGCTAGCATGTCATAAGTAAATTATTCATAGTATCAAAACGATTTGCAAACAGTTGGTAGGTATCCTACCTAGCTACTCGACATCATGACACATAGGTTTAGGTTTATACTTTTATTCTCAAAAAGACAATAAACAATGTCACTTACATGAGAACAATTCTAAGTTTATGTGAATGTCGGCCATTTCCGTGCAAGTGTGTACATAAAGGTGGATCTTATTGGAAGTTATGCTCATTTATCGCTTTGAGTATATTATTATAGCATCGTGTAAATGCACCTTAAGGTGTCATCGTTGGTAATACGAGTATGTACCTACCTAGTTTGTTTTTGAATGCGCTAAACGAAGTTACACTTTTAATTTTTGAAGTTTGTTATAGATCTGAGCGCCTTCAAAGACTCGAATTTTTCCCATGGTTAGTTCGTATCTTAGCCAAAATAATGAAACTGGCTCGGCAAGTGCTTCTATCTACTTAGTTAGAAACCGTCAAATGTGTACTTATTATAGACCTTATGAAGTACTACAACTACACTAATAAAAATTACCTTGGTAGATGGCTTTGTGGAAAACTTATTTTGCGACGCCAGCTCTCCGTGTGGCACGAAAGAGCTTGAGGTAAATTTTGGCAGAATTTGTCTGAAACCGAATACAGCGTGAATTATTACGCGACTCACAACTCAAAACATTACGCTCTTTTGGCCTTTTGTGACAACCACTTGACAAGGGCAAATGAATGATGATGATGATATTCTGTATGTCTAAGAACTAATTATAGAACTTTTATATCTTTATACGATAAGTAAATTTTATCTGGCTTAAAACTGCATTTTGTAAGTAGATTTAATGTAGGTAGGTAAGTACCTTATTTATAACCCGTTTGTAAGTTTAAAAAAATATAAGCGTCAAATTGCACTAATCCTCAACGCGAACGTCGCATTTCCGTCATGAAGGTGGTGGGTTTGTGTACATAAGTAAGGTATGTACCTAGCACAGGTACCTACCTAGTTACTTTTTGTTTAGTCGCAGTCACCCTAGCTAGGTTCTTCTTGTGTCAAATAGTTCAAGGCATTCATCGTTTATATTTCGAAATGATAGAGACGAAGAAAGGAGAAAGGGAATGTGCGGAGTACCTAAATAACTATTACATTTTACATGAGACCACATTATGTGTTGCTGATAGTGTTACAAAATATGTGCAACTAACTATTTCTTTAGGTTTTAGTTTCTTTGTGGTGAACAAAGCGAGTCACAGCCTGTTCACACTAGTCGTAAGTCCTTACGACTAAAAGGCGAATGCTCTGGTCACCATACAAATCGCGTCTCATCCAATGTGAACAGCTCCATATAAAGTGTATGGTGACCAGAGCATTCGACTTTTAGTCTTATGCGACTTACGACTAGTGTGAACGGGGGGTCACTTATATAATTCGTGCAAACGTACACACAACGCAATAATAATAATGTGACTCGTTTGCTAACATGATGCACACTCGATGCAGTTAGCAGGACTCCGAAGCGAAGTGCTGGTAAAATATTTATATAATAGTAGTAAATACTTAATAAAAGCGTCGCATTTTCTAAGCTTACTTCCCAGGTTTTAGTTTTTCCAAGAAACCTAAAGTATCAATTTACCTATAAAATATCCCGCGGTCCCTCGGGATTTTTTCGGAATAAAAAGTAGCCTATGTCCTTCCATGGATTCAACCTTTATCCATGCCAATTTTCAGCCTAATCTTTTCAGTGGTTTGGGCGTGAAAAGGTAACAAACAGACAGACAGATACTTTCACATTTATGGTAAGAATAATTGGATATTTAAATATATGTTAGTATAGTATAGATTCTCAAAAAAAGTAGTAGGTACATAAGTTTTTTTTTTATTTTAAGGGCCTAATACTAATGGCCTGTGAGGCCGTTTTAGTGTTACCGGTCTAACATAAGTTGTATTAGCATAACATAACTAAGTACAGTACCTACAGTACCTACACATTAAAATAATATAAACATTTGTGTGTTTATCCCGCGGTAAACCAACGTAAATCACGAATCGACATCTCGAATAATCTCGGTGGTATATTTTTTAGGTCGACCGACTTCTCAACACGCCATCAACACGTGAACCTCTGTGTACTCTGCAGTTTGAGTGATAAGTTCCTGTTATAAAGATTTTGGGACTCCAATTTGCTCTCTAACCATAATTAATATCACATAGTCTCTAATTGTCTCACCAAACAGATGTCTATACAAAGTAATGAAGTCGTGAGTAAGCTATTCGTTCTTTTTGATTAGGTATCACGCTACCACAGCGTGCATTCTCATCTGAAATTGTGTCACCTTCAAATTGTAATTAGATGAGATTAGATGATATTCTGACTTCGGAGGATACCACGGTCCCCAGAACTTAAATTGTCTGTGCCAGAACTCAAAACTACTTGGTAAATAAATACCAGACAAACGCCATGCTAAGGGGGCTGGAGCATGGAGCGAGCTGATTATCTTACAAGGGGCGTAGAATTATCGTACATTTACCGAATTTGACCAAAATTATCGTACTAGCAAGAAAATGTCTCTCTATTTTATCTGAGCTAAATTCTCTTTGCATCATGATACAAATTATCGTACAATCATAAGTAGATAAGGCGCTGTCGTAGGATCGTACGCTATTTTGTCTGAGATCGTACGCAGGCACAAAATTGCACAAAACTATCGTAAATGTACAACCATTATTGTTCGGTTGCTAACACAGAATAGAATAAAAACATGTTTTACGTACAAAAAATATACAAATAAGTAAAAATACCTACCAAATACAAATGAAATGAATGACAACTAAGATTAAAAACAGTAGAAATACTTATAAATTATAAAGTCTAACGACAATGACCTAAAAACTTATTATGTAATTACTTACCTACTTAAACAGTAAAAGAAAATATTAAAAAGAAAAGGAATATCAATTAAGATGGCAACATTGTCCGTAAGCTCAGCATTGCTGCATCTTGACGCCAAGCTGCAGTGCTGGTCTTCCGCTACGGCCAGACTGAGTTCCCGGCAGTCTTGCAATCATGAAAACAATTACTTTCCTGCCGGTGCTGTGCTGAATTGTAAGCATGACGTCTCTCATGCTTACAATTCAGCACATCACTTCAGCTGCAATTATCTAGAATTGTTGCAAAGGCCCAAGTTGTTATCAGCGGATGATGCCTATAACTACTTATATTTTGTTACCAGTTAACAGAGATTACAGCGAGTTGCTATTCTAGACATTGCCGCAGTATTAATAGCCTTGATAGTATTCAGTACAGGCTGCCGTTACCATCATGTGGATGGAAAGAAAGGACACATTTAAAATAATTGACTGGTTGCAACATCAATGGGGGACGGTTGTAACACTCAAACAAACATGTACATAAAACCCATTATCAATATTTTAGGCACCATAACGTAGTCTTTTAAATAAAATTTTAGAACTAAAATAAAACAAATCAACAGATATCATTTTTTTCGTTCAAGTATCAATTCTTTAGTTTTATAATTAGAATTGTCTACTTAAAATGATGTAATTTAACAAAATTAATCAACAAAATGTTAGTTTTTGTAATAAAAACCAAGGATTCATCATACAGTTTACACCAAAAAGGTACCATGCTAAATCCATGGTTTACACCATTCCTCACGTCATATCCGTGCTCACATCAGACCGTCTTAAAAAAGTCTCTAATTTAACATCACCGTAAGCATATTTTGTATAACATTAGGTCGCTTTTACCTCTCAAAGTCTTTTTTATACGTTTTCAGGGCTTGTTCATTAAAAAAAATCACTAAATGTACTGTTACAACCGTCCCCACCCTCCCTTTTTGTGAATAAAGCTGTCATAGATAAGTGGTAGAATAATTTAAGTATACAAAAACGAATCAGTTTATTGTATTATGCTCTAATATACGAAAATTACGTAAGAATATTAATCCTAAATAAACTCGAGAAAATTATAAGCGCTGACAGCGCGGCCTCCTTTTAAGCGCATGACAGCGCGAATGACGATAGTGCACTACTACAATCGTGTCGGGACTTATTGCCCGCGTATCTTTCTCCTTGTGACCTCTCTACCTTGCATAGTTTCGATAATATTCAAGTTGTTACAACCGTATCGAATTTTGATATTTCTATGAAATTTTTTATCATAGAGACCTGCACCAAGTAGAATTTATTCAAATATAACAAAAAAGTGTGGCTAATGTCTCCAAACTATTTATCGATTTATTGATGTTGCTTATGCCAAAATATTTTTTGAGAGTAAACGATTAAAATTATTTATTATTGTACATACCTAGTAGTTCTGCTGCCATCCGGCCACTCTACACATTCGATTTGGATAGAAGATGACAGGCGATGAGGCCCTCTACACGTTCGTGACCGTCGGCATTCGTCTATCATCGGCGAATATGTAGAGGGTCCATTCCACGCTGTAGGTCATGATGGGTTCGATTCTCATTCAGGACAAATATTTGTGTCAAATTTACGGATGTTTGTTCTGTGTTTCATCAAAAGCTCCGGGTGCATGCTCATATTTCTCATAGGTTTAACCAACTAGCATTGCGATGTGTAGCAGAATGAATTGTCACTTCTTATCTTGATGGGAATATAGTCAAAGGTAAGGCAACTCCAACATTTGGCACATGCCCAAATGCAGAATCAACTTATTCGTGAAAAAGAAAAGCGGTATCGTCTGCATAGCATAGCATGTCTGCATTTCCAATAGAGATATCATGAATGTCATTTATATACAGCAGAAATAACGTGGGGCCCAAGATACTGCCCTGCGGCACTCCAAAGCGGATATATTGCGGGTCACGTTCGAAATGGTCTGTAAGTGGATGGGTGACCGCCAGTGGCATTTATATCTGAGCGCTTCCGTGCTTCGGAGGGCACGTTAAATTGTCGGTCCCGGCTATTTAAGTCGTTAAGCCATGACGGAGGCCTTTAGGCGGCCTAAAAACTCCGTCACCAGAGTTGGCCACTGACTCATACGAACTTACTTACTTACTAGTAAATTGACCAACCCTTACGCACCGTCTCCGATCCGTTAGGTAGCTACTAAACCAACTAAAGCTATTAATTAATTTAAAACGAAGTTCTATAACGGTAGGTGCGGACTTGGCAGATGGGGACTAGACAAAAAAAGTGTACATAGGTACCTAAGTAATTTTTTTTGTAGCAGGATTTCTTCTAACGTGTGTTTCCTATTTTCATAAAATAAGCAATTGCTAGTCACATTATAAACAGTTCTAATATTACCTAATGTTCGGAATAGAGTTAAATGAGTCATTTGGCACAAATCTACTGTTTTGTGGAAAAGTTTTGAGAGTCCGTACTATTAGTTGGTAAACAATAACAATTCGGTTCTTACATTAACTGGTAGTGTTCGATCCTGATATAAGTTAATTATAATTAAGGTGCTTAGCAGAAAAAAACAATGCATTGACAATCTAGCCAGATAAATATTGAAATAATTAGTTCAAGGTCTACAGGGAGTCAGCTAGGTATAAAAGTTTATGAAATTACCAGAAGATTTTTTTTATGAAGAGGAACTTGCATTAATTACCCTCACTCGTCTTATAAATCATTTTATCCAAAGAAATATAACAAAGGTTTGCAACAAAGGCTATTAAGAGAGTTCCAAAACGAAATACTTAAGTAAACACAAACCAAAGCGCTAGGTAAACTTTGTTTTGACCTCTCATCTCCCCTTCTGAGCAAATTACTCCGCAAGTGGAAGCGGGACTTGGGAGGGTACAGAATAATGATAGTTAGACCCCGAGGTGATCCTTCCCCCTTGCGAATGAGATAAATTGAAGTGAATGAATTGGTTGGTTACGATGGATGGTTGACAGGCTGAGTGAACACCGTGTGACGGGAGCCCCCTCCCGAACTGCGCAGGCGCGTCATGATGCGCACGCATATATACACCAGCGGTTCGCTCGACCACCAGTCAATCCGCAGGCCGCTCCGCGTGCCGATCGAAAACGTTTGGCAGTGTGGCACTTTATACACGAACTACATATCGTATTATTTCGCGCGTCTACACGCACGCATCAAAGAACTGCGTCAAGGTAGGTACCAAATTTAATTACATATAGTGTTATACAGGAATAGTTAATTTTAGGAAGTTGTAGGACTGGTTCTGGTTGGAGAGTGCGCTCGGTATGCGCGTTTTTTTGTTGCGGGTTTTGGACTGCCAATGTGGAAACTCCCCAGTGACCTTCCCTGGCACGTGCAGAGTGAGTGCACGCGCCTCTCGCCCGTTCCCTTCCACTTGCATCGCGAATTAAGTACTACAAACCAGCTAAAATAACAGCCAAACACCCAGTGTGCTCGCGGGCTAACAAAACTTTGCTTTGCGAACTTAAATTATACACCAAGCGAAATTTTCTAAGTCACAAAGTAAGAGGTAGGTAGGTAATTCATAATAAAATAAGGAGTAGGTTGGTAAAATAATACGAGAACAGGGACTCATGCACTGATGAACACAAAGAAGTTTTTACAAGTTCCTTGATTGAACCATAACATTATACATATGTATAGGAATTTATACCTAGGTACCTACTCTTCTCACTTAGGTATTTCAAGTTATTATTGGAATTTGTTGTCCTTTTCTTAATTCTGAAACTGGCAATAATAAAAATAATTTGTTGGGACACTAATGCTTCTTCGTATCCTCAGTCGTTGCCTAGCGACATGGGCCGTAAAATTATATTGTTTCAATCCTACAAAAACGTTGAACAGGTAGTAGGTAGGTATTTGAGAAAAAAAACTCTGCATTCATACTAAAAACTAAGAATTTCATACTTAAAACTACACGACTGTGTGCCAAAAAAAATGTTCGTAAGTACCTAGGTACTTATTAAAAAGTATGCTCTTTACAGGTACTTAGGTATAGCAAATATAAAAGTAACGTAGGTAGTAGGTAAGGTACCTATTAATATAGGATAAAGACATGGTCAGATGTTTTTTAGCTTGAATGAATAGGAGACGAGAATTGACAAAACAATCACTTAGGTAAAACAGCTTGCGGGGAAGTAGGAAAAAGAATAAGGAAATGAGGACTATGTAAACGTAAACTCAATGTCAACATTCCTTTGTTGGTAGAATTAATTACCTTCGAAGTAAATAATGACTAAGAAGAGGTATTGAGTAAACTGAATCGAGTACCTACGGTGGTGCAAGTTCGATTGTTGACACTGTTTCCATCTGAAATGTATTTTGTTATAAGGTACCTACCTACTAATCTATTTCAATGGGTCCTTTCTTTGCTATTCTGACAACTGTGTAATCTTTCTTGGGAATCTCTCTTCGAAAAAAAAGGCCGACGTCATTTTCAACAATAAAATATGTAAGTAGGTAAATGAAAACTTAAAAAACCAAGTGCGAGTCGTACTCGCTTACGAAGGGTTCCGTACCACGGAATGTCTGTGTTCCGTAGGTACGGTCTACCATTATCTATAAAAACGGCAAAAAAATCTCTTTAAAATCTTATATAATTGAATTTTATGGGACATGTCGACAGTAGACCCTTTCAAACAAAAAAATATCGGTCACTAATAAAATGGTTTCTTTCTACCTATAGATACGTTAATAAGTTTTTTGAAAAAAAAATCAACAAACTCAAGCTTTTAATAGGTTACCGTGAGCTGATTGAACTCACCGATGTAAGTACATACAAAATTTCATTTCAATCAACCTATTTTCTGAGGAGTTCCGTTCTCCATCATCATCTGATGATCACTATCAGCTCATTGTCAACATATTTCAAATTTTTAGATGATAATTAATCTACGAACCGAGTTTCAACTCAATCGGCCTATTTTCTGAGGAGTTCCCTGGAACAGCTCATGACTCCATCATCAGATCAGCTCGCTGTTACCATATTATTGCATTGTCACCGAGGACTCACAAGTGTACCAAAATTCAGCTCAATCGAACACCGGGAAGTGGGTCAAATTAAGAGTGCAAGATTTGACCCGGACAAACATACCTTTTTTTTTATTGCGGATAGAAAATCTGCTCACAGACATCCAATTACGTCGATGGAACGTAATTGGGGTGTGTGGGGTTGTCGAGCACTCGACGACCCAATAAAAACCATACCTACAAAAATACAAACATTGCAAGTTAATTAAAAGCTTTTAAAAAGCATAACCTACAGTCGAACTAGAACCTCTTTTTTGTGGAGTCTGCGCAGAGTTAGGAATAGTCTTGTTCTTGTTCCATACAAATATATACAATACAAATACAATACAAATGTTTTATTCATCAACTTAAGTAACAAAAATTAACTATGTTGGATACCTCCTTTTAAGTATAAAATACCTGTATTAGGAGAATATCGCTCTTCCAAGCTCTACAAGCTCTCTTTCAAAATGCTCTACAAGATCCGTCCATATTTGAGTGAGGAGGTAAGGATCATGCTATGTGAGTCTTTGGTTCTGTCCCGGCTCAACTACTGCGACACAGTATATGGTCCCTGCTTACTCAGTAGATCTGTCAATCTGATACAGCGAGTGCAAAATGCCTGCGCAAGGTTTTGTTTCCGTGTCCCTCCTAGGTCCCATGTAACTCCATTCCTTAATTCAGCAAACCTTCTCAAAATGAAGGCCCGTAGAGAACTGCACCTTGCTACCCTTCTCTTTGGGCTTATCAATGGCAAAACTCCTGCTTACCTCTACTCTAAGCTTAAATGGGCTAATGACAGGTATCCCAGGCGCGCATGTACTGGTCTCATTTTGCTTGCGCCAAAACATAAATCAGTCGCTTTCCGTGGGTCCTTTCGCTTTGCTGCCTCCAAGTGTTGGAACGATATTCCTCCACCACTTCGGAGCCTGAAAACAGTTGGTACATTTAGAATCAAGCTCAAGCAGGAACTCCTGCGCATTCAAAAGTTGCAATAGCTCTAGGGTACCTTTCCAATTCCCACTTACCTACAGCCTTGCTCCCTCTCAGCCTGAATGTCTCCTGTGTGTTTAGTCTTCGCAACTTGTTGCAGCACGAGTTCACATTATTCCTTGTAATTTTTCATTAATAAACGACTTGCTGACGTGTCCGTTTTTTGTAATGCACGTGTGTAAGCACGTGTGTTTTGGTTTTCTGCCTCCATCACTCACTCACTATCTTTTATCTCTGTCTAACTTTGTTTCCAATCACTGTCACCGCTGGATCGACACTGACAGCACCCTTACCGTACGTACTCCTAACCACACACCTCAGAGTAACTACCGACCGCATACCTAAGATTAATGAATAACTCAGACACACACCCTTCACACACCATATATTTCACACATTTACTAATTTATTTATGCTATGTACCTACTTATAGTACTGTTATTATCTTATAAAATCTCAGTTTATCTATTTTCTTTTTTCTGTTCCTCTATTATTACTATCTTCGGGATGTGATGTCACCAAACCAGGAGTAGTCTGAAAATCAGCGTTGCCCTGTACCCCGGTGCAGAGCAACATAAAGCTGAGACTACTCCTTTTTGACTAACACCAGCGCAGACCGTACTTCTTACCTACTGATAACTCTTTTTATTTTATTTTTTTGTACTTAATTTTATTTAGTTGTGCTGTTTAGGTCTTTTCTTGTTTTGTGTATTGTTTGTAGATTGCATGTAGGTGAGTAGGGATAGGCACAGAGGTTCCTAACTTCATAGCTCTGTCACCTACTTACCTCATACCTACCTACTTTTGTATTTTTTCTTTTTTGTACCTGTTCTCTGTATGTGTCTCTCTGTGTGTTGGCAAATAAAGCTTTCTATCTATCTATCTATCTATCTATCTTCCAATTTGTGGCTTATAAGATAACAGTGGTGTAACAAGCATTAAAACATTTCTATAAAACATAAAATTATTTCTACATAAAAGTTATTCTTTTCGTGTTTAATTTTATTGTTGAGGGTAGTTATCATCAATGTACCTACAATACGTTGAAGAGAGTTAATTGTGTAAAGTGGCAGATGTGTGTAGGTAGTCATTTAAAGAACTTAAAGTTAGCATTTTGCAAGGAGTGTTATTATTTGAGCTGCGTTGAATTATGTAGGTACGTGTTTGAACTGAGTGTTGGTGACTTGGTGTGTGGTGCAAGTGAAAAGTTTTCGGCCGATAACACCAGGCTCATATTATGAGTCTGGGAATCAGTCGTAATTTTTTATTATTATATATAAGTATTAGTATTGACGTTTTGTGTATGAGTGTATGCAAAAGAGAGTGTATAGGCGCAAGTACCTTTATGAATTAACAATGAAGAAAACTGTCGGTTTATAAAGTGGGGTACCAGAATTATATTATATTATTCTATTTAATAGTTTTTCAGTGTCATCGTACTTTAATGCCATCAGCCATTTAGTTAAATTCATTTTAAATTCATTTCATATTATTCCCTACCCTTTAAAATGATCCTTGTCTTCACGGGCCTTGACTGACTTACCTACATTCGGAAAAGAGAGTAGGCGGTTATAGGTTTTCCTCGACATACATTTTATGTCAAACATCCTTTATCGATTTACCATATTTGTTTATAATAACAATTTTGACCTCGTAAATGACCCTCTTTTATTATCAAAGCCTTCTAGAAGTGTTGTAAGAAATATTTATCAAGTTTATAAGTATCAACAAAGGAAAAGAAGTTACGATTTAGGAGCCAAAATATTGTGAAATTCTAAACATAGAAAATACTTTTCAAATAATGATATTTTACTTGTAGTGGTGTTTATGAATCATACTACACAATTAAAAGAGTGTGAGTAACCTCATTATGATAGCATTGTATCTAATTGAACCACTCGCGATAATGCAATGATAATGTGATTACCAACCTTAAAAGACAGAAGCCAGACTACCTAAACCTAGTACCTACCTAGGTATTACACTGAAACTAAAACAAAGCTAACTGCTATAAGTAGTGGGTACCGACATGAATAAATAAAATGAGCTCATTCAGTAAATGCTTGGTAATTTAATAGTATGTATTCCTTGTTCTAATATAGTTTTAAATGTTTTCTATATATATTGTCGGTTTCATTATAACGATTTAGGTACACATAACAAATATAGTTGCCAACAAACAAAACATAGGTATAAAGCTGGCATGTAGGTAATAAGTACATAAGTAGAGGCATGACGGAGGCCTCAAGGCGGCCTAAAAACTCCGTCACCAGAGTTGGCCACTGACTCATACGAACTTACTTAGTAGAGGTAAATGTTGGACTGGACTTTTTTAACACAGCATTATCTAGCCCCAAAGTGCCAAAAATAAGCAGAGCATGTGTTATGTTAGGGTACTGAGTAGGTACATGGCTATTATAGGTAGGCCCGGTATTACTTAAATACTTTTTTGTTTGTAAATACATTAAGTATTCATAGAAGTAGCTAATTGACCAAATAATCTACATTATCATTGATAAAAGCACAGTTTAAACGCTACGTGGACTCAGTTATGGAAACAACTAAAATTATAAAAATCAAAGTAAAAATCGGTGACGTAAACTTTATACACCTGAGTTCACCTAGGTGCACTAGGTATACATTTAGTAAACTTTACTATACTTTTAGTAAACACCTGCATTAAAATTACTTCTTTTTCTTTTATTAAATGGCAACTAATTGTTATAGCAGTTTAATTCACCTTGCGGATATGTTTTTAAATGACCACAGGCAAATCTCACACTTCAAACTATCGACATTTTATTCAAGAAGGTTTACTTTTAAGAATCAGTAAACCTTCAACTATTCTTATGCATTTAACAAAGTAGGTACATAAGTATTTTTATGTTTTTACATTCCGCAAAAGATCCGTGCTTGTACAAAACAAGAACAAAGGACATTGTCCATCATTCACAAACACAAAGAAGATTGACCAAAAACTCAAAAACCCATGAATTGTTTTGCTGAAAACGCAATTTGTGTTCGACTTTCTGAATGAATGAACTCAATGAACTTATTTTTAGCACCGCACTCGACAGGACAATGTACACAACATCGGATACATCCAGAGACTCGACCAGTGCATAAAACGTCCAGTCATCTTTACTTTAGCATTCTTGTAACATTAGTAGAATAATTTTTTACAAAGTTTTGTTACAATGGGCAACAAAATATCGATGCTGGATTTTAAAATAAAGCTAAATATGGTAAAACGCAAGCGAATCGTGACTCATGACTGCGATGAGGTTGTGATCCACATATTGTTTCAAAGGTCGCGGGTTCGAGCCCAGTTGAACGCACTCACGAATGTTCGTTGACTTTTGATTTACATAGATAGTAGCTTATCATAAATATAAAGACAGCCTCATAAGAATTGGATGACTTGCAGCTGCTTTGATCAAAAAAAAATATTGGACTGACTATCAGTATTCAAGGATACAGGCGCGGAAGACGTTCTCTCTGATTAGGTAATCTACATAATCATTTCGAGATCCTTTCATTTATATCTATGGGGACAATCCTGGACATGTCCAGATATTATTGACAGACAGATATCATGACATTAGGTACAATTTGCAGGCAACGTTTACAGGGCATGATTATTTCTGTACTATCAGAGTTTTATGACTGAACATAGTTATTATTTTATTTATGACAAGCATGTGCTGTGCTTGTAATTAATGTTAATTGGTTTCATAGCCGTTTAATATAAAGTTAAATAAATACACAGCCACTAGATCCTCTGTGTTAGTGTCTGGTGGCTCTGAAGAGTTTAATACTTACCTACTAGGTAGATAATATGATAGCCCTAAAGTTCTGTGCCAAATAAGGTTCATAATTTTGCGCTAATTACGAGTTCTACCAAACCAGATACAAGCGTCATAACCATTGCATTCTTTTAACATTAATCAATGTCCGTGACATTCTCTTTGATTTGATAGTAGGTAGGAGGTACCTAGACACCATCACTATATTATTGATCTTTTTGTTTTCGTCAAGTACCTTTTGTGTAGTAATATAGTAAATCTTAGGTAATTTAAGTAATACCAGGAGTAATAAAAAATAAAAAAAATAAACAATTTTATAAAAAATAATATCTTATGCATATAAACGCAGAATAATTTAATTAGTAAATCTCACTTCAAACAGATTCTCCAATCCAATAATTTTCACCGACCAGCTTTGCGATCAACTCAAACAGAACAACATTTTTTTTTAAATATAAAATAAAAACAACTCACGCGGAGAAACATCACTTCTAAACATAAACCTTTTTATCCTCGTGTTGCCTAAGTATAACCATTAGTTGAGATAATAATACTTATTGTTTGTTTTAATGAACAAACTAATAGGTTTTGTTCATTAAAGGTAGTTTACCTATAATCTTTGAGTTGGTAACGTACTTAGGTGTAGCTACTTAGCTAATTTTATTGTAACTATGTAGTTATGAAGTTATTGTTAGTTAGTTTTTGGGTTTTCCAAATAGGTAATTATTATTTGTAAAAACTTGCTTGGTAAAAAACAGTACCACCTTTAGTGGTTATAGTGTTAACTGGTTAAAACTTAAAATGTTTTGCATAGTTTTTATTATGAACCCTTTTTTGTTACACAAATGGGTATTCTCGCAAGGTTGTAATTGCAAAAACTGAAGGTAAATACTTATAAACTAACTAACTTATAGATATGTTTATTATCATGGAACGCACTTTAGATTAAAGGTATCCAGTTCCATCATAGTTGACCTCCTTCTAACCAGATATCAACTGATCTTTATTTACATTCAACATCATTGATAGCTCAAGTATTCTATTTATAGTTCGGTGATACATAAGCAACAACTTTATTAACACTACCGCATCTGTAAACCGGTTAAAAACTGCGTAAGTATTTTGTAACATATGGATTTCATAGTACTAGGCACCTATACTTCTATTATACTACTGCTCCACGTCGTATCAAGTTAAACCTGAATGTTGTTGTAAATGTTGTGCATGCCTGTAATGGGTGTACATTCTTTATAGTGACTGATTTAAAATGATCCTACAAAATGTGTATTATGTATGCTGTTGGTGTTGCCTAATAAATAAATAAATATACCTAGTTGTGTAAAAACACAGAAAAAACATAAACAGGGTCACGACTGTATCCCCAAGGCGCGGTAGACATTCTCTCAGATCTTTTATGTATTCCAGATCCATTGTTTCTTTTGATCTAGTTGTGTAGTTGCCATTAAATAAAAGATGAAGAAGAAAGTAACCAAAACACAAGTTCCAACTAAATATAATATTAATTACTTACCTATATCAAATCATCCTGTATATTTCCATCCATGTAGCATAATTTATTTATAAGCTTCCACTATCACGAAGACTTTATAACGAAATATTACATGTTATTGATATCATTCATATTATCATTAATTGGTATCATTTTCACAGCACTCTTATCTAAGTACAATACTGTGAGCATGACCTAAAAATTAACGTGCTCCAAATTGCGTAAGAGTAACACTTATACTACATACGACATTTGTAAACTATAGTATTTTTCACGCAGGAACGTATCCCTGACACATAGAACTGTTACGTTTCATCCTGTACAACTATGAAACATTTTGAAATATATCAAATCTGGTGTAAAAATACTAAAAGAATATGTAGATTAGGTACTCACCAAGGAGATCAAGCAGTGTATTATTTCACGGGCGTCATATTCAATCCCAAACGCATCGAAGGATTCTTTAGCTAACTGCAAGGGAGTTGATGACTAGAATCCTGAAATACTAAATATAAATTAGTATAATAAATAATAGTAGTGTAGACTCAATGGTAAGAAAATCATAAATTCTAATCTCATTAGGTAATTATGAAAACGACTATAAATAACTAAACCAAAATATTACCTATACATAAAAAAAAACGAAATTAGATTAGGTTGTACCTATATCCAAATTGCTTATATTTTATTTACTTCATTGGTGTTCAAATTCAAAGGCTATCGACATTTGAACTGCTGCAGTAGGTGTATAAGTAGGTCGTCTGCGCTATCGTCATAATATACCTACCTGAGATACATACTTTGTATGTAAAAGTATATATTTTCCGACATTTATATCTACGATTATTTATGCAATAAACGCACGAAACGAAATTGGAAAACGAGTTGCCGTATCTTCATAGGTCAAGACCACTTTGCTCTCGACATATGTTTAAATATGTCGATTCATCCAAATTGTACCTTATTCTATTTTTTACGCCATGGTTTATTCAATCTGTGTATTAATATTAGGTATATTTTGTTACCAGCTACTGTGCGCGGCTTCGCCCGCGTGGTACAGTCAATAAGATGTATACACTCCATAATGTTTCAACCCATGTACAGGTCAACATGTCTAACAATGTTCTGGTATTTTTATTGATTTTGCCACTAGTTCAATGTGAAATCAATTTCCGCTTTTTGTTTTTAACCTACATCTATTAGTTTTAGTGTGATATTAATTTTAAAAGTATGGAGTGTATACATCTTATTGTCCGTGACTGTACCAACATTTTGAATAACCTATATGCTATCACAGGTCACTTTCTACGCCTATTTCAAGAATAAAGGTTGTATCCCAGGGAAGGACATACTTAGTACTTTTTATCCAGGAAAAATCCTAAGGGACCGTGTTGTGGGTTACATCGCGGGAGCGCAGCTAGTTTTGAATAAAAGGTGGCCACCTTACCGCGCTATCCGTGGCTGCGTTGAGGTCTTCTCTTCCTGTGTGCAGGTGTTAGGGAACAAGGGGCACACACACTAGTAGATGCGGCATAGGTAGATTCCTGGAGCACCGCATTCAACCTGTACTAAGTCGGGGTCTCTTAACCCCCCAAGAACATGTCAGAAAGCGTTTAACACAGAAAATAAAAGACAAAAAAAAATTAATAATAGACGCAATCCATAACGCATAGGTAGATGCGTTATGGATTGCGTCTATTTATAAAGTTAGCCAGTAGTTTCACAAAAAGTACTTGTCGTTTGGCATTTAGACGAGAAATATACTAAGTAAATTGTATGATAATTGTTGTTGTCTACAACTTAATAACAGGACTTGTGTACCTACTCATGGATAAATAATAACCCCGACCTCTTATTCCTCACGCAAATAATATTCTATCATTCATGTTGTTTAACACAGTTCTTCGATTTTAAGTTCAAGTAACTACCTATAGTCAGTAGTTATCAGCAGCAAAAGATGATTGTCAGTATGATTTTTTGAAATGCCGCGACATTGTTTTTCGTTTTCTAAGAAAAATAACTTTACTTTTTGTTCATGATGTTAAGATAGATAGAAAATACTTTATTGCACACCACAGAAAAAGTAAAACAAAAATATAAAAACTAGATATACAATCCGCGGTCTCTTCTGGTACTAAATGTTGATCTCGGTATCGTCGGAGGTTCCCTTGTATAGTACCTAATTAATATGGTGTTAATGGTAGGTATCCAGCAATTTAGATCTAGACTAAAGATTGATCGGACCGTTCTTGAAAGAAAGAAATATCTATTTATTTATTTGCCACCAGAAGAAAATTTGCCATTCAGCGTGGCAATGCCGCCAGTATTTTGGGCAAGCTTCCGACTGGCAGTGACCTGAATCAGTTGAGCTATCTATAGATCGTTTCTACGACGATCCTTAGATAGCTTGACTGATTTTATTGTATTTTGTAATTTTATGTATATATTGTACATATGTAGTAGCTTAGTTTCTGTAAATAAATAATATTGCCTAACAAAAATACACAATATTTATATACAAGTAAGTATATTGACTATATTATAGTTGTATAGTTGCATAATTATTTATTTATTAGTTTCTTACATACAGAAATCGCCACCATTTCCGCCATTTTGGCAAAAAAAAGTGTCACCTCTCATTTAGCCCTGCGGCCCCAGAGGTCTTATCGCTAAAAAGCGATCTCTACCAGACCTATTTAGATTTGTGAAACATCCAATGATAGGTATATTTATTTATACATTTTACATTGTCATAACAACAAACACCAAAGCGACAATGAAAAGCCTACAAAACTACATTTGTTTTTCATGAAAAATCTATAACAATATTTTTGTTAGGAGCGTTCATCGACTTTTGCAGCTGTACCAGTGATCATTGCGAATAAGGACAAATAAGTTTATCGTGTCGAATGAACTTCAATGAACCCTTAACCCAAATAGATTAGACTTAAACAAATAAATAAATGATAGTTCTCGGTACAATGCCAATCTACCAATAACATTAAAATAGCTCGATTGTTTTAGAACAATACCTAATAGTTTAGAATCATATACTGTACCTAATTATCCATGTGAGTTCGACAAAATGCCACGTGAATCTGAAATGCACCTGTTGAGTTATGTACCTACCTTTGTTTTGAAATGTGTGCCAATTATGTTAAAATTATGATGAGGATTAATTCTCTAGAAAAATAATTATTAGGTGGAATATGAATATCGTGTTTATGTTTTAATAATAATAAATAAAAACCTACTCTTACTCTATCAATTTAAATACTTAGATTTCGATTAATTATATAAACCACAAGCTATCCGTCGCGGTGTGACCCGCGTTTCTTCGGGAAACTTTACTTTCCCGGGATATAGCCTGCCTATGTTCATCAGGGATAATGCAGGATTCTAATGGTGAAATAATTTTTCAAATCGGTCCAGTAGTTTCGGAGCCTATTCAATTCAAACAAACAAACATACAAACAAAGAAACAAATCTTTCCTCTTTATAATATTATATAGATTATTCGTCTTACCCCGATAAGGTGAGTGTCTGTCCCATGTATATTATTATCTCGATTATTTTAATACTTACATGATAATACAATCAATAGGGATTTTGAGTTTATCGATAGTCTGCATCCAAAGTAGACTGCAATCTAATCTGTTAGCTAAGTTATGATGACTACTCATGTGGTGCACCAAGGGGCTTGTAAAGTTTTTGAAGCGAAAGAAAGAATCGGAAAAATAGAACGAGAAGTAAAAAATTTACCTACAACACTTATAAGCGTCGTCTCCCTAAATCCCCACGGTCGATTTGTACTAAAAAAGTAACTGCCTCACACACACGTTCATCAGTTCAGGTGTCTGTCCCCAAAAGGACTGTCATTCATCCATATCAGTCTAGATAGGGCTAGTAGGAATTCTTCACTCCAACAGCGATGACTGCTTTGTTATTATAAAAACCATTACAAATCAATGAGCAATGTACCTAAGAAGTACCTACAGTTCAATCAACAAGACAAAATAAAGCTATCAATGTCTTTGACGTCCGAATTGTATTTGTTTGATAGACTGTCTGTCTTGCATCTTTCGCTAAATGTGCACCTACGTACCGATGCAATTAAAATACCTCGTTTCTTCTGGCAGCCATTTCCTACGGTATCGAATTCTAGGTGTCGATGTAGCCAAAGCGTCGGTATCCACGCGGCGAAACCACGGATCTATCTATAGAGCATGCCGTGTTACTCCAAAACAGCCCTTTTTAATAATTTACTGTGATTATTTATGCATGTGTTTTCCACAAGGTTTAAAATGTTCTCCTTTTTCATTGTTCTATATTCTAAGCTATTTCAGCATTACTAGCTGCTTTTTATATTTTTGAGCTTGAGCCCTTACATGGCCATCGCTCACGAAGAATCAGAATTATTCATCCGAATGCATCGATTCGATAAACTTCTTTTAAAAGTAAAAAAAGTTAAAAGTAACGCAAAGAAGTTCATTGAATCGATGCATCCGAAGGAATTGTAAATAGTCCCGCTGGTAAACTTTCTTAAGTTCTCCGAGTTTCGATTAACGCGGTCGTTCCTGTTCCACTTTAGATTTCCAATCTTCTATTTTCAGCATCAACTATTTTGGAACTTTGATCGATAGAACATTACCTCTGTCTCCCTCCTCTAATGGAATATCAACTATACATACACGTCATTACAAAGAGACCTCGTAGATTCTCTTTAAGATAAAAAAACACACCACTTCAATCTCTCCCTCAACTCTTCAAGTTGTCATTGCAGTAAAAAATAGACTGTACCTAACTTCATCATCATCTTACTTCTTCCTCATGTCATCCTTCACACAATCCATCCATCTTTTCTTTGGCCTACCTCTACTCGTAAATCCATCAACATTCATACCAAGTACTTTCTAGTTACATGACATTCTTCCCTTCTCATTACATGCCCATACCATGCTAGCCTGTTGCTCCTCATCTTTTCATTCACTTCATCGTGAGAAACAATACGCGAATAGACGGTACCTAACTTATACTATTTATTTCCTATTTCCCACGCAACAAATACGAATTCATAAAATACGTGATTGATTTTACTATTGTGTGGTTGTATGGAATGCTTAATACACTAACGAATGGCACTTAATCAACTGTCAGACAGCCAGAAGTGTTGTTGTGCAAAAGATACACGTGTTTTACCTCTCTTGTCTTGTCATCATGGCTCGCGAATTTTAATGTTGGTTAAACTTTAAACAAAAACGTGCCTGTCACCCGTATCACATTTTTTGGGAATAAATTATTGATTAGGTACTTGGTCTGCTCGCCGCTTGCCCCCTTTTACTTACGTACCTACTTATTTATTTTCAGACAACATGATAGGGTCCATAAAATGTTATTTATGGACCCTATGGATTTTTTTTACAAAAATCACATAAATGTCAACACATCTTCCCTAATTTGCACAGTAAATCTGTCTTATAAACCGATTCATCCAGTGCCTTTGCATGTATTGTCAATATCATACCAATGCGCTAGTGTCCAGGGCCCTAAGTAGACTGTTATTATACCTATGTGTTCCATACCAGAGGTAGAGGTAAGATTATAAAAAATAAAATGAAATTACCCACCTAGTTTAGTAGGTACGTCAAATAACAATATTTGATAGTGGGCATGGGCAACTACACAACAGGTACTACCTAATCTACTCACCTAAAATATGGTATGAGTGTGTAACATAAGGAAAAGTAAATAAATAGGTAGGTGATACGGTGTTGGTCAATAGTCAAAGGAACCAGCTGGCTATTAGTGCAGCGTGTTATAAAAACAATACTCTTTGTTATTTACACCTTATTTACTTAGCAACTCACTACCCCACAACACTCACTATAGGGACTTCTTATTATTTTTAACACCCACTCGATCTCCAATTATACATATATAAATACCTACCTACGACTGAGTAATAGGTAAACGGATGGCCGGCCTACGTATGAAAAATATAACTTTATATGAAAAAATAACCAAAGATAGGTCAAAGTCAAGGTTTGATGACAAGCTTACAACTCAATGCCGTACAGTACATTGTACCTAATACGTTGTGGTTTAGCCGTGAAAATGGTAGGCACAATGCCAACCGATTGCGTGAATATATTATCACCAAGTCTCAGCATGATGGCGCGCGCTTAGGGTTTGGTAAAACAAAGAATAGTTAGCAAGATAAAGGACAAAAGATCTGTAAATTTTCTATAAGCTACGGCGTAGCACTAACCTGCGGCCAATGTAGGTTTCGTAGGTTAGTAAGGTACCTAGAAACAGAACTGAATTATCCCAAACTCCTATTACTTATTACCTAACAATCTGTGCTCTTTACCGACACCATTATTCAATGTAACATTATGGTCAGTTTTTACCCACCGTCCACCTCCTGAGACCACCTGGGTGAACCGTGGTGTTTGAGGAAGACTTTTATAAATAAGAATAAAATATCTACCCATGATTGGCATTACTTGAATCATCTTACGGTCACCTATCACCGTAATATTCAGAGCTTGATTTATATTTTAAACCAAAATTAATTTTGTTGCAGGCTTAAAGCACAAAAACAAACATGGCGGACGCTGCACATGGGAAGATTGAAGGTAAATATTTAACGCTACTTGACCCACTTATTCATCGGCACGAAAATTAAATATTATTAAGTTAAAATAAATTTACTAGCTAGTTAGTAAACCACCAACCAGCAACATATTCAATACCTACTGAAATAACTGAATGATAAGCTTTTAATCATCATACTTATCTAAATAGGCCTAGTAGTTCAATACATATTGGCTATGTCTACTATAATGTCTTTTCTGGGAATTAGGGACAAATTAAGCTTAGTAGATAGATAGTGACCTCCTGAAGTATAAAGCTTCTGCTTCTTAATTAATTAATATTTGAAAATGAAAGTACTTCATAAAAAATAAATGGGTCAGCTGGAGGGGGAAGACGGCTAACGTACTTGGAATGAGGGTGTGCCAGGATAGTTTCGAGGTCAAGAGTCGACCCATTCATCATAAAAAAAAAAAAAAAAAACAAGTGGAAGTCACCCAGGATGCGCAGGTTGCGGGCCAGCTCCAACGCCGTCCTGGCAATGATAGCTGCCAGGGTGGACTGTCCCTACATTACACATTGCTGTGAGCGACACCTATCTAGGAACCCTGTTAGTTTTTAAGCTTTGTGTATTTGTCTTCTGTCAGTCAGTGTTAAAAGTTCTTGTCTATTTTGTGTGTGTAGGTAGGTATCTAGGAGTGTTTGCTCGAAATAAATGTATTTTATTTTATTTGTTTATTTCTAAGAGGCGTAGGTAATTGTCTGTAAGTAATTAGCTACGAACCAATGCATAGGTAAAACCCAAATAAAACAATTTTCAATTTTAAACATCGTGAGAAACAATACGCTTTATGTTATCCATATAACAAAAGTGATGCCATACTAGGTAGTTTTTCACAAAGTATTTTTACGAACATAAAAATACTGGCATGTTTTAATTTTTTTTATTACCTACCTACTAAATGTCATTTACCTAGTCATGATTTTCAAAACAAGTTCCGTGTGGCACTAAAACATTACTTAAATAATTTTATAAAATGTTTTGTTTGATCCTGTGACCTTTATTTCTAAATTTACTTATAAAGTTTCCTTTTATGTTTTCATTGCGGTAACTTAAATAAACGCCGAAATTCAACGGAATATTTTTGGCTTCCAAATTGACAAATGATTGACCTGCGCGTCCGGAATGACGGATACTATTATTGATCGACGAACGAGTTTGTAACTATAATTAAAAAAGTTTTTATTGTATGTGTTATTTCTGATAGGAGTGCAACTTAGATTATGGCAGAGTAGATTAAATCTTTGTCTATCATTTTGATTTAGATCAATGATTGTTCTAAGCATTCTAAGAATAATATTAGGCTAAGGATTTCCACATTTTTTTGAACAATTTGCTAAGGCCGGGTTCGACCAAACTATTTAGCCGTAGGCCGCAGTAATATGTCTTACACTGCGATTAAAATCAATAATGTCTAAAGTAATTTACCTTATCAAAACTAAGACTAAGTACCTATCTAGCTTGGTCGAATCTGGCCTAAATAAACTTATGTTCACAGATAACCCGAAGATCTTGTCTGGTCCAGTACTGACCAACTCTCCGAATGCAGTACTCTCTAAGACGCTGCTCAGCCGGTATTATGACCTGCCGCTGCCAGCTGACAAGATTATCGCTACTTATGTCTGGATCGACGGATCCGGTGAACACATGCGGTGTAAAGACCGCACCTTGAACTTCATCCCGAAACAGCCCAAAGGTATGTCACTATGCGTATTAAACCCTTAAACTCTACTCTTTTAATAATCTTCGTTGAGTCAGCATAATTTTTTCCTTTCACCATTTCTCTTACCACTACACATTGTCGCTGGCTCCCACTAAAACCTTAATTCTGAGAAAAACAACTCTTAATAATTATGGCCTGTATGCCGTAACAGTTTGTGACAAACAACCTAGAATGATTTAATAAACTGCGCATAAAGAATACGCTTTCTGCTTAGCATTAGGCAATTTTAGTCCGTCCATGTGAATATTGGCATTCCGCTGGCCCTACTTTTTTCGTCGCACAGTTAGTCATTACTACGACACACCTCACAAAATAAACATTGCCGTAACCTTGTAACCTGAGTTGTAAACATCAAAATTCGTAAACATCTCACAAAAACTACAAAAATGTCGATGCAGATTCATATGAACCGTGTCTGTAACGCGTGACTGTTGTCTATTTATAATTAACATTTTAGAGCAGAATGTTCTCCATATTCCGTGGAATTTCCAGATGCAACTCGCTGAACATGAAGTAGCACGGACGTGCTCGTAACTAATATGATATTGCATTGTATCCACATCATCATGATACACTTATTGACCATTTTCATGTCAC
Source organism: Epirrhoe alternata (assembly GCA_963565295.1). NCBI lineage: Eukaryota > Metazoa > Arthropoda > Insecta > Lepidoptera > Geometridae > Epirrhoe > Epirrhoe alternata. The sequence continues at coordinate 13,028,434 of OY751375.1, forward strand.
GCTGCAATTTTCCACTGAGCAACAACCATACAAATTGCAATTGCATGGTAAAAATGGTTAACAGAGTCTTTTGAAATGATAGATAATGCATGCTAATAAGGATAGGAAACGTTATGAATGCAAGCTCCACAACCTTGTCAATCAGCAGTCATTCCGATAATACAAGATCGTTTCACATTATCTCCGCTCGTGCAAACACATAGTCGAAAAACTAATTGAAAAAACGCTTTGCCGTAATGAAATACGACACGTCTATTGAAGTTGAGCGGTTTCATTACATCCTCATTAACAATACTAATTAACATACATTCGGTAAATTGTTTGGCCTTCGTGCGAGTGAGCTCTGACTGCGTAAACAAGTTCTATTTTATAAATTAAAAGATATTTACTGCGTAACTATTCAACTGCGACTATAAGCTACATAAACAAATTAAATTAAGTGCGTTGTATAAATCCTACTGTTCGCACTATGAATAACAATACTTAGAAGTAGGTATAAGTTAACTGCCAAGGACTTTGTTAATTAACTATAGATACGTTCCCTAGATAAACTAGCTCGACTACTTGAAGACTTGAATGAGAACTACGTATCAAAGATTAATAAGAATATGCAATGGAAGCATTTGAATGAGTATCTGCCGCCGTATTTCTTCCCGCGGGATCTTCAGAGTGTGTTCGAAGCGCGCTGTAAGCTGGGAGACCGGGAAAATACGGATAGCTTTGATGAGAACTTGAAAGGTTTCGCAGCAATATTACCCTCAGCAGTCATAGAAATGTTCCAGTAGATTCTATTGCGCCACTAGATAAACAAGTTTTCCTTAGTTAAATAATGCATTTTATACGTAATTAGATACTTGAGACTAGCAGAGTAATGTGGTTAGCTGATTCAATTGCGGTAGGTGTAGGTACCTAACTGGAAGACTAGATAATTTAATACACGAAATCTGTTTGCATATGATTGCTGTTGTAGCTACATGCATTATACTTACCTAAAGAGGTATTCTGTCATGTGCAATAACAATGGCACATGAACTACAGAATCTACGCCAATGACCGATAGTCAATGTGCTTGATGAATGTTCTTATCAAACATAAGCAAATACTAGATATGGGTGTAGTAAGTGGGAATGAAACATTTGCAGGATTATGATAATACTAGCTGGGCCCATGGCCCCCTGCGGTGCTACCCGCGATCTCTCGGAAACACTCCACTTTTCCGTAATAAAAAATAGCTTGAATTCTTCACATTAATCTACCACTGTGCCGAATTTTATCCAAATCCATTTTCAACGTCAACTCACAAACTTTCGTATTGGGGTGTAGTTAGGGTAATATTACTCAGTAGAATGTTCATCTTAAGTAATGTAATGTAGCTCAATATTAAAAAATCATCACAATACTTCATCTGCGCTTTCAATTACGCCAGAGAGCCTGTGCCGTAAGCCCGGATTAATTTGCATATTTCATGAATTTCAGATTTGCCCGTATGGAATTTCGACGGCAGCTCGACGGGTCAAGCTGACGGTCATAACTCTGACACATTCCTGGTCGCTAGAGCCATCTACAAGGACCCCTTCAGACGAGGAAACCACATCCTGGTCATGTGCGACACTTTCAAGTACAATATGGAGCCTACAGGTTAGAAAATTCTCAGACTGTTAATGGAAAATGGAACCCGAAAAATAAGGCTGCTTTTCCACCAGGGATGTATGCTATGCTACGTTGTTATGGATGCATTTGATACCTATCCATAACTGTTAACGCCAGCTCCTACCTACTTCCTACCTACTTAAACTTCACGACGCCTACATAGGAAGGTAGGTAGTACCTACTATCGTACTGTTCATTGGTTCACATTGCATAGCACGGTGGAAACGTTTTAAATACTTACTATAAAAAAAACCTATAACCTATGTTTTTATACAGACGCTAATACGGTTTTATAGCACATCTTACTTATGCCTTAGGTACGAGTAGCTTAGGTATTTACCTTTTACATCCTCGTCGCGTAGCATAGCTGCATAGCACATCTCTGGTGTAAAAGCACCCTAATTAATTTTATCATGGGAGTTGTTCTTTTTGTTGGCGTAACGCCAGCGGTACATCGAGTATCGAGGCTGTGACCTCTTTTAGGGAGCCATGAATGCATGGTTGAACATAGAAAATATTTCAGCTGAACGAATGCTGCAGTGGAGAGTGTGGAAGCCAAGATTATCTGTAAATTACGATATTATACCTACATATTGTTATTGTGACGATCCGAGCCATGTTGGATTAGTGTAGGGCAACCAATCGCCAAACCAATGTTATTTTGTGTTAATAAGTACACGAGCTTTTAATGATGAAGCAAAACATCGTGTGGCAAGTGGCAACCAGTTAGTAGTTATTCTAATAGGTGAAAATGGGCTTACAACCTGACACGTAGGTCTATGGAGCGCTAACTTCTACAAAATTTGAAATGTGCGAAATATCTATTCGGGCAAGCCTTTGACTACCCCTTTAGAAATCTTTAAAGGATCAAGTACCTATATGAAAAACCATAAAAATAATCTTTCGTTTCTTTGAATCGAATGCATTTGCGATTTAAAGTGTCGGATCATAAACGAAAGGGGGGCTAACAGGCAGGATGCTTTAAAAAAAATCCTGAGGAACTTGTCTCCTAGTTCACAACTAAACATAATTTATTCCTTTCTTTTAGAAACGAACCATCGCCTAAAGTGCCAGGAAGCGCACAACAAATGCATAGACGAGGAGCCTTGGTTCGGCATCGAGCAGGAGTATATCCTCCTTGATTCCGACCTCAGGCCTTTCGGCTGGCCTCCAGGCGGTTTCCCACCACCACAGGGCCCGTACTACTGCGGTGTTGGCGCCAACAAGGTGTTCGCTAGGGATTTGGTTGAAGCTCACTACAGGTATCTACTACGAATATTACCTATCAGTATCAATGATATTAAAAATATACTTAGATGTTTCTCTAGCGTGCGGAAAGTGAAGACTTTTCTTGACAACAAAAAGGGCGACGTTTTAGTCAATGACAGTCACATGTTTCACGATCTGATTTTAAACGTTCTAAGTATGAACTTCCTGCCCTTGTCCCACTCTGAGGGTTCGGCATTACAATACACATTTACCTAGGTATAAAACCTACCTATTCCTCTGTCATTTCCCAAGTCAAAAATACAAAAATGATTTATTTAGCACGATACCGTGAACCAATAAATACGGTTTGGGACCAAGCTTTCTATAGTATCTGTATTTATAGGTATAGTTGCGAAGGAACAGGTGTACCTAGAATCACCTATTTCTTATGACGATTTTATGTGACCAAACTGTTTCGAATACGGTCAGGATCGGTTGAGTAATTACGTCGTGAAATCGCAGCATTACTGAATAGCCATTTACGGACTGAGCGAGTAGCCTCACGAGGCAATCGTGCGCGGCAGTTCCTCGGTCGGTCAAGACGTGCTTTACGCGGTAAACGTTGCGAGGCAAACGCCTGAAGCAAATGCCTGAGGCTGCTCGCTCAGTCAGCACGCGGCTATTTACACACATTTACATAGTCATGTTGCAATTTTTTTTATGTAACTTTACTAATTTATTTCTAGGTGTTGCTTATACGCTGGCGTGCCAATCGCAGGCACGAACGCCGAGGTCATGCCCTCTCAATGGGAGTTCCAAGTGGGTCCCTCTGTGGGTGTATCAGCCGCAGATGACCTCTGGATGGCGAGGTACATCTTACATCGCCTCGCTGAAGAATATGGAGTCATCGTGACCTTCGACCCCAAGCCAGTTCAGGACTGGAACGGTTCTGGTGCCCACACCAACTTCTCCACCAAGAAGATGCGTGAAGAGAACGGTATTATGTAAGTATCAGTATGCTTATCTACGGCTAAAATTTTGTTCTGGGTGGGGTTCAATTTTACCTTGAGCAGCTTAATTTCCTCTGGTTTTACCGCTCTGACCTTTCCTCTGTAGTTACTTGCAAGGTTTTTTGTTCTTAGAAAAGTATACTTAGGTTTATTTAAACAGCTTGGTATTTTTTTGAAACAAGTTGTTTCGACGCGGTTTTTGTACCATTCGATCACGAACAAAAGAGGCCAAAGCAACAGCGATGCTAAACATATATTTTCTTGTACAAAAATATCAGTTAAACTGATCTGAGTCTGTTCTGAAGTTTGTTTACCATCTATTTTTTTATAATAAACAAAATCTCCAGATGCTCACTATCTTTGAAGATGTCTAGGCTTTGGCTTTAGGATTACCTACACATTTATATTTACCAAATTTTTGCCAAATTAAAATACCTACTTAAGTACCAAATAAAACATTGACTTATTTCAGGCAACACTTAGTTTAGTACAACATGTTAGTATGTACTTTAAGACTACGGTCCTTTTAAAATAAAGGGTTTTTTTGTGCTGACACACTATTTCTTTGTCCCAGTGAGATTGAGAAGGCGATTGACAAGCTGTCCAAGGTGCACATGAAACATATCAAAGTGTACGACCCACGCGGGGGCAAAGACAACGAACGACGTCTCACAGGCCTCCACGAAACAGCCAGTATTAATGACTTCAGCGCAGGTAAATAGTATTCTTGTTTGCAGCCCGACTATTCTTAGATCAAAGTGCTATGAGTAAAAGTTACAAGGTTGGATTTATAGCTCAAATGTTAAAAATCATTTATTGAGTAGGACCGCTGTGTCACAAGTCTTCAATCCAGATCAGATCTAGATGATTCTATTCCTGTTCCTTCGCGATCAATACCGTGAAGAACCAGTCAGGGCAACAAACACGGTTCCCAAACCGTGCGCCGTTCACCTAAAATCGTGCTAGGCCCCAGCCTAGCACAATTTTAGGTGAACCATCTAATTATAGGGAAATTGTTACTGCTCAACTAGAAGATTGGTAGGTATGAAATAAAGAGTGAATACGAAGATGACGAGTGATTGGAGTGGAAGAAGAGAACATGTTGTGCCGACCACGTTGTGATTTGGAATAAAGACAGGCAAAATATTATGATGTGACTGCTCAAGTGTTTTAACTTGAGGGTAGGTAAGGTACGCAATGTAATATGAAACAATTAGATTTTATTTGATCTTTTTGTCGTGTCACTATTGACTATCGCCAGCACTTCAAAAGGCTCCTTTCGTGCGCTTGTCACATCATAACATAGTATATTATACACATAGGTACCTAAATGAAGTAGGTATTTAGGCCGCCTAAAGGCCTCATCATTGTTTATTGTTGTTTAGTACTTACTTAAGTAAACAATTTTATTATATTATGTGACAGGAGTTGCAAACCGCGGCAGCAGCATCAGAATCCCGCGCGCAGTCGCCGAAGAGAAGAAAGGCTACTTGGAGGACCGCCGGCCCGCATCTAACTGCGACCCTTACGCTGTCTGCGACGCTCTAATCCGCACTTGCATCCTCAACGAATAACAGCGACCCGCTCCTTCACGTGTCTCACTACACTTGGACGCACCCACACACTGACAAGGAGCACACACCTTTGCAGATTGCACAATGGTCGCACTAGCTTGTTCTCGATGAAGCATAGGTTCTGTAGCGAGCACCGCTCACACGTCTCTGAATTGCCAGGGAATAACCGCCTTCGAGGTCAATTTTATACTTAGGCGCTATAGCAGCTAGATTAGTATTTGTAAGTTGCTGATGCTTGGTCCGGGTTCGAAGTTATTTTAGTTTCCATGAGTCAATTCGTAGTGCCTGGCCACCGTGCCCATTGTCGCTAACTCAGCGCAAACTTATCGATAAGTCCAAAAAGCCTCGCGCACTTTTTGTGCTTCTTGTCAATAATTAGGTAAATTTATTCGATATTTTTACACACTTTTTATAGAGCAAAATTTTTTTACAGCATCCTAATTATATTTCACCACGAAACAGCCTTATATAAAACCACAAATTAATAATAATAATAACTAGATAATACATTGAAACTAGGTACAAATTAGACACGTGATTAGGTAGTATGTAAAAAGGACCATATAAGATTATTACAACGAATATTATGTGATATTTAAAAAAATTACTTTCATGTTAAAATAGTTAAATTGTATAAGTAATAATTATTACAAATAACCACATATCATTATTTCTAACACGTTCATTGAATGTCTAAAGAGATGTGCCCTTATTAACACTAATGCCGGTTGAGCAATAACTATTGGACTATGCAAGCAGATAGGTTGAGAAGCCGCGATAACAAAACAGCTAATGACATTAGCAGCTCTGCACTCGCACCGGCCAGAACAACGATGGTCATTTCGAAGCGAATAAAATCATTATTTTTAAGAATTCAATCGTTTTAGAGGAAGTTAGCTTAGGTTAGTTAAATTTTAAATATTAACAGTAACATTACCATTGCAACTTAAGCGCACTTATGAACACGAGGTCTAAACTAAACACGCAGTGTGTCGAGCACAAACATTATGATTCTAAAGAATGTACCTAGCATATATAATGTAATGTTTAACTTGAATATTTTATTTGCATGCATCAGAAATATGAAATGAAAAGTTATTATTATAAAATTATATTTAGTGAAGATTATGAATAATAATGATGTTAATTAAATAAAATATTATGTTGTTATAACCAACCTTTAGTTTTATTCCTCATCCCACAAAACATGTAGGTAACTGGTTGGTAGGTACATAGGTACTGTACTGAGCCAAAACTTTTAGAACATTCACAGTATCTTAAGTTTATGTACTTTTACACCCCTATTTTTTAATTACCAAAAAAAATTTAAACATCGTCTCGGTGTCTGTTACTGATCACATTTATGTAGTTAAAACTCAAAAAAAGAGAAAAAAAAATTATAACCTCAAAAGGAGACGAGACGAGTCAGACATGGATTTATGATACGGTTTTACTGACGGGATGATACGAGAACATAGTTCGAATGAGAGTCTGTACGCGATTGTTGTCTGTAGTACTTATTTGAACAGTTTTCTTAAAATTTCGTATGGTTTTGGTTGACAACAATCCTCGATAACTTTGTGATAGTTAAATAAAAAAAAGTTCTGACCATGCCATTATCATTTTCTGCATCTGCTGCAACTGTCCTTAAAATTTTTTTGGTAGTCCTAAAATAGTGGTGTATAGCATTGTCTACATGCCTAGCATATTTTCAAGAGTTTCAGCATAGGGACTCTCAGTCCGCATTATTTTATGGTCATCTACGTCATCTACTTGCCTACGCTTGGAGACAAAACGTCACAAATTTGAATTGTGTCGATTACAATAAATATTTTGTAATCTGTCTTTATGATTTAGAGCTCTGCCTCACTAGGATGCCATGGCGACGTCGCCAGCGGCGCAGGCCTGGCTACTTCTGGCGTCCGAAGGTCGCCAAGTCGAGTGGCCATGGCGTCTCGATAGTCAGTTCATTCATCGTCGCCGCGTCGTCAGGAATGGACGTAGAAGAAATCGCATTACTTTGTTATGTACGTCGCAGGAAAATGGAAAAGGAAAAGAAGAAAAAAAGGAAACTATGGGTCCATCCTTTTAATATGAGAATATGTTCACTATTTCGTCCCAACATTTAGTTTTTAAATTGTGATCGGAATAATCATTCAATGAAGTGTCCCATAAACAAGGACGGTTTTGGATTTCTATAATGAATCTCTCTGTATCGAAACTCATTTTTAACTACACCTACAAATACAAATAAATCGTGATAAATTCCGAGCAAGCGTCCAAAATGGCGGCCGGTTGGCGACTGAATGAGTGAGGTGCAGTTTACACGTGTACAATTTAATGGCAACGTCGCCAAGCCGCCAGAGTATCCAGACGCCACGTAGGGAGCCGCATCTCATGGCCACGCTTTCAAATTGCCGACGCTGCCAAACCGTCGCCATGTGAGTTAGGTGTCATACATTTTAGTAATCTGCTTGGATACGTAGCCAGCGACGTCGCCATGGCATCCTAGTGAGGCAGAGCTCTTAAACAGAGAAATGACGGGATTCAGAAACTGGATATAAATGCCAGTAAGACACATGCAGGTAGGTAGGTACAGTACCACAAACTTATCTGAACCGGTGAGAGAGGCGCTGTTATCGCATTTGGTGTTGGCAGAAAAAGAAACAGCAAAATTCGATAGTTCCTCCTTTGGCCACCCACCGGCACAGATAAGTTTGTGGTACTCTAAGTACCTACATACCTACCATCAAAGATGTCATAGGGAACTTTGATAGTAGCATTTAAGACGACGCATTGAGGATATTGGCGTCAAGGATTGGAATATTTTTCAGCAATTGAAAATCCTTCGGAATTGATATTTTAAGTTTTGAATATTTCATGTTTTTTACTTCAAACTGATAGCTGGTTTTTCAAGATTTGTTAAATATTACAGCAGAAAAAAAATCCCAAAAACTGCTCCATAAAAACATAGATTTTAATTTTACAGGTGAACGGAACCGATCTAAGCTTCTAAATTTTATTTACAGATAAGTCTATACACCCTTTTCAAAGTGCAAACTTGATTTTACATAATTACCAATAGTTTTTATTTTAAACGAGAATTACTGTTTTGGCGCTTACGACTTTTACTATTTAGCTACCTCTCGCGTCTTTTTGTATGCAGGGCGGCCCCCTTCAGTCCGCGTCTGACCATTGTCAACGTCGGACCTGTGTCAATCGAGCTCCCGCGCTCTAGTAAACATCGATAGTTGTATTTTCTAAGTAAAATCTCAAATACTTATTATTAAAAATGGGGAAAAAAAGTTAATGGTTTCTACATGAAGATAAGAACTCTGTATATTGAAAATGTAAGGAAATGATCAAGAAAACATAAAAGTAAACGTTAAATATTTTTCCGGGTTCTAGTAAAACTACAGGGATATGAGACTTGCCAACTTTAGGTGTCATTGTGACGGGCACAGTGACAGTGAGCACCTCAGACTAACTAGACTTGGACGCGGTTTTGACGAAAATTATTTTACAAATTCTGCCGATTTTTGTGAGGGACGAGGTAGAACACGAACGCATTTTACACACACGTATGCATAAAAAATTACAATAGCTTATATTATGTGTACGATTCTCAGACCCGCTGAATATTATGTAGGTAATTATTATTTTTGAAACCGGGTATTTATCACGTACCTATTTTTATTATTTCTTTTTTCCGAAAAATGTCACCAAATCACGAAAGTTTAAAAAGTTTAACTATGTAGGTATACAGTATACACAAAAAATTTCATAAAAATCGGTCGAGTTTTGTTACAAGACCTTTCGGGGTCTCTATTATATCTTCGAAAATATTCTTAATATAATTTTGCTTGGTATAAAAATGTATAAGTACCATAATCATCCTTTGGCCGAATAATTTGGAATCTCGAATATTGTTCATTAATATTGATACCCATAATGACTAAAAAACATAAAGATATTTGTCATAACATTTAAAACTCACTTACATTTAAAATCATGAATTTAAAATACAAAACGGGGTCCTGTTGATTGACATAATGTTAATAGTCCTAAAATAACTACACATAACATACTAGTTCTAAAATACTGTAGTCATAATGTTAAATTCCCATAGTCTTAAACTGTCATACATTTATGTTGTCCTAATATTATAAAAGAAAAAAAAAACAAAAAAAGAAATCAAAATATTTTTATTGAGTCTTATTTAAGTAGGTATAAAGACATTTTACATAATAGTCTTAACTTCTAATATAATATGTCGTCATAATATTTATTATTTCTATTTTTAAGTTGCAAAAACTATTTTTCACACCCGGTGCTCGAAAACCATACATTTTTTCGTCTCACAGTCTTAAAAGAAAGTAAATCATTTCTCCCTCCTAAAAAACAAAATGGCCGGCGGGAGGTAAAGTTGTATGGGATTTCATTTCCCCCTCTGAACCTCATGTGAACAGATAAGTAATGAGATTTGAATTTCAAACTTCAACATTTCCATTAAAATTTTTACTATTGAGTCCACACCAAATAGAACGTATATGGAAAAAAAAGAAAAAATGTGGCAACTTATCTTTTTCTTCCGAATTGATTTTTGATGTTTCTATGAAAATGTTTACCATAGAGAACTGCACCAAGTAGAATTCATTCAAATTAAGGAAAAAGTGTGACTAATGCCTCCAAACTATAGAGCGATCTAATGTTTTTGCATATTAATGCTAAAATATTTTTTGAGAACAAACGGACGACCTCAATAAAATATGTTTTGAGAATACCACTCCCACCACCTACCTCGACTCCTTCTATAGTGAGTAGTGGGAGCTATCGAAGGAGAGAGATGGTTGGAAAGAATTGGGGGAGACCGTTGCCCAGCAGTGGGACAGTATAGGTTGAATAAAAAAAAACGAATAGATTATTATTGTTCTACCTATAAACCTGTTCATTAGACTTGCTTGCTATTTTCTGGGTGTAAGTATTCACTATTTTTCTCGCATGTGTGAAAAGCAGAGTATTCATCTCGGGGTTAAAGCTGTCTTGGTCTTGGGCGCTCTTGAATCCCTCGCTGTCTCAGGATTCTAGTCATTAACTCCCTCGTTGCACTCGGGAGTTAACTAAAGAATCCTTCGATGCGCTTGGGATTCAATATGGCGCCCGTGACATAAAACACTGCTTTATCCCCTTGGTGAATAATTATTGTTATGGCTTATAACTTTAGGATTACCGTATGTTAGGAGATGTGTATTTATGACTATGTAATGTTATGTTTACCTAATAACAGAACTATTGTTAATAAGATGTAGTATTGTTATGTCGAGTAATCATTAGGACAATGGACAATCTAAAATAAGTACCAAATACAGTATGAGAATTTAAAATAGGATAAGATACGTTTTGTCAATCATTAGGGAGCCCTGCTATAGGCTGATGATGATGATGATGACGACGACGATGATGATGATGATGATAATGATTATGACTATGATGATGACGATGACGACGACGACGATGATAATGAAGATGGTGAGATTTTAAATTCCCATACTGTATTTGGTACTAATATTAAATGGTCCTAATGATTACTCGACATAACAATACTACACCTTATTAACAATAGTCATAGAATTAGGTAAACATAACATTAAATAGTCATAAAATCACATCTCCTAACATACGGTAATCCTAAAGTTATAAGCCTTAACAATATGTACTCCTAATAATCAAACATAATAACAATTGAAATCATAATGCCATTTAATCCTAAAAAATACCACACTAAAGATGCCTGAGACACAGAAGGTTGTGAATTTCAAAATGTTTTTATGAATAGAAAATACTGGTTTCGGTTCAAGGTATTTTTTTATAACGGTTATAAAAGACACAGAATATACAGAAGCGCTCGTGGTCGTGCTTGCTTAGTCGTTCTTGATAGATCGTCGAAGTTAAGCAACGTTCGAAACGGTCTGTAAGTGGATGGGTGACCGCCAGTGGCATTTTCATCTGAGCACTTCCATGCTTCGGAGGGCACGTTAAATTGTCGGTCCCGGCTATTTAAGTCGTTAAGCCATGACGGAGGCCTTAAGGCGGCCTCAAAACTCCGTCGCCAGAGTTGGCCACTGACTCATGTGAACTTACTTTTTTATAACGATTATGCATGAATTTAATAAACAAATAATAAAAATATTATCGAGTATTATAATAATAGTATTAAATAAATAATAAAAAATATATTATACAGGATGTAAAAAGACGTCTACCGAAGCCGAAAGGGGTAGGTACAGCATCTCAACATACAACCGAATCCAAAAGGATTTTCCGAAATATTCATTATATCCGGAGAAAACAGCGTTCGAAAAGTACTGTTTGCGTATGTTTTGAGCGCGTTTTTTTACGTAGATTGCTGGATTTTGAGTTTTAAATGTTTTTTTCCTTTATAAATGAAATTATTAGGTAGGTATGTTCTTATTATGTTGTAATAGTAGTAAATAAACGAAAATAACATAAAATGACTAAGTTAAGTAAAAAAAAATTGCGTTTTTCTTTCGATAAATATGTTTAGAATCATGGTCTGATTACACCCCCTCAGTTTTCGGTAGCAGTCTTTTTACACCCTGTATAAAACTATACACAATTTTATTATGAACGAATATACCCAAATTGATTCCTAACTATATCAACTTTGTAAGGTTTATAAAATTAACTAACATAACTTCGATTAGGGTGAATGAGTGAATCCACTAAACTTATTCTGATCACTACTCAAACCTAACCTAACCACTGAATTCGATTTGGGTGAATAGGTGACTCTAGTGAACTTTTCTGGCGCTTCGGCGGCCGTCATATCAGTTTTGTAAATCTTAAATAGTATTTATTAGGATAAATAAACATAAGGATGATCAAAAACAACAAACAAATTGGTACAAAATAGGACAAAATAGTTTATGTAACTTAATAATAGTAATAATAACTATTATGACGACATATATTAGAAGTTGAGACTATTGTGTCACTTTAATGGTATGTCTTTAATATATTAGGACAACATTATGTATGTCAGTTTAAGACTATGGGAATTTAACATTATGACTACGGTAGGTTAGGACTACTATGTTATGTGTATTTATATTAGGACTATAAACATTATGTCAATCGACAGGACCCCCTATAGCAGTCCACGTCAAAGTCAAGGTCAAAGGTCAAGATTAAACTTCGTTCCAACCGAGTGTTCCACGACGCTCCGATTTTTTTGTGCCAGCCTTTTATTCGGAATTTTTATTATTATTAATTGTTATCATTATGACATTTATGTTTATTTATATCCTCTAAAATTAGGCTAAAGATTGATTATGTATTACAACATTATGAATTAAAATCATTATGCTAAAAAATATGTTATATTTACTAAACACTAGCTTCTGCGCGTGGCTTCGCCCGCGTGGTACCAGCATTTTGAATAGCCTTTAAGCTATTCTTAAGTCATTATCTACACCTATTCCAAGTTTCATCCAAATCGGTTCACTGGTTTAGGCGTGATTGAAACGCAAACATCTTAACAAACTCACAAACTTTCAACTTTATTATTATGAGTGGGATTATGAGATCCTAATATTATTGGTTTTGATATTATGAGAAACATGTTATGGGATGTAAAATTATGAAGAACATTTTTCGGCGAAACAATGGGGTCCCGATGTACCTACTTGATTTGTATTTTAATTTTTTTTTTACTAAGCCTAGAAATCCTAGAAATGCTCTTGCGTACTGCGTACTAACAATATAACAATCTATGGACTGTTTTGCGACTGTGCACTTTGCACTGTGACCGACACCATTTGACCTAAACATGGTGTCGTGACACAAAATCTAACACTTTTTTTCGTCTAACCACCATGCGTATCGTCCAAAAAGGAACTTATTTCCAAAAATAAATAAATGTAAGGCGACTCCATGTAGTCTTATGTCAACACCGAAAAGCGAGCGAGTTTGACTCAGCCGGGCGGCCGGCGCGCAGCGCACAGCGCGGCTTGGCTGGATGCAAACCGCCTAAAATGAGCAGGGGGTATGAGCTGCTTGCGGGAAGCTCATGGGGGCGTGGCGCCTGGTTTCAAATAATTGTTTATCAATGCGTCACCTTAATTGGATAAAGGAAAAACTTTTTATTTTAACACATTTTAATCTCTATAGAGTAGTTTTAATATATTAAAATTAACAAAAGTTTTCCACATAAAAATATAAATTGCTATGAATAAAAATAATCACAGAATGAATGAAAAATAAATTGGCGATGTCGGCAAAACCACATGAACGACTAGTAGTTTAAATATTTTCACTGACTACTCTTACTTACTATGGTTACAGCAATACATCTTATTGTTATAGAAGCCTACACCAACACAACTTAGCCTAAGGTGTTGCTGCATGCGGCTATCCCATCACTGTGGACACCGACAAAGGCTAGTCAAGACCTCTTGATATTATTATACGGCGCCGATTGGATATATATCTTGGTAGTTATATCGTAAACACTAGAGACAAAATATTGACTGCATGCATACCGAGGGGGAGATTTTTTTTTGCAATAGTTGTTATTTCTGTTATAGGCTAAAATGTGTTTGGTGCAATAGGGCTCAAATCTACATACATAAACAGACAATGGATTACACATTATATTAATTACTAAATAAATAAAGATAAATAAATATACTAGTCAAACATATTTGAGTTTTAAAATAACAAGTTGTTGAGTACCAGTAATATAGTTATTGCAAAAAGATACTATTAAACTGTTTTAGCAGTGATCTTTACGTGCAACCGCTGCAAACACGCCAGCGAAGCTCTTCCGTTGTAGGGATTGAAACAGTCGCCGTAGCCGAAATCGGCTGGAAGACATCATCATCATTTAGCGCTGAGTGGAGTTATAATCTGCACGGCGATACACACTTCATTCGGATGCATCGATTTGATGAAGTCCTTCGAAAAGTGACATCAAAAATGCAGGGTGAATCGTCATGCTTGGAAGCACTATTTCAGTTTCTTGGAAGTAGTCTTAATACAACGCTTGTGCACGCGTAGACAGTTAAAATTAAATATTTTTACAGAAATGAATATTAAATCAAAATCAACTAAAATTTTAAAAGGTACTCAATAGGATTGGAGCATAGGATACAACAACAGTAATTTATTTAATATTGAACTATTATTATTTTAAAACATCACTTATCCTAGTTTCGGATTTAACATTTAATTAGTACTACCATTGAAAACAATATGAACTTTAACATTTATGAAGATTTTCGTAAAATTAATTTATCGAATGTTTAACATCCAATGCAATCTACTGCTTTTAACTACACAGAGACAGACGACATGAGAACATTCCACTAACTGCCGAAACGAACAGAAAACTAACACCATCTCGTTCATAATTTTTCGAGTAAGATCAAGTAAAATGTAACACTCAGATTTAAAATTTAAACACGGCACGATCTACTTAAATTGTATTGAAACATAAATTGAAGAGTAGGTAAAGTTAAAATTCCATTAGCAAAATACATCGATGGCACACTAACCCTATTATTCATTTCACTTTGTCAATTAGCAATTTTATTTTCTCACTCTCATGTCATTGGAACTACGTGGCAATAGATTTAGCAGACGGTTGTGCTTATAGCCGAAACTATTATGAATAACAGGGCAAACGTGTTATTATTTCTTGAAAATTAGTATTTACTTAAACATTAGAAAACAACTTTAGACGATCGCACCAAATCGTATGCCGGTCTGTAGCCTGAGCCTTGATTTCAACAACGATTAAATTGCCAGTTAATTATTGTACTCGATCAGATCTAAAGATCGGATAAACAACTAACTACCTTAACATCTCGTTTGAAATCAATTTACAGCGAACATCTCATTACACATAGCAGTCAAGATACCCAAACCCTGGTTGTAAACGCACGGCGAGGAGGCTCGCAACTTCTTGTCACTAGCTCGTTCGAATCAGTCGGTATGGTGGATGAATCTCTTAGGCCTTAGAGATTACTTTAACGCAGCTGTACCCTCTTCTCGCAACTACTCCGGTTCAGCTTACATCGATCACCGACGTAAGCCGCTCAAACGAATATAATCACAACCACAACACAGACCGGCCGCGAGCATAGGATCGTCCACTACCACATAAAAAGCTGCCGTCTTACACCATCTTTATTCTTCAACCATTAAATAGGCCTCATTCTATCGCAAACTAAAATATACACATTATTTACATCGAGTTCGTATTCACTGCAGGGGGTCGTTTTTTCTGCCGAACGCTAGCCATCCAAGGAAGCAGCCAACTGTGAGGACAGAGGTGAACGCGACCGCCATCTTGAGACATGTAATGGCGGCTCGCAATTCGTACCTAAAAAAATAAATAATAAATAAATAATGCTGGACTTTTGACACAGCATCATCTAGCCGCAATTTTAGCAGAGCTTGTGTTACGGGTACAACATGACTGATAGACTACTTATACAGGATGTAAAAAGACGTCTACCGAAGCCGAAAGGGGTAGGTACTGCATCCCAACACACAACCAAATCCAAAAGGATTTTCCGAAAAAAAACATTAAATCCGGAGAAAACAGCGTTTGAAGAGTACTGTTTGCGTATGTTTTGGGCGCGTTGTTTTACGTAGATTGCTGGATTTTGAGTTTTAATTGTTTTATTTCTTTTTTATATGAAATAATTAGATAGGTATGGTCATATTATGTCGTACTAGTAGTAAACAACCGAAAATAACATAACATGACAAAGCTAAGTCTTGCGTTTTTTTTCGCTAAATATGTTTAGAATCATGGTCTGATTGCCACCCCTCAGTTTTCGGTAGCAGTTTTTTTACCTGTATATAAGTACTTTTTGTTTGTTAATATATACATACATATTAAACATAGAAACATTCCGAGAAAAATCTGTAGATCATACAAACATTTGTCCCACGGCGGGGATGGAACCCTCAACCTTTTGCGTCGACTGTACCACAGAGGTCGTACCTGGCCTCGGGGATGCATTCCTCGATGCAGAAGCGAACGGTGGCACCTCGTTAGTCGCTGGATCTGGCAGCGTGCGCGTAGCAGTTATCGATCACTAGCTTGGCGAGTGGTTTCACGACGCCGTACGGAGGCCGGTGCCCGATCAATTGCCACAGAAGGAGCAGACCGCCCTCGTTCTCAACCAGCGTACAGTACTTCTCCGCTGTAATAATAAATAAAATAATTTATTCATAAAATCTTTCATAACAATTTTTTGTAGGATAACATAATAATAATAGCATACTATTATGCACTGGGAGCATTATGCAGGGTATCATCCAATAACACCATAATAAGTGGTGTGAAAATGACGCTGTCAGCAAAGTTCGAGTGTATAGTCCCACAAACTTATCTCTTCTGGTGAGGAAGGCGCTGCTGTCGCATTTGGCATAGTGAAAGTAAATTACTATGGCATTTGGTGTTGCCAAATGCCAATTTTGTGTAAAAGTAAAGTGGGTAAGCAAGGAATTAAACATAAACAAGATTTTGAGTGCAGTTCCAATAGTAGCATAATAATACACAGGTAGATTCATAGCCTCCTTTTTTGAAGGTTTTGTAGGTTAATAATGCAGAATAAGGTTTTTTGACATTATTTTAAACTGTATTAAATCAATCCTAAGGTCGTAATAAACTAGCAGAGTTTTTATTTAAATGAAAAAAAAAACAAATATAACGAATAATAAACACACTGAGCAAACAAACAATGTCGGATAGGGCAATTGGAAACGAATGGCAGACAGTGGCAGATAGATTGACATTTCAAAATGGCGTCGTTAGTTCCTCTTTTGGCCACCGGCCCAGATATGTTTGTGGCACTCTAGGCTGATAAGATATATAGAAAAAATAAGTCAATATCCAAAAATATTATCCTACTAAAGCTGAAAATTTGTGAGTTTGTATGTTTGTGTTCCAATCACGCCTAAACCAGTGAACCGATTTGGATGAAACTTGGAATAGGCGTAGATACCTCCGCGAGGGTGCCGGGCGTGGCTGTGGGTGCCATTCCCGGGACAGTGCTTAGGCAAAATGCGAGAGGGGCACCGGTGTGTTCTGTAGGAGATCCCGGAGCCCCTTGACATGCATGGAGGCAGGCCACGCGTCAGTTTTTAGTCGGTGAGAGTCCGACATAACCCTTTCGCTGTTCCCACGACGGTAGGGTATCCAAAAAAAAGGCGTAAATACCTGGAATAGCAAATAGGCTATTCAAAATGTTGGTACCACGCGGGCGATGCGCGCGCAGTAGCTAGTATATAATAAACCTGTAAATTCTGCAATTCTGCTTTCAGTGAATCGACTTGGATGAAACTTGTAAAATGAGTAGACATGGTCTCAAACAGCATTGACTATTTAAAAAGTGCTAATACTTTACGATCAAAGCCACAACGCAATGCACGTAAGCTAGTACATAAAGATAAGCCCGATGTCAAGTCGGCTCCGCTCGCATATTACCCCACTTTAATACCTACTTACGATGGATAGCAATACTTACGGTAGACAGAAGTCAAGTTAGCCAACGCCCAAACAGCCCAAAGCTGGCACTCCGGAGTGTGGTGAGCCAGCAGCAGGGTCAGGATTGGCTCGAAGGAGCGGTAGTTGATGTTCCGCTCAGCCTTCAGATCCCAACGGTCGACAGCTTCGGTCACACGCTGCAAAACATCCTCACGAGCCGGCTGGTCCACGGTCCAAGCTTCAGGCCCGTCGGAGGCCATATGGGCTAAGACCCCAGCAGCGTTGTAGCTCACCTAAAAAACCAACGTTAGCTTACAACGAATTGATTAAGTATTAATCGAAGATTATACGATCGATTGCTCATCGCTCATTTGTTGATATCTAGCGGAACTAGCGCCTCTACTCGTACTAATTTTTTATTTTTTTTATCATCACTGATCAAGCAGCAATCACTGGAACTAAAGTGGTATCGTGAAGCCAACGAAATTTCAAATAGGTAAATAGCATGTCTATGTGTGCTAAGTTTGAACAAGCACTTTGCCATGCGGTGTCGGTTTTTTAGCGCACATCAAAGCGTTCAAAGATGTGTTCAAATGTCTGCGTAGCCTGCCACACTTGCGCAAAGTCCAGTTGCGCGAGCGGAACGGTTGTACGTACTTGTTTAAGTTGTTATTTTGTTGCAAATGTAAAAATGCACATAAATAGTTTATAATATTTTGTGGCATATGTAAAAAAGATAAATAATATAGGGCACATTGTGTCCACGACATCGTCGTCCATTTTATTTGCTGTCTACTAGCGTATTGTGCAGAAAAGTGTTTGCGAAGCATGTCTGGCAAATGCGCAAACATGTGTTCAAAGCTTTGCAAAATCTCGTAAAGATGTGTGCAAATGTTTGCGCACATGCCTAGCGCCGGGGTTAATTGTGTGTATGTTTTGAGTGCCCTTCGTGAGATTGAAAACTATACAGTGTCTAAAGATCTTTGAATCTATCAATGTAGGCTGGAATAAAAAGCATAAGTATTGAATAGCTTACCTCGATTCCATCGCTGGAAGAGTTGAGGAGATCATAGAAAACAGTGAGGAAGGTCTTGTCCATCAACTGAGGACGGAGTTCCGCCACCTCTGCCACGTTGCCGAGCAGGCCCATCATGTTGCGAAGGAGCTCGTCCTTGTTCGGGAAGATCTGAAACTACAGTATTTTGAAGAAGGCCGAAGGAGGGAATCTTACTCTCCTTCTTATTTGTATAGGTATTTATCTATAGACAATATATAGCACGTTTTAGGGCGAGAAGTCTCTTATTTGTTTTTTTTTTTTGTTAACCTATTGTGTCGAGATTTAAAAAAAAACCAAAGCGATTATCGCCCTTCCACACACCTACGTATGCTTGTTTAGTTTAAATGATCTTATTGTATATTTTTTACGATAATCATTTCCTGCAAATAAAAAATTTCATTTCATTTCGAGACAAGACAATCACTCAATGTAAGTAGCGCTTTATACAAAAATACTCTTGCCCTGCAATATCTATTACAAAATATTGCGATAAAAATAAACTACACAAAACCTCCACCGATGAAAGGGACGTAAAATACGAGAATATTTTCGATTACTTTCAAGCGTACATACAGACCGTTAAAAGGAAATATTTTATTTTTAATAACGGAACGTGATCGCGTTTTTGTCCACCGGTCCTCTGTGACCGGTCCCCTCGCGGTCGATCGACAGTCGCGCGGTCAGTGCAACCGGTCAAAACGTCAGGTTAGATAATACTGCGAATATTATCCAAACACATAAAAGCCCGGTTTCTATATTCAACGGACATTCGTAGGTAAGAGAATAGAATAGAATAGAAAAAAGTTTATTTTGTGCCACAAAAAGCTTACATTAAATTTAAAAACTAAGTACATAAGCTATTTAAACACAAAATTGGCCACCACTCAGCGTGTGCTGCAGCAACTTGAAGGTGCTGCAGCGCTGGTTTTCTGTGGTGCCGGTTAGTTCGTGTGTGGCAGCAGCTGCACACGTATACACATAGTTTGAATTAATAACTTTTCTAAAATATATAATAACTAAATATAGGTAAGTAGGTACATATAACAATTCCTTAATCTAGGTAGGTAAACTATTTTTCAGTTACTAAGTAAGTGTAATTAAAATATTAATAATATAAACGCCAGAACGACTACCTTTGAAATTGGACCTGTGAAGTTAATAAATGTTTTTTTAGTGTTTTTTTAAAGGAGTAAATGCTTTTGGAGTTTCTAACTGGGGGAGGTAAATTATTCCAGCATTTCGTGGCAGCATAGCGAAAGCTACCACGAAAGGCAGTCGTTCTGTGGCGAGGACAGATGAGTCGTATAGCAAGGCGCATATGGCGCTGAGAGATTTGAAGCTTTTCGTATAAATAGTGCGGCTGCTGATAATTAATGACTCCAAAAAGCAGAGCAGCAAAGTGAAGCGACCGGCGTGATGACATGTTCAGAAGTTTGTGACTGTTGATGTAAGGAGATATGTGAGCTCGTCGCGGGACAGGAAAGCAGAATCTAACGCAAGCATTCTGTATGCGCTGAATTAATTTCTTAGAGCGAGCTACGACTGTCCGTTGAATATAGAAAACGGGAGTTAGGCGATCTCGTCTCGTTATTGAAAAAACATCTTGCGAGCTAAAAAGTAAAATATTTTTAGTTTCTAGGTTGATATAATTTATACAGGACCAGAAAGGATCAAACTGCAGAATGCAAAGGTTTGTTTTAATAAAGCTTTATTATGTTTAGCTCCCGTTTACTGCTGAATAGAGCCGCCAAGTTTTCAAATCTTTGAAATGCCGATAAGTATTTTTATTTTACCTATTATATGTAGAAAACGAATGTCCACACTCAGAGACTTACCCTGCGTCTTACTTGGGCGACTTGACGCGAATGCGATTGCGGAGCAAAGCGATGCGATTCAATGCGGCGCGGCAAATAATGATGATCATGATTTAAGTTAGCCATTAACGTCTGTGAGTGCGAACATAATACTAATTTACTACTTTTTACTAAACCCGCTGTAATACTCTCCAAGTAGTAAAATATAAAAAAGATAGTGTGGGTCTGGGTGTTTCTATGTATAATATGTAGGTATATTTACAAACAAAAAGTATATAAGTACTATATCAGTCATCTTAGTACCCATAAAACAAGCTCTGCTTACTTTGGGGCTAGATGATGCTGTGTGAAAAGTCCAGCATTATTTATTATTATTATTATTTATTATTATAGTGCAAGGGTAACGTACATCTCGTACCTTGAGGCAGCCCAAGAAGAACTCCATCCCGCGGTTATCCAAGAACCGCCTGCAGTTGTCCGGCGTCTCATCCGTCACGTTCCACATGGTTGACCAGGCAACTTCGAGTACGTCGTCGCAAACACCACGTTCCAGCCTATCCGCGATCAGATTTAGCATTTTCTGAAACAATATTCAGGAATTGGAAGATGGCCCCAAGAGGTTGCACTTGCCACGGCGGAACGCAGAGCCAAGAGGCTCAGAGGTGAAGACTATCTTGCCAAAGCAAAACTCGACAGTTGAGCCATCGTCGTGAGGTAGCGAGTTTGCCGGTCCTCTACAGATTGTACTACGGTGAGTGTGCCCAGGAGCTACACGACCTTATTCTGCCTTCACCGTTATTTTACAGGGAATTTAGACGCACAGCTGATTATCATCAACACCTGGTTGATATTCCACTTCCACTAAGCGCTTTCAAAGTTATTTTATTATGCGCACTGCAAACATTTGAAATCAGCTTCCAGCTGTATTTCCCCTGAGCTACGACCCTGTTGTTTTTAAGGGTCGGCTCGCTCCATCCTAGACCTCATTCTTGCCTGTGTAAGATTCGAGGAAAAAAAGGTACCTATCCACCAATCATAAATCCAGGTAGCTTCAACTGTCGTTAGGTTATTTTCTTTTGATTTTACCAGATTTTACTGACGCCTAATCAGAGTTTAGTGCGATAGGTTTATTAATCGCTTAGGGGGTATCTCTTAAATGTTTATCATTATCCCTCAACTGGTACGTCATGCGTCATGCCGAGAATAATATCAAGTCTTTATATTCATAACAAAACAATGGTAAAACAGTGGTATATGCACCTAAGGCCTATACCCAGCAGTGAGTGAAACCGGGCTGAGATGATGATGATGAATAAGGGAGCTAGCAAAAGTTTCCAAACATCCTACATGTTTAGTTCATACACCTAGAGGTCGACGCAGAGGGTAGTGTCATGTTACATTGACGTTTCTAATCGCCGGCCAGGAACGAATAGCGTCCTCTTAACAATCTATCGTCAGTAGTTTATTTCGATATTTTGGAGTTGCATTTAATAAATGACGAAGGTCTGTCGGTCGCCTTACCTTTTTATGGATGCATAAATCTAGTAAAGTTGGTTAAGAAGTTCGTATGAGTCAGTGGCTGGTGACTGAGCTTTTTTTTTACATTTTATTTACATTTCTGTAGTGTGTTATTATTTACCCTAAATTTAGGTTATCGCCAAAAATGAGATGGGCTTAGAAATACCATAGAATAAGAGTGCTCTTTGAGAATAAGCCGCTAATGTTTTATTAAAATTGTATAAAATAGAAAACATAATTCAAACTAATTAGGTACTTATCTATAAATAAACAGTGCAGTTGATTCTTATAAAACTAATTAAAAATCTCTGTAAAACTACCTACAACGTTACTTACTGCTAAAATGCACAGCCAACATACTCCTATCAAAACCCAAACCCCCACAACAGTTGATTCAATAAACTCCATTTCTTTTAATCAACGATATGTAGAAACGCGCGGTAAAGTGAATACGAGCATAAAGCAGCGAAGCCGACGTAAAACGTGGTCTTAACGTAGAAACTAAACATAATAGCACAAGTAGCGGTAATAAGTAACGCACACACAACCAACAGGAAACCCGTTGTGTACGCGAAAACGATAATGATGAAACGAATGATGATAAAAAAGGGATAAATCTCCTCTTTCAGGATTGAACAGAACTCATCAAAACACATTATTTTTGAGGAACACGTTACTTCCGCGGACAGGAATACAGTACTTTTGCGGTTATACGACACAGCTTGTTGCTTTTAAATAATAGAACACGCTTTGATTTAGATGCCTAGGTTCCTAGATTCCCAGATTGCTGGGACGGTCGCCCGGGTGGTCGATCGATAGCCGGAGGCGCAGTTGCATCAGCGCAGCGCATCCCATCCTTCGGCCATCGCCCACCCACCCACCTGCCCGGGCAGAGCCACAACCTTCTACAAATCTAGTGCGTCACCACACCACATTAATTAACAAGGACGTACCGTGAATTCCGATTATGTACCTAATGCTATTAAGTTTTAAAGTTCAAAGTTGAACAATATCCTCTTTTAATCTTGATAATCTTTACAAATGTAACAAAACATCAACTGAAAGACATACAAAATAAAAATGTTCATTCGTCGATTTTAGTACAAAATGTACATGGGTATAGTTTAGTATTTTGTCGATTTCTGACTTTTCTAGTAGGTACTCAAACCTTAAAATGGTCTCAATAGTCTTTTGATCTCTACATGAAACTGAATCGATTGGCATTTTTTTACCATTTTGACTGTACTTACATACATTTTTCCAAAATCTGTGAATGCAGTACAAAATAACACAACTACTTTGAGGTCAAATTGAGTGCATTTGAGTTGAATTGATTTTTAAAGGAGAAATAATTCCTCACTCTACTCACGTAAAACAGATGGTTTTAACGAAGAGTTTTAGTTAAATTATTTAGTTAACAATTAATCACTAAACAAATGTTAAGCCAGCATTTAGCCAAAACTATGCCAAAAAGTAGTAAACATCTCTATCCTGCAAAAAAATAACTATTTTGTTTTTCAAATAAAAAACAAAATGGTTATTTTTTTGCAGAATTTGACTCATATCTTAGAAAAAGTTGACTCTTAATCTGCACCAAAACCTTACCAATTTGTTGTGGTAATTGAACATTATATTTTATAATATTTCATTTGAGCAATGTGGTCTTCTTTCGTTTCAATGTTAAACCAGTTTTTGCCAGTATGAGGCCACCCCAACTGCTCTCTCTCCAGCGTTGAGCAGGTCCTCTTGGGTGCAGGTTGTAGGGCAGAGAGGACATGTGGTTAAATGAGTTAAGCCTATTTAACCACATTGATGTTAACAGTTGAACCATCGCAACATAGCAGAGCGAGCTGTAGTTACTTATGTTTATAATTATTGCAATTGCACTATAAACTAAAAAGAAACTTAATTACGGTATATTAAATAAAATAGTGAGTATTAAACTAAGATAATAGTTTGAATAATAAAACGCAATTTACTAAACTTGTACCTACTTGTTATATTATTTGAACTTACCGAAATAGCTCCATGATTGCCTAGGAAACGCTTCTGGGTGCCGTCAACTTGGCAAGCTAGTGAGTTGAGCAGATAGATAGCGATGCGCTGGACAAATCCCTCCTGATTTACATCACTCACTCCGGTCAAGAGTATCAAAACGACACGCTCATATTCAAACAGCTGTGAAATTATGTATTTTTATTTATAGTTTCATCACAGTTTCTTTTAAATACAACAACGCAAACATTATAGTTACATGAATTAAGGTTAAGTAATCCTATTGTTACAAATATATATGTAAATGTTAGTACTTGTCTGCAATTGCTGAATGGAACTAGAATTAGTTAATGTATGACTTAGAAAAAAAGATATTTCATAATTAAACACTACATGTGTAATGAGATTGAGAAAAAATGTTCTAATGCAGATACTTACTACATCTTGTGGTATCTTGAACTGGCAAAGAGTGAGACATCCATTCCTCATCATAGTGTCATCACCGAGGTGAGCTTCCATTGCCTCTAACAATGCTGAGATTATCTTTTTCTTAAGTTGAATACTTATGCGGTCCTTCTCTTTCCCCTTTACTATGTAGAATAGTGTTGCACTATAAAAAATAATATGATCAGACTAAAGTGTATGTCAATAATGTGTAAGTATTCATTTAACAGTAAATATTGCCAGTCATTCAGTTGATATCACTTCAATTATACCTTCCGGATATCTGAATATGTTTTTCTGTGGGATGTTTCTCCATAGCTTCCAGGACTGTTGCTAGTGCATGTCCAACATATCCATTGTTTTCGTAACGGAACAAATAGTAGAGATCATTTAGAACACGCGTCAGCATTGCCGGCCTACCCATGTAAGCTTGTGAGGCCAGTATGATCTGCTTTTCATTGGCATCCCCGGTTATCTATAAGGGTGATAATACTGTTATTGATTACAAATGAGTTTCTCTATGTTTTACACTGTAGGAAAAAAATATAGAAAAACACATCATTTTTCTCAGCTGGAAAGGGTTATTTTTATAATAGCTTGTAGTTGTGATAAGTAAAAGTCTAGCATCAAAGTCATAAAATACTTTATACCTGAATAGCAGGTATATCATGTCTCTTGCAAGCACCGTGGTGAGTGCCATACAACCCAAGGAATTGTAGAGGATTATTGACCCTGCTCACCAGCCCGTGTATGTCACACAGGACCTTGTTACCACTGGTTTCAATAGAGGCTTCCTCATCAGGCATAACAGAGGGCGCTGCCACTGATGCTCCAGTACCAGCAAGATTAGTGCCAGATATATCCAAAGACTCCAACTTTGGCAGGCTTGTTACAATCTTAGCCAAAACTTCATTGGGGTTGTAGAATTTTCCATGTCTTTCATTGGCTTGAGAAACATCCAGATGTCTCAATGAGGAGATGCAAACAATCCATTCAACAACATCTTTAGACCAGTGAACACTGTGCAGCACCAGTGATCTCAGATTCTTCATCTCACTCAATGCCCATATGGAGCCAGCCGATGTGCATTCTGATAAGTCCAAGTGGACCAAGTGGGGCAGCGGCTTCAACAGCAGAGTTGGGAAGATAGCGAGACCACGTCGCTGGATTGTAAGACTCCTCAGATTCGGTGCATTGATCACGTAACCTCTGTTGCGGTACAGGTTCTCATCCTGAGAGAGAACATATGTGACCGGCCCAAACTTCAGAGAGCGAAGGTTCTCACTGTTGTTGTTGATTGTCTCTAAGGAAGCCTGAGACAGGTACTCGCACTGTACTAGCTCAAGTTCTTCGGGCTTGTGTTCCATGAAGAATCTAAGTCCTTCGTCAGTAACACGAGAGTTGCGGAGTCTGATTGTCTTCAGCCGTGTAACGTCTCTATTACGGAATAAATTAGCGATATTATCGTTCACACGCTGGCTCATTTGGTACCTGTGGAGAAACGTCTCGCACAGTTCCCTTGGCAGTGCGACGTCATCCTTGAGTTTTCTCCAGCGGCTGCTTGGGTCAAGCGTAGTCATAACATGGAGATTCTTTACGATGTAATTCAAGCTTTGGTCGTATAGGGTGTCTGGGGTGTTGTCGAACATGTTAAACACATCCTTTGTTTCTGCCATCCTGTTAACGGAATTAATGCAGTTCTGGCAGTAATAGTTTACATCACGTAAGTGCGTCTCTAAAACGATGTGTCTATTTAGAAAACCACGCACAACGTTGTCACTGAAACCATTTTCACTAAGTCACAAGCGCTAAACCCTCAAATAACCGATATATTCGCTTAGTGTCCACCAAGAATCCACTAAATAGATACAGTTTTAGCAAAACGGCAACATCCCGAAATTCATTTCGTAAAATGCAAGACAACCAAAGACAAAAATAGAGTGAGTGAGTAGACCTCAGTTAGTTATAGTTACTCTGTGACCTCAGTGTAGTTGCAACCTGAAGTGAGCTGATTATCGTACTAGGGGGGGGGCGTAGAATTAACCAAAGATAAATCCAAAAAGGTTCAATGCTAAATCCTCTGTGGCTAAATCCATGGAATTAACACAGAATTATCCACAGAGAATTATCGTACATTTACCGAGTTTGACCAACATTATCGGACACACAGCAGATTGTCAATTTTAGCCTCAGACAAAATAGAATGGACGAGTACAGAATTCCTCTTTCAACATTTTCTGCCGGGTTTTGCGAGGTAGCACACGAATGCATTTTACACCTACTTAGGCATAAAAGATGACAATAACCCTCATTTTTACGCACTCTCTTACAAATATCGTTTAAGACGTACGTAATACTACAAGACGTACATGACTCGGAATCGTGTATTCATTTTGGCAGAGGGAAAATGAAAAGAGGAAATGAAGGGTAAAGGCTCATCCCATCTTTATGATCGAAGATTTTAGCTTAAAAAACGACTGACCGGTCGCCCCGGACCTCGGACGAATTAGATCTAAGCCCCGGAACAATTCCCTCCCTCCCTTCACCGAATAATATGGCATACTACTTAAAGTAGTAACTATAAAACCTACTTATTTCAAAACGCGGTCCGAAAGGGACAACAAATAAATAACCTTGTGTCACTTTCTAAAGGGCGACCTTAAATAAATAATGCTGGACTTTTCACACAGCATCATCTAGCCCCAAACTAAGCCAAGCTTGTACTATGGGAACCAGATAACTGATATACTACTTAAATACTTATTTTTGTTTGTAAATACATACCTACATATTATACATAGAAACACCCAGACCCGAGATAAATATTTGCAGATCATACAAACATTTAACCCGCGGCGGGGATCGAACCCATAATTACCATAATTTATGAACGAAGTAGGATATTTTACGGAAATAAGCGATCTTGTTGCAGTTTATGGGCTTTTAGACAAGCTATATTTTTCTGCAACATGGTGGCCGGCAACATTGCATACAATACCAGCCAGATGATGCAATATTGCAGTAATTATGTCCCGGCCATAGAGCCAAACATGTTTGGCCCTTACCTATTGTTTTGATGGGGGTTCCAAACGGGCAATATTTTTGCCGCACTATTTGCAACTAATTGCCCAGCCATCACAAAAATTCTAATCTAGACGAATGATAGTGGAAAATAAAACAATACAATATGTATTTACAAAAATAATTTAATGCAACACATAAGTACCACCGTTATTCTTATCTTCTTATCCTTAGTACCAAACGGTAGGTATAGTTAGTGTCTCGCGGCGGGAATCGGACAAGTAACCTTCTGCGTCACAACCCACTTTGTCACAGAGGTGATAGTCCTGAAAATTTATATGTATGTATACTGTGATTGAAAATAAAATGGACACACTATTGATCTGTAGCAAAATTTTCTTACTAGTGAAAGATTATCCCACAGCCTGGATACGACTCTTTTATACACTCAATTACAAGATAAGTCTGCACCATTTTCGTTTCAAAACTTGCATATAAAAAACTAAAAATCACAAATTTACCTAAAACCAACGACAGCCACAATGACATTTGACACCATGTCCACCATGTATGTAGTTTTTAATGAGTTACCAGCTTACTGACATCCAATTTCTTCCATTTTTTTTACATTTTATTTTCATAATGAGGATACACTTTTGTAAAATTTAGAAATTACAGTTTTCTTATCTTTAACCTTTTCCGTTTGATTTAGTTGCGAAAATAAATCTATTATTGTGACTTTTTAGTAAATTGACGAAAATCTTGTGTTCCTGTGGTTCCTACCACACCAACTCTAAATCATGCTGGCAACACAGAGTGAAAGAGGCACCGCGTTTTTAAAGTGAGTCCTTCTCAAGACCGTTTTTATTCCTTACCTAAATTTAATTAGAAAAGGACCGTATGCAGTCGTGATAAGGTTCAAAGTCTTTTTTTCCTTACTTGTTTTTTTATCGAAGTAAGCAATCATAAAGTATACAACATCATTGGTTATTACACGTTGCGCATAGTAGCCGTACTGGTCCTGTCAATTTACTGACATGAAGGTAAAACCAGTGATTGGCCAACCCTTTCTTATTACTTAAATCTTATTTCTTTAGATTCTAATTTTATATTACGAGTATATAAAATCCCTGCCAGTATCCACTACCTCTCAGTGGCGGCGTAAGGGGGGGGGGGGCAGAGGGGCGGTGCGCCCCGGGTACCAGCCTCCAGGCACCACCGCAGCAGGCAAAGGAAATGATAGTAAGCCGGGCGCCCCTTACATTCGACGGCCTCAGGCACCCCCAGAGCAGGCGCAGTGATCCCAGCGGTCCTACTGAATAAATGCTTTTTGACCATCGGTACTACGTAAGTACATTATAACTCGATGTTTTTGACTTTGTCTTTGACTTTGAAAGGAAATGGTAGTAAGCCGGGCGCCTCTTTACATTCGGCGGCCTCAGGCACCCCCAGAGCAGGCAAAGGAAATGGTAGTTAACTGGGCGCCCTTATCATGGGCTATCAACTATCATGGTTATCAACATTATTAACACTAAAATCATGTTAAATATCCCGTTTATAGTGTTAATAATGTAGACTTATAGTGTTGTATACTGTCGATTCTTCTAAAAAAATTAGGCTCGCTTCGCTCGCCCATGAAATACCATGTACGCTCGCATTACCAAAACTACGAACACTTGCCAAGTTCGCGGCATTGCAAGATCTGTGATTGACTTAGGCACGGTAGGTAATTGGTATTCAAAACCGAAGTAGGTAAGTACCATAAACGTCAAGAACTAGATGTAGGTATGTATCGTGTTGTTTTTTCCAAAAAAAAATCGGCTCGCTTCGCTCGCCTATTAAGATGCTCACTATTGCTTACTTCGCTAGAAGTTGGTAAGTACCTAATACTATCGTCAAGAAATATATGCATCGTGTTGAGTTTTTCAAAAAAAATCACGGATCTGGCCTGCGGTGCCATATCCATGCGTGTATGGTTAGGCTAACCCTTCGATCATGATCGAATCATGCATCGATCACGATTGAATCAGCATTACCTCACCATTAGCCTCAGAGTACCAGATAATATAAATAACTTTAGGTAGTGCCTCTGACTGACCACCTATACTCACTATACTCTCATACATCTTCAAAGCATAGACGTCTGAGAGATTGTCTTCTGTGCCTTATAAACTTTGGGATGGGTTACTACGTACTCGCGTTCTTTTTTCGTACGTTTGATGAATATTCGGATGCTTCCCAGCACGATCTCTGATTTGGTCCTAGGTTAGGACCGTGTTTTATCGTTTGAAAAATTAGCCGTTGAAGTCAGAAATCGTGATTGGAAGCATCCGATTATTCATCAAACGAACGAAGATAGGAACGCGAATACGGGCCCAGCATTGCATTTACAATTCTCGTAGAAAATATACAGCAGTTAGGAAGTCTGCGTGATGTGACCCAAGTTATTCTAACCATTCTTAAATAAGTCATCATCATCATCATCATTATGCTTAGCCAATAATATCACACTGATGGGTGTACCTATCTACCCAAGCTTTTTATAAGTAGGTAGGTACCTTCAGTTAAAAGTAGGACCTGGTCTACGTATTGCTTGTTATGTATTATAATATGTATGTATTTACAAACAAAAAGTACCTACCTATATAAGTAGTATATCAGTTATCAGGTCACCCATCAAATTTCATCAAACAAGCTTTGCTTAGTTTGGGGCTAGATGATGCTTTGTGAAATGTCCAGCATTTTTTTTTAAATTGAATAATGCATTCCATTTTTAAAAGAAACAAAAATTTGATTTAACTTTTATTAGTGTTTGTTAATCGACATTCTATATTACGCTAATAACATAACTTAAACTTACATAAAAAATACATACTTTACTTACCTACCTACATAAATTATTTTTAGGATCCTAACTAAATTATTTCGTAGTGCTTAAACAGATAGTCTATGTGCTTTGGCTTTTTATGTAGGTAGGTACCTACAATTATTATCTTTGGTAAGTTAATCTGTGGTATCAGTTCCAAATAAGAATATTTAATCATTTTCATATAAAATACTTATTACATTTTTTTGTGTTTTATGTAGGTAATAGGTACCTATCTAACAATGTAACGTATCCTTTTTTTAGCGAATCGAATTATTATTTACATAGGTTACTAATTATAATAATTTTAAATTACCTATACAGCGCTCTTATGTGAAGTGATCGTGAAAATTTATGGTAAAAATATAGGTAAAAATAATAGATGCAATGAACAAGACGATAATATTATAGGATAAACCTATTTATTTGTTGCGATGTAAGTAGGTATAATGTTTTAGAAGATTCGTAATTATATGGGCTCATTTTGGCTAGCGTTTATAACTTAGGTACCTATTCGTAGTTAGGTAGGTTCACGACAATTTAATGGAACCTAATTACTTCCAATTCTAAAATACATTCTAAAACCATTACTCAATAACTTTGTTTATTTATTTATTTGTTACAAACGACGAGAATAAAATTTTCTTGCTGTTATCCCTTGAAACTATAATTATTAAATGAATAAATTCGTCAAAAAATCCTACACTGGTTTTTACACGGTATACTTACTTTAAATAAAAAAATTAAAACATTAGGTACAGGTAAACTTAAGTAATCTTTGGATAAACGAGCATTGGTTGATAAAAAATATATAAGTATACCTATTTAATCTGAAATTACACGTGATTTCGTCACCTACTCTTAAATGATACGAATTTGTGGAAAAATTGGTAACATTTCCGTCCAAAATGGATATAATGTATTACATCAGAATGTAGGTAGGTACTTAGAACCTAAAAAATTGCAAAGTTGAAAAAGTGTCGGCAAAAGTTGAATTTTACCACAAAACAAAAATTCTACAGCAACTAGATACTAAACAAATTTACTTACACGTTAATTATACCAGGATCACACCTATCAACATACAATACAATCGTAAGTTCAAACATTATTACAGACAAAAGTTATAGAAGCCCGGTTCGCGGAGAGTGCTGGTGCCGCACTGGCGAAAAAGCGACTTGCCCTCAGGAACTCGCGCCGCGGAGTGGCAGCTTCAGCGCGGGGAGTCACTTTTATCCCTTAGGTTTACGTTGTCCAGCGGATGAGCAGCGTGCGCATGCTCGGTTCTTCGTTCGTCCGGCCATTTGACGACGACGTTGGTCGCGGGGGGCAGAGTGACGGGGGGGTCAACGAGCACGGGCAGCACGTGTCCTATGAGTGCGCCCACGCGGCGGTACACGAGCTGGGACGGTTGCACGGGCTCTCCGGCACGAAGCACAACCACGGGCGCGCTGCTCTCCGGCAGCACGTCGTTCAGCGCCCGCATTAGCACGGGCGAGGCCGTCTGTGTCGCAGAACAAACCGCTACGCCAGACACGCGCGCGTTCAGGCTTTCAAGAACCGTATTCAGTTCATACAGCCGCTCGTCGCACAGCACCGGGTTGTCTGTAACACCATCACTTAAATTATATGCGATACACATTTATATCAAGCGTACCTAGTTACAACTTCATAATAACTATAGGCTGATAAGATCGCTTATGTAACACTCGCATGGTTTTATGGGAGAATGCAACGCATAAAAATAGAAAAGTGAGGTTGAGTTGCAACCGCCCACGCAAACCTTTGTTAATATCCATCGACCTCGAAGTGCCATCAATATTCTTCTCAGATTTAATGGAAAATAAGTATTACGGACGGCATTTCCAACAAAAGTAAACAGCGTAGCACATCTTGTAGACTTTCGTAGAGCCGTCGTAGAGGTTATTAAAATAGAGTTAAACAAATAATACATCGCAAATGCGAACAGAATAAAAATAATTCGCTTTGTCATAACTTCATAAGCCAAGTAGGTATAGTGTTATTATGTACAAAGGTATTTTTAACTGTTTATGTAAATTAAATACATACCTTGAAGATAAAGCTTCAGGATTCCTGGTACCCCGTTGATAGTGCACCGAGACTTCGAGACTAGATCGTAATTGACAGTTTGTATCTGATTGAAGGAAAGGTCAGCCATGCACAACGACGGCAACCCGTGGAAGTCCTTATCCAGCATCGAGATATTGTTGTGGTGTGCGATCAGCTCCTCTAGGGAAGGTAAAAATGTCTGAAAAA
Organism: Epirrhoe alternata; assembly: GCA_963565295.1. Classification (NCBI taxonomy): domain Eukaryota; kingdom Metazoa; phylum Arthropoda; class Insecta; order Lepidoptera; family Geometridae; genus Epirrhoe; species Epirrhoe alternata. The sequence continues at coordinate 13,061,392 of OY751375.1, forward strand.
CAAATAATTGTTAACTAATGAAATATTTTCCATCATTCGCAGATTAGTTTGGGAAAATTCGGTAGGCTTATAAACTAACCTTCGAAGTTTCTTCCAGAGTGGTGATGTGGTTGTGTGACACATCGAGCAACCTCAAGTCCTCTAAGCCGATGAGGTCGTCCGGAGCTATTTGTTGCAAGAGGTTGTTACTCAGGTTCAAACGAAGCAGGCCTCGGAGACCCATCAAGGCCCCATCCAAACTCAGAATGTAGTTGTGATCCAATCGCAACTCCAGCACTCTTGTTTCGACATCCACCAAGTTCTGAAGATGAACAGTCAAAGGCCTTTACAAATCAACAATGGTATGGTGATTCAGGTTGGTAATAAACTTTGAATATTTAATCAATTTCCCTTGGAATTGCGGCCTTGCCCGCTATTGGGATGACAATTAAAATAAAATCAAGCCAACTATGAAACTTACGACCATGTTCCCTGTAACACGGGTAATTTTGTTATGGGACAAATCGATAACAGACAATCGTTTTAGTCCTTTGATTTCTTGGAGTGAGAATTGGGTCATCATATTGTGTGTCAGGTTTAAATATCTCAGGGACTTTAGGCTTCTCAGTGATCCGTTAAGAGATTTGAGATTATTGTACGCAATATCCAGTTCCGCTAGCTTTTCCGCTTCTGTGAATTCATCTTCTGCTAGCTGGAAATAAAAATAGGTAAGAATTTTCATTTTTTTTAATTTTAATAGGATCTAATAAGTAATAACAATACGTAATTTCTGAGCCTACACTAGGATTTGCCTGAGTGGAAGTTATCAGAAGTTTTTACGAAAGTCTATCAAATATACATAGGCCATATATATTCTTTATTGCCATATATCTTACGATATATAGTAAGATATGGCTGCGTTTCTTTTCAAGTGATTATATTGGTTCTTAACAAACACATCCCTAGCAACACATCTCTGTTGGAAACGCAGCTTAAGGTAGGTACTTCGTTACTGAATCTGAAAAGCTTACTGTCGTGTGAAAATCTTCAATAACAGAGTTAACTTACATATTCAATTTTATTAAAAGAGAGTCCGATTCTCATCAGACTTCGCGACTTCTGCAGCGCTCCGTCCAGCGACTTAAGGCTGTTTCCATAAAAGTAGAGCGAATCTAGAGACGTCATCTGTTTTAAGTCTTTCGGCAGAGTTTGGAGCTCGTTGTGTGCAGCGTGTATCAGTGATATCCTCTTCGCTTTCTGTAAATAAAGCAAGTTTTCCAGAAATTACAAAAATAAAATTTCACCCACATTAGAAGATGTTAAAAAAAGTATTTTTATTTAAATGATTCCCTCCAAACTCCTACCTAGCTATTTATTTCTGATGAGTACATAATGTATTGACTGATTCTGTACATATTGTAGTAGCTTAGTTTCTTTAAATAAAACTTACTGCTTAATGTAAAAAAAAATGAGACAACTACCGAAAACTGAGGGGTTGCAATCAGGCCATGATTCTAAACATATTTAGCGAAAAAAACGCAAAAAAATTTTTGACCTAGTTTAGTCATTTTACGTTATTTTTGGTTATTTACTACCAGGAGAACATAATAAGACCATACCTACCTAATAATTTCATTTATAAAAGAAAAAAACTGTAAAAGCTTAATAATAAAGCATAATCCAGCAATCTACGTAAAAAAACGCGCCCAGAACATACGCAAACAGTACTCTTTAAACGCTGTTTTCTCCGGATATAATGATTTTTCGGAAAATCCTTTTGGATTTGGTTGTATGTTGGAATGCTGTACCTACACCTTTCGGCTTCGGTAGACGTCTTTTTACACCCTGTATACGTCGCCGGCAGATGAATTAACCATTTCATGATATGCCTAGGCATATCGTTCAACGACGCTATTTCACGATCTGCCTAACTTACGCCATATCGTTCGTTTGACGATTTGGCTAGCGATACTAGGCATAGCATGATATGCCCAGCCAGATTTTGAAATGGCGTCGAACATGAACGATATGCCTAGGCATACTTATCATGATGGCTAGGTAACTCATCGAACTGCCTGCGACATACATATATATTATATAGGTAGTTCGCAGTAGACTAGGTAATCATTTCAAATACCTGCAGCGTTGTCAAATATCTAGGTACTTACAATTGGTAGCTCGTTGTCAATAGACTTAAGATTGTTTGCATTTATGAAGATCCACTCCAAGCCATCGAGGTCCCTGAGGGCTCCGTTCAGGGTGCTTAACTTGTTCAGGCCGAGGTGGACATGTTTAAGAGCCCGAGGCAGCGCGTCCCGCTCTATCTTTGATATTGAGTTGTCAGCTACCAGGAGATGCTCCAGTTCTTGGATATCCTGCAAATTATCACATTTATGAGATACGAAGACTATAACTTTATTATCCAAGCGTTTGAGCAGGGAGGCTTATGCTCATCAGTGGGTAGGTAACAACAACCTGTGAATGATGATGATCATGATCCACGCGTGCAAAACAAACGAAATCAACAAAAGATCAGCCTATAAAATTTTTACCCTAAGGTTAACATTGATAATGTGTTTGAACTTTCGCGGTCACTATTCCTAAGGAATTATCGCGTAAAATTACCTTATTTCCCGACGCTTCCTATGTTTCAAGGCATGGTTGCGGGCAGACTGGAGTACCTAAGTAACGGAGCTTCCGTCGATAATTTCAATCGATGAATTCCCGTAAATAATAATAAAAACAAACTATTTAATAAAACTTCAACTAAATCTGCAATGCTGATCCTACCTACTTGCACTTACACGATACCATTCTGACATACCTTCCATTCTTGTCTCTTGCTTTCTCAACCTCAACGAAGCAAGAGCTAATATTATGTAGCAAGATGCAACAATTGGTAGGTGTAGCGACCTCTATCCGATATCGCCACATAAACTAGCTACCTAGCTAAAAGTTTACTTACTTCAGTATCAATATCACTAGATGGAGCTGAGATCACAGATAAGCGAATTCCCATACAAATGTCGCTAAATGTATAGAAATCCTGAATCGCGCTTACGAAGTTTTCAAGCACAACTAACCTATATATAACTATCCAACTTCAACCGTTGGCCGTAAGGCCAGCCAGGTAAGTGGGCTCTACCTCTTTGTATCAAATTGGGGGAATTCCACCTACCCCCAAATATGTATGTCAGAATTGTTTCATGTACATGGCGTTTTACATATTTCAATGAACTGATCTAAAAACGTACCCGGAAATCGTCAACCGTTAGTTTGGTGATCTTGTTCCTGCACATGTCCAAAGTCTTCACATGCGGCAAATGCTGCAGTACGTGTCGAGGCATATCCAGCAGCGCGTTATCAGCCAGGCTGAAGTAGTCTACCAGATCGAGCTTCGTAAACGCACTTTCTTTCAGCTCACTGAAATCCATATACAAACAAATGAGAAACGTTTAATTCATGTCAAATAAAATAACAAAATAATTAATTATAGCGACATGTGACCCAGGGTGAGTCCCCAGCATTCCTTGTTACACTCATGACAATGAAAATATGGCAACAGATTTAGCGATCCCTGTAAATACTACAAGGTACCTATTTCAGTTAGTATAAATAGAAAGCTTTTCCAAACCAAAATATTTAGGTATAAGTATTTACACTTAAGCAAACGTGGGATTGATAAAACATAACTTAGGTACTTAACTACCTTATATTCATAGTTAATCAGTTAATTGTTGTAAAAATAAAACGCGGCTATAAAAATAACATTTTTATCTCTAGAATGTACCGTACCATATTGCAAATAAAAATACTCATGCTACTAAGCTACCGCGCGTGGCTTGGCCCGCGTTATACCTACCAACATTTAAATTACCTATTACATTTTAAAATTTTAAATATCCTATATACTATTCCAGGTCACTATTATATTCCAAGTTTCATCAAAATCGGTTCACTGGTTTAGGCGTGGTTGAAACACAAACATCTAAACAAACTCACAAACTTTTAGACCCCTCGCAGACTACAGACTTTCTATCGGCCGATAGTTGAGACGGGATATCCAGTGACGGACATCCAACGGACATCCATGAAAGTTTAGTCAGTACCTACCTAAGTGGGTTTTGGTCTGTTATATTCATTAGTAAGAAAATGGATAGCTGAATTCAAATGTGGTAGGGAGAGCGTGAAAGACGAACCCCGTTCTGGAAGGCTTTTAACCGCCACCACTCAAGAAAAAGTCAAAAAGTAATGAGTTTCATATTAGGAGAACGGAGACTAAAACTTATAGAGATAACAGAGATACTAATCATCTCATAAGAGCGAAATCACAACATCGTACCCAAAGTAATGAGTTTTCACAAGGTGTCAGCGAGATGAAACTGTAAACTAATACCCCTCGCAGACTGCAGACTTTCTATCGGTCGATAGTTGAGACGGAACATACTTCGGCTCGTAATGAATATGGAGAAGTAAGCCGAAGTATGTTCCGTCACAACTATCGGCCGAGATTTGATTTTAAGAGCGGACAACCCGTCTTACTTTTCATACAAACGCTCATACCTGTTAAGGTAGCAACCCTTTGCAGGGTTTGTAAGAATAAGAATACATTTTATTTGACACACACAAGAAACATGTAAATCAAAGAACAACATTATAGAGTAACACAAGTAGACATAGGTACTCACTCGCCCAACCACTAAGTAAGTTTGTGGCAAAAGTGTTTTGAACTTGGTAGTAAGTGATAGAGCATAAAAACAAAAGAATAATTAATTTCATAGGAGTTTGATTTCTTGGTCAGGCCGAGTATACTTTTCAATCCTCTGATGACCTCTGTGGCGCGTGGGCGAAAGCCCGCCTGAGACGCAGAAGGTTGTGTGTAGATGTTTATCTGTAGATAGTGCAGATATTTATATCCGGTCTGGGTGTTGTTCTGTATAATATGTATGTGTTTACAAACAAAAAGTTTTTAAGTAGTAGGTATTTCAGTCATCTAGAACCCATAACACAAGCTCTGCTTACTTTGGGGCTAGATGATGCTGTGTGAAAAGTCCAGCATTATTTATTATTCATTTATTTATCCACCATGTTTATGTAGTGGTAATGTCATATCATATCAATATAACAAAAAAATTAAACCACCGATAAAACAGAAAAGCAAAAAATAATCTAGGAGGGAAGGTTTCTAGAGTTTAACGAGGAAACTATGAATCCCACCACCTCGGGAGTATACCCTTTCCAATAAAAATAATTATCAAAATCGTACTGCTCTGGAAAAAGTTAATATATACAGTGTCGACTTGAGAACCTTCTCTTTTTTCCGTCAGATAAAAATAATAGTGAGGGTGTTAGACATGCACATTGCAAAGTTTCGTATAGGTACCTACAAAGTAATAGAGCGCTTGCAAAGCTCCTTTAAATTAACTTTGTTACCCTAAGGGCTTTGTTTTACAACCTTGGTCAGTTCTAATGAAGCTCATTCTTCTTCGGGAAGACAAGGACTGTTGGGTTAGCTAGTTGATAAATACAGCAGACATCAGCAGTGAAATGAAACCTACAACTGAAAACAATTACGAAAATAGCCATATAATATATAGAAAATACCTACCTACATTATAATAAGTTTCTGGGCTTTTATATCATTTGCTCACATTTTTGATCAACTACCTTTATACATATAGAATATAGATAGAAGATGTCGATCGAAAGCTTACATGTTGTTTTCGGTGCTAAAAGTTGCAAGACTTCCGGGAACTCACACTTGCCGTAGCGGAAGACCAGCGCTGCGGCTTGGTGTCATGCTGCAGCATTATGCTGAGCTTACGGACAATTTCGCGGATAAGTCCCAACCATAATTGATTAAAGATTAAGTGAATTTCAGTCCAACTTGTAATTTGAATAATTACGTATTTTTAAAACTAAAAAGAAAACGGACTTCAATGTTTGACTCAGGACTCGGCGTGACTCAGGGCTCAGGTGTGGCCATAAGCCCACCATACAAGTCGAAATACGCTCAGGGACTGATTTAGAGGAATGAAACAGTAGAAACTTCCTTAAGTAAATCTTGGTAAAAGTCATGGTGCAATAAATCTGCTGGCGTACCGCAGGGTGGCGTTTTATCTCCTCTCCTTTTCTTAATTTTTATAATTTTTTTCTCTAAAAAACTAACTTCATTGTACCACCTCTATGCAGATGATCTCCAAAACACGCATGCTGAACTACCAGCTATTAACTTAATTAACGATGATCTGGTTCGTATTTTAGAATGGAGCAAATCTTACGGCATACCTGTAAAAACCTTTTTTTTTGTGTACCTTTGAAAACTCAGGTCATTGCTATTGGAAGCTCTCGTATGCTTACTAAAATTGACTGGACGAGCATACCACAAGTTCTTTTTGATGGCACGCTAAAAGTTCTTAAAAAATTCCAGGAGTTTTCTTTGACAATTTGTCATGGGGACCGTAGCTTTCTAAGATAAAAACTAGCCTTCCTTCCACTCGACACCACCAAAACGACACCATCGGTGGTGTCGTATGGAATCACTAGTCCATACGACACCACCGACTAATAGTGAGGTTACCTACATACAAAGTTGTTGATATGAAAACTCCAATTAAGTTCAAGCAGTTTCATTAATGAGGTATGTCATTTGATAAAGTTTATATTTATCGGTCACTCAAATGGTCATCTTGACATTGTTCATTGCAATTTGCATATTATTGTCTTTCCGTCCGAATATATACAGGGCGTCCCAAAGTGTTCCTTTCTTTTAAAATACAATGTTACCTAAGCAGAGTTATTATTTTTTAGCTATTCTTTCGATTGGCATCATAAAAGTAGGGTGATTTTTTTTTGACATTTGAGTCGGTTCGATTCCCAGACGAAGCAAGTAATTTTTAGAAAATCTATGAATGCGGAATTACTTAGTTTTAAAAATAACATAAAGTCTTCTTTAAGCAAAATACACTATCTACGATATTTAAGGTACTTCCCCTTCATGTCCCATAAGTTTGGGACGCCCTGTATATAATATATGTGTTTTTATTTATTTATTTTAATGAACTGGGAGCTGTTAGTCAAAAACACGCGTTTCTGGACATCACTAGGGTGGTGTCGTATGGACTAGAGATTCCATACGACACCACGGATGGTGTCGTTTTGGTGGTGTCGAGTGGAAGGAAGGAAAACTAGTAGCTCTGTTTTTTATTTTCTTTTTGACGTGTTTTACTAGGTTTTATTATGTAATTTCGGTGGCATTTTACTAATGAAGCCTTGGATACTTGGCAGGAGATTTGGGAAATGGAATGGGGGAGTATTGAGGAGGATTTCTGAGCCGTGTTTTGTGCAAACACAATTGACTGGACTTACTGATATGAAATAAATACATTATAACTTAACGTTGGCAGAATTATCCTAATATTTTGTTATTGCCATTTAAAAAAGCTTCTCATTAACTTGCAATGTTTATATTTGTATGTTTCAATGTTTGTCCGGGTCAAATCTTGCAAGCTCAATTTGACCCACTTCCCGGTGTCCGATTGAGTTGAATTTTCGGTACACTTATGAGTCTTTGGTGACAATGCACTATTATGGTGACAGTTAGCTGATGTGATGAAGGAATCAGGGGCTGTTCAACGGAACTCCTCAGAAAATAGGCCGATTGAGTTGAAACTTGGATTATAGATCAAGTATCATCTAAAATGTTTAAATATGGTGACTGCGAGCTGATCCGATGATGGAGAACGGAACTCCTCAGAAAATAGGTTGATTGAAATGAAATTTTGTACTTACATCGGTGAGTTCAATCAGCTCACGGTAACCTATTAAATCCAACGTGTTGATTTTTTTTTTCAAAAAAACTTATTCTCATTGTATTTCTCGTGTTGTGTGAAATAAACAAAATTCTATTCTATTCTATAAGACCGCCGATTGTATATCATAGTTAAGTTTTTGTTTAGTTTCATATTTTTGTTTTTACCTTTTTATGTGGTGTGCAATAAAGTATTTTCTATCTATCTATACTCAACTTTAGACCAATACACACGCACGGCATGATCAGCAGCTGTTTTGTAAAAACATATACGCCAAGTCTCTTTCAAAGCAAAAATTAGCTTTACTATGTGGTGGCACCATGGATTTAGCATTGAACCTTTGGTGGCACAGTAGTGGTTCTATTTGACTTGAAGAAAGAAAACGAAGAAGAGTTCACTAGGAGAATCATTATGACAGTCATGATTGTCACTATGGATTTTATGGTCTGTGGTACTTGCCCCGTGCCCGATCGATTTAAGCACAGGCAGCGAGCACGCACCCGGCGCGGGCAGATCCGACGAGCATGCCCGAGCGTGTATAGCTTTTGTTAGAAAAGCAACAATACTTTGCTGCAGTAGTATAGATATGTTACGAGGGGTAGTTCTTATAGTTATTAGTCGATGAGTGTTAGTCAACGAAAAACCGTCCGAAAGGAAACGTACTTATGTTTCATAGCTGTGATGAACTTAAGTTAATCAACATATAGATAAAACAAATTCGCAACGTTGTAAGACATGCGAAGAGACGCTGCGCATGCACATCTAGTGCATGCAACTTAGCAATTGTAGTGCATGTGAGTAGTGTCAGTTTAGTAAACACAAATGTGAGGGGTCAACGTTCCGGGGTTATCGGTACAGGGGCGGCGCCAAACGGTCGCATGGACGCCTGCTCTGCCCGACGGGCGCCTTCCCTTCATATTGCACACATATCTAATATAATGAATATACCAAATTCACAAAAATAATCACCGAAGCAGATAATTATGCCAACACTATAAAAAAAATTACACAAAGAGGAAGAAAAAGTTTGTTCGAGTACTTGTCGGTATCTTTGGCCAAAGCCCAGACAAAATCAGAATATTCAGCATTTTACTTTTACTAGAAAGACACAAAGATTCACAAAAATACAATGTATTAAGGTGATAGACGTACGAGCTTTAGAATTGCGGCTTTCGTACCTAGGAAGCCGAGTAAAGTCAGCTCGACGTCGGTCGGTGCCAGCCGAGTTGCTCATACTTTTCCGCGGGGTCAGACGTACGAAGCAAGGCGGGCTACGAGAAAAAAGTTGAGCCTGTTGGGTCGCCGATGAAATTACTCAGCGATTTCAAAGTACGCGTAGGACTAGTAACGCTAAACGCACAAGCAAAAAAGGGTCATCACCCACAAGTACGCGTACTTATTCGAACGTCTATCACCCGCTTTACGAACAGATGCCTAGGTACATTCACTATCTACTTCATGCGCAGATAACGGAATGTAACAATTCAAATAACAACTCATTTCTCAAAACTACAATTGTGTAGGTATAACAATATCATGAGGGTTTCCCTAATGATATTCTTTTCTACTTTTGTTAAAATGTGGTGAAATACAGTAGGTAGTATGTTCGTATGATTTACTGGTCTGGCTGGTAAACTTTGTTGACTGAGTTTTTAGGCCGTCTGGATGCTTTCGTTATGGCTGAAAGCACAAAAGCGCACATTTTAACAGCGCAGAACGCCAAAACACATAAGGCAAATATGATTAATGTTTCGTGATCACAGATCTGTAGGTAAAGACCGACCCTAAAAATTACTGTTGTCATGTAACACATGGCAAAAAAAGTGTTAATATAAACACCTATATAACATGAGTGCATACTATTGCATAATTTGTTGCACATTCTACATCGATTTTTAAATAAATACAAGAATATACAGGGTTATTTGTAAAACACCGGTAACCTCTCAGGACTGTATTACTATCATCATAAGGAACGACTTTTGTTCTATGACTTTTAAAAATTCATAATAATTTTTTTTCATCAGATTGTCATACAAAATAAAAATATTTAAATTGAACGCTCTAAATGTTACGAAGTCTATGTGAAACAAAAGAAAGCGATAGTGCAAAGCAAAGGGAGCGGGGTTGGGGCGGCGGCGGCCGAAATGTGTTCGGTAGGAGAATGTTTTAGATAGGAAAACGAAATCTTGAATGTTTGGTTTTGGTAAATGTATGATGTTTTGTAAAAAGTCATAGAACAAAAGTTGTTGTTTATGATGATAGTAACACAGTCCTGAGATGTTACCGGTGTTTTACAAATAACCCTGTAGATTTTTTAAAATATCAGAAACTATCTAGTTCATATAAATTAGTGGTCAAAACTAACTTTTGTGGAGCACAGGTCGTACTAGAATTGTAAAAGTAGGTTTTATCCAGAACAACATTCCCCTTCAAAGTTTTTGAAACTATCATGGTTGCGACCGTGGATTTAGCATGGTACCTTTTTTAGGTTACGACCATAAACACTGTTATCTACGGGATAATTAACATGATTTTTGAAAGATAATGGTAATTATCCCGTTGATAACATATTAACCCTTCAGTTATCTCCAGTGAGAGCTTGCGCAGCTTTTTACAATGGAAAGAACGCGCGTTCAAACTTATCTTAAGGCGGCTGTTACACAAGGAGATAAAGGAGAGTTTCTCAAATGTGAACGGCGATTTTTTCTAGGCAATAATATGGTCGACTACAAATTAATATAAAAAACTATGGTACAAATTATGGTAATTACAAATGCTTCGAGGCTCGCCTCTCGAACACGATTCTCGCTATCTGAGCTTTCTACTAAAAGTAGTCTATGTACGAGTTTCAGTCAAAATGTAAACAAACGCAGACGAGACTCGAATGACGAGTTTTTCCGAGGGATAATCGCATACGATTTTTCGCCACTCGCGTGCGAGAAACTCTTCTTGTGTAACAGCCGCTTAAGATTTTCTATATGAATAATAAGAGTTTGTTTAGATGTTTATGTTTCAATCATGTCTAAACCAGTGAACCGATTTGGATGATACTTGGATTAGACGTAGATAGTAGACCTGGAATATTAATATTAATATAGGCTATTCAAAATGTTGGTACCATGCGGGCGAAGCCGCGCGCAGAAGCTAGTACCTAATATTCCTACAACTAGTTCTATAAAATCCTAGGGGACGAATAAATGTAAATTCCTATTTGACGTTCATAAGTTCCTAAAAGAGTGTCCAAAAGATCTGAAATAATATTTACTGCGTGTTGGGGACCGATAAACAGGATATGAGTGAAACCATAGGCTGAATAAAGTACACCAATACAAACGGCGCTGGAGCAGTCCAACGATTCATAATTGCCGTGCTCGCTTGGGCCAAAGGGTAATTAAATTACAAAACGAGTCCAGCAAATACAATTATTAAACTTAGAGCGCATCCACGTTGGAGTGATGCGTAACACACGCACTATGTAAGTACATTTTAACGCTACAGGGCTGAAAAACTTGACTTTCATTAATCAAGCAAAACTGTACCAAGCTTGCAGTGAATTATCAATCTTTTTTGAAACAAACAAACATCAGTCAACACGACACCTCAAGGCGAGGTATTAGACATTCTCTTAGATCTTGTAAAGACCCTTTGAGACGTCTGAGGGGGAGTTATATGCATGTGACATGACCAGGACCATGACCCATTCATCATAAATAAAATAATTCTTTATCCCTCCTACTCGTACAAGGGTACGGACTACGCGTTCAAGTTCATAAATGTCAAAACTGCATACATTTTATATCGAGTATCGCGGCGCGTGAGTTCCTGGCATTATGTCAAACTGACGATTTACATAGAGCCAGGTGCCGCGATACTTGACATAAAATGTATGTAAATGTTTGGAAATTAATGCAGTAAGTCGCAGCTGGAGTCTCAGCGTTATCTGTCGATTCGATTTCTATTCTATTACGATTTGTGTTATGGCTAGGGGGGCAGGCTAGGCTATGCGAATGCGATCAGCTCGCGCGAGTCGACAAAATCGTATACATTTTGACATTTAACATCGACTCGCGCGAACCTGTAGAACGTGTGAGCACATAGCCCTGAAAGTCGTAGTCCGTAAGCTTTAGCCTCACCGCAGACTGCAGACTTTCTATCGGCCGATAGTTGAGACGGAACATACTTCGGCTTACTTCTCCATACTCATTACGAGCCGAAGTATGTTTCGTCTCAACTATCGGCCGATAGAAAGTCTGCAGTCTGCGAGGGGTCTTACAAAGACACAATGCCGACATTTTGCAGAAACACTCCATATTTGGGATTTTTTGTATAAAAACAAAATAACTAAAACTTAGAAGTCCCTATTGCAGGTTCTTTTCGAGATTTAGCTGAACTTTAAACAAATATAGGATCTTTCATTTTAAAATAACTTCATTCAGGAATTGGGTTTAACAAATAAATTAAAAATATATACAGGGTGTAAAAAGACGTCTACCGAAGCCGAAAGGGGTAGGTACAGCATCCCAATAGACAACCTAATCCAAAAGGATTTTCCGAAATATGCACTAAATCCGGAGAATACAGCGTTTGAAGAGTACTGTTTGCGTATGTTTTGGGCGCGTTTTTTTACGTAGTAGCTGGATTTTGAGTTTTAAATGTTTTTTTCTTTTATAAATGAAATTATTAGGTAGGTATGGTCTTATTATGTTGTAATAGCAGTGAATAGCCGAAAATAACATAGCATAACGAAGTTAAGTTAAAAAAAAATTTCGCGTTTTTTTTTTCGCTAAATATGTTTAGAATCATGGTCTGATTACAACCCCTCAGTTTTCGGTAGCAGTCTTTTTACACCCTGTATGTAATTTTTTTTTTGTTTTGCTATGAAAAACCCGATAAAAACGATAAAGACTATCCTTTCAATTGATTATTGCTTCTTTTTTAACCTACTGCGTTCCAGCGTGTGACGTGATGTAGCTGCGTTGTGATTGGTGAAGTTTGAAAATCATGTTCTAAAATAAATATCAATAAAAGACAAGTGAAATGAAAACTTAAATCGGCTTAGGAATTAAATTGATACGATCAAACGTCTATGTTACATAACCAACCCAAACTTGAGGCCTTGTCAGTTTGTGTAGTTTAAAATGAAAGACCCTGTATAAGATGTGTTAAGTACTGCATTAGTTCGAGAGGCTGTTCGATTTTATTGTTTTGTTTTACTCCTACTTTTTTTTAAGAGCTCGTGGTCGTGCTTGCTTAGTCGTTCTTGATAGATCGTCAAAATTAAGTGGATGGGTGACCGCCTGTGGCATTTTCATCAGAGCGCTTCCGTGCTTCGGAGGGCACGTAAAATTTTCGGTCCCGGCTATTTAAGTCGTTAAGCTATGATGAAGACCTTAAGGTGGCAACTGACTCATACGAACTTACTTTACTCCTACTTTTCAAGCTATTCACGCACAGGGATTGATGACTTCGTAAAATCCACAGCCATACATGGGCAAGACTGGCATAGGATCTCTATCCTACGATCCTAGGTGGTTGTAAAATTTTATTGTATCTCACTCAACTCAACTCAAGATTGTATCTCACTCAACTCAACTCAAACTTGCGGATTCAACGTCCTCGTCACTCACAGAGGTGAGTGACGAGGACGTTGAATCCGCAACCAGTTAAAGTTTGAGTTGAGTGAGATACAATAAAATTTTGCAACCACCTAGGATCGTAGATACCTACTAGAATATCGCTTCTCCTAAAACTCCTAAACCTATCTACAAATTACAAAACATTCTCGTTCGCGCTATTTCCTTGAACGCGATCCCACCTAATAACTGACTTCATCATCGACCGAAATTCCACCGAGAATCCTTTCAACGGCAATCATATGTTTGTTTTGTCGTTTCATCTGTTATCGTTTTGGTCTACATTTTTTTTCCTTTTCTTTTTTTGCTCCTCTTAATTAATCCATGCGCATTCATTTTTTTTGTTTGTAGGAGGTGCACTACACACACTCACACATAATCTTCAAAACGATTAATCCGATTTCAAAAATTGTTCCTTGTGTGGTAATCTACAGCTTTAGTACCTATCTACCTTTGAATGGTATCAGACAATTTTGATACCACGTGATCAAAGCCACGGACGGATCCAGGTGGGTCTTATAAAAAACTGGCAAATGAGAAAATCCCTTCTCTACTGTTTGTAGGCGGTAGTAATACCACGAAGAACGTGAAAACTATGGCGATAACGAGGAAGTTCTGAAAAGAGTGGAGGAGAAAATGATTTGATGAACACCATTCAAAATAGAAGAGGTAGTAGACTTTTTCTTAGGCCATTAAAATGAAAAGTATATGCAAAGGAAGGAAGGAGAAGAACAAGAATTAATAACAAGAGTCAGATTAAAGAGAAGTTTGCTGTCAATGTCGTATAAAGAAGCAAATGGCACTAGATGTACAGTCGATTTACTTTTTAACATCGTTTTTAGGGTTCCATACCTCAAAAGGAAAAACTGAACCCTTATAGGATCACTTTGTTGTTCGTCTGTCTGTCTGTCAAGACTCTTTATCTCGGGAACGCGTGGAGGTATCGAGTTAAAATTAAAACCGTGTACTCAGGTCTACGATCCCTTTAAGCTGAAAAATCAAACTTCTAAGATAACGCAAAAAATACGGCCGTTTCTGCCGCAAAAAAGGAATACTTCGACACTCAATAAATCAAAATTCATAGGGTGCGTACTATATGTGATGTCCCGATAGTTAACCGTGTCGCGTGGGGTATCGTATGAAAGGGTTTCATTGGCACAAACTTAAACAGATTTTTAATTATTTTTAGGATGTAAGTATAGTTTTCGATATATGACGAAAACTGTAAAAAATAAGTTTTCCCTTGTCATGTACCTACCTTATAACTTTGATATTAGTATATATCTACATAACAGTTTGTACTGTTATACTACTTAGGCCTTTGTACGGAACCCTCGGTGGGCGAGCCCGACTCGCACTTGTCCGGTTTTTTATTCTTGGGAGTTTAGTTCATGAGAGTCTTCATGATGCGCTTAGTATTTTTTGTGATTTCTCTAAAGCATTTGATTGTGTACAGTACCGACTTTCATTGCTGACTGTACATCATGAAACAATGAAACTCTACCACTATGGTGTTAGGGGTGTTGCTCTCATCCTTTTCAGAATATAAAGAGGAAGCATTCTCTGGGGTCCGTAGATAACACTGGGTGTACCACAAGAATCAATGTTAGGTCCATTCCTCTTTTTAATGGCCTACTAAAACTTGTAAAAGACAACCTATAAACGAATCTAACAACCCTTAATCCATCCAGTGTTCTGGGAGATACGAGGGAACAAATAAATTTAACACATTACATACATACAAGATACGCGCGAAAAACATAGCCCTTCCTTTGACAGTCGGGTAAGAAAGCGTAAAAAGTTATATTATATGATATCAGAATTATCAGATTATTTGGATGACAAAAAAGCTTGGTACTGAAATGCTCCAACTTGTTTTAACATTTTTTTTTTTTTTTAATAAAATTGCAATGAAATTGTTTCAACGTGCAAAAAAAGTGTTCGGCGATGGCACTTTTAAAATAATTTCTAAACCTTTTAGACAGTTATATACACTACACACTGAGTTGTCTGGCACAAATAAAAATTATTTTATACCGCTTGCCTACGCATTGCTACCAAATAAAAGTCAAGAGACTTATACAAGACTCATGTCTCTACTGAAAAGCAATTTACCCCTGTGGAATCCGTCCATTTTTAAAATAGATTATGAACCAGCAATGCATAATGCCATCGAAACAGTTTATCCAGATGCAAAAGTTAGCGGTTGTAGTTTCCACTACAAGCAAGCGATTAAAAAACATGGCAAATTATTAGGATTAAATGAAAGCAAAGAGGGAAAAACATTTTTGCAATTATGCCAGGCATTAACATATCTACCACAAGATATGATACCAGAAGGTTGGCTGTCAATTACAAAAAATCTTCCAAGTACGGATAAACATGAAGAATTCATGTCTTATTTTACCAAGCAATGGATGGCCAATACGGTATTCAAAAGTTTTAGTACATTTAGTGAACAGCATTCTACAACGAACTGCGTAGAGGGCTTTCATAGCCGCATTAATAAAAAAATATCGAGAAAAGCAAACATATTGGCAATCATTCACACCATTCAGAAGGAAATCGCTTGTAATGATTTAAAAATAAAAAAAATGAATCTGTGTTTGCAGGCACAAGGTTTTAGATCAAAGAAAAATGAAAAAATTATAAAGAGTCGAAAAGAAATTGTTAGAAGTTGCAATAAGAGGAAAATAACAATTTTTGACTGTTTGCGACGGTTACGACAATTGGCATACTATCGTTAGATTAAGCTTAGGATTGATTTGTTAATAGGTGTAACAAATAAATAAATTATAAAAATTAATCAAAGTTTTTTCTGTCCAAAAAGTAATTCCGTTTTCGTCCGAAAAAAAACAGGCTATAATATATTCTGACGAAAAAGGAATCTGACGAATGTGTACTAGATCATTGTTATACTTACTAGTAAGCAATTCTCTGTATTTCAACCAATAAACTAATTTTGACTTTGACTTGATTCCAAACTCGGTAAAAGTAAATAAAATTTAAAGTAAATAACGAAACATTGTGTTTATTTTTTTAAAACAACCCGTGGGGGTGGTGCAAAGCAGTTTGAAAGTCGTAAGATTCGAAAGTCTGTGTGTGCGAATGTTTGTCTTCACGTAGGTATCTTCCGATTGTGATGATATTTAAAATGTAAATACTTACATGATATTTAGATGGTTTAAATTCTGGAACAACATATAGGCATATACAATCTTCAAAAATCAACCTCTAAGGGTTATAAAGTTGATGTTGTAAAATTTATTTCTTGGCCCGCCATTCACTCCAAACTCGGTATCTATACAAACTTTATACTTAAAATTTTAAAGTGAATAAACACGTGTGTTTCTTGAATCTTTAGAGAATCGTAACGCAATATTGACGGGATCTGTAGCGTAGTGGGCGAAGACCCGCCTTCGACCAGGCACGGTCCGAGGGGGGTGGTCACAGGGGACATGACCCCCTCCCCCAAAATCGTACACGTCTAATAGTAAAATCTTGTTTATTGTGCAATAAAGTCTAATATTAGTGTAGTAACCCCCGCCCAAAATTTCAGTAGTGACCCCAAAATCTAAGGCTGCGACCGCGCCTGCCTTCGACAAACAAGATCATTGAAATCCAGAATAATGCTGGACATTTTCACACAGCATCATCTAGCCCCAAACTAAGCAAAAAAATCTGATTAAGCTTGTGCCAATAAAACCCTAACATACCATACCCCACATGACACAGTTAACTCTATTTAAAATTTGAAATGAAATGAAACAAACAAAAACGTTAGTGTTTTTGTTATACTACTACTCGTAGTAGTATAAATAACAAAAACACAAGCGAAACGTTTCAAAATGATTTGTCAGAATTGTTTCTTTTTGCATGTGATGCTATAGATTCTGCAGTGTGGATTAGGACTATTGACTGACCTAAGATTTGTTGACCAATTATATTCTTTCGTATCAACTTAGATAATTTTTGTAACTACCAAGTCGATGTTTATGTAGGTAACTACTAAATAATGCACCTGATATGTTATTTGCTCGAGATAAATTTCTGTAGAAACAGAAATAAGAACTGAAGCTTCAAATAAACAGTTTTTAACTAGATAAACAACGAACACAGTAATTTGTTAGTTCACCATTAATGGGTAAACACAGTGAATCGACACGACCAATAACGATATCATTAAATTTTACTGCTTTAGAAGCGACCCTAGATAACCTACGGAAACTACCGAGCTACTCCTAGGTATCGCTTGTTCAAGCCTCAACCAACACTCACCAACAACAACACAGAATGCACATCGTCCAAAACAAACACCTATCTAGTTCCGAGAATCACTTTTGGACGTTACATAAAACTTCAAGGGATGTGATGACCACAGATGTGACGGGAACAACATGTTTATCGCCAGCAACAGTCGGTGTCAGTACAATCCTACAGCATAAAGAACTATTGAGAGCGATGTGATCAAGAAGATAAGCACTCATTCTTTTAGGTGACTCATTTTGAGACGAAATGAGACGACATGCAGATAAAAATATTTCGCTTAGTAATTAAAGCTGCTTGGAAATCTCCGAAGATCAATTGAATGGTCAATAAGAGTAGAGCGCAAGGGTCAGGGGCATCCTAATTGTTGCCTTGTAAGGAAAGACCCACCAAAAACTAAATAGACACAAATATCTGCTTTAGGATTCATGTCCACGATTCTGTACATCATATATTATATTATTTGTTGTAATAAAACTGATAAGAGGCATTCAATAATAAGCCCATTCCCAAGGGAAATGTACTGGGAGTCAGTCGTCTCGCTCACATGATATATAAGGACAAGCGAAAAGACTGTCTCGTCTGGTTCCGGGAAAGGAGATCGCTCATCGGGCGCGCGGCTGCAGGCCAGCGGCCGGCTGCCGGCACCAGAGAGCCGCCCACTCGCAACGATAACGGACCGATCCTCATCTGTGCTCCCCTTATCACTGACCTGTTGTTTTCTCATTAAACTTACACATTGTTTTGATGTACTGTGCACGATGTTCAGTACCTACTATTGTTTGGTTTATATATTATATTATTCTATATTACACAGGGCTTACACGTTCCGTCTGGATGATAGGTAGGTCTACGTAAATACAAGAGAAATTCAGCAGAAATACCGCGCTTTTCGATCATATTCCTATATAACTTCTATCGACTTGCCTTAGATTGTCGAAGTTGAGTTTGAGTCTCGTGATAGAGAGGCCGAGCTCGCGGAAGCTCCGTTCAGAGAAGTCCGGCAGCTGGGAGTAGGAGATATCGAGGCCAATCTTGGTCTCGGGGCTGAACTTGTCAGTGAGAGCAGTCGATATTTCTTGGAAAGCATTGATCCTCTGGCAGACGACGAGGATGGCACCGGTGCCGGTCTCCTCGCGGCGGCAGGTGCAGGGTGAGATCTCGCGGCGCATGGCGCAGTGAAGGCTGGCTCCGGCGCCAAGCTGGCCGGCCAGCGCGCACAGCAGTGCGGCGGCGAGCGCGTGCGCGTTCGCGATCATCGTGTGTGCCTAGCGGGGCTGCGCGCGCTACTGTGCCGAAGTCGCGAGCCTCCCCGCGCCCCGGGCCTCGCACCCACGCCCCGCGCATCGCGCCCTCCGCCCGCGCTGCACTTCCACCACCTCCCGATGGATGCGCCCTCCTCGAGTGCTTCGCCTCCATAACAAACCACTGAGTGGGTCCCTACATTGGTTTAATTAAGGAAAAGACGAACTGGGCCACGTTTGAAACCAGAAAACAGGTGGTTAGAAACTATACGCAACGCTGTCACACGCGTCTGTGCAGTGTTAGATCTGTCGCTCTGTATGATGCGCATAATACCTAAGTTCTTAGTCATCTGTTTCATCAATGATTACTAGTCATAAATTAATGCGTTGCACTACATGGCGTAGGTGAGTAGCTTAGGTTGCATACATTGTGGCGCCATCACCTTTATATTAACCGAGTACCGTCCGAAGTAATGAACGAAGTCACGCGGGCATCTCTAGACCGGCTAAACCAATTTTAATGGGACTCTCACTAGAATATAGAGGTTTTAGGTCTTAGGACTTAGACGTTCTAAGCCCTTGCGGTAATTTTTTTGAACAAATTACAACATGTCGCCGAGGACTGGCTGCCTAGGAACCATAATTTTTGTTGCATGGCTTTCGAAATCTTATAAAAACTTTCTATCGCAAAATTCTCACGGGATCGGGGTTTACGCGGTAAAAACCGGGAAAACCTAGTGAATACCGCCTACATATGACTTTTCGGCCATAACAAAATACAAGAGCATTTAGAATCCCAGTTTGAACTGGTACATTTACCTACTTCATAGTTTTGTGAAGATCCACTGTTTCATACAAAAAATGTAGTGCAGGTATTTTTAAATTAGCTGCTATCTTATTAAGAGATGTATATTTATCTCTTCCTTCTTAGCTGTACCTACTTACACAAATAAGAACGTGTAAGTACCTACATATCTGCCGCACGGAATGTATTTTATAAGTAGGTATGAATATGACCTTTATCATCAGGCCAAGTTTGTGGAGATAAAGATGAACCCCTTATCAGAGATATTCCAAGTTCGCATTAGACTTTCATCCCATATCCATAACATATTTTACCTTCGTTTATAACAAGCCTGAGGTGGCTTGACTGCTTCTATGGCCCCTATTTTGTAAAATGCAAATACCCACCCCTTCAGGAAAGAGGAGAGTGATTTTAGCTTAGTTCCATTCCAACCTATGAATAAACACCTATTATAATTTTAGTTTTTAAATGCCTATTCCCGACCGCCGCGCCGCGGGGGCGGCGGAAGGGATATGTGGGGCTTGCACCCACTAAATAAACGGCGAGGTTCTCCGCGAACGTCATAGTGCCGGGGCTATGGGCACGCTTTCGCACTCTACCACGGCCCCGACGGCGTTGACTCTAAAAAGAGCCCCTCCAACGGGTGGGGCAACTGCCTCCCACCACGTCTCCTGAGAGACGCGCGCGGAAAACCCACACGCAACTCGAGGCCTATCCTGGGCGACGAAACGCCCAGGTGCCGCCACCATGGCCCCCGCGGTAGATCAGGTCTTTGGTTCCGCCGTGACCACCAAAACGGCCGCAGAGGACAGGGAGAGCGGCAACGTATTATAACACCGACACTCCTCTTCCACTGCGGCCCCCCCTCCTAACTGCAGGGGACAGAAGCCAATCTGTCCTCCGCACCCTCCTTGGGCGCATCCAGAGCGGGCAAGCTCACTCGGAGAGTCCCCACCTGGGATTCCTGTTGGCTTGACCGTGGGCCTCCATACCACGGTTACTAAGCGCGACAAGATCGGAATCCTTCGGGGGGGATTCAAACTGTGCCTAACTCAACCACCAAAAGGGTGACCCTTGACTTTCAAGCCGAAAGTTGCGAGTTCAAATCTCTGATGGATGATTTTTTTTTTCGTTTCGGAAAATTTCAATGTGCATAAACACTAACTCTAAACGGTGAAGGAAAACATCTAAGGAAAATTAATAATTAATTAATTTATTAGGTTAATTATTCCACTAATAAGCAGGGATAGGCTTGCAACTAACTAGTAGTGCTAACTGCTACAAAAAGTTAGCAGGTAAGTGTCCAAAAAGCTCGTTGAGTTGCAACACTTAAGTATCTGCAGTCCGATATATGCAGCACCTCTTTGATCTTCGTCTCATCAACAAACCTCTCGGATTATATTTATCTGAAAAGGAACTGCGCTTCTGGACCCCATGGTCTTAATGTTTCTGCACGAAAAGGCAGAAACAAATAACTACCGTACTAAGTAGTATGTCACTAACGATAGGATGTGTTCCAATTAGATTACCTATGTATAGGTATCCTATTATACCTTTTGGAATTTTCTGCTGCTGCCGCCTACGCAACTGTCACCCTGGAGATTGTCGGTAGGTAATAGAATTATGTATCAACCTTAGAAAAAAATACAAATAGTATGAAGTTCTGTGGTCAACTTCTCGAGTGGGAATGTCAAGATTAGCCTCCTCGCAGACTGCAGACTTTCTATCGGCCGATAGTTGAGACGGGCTATACTTCTCCATACTCATTACGAGCCGAAGTATGTTCCGTCTCAACTATCGGCCGATAGAAAGTCTGCAGTCTGCGGGGGTCTACGAGTGAGTACAACTTTAACCTCTTTTGATAGTAACAGGACCAACTTCATCATACTCTCACTGCGTTTATTGCCATTATTACAAGCTTTTATTTAACTTGTTTGTTCCGATCAAATCTTGCAAGCTGAATTTAAAAGAAAAACCTACTTCCCGGTGTCCGAATGAGCAGAAATTTGGTACACTTAGGTATGAGCACAGAATACAGAGAGGTATGAGTCTTCGAGGACAATGCAAAAATATGGTAAAGCGAGCTGATCTGATTGAGTTGAAACTCGGCATATTCCCGCCGCGGGATAATCTGCAAATATTTATCTCGGGTCTGGGTGTTTCAGTATTTACAAAAAAAAGTATATAAGTAGTATATCAGTTATCTGGTTCCCATAGTACAAGCTTTGCTTAGTTTGAGGCTAGATGATGTGTGAAATGTCCAGCCTTATTTATATTAATCAAAAATGGCGGATTATTATGAAAGAGTGGTGTGAAAATTAGGAGGCATATATAATACTCAGCAGTGGGTAGATGTAGGCTGATTAGATAGATAGAGAATCAAGAATATCATGAATTCAAAAATTTTAGTTGTCAAAAGAACTCACTAGAAAGATAAACACCGCGACGCGATAGACCAAGGTGTGGGAGAGGGGAGAGGTGCCCTCTATGAAAAAGATACGTTGGGTCTTGGATTACCGCATAGGGTACTTTTTATCCCAGAAATGTGAAGTATTCTCGAAGGATCGCGGGTAACACCACGGAGCGCAGCTAGCAACAATAAACAAGATTGATGTAAGTATATTGTCCGCTTGTTCCTCGTAAATTACCGAGTTACATTAGCAGCAATCATGTTTATCCACAAAATAAGTGTCTTAATAAATTAACTATAAACAATGATATTCGATCCTAATTAGTATAATCTCCTGATCGTAAACAGAAAAAAAGAAATGTTCTTATAATTAAATTCTCAGAATTAATATTACTCCTTGGAATAAACAACAATATTATGTTTCTAAGCAATCATTTTGGTAAGTAAGATATATGTATGTACGCACCAATGCTTTAAGTTTTATAAAAGTGCGCTAGTGCGTGGGTTCTTCACGATATTGATCGCAAAGAATCAGAAGTAGAATCAACTAGTTTTAAGACAAAGGTGATCCCAGCGGTCCTACTGAATGAATGATAATCATAAAGTTGAGTTTTAATTTTGGCGTTTGCTCGAGTAGGTACCTCATGCATAGAGATTCATATTGATCTGTGTAGAGTTTGATTTGAGTGACGTTTGGACCATATTCAAGCAGAGAGATGTATAGTGCTGCTATGCACTATACATCTCTCTGCTTGAATATCCACTATTACATTTATAGTTATGAGCGAGTTCATGTTCCGACACGCACTTGGCCGATTTTCGGGTGTGCCCAGAACCTTTTTTAAGGGCTGGATCCGCGCCTGACGTCCGCTGGGGGCCGCGGAAGGTTGCGGGCTCGATCCCCGCCGCGGGACAAATGTTTGTATGATCTACAAGTTTTCGTCTCGGGCCTGCGTGTTTTCTATGTATAATATGTATGTATGTATTTACAAACAAAAAATATATAAGTAGTACCTATATCAACCTACCCATAACACAAGCTCTGCTTACTTTGGGGTTAGATGATGATGTGTGAAAAGTCCAGCATTATTATTTATGTTAAACAATTGCATCATAATTATTGTAGTAGGATCTACACTACATAATTTACAATCCTCATACTTTTGGGTACCTACACCTATAGGTAAAGCTTAGAAAAATCGTACTGACTAGCGCTTAACGCCTTTAAAAAGTATCACATTTACAAAATGACTCGATATGTAGCTTGCTTAGACGCTTGTCGCCTGAGATGAACCGTATGCTGACTAATTGTCTACGCCACTAGTCTGGCGGAAGTTTGGCAGAACCAACGAAAAATCTATTTCAAATTATCTTCACACAATATAATACATATATTTGCTGTCCGTCGCGGTGTTACCCGCGGTCCCTCGGGAAAACTTCACTTTCCCGGGATAAAATATAGCATATGTTCATCAGGGATAATGTAGGTAGGATTCTAATGGTAAAAGAATTTTTCAAATCGGTTGAGTAGTTTCGGAGCCTATTCTCATGCCAATTTTCAGCCTTATCTGTTCAGCGGTTCGGGCGTGAAAAGGTAACAAACAGACAGACAGACAGATACACAGACAGACAGAGTTACTTTCACATTTATAATATTAGTATGGATAGCTTACAACACTTTGCTTATTTACCTGTGTATACCTAGTAGCTATACCCGGATTCAAAACTTGTTTTTATATGTATTGTAGGTATGTATGTACCTATGGTTTTAAATATATTTAGCTAGCTATTTTTCATTTAACATCTGTATTTTTAATTATAATTACGTTTTATGAACTACAAAGAAAACCTACTTCTATGTTGGATTACGTATACCTACAGGTTGTGGTAAGATTTTGCCGCATTCTGGGCAACTCCTTTTACATTTTGTAGGTAGTGAAAGAAATTGTATGGAAAACTTTTTAATTTTTTTGAAAAAACTCACGATTTGGTTTAGTATATTCTTTGGGAAACGTGATATTCAATTCAATTTATTCATAAAAAATACATACCCAAATATTACAATTATTATACATAATTTACCACGAACCCTGCTGCAAGAAATAGCATTGATTGAGACCAAACTATTTGTTTTAACTTTAATTTTCAAGGCTGACTGTATATTTTTTCAAAAATCCAAAAATTCAGTTATTTTTTTTTCTTAAAATAAACCTACAGATTCTAAAGAACAAAACTTTCTAACTACAAAAGAAAAGGTAGCTAAAAACCCTCAAGGAACGTAGGTACCTATGTAATGGAAAATTAGGTATGTAATGGAAAATTACAAGCTCTAGGAACCTCAAGGATACCTACCTTCTATACCTAATCTTAAAGTATGGGATGGATTAATTGTTCGCTTCTGTCATGAAGAGTTCCCAACCCTAGAATAAGCATGTCGCTTGTAAAAACAAAAAATAAAGTTTTACTTTTAACTTTTTTTATAGTGAGCCTGTAGCGCACGTCACTTTACTAAAATCTAGAATTTCAAATTGTCCTAAGAAACAAAAAAATTTAGGTATACAGGGTGTAAAAAGACTGCTACCGAAAACTGAGGGGTTGTAATCAGACCATGATTCTAAACATATTTAGCGAAAAAAAACGCAAAAAAAATTTTTGACTTAGCTTCGTCATGCTATGTTATTTTCGACTATTTACTACTATTACAACATAATAAGACCATACCTACCTAATAATTTCATTTATAAAAGAAAAAAACATTTAAAACTCAAAATCCAATCTACGTAAACAAACGCGCCCAAAACATACGCAAACAGTACTCTTCAAACGCTGTTTTCTCCGGATTTAGTGCATATTTCGGAAAATCCTTTTGTTTTTGGTTGTCTATTGGGATGCTGTACCTACCCCTTTCGGCTTCGGTAGACGTCTTTTTACACCCTGTATACTTCTTACCAAAAAATACATTAGGTATTAATAAATACAAATTTTAACTCGGTACGTTTTTGGCATTAAAAAACAAGACAAATCAAATAACATAATTAAATTATGTAAATTACAAAACATTTTTATACTTAATCGTAATTCTACCTACCTTCCTAAAGCAATATTTAGCGTTCAATAGATTCTTTTCATTTAAATTCCCATTCTATACTAGGTAATTTAAATAACTACGCGAGATTAGTAATAATACTAGATTGTTTCGTTTTTGATGTAACATAAATTTTTGAATTTTCACATTGTCTGTGATATAAATTGAACATGTTGGGTACCAGATACGACATACCGTAATCTCTCACCCTGTTATTAATAAACATGAACTTGTGTGGGATTAGAGCTAATCCAAAGCATAAGGCAGTAGTAGTTCAATTCCGTATTAATAAAGAAAGACCAAGGAAGAAATAAGCTAATCCGACTCTGCTCTTGGAGCAAGAGTTATGCCTAGGTGCAACCTAGTATAGAGATGGAGTAAGCATACTCTATCATGAATTTTGACATTTTCCTTCATAATATTAATGTCATAACCAAAAAAAGGTTGTGCAAATAGGATGGATATGTTGATGCTTTGGAAAATGGCTATTCTATGAGCGGCCGCGTTCGATCATCTAAGCTATTCTATAAAGTTTGTCTTTGACAGAGTTTGTGACCTCTGCCCGATTAAAAATGAATTAATGAAACAAGAACCGGTTGACTAGATTGAAATAGTTTAGCATACATACCTATATGGTCAAATCAAATCTGTAAGGAATAACAACTAAATTCTTTTACGCTGAATCGATTACTGGAAAAAATGTATATTTGTACCTATTGACACGTAGGAGGCAACATCCGCAAAGCTATGTTTATCGCAGAATATTATTCAACAATATTATTTCACATAATAGTCAGCTTCAAATGATAAAGATTGTTCGGGGCCACGTACAGTGGCGTACCGGAGGGCTAGGCGGTGCTGTGCACCGGGGCCCCCAAGCTCAAGGGGCCTTTAGAAATTGATTGAAAAACATTTTTTGAATTTTATGCAACAACTCTTACGATTTGATTTGGTACGTTACATAAAAAAAATTCTGATGATTAGTAGTTGACATACATTTTTAATCCAAAGATACAGTTGTTTTTATTTTCAAAATAAACCTACTAACAGTTTTACAAAACCTTCTGACTACACAAGAAAAGGTAGCTGCCTTAGCTGCCCTAAATGTTGTAAAATTTTGCAACAGCCCGTTTATATTTTAACTTGATAAAATCTAAACCGTTCAGTTAGGGTCCCAGTTTTTTTTGCACCAGGGCTTGGCTACCTAACGACGCCATTGGATTGTAGACTGTAGCTCCAAATGACCACGGCTAATACAGAGTAGAAGAGAAAAACTTGTGTCCTCACATCAAAGTGAGATAACGACCACTCTACACATTCGCCGAACTATTCGCCGAACTATTAGATAGAATATGACAGGCGATGACAAGCGAATAGACCCTCTACACGCTCGTCACCGTCGGCATTCGTCTATCTACGCCGAATATATAGAGGGCCCATAAGGGCTTTAATGTGATGATGATACTGATATAAGTTGGTCTGTCAATAAAATTGATGGAAAGCTCTACTGCAGATTTAGTCACAGATAAACAGCGTGGCCCCATGTCCACGGCATGGCACTGCACTGCACGGCACGGCACGGTACGGCGCCGTGCCGTGCCGTTCCGGGCTTTTTCACGGCGACGGTGCCGTGCCGTGCACATGGGGCCACGCTTTAACACAGCTACGAAGCTGTTTTAGCTGAGTGAGGTAGCTTGATTATCGATGATCGTGGGTTAGAATCCCAGTTATGTATAAATGGTTTTTCCTTTCAGAAAATTTATATGCGCATTAACACGAGCTTTAAACGGCAAAGGAAAATTTTTGTAGAAAACAATTAGTACCTACCTATTACATAATATATTAGTAGGCTAGTAATACTGTATAGTGACGGTTTTCAACTTGCAACCTGTCACATGGAATGCTAAATGTGGGCATGCGCGAAACATGTATGTGGACGTGCTTCTGACTCCATATGATTTCTTTAAAGGAATTAAATATCTACAAAAGACCTGAGATACCATATCCTGGGCAACAGTCGCGCCGTGATCCTGTTTCGTTTTTGTTAGTAGCATAAATATTGTGCAAACATTATAGGTACGAGCAAGTCTCGGTATTTTTTTTAACCTATGCTGTCCCACTGCTAGGCAAAGATCTCCCCCAACTCTCTCCAACCTTTCCTCCCCTTTTATAGGTTCCACCAGGATAGTCAACTCTAGGTAGTCTCTCCAGCGCTTTCTTGGCCGTCTGCGGCGTCGCCTCTCCTCAGGCTGCCAGATGTTAAAAATGTTGGACCATTTTTCGTCGTGCATCCGGCTCACTCGACCTGCCCAGTCCCACTTGAGCTTCGCTGTTTCGGTATATGAACGTAAACTAGATTTGTTATACTATTTTTGCATTTCTCTGACGTAAAATAAAATGTCGAAACAAACTAACATTTCATGAACCTGATATTTCCCACTGCAAAACAAAGACCAAATATGTTTATTTCCACAGCCTTCAGCTGTTAGTATTATTTACCTTTTATTGGAAAATCTTTCTTATTTCTAGAGAGATTAGAAGCCTTACTCTGTATTAGGATACAGAGTACATTAGGATGTATATGTAGTTCAATTTGGTAAAAAAAAACTGATTTTCTCAATACTGAGAGTGTCATCACAAGTACACATACCTACATGTTTAAGGTTTGGTAAAAAAGGTTAACTAACTTAGTATTTGCATGAAGTTAGCACTCCCCATTATTAGAAAACCCTTAGTAAATTTCATTTGGTGAGGAAAGGAATCTAAACTTTATGCCCTTATCCCACCTTACATGGGTTCGGCACAACATGGTTGGTATTATTGTTCTTCCTCCAGCCGCCATTTAAGAACTCACTCATCACACCTTTCACGCAAATTGTGTGAAGTTGTTGAGGTAGATTAAGATTTTTGAAATAAACAGCATCACGGCCCAAAGTGCCAAAAACATTCTCTCAGATCTTCTAAGTCTGCCTCTGACTACCGCCGTAGACATTTTAGTAGGATCTCATCACTGATCTTTGGTCTACTCCTTAATCCATCCATCATAATAGCCATCACACATCTTCTCATGACAACCTTCCAATTTTTGACTTCAGCCTACTGTGTTAGTAACTTCTTCATTCTAGAATAACACCGCTCTTAGTAACTGATACTCAATGTCCATCGAGCTGTTTAGTCTACTGTGAGGGCCCAATTAGTGACATTAATTGTGGCTTCCAGGCACAGCCGCAGGTAGCATGTGGGAGTTACTTCAAATAAGAAATCTACACTGACTTACTATAAAATTGCACTAATATCAAATAATGATACGAAGGTTACGAGTCTGTAGGTATGTTTTTACTTTTTGATCCTGAAACAGTGAATCGGCATGGCTTATTTAGTATATTTTGGATTAACACATACCTATGCTACTTTTCCCGTGACTTTGCTTATGTAACTGTAATAACCTACTTATGTAACAAACAAGGGTAAGTAATATAAAATGGTTACAATGTTTTATTAGCCCTGTTAGCCGAGCGGGTGAGGGAAAATTATAACACGAGCTCTACTAAATGCTAAAGGAAAATATCATGAGGAAGCCAGTTTTTTAATATAATATGACGACAATGAAATGTATGGAATGCGAACTAAATAAAATCTGCAAAATGTAAGCATGATACTTATAACGAGTCCCCCTTAGACATATAATTAATATTCATTTCAATTATTTTTTTAGAGACAGCATTTACCCTACCCGGGAAATTCATGTTTTAACATTAAAGTCTTCAATACCTACGCATAATAACTAGTAATTAAGTTAAATAAGGGCCGCAGATTAAGTTAATGTAAGTGAAATAAATAGGGAACAACATTTTTCATCCAAACTTATCCCCCCTTGAGGGGTAGAATTTCCAAATACGACTACGTGATGTAAGGAACCAGAAGCTTTGCGTTGTCTGTCAACAGTAAGTCACAACTTGTTCCTTAATATACTAGTAGGTACTAGCTGTGCCCGCAACTTCGCTCGCAGGGACAATAGAGGCTGATCTATTTGCCCGATAAATTTTTGTAACCACAACGGATTTAATTTTCGGTTGTGTAACCCTAAAATTTAGAGATGAGGTTGTCAACCTCATCTGTGATGTCACCGTGCCTATGGAAACCTATTTATTGCCAACTTGTTGTCAATCAACTATTTTTTTTTAAAACTTGCTATTTTAACCATTTCTCTTTTATTTATGTTCTGGTTTCTAAAAGACAGAGATATAAATGGCACAAACTGGTTTTAAATAGATTTTGAAAATGATGGTACTATAGACACCAGGCGGAAAATATTTCCGACCCCAACGATCTGACAACTAAGACATTTTACGCAAAAGATGTTATTTAAAGGCAATAGGCATACTCAATGATCTTTTTAAAAGATCATTGGACATACTCATCTAATCTTGCCCAGCACATACACTCATCTGAATCGGCCTTTCTATAGATCTAGGGACTACTTTCTAGGCTACGTACAGTACCTATGTCTTGTACTATCTCAAATTATAAACCTACATAGAAAGCTATATGTTGACCGTTTGAATAAATATTTTCATTTTATTTTCGTTTCATCTTTTTTGTATTACATTCAAGGTTACGCAAACACGTTACGAATTATAGCATTAAAGGTATCTATGAAAGTAGTCGAAGATTCCGTCCTCTATTTCGGTGAGCGCGTTCATGTCTTTTGTACCCACTGTAGGTACAAAAAACATGAACGCGCTCAATTTCTTACAGTCATTAGCAACAATAAAATTGCATAATGATTATGCAATAATGGTGTTTACCCACTATGCCGGATCATACCAGAGGCCTTATTGTCTAGCTTGAAATCCATTCCCATTTCCCATTCCAACCAATCACACAATACGATAATTACGTTTTAAAACTAAAAGAAAAACCGACTTCAATGTTCGACACTACACACGGCGTGACTCAGGGAATCAATAAGTCATCCATAAAAATATAAATAAGAATAAGTTTTTTTTTAATATCAACAAGTACAAGCTTTTAATGGATTACCGTGATCTGATTGAACTCACCGATGTAAGTACAAAATTTCGTTTCAATCAACCTATTTTCTGAGGAGTTCCGTTCTCCATCATCGGATCAGCTCGCAGACATCATATTTCAAATTAGTAGATGAAACCTGACCGATGTAGTGAGTTTCAACTCAATCAACCTATTAACTGAGGAGTTCCATTCTCCATCATCAGATCAGCTCACTGTCACTATATTTTAAAATTTTAGATGATACTTGATCTACAAACCAAGTTTCAACTAAATCGGTCGATTATCTGAGGAGTTCCCACCATCATCAGATCAGCTCGCTGTCACCATTTTTGAAAATTTTAGATGATACTTAATCTACGAACCGAGTTTCAACTCAATCGGCCTATTGTCTGAGGAGTTCCCTGGAACAGCTCTTGACTCCATCATCAGATCAGCTTGAAAGAAAGAAAGAAATAATGCTAAACAGATAATGCTTAGGCTCCACCGGCGTCTAAAGGCAATAATTACCAAAACTGCATACATTTTATGTCAAGTCTCGCGACACGTGAGTTCCTGGCATTAGTAAATTGTCAATTTGACATATTGCATAGAGAGTCAGACTTATCTGTCGATTCGATTTACAATGGCTAGGAGGGAAGGTTTTTAGAGTTTTACGGGCAAACTATCAAACCCTCAGGAATAAAATTTATATGGGACCACCTCTGGAGTATACCCTTTCAAACATAAAAATAATTTTGAAAATCGGGCCACAATTGGCGGAGTAATCGCGTAACATGATACAAAAAAAAAAAAAAAAAACATACAGGCGAATTGAGAACCTCCTCTTTTTTTGAAGTCGGTTAAAAAAAAAAATAATAAAAAAAAAACAAACAGGCGAATTGAGAACCTCCTCCTTTTTTTGAAGTCGGTTAAAAATGACGTATCAGGACAAAATACGTCATTTTCGTATTGTGTGATTAGTTGGAATGGGAAATGGGAATGGACAAGCTAGACAATAGGCCCCCATGTCCGTAATATGATACGGGATAGTCGGTATAAACCTTTAAGCTCATCCGCGCCGAACGCGCCCAACAGTCGATTCAATCTGAGACGTCAGTAGCGAGCCGCATTTTCTGACGTACTTTGAAGTGAAACTTCTTTATGTGCGTTTGG
Organism: Epirrhoe alternata; assembly: GCA_963565295.1. Taxonomy (NCBI): domain Eukaryota; kingdom Metazoa; phylum Arthropoda; class Insecta; order Lepidoptera; family Geometridae; genus Epirrhoe; species Epirrhoe alternata. The sequence goes on from OY751375.1 coordinate 13,092,814, forward strand.
TAGTTTTGAGATGGGAAAAATTCTTGGATTCGCCTCGAAAAGGTCACGTGCGAATCAGGTGACTACTCACCAACACTGTGTTATTTGTCAAGTTTAGACCCACTCAAGTTTATACTTCCGCTGGCATTCCTGGAGTGCCACTGTTTGGTATAGAAAAATGACTGGTCGCGTACTGCGTGGACATTATATGCGATCAGATTAAGACTGTATTTTACATTGTTAATATTAATTTTAAGATATTATGTTACTTAAGTTAGAGATTTAAATATAATTCATATTGAAAAACTAGTTTTTTAATTGTTAAACTAGGATTCCAACCGATTCAGATTGAAAGTCGAATATCTAAGGCCACTGTGCCAAAATGGCTTACAAATTAGGTACGATGTAAAACTACGGAAGAGCAAAGATGGCATTTACTTCAGAACGATTGGCGATATGTATGGGACATGCCTCTGACTACCCCCTTAAACATCTTCAATCAGTCTGATAAGTTGCAAGACCATTAAAATAGTTCACAACTATGGCGCAGTGGGCGAAGACCCGACTACGACGCAAAATGTTGCGGGTTCGATCCCCGCAGCACAAAACGTTTGATCTATAGATATTTGTCTCGGGTCTGAGTGATTTCTATGTATATTTTTTTTTACAAACAAAAAGTATATGAGTAGCATAAGTGCATACATACATTGTACCTATATCATGCATGTAGTACCTACCCATAACACAAGCTCTACTGTGGCTCTACTTACTTTGGGGTTAAATGATGATGTGCAAAAAGCCCAGCATTATTATTATTTTATTGTTAAGAATTAGGTATAATATAAACTGTCAATAAGATTACCTAGCTTGATTTTTGTAATTAGTAATTAAGTACTGTTTGTTTTCATAAGAAATAAAAATAAATAAATAGGCAAACTGAATCACAGCGATCAAATCCATCCTCGCGATGCTATTCTTCCAAAACAAAATATCAAATCATGCACTTCTTATGCGTGCAGTTGCTAATACTACTAGCGGTCACCCATCCACTTTGTCTGTAGGTAATACAAATGCAAGTGGTTAGTTACTCCACTATCCGATACGAAGGTCTTGGAGTCGAATCTCGGCTAAATAAATCGATTTACCGTTCGTATTCCTCCTCCACCTCCGTGGCGCAGTGGGCGAAGGCCCGCCTGCGACGCATAAGGTTGCAGGTTTCAATCCCCGCCGCGGGACAAATGTATGATCTACAGATATTTGTCTCGGGTCTGGGTGTTTCTATGTATAATTATTATTGTATAAACTTAAACAAAAAGTATATAAGTAGTATATCAGTCATGTAGTACGTGTGTAGTACCCATAACACAAACTCTGCTTACTTTAGGGCTAGATGATGCTGCGTGGAAAGTCCAGCATTATTTATTTTATTTATTTATATGAGCTTCGACATGACCTCTTAACGGAAGTTCTCAATGAAAAAGAGAGACTGATCATTATAAATAATTTTACCAATAAGGTAATTATGTTGATTCGCATACCGATCACGGCTTATTGTTATCTCTATTTTATTATTCATTTTGTTTACTGTTTTGGTTAGTAAGATCGTCTGTTAACCTCGTAGAATCAAGGTTTGAATGCGCTTTCTGGATCCGTTTCTAAGTATAATATAGTATAAGTATGGTGCAGCTAAATACGCTCGAACTTCGTCGTAACTGTTTTAAAATGTCACATTATTTTTCAATAATGCGGGGCCACATCGACAACCCCACTGCCTTGACTCGGTGTAATTTATTCGTTCCCGATAAATACCTGCGCGCGCGCACTCATCCTCTATTTGCGACACCCGGGTTCCGGACTAACACCGCGAGGTATGCACGACAGCGAGTGCACTTGCACTACTCAACGCGATGATTGCTCAGGAACCGGATGTAGATGTGTTCAACATGAAACTTCATTTATTTGTGTATGTTTTTTTAGTTGATCTGTGTCCGTTATCTATGTAGAATATTTTAAGTGGCTTACAAACGTTTTGGCCTAGGCTGTTAGGTTGTAAGTAATTAATAAATAAATAAATAAGTATAATAACAACTTACTCTTGTTTTCACATCACAGTAGAAACAATACCTACAAAGGTTTTTCATATTTAACCTTTACCATTATTTATTTACCTTTTAAGGTACCTGCTAACCTAGAATTGGTCTGCTGTAGCTAGCAGTACCTATCATGTGTTTTTTACCATTACCAATTTTTTTTACCATTTTTAACCTTAATAAAGAACAGAAAAATAGTAATGGGAGCATATCAGCGTGGACAGCATATCTTAAAATTATGGTATTACCTACGTGAAGTTAGTTTTTTTTTATCTATTTGCAGCTAACATCGAAATTTAAAGTACCTACGTACCTTATTTATTATAAAGGTTTGAAAATGGGGATTTTTGTTTATCATTTCAAACTTTATTTTTTAATTTAAAATACCTATACGCAACGGCCACTCTACACATTCGCCGAACTATTCGCCGACCTATTATTTAGATAGAGGATGACAGACGAATACACGCGATGGACGATGACCGCCTGCATTCGTCTATCATTGGCGAATATTTAGAGGGCCCATTAGTATTGCAGAATATGAAATGAAGGCATTGAAAGTTTGATCCTAAAGAAACCTATGGATATAGTGAACATCCGACCATTTTATTTCAGTTTTTTTCAATAGCATCGATATACATATAATAAGGGGATTTCCAAAGGGGATTTTGACACTAACCCAAAGTTAGTAAAGGCTTCAGTTTGATTTTTCTTCTATCATTTTATGGTTAAATAGGTAGTGGATACGAAACTCTCTAGATTGCCAAAATTAGCTGACGTTTTGCGCGGTCATCAAAATGTACGGGTGACCGCAAATGGCATAACGAACACTTCCATGCTTCGGAAGGTATATTTAACTCGGTCCCGGTTATAAAATCGTTAGTGACGATGCCTTTAGGTGGTAAAAAAATCCTTGACCAGAGATGGCCGCTGGCTCATGAACTAACTGACTTTTCATTCATTATGACAACATAACGTGAAAAAGCGCGTAAAACAAACGAATTTTTCGTGAACCCGACGGGTTAACCTTGTGGGTTCAAAGACGGGTTGGCCGGACTCGCGACTGGTATTTAAGGCCCGAAACAGATGCTCGCTTGACACTTGCCGCATCACTAGTTACTGAGCGCGTCGGAAAGTGATCATCATGCAAGCGATTTGGGTATGTAACCTTTTTTATAATACAGGAATTGACACGTGCTAATGTCAAAAAATGACAGCCTAGAAAAAAAAATTAAACAAGCAAGTGTCACTGAATAATTAAGTTTTAAGTTAGATGTGGCTTTTTTTTAACTCAGATTCGATAATTACCTATTTCAATACAATTTATTATATGTATAATTTCAAATTTTTATTTTTGCTACAAACCATTAATTAGGTACACAGCTCGATAGAAATTAACCTATCTAAAATTAAAAAAAAAAACAGTTTACAGCTTTAGTATTTTCAAAAATTGGTTCTGGGTTGTACTAATCGTAATTTCTGATACCTGCCCCACGATACAGGAATCCCAGTTTGGGTTCAGAAATATGTATGTGATGTGCGACTATTGGGTGTTTTAATACTTTTATTGTTATGTTGGTAGAAAATGAGCTTTCAAGCTTATGTTGCTGACTGCCCATTTAGGAGTTTCGAACATTTTTATTGTAATGTTATAATAAGCGAATGCCGAGCGAACTATTCATACAAATTCACTGTATCATTATCAGATAACATATTTTAATGTGCGTGATAAAATATTGTTTCAGTCTTACATAATAGTCATATAATATATTAGAACTTTGATGAACGAGTGGCGTAGGTAGTACGAGTTATATCTGAAAAGAACGTTCGTTTCAAATCTCAGCTGTGCATCAATTTATATTAAAAAAAATGGCCGTTGGTGCTTTTATCGAGACCAATTTTTTTTATTAGCAATAATTCTTTTGACGATAAATATGATGAAGTAATAAAGGACACTCAACACAAATTACAATAAATTAAAAAACATATTGACAAAATAAAATTGAAAATGTTAAAAAAGTAGCAATCTCTTTCCTGTTTTTTTTTCGTTGCGTAGAAGAGACATCCAATGTTTCCAAGCAAAATAGACAAGAACAAAACACCCCTCCAAAATCAACATAGAAGTTAATCAGAGTCTAACTTTGTTTTTGTTTTTTCTTAAAAGGTCTTTATGATTTTAAAAATATATAAACAAAAAAGAGGCTAACTAAACGTTTGTTATGAAGGTACTAAATCAATGAGCCTTTTTTGTAAGCTATCTATATGTACCTATAATTATCAGTCGCCTTTTATATAATTATCAGTCGACGGAGACAGAAATGCCCGTACAAGCGTAACACCTAAATCATAATGTAGTCTCCCAGCCGCGGTTCGGAAAAAACAGTTCTTGTGCATACCTATTGTTTTAAACAAACTATTTTGTCGCATATTTTGCTCAACGGATCAGCATTGCCATTCTGCATGTGTATGGCACAACTTGCCTGGATATCTACAGATCATTTTCATTCACTAGTTTATAGGTACATAATCTAATTATTAACGTAATCTAATAGAATACCTTGTTTAGATAGGTACTAGATTCAAAGTATTATTCTGCGCCTAAATTACCTAGCCACTCCACGGAAAAAACACACAAACGTATTTTTTTTTATGTGAGTAATCATCATCAATCATTAAATTAACATTGGTGTGTCAAAAATGTTGTCACATTACTTAAAAAATTAAAAAAAATAACAAAGAACTTTGCTAATTGTAGAACCTATAACAAAAATAAATACCTAATAATAAGCGCGGTCCTTAAACTTCTATTTAGAGATGGGAAAAAAAATTGAACTCGCGACACTGTTACCGTTACCGACACCTCTGTTTGATCTGTCTCTGTTCAAGTTTTCACTTCTGTCGGCACTCCGGGAGTGCCACTGTTTTTTTTGCTACGCTGGTACTCCGATGGGCTTTAGAGTACCTAAAGGTTTTCTCCATCGCTTAGCAAAAAGGACTACATAGATGATTTTAAAAAGTTGTAAGTAGATAAAGATTTACCGAGAAAAAAACGATAAAATGTGTCAAGTCGAAAATCAGCCGGTAAAAAATTTAATCTTACTTAATTTAAAAACTACTCAATCCGGTTGATCTACAACATAACGCACGGACAATGGTTGCTCTTTACTCTTCATCGCCAGCATTATTGTCGTAAAATCCGCTTTAACTTGCTGTCCTTGAGACCTTAATTTCTCCATAATACTTTATTAAAACATCCTAATAAACGAATGACGTTGTAAAACACTTTTTGAGCCATTTGTATGCAAAAAGATTTATTCATATACTTTAGCATTCCAAGTAAAGACAATTTTGAAACGGATTTCAATATACGAGTATACTTAATATCCAATCTTAATTAAACTAGGATTACGTAATCGATAGCCTTCTAGATTTAAGTTAGGTTCTAGATAGGTAAGTAATTATCTCGTTTAGAAATATTCGTCACTAATTTCAGTTTCTTTATGATTATCTATACTAATATTAAAAAGAGGAAAGATTTGTTTGTTTGTTTGAATTGAATAGGCAACGAAACTACTGGACTGATTTGAAAAATTCTTTCGCTATTATAATCCTGCAATTATCCCTGATGAACATAGGCTATATTTTATCCCGGGAAAGTGAAATTCTCCCGAAAAAACGCGGGTAACACCGCGACGGAGAGCTAGTTATTTATATTTTTTTAAAGTAGCCCACGTCCTTTCCGGGTATACAAATCTATATCCATGCCAAATCTAAATCTGTTAATTGGGTTCTGTGAGGAAAGGTACCACACGGATAGATAGACATAGCTATTTCCACTTTTACCTATTTATTAAAAATAGTATGGATTTTAAAACGTTTATGAACTTTCATCGCCGACCATAAAATCCGCTGCAAAAAAACGTAATAACCTTTAGGTATACTTTATGTGATTCCGTGTCCTTTTCTGATCGGGCAGACCTTTTGGATTTTCATTACATAATGATTACTCGAAGCAGACTTAATTTCGTATTACTCAAACTAACCTGTTATCCAAGAAGTATTTTGGAAAGTACCGAAATAAAGTGTGCCATCCATATTATACAGGGTGTAACATTTAGATCGGTCAGTATGAGAAAGTCTGAAACAATAACTTCCCCTCCCCGCAGGCAAATGCGGGGGATGTTATCCATTCTTCTCGGAAAACATGTTGTGATTTTTGTCTATGCCAAGCCCTTACCTATAGACATGTTATTTTGTACAAAAACACGAAAACACGTCGCTGCGGACCCGGCTTTAGACATACAAGTATCTGTTCTTAGGAACCATGTCATCGATCAAGGAAAACTGCATTCATACATTTAAAAAAACTTGTACTCAGATCGGTAATCGAACCCGGACGTTTTGAAAATTAAAACGAACACTATTTATATCAAGATATCGATTGTGTAGCAATAAATGTTACTATTAGACATGATATCTATACTAATATTATAAAGAGGAATGATTTGTTTGTTTGTTTGAAATGAATAGGCTCCGATACTACTGAACCAATTTGAAAAATTATTTCACCAATCATCCTACATTATCCCCGATGAACATAGGCTATATTTTATCCCGGGGAAGTGAAGTTTTCCCGAGGGATCGCGGGTAACACCGCGGCAGACAGCTAGTTTAAAATAAATACAAGCATTGTTTTAATATCCTTTAATTTATTTTAATAAGTGTTCAAAATGACTACCATTTTATTCACACAAACACAGGGTCACGACTGTATCCCCAAGGCGCGGTAGACATTCTCACAGATCATTTTATTCAAAACAACATTAAACTCGTTTAGTAAATTAAAGGATATTAAAACAATGTTACACCCTGTATATTGTACCTACAAGTTAAGTAAGTACCTATAATATAAGTTTCCTGCAAGAAAATTTCGCGAAAACGGAAAACAGTATGGTGGTAACAAACTCCGTAGCAAATTCTATCGTTATAAGCCTTAACCGCGTTCCTTCACGATATCTCGTAGCTCGATGTTCGTGTTCGGGGTTTGAATCTCGATAGTGAAGTCAGTGAATTTTGTGAATTTTCCTTTCATATAAATGCCTAAAAAATAAAAATTACCTACATTTCACAGGCACATGAACTCTAAACAGTGAATGAAAACATCGTGAGGAAATCAATTTTAATTCTAATAGGCGGTAAATGTAAATATGTTTTAGGACTTGCCTCTGACAACCCCCCTAGACATCCTCGCAGTATCTTGAATAACCGGAAAAGATCTGGGATTGTCTATCCTACCGTCGGGAATACAGCGGGTCTCGTTTTTCACAGGGTCACAAATGTATCCCCAAGGCGCGGTAGACATTCTCTCAGATCTTTTTCTTTTCCACAGAACCTTCGTTTTTAACCGAGAACAGTCCGATTTTGATATTTTATAATTACTTTACAATTAAACGATAATGGTAAATTATAGCATCAGTCTAGACAGAGATTTTAAATTAGAATCATACATAAGCACTACTGTTTTAGGTAGTTCCATGAATATAGTCTGGCCTATCGTTATTCCAAAATTATAAGTAAAATCCGCAGTTTCCTTGACATTTCGTCGTTGTGGTTAGGTAGGTAGGTATAACTCCTACTAATTAGTTAGTCAAGCGCAGCTAATATATTTAGCAATGAAAATGCATTGGATTGGTCATGACCCGTGACCAGTATTTGAACTTAAACATTACACGTGTTAAATACGCGTGAAAATTTGTGAACTTGTACGAGTATAAATATTATGTGATATATTTACGAGTTTAATGTAATACTAGGTACAATTCATTTCAATTCGATAAAATTCTTCAAAAACTGACGTTTCTAAGACCCCTCGCAGACTACAGACTTTCTATCGGCCGATAGTTCGGCGAATATACTTCTCCATACTCATTACGTGCCGAAGTATATTCCGTCTCAACTATCGGCCGATAGAAGCAGGCCAAGCCTCCTCGCAGACTGCAGATGTACCTACGTACAATGAAAAATCTGTTTTCGAAGGAGATCATCTTACTAATCGATGTACTTATCCGAATGAAGAGTGAATCGCCGCGCTGCTGTATTAGAAAAATAAATGAGTTATACAAAATAACATGGTGTTGTCCCAAAATGGATCATAAACGATAGCAATCAACGGGTTTTACCTATAATCACCCTAATACACCTAGGAAAGTGTGTCTGTGTGTACCTATATTGGTTACTCCTTCACACTAAAACGGATAATAGCATAGGCTTCTTTCCTCGGATAACATCACGGGGAACTATGGCTAAAGTGACTGATCCGTGGTTAAGCTAGCGCCAAAACGAATAAAAGAAATTGCCCCAAGCCAATGACTCACAGGCGCATCCCCTTTTTAAAATATACGTAAGTACTTAATGAATTTTCAAAGATGTCATAGGTAGTTGCATAATCAAATGTGTGAATCATGCATGACCCCACGCAATATTTAAATTTTTACATATTCAACAGCTTAAATAAATTAAAATAATTTTAAAATTTAAATAATTATAAAATAATCCCATTTTAGAATACAATAAAAAAGATAAGCAAGTATAACTATATTGTAGTCACGCAAACACTAGAAGGAATACCTACCAAAATCTGATTTAATTTAGCCATTGAATGCGGATACGATTTTTAAAATCCGTCATATCGAATAACCAATCATCATGATCAATAATAGCTATTACAGATTCATAATCTCTGAAATATTCTAGCAAATAATTTGTTAAGAGTTTATTATACCGATATAATAAACTAAATATTTTTGAACTATAGTTCAAAAAAAGGTCCATTATAACATGAATGTTACATACAATAACATAATACAGTAACAAAAACAAACATACAATTTTGACGACACTTGCAAGGGATTCAAAACCTATTTAGGTATTCAGAAAGAAGCAAGGTCTCACAGTAAGGAAAAGTTCGATAAATGTAGAGTTTCTAGATCTAGATATTATCTTAAATACCTACCGGGTGTCTTTTTTCAGGGCCACTGAGGGAAACTCTGAAACTTTTAAAAATATCGAAAAGTCATGGTAGGAGTTACGCATTTAATTTAGATAAATTTAAGAACTGCATTAAAAAAAATGGTTTATATTTTTCGAGAAAATTACCTTTTTGGTAATTTTTTGTTTGCACTTTTGGGTGCTCTATCTGATAACACAAACAAATACTCCAAAATAACTATGGGTCTCATGTTGCTGGAAAATTACAAAATTCTACAATCCTTAGTTTTCATACAAAACGAAAGAAAAATATATTTTTTTCTTGCATTTGTGGATGCTTTGTCTGATAACGAAAAAAACCACCTCTTGTCGGTGCAATGATGCAACTTCCTCTATATCTCTTTTTGCAATTCAACGGTCTCTTTTACTACTAGTATTATATTATCTGGGCTTTTACTTACTTCTGATGATAGCGACCTATCTTGACTCATCATTACAGAATAAGGATATGATTTTTTGAGTTATAAACTTCGATCATATATCTCTGATCGAAGGTTGTAAAACACAAAAATGTAGCTCTACTAAGAGCTCTACGAAAGTTTGCCTAACGTTTAAATTGTCTAAGTTTCGCCGCACACGGGCCACATGCGACAGCCCTTAGATTATCCAAGCGACACCGGCGCCCCGGCGCCCCGGCGGCGGCGCGTCAACCGTATGTCAAATGTATGAAAACTACAGGAAAGTGGCTGTGGCCGTTGGCCGTCTTTCTTTTATCAAAGTTAATAATTACTATAACAAACTTAGGTAGGTATACCTAAAAATATGTTTGTAGTTGGAATGTAGGTGGGTCCACATTTCGGCGAACAAAACAGGTGGGTCCACACAAGTGGGTACCAAGGTAAGTTTGTACCTCAATTTGACAAACCTAGGTGCGCGAATTTCAGCCACACATGGTTGGTTTTTAGGGTTCCGTACCCAAAGGGTAAAATGGGAAGGCCGCGTATACGGACACGCGGTGCTGCTTGCGACACGTCAGACTCTCCTGTCCGTCTGTCTGTCTGTCCGTCTAAAATAAATACATAAGGGGGCTTCCATAGAACTAACGTAATAATTTGTTTTTGCCGTTTTTATAGATAATGGTAGGTACGGAACACTTTGTGCGCGAGTCCGACTCGCACTTGGCCGGTTTTTGAATACAATGATATACATAAACCTTTTTTTATTACGGGTTGCAAATTTAGTCACACACATCCAATTAGGTACGTTGAGGGAACGTAATTGAGGTGTGTGGTTCCCACTGTTCCCAACACTTGACGACCCACTAAAACCAATCCTCTATGCATAACGAAGGGACTCCGAGATCGGACGGAACTCACCGGTGACCCTCTTTCTTTTTTTCACAATGACACATACCTCTCGGTACCTACTCCATCTGAGTAGGTATGCGTCAGTTGCGATAAAAATATCTGCTTAACTACGCATCAAGCTTGGCACTCATGCAGCAACTCTAGTATTCTTTGGAAAGGGAATTTCCATACAAAGAAACACTTAAAAGTATACTGTCTTGCTTGACCTCAATATGATAATCATGAATAGTCCTTGTTAGGAGTAGTATCTATCTGAATAGCGTGGAAATATATTTATAGCACCGTTAGCACTTCATTTGTTCTATTAATAAAATTAGATGTTTGCGTTATTCGGTTATATTTTTTAAACTAAAAACACCTAGCCATTTGATTAAACGGCGCCGTTCAACAGCGGCCTCCGTCGCAAATGTTTAGTAGGTATGTACATTTGCGACGGAGTACCTATTAAACATTTTTATGCACGAAAAGCACATTTTCATTTTGCTAACAGCCTGTTCACACTAGTCGTAAGTCCTTACGACTAAAAGTCGAATGCTCTGGTCACCATACAAATCGCGTCTCATCCAATGTGAACAGCTCCATATAAAGTGTATGGTGACCAGAGCATTCGACTTTTAGTCTTATGCGACTTACGACTAGTGTAAACGGGGGGTAACGCGTCTCTTTTCATTTTGCGCAACAGTGCGCAAAAGTCACACAAAATTTTATTAAAATTTTTATTGTATGATCCTTTGTTGATTGAAATAAATAAATTTTGAAAAATTTTATTTGAAACGTGTAAAGGTGTCAAAATATTGTGTGAGGCTAAATTATTCACTCTAATAATTATATTAAAATTACCATGAGTGCAGTTTCTAAATGTCGACCCGATAGGGCTAATACCTACTAAAAACTTAAGATCATTTTGATAGTGATCAAGTCATACGATCCCGGATCTCTGTGATCTCTAATAAAACATTAGGATGTGTACATGTGTAAGCCGATCCTTTTTTAGCGGTGACTTACCAGCTTAGCTGGAAAACTGGTTCTTATGATGATGAGTTATGGAAGTTCCTAGTTCTGATAAATAGATCTTTGAGTATATTTCGTTATTTTAAAAGTTCAAAGGTTGCACAAAAGCTTAAAATAATTAAGGTGATTAATAAAGTCTTTACAGTCCAATCAAATGTTTATAGATCCTTGTATTAATTACTTACTAGATACTGCTGTGGCAGAGTTATAAAGCTTTTTGTTTGCGTTTTGAAAACTTACACGCGCAACACGGGAAATATCGTGAATCTTCACGATATTTGCCTTTATGGCCTTTTGCTTGTAATTGGTATCCACTAATTACCTACATATTCTAAAAGGCAGCTTTGGGTTTGTATGTTTTTGTAATGTTGTTGTGTTTTTTTGAACCTGTCCCGTTTGGAAAAAAATATGCTTCTGCAATAATGATCATGTTCCAAATGATCATGATCAATGATCATGTTTTTAGGTACCTACGTGCCTCTGACTACTGCTTAGTTAGGGTGGTTGCACGGTCCAGCCGAGCCGAACGCGCCGAACTGTCAATTCAATAGAGAAAATGCTGCTGACGTCAGAAGCGAGCCGCATTTTCAGACGTCATCAGCCTTTTTTGTAAAGAAAAATGACTGCGACGCGTACATACATGCGTTTCGCAGTACATGTATTTTCATACAAAGTTTAGAAACTTTCTAAATAAATAAATATAAATAATGCTGGACTTTTTCACACAGCATCATCTAGCCCCAAAGTTAGCAGAGCTTGTGTTATGGGTACTAAATGACTGATATACTACTTACCTATATACTTTTTGTTTGTAAATAAATACATATTATACATAGAAAATACCCAGACCCGAGATAAATATCTCTAGATCATAACCAACATTTGTCCCGCGGCGGAGATTGAACCCGCAACCTTTTGCGTCGCAAGCGGGCCTTCACCCACTGCGCTACAGAGGTCATCGAAACTGCTAACTTCACATATGCCTAGATTCGTTGACCGAGTTTTACGGAAGCTTGAAGTTCAAGTTCAATGCACTCAGCTCTAACCCAAAGTGGCAAGCTTGTCTGGGACGTTGCGCAATCGCTTGCTCACCTGTAGCATGCCACGTGGGACCCGACCTTGTGCACTTTCTCTCCAGCCTGCTTACCACGATCACCCTATTTCTACTATAGAATAGAGTAAAATGTTATTTGAGTTTTTATTCGTGATATTTTCTACCAAATGATGCTAACAAAACTTGAAACTGAGTTATGGGCATACCACGTCCAGTTCATTTCAAATAATAGGTACAGGTACCCATTACATCTTGCGCAGTAAATAAAATGAATACCATGTCTGTGGAACGCACTGTTGCAACATTTCTCGGTAAAAGTATGGGACCGGTCCCGTTTGTTCGACAACGGAAGCGGTACTCACCACGATAAACCAATTATGAAATCCAATAGGTACTAGTGTTATAGAAATATTTTGCCGTTAATAAACTGGAAACGAGCAACAAGCTTTACTCGACGACGTTATTATTAGAAGCGATAATATTTTAAAGGAGTCTACAAAAAAATACGTTATTTCTCATATTGGGTAATGAACCTATAATATGTAGTGTAATGAGGTATCCAAACTAACGTAATTTCTTTCATTCAGTACCTCAACAGACTTCAGGATAATTCCTATTTCTGAATAGTTTACTTCTGGTTCTCTTAGTTTTTTTTTCTAACCTATGTTGTCCCACGGCTAGGCAAAGGTCTCCCCCATTATTTTCCAACATTTGCGGTCGCTAGCTTTGTCCCAGTAGTCAGCCCATTAATGCATCGAGATCGTCACGCCAGCGTCTACGAGGCCTGCTATCGTCAGTTAATAACCTTCATTTTATTTTGTTTCAGGTATTCGCGGTTCTCGCTTTGGCGTCAGCCGATGTCAGTCACCTTGGCTACCACTACAAAGTGCCACAGACATCATATGGCGTGCCTTCCTACCAAGTCGGTAGCGCCTCTCAGACCTCTGGATTAAGCAGCTCTGCACCAGGCATCTACAAGGGTGCTGAAGGCCAATATTTGGGCTCCTCTTTTAGCCATGGCGACCATGGTGTGCCTAGCCACCTGACCGGTGACGCGCAGCTGTCCGCCAGCAACCTCAACGGAGGTGTTATTTCTGGTGTATACAACGGTGCCAACAGCGCCGGTTACGGCAGTGGCAATGCTTTTGGCAGTGGTTTGGTTGGTTCCGGATTGAGCAGCAGCCCTTACTACCAGACTGTTGGTGGACCCAGTACCGTACAGCCTATCTACCTGAGTGGATCCAACCAATACCAAACTACCCAATACCAGTCTGGACAGAAATACCAACAGTTCTACCAAGTGCAGTCGAACGAACCCGCTCAGGTTTACAAGCACTTCTACGTCCACTCTGCTCCTGAAGAGCTTGAACTACCCAAACCCCGAACACCCATCGTCGTGCCTCCTCCCCAGAAACACTACAAAATCATTTTCGTCAAGACTCCCAACCCTGTGTCTCATTCGTCTCAGATTGTGCCAGTACAGCCTCAGAACGAAGAGAAGACTATCGTTTACGTTCTAGTCAAGAAGCCCGAAGAACACCGTGAAGTCATCGTTCCCAAAGTAGAACAGAAGCCCCCGACCAAGCCCGAGGTATATTTCATTAAGTACAACAACAAGGAGGACTCCCAGGCCGTTATCAACAACATCGTCAACGACTACAATAAGCCTGGACAGTCTGTGTCTTTCAGCACCGGTGGCTCTGAAGGTTCCCCAGTCATTTCAGGACTTCCGTCTTCGTCTGACAGTGCTAGCCTTTCTGACGTACCTAGTTTCTCCAGCGTCCCCAGTGGTGGATTCACCGGTGGTTTCTCGAAGTACCCTAGTAGTTCAAGCTTCTCTAACCTCCCTAGCCCTAGCATCAGCACTATTTTCAAGGGACCTTCGAGCTTTTCTGGTGTTCCCTCCAGCAGTGGCTCCACTTTCTCCACGGTGCCTTCAAGCTTTGGTTCTAGCTTCTCTGGCGTTCCTTCCAGCCTTTCAACTGGCTTCTCTGATTCTCCCTCAAGCTTTTCAACTGGTTCCTCTTTCTCCAGTTTCCCGAGCAGCAGCCTTTCAAGCAACTTTGGTAGCTCCAACACCGGATCCAGCGGGTCTGGATCTAACATAGATCTGTCTGGTGGCTCTAACTCTGGCCTGTCCAGTGGTTCCAACTCAGCTATATCCAGCGTGTTCGGTAGCTCCCAATCCGACTCTTCGATCCCATCGCCCGTCGCTTCTTCGCTCAACATCGCTACCGACTCCGGCAATGACGCTGGCGCTGAGGCCAGCACCATCTTCGGTGGAGTTTCCTCCCCTTCAGTCAGCACCTCTAATGACGTCAACACCGTTTCTGGCTCTCAGGGCCTTCCCCACGAAACCTACGGAGTACCTAAATTCAGGATAGTTTAATTAAGTATTTTTTTTAATATTTTTTATAGCAGTGAAAAGTTGGTGTGAATAAAATATAATATGAAACATTATTTCTGTTTTAATCTAGACGTAATTTCCCTAGACCACCATATAAAAAACGCAAACTTGGTATGTTCAGATAATCTAGAGAGATTTTGTTGTTGCGAGCAATTAACATTCTAACATAATCTGATTGACCTTACAAAAATCAATTTCAGATGAATCAGAAGTACTTAGATTAGGAATTTGACATATAAATATTAACATTTATTACAATTTATTACACATTCACGTAGCTAAATAAAATGATTGATCATAATGAAAACAGTTCCTTACGTCATGATCATAGAACTTTACTTCACTTCTTAAATCGCTGAATCTACTTCTTAGATACATTGTCATTGGACCTTGACAGGGTGGTTCTGTAGGACAATGAATTTCTATGCTTCTCTCCAGTAGTTCTTGAAGAAAAAATCGTTTGGTTTGAATCTAAATATATAATTATTAAGTAGATGTTTAGGTATTTGAAGATAAAAGTTATTAAAATAACTTCATTGGATTTAGAAATTGATACCTAGGTAGGTACTTATTGGATTTGTTGATGAAATGGTATCCTATGTCTGAGTAGCCAGCTGCGCGTAGTGACGTCCCTAGACTATTTGCTACGCCAGAACTACCCATTTAGTTCGGAACTAGCCTGCAATCAGTGTTGGCACATTAGCTCCGGCATTTTAATAGCGACTTCATCCGCATAACTCCCTTATCTTGATTTACGCAGTGAAGCTTTCAAAATACCGCATCGGTTAATTTGTTCGATGTAAATGTGTGATAGTATTTCATTCATGATGTGCACTGCTCATGAATGGGTTCTATTTTAAGGCAGCGGAGCAAGGTGGAGATAATGAGTGTTGCTTTGGCTCGTTAGTCTATTCGGATGCACTCGGACGAGGCTGGGAGTAGCGTGGCTGGCGCCGGCGCCGGCGCGACCGTTCCTTCCTTTCGAGCCATCAATCAATAACCATACCACAAGCACAACCATACTCTGACTGCATTCCGTTTTGATTGATAGTGGCGCCTGTTTGCACGTGGCTTTATTATCTCCAGTGGGAAAATTTTGGAATGTTGATCTGTAATGCCTTGCAATGCGAATCGGTAAAGCGATGCCAAACTCTAGAAGAGGCAAAACAACTGGAATAGTGGACTAGCTATAGCTAGGTAACCTGCATCGCTCATAATTAGTAGGAGGTGTACCATGACAATGAAATGACTTAAACTTTTGTTTGATAACCATCATACTTATTTCTAGGTAACATATTACCTACAATGTTTTAACGCAAGGTTGCTAAGAGCCTATCGAACCATCATATAGATAGATAAATAAATAATGCTGAACATTTCATACAGTGTCATCTAGCCCCAAAATAAGCAAAGCTTGTAATACTATGGGAACCAGGTAACTGATATACCTCGTAGGTAGGTACTACTTATACTTATAGGTACCTTTTGTTTTTAGGTAAATAAGTAGGAACATACATTCATATATAGAAACAACTAGGTAGACCCCAGATAATTATATGGTAAAAAAAGCAGGGTCACGACTGTATCCCCAAGGCGCGGTATACATTCTCTCAGATCTTTTATATTCCAGATTCTATGAAGATGTCTACGGGGGTAGTCAGAGGTATGTAGGTACAAATACATATTTGATACGTGCCCACATCTTGCAGAAGAATTATATGGACTCCATACAAACATTATCTATTATATTAAACGCTCATGAAAGAAGCAATAGGTAAAATAATCAAAGAAAATGGTGAATCCTACTAGCTATGTATTTTCAACATAATATTATTGAAATTATTTTTTGTGATTTTGTTATAAGTAGCCAAAATTTTATTATGCACATAAAACTTTTATATTTGTACGGTGTGCTACAAAATGTGAGTTTCATATGCAGCATTTCATCTGATAACATTGTGCGGTTCACATGCAACAGTTGCTTGAAACCTGAAACTTGTTGCATGGGCACAGTGATACAGCCGAACATCGTACTTACAACTTCATTTTGCGCCAACTTTTGTCAAATCCACAAAGGCGCGCAAGCAATCCCCATAGTCCAAGTATACGAATACCCTCATCATAAAAAATACCACGCCATTCAAAATGAAAAACTCGGAGAATTTTCAAAAATAGCCCTGGCTGTATTGGATTTTATAATGAGCAAAAAATTTGTTGCGCTCAGTGCAATGGGACCTCTATCTTCACGAGGGCTTAATGTTTTAATTCCTGTATCGACGCCGACGCCGGCGGGACGGAGATTGCGGCTTCGATCTACTGTTATACAACGTTGTGAGAATGCGTACACACACTCGAGTGGTCTCCACGTGTGCACTAGCAGAACAATTACAGATTTGAAGACTTGCCAGCAAGTACAAGGTGCCCCTTTACTTCTCAGCGATCGCGTGATAGGATTATCGATTTTACACGATTGCAGATTAATGCAAAATATTTTCATGGCTGTTGGACCGGCTGTGTTTTGGATACGCTCTATCGTTGAGAAAGTTCAGAAACAGCAGCAACCGTTAGCTTTAAGAAACGCAGAGCTTAATTCTATTGAATTTTCCACTTCGAAAACTAAGTGCACGAGGAGCGAAAATAGTACCGACTCAGTTACAACTACTATAGCAACGGAAGGGATTAATGAAACAGCTACTACAAGAGAGGATATTATCTTGTTAACTTTATCGACCATGGTACCAAAAGAAAACATAACACTTGGCGAAATAAAGACTGCAACTAAAACAGCTTTAAATTCAGCGAATATAATGGAATTAACGAATAAATCTGAACCACCGCCGGCGCAGTCTACAGAACCCGCTACTCCGACTTCAACAGGGTTTCCCTCGGAGAGTGCCATGGACCACGCTGGCAATATTACAACAACATTCAATAACTCAATGCCAGACGCTATGAGTTGGTTCAGGTTGCAGAGAAGTAAATATGAAAAGAAACCTCTTTTATATCTGGTGCTCACTACAACAAGATCTTTAACAATATCAGCAACTGAATTTGTTGACCTTACATAGAAAGTGAAGTAAAAATACCTCTATGTTGGTAGACCGTGGGTAACTTTACCTCTAATGTATTCTAATATCCTGTCTGCATTATTACCTACTACGTACACGTCCTCCCAGAGTACCTATCTACCAGAGTTGACCACTAGCATAGACGAGTTAACTTACAAGCTCGAAAAAGTGAAGGCAAATCGTGAAGAATATCTTGCTATGTTAGGGGTAGGCTAGGCACCTAGGTTAGTGGTGATCTTAGACTAGTTGAAATAGTCTAAGCTGACGCTGGCGGTGAATATGATAAAACCTATTTGTCTGAAGGAATGTAGGTACCTAGTTAGATTAGATTAGATAGGTACTACTACTTTTAAATGCCAAGTCGATAAGTCCTGAAAATATTATAATCCAAATAGGTGATGAGCCAGTGGAATGTGTGCAGAAGGCTAGGAATAAAGGGCTCATAATTAATTCTCAATTATTTGAATATATATTTAAAGATCATGGAATGTAGTTATGTAGGTAGGTAGTGTATAGTTACAAATAGTTACAGCTCAGTTACTGAGGGATACGGCCTACCTTTATGCAAAATACACGTGCCGCCCTCTAGCGAATGGAGCTTCAAATGAAAAATACTGCTGTAGGTATACTTATACCGGTAGCGGTACTGAGACTACTCAGTGGTTTTACGAGAATGTAAATATTTTTTGACGTCAACAGTCAACCAATTGCAATAGTTACAACAAAGATTGTCATTGTCATATTTTGTCAATAAATCAAGGTAGTTCAGAATCGTTCTATTCTGTGATAATCCTGTCGGGTTTTTTTTCGCCATTTTAGGAAGAAGCACTGCTCTGCTATTTTATTTTCTTTTTCTTGTGTTTTACTAAGTTTTATTATGTAATTTCGGTGGCATTTTACTAATGAAGCCTTGGATTTGAAACAGGAGATCTGGAAAATGGAATGGGGGAGTATTGTAGCAGATTTCTCATTTGACGAAAAATTTCCGTTAGTTTTGAAGAAAACAAGCCGCCATGTTTTGCTCAAACCATCGACATGACTTGACTGACTGACATGACTATAAATCTATTTATAAAACTTGACATTGGCAGAATTATACTTAATTGTGTAGAAAGCCATTAAATAAAAGAAGAAGAAGAAGAAGATAATCCTGTCTGTCTGTCGGGCAGTGTCGGGGTTGTTTTTCGCCATTTTAGGAAGAAGCACTGCTCTGCTATTTTATTTTCTGTTTCTTGTGTTTTACTAAGTTTTATTATGTAATTTCGGTGGCATTTTACTAATGAAGCCTTGGTTTTGAAACAGGAGATCTGGAAAATGGAATGGGGGAGTATTGAAGCAGATTTCTCATTTCACGAAAAATTTCCGTTAGGTTTGAAGAAAACAAGCCGCCATGTTTTGTTCAAACCATCGACATGACTTGACTGACTGACATGACTATACATCATATTTAAAACTTGACATTGGCAGAATTATACCTAGTTGTGTAGATTGCCACTAAATAAAAAAGAAGAAGAATCTGTCTGTCTGTGTTTTGTAGGTTTTCTTTTCTACCGAATAGCTACAATACAATTTAATTAGTCTCAAGGATTTTCTTTTCTAGAAATCGTTGAAAATACTGAGAGTACAAGTTGAAGGCTGATATTATTATAATGACTATAATTATTTTCGGTTCTAATCAGTTGTCTTAGTACGACGGGTGATGTACCCAAGTATTCCTCCGCTAGAAAACTTGTCTTGAAGGACGACGACATTATTTATTTGCAAATTCGAAGTCTTACAGGCCTTAGGCCCCTCGACATATCCGGTAAAATGGCTGCAGCTAGTGGTACTCAAAATTTCAAAGTAGTTTTGCTGGGAGAAGGCTGCGTCGGAAAGACGTCTCTACTTTTGAGGTACATTGAAGATAAGTTTAATGACAAACATCTAACAACGCTGCAGGTAATAACTTCATTTTATCAATAGTTTTACGATGTTGTGCAGTTGACGAGGGTGTGCTTATCAATGCTTTGTTCTAGGCAACGTTTTTGAACAAAAGACTAAATATAAACGGGAAACGCGTCAATTTGTCTATTTGGGACACAGCCGGCCAGGAGAGGTTCCATGCATTGGGACCCATCTACTACAGGAACTCTAATGGAGCAATACTTGTTTATGATATCACTGATGAAGATTCATTTGGAAAGGTATTTTTATGTCTTGTTTAAAATAAACCCCCCTGTATAGCAAACTACAGCTAAAAGTTGGACTTATACATTTTTTTTAAATATTGATATGACAATCATAGCTATCTTATCCAGAGATTGGTGTTCACATTCTTTTGACACCATCAAATAAATAAATAAATAATGCTGGACTTTTTCACACAGCATCATCTAGCCCCAAAGTAAGCAGAGCTTGTGTTATGGGTACTAAGATGACTGATATACTACTTATATACATTTTTTTTTTTTTTTTTTTGTAAATATGTACATACATAGTAAACATAGAAACACCCAGGCCCGAGACAAATATTT
Organism: Epirrhoe alternata; assembly: GCA_963565295.1. Taxonomy (NCBI): domain Eukaryota; kingdom Metazoa; phylum Arthropoda; class Insecta; order Lepidoptera; family Geometridae; genus Epirrhoe; species Epirrhoe alternata. Next base: position 13,113,290 of record OY751375.1, read on the forward strand.
GTAGATCATACAAACATTGATCCCGGCACGGGGATCGAACCCGCAACCTTTTGCGTCGCAGGCGGGCCTTCGCCCACTGCGCTACAGAGGTCGGTCGATCAAAGAATCTTTGTCTACTTACAACAATACTGAAGTTAGTATTTCACAAATTGTGTTTAATGTTGTAGGTAAAGAATTGGGTGAAGGAATTGAAGAAGATGTTGGGATCAGATATCGTTCTAGTCATTGCTGGCAATAAAATTGACTTGGAACATGAGAGAACTGTGTCGCTTGAAGAAGCAGAAAGGTATTGTAATTATACTTGTTTAATTGAAAATTGGGACTGGGCGGGTCATGTAAGCCGGATGCCCAACAAATGGGCGAATGTATCAACATCTTGGCAGCCTGATGGGAGATGGGGTCGGGCTAAGGAAGTATTGGTGGGATGATGTTGATCGACGCCTTTGAAAGAGAATGGTGGGAGATCTCTGGTAATAAAAAAATGGAACTGAATGTTTTAAGATAATTATCTGAAGTCATATCTATGCTTTATCCTAGTCACAATACAATAAACTGTATTTTCCATTTCAGTTATGCAACCCTTGTTGGTGCTAAGCATTTCTACACATCAGCTAAAGTGAACCAAGGCGTTGAGGATCTCTTCTTAGAGCTAACAAAAGAAATGTCGGACAGATGTGAAAGGAACATCCAAATGAACGTGACTAGAACATCACAAGTCCTTGTTGTGGATGATGAAGCTCCGGCCCAGTCGTCGTGTTGCTTTGGCAGCAGAAGTACCTGAATGGTAATAAAATAACTAATACTGATCAATACTTGATTGCGAGTAAAACTTCATTTAATAGCCATTTTATGTTCAATATAGTTACTTAGTACTTATTTCCAACTTCTCATGTTTAAGGAATGACAAGAGGTTACACTGTTACACAATCATGTCATAAGTGTGCGTTTCTCAAAGATATGCTAGGAAGCGGTGCTGAGCGAGGCTAGGAAAATGATATTATACTTATGGGGATCTTCCCACATAGCTTCCTCAGATATATTAAGAAAACTGCACAGAGAGAGTATTGTGTCCTTCCCTTAAATAAATAATGAGTTTTAGTTTTCCCGAGTTGTCCAAATGTTGTCTATGTTGAGTTACAATTCACGAATGTTTGACAGTGTAATTGATTTTGTGTACCTATAACAGTAATTTAAAAAAGCCTTTAGAATGAAGTGTGCAGTTTTCAGTGGGGTGCCAAACAAATAAATGAGGCTCATCTACAAGAGTTCTACATATAAACTATGAGTATTTAATGGCAAATTATAATTTAAGACAATTGATGAAATGTAAAATATTGAGATTTTGAATTTAATTTATATGTTTTTCTTTCACATATAAATTAAATACATGTTGTGCCGACCCCACATCGAGTGGGACAAGGGCAAGAAGATGATGATGTTTTTCTTTCACAGATTTTACATATAGGCACCTTTATTAGAAGACAATGATAACCATGTGTTAGGCTAGCGAAACAAAAGCTGGCAAATCCAATCAGCCAGAGGACTTGCCTTATTGTAATTGATTGAGAATTTGAGACAGTGCTATTTTTTTATTTATATTGGATTTAGGACAGATTTTTCGATTGCCGAATACTTAATCTGAAATATAAATATAAAAATTTCTACAGAATTTTCAAACATCATTTAAGTAATTTTACAATTGAAAAATCTATATAAATTGGATCAAGATAAACGTAAAACGTTAATATTTAAGCTTTGTCAGAGTTGTTAGTCAAAATTTTGCAATAAATACCTAAATTTAGCGTTAAAATATTTTTTATTAGTAAGGTTTTTGTTCACAGTTTACTTAGATATAAGGATGATTTTTTATAGTCCAAGTATCTATTGTGAAGAATATATTGGCAGTTTGGCATATTTTGTTAATAGATGTCGCCAAATGTATTCGCCGGATAAGTTATTTGACGCTCATGTCCTGTTTCGCTTTAATGAATATTGCAATATCAAAAAATGTTTAGGTATTGTAATGTATGACTTAAACCTATGTGAGCCATACATTTTATAGGATTAGGCGTTTTCAGAACTGATATCGAATTAAATTGCTAAGGAATGCCTTGATAAAGTAACAATCGAAGCAAAACATAGCATGATAACTTAATACAACAGTTTAATAATGAACACAAGATTTGATGTTCCCGGTCCTCTGCAAAAATCTTTAGCTAGGTAGGTACTTCTTCTGAATACTTTTCTACATCTTATTTTCACACTAAAGATAAGATACTACAAATTCTAAGATAACGAACTTCAACGTCTGATAATAATGCAGACGAATCCCTTCGGTCTATTGATACATAATAAATAAATAAATAAAATAAATAATGCTGGACTTTTCACACAGCATCATCTAGCCCCAAAGTAAGCAGAGCTTGTGTTATGGGTACTAAGATGACTGATATACTACTTATATACTTTTTGTTTGTAAATACATACATATTATACATAGAAACACCCAGACCCGAGACAAATATTTGTAGATCATACAAACATTGGTCCCGCCGCGGGGATCGAACCCGCAACCTTTTGCGTCGCAGGCGGGCCTTCACCCACTGCGCTACAGAGGTCGTCATACATGTCAAGTAATTACAAAAATACAACTAAAAATGGTAGGTTCGTTTGAGTCAGTGGCCATCTCTGGCAAAAATACAACTAAAGGCAGTATATTGGTTTTTCAAGTCCAACAGTCGCAAGAGACCTAGAGAATGCAAGAAAACGTTTTTAGATTGTAATTGATTTTAGCAGGTAGGTACAGTCAGCTTCACCAATTGGTCCCTTAGTAAGGCGGTTTGTACTGCAAGGGGGTTACGAGTTGGTGACGCTGACCGTACATACTGAAAAGGCGTAATCTGTATGTGATATGATGTGTATATAGGTGGGTACTGATAACTTCTTTGTCATTTCAATGCAAATGCACGTTTTATAGATAACCACATTGTACAAAAAAACTTTGAATAGGAACTGATCTAGCTATTCTATCTTTAACTTGTATTAACTCTTCCATCTTCTCTTTGTAAAGTCAGCTACGAAAGTCGATTTCATCTCTAAAACGCCATTTCTTTTCGATTTCAAGAATATTAAAACTTAGCCTTGGATATTATTATGGACTGGAGATTTAATGTTCATATATTTGTAACATTGTGAGACATCAAAATATGTTAATCGACTTTAATGGCTGACTGTACCTACCTACCAACGTCAACTTTCGTAGGCACTATTATTATCTAGGTCCGAGATAATATTTTATACCTAGAGTAATAGTCTGGGAGTCAAAAATCTTAAAATTTCATAGCGGTGTTTTACTAACCGCGTCGTGTCGCATCGTTATTTAAAATTAGTTATCTGTACTGTATATATTTTAAGAGTGAACAATCAATGTAACGCTTTAAAAATATTACTTATGTTATTTTGAAAAATAATTCGTATTTTTATTTCTAGTCCACATCCAAAGCCCCTTCACTGATAGCCACAACTCTCGTTAATCAATAAATTTTCGTTTCTTAAAATAGTGGCGAAGGCATAACCACAGGATATAACTACCTACATTGTAGGTACTTACAATAATGACTCCGCAGGGCAGCTGCAGGTCGATTTTTGATGGGCCCCCCCGTAAGATTTCCAACTGTCGATAAACGATGACTCTGGCTGCGATATTGTCAATGTTACTAGGAAAGCGTGGGACCAGCACAGGACCAGATAGAGTCACTGCCCTGAACTGGTCTAAATGTATAGAATCTCATATTAGCAAAATAAGGTTAAGGTTATTGCATGCAAGAAAAAAAGAGTGATAACAAATATTTTTATTGTAACTACTAAAAATAATAGCTAAAAAACTAACTGTAAACAACAATGCTCATAGACGCACACCAAGCATATTGTGGTTTAATGGATTCCCTTCTATAAATTGCTGTGATAAACCACAAAGGTTATAAACAAATTGTACTTAGTAACATACTTCACCCCTTTTCAAGCCCCCAAACATTATATAATTGGCTCAGCCAATATAACCACGTTCTCACTTTTTTATTATATTACCGGAATAGCAGAATAAAACAGATATAAATGCACCTATGTGTGCTACAAACTGTATAAGAAGTGATTAACTTTTAAAATAATTTTAATTATACTACATTTTCCGAACTTTCTGATAGAAAAACATGAAAGTATGAACTCATACTATTGCACAAAATCATGATACGATGCGAGATCACCACACTAACCAGATTGCTTGAGCTTGAATCATTTAACTAAAAGAAATACCCAAATAGTTCTACTAAACTTGACATGGCACAACCAAATAATGCTAAGGAACATAATAAAAATAATTTAAAGGACAAACTTCCGCATTTGTTGATAATAATTAAAGCAATCTACAACATTTTAGATAAACAACCTTATGCATTCATTTCAAGAGTTATTTGATCTATATTTTCAGTTTTGAACAAAAAGTAAACTTTAAAATTAATGTCCCCAGATGTTGATTTAGTTATGATCAACCTTAATTTTAATAAATTTGAAGTCCAGCTTAATTGCTGGTTGTTTTAAGTTTATTTTGTAGTATATTGTTGATCAGACAGACAACAATCTGGTTCTCAATTATTTCTGCAGCTATATGTATGTTTATTTAAAACACAGATCAAATTACATCAAATTATAATATAACCATGAGATTATACATGTAATGCAAGCATTTGAATTATTCAGTATAAATCTAATTAAGTTTATCATCACTATGAGGTAATTGTTTGTGCCTACATTATCAGAGTTCAAATGTATCGCCTAGGCAAGGTCTTTGTCCTTACACTTCATTTTATTCCTTAGAATTAGCTGACGTAGTATCTCCATGTCTGAATCAGTGAACTCAATAAACTTTTTTGTGTTGGTCACTTTTAGATCATACAAGAATTTGTGGTTTTTATCACAGTTCACTTTGTATGCATCGGTTTTGGAACTGTTTGGTTCTGGTTCTATCTGTTTCAGTACTAGGTCAGCTTGGAGACTGGGTCACTTCTCTGTTTCAATTTCTTTCTTCACCTCGGAGACAGATTTTGATTTGATTGGCTCTTTGGCGTTGGGGATTTTCGTCTCTACGGCTTTGGTCATGCCCTCTGTGTCCATGGGTGGCAAGTCCAATAGATATGGCATCATGCTGCGGGATTTTTCTTCTTCAGACAGCCATTCCATCTGTGAAAGAGTAATTTATTATGAAAACGCGTTGGTAGCAAATGCAAAAGCCTTGTGAACTTCAAAACAAAATATTTCTATGAAACTAGCTGCGCTCTGCGGTGCTACCCGCGGACCCTAGGGAACACGTCACTTTTCCGAAATAAAAGGATAAAAGTATTCCAGACTGTAATTTATCATTTTGACTAATTTTATCCAGATCCGTTCAACTGTTTCAGAGTAATTGAGTAACAAACATTCACTTTTTAAACTCATTGTTGTTTTAAAAACGAGAAAAAATCGCATAAAAGGATTTTGGATAATATTGAAATGCTACCTCGATGTCCCGTTATTAAAACTAGGATCACGAATCAGCAAATGGGTGTCCTTGGGTGTAGTACATGTATACTAACCTTCTGTCTGTGATCGTAAACAGCATCATCGCAGATCTCGATGCACATTTTCTCTGTGAGGCGACCGTCGTCAGAGGCGTAGGCGGCGGCTTGCCACGCCACACCGAGTTTGGACAGCGCTCGGCCGGACATACCGGCGGTGCGAGCGGCGAGAGTACTGCATAACGCGCCGTAGTCAAACTGATCTACGCTGAGACGCCTGTACAAAAAGTTTATACTTAATGAAAAAATATTTTCACACGGGGTTTTACTGAGATCTGTAGATCATTTCCTGACTCCAAACTGGCTAAAGTGGCTATTCGCTATCTTTTATAGATGACTAAGTTATCTCTAATTTTATGCCAAACCATCTCTACAGTTATGATTCTTGATCCATTAAACGATACCCGAAAGCCATTGATATAAATAAATAAGAAATAATGCTGGAAATTTCACACAGCGTCATCTAGCCCCAAACTATGCATAGCATTGTCGCTCGAGCCTCCTCTCCTTTACCACGTACCCTTACAGCACTCAACGCCCTCACGGATGAACATCCCAATTGTGACTTGTTTGCGGATGGATGGAAGCAGTTATTGTGCGAATGTTTAAGATTTTGTGAGCGACATGACATTTAGGTTGACATGATTAATTACTATTTATTTTGTGCAAGTTTGTTAATTTTAATTTATTTCATATTTCATTTGCATTCTAAGACTTTATTAATTGTGACTATTGTTTTGTATTGTTAGTATTGTATTTAATTAATGTAATTGGTAATAACCGTGTTAATTAAATTAAAATAAATAAATAAATAGCTTGTACTATGGGGGCCAGATAACTGTTATACTTCTTATAATACTTTATGTTTGTATATACATGCATATTCGTTGATACATCCAAGAATAAACCAGTAATATTGATAAAAGTACCTAAAAACTACTTGATAAGATACCTAAAGTATTCATACCTTTTGCCTTCCGATGCTGGCTGCAGCACAAACTTATCGAAGTACAGACGAATCAGACGTTCCCTCTCCTCGAGTCCAGGCAAACCGAACTCTATCATCTTATCCAGACGGTCGTTTATCGCGGAGTCGAACTGTTGCGGTGTATTAGAGGCCAGAACTAGCATGATACGGTTGCTTTGGTCGGAGGTTCGGTAAAGGAATGCGTTGAGCGCCGCTCTGAGATCTTCACTGATTCTCTCTGAAGAACGCTTGCGAAGGAACGCGTCAGCCTCGTCGATAAAGAGTAGGACTCCTAAAAAATACAAATATGAGTTTCATTATCTAAAGGAAACTGCTTAGATAGGTAATAAAAAACTTATAAAAGGAACTTTAAAATTGTACAACTTCAGTAAGTAATTGCTAGTTAGTTCCATTTTTTCCTTTTGTGGTACGGAACCCTAAAAAGAATTCTAAGGCTAGACAATCAAGTTTACCCTTTCTGCTAGTGTTGGCCCAGTCGAATACTTTATGGATAGCTGCGACGGCATCTTTCCCCATGGGTGCTACATCACCTCCCGTTAGGATAGCGTAATCCATACCGGAATGTTTTGCCAGTTTCTGAAATTATATGATACCATTAAAGACTTAATGTCTGATAGTTTTCTTTGTTACAACACTATTACAGACCTATAACTGATTGTTTTCTTATTTCAAGGCTTAGACTCGACGTTGCCGAGAGATTGCGCAGCGTTTATTACTCTACAGATTTGCATATGGAATCGAAGGTAGGGGAGCTTTAGAGAAACGAAGGTTGGTTGCGCCTAATGGAAGTTTCTATTTGCAGCCTATAGAAGTAACATCGCTAACAGCTTTTATAAATGCACACATACCATAGTATATTTAGCAAAATGTGCATTTAAATAAAGCCTTACCTTTGAGAAAAGAGTTTTTCCTGTACCAGGTGGGCCATACATAAGTAGATTTCTGTAGAACCCTTTGTTCAGCCGCGTGTTTTTAGTAGCTATGGCGATATCACGCAGTCTAGTTTCTAGTGTAGGAGCTAGTACGACTCCGGATAGAGCATCGGATGGCTTTCTGAATGCCGCAAAGGCTTTGGACACCGTCAGTATGGGATGTTTTACAGCTTCCAGTATGGAGAATCTTGATGTTTCGTTGACAAGGGTTGGCTTGCCTGTGAACAATTTGGTGGGTACTTGATAGGCGTACTAAAGGAGAATTTATGCTATTTCAAGACAGAAGTAAACAAAAGTTTGTGGTGTAGCTTGCTTAGTCGTTCTTGATAGATCGTCGAAGTTAAGCTAAATGGTCAGTAAGTTGACAGGTGACCAGCCAGTGCTAGTGGTAGGTATTATCAATTGAGCACTTCCGTGCCTCGGAGGGCACGTTAAATTGTCGGTCCCGGCTATTAAGTCGCCGTAGTAAGCCATGACGGAGGTCCTAAGGTGGCATCAAAACTCCCCTCACCAAAGTTGGGCTCTAAGTCATACGAATTTACTTATTAACTTTATGACGCTTTATTTTATTTGTCATATTAAAAATTGCCCTCTACCCCGCGTCTGAAAAGTACGATATTTTAGCTTCTAACCGATGCGCGCTTCAATGAATCTTGCGGTGACAGAGGTGGCTCCCTTCGCGGTGTAAACCCCAAGGGCGAGAAGTGACAGGCCGCCCGCAGCCGCCAACGTCTTGTCCCAGTCTGTCACGAGCGCGTTCAAGCCGGTACCAACAACACTGCCTGCAGTCCTAGAAAATAGTTGAATATAAGCTACCTATGGCCTTTCGGCCTAAAAACTCCGTCACCAGAGTTGGCCACTAACTCGAAATGCATTGTGTGAGAGAGGATATGAATACATCAAGGGAGTGGATGCGCACTTGACGAATGATATGAGTGATTGAAGGAAAAATACATGTTATGGGATCAGATAAGGGCAGGAGAAATGATAGCTTATTGTTACTATGATAGATTGCCAAGTGATAAATGGATGTGCGGTGTCTTACCAGTTCAGAGTTTCTGTGTTATGAGGGGACTGCAAACAATAGTTCCTAGCTAGAGTTGGAGCCTTCATCTGTTATCAGGCCTTTCAAAAAAAATAATGAACAAGCAAGGTGAATTATGAGATAAAGTCTGTATGGCGAATTGATATAATTACTGAGAATGTCGCGAGATATAGTTTCAAGGCTTACTTTATACTCTCTAGGATAGTGGCTCTGTTCTCGGTGGCTTTCAATCTGATCTGTTCCAGCGTTATGTCTCGGTTCTCGCGGTCAGCTTTAGCCCGCGCCCGCGCCTCCGCTTCAATCGCCTTCAGCTTGTTCTTCTCCCGGAGTTCCATTTCATGTTCAATAGTAGCGCGACGCAAGGCTTCCTGTTTTGCCACACTTTCTTCTTGTCTGCAATTCAAAATTTATATAATACTTGTGTTGTCTATGTATAGTTGTCACAAACCAATGAGAAAATACACATAAACAATAACAAAATTAGGCGCAGCGGACGAGCGGTTTACGTTTTGATAATATGTTTTGTTAAAACCTCTGTGCCGGCTTTAACCTCTGTGCAGATATCAATAAAGTAAGGCAAGGTATATAATAAACATACTTTTTCAAGATCTCCTCTTGTGAGCGCTGCTGTTGGACCAGTTGCTCTTCATATCTCTTCTTTGCAAGTTGATCCTGGTACTGGGCCCTCATCTGATGCTGTTTTGTTTCTTCCTGGATAAATGAAACATTGGAATTATAATATATATAATAAAATTCCTTCTGAAGATATTTCAGAAGATATTGAGTGGCTTGATGAGTGTCTACCGTGCCTTGAAAGTGATCTAGTTTCGGGACAGTTAAGTTACAAAGACAGGCAACTCACTCATTAATGATCTGTTTATAAATCAAATTAATTTATTAAATCAGACAACCTTTAAGTCCATTTAGGGTTATTATTTAATAGGCTTATGTCTTATGTTAGTATTACTTATACAAATGCATTTAGAATAAGTACAAAATAGATTTATGTCAATTTCTAAATAATTAAAAAACCGGCAAACAGCAAATCTATTTGCGAGTTTTGCCGATGCCGATGCTGTGATTGCCTTTATTATATTTATTTCTCAAAAGTTAACAATCTTTAGTTAGTAGTATTTCTAAGCCTATATAGGCTCTGCTATTATGTACTAGGCTCTGCTACAGACAATCACAATGTGTTATGTGACTGCACTCACAATAGGCACAGTATCCCACTAATATAATAAAGCTTAAAGCTGAAAGTTTGTGAGTATGCTCAGATGTTTGTCTTTCAATCACGCTTAGACCAAATTCAAATTCAAATTAATTTATTTTGCAAAACAAGGGTTAACAATAAAACAGATGTCTGAGGAAATTATATGCACAGCCTTGTTTAGCCTAAGAGCATACAAAATGTTACCAACTTATACAAAGAATAATAATAATCTAATTACATTTTTGAATACTTAATATTGTAATATGTAGGTATAAATGTCAAAATACTAGGTCAAAATAAAACTTTAAGAATGTTCATGCATAAAACTAATGTCAATAGTACCTAACTAAACTAAAGAATTGTCCGTCAAAAAATCATTAATATCATAACCAGTGAACTGATTTGGATGAAACTTGGAACAGGCGGAGATAGTGACTTGGCACAAAGGCTATTCAAAATGTTGGTACCACGCGGGCGAAGCCGCGCGCAATAGCTAGAGCTAATTAAAAATACAAACCTGCAGTGTTTTACGTCTCTCCTCATGGTCAATTCTCTTCTGCTCAACCTTTGATTGTTCAATGGCTGCCTCATATTCCTTAATCTTTGCCATTTGCTCCGTCTGCTTAGTACTCTCCTGCAGTTTACTGAGCTCCAAAGCATCTTTTGCATGTCCTAAATACAAAGAAAATAATAAAATATCTTACAGCAGTTGCACAGGCAAGGATTAGTTTGCTATAGTCTGATTTTTAATTCGAGGACAAAAAGGTAAACAAAGGGGATACCAGAGTAAAATAAATGGTTATTTGTGGTAGTTTACTTAATTAAGCCAATAAACAGGCCAGGGTATTTTCTCTCAGTCAGATCTGATAAACTGTAATAAAATTAATTTATTTTCACACCCGGTTCTCGAAAACCATACAATTTTTCAACTCACAGTCCTTAAAGAAAGTAACTCGTTTCTCCCTCCTAAAAAACAAAATGGCCGGCGGGAGGTAAAGTTGTATGGGATTTCATTTCTCCCTCTGAACCTCATGTGAACAGATAAGTAATGAGATTTGAATTTCGAACTTCAACATTCCTATTAAAATTTTTACTATTGAGTCCACACCAAATAGAACTTATACGAAAAAAAAAGAAAAAATTAGGCAACTAATCTTTTTCTTCCGAATTGATTTTTGATGTTTCTATGAAAATGTTTACCATAGAGACCTGCACCAAGTAGAATTTATTCAAATAAAAGGAAAAAGTGTGGTTAATGCCTCCAAACTATTGAGCGATCTAATGTTGTTGCATATTAATGCTAAAATACTTTTTGAAAATAAACGGACAACCTCAATAAAATATTTTTTGAGAATGACGACCTCGACTCTTTCTATAGTCGGTGGTGGGAGGTATCAAAGAAGAGAGATGGTTGGAAAGAATTAGGCGAGACCTTTGCTCAGGAGTGGGACAGTGTAGGTTGAATAAAAAAAACGAACAGATTATTATTATTCTACCTATAAAACCTGTTCATTAGACTTGCTTGCTATTTTCTGGGTGTAAGTATTCACTATTTTTCTCGCAGTACCTATGTGTGAAAAGTAGAGTATTCACCTCGGGGATAAAGCTGTCTTAGTCTTGGGCGCTCTTGACTCCCTCGCTGTCTCAGGATTCTAGTCAATAACTCCCTCGTTGCACTCGGGAGTTAACTATTAACACCCTCGCTATCGCTCGGGAGTTAACTAAAGAATCCTTCGATGCGCTTGGGATTCAATATGGCGCACGTGACATAATACACTGCTTTATCCCCTAGGTGAATAATCTACTATTACAATGTTTATGAAAAAAAAAAAACATATGAAATATGACAACGTATGCTACATACTAATTGATAATGTTAGAATATACTTTTAATTCTAGTTCTAGTAGTACAGTCAGCAAAGAAAGTGGTTTACCACTTTGGACAAAAGTTTCTGTGAAATCTAACTAGCGCTCCGGTTTACTTTTCTAACGGAGAAGAGATGCACAATTATGACGTAATATCCGCTAGCTGATATGCCTGACATTTTTGAAGTCACTGGATTATTTGGTTATTTTGAGCTCTATTATCAACGCAATAGCTTGTTTTTTTGCAATAATAAATAAAATCTTCAATTAACACAAGTTCGATCTTTTTTGAGAAAAACTTTTTACATCTGAAAAAGAAAATATCTCTGACAAGTGTCACTGTATTACTGTCAACGTAATAAATATTTAAGGTAAAGTGGGGTTATGGCAACTATCGGATAATTTCAACTAATATCACAATTTTCAACAGTCTTGATATATATAAATAAATAAATTGTTCTCTTATTTACTAAAATTAGTAAAAATTCAAAGACTCGAAAAGTAGTATTAATTTACTTGTCGAGTTTATAAAATCGCAATAACGTGCCACTATTTGTAGGTAAATAGTTTCAATTACCCGTCCCACTGTAACAAGCATTTTGTGCAAAATAATACTACATATTATATTGTATACTTTTATTCTTTACACACTTTACAGCTTAGGACATTTACGTAAGACGGCAATAAAAAACTAGATGAAATTTGTAAAAATATAGAATTAAAAAGCGATGAAGTTAGAACTCCATGGTAATTGTAACTAATTCGAAACGTAGATACTAAACTTAATTTTAAGTTTGATAATTTTCATAGATGGACAAATTCAGATTTGACAAAATTTGTGCTGGACGAACTTCATATTGGACAATATTCGTGAAAAATTTTAGTCGCAATTACCCCACTTCAATATTGAAGTGTAATTATACATAATACTAGCTGTTACCCGCGACTTCGTACGCGTTAAAATCGAATATCGCCTTGACTGTGCATCGTCAACAAGTTTGGGCTATCAACGATTGCATCACACGTCATCAGAACCTAGTGTTCCTAGATTATAAAAGTCAAACGAGGTTCCCGTCAAAAAGTTCTTACACAAACTTTGAAATAACTTTTAGGGGTTCTTTTGGAAATCCCTTTTAGGGGTTCTTTTGAAAACCCCTGAAACACGTGTCCATTTATTTTATAATATAATGTCCATATAAATCCAAACCGAGTTTCAAGCCAATAGTTTCCAGTCAAAATGTTCCTATACAAACTTTAAAACCCCTTTTAACCCCATTTTAAGGAATGTTTTGAAAAACTCTGAAACATTGTTCAAGCAAATCGATAAACGCACTTAAAAGTTTTATAAAAAACGTTTTCAACCCTTTTGGGGAAGATTTCCGAAACCGCCACAATGGGTAGTGGGTTATGTTATAAAAGAAAGCTACCCCTTCTTTCAGTTTAGCTTCAGCGGTTTCGGCTCCGCGATGATGAGTCAGTCAGGTTAAGCTTTTTTATAGATATAGATTAAATTTAAACAGGGCAATGATAACTGTCATACATAGTTTCTAATACTTGCTGACGTAAATAGTATTGCAAGGGAAAATCAACCTTGTTGATTCATAACGTTCATATAAATCTCAACCGTAGGGTGGTAAACCACTTATTTTGCTGACTGTACCTAGGTAGGTACTGAATAAGAATTAGATTGATTGGATCTGTGATGAATCAGATTGTAGTAGAAATGTGAGAGATGAGTAGGTACAATTTAGAAGAAAAATAAAAAATACTCATGTTTATTTCACGTAGGTAAAAAGTTGTAAGGTTTTAAGGTTTGTTTGTTTTAAAAATAGCGTAAGATAAAAAATTACGGTTGTCACATAAAATCGTAGGTGAAGCCGCCAGTCGCTACTAGTTTATTTGATCCACACTAAAAAATGTTTTTACCGCTGGATTTTCTCTTTGAGTTCTATTGCCACTGAAGTCTTAGTGACATTTATTTGTTTACCTTTTTGTCCTCGAATTAAAAATCAGACTATAGTGTTGGTGGTCTAGTTAATGTTTTAGATTATGTAGCCATAAACCAATGTTGATCATAGATAAATAAATGATTTTGAATTGAATTGAATTGAATAGATCTAGTAGATACATACCTAGGATTGATTGTATGTTCGTATCAGCTTGGTGAAAATAGGACAAAGATAAGGTTGCAAAGTTAAGATGTCTCTCTTGAAACTCAATTTTACTTTATGATGTTCAAGAAGCTGAGAGGCTTTAGGGTATTTGTTGACTATAGTAAAAGTAAAGATTTCAGTTTGAAAAATATGTAGTAATTTCAAACTTTGCAGATCAGTAGGATTTTTTGATATGCAATAGCGTAAGTAAAAGGTTATACGGTCGCTTATGCAATAACGCGCAATGTGACTATTATCTCTGGATGTTCTACTTACTTGACGTTTCCAGCTCTTTGGCTGCCTGAGCAGCCCTCTCAAGGGCGCTGGAATCAAATCGGTATGCTTCCATAGCCTTTTTCTCTGACCTGGAGAGGTTAACCGCGGGTGCGGCTGGTGCCGAGCCACCCCCATCGCCAATAGGCTCCCCAGCTGGAGGTTGGGGAGGCTTTGAACTGTATCCAAACAACCAAGACATAGTCACGTTTAAAATTCACTAAATAAAAGCAGTATTGTTGTTGCCGTACATGAAACAGTCACAAATTTCAGGCCATCTAAGTACGAGAAAAGAGGATCTCAAAACCAGAATAGCCTAGCACGCACGCGCATGAACGAACGACCCTCACGGCTCACGGTTGACATGACAGACCAAATAAATCTATGACAGTAATGAACGAAGACAGACGTCATATTTTTTTTTAATACCGTGGCACAGCATTTCAGTTTTTAATACGTTCCATCGTAAAAAAAAACAGACTATCAAACTTAGATCATGAGCTATCAAACAAAGGATACAATATTGCTTGACCACTGCTAGCTCAGAATTTATAAAGGGAATATAAATTGAGAATTTAACTGAGACTACTAGAATACGAGTGTTAATACCACCAATATTACTAAATAAACTCAATCATGAATTAATCGTTGGATGTCCATAAATAAATAAATAAATAACCGTTGGATGTCCATAGATAAATAACTAAATAATCTTTTTTGTATGATTTTTTATACCTACCGTCATAGGCGGATCCAGGGGAGGCACGGGGGCACGTTCGAATTTCGAACCGCCGGCCGCGCACTGCTTATAAACGTAAGACAAAGAGAGGTATAGAAAGTGATACCAGTAAATTATCCTAAGATAGAAGATAACTCATGACGAATATTGGGAGGTTAATCTCCAAATGTGGTTCAAGCATAGGCTCGAACACCTAAATTGTGAATTTTTTGTCAGTCCGCCCCTTGTGCCCCCCCTCCCAGAATAAAATCCTGGATCCGCCCATGCCTACCGTTACCACTAAAAAGTAAGTAGGTATCTACCTAAATAAGTAGGTTTCCCTACTTAGTAAATCTGTGAAAGTAAGTACTTATAATAAACTTACAAGTACTTTCACTGATTTAACGAAAGCGCCTTCTTTGTTGACTATCTCTTGTTGCTCATCATGCAGATCCTGCGAGGGCGGCGACACTGTTAGGCAGGGTGTCGTCGTGAGCTCCGCGCACGTGGTCTAACAGCTACGTGTGACTTATTGAGACTTTTACCAGACCTAATCTTTGTGCCTATTTCATCCAAATCCATTCAGAAGAAGTGTAACAAACATTTTCTCATTCATTTTAGGATACGTCATTAATTGTCTTAATCCATTTTGCAGTTATACCTATCTTATGGGTTGTTTGAGCAGGTAAAAAAAATATCTTGTCCATTAATATTATCAATTTATTAAAATACAATCTACATACTTAAATACATACATCTAGACTAAGGTGCGGTAGTATAACAATTAATGTTTTTAAACCATGCGCCAGAAATATCGTACTTCTCATTTAAAATTCATAAATACATATTCACTGTAGCGATCTGTAGTCTGTGGTAACGCTAAAGCAATATTCCCACATGAAGAGAATAGGCGAGGATGTAGACAAAATATCACCTAGTCCTCGGGACAAGTAATTTTATTTTTACAATACCCCGCGCCCCTCTGAAGGCTAGTTTTATTCTAGGCTGTTCATTTAAAAAAATATCCAAAAATGCAGTGACATCAAAATAAACCTATACATAAAAGGTAGCTGCCCTTAATGAGGTAAAATTTTGCCACAACCTGTACAACCCTTTGTATTAATGATAATGTAATAATGGCGATATTTCGTAACCCTATTATTTTATCGTCAATTTAATTTTACTTCTGGCGAATAGTATAAAAAAACTAATACACATACAGTCATGAACAAAATACTTACATATTTTAAAAGTGTTCAATACAGATGTTGCAAAAGGTTTGTAAACAATAAGTACAATTCATAATAACACAGTGAAAATAAAATGTTTCTGTTGACATGTTCACGACTGCTTCTTGTGACAACGGCAGTATGGCAGTGTATATAGCATTCATAATTTAAATTAAATAATAAGTACATACAGACACAAGCTTTGATTTGGCTGTAGAATTAAATATAACCTACCTAAATTAATTAGAATATGTGCAAATCTAAGGAAAGCATAAAAAAGCTACATACCTACTAAACACATTACCAATGAACGCAAAATGCATGTTTAAAACGATATTATTTCCTGAAGCTTAGGTCTTTGTGGCTAAGATAATAAGCCACGCCAATCGCGGCTCAGTCGTACTAGCTCAGTCGTACTACACATCAACTGCAACACGCCTCACAGTCAACAAGCTATGCCACGCCATTTGAATCTGATTTGAGATAGAGCTACGTTATTTGCGTTCATTGCATATTGTGTAACAATAAGTTAGGTACACAAAAATTTAAAAGTCACAATATTTTAAGGTATTTTGAGTTCTTGTGATGCAAATATTTTATTAAAATAAATTAGGTACTTGACTTATATGCAGTTAATAAATACAGTGCCACAACACTTAAGTTACTTAGTTAAAGTGAAGGTGATTATAAAATAGTAAACCTATAGTTACTGATACTTTATTTGTAATTATGATATTCACAAAATTAATTGTTTAAATAAACTTGTAAGCTTCGATCAAGAATAATTTAATCGAAGCTTGGAAGCATCAAATGACACAAAAATGTCTTCTCTATTTTTACCCGACTGTCCAAGGAAGGGTTATGTTTTATAATAAGAGATTAACCTCTCAGTAAAAATTAAATCTGTCTAAAAGAACAATAGATAGATAATTAAACTTTGTCTCCTTTTGCTGTAAGCAGATAATTTTGTTTATGATGGACTCATCGTAAAAAGAATACCTATCTACTTACAGCTATTCCATTATATCGTGTCCGGACAGATGTTTCATGATATAAAAAGATAATAAAACTCCCATACATTTGATGAAGTTCTAACTCAGCTCGAACGATTCGCCGACGCATCTTACGTCACAATAAAATGGCTTTTGATTATTACGGTGTGGACCCTATCGCACGCCTACCACTTATTGAGAAATAACAATATAATAGCTAGAGGCATTGATTGACACAAACTACAAATTACAATCTTTAACTATCTTCTTTCTTTCTTTAACTATCTTTTGATTGTCATGGACCAACACATTCTCCCTCGATCAATCTAAAATTGGCGTAGGAGTGCGATGATTATAATTAAAAAATCTGTGATAAAATAAAAAAAAAATGTAAACATCGTTTGAATAAACTTATTACGCACAACACAAATAAATATTTATCATATAAGCTTAAAGTAATATCGCGTGTGTTAATTATAAAAAGTTAGAAATTGTAATATTAGAGTTATAATTAAATTTCACTGTCCACTAAAGCTTCGTTAAGATTTTTTTAAATGGATCGCAGGCGGATAGAAGTAATATAAGCAAGTGACACACAATAACTAGCTTTAGCGGTCAGAGAACTACGCTGAGGTTATGTATTGTGATGAATTATATTTCTACACCTTCCTAGTGATTCAGACTTCATTCGGGTCGGAATAGGTCAGCTGTTCAACCGCCGCAACCAATCAAAGTGCAGGAATTGATACAAAGCTGACGTTTCTTGCACTTTGATTGGTTACGGTCGGTTGCTGACCTATTCCGAACCGAATGCATTCCGCTGAAGTCTGGATCGCTACCCTTGTCTAAAAGAGTAAACAAGAAAGTAAAATTACAAATGTCATTGTTGTAATAACACAGTGTAAGATTATAAGGCCCTCGAAACCGGCCATGTTCGCCAACTTTGGTCCGGCAATCCCAGCAATATGTATGTTACCCGAAAAACATGGCCTTATAAGTAAACCTAAATAAATAATTACAGTTTGGTAGACTAGTGTTTGGCACACCACCGTTCTTGCTACATACGAAATGACACTTTCAGACTTATGTTAATATGTAAAACTGTAAATCAGTTGCATACTTAGTTCATATTAAAAATTGTTTACTTCTAAAAGATGCCAGTTTATATTTAGCTTAAAAGTAATTAGACTTCGATAATTTTATCAAAGCATTAAAATACACTTGTTTATTGCGCAGATACTACTAAACAACGGGTTGCGCCTACTGTATAAAGGTAATAAAAAAAAATGCAATTGCAGCTACTTTAACATAAATAAAGGTACATTTTAATACAATAAACTACGCTAACTGGTTTGAGAAATTTTTTAGTGGAAAACTGGATAGTTCATCAAAATAGCTTGTGAAGTAAACTAACATGTTGAAATTCTTGACAGATCTTTTGTTAAGTAGAAACCAACACAGTCTAATAACTGGTACGTTTAGGCGTGAACCACACTTTTAGTCTCCGAGTTTTTGGGTCATCCGTAATAAGAAAAATGGTATCAGCATACATTATACACCGCTATTTTATAACTACCAAAAAAATTTAAGGACAGTTGCAGCAGATGCAGAAAATGATAATGGCATGGTCAGAACTTTTTTTTATTTAACTATCACAAAGTTATCGAGGATTGTTGTCAACCAAAACCGCTCAAAATTTTAAGAAAACTGTACACATAAGTACTATAGACAACAATCGCGTACAGACTCTCATTGTAACTATGTTCTCGTATCATCCCCAGTCAGTAAAACCGCAGTAGCTATCATAAATCCATGTCTGACTCGTCTCGTCTCCTTTTGGGGTTATAATTTTTTTTTCTCTTTTTTTGAGTTTTAACTACATAAATGTGATCAGTAACAGACACCGAGATCATGTTTAAAATTTTTTTGGTAAATGCAAAATAGCGGTGTATACGAACAGCAACTCACAATTATCACGCTATAAGTATGCAACATTCAGCTCGGTAGACTCTGGCATGCGGTTAAGGCCTTAGAGTGATGATCAAGTTTATCGCCGGAAACGTCCCAAGTAAGCGTTGCAGTGAGGACACTTGTGATGGACGTCCATGCAGCTGTCAATGCAGCATGGAATCAGGCAGCAACCACAGATGCAACTGCAAAAGAAGACGTCAAAATCATCATCATATTTTGAAGGATAACTAATTTCAAATGTAGAGGAAGGAGGTATAATACAATCCGTACCATTAAGTTGGATTCCCCGATAAGTCCCATTATGTTGGATTCCCATTATGTTGAGACAATGTTCACTGAATGTATTTTTATACTACAATATCGAGACATAACATGTTATAATGTCAAGCAAACTACCAGACCGCATGTACATACATACATAACATAAAATCACGCCTTTTTACCGTAGAGGTAGGCAGAGACCACAGATAGGCATTTAAGTTTATTATAAATAACAAGAAGATTAGGGGTAGGTAAGATTATCTCCAAAACTACTCATCCCAAGCCAAAAATAATATTACGGGCGAGAAGCCTTCGCGTCATACGCTATGTTAGCATTACGTGATTACATGAATATTTACCCAAGTAAAAAGATGATTGCGCCTGAGATGTAAGCAATGAGACCAGGCTTGGTCTTAGTCGCAGTGTCGATTTCGGCATGGCAGCTCGGGCATATCATATGTGTGGGGTGCGGACCCACAGGAACCACTGTTGTGACTATCTGGGGACCAGCTGTAAAAACATACTCATTTTATTCCCATCCTAGGGAATACATATAATTTCCAAGAAGTGAAGGATACCTTAGAAACTAACGGCCGGTTTCTTGAACACAAAACATGTTCTAAATTAACTTATCTATCATTGATGAAAGGGTCAAACGGCTTGCAACTACTTCATTCGACCAAGTAATCTAAGTTTGACAATTTGAAAAACGAGAAACCGGAAAACCTTCACAATCAACAATCAAATTGTAAAATGCAATCGTGTCATCGATGCTCCGATGACGCAAGCGCAGTGTAGTTTGACAAGCGACCAATGAACTTTCTGAAAACGACACGGTTTAGAACATGGATTTAGCATTGAACCTTTTTGGTTTAGAACCATCGCTCATATACATTTTCTCGAGAATAATATTTAAACTTATTCCAAGTACATTATTGTCACCCAAAATAAAGATTGTTCTGCTGTTGTACTCACATTTGCAACAAGCTTATGAGTAATAAACAATTTTTATCTAGATTTTTCCTCTTTGCTTGCATTTATTTAACCTTTTGCCCCACCACATTGCAAACTGACCTTCACACATTACTAGTAGAAGCCTAACACAACTATGATTTGAATATTTTAAATGGAGGTCACAATTAATTTTAATCCAGTAGGTTTATAATGACATCAAGAGTTCTATTTTGGCCTTGAGGCGCCTTTTACATCGCCGCCGGCGCTCAGCGGGAAGAGAGCTAAGCTAATCGTTTTATTTGACTACTCTTAACAGTCAGTATAATCAAATGAAATAAATAAATAATTCTGGACATTTTCACACAGCATCATCTAGCCCCAAACTAAGCAAAGCTTGTACTATGCGAACCAGTCTGAACCAGATAACATACTTTTTTTTATAAATACATACATATTATACATAGAAACATACAAACATTTATTCCGCAGCAGGGATCGAACCCCGCAAGCTTCTGCATCACAAGCGGGCTTTAAGATGTACTTATATCTTTTTTTGACATGGATCTTTGCTTTTAGCGTGAGTGAACTTAATAGCTACTTGCTATTCCCTCAATAGTGTCAAAGCCTAAAATGTCAGCATTGCCATCAGTAAGATGTTATAGTGTCTCATGTTATGAAATAACCTTTGCAACATTTTTAAGTAATGTCGCCCAACAAGGTTCTTTAAACTAAAATCTCAATGTATGTGTGTTAGTTTTCTATAAATTTAACATACCAATATTGGTAATCTCTAATTAACTATTCTAATATTCCATTACTAAGTTGATAAACTTTTTGTTAAATGTTTTATGTTTCCCTAGATTATGATTTGGAATAAGGTAATGTGATATCTATGTGTAAATAAATAAATATTAAAACAACACAATACAGGTGTTATTATTCTAACAGTTCATGGAAACTCAGTTATCAGTTTCTTAGAAATATGTCAAGGGCATGGATGAGATGAATCATCTAATTATAGAAATAGTAAACTAATTGTATCAGGATGAGACATACAAGCCAGACCTCTGTGGCGCAGTGGGTGAAAGCCCGCTTGTGACGCCGAAGGTAGCAGGTTCGATCCCCGTTGCGGGATAAATGTTTGTATGATTTGCAAATATTTATCTCGGGTCCGGGTGTTTCTATGTATAATATGTATGTATTTACAAACAAAAAGTATATAAGTAGTATATCATTTATCTGGTTCCCAAAGTACAAGCTTTGCTTAGTTTGGTGCTAGATGATGCTGTGTGAAATGTCCAGCATTATTTATTATTATTTAGACCTATCACAGAAACATCTTTCCAGTTTTAATTCACGCAACAACTAGTATTTTACTCAAAGAGTCATCTATTTACACTGTTTTGTCACAATGCCAATGAGGTCATTAATGTCTCATTGGCAATGCAAGTTCTGAAATGAGTAGGTACTTACTTGTGGGATACTGAGGAGTGTACGGGCTTGAAGGGCCTACTCCTCCTACGGCTTGCGAGTAGCTAGGGGGCGCGGCAGGCGGTGGCTGAAGCCCTGCATTACCCCAAACGTACGGAGGTGGATTACCGCCGCCTTTCTCCATTTCTTCTCTATGAAATGACAACAATAAAAATTGTAAACTCCAAAACGAACAATATAATAGGTCGTGTGATGCAATGCAATCTTCAAAGCTATTTTTAGGTATGACTCCAACCACCATACTCAGCACACCAACCAACTGGACTGTTTATTTGAATTAGGATTCCTAGACCCGAATCTTTGACTTATTATGTGCATTACTTACCGAGGAAAATGTTTTTCTCTGTTAACAGTATAACCTTGGCACAATAATAGGTTTTAATAAAGTACGAATATAAAAATGCAAAATCCAACCAACACCAACAACAGCACAAAATAAAACTGTGAGTGAATGAATGATTGATGAATATTGAAATGAAAAGAAGAATGATTGAAGATGTCTTCACCACAGAAAACGAATTACTCCCAGTTGAACAGACCATGGATTTAGTGAGAATGATCCATTTAGACACCGGAGAGAAACGGAAGAAAATAAATAAAATTAAATTACCATATAATCTGGTGAAATTATGATTTTAGTTAGTCAATGATAAAATATCATTTTTCAATGATCTTACAATTTATTGTCCTTCCAAATTGTTCTGCCCTCGTTCTGCCTCACTGTCCTCGTCCTGCCCTCGTGTCTTTAATC
This sequence comes from Epirrhoe alternata, assembly GCA_963565295.1. Classification (NCBI taxonomy): domain Eukaryota; kingdom Metazoa; phylum Arthropoda; class Insecta; order Lepidoptera; family Geometridae; genus Epirrhoe; species Epirrhoe alternata. The sequence goes on from OY751375.1 coordinate 13,135,736, forward strand.
AAATCCACATCAAATCCATGGATTTAGCATGGAACACGGAGTAAGTATTATAGCGCATGGAACCTCGAATAGCAAATCAACAAGCCGCATGAGAGTGAATGATTGAACTGAACAGTCAGCCTTCAGGTCAGTCAGTCCAGTCCAGTCCAGCCAGTCCAGTCAGTCAGAAAAACAGTCAGAGATAAAAATAAATCAGAACAGAATCAGATCAGAAAGAAAAGAAAATAAATAATCCCAGGTTCTAACTTATATATCTACGTACACTAACACTATTGATATTCCAAATACTTTCCAACAATATTGCTTCCCGCGACGTTTCGACAAACGAGTGATTCATAGTTTTTACACCTTGTTTTCCTACTTAGGGTTTGGCCAGGAAAATGTCGTCACCACGCCCAAAGTCCCCTCGTACTCCCGTTTTGCCCAAAAAGGATGATAAGGAAGAGTCGTTTTGGGACAAGATTGGAACTATTGGTCGCAAGAAGCGCATAAAGGAAGGTAAGCCTACGGCTTCTACTGTTTTGAAAACAGATTGGAATATGTGTGGGATGTTGTTCTTACCTCATACCCATACTGACCTACTAATCTTTACCATACAATTTTTTTCTTAAAAGCTCATAACTCTTATATGATCTTATCCATATAATTTTTAGTACAAGATGTCCAAGCTGAGGGCAAGTATGCGATTGACTCACCGGGAAGTCCAACTGCTCCAGAAATTCCACCTGAAGAGTACACTTTACGTAAGTTTCTGGAGAGATGGTGTTATTCTATGTCAAGAAGGTGGGTTGGTCTTTATTGTGTATACATGCATGTGCATGTTTGTCTTTATGCATGTTGTTTCTGTGTATGTGAGACAAAAGAGGTCTAAAGTTTTGCTCACACATGCAGAAACAAATCTTCACACATGCTGAAACAAAAACACAATAAAGATCAACCAGATAGAACACATTCAAACTCACTCAACAATATTGTGATTCAATGAATGGCTCTTTGGCTTGCTCAGAACAGACCCTTCAGACTTCAGCTGAACGCATTCGGGTCGGAATCTGTCAGCTGTTCAACTGTCCGCAACCAATCATAGTGCAGGAATTGATCCAAAAGGGACGTTTCCTGCAATGTGATTGGTTGCAATTGGTTCAACAGCTGACTTATTCCAAATCGAATGCATTCCGCATTCATAGGCCTCCTCAAGGTTCTGCCAATGGCTGAAGGGATGTATTCTCTAGCTATTCCACTAATTATGAATTCTGTGAACATTCACAGAAGTTGTAATTGAAGTAACGGGTTCAGCTAATGAATAAAAAGAATAGTTTATTTACCATCTCAATTCAGTCATTGATTACAGATGATAATGAAGAAAGAGCTATTATCGAACCGAGATCCCTAGAAGACCCAAGGGTGAAGGAACTGATTCTAGTTCTCATAGATTGGATCAATGATGAGCTAGCCTCACAGAGAATTATAGTGCAGGATATAAGTGAGGATCTTTACGATGGACAAGTACTTCAGAAGCTTCTGGAAGCACTGACTGAGAAGAAGTTAGATGTACCGGAAGTCACTCAGTCTGAGGAAGGACAGCGCCAAAAACTTGCCATTGTTCTACGTGCTGTGAACAAAGTAAAATTTCATGTCTATGATTTGAAATCATGATATTGTAATCTGATTTTGCCTACTGCTGGGAATACGCCTATCTTTATTCATATATCCAAGCTTAAATTCAGCTTTATTATCATTATCCTGCATTCATCCCAATATCACATGTCGGCACAATGTTTCCCTTCTTCATTTTCCAGTTTAATTAAATCTATTTTTGTACACCAGTCTGGCTATTCTTCAGCATGTCCTGTCGACACATAGGCCTCCTCTAACTGTTTCTATTATGTTCTGTTCCCTGCCACTCGCATTCTCCATTTTCCTATACTATATGATTATTAAGCCAAAATTGACTGCTTGCTGGCGAAAGCCCAGATTGTTGAACTATATCAGTTTGTTCTAGCTATTAATTTAACAATGATTACAGGTTCTCTATGGCTCAGCAAAACCAGTACCAAAATGGAGTGTGGATTCTGTACATTCAAAGAATATAGTTTCTATTCTGCATCTGTTGGTTGCTCTTGCGCGTCATTTCAGAGCACCAGTACGTCTCCCTGAAAATGTAACTGTGAATGTTGTTGTGGTGAAAAAAGACACGCCCCATCAGCTTTCACACAGGTAATTATTTTAAAAGTTCACAATAAGAATCTAAGGCAAATGAAGCCGAACCCATGCGAATTCGATTTGCACATTGTGACAGTCATTGTTTTTTCTACAAGTTTTGTAACAATTTATGTGTTTCCAGAACTTTCATTGAAACCATAACTACAACCTATGACGACCTGGGTATGAAATGTGAGCGTGATGCGTTTGATGCACTGTTTGACCACGCTCCTGAAAAGTTGCAAGTGGTGAAGAAGTCTCTCATCACTTTTGTTAACAAACACTTGAGCAAGGTTAACCTTGAAGTCATGGATTTGGACTCGCAGTTTCATGACGGAGTCTATCTGGTTCTCTTGATGGGACTTCTGGAAGGATTCTTTGTGCCTTTATATGATTTTCATCTCACTCCAGAGGACTTTGATCAGAAGGTCCATAATGTGTCGTTTGCATTCGAGCTGATGCAAGATGTGGGTCTTGCTAAGCCGAAAGCCAGGCCAGAAGGTAAGTTCTATTAGATCTATATTAATACTTATTGTCACATATTTTAGTCTAGTACATTTTACCCATTTGTTTGATGGATTAAAGTGATTTGGCAGTATTAGGTGTCTACCTTCTGTGATTGCCAAAATCTGGTAGTCTGACTAGAAGCCTCAGAAACCAATCAGCATAAAATTCGCTTAAGTTCTGGTTGAAAAACTAGATTACCTTTTCTCATCTTACCAATATTCTTTATTTACATACATTTTTATTTTCAGATATTGTGAATCTCGACCTCAAGTCAACATTACGAGTATTGTACAACCTCTTCACTAAGTATAAGAGCATGCCTTGAAGTACTTGAGTATTTAAAATTTCGAATAATGTACTAATTATTTATGTTAGGTACTTAAATGTATCAAGAGATATAAAAAATGTATTTTATTAACATTATTAATAAGTAATCTACCATGTGGTGCCTATGTTATTAATTTATAGTAAATATTTTCTTACTAACAAAAATTTGTTTTATTTGATGTAGGTCTTTATAGTATTCAGTTCACGTATTTCATTTTACAAAAACCTGAAACTTGGCCGGTAGGAAATAGGATTACAAAAAATAGTTCTGTTTTTCCTCCCTATTTGTGAGTGATCCAATCAGAACTATTTTTAGTGATAGTTAAGTAGTTAATCTACGGAATTAAAAGACTCGTTTGTTTATTAATACATGTATTTCACTATTCAACCTAAAACCGAAAAATTAAGCCACATTATTTTGAAAAGAAAACATGAGTTACTTTATTCGATATTCTAATCAAATTCAAAATCAACATTGATAATAATAATTAAATGAATACAGATGTAGGTATATTATTAGGAAATAATAATATATTTAGAAATGAAAAGAAACAACAACAAAACCTTGTAGAATTACATAATTCGGAGTCGGTTAAGTGAATATTTTAAGGTTACACTGTGCTAAGTTTATTTTATAAATTCTTCATTCATTCTCATGTATTAATTTACAAAAAGGCGCACACAGTTGTTAGGTACGTAAAAGTAAACATTTTTTTTAGGTCTTTAACCCTTAAACAAACGCGAGCCCCTGGCCATGATATTTTAAAAAAAGGTGTGGTTTCTGGGTAATTAGGGGTCTCTGATTCCATTTCTTTTGGAAAAAATCAAAAAAAGGGGGTGGAAGGGGGTGATTTTTTGGTGGTATGTATATTACCATTGTCCATGTAGGACTTGAAATTTTTTTCGTTGGTGGTACGTATATTACCACTGTCCGTTACGGTCTGTTCATAACTTTAGACTAGTTGTTTCCCGTGACTACAGGTGTAAAAAATAATTAGCCTGAGAATATGAAAATAAATAGGATTTTACCTACGTAAAAGGTTTTTTCCACAATTTCCCATTTATTTATGATTGTTATTTTAGTTTTTGTTCTCATCTAGTCTAATTTTATATTAAACTTGTTAACTTTTGGTCTGAGATGCCATTTAGAGCCCTGCTGTGGTTTGGAAGATGTTGTTTCCTTGAAAAATGATTCTTTTAGGTTTTTTAAACATGGTAATTTACTAAAACAAACAATTTACTTTCAAAAGTCACACTATACTTACACACATTTGTATGTATACAATTCGATTAAGAACTTTACCTATATGGACAATGGTAAAATAGATACCACTTACAGTCTCTACTTTGAGTGATCAAAAACTATGCAAACCTTGATAATATTCTCATTATTATGCATGTAGGACCTCTTAAATATAATAGAGTTTACCTATTTGAACTCCAAGAGCACCTACCGAATTCTTCGCCGAACAAAAATTCCAAAAGTTTGAAAGTGACACGCAAAAATACGAAGTAAATGTCAAATTTGGCGCAAAAAAAAATTTGACATCATTTTTCACTGACAGGCAAAAGTGACAAGGATAAAGTTGCCAGCCTAATAGATAGCAAAAATATCAGAGATTACAATACTTTCAAATTCAAGTCCTGCCAAACAAAAGAAAATAGTTTTTTTTGTTAACAACCTAAGTGGTACATATATGACTTTTGTTTGATTAAGGGTTAAGTAAAACCTAAAACAGTAACTGTTGAATGAAAGTATATGCCAGTACAGTGCCACAAACTTATCTGAACCGCTGAGAGAGGCGCTGTTATCTCATTTGCTGTTGGAAGAAATATAATTTTTACAGTAAAATTTGTTAGTTCCCCATTTGGCCACCGGTCCAGATAAGTTTATGGCGCTGTAAAATAGTTTCATTCACAGACCTAGAAAAATGTTCGCCACGCTCAATGTAGTTTCGTCAGTCATTTACAAAACTATTCAGAAAAATCACAAATTAGCTGCCAAATATAGTGGCAATGTTTAAAACTAATTAAACAAAAATAATTTTATTATATGCTTAGGGGATTTATTCTGAGATACAAAGTAATACTCGCGTTATTATATCTTAATAAAATGTTTCTGTAGGAACCTCCCAGTTCATTTAACTGACTCTATAAGATTTAGAGCCTGTCCAGAAAGCGCGATTTACGCGCGTGTCAACTCGCGCGTTGTCGAGATACTAGAGCTACATACATCCCGTCCAGATGCCCTCGCGCGTTACCTCACACGCGCGTAAAACGCTTGCAATGAGCGGGACTCTGGACTCGCGCGTTTTACGCGCGTGCACCGCGCGAGTCGAGATACTCCGGCGCCATTGCTGCGTCCAGTACTACGCGCGAGTCCGTTGCGAGTGGACGTACTCCGTGCGGAATGGAGAGTGATAACTTCGATACGGAACATTTTATTGACGAAGTTGAAAAAAGAGTAGACATAATGGAATATGGAATCTGATTGTTCTAATTCTAATCCAAACTATAATATTATAAATGTGAAAGTAGCTTTGTCTGTCTGTCTGTTTGTTACCTTTTCACGCCCAAACCACTGAACAGATTAGGCCAAAAAATTGGCATGGATAAAGGTTGTATCCCAGGGACGGACAGGCTACTTTTTATCCCGGAAAAATCCCGAGGGACCGCGGGTTACACCGTGGAAGCGCAGCTAGTAGAGTCATAAAACGTAGGAACTGGGAAGAAATAGTTGATTTTTTTGTGTCACGTTGAATTGGATGCTCGAAATTGTCGCCATTTTCTTTTTTTACGACGTTTCCATCGACAGTATGCATGCCATAACACAACCGTCCTTTATCTGGCTCCATGTCCCTGAGGCCCTCCCAAACACAACGCGCGTAGGAACGCACGTAAAACGCGGCATCTGGACGCAATATAAATTGTTACGCGCGTAAGCACTCGCGCGTGAAACGCTCCATCTGGACAGGCTCTTAATATGAACGAAGATGAATATTTACCTACCTATAAAATACAAGCGGTATACGATAGGATGGCTCGTGTGAAAAATGTCATGAAAGAGGAGTTGCACAGGAGTGAGTGGTGACATGAGGACGAGAGGATAATGGCAGAAAAATAAATATGCCAACCTCACAATGAGGGACAAGGACATAAAGATGATGACACAATGTAAAATTAATTAATGTGTTCCTTTCTGTCATCATAATATTTATAGTAAGGGTAACAAGTATACACAAGAGAACCAATGAAAACTGGGAGTGTCTTAAATCAGAATTATTTCCATCAACCCATATTATTTAGTAAATTAAAAATAAATCAGCTGAACAATGTATGCAACTATTTCTAAAATAAATACTGAAATAAAAATTATGAAACAATTAACATGAATTAAAAAAATAGTAATGTAGCTCTGGTTTGAATTTGATACATAAATATTTTTGGCTTCTATTGCACAATAATATTTTAATTTTGTTACAAAGTAAAATATTTATAAGTTATATTTACTTTAGTAATAAATTATCAACATACTAAAATTGATTTCAGGACAGCACATACATAAAATTATTATTCAAAGTTAAATTGACGGTTTAATATTGGCCATATGTAAACATTCACTAAATATAAATTAATTAAAAACGATAAGTACTTTAATGCCTATTAGCTAACTATTTTGTAGTGAAATGAAAGCAATTGATTGTTTTTTACTCTTCTCTGACTAAGCAGTCAATTACATACAACAATGATAGGCATTAGGCATACAAAATAATTGAGAACATAATGTATAAATTGTAGAAAAAAATAATATTTAATGGTAAATACCGACCTAATGCAATGGTTTTTTCCATCATGTGGATATTCAGAAAGTATGTACATAAGTAATTCTAAATTCAATTGACATTATCATTTACACTTTTCAACTTTAACACTTTTGAAATGTAGCCTCAGTAGATATAAAAACCGTTCTAATGGAATCCGGAAATAGTTATTATATGTATGTATAAAATTTATTTGTAATTATTTAATTGTTAGTCCAAATTGTAACGCCAATAAGTGGATAATTGAGTATTTTTATCAATTTAACATAAAAAGATACTTCGCCTAAAAACTAATAAAACTATAAGCATTTTAAATAAGTAAGTACCCTTAATATTGGCGAATTCTCGCTTCAAAATAAACATCACTACCAAACAATTAAACCATATTTTGTCGACACCAATAAAATATCAAGGCTTATTATTACCATTAATAGTAATAATTGGAATGTTTTCATTTTAAAACTTGGTGGAACATTGCCATTTTAATCAAAATTATCTCAATTATAAAATAAATAAAATGTAACAATAAAATTTATAAATATTTACGATTACAACTTTCTTGATTTTTCAGGAGTATGGGATTTCTTATAGTAAAAAACACTTAATAGAAAATAAATAATCACTAGAAAAGTGGTATAAACTAAATATTTCAGATACATAACCATAACATTAGGGACAGCGAGCAGCGACTTTTAGCTGCTGTACATGAAAGGATAAGCAATCACGCACTTCAAGAAAACCTGAAATCCATACTTACATTTACTACTTGTTATAATAAACTACAAACATACAAAAAGTGTATAAATAAACAATCAGAATAGGTGGTGCAAATATCGGTCCCCACTCAACTATTCCTAATATCTATTTAGGCATTGATTGTTTACCTTTAATCCGATAATTTATAAGACCTTAATTTGTAAATCTGTGACGCGAATGACGAAAAAGATACATAATTGTTATACCTAAGTTTTATATTTTCTGTTCTTCTTTATTTCTCTTTGTCTAATTGCTGTTATTAGGTATTTTTCAATAAAGATATATTCTATTCTAATACTTACAGAAATCCCAACAAAAAAATGCACCACCTATTCTTACTACGGATATGATTATGCTAAATGTGCATCGATGTATTCTGTTGGCAACATGAGTTAAGTGTTATTATCTATATTGAATTAGGTAGGCTATTTGACTGTACCTATAATATAATTTTTTTTATAACTTATTTAGATAAAAAATACTCTGCAGAATATGGACATGTGCCATGTATTATTTTTATTATGTTTGTAACTAAATACACAACATTTCAGAGACAAGAACAGGCATCGGTCTCAGTCTCAGATGAGTATTGTTTTTATGTCTCAACACAAGCATGTCTTTCCTTGCACATCTTACGTTTGAATCTGGCAGTACACATGCCTATCGCGGCACCAAATGCGAAAATTTATAAAATATAATGATCAGAAATAAAATTTTAAATGTATACAGATTATCGATAAGTACAACAAAAACAAAGACCCGCTTTGTGATACACAATCAAATAAATATTACCAGCATTCAATAATAAAAATACAGTTTCTAACAGTCAAATAGCCCATGGAAGTGCTAATTATGAAGAATCTATACTTATCAATGCGTATTATTAAGACTATTGCGTTATGCTATTAGTATATAGTTTTCTAGCCAGACTATGCAATACTGTGAATAAAAAAAACTACACGACAAATGAGCGTGATGTCGAGAAAAGCGCTGCGCATACGCATCCCTGGATTGTAGAATTGACTAAAGTTAAAGTACGTTAATTCTAAATTCGTAACAATATGAAAAATATGAAAATACATTGATACTTTGAAATAATTGTAGGTACCTAACACAAGGATTCTGATTGAATGCGTGTTTGGTTATAGGTGCTTTTAAAATTTTCCACATATTATCAGGAATAAGAAAGGAGTAAACACGGAGTATGAAAAAAAATGTGCCGAACCCACGTAGGATTGGCATAATACATAACATGCATTGGATAGGCAGGCAGATAATACTTATATAGGCAGATAATACAATAATGTAATAATGTGCAGGAACTAAGATATATAGCAGAAACTCGTTAATTAGAAGTCAAATACACAACCAAATTACGTTGACAATCAGATTCCTGATAGTACCAGAACCCAAATAAATAACTGGTCAAGTGTGAGAAGTACACGTAGATTCCGTACCGTTACACGGATAACAAGACGCTTTATTGTAACAATTTTCAGTAAGATAAATTATTTCTAGAAAACAATATGCGTTAAATTAGTATCATAGTTACTTACTAATTATGATTTTAGTGCTAAATTGTGCTGATACAGAAAAAATATGCTTCAGCACGACTCGCACTTAACCATATTTGTTTAAAAAACCCTAAAAAACTAGTATAATCTATAAGTAGTAAGTTGCGTTCGGAAGATCATATAAATGTCATGATATAAAATATAGAATGGATAGAGATGGTTATTACCATAATTCGATTATTATACAATTACAAGGTGCGTCCACACCGCAGTGTTTTTTTTAGCAACGTTACTAAATGCTAATACTAAAATCACATATTAAAGTAAAACATGAAATATAAGGACACATTAATATTGCTCATTTGTTCCAGCGAAGTAGCGAGTTACAATTGCAGTAGCAACTTGAATGTTTTGTTTATCTAATCAACACTTGGATCACGAAGACGGGATGAGCCTTTACCTTTTGTTTCCCCTCTGTCAAAATGTATTACGTACGTCATATACGAAATTTGCAAGAGTGTGCGTAAAAATGAGGGTGTATTGACATTTTTATGCATAAGCGTGTGTAAAATGCGTTCGTGTGCTACCTCGTCCCCCGCAAAAACCGACAGAAAATGTTGAAAGAGGTATTCTGTCAATAGCTCGTTTGAGAATCAACATCTCCAAACCGTTTGATATGCATTTTAAAAAGTCAACAGATGTTTGCAAAAGAAAAAGAAACAAAACAACTATTCAAAACGAGCCGAGATTTTCATCAACACCCGACACTTTCGGCCATTTGTATCGCTGCTCAAAAACAATTGCTATATGGACGTGGAATGGATGTTTCGCTACGAAGTTTTGCGCGGTGTGGCCGGTAGCTCCAGGGATGTGGATGACTCACGGCGCAAGATTAGCTTCAGTTTGTCGTCTTCTTCGAGATCTTCCTCGACGGATATGGCGCGAATGAGCTCGGTATGGCCTAGCGCACGCGATCGCCATGCCTCTAATCGCATCACCTGTGCAATACAATTTTTTAGATTGATGGTAGAGGGGAATTTAGAAAGAAAGAAAGAAAATACATTTATACGTTTATTAATTTATCGCGTATTTACCATATGACCAGCGAATACCTTCGGCGAACTTTACAAAGAACGCATTATGTAAATTGTACAAATATAGAAAACAAGCCAACGTTGAAGCAACAGGAATTACTTTTTTTTTATTTGTATGCTTAAAGTTTTAAAGGTCTATATACACCCCTATTTTTTAATTACCAAAAAAATTTAAAACATGGTTCCGGTGTCTGTTACTGATCACATTTATGTGGTTAAAACTCAAAGAAAGAGATAAAAAAATTATAACCTCAAAAGGAGACGAGACGAGTCAGACATGGATTTATGATAGCTACTGCGATTTTTTTGACTGGGAATGATACGAGAACATAGTTCGAATGAGAGTATGTACGCGATTGTTGTCTATACTAATTATTTGTACAGTTTTCATAAAATTTTGTTCGGTTTTGGTTGACTACAACCTTCGATAACTTTGTGATAGTTAAATAAAAAAACATTCTGACCATCCCATTATCATTTTCTGCATCTGCTACAACTTTCCTTAAATTTTTTTTGGTAGTCATAAAATAGCGGTGTATATAGAGCGTTCCTCGCCGGCCATAGTGTATCAAATAGGTATGTTTTAATCATGCTACAATAGCCTTAATTGAGAACTGTGTCGGGAGCATTCGAGGAATCTTTCGGAGTGCTATATTTTTGTGAATGACAGCAATCTCCATCCTGCCATATTTTTATTTATAGGTCGAACATTCGTTCAACTGCAGAATGTTTTATACTGTTCTCTATAGAACAAAAACTTGGTATCTATGTTATTTTGGCTGCCATATAAAAAAGAGCTTCCAATGTTACACATGCATTAATTTTTACAAAAATGTTCTTATATAATGCTCTACACCACACGACTGTTGCTACAGTTGTAACGTAAAGACAAAATAAGGTAAAAAAGCGATAAATTCTCATCTCAATGTAATAATTAGACATGAGTTTTGATCGTATCATTAGCATCCTATTAACGACTCTTTGATTATTATTATTATTTTTCTGGTTGATTTTATCAGCTCGGCTTGGACGGCCGGATTATAGTGACGAGCACGGGCCTAAGCCAAGTGCGCATCATTCTCTGTTCGAGATTCAACCTGCAGAAATTTTCTATTATTATTTGGCCCGTGTCGTCCCACTGCAGGACAAAGGCCTACTAATGCTATATAATAATTTTACTCTTTGATTAGGTACTAAAAAAAACCAAACGATCTCTCCAACAATACATCCTTGCCAAAAATACATGTCCATGTCAATTGTAGGCTAATATAGATTGTATATAAACTATTGGTAAAATAATCGGTATTACAGCAATGTTTAACTGTTACATTACTAAATGTTGTGTAATTATTGACAGGATAAGATTTCATGCATTTAAATTACTACTTTTTGGCAACAGAACAAACAGATAACCAACACAACCAACCAAATACTTAAATCCTTTAACTACCCTCAAAAATGCTGAAGCTTACTCACACACAACATAAACTTGGACAAAACAATTTAACAGTATACTCGGTTCAATAGAGAAACAAATGTAAACTAGCTGCGATAATCATGTCCTCTCGCTTGCACACTAGTGCCATCATTCGTGTGCAAGCGAGAGAACATGAGTACAGTTATGATCGTGTTCATCAGATCATGTTGTATTCTATTATGATGTTAGGAGATGAGTGAAAGCAAAACAAACAATTAAAACGAGCGTAACAGAAAAAAGTGTATTTTATGTATCCCAAAAAGGCAGACATTTAAAATAAATAAGAAACTAAAATCGTCAAACTCTTACGACCAATTTTTACTGTAATTTGTTGTCAATTCTGATGAGTTTAGGCCGTATAAAGGCCTTCGGCAACAGAATATGAGCGTCGATTCTGTTGTTCACTGACTAAAGTTAACTTAACTAAAATGCTACGTTCTTATTTCCTTTGCGATGAGGTCCAAAATAGAATGACTATTACAGTGGCATTCCTAAAATTACTTATTTTTAGTAAAAATGAAGTATTTGTGGATAGAATTAGTCAAGACCATTTTACTTGCTGTGTAAAACAGCTGCTACAGAAGGTCAGAAACGCCATTTTGATTATACTTTTAGTAATGTCACTTTCAATGACGTGCCATTTTAGTCTTTAGCGATAACGAAATAAGAACGTTCAATTAGTTTAATTAAATTTAGTCAGTGAATAGCATAATTGACGCCATTGTATAGGTCTGATTTAACACTCGTTTTATTTCGAATGACAAGAGACGAACACAATATCATGCATAGTAAGCACCGTTTAAAGTGGACCTACAATGGACGCTGCGTATGCATGTTCATTCTACTAATCTAATTATGAAGATTATGATGATGGAGATGATGCAAGGTTCAATAATGTATCTCATCATGCAAGCAACAATGTAAGAGCAACACTAAAACAAAGCAAACATCAATTAAATCTCAATAATACGCGTTTGTATGTTAACATGAGGCAAGTAACATAAACTAATTAGGTAGGTACTATATTAGTATGGAAGAATTTTAATTTCATTTTACATTATTAATTATATATCATGTTTAAAATAATTTTATAAAATGTATTTTAGATAAGTAAGTATTAAACGTAAATAAATAAGTAATTTGTTTTATATGTTTTAATAACTTTGTGACTAAGGATAAAGCTTGTGCGTGTGCACAGCGTTACAATAATATTGGATAATTTAATGAAACTAATTTAGTATTGTACTATTGTAATCGAGTAGATTAGGCCCATGTTAACGCAACAAACGATGAATTCGAATTGATCAATAAATGCACTTACTCGAGCCATTTCCAGGGCTCAGTGTCCGGAGAGGTGATAGGTGTCGGAAGCTGTGCAATGCCAAACAACACAAGTCAGATTTTATTATTAGGCCCCGGGCCTTGATTCAGACTTCAGCAGAATGCATTCGGGTCGGAATACGTGAACTGTTCAACAGACCGCAACCAATCACAGCGCAAGAAACGACAGTTGTGGATCAATTCCTATACTGTGATTGGTTGCGGTCGGTTGAACAGCTGACCGATTCCGATCCGAATGCGTTCCGCTGAAGTCTGAATCAAGGGCCAGGAGAGTTAATATGTAATATGAACTCGTATTCCCTCGCAGTTTTTGAACAGAATGATAATTTTGACATAAAGAAGGGAATCCGAAACGGCGGCGCTTATTATGGTCTCTCACTTGCACACTATGACTGCACTTAGTGTGCAAGCGAGAGAACGTGATAAGTTGCGACGTTTCTATAATGAACCGGGTTATTAGAAATTGACATTTACTTCGAAAACTGCTAGGAAATGAAATTTCATATTAACCCCCCAGTACAAGTTTTTTACTCACTCGATCGCGTTGACGTAACGATTTGTATGGGAAAAGAACAGCGCATAGTATTAATGAGTGAAACAGTAGGAAAAACATGTTCATAGTATTCCAAGAGTTCACAATTTAATTTAATTTTTAAATTTTGATTAACTCATATTTATGTATCTATCTCCATTTGTACATTTTCTAAATAAACTTAGTATAAAATTTGTTTTTTAAATGTATTACTTTTAAGAATCGATTTGCCTGTGCCTTGGTATCCCTTGATGGTTCAGCAATGAAGTGAGTTTAGTGAGTAACACACATTGCGTGTTTTATTTATACAAGTGATTCCCAAAGCAAAGAAACAATGACATAAGCTTCGTTTCAGCGGTGAAACACACTCCCGTGTGCACTCGCCCATATGAATTAATTTATTAGATGTTTCTTTATTATAAAAGCTTTATGTTGAAAATCGGGTTAGTATAAGCAAGAGGGATTATTATTTTATACTAAAATATAATAACTATCGTTTAATTTAAGTCTTATATTTACAAATAAAGCCATGACGCAGGCCTTAAGGTGGCCTAATAACTCCGTCACCAGAGTTGGCCACTGACTCATACGAACTAACTTACTTTTACCAAGATAGTTGAATCATAGTAATGGGATATTACTATGATTCAATGTTTTTGAAGTTTCCTGATATCTTGGCGCAGTTGCTTACGCCATGATCACGGATCAAAACATTGAATCGTGGAAGACCGTTAATGTATTACCTCAGCTTTCAGTTCGGCGACTTGTTCCTGTAACTCGCGAACTCGTTCTGTGTCGTCGTTGTTGTTACGAAGTTCCCCTTCGGTCACCATTACTTCGTTCTGAAACATAATGTTGTCAAATATGATATGCCTTAACTGTTGAACCAACTTCGATAAATGGAAGGGATCTATGCGGATGCAGGAAACAGCTAGTTCAATATATTTATTTGATCATGTGACAGATCAAGTAAAAATTCAAGTAATCGATGTGTAACTCGAGAACTCGTTAAGTATTCAGGTGGATGAAACTTTACAGTTTACTTTTACTTTAGTTTACTTTACAGTTTGTAAAATAGATCGTCGAAGTTAAGCAACGTTCTAAACGGTCTGAAGTGGATGGGTGACCGCCAGTGGCATTTTCATCTGAGCGCTTCCGTGCTTCGGAGGGCACGTTAAATTGTCGGTCCCGGCTATTTAAGTCGTTAAGCCATGACGGAGGCCTTATGGCGGCCTAAAAACTGCGTCACCAGAGTTGGCCACTGACTCATACGAACTTGCTTACTTTTTTACAGTTTGTTTACAGTTTGGGTTTTGATACTTTACGAAACTGCATTTAGTTTCGTTTTCTGTCATACTTTTACTTGGCGCCCCTAGCTGATACCTAGAGAACTAAAGTAATATGGCGGACAACGAGACAACATCTAGTTTTCGTTCGAACTCAGTAATCAGATTTTAGTATTGATCACCTAAAAGAAAGCTAGACTCCAAACCGTGTTTATTGCCCTGGTTCTTCAAGGTATTCATTTATTGGTATTGGTGACGAAGGAACAGGAGTCACCTAGTTGTTGTGATTTTTGACTTTGACTACTCACTTTGAGTTTATATTCGGACACTTCCGTCTCGAGCTCGGCTATCCTTTGTGCGTCCTCCATGTTCCTTATGTTTGCTTGCATAGACTCGTATTTCGCCTGTAATTATTGTTATTCATTATGTGTTTGTAAAATAATACTGAAATGTCATTAGCAATAATATTAGATTTATATTAATTTCGCATGGCTACATTGTTTTGCAAAAAGGAAGGAAAGTAGGATCTACAATACAAGCGTAAAAGCTTAGTGTGGGTTCTGCTAGTAATTAGCTTATTGTGCCACAAGCCATTATTATTAAGAAAATGTACTTAATAACTATTTTACTTGTATGCTTGTCAATGGAATAAATAATTGATTTGATTTGATAAGCTCTATCACGAATCACATAAAACCGTATTATTTTGATACGTGAGAAAATAAAGCTGCTTTTTTATCTCATATTATATCCTGAAGCTTTGAATACTCTACATTTATTTACAGAAACTAAGTCACTACATATTTTACATATAACAAAATACAATAGACAAAACAAAATACGATAGAGAATAATTATCTATAGAGCTAACTGATCCAAGCCAATCTGAAGCGTGCCCAAAACACTGACGGCATTATCACACTGAATGATAATGATGGAAGGTTAACATGATGTTTTTTTTCCTGACAGTTTTCGAACTGTCAATTTCGAATAACCCGGTTCATTATAGAAACATCGCAACATAACATGTTCTCTTGGTCGCACACTGGTACAGTCACAAATGTGCAAGCGAGAGAGCATGATAAGCGCCGACATTTCAAATTCGTTTTCACCTTACTAGCTCAAAAAGGGCGCTTTTGCCGCGTAAAAACAGTGAGCAAAACTCTACTTTACTCTGATTTGAATTTAGAATACTGCAAGCAACCAATGAGAATCGAATATTACAGGCCGCAGCGTGCGCCCGGCGAAGTGGCGGCGGCCGGGGGGGCTGGTGGCAGGTCTTTAGCCTGCCACTTGAGGGGCAAAAAAATAATAATGGCGGGAATCGGTTTTCCTTACATCTTGTACTTTTTCGCTAGTAAGGTGAAAAGTTGTATGTATCACACGAGAGCAAAATATTTTGTTGCTTGTGCTTTTGAATCCCTCACTACACTCAGGATTCTAACTTAGAATCACTCGCTACGCTCGTGATTCAAATATAGAATCCCTCGTTTGTTCGGGATTCAAACTCTGCACTCGCAGCAAAAACTAATTTTGCTCTCTTGTGGTACAATGTACTATTTTTATGTCAAATGGACATGCAGTTCAAAAACTGTCTGGAAATAAAAGTTCATACTAAGCCACCTGATCCTAAATAATAAAAAATAGAATACCTTGCTCTCCAGATCAGTGTATTTGTGCTGGAACTCCCTTTGCCGCGACTGAAGCGCCCTCTCGCGTTGCAGCGTCTCGTCAAGGGTTTCCCTCAGTTGCCTTGTTTCCTCATCCTGTCTGCGGAGCTGGTTGGTAGACACCTGTACTTGGGTCTCCAGCTCCATTACCTGAGATCAATTGATTCATTAATCACCTAGTTGGAGCTAGACTGTTTGAAATTATTTAGTTGGAGCTAGAATATAAAATATATATTTGGCTTCACACACAGATATTAGGTAACAAACAGACAAGAAAAAAATACAAGGTAAGTATGTACTATAGTGTACTCGAATTTTGGTTCTTACCTTCAGTCTTAACTCTTTCAGTTCAGTGAGGGCTTCAACTTCCTTAATGCGTGTGGACATGAGTTCCTCTTCAATCTTCTGCACGTCGCCCGAGCGTCCCTCCCAGGCGCGCAACAGTTTCTTGGGAGTCGCCATTATGTCGGATACCACGTTAGACTGTACCGGCACTGGCGGTACCTCTTGTTTGTGCTCCTGGGAGTATAACAATATAATAATGCAAATATTTATCTCGGGTCTGGGTGTTTCTATGTATAATATGTATGTATTTACAAACAAAAAGTATATATGTAGTATATCAGTTATCTGGGTCCCATAGTACAAGCTTTGCTTAGTTTGGGGCTAGATGCTGCCAGCATTATTTATTTATTTCTATAGACGCAGTGTGGCAATAGGCATGATGACAGTAATCAGTCATTTTTTGAGTGAAAACTTCTTTAGAGACGTTGGACATTTTTGAGATTGGAAAAAAGCGACGAACTCGCGTCTGTGACAGTTATTTTCGGCAAAGATCGACATACTTGTTCGTAATTTCGTCACACATTGTATCGTCAGGATGGCCGTAAGTGTATTGAGCTCTACTTCTGAGTGAGACAACCGCGAGTTCAAGTCCAAGTATGACAGTAAGTTTTTTTTGAAGCTCAGAACCGTTACCCTGGTGTGCGACTATTTTTTTAATTATTTTTGTTTTAATTTTTTTTTTATGGCGATTTATATTGGTTCATCGGACTCAGACCTGGTGGATTTACCAAGTAGCACCTATGCCAAATGCACCTCAGGGTTTGTATGGATGACTTAAAAGTTTCTTACAATCCTGCAGATAATAATAGTAATATTCGCAGATCTTAAAAAGTCCCGAGGCGGGAATCATCCCAGAACATTTGCATCGCATTCGCCACAAAAGGTCAATTAAAACCTGAGAAATCCAAAGACGACGGATCCTTTTCGGGTTGTTTCTTCCTTCCTTTTTCATTCTTAATATGCTTCGATCACAATATAATTGAATCGAAGCGTATATGAAAGAGACTACACTTTTAGACTTACTTGTAGATGCCGTTGCCAGCTCTCAGAGAGTTCTGTCACGCGCTGTCTGAGCTCCTTCAACGAAAGGTTCGCTTCTGCTTCGCGTAGTTTCACGGCAATCAGTTCATCCTGCCAAATATACAAAGTGCCATGTCACTATCCAAGTTTCATCTAAATCGGTTCACTGGTTTAGTCGTGATTGAAACAAAAACATACTCACAAAGTTTCCGCTTTATTTTATTAGTAGGAATACCCCCTTACACATACCCCCATAGACATCTTCAAAGGATCTGGAATATAAAGATCTGAGAGAATGTCTACCGCGCCTTGGGGATACAGTCGTAACCCTGTTAGGAATCGAATTGTCTTTTACCTGTAAATGAGCAACATTATTATCAACATGCTGCCTCCTCAGACTTTTGTTTTCATTCTCAAGGTCAGCAATACGCGCACTGAGCTCCCTTTCAGCCGCTTCTCGTTCTGCCGCGTGCAAACGCGCGCGAACAAGCTCACGTTGTAAGCATCGCGCTAGTTCTTCGCCCTTAGGAGAGGATTCCGCCTCGGTGCCTTCTAGGGATGATTGCCGCGAGTTGTTCTGGTAGAAAGAAATATTGCTATGGATTATAGGTCAAAACAGATAGAGATATTGGAACACGGCCCAAAGAAACCATATAGACAATGGATCTTATATCTAACTAGTGAAGACGCGCGGGGCTGTTCTGTGGTTAGGTCACATACACAATTGGATGTCTGTTAGCAGATTTTCTATCCGTAAAAAAAAAGGTCACATACACTCACCTCAGCTATAGTCATCTCGAGGCTACGTATCTCATCTTGCGCGAGCGCGAGCCTTTGTTGCGCGTCGAGATGCGCTCGCCGTAACGCTTGAACCTCGCGAGCGAGCGCGAATGTTTCTTCCTCCCCTTCAGCTCTGTCTACTTGGCCGCGAACAAGACGCTCCGCGAGCGCTGAGCTTTCCTTTTCTAACAGTTCTACTCGCTGTTTGAGCAGACGATTCTCTTGTCTTAAACACTGTAATGTAATGGGACGTTGATGAGTCGTTATGGCATGAGGCTAAATTATCGACCACGGTTAAGTAGGTTACCGACTAAGAAGTAAGTTCGTATGAGCCAGTGGCCAACTCTGATGACGGAGTTTTTGGGCCGCCTTAAGGCCTCCGTCATGGCTTAAGGCTCAGTTATGGCACGGAACGGAACGGAAAACCACTTAGGTCTTCACGTTCACACCACAATCAAGTTTTATACCTCGGAACTTCAAAACAACAAATTAGATACTTACCTGTTTCATTCAAGTTAAATTTTTATAACATAAGTATTAAGTTAGGTACTTTAGGTGTGCACAAAGAACGAATGACCCCGTCTGTATGCAATGCCTTTGTTTAATATACGAGTTCTGTATTTCCCGAAAAGAACAATACAATATAGGGGTCTTCAAATCTAGAAAATAAATAGGTTTTTTCTTGGAAAGCATGCATCATCTGAGACATCACTATTGCTTAACATCATCATCATCAGCCTATAGCAGTCCACTGCTTGACAGAGTCTCCTCTAATGAGCGCCATTGCGCCCTGTCCTCAGCTCTCGGCATCCAGCTTCTGCCAGCAGCCAGAGCAGATCGTCACTCCACCGCAACCTGGGGCCTTATTGTCTAACTTGAAATCCATTCCCATTTCCCAATCCAATGGTCCCATAGTTGAAATCTATACTACGTTTGCCGAGTCGCGGTCTCCACTCAAGAACTCGCTTACCCCAGCGGTTATCGGTTCATCGGCAGATATGACCAGCCCACTGCACTGTTATAATAATAAATAAATAAATAAATTAATTCTATGTCGGATAGTCTCATTGCGGATTTTATCCTTCAGAGAAACTCCGAGCATAGCTCGTTCCATAGCTCGCTGAGCGACTAATATCAGGCAGAGTTTAAATAATAAATGTACATACCCTCAGCACAGCTATATCCCCTTGCTCCTTTGTTTTAATCACAGTATATTCCTTCTCAAGCTTTTTCATTTTCTTCGGGTTCACTTTGATAGAATACGACAGGTTCATAAAGCCATCCGGGTCGCCTTCTACTTTTGACGGCAACTCTTTTTGTATGTACTAGAAAGAATATAGGATATTTTAGAGATAGAGATTCTATAGATTGATTAAAAGCGTCAAAATTCGCCTCTTGCAGATGGTTTTAATGGGAATGTGACCAATAACTGGATTAAATGTAAAAATATGTACCTTTAAAATACTCTCCATATCCAGTGAAAGTAGATCGTTTTTCCCCCTAGTGAGCATAGCTATAGCAACTTTGAACACAATCTCAATGCCTTCAGAGAGAAACACGTCCATGATTCGACAGGCGAGCGGCAGGGATAGAGTTGTCGTGAACAGAGTTAGGAACCAGCTGCTGGCATATAGAGATGTACTGAAACTCTGCAATAGATAACAAGATTATATAATTAACT
Source organism: Epirrhoe alternata (assembly GCA_963565295.1). Lineage (NCBI taxonomy): Eukaryota > Metazoa > Arthropoda > Insecta > Lepidoptera > Geometridae > Epirrhoe > Epirrhoe alternata. The sequence goes on from OY751375.1 coordinate 13,156,086, forward strand.
AGCTGACCCGCGCAACTTCGTCTGCGCATTATTAGGAACAAAGTGGAGGAGTTTTGAGTGAATCGAGAGTACAAAATATAAAACTCCGTCGCATGATATAATATTTTTTTTTATATATGTTTCTCTCAAGAATCATTTAATAGATAAAGGTAGGAAAAATCTTACCCAGATCTTGCAATGCTAAGAACAAAACGAATACGGTAATTGGTACAGAATCGCTGAAGCGAGCGCAGCGAGTTTTTGAAGAGAGAGAGAGTTTTTGAAGAAATTGACTCGAAACGTATTTTTTTATAGCAAGAACTGTGTGGTTTAAAATTTCGAAATAAAATTATTAACTAATATTGCGTTATGTTTCTCTCAAGAATCCCTTAATAGATAGAGGTAGGGAAAATCTTACCCAGATCTTGCAATGTTAAGAACAACACGATAGCGGCAACTGGTGTCAGATTTGCCGAAGCGAGCTGCAATACCTACCCGCGACTTCGTCAGCAATATAAAAATATCGAAAACTCTTAGCAAAAATCTCCATTAACTTTTCAAAACTCAAAATCAAAGAAAATTATACTCGATCTCCGCCATAGTAAAAACGCCACCTAGGAAAAAAGTGTAAAGTAGTTTTGACCTCTAGACCGATAGATGGCGTTATAGCCAAGGAAAAATATTTTAATATCAAAAAATCATAACTTCGGAGTTCGGATATATTGATGGGTGGGAACACACATGTTACATGTTTATCATTAATTTTAAAATAATTTATTATGCAAAATACAAAAAAAAACGAAAAAATTTAGAGTGCAAAAAGTGGCTTCGGGCGGTCACCCATCCTTATTATGACCGCGCCCAGGGTTGCTTAACTTTTTTCCCCATACAAACTTCCAACCCTTATTTTCCCGCCCCCTTATGGTAATTGACAAAAAAAAGTAGCCTATGTCCATCCCTGGGGTATACTCTTTATCCATGCCAAATTTCAGCTTAATCGGTTCAGCGGTTTGGGCGTGAAAAGGTAACAAACAGACAGACAGACAGACAGACAGACAGACAGACAGACAGACAGAGTTACTTTCACATTTATAATATTAGTATGGATTATTTCGGTTGACCAAGCTAACGTTGGATGTACTTGACGCCTTTCGAGACAGATATGGGGACATTTGCCCATCAGCATGACGGACTAGTTTAGTGTAAAGAAACTGCATAATGTATTACTTAATCGCTGAAGTGTGAACTTGAAATGGCTGAATGAAAGGCACATATAATACGCACATAAGCTTTATTTATCCCGGCCAATGTGAAATAAAAAATAATACGTAATGCTGGACTTTTCACACAGCATTATCTAGCCCCAAAGTAAGCAGAGCTTGTATTATGGGTACTATACTACATGACTGATATACTACTTATATACTTTTTATTCATAAATACATACATATTATACATAGAAAACACCCAGACCCGAGAGAAATATCTGTAGATCACATAAACGATTGCCCCGCGGCGGGGATCGAACCCGCAACCTTCTGCGTCGCAAGTGGACCTTCGCCCACTGCGCTACAGAGGTCGTCCCCGCGGTCTCAGTAACAAATAAATAAATACATATCTTAGACGTGCTCACCTGCGATTGGAAGTGCACATGCAACTCTGGTAGTAGCTCCTGCACTAGGTTCTCCAGTTGGAACATACAGAGACCGAGCTCAGCCATGCTTGGCTTGAACATATCCCTCATGCGATGTTGCTGCATTATTTTCACGAGAACTGCAAATGCTTCTTCTTCGGGCATCTGCAAGGAGAAATAGAATGAATAAATTATACATGCATTTAGTACGATATTGAAGAGAACCAGTGACATAATAATGCAATTTTAGTATGTTTGACTTTGAACGTTTGTCCAGGTAAAATCTTTCAAGCTGAATTCGACCCACTTCCCGGCTTCCGATTAAGCTGAATTTTCGTACACTTATAGAGTCTTCGGTGACAATGCAATAATATGGTGACAGCGATCTGATCTGATGATAGAGTCAGGAGCTGTTCAATGGAACTCCTCAGTGGATAATATAATTATATCCGTGTTTGGGCTCATAAGAATCAGCTCTTGAATCAGAATGTATGTATTTAATTTATATTTATTTAAGAATATCAGACCCATATTATAGTACACATTTTAAACCATATTATAGTTCCCATAAGGCACACACTGCTTACTTTGGGGCTAAACAATGCTGAAGGATATATTCCAGGAGAGTATATTTATATCTTTATTAACATTTTATTGTAAACTAATAAAAAATGGAAATAAAAACGTAATATGGACGAAATTATCGCTGAGAACGATCTACTTTATATTATTGTACAAGTAAGCGGTCGGGTGGATGGGTGACCGCCAGTGGCATTTTCATCTGAGCGCTTCCGTGCTTCGAAGGGCACGTTGTCGGTCCCGGCTATTTAAGTCGTTAAGCCATGACGGAGGCCTTAAGGCGACCTAAAAACTCCGTCACCAGAGTTGGCCACTGACTCATACGAACTTACTTATCGTACAAGCACTGATTAATTTAGATGTTTATTCCATCAAGCGCAAGCGATCAACAAAGACTATCAAAAATGACATCTAAAATAGGAAACTAACCTGCATCAGTAATAATCCGACAATAAAACCGGATCCCTGACAGTAGCCGACCTCCCGATCGTGAAGGGAATATGCCTTCATAACGTTGAAGAGGGACTCTTGACCCAGTCCATCTTTTTCTTTAAAGAAGTCATGCTCCGGATATGTTCGAGCTATGTCGCGTCGGATCACCTTCTCGCAAGCTGATTTCGCCTGGAAACCGATAAAATCGAATCAAAATCTAATAAAACACCATACCTTTCTATATTTCTTTAAAAAAGAGCTCAACGTTTGTAGAGTAATGTGTATGTTATCTTGCGTGCTGCTCTGTTTTGTTCAATGAGTGAAGCCATGGACAGGTTTTATACATATAAGTATATATCCCACTCATATGAAATGTCATATGATGTGTGAAATGTCCAGCATTATTTATTTTTATTTATTTATTTAATAAAGCTGGAAGTTTGTGAGTTTGTTTGGATGTTTGTATATTTGTGTTTCAATCACGCCTAAACCAGTGAACCGATTTGGATGGTAGCTACAGTTAAAGCAGGTATAGTTTTTTTACATCCGCACATTACAATTTTGTAAAGCAAATTAAGTCGATAATTTTTTCTTTGTTTATTCTATTTATTCATAAAAAATATTAATGAAAATCATGAAAATATACCTTAATGTAAGAGGCGTAAAGTTTCTTTTCTGGTGAACCGTCAACGCCCGCTAATAGCTGCCATACTATGCCCCTAAAGTGGTGAGGCACTCCTTGCCGGACCAAGTCTCGTACGAACTGATTTCGCCTTTTCCATTCAGTCTCCCAGTTCGTAACTATCCTGCCCCAAAGACTCCATAAGTCTTCTTCGCCATTACTGCTGCCACTAACCCTCGCTTCAGTCTCATGGCTTGAACTTGTCACTGTAACAAAGCAAATTTAATTCAAAACAATACAAAATCTTTCAGATCGTTTCATTCACTAGCTACACGCAGTTGATATGGATCAGAATGATAATTTTACAAACAAAGTTTTAGATTGCAGATAAAACAGTATTGTGCGTTTAATTTGTCGGATTGTTTTTGGCACGGTGAGTCGTCTACTCTTGAGTCACGGTGCAGGGGCCTCATAAAACTTGATGTGTGATAATTACGTACATAATGAAACATTTTCCAAAACAATCGAACGATAGAACTCTATCACACTTTTCGTGCTGAATAAGTCGTTTAAATCGTTCATTTTTCAATAAAATCACAACATTTTTCACATAGGTAGTAAAATTCAACGTATCTGCACTATCACGTTTCGTGACCGACTGATAAGAGATAAAGGCGTATCTGGCTTGCATCAGAGCAGTGCGAGTTCTACACGGTACTATTTATAAACACCGATGACCGAACCTGACGAAGAGCTCGGTAACATTGTAAGTAAAACTTGAGGTAATGTCGTAAATGGCATAATTGTGTAACAGACGGAAGATTTCACGTACTCGTCGTGCTCGAGGTATGTTTGACGATGCGTTTAAAATAGTGCGATCTCTTTATACACCAACGCAGTTTAATATATTTGGTTCTTATGCTAGAAATTTTAATTGATACTACGCGTCTTAGCTCCCGAGGCCGTTGTAAAGTAACGGCTTGAAGTAGAGTTATTTATTGTTATACATGTGGTGCAGTCAAGAACACTTAGAGCTGTAGTATGTTTCGAACTTGGGACGGGCTCCGAGGGCTAAGGTGCACAGCAAAAACCGGAGATCAACTAGGGACTTGACTCTAATAACGTGTTGAGTTTTCTTTCTAATCTTTAATAAAATTCTAAGGCTATGTAATTTCACAAATAAGGTTTCCACCTGTAGTATAGGAACTCACCAGAGGCTAAGGAGATCTGCGACGTGTCCGAGCTTTTCCGGCTGTGTACATTGGTGAGGGAGGCACTCTTCGCATCGGCCTCGATTCTTCTGTTCTCTTCCTCCAGCTTGGCGAGAAGCACCCGCTCCGGAGTCGGAATCACCTCGCACGTTGGCGCACGCAAGTCTGAACAGATTACATTTTTACGTCTTCAAAAATTAGACGAGAAGAAAATCTGCAATGCCAAACTTTCAAAACCACTATGATAAATCTAGACGTTAGAAATAGCCCCTGGAGCAGCTACTGGATTATTGAATTGATAATTTTTAACCGTAAATCCCACAAAAAGGATTAAACTGTGGTATAAAATCGTGAACATATGAAGACACAACTAAATTTACTCGTTCGGAATTGAATGAGACGAGAACATTAAATACTTGACGATTTCGTAATGCGGATCACGAAATTTCACACAGTGTTGAATATGTATAGACGTTTTTACCAAGTTTAAAATCCAACTCTACATGTAGGTATATCAAATCTAGCCACATTGAATAATTGTTATAGTTATTGAGGTAAGTTTTAGTTCTACTTAATTGCATTGTGTGCCTACTGAAGGTTCACATTGGCGGCGTGAAGCAGGGCAGCCAATAGTACAGAGTGTTGTGATCAGCAGTATGAATGTAGCATGCTAATTGTTAATGCGTGAGTAACGATGCAAGCGACTTATTTACAAGTGCGGATGTTAATATTACATTAGTGTTAATCCAACAAACCGTCTAAGGATGACACAGGCGATTCTGTATTACTAGCGTTGGGGGTCCCGGGCGTAGCGGCCGGCGCGGTGGGCGCTGCTGGCGCATCTTTCACGTCCGCATCCACCTTCATGACGAGGCGGGATCTGCCATATAGAGCCCTCCCTTCGCCCTTTTCCCGGCCACTGGGCGCGCTGCTCTCTGCACCAGACACGCGCGTCACGCCATCAGCACCACTATATCAAAGGTGCAACGCCCCCTACGCTACGTGCCACTCAACCGTACACATATTCCCTTTACCTGTACATCGTATTCCAAGCTCTTTATATTTTCTGATGCAGTGTAAATATAGAATGTAATTGGAATATGGTAAGGTAAGGTTACATGTATGATTTAACACACGGTAATATATTTTGGAGAACGAAAAGGATACCTAAATGTTGCAATTTTGAATGTGGTCATGAATGATTTAGTTTGCAAGAATACGATTCCCGAAATGCACAATGGTGCTTCAAACCTTATTATAATACATGTAGATAATTAAAAATAGTGAAACCTATAAGACTGACATGCTATAGGAACAATCTAATGATTTAAAACATATATTCATAATGAGGTTATTATTATGAAAACAACCATCTATGTATCTAGTACGCCTTTCTTCACTCATGGATTATAATAATAGGTACAATAACTAGCATTCCACCAATCATGCACAATATGACGATAAACGAGTGTTCGTGAAATCATGAAAAATCCTGTGATACACACCCCCAGTCACACACAATGCACCAAAAACAATTATTATTATTCACGATTAGAGTGGTATGTATACAATTATGAGTGTCAGAACGTTCCGATTGCGTAGTTATAAAGTTTTGTTTTGATGAAACAGCGTCCGCAGGTGAAAGTCGGTGCGGCGTGATCCGCGCCCAGCCGCCCACTAAGCATGAAGGCCGCTCGGTGCTTCATCATAATATAGTTTTGCGTGTCATGAGCTAGACGCTAACATGCTTGCGCATCAAATATCAGGGAATTGAATTTTTAGTTTGTGTAATAAAATTTATATTACGAGTATGTTCTTACATTGATACGGATATCTCTGCTTTCAATGTGACCAAAAAATAATGAAATGTTGGCTTAAAAGAGCGAACAAAGACCTAGAAAATGACTCATCACTGCCAGTCACTTAATTTTTTTTAAGATGAGGTAATATCTGAGTTATGACTAATCAACAGGTATAAACCGGGGCAGATATGTCGTGTGCCAAACAGTAACTCTAATAAATTGCTGTATTAGGTAATTAGGAGTTATTGAGTCGCCGCCCGCCGCCGCGTAAACTACTCAGTATATTTTATTTATATGTATACTCGTATACCTACGAGTACTCATCATAATATTGTTTACACATTATTGAGCGTAACAATCGCTTGCATGTCACATTATCATTGTAAATAAATAAATTGCTTTCAGCGGTCTTTAATCTTTAAAGTTTATTCTTCAATAATAATAGCGTCCACTTCACATTTGAATGAAAGTAATTAAACTAATATTCACGGAATCAACAGGCTCGACGGTTCGACGACATCATTGTGTTTAATTACATATAGGTATGTATGTACGAGTATAATAAGGGTTTGAACAAGGGTGTGACAGACCGCGAGACAGGGCCGAAGCATCCGCATAAAAATATCGGACAATGTTTTTTTTTTGTAGTACTCGTAGAACTAACTATATTCCGTCCACGTGTTTATTTTACTTTTGACGTTGCCAATTTTGATCAAATAATGGTGCCCTAAACAATGATCTTTTTCTAAAAGGTCATAAATGCGTCACTTTTTCGATTTATTTTAACAATCGACTTTATACATGAAGGAGTTTTAATCGATATACATAGGAACAGTAAGTTTTTTTTTGCCTCAACTTAATCATTAATGAGGATCCAAGTCATCATTTCAGATCATATGAAGAAGAATCAGATGATTCATCACTATTATATACGGAAAGTATATTTTTGGTCTGATTTGCTATATAGTAATAGTATGAAACCTTTTTGAATTCTTCAAGTATTATGAATTTCATCATTCTAATGATGCCCATTACAATTAGGCCATACAACTGAGTCACAGTTTGTAACGCAAGGCTTTTTCATCGGATGTTATTTCCGTAAATCTAAGCGATTATTTTGCATTCATTAGTTTTCACGAATAAATTCGACCCCACCACTACAATAAGAACTATAGAACCTAAGATAAAGTATGTACCAAAAAGGGTACCATGCTAAATCGATGTATAATAATAATAATAAATCTTCATTGCAGACATGAGATCTATATTTTATATAATTTAGAATATAATATATTTTATGTATAGAAAGCAACATTTTTAACTATAAAAACAAACAGGGGCAAGACTGTAAACCAAGACACGCTAAAATTTCTATCATATTTTTATGTATTCCAGATCCTTTGAAGATAACTAAGAAGGTAATCCAATGCATTGCCCAAATACAGATTTGATCCATGCTCACATTTTGCATAAGTTATCGTTTCAAATGCAAAAAGCATTGATGCACGGCTGAGATCCGAACCCACTACCTTCGGACAGAAAGACGAGGCACTACTCCATGCTGTCTAAATTAATGATTTATTAAAAAAAACTTGGACATTTAAATCATTTCCACATCAGAAAATCAGAAAATTTTGTACTGATTTAAAATTACAATTTGTTCAACATTTTCTTTACACAGTTGTTGGAATATTTATACTCTTCAAAACTGGATTCCATTATACGAGATAAAAAGGGTATAGATAAAGTAGAACTTCATTGAGCATCTCTATGAATTATTCCCAAGAGGAGGATGAAATTATAAACGCAGTTTCAATACAGGCTCTCCACTCCATACCCGCCATCGTATAAAATATGCAATAGCACGGCTATGTCTGGAGTGCCCCAGACGAACTGGAAACACTATATTTATTTAATGAACGCATCATATTTTTTCATTCCATCGTAGGTCGTTGCAAGTATTAGATACGTAAAAACATATAAAGTAAAAGAACATGGAAATGGTTACAAATTTGTACTCAGCCTGTGTCAAGTATTTAAAATCGTTCTAATTTAAAATAAATATTAGGATTGAGTAAATATAGGAACAATGTCTTAAAATATTTTGATTTCAACGCACTTTTTCTGTAGGTATTACGTTAATTGGTAAATTTACTTTGTTTATTTAGCCGAAATTCACTATTCAAGGAGCTCTGTAGTGCCAAGCCTACGTTTGCTTGCTAGGCTTGATAATAGCAAAATAATCAAATTACATCATACTACTTAACATTATGGACAGAGTAAATTTCTAACACTACGTATAGAATGGACAATTGCACAGTCATACTCCTCACCAATCTAGGACAACGAACGAGAAAAGATGATTAACTTAATTTTTTATACTTAATTGGGGGATGCACAAATACACACTACACAAAATAATAACTGCAAGTCAATTGTAAGCCATATCTATTATTTTTTAAGCAGGCTGATCAGATAACGGAAGCAGAAGCTACAATATTAAACTAAATTGATACTATTTTCATGCAAACGCAGACGTCACACTAAATAGTATCGGATTGAATCGAGCCTATCTATAAAACCGTCACGAACAAGCAAGGAAGAAGCTCACACTGACCGAATGACCGAACCTTCAGGCTTCAATAGAACCTAATTTACGAAAAAAATACGTTTAAAATAAAGACAATTCTTTTTCCCAAACAATAAAGTATGGTAGGTATGTATCAAAACGACTTATCAAGGGTTTGTCTTAAATATAGACCATTTGGACAGGTAGAGGTACCTACTTGTAAATAAACTGACGGGCAATGGCACTTTAAGAGTTATTTTCATTTGAAACTCAAGTGGTATCAATGAATACTTTTAAAGCTTTCTTATTGCATCTGCATTTCAGTGCATTTAAAAGCATCAAGACATTTAAAATGCTTTTAATATTTCTATATTGTTACACTATGGCATCTTACTGAAGCAGTTTTTATACTAGCGATATTTATTGGTCGTGATAATTCAGCTAAGTGCAAAGTATTCATAAGTCTACTAACGCAAATTAAGATTTATAATGAGCTATTCATAAATACCTTGGAATTCGGTAAAGTTTGGTGAACACGACGCAACGGGAACAGGCTCAAACATAACTGAAAAAGGAGAAATAGAAGGTACACCATCAGCTTCTACATTCTTATTGGGTGGACGCACCTTAACAATTTATGTAGAATTTTTATGAATTTCGTGCCTAGAATAAATACAAAAAACACTTCTTCGATAATTTATAGTGAAATATGAAAACGACCATTGGTAACCTTATACTGTTAAGGTGGTAGGTGGTTGTTTTTACCTATCTGTCGAATCGTAAGGTGGGTAGATCTGAATAACTACCTACATCGTAAGTTAATGAATGGCAAACTGTACATAATATTATGTTTTCCTACTTAGGTATAACTTTATGCCAAATGTGTGGCAACATGCTGCAACTGTCGACACAAGACAAACCTTGTATGGTTTAATGTGTCGTGTATGTAAGATTATAAATAAGTTTTTGAAAAATAAAGAAAATACAAATGCAATAACTAGTCCCGTACTGTTCTTCTGTAATATAATATACACAAAGGTACTGAGAAATATTAAGAACGTTTTCTTGACACCCTTTTATTTTCAAAGGACAAAAGTCCTTTGAAAATAAACGAATACAAGTGCATTTTATGATAGCGGTTTAGTTGAAGCTATCTTTTGTACTGGTTTTTCGGTACTGTTTTTTTTTAAAGTGAGACTGGCCCAAGCGCTTGCTATAAAATGATCTTTGTACTCGTAATTGCCTTCTAGTAAAAAACATATCGGTTGGCACAACCTACAGCACACGTATACAATTATAGTTGTTTTTTGTTATGACTAAACAGTGGTTTGTGTTGCCGTGAACTTTATACAACTCCTTTTATTGCTGGCTTTATAAAATCTTTTCTTGAATAAAAAATATTTTAAAACTTTACCACCCATGTACGAGTATAATGCATTTTTATTCACCCGTTTAATAAAAAAAATGATCTTTTAAAAACGTAAAAATATTGCCACTGGTAGATAAATAAATAAATCATAAATAATACGACGACCTCTGTGGCGCTGTGGGTGAAAGCCCGCTTGAGACGCAAAGGTTGCGGGTTCGATCCCTGTCGAGGGATATAATGTTTGTATGATCTGCAAATATTTATCTCGTGTCTGGGTGTTTTTATGTATAATATGTATGTATTTACAAACAAAAAAGTATATAAGTAGTATATCAGTTATCTGGTTCCCATAGTACAAGATATGCTTAGTTTGGGGCTAGATGATGCTGTGTGAAATTGTCCAGCATTATTTATTTATTTTATAAATAATAACCACCATACCTGGCGACAATGCCCAGCACATTATCACCAGGTATGGTGGTTATTTTTGTTTGAGCTAAGCTTAGTTGAATGGATTGAGCGCAGCGACATCGAAAGTCAGGGCGATCGCACCACGTGGGCAGTAAAGGTGACTCATCGTATCTCAGAAACAGGGTTTACCACCGGGCTATAGATCATAGCGCGCTTCATTACATAAAAGCCTTCAACGACACGTGAGCAAAAATTATAAAAATGTCTTAGGTACATCCAAAACTTGTTTCACGTGTGTAGCCAGCTCATTAATTAGGGTGGCTTTTTAGGTGGCTTGAGCGTGTTTTTAAAACATATAAAACGCTCACTAGGCCGTCGCCTTAGACCCGTAGTGTGGCCAGAACGCGCGGACAGGAACATTTGATACTTCGCGCCCGCGCCCGCTTGCAATATGGATGGACGACCACATAAGCTAACTTTATGATCATCGTGGTTCAGCCTTCAGTGTGGCAAACGCCATTAAAATATTACCAGAATTCGCATTAGGAAGAAGATAGAAAGCATACAACTACACGCGATTGCAAATTTACTGCAAAACCAGGTTACTTATTGATAGCATAATATTACGTTAATAACATTATAGTTTCAGTTTTGTGCCATTCCATAGCTTAATATGTAGCTTTATCTGTAGCTGTAGATATCTACTTTATCTGTAGATATTTACCGCATCTACAAAAAATTAAATATCCAGTAGGGCAAAGTAATAAAGCGTAATTATTTTGCACAAAACATCACCAAAATATGAAACATGCCATTTTCGTTTGTTAGATTTGAGTAACCTCGGTGAACAATTTAATGGCTTGCTTGTGAAAATCATTGTAGTGCCCCGTTACTTCCTACACGCGCACAATTAAATAGGCAGGCAGCGTGTTGAAGTGTAACACAGTTCCATTATCATGAGTCATAGCTGATCTCGTATTGATACGGATTGTGGTTTTGAACTTGTTTGACTGCTTCTCGCAGACCCCTAAAACATTTTACGTCTACAATAAGGAGCCTTTTAATTTAACTTTTTAAATAAATAATAATAAAAATAAAAGTGAAGCCGCCGGCGGAAGCTAGGTATTTAAATTTGCATCGAACGGTAAAAGAATTAACAAAAAATACAAACGATACAGAAATAACATTTGTTTGAGAGAACAGAATTTCAGCAATCGCTAATAAAACAGTCGCAAAGTAGTTTCTGTATTGTTTTATACAGAAATTGCAGCATTGCTTATAACGTCGCTATGGCAAATGGTATTATAGTAATTAGGTAGTTCACTCTTCGAGTAGATCAAGATGAGCTACACGTAACAGTGTCGGGTACATCGACCGCATCGTTCCGTCCCGTTTTTACCGCGCTCGGGGCCAACATCCTCATCACTAAAGCCTGGTATCCAATAGACAATTTACGCTCGCCTCAGAAAGTTGCTCAAAATCGTTACTAGGCACGGTTTATCGTTTGATCAGGTCTCTTAGACAAAACTCACTCGAGGTTTTGCCCGAAGTCGTTTTTGTAAATCGAATGTAATGCTAGAGATGTGCACGCAATTTGGGTTTAGGATACCTATAAAGCACATCACTAGCGATGGCTATTCAATTATTACGGTGTATGAAGAGTCACCTGCCACCAGAGTGCTCAGTACGAGGTATCAGTTATGTATTAGGTATTCATGAGTGATTATAAATAAATAATGCTGGACATTTCACACAGCATCACTAGCCCCAAACTAAGCAAAGCTTGTACTAAGGGACCCAGTAACATATTATAAGTATATAGAAACACCCAGACCCGAGACAAATATTTGCAAATCATACAAACATTTATCCCGCGACCGCAATCGAACCCGCAACCTTTGTTCGCGTCCCAAACAGGTTTTCACCTACTGCGCCACAAGGTCGATTAAACATAACTGATATATGGCATTGCCATTTTCCAATACAAACTAGTTTACGTTAACCTAAGTAAAACTCGCACTCAGCACTTTATTACGTTAAACGAGCAGTTCTTTATTTTTCAGTATATTTTTCGTTTAAAAGAACCAAACTAAGCTCGATCGCCCACGTAGGTCTTAAAGTTTAAATACGCATAGTTCCGTTTTGATAAGTTACATTGTGGATACGCGGCTTTAGACCGACAATTTTGCATTGCTTTTTCTCCGTTGATTCGAATATCCGCTCACTTGCTGTTCCAGTATTTGCTCACGCAACTGAACAATATATCAAGCATGTTCTATGGAGATCACATGAAGACAATCAAAACACTGGTTGTCGGCATAGCGCGCTACTAACGGTCCCCGTCAACAACATATTTTCTCAATTACCTATACAATACAATAGCGAGATTGTCATTATATCTATAATGATGAACATTCTTCAATAAACCGGCAAGTACGACTCGGGTTTCATGCCAGCATAAAAATAAAAAACCAGACAAGTGCAAGTCGGACTCGCCCACCGAGGGTTCCGTACAAAGAACTATGTAGGTACGTGTAACAGTGCAAACTGCTACTACCTACATACTCATACTCATTTATTCGCCGTAGGAGCTCATGGCACACTTGGTTTTGTCATGTATAAATTAATTTATATAGATTAAATTGAATTGAAAAAACAGTCAAAGCCATAACAGACAAGACGGGTAAATAAAAGGAACTAGCCTTATGTGATGTTATCTACACCAAAGTTAAAAATGTTACTTACAAAAATCTTAACTTCGGATTTATTTAGGAATGGGAATAGGTAAACTAAACATATGACAATGTTTATAACTAATTTTAAAATCATAAACCATGTGCGAACAAATAAAATATCTAGAGTGCAAAAAGTTGCGTCTGGCGGTCACCCATCCTCTTTATGGTTAACCCTTATTTTCGCCATAAATCGAAAACTATACATCATTGCATCGTCGTTAGCAAATATGTATGTAACTAAAACTATAACTATTGACCATTAACATGTTCTCACATAGGTATTGAACCTAAGTGTATATAAGTCTAAGTTCTTTCAAAATATTTCATTGACAGACTAGGGTAACCCAAGTATATTGGGGTCACATGCAATAACCAACCAGAGGAAATAGGTACAAAGTGTTGGGACCTCAGCATGAGTTCCAGTTAAGGAGGTTTCTCACTTATCCAGGTCCCACTTAACCAAGTTTCACTGTACAAATCTGTTCCATGAACTTAAGTAGCATATTTATTATTATTATTTATTAATAGCCTAATGTGGTGTCCTTCTGCAGGGCAAAGGCCTACCTTAGTTTTTTCCACTCCTCTCTATTGTGAGCTAATGTGGTCCAATCAGGAATAAGTATAGTATATAAGTAGCATATAATTGACTTTATCTTTTGCAGCATAATTTTGTACATGAAAGATGAATAGCTCATATTTTGAGTGCACTTAAAATCATTTTACTACATTTTACACTCTGGTTCGAAAGAACTCTACTAGTAACACAACTAGATGAAGAAGTATAATTAAACTACAGACCAGAAAATAATCTGATACCGGTACTCACAAACTTTACTATAAGGTCTCACATTATGCGCGCGACTTCGCCTGCGTAGTACCAACGTTTTGATATATAGCCTATAAGCTATTCCAGGTCACTATCAAAGTCAAAGTCAAAAAGCATTTATTCAGTAGGACTGCTGGGATCACTTAGAATAGTCTTAGAACTAATTTTACTCCCATTCTTTCGCGACCAATACTGTGAAGAATCAGGGCAACAAACACGGTTTGGGGAATATCATTCTTTTATCTACGCCTATCCCAAGTTTCATCCAAATCGGTTCACTGGTTTAGGCGTGATTGAAACACTTCATACAAAGATCCAAATATCTAAACAAACTCACAAACTTTCAGTTTTATTATATGAGTGGGATTTATTATAGGAGAGGCAGATAATTATCAGGAGAGACTAATTTCTATACTTAAAACTAATTGGTTCAGTGCCAGTGATGCACATGCTTGCTTCTGGAGATTTATGAGTCCTCACCCTCTTAGGGCTTCACTGATTGTGATGATGAACACATTAAGGATATGGAAACAATTTGTGGCAAGTTAATAAGTATCGGCTGTGAATAAAATCTATATTCCACTTTACATTGGTCATTACAGTTCCCACAATAAGTACTGTTTCAAACAGGTGAAAGTTTAAATGATTTATTGCAATGTTTCACACAAGTGAAAACTTTTTTTTTGCAGCAGTATGTAATAAGGTTGTACATAACTGATTCAATACCAATCATTAATCAGTAAACATAATGAACTAAATCTTATATTCTTGAGATATATCCATAAGGTACAATATATGTTCATGTTACGAAAATACTGTATTTTTAGATCTACTAACATGAAGCAATAAACGTTTTGAATTGAATATAAGTCAGGCAGTAGGAAATGTATTATGTTGAAAATGCCTTGGGCATTAAGCTCACCAATAGAGCAATATTTTGTAATTTTGTACAATAAATTAAATAAGTAAAGTCCTGATGTAATAATGCATGTCTAAGCAGGCTCACACGACTGTTCATTCAAGCTGATCGACGCATCTATATGTACGGCCACAAATGGTAATGGTACCAATAACACCATTTTTTTCTCTTTCAGAAAAGACAAGTCTGCTAAAGTAGTATAGATATTGATAATCGAAGTAACATTAATTTACGAATTAAGTACATTCGTGAGAAGGTGTGAAGCATAAACATAATACTTACATTTAGATGATTGTTGAAAGTGAAGTGATACTGTCTTGAGTTTCTTGGCGTATGTTTTATTACATAAAGTGTTAGTTTAGTTTAATCACCAATTTCACAGGTAGAAATTAAATTTATTTACAAAAGTACAAAATTCGGAACCGCCCAGCTGGCAAAATTTACTCCACAGTCCAACTCCTAGTCCTACATAATCTGTGCTGCAGCCAGTCCAGCCACAGATAACTTCAACTTCAACTTCTTCTTTATGGCTACTGCGACTTGTTGTGTAAATCCAGCCACAGATAGCAGAGCAAAGAATAATAAGACAGATAGATACAAACAATAGTGACAGCAAGAGAATTTAACTAGGACCAACTTCGATCGTTCGTCCGAGAGGACCAATGATCATACGAATTTAACCTAAACGGTGACAGCAAAAATGCTGCATGCATTCGGTTCTGTTTTGGCCATAAGTCCGAGGTTTTGGCATTGATTTGTCATGGTACGTTTGTACTTTACATAAGGGTTTTGGGCTCGGGCAAAGATCTATTACGAGTAGATGCTCAGATAAGCTGATCACTAGTATAAAGTCTTTTTCACGCCGGAACATAGGCAAGACACTTCGAGATAATGTCAAAATCGGTCTAATAGTAATGTCCTAAAGTTTAATCGAGATTATCATAATCGATTTTTGTTTCACTACTATCAATTCATCTCAATCGATTACGAGGTTCATTCATAGACAAAATTACTAAAGCAACGATTATTTCTTTACTTATCGATTCATCAATTGTTTCGATTTTCATTTTTGCACTCTCTAATAGATTACGTTCCATTTTACTCAGTACTGTTAATTGGCGGAGTTTTTTAGAAAATGTTTATTGTTTATTTATTTATATTTTATGGCTCGTTTAAGATAATTTATGAAATAATTAAACAGGAAATAGACAAAAACATTTTTTTTTGTATGTTTTATCGTTAATTTTTTTTCTTGACTTTTTTGTTTCAAAATTGTTGTGAGCCACACAACGTGAAACGAAACAAGTACAATGTGTCTTGCCTAAGTTCCGGCGTGAACAAGTACAATTTTGAGACATATTTGATAATCGCCATTTTGGCGCTGAGAGCAGTAACGAACGTACTTGGAACTAAAAATAGAGATGGAACAGTGACATTATCGTCACTGTCCCATCTCTATTTTTAGTTCCAACCAAAAATTTGTAATTTTTAGTTTTAGACCTGTCGATACTCGTGGGCGGTATTAAATAATAATTTTGTATGTCCTCCGCCCCCCCGGGGCGAAATTCAAACCCGCGACCTATGGCTCAGACGACTCTATCATAGAGGCAGTTTATTGATTAATTAAGTAATTATGTAATTGCGTTCAACGAATGAGTTACGTATGCCTTTATTATTGTTTAAAATTGCTATGAATTTAAAATACGATGAATAGGAAATTTAATCAATAATAATTTTGTCAAAAATATTAAATCACGTTATTTTAAAAGCTTGCTGCACTTGACTCTGTGGAGCGCAGACCCTCCACCGCAGTCTTCATTCATAGGTGACGACTAGGTATCTTGCCGAAGCAAAACTCGACAGTCTGAGCCATCGTCATGAGGTAGCGAGTTTGTCGGTCTTCTACGGTGAGTGTGCCCAGGAGCTACACGACCTTATTCTGCTTTCACCGTTCTTATACAGGGACTTCAGACGCACAGCTGATTATCATCCACGCCTGGTTAATATTCCACTAATTAGAACTAAGCGCTTTGAAAGTAATTTTTCACACCCGGTCCTCGAAAACCATACATTTTTTCGTCTCACATTCGTAACAGAAAGTAAACCATTACTCCCTCCTAAAAAACAAAATGGCCGGCGGGAGGTAAAGTTGTATGGGATTTCATTTAGTTGAACGTGACAACGTTTGTGCTTCTATGTCGCTCGTTCCGCGCTCTCGCTTGCACTTCAAGCCTTACATGGAAAGCCTCAAAGCGAGGTAACGCCGCATTTTTTCGTGCGTGCAGCCGGCTCTATCGAATTATAAGACGTTGTCACGTCAAAAAAATTGGTTGTCTGTAAAGTCGGTTTACTGACGATAGTTGAACGTGACAACGTTTGTGCTTCTTTGTCACTCGTTCCGCGCTCTCTCTTGCACTTCAAGCCTTACATGGAACGCCTCAGAGCGAGGTAACGCCGCATTTTTTCGTGCGTGCAGCCGGCTCTCTCGAACTATAAGACGTTGTCACGTCAAAATGTGGCAACTAAAATCTTAGATGATCGAACGCGGCCGCTCCGCTACTAAAATACATAATCATTTATATAAATACATCTTTCTCTTCCGAATTTATTTTTGATGTTTCTATGAAAATGTTTACCATAGAGACCTGCACCAAGTAGAATTTATTCAAATTTAAGGAAAAAGTGTGGGTAATGCCTCCAAACTATAGAGCGATAAAATAAATAATAAATAAATAATGCTAGACTTCACACAGCGATCTAATGTTGTTGCATATTAATGCTAAAATATTTTTTGAGAACGAAAGGACGACCTCAATGAAATATTTTTTGAGAATAAACGGATGACCTCGACTCCTTAGAGACTTGTTTTCCTTTTTCATTCATTCCTTTGATAGCGGGTGGTGGGAGCTATCGAAGGAGAGAGATGGTTGGAAAGAATTGGGGGAGACCTTTGCCCAGGAGTGGGACAGTGTAGGTTGTATAAAAAAAACGAATAGATTATTATTATTCTACCTATTAAACCTGTTTATTAGACTTGCTTGCTATTTTCTGGGTGTAAGTATTCACTATTTTTCTCGCAGTACCTATGTGTGAAAAGTAGAGTATTCACCTCGGGGTTAAAGCTGTCATAGTCTTGGGTGCTCTTGACTCCCTTGCTGTCTCAGGATTCTGGTCATTAACTCCCTCGTTGCACTCGGGAGTTAACTAAAGAACCCTTCGATGCGCTTGGGATTCAATATGGCACCCGACATAATACACTGCTTTATCCCCTTGGTGAATAATCTACTATTATTATGCGCACTGCAAAAATTTGGAATCAGCTTCCAGCGCCTATATTTCTGAGCTGAGCTGAGCTACGACCCTGTTATTTTTAAGAAGCGAGATAATAGGCACCTATTGGGTAGGCTCGCTCCATCGTAGACCTCATTTTTGCCTATGTAAGTTTCGAGGTCAAGAGCCGATCCATTCATCCTAAAATAAAACTTTTAATTAACTTGCAATGTTTGTATGATTTCACACTCGGACCAAGATAATCATTGGTCCTAGATTTCACACTAGGCGCTCGAAAACCTTATTTGTCCGTCTCTCTTTTTTTTTTTTTTTTTTTTTAATTAAATAGGTTAGCATTTGAGATGTTAAGCAGTAGTGAGGTCTAAGATGGAGCATGCTTACCTAGAAGAAACCTATTTACTCTTGATTTGAAGACCCTATTGTACTTTTCGGGAAATACAGACCCGGCAATGAGTTTCACAATTTGGCGGTGCGTATGAAAAATGTAGACGTTAAGAATTTAAGGCAAATTGAGTCATTTCTTCCTCCTATAAAACAAAATGGCCAGCGGGGATAAGGTTGTATGGAATCTCATTTCTCCCTCTGAACCTCATGTGAACAGATTTTTGTTTATGATGACTTTTCGATATATGGCGAAAATAAGGGTTGAAAGTTTGTATGAGGACCAACATTAAGCAACGCTGTAAACCGTGCATTAATAATTACCTACGTAACTCCATTACGATTACGATACAAAGACGAAAAAAATCCTATCTCGTCTACCTACTTAAATAACTTTCGAGTATGTAGGTAGGTAGATAGTAGCAGTTTGCAATGTTAAACGTACCTTAGTCCTTTGTACGGAACCGTGGGTGGGCGAGTCCGACTCGCACTTGTCCGGTTTTTATAATTAGTCCTATAATTCCAAATAATATACCTATTCAGTCATGTGTCGGCTCATTTGACAATTTCTTATTTTTGGTGATTATGAAACTATCTTTTCGAAGTGATCTTTTCACATCCCTATTCCCCTAAGTATAATACTTTTATAAATAAAATAACCCAAAAAATAAATAACCCAAAAAGTAATAAAAGATAAATAGGCCAGAATTTGGTAGGATTTTAATGATACGATATTTCATACGATCATTGTAGAGTGCGTTTCATCAAATAGTTCCTATGCCGCCAAGTTGGCAGTAGAATTTTTTTAGAGTGCGTTTCATCCACAATCATTCATATTTTCAGGGGAAAATATGCCTAAAACATTCTACTGCCAACATGACGGCATAGGAACTATTTGATGAAACGCACTCTACAATGAGATTCGATCTGAGTGAATCGCATGGCCGTTGAATCGATTCAAAAAAGCGAAGATTGTATTGCCGTGAGTCGATATTCTAAAAGATCGATTCAGATCGGGCATTCCTATTTCTGCGCGCGCAGCGACTCTGTGGCTGTGAGTGTGCCACAGAGAATACAAAGTTGTAGGTAGTTTCTAAATTGATTTACTCTCTTTCTTTCTTGTCTTTGGAGCTGAGCGCGCGAGCAGTGCTAGCAAGAGCATCCTTTCTTTCTGTAAAATCCAACAACAAAATGCCTATATTAGTGTGCAGAGTTTGCCTTGCTAGTGATATTCGGCTGCTGAACATAGCGATTCCACCCCTGCAAGGAATGTTTGAAAAATTAACGGGTGCCAAGGTATGTTTTGTTATTTCTTTACCCCGGCGTCAGATGCGCATTTGCATACATCTTGCTTTGACTTTCCAAGCTTTGCGAACCTTAGATTATCGACTGCCGCTCCGAACGAACAGACATTTGAACACATATTTGCACACCTGCCAGACATGCGTCGCAAACAGTGCAAATATTAAAGCGCAGTACGCCAGCAAATAAAATGGACGACGATTTCGTGGATTGCGTCCACGAAATCGTCTTTGAGCTTGTAGTATTTATGTACATTATCTACATTTTCAACAAAATAACTTACAATAAGCATGTATTACCGTTCCGCTCGCGCAACTGGACTTTGCGCAAGTGTGGCAGGCTGCGCAAACATTTGAACACATCTTTGAACCCTTTGATGTGCGCTAAAAAACCGACACCGTAAGGCAAATGCAAATGTTTCTTAAATCTTTGCACACATAGTCAAAGTATCACACATGTGCGTTACCCTAGCGGCAAGATGACTCGGATCCTGATGAAACTTTGGGAAAAATTAGCGCCCTATGTCCTGTAAATGTGCCCCAAAAATAAAATTTGTGCCTATCGAGGTTTCAGATTTATCCGAGAAAAACAAATGCCGCTAGGGTAACGCCGGAAGAGTGTTACCCCTGCGGAAAACTTTTTATCTATTACTCTTAGCCAAATGGGAAAAAGCTTATAAGATAGCTTATAATGGTGCACTTCCATGGCCAAGTAGCGGCATTGGTGCCCCCTGTGGTTGATGAGTTATTTGCAATTGCTGCTGCGGGAATGTTTGACAGATTTCCATATCTTCGGAACGGCTTGATGCACAAATATGATATTTTGGGAGCAGATGCTGTGTAATTTGTGCCTATTTGTGCCCTAGTTGTTTTTTTAAAAAATGCATGTTGTACCGATAATAACTAAAAACAAGAAACGAAAACATTTAGACAATTATCCGACCAAATACGAAAGGCCATAAAAAAGAGCCTGTTCAGTACTTAGTGCCAACATCTTTAAATTGGTATCTTTGTCATGTTTCAAGTTTGGTACACTTACATGACAAGTTTTAGATTGGTATAAACGCAACTTGCTGGACAATTATAGTCATGTTTCAAGTAGCAACAACAATGATTAATCTTATTTTTTCCAATACACTGCGATTTTTCAATCGTGACAAAAATTAATAAGTTTATGGTTTTGTCATAGATTTTAATGTAGATATTTATTTCGTTAATTTTGTCTAAGCACAGTTCGCCCAATGGATCTTAGGCATTCGTGAAGTTAGCCGTTTGTCTGCAGTGAGTGCTCTTTTTCACACAAAATTGTGTTCTGCGCAGACAAACAACTAACTTCACAAATGCCTAGATCTATTGGAAGAATTATAGGTAGTACAGTCACGGACAATAAGATGTATACATACACATTATAATTAAAAAAAATGTATACACTCTAAACTTCAGAAATATGTATACGCTATAAATTATCAAAAATATGTATCCATTTTCAGAAAACATTGTTAAATCTAAACCGCTGTTTGTGTTAAATCTAAACCGCTGTTCGTAGAGACTTGAAATTTTCAGGTCATGCCTTGCTTTGTGCATAGGGATGAACTAAGAAGGTTACGTTGCAAAATTCTAAGGGGTGAAAAGTGCTAAAAAAATGAGTATGAAAAACGTATTCAGTAGACAGCAAATAGAATGGACGACGATTTCCTACGACGCCTATATAATTTATGTGCATGCAATTATTTTTTACATTTATAACAAAATAAAGTATTTTATGTATCTGCATGCAATTATTTTTTACATTTGCACCAAAACATAAACAAGCACGTAGAATTGGGTGGAGCGAAAAAACATTTTTTAAATTCACTTTTCCTGTATTGTTAATCATTGTTTATAGGTCAATGATCTTCCATTAGTCCTAAAGCCTGGCCCACAGCGCCGTGCGATCGTGTTTTTAACATGTTACTAACCAAGGCGCGGCGTGACACTGGTGGAAAACAATGCTAACGTGTTATTTAAGTTTATGTGTGTTTTAAATTACTATCTTAAGGTTGCGCATTCGGTTTGAATTCGGGTTTGAAGTTTTAAAAATGATGAAATTTTGGTTCCCAAATTGTGCTTCATAAAGAAAGATTACATAATGAGGTTCACTACGCTAAATACCCGCCCCGGCTTCGCACGGGTGTAATGCTGATGCTAAATATTAGGGTTTAGCCAGTGTTTGCAATGTAAGCGCAAAGAAATGTACCTATTAGTAATTCACGACATCACATTAGATACTTACCTCTAAAATTATCAGTGTTCCTCTACTATTTATGCATGTATTATACATATAAACCTTCCTCTTGAATTACTCTATCTATGGAAAAACCGCATCAAAATCCGTTGCGTAGTTTTAAAGATTTAAGCATACATAGGGACATAGGGACAGAGTATGTAGTATGAGTGTGTATTAATAACACGTAATAAATCTACATAGAAATAACATTTGAATGGCCTACATCACTTTCTGCAGGAAATACTGTGATTTGGTATCAAAAGGAGGTTCATCTTGCCTGGCTTTTATCTTAGTATAAATGAAACTAAAGCTTGCTTCTGGTGTGCTTCTGGGCCCAAAAATGATAATGAAGTTTCTGTTACAAGTTTGACACACCTTTCTACTTCCTGAGTCAATAGAAATGTTGAAGTTCGAAATTCAAACCTCATTACTTATCTGTTCACAGCTTCTTCACAGGGAGAAATGAGATTCCATAGTACTTTATTCCCGCCCGCCATTTTGTTTTTTTGGAGGGAGAAATGACTCACTTTGACGTAGGATGGTGGCACAAAAAAAGTAAGCATTTCGAGCGGGTAGTGTGATCAATATTTTTATTTACTTCTTGATGGGTGCTAGGCAAATCTGCAACTCCTCGGTGATGGGTTCATAAATGTTTTAACTCGAAGCACTTCTCCAGCTGTTTTCCTATCACGTGCCCTCGTGCCCCCCCCCCCCCCCCCTGGATCCGCCTATGCCTACATGATGTGAAGTTAAACAATTTGTTTAATAAGTCTTCATGAAATATCTGTTAAACGCCTAAAAAAGTCTTATGCATCCCGCACCGCTCCGGGGGGCACTAAAAAACGGCGGGGATCCTTCGTAACGCCATAGTGCCG
This sequence comes from Epirrhoe alternata, assembly GCA_963565295.1. Classification (NCBI taxonomy): domain Eukaryota; kingdom Metazoa; phylum Arthropoda; class Insecta; order Lepidoptera; family Geometridae; genus Epirrhoe; species Epirrhoe alternata. The sequence continues at coordinate 13,179,287 of OY751375.1, forward strand.
GGGCTATGGGTACGCTTTCGCACTAGACCACTAGACGGCGCTGGCTCTCCCTCTCTGCCGAGGCTTTCGCCTCCCACCGAGCGAGGCGCACAGAACACCCATGCGCGCCACCTCATTGCGGTGCCAGCAGACGGTGGCACCCCCCGTACCACCGACGTCGCAACTGCCATGGTCGGGACGAAAATGTTGGGCGAAAGTTAACTCTATCTCCGCCCATATCTCCGTCCCTCCCATCACCAGAAGGCTTCGCCTCCTCCGGACTCCTTCAGAGTCAGCGAAGTCGTGGAGAAGGCCTCCAAAAACGGCCGCAGAGGACAGGGAGAGTGGCAACGAAACACCGACACTCCTTTCCCACTGCGGCCCCGCCGCCAACGCATCTTACGGTGCGCCACGGTTGGGTGGCGGCAGATAGGGCGAGCGGAAAAGACACACCGACACGCCTCTTCTCCCGCGACCCACCCGCCTCGGACGCGTCCCCGCCGGGGATTCCTGTCTGATACATCTTTTTTGTAAGATATCTTAACCAGGAGTGGGCATATGCATAGTATGCTTTTCAACTTACTTCCAAGTCTGTACACTTTTTTAGTTCAAATAATGCATAGACAAACCTTGACAGTTCACTAGCTATTTTATCTATTACATGAATCTACAGAATTTAGTTTATTATTATTATTATTAGTTAAGATTATTCATAGTTAGGGATATATTTGATAAGTAGTCTTTAGATTTTTTGTATGAATTAAGCTTTAACTTAAGTTAACAATCATCGATTAACAATACCTACAGGCAGGAGATAAAAAAAATTTAGCTTGTTTCGCTCCACCCTTACGTACGTACGTACGTACAACCTTACCTATAGGATCTCTTTGTCGTCTGTTTGTCCGTCGAAAAAAATAAAACCGTATACTCAGTGCTTAGAAAAAAACAAACTTCTAAGTAAACGCATAAAAAGATACGGCCGTTTAAGCCGAAAAAACGCGTATTTCGAAAATCACAAAAAAAAAACACAGCCTTTATGCAAGGAATGGGGTCGAAATTTTTAAGTGAGTTAACCGTGTCATGTGGGGTATCGTATAAAAGGGCTTCATTGTTTTTAATTATTTGTAGGATGTATAGATTTCGATATAATATGACGAGAAATGTAAAAAAAACAAGATGTTTTCCCTTCTCATGTTCCATTATTTACCTAACAGTTTGCACGTCACGATCTTAGCCCATCTATCGGGGTGCATTTGGCTCACGTGGCCCGCCCAATCCCACTTCAGCCTGGCAGACTTATCCCCAGGTCGGCGATTCCAGTTTCTGAACGCAGCGTGGTGGTGTTACAGACTCTGTTAGTCCTCTTGACTCCAAGCACGTCCTTTGGCAAAGTTAAGCTATGTCATAAAGAACTTGGTTAATTTCAGCTCGTCACAGAAGATGCCAGGCCTCAAACATTGTGCTATATGTGCTGGGCCCAGTTACGCAAATTCACCAAATTCTATAAGACGTTCCAGGAATCGGAGAAGCGCCTCACTGCATGGCTCAGAAATAAGGTATTTATATATTTCGCGGCGCTTACAGTACGCATAACAAATCTTTAGATCTCTGAAGTTAGGTGCACTAAACGATGGCGCAGGTTTGGTAGAGTAGGCCAGATATGACGATGCGACAAACTAAGCGAAACAGCATTTTTGTTTTATCGAAAAGGGGGCAAATGAGCAAGTGGCACACCTGATGGTAAGTTATTGCCACCGCCCACAGACAACTGCATATTAGCAAGCTAAAGCATATTTTAATGTAATATGTAACTTTAATGTATATTCGTTTATAAATCAATTTATTTACTTTAGATATTTAATTTTTATGTTTACAATCTGTTTTATTATTTTTAAGTTTAGATTTGAGAATTTGTATTTTTTTGTATATGAAATATTTCGCCAAACCCTAACCAACCAAACTTACAATCAACTAGCGTTCTCTACAACCAACAATGAATTGATAACTCACACATGACATGGCAGACCCCGACGTATTTTTTCGATTTGCAAATGTATTCCTTTTTATTATCTTTCATTCTTTAAATAATGTCAGGGTTTTTCAATCACAGTCGTCGTGGGGTTTTTCAAAATTTTTAATTTTGTATTTTTACCTTATCGATTTTTTTATACTTACTTCGTTTCCTTAATTTTTACACCTACATAAAACTAAAATAATACTTATAAAATGGTGAATGCACGAAGAGTGCGAAGGCAAGAAGAATAAAAAACCCTTATTCATATTTAGGGTTCCGTACCTCAAAAGGTAAAAAAAGAACCCTTATAGGATCACTTTGTTGTCTATCTGTCAAGATCATTTATTAAAAACTTGTTTTCTATTTTCAGTCACCGGAATCTCCAATAACTCGCAGAAACCGGCACCGTTACCTGCACAATCTAGCACAGGGCCCGTATTTCCCCGTTTCGCTCTCGGATACTTTGTTCAAAGTTCCTTTTATAAAAGTGGAATCATCTGTGGAAGGTAAATATTTTATTGTACTCTAAGGCAGGTCGCTAACAGCGAAGTCGAGTCACGGACAAAGAACAGGAGTAAAATCATCTAGCTTTAAGACGATTCAAAGTCATCCTCTACACTACATCTTCTTTCACTCCACACTGTTCCCATAACACACTATTTCTCACTCTATCATTCAACGTTACCCCACACATACTACGTAACGCTCGCATTTCAACAGCATTCACTCTACTCTGATGTTTTTTCTGCCACACCCAACTTTCACTTCCATACAATCAATGTCGGTACCAACACTCCTCTATGAACTGCCAGTCGTGCCTTGTTGGACACTTTCCGGCTGCTCATTAAATCATGGAGAGCCCCATTCACTCGGTTTCCAGCATTCACTCTCCTTTCGATATCCTCATCGTACTTCCCATCTCTTGTAAACAATGTCCCCAGATACACAAACTCTTTCACTTGTTCCACTCTTTCATCGTCAATCAGAATATTGCATGCTGTCATACATTGATCTTTTTCAAAAACCATAATTTTCGTCTTGCTCACATTTACTTTCATTCCCTTTCGCTTAAAAGCTTCATGCAAAACTGTTACCATCTCCAACTGTTAGCAACTCATTCTCCGATAGATTAAACAGCCATGGTGACGCTACACATCCCTGCCTAACGCCCTTTTGGATGTTAAACCATTCAGTGTATGACCCATGTATCCTCACGCAAGCACTAGAATCCTCATAGAGAGATTTCAGAGCTCGAACGAGGTTGCTGTTCACTCCATACATCGACAGTACCGACCAAAGCTCGTTCCTCATCACTTTATCATAGGCCTTTTTCAAATCCACGAATGCGCAATAGACTTTTTGACCTTTGGCCAAAAACTTTTCGGCTATGCTTCGCAAGGAAAAGACCTGATCCGTAGATCCCATTCCCTTTCGAAAACCCGCTTGTGCATCCCATATTCTCTTGTCGGTTTCTTTTACAACCCTTTCAATCAAAATCTTTGCATACAGTTTGCCGACGATGCTAAGGAGGCTAATGCCTCGGTAATTTTAGCATCTCGGCTGTAATCCTATCATACCCGGCAGCCTTTCCCGATTTCATACTCTTTAATGCATTCACAATTTCACCCATTCCGATACTACTGTCACTGCTCACTTCTTCACACGAAGACGTTGAGGTAGGTTCCAGCGTATCTTCTCTCTCAAACAAACTCTCAAAATACTCTTTCCACCTCTTTAATATACACTCTTCACCTTTCACTATACTTCCATTCTGATCTCTGATTGCGTCCAACTCTTGAGTTTTGAGCTTTCCCTCTGGCGGAACGAATGGAATCCATTCGTTCCGCCAGAGAATGGATTTCCAGAAAAATTTAATATTTCTTTGGAAATCTGCAGATAATCGTTGATCCTTTTGTTCCTCTTCCTTTCTTGCAACAATTTCTTTTACTAAACTTTTCACTCTCTTATATTCATTCTTAGCTTCATCCACATCCTCAATCGTGGTTTTTTCATTCTCTCATTAGCTCTGACAGCTAACCAATCTAACCACGCTTTCTTCTTTTCACATACCACCTTTTGTACATCCTTATCCCACCACACATTCTTCTCTGTCATAACTTTCTTTATCTTACTTACTCCACACACTGTAGAAGCCACATTCACGACTTCTTTTTTAAAAGCATCAATCTCAACTAAATCATCTAAACCATTAAATCTCTCAATCAATTTACTTTCATACTCCTTTTTCACCTTATCATCTTGTAAATTTTCTACTTCGATTCGTTCTAGAACACCTTTAGACTCGCGCACCCTATGCCGCCACCCTCTGAAAAGACCACTAATTCGGCTCAATACCAGGAAGTGATCTGTGTGGATCCCGACTCCGCGATACGCCCTCATGTCTAGAACAAACTTTCTCATTCTCTCATCAACAATCACGAAATCTATCATACTTTTCCTAACATTCTTTGCCTCTCTTGTATACATATGGATCCGCTTATGTGCAAACATAGTGTTTGTCACACACAGGTTCCATTCCAAGCATAACTCTAGCACACTTTTATTATTATTATTATTTATTATTTATCGATGATAGACGAGCAGCTGTTGCTGATATGTCTATATCACAGTGTTGAAATAGTCCGATTGTTCAGGATTGGTTAATCTTTTTAAGCACTGATTTATTAGTTCGTAGCCAGTTGTCGAGCTTGTTCTTAAATGAATTGACCGAAGTGGCAGTAACAACGTCACTTGGTAGTGCATTCCAATTGTGAACCACTCTGTTGCCGAAGAAGTGATAGGCGGTAAGTAAGCGGGCGGGGTCACGAATGAGTTTAAGCTGATGGCCACGTGAAGGTCTTTGTTCATTCTTTCTTCTCAAGATGTCACGAATGTTAGGCAGATTGTACTGGTTGGTCATAATCTTGTAAGTTTCAATAAGATCTCCTCGAAGGCGTCTATCCTCTAGAGTAGTGAGGCGCAGTGAGAGTAGTCTATCCTCATATGTTTTGCGACGTAGAGCCTGTGGAATCTTGGTGGCCTTCCTCTGTACACTTTCAAGAAGGTTAATGTCTTTTTGGAAGTAGGGATGCCATATTTGGAATCCGTACTCCAACAGTGGTCTTATGTAGGTTTTATATATCTTTCGAAAATTTTACCATTCTCATTCACTCGTTCATCGCCGCACGATCCAAGAACCCTTTCAAACCCATCACGCTTTAACCCCACCCATCCATTAAAATCACCTAGCATTATTATTCTTTCATTTTCCTTGCATAGTTTTAAAACATTCCCAAAATTCTTCTCCTTCTTCCCTTGCTTTCTGGGACGTGCCCGTGCCCAAATCGTTGCCCAAACCGGCTCTCCGTGAGCCACTTTTCGGCCCCCCGGGAAACGAGACGTGACGGGTGGCGTACCACGTCGCCACCGTTCGGTTGACTTTCTTTAACCATTGCGTTCCCACGAGAAGTAGTACGAGATTAACCTTATTGTCCGGCTAAATTGGAAAAAAAACTTTTTTGACTAACTATTTTAGCCGTTTTGGCGGGAACTTTAAATGAACACTGATAAAAAAACTTATTATACCCATAAGCTAAAAAAATATTATTTTTAAGATGTTTGTAAGTCAATAATCGCCTATTAGATATTCTATCAAAGCTTATAAATTTATATCAGAAATAAATGATGAATTATTTTCGCTTACCATTCAGACATTAATGAAACTCCCGAGAACACTGAAGAACCCATAATCGTCGATGCTGACGACCGAGAATCAGAAATAGTCGAGGTAACTGACAGTGCTGACAACAAAGACACCGTTCGCAAAGAAATCGCTGAAGGAATAATTATCGCTAACAATAAAGAGATTAATAAAACTCCCGAGGACAACAAAGACACCGTTCGCAAAGAAATCGCTGAAGGAATAATTATCGCTAACAATAAAGAGATTAATAAAACTCCCGAGGACAACAAAGACACCGTTCGCAAAGAAATTGCTGAAGGAATAATTATCGCTAACAATAAAGAGATTAATAAAACTCCCGAGGACACTGAAGAAAACATAATCGTCAATGCTGACAACCGAGAAACTGAAATAGCTGAGGTAACTGACAGTGCAGAAAGTATTGTATCTGCACCTATATCAGAAACGGCAGTTTCTGCACCTATTGTTTCTACACTGTCAGTTACCTCAGCTATTTCAAATAAACCAATTATTTTATCATATCAACCTATCAGTTTAAGGCTTCGCTCGCGTCAAACTACAAAACAACAAAAAGAAAAGATGGAAAAAGATAAGAAAGTGATAAAGGTAAAGAACAGTAAGAAAAAAGTTAAGATTTTTGAATGTAGTAGATGCTCTGTTAAATTTAGAATCGAGACTGATTTTGTTAAACATGTTATGAGCCACACAACGCCTCGAGTTGTGTTAGAAAAAATTACAATAAAACGGTTAAAAAAATTGAAGCGCCGCATGAACTGAAAACCATTTTTTCGGGATCCAAAGTAGCCTATGTCCTTCCCTGGGATACATACAATGATACAACCTTATCCATGCCAATTTTCAGCCTAATCTGTTCTGCGGTTTGGGTGTGAAAAGGACTAGAGAGACAAGAGTTACTTTCGCATTTATAATATTATACTAGCGCGCAACTTCGCCCGCGTGGTACCGTACATTTTGAATAACCTATAAGCTATTCCAGGTACATCTACGCCTATTATCGGTTCACTGTTTTAGGCGTGATTGTTACACAAACATCCAAACATACTCACAAACTTTCAGATTTATTATATTAATAGGATTAGGATATTAGGATTAGGATATTAGGATTAGGATATTAGGATTAGGATATTAGGATTAGGATATTAGGATTAGGATATTAGGATTAGGATATTAGGATTAGGATATTAGGATTAGGATATTTGGATTAGGATTAGGATATTAGGATTAGGATATTAGGATTAGGATATTAGGCTTAGGATATTAGGCTTAGGATATTAGGATTAGGATATTATAGATTAGAATCTTAAGATTAGGATATTAGGATTAAGATATTAGGACTAGCGGAACCCTCGCGATTTTGTTCACGTTGTAGGTAGGTACCGTACCTACTATTACTATGGGTGTTCGCATTATTAAAAGAGTGAGAATAAATAAGTTTTCAAAATCAAAGTTTAATATATTGACGTCACTGTGGAATGTTAAATAGCTTCAAAGACGTAGGACAAAGTTAGAAAGTCTCTAGAATCAGTTATAAACGGTCACCCATCGATTTAAATTGTCCTGAGCGACCTCCAAATTTTAATCCATAATAATCCATATAATTGTGAAAGTAACTCTGTCTGTTACCTTTTCACGCCCAAACCACTGAACAGATTAGGCTAAAAATTGGCATGAATAAAGTTTGTATTCCAGGAAAGGACAGGCTACTTTTTATCCCTTTGGTTACCACTATGTTTGATTATTGATGGTTTTTTGTATTTGTATGTTCTTTATTTATCAAAAACTTATTTATAGTCTTACATAATACGACACATTAAACCATACAAGGTTTGTCTTGTGCCGACAGTTGCAGCGTGCTGCCACACATTTCGCATAAAGTTATACATATTATTAGTAAGTAGGAAAATATAATATATATTAAGTACAGTTTGCCATTAATGCAACTTACGATAGTCTTACATAATACGACACATTAAACCATACAAGGTTTGTCTTGTGCCGACAGTTGCAGCGTGGTGCCACACATTTCGCATAAAGTTATACATATTATTAGTAAGTAGGAAAATATAATATATATTAAGTACAGTTTGCCATTAATGCAACTTACGATGTAGGTGGTTATTCAAATCTACCCGCCTTACGATTAGACGGACAGGTAAAAATAATCACCTACCTGATACAGATTTAAGGGTATAGGGGTTTTAGGGGTGACCAGCGGTCATTTTCATATTTCGCTATAAATTGTCTAAGAAGTGTTTTTTGTATTTATGTGTGTAGTTTTTTGTATCAACTTCTTCTAATAGTGTACGTGGTAGTTCATTAAGCATAGTAGGTATTAAATATTCAGTGGTTCGCCTGCCATAATAATTATTCATTTTGGGTATACTTAGTTTATTTTGTGTAATTTTCCTAGTTGTTATTGTATGTGATACCGGCACAAGAATATCTGTGTTATGAAATTGCTCTGTCAGAAGGTTAAGTTTTATTCTCTCTTGCACCGGAAGTATGCCTGAAAACTTGAATAAGCCCATAACGTTGTCCTGGAAATCTTTTTAATTTTTTGAGGTGTTATCGTTTTTAGAATCCTGTGCTGCATATTAAATATTTTGTCAATTTCTGTTTTGAACGTACGGCCATAACAGGTTATGCCGTAGGCTATGATTGATTCCCCTAGGGCATATATAGGTTAAGTAGTACCTGATAAGGTATTTTAAATTTGACTATTTTTAGCTTAGCTAGAATGGCTCTTAGCTTGTCACAGACATTGTTAACATGTTGATTCCAGCTAAATCTATTATCAACAATTATTCCTAGATATTTAAAACAAGGTACCACTTCTATCGCGTCACAGTCACAATTACTTGCCGATATTTGATTATGTAGGCAGTGATATACATGTGCTATTATGCTAAAAGAGTCTTTGGTTTGGACGTGGCTGGAGTGTACATGAACTATTTTCGTTTTGCTTGCATTTATGACCAGACCGACGTCGTGCGATCACTTGCAAAGTTCAGTGAAATCATCTTGAAGATAATTGGCGGCTGTTTTAAGATTCGTATTTGCGGCTATTAGACAAGTATCATCAGCATATTGGTATACTGAGCATTTATTTATTACATTGCCCATATCGTTAACATAAGCTAAGTAGTGAAGAGGTCCTAATACAGAGCCTTGTGCAGTTCCAGTTGAAACATCAACTTCATCGCTCAATTCATCGCTTACTTTTACAACATATTTGCGATTTTTTAAGTAGTCTTCACACCATCTCCTGGCAGGGCCCCTTACTCCTGTATCGTCTAGTTTTTGTATTAGCGTATCATGCCTGAGCGTATCGAAAGCCTTGCTAAAATCTATGAATAACAGTAGCACATGTTGTTTGTCATTTAGTAGCTTATTGACTTCATCGTTGAATTTAGATAATAGCAATGCAGTCGATCTCCCTGGCTGAAACCCGTATTGTGCATTAGAGATTATGTTATTCTTAGTATAATAATCTTGAAATTGTTTGCAAATGAATTTTTCAGCTATTTTATCTATGACTGGCAGAATGGTTATGGGTCTATAATTTTCATATTCATTATGTTTTCCTTTTTTAAATATTGGTCTCACTATACCTGTTTTTAGTTCTTTAGGGTATTTACCGTCCGTTATGCTTTTATTTATTAATTTTGTTATTACTTTTATAAGTTTGCTCGCAGAGTTCCGTTGCCACTAATTGAGGGTTATTGGTTGCAAAAACTTTATTTTGACTAACTATTTTAGCCGTTTTGGCGGGAACTTTAAATGAACACTGATAAAAAAACTTATTATACCCAAAAGCTAAAAAAATATTATTTTTAAGATGTTTGTAAGTCAATAATCGCCTATTAGATATTCTATCAAAGCTTATAAATTTATATCAGAAATAAATGATGAATTATTTTCGCTTACCATTCAGACATTAATGAAACTCCCGAGAACACTGAAAAACCCATAATCGTCGATGCTGACAACCGAGAATCAGAAATAGCCGAGGTAACTGACAGTGCTGACAACAAAGACACCGTTCGCAAAGAAATCGCTGAAGGAATAATTATCGCTAACAATAAAGAGATTAATAAAACTCCCGAGGACAACAAAGACACCGTTCGCAAAGAAATCGCTGAAGGAATAATTATCGCTAACAATAAAGAGATTAATAAAACTCCCGAGGACAACAAAGACACCGTTCGCAAAGAAATTGATGAAGGAATAATTATCGCTAACAATAAAGAGATTAATAAAACTCCCGAGGACACTGAAGAAAACATAATCGTCAATGCTGACAACCGAGAAACTGAAATAGCTGAGGTAACTGACAGTGCAGAAAGTATTGTATCTGCACCTATATCAGAAACAACAGTTTCTGCACCTATTGTTTCTACACTGTCAGTTACCTCAGCTATTTCAAATAAACCAATTATTTTATCATATCAACCTATCAGTTTAAGGCTTCGCTCGCGTCAAACTACAAAACAACAAAAAGAAAAGATGGAAAAAGATAAGAAAGTGATAAAGGTAAAGAACAGTAAGAAAAAAGTTAAGATTTTTGAATGTAGTAGATGCTCTGTTAAATTTAGAAACGAGACTGATTTTTTTAAACATGTTATGAGCCACACATCGCCTCGAGTTGTGTTACAAAAAATTACAATAAAACGGTTAAAAAAATTGAAGCGCCGCATGAACTGAAAACCATTTTTTCGGGATCCAAAGTAGCCTATGTCCTTCCCTGGGATACATACAATGATACAACCTTATCCATGCCAATTTTCAGCCTAATCTGTTCTGCGGTTTGGGTGTGAAAAGGACTAGAGAGACAAGAGTTACTTTCGCATTTATAATATTATACTAGCGCGCAACTTCGCCCGCGTGGTACCGTACATTTTGAATAACCTATAAGCTATTCCAGGTACATCTACGCCTATTATCGGTTCACTGTTTTAGGCGTGATTGTTACACAAACATCCAAACATACTCACAAACTTTCAGATTTATTATATTAATAGGATTAGGATATTAGGATTAGGACATTAGGATTAGGATATTAGGATTAGGATATTAGGATTAGGATATTAGGATTAGGATATTAGGATTAGGATATTAGGATTAGGATATTAGGATTAGGATATTAGGATTAGGATATTAGGATTAGGATATTAGGATATTAGGATTAGGATATTAGGATTAGGATATTAGGATTAGGATATTAGGATTAGGATATTAGGATTAGGATATAAGGATTAGGATATTAGGATTAGGATATTAGGATTAGGATATTAGGATTAGGATATTAGGATTAGGATATTAGGATTAGGATATTAGGATTAGGATATTAGGATTAGGATATTAGGATTAGGATATTAGGATTAGGATATTAGGATTAGGATATTAGGATTAGGATATTAGGATTAGGATATTAGGATTAGGATATTAGGATTAGGATATTAGGATTAGGATATTAGGATTAGGATATTAGGATTAGGATATTAGGATTAGGATATTAGGCTTAGGATATTAGGATGAGGATATTAGAATTAGGATATTATAGATTAGAATCTTAAGATTAGGATATTAGGATTAAGATATTAGGACTAGCGGAACCCTCGCGATTTTGTTCACGTTGTAGGTAGGTACCGTACCTACTATTACTATGGGTGTTCACATTATTAAAAGAGTGAGAATAAATAAGTTTTCAAAATCAAAGTTTAATATATTGACGTCACTGTGGAATGTTAAATAGCTTCAAAGACGTAGGACAAAGTTAGAAAGTCTCTAGAATCAGTTATAAACGGTCACCCATCGATTTAAATTGTCCTGAGCGACCTCCAAATTTTAATCCATAATAATCCATATAATTGTGAAAGTAACTCTGTCTGTTACCTTTTCACGCCCAAACCACTGAACAGATTAGGCTAAAAATTGGCATGAATAAAGTTTGTATTCCAGGAAAGGACAGGCTACTTTTTATCCCTTTGGTTACCACTATGTTTGATTATTGATGGTTTTTTGTATTTGTATGTTCTTTATTTATCAAAAACTTATTTATAGTCTTACATAATACGACACATTAAACCATACAAGGTTTGTCTTGTGCCGACAGTTGCAGCGTGCTGCCACACATTTCGCATAAAGTTATACATATTATTAGTAAGTAGGAAAATATAATATATATTAAGTACAGTTTGCCATTAATGCAACTTACGATAGTCTTACATAATACGACACATTAAACCATACAAGGTTTGTCTTGTGCCGACAGTTGCAGCGTGGTGCCACACATTTCGCATAAAGTTATACATATTATTAGTAAGTAGGAAAATATAATATATATTAAGTACAGTTTGCCATTAATGCAACTTACGATGTAGGTGGTTATTCAAATCTACCCGCCTTACGATTAGACGGACAGGTAAAAATAATCACCTACCTGATACAGATTTAAGGGTATAGGGGTTTTAGGGGTGACCAGCGGTCATTTTCATATTTCGCTATAAATTGTCTAAGAAGTGTTTTTTGTATTTATGTGTGTAGTTTTTTGTATCAACTTCTTCTAATAGTGTACGTGGTAGTTCATTAAGCATAGTAGGTATTAAATATTCAGTGGTTCGCCTGCCATAATAATTATTCATTTTGGGTATACTTAGTTTATTTTGTGTAATTTTCCTAGTTGTTATTGTATGTGATACCGGCACAAGAATATCTGTGTTATGAAATTGCTCTGTCAGAAGGTTAAGTTTTATTCTCTCTTGCACCGGAAGTATGCCTGAAAACTTGAATAAGCCCATAACGTTGTCCTGGAAATCTTTTTAATTTTTTGAGGTGTTATCGTTTTTAGAATCCTGTGCTGCATATTAAATATTTTGTCAATTTCTGTTTTGAACGTACGGCCATAACAGGTTATGCCGTAGGCTATGATTGATTCCCCTAGGGCATATATAGGTTAAGTAGTACCTGATAAGGTATTTTAAATTTGACTATTTTTAGCTTAGCTAGAATGGCTCTTAGCTTGTCACAGACATTGTTAACATGTTGATTCCAGCTAAATCTATTATCAACAATTATTCCTAGATATTTAAAACAAGGTACCACTTCTATCGCGTCACAGTCACAATTACTTGCCGATATTTGATTATGTAGGCAGTGATATACATGTGCTATTATGCTAAAAGAGTCTTTGGTTTGGACGTGGCTGGAGTGTACATGAACTATTTTCGTTTTGCTTGCATTTATGACCAGACCGACGTCGTGCGATCACTTGCAAAGTTCAGTGAAATCATCTTGAAGATAATTGGCGGCTGTTTTAAGATTCGTATTTGCGGCTATTAGACAAGTATCATCAGCATATTGGTATACTGAGCATTTATTTATTACATTGCCCATATCGTTAACATAAGCTAAGTAGTGAAGAGGTCCTAATACAGAGCCTTGTGCAGTTCCAGTTGAAACATCAACTTCATCGCTCAATTCATCGCTTACTTTTACAACATATTTGCGATTTTTTAAGTAGTCTTCACACCATCTCCTGGCAGGGCCCCTTACTCCTGTATCGTCTAGTTTTTGTATTAGCGTATCATGCCTGAGCGTATCGAAAGCCTTGCTAAAATCTATGAATAACAGTAGCACATGTTGTTTGTCATTTAGTAGCTTATTGACTTCATCGTTGAATTTAGATAATAGCAATGCAGTCGATCTCCCTGGCTGAAACCCGTATTGTGCATTAGAGATTATGTTATTCTTAGTATAATAATCTTGAAATTGTTTGCAAATGAATTTTTCAGCTATTTTATCTATGACTGGCAGAATGGTTATGGGTCTATAATTTTCATATTCATTATGTTTTCCTTTTTTAAATATTGGTCTCACTATACCTGTTTTTAGTTCTTTAGGGTATTTACCGTCCGTTATGCTTTTATTTATTAATTTTGTTATTACTTTTATAAGTTTGCTCGCAGAGTTCCGTTGCCACTAATTGAGGGTTATTGGTTGCAAAAACTTTATTTTGACTAACTATTTTAGCCGTTTTGGCGGGAACTTTAAATGAACACTGATAAAAAAACTTATTATACCCAAAAGCTAAAAAAATATTATTTTTAAGATGTTTGTAAGTCAATAATCGCCTATTAGATATTCTATCAAAGCTTATAAATTTATATCAGAAATAAATGATGAATTATTTTCGCTTACCATTCAGACATTAATGAAACTCCCGAGAACACTGAAAAACCCATAATCGTCGATGCTGACAACCGAGAATCAGAAATAGCCGAGGTAACTGACAGTGCTGACAACAAAGACACCGTTCGCAAAGAAATCGCTGAAGGAATAATTATCGCTAACAATAAAGAGATTAATAAAACTCCCGAGGACAACAAAGACACCGTTCGCAAAGAAATCGCTGAAGGAATAATTATCGCTAACAATAAAGAGATTAATAAAACTCCCGAGGACAACAAAGACACCGTTCGCAAAGAAATTGATGAAGGAATAATTATCGCTAACAATAAAGAGATTAATAAAACTCCCGAGGACACTGAAGAAAACATAATCGTCAATGCTGACAACCGAGAAACTGAAATAGCTGAGGTAACTGACAGTGCAGAAAGTATTGTATCTGCACCTATATCAGAAACAACAGTTTCTGCACCTATTGTTTCTACACTGTCAGTTACCTCAGCTATTTCAAATAAACCAATTATTTTATCATATCAACCTATCAGTTTAAGGCTTCGCTCGCGTCAAACTACAAAACAACAAAAAGAAAAGATGGAAAAAGATAAGAAAGTGATAAAGGTAAAGAACAGTAAGAAAAAAGTTAAGATTTTTGAATGTAGTAGATGCTCTGTTAAATTTAGAAACGAGACTGATTTTTTTAAACATGTTATGAGCCACACATCGCCTCGAGTTGTGTTACAAAAAATTACAATAAAACGGTTAAAAAAATTGAAGCGCCGCATGAACTGAAAACCATTTTTTCGGGATCCAAAGTAGCCTATGTCCTTCCCTGGGATACATACAATGATACAACCTTATCCATGCCAATTTTCAGCCTAATCTGTTCTGCGGTTTGGGTGTGAAAAGGACTAGAGAGACAAGAGTTACTTTCGCATTTATAATATTATACTAGCGCGCAACTTCGCCCGCGTGGTACCGTACATTTTGAATAACCTATAAGCTATTCCAGGTACATCTACGCCTATTATCGGTTCACTGTTTTAGGCGTGATTGTTACACAAACATCCAAACATACTCACAAACTTTCAGATTTATTATATTAATAGGATTAGGATATTAGGATTAGGACATTAGGATTAGGATATTAGGATTAGGATATTAGGATTAGGATATTAGGATTAGGATATTAGGATTAGGATATTAGGATTAGGATATTAGGATTAGGATATTAGGATTAGGATATTAGGATTAGGATATTAGGATTAGGATATTAGGATTAGGATATAAGGATTAGGATATTAGGATTAGGATATTAGGATTAGGATATTAGGATTAGGATATTAGGATTAGGATATTAGGATTAGGATATTAGGATTAGGATATTAGGATTAGGATATTAGGATTAGGATATTAGGATTAGGATATTAGGATTAGGATTAGGATATTAGGATTAGGATATTAGGATTAGGATATTAGGATTAGGATATTAGGATTAGGATATTAGGATTAGGATATTAGGATTAGGATATTAGGCTTAGGATATTAGGATGAGGATATTAGAATTAGGATATTATAGATTAGAATCTTAAGATTAGGATATTAGGATTAAGATATTAGGACTAGCGGAACCCTCGCGATTTTGTTCACGTTGTAGGTAGGTACCGTACCTACTATTACTATGGGTGTTCACATTATTAAAAGAGTGAGAATAAATAAGTTTTCAAAATCAAAGTTTAATATATTGACGTCACTGTGGAATGTTAAATAGCTTCAAAGACGTAGGACAAAGTTAGAAAGTCTCTAGAATCAGTTATAAACGGTCACCCATCGATTTAAATTGTCCTGAGCGACCTCCAAATTTTAATCCATAATAATCCATATAATTGTGAAAGTAACTCTGTCTGTTACCTTTTCACGCCCAAACCACTGAACAGATTAGGCTAAAAATTGGCATGAATAAAGTTTGTATTCCAGGAAAGGACAGGCTACTTTTTATCCCTTTGGTTACCACTATGTTTGATTATTGATGGTTTTTTGTATTTGTATGTTCTTTATTTATCAAAAACTTATTTATAGTCTTACATAATACGACACATTAAACCATACAAGGTTTGTCTTGTGCCGACAGTTGCAGCGTGCTGCCACACATTTCGCATAAAGTTATACATATTATTAGTAAGTAGGAAAATATAATATATATTAAGTACAGTTTGCCATTAATGCAACTTACGATAGTCTTACATAATACGACACATTAAACCATACAAGGTTTGTCTTGTGCCGACAGTTGCAGCGTGGTGCCACACATTTCGCATAAAGTTATACATATTATTAGTAAGTAGGAAAATATAATATATATTAAGTACAGTTTGCCATTAATGCAACTTACGATGTAGGTGGTTATTCAAATCTACCCGCCTTACGATTAGACGGACAGGTAAAAATAATCACCTACCTGATACAGATTTAAGGGTATAGGGGTTTTAGGGGTGACCAGCGGTCATTTTCATATTTCGCTATAAATTGTCTAAGAAGTGTTTTTTGTATTTATGTGTGTAGTTTTTTGTATCAACTTCTTCTAATAGTGTACGTGGTAGTTCATTAAGCATAGTAGGTATTAAATATTCAGTGGTTCGCCTGCCATAATAATTATTCATTTTGGGTATACTTAGTTTATTTTGTGTAATTTTCCTAGTTGTTATTGTATGTGATACCGGCACAAGAATATCTGTGTTATGAAATTGCTCTGTCAGAAGGTTAAGTTTTATTCTCTCTTGCACCGGAAGTATGCCTGAAAACTTGAATAAGCCCATAACGTTGTCCTGGAAATCTTTTTAATTTTTTGAGGTGTTATCGTTTTTAGAATCCTGTGCTGCATATTAAATATTTTGTCAATTTCTGTTTTGAACGTACGGCCATAACAGGTTATGCCGTAGGCTATGATTGATTCCCCTAGGGCATATATAGGTTAAGTAGTACCTGATAAGGTATTTTAAATTTGACTATTTTTAGCTTAGCTAGAATGGCTCTTAGCTTGTCACAGACATTGTTAACATGTTGATTCCAGCTAAATCTATTATCAACAATTATTCCTAGATATTTAAAACAAGGTACCACTTCTATCGCGTCACAGTCACAATTACTTGCCGATATTTGATTATGTAGGCAGTGATATACATGTGCTATTATGCTAAAAGAGTCTTTGGTTTGGACGTGGCTGGAGTGTACATGAACTATTTTCGTTTTGCTTGCATTTATGACCAGACCGACGTCGTGCGATCACTTGCAAAGTTCAGTGAAATCATCTTGAAGATAATTGGCGGCTGTTTTAAGATTCGTATTTGCGGCTATTAGACAAGTATCATCAGCATATTGGTATACTGAGCATTTATTTATTACATTGCCCATATCGTTAACATAAGCTAAGTAGTGAAGAGGTCCTAATACAGAGCCTTGTGCAGTTCCAGTTGAAACATCAACTTCATCGCTCAATTCATCGCTTACTTTTACAACATATTTGCGATTTTTTAAGTAGTCTTCACACCATCTCCTGGCAGGGCCCCTTACTCCTGTATCGTCTAGTTTTTGTATTAGCGTATCATGCCTGAGCGTATCGAAAGCCTTGCTAAAATCTATGAATAACAGTAGCACATGTTGTTTGTCATTTAGTAGCTTATTGACTTCATCGTTGAATTTAGATAATAGCAATGCAGTCGATCTCCCTGGCTGAAACCCGTATTGTGCATTAGAGATTATGTTATTCTTAGTATAATAATCTTGAAATTGTTTGCAAATGAATTTTTCAGCTATTTTATCTATGACTGGCAGAATGGTTATGGGTCTATAATTTTCATATTCATTATGTTTTCCTTTTTTAAATATTGGTCTCACTATACCTGTTTTTAGTTCTTTAGGGTATTTACCGTCCGTTATGCTTTTATTTATTAATTTTGTTATTACTTTTATAAGTTTGCTCGCAGAGTTCCGTTGCCACTAATTGAGGGTTATTGGTTGCAAAAACTTTATTTTGACTAACTATTTTAGCCGTTTTGGCGGGAACTTTAAATGAACACTGATAAAAAAACTTATTATACCCAAAAGCTAAAAAAATATTATTTTTAAGATGTTTGTAAGTCAATAATCGCCTATTAGATATTCTATCAAAGCTTATAAATTTATATCAGAAATAAATGATGAATTATTTTCGCTTACCATTCAGACATTAATGAAACTCCCGAGAACACTGAAAAACCCATAATCGTCGATGCTGACAACCGAGAATCAGAAATAGCCGAGGTAACTGACAGTGCTGACAACAAAGACACCGTTCGCAAAGAAATCGCTGAAGGAATAATTATCGCTAACAATAAAGAGATTAATAAAACTCCCGAGGACAACAAAGACACCGTTCGCAAAGAAATCGCTGAAGGAATAATTATCGCTAACAATAAAGAGATTAATAAAACTCCCGAGGACAACAAAGACACCGTTCGCAAAGAAATTGATGAAGGAATAATTATCGCTAACAATAAAGAGATTAATAAAACTCCCGAGGACACTGAAGAAAACATAATCGTCAATGCTGACAACCGAGAAACTGAAATAGCTGAGGTAACTGACAGTGCAGAAAGTATTGTATCTGCACCTATATCAGAAACAACAGTTTCTGCACCTATTGTTTCTACACTGTCAGTTACCTCAGCTATTTCAAATAAACCAATTATTTTATCATATCAACCTATCAGTTTAAGGCTTCGCTCGCGTCAAACTACAAAACAACAAAAAGAAAAGATGGAAAAAGATAAGAAAGTGATAAAGGTAAAGAACAGTAAGAAAAAAGTTAAGATTTTTGAATGTAGTAGATGCTCTGTTAAATTTAGAAACGAGACTGATTTTTTTAAACATGTTATGAGCCACACATCGCCTCGAGTTGTGTTACAAAAAATTACAATAAAACGGTTAAAAAAATTGAAGCGCCGCATGAACTGAAAACCATTTTTTCGGGATCCAAAGTAGCCTATGTCCTTCCCTGGGATACATACAATGATACAACCTTATCCATGCCAATTTTCAGCCTAATCTGTTCTGCGGTTTGGGTGTGAAAAGGACTAGAGAGACAAGAGTTACTTTCGCATTTATAATATTATACTAGCGCGCAACTTCGCCCGCGTGGTACCGTACATTTTGAATAACCTATAAGCTATTCCAGGTACATCTACGCCTATTATCGGTTCACTGTTTTAGGCGTGATTGTTACACAAACATCCAAACATACTCACAAACTTTCAGATTTATTATATTAATAGGATTAGGATATTAGGATTAGGACATTAGGATTAGGATATTAGGATTAGGATATTAGGATTAGGATATTAGGATTAGGATATTAGGATTAGGATATTAGGATTAGGATATTAGGATTAGGATATTAGGATTAGGATATTAGGATTAGGATATTAGGATTAGGATATTAGGATTAGGATATTAGGATTAGGATATTAGGATTAGGATATAAGGATTAGGATATTAGGATTAGGATATTAGGATTAGGATATTAGGATTAGGATATTAGGATTAGGATATTAGGATTAGGATATTAGGATTAGGATATTAGGATTAGGATATTAGGATTAGGATATTAGGATTAGGATATTAGGATTAGGATATTAGGATTAGGATATTAGGATTAGGATATTAGGATTAGGATATTAGGATTAGGATATTAGGATTAGGATATTAGGCTTAGGATATTAGGATGAGGATATTAGAATTAGGATATTATAGATTAGAATCTTAAGATTAGGATATTAGGATTAAGATATTAGGACTAGCGGAACCCTCGCGATTTTGTTCACGTTGTAGGTAGGTACCGTACCTACTATTACTATGGGTGTTCACATTATTAAAAGAGTGAGAATAAATAAGTTTTCAAAATCAAAGTTTAATATATTGACGTCACTGTGGAATGTTAAATAGCTTCAAAGACGTAGGACAAAGTTAGAAAGTCTCTAGAATCAGTTATAAACGGTCACCCATCGATTTAAATTGTCCTGAGCGACCTCCAAATTTTAATCCATAATAATCCATATAATTGTGAAAGTAACTCTGTCTGTTACCTTTTCACGCCCAAACCACTGAACAGATTAGGCTAAAAATTGGCATGAATAAAGTTTGTATTCCAGGAAAGGACAGGCTACTTTTTATCCCTTTGGTTACCACTATGTTTGATTATTGATGGTTTTTTGTATTTGTATGTTCTTTATTTATCAAAAACTTATTTATAGTCTTACATAATACGACACATTAAACCATACAAGGTTTGTCTTGTGCCGACAGTTGCAGCGTGCTGCCACACATTTTGCATAAAGTTATACATATTATTAGTAAGTAGGAAAATATAATATATATTAAGTACAGTTTGCCATTAATGCAACTTACGATAGTCTTACATAATACGACACATTAAACCATACAAGGTTTGTCTTGTGCCGACAGTTGCAGCGTGGTGCCACACATTTCGCATAAAGTTATACATATTATTAGTAAGTAGGAAAATATAATATATATTAAGTACAGTTTGCCATTAATGCAACTTACGATGTAGGTGGTTATTCAAATCTACCCGCCTTACGATTAGACGGACAGGTAAAAATAATCACCTACCTGATACAGATTTAAGGGTATAGGGGTTTTAGGGGTGACCAGCGGTCATTTTCATATTTCGCTATAAATTGTCTAAGAAGTGTTTTTTGTATTTATGTGTGTAGTTTTTTGTATCAACTTCTTCTAATAGTGTACGTGGTAGTTCATTAAGCATAGTAGGTATTAAATATTCAGTGGTTCGCCTGCCATAATAATTATTCATTTTGGGTATACTTAGTTTATTTTGTGTAATTTTCCTAGTTGTTATTGTATGTGATACCGGCACAAGAATATCTGTGTTATGAAATTGCTCTGTCAGAAGGTTAAGTTTTATTCTCTCTTGCACCGGAAGTATGCCTGAAAACTTGAATAAGCCCATAACGTTGTCCTGGAAATCTTTTTAATTTTTTGAGGTGTTATCGTTTTTAGAATCCTGTGCTGCATATTAAATATTTTGTCAATTTCTGTTTTGAACGTACGGCCATAACAGGTTATGCCGTAGGCTATGATTGATTCCCCTAGGGCATATATAGGTTAAGTAGTACCTGATAAGGTATTTTAAATTTGACTATTTTTAGCTTAGCTAGAATGGCTCTTAGCTTGTCACAGACATTGTTAACATGTTGATTCCAGCTAAATCTATTATCAACAATTATTCCTAGATATTTAAAACAAGGTACCACTTCTATCGCGTCACAGTCACAATTACTTGCCGATATTTGATTATGTAGGCAGTGATATACATGTGCTATTATGCTAAAAGAGTCTTTGGTTTGGACGTGGCTGGAGTGTACATGAACTATTTTCGTTTTGCTTGCATTTATGACCAGACCGACGTCGTGCGATCACTTGCAAAGTTCAGTGAAATCATCTTGAAGATAATTGGCGGCTGTTTTAAGATTCGTATTTGCGGCTATTAGACAAGTATCATCAGCATATTGGTATACTGAGCATTTATTTATTACATTGCCCATATCGTTAACATAAGCTAAGTAGTGAAGAGGTCCTAATACAGAGCCTTGTGCAGTTCCAGTTGAAACATCAACTTCATCGCTCAATTCATCGCTTACTTTTACAACATATTTGCGATTTTTTAAGTAGTCTTCACACCATCTCCTGGCAGGGCCCCTTACTCCTGTATCGTCTAGTTTTTGTATTAGCGTATCATGCCTGAGCGTATCGAAAGCCTTGCTAAAATCTATGAATAACAGTAGCACATGTTGTTTGTCATTTAGTAGCTTATTGACTTCATCGTTGAATTTAGATAATAGCAATGCAGTCGATCTCCCTGGCTGAAACCCGTATTGTGCATTAGAGATTATGTTATTCTTAGTATAATAATCTTGAAATTGTTTGCAAATGAATTTTTCAGCTATTTTATCTATGACTGGCAGAATGGTTATGGGTCTATAATTTTCATATTCATTATGTTTTCCTTTTTTAAATATTGGTCTCACTATACCTGTTTTTAGTTCTTTAGGGTATTTACCGTCCGTTATGCTTTTATTTATTAATTTTGTTATTACTTTTATAAGGTTGCTCGCAGAGTTCCGTTGCCACTAATTAAGGGTTATTGGTTGCCCGCAGCTGTTGGTTGCCTGTATGGTAGACTATTATTGCATGCTCGCAGTATTTCGTTGCCACTAATTGATGGTTACTGGTTGCCCGCAGATGTTAGTTGCCACTAGGGTTGACTATTGTTGGCTGCACTCACGCGTAGTTATTGGGGCTGTGTGTGACCACGACTGGTTGACGCTGTCCCGCCATATTGAGGGTCAAGTCTGTTGAAAACATAATAAGATGTTTAAAATTTCATGTTGATTAATTTGTACATATTGAGTGTTATCTGTAATCGAAAAGAAATTGAGTGTTATATATGTTCTGTCTCACGAAGGCGGGTTGATCTATTGTGTGTGTAGCTGTAGATGCAAATGCACGTTGTTTCTGTGTGCTGTGTAGTTTTATTTTATCTTCGACTTTTCAATTGCCATACATGCCAAGCCAACTATTTTGTAAGAAAATAGTTTGTAAGTAATGAAGAATAACTGTTTAGTTAGTTGTTAACTGTGTGGGTTTTTATTACTGTTTGGTTAGTGATTAAGTTGTTTACGGTCTATTTAGTGATTTATTTAGTCTGTAAGTAATAAAGAATACTTAACTGTTTAGTTAGTGATTCGATTTTCACGTTTATTTTTATGTTAAAAGTCCCTCATTAAAAAATATAAAGTTGCAATAAGTGTACGCGTGTCCACGTGACGCGCAGTCGCGCTATTTGAGGAATTTAGAAGAAAACTGTTTTTTTTTATAAGTGTTACCGTCTGTCAACAAATTATTTTACAACTTTTCACCTTATGTTGTAAGGAAAACCGATTCCTGCTATTTTTATATATTTTTTACCTCGGTAACAGACAGCCAGCCCATGTTTACAATTTTTTGGTATCTAATTTAAAAATAGGTGTCACAGGTGTGTTAAACTGTGTATATGACTATACTTAAATATCATAAATGTATAACTGTATTATTGGTGTGAAATAAAAAATAAATCTATGAAGATAATTATGTTTTATTCTTAGAAATCTATAAGTAGGTACTTATAAAATGCATTGTCCTGAATAGGTTTTATTATTTCTCATGTATTTGCATTTCTCGGGAAATCGAGAATTTATATTTAAGTACGTCAAATTTTCTGTATAGTCAAAGCAAAATTAAGTCTACTATAAAAATTATACCTTCCTACTCATTTATTTGCTGTAGGAGCTCAAAGCACACATGTTTGGATAATGGCCCCGATTCTGTTGTTCACTGACTAAAGTTAACTAAACTAAAATGCTTCGTTCTTATTTCGTTAACGATAAAGTCCAAAATGGAAGCTGAATTGAACCTTTATCATTAAAGAAATATAAGACACTGTGAGCCACATCTGAAGGAACCTACCAAACAAAAAATGAATCATCAAAATTGGTGGAGTACATAATTATTCTGTCACATTTACATAATCTGCCGGATTTAGAACCTTTTTTATGACCGGTAGAAAATATGCATGTACTTAAGTATTTTTATTACGTAAAATTGATGGAAATAATTAGGCAGCTCAACTGCGCAGTTATAGGCTATACTTATCGACTAATTTTAGAGAAGATGAAGTAAGTACAAAATCATTGAAAAAATGGTAGGTACTTAGGTACTTTTTTTTGAGACGAATTTCCCGGGTACGAGCCTCGTACCGAGACCTAAAAAAACCCCAATGTATAAACCCCAGTCCTGAATGACTGATTTATTTATTTATTTTAAAAAGGACACTGGGATAGCATTCTGACAACTCTGACAAGTAGGTAGGTAGGTACCTACCTGATTCATGAATGAATATTGAAGAATTGCCTACACGGTTATTGAATATTTACATACCTAACTAAGGTACTTCGACTAGTAAGTACCTATAACAAACTTGTTAAATTTGAAATAAACTGTAAATTAGGCCTTTTACATCTTTATTTAGATGATTTACACAGCGTCAGGAGGCAACCTATGCCGACACTCAACGGGACGCTGTAGTGCCTGGGACATCGTTGCGAGATGGAATAGGCTTGCCCAGCACCTAAACCATCCTCTCAACTTAATCGACCTGGTCCAAAGGAAAGACGACGTCAATACGTGTGGAGCTGACTAAGCTGCGGGTTTTCTCACGATGTTTTCCTTCATCGTTAACTGTTAAGAGCTCGTGTTAAAACGCATATCAATTTTACGAAACGAAAAATCCATTGATGCACGGTCGGGATTTGAACCCACGACCTTCGAATTGAAAGAAACTAATATTCCGAATAACCATGGACATGCGATTGTGAACCTCTACCGTCCAGCTTGTCGGCCATAGGTTCTCCGATAACGCAAATATAACTTGAGTTAGATTTGTGCTATAGTAGTAGGTATGTACAAGCACGACTTATGAGTTTCTGAACTTTGCTTTCGTATGCAGAGGATATTGGTTTTATGGCTAACCTACACTGAAAAAAATATATAGCTTAACTGTTTTGGCTAATTGAAATTTATCCAAAATTTGTTTATTCATTACTAAAGTTAATATAAAATAATAAAACTGGTTTATTAATCAGGCCCTTAACTTGTTTTGTTACTAACCCGTAGGTTAGATGTAGTCAATTTTTTTGTTATTAGTAACCTAACTTCTGTAGATAAACTGATTCATTTACCTGTAAGCAAACCTTTGTACATGTTAGAGAGAGATTGTCTATGCAACAATGTTTAGTATAGTCTATGGATAAGCGTCTGTCTTGATCTGTCAATAACTGGAAGTAAAGTGTGTGAACGTTGTACAATGGAGTTATTATTTGTTAGAGTCATCAGTCCTTGATTAGATATATTCTAATAGGTTATGGGCCCAGAACCCAGAACCCAGAGTGACGCCCGCCGGTAATGTAAGCGTGTAGGAAGTGCTGACAATATTGTTTTCCAAAACATAATTTTTCAGACTTAGTAAAGGCCAAACAAAATGGCGACATCAAGCACCACGACACCGGCAAATTTTCCTCAACTGAAAGCCGAAGCATTTGATAATTGGCTATTTAGGCTTCAATGCCTACTCGAGGAGCGAGGCCTAAAAGAGGTCGCGGAGGCAGATAAGGTAGATGACAAAAACAAAAACTACGACGCAAAAGCAAAAAGTGTAATAGTCCAATGTCTAACTGACAGGCATTTGAATCTTGTGAAGGAATGCAAGAGTGCCAAGGAAATGCTATGTATTTTAAAAAGCACATTCCAGAGAAAAAGCGTGATATCAAAAATCACACTTCGAAGAAAATTACTAAATTTAAAACAAAATGGAAGTAAGTTCGAAGATTATTTTGCCAAATTTGATGACATCATACGTGAACTAGAAGTCTCAGGAGAGAAAATAGAAGAAAGTGACAAGGTTTGCTATCTCCTGACAGGCTTAGGAGAAGAATATAACCACATCATAACAGCAATTGAAACCGTGAATAACGAAGTAAAATTAGAATTTGTAAAAATAAAGTTGTTGGACCACGAAGTAAGAAAAGAAAGTTGTCCATCAAACCAAGATGATCCAAATCAGACTTCATTCATGAGCAGTGTAGTATGTTATCGATGTAAGAGAAAAGGACACAAGGCGTATGATTGCCGAGCAAATAGTAGAGGCAGAGGAAGATGGTTTAGAGGTCCAAGAAATAGAGGTGGAGCAGCTCATCCAGCAAAAGAGGAGAGTTCGCCTATGTTCATCGCATCAGAACAAGCATTAGCAGCCGAAAACCTACAAACCAACCTACTGTCATTTGTAGTTGATTCAGGAGCTACACAGCATTTTGTCCAGGAAAGTTATGAGCAACATATGACTGAGCTCAAAGACCTGTCGCATGAATTAAAGGTAAAAATAGCAAATGGAGAAGTATTGACAGCGAAAAAGAAAGGTATTCTAGAGGCTGTATACAACAATGAAAGGATAAGAATAGAAGCAGTGATTTTACCTGGTCTAAGTACAAACTTGATGTCAGTTAGCAAACTAGTAGAGAGAGGAATGGAAGTGATTTTTAAAAATGAAAAATTACTCATAAAATATCAAAATAAGATGTATCATGGTTTGAAGAAGGGTCAGTTGTATACATTCACTGTAAAATTGAATTCCAAAATAGAAGATGCAAGTTCATGTAATGAGACAAATGAAGATAAGGAAGAAAATGTTAACATATGGCATCAAAGATTGGGACATATGTGCAGAAAGAATTTAGCAATATTAGGATTGCCATATAGCAAAGAAGTATGTGAAGCATGCATGAAAAATAAAGCTACGCGATTGCCGTTTAAAAGAATTCAGAGTCCGAGATCCAGCCAAATAGGTGAATTGATACATACAGATATTTCAGGTCCGTCCAGAGTACCGACCAATGAGGGATACAAATACTTTCAAACTATAATTGATGATTACAGTCATTTCACACATACATATTTATTAAGAAACAAGTCTGAAGCTACAGGAAATGTAATATTATATATAAAAGAAATGGAAAGACAAATGGATGTAAAAGTCAAAAGAATTAGGTGTGACAATGGTGGTGAGTTTACTGCGAGGTTATTGAAAGATTTTTGCTCAGAAAATGGTATAAAGATTGAGTACAGTCAAAAATATAGTCCACAACAGAATGGAAAGGCTGAGAGAATGAACAGAACAATATATGATAAAGCCCGAACAATGTTGGACGAGTCTGGTCTACCCAGACATTTATGGGGTTATGCTGTTTTAACAGCCACATTTCTGATAAATAGATCACCTTGCTCATCTATAAAAAATAAGGTCCCTGCTAAAGTATTGCAGAAAGAGTTCAATCTAGAAAAGATAAAGATATTTGGATGCAAAGCTTGGGCACATATAATGCCAAAGCAAGATAAACTGTCGAGCAGAGCAACTCCAACAAGAATGGTAGGATATGCCATGAATGGTTATAAATTATGGAACCCGATTACAGAAGAAATAATTACATCTAGAGATGTTAGATTTGATGAAAAAGACATCAAATACTTCAAAGAAAATGTTAATTCACAACCAGAAAAGTACATAGTTGTAGAAAGTTTCCATGATACAACACGAAAAGGTGTAGTTGAAACACAAGATGAAACCCAAAGGGAAACTGAAAGACAATGTGAGAGTCGAACAATAACGAGGAGTGGTAGAGAAGTGAGAAAACCTCAACATTTAGACAATTATGAAATCTATGAAGCGTATTGCTTACTGTCAAGTGAAAATGATCCAGCAACTTATAAGCAAGCTATTGAACAAAGTACTGAATGGAAAACAGCAGTAGAGAGTGAGATAAAGTCCCTAGAAGGACAAAACACATGGTTAGAAACAGAGCTACCAAAGGGATGTAAAACAATAGACACAAAATGGATTTTTAAAACCAAGTCAGATGGAACCAAGAAAGCGAGATTAGTAGCGAGAGGTTTCCAGCAAGAAGCTGAGGATTATGTATACGCTCCGGTAGCAAAAATGACTACAATAAGAATGGGATTATCACAAGCAGTAAATAATGATTGGCTAATACAGCAATTGGATATACCTACAGCATTTCTCAATGGAAAATTAGAAACAGAAGTCTACATCAAAGTTCCAGAGGGAGTAATTGTGAAGAATAAAACAAAAGAAACTGTGCTGAGACTAAATAAAGCTTTGTATGGACTTAAGGAGTCGCCAAAGTGCTGGAATAAGACATTCGATTCATTTTGTAGGAAAATAAACATGAAAAGATCAAAGAATGATATTTGTTTATATACAGGCAAAGAGATATGGCTAATACTATTTGTGGATGATATAATGCTATTGGGGAATGAAAAAGAAGTAAATAATGTGATCAAACTATTGCAAGAACAATTCAAAGCAAAACACTTGGGAAGCATAAGTAATTATTTGGGAATAGAGATACAGAGAAATAAAAATACAATAAAGTTATCTCAAAAACAATTTATTAAAAACATACTAGAAAAGTTCAATATGTCTAACTGCAAAGATGCAAAGACACCGATGGAAAACAGCTTCCAAGTACCTGAAAACGAAGAATTAAGTTATTTTCGTGCTAATTTGTTAAATTCGTAGATGTTTATCCTTGTATGATTATTATCTAAGATTTGTTGTTATTGTTTTGTTTGTGACAAATTGAGGTTAGGTAGAAAAGTCATGTTACTAACTGTCATTTTGTCATAACGTAATTATGTTAGTGTCAACTAATGTTATTTTGTGTAAAACTTTATAGAGGCAATTTTAAGTTTTTAGTTAAGTTGAAAAGTTTAATTATTTATAAAGAAACTTGAAATTGAGGGGGAGTGTTAGAGAGAGATTGTCTATGCAACAATGTTTAGTATAGTCTATGGATAAGCGTCTGTCTTGATCTGTCAATAACTGGAAGTAAAGTGTGTGAACGTTGTACAATGGAGTTATTATTTGTTAGAGTCATCAGTCCTTGATTAGATATATTCTAATAGTACACAATGTAACAAAACTCTTCGCTACTATAAAGCTAATAACATTGACTTTATGTTGCAAAAGTAATTTAACCAATAATTTTGTCAAAATTGACCAACAAAATTTGGCTATTTTAACCTAACCTTCTGTAATTATCTAATCATTGACTTTGTTTGTAAACACACACACGGCCAATGTGTTGCTTTACAAAACTTAGGCTATACATAAATTAATAAACGACTATCCGATAACGAAACTATTGTAGCGTGTAACGGAACGTTTTGGTTGTACCTGCCATTAACCTGTCGAAACCTGCACAATTTGATTGATTACGCATTATTGATGGCGTCGGCGGCACGGCACGAGGTGAGGTATTTTGCGCGTGCGTTTGTTGCATAAAGTCCTATCTACTGGTAATCATTGGTACTGTGTTATGTTTGTGAAACTACTAAAAGACACAAAAAGACGTCCTGTGATGTACGAAGAAAATACAGTTCTAGATCGGCCTGTAGACGATTATCTCCGGCAGTGGGGCCTTGAAATGTATATTGGAAAGTTCAACGGTAAGTACCAATAAGTCCTACTGTTTCTGTTTCTATTACTTACCTACTTATTTATAAAAAAATACCGCGAGTGGAGTTCTGTCTGTTTGTCTGTTACCTTTTCAAGCCCAAACCGCGGATTAGGCAGAAATTTGGCATTCTTATATTGTATCCCATCCCAGAGAAGGCTGGGAAAAAATCCCGAGGGACCGCGGCGCGGATCACCGCGGGAGTGCAGCTAGTTATTTTCAAAGTGTAGGCATATGTTGCCTTTTATTTGACTCATCTAGAGTAGATGATAGGTATATACAGATAAATCATCTACTTTATGTAAATGTAAAGGCCTGTTCTTATTTGCAGAGCAAGCCATAGATTTAGAAACTCTTCAAATGCTATCAGAAAATGACATAAAAGACCTAATACCCATCATTGGCCATAGGGCCAAACTAACAACACAAATCAAAATGTTACGGACTTTATCTGAAGCTGGTAATCAAGTATCAGTAAGTACATCATGTATACATGTCTTCAGAAAAGTTCTATTTACCCAGCCTTAACTAAAAAAAATTTGATTTGATAGATTATATTTTGTGATTTATTTAAATTTTGTCAATTGAATACTTTTTGATAACGTATGCAAACATACCAATGAGTATCTAAAAGAATTTGGTGTCCAATTTGGCTGGTAGCTTCTTTTCTTTCTTATTTGTTTGTTGTAAGTACCTACTTGTCCATTCCAAGATGTTTATCAGTTCTCTTCGTCACAATTTATTTTTTGTATGTATTTCAGATTTCTGAAGCCCAGCAGTCTCTTTTGTCAGATAGTGTGCTCAACTTCATTTTCGAACCGAACACTGCTGAATCCGCAGCAATAACTATAGATGATTCTGCACCCATAGCGCTGGAAGTGGACAGCACTCATGATACAAGTCCAAATACATCCTGCGTAAGTATTCCCCGTTTCAACAATTCAATTTTCTTATTATTGTACAAGTGGAACCACCTGCAACTTCATTTGATTTTTACCATAGAAATCTTCATCTTCCCTTGAAGCCACACTGGTATCTATGCCACATGGACATACTGCTCCTGTCCACATAGAATGTATCACACGATCGGAAGCTATTAATAGATAAACATGTAAAATAATGTTTTATGTTATTTCAGGAATTATACAATATCTTAAATACATGCAACGAAGGGAAGTCATTGCTCTTAAGGTATCAAGAAAACGGGTTGTTGAACAATTCCTCAAGACGAAAATTATGCAATATTGTTATTGACAATGAGCTGAAAACTGACCCTAATAAAAAAAATACTAGCAGTAGGCTATATCAGTTAGCTTATGATGTACCAAGAGTATTTAAAAAAGAAAATTCATCGGTATATTTCATACCTTTCATGAGCTTCAATCCAGGTCAAAAAACATCATTCAAAGGGAAACTACTTGACTGCTACAGGCAACGCAGGAGAGAATTTATTAAGTCTGGAGTAATTGCTGAATCTTCAAAACGTGGCTCTTTATCTACCAGTAAAGGAGGTTCACCCGGCCCCAGTTCCAGCTGCAGTGTTCAAGACGCTATTGACCAATTAAATGAATTGACGGAGGATGTTGATGAGAAATTATTGTGGTTGAAAAATTGTTGTGACCCGTGGGTGACTGTTGAATTAAACTGGGATATCACAGCCAAAAAAAGGCTGTCTGATTTAACTTCTAGTGAAATAACAGTTGAAGACTACCTTCGGGAGTTTAAGCCTCTCAACCAGCCAGGCGGTGTCTTTTTGGTAAGTAATTATGTAGAATTTCTTAAATAAATCTGTGTTAGCTAAGTGGGAGGTCCCTCGACTATTATTTATTGGTATTATATACTACGGTTAGCTGTGTATGTGTTGGTCGAATGGGGTTGTGCCGCGACTATCAATCCGAAGGTCGTGCGTTCGAATCCCGGCCGTACATCAATGGTACCTCCTAACGCTGTATAAATCATCTAATAAAGATGTAAAGGCCTAAGTTTAGCTATGTACTCGTATATAGTTTTAACAATGTACCTACTACTTTTTTTTTTTGCAGCTTCTGAAAGACTTCAAAAATATTTACCAAGAAACTGATGATAAATTATACCAGAACTGGCCAATAGTCCGGCCAAAAATTCTTGAAGAAGTTAAAAAACGACCCCTTAATGTAGATTCTGGGCTACAGGATATTACTACAGATATTTATGGTAAGTTTTGTCGTCATCTTTTAATCTTTTGTGCCTGTTGACCAATCTTACTTAATGCTTTATTGAGCTTTTTTTTGAGATTGGATTTGATTACCCCATGGCTAAAATGAGGAAGGACTTTAGAAATTATTGTAGGATTAAGTTTACTGTTTGCGATAAATACGACTCTTAAGATCTACAGACATTAGGATTCTTAAGGATGTTAATAGAGGTAGACAGAGGCAGGTCCAAAAATTAAATTCGGTACCTATACAGGAAGGGTGGGTTTTTGAGATAGGATATGGAGGGCAGGTACCCTTACCGTTGTGATACAGGAAAACGCTCTTAGGAGACCTTCCCTAACTTTTTCAGATATTTTGAACTCACAATTCACAGATTTTGAAAAAAATGTACAGTCAGCGACATAAATGCTTAAACTATTTTTTTTATGCCAATCGATTCTGTTTCGTATAGGGATCAAAAGACTCTATGAGACCATTTAAGGTTTGAGTAGGTACTAGAAAAGTCAGAAAGGGACTACTAAGACTAACAAATGTAATAAGACTACTTCCGAAAAGTTTGGGGGGTTACAGCACCCATCAATATGAACAACTTTTTCTATGGAACCACCAAAACTGCTTCTCCATACAAAAGTTATTACCTACTTGGCTAAAATGTATAATACAGCTGTTTTTCTGTCTCGTTAACGTTAGTATTTTTTTACAGATGATGATGACGAGGTGCTGGATCTCATTAGTTTTATGGCGCTGCCGTTTTTGATGACGACATCCATAGTAAAGAAAACTAATTCTAAAAAACCGTGGCGCCCTTCGAAGCACGAAGCCCTACAAGGTTTCATATGTCACGTGAAGGCTGCTGCGGAAATTGAAGAAACAATTACACGTCGGAAAGCTAAGCTTCTGGAATTGGGGTTAACTTTGCAACCATTTATAATTGTGGTAGGTCCCTCATTAAAACAAATATCTGCAAGGTATATCATCCTGAACAAGTTGCGTTATGAAATGCCTTCAATCATCAAGACGGTTGACGCTTGTTTTAAGATAATATTCGTTTTGAATGCCCATTATTCCGCAGAAAGTACACACGTTTGGCAGTTCATTCAAAAATATGTTTTCAAACTAAACACCAAATATGATAAAATCACTTTTACGTAATTTAAAATGATCACATGTTTTTTATGTTTTGGTAGGTTCTCATCTGTCAGAGATCTGTTTAAACATTTTGATTTAATTCATAAGTCACATAAATTTACGGTTTATCACTGTATAGATGATGGTTGTGACGTTCATTTTATTTAAGAAATACATTTAGCAAACATATAAATAATAATCATGTTGTTGCAATTACTACTTGTAACTTAAA
The DNA here is from genome assembly GCA_963565295.1 of Epirrhoe alternata. NCBI lineage: Eukaryota > Metazoa > Arthropoda > Insecta > Lepidoptera > Geometridae > Epirrhoe > Epirrhoe alternata. Next base: position 13,211,940 of record OY751375.1, read on the forward strand.
CAGTAAAGAAGACTTATGTTTGATTGATCCTACGAGTAGACCTACCACATAGTACTAGAGTAGTTTTTTAGTAGGTTAGCATAGATACTAAGGTATTATAATTATAAATATTATATTAACCAGGTGTAATATGACTTCCTAATTCCAAAATGTTTGGGGGGGGGGGGGCGGGGGTTATAGTCCCTATCAATATGAAAAAAATTCAATGGATCCAACACTGAGCGCGAAAAAAAAATAGCTGTTCCGTACATTTTAGCTAAGAGGATATTGTATGGAACTGCTGTTTTTGTATTCACAGTGTTGGTTCCATAGAAAAAGTTTTTCATATTGATGAGTACTGTAACCCCCTAAAGTTTTCGGGAGTTCACCCGATATAATATAAAAAATGATCATTCTTTAATATTCGTAATTAAGTACAGTGATCATTATCATTACTGTCACCTCAAGTGAAAAAAGGTTATGTAACGCAGAGTGATAAAGGACTAAGTAACTGTAAGTGATATGAATAAAAGTGTTTATTTTTAATAAATAATAATGTCGTTACGAAATTGCTTATTTTATTTTATCATACGAAAGCAGTAAATCTTTCCTTTTAATTTATAACTAGAGACTGATTTTCCTAATGGGCAGCTTTTTATATTATTATAGTTGTTAACCAGTTTTACATAGTAATTTTCTTACAGGTGGACGCGCATTACTCTGAGCCACAGAAATTTTCTCCATACTTTTTGTCAGCTGAATTGCATTTCTCAAAATGCTGACAGCTCTAATTGTATAAATACCGAGTGTAATAAGACTACTCCCGACAACTTTGGGGGTTACAGTACCCATCAATATGAACTATTTTTTCTATGGAATCAACACTGAGCGCGAAAAACTGTTCATACATTTTAGCTAAGTAGGTCATTAATTAACTATTATGGAGAAGCTATTTTATTTCGCGCTCACAGTGTTGGTTCAATAGAAAAAGTTGTTCATATTGGTGGGTGCTGTAGCCCCCTAAGTTTTCTGAGGTAGTCTTATTTCACCCGGTATATTTCTGCGGCTTCGGGTAGTGTGCGTTTGCTACGCATAACAAAACACGTTATCTAAATATAGCATAACTAATGGTTCATATCTAACAAAACAGGTTATCTGCAAATAGCATAACTATTGGTTCATATCTAACAAAACAGGTTATCTGAATATAGCATAACTAATGATTCATATCGAACAAAACAGGTTATCTAAATATAGCAAAACTATTGGTTCATATCTAACAAAACAGTTTATCTGAATATAGCATAACTATTGGTTCATATCTAACAAAACAGGTTACCTGAAAATAGCATAACTAATTGTTCATATCCAACAAAACAGGTTATCTGAATATAGCATAACTGATGGTTCATATCTAACAAAACAGGTTACCTAAATATAGCATAACTGTTGGTTCACATCTAACAAAACAGGTTATCTAAATATAGCATAACTATTGGTTCATATCTAAAAAAACAGGTTATCTGAATATAGCATAACTATTGTTTGAGCTGTAGACCCACTGTTTGAGAACCCTCAGCTAAAGAGAATAAGCAATACAAAACAAAAAATAGTTTAGTTAAAGGCTACATAACTCCCGTTACCGAACTGGGTTTAGCTATATGTTACATTGGTTTTGCTGTCACTCATTTTGTGTAACTGGTAGACAAAAAGTTGGTTACCTAGAACTAAACATTTTTTTCAGTGTATAGGTAGTTTCATATCTCTTCTGAGTATCAATTTTAAAATATTAGTATTATTGCTTTGCGAGACGATATTCTACAGGAAATCAAATCATTGTGCTATCTGGATTTCGAACGTGCACACCTTTATATGTAACGCATTGATATACCTATCAACTGTAATGTAACTTCTAATTCTTATAGAATAAATAAATTTAAACTAGCTTTTGCGAACGCATGGCAATATTGGCAATGATAAACGCATCTAAAAACGTCTTCCTTGTCTCTCTGTAAACACACAGGAACATCGCCATAGATTTGATTATTATATACCTACGCAGCGCCGCCGTGTCTCCGTAACGAGCACCCAAGTGACACAGGATAGGTTTCTGAAAAAACAACCGGCTAAGTGCGAGGCGGACTCGCCCACGAAGGGTTTCGTACCATAAAATCTATATAGGTATCTATAAAAACGGCAAAAAACACGTTTGTTGTATGGGCGCCAACTTAAATATTTTTCTTTTATGCTGTTTTTACCCGACTGTCAAAGGAAGGGTTATGTTTTTAGCGCGTATCTTGTATGTATGTATGTATATGTAAACATAAACGAATCCAGTCAGTTTTAACTCGACCATGGCTTTTGGTGGAGGCTCTGTTTTGGTGTGGATTGGTTTTGTTGGAGCTCGTACAGACTTATCCATTGTGGAAAATAGGTATCCCAGATAATATAAAGGTATGTACCTACCTACCTAGTTGTAGATCTCTGAGACTTATAGCAGTGCATTACAACTAGGTAGGTAGGTACATAAGTCTCAGAGATCTGGGATGGGAGGCCTATGGTAAAGCCTTTCACCCTGTTCATCTATCTACACATATATATATATATATACAATATATACAATTTTATAAATAGGAAAGATTTGTTTGTACTTATGTTTGTTTGTTTGAATTGAATAAGTTCCGAAACCTGTTTTGAAAAATTCTTTCACCATTAGAATCCTGCATGATCCTGGGAAAGTGAAGTTTTCTCAAGGGATCGCGAGCAACACCGCGACGTACAGCTAGTTCAGGATAATTTCTTAATTACCTACCTATGGCACTATATCGCTCGGCAACACGTCACTTGAATACCACAATGAAGTCAATATCACGCGAATGGATTAAACCAGACATTAATCCAATAGAACCTATCCTAACCTACCTACTATGATCTCTTAGATAATATTAAGTTTTATATTGATAGACTTAAATATGTTACGTGTACCTAAAACTGTTCTGCTGATTAGGCAGGCATCAAGCCTACTTATTTTAAGTTGTTGTGTTACGCATGTTGTGATACCCTGTAATTATGGGAACACTAGGGTTAAGAAATTTTGTTTTGTTTTTGGAATGTAAAGTGTATACCCGTGTTGGGTGTCCTTTTTTTTAAATAAATAAATAAATAAATAAATAAACATGTTTGGGACATTATCTCCTTGGTTAATAATCTAGGTACTATTAATTATCTTTGCTTGTGCATAACAGCGGGATCCAACGGGCTCGAAACTACCATTACCTACCCAGAAGGTTCATAATGGAACTTAAAAGCTTTGTTGGTAACACGTGAGCAAAGCAGTTCACAGGCAGCTAAGTTCGCAATGGAGGTTATATTTTTCACACCCGGTTCTCGAAAACTATACATTTTTACGTCTCACATTCCTAAACGAAAGTAAGTCATTTCTCCCTCCTAAAAAAAAAAATGGCCGGCGGGAGGTAAAGTTGTATGGGATTTCATTTCTCCCTCTGAACCTCATGTGAACAGATAAGTAATGAGATTTGAATTTCGAACTTCAACATTTCTATTATTACTATTGAGTCCACACCAAATAGAACTTATACGAAAAAAAAAAGAAAAAATTAGGCAACTAATCTTTTTCTTCCGAATTGATTTTTGATGTTTCTATGAAAATGTTTACCATAGAGACCTGCACCAAGTAGAATTTATTCAAATATAAGGAAAAAGTGTGGTTAATGCCTCCAAACTATTGAGCGATCTAATGTTGTTGCATATTAATGCTAAAATATTTTTTGAGAATAAACGGACGACCTCAATCAAATATTTTTTTAAAAATGACGACCTCGACTCCTTCGATAGTGGTGGGGGTGGTGGGAGCTATCAAAGAAGAGAAATGGTTGGAAAGAATTGGGGGAGACCTTTGCCCAGGAGTGGGACAGTGTAGGTTGTATAAAAAAAACGAATAGATTATTATTATTCTACCTATTAAACCTGTTCATTAGACTTGCTTGCTATTTTCTGGGTGTAAGTATTCACTATTTTTCTCGCAGTACCTATGTGTGAAAAGTAGAGTATTCACCTCGGGGTTAAAGCTGTCATAGTCTTGGGTGCTCTTGACTCCCTTGCTGTCTCAGGATTCTGGTCATTAACTCCCTCGTTGCACTCGGGAGGTAACAATAAACGCCCTCGCTATCGCTCGGGAGTTAACTAAAGAATCCTTCGATGCGTTTGGGATTCCAAAATCAAAAAAATCAAAATCAAAAATCATTTATTCAGTAGGACCACAGGGATCACTTAGAATAGTTCCGTATGGCGCCCGTGACATAATACTCTGCCTTATCCCCTTGGTGAATAATCTACATTGTCCACGTAACGATTATAAAAACGTCGTCGTTCCATGTAGCATATTGTAGCGGAAATATGTCGGATTCCGTTGCATCGATGCAAGGGCTTCATAAATTTGCATGCAGATGTAACCATCTGCCTAACGGCTAACGGCTATAGGGGCAACTGGCAAGTCCACATCGAGCATACAATTTAAATCTAGCTGTGGCAGTGCTAAAGCATTAAAAATAACTTTCTGAAGTTGTTTTGTGAAGGTAAATCGCAAATCAAATAAAAATTTTTGAAAAAAAAATTGAACCGACTTCACATAACACATATAGACACTAAGAACCTTCTATGTACCTACACTAAAAAGAGAAAAATAAGAATATACACATGCAATTATTATTTACAGTATTCAATTAATAAATTATTATGTTATATTATATTTGAAGTCGGTGCCAACTATGCATTTACATCTAAGAAGAAATTACGAGTACAATAGAACTTGGGTGCAAAATTGTATCGAGTAGTTGGAGTAGAATAGTTGGCACCGACTTCAAATACCTATAATATAACATAATAATTTATTATTTGAATACTGTAAATAATAATTGCATGTGTATATTCTTATTTTTCTCTTTTTAGTGTAGGTACATAGAAGGTTCTTAGTGTCTATATGTGTTATGTGAAGTCGGTTCAATTTTTTTTTCAAAAATTTTTATTTTTCAATTTTTAGTGTAAATAAACACTGTGTAAATAAAGTGTAAGGGTAAATAATATAGTAGGTTAGGTTAGATATTGGAATAGTCAAGATTAAAGAAGTTAGAGTGAGAATGAGGTTTTTTGAGTTTTACGGGAAAACTATCAATCCCTCAGGAATACAATTTATATGGGACCACCTCGAGAGTATAAACATGTCAAAGTATTCAACGTTTGACTCAGATTGTGTAGTGAGAATGAGGTTTTTTGAGTTTTACAGGAAAACTATCAATCCCTCAGGAAAAAAAAGTATGAGGACCACCTAGAAATGCATACCGTTTCAAGCAAAAAAAAAAATTTTGGAAATCGGTCCACATTTTTCGGAAAGTTCGGTGATTTTTTTTGATTTACGGGAAAACTATCAATCCCTCAGGAATAACATTTTTATGGGACCACTATGGTAACATACCCTTTCAAACAAAAAAATAATTTTGGAAATCGGTTCACAACTGACGGAGATATCGGTGAACATACATAAAAAAAAAAAAAACATACATACACCCGAACATAGAACCTCCTCCTTTTTTTGAAGTCGGTTAAAAAGTACATAAACTTCGTAATATCTGCTGGTACACTTCTTAAATACCTAGTTGAAATCGGTAGTTTGTTTATCTCCGATAGAATTATCATATTTTCTTGGTTTAAAAAATGGTTTAATTTTATTATATTTTAATTTTCCTACTTATTCTATTCGAGCAAAACCGTAAATGGATTGCGAAAGCTTTTTCAAGCAAGCTTTGAAAATAGCCACACCTATATTTTCTTTGAATTGATACCTAATTTAATTTAGCCAGTCAGGGCAAGATAGATACCTACGTCTCTACATGTGCATTGATGTGTAGCGGCACAGTGTGAGGTGAAGCTTGTATTATGTCGCATTGCATCAATATCAGGCGGGGATCAGAAAGACGTGTTGAATAATGGCTCACTGAATCGTAGGTACAGCTTTAGTAAACAAGGTTCACCTTCGTCTTAAGATTCATCATCATCATCATCTAGCGTCCACTGCTGAAAATAGGCCTCCCCCATCGATTTCCACAGCGATCGATCTTGTGCAGGCCCCTTGGTGAATAATCTACTATTTAACACTTACCTAATGTATGTATAAAATACGAAAGACGTGTTTTTTCATAAACATTAGGCGTAGGTACCTACGTAAGTATTTAGGGACCGCAGTAGTTCGTTCGGCAGAAGCTGGATGCGTCGAGCCGAGGACAGGGCGCAATGGCGCTCATTAGGGGAGGCCTATGTCCAGCAGTGGACTATTATAGGCTGATGATGATGATGATGATGATGAGTAGTTCGTTGATGGTATATAAGGATTGAAATCTTAAAATACAATAGAGACAACACTCGTAGCTATTTAAGAGCTGTCAGCTTTTTACTAAAAACACTTGATCGCGTTTACTTACCTGTGTTCGTCGGAATTTTCCTTATGCCCCTGTAACGTGACAAAACTTCCCTCGTCTCTATTTTGACAAAAACGAGCACAAAGGTACGTGAGTGGTCCCTTCCCAACCTAATCAAATCATGTATTCAAAGTAGATACCTACGTGTAGAGTTCCCGTTGTATCCACTGTCAGGTGAATAAGGACGCAATGCACTCCTTGCTACGTGACTTAAATTACTATGCGTTTAATTTGTTGCTAGCTTGTAAAGCAGCACACACTAGCTAGCAAGCTGCTTGCTAGCTAGTGTGTGCTGCTTTATCGTCATTATCATAATCTGGTTAGGGATCATTGAGTTATAATGTACTAACGTACTTAGAGATAGGCCTTGCACTAATACGCAATTCTTTTCGGTCCCGCGTGCCTCTTTGATCTTTGTCCAACCACGCTGACGATGTTGACCAAAGCAAATTGTTTAGGAAATTGTACCTACAAGTATACTTACACATGCTATCTTTTTGATTTTTACGGACTTTTAGCTTTTTATGTGGCTTCCCATTCAAATAGAACCACTAACTGATTTCCTCACGATGTTTTTCTTCACTAAACATGGAACTGGATTTGATTCTAATATTGTTAGTTCGCAATTACTTATTCAAATCCTTTCTTTGAAGACTTTGAATAATTACGAACTAACAATATTTTTGTTTATTGTAGTTAAGGGTACGTACCTACGTGTACTAAAAAGGTCGCTATGTTATCATTGAGGTACCTAAGTACTTGCTTTCCCCGTTTCGTGTGAATAATATTTTCAAGAGTTTTATAAATGCAAGGACCGTGACTTATCAAAAGTAAAACATAAACAGGGTCACGACTGCATCCTCAAGGCGCGGTCGACGTTCTCTCAGATCTTTTATGTATTCCAGATCCTTTGACGATGTTTATGGGGGTAGTCGAGGCATGTCCAAATACATATTTGATACCTACCTACATGGCCCGTCATTTATTAAGTACTACCTTCCTACCAATACATTTTTTCTTGATTGTATTCGTAAGTAGGTGGGTAGGTAGGTAAGCAGGACTCTTTTTTTTCAATTAAATAGATCAGCTCTGCCTGATGTTAAGCAAGATGAAGCATATGCTTTTCTAGAAGAAACTTAAGTATTTACTCTTAGTATCGCCGTATCTATCCACATCTAGTTTTCAAAATCTACCTAATGGGTTTGAGGTTTGTGGGAGGAGTGAGAGAAAAAAAATCAAACACGCTATTACTTAGGTATTATACTCTACTAAAAAGTATTCAAAGTCTGACAATTTGTGAGTACTTATCTTTGTGTTTCAATTAACCAGAATGACACTGTTGAAACTTGGAACATAGAACTCTCTGTATCTACACTAATATTATAAAGAGGGAAGATTTGTTTGTTTGTATACATAAACGTAAACAGGGTCACGACTGTATCCCCGAGGCGCGGAAGACTTCTCTCAGATCTTTTATATTCCAGATCCTTTGAAGATGTCTAAGGGGGTAGTCAGAGGCATGTACAACTACATATTTGATACATGCCCACATCTGCAGAAGTTAGTATTCCATACGTGACAGGTTGCAAGCCCATCGTCGCATATAAGAATTTGTTTGTATGTTTGTTTGAATTGAATAGGCTCCGAAACTACTGGACCGATTTGAAAAAATCTTTCACCATTAGAATCCTACATTATCCCTGATGAACATAGGCTATATTTTATCCCGGGAAAGTGAAGTTTTCCCGAAGGAACGCGGGTAACACCGCGATGGTCAGCTAGTTCTGTGATAAAGGCCTGGAATAGCACAGTATCTAAAATGTTGGAACCACGTAAGGGCAGTACCTACTAAAACGGATGCCGTTGAACATAAACCTACGGTGACCGGTTCCTAGGAAACGAGAGCAGCAGAAAAGTTCTCAGTGGCGTTGACGTCCCTCCGTATCCGAGTGTACTCTGGAGACGGTTTTGCCAGAACGGTGTCTATTCCATTTAAGATTCACCGAAGGCGTGAGATGTCACCAAACGGCGTTGATAAATGACGTCCTACTTTGGCAATTTTCCACTTTCACCACATTCCCTCCGTCTCTTGATTTGCTCTAATCTTTTAGAATGAATTGTTTGAACAATGGTGCCTTGAAATCTGCATTGATTTATGTCGGACTAGCTGACCCGCGCGACTTCGTCTGCGCATTATTAGGAACAAAATGCAGGAGTCTTGAGTGAATCGAAAAAAATATACAAACTATTAAACTCTTCGCTTGATACAATAATCATTTTAACGTTAAGCTTTATGAATTGTTTTGAATTTCGATCGAATAAATAACTTATTTTGCGCTATGTTCCTCTCCTCTCAAGAATTTCAAGAGGTAATCTTGCAATGCTTAGAACAAAACGATAGTAAGTACCTAAGTTCGTATGAGTCAGTGGCCAACTCTGGTGACGGAGTTTTTAGGCCGCCTTAAGGCTTCCGTCATGACTTAAATAGCCGGGACCGACCATTTAACGTTCCCTCCGAAGCACGGAAGCGCTCAGATGAAAATGCCACTGGCGGTCATCCATCCACTTACAGACCGTTTCGAACGTTGCTTAACTTCGACGATCTATCAAGAACGACTAAGCAAGCACGACCAAGAGCGCTTCAAAACGATAGTGGCAACTGGTGTGGAACTTGTCGAAGCGAGCGGCAATTTTTTTGAAGAAATTGACTCGAAACGTATTTTTTTTTAATAGCAAGTACTGTTTGGTTTTGAATTTGGAAATAAAACGATTACCTACCTGCAAATTCGTGAGCAAAAAAACATAAGTAGGTACTTGAAATTTGAAAACAAACAAAAAGATCGGAAACTCTAAGCAAAAATCTCCATTTACTTTTCAAAACTCAAAATGATCGTATCTTAATAGAAACGCCACCCAGGAGCAAAGTATAAATCAGATTACCCTCGGTGATATAGATGGCGTTCTAACTAAAGCCAAGGAAAAAATATTTTAATATCAAAAAAGCATAACTTCGGAGTTCAGATATATTGATGGGTGGGAACACAAATGTTACATGTTTATAATTAATTTTAATATCATTTATTAAGCAAAATAAAAAAAAAAACAAAAAAAATTTAAAGTGCAAAAAGTGGCTCGGGCGGTCACCCATCCTCTTTATGACCGCGCCCAGGGTCGCGTAACTTTTTTCCCCATACAAACTTGCAACCCTTATTTTGACGCCCCCTTATGGTTATTGACAAAAAAAAGTAGCCTATGTCCATCCCTGGGGTATACTCTTTATCTATGCCAAATTTCAGCTTAATCTGTTCAGCGGTTTGGGCGTGAAAAGGTAACAAACAGCAGACAGACAGACAGACAGACAGAGTTACTTTCACATTTATAATATTAGTATGGATTGTAACGTGTAAAGACCAGTGGCTTAGCTAGGTTGCCAAGGGCCCTGTCCCCCTAGCCATGTGAGCTCTATGTAAATCGTCAGTTTGACATAATGCCAGGAACTCACGTGCCGCGATACTCGACATAAAATGCTATAAAATGTATGTAGTTTTGACAATTAATGCCATTTGACGCTGGTGGAGCGTTATCTGTCGATTCGATTTCTATTCTATTGCGATTTGTCACAGGGCTAGGGGGGCTGGTGCAAAATAAACTGGGGCCCTAACTGAACGGTTTAGGTTTTATCAAGTCAAAATATGCAGGGTGTGGCAAAATGTAAACTAATTTTATTATTTTGTAATTTTCTGGGCTGACTGTAGGTACATTTTTTCAAAAATCTAAAAATGCAGTTGCTTTTATTTTCAAAATAATCATACCTTTAGTTTCCTTAGAACAAAACCTTCCGGAATCTCGGGCTCTGACTCGGAGTCCAAGGGCCCCTTGAGCTTGGGGGCCCCGGTGCACTGCACCGCCTAGCCCTCCGGTAGCTACGCCGCTGGTAAAGACCTAGGTACTTACTCTAAATAGAGTGCAGGATCGCGCCGCTCGATTAATAATTAATTAGGTACCTGAGGGAGTGGCAGTAATAATGTTAATGTTTGAATGTTGAAATTTTAAATAGGTCTACAGTTACTAACCAAAGTCAATATTACTTAATGCACGTTCTACACTTGTGAGTGTTAGAACTTGGAAATATTTCGTAGCTCGTAGCGTTTTCGTAGCAATGTATTGGGCGACTTTGACGAAGATCTGCAAAAGTAACGACACCCGACCTCGACGGTAGCCTTGTCGTGACACGAAGAAGCTGTAAGAGAACAAAATGAGCCGGAGGTGCATTACCTATGTAATTTTTTCCAGAAACTTTTTCATATCCGTGTGTTTTTCTGGTTTATTTTCATAGCGTAGGTAAGAGTCCAAACATTTCACATGTATATTTATTTTTGTTCTCAACATTTCAGTCATAAAAAGTGGGAAAACAAAACAACTCGGTTCCTTTTAACTTGGCTCGGTTCCACCAGATAACTTGCTTCTTTTCATATTATAAGTACTGCTTTCATTACAAGCAAACATTTTGTTCAAACTTGTATGATATCGTTATAAAGACTAAATAAATTCACATTTAAATGCAAATCCTAAGTACCTACCTACTTCTAAATAAATAGTATAGCTCAGAAAGAACAAATATTTTGACACAGTTATCCACATTTGGAAATATATTTATTATTATTTATTTTCAGCCGTTAGTGTCCCACTGCTGGGCAAAGGCCTCCTCCCACTCCCTCCAGACATCTCGGTCCCCAGCAACATCCCTCCAGTCCGTCAGAAACTGGTCGAGCTCGTGTAGCCATCTCCGTTTTGGTCTGCAACGTCGCCTTCTCGCTGTGTCGGGCGCCACTCGGTGGCTACCTTCGCCCACAGCTCATCTAGCATGCGGAAATATAAATGACCTGGAATTTACCCACCCTACTTAAAATATTGGAATGAAGCTGCGGACGAAACACCTTTAAATAAACCTTTAAGCTGGACATTTTGACAAAATATTATCTGAACTACCTAATACCTAATAATTCTTTCCGCGTCTTACCTACTCTCCTTCAACAGAACTGAGCAATTTACAGAGCACTTTGCCCTGAACATTGGCATTAAATGTTCAAGGAAAAGTATACTATTTATGGAGAAACCAGCCACTTAGCAGCAAATTATAAAACGTTTTGTTGTGATTTCCTTCAGGTCCTTACATTGAAATTGAATTCAACGAAGGAACTAAAGCTCCTACTAAGGCTTCTTATTGTACTACCGCCTCTCTGGTATTGCATTGCATGATTGAAAGGAAGCTCACTCGTTAAAAGACTTATTAAAGGAATTGCGAGAAAAGTATAAGAATATATTATTTAGTACAATTTTCTTCGATAGGTAGGTATACCTACCTACACTAAAAATCTGAGCAAATGTCTATCGCATCTTGGGGATAGAGTTGTTATCAGTTACCATGTTTTTTAAATTTCCATAATTTAATTATTTGGTAAGGGAAGGCGTACCTACTGCAAGATACCAGTAATGATTCCTGCCAATATCATTGCTATTACATTCACAAACATTTTGCGCATGTGATTTGATAAACAAAATTACATGTCCAGCTACAAACACTGATAACCTCTAACTACTTATTAGAGAGATACACCACGTATTTACAATTATTGTAATGTACTTACGTATTTGGACAAAATACGTAAGCACAAATGTTTAAAAAAAATTTAATGAGTAAAATAAATGATTTTTGAATTGAATTGGATAGTTCATGCGTCCACCTTTTCTTTAGTTTCCCGTACCGTAAGTTAATATTGTTGAAACTGCTGAGTCAAAATAACAAAAGAACCATAATTGGCGCAGTAATATCACTGTTCTGTTTCCGCAACAATTCATTCAAATTGTTCGTCTTTGTTAGATTTTTATTTAAAGTACCTAACAATGTGCATCTTGCAAATATCCAACCACAGTGAGCTCTCGACCGCTCTTAGAGAAGAAAATTTGAACAATAGTTATGGAAAAATGTTCTTAAAGATACGGGTTACTAATAAAATAAGAATTGTTATTAAAAAAAAAAACGGAACCTATATATTATGATCACTTGAAGATCACTTGATCACTTGATTTTAATACGCGCCTCTGTTAAATTAATTTGCACACCGATAAGTTTCGGTAAAGCATGTTGTGACTTCTAAAACTTTTGATCTTGCATGTAAATGTAAACTACACAATGTTTTAAGCAAATAAATTATCTTTATCACTATGAACACTCAATAAATCAAAATTCATAGGGTACTTCCCGTTGACCTAGAACTATATATATATATACCTATATAATATATTATATATATATATAATTATACAAATATATATATATTATATATAAGTGGATGGGTGACCGCCAGTGGCATTTACATCTGAGCGCTTCCGTGCTTCGGAGGGCACGTTAAATTGTCGGTCCCGGCTATTTAAGTCGTTAAGCCATGACGGAGGCCTTAAGGCGGCCTAAAAACTCCGTCACCAGAGTTGGCCACTGACTCATACGAACTTACTTACTTACCTAGAACTATGAAATTTGGCAAGTAGCATCGTCTTAGACCGCATATTTTTAATTAAATCACAAAAAACAGAGCCTATAAGCAAGGAATGTGGGTCGAAATATTGAAGTGGCGAGTAAACCGTGCCATGTGGGGTATCGTACGTAAGGGCTTCATTAGCACAAGCTTAAACAGATTTTTGATAATTTTTATGATGTATAGTTTACGATGTATGATGAAATATAAAAAAAAATCCTTTCTTATGTATCCACATACCTAATAAATTTGGTGTATAATTAGTACTCCTAACAGTTTGCACCGTACACCTTCTCAGTCCTTGGTATGGAACCCTCGGTGGGCGAGTCCGACTCGCACTTGTCCGGTTTTTTTATATCCTTATACTACAAGTATGTAGGTAAAAATTCTCTCTTTGAGCCAATATCTGACCTTCATTGCAAAGATCTTCCGTGAACCTAGTTTGGACACCTATCATATAAACAAACAGAGTTTTATTATTCATAAACGTAGTATTGAATTACTGTGTGTTTTTTTTATTTTACGGCATTTTTACACGATATAGGGTGCGCTGACTATAAAAAGGCCAATTTGATAAACGCACGTCATGTCACGCTTTACCTCTGTCCATAGTTATGTAGTATTACCGACCTCAAACATTGTGCGCTTCGGCAATCTTCTTCTAGCTTCTGAAACACGAAGTAACGCGACTCAACAAATAAAAAACATAATGGAGTGGTCCATTATGTTCTAACAACCTACCATAGCGTAAGTCTACAAGGACTAACTACTATGTTGTGGTATGCATGTTTTATATGCCAAAATCGACAAAATTTCTCGTTTCTCGTGCACGACAGTCATGCTAGCCGGGTACGAGTGCTGGCAGAAGTGAAAACTTGAACGGTTTTAAACTTGACAGATAACCCGGGGTCGGTGAGCAGTCACGTGACTCGCACGTGACCTTTTCGAGGCGAATCCAAGATTTTTTCCCCATCTCAAAATAGCCAAACGCGCATAAAGATTTCACTTCAAAAGCGCTTGTGCGCCGGGTACGAGTGCTGGCAGAAGTGAAAACTTGAACGGTTCTAAACTTGACAGATAACCCGGGGTCGGTGAGCAGTCACGTGACTCGCACGTGACCTTTTCGAGGCGAATCCAAGATTTTTTCCCCATCTCAAAATAGCCAAACGCGCATAAAGATTTCACTTCAAAAACGCTTGTGCTATCACCGTTAAATCGCGAAGAATGGCGAAACGGGGAGAACGTCCGAAGAATCATACGTGATTCTTGGTCCGAGGGGAGAACTGACTATTGGTGTGCTATTGGTTGCATATTCGGACAATTTCGCTTTCATACAAAGCACGAAGTTTGTCGAGCCGCACAATATTTAGGCAAAAGAGCAGCTCCATACGTATTTGTATTTTCTTCATTTATCAAAAACTTATTTATAATCTTACATACATGACACATTAAACCATAAAAAAGTTGGACGTCGTCTTTCCTGTGGACAAGGCCGATTAAGCTGAGAGGATGGTTTAGAATAAACCTAAACCGCGACTCGGCAAACGTAGTGTAGGACACCCTCCGGCCAGGTGGAGGCGATCTGCGAAAGGCTGCTGGCAGAAGCTGGATGCGTCGAGCTGAGGACAAGGGGGCAATGGCGCTCATTAGGGTAGGCCTATATCCAGCAGTGGACTGCTATTATAGGCTGGTGATGATGATGATGAGGTGCTGGGTAAGTATTCCACCTCAAACAATGTCCCAGGCATGGATAATTGGATAGCCAAAGGATGCTTCCAGACGCTGTATAAGTAAATCATCTAATACTTATAGATGTAAAGGGCTAAGGTCAAGCAGCGATACAACAGAAATTGTTAATTGGCATAATTCCTGCTTAGCTCGATTCGAAGAACGTCAAAAGCCAGGGAGCTTGTTGATTCGTTATAGTGAATTTTCGGCATCGGATCAGTAGTTCCAGAAATCGGGAATCCAAACCCATTACGAACACTCAAGCCAATTTTCGTAATATCTTTTATATTCGTAGAAATTTTAATTAAATTGTGCGTTTTAGGTGGCTTGGTACCAACATGATACCGTGGTAGGTACCTACCTAGTTGTAGGTGGCTTGTAGTTTCATATCGCGGACATCCCACGACTTTGAGAGAGAATGAGAATTGAGACTTGAGAACTTGAGAATCCTCGTGTAGGATATTACTGTAGTGTAAAATTGTTGAATAACTCTTTATTTTTAAACATTTAAACTTTTGCGACTTGAACACATCTCGCGTAGTAAAAACTTATTTATGTAATTAAGTGGTCACGCACGAGAAGACTCAATAAGTTTTAACTCCACGATATCCTAAAAAAAGATAGAGACTTTTTTTGGTACAACGACACAATAAACAAAAAAATCAGCCATATGCGAGTCGGACTCTGATGTCAGGAAATTGTTGATTTCGATTATAAAGTCATGAGGAATTCTCGATTGAAAATAAGGCTTAATCCAATGTTCCGACTCTACAAGTTGTTAATTCCTACACAAAAGATGTTTGCTGGCCACCATTCATGTCGCATTGAATGTAATATTGAAAATGATGTATTTCCTGAGTTCAGTAAACCAGATTAACTATATGTTATTGAACAGAGTAAGTACCCACTTGTATTATTGGGCATATACATATGTACATAGTGAAATTTTGTTTTACCTTTTTGATATTGTTTAATAATCGATGATTTCAGAAGCGTGGTCACAGAATAAAGAAAGCCGTGGTGGGCGATTTTATACCTACGTAAAAAGAGAGACAAATAAAGAAATAAACAATGCTGGACATTTCGCACAGCATCATCTAGCCCCAAACTAAGCAAAACTTGTACTATGGGAACCAGATAACTGATATACTACATATATACTTTTCGTTTGTAAATACATACCTACTATTAGACATAGAAACACCCAGACTCGAGATAAGGTTTGTGTAAATGTTTGTAGAATACTTATGAATTTTGGTCTGGGTGTTAGTTGTAACTACCATACCATTCGAGGAAAATTAGGCATCTACTCTTGTACCTGATTACTGTACACTAGTTGCTTATATAAATCAAGCTTTGCTTAGTTTCATCTACATACATAGCGTTGTGATAGACGAGAGTACCTATCCTTTTTACCACACTACTACGAAAAACTACAAGACTACACTGTTGGCCTTTCCTTTATGTTATTTCCTTATCAATGGAATCTCCTCTTGAGACACGCTTATTTCCTACCCCACTAGCTAAAGGAAGATCAAAGAAAACATGACGCTCAAACGACAAACACTTTTAACCACACGTTGTGGAAAGTATAAGGCTGATTTACAAAGGGTCAGTAGGAGGCTAGGAGTTAGCGTTGACACCAACTCGAGGCAAATGCTGACCGGTTAGGGAAATTTAAATTGATTCGGAGTCAATCGTGTTCATCGTGGAGAATTTACCGCGATTTGATAAACTGACAATGCAAACCAGACTCCGACAAGCAAAATTATGGTATAAACAGTGACAAGTCAGCTTTCTGAGCACTGACTTCTGTGGAGTCAGTCACAAAGCTTACAAAATCCTTACTAATCCATATCCATCCATACTTCCATATCCATACTATCCATACTTATATTAGAAATGTGACAGTAACTCTGTCTGTCTGTCTGTTTGTTACCTTTTCACGCCCAAACCACTAAACAGATTAGGCTGAAAATTGGCATGAATAAAGGTTGTATTCTAGCTAGGGAACGACATAGGCTACTTTTTATCCCGAGGGACTACGGGTTACACCGCGGGAGCGCAGCTAGTGCACGTATAAACCTGTCAGTGTTGGTCTCCGCCGACCCGAGCTTACGTTAGGCCGTATGTAAATATGAATATTTTTATTCTTTAATAACTTAATGTACCTACGTTAAGAGTATAAACTCCAACTTCCTTCCAAAGTAGTATAATTTAGTTCAAAGCAGTACAGATTAGTAATAACAATGTAATTCGCTATTTTACACGTTCTCCATCATTTTCTTTTCATCAATCTTCTCCAAGCCGCGATACGTCGGTTGCCGCCGAAAAACAAACGTCACTCGCGTTGTCACTGTCATCGGCTTCTCCACAAGAGTTGCCAACCAAAGAGTATGGTTGCCATCAAGAGATCAAAGAATAACATTTTACGATTGGTTAAAGCTATGAAAGGATCGACAACTCTCTACTCCTCTAACAACACCCATACGGGATACACCATGGATTTAGCTGAACCTTCTTGGTACACTGGATTCCGCATTTCAAGTTGAACTAGGAAATTGTCCGTCATATTTGTCACTCTATGGCCCATTTTGCCTGTGTTAGAAAGAGAGGTCGCAATGACACTTGCGTACCGGCCTGTGACGTAGCGCGCCACCTCTACACCATAGATTTTTTGTTTACACACCAGCTTGTGTGCAAGTTCGAGATGTAAAATTACGAATTTTCTCATAAATAAATGGCTTTTTTGGACTATGTTTGTGATAAGGTGCTGGTTTGGCAATTATGTCCTGTGCTGTTTCACAATTTCCAAGCAGAATCGGTATGCTTACGGAGAATGAAACAAATATTTCTTTTTGTCGGTAAGTCATACCAGTGAAAAATACGTTTATGTTTAGAGTTACGGAAGCTATTTTATAAAAAGTTAATCATTGCATCATTTAACATCGTTTTACTTCGATTTCATGCGTGTATTTGGGTAATCTCATTTAGAATTTTCATTCTAGCGAAATTTACATTCCATTTTTGACATTTCTTGTACTCCATCGCTGCGCAATAGTGTTGTAGTTGTATCGACATATTTATCGATATTTAATGAACAAACATAACTATTAACTTGGTCTATTTTACATTCTGGATTCCAGCTGACCTAGATTTGAAATAATCGTGGATTAGAAATATCGAGAAAGGCGAAGAATGGAGTCCTACACAACTACAAGAATATGTTCCACTTTGAAAAATCATGGTCTACGGATGAAAAATTTTGCATTCTTTTGCAGTGCCAACAATATTTCCAAACCAACTTTTGTCGTGCAAACCTGTAAGAACGAAGAATATGTCAACTCATTTTTTGACGTGAAAACTTCTTTAGGCGCTTTGGGAATTTTTGAGATAGGGATAAATCTTTAGATTCACTGCACGAGTCTCGTGCCCGGTACAATTCAATGGTTCGTTTGAAGGTAGCTACGGAATACGGATCCTACCCTCAATAACGTATTCTTTATTTTCTGAAATTACCCAGAAAACGAAAGCTCGTAGCTAGACATTCTGGCTATGGGGCGTCTTCATCTACTGCTTTAGATATCGAGGAATACCATCTAAGCAGTCTGTTAATTATTGGTTAAAACTATTTAACCAATAATTAACAGATAACAAGTATATTAATACTTGTTTTATTTTGAGGACTTTAACTGGAATTACATGTTTTGAATTTGATATTGTTTTATTTTAATAATTAGGTAACTGAAGAAGTCTGAAAGTAGCGCCGGTGACTGAAAAGTTGAGGAGTAATAGGTTAGCACGTAATGCGGAGGGATGAAACTCATGTAACTAAAAGGGTGACGGAAATGAATGATGGATATGTGAGTAGAGTAGAGGTAGACCTAAGAAAAGATGGATGAATTGTGTGAAAGAAGATATGGGTAAAAAAGGAGTGGATATGGAGATGACGAGTGATAGAGGAGAGTTGAGACAGAGAACATTTTGTGCCGACCCCGCATAAGCGGGATAAGGGCAGGCCAATGAATGATGAATAATAAGGCAACTACAATTTTATTTCGTTCTACAGTAATAAAATAATTCGTTCTACAGCAATAAAATAATACCTTTATAGAATAGACAATTCTTAAAATTCAATAAATCCTATTTCATGTAATTATCGATAAGAAATGCACAACACTATTCCACCTTAAAAACATATCTATAGTTGTCTATGAATGGATTGAAAAGTGGAGACACTCAAATTACTCTATGGTTCTATCTAGTACATTATTTATCTTTGGGATACACTGTAGGTGGGGATGAAAGCCTTCAATTTGTTGACAGACAGACTATCATGACTGATAAATGCATTGGCATCACTGTGGCTATTAAATGCTAATGAGACTTTGTTACGACCTATCTTTTTAACGCTGCCATTGACAATATTATAAAATTTATTTCTTTGCAGAAATTTCCCAAACATTATGGGGTGGAGTGTGGTACTATCATTAGGTGTATCTGTAATTCTTTGTGCATGGACAATAAATGGTCCGCTGTCAGATGACTCGTACTGAGTTCTGGCAACCGACACCGGTGGAGACGAAGGAGGAGCCGTGGGAGCAGTAGGTGGAGCTGTGGGAACAGAAGATGGAGTTGTGGGAGAAGATGAGTCGACAGGTTCTGATGTGACATTGGAGTGAAGAATGGACTGAGGATGCACTGGTGATTCGTCACATTGGCAACCTTTTGTTCCATCACCATGTCTCTTTCTTTTGTTACAATTTTTGCAAACTTTGTGCATGCGGGTTCTCTTTCTTTTATTGGACGGATTGGTCACAGATGATTCTGTATCCATCGCAGAATCGTTGGATAGAAGCTTTTCAAACGAATTACCGGTACTTATAGTAATATTACATGCTACCGCAGGGACTGGGTCCCCCGGATCGGGGGGCTCCTCCATGGGAAACAGTAAATAGAATAAAGTGACTTACCAGATCAGAAGAAATATATATATATCTACAAATAGAAAAGATAAAAAGAGCTCAGCAGCAATACCTCTCCTAAATAGCTATTTAAATTTTAAATTTCACAAATTAGCAAAAAAAACGCGGCTTCCCTGTTCGAGTTTCCCGCCTTTTTTTTCAATAATTAATAATGTAAAATGAAATTAAAAATTTTCCATACTAATATAGTACCTACCTAATTAGTTTATGTTACTTGCCTCATGTTAACATACAAACGCGTATTGTTGAGATTTAATTGATGTTTGCTTTGTTTTAGTGTTGCTCTTACATTGTTGCTTGCATGATGAGATACATTATTGAACCTTGCATCATCTCCATCATCATAATCTTCATAATTAGATTAGTAGAATGAACATGCATACGCAGCGTCCATTGTAGGTCCACTTTAAACGGTGCTTACTATGCATGATATTGTGTTCGTCTCTTGTCATTCGAAATAAAACGAGTGTTAAATCAGACCTATACAATGGCGTCAATTATGCTATTCACTGACTAAACTTAATTAAACTAATTGAACGTTCTTATTTCGTTATCGCTAAAGACTAAAATGGCACGTCATTGAAAGTGACATTACTAAAAATATAATCAAAATGGCGTTTCTGACCTTCTGTAGCAGCTGTTTTACACAGCAAGTAAAATGGTCTTGACTAATTCTATCCACAAATACTTCATTTTTTTCAAAGAATTACAGATACACCTAATGATAGTACCACACTCCACCCCATAATGTTTGGGAAATTTCTGCAAAGAAATAAATTTTATAATATTGTCAATGGCAGCGTTAAAAAGATAGGTCGTAACAAAGTCTCATTAGCATTTAATAGCCACAGTGATGCCAATGCATTTATCAGTCATGATAGTCTGTCTGTCAACAAATTGAAGGCTTTCATCCCCACCTACAGTGTATCCCGTATGGGTGTTGTTAGAGGAGTGCCTACTGACCTGTCCCCAGAAGAGATGCTTGAATGCACAACGGTTCCACAGGGTTGTGGAAAAATTCTAAAACTACGTAGAATGAACTACAAAGACACTTCTAATGGAACTGTAGAATGGAAGCCAACTCAGACGGTAGTTGTTACATTTGACGGCCAGGTCCTTCCAAGCCGTGTTTATATGTGTTACAATGCATTGATTGTACAATTATACACTTATCCAACTATCCAATGTTACAACTGTTGTCGGTTTGGACATACTAAAATGCAGTGTAGGTCTAAGCCCCGCTGTTTTAAGTGTGGCCAAGAACACACTGGTGATAGCTGTGATGTTGATGAAGAATGCATTTCCTGCTGCTCATGTGGAGGAATACACTTTGCCACTAGTAAAACTTGCCCAGAATATGTCAGACAGCAAAAAATTAAATTTTCAATGGCAGAAAAGTGCATCTCTTACGCAGAAGCATCAAAAATTCATCCACCTATGTCTAGGTCTTATGCTGAAATCCTTGCAACATCCAAAGATCAATCTGTTCCATCTCAAAAACCCTTTAGAAGTCAAAATTCTTCAGTACCCAGTCAGTCATACAGAAAAACTATCTTTTTAAAACCAAAATCTCATCCAAAACAAAACCAAGGCTATGATAGAAAAGCTCACTTTGACATTGCTGGTCAACCTACCCCAACCCTTCCTAATGGTTGTGCTTTGGTTGAAGGTGAAAAAGATAAACAACTTAATATAAACGATATTATTATTCTTTTAATAACTTTATTACAGTCTAAAATCATAGAACCGACCAACGCAGCTAAAATTATAGACACAATTAGTATTCTACACAACCACAATGGATCACACCAGATCCGCAGTTCAATGGAACTGCAGGAGTGTAGTAAGTAAAAAACATGAAATTATTAATTTAACTAATTTATTTAACCCATTTCTTATTGCCATTACAGAGTCCTGGCTTAGGCCGGACTCTGTGTTTAAATTGAGCGGCTTCTCCTGCATCAGGGACGATAGGCCTGATGGTTATGGAGGAGCTGCTCTTCTTATTAAAAGTTCTCTTTGTTTTTCTACATTTTCTTTACCATATCATGATACCATTCATTTTAATGCTGTTGCCTGCATTATTAATAAAATATGTTTTGTGTGTATTTATATACCTCATCCTTCATTACCAATTTTTAATGAATTAGAAATCTTGCTTTCTAATATTCCAAAACCATGTGTAGTGATGGGAGACTTTAATGCTCATCACAGAGCTTGGGGTAGCACATTAACCAACTGCTACGGTAGAGATCTCATTGAAATAATAGACAGACAAAATCTTTGCATTTTAAATGACGGATCTCCAACACGCAGATCAAAGCCTTTTGAAAACAATAGTGCAGTTGATTTAACAATAACTTCTCCTAGCTTAGCTTCTTCAGTTTCAGTCATTATAATATGAATATGACTGAACACAATTTTGATATGTTATGTGACATAATA
The DNA here is from genome assembly GCA_963565295.1 of Epirrhoe alternata. Classification (NCBI taxonomy): domain Eukaryota; kingdom Metazoa; phylum Arthropoda; class Insecta; order Lepidoptera; family Geometridae; genus Epirrhoe; species Epirrhoe alternata. Next base: position 13,234,104 of record OY751375.1, read on the forward strand.
GCGAAAACAAAAAAAACATTGAAAGATAAAAAAATTCAGGGTTGGAGGAAATTTTGTCTAACTATATCACCGAATACAAAATCTTCCGAAGTCTGGAGTAGTATCAGACGTTATAGGATTGGAGTTAGTACTTCAAATGTTTCAGTTATGCCTCCTTCTTTGAGCGACAGCTTCTTAGATCTTTTGGCTCCACCAACTGCACCACCAAGAGAATTATTTACACTGATGAATATCATCCAGCCTCCTTGTCCCTATGGTCTTGATGCTCCCTTTTCTATAGATGAGCTAAAAGGCGTTTTGATTGATAGACTTGATACATCACCAGGAATTGATGGTATTCCTTACTCATTCTATTCACATCTTGGCGATGTGGCCATGCAGTATCTCCTCGATCTTATAAATTCTGTCATGTTGACAGGTGACATTCCTACAAAATGGAAAACACAGATAGTGTTGCCAATTTTAAAACCAACAAAAAATCCTTCTGACCCTATGTCCTACCGGCCGATAGCATTATCTCCTGTAATTATTAAAATAACGGAACATTTACTTAAAAATAGAATAGAATGGTTAGTTGAAAGTCAAAATATTTTACCTAATAGTCAATACGGATTTAGAAAGGGCAGAAGTTCTGCAGATAGCTTAGGTGTTTTTATAACGGACATTCGTATTGCCTTTTCTCAAAATAAATATGTTGTAGCAACATTCTTAGATATAAAATCAGCTTATGACAATGTTCTCATTGAAATATTAGTAAGGAAATTAAAAGTTTTAAAAATTCCAGCCATCTTTATCAATTTTATTCAGAATATGCTAGCTGGTCGAGTATTATTATTAAACTCCTCCAACACCACTAGAGTTGCTTGGAAAGGTTTACCTCAGGGATCCGTTTTAAGCCCTCTCCTATATAACATTTATACATATGATCTAGTAGCATCTGTGAATGACTCTGTTAGTATTTTACAATACGCCGACGATCTTCTATTGTATTCTATTGGCTCCTGTATTAGTACTGCAGCATTCAATGTGTCATTTGCTTTAAAGTCTTTAAAATTATGGCTAGATAAACATGGCTTAGAATTATCACCTACTAAAAGCATTATCGTTCCTTTCACGCGGAAAAAGAACTTACCACCTTTGAATATATTTTATAATGGAGTATGTATTCCTGTGAAAAGTCATGCAAGATTTCTGTGCGTTTTATTGGACTGTAAACTCACTGGTCGTCCTCACTGTGATTATGTGATGGAAAAATGTGAAAAACATTTAAATTTATTAAGATGTCTTACAGGAGTATGGTGGGGTGCCCATCCTTTTTCTTTAAAACTAGTTTACAATGCTTTAATTAGAAGCACATTAGATTATGGCTCTTATTTGTTGGAGCCTGGTAGAGTGGAGGCTTTCAAGAGATTAGATGCCATACAAGCACGAGCAATGCGTATAATAATGGGAGCTATGAAGTCTAGTCCCATTAATGCTTTACAAGTAGAATGTTGCGATCCACCTCTATTTATGAGACGCCAATATTTGTGCAATCGATTTTTCTTCCGTACTTTACAGTTTTCGAACCATGAGATTCACCCTAAAATTAAAATACTTTCAGAACTCATTACTTCATCACCGTATTGGAATCACAAATCCCCTCCAAATTTAATAAATAGTTATAATATATACAAATCATTGTCAGCCCCTATAGAACAGTCTCAGTTTCTTCCAATTTATCATTGCAACTATAAAGCATTAACTCTACCTCCTAAAGTTTATTTTGATCTAAATATTGATCGTAATGATTCACATGCTAACATTTATTTTAAATCAAAAGTTGATGAACTCTGGAATGGATGGCATCAGATATTTACTGATGCATCAAAACACTTGCAAGGCATGGTGGGTGTAGGTGTTTATCATAAACAGTTTGACATTGTACAAAAAATCAAATTACCTGCAGAGACGTCTGTTTTTTCTGGTGAATGTTTTGGCATCACGAAGGCATTGGAATATGTTCTGTTAATGAAACTTAAAAAATCTGTCATATTTTCCGATTCTAAAAGTGCATTACAATCGCTTGTTAAATATTCTTTCCGGTCTAAATCATCGTATCCGCTTATAATACAAGCTAGAACTAAGCTGTTACAATGTGAATCAGACGGCTTGACTGTCGTTTTTGCTTGGATTCCCAGTCATTGTGGAATTATAGGTAACACCCGTGCAGACAAATTAGCAAATGAAGCTGTGGATTGTGGTGACATCTTTCCATACAGAATTTATTCTCACGATCTTGGTTCTCTTTCCAGGATATATCTCAAGAGATCTTGGGATAAATCCTGGAATGAGCCAAGTAATATGAAAGGCAGACATTATAGAAAAATTCAGGTAAATATCCCAATAAAGCCATGGTTTTTTAAAATTAAACTCTCTAAACGTGCTACTACTACTCTCATTAGAATGTGCCTGGGGCACTCGTGTTCCCCAGCACATCTGGCAAGAATGAAAATAATTCCCGATCCGACCTGCACTTGTGGAGATGAATTTGGTGACCTAAATCATATTTTCTTTGCTTGTCCACAGTATGACCATGCCTCTTTCTTATGTGATCTCCTATCTTGTAATGTTCCTCTACCAACTAATATTACTATTCTTCTTTCTTCTCTAGATTCTAATATATATAATTGTTTAGCTTCTTTTATTTGTAACAATAATATAAATATTTAAATTAAAAGTTCTTATACCTATACCTATTCATATTTTTAGATTACTTATATATTCATACTTACTAATACCTACCCTACCAGTATCCATTACCTCTCCTGATCCCGTCCTAGTCCGTGATTATTTTATAAACTTACGGTTTCCCTAATTTTTGAAAAATGGCGCATGCACAAATAGTGCGAAGCCAAAAAAAAAAAAAAATTAATTATATATCATGTTTAAAATAATTTTATAAAATGTATTTTAGATAAGTAAGTATTAAACGTAAATAAATAAGTAATTTGTTTTATATGTTTTAATAACTTTGTGACTAAGGATAAAGCTTGTGCGTGTGCACAGCGTTACAATAATATTGGATAATTTAATGAAACTAATTTAGTATTGTACTATTGTAATCGAGTAGATTAGGCCCATGTTAACGCAACAAACGATGAATTCGAATTGATCAATAAATGCACTTACTCGAGCCATTTCCAGGGCTCAGTGTCCGGAGAGGTGATAGGTGTCGGAAGCTGTGCAATGCCAAACAACACAAGTCAGATTTTATTATTAGGCCCCGGGCCTTGATTCAGACTTCAGCAGAATGCATTCGGGTCGGAATACGTGAACTGTTCAACAGACCGCAACCAATCACAGCGCAAGAAACGACAGTTGTGGATCAATTCCTATACTGTGATTGGTTGCGGTCGGTTGAACAGCTGACCGATTCCGATCCGAATGCGTTCCGCTGAAGTCTGAATCAAGGGCCAGGAGAGTTAATATGTAATATGAACTCGTATTCCCTCGCAGTTTTTGAACAGAATGATAATTTTGACATAAAGAAGGGAATCCGAAACGGCGGCGCTTATTATGGTCTCTCACTTGCACACTATGACTGCACTTAGTGTGCAAGCGAGAGAACGTGATAAGTTGCGACGTTTCTATAATGAACCGGGTTATTAGAAATTGACATTTACTTCGAAAACTGCTAGGAAATGAAATTTCATATTAACCCCCCAGTACAAGTTTTTTATTCACTCGATCGCGTTGACGTAACGATTTGTATGGGAAAAGAACAGCGCATAGTATTAATGAGTGAAACAGTAGGAAAAACATGTTCATAGTATTCCAAGAGTTCACATAAGTTTAAAATCGACTTAAATTTTGATTAACTCATATTTATGTATCTATCTCCATTTGTACATTTTCTGAATAAACTTAGTATAAAATTTGTTTTTTAAATGTATTACTTTTAAGAATCGATTTGCCTGTGCCTTGGTATCCCTTGATGGTTCAGCAATGAAGTGAGTTTAGTGAGTAACACACATTGCGTGTTTTATTTATACAAGTGATTCCCAAAGCAAAGAAACAATGACATAAGCTTCGTTTCAGCGGTGAAACACACTCCCGTGTGCACTCGCCCATATGAATTAATTTATTAGATGTTTCTTTATTATAAAAGCTTTATGTTGAAAATCGGGTTAGTATAAGCAAGAGGGATTATTATTTTATACTAAAATATAATAACTATCGTTTAATTTAAGTCTTATATTTACAAATAAAGCCATGACGCAGGCCTTAAGGTGGCCTAATAACTCCGTCACCAGAGTTGGCCACTGACTCATACGAACTAACTTACTTTTACCAAGATAGTTGAATCATAGTAATGGGATATTACTATGATTCAATTTTTTTGAAGTTTCCTGATATCTTGGCGCAGTTGCTTACGCCATGATCACGGATCAAAACATTGAATCGTGGAAGACCGTTAATGTATTACCTCAGCTTTCAGTTCGGCGACTTGTTCCTGTAACTCGCGAACTCGTTCTGTGTCGTCGTTGTTGTTACGAAGTTCCCCTTCGGTCACCATTACTTCGTTCTGAAACATAATGTTGTCAAATATGATATGCCTTAACTGTTGAACCAACTTCGATAAATGGAAGGGATCTATGCGGATGCAGGAAACAGCTGTTCAATATATTTATTTGATCATGTGACAGATCAAGTAAAAATTCAAGTAATCGATGTGTAACTCGAGAACTCGTTAAGTATTCAGGTGGATGAAACTTTACAGTTTACTTTTACTTTAGTTTACTTTACAGTTTGTAAAATAGATCGTCGAAGTTAAGCAACGTTCTAAACGGTCTGAAGTGGATGGGTGACCGCCAGTGGCATTTTCATCTGAGCGCTTCCGTGCTTCGGAGGGCACGTTAAATTGTCGGTCCCGGCTATTTTTAAGTCGTTAAGCCATGACGGAGGCCTTATGGCGGCCTAAAAACTCCGTCACCAGAGTTGGCCACTGACTCATACGAACTTACTTACTTTTTTACAGTTTGTTTACAGTTTGGGTTTTGATACTTTACGAAACTGCATTTAGTTTCGTTTTCTGTCATACTTTTACTTGGCGCTCCTAGCTGATACTTTGAGAACTAAAGTAATATGGCGGACAACGAAACAAAATCTAGTTTTCGTTCGAACTCAGTATTCAGATTATAGTATTGATCACTTAAAAGAAAGCTAGGTATATATTTATTGGTATTGGTGACGGAGGAACAGGAGTCACCTAGTTGTATGAATATTCTAAGTGATCCCAGCGTACTGAACGATTTTTGACTACTCACTTTGAGTTTATATTCGGACACTTCCGTCTCGAGCTCGGCTATCCTTTGTGCGTCCTCCATGTTCCTTATGTTTGCTTGCATAGACTCGTATTTCGCCTGTAATTATTGTTATTCATTATGTGTTTGTAAAATAATACTGAAATGTCATTAGCAATAATATTAGATTTATATTAATTTAGCTGTGTGGTGCCGGCGGCGAATAGTACCAACCCATTTCATCCCGTGGGTGTCGTAAAAGGCGACTAAGGGAATAAAGGAACACAGAAGACGGGCAGCAGCGTCTCTGAACCGTTTGACATCTTACTGCGATCGCCAACCCGCCTGCCAAGCGTGGCGATTATGGCAATTCCTCCCAAATGTTTGGGAGAGGCCCTTGCCCAGCAGTGGGATCCCTACGGGCTACTAAAAAAAAAAAAAAAAAATTTCGCATGGCTACATTGTTTTGCAAAAAGGAAGGAACGTAGGATCTACAATACAAGCGTAAAAGCTTAGTGTGGGTTCTGCTGGTAATTAGCTTATTGTGCCACAAGCCATTATTATTAAGAAAATGTACTTAATAACTATTTTACTTGTATGCTTGTCAATGGAATAAATAATTGATTTGATTTGATAAGCTCTATCACGAATCACATAAAACCGTATTATTTTGATACGTGAGAAAATAAAGCTGCTTTTTTACCTCATATTATATCCTGAAGCTTTGAATACTCTACATTTATTTACAGAAACTAAGTCACTACATATTTTACATATAACAAAATACAATAGACAAAACAAAATACGATAGAGAATAATTATCTATAGAGCTAACTGATCCTACTTAGCACACCGCGTAGCATTACATGCCAGTACATGCAAATTATTCCAGTGCCTGAGAAACGGACCATCCAGCCGTTCTGCCACGGTGATCAGGAGGCTGTTGGAACTGGCACGCACACGGTGCATCAGGGAGGCGACTCTTTTGCGCATGATGGCATGGAAGCCATCAGTGTTGGCCTCCGCGAACATACCTGATGCACTGCAGTATCGTGGCAGTCCCAACAGCATTCTGAACGCATTGTTGTACTGGACGCGAAGGGCGCTGTAGGCAGCCTGGGTAAAGTCGATCCATAGGCTGCTTGTGTAAAACGTTTGGCAGTAAGCCCTAAATAATGATATTTTTACGTTTTTTGTACACTTAGCAAACCTACGTATCAACATGTTACCCCTCACTGCCAGCGCCCTTCGCTCCCTCTCAATGTCCATATCATCTTTGAGGGTTTCCGTGACCCAATGTCCCAGGTATTTAAACTGCGAGACCCTTTTGAGCGCAGTGCCATTTAATGACACTGTAGGTACGATAGGGTAGTATTTCGCACCCGCTTTAAAAACTAACAGCTCACTCTTAGTACCGTTATACCTGAGGCCGTGTGTCACAGCGTACCGCTCACATATACCCACTAGTTTTCTGAGGGCACTGATTGAAGGGCTCAGTAAAACCATATCATCAGCATAACTAATGTTGTTGACTATTCTTCCACCTATAGAACAGCCGACCATGGCATCACTGAGCTCACCAATCAGCCGATTGACATAAAGGTTGAAAAGTCGAGGCGAGCTCAACCCCCCCTGCCGCACCCCACATTCCAGCCCATATGGCTCGGATAGCGAGTCTGCCCACCTGACCACATTGCTCTGATGGCCATACCAGTACTTAAACAAATCAATAAGCTCATCAGGCAATGTTGTTTCTTCAGAGAGCTTCTTCCACAAAACACCATAGGACACCAAATCGAAGGCCTTCGACAGGTCAAGAAAGCACGCATTCACTGGTGTCTTTCTGTCCGTGTAGTACCGGACTGTATGCTTGAGACACAGAATCGCTGCCTCAGTGGAAAGCCCTTGCCTAAAGCCAAATTGGGCATCATGTATCTTAAGATGTTTCTCCAGCTGTTTATCAAGCACACAATCCAGCACCTTGGCTATAGTAGTGGCCAACGATATGGGCCTATAATTACATATATCAGAAGCGTCTCCTGTCCGGTTCTTAATTAAGGGCACTACCACAGTCTTCATCATATTCTCGGGTAAGTATGTCCAATACAGAAGGCAAAAAGCATAGCCAACACTCGAGGCAGATGAACGCCAGCATGTTGCAGGTGCTCAATGCTAAGGGAATCGTGACCGGGTGACTTACCCCTCGTCATCTTTCTTAGAACTGTCGCTATTTCCTTAGCAGTGAACACAATATGCAACTCATTAGAGTCTACAGAACTGGACAATCCCCCCGTGGCTTCAAGAGGTGACTTTACCCTAAAATGATCCCTAAAAAGGTCAGCTATTTTTGCAGTCTCGCTAACACCCTCGACACTTACTGGTAGACCCGACCTGGGGTTAAGTTTACTGGTCTGCTTCCAAAATTTACTAAAATTTTTATTTGAGTGATGTTCTGCTAAAATATCCATTTTTATTTGCTCTGAGTGATCCTGACACCATTTCAATTTTTGTTTAAAAACTTTTCTAGTTAACGTCATGTTATTACATATTAACCCAGTTTTAGGCCTACCATACAACACCCAATTTTTAAACCCAAGTCGAGCTTCCGCATGAGCTTGTTTTACATGTTTGTTCCATCCTATGACTTTTTTATTCCTAATAGGAGATGCTTTACCAAAGCTATGACGGGCCGCGCTTTGAAGTATGTCAATAATGTTAGTATATGTCATTAATTATTGTCCTATGTTCTATGTTAGTACAACGCCTGTCACTACATTGCTGAAACTCCACTGGAAAGTCTATTTCCCGCAGTTTTTCGCAACAATACTTTTCATACAATAATATTTGATCTGCATCTCTCTCCCCCCATATAACCGTATTGCACTCGTAGGGTTTACCGATACATTTAGATCACATACAATTTCCAGCGGGAAATGGTCAGACCAGTTCATGTCATATTTTACCTTACAGTCCGTCACTGATCTCCAAGCTTCCTCAGTAACTATACAATGATCTAACCAACTTGTTGTTCCGTATACATCGCTCACAAAAGTGTAAGTGTCCGAGTGCAATCCGAGTAACTCATGGTCCACACAGCGCCAGCTTTGCTCCACACAAAACTCAATGAGTTCATCACCGAACAGCGCACCAGGTTTTGCATTAAAGTCACCCAGAAGAAACACTGAGTCTATATTACATTCCTCCACTATGGCGGCGATTTCACTCAAACACTCAGTAAACTCAGTTAGGGTCGATTCACATCTGACCGAAGATCCGTCGCGTATTATCGGTCGCGGAACGCCAGAACTGACAAATGTATAGAAAAACACTCGACCGTTCACACTCGACGGATGATACGTTAGTCCGTCGAGTGTGAGTGAACGGTCGAGTGTTTTTCTATACTTTTGTCTGTTCTGGCGTTCAGCGACCGATAATACGCGACGGATCTTCGGTCAGATGTGAATCGACCCTTAGGTTCACATCTGCGTCGGTAGGCATATGTATTGAAAACACTAAAAGCGAGCGCTGCGCTAACACTATTTTTATGGCAGCTATACGTGCACTTTTAGATTTTACAACCGTAACAGATTTAAACATACTTTTACGCCAAAGCAAGGCAACACCTCCGTATGGCCTTCCGCGTAGTAGTCCTGCGCTGGTGTCCATCGATGTTTTACCAAAAAACTCGAACTCTGGATCTATTGTACCAAGAAACGCAAGATTATGCGAGTATAACCATGTCTCCTGTAAAGCAATAATATCAGCTGACCGGCATAAACTTCGCACATAGTCAACCGACCGCGTCACATTCTTACAGTTATAACTAATGAACTTTGTAGTTTTATAGTTACTTGTGCATACATCCATCATAAATTATTGAAGTTCTTGTCATTGTTACTCATTCGATTCTTATTATTTTCGTCATACATATTTCGATTAAAATAAATAAATTTCCGAAACTGTATACCCTCCGGCCATAAGCAATCGTCAAGAAATAGCGATAGTTTGTTGTGTGGTACAAAGATTTTGTAGGCATCATAGCGTTTCTGTTTTTTCATGATGATTTTCTTTAAATTAACGGACACGTTTGTTCTTTTATGTATATAGTCGACGATATCTTGTGCATTCGTCGCTTTGTCTACATTATTTATGAACAGCGGTACAAATACATCAGCTGCCTTGAAGTTAGCATCGGGTTGTGCACTGCCTCTGGTGCCCGTCAAACGATTTCGCAGTCGTTTCCTTTGCACCGTACGCCATTCTTGACTAGGACTTTCTTTTTTCCACTCTCCGTCGTTATTTACGACTTCCGCTATTGTTTTTGGCTTGGACCACACGTCAACCTCCGGACAGTTATAATGTTGCTGCTCGGACTCGCTCGTACTCGTGTCCGTCGCGCATGCTGTACCTAGCGCTTTCTCTGTCGCTGCACTTGCACTTTGCTCGTTTGACTGGCGAGTTTGTTTCGATAAAACTGGTTTGCTATGTTTTTTATGAGACGAAACAGTTGTTTCTTTATCTTCAGATGAATGCAAACTCGGTCCCTGGTTTTTAGCCGTCGGTGTTATTATTGTAATATGCGGCGATTGTGTTGTGCTAGTGGAGGTGCTAGGCCGTATTTTTCCTTCGTCGACCAGCTGTAAGCCCATCGGTCCGCTGTCAAGACAGAAGCTATCAATTCCTCCTCCACCGCCTCGTTTACGGTTGATATTCAAATCAAAATTGTTAACTACTGACATTTGTTTAAGGTTCGTTAACTCATTTTTAACTTCCCATAGCTCCTTTTCAGTGACATAAGTTTCTTTGATATTTTTTAACTCAATTTGTAATAGCTGTAGTTCTTTTAAAGTTCTTGTTACATCAATATGATCCAGTGTTAGCAGGGAGTTTCCATAATTCCTTGGCAACGAATATCGGAACTAGCTCAGGATCCGTTTGTTTAAGTAGAGAGATCACGTCATTCAGGTTCCGCTCCGACTTCCCGTCCTTTTTTCTTGTTATTTTTCGCAACTGGGTTGGGACGGAGTCAAAAAGCAGATCTTTGGCCATTTGTATATCCTCAGCTGAGAAAGCTGATAGACACAGTTGAACCAAACTCACTTCATCCATTATGTCCACCTTGCATTGCACAAAGGCTAGCAGTTCACAAATCACTATATTGCAAGTTGTACACTTTATTACATTTGAGGCCATTATGCCCGTAACAGATTTATATGGGAAATATTACAAAATGTAAATGCTATAAGTGAAAAGCATGTCTATAATAGCTTTCTGAATTTAGAATACCCATTTGATTGTTATTTTTGGATTAATAAAGCAATAGATACTAAGTATAATATTAGTTTAAGCTTTGATAATTCTGTAATATAAAATAGAAACTAATTTTTATCACATTATGTAAATGTGTGGAATATTAATATTAGGATTAGTAATCATTGATATCATAGAATTGTTCTTAAAATGTAATTGTATAGGTAAGTATTCAATTTGTGAACGTTCATTGCCTTATAAGGCAATGAAATGTGGTCTGAGCATCAGACTGTCTCTGTGACCATTTAAGGTAATGCTATCCTAGTAGGGGAAGGCTTCGTGGCCTATAAATACGATCGAGCGTTTGAGAATCTCTCTATTATTGTCCAGCCGCTAGCCAAAGCTAAGTATTTGCTCCTGTTTAATTATTCATAGTAGTTGTGTGATATTACCTACCCTTAACGTATTATAAATGTATTTTATATTTTATTTGTACATAAATTGTGTTCGAAATCTGGTTGTGTGGTTAACTATAAAATAATGGTGTATTGTATAAAAGTATAATTCTTTTAATCTGTGATTCTTTTCTTTATTATCCACTATTAGCTACCCTATTAGGATTTAATATTATCTTTATAAAGGAAATAGATCCCCAGGTAGTTAAATTAGGGTTTTCCAGGGATCTTATAACTTCTTCTAATGAATAGAGCCATCCTAATCTAACACCCGCAACAATGAGTCACCGTGTCACGTCCGTTCTCTAGCGCATGCGGGTACGCACTGAAACTTTTAAAATCCAGATAATTCATTATACCACATGTTTGTATTCCATATAATTTGTTATCCAGAAAATACATTGTTCCGAAAAACCTGGGTTTGATTTGCACGAAATTTTGTACCACAGGTACCTATGCAATAAAGCTAAGGTACAATAGGAGCAAGTCGCTTCTGGCCGTGGTTTATCACTATGCACCTAACTGCTCGTCGCTTCGCTCCTCGCAACCTATGCTACAGGTCTGTTAGCCTGGGTTTGATCGTTTTCTGGATTTCCAAATTCGGTATTAGATTATTATGGTAAAAATTACTTCTGGATTTGAAGACTTCGACTTATAGTTAGTTCTGTCAAATGAAAAAAAAACTAAATGATAATCTTTCTTTAGTGTATCTGTCAAATGAAACATCTGCTTTGTGTAATGTCGGAATAATAAAACGATGTAAAACGTACTATCTGGATTTTCAATATCTATCAAACGTTATCTGGATTTCAAAATTCTGTATTAAGTTTTTCGGAAGACAGATAGGTTACCGAGGAAAAGTGATTTGAATTTAGAATACTGCAAGCAACCAATGAGAATCGAATATTACAGGCCGCAGCGTGCGCCCGGCGAAGTGGCGGCGGCCGGGGGGGCTGGTGGCAGGTCTTTAGCCTGCCACTTGAGGGGCAAAAAAATAATAATGGCGGGAATCGGTTTTCCTTACATCTTGTATTTTTTCGCTAGTAAGGTGAAAAGTTGTATGTATCACACGAGAGCAAAATATTTTGTTGCTTGTGCTTTTGAATCCCTCACTACACTCAGGATTCTAACTTAGAATCACTCGCTACGCTCGTGAGTCAAATATAGAATCCCTCGTTTGTTCGGGATTCAAACTCTGCACTCGCAGCAAAAACTAATTTTGCTCTCTTGTGGTACAATGTACTATTTTTATGTCAAATGGACATGCAGTTCAAAAACTGTCTGGAAATAAAAGTTCATACTAAGCCACCTGATCCTAAATAATAAAAAATAGAATACCTTGCTCTCCAGATCAGTGTATTTGTGCTGGAACTCCCTTTGCCGCGACTGAAGCGCCCTCTCGCGTTGCAGCGTCTCGTCAAGGGTTTCCCTCAGTTGCCTTGTTTCCTCATCCTGTCTGCGGAGCTGGTTGGTAGACACCTGTACTTGGGTCTCCAGCTCCATTACCTGAGATCAATTGATTCATGAATCACCTAGTTGGAGCTAGACTGTTTGAAATTATTTAGTTGGAGCTAGAATATAAAATATATATTTGGCTTCACACACAGATATTAGGTAACAAACAGACAAGAAAAAAATACAAGGTAAGTATGTACTATAGTGTACTCGAATTTTGGTTCTTACCTTCAGTCTTAACTCTTTCAGTTCAGTGAGGGCTTCAACTTCCTTAATGCGTGTGGACATGAGTTCCTCTTCAATCTTCTGCACGTCGCCCGAGCGTCCCTCCCAGGCGCGCAACAGTTTCTTGGGAGTCGCCATTATGTCGGATACCACGTTAGACTGTACCGGCACTGGCGGTACCTCTTGTTTGTGCTCCTGGGAGTATAACAATATAATAATGCAAATATTTATCTCGGGTCTGGGTGTTTCTATGTATAATATGTATGTATTTACAAACAAAAAGTATATATGTAGTATATCAGTTATCTGGGTCCCATAGTACAAGCTTTGCTTAGTTTGGGGCTAGATGATGCTGTGTGAAATGACCAGCATTATTTATTTATTTCTATAGACGCAGTGTGGCAATAGGCATGAAAAAAGCGACGAACTCGCGTCACGAGTCACGTGACCGTAGCCGACACCATCTGTAACAGTTATTTTCGGCAAAGATCGACATACTTGTTCGTAATTTCGTCACACATTGTATCGTCAGGATGGCCGTAAGTGTATTGAGCTCTACTTCTGAGTGAGACAACCGCGAGTTCAAGTCCAAGTATGACAGTAAGTTTTTTTTGAAGCTCAGAACCGTTACCCTGGTGTGCGACTATTTTTTTAATTATTTTTGTTTTAAATTTTTTTTTATGGCGATTTATATTGGTTCATCGGACTCAGACCTGGTGGATTTACCAAGTAGCACCTATGCCAAATGCACCTCAGGGTTTGTATGGATGACTTAAAAGTTTCTTACAATCCTGCAGATAATAATAGTAATATTCGCAGATCTTACAAAGTCCCGAGGCGGGAATCATCCCAGAACATTTACATCGCATTCGCCACAAAAGGTCAATTAAAACCTGAGAAATCCAAAGACGACGGATCCTTTTCGGGTTGTTTCTTCCTTCCTTTTTCATTCTTAATATGCTTCGATCACAATATAATTGAATCGAAGCGTATATGAAAGAGACTACACTTTTAGACTTACTTGTAGATGCCGTTGCCAGCTCTCAGAGAGTTCTGTCACGCGCTGTCTGAGCTCCTTCAACAAAAGGTTCGCTTCTGCTTCGCGTAGTTTCACGGCAATCAGTTCATCCTGCCAAATATACAAAGTGCCATGTCACTATCCAAGTTTCATCTAAATCGGTTCACTGGTTTAGTCGTGATTGAAACAAAAACATACTCACAAACTTTCCGCTTTATTTTATTAGTAGGAATACCCCCTTACACATACCCCCATAGACATCTTCAAAGGATCTGGAATATAAAGATCTGAGAGAATGTCTACCGCGCCTTGGGGATACAGTCGTAACCCTGTTAGGAATCGAATTGTCTTTTACCTGTAAATGAGCAACATTATTATCAACATGCTGCCTCCTCAGACTTTTGTTTTCATTCTCAAGGTCAGCAATACGCGCACTGAGCTCCCTTTCAGCCGCTTCTCGTTCTGCCGCGTGCAAACGCGCGCGAACAAGCTCACGTTGTAAGCATCGCGCTAGTTCTTCGCCCTTAGGAGAGGATTCCGCCTCGGTGCCTTCTAGGGATGATTGCCGCGAGTTGTTCTGGTAGAAAGAAATATTGCTATGGATTATAGGTCAAAACAGATACGAGATATTGGAACACGGCCCAAAGAAACCATATAGACAATGGATCTTATATCTAACTAGTGAAGACGCGCGGGGCTGTTCTGTGGTTAGGTCACATACACAATTGGATGTCTGTTAGCAGATTTTCTATCCGTAAAAAAAAAGGTCACATACACTCACCTCAGCTATAGTCATCTCGAGGCTACGTATCTCATCTTGCGCGAGCGCGAGCCTTTGTTGCGCGTCGAGATGCGCTCGCCGTAACGCTTGAACCTCGCGAGCGAGCGCGAATGTTTCTTCCTCCCCTTCAGCTCTGTCTACTTGGCCGCGAACAAGACGCTCCGCGAGCGCTGAGCTTTCCTTTTCTAACAGTTCTACTCGCTGTTTGAGCAGACGATTCTCTTGTCTTAAACACTGTAATGTAATGGGACGTTGATGAGTCGTTATGGCATGAGGCTAAATTATCGACCACGGTTAAGTAGGTTACCGACTAAGAAGTAAGTTCGTATGAGCCAGTGGCCAACTCTGATGACGGAGTTTTTGGGCCGCCTTAAGGCCTCCGTCATGGCTTAAGGCTCAGTTATGGCACGGAACGGAACGGAAAACCACTTAGGTCTTCACGTTCACACCATAATCAAGTTTCATACCTCGGAACTTCAAAACAACAAATTAGATACTTACCTGTTTCATTCAAGTTAAATTTTTACAACTTATGTATTAAGTTAGGTACTTTAGGTGTGCACAAAGAACGAATGACCCCGTCTGTATGCAATTCCTTTGTTTAATATACCAGTTCTGTATTTCCCAGAAAAGAACAATACAATATAGGGGTCTTCAAATCTAGAAAATAAATAGGTTTTTTCTTGGAAAGCATGCATCATCTGAGACATCACTATTGCTTAACATCATCATCATCAGCCTATAGCAGTCCACTGCTTGACAGAGTCTCCTCTAATGAGCGCCATTGCGCCCTGTCCTCAGCTCTCGGCATCCAGCTTCTGCCAGCAGCCAGAGCAGATCGTCACTCCACCGCAACCTGGGGCCTTATTGACTAACTTGAAATCCATTCCCATTTCCCAATCCAATGGTCCCATAGTTGAAATCTATACTACGTTTGCCGAGTCGCGGTCTCCACTCAAGAACTCGCTTACCCCAGCGGTTATCGGTTCATCGGCAGATATGACCAGCCCACTGCCACTTCAGCTTGCTAATTCTCAGAGCTATGTCGACAAATTTGGTTCTATGTCGGATAGTCTCATTGCGGATTTTATCCTTCAGAGAAACTCCGAGCATAGCTCGTTCCATAGCTCGCTGAGCGACTAATATCAGGCAGAGTTTAAATAATAAATGTACATACCCTCAGCACAGCTATATCCCCTTGCTCCTTTGTTTTAATCACAGTATATTCCTTCTCAAGCTTTTTCATTTTCTTCGGGTTCACTTTGATAGAATACGACAGGTTCATAAAGCCATCCGGGTCGCCTTCTACTTTTGACGGCAACTCTTTTTGTATGTACTAGAAAGAATATAGGATATTTTAGAGATAGAGATTCTATAGATTGATTAAAAGCGTCAAAATTCGCCTCTTGCAGATGGTTTTAATGGGAATGTGACCAATAACTGGATTAAATGTAAAAATATGTACCTTTAAAATACTCTCCATATCCAGTGAAAGTAGATCGTTTTTCCCCCTAGTGAGCATAGCTATAGCAACTTTGAACACAATCTCAATGCCTTCAGAGAGAAACACGTCCATGATTCGACAGGCGAGCGGCAGGGATAGAGTTGTCGTGAACAGAGTTAGGAACCAGCTGCTGGCATATAGAGATGTACTGAAACTCTGCAATAGATAACAAGATTATATAATTAATTATTTCGGTTGACCAAGCTAACGTTGGATGTACTTGACGCCTTTCGAGACAGATATGGGGACATTTGCCCATCAGCAGGACGGACTAGTTTAGTGTAAAGAAACTGCATAATGTATTACTTAATCGCTGAAGTGTGAACTTGAAATGGCTGAATGAAAGGCACATATAATACGCACATAAGCTTTATTTATCCCGGCCAATGTGAAATAAAAAATAATACGTAATGCTGGACTTTTCACACAGCATTATCTAGCCCCAAAGTAAGCAGAGCTTGTATTATGGGTACTATACTACATGACTGATATACTGCTTATACAGGGTGTCCCAGGAACGACTGTTGAGCGGAAGTCCAGTGATGCAGCACCCCAAGGGCTACCCGAATCACCCCCATGTATGTTCAGCGATTTTTTGTAGTTTAGAAGTTATTCACGTTTTTGTGACATTTTATTTATTAAGCAGTTGCAAGACCATTTTGTTTATTTTGAGGTGAATAATTAAGATAAGCTCATAATTTTTTCTCTGGTAATTAGCTTAAAGTTAGGTCTCTTCAATCCAATGACTATTTACTTCAAAACCCACTCGACTGCGCCATAAAATAAAATGATCTAGCGTAAAATGAAAAACTGAAAACAATACCAATACTTTCAGGGGCATTTTCTGAGGAAAAGTCATAGAACTTTTGTTAATCCGAATGTATTTTAAAAACATCGCCATTTCAACAGCTATTTACCCTGTGACTTTCGTCAAGATATCTTTATGGCATCCTACTAAAATTTGAACACCAAGTGTACCAAGTCTTGAAACCAACTTTTTTTGGATAGTTAAAATGTCGCATTTCTTTAAAGAAAATAGCGGTATTGAACCAGATTAAGCTTCCCTTGCTTAAAACATGATGCGGTGAACCCGATTTGCATGGTTTTTGAGAGAAAAGACAACGCCAAGACCTATCTTTGCGCTCTCAGTACGATACTCGTAGATCGTCGTTTAACGAGTCAAAAGCTCAGTAAGCCGCTAAAAAGCTTGGCATCTTTGTTAAGGTGAGGCGTTATTTCACTCCTGTACAGCTGCTCGCTCTTGAAAACCCAGGTTTGAGCCTTTTTGAGGTACTGTTTTTACCTAACAGAGGGCTCTGCCAAGCAGGTACTATTTCTAGGCCCTAGGTTCAATTAAGAGGCGCACCCAGAAGTTGGTAGTCTTCTTAGATGGTCAGCTTAGATCTTTACCGTAGAGTGCCTTGTTTGAGGTTTTTTACCAGATTCATTTTGGAAAGTGTGCTCAGTACTTTAATTAGTTCATGCCTTTTTTTCATCTGGCCACTAGGTTAAGAACCCCAAAAGGTGCCAGGAAGACATGGTTAGTGTTCCTAGTGTTTGTGATAAGTGTTTTAAGTTTACCTCGCAATCGACTCCAGAGCCTGGAATTGATACTTGGCGGAGCCCTCCCTTAAGCGAGAACAGTACCTCAAACAGGCTCAAACCTGGGTTTTCAAGAGTGAGCAGCTGTACAGGAGTGAAATAACGCCTCACCTTAACAAAGATGCCAAGCTTTTTAGCGGCTTACTGAGCTTTTGACTCGTTAAACGACGATCTACGAGTATCGTACTGAGAGCGCAAAGATAGGTCTTGGCGTTGTCTTTTCACTCAAAAACCATGCAAATCGGGTTCACCGCATCATGTTTTAAGCAAGGGAAGCTTAATCTGGTTCAATACCGCTATTTTCTTTAAAGAAATGCGACATTTTAACTATCCAAAAAAAGTTGGTTTCAAGACTTGGTACACTTTGTGTTCAAATTTTAGTAGGATGCCATAAAGATATCTTGACGAAAGTCACAGGGTAAATAGCTGTTGAAATGGCGATGTTTTTAAAATACATTCGGATTAACAAAAGTTCTATGACTTTTCCTCAGAAAATGCCCTTGAAAGTATTGGTATTGTTTTCAGTTTTTCATTTTACGCTAGATCATTTTATTTTATGGCGCAGTCGAGTGGGTTTTGAAGTAAATAGTCATTGGATTGAAGAGACCTAACTTTAAGCTAATTACCAGAGAAAAAATTATGAGCTTATCTTAATTATTCACCTCAAAATAAACAAAATGGTCTTGCAACTGCTTAATAAATAAAATGTCACAAAAACGTGAATAACTTCTAAACTACAAAAAATCGCTGAACATACATGGGGGTGATTCGGGTAGCCCTTGGGGTGCTGCATCACTGGACTTCCGCTCAACAGTCGTTCCTGGGACACCCTGTATACTTTTTATTCATAAATACATACATATTATACATAGAAATCGAACCCGCAACCTTCTGCGTCGCAAGTGGACCTTCGCCCACTGCGGTCGTCCCCGCGGTCTCAGTAACAAATAAATAAATACATATCTTAGACGTGCTCACCTGCGATTGGAAGTGCACATGCAACTCTGGTAGTAGCTCCTGCACTAGGTTCTCCAGTTGGAACATACAGAGACCGAGCTCAGCCATGCTTGGCTTGAACATATCCCTCATGCGATGTTGCTGCATTATTTTCACGAGAACTGCAAATGCTTCTTCTTCGGGCATCTGCAAGGAGAAATAGAATGAATAAATTATACATGCATTTAGTACGATATTGAAGAGAGCCAGTGACATAAGAATGCAATTTTAGTATGTTTGACTTTGAACGTTTGTCCAGGTAAAATCTTTCAAGCTGAATTCGACCCACTTCCCAGCTTCCGATTAAGCTGAATTTTGGTACACTTATAGTCTTCGGTGACAATGCAATAATATGGTGACAGCGATCTGATCTGATGATAGAGTCAGGAGCTGTTCAATGGAACTCCTCAGTGGATAATATAATTATATCCGTGTTTGGGCTCATAAGAATCAGCTCTTGAATCAGAATGTATGTATTTAATTTATATTTATTTAAGAATATCAGACCCATATTATAGTTCCCATAAGGCACACACTGCTTACTTTGGGGCTAAACAATGCTGAAGGATATATTCCAGGAGAGTATATTTATATCTTTATTAACATTTTATTGTAAACTAATAAAAAATGGAAATAAAAACGTAATATGGACGAAATTATCGCTGAGAACGATCTACTTTATATTATTGTACAAGTAAGCGGTCGGGTGGATGGGTGACCGCCAGTGGCATTTTCATCTGAGCGCTTCCGTGCTTCGAAGGGCACGTTGTCGGTCCCGGCTATTTAAGTCGTTAAGCCATGACGGAGGCCTTAAGGCGGCCTAAAAACTCCGTCACCAGAGTTGGCCACTGACTCATACGAACTTACTTATCGTACAAGCACTGATTAATTTAGATGTTTATTCCATCAAGCGCAAGCGATCAACAAAGACTATCAAAAATGACATCTAAAATAGGAAACTAACCTGCATCAGTAATAATCCGACACTAAAACCGGATCCCTGACAGTAGCCGACCTCCCGATCGTGAAGGGAAATAGGAATATGCCTTCATAACGTTGACCATTGCATCTTGACCCAGTCCATCTTTTTCTTTAAAGAAGTCATGCTCCGGATATGTTCGAGCTATGTCGCGTCGGATCACCTTCTCGCAAGCTGATTTCGCCTGGAAACCGATAAAATCGAATCAAAATCTAATAAAACACCATACCTTTCTATATTTCTTTAAAAAAGAGCTCAAAGTTTGTAGAGTAATGTGTATGTTATCTTTTTTTTTTTTTTTTTTCCTGGCTTCGCACTATTTGTGCATGCGCCATTTTTCAAAAATTAGGGAAACCGTAAGTTTATAAAATAATCACGGACTAGGACGGGATCAGGAGAGGTAATGGATACTGGTAGGGTAGGTATTAGTAAGTATGAATATATAAGTAATCTAAAAATATGAATAGGTATAGGTATAAGAACTTTTAATTTAAATATTTATATTAATGTTACAAATAAAAGAAGCTAAACAATTATATATATTAGAATCTAGAGAAGAAAGAAGAATAGTAATATTAGTTGGTAGAGGAACATTACAAGATAGGAGATCACAAAAGAAAGAGGCATGGTCATACTGTGGACAAGCAAAGAAAATATGATTTAGGTCACCAAATTCATCTCCACAAGTGCAGGTCGGATCGGGAACTATTTTCATTCTTGCCAGATGTGCTGGGGTACACGAGTGCCCCAGGCGCATTCTAATGAGAGTAGTAGTAGCACGCTTAGAGAGTTTAATTTTAAAAAACCATGGCTTTATTGGGATATTTACCTGAATTTTTCTATAATGTCTGCCTTTCATATTACTTGGCTCATTCCAGGATTCAAGTCAAGTCAAAGTCAAAAAGCATTTATTCAGTAGGACCGCTGGGATCACTTTGAAACGTCTTAAAACTAGGTGATTTTACTCCTGTTCCTTCGCGACCAATACCGTGAAGAATCAGGGCAACAAACACGGTTTGGGGCCTAGCTTTCTTTTAGGTGATCCATCTTAAATCTAAACTTATGATAACTTAGGTGGTACCTACCTACCAATTGCTTAAATTATATAATACAAGATAGCAGACATTGAGGACACATCAGCCGTCGAGGGGCAGAGCGACATCAGGCCACGCGAATTTATCATTAATATAATCCTTAAGTGAATAATAAGCTTTTTTTATAAGACTATTTTTTATGTAAGTTTTAAATCTTCGAATAGGCAGTTTAGTCGCGTTTTCAGGAAGTTTATTATAAAAAAGTATCGTATTTCCCATAAAAGAACCTTTTACTTTTTCTAATCTAAATTTAGGCAAATAAAGTTTATTCTTATTTCTTGTGTTAATGCTATGCACATCACTTTTTTTCCTAAAGTTATTGATATTTTTATGAGTATACAAAATGTTTTCATAAATGTACTGGGAAAAAACTGTTAGAATATTTATTTCTTTAAAACGTTGTCTCAGTGAGTCCCGTGGTTTCAATTTGTAAATCGCACGGACAGCTCGCTTTTGCAAAACAAATATATCTTGAATATCGGCTGCTTTACCCCAGAGAAATATACCGTATGACATCACACTATGGAAGTAACTATAATATACTATCTTAGCTGTCTCTTCGTCAGCCAATCTCCTAATCGTACGAACTGCATATGCGGCGGAGCTCAGTCTACCTGCAAGTCTTTCAATGTGAGCCCCCCACTGCAAATTGGAATCAACAGTTAGCCCCAAGAAAATAGCGGTATCGACCAGATTGAGTGCTTCCCCATTTAATTCAATTTTTGTTGCTTTGTGAACCACGTTAGGCAAAGTAAATTTAATACATTTAGTTTTCTTGGCATTAAGTAAGAGATTATTAGCCGTAAACCAGTTTAAAATTAGAGACAGAGACGCATTAACATCATCGTACTCTTCTTTATATCTATCAACTTTAAAAACCAAAGAGGTATCATCAGCAAACAGAACAATGTCACACATGTCTTTTACAAAAGAAGGGAGGTCATTTATATACACTAGAAACAAGAACGGGCCCAATATCGAGCCTTGTGGTACACCCATGTCAATAATTGACCCTGAAGACCTTTCGCCACCTACATCGACCTTAAGGACTCTATTGGAGAGATATGATTGGACAAGGTCTATAGCTTTATTTTGAACGCCATAATATTTTAACTTAGAAATCAGAGTCTCGTGACATACACAATCGAATGCTTTGGACAGATCACAGAATACTCCGATCACGTCTTGTGAGTTTTCAAAGGCTTCATAGATGTGCTTTAGAAGCAAAGTACCCGCGTCAGTTGTTGAACGACCTTTGGTGAATCCAAATTGATAATTATGCAGTAGTCCATGGAGATTAAAATGAGCTAGCAATTGATTCAAAATAACTTTTTCAAATATTTTACTTAATGCAGGCAGCATCGAAATTGGTCTATAGTTAGCAGGGTCGCTTTCATTGCCAGATTTGAATAAAGGAATAAGTTTGCTAAACTTCATAAGGTCAGGAAAAACACCCTCGTCAACACATCTGTTAAAGACATAAGCTAGACATGGTGCAATATCAATGACAATAGTAGCTAGTATCTTCGTTGATATTCCCCATAAATCCTCAGTATTTTTGATATTCAAAGTCTTAAATGTTTTGACAATATGATCTGCGCTCACATAACTGAACTCAAACTCACTGTTAATCTGAGTAACACCAGTTTCTAGATAGGCGAGTGCGCTAGAAGCTGAGGAATTGAGTGACCGGGTCGCAACCTGGGCTACATTAGAAAAAAAACTATCAAACGCGTTAGCTATTTCAGTGTTATTGGTTAAAAGAGTATCATTAACTTTTAAATTATGATTTATCCCAAGATCTCTTGAGATATATCCCGGAAAGAGAACCAAGATCGTGAGAATAAATTCTGTATGGAAAGATGTCACCACAATCCACAGCTTCATTTGCTAATTTGTCTGCACGGGTGTTACCTATAATTCCACAATGACTGGGAATCCAAGCAAAAACGACAGTCAAGCCGTTTGATTCACATTGTAACAGCTTAGTTCTAGCTTGTATTATAAGCGGATACGATGATTTAGACCGGAAAGAATATTTAACAAGCGATTGTAATGCACTTTTAGAATCGGAAAATATGACGGATTTTTTAAGTTTCATTAACAGAACATATTCTTGGAACTTTAAATGTTGAAAACAACATTACAGCCCTGTCACAGAGTTTCCAGGATAATATCTCCTGTTGTGCGGATGGTTTAACTAAGAATATAATAGATGCTGCTAATTTAAGTTTCCCTTTAAAAAATAAAGTTTCTGGTAGGTTACCATCCCCGCCATGGTGGGACACTGAATGTAGTATGGCTGTCGCCCAAAGAAAGGAGGCAGAGAGCAATTATAATATGAATATGACTGAACACAATTTTGATATGTTATGTGACATAATAGCGAAAACAAAAAAAACATTGAAAGATAAAAAAATTCAGGGTTGGAGGAAATTTTGTCTAACTATATCACCGAATACAAAATCTTCCGAAGTCTGGAGTAGTATCAGACGTTATAGGATTGGAGTTAGTACTTCAAATGTTTCAGTTATGCCTCCTTCTTTGAGCGACAGCTTCTTAGATCTTTTGGCTCCACCAACTGCACCACCAAGAGAATTATTTACACTGATGAATATCATCCAGCCTCCTTGTCCCTATGGTCTTGATGCTCCCTTTTCTATAGATGAGCTAAAAGGCGTTTTGATGGATAGACTTGATACATCACCAGGAATTGATGGTATTCCTTACTCATTCTATTCACATCTTGGCGATGTGGCCATGCAGTATCTCCACGATCTTATAAATTCTGTCATGTTGACAGGTGACATTCCTACAAAATGGAAAACACAGATAGTGTTGCCAATTTTAAAACCAACAAAAAATCCTTCTGACCCTATGTCCTACCGGCCGATAGCATTATCTCCTGTAATTATTAAAATAACGGAACATTTAGTTAAAAATAGAATAGAATGGTTAGTTGAAAGTCAAAATATTTTACCTAATAGTCAATACTATAGGTGTTTTTATAGCGGACATTCGTATTGCCTTTTCTCAAAATAAATATGTTGTAGCAACATTCTTAGATATAAAATCAGCTTATGACAATGTTCTCATTGAAATATTAGTAAGGAAATTAAAAGTTTTAAAAATTCCAGCCATCTTTATCAATTTTATTCAGAATATGCAGACAGACGTCTCTGCAGGTAATTTGATTTTTTGATTTAAAATAAATGTTAGCATGTGAATCATTACGATCAATATTTAGATCAAAATAAACTTTAGGAGGTAGAGTTAATGCTTTATAGTTGCAATGATAAATTGGAAGAAACTGAGACTGTTCTATAGGGGCTGACAATGATTTGTATATATTATAACTATTTATTAAATTTGGAGGGGATTTGTGATTCCAATACGGTGATGAAGTAATGAGTTCTGAAAGTATTTTAATTTTAGGGTGAATCTCATGGTTCGAAAACTGTAAAGTACGGAAGAAAAATCGATTGCACAAATATTGGCGTCTCATAAATAGAGGTGGATCGCAACATTCTACTTGTAAAGCATTAATGGGACTAGACTTCATAGCTCCCATTATTATACGCATTGCTCGTGCTTGTATGGCATCTAATCTCTTGAAAGCCTCCACTCTACCAGGCTCCAACAAATAAGAGCCATAATCTAATGTGCTTCTAATTAAAGCATTGTAAACTAGTTTTAAAGAAAAAGGATGGGCACCCCACCATACTCCTGTAAGACATCTTAATAAATTTAAATGTTTTTCACATTTTTCCATCACATAATCACAGTGAGGACGACCAGTGAGTTTACAGTCCAATAAAACGCCCAGAAATCTTGCATGACTTTTCACAGGAATACATACTCCATTATAAAATATATTCAAAGGTGGTAAGTTCTTTTTCCGCGTGAAAGGAACGATAATGCTTTTAGTAGGTGATAATTCTAAGCCATGTTTATCTAGCCATAATTTTAAAGACTTTAAAGCAAATGACACATTGAATGCTGCAGTACTAATACAGGAGCCAATAGAATACAATAGAAGATCGTCGGCGTATTGTAAAATACTAACAGAGTCATTCACAGATGCTACTAGATCGACTGTTTTGCATACCAACGGCTCGTGATTATTTAATAGTTTTGCTTCACATGGAGCATTATTGTTTTCTAATTTATAAGTGAGCACGTTGGCACTGCATAGAAGGTCATTAGGATTACGTTTGACACATTTTTGCAGTTTATGTTCATTCAAGCCTACGTAGGTGCTTTTTTGAAAGTTCACAGCTATATAAGAAGTGGAGACAATTACACTTTCCGCCCTTTCATGACTTTCTTTCCTCCGGACTGGCAGTGGAAAAGCCTTAAAAAGTTGAAAGTCATCGTCACTGGCTAGCGGAAGGTGCACTTCAAGCATAAAAAAGTTATTCGTAACTCGGGCTTTCCCGTAGATAAGTTTGTAGACGCTGTTAATTTCGTTTTGAATGTTACCGGTGGATAACATGTTAACGTTTTTGGAAGTCTGCTTGATATTGTGTGGAGTTGCTTGATGAGATCAGCTGGCGTGAGAAGGTGAACATCAAGGTGGCCCTTAAAAACATCCACCAAAGTGTTATACAGCATTTCTTGTATGAGTTTTAGATTACACAACAGAAGATGAGCATTGAGTGACGACGAGCTAAAGTATGCAGCTGCCATCATGTGCTCCATGCCAGTTTCAATTTTGTGTATTCTTGTATCCGTTAAGTTCATAAAATTGTTGATTGATGAAAATTGTTTCTTCAAGTTAACTTCGTTACGTTTTAAGATATCATTTTGAAGCTCCACGATCATTGTTTGATTTTTTATGAGTTCTAGTAAGTAATTTTCGTTGCTATGCATGGCCTGAATATCCTGTTGGTATTTTTCAGCAAATCGTTGATCTAAAACTCCGAATAAACTGTTAGCTACATAACCCACACCGTCTATTAGCCCACGTTTTTTGCGCTCTAGTGGGTGTGTTTGTGGCGACAGTAGCATGGCGTTGTGGCTTTCTAGTTGCTCCATCTCATGAAGAAGTTGTGTTAATGTTGTTTCACAGTATCTTGGGTCTAGTCTCTTGCAAAAGTTTGTTAAATCTTCTAGATACATCTTCGTTTGCTGTATTCCTTGCCAATAAGTTGTTAAGTTGTAGTAAGTTAGCAGGATCCATTCATCATGAATAAATTGTATTTTTCCAATCGTGTCGTAATAAATGGGGCGTTCAGGTCTTAGGCTTGTTATTTGTGCGCTCCTTATTGCACTCCCTGTAGTTGTTCTGCAGTCTGACCCAGATAATAATGTAAATAACATTAGAATTGAAGCAAACATTGCTAATAAGTTTTTCTTCACACTTTTGTTAGGTATTGCGGTCGGTTTTGCTGAATTGACTTTTTGATTGCTATCTTGTTGTGGCGAAATATTTTGATTTGCTACGAGATTGTAGTTGTGAAAGATATTCATTGGACTAGTTTTTCCAAAATTGGTGCAGTATATGTTCAGTTAGTTGCCATCTTTTGCGTAGATCTATGTTTTGTTCGTCTTTGTAGTCTGAGATCGGTAATGTCATCGTAGGGCTACCGGTAAGGAAGTGACCGGGGGTCAGGCAATTGTAAAATTCATCTGGATCCTCTGTTAGAGGACATAGTGGCCTGGAGTTCATGCACGCTTCTATTTTAGTAAGTAATGTTGAAAATTCCTCGTAGGTTAGCTTTTGATCTCCCAAAACTCTGCGGAGGTGATGTTTCATGGAGCGCACTGCAGCTTCCCATAACCCGCCAGCGGTTGGCCAGGCTGGGCAGTTAAAGTGCCATTTTATCTCCATTTTGCTCAACTCGTCAAAAAATGTAGTTGTTAGTTCTTTTTTGAACAACTCGTATTCATTGTGCAGCATCTTGGAAGCTCCTATAAAGTTAGTACCACAGTCAGAATAAACGTGTTGTGGTGTTCCTCGTCTCGCACACATTCTTTGTAGCGCGGAGATAAATGTTTCTGTACTTAGGTCTGACACGAGTTCTATGTGCACGGCTTTCGTTGCCATGCACACAAAGATGGCAATGTATCCTTTTGAAGTTCTTGCCCCCCTCCCTTTGTTGAGCTTGACATCAACATGACCAGTAAAATCAACCCCCGTGTGTGAAAAGGGGCGCGATGGAGTTACTCGTTGTTCAGGTAGATCTGCCATAAGTTGAGATTGTTCTGTGCGTTTGAATCGATGACAACGCACGCATTGATGAAGCTGAGTTTTTACGGCTCGATTCCCTCCTACAATCCAATAACGTTGTCGGAGGTAGGGTAGAGTCAGGCGAGCCCCACCATGAAGAGTTCTGGCGTGTGCCTGCTCAATAAGTAACTTCGTGAGTCTACCATTTCTTGTTAATATAATTGGATTCTTCCTATCTAAGGGTAAGTTTGTTTTGTTTAGACGCCCACCGACGCGCATTATTCCATCGCTGTCTAAGTACGGGTTAAGTTTGTAGATACTGCTTTTGTATGAGAGTGTATTTTTCTTTAGTAGTAGTTCATATTCATCTTTTAGTTCAGTTTTCTGTATTTTTCGTATAATTATTTTATTAGCTGCCAGTAGGTCATCAGTTGTTAGGTACTTGTATTTGCAGGCTTCATGTTTAGACATTGTACTAACTGGGTTACGAGTGTTTTTGATGAATCGCAAAACCCAGGCCATTACCCGCGTAATTCTTGACATCGAACTGTATTTGTTTAAGTAGTTGATTATAAAGTTTTCGTCACCGGTGCAATTTTTCAGGGGTGGCACTGTTTGCCTGACATCGATGTTGGTAGTAAATAAACATTTTAGAGGTTCTTTTTCTTTAGTTGTGTCGAAGTTTAATAGTAGTGTTGGACCGTCCCACCAAAGTTTGAAGTTCATCATTTTGTTTGGGTACAGTCCCCTTATCGCACAGTCTGCAGGGTTGTTTTTAGACTCGACGTAATTCCAATGCGATGCTGGGACTACTTGTATAATTTTACGAACTCTGTTTTCTACATATTTCTCCCATTTTTTAGTTTCTCCTTGCAGCCATGCTAAAACAACTTTTGAGTCTGACCATGCCCATATGGTAATGTCGAATCCTTTTAGGGCATCCTTCACTTTGGTCAATAGTTGCGTTAGTAATAGGGCCCCACATAGTTCAAGCCGGGGCAATGATAATTTTTGCGATAGAGGGGCAACCCTAGTTTTGGCCGTGAGTAGGCTAAGAACGGGCTGCCCGGCTTCGTTTGACCCTTGTGTGTATATGACGCACGAGTAAGCCTTTTCGCTTGCGTCGCAGAATCCAAACACTTGTAGCTTGTTATTTGTGCTTCCAATCCATCTATTTATTTGAATACCTTTAAGTTTAGGTATTTCGTTCTTTAGTTTTAGCCAATCGTTTTGTATGTTTTCAGGCAGCCGTTCATCCCATTGGATTTTTTCCGTCCATACTTTTTGAAAGATAAGTTTTGCTGTTATAGTGACTGGGGACAGCCACCCCAATGGGTCATATAGTTGTGAGATTTGCGAAAGTAGAGTTCGTTTCGTTAGTGTTTTATGAGAGTTCTTATCTAGGTTCCAATTAAATCCGAAAGTGTCCGAGTTAGGGTTCCAACTTAACAGTCTTCATCTTTGAAGTCGAATGTTGGTTTTGTTGCCACTTGTTCTTGAGTTAATCCTTGCAGTAAAGTTTTATTGTTACTAGACCATTTCCGCAGGTTCATGCCTCCTCCTGCCAATAGTTGAATAAGTGAACTTTGTAGATATTTGGCCTTTTTTAAGTTATTGTGTCCGCTAATTAGGTCGTCCACATAAAATTCATTTTTAAGTATTTCAGCTGCGTCAGGATATTTATGACCGTCGTCTTGCGCTAGTTGCTTTAAAGTGCGCATGGCGAGCCAGGGGGAGCTTTTCATTCCGTACGTAACAGTTGTTAAAGCATGTTCAGTAAGCTTTTCAGTTGGTGAGTTGCGCCAAAAAATTTTTTGCAGCTGCGGCTGTTCTTCTGCAAGCCTGATGCAACGGTACATCTTCTCGATGTCGGCTATAAAAACATATCGATAAGTTCTCCATTTCAAGATTAGGGCTTGTATGTCCTTTTGTAGGTTAGGACCCTTTTCCATTAAGCTGTTTAGACTTTTAGTACTGGAGGTTCTCTGTGACGCATTAAAAACGACTCTCAATTTTGTTGTAGTAGAGCTTTCTCGTAGTACTCCATGGTGCGGCAGGTAGAACTCTGTTACACCACTGTTTGAAGTACTTGGCGTCATGTGTCCCAGTTCCTGGTATTCCCGGATAAACTCCTTATACATAATAGAAAGTTTTTCATTACGTTGTAATCGTTTTTCCAACTGTATAAATTGAGAAATTGCTGCAGGTTTAGAAGTTCCCAGTTTTTCTTCAAAGTTTTGCACCATTGGCATTTTCACCGTGTATTTTCCGTCACTGCCGCGCTTTGTGGTCTCTTGGTAGTATTTTTCACAGTGGTCCTGACTGATGTCTTCGACTCCCTGTGTAATATCTTCACTTTCCCAGTACTTAGAAAGCTCTGACACGTCCACTAGAGTCATGTGACAGTTAAATGTTTTTAGTTTCCCGCATAAAATCCACCCTAGCTGTGTTTGTTGAGCTATGGGGGCGTGATTATTTCCCTTGAGCACACCGTCGAGTATGATTTCGGCATACACGTCTGCTCCTAGAAGTAAGTCGACGTGACCAGACACGTTGTATTCTGGATCAGCTAGTTTTAAGTTTTGTAAATGTGGCCAGTTATTTTTCTCAAATGTTTTGTTAGGTAAGTTATTCGTTAGTTTTGTAAGTATAAGAGCTTCAGTGCTGAATTCATAGTTAGAATGGATAGACTTGCATGTTAATTGCAACTTCCCATGGCAATCTCCAGCTACGGCTCCTACTCCAGATATTATGGCATTCAGTTTGTTTCGTGTAAGTCGAAGACGTTGAGCTGCGTTTTCTGTAATTAAGTTTACCTGCGAACCCTGATCTAGTAGCGCCCGCAGTGTAACATAGGCACCGTCGTGGGCCTTTATCATAATTTTTACAGTAGTTAAAAGAACTTCGATATTATCGATCGATTCGATATATCTCAGTGTTTTACCTTAACTTAACAGTGCACTCAAACTCAAACTAACTTTAAATTCATGTACAGTCTAACGGGACTGTACAATATGTATAAATGTTAAATAGGAGAGGGCTTAAAACGGATCCCTGAGGTAAACCTTTCCAAGCAACTCTAGTGGTGTTGGAGGAGTTTAATAATAATACTCGACCAGCTAGCATATTCTGAATAAAATTGATAAAGATGGCTGGAATTTTTAAAACTTTTAATTTCCTTACTAATATTTCAATGAGAACATTGTCATAAGCTGATTTTATATCTAAGAATGTTGCTACAACATATTTATTTTGAGAAAAGGCAATACGAATGTCCGCTATAAAAACACCTAAGCTATCTGCAGAACTTCTGCCCTTTCTAAATCCGTATTGACTATTAGGTAAAATATTTTGTCTTTCAACTAACCATTCTATTCTATTTTTAACTAAATGTTCCGTTATTTTAATATTTACAGGAGATAATGCTATCGGCCGGTAGGACATAGGGTCAGAAGGATTTTTTGTTGGTTTTAAAATTGGCAACACTATCTGTGTTTTCCATTTTGTAGGAATGTCACCTGTCAACATGACAGAATTTATAAGATCGAGGAGATACTGCATGGCTTAGATGATCGAACGCGGCCGCTCCGCTAGAAAAGATAGAATGTTTTCAAGTAGTAAGGTTTTTTTATCGTACTTTCCTTCTTACTCATAAGTTCATAGCAATATGTTAAAGAGAGTCAAGTATATTACTATCAAGGCACTTTTGTCCTTTCCGTACACACTAATTTGTTCCATAGAGAATTATAGATTTTTTTTTTTTTTTTTTATGGAAGAGGGGGCAAACGAGCAGGTGGCACACCTGATGGTAAGTGATTGCCACCGCCCACAGACAACTGCAGCATCAAGAGGCACTGCAGATGTGTTGCCGGCCTTTGAGGTAGGAATAGGCTCTTTTCTTGAAGGCGCCTAAGTCGTATCGGTCTGGAAACACCTCTGGCGACAGCTGATTCCACAAGTCTGATGTGCGAGGCAGGAATTGGCGTGAAAACCGCACAGTTGTGGACTGCCAACCATCCACATGATATGGATGGTATAGGTATTGCTGTCGTTGCATACGATGGCGGAATTCAGCGGCTGGAATCAGTCCAAACAATTCCTCAGAACACTCCCCATTGTATATGCGGTACATGATGCATAGAGATGCAACATCTCTACGTAAAGCCAAGGGATCAAGCCGATTGGATAGGACTTGGTCGTCGACAACACGAACGGCTCTTCGTTGTATACGGTCAAAAGGAAGGAGCTGGTACTGGTATTTTAATAGAGATGTGAACTTATGTGTCATCGAAAATATTGTTTGTCGATAAAATTTTCTAAAATTACTGGTTCGGAAGAACTAGTGACACGACAAGAAGAAGTAAGTTAAAAGTTGATTATCCCTACCTACCCAGATACCTATTATTTAAAATACAGGGTGGTCCACTCAGTGACGTCAATAGGAAATATAATAAGTTTCTCACATCCATCCAGGGCTATCCAGAAATACCCCAAGCACCTATGTTCTACGATTTTTTTTAGTTTTCGAGTTATACGCATTTAAAGCTTTATAATGAGAATGTCCGATTGGAACGAATTAGTTATCAAAAAAAAAGGGAGAATTTTCAATTTTTTTTCTTGTAAAATAATTAACTTAAATTTTACTTTCATACATACAAAACTCAGTTGTCTAGCATTAGTGCAAGTTAATAAAGTTTAGATCCAAAGTTACGATATTGTGTTTGAGATAGTCAACGTTTAATTTTCAACATAAAATTAGGAATCCAAAAATTTGAGTATTTTCAAAAACTTCCAGGAACTGTAAGCTTCCGTAATACCATGAAAAAAGTACTACTTAGGGGGCTATTTATTGTTGAAATCAATGAGGACAAAGTCAAAAAGTATTTATTTTGTAATTTATAACAATATTTTTAAAGTAGGTACCAATCCTAATCTACTTATTGGGTTTCCATAATATTCACCGATGGGTATGGAGTAGGTATGTTGTGTTCAGGAATATCATTAACACCCGATTAGTAGGTACCACGGGAACTGTGGTGGACCACGGGCAGGGACTGGCTATTGCTTACCTGTATGTATGTGCCTATTTTCAGTCGTTTAATTGAATTTTCTTTAAAGTATAACTCAGTTTACCTACCTACTATTAGGTTCAAGCCACATTGAATTGGCAAGCGACGCGTCAATTATTTAATTGCAAGCCATTATAAACCTGCCCGAGTGGTTAATTCTACAAGCGATTCTATATCTTGTTCCATTGGTCATAAGGTTTATAATGGCTTGCAATAAAACTAATAGACGCGTCGCTTCCCAATTCAATGTGCATTGAGCCTTACATAATGCTATTCACTTAGGTTTAGAATCATTAAAGCTAGATGAATCTAAGCGCCTTAGTCCTGGATCAATCCAAGAAAGACCATCAAGAAACTTGCAGTTTGATTCCTTCCATTCCAACCATTAGTTTAAATTATAATTTTTGCATTTCCTTCTTACAAAGCGCTTCTTGCGGTTTGGAGCTCCATTCGTCTATATTATTATTACGGTTTCCTGAAACAGTTTTAGATTTACGTTAGCGTTAACCAAACATGAATGATTCTAATAATAAAGTTCTACCTACTAGGTAGGTATAACTTTTTTATCAATCACTAAACAAACAAACGTTTATTCATTCATTCAAACATACATACAAATCTGATCCGAAAGGGGGCGCTGGGAACCGGGACACAGAAAATCTAGTCCGGCTCTTAGCGCACATCATTATTGTTTACGCAAGCATAAGTAGGTACAATCACATACCTAAGTTATACTATTATTATTATAAGTAAATTTAATTGTTTGTTACTTTACTTTAAGCTTGTAATTGTATAATACTTGTCTCTAAATAAACATTATCTTATCTTAAAACGTACTAGAATGTTAATTGCAGCCTTCTAGCCATTTAATTAAGTATTTATTATTTGTACTAAATTCCATAAATCCGGAAAAAAAAATTAAAAGAAGTTCAGCCCCACCAACATAAAACTATCGATGTCGATAGAATCGAGTACAACACTATGATAACAAATATGATTTGTATATTTTGCCTATAGCATTCGATTAATCCTTATTAAACAAGATTCCATGATAGTATTTTGTATGAAATTATCCCCCAAATGCATTAAAATTAAGACTTTGATACTACAATACCAAAAAACACTTACCGTTGGTAGCGTAAGATTTCATCATTATTTTGGCGTCTTGATGAATGAAACCTACAGCATGGCACTGCACAAGACATAGTTAAGATCATTAATTTTACTTGTTTCTAATTTTTTCTCAAAAACTTTCAGTAATTGTAACAAAATTTTATTTTATTAGATTTCATCAAAATGACGTTTCCATGTAAACAATCCATGGATACGGAAGAATGTCACTCAACAAGAAGGTAAACTTTCAGTGTCTTTGACCTCTTTAATTTGGTTTCTTTTGGTTTCTTTATGTAACCCACATGTAACCAGAAACCCTGTACGGAAAGGACAAAACTGCCTGGGTAGTAATATACTTGACTCTCTTTAACATAATGCTATAAACATAAGAGTAATAAGCAAAGTACGATAAAAATCACTTGCTACGTCAACAAATTTTTAACTTCCACCCTTGCTGCATGGCCACATCGCCAAGATGTGAATAGAATGATTAAGGAATACCATCAATTCCTGGTGATGTATCAAGTCTATCCATCAAAACGCCTTTTAGCTCATCTATAGAAAAGGGAGCATCAAGACCATAGGGACAAGGAGGCTGGATGATATTCATCAGTGTAAATAATTCTCTTGGTGGTGCAGTTGGTGGAGCCAAAAGATCTAAGAAGCTGTCGCTCAAAGAAGGAGGCATAACTGAAACATTTGAAGTACTAACTCCAATCCTGTAACGTCTGATACTACTCCAGACTTCGGAAGATTTTGTATTCGGTGATATAGTTAGACAAAATTTCCTCCAACCCTGAATTTTTTTATCTTTCAATGTTTTTTTTGTTTTCGCTATTATGTCACATAACATATCAAAATTGTGTTCAGTCATATTCATATTATAATTGCTCTCTGCCTCCTTTCTTTGGGCGACAGCCATACTACATTCAGTGTCCCACCATGGCGGGGATGGTAACCTACCAGAAACTTTATTTTTTAAAGGGAAACTTAAATTAGCAGCATCTATTATATTCTTAGTTAAACCATCCGCACAACAGGAGATATTATCCTGGAAACTCTGTGACAGGGCTGTAATGTTGTTTTCAACATACATTGTAAAGTCGGACCATTTATCACTTTTTATTTTGTGAACCATTCTGGGTGGAGGTCTGGGAACCTCAGTAGCTGTAAATTTAGAAAACTTTAAAAACTATAGGGAAATGGTCACTTCCATAGGTGAATGGTTCAGTTTTCCAAGAAACTGAAGAAGCTAAGCTAGGAGAAGTTATTGTTAAATCAACTGCACTATTGTTTTCAAAAGGCTTTGATCTGCGTGTTGGAGATCCGTCATTTAAAATGCAAAGATTTTGTCTATTATTTCAATGAGATCTCTACCGTAGCAGTTGGTTAATGTGCTACCCCAAGCTCTGTGATGAGCATTAAAGTCTCCCATCACTACACATGGTTTTGGAATATTAGAAAGCAAATAATAATAAATAAATAATGCTGGACAATTTCACACAGCATCATCTAGCCCCAAACTAAGCATAGCTTGTACTATGGGAACCAGATAACTGATATACTACTTATATACTTTTTGTTCGTAAATACATACATATTATACATAGAAACACCCAGACCCGAGATAAATATTTGCAGATCATACAAACATTTATCCCGCGGCGGGGATCGAACCCGCAACCTTCTGCGTCTCAAGCGGGCTTTCACCCACTGCGCCACAGAGGTCGTCATTAGAAAGCAAGATTTCTAATTCATTAAAAATTGGTAATGAAGGATGAGGTATATAAATACACACAAAACATATTTTATTAATAATGCAGGCAACAGCATTAAAATGAATGGTATCATGATATGGTAAAGAAAATGTAGAAAAACAAAGAGAACTTTTAATAAGAAGAGCAGCTCCTCCATAACCATCAGGCCTATCGTCCCTGATGCAGGAGAAGCCACTCAATTTAAACACAGAGTCCGGCCTAAGCCAGGACTCTGTAATGGCAATAAGTGTGCAGGAACGTTTGACATTTGATGATTTGGTTGCAATGTTTGTAACTTTATTGTTATTGAAATTTGACTTACCTTCATAGCAGGTACTTTTCAATGGTAAGTTGCTGTCCTCTAAGGCAACAGCTCTTTTTTCCAGAGAGAATAGAAATTCTTCCAATGTAGGCAATTTATCTGGAGACAACCTGTCGAGATGGTATGCACGGTTTGTGTAGCTATCGAGCTTTCTTGACAAAATTGAAATCATTAGCATATCCCAACTCTCAACAGGTTGCTCAAGGTTTTTAAGAGCATGTAATTGTTGACGCACATCAGAAATGAATGACCTGATGCATGCCGCAGTACCCTTTTGCATTTGTGGAATGTCAAGGAGGATGTTGATGTGATTTGAAATTATGCGAGTTGTATTATTGAACCTCTTTTCTAGCAATGTGATAGCTTCAGGGTAAGATTCATTGACAAGTGGCAAGTTGATGATAACAGCTAGTGCATCTGCAGTAAGGTACTTGCGCAGGTAAAACAGTTTTTGCACATTTGACAATGTCTGGTTCTTATCAATGACAGCATTAAACAAGTCCATAAAAGGCTTGAATTTTGAGAATTCTTTTCCATCAAATGATGAGATTTCAATGTTAGGCAATTTGGAAGCCAAAATTGTGGGTTTATCTGATTCTACTTTAGTTTTCAATTGTCTTAATGCTGCATTGATCTTCCCCATCACAGAAAAGTATCTATCTTCTACAACTCCATCATCAACATCTTTTTCATCTAACATACAAATGTCTAATTGTAAGCTCTCATATTTTTGAAGGGAAAGATTAAGTTTGTCTTTACGTGCTTCTAACGAGTCTATAGTATACGAAGCTGCGCTGTCTGGATGATTTATAAAGTTCTCAATTCTGGTAATGGTTGACTTACATTGGGCACGCTGAGCTCGCAAACGTCCAAGTTCGGCTTCCGCCATGGTAAACACTTACGCTTTTCACTTTTTATTACGCACACAGCACTTCTTAAATAATACGACCGCTATAATTCCCGCACTGAATCTAAGTTTGTTTTGTTTACAAACAATGTGAATGATGATTGCTTGAGAGTGAACGATGAACGACCAAAGTTTGACGTTTCGTAACTTGCTTGACGTGACTGACGGTCTTGCTCGATGATTGCAACTGCACTTCCTGTGCAAACAGGACATCCAGCGAAACAAACAGCCTCTTCTATGTGATGTGACGTCACGTAGCGTTCTCCGTCTATGGTTTGAAAATTTTCGAAACACCGCCTTCTATAAATGTTGATGATTTTTCTCCAAAATCGATATTGATTGACGAGTATCACCCGATGTATCGACGTTAAAGAGTCGAAATGTGAGCTGCCGCAATCGCATACAATGCGAATATGCAGGCAATGTATCTTCCTTCTTGTCCCTTCGCCGCACGCGCCGGTATCCAACGACTTGTATAGCAAATCGCCGAAAACAATGTAAATGACGACACACCGCGAAGATAACACTTGTACTGGTTAATTATCTCGAAGGACCACTTTTGCTGTTAATGAAACAGCAAAGAAAGTTTAATTTGAGTAATTTATTTTAATTTTTGCACTCCACAATGTGACCGCCATTGCACGGTAGAACAGAGAGGGAGAATATGGCCACCGGAAGTGGTTACATTCTTTTTAAATTTATAAAATGTTGCCATACATAAGCAATCAATATTTCCTATTTCTAATAAACTAAATAATCTTTATGTTCTGTATTGAACAATAAGAAATGGGTTAAATAAATTAGTTAAGTTAATAATTTCATGTTTTTTACTTACTACACTCCTGCAGTTCCATTGAACTGCGGATCTGGTGTGATCCATTGTGGTTGTGTAGAATACTAATTGTGTCTATAATTTTAGCTGCGTTGGTCGGTTCTATGATTTTAGACTGTAATAAAGTTTTTAAAAGAATAATAATATCGTTTATATTAAGTTGTTTATCTTTTTCACCTTCAACCAAAGCACAACCATTAGGAAGGGTTGGGGTAGGTTGACCAGCAATGTCAAAGTGAGCTTTTCTATCATAGCCTTGGGTTTGTTTTGGATGAGATTTTGGTTTTAAAAAGATTTTTTAAAACCAAAAGAGAAGTTTTTCTGTATGACTGACTGGGTACTGAAGAATTTTGACTTTTAAAGGGTTTTTGAGATGGAACAGATTGATCTTTGGATGTTGCAAGGATTTCAGCATAAGACCTAGACATAGGTGGATGAATTTTTGATGCTTCTGCGTAAGAGATGCACTTTTCTGCCATTGAAAATTTAATTTTTTGCTGTCTGACATATTCTGGGCAAGTTTTACTAGTGGCAAAGTGTATTCCTCCACATGAGCAGCAGGAAATGCATTCTTCATCAACATCACAGCTATCACCAGTGTGTTCTTGGCCACACTTAAAACAGCGGGGCTTAGACCTACACTGCATTTTAGTATGTCCAAACCGACAACAGTTGTAACATTGGATAGTTGGATAAGTGTATAATTGTACAATAACACATTGCATTGTAACACATATAAACACGGCTTGGAAGGACCTGGCCGTCAAATGTAACAACTACCGTCTGAGTTGGCTTCCATTCTACAGTTCCATTAGAAGTGTCTTTGTAGTTCATTCTACGTAGTTTTAGAATTTTTCCACAACCCTGTGGAACCGTTGTGCATTCAAGCATCTCTTCTGGGGACAGGTCAGTAGGCACTCCTCTAACAACACCCATACGGGATACACTGTAGGTGGGGATGAAAGCCTTCAATTTGTTGACAGACAGACTATCATGACTGATAAATGCATTGGCATCACTGTGGCTATTAAATGCTAATGAGACTTTGTTACGACCTATCTTTTTAACGCTGCCATTGACAATATTATAAAATTTATTTCTTTGCAGAAATTTCCCACCCAAACATTATGGGGTGGAGTGTGGTACTATCATTAGGTGTATCTGTAATTCTTTGTACATGGACAATAAATGGGCCGCTGTCAGATGACTCGTACTGAGTTCTGGCAACCGACACCGGTGGAGACGAAGGAGGAGCCGTGGGAGCAGTAGGTGGAGCTGTGGGAACAGAAGATGGAGTTGTGGGAGAAGATGAGTCGACAGGTTCTGATGTGACATTGGAGTGAAGAATGGACTGAGGATGCACTGGTGATTCGTCACATTGGCAACCTTTTGTTCCATCACCATGTCTCTTTCTTTTGTTACAATTTTTGCAAACTTTGTGCATGCGGGTTCTCTTTCTTTTATTGGACGGATTGGTCACAGATGATTCTGTATCCATCGCAGAATCGTTGGATAGAAGCTTTTCAAACGAATTACCGGTACTTATAGTAATATTACATGCTACCGCAGGGACTGGGTCCCCCGGATCGGGGGGCTCCTCCATGGGAAACAGTAAATAGAATAAAGTGACTTACCAGATCAGAAGAAATATATATATATCTACAAATAGAAAAGATAAAAAGAGCTCAGCAGCAATACCTCTCCTAAATAGCTATTTAAATTTTAAATTTCACAAATTAGCAAAAAAAAACGCGGCTTCCCTGTTCGAGTTTCCCGCCTTTTTTTTTGTATGTTATCTTGCGTGCTGCTCCGTGAGATAGACAAAGATACATGACTACTAGGTTTGTTACACAGATACAAGAGCGGCAACGTCGCAGGCTCTGTCCAGTATGTTAATTGGTCCTAGCTGTGGTCCTAGCTTTTTCACGCCGGAACGTATGCAAGATAGCGATGGGCGATTATTACTTTATTTTATCGAATCAGTCGATTGTTCGGTTCAGTCGATAAAAGTCGATAACAATCGAAATTAGTTGATTGTTATCAACTGACGGCGCGTACGGCGGGCGACAATGACTGTCACCAACTCTAACTACATATTTGCCGCGCAACGCACTTAGTACTATATTCGTACGTATTACTATCAGTATTTACAAAAGATGTTGCGTCGGGCGTCCATACACATAGAAACAATCGACGCAACACCGTCCCGCCCCCGCATGCACCGCGCGGCCTTCCGCAGTTCACGCACGCAACGCACACTTGCAATGCAAGTGTGCGTGCGTATAGTAGTTAGTAGTTTGTCGATTGTTATTCGAATAATCATGGTGAGGAACTACTGAATCAAAATCAAAATCAAAAATCATTTATTCAGTAGGACCACAGGGATCACTTAGAATAGTCTTAAAACTAATTTTACTCCTGTTCTTTCGCGACCAATACCGTGAAGAATCAGGGCAACAAACACGGTCTGGGGCCTATCATTTTTTTAGGTGATCCATGGATCCATTGAGTTGGAGCAAGTCCCAAGCTTTTTTGTCATCCAAATAATCTGATATCTTATAATAGGCTTTTTTACAGAGATGACGTTTAATTGTATTTTTAAATTTAGTGATTGATAAATTTTGCAATTCGCTTGGGACTTTGTTATAGAAGCTTACACATTGCCCTTTAAATGATTTCATAATTTTATCTAATCTAGTAGTGGGAACAGCGAGTTTATCCTTATTTCTAGTGTTTACATCATGATTATCGCTTTTTTTCTTAAATGATTCAATATTTTTACGAACATACATCAGATTTTCATATATGTACTGACAGGGTACTGTCAGTATGAATATATCTTTAAATTTATTTCTAAGCGAATCTCTGGGACCCATATTGTAAATTGCTCGAACAGCCCTCTTCTGCAACACAAACACGGTGTTAATGTCTGCAGCAGTCCCCCACAATAAAATGCCGTAAGACATAATGCTGTGAAAGTAGCTGAAATAGACTAATCTGGCAGTATCTACGTCCGTGTAATGACGTATCTTTTTAACTGCGTATGCTGCAGAAGCAAGTCTCTTCGACAATCCATCTATGTGTGGGCCCCATTGTAGCTTACTATCTAAGGTTATGCCTAAAAATGTAGTGGTGTCCACAAGATCTATCTGTTCATTTTTTATTATTACATTGGTTTTACATTTGGTAGTATGAAGCGAATACATTTAGTTTTCTTCTCGTTTAATAATAAATTATTAACATTGAACCAATTTACAACCTTAGAGATTGCATTGTTCACTTCGTCAAAGTTAACCTGTTTACGTTTCAACTTAAATATAAGTGAAGTGTCATCTGCAAACAGGACAATCTCGTGGTTGTCTTTTACAAGTTTTGGTAGGTCATTAATGTAAATTAAAAAAAGGAATGGACCTAATATTGATCCTTGTGGTACACCCATTGTCACCACTGACCCCGGAGAACGCTTCCCATTTACGTCAACTCTTTGTATTCTGTCACTTAAGTAGGAAGTGAAAAGGTTGAGAGCAACATCCCTAACACCATAGTGGTAGAGTTTCCTAATTAATGTTTCATGATGTACACAATCAAATGCTTTAGATAAATCACAAAAAATACCAAGCGCATCATGAGAGTCTTCCCAAGAATTAAAAATATGAGATATTAGATCAACACCGGCATCAGTTGTTGATCGTCCCCTTGTAAATCCAAATTGTTTGCTGTCAAGTAAGTTGTTAATATTAAAATATCTTTGTAATTGAATAAGTATAAGTTTCTCAAAGATTTTACTAAAAGTTGGTAAAACTGATATTGGTCGAAAATTGCTAGGGTCAGAGTGAGTACCAGATTTAAAAAGAGGCGATATTTTACTATATTTCATCAGATCAGGAAACACACCACTATCAATACATTTGTTAAATATGAGAGCTAGTTCAGGTGCAATGATGTTAATCAATGGTTTTACGACGCTAACGGAAATTCCCCAGAGGTCTGTGGTTTTTTTTACATTAATGAGATTGAAAGCTTTGATGATGTCTTTATAATCGAAGGAGAATTTGATGTTACATTCAGGTATGTTATCTTTTAGAAATGACTCTGCGATTATGTGGTAAGAGTTCAAACATTTTGTAGTAGAGACTGGAATGTCAGTAAAAAAAGTTTCGAATGCCTTGGCTACGGCATCGTCTTGGTTTACGATGGAATCACCAATTTTAAGTTTGTAGGTATTATTATGAACCTTAACATTTCCAGTCTCACTATTAATAATATTCCAAGTAGCTTTTATTTTATTTTGACTATTTTTAATTTTATTGCCTATATGCAGTGATTTAGCTGTGCGACACACATTTTTGAAAACTTTTGAATATCTTCTAACTCTTTCCTTAAACTCTTCACTAAAATTATATTGTTTTTCGCTATAAAGTTCATACAATTTTTGTCTGCTTTTATGGATCCCCGCTGTTGCCCACTCACAAAAGTTTGAACCTTCAGTAACCATAATCGATTTAGATGTATATATTGAGTTAAATTGGTAGGTAAATTCATTAAAAAATTTATTGTACAAGTAATTTGGGTTATCATTGTCATAAAATAGGTTTTCTAGTCTGGTTGCTAATTTTGATTTAAACTTTTCCAATCGATTATTGGTCAATCGACAATCGAATGCGCACTAGCACAATTTTCGATTCATTCGATTGTTTTTTTTTAAGCAATCGCCCATAGCTAATGCAAGACACTTCGAGATAATGTCAAAATCGGTCTAATAGTAATGTCCTAAAGTTAAATCGAGATTATCATAATCGATTTTTGTTTCACTACTATCAATTCATCTCAATCGATTACAAGGTTCATTCATAGACAAAATTACTAAAGCAACGATTATTTCTTTACTTATCGATTCATCAATTGTTTCGATTTTCATTTTTGCACTCTCTAATAGATTACGTTCCATTTTACTCAGTACTGTTAATTGGCGGAGTTTTTTAGAAAATGTTTATTGTTTATTTATTTATATTTTATGGCTCGTTTATGATAATTTATGAAATAATTAAACAGGAAATAGACAAAAACATTTTTTTTTTTTGTATGTTTTATCGTTTAATTTTTTTTTTCTTGACTTTTTTGTTTCAAAATTGTTGTGAGCCACACAACGTGCAACGAAACAAGTTCAATGTGTCTTGCTTAGGTTCCGGCACAGAGTAACTATAACTATAGAGGAAATCTATTTGCTTGTCAAGTGTGGCTCTCCTTGCATGTGTGAGCCTTATTGCACGGCTAAATTTGAAAGATACATAGATGTCTCGTTTTAGCGCGTTGACTCTGTATTGCTATCTCTATCGCGCAGTGTCATCTCTACTTGATAGGATACTCTATGTTTTGGATAGTTTTCGCGTTTTCGGCCCCAAACAAAGTCGTGCCAGGGTGCGTTATTTACAAATTCATGTATTATTTACTATTTTCAATGAATACAGGCAAATAAGCTACACTAGATTAAGCCAGAGCACGTTTGTCATGGTTTGTGCAGTGATTTCAAACAAAGGAACAGCAAAAAAGGATAATATTCGTGAAATCATTTTCGTTCATTGGTGAGTTCAATGTTTTGCTACTTTTTTCATTAAAATGTGGACTAAATACATCGTCATCATAATATTTTCAATCGCTGATCATGCTGCTACGCCTACAGTATGATAATTTTGCGTTTTAGATAGTTTTTATTTGATTTCGTATTGAATAGGTTATTTCCAACTAGTGTTGTACCTAAGGTATCGATATTTTTTGTACAATAGGTTTTTGTACAACAAAATTTGTGTTAAAAAGTTCGTTGTTCGTGAGGCGAGCATCTTTTATTACGATGACTGTTGATAGGTTGATGTATTTAGTCAGTAATTTATCAATTAAAAGTAGCAAAACACAAAAATATAGTTAAAATAGCACACCTAAAGATTTGTGAAATGACCACACTTAACTCTTTCAGCTCACCTGTGACGCCAGCATTGTCCGGATAATCTCCGGAACGGCTGAATATTTTAATGGGACTTTCACTGAAAGATGGAGGAGGTTGTCGTTCAACACAGGTATAGACTGTATCCCGGAAAAAAATACTTATAATAAATGTAAATAGATAAATGCAAGTAAATCGTTTTATTTTAAAAATAGCACCCTCTTTAAAAAAAATCCTACTACCTAATAATGTACATATTATTATGTAGATAGATAGATAGAAAATACTTTATTGTACACCACATGGTCATTACAAAACACAAACAAAGATACAAGAAAATATTTAAAGCGAAGATACCTACTTATAAACTTGCATTCCATTTAATAATAACTTACGTGGCCAAGGTAACTAAACTACTGAATATTGCCTGAACAATTCATAGGACTTCTATCTACCTACCTACTCGATTTTCTATTTGACTCAAATATTTGAATTTAACAAAACATTCTTACTCTATTCAAGTTTATAATAAATTTTATAAAATAAGATATGCAGCAGTTATTACCAAGCCCGCTAATCATAGTAATTATCGACATCATACTATCGATATGACCCCACACTAGCTTTGCACTCCAAACTGCTCCAAACTCATGTACAGTGTACGTGCATGTGTGTGTAAAATTGAACGTTCCCACAAATCTGT
Organism: Epirrhoe alternata; assembly: GCA_963565295.1. Taxonomy (NCBI): domain Eukaryota; kingdom Metazoa; phylum Arthropoda; class Insecta; order Lepidoptera; family Geometridae; genus Epirrhoe; species Epirrhoe alternata. The sequence continues at coordinate 13,277,561 of OY751375.1, forward strand.
GATTGTTCTTCTCCTTCTAGCGCCCTAAACCCTACATTTGCCAAATAAAGACAGCTAAGTGGTGAGTTTTAAACCGGCACCCTTGGGTTCCGGCCACAGAGTAACTATAACTATAGAGGAAATCTATTTGCTTGTCAAGTGTGGCTCTCCTTGCATGTGTGAGCCTTATTGCACGGCTAAATTTGAAAGATATATAGATGTCTCGTTTTAGCGCGTTGAATCTGTATTGCTATCTCTATCGCGCAGTGTCATCCCTACTTGATAGGATACTCTATGTTTTGGATAGTTTTCGCGTTTTCGGTCCCAAACAAAGTCGTGGCAGGGTGCGTTATTTACAAATTCATGTATTATTTACTGTTTTCAATTAATACAGGCAAATAAACTACACTAGATTAAGCCAGAGCACGTTTGTCATGGTTTGTGCAGTGATTTCAAACAATGGAACAGCAAAAAAGGAATAATATTCGTGAAATCATTTGCGTTCATTGGTGAGTTCAGTGTTTTGCTACTTTTTTCATTAAAATGTGGACTAAATACATCGTCATCATAATATTTTCAATCGCTGATCATGCTGCTACGCCTACAGTATGATAATTTTGCGTTTTAGATAGTTTTTATTTGATTTCGTATTGAATAGGTTATTTCCAACTAGTGTTGTACCTAAGGGATCGATATTTTTTGTACAATAGGTTTTTGTACAACAAAATTTGTGTTAAAAAGTTCGTTGTTCGTGAGGCGGGCATCTTTTATTACGATGACTGTTGATAGGTTGATGTATTTAGTCAGTAATTTATCAATTAAAAGTAGCAAAACACAAAAATACAGTTAAAATAGCACACCTAAAGATTTGTGAAATGACCGCACTTAACTCTTTCAGCTCGCCTGTGGCGCCAGCATGGTCCGGATAATCTCCGGAACGGCTGAATATTTTAATGGGACTTTAACTGGAAGATAGAGGAGGTTGTCGTTCAACACAGGTATAGACTGTATCCCGGAAAAAAATACTTATAATAAATGTAAATAGATAAATGCAAGTAAATCGTTTTATTTAAAAAATAGATAATAAAATCCTACTACCTAATAATGTACATATTATTATTATGTAGATAGATAGAAAATACTTTATAGTACACCACATGGACATTACAAAACACAAACAAAGATACAAGAAAATATTTAAAGCGAAGATACCTACTTATAAACTTGCATTCCATTTAATAATAACTTACATGGCCAAGGTAGGACTTCTATCTACCTACCTACTCTATTTTCTATTTGACTCAAATATTTGAATTTAACAAAACATTCGTACTCTATTCAAGTTTATAATAAATTGTATAAAATAAGATATGCAGCAGTTATTACCAAGCCCGCTAATCATAGTAATTATCGACATCATACTATCGATATGACCCCACACTAGCTTTGCACTCCAAACTCATGTACAGTGTACGTGCATGTGTGTGTAAAATTGAACGTTCCCACAAATCTGTGATTGTTCTTCTCCTTCTAGCGCCCTAAACCCTACATTTGCCAAATAAAGACAGCTAAGTGGTGAGTTTTATACCGGCACCCTTGGTTCCGGCGTGAACAAGTACAATTTTGAGACATATTTGATAATCGCCATTTTGGCGCTGAGAGCAGTAACGAACGTACTTGGAACTAAAAATAGAGATGGAACAGTGACATTATCGTCACTGTCCCATCTCTATTTTTAGTTCCAACCAAAAATTTTGAATTTTTAGTTTTAGACCTGTCGATACTCGTGGGCGGTATTAAATAATAATTTTGTATGTCCTCCGCCCCCCCGGGACGAAATTCAAACCCGCGACCTATGGCTCAGACGACTCTATCATAGAGGCAGTTTATTGATTAAATAAGTAATTGTGTAATTGCGTTCAACGAATGAGTTACGTATGCCTTTATTATTGTTTAAAATTGCTATGAATTTAAAATACGATGAATAGGAAATTTAATCAATAATAATTTTGTCAAAAATATTAAATCACGTTATTTTAAAAGCTTGCTGCACTTGACTCTGTGGAGCGCAGACCCTCCACCGCAGTCTTCATTCATAGGCAGTGTCACCAATAAACACTATGTAAAGTTTTTCTTTAGTTCAACTTAAGAATAAGCAAAATGGCAACCAATAAACCATTTAGAAAGTTCCACCTTGCATAACTTTGACATTTCTTTCATACAAACGCTATTCCGAAGTTCCACCAGCTAGCACCCTTGTTTAAATTTAGTGTAACCACAGAATACATATTAGTAGGTACTGTAAAAATATTTTCATAGGTACCACCAAAGAGTTCGTATATATTTTACTCGTACATACCAAGGAGTTTTTGTTTAAGTACTTCCAGATAAATTTACAGGAGAAAAAAATAACTTTATCTGGAACAAATCTTACATTCCAATAGAAGAGGTAGCATGGCGAGAAGGTTTTATAAAATAAAAATCGTAATTTGATAATAAAAACGAGCGCGGAAATCAAAAATGATTTTGTAATAAAAAAATTACATGTGAAATATTGGCGAATGCACAAAAAGTGCGAAGCCATTATTTATGAGAAAAAAAAACAAGAATGACAAACAAAATGACCAATTCAGTCAGCTTTCAGCTTTCACAGACAAAATGATACTTATTTTGAGGTTTCTCGTTGGATGCGATGTTGCCGATCTGTGCATCTTCACGTAACAGAAGGACAGTTACCTCAGAGTTCCACCTTGTTTATTGGTCAGAATTTTTTTCTGACTTATTCTGAATTAACGCAAGGTACAGCTATGCGATGTGTAAATTTGATAGAACTTCGGAATAACTTGTTTTTATTGGTGAGACTGGTATCTTGCCGAAGCAAAACTCGACAGTCTGAGCCATCGTCATGAGGTAGCGAGTTTGTCGGTCTTCTACGGTGAGTGTTCCCAGGAGCTACACGACCTTATTCCGCTTTCACCGTTCTTATACAGGGACTTCAGAGTTCAGACGCACAGCTGATTATCATCCACGCCTGGTTAATATTCCACTAATTAGAACTAAGCGCTTTGAAAGTTATTTTTCACACCCGGTCCTCGAAAACCATACATTTTTTCGTCTCACATTCGTAACAGAAAGTAAACCATTACTCCCTCCTAAAAAACAAAATAGCCGGCGGGAGGTAAAGTTGTATGGGATTTCATTTAGTTGAACGTGACAACGTTTGTGCTTCTTTGTCGCTCGTTCCGCGCTCTCGCTTGCACTTCAAGCCTTACATGGAAAGCCTCAAAGCGAGGTAACGCCGCATTTTTTCGTGCGTGCAGCCGGCTCTATCGAATTATAAGACGTTGTCACGTCAAAAAAATTGGTTGTCTGTAAAGTCAGTTTACTGACGATAGTTGAACGTGATAACGTTTGTGCTTCTTTGTCACTCGTTCCGCGCTCTCTCTTGCACTTCAAGCCTAACATGGAACGCCTCAGAGCGAGGTAACGCCGCATTTTTTCGTGCGTGCAGCCGGCTCTATCGAATTATAAGACGTTGTCACGTCAAAATGTGGCAACTAAAGTCTTAGATGATCGAACGCGGCCGCTCCGCTACTAAAATACATAATCATTTATGTGGGATCGGGGAGCAATTAAACACTTTATTTTCAACTACTATTTCCTTTTATTGAACACCTTTTAACTTTTCACACACAAGAACATTGTACAGCGTAGGCGTCTGGGAGGAAACAGAAAGTTACTCTATTTCTAATCGTTCACATCATTCTTTCATCTCGTTCACTCACTCAGTCTATTTCTTCCATTCTTCACCGTTCGGATACAATATTCTAATCTAACTACATTCGGATACATCACCTTTCATTTCCTACATGCTCGGCCCTCCTGCACTATTGTCTGGCCTCAGACACACACAACTTTCATACATCATGTCCATACAGTTCATCATCATCATCTTGCAAAACATCTTCTTTCATCCGTACAAATCTTTAAACAAAATGCTAAGTTAAACATCTTTATAAAACAAAACAATCTAAATGTTACATCTTAGTTGTACGCATTACATCTTAGCTTCTTCGCAACATAGAAAAAACATCTTTACATCTTTAATATCTTAATATTAGGGCATCTTTAAATTTAATCTACAACTTAGGCACACAACATAAATAAACTCAATCAAAAATCACTCAAACAACCTATATGAACTCTATCAAAAATCAATCATTCATCATCTTACACATCTTGAATTTCCAATGTCTGTTTCTTTGCAGTATCAATCCTTCTAGAATCTTCTTTATCATCTTGAGTTCATCATCATTTGGGTTCCCGCTGAGGGCATCATCATGTCTCATCTTTGACCCATAGTCCGTCGTTGACACAGCTAGGTCTTGTTTGTTCATCGTCATGTGTTTGTTTTTCTTGAGCAAAACTCGTCGTGGTCGTTGTGGTACTGGGATGTCATCTGTTAGTATGGTCTTCTCTTCAATTGGAGCCTCTTTGGTTTGACATGGACTGTACTCATCGACTAACCTTGCCACTTCCTGGTTGATGCTTTCCTTCATGACATCTGCAGAACATGGAAAACAAGTCATAGAACTCATACAATCATTAGGTTTCATCCACACACATCCATCTTTCATAACAGTTATCGCATTTCTTAAAAACTCTTGCCCCAATATTAACTTATAAGGCATATAGTCTCTGGGCACAATGAAAAACCGCACTTTGTCGTATCGCTGACTGTCTATATCAATGTCTGTCGTGAACACTCCTTGTGTACGTACCGTTGCACATCCTAAACCCGTCAACGAAATGCTCTCGCGCACACATTCCGGCTTGCCTATCTCGTCGTAAAAGTCATTGGAGATCAAGTTGATTTCGCTACCGGAATCCACGAGCGAATACGCACCACACCCTGTATTTATAACCGCACTGCTTTTACTAACGTAGTCAATATCGTAACCGCACAATAACTTTATCCACTTCGTTGGTTTTGAAAAATCGTTTCTGTTTACATCTTGTTTGTTTACATCGGAAGTGTCATCGCCGCCATGACACTTTTCGGTCGCCGCCATGTTGCCGTCCGAACTGTCATTTTCAGACGCACCGACTGTCATGATTGAAGTGACGAATAGAACTTTTTTGATGTTCGTCGTTTCCGCTTGCGCCGCCATCGTAAAGTGCACTTCCGCCGTTTCGATTTGACGAACTCGCAGCTTCCATCTTGGATTTCGAATTTGATGACAATGTAGAATTTTTTCCAGCTTCTCGTTTTGGACATTCGGGAGAGATATGCCCAAACTCGTTGCAATTGAAGCACTTCTTCCCTTGCTTCTGTTGAGGACAATCTGCACTTCTATGATTTTCCTCACCGCAGCTAAAACATCTTACGCCCGACGTAGGAGAACGATTTTTTTCTCTTGCAGGTTGTTCAGGCCGCCTTCTTTGCATCTTATCTTTTACTTCTTCGTATATATTCAGCTTTTCCTTAGAGTTCTGGGTAGGTCTTGACTCCGTACAACATCACTTTATTAATTTCCAGGTCCACGATGCCGTCTACTATGTATTTGATAGCAACATAGTCCGGCATTCTACCTCGTTTGCCCATTTCCTTCATGATGAGCATGTAATCAAGACAGCTCTCGTTCGTCTTCTTCTTACGATTACTCATCAGTTCGTGGATCGTCTTTATATCGATAGTATCGGGGAATTCCTTACCGATTGCCTGCTTCAATTCGGTCCATGACTTGTGAGTTTTCTCAGCTCGAAGCCACAGCGCCGCCGTACCAGTAAGGGAACGCCTCGCCACTAAAAGTCTCTACGTCGATGACCAGCCGAAAATGTCACCGTTGTCTTCTATGTCTTGGATCCACTGTTGAACTGGATACGTCTTGTCTCGTCCGTCGTACTTCGGGATCAAATTTTCCATCAGGTGGAGCATACTGTGAGGACTCCTAGGATGCTTCTCCACCTCGGCGTCTCCGAATTGATCATCTTGTTTGCTGTTAGCCATCGTAGGATATGCGTCGTCGTCGTAACGTCGTCGTGTGAAAAGTTTTCGCCGTCAGGAACCTCGTCGTTGTACCCAAGCCACGTGCACGTCGTTGCAGGTTGCCGGTACCGTCTTTCGTCGTCGAGTTGAAAATAATGTTTTGCTCCGATCCCGGACGAGCCCCCAAGATTGTGGGATCGGGGAGCAATTAAACACTTTATTTTCAACTACTATTTCCTTTTATTGAACACCTTTTAACTTTTCACACACAAGAACATCGTACAGCGTAGGCGTCTGGGAGGAAACAGAAAGTTACCTACTCTATTTCTAATCGTTCACATCATTCTTTCATCTCGTTCACTCACTCAGTCTATTTCTTCCATTCTTCACCGTTCGGATACAATATTCTAATCTAACTACATTCGGATACCTACATCACCTTTCATTTCCTACATTTATATAAATACATAATCTTTTTCTTCCGAATTTATTTTTGATGTAGGGGCAACTGGCAAGTCCACATCGAGCATACAATTTAAATCTAGCTGTGGCAGTGCTAAAGCATTAAAAATAACTTTCTGAAGTTGTTTTGTGAAGGTAAATCGCAAATCAAAAAAGTACATAAACTTCGTAACATCTGCTGGTACACTTCTTAAATACCTAGTTGAAATCGGTAGTTTGTTTATCTCCGATAGAATTATCATATTTTCTTGGTTTAAAAAATGGTTTAATTTTATTATATTTTAATTTTCCTACTTATTCTATTCGAGCAAAACCGTAAATGGATTGCGAAAGCTTTTTCAAGCAAGCTTTGAAAATAGCCACACCTATATTTTCTTTGAATTGATACCTAATTTAATTTAGCCAGTCAGGGCAAGATAGATACCTACGTCTCTACATGTGCATTGATGTGTAGCGGCACAGTGTGAGGTGAAGCTTGTATTATGTCGCATTGCATCAATATCAGGCGGGGATCAGAAAGACGTGTTGAATAATGGCTCACTGAATCGTAGGTACAGCTTTAGTAAACAAGGTTCACCTTCGTCTTAAGATTCATCATCATCATCATCTAGCGTCCACTGCTGAAAATATGCCTCCCCCATCGATTTCCACAGCGATCGATCTTGTGCAGACCCCTTGGTGAATAATCTACTATTTAACACTTACCTAATGTATGTATAAAATACGAAAGACGTGTTTTTTCATAAACATTAGGCGTAGGTACCTACGTAAGTATTTAGGGTAGTTCGTTGATGGTTTATAAGGATTGAAATCTTAAAATACAATAGAGACAACACTCGTAGCTATTTAAGAGCTGTCAGCTTTTTACTAAAAACACTTGATCGCGTTTACTTACCTGTGTTCGTCGGAATTTTCCTTATGCCCCTGTAACGTGACAAAACTTCCCTCGTCTCTATTTTGACAAAAACGAGCACAAAGGTACGTGAGTGGTCCCTTCCCAACCTAATCAAATCATGTATTCAAAGTAGATACCTACGTGTAGAGTTCCCGTTGTATCCACTGTCAGGTGAATAAGGACGCAATGCACTCCTTGCTACGTGACTTAAATTACTATGCGTTTAATTTGTTGCTAGCTTGCTAGCTAGTGTGTGCTGCTTTATCGTCATTATCATAATCTGGTTAGGGATCATTGAGTTATAATGTACTAACGTACTTAGAGATAGGCCTTGCACTAATACGCAATTCTTTTTGGTCCCGCGTGCCTCTTTGATCTTTGTCCAACCACGCTGACGATGTTGACCAAAGCAAATTGTTTAGGAAATTGTACCTACAAGTATACTTACACATGCTATCTTTTTGATTTTTACGGACTTTTAGCTTTTTATGTGGCTTCCCATTCAAATAGAACCACTAACTGATTTCCTCACGATGTTTTTCTTCACTAAACATGGAACTGGATTTGATTCTAATATTGTTAGTTCGCAATTACTTATTCAAATCCTTTCTTTGAAGACTTTGAATAATTACGAACTAACAATATTTTTGTTTATTGTAGTTAAGGGTACGTACCTACGTGTACTAAAAAGGTCGCTATGTTATCATTGAGGTACCTAAGTACTTGCTTTCCCCGTTTCGTGTGAATAATATTTTCAAGAGTTTTATAAATGCAAGGACCGTGACTTATCAAAAGTAAAACATAAACAGGGTCACGACTGCATCCTCAAGGCGCGGTAGACGTTCTCTCAGATCTTTTATGTATTCCAGATCCTTTGACGATGTTTATGGGGGTAGTCGAGGCATGTCCAAATACATATTTGATACCTACCTACATGCCCGTCCTTTATTAAGTACTACCTTCCTACCAATAAATTTTTTCTTGATTGTATTCGTAAGTAGGTGGGTAGGTAAGCAGGACTCTTTTTTTTCAATTAAATAGATTAGCTCTGCCTGATGTTAAGCAAGATGAAGCATTTGCTTTTCTAGAAGAAACTTAAGTATTTACTCTTTGTATCGCCGTATCTATCCACATCTAGTTTTCAAAATCTACCTAATGGGTTTGAGGTTTGTGGGAGGAGTGAGAGAAAAAAAATCAAACACGCTATTACTTAGGTATTATACTCTACTAAAAAGTATTCAAAGTCTGACAATTTGTGAGTACTTATCTTTGTGTTTCAATTAACCAGAATGACACTGTTGAAACTTGGAACATAAAACTCTCTGTATCTACACTAATATTATAAAGAGGGAAGATTTGTTTGTTTGTATACATAAACGTAAACAGGGTCACGACTGTATCCCCGAGGCGCGGAAGACTTCTCTCAGATCTTTTATATTCCAGATCCTTTGAAGATAATAATAATAATAATAATAATAAAAAGCTTTATTGGAAAAAGAAACCTTATTATACTAGTTACAAGCCATGTGCACAGTTTATGTGCTAAAACTATACTATACAATGCAAGGTATCTGCAAAGTAAATACCTAACCTATTTCTATTGGTAATCCTCGAAACTTGGCTCATACAAACATGTTAGGAAGGTGGCATCTCATGGTACTTTTATCTACAGTCTGTTATTGAGCTTACAGTGTACATGGCTGATCTCAAACTGTCTAAGGGGGTAGTCAGAGGCATGTACAAATACATATTTGATACATGCCCACATCTGCAGAAGTTAGTATTCCATACGTGACAGGTTGCAAGCCCATCGTCGCATATAAGAATTTGTTTGTATGTTTGTTTGAATTGAATAGGCTCCGAAACTACTGGACCGATTTGAAAAATTCTTTCACCATTAGAATCCTACATTATCCCTGATGAACATAGGCTATATTTTATCCCGGGAAAGTGAAGTTTTCCCGAAGGAACGCGGGTAACACCGCGATGGTCAGCTAGTTCTGTGATAAAGGCCTGGAATAGCACAGTATCTAAAATGTTGGAACCACGTAAGGGCAGTACCTACCAAGCGGATGCCGTTGAACATAAACCTACGGTGACCGGTTCCTAGGAAACGAGAGCAGCAGAAAAGTTCTCAGTGGCGTTGACGTCCCTCCGTATCCGAGTGTACTCTGGAGACGGTTTTGCCAGAACGGTGTCTATTCCATTTAAGATTCACCGAAGGCGTGAGATGTCACCAAACGGCGTTGATAAATGACGTCCTACTTTGGCAATTTTCCACTTTCACCACATTCCCTCCGTCTCTTGATTTGCTCTAATCTTTTAGAATGAATTGTTTGAACAATGGTGCCTTGAAATCTGCATTGATTTATGTCGGACTAGCTGACCCGCGCGACTTCGTCTGCGCATTATTAGGAACAAAATGCAGGAGTCTTGAGTGAATCGAAAAAAATATACAAACTATTAAACTCTTCGCTTGATACAATAATCATTTTAACGTTAAGCTTTATGAATTGTTTTGAATTTCGATCAAATAAATAACTTATTTTGCGTTATGTTCCTCTCCTCTCAAGAATTTCAAGAGGTAATCTTGCAATGCTTAGAACAAAACGATAGTAAGTACCTAAGTTCGTATGAGTCAGTGGCCAACTCTGGTGACGGAGTTTTTAGGCCGCCTTAAGGCTTCCGTCATGACTTAAATAGCCGGGACCGACCATTTAACGTTCCCTCCGAAGCACGGAAGCGCTCTGATGAAAATGCCACTGGCGGTCATCCATCCACTTACAGACCGTTTCGAACGTTGCTTAACTTCGACGATCTATCAAGAACGACTAAGCAAGCACGACCAAGAGCGCTTCAAAACGATAGAGGCAACTGGTGTGGAACTTGTCGAAGCGAGCGGCAATTTTTTTGAAGAAATTGACTCGAAACGTATTTTTTTTTAATAGCAAGTACTGTTTGGTTTTGAATTTCGAAATAAAACGATTAGGTAACTAATATTACCTACCTGCAAATTCGTGAGCAAAAAAACATAAGTAGGTACTTGAAATTTGAAAACAAACAAAAAGATCGGAAACTCTAAGCAAAAATCTCCATTTACTTTTCAAAACTCAAAATGATCGTATCTTAATAGAAACGCCACCCAGGAGCAAAGTATAAATCAGATTACCCTCGGTGATATAGATGGCGTTCTAACTAAAGCCAAGGAAAAAATATTTTAATATCAAAAAAGCATAACTTCGGAGTTCAGATATATTGATGGGTGGGAACACAAATGTTACATGTTTATAATTAATTTTAAAATCATTTATTAAGCAAAATAAAAAAAAAAACAAAAAAAATTTAAAGTGCAAAAAGTGGCTCGGGCGGTCACCCATCCTCTTTATGACCGCGCCCAGGGTCGCTTAACTTTTTTCCCCATACAAACTTGCAACCCTTATTTTGACGCCCCCTTATGGTTATTGACAAAAAAAAGTAGCCTATGTCCATCCCTGGGGTATACTCTTTATCTATGCCAAATTTCAGCTTAATCTGTTCAGCGGTTTGGGCGTGAAAAGGTAACAAACAGCAGACAGACAGACAGACAGACAGAGTTACTTTCACATTTATAATATTATAGTATGGATTGTAACGTGTAAAGACCAGTGGCTTAGCTAGGTTGCCAAGGGCCCTGTCTCCCTAGCCATGTGAGCTCTATGTAAATCGTCAGTTTGACATAATGCCAGGAACTCACGTGCCGCGATACTCGACATAAAATGCTATAAAATGTATGTAGTTTTGACAATTAATGCCATTTGACGCTGGTGGAGCGTTATCTGTCGATTCGATTTCTATTCTATTGCGATTTGTCACAGGGCTAGGGGGGCTGGTGCAAAATAAACTGGGGCCCTAACTGAACGGTTTAGGTTTTATCAAGTCAAAATATGCAGGGTGTGGCAAAATGTAAACTAATTTTATTATTTTGTAATTTTCTGGGCTGACTGTAGGTACATTTTTTCAAAAATCTAAAAATGCAGTTGCTTTTATTTTCAAAATAATCATACCTATAGTTTCCTTAGAACAAAACCTACCGGAATCTCGGGCTCTGACTCGGAGTCCAAGGGCCCCTTGAGCTTGGGGGCCCCGGTGCACTGCACCGCCTAGCCCTCCGGTAGCTACGCCGCTGGTAAAGACCTAGGTACTTACTCTAAATAGAGTGCAGGATCGCGCCGCTCGATTAATAATTAATTAGGTACCTGAGGGAGTGGCAGTAATAATGTTAATGTTTGAATGTTGAAATTTTAAATAGGTCTACAGTTACTAACCAAAGTCAATATTACTTAATGCACGTTCTACACTTGTGAGTGTTAGAACTTGGAAATATTTCGTAGCTCGTAGCGTTTTCGTAGCAATGTAGGTATTGGGCGACTTTGACGAAGATCTGCAAAAGTAACGACACCCGACCTCGACGGTAGCCTTGTCGTGAAACGAAGAAGCTGTAAGAGAACAAAATGAGCCGGAGGTGCATTACCTATGTAATTTTTTCCAGAAACTTTTTCATATCCGTGTGTTTTTCTGGTTTATTTTCATAGCGTAGGTAAGAGTCCAAACATTTCACATGTATATTTATTTTTGTTCTCAACATTTCAGTCTTAAAAAGTGGGAAAACAAAACAACTCGGTTCCTTTTAACTTGGCTCGGTTCCACCAGATAACTTGCTTCTTTTCATATTATAAGTACTGCTTTCATTACAAGCAAACATTTTGTTCAAACTTGTATGATATCGTTATAAAGACTAAATAAATTCACATTTAAATGCAAATCCTAAGTACCTACCTACTTCTAAATAAATAGTACCTATAGCTCAGAAAGAACAAATATTTTGACACAGTTATCCACATTTGGAAATATATTTATTATTATTTATTTTCAGCCGTTAGTGTCCCACTGCTGGGCAAAGGCCTCCTCCCACTCCCTCCAGACATCTCGGTCCCCAGCAACATCCCTCCAGTCCGTCAGAAACTGGTCGAGCTCGTGTAGCCATCTCCGTTTTGGTCTGCAACGTCGCCTTCTCGCTGTGTCGGGCGCCACTCGGTGGCTACCTTCGCCCACAGCTCACCTAGCATGCGGAAATATAAATGACCTGGAATTTACCCACCCTATTTAAAATATTGGAATGAAGCTGCGGACGAAACACCTTTAAATAAACCTTTAAGCTGGACATTTTGACAAAATATTATCTGAACTACCTAATACCTAATAATTCTTTCCGCGTCTTACCTACTCTCCTTCAACAGAACTGAGCAATTTACAGAGCACTTTGCCCTGAACATTGGCATTAAATGTTCAAGGAAAAGTATACTATTTATGGAGAAACCAGCCACTTAGCAGCAAATTATAAAACGTTTTGTTGTGATTTCCTTCAGGTCCTTACATTGAAATTGAATTCAACGAAGGAACTAAAGCTCCTACTAAGGCTTCTTATTGTACTACCGCCTCTCTGGTATTGCATTGCATGATTGAAAGGAAGCTCACTCGTTAAAAGACTTATTAAAGGAATTGCGAGAAAAGTATAAGAATATATTATTTAGTACAATTTTCTTCGATAGGTAGGTATACCTACCTACACTAAAAATCTGAGCAAATGTCTATCGCATCTTGGGGATAGAGTTGTTATCAGTTACCATGTTTTTTAAATTTCCATAATTTAATTATTTGGTAAGGGAAGGCGTACCTACTGCAAGATACCAGTAATGATTCCTGCCAATATCATTGCTATTACATTCACAAACATTTTGCGCATGTGATTTGATAAACAAAATTACATGTCCAGCTACAAACACTGATAACCTCTAACTACTTATTAGAGAGATACACCACGTATTTACAATTATTGTAATGTACTTACGTATTTGGACAAAATACGTAAGCACAAATGCTTAAAAAAAATTTAATGAGTAAAATAAATGATTTTTGAATTGAATTGGATAGTTCATGCGTCCACCTTTTCTTTAGTTTCCCGTACCGTAAGTTAATATTGTTGAAACTGCTGAGTTAAAATAACAAAAGAACCATAATTGGCGCAGTAATATCACTGTTCTGTTTCCGCAACAATTCATTCAAATTGTTCGTCTTTGTTAGATTGTTATTTAAAGTACCTAACAATGTGCATCTTGCAAATATCCAACCACAGTGAGCTCTCGACCGCTCTTAGAGAAGAAAATTTGAACAATAGTTATGGAAAAATGTTCTTAAAGATACGGGTTACTAATATTTTTTTTTAATAACAATTCTTTGTTATTATTTTGTTGTCCTACTGTCTGTCTGTCAGTCTGTCTGTCCCTTTAAGCTGTAAAAAAAGTCAATACGGCCGTTTATGCTGCTAAAAAACGTATATTTCGACACTCAATAAATAAAAATTCATAGGGTACTTCCCGTTGACCTAGAACTATATATATATATATAATATTATATATATATAAATACCAACCTGGGCACTAAGTTGATCCAGCCCGACTGCCGTGCATTCCTGACTCCACCTTTTCCCCCATATTACTCGACTCCGGTTGCATAGATCTTGCCCGGAGTGGCAACGGCGCAAATTTTCGGGCGACGTTGCCAAACGTATTCATGGAGAAATTGATGTACTCAACATTTTTATTGCTAAGATCTCGAACTTCATCGACTCCGTAACGGCCGAAATTCAGAAACCCATAAACACTTGTTGGCTCCGTTTTATATACCAAATCCAAAGTCGTATGTTGATCAGATCCATTTATATTATTAAAATTACAGCTTTATTTGATCCGACAAAACGAAACTGTATATTAAGTAACGTAGATTAATTTTTCGTAAACACTACAGTATTTGTTGGCTCCGTACACAATATGTGCAATGTTCCATACATGCTAAATCCGCCTAGACTAGACGAACTCGACTCCGTAACGGTTCAAATTTTGAAATGCTCAAACACTTCTTGACTCCGTTTTATATACCAAATCATAAGTCGTATGTTGATCTGTTCCATTTATATACTCAAAATTACCACTTTATTTGATCCGACATAAAGAAACTATAAGAAACGGAGGAAAAATTTTCAGTTATAAAAAAAGCCATAAAAACATCAACAGTAAAGAGCTGTTTAACAGAACTCCTCAGGAAATAGGCCGATTCAGTTGAAAGTCAGCATATCGGTCAAGTTTTATCTCCAATTGAATAATATGATGATAGCGAGCTGACCTGATGATGGAGCCAAGAGCTGTTCAACAGAACTCCTCAGGAAATAGGCCGATTCAGTTGAAAGTTGGCATATCGGTCAAGTTTTATCTCCAGTTGAATAATATGATGACAGCGAGCTGACCTGATGATGGAGTCAAGAGCTATTCAACAGAACACCTCAGGAAATAGGTTGATTCAGTTGAAAGTTGGCATATCGGTCAAGTTTTATCTCCAGTTGAATAATATGATGACAGCGAGCTGACATGATGATGGAGTTAAGAGCTATTCAACAGAACACCTCAGGAAATAGGTTGATTCAGTTGAAAGTTGGCATATCGGTCAAGTTTTATCTCCAGTTGAATAATATGATGACAGCGAGCTGACCCGATGATGGAGTCAAGAGCTATTCAACAGAACACCTCAGGAAATAGGTTGATTCAGTTGAAAGTTGGCATATCGGTCAAGTTTTATCTCCAGTTGAATAATATGATGACAGCGAGCTGCCCTGATGATGGAGCCAAGAGCTGTTCAACAAAAGTCCTTAGAAAATAGACAAATTGAGTTGAAAGTCGGCATATCGGTCCAGTTTTATCCCCAATTGAATAATATGATAACAGCGAGCTGCCCTGATGATGGAGCCAAGAGTTGTTCAACAGAACTCCTTAGAAAATAGGCCAATTGAGTTGAAAGTCGGCATATCGGTCAAGTTTTATCTCCAATTGAATAATATGATGACAGCGAGCTGACCTGATGATGGAGACAAGAGCTGTTCAACAAAAATCCTCAGGAAATAGGTCGATTCAGTTGAAAGTCAGCAGAACTCCTCAGGAAATAGGCCGATTCAGTTGAAAGTCGGCCTATCGGTTAAGTTTTATCTCCAGTTGAATAATATGATGACAGCGAGCTGACCTGATGATGGAGCCAAGAGCTGTTCAAAATAACTCCTCATGAAATAGGCCATTTGACATTTTTACTTGACATGATGGTTGGCCTAGGCTTGAATAGGACCTTAAGTCCGCCGTATTTGGTCGCTGGACGCTTGACGATCTCGGGCCAGTACTACAAGACTCGCTCGAGAGGCCGCATGGCTTCCTCTCCTTCCGCCTGGTGCAGGTGCTGTCGGGGCACGGCTGCTTCGGCAAGTACCTGCACCGCATCGGAAGGGAGGAGGGACCGTCGTGCCATGACTGTGGCGCGGCGCAGGTTACAGCGCAGCACACCCTTAAGGTGTGTTCGTCGTGGTCCGAACCGCGCCGCAGCTTGGTCGCGGCGATCGGGCGGGACCTCTCGCTTCCCAGCATAGTTAGAGGGATGTTGGAAAGCGAGGACGCCTGGGCGGCAGTCGCCTCCTTCTGCGAAGTCGTCATATCGTCTCCCGCCCGGTGGTGAGTAGTGGACGCTAGGTAAGGGGGCACCTTTGTCCGCCTTGTACGGCTCACCAAGACGCGGGGCGGGACGGTCGCGCATTCACGACCGTCCCGCAGGTCCCTCCTCAACACGAGGAGGGATGTGAAAGGCCCGCCTTAAGGGCGGGGATCGCCGGAGGGACTGGAAGAATAGGCTCTGCCGGTTTCCCAGACCCCCTCCATTCCAGGCGACGCCGAAAAAAAAAAAAAAAAGGCTTGAATAGTGGACACAGGGTCACGACTGTATCCCCAAGGCGCGGTAGACATTCTCTGAGATCTTCTATATTCCAGATCCTTTGAAGATGTCTAAGGTAGTCAGAGGCATGTACAAATACATATTTATAGTAGAATATAGCTAATAACCGCTCTAGTCAAAACATGCTTATACCAGAACAAATTCTGAATACATTGAATAACGTTGCGAGTCTCTCGTCCGAATCTCCGTTTTGGTTCGTAGTTTTGTTAGGTAGATTCCTAACGTCTGCCATAATTTTTTATACAAAGTGAGTAAAACGTAGTCCTATTAAACGCGTGCAGAAGTGTTATAATGTGAAGAACTTGATCGATATGTTGACTTATTGGCCTATTTTCTGAAGAGTTCTGTTGAACACCTCTTGGCTCAATCATCAGGTCAGCTCCTTGTCATCATATTATTCAATTGCAGATAAAACTTGACCGAAATGCTGACTTTCAACTCAATTGACCTATTGTCTAAGGAGTTCTGTTGAACAGCTCTTGGCTTCATCATCAGGTCAGCTCGTTGTCATCATATTATTCAATCAGAGATAAAACATGACCGATATGCTGACTTTCAACTCAATTGGCCTATTTTCTAAAGAGTTCTGTTGAACAGCTCTTGGCACAATCATCAGGTCAGCTCCTTGTCATCATATTATTCAATTGCTGATAAAACTTGACCGAAATGCCGACTTTCAACTCAATTGACCTAGTGTCTAAGGAGTTCTGTTGAACAGCTCTTGGCTTCATCATCAGGTCAGCTCGTTGTCATCATATTATTCAATCAGAGATAAAACATGACCGATATGCTGACTTTCAACTCAATTGGCCTATTTTCTCAGGAGTTCTGTTGAACAACTCTTGGCTCCATCATCAGGTCAGCTCGTTGTTATCATATTATTCAATTGGGGATAAAACTTGACCGTTATGCCGACTTTCAACTGAATCGGCCTATTTCCTGAGGTGTTCTGTTGAACAGCTCTAGACTCCATCATCAGGTCAGCTTGCTGTCATCATATTATTCAACTGGAGATAAAAGTTGACCGATATGCCGACTTTCAACTGAATCGGTCTATTTCCTGAGGAGTTCTGTTGAACAGCTCTTGGCTCCATCATCAGGTCAGCTCGCTGTCATCATATTATTCTATTGGAGATACAACTTGACCGATATGCCGACTTTCAACTGAATCGGCCTATTTCCTGAAGAGTTCTGTTGAACAGCTCTTAGCTCCATCATCAGGTCAGCTCGCTGTCATCATATTATTCAATTAGAGATACAACTTGACCGATATGCCGACTTTCAACTGAATCTGCTTATTTCCTGAAGAGTTCTGTTGAACAGCTCTTGGCTCCATCATCAGGTCAGCTCGCTGTCATCATATTATTCAACTGGAGATAAAACTTGACCGATAGGCCGACTTTCAACTGAATCGGCCTATTTTCTGAGGAGTTCTGTTGAACAGTAAAAATAATATTCGAAGTCAAATAACTCCGAATCCACAATGATTTGAGACAAGCGCCATAGTAGGTATTATTACACTTAGAAATACCTTTCCAACCATATAAAAATTATTGCTATTAGAGCGGGTACCAGCTTCCATACATATTTGCCCATTGTCCTTTCTCAAAAACCTTTTTAAAAATTACTTATTTTCTTTGTGATTATTTTCTACTTCTGATAATTGTCTTAATTGCAGGAGAACACATAATTGGGGCCTAATAATGTCAACAAAGCAGCAATCCATTCTTAAGCATATAAAACTAGTTCACTAACCCTAGCTCGTTCTCCTCGTTCTTTAATTTTGAAAAATCATAGCGTGGATCCGCGCTTTAGTTGTTCTGTTATTCTGCTTGATGAAATTTATCAAACAAACCTATAATGCTAAAACAAATCTGCTAGAGACGTATTATAAAAATCACCAGAGAATCAATCTGATAAAATAATTAAAATGTTAGATTTAGTTCAAACAAATGGCTAAGGCCGCAAGCGACCAATGGCTGAGCTCGGTGGGCTCTGATTGGCTCATTTGAATCGGATCAACAAGAGCTAAAACGCAAAAAAGGTGGATTTGTATAAAAAGCACGTAATTATTATTATTACTGATGGTGACACTTGTGGCTCCGTTCGGATCCACATACGGACGGTGATGTGGCAATGGATCAACAAATACCAACCGGATCAACAAGTGAAAACGGATCAAATAATTACTAACTATATGGCACGTTTGATCAACATAGTGCCCATGGAGATATCTATATATATATATATATATTATATATAAGTGGATGGGTGACCGCCAGTGGCATTTACATCTGAGCGCTTCCGTGCTTCGGAGGGCACGTTAAATTGTCGGTCCCGGCTATTTAAGTCGTTAAGCCATGACGGAAGCCTTAAGGCGGCCTAAAAACTCCGTCACCAGAGTTGGCCACTGACTCATACGAACTTACTTACTTACCTAGAACTATGAAATTTGGCAAGTAGCATCGTCTTAGACCGCATATTTTTAATTAAATCACAAAAAACAGAGCCTATAAGCAAGGAATGTGGGTCGAAATATTGAAGTGGCGAGTAAACCGTGCCATGTGGGGTATCGTACGTAAGGGCTTCATTAGCACAAGCTTAAACAGATTTTTGATAATTTTTATGATGTATAGTTTACGATGTATGATGAAATATAAAACAAAATCCTTTCTTATGTATCCACATACCTAATAAATTTGGTGTATAATTAGTACTCCTAACAGTTTGCACCGTACACCTTCTCAGTCCTTGGTATGGAACCCTCGGTGGGCGAGTCCGACTCGCACTTGTCCGGTTTTTTTATATCCTTATACTACAAGTATGTAGGTAAAAATTCTCTCTTTGAGCCAATATCTGACCTTCATTGCAAAGATCTTCCGTGAACCTAGTTTGGACACATAACATATAAACAAACAGAGTTTTATTATTCATAAACGTAGTATTGAATTACTGTGTGTTTTTTTTATTTTACGGCATTTTTACACGATATAGGGTGCGCTGACTATAAAAAGGCCAATTTGATAAACGCACGTCATGTCACGCTTTACCTCTGTCCATAGTTATGTAGTATTACCGACCTCAAACATTGTGCGCTTCGGCAATCTTCTTCTAGCTTCTGAAACACGAAGTAACGCGACTCAACAAATAAAAAACATAATGGAGTGGTCCATTATGTTCTAACAACCTACCATAGCGTAAGTCTACAAGGACTAACTACTATGTTGTGGTATGCATGTTTAATATGCCAAAATCGACAAAATTTCTCGTTTCTCGTGCACGACAGTCATGCTAGCCGGGTACGAGTGCTGGCAGAAGTGAAAACTTGAACGGTTCTAAACTTGACAGATAACCCGGGGTCGGTGAGCAGTCACGTGACTCGCACGTGACCTTTTCGAGGCGAATCCAAGATTTTTTCCCCATCTCAAAATAGCCAAACGCGCATAAAGATTTCACTTCAAAAACGCTTGTGCTATCACCGTTAAATCGCGAAGAATGGCGAAACGGGGAGAACGTCGGAAGAATCATACGTGATTCTTGGTCCGAGGGGAGAACTGACTATTGGTGTGCTATTGGTTGCATATTCGGACAATTTCGCTTTCATACAAAGCACGAAGTTTGTCGAGCCGCACAATATTTAGGCAAAAGAGCAGCTCCATACGTATTTGTATTTTCTTCATTTATCAAAAACTTATTTATAATCTTACATACATGACACATTAAACCATAAAAAAGTTGGACGTCGTCTTTCCTGTGGACAAGGCCGATTAAGCTGAGAGGATGGTTTAGAATAAACCTAAACCGCGACTCGGCAAACGTAGTGTAGGACACCCTCCGGCCAGGTGGAGGCGATCTGCGAAAGGCTGCTGGCAGAAGCTGGATGCGTCGAGGGCAATGGCGCTCATTAGGGTAGGCTATATCCAGCAGTGGACTGCTATTATAGGCTGGTGATGATGATGATGAGGTGCTGGGTAAGTATTCCATCTCAAACAATGTCCCAGGCATGGATAATTGGATAGCCAAAGGATGCTTCCAGACGCTGTATAAGTAAATCATCTAATACTTATAGATGTAAAGGGCTAAGGTCAAGCAGCGATACAACAGAAATTGTTAATTGGCATAATTCCTGCTTAGCTCGATTCGAAGAACGTCAAAAGCCAGGGAGCTTGTTGATTCGTTATAGTGAATTTTCGGCATCGGATCAGTAGTTCCAGAAATCGGGAATCCAGACCCATTACGAACACTCAAGCCAATTTTCGTAATATCTTTTATATTCGTAGAAATTTTAATTAAATTGTGCGTTTTAGGTGGCTTGGTACCAACATGATACCGTGGTAGGTACCTACCTAGTTGTAGGTGGCTTGTAGTTTCATATCGCGGACATCCCACGACTTTGAGAGAGAATGAGAATTGAGACTTGAGAACTTGAGAATCCTCGTGTAGGATATTACTGTAGTGTAAAATTGTTGAATAACTCTTTATTTTTAAACATTTAAACTTTTGCGACTTGAACACATCTCGCGTAGTAAAAACTTATTTATGTAATTAAGTGGTCACGCACGAGAAGACTCAATAAGTTTTAACTCCACGATATCCTAAAAAAAGATAGAGACTTTTTTTGGTACAACGACACAATAAACAAAAAAATCAGCCTTATGCGAGTCGGACTCTGATGTCAGGAAATTGTTGATTTCGATTATAAAGTCATGAGGAATTCTCGATTGAAAATAAGGCTCAATCCAATGTTCCGACTCCACAAGTTGTTAATTCCTACACAAAAGATGTTTGCTGGCCACCATTCATGTCGCATTGAATGTAATATTGAAAATGATGTATTTCCTGAGTTCAGTAAACCAGATTAACTATATGTTATTGAACAGAGTAAGTACCCACTTGTATTATTGGGCATATACATAATGTACATAGTGAAATTTTGTTTTACCTTTTTGATATTGTTTAATAATCGATGATTACAGAAGCGTGGTCACAGAATAAAGAAAGCCGTGGTGGGCGATTTTATACCTACGTAAAAAGAGAGACAAATAAATAAATAATGCTGGACATTTCACACAGCATCATCTAGCCCCAAACTAAGCAAAACTTGTACTATGGGAACCAGATAACTGATATACTACATATATACTTTTCGTTTGTAAATACATACTATTAGACATAGAAACACCCAGACTCGAGATAAGGTTTGTGTAAATGTTTGTAGAATACTTATGAATTTTGGTCTGGGTGTTAGTTGTAACTACCATACCATTCGAGGAAAATTAGGCATCTACTCTTGTACCTGATTACTGTACACTAGTTGCTTATATAAATCAAGCTTTGCTTAGTTTCATCTACATACATAGCGTTGTGATAGACGAGAGTACAGTACCTATCCTTTTTACCACACTACTACGAAAAACTACAAGACTACACTGTTTGCCTTTCCTTTATGTTATTTCCTTATCAATGGAATCTCCTCTTGAGACACGCTTATTTCCTACCCCACTAGCTAAAGGAAGATCAAAGAAAACATGACGCTCAAACGACAAACACTTTTAACCACACGTTGTGGAGAGTATAAGGCTGATTTACAAAGGGTCAGTAGGAGGCTAGGAGTTAGCGTTGACAGAAACTCGAGGCAAATGCTGACCGGTTAGGTAAATTTAAATTGATTCGGAGTCAATCGTGTTCATCGTGGAGAATTTACCGCGATTTGATAAACTGACAATGCAAACCAGACTCCAAAAAACAAAATTATGGTATAAACAGTGACAAGTCAGCTTTCTGAGCACTGACTTCTGTGGAGTCAGTCACAAAGCTTACAAAATCCTTACTAATCCATATCCATCCATACTTCCATATCCATACTATCCATACTTATATTAGAAATGTGACAGTAACTCTGTCTGTCTGTCTGTTTGTTACCTTTTCACGCCCAAACCACTGAACAGATTAGGCTGAAAATTGGCATGAATAAAGGTTGTATTCTAGCTAGGGAACGACATAGGCTACTTTTTATCCCGAGGGACTACGGGTTACACCGCGGGAGCGCAGCTAGTGCACGTATAACCCTGTCAGTGTTGGTCTCCGCCGACCCGAGCTTACGTTAGGCCGTATGTAAATATGAATATTTTTATTCTTTAATAACTTAATGTACCTACGTTAAGAGATCAAAGAATAACATTTTACGATTGGTTAAAGCTATGAAAGGATCGTTCAAGGATCATGTCTTCATCATCAGATCAAATGGTTGTTAGGTACCATTGTATTATTATGATACAATAATGTTGTATGTAGGTATGTCGCAGGCAACTGGTTTAATCAGTCATTCAGTTAAACGCCTAGACATTTCATTAAACTAATACTCGTAGGTAGACGAGGATTCAACGAATAAGTTGCACTAGATCGACCTCTTAAAATTTACTAAAAAAAGTAGTGTAAAAAATCCGATGACAAGGAACTACAGAATCCTACTGTGAAAAAAAAAAGTTTTTATTTTAGACTCTGGTCCATATCTTAACATTAAATTAAATTAAATAATTATTCATTCATACAATTACATAGGAAAAAGGGCCGATGATGATGATTACATGTTAAATCCACGTAAGACACACATAGATTAGCGATAGGTAGGTATACCTGGTAATGACTGAGTGCATGCCAGCCCAGTGACACGGGAGATATGCGTCAGGAAGGTAGCGACCAGAAGGCTGTTACCGCTGTCGCGCAGCGAGGCGGCACGACAGCGCGCGCACGCAGCATCGCAGGGAAACATGCGCATAGGCGGATCCAGGCCCCCCCCAGACGATATTTTTGTGTACCTACTAACGACGAAAAATTAATAAATTGTGAAATTTTTGTGAGTTTTTGTTTCTTGTGCCCCTCCCAGAAAAAAATCCTGGATCCACCCATGCACATGCGCATCCGCAAACATGCCGCTCGCACTACACCAGCGCGGCAGCCGCAACAGCGCCCTGAACGCATTGTTAAATTGCACTTTCAAAGCCTTCAAAGAGCTTTTCTTATAATTAGACCAAAGACTTGGTGTATAGAGAGGTACAAAAGGCACGGAATAGAGTAATCTTAACTGGATCTTAATGCAACCTACAAAATACCAACACCTGTGTGAAGCCGTCCTTAAGTAGACGTGCGTGAGTCTGAAAATGTTTAGCGCGAAATTTAATATGCAATAAGGTGTTTAGCTGTTTTTGTAGCCCCTTCGTTATAAAAGTAGTTAATGAGCTGCTGAAGTATTAATGAACTTTTTCTCAAGGGATGTAGTGAACGTTACACAATTTGTTAAGACCAAAGTATTTTACTTACGTGAAGACCCTATTAGAACGTAGGTAGCAATTCTAGTGACATCTTTCAAAATAATAATATCGAACATTTTTATCTACTATCTTTGATTCTATTATAAAAGATCATTGCTTTGATTACCTTAGTATTTGATTATGTGGCTACAGCTTTAACAGAGTTTTGAACATAAATTACTTAAGTAGGTACCTAGTAGTAGTAGTAGTAGGTAGTCACACCCCTATATCTATATATTTCAATTTGTCCATTTATCCATACACAGGTTGTCTGGTAGAGATCGCTATTTAGCGATAAGACCGCCGATTGTATGTCATTCTGTTTTTTGTTTAGTTTTCCATTTTTGTTTATTTTTATTATGTGGTGTGCAATAAAGTATTTTCTATCTATCTATCTATCTACCTATGTGGGGACTAGTGTGGGTACCTATGTTCCATCCATTCAATATCGTTTTATGATTTCCACCTATTTTTGAAAATGATGACGAAAGATAACTTGAATACCTGCTGTAAATTACCTACTTCTAAAATCTGAAACTAAGCAGTCCATATTTTTATGTGCCATATTCCAAGAGAGGAAGTTTCATTCAAAGCACGTCGAGGTTAGTTGGGTACGGGTCAGGCTGCCTGACAATTATAATTAAACTAAGGAAAGAAAAAGAAGGTTGTACCTATTTGCCACGCGCATGTGCTAAATAAACTATTATTAAATAGATGGCTTTATTCTCCCATGCTCCCGCTCCTACAACAAACGTAATTTTTTTTGCAGTTTTTATAGATAATTGTACGGAACCCTTCATGCGCTAGTCCAACTCGCACTTTGCTGGTTTTTAAATCCGGTAAAAAAGAATCTCAACATTTCCCGTTGGCCGAACCAGTGTAAGGGCACGTTATAAGTCGTTATAATCTATGAGTAAACTTACAATCTGCGCGAACGCCCCGCAATCGTTTTCTTACTTTACCTGGTACCTAACCTTTTTTTTTTACTTTACTTTTACATCTTTTTTTTAGGTACCACTGAAGTGCAATCATAGGCAATTTTTTGTGTTTTAAGCTAGGGGTTTTATTATTTTAAGTCTTGTAATGGCGAGATTTGTATAATTATTTGTTTTAAATATAATATAGATAGGTACTAGGTAATAACTAATTGCCTTTGCGAGAACAAGCGACGAGCTTTCGCAGAAAACGCTTAAAGACGTCTGCTGTACGCTCCCAATGCTACTTGAATATTGTCGAAAGCTTCAATATCTGCCAATTAGTGGCATAATAAATAAATAAATAAATAAATAAATAAATAATGCTGGACATTTCACACAGCATCATCTAGCCCCAAACTAAGCAAAGCTTGTACTATGGATGCCAGATAACTGATATACTACTTATATACTTTTTGTTTGTAAATACATACATATTATACATAGAAACGGCCAGACCCGAGA
The DNA here is from genome assembly GCA_963565295.1 of Epirrhoe alternata. Lineage (NCBI taxonomy): Eukaryota > Metazoa > Arthropoda > Insecta > Lepidoptera > Geometridae > Epirrhoe > Epirrhoe alternata. Next base: position 13,302,494 of record OY751375.1, read on the forward strand.
TAAATATTTGCAGATCATACAAACATTTCTCCCGAGGCGGGGATCGAACCCGCAACCTTCTGCGTCCCAAGCGGGCTTTCACCCAATGTGCCACAGAGGTCGTACGCAGCTGTAGACCCACAATGTTGTTCAAAGATGGCAGTTAACAAACAAAAACGGCACACGTGCCCCCGCGCCCCCCCCCCTCCCCCTGGATCCGCCTATGAATTCTAGTGTAGGTATTCTAAAAGATGAAGACTTAAAAATATGAACCAATAGGGTACCTATAATAATTTATTTTCGTTAAAATTTTACTGTACCAATTTTTATAAATTCAGTTCACCCTGGTTATGTAGAATGCTCAATTTTGTATTATATCATGGTTGAACTAGACTTGGTTCATATTTTTAAGTCTTCATCTTTTAGAATACCTACACTAGAATTCATAGGCGGATCCAGGGGGGAGGGGGGGGGGGGGCGCGGGGGCACGTGTGCCGTTTTTGTTTGTTAACTGTCATCTTTGAACAACATTGTGGGTCTACAGCTGCGTACGGACTTCATGTACGGTCTACAACTACGCGGTTCGGGGTACGCGTTCACGCGTTTCAATAAATAAAAATAAAATAAATAAATAATGCTGGACATTTCACACAGCATCATCTAGCCCCAAGCTAAGCAAAGCTTGTACTATGGGAACCAGATAACTGATAAACGACTTATATACTTTTTGTTTGTAAATACATACATATTATACATAGAAACACCCAGACCCGAGATAAATATCTGCAGATCATACAAACAATTATCCCGCCGCGGGGATCGAACCCGCAACCTTCTGCGTACCAAGCAATGAGCACGTATCCCTTTACAACCGGTAATTTTTTTTTCAGATATATAGTATATACTCGTAGTATCCTGCAGTAACGCGTATACATTTGATATTTTACATCGACCCTAGCCTGAAGCGTAGTCCGTACCGTACCGACAAGGCTTATGGACTTCTCGGTTCCATCAATCAATACGGTTACAAACTTGCTTTCATTTGAAGTGCACCAACCAATATTTTGAAGCTAGGAAGTTTTCAAGCTAAATCAATAATACATTTTACTCGTATTTGTAAAACACCGGTAACCTCACAGGACTGTATTACTATCATCATAAACCACAACTTTTATTCTATGACTTTTTACATCGGGACCCATATGTTTCATAATTAAAATTTTGACAAATCATTGAATATTATTTCTATTTGTATTCAGTCCTGATAAGCCCCCTCGCAGACTGCAGACTTTCTATCGGCCGATAGTTTAGTCTGTAGTCTGCGAGGGGTCTAAGTAATGATAATTATTAAAATTGGTGTAAGTAATTGGTTTTATGAAATTTTTGAAATAAATAAGTACCTAATCATTATAAAGTCTCAGACGCTTTAAGTTTACTTGATTTTAATATGTAGAAACTATAAATTAATACGTTTTAAAAAATCAAATTGATAATCAACTCATAGCTGACTGTATGTACAAGAACAATGCACTTTTAATATGTAACTCACCAGTGAAATGTTAAAAGCTTTCTAATGGCTGCTAAAACTTTCACCGTCTTTTCGTTGCTACAAATGTGTTACATACTTACATAGCTAAGGAATACAAGTAAAAATGTTCCAAGAAATGTCATTAATTGCGTTGGTTACCCATTAGCTTAGTTGGTCTTGAGCATTACCACGGATCGGTAGGGACGTTGGGTTTAAACCAGGTGCAAAAAAAAATTGGGGTGCATTTAAAATCTTTAAAAATGTCCTTCCTTATTATTCTAATATACTACAAAGAATCGATGAAGATTAGTGGAACGTGGCAGAGAAGTTGGAAGAGTTTGGGGAAGACCTTTGCCCAGCAGTGGGACGAGATAGGTTCAAAAAAAAACAAGGAACTGTAGTTTACACCCGTGGGTCGCCCACACGTGATACCAACGATAGGCATAGTGCAGATTTTTATGTTAGTAATTGATTACCTCCTTTATACAAACTTGCTATAATAATAATAATATACGTATCAGTTGAATAGTAAATTGAATAGTCATAAAATATTCAATGAAATTTCAAACCTGCTGCATATAAAATCAGTCACAAATGTAAAAAATGTTATTTTAGTTTTCATCGAGAACTACTCGTAGTGTCATAAAATATTCAAACTCAATAATTACGACGTCCAAGCCATTATATTCAACAACTCCATTATCTAAGTTCGACACTAGTTCGTTCGAACTTTCTTATACAAATTCGAGGTAGGTAAGGTAAATATGAAAGGTTGAGAATAACGGCTAGGTATATTAAAGCACTGCTCATTCCGAGATTCCGCTCATGTGTGTGTCTACTAGCCAGATCGTGTATGAACTTTTTCATCAAATATATTCACCTGAAATTCTCGGATGTTTATAGTAGAGGGTTTACTTTTTCATGATAAAAAGGAAGAGATAAGCCACACCGTGTATTCACTGAGAAACATTTGTTAATAAACTCTGTTTCAGATACTTTACGTAATACTGAAACCATGTGTTCTAAAACAAGTAAAATTGTTTCAGAAACTTTTTAAATTGTTAAATCTCCCCGATGGAAGTGGAGAGCACCGAAACAAATCTGTTTCGCAACACATGTGTTTCAGTTGTTAAAAACAACAATGGTGGTTGTTTTGAATGACAACAGCCTAGTTAAATTATAGAATTATTACAAAAACGAAGCCGAGCGATCGCTGTGAAACAACTGAGGTGTAGACGGCCAAGTTCCCGAAACATTTGTTTCTGTCAACATCTACGTTTTGTTTCAGAAACATTGTATCTGAAACATGTTTCTCAGTGAATACATGGCATTAGGCTAACAGCCAATCTTCTAACTAGAAACTACATATAGGAACAGCTCTGTCGATGAAAGACTTCGGAGCTTTCTTTCTCGATTAGTATTGACCTTGTTTGTCTACACTCGATCTTATCCGATTCAAACTTCCTAATTCCTCGAGATAGGACACAAATCCGCAATTTTTCCGTGGATTAGATGTAGAACGAAGATAACATTTAATCAGTGGACTTTTATACAGTTTAAGAAGCACGTCCCTTTGTGAGTTTAAAGCTTCGGCTGAACGTTTTATCTTACAAGTCTTGCTAACTTGGATAATTGGTGTGGTTTTCAATTCCCCTGAGCATTTTATGTAGGCCAGTTTCACCTTGTTAGCTTTTAATATTGTCACTGCACTTTATCTTACTAGGATCATGCTTAGGATCGTGCTTTGTTTATTAGTGCATGTGTCTACGATGGTTATGAGATGATAATTGTTATTTAGTGACATAATCGAGACAATTATGCCCAGGAATAAATAAAAAACATGGTTACTGCTGTTTGCAGTAGGGCTCTCTATAGTTGGTAGAAATAATATCAGTTTAAGATACTCCACGTCCTACTGAAAGCACACTGAAATGGCCAAATCGGGTGATGGAGTTGAATGCCTTATTAGCCGGGACCAACAATTTAACGTGCCCTCCGCAACAGAACAGCAGTTGATAATACCACTAGCAGTCACCCATCCATTTTAGTGACCGCACAAAACGTTGGCTTACCTTCCGCGATCTATCAAGAATGACTAATGCCTGGTTCCTATAAAAAAAACGGTTCGTTTTACCTACGGACAGTAAGACCCCTCGCAGACTACAGACTTTCTATCGGCCGATAGTTGAGACGGGCTACGTCGGTTTAGCTGTCAAAATTTTCTAACTATGACCAGACCAGTTGAATATAGAAACCGGCCCCTTGATTACGGATCTCGCGACAGGCGTAATCTCGCAATTACTGCTGTCAAACTTGTGTTAAATGGACGTAGATTAGCGTAAAGGAAGCAATCCGCACTCATGTCGAGTCTGAGTTGTATTTAACTCAATTTCGACATGAGTGTGGATTGGTTTCTTTACGCATGACTACGTCCGTTTAACACAAGTTTGACAGCAGTGACTGCGAGATTAGCCTGTCGCGAGATGCGTAATCAAGGGGCGGGCATAAGCAAGCTTTACGATAGCTTCTCTGCTAACTAGTGCTGACATCATCCGCTGACGCAGTCGCATTTATGCTAACCCGATGCTTCATAATTCACAGCGTTCCTAGTTTTTAATAGCTAATGTGAAACCCAGCTTCTGTTTGAGCTTTGTTTTCTACTAATGTATTTCAAAGTGCAGCTGGAATATTAATCCTAGAATGTGGAATATTTTTAACCGACTTCAAAAAAAGGAGGTTCTACGTTCGGCTGAATGTATGTTTTTTGTATGCTTATATTTTTTTTTACATAAAGTAAATTGTTTTTGGGTATTGTCACGTATTGTTTCGTGCGTTGCAATGGTGCTTCTACTCGTACAATAGTACAACGATATAATTTTTATATTATACTAACATAATTATTTAAATTCATTTTTCAACACACTTGCTCATAAAGTGGCTCTATGGTCACTGCAATTAGGCACATAATGACACCCATAATCAAACTGTGACTTTTTCATTACTTTATCTCACTAGTGAGTTAAAGATTTTTTTTTTAAATTTTATTGGTTGAGTTGCTTTGTTCTTAAAAAAGTTTTTATTAAAAAAAAGATCGTGTTCAATAGAACAAATAAATTAATGTTCCTATTGCTTGCTCATTTCATGCAACTTCTTATTTAAATAGATAATTTTAACTCGTACTTGTTTAATAAATAAAACTTTCACTCAAATATAACTTTTGTTTTCTGTGTAATATAAGAAAATTTTATATTCCCCATTTTGTACATACGTGGCAGAATAGGCGCGGAAAATAAAAAAAAAACCTCATGCATTTAGTCTGTGGCCGATCGCAATGCGCGCGCATAGGAAAACTAATTAATTTTTCCCTTCTTCTTCTTCTTCTATATCATTTTTCACAACTCGTTTTCACTGTTGTAAATGAGTTTTTATTGTTATTTTATTCACAAGTGTGTTGAAAAACGTCGTATGATACACGTGTGTATTGATGATTACCGTCCTCGGCTCTCTTAAGACCCTCGCCTACGGCTCGGGTCTCAATGGCGCCTCGGCGGTAATCACCAATGTTACACACTAGTACCATAATGTACTATTAAAAAGCATAAATAGTTATCATCTTCATCATTCTTAGCCCGTGTCCGCCCACTACCCAAATAATATAATACTTGCATAGACTATACAAGTATTATATTATTTGGGGCATAGGCTTCCATTATAATATGCCATTCGTTCCAATAGGCATGATGACAATTTTTCAAAATGTTGTTTATAATGATTTGTTAGGTGAAAAAATATCATATTTCAGTAGAAAAGGTTTTCAAACAAAAATGAAATTAAATATTATTGAAATTCACGCCAAAACGCTCGACAGTGTCACGGCGCCGGCGGGTGTTATGACGTCACAGCTCACCACGGTAACAGCAAATGCTACGTGAAAAAATCAGAGACTGCGTCACAACTGCGTGTAAGCTCAAAGGAAACAAAAGGCACAGTTTTGGTCTGTACAGCAAGGCGGTGGATAATCTAAGGTCTGTAGGTACTGAAAGATGACGTTAAGCGCTATGTTCGGTGTACAACTATCATGGCGGATTGTTGTATTGTGTAATTTATATTATTAAATCTATGATTTTTATTTACAGAAACTAAGCTACTACAATATGTACATAAAATTACAAAATACAATAGAATCAGTCAAGCTATCTAAGGATCGTCGTAAAAACGATCTATAGATAGCTCAACTGATCCAGGTCACTGCCAGTCGGAAGCGTGCCCAAAATACTGGTGGCATTGCCACGCTGAATGGCAATGCTGTAATTTAATAATCTCAATATTTTTAGGACAAAAAATGAATATTTCTTAATCCTTGAATCCTATTTTATTAGATCAGTTAAATATTTTGGCGATTCTTGATTACTGTCATCATGCATAATCAACCTACATATTTATTTTGCGATTAGTGCTATACATAATATAATTTTGAGTTTACCCAATCACTCTCTAATTAATCCGGCGTGCATCGTGGACTTTCCTTTCGGAAAATGGACGCTTATATAAGATAACGGTGAAGGAGTCTTGAGGAAACTTGCGGCTAAGTCAGTTCCATACTGACCACGGGTTTCCTGTGGATAAAGTTGATTAAAGGCGAGTGGAAAAATTTGATTTAAGCCGAGAGGAGTCACTCTTAGAAATGGCAAAATTGACTCTAATAAACGTTTTATTCAAATGTTTTAAAGAAATTTTCGAACTCTCCAGTTATTTAGCTCCTTTTGATTTGTAAAGTATTTTAGTTTCCATACGAAAAAGAAAAAGAGATATTATCGCCGCAACCGACTGATGTAAAAAAATACTTGGAAATAAAATGTTTCAATAGTGGTTCTATTGAAACATTTTGTATCTTAAAAAATGTTTCAATAGAAAACCATCCAACTAACCAATAGAAACCATCTGTATTTTAGTATTTTTAAATATTATCAGACTTCGCATATCATCTGGAACAAGATTAATCTATGTTTTGTGTATTCTGTGCTTTTACTTAAACATTTACGTGGACCTTTGAAGTTCTGGTTTAACGTTCAAATATTTTATTTTGTAGGTAAAATATCCGTAGAGCCAAAGAGGCTTAAAATACAAAGCTTAACTTCTCGCTGGGCTATTTAATAACACGGGTCATTTCGTTCACATTTAAATAAGTAGAGGTCATAATTTATTTAAATGCCCTGCAAAAAGTTGGAATTCTCGCGGGCAGAAACGTGAATCCAACAAATAGTGATATCAGGGAGAAGCTTTATCATTGTTGGTATAAAGCTCAAAAGTGATAATAGAGTTATTATTTATCCGTTTTTTGATGTTTAATGTCCTATGTCCGGCGGAGAGTTACGAGGGGAAAGGTTGGGCTAGCGAGGCTGAGGGGAGTAGGCAGGTGCGGGGTAGTGGGGAGGTGTGCACCCTATCCGAGGCTTGCCGTTATTATTGCCCCTGCGTATCGTTCAGTCGCTCCCGAACCATCGCGCGGTTGACGCGCCTTTGCTAGCTCGCCTTGAGCTGAGCTGGCCATGCATGCGGTCAAAGTTTATTAAGACTTTTGAATAAATAAATTGTGCGAACATGGAAGCACCGACATACAAGCGCGGCGCCAGGCGTTGGAAAAGGTTTGTGATTTTCTTTATTGACTTTTATTATTGTCCTAAGTTTATTATTTTGGTACCTACTAAGTTATTTTTTTACTTCGTTATTACGTTTTAAAATAAAGTAATTGCGCCTACAATTTTTTTTAAGCATGAGTTAAATTTTTGTTAATTTTTTTATTATTTCTTTAATTAACTATTTTTAAGTACGTGCCAGTAGCGATTTTGATATATTTTGGCAATGCAGCTTCTCGCGACTTTCTGAAAAAAAAATCGATGAGATAGGAATGTTTTTTTTTGGGGATTTAAAAAAATTATATAAGAGCAGTTGCTCGTGCGTTATTATGACTAGCCATTTATTAAGGTTGATTTGGTGCGGGAAATTGCGCAATGGGAATGGACCTCCATATCCTCTTCCCCCGGAAACAAATATTGATGGTAGGACTCACGATATTTTAATCGAGACCAAATTAATTTTCCGTCGAGAGGCTCTTATTTTTTTGGCATTGATAATATTAATATACGAGTATAATAAAATATACATTGTTAGAGTCATGGCATTTCGTAAGCTTTCGGTTAGTAAAAAAAAAGGAGTAACTTTTATATTTTATATGTGTAAAAACATTTTCATCCTTAAATGAAAATCTAGTGAAGGTATTTTTAAGCTACTTGGCCTACGTATATTTATCAAGGAAATATTTATTAGGTTGTAGATCACGAGTATTTTCAGCGACGTCTTTCCATTGCAAATTGCATAAAAATGGAGTTTTATACAAAAAAAATCAGTATTGTCCGGCACTGATATACTGCCGGATAAAGTCAGACAGTTTAGCCTGTCGTCTCGTTTGCATTATAATTAGGTTTCACCGGTTAATGCGTTTAGTGGTCGCTTCCACCAAGCCAGGGAAGACTGCCCTTAAGAGTCCAGGCACGTGCAGTGAGTGCATTCTTGAATACATTAAATAAGTCCTAACCCAAACTTTGAACTCACAATTCGTTACGTTCACAAAGTCTTTGAATCAATTCGACCTAATAGGAAATAGCTTTCTAAATATATCGAGCTCCGTTATTCAATGCTCTTTTTGATGCTGAGGATATTGAGTGAGGGTTGATTTTTATGCTGATACGTATCGATGTCATCTCTGATTGATAAAAGAACTTGGCTAAAGAAATAGCAGTTCAATGAGACAAATATAGCGGTACATTACACACAATCACAGCACATAACGGGCAACTTGTTATATCGAATGGAGCAATAACAGGTCGTTATTTGCTTCGAGTTCCATATAACTCAAGAACAAAGGGACCCGATATCATGATTGCAAGAATAACTCCAATAAAATAATACCATGTTTTCGGGAAATTCACAACTGCTGTAAGTTTGAGCTTAGTGGCTGATTCTAGTGAAGGAAGTTTCTAGGCCGCTTTACATGATTAAAATGACTCTACGACCTCTGTTCCTTTGAAACAACGAAGCGCTTAGTTGTAAGAGCCACAAGCGGTCACTCGTCCATTTTGTGGCCGCATAGAACATTGCTCAACTATTCAAAATGTAAGACAAAATAAATGAACTTAAGAGTACTTAGGCACTTCAGTTTATCTAAATATTATTCCGTAAAACACAAGTTAAGTTTTTTGAGATGTATCAGATTTTGTGAATGTTCAATAAAAACGCACAGAGGCTTAAAAACAACCAACTCGGGTATGGTAGACATTAGAAAAGATCTACAATTATTTAAGACTAGCTTCTGCGCGCGGCTTCGCCCGCGTGGTAACATTTTGAATAGCCTATATGCTATTCCAGGTCACTATCTACGCCTATTCTAAGTTTCATCCAAATCGGTTCACTGGTTTAGGCGTGATTATTACACAATCATACAAACATCCAAACATACTCACAAACTTTTAGATTTATTATATAATTAGGATATTAGGATTATTAGGAATTAGGATATTAGGATTAGGATAGGAATAGGATATTAGGATTAGGAAGGATATTAGGACTATTAGGAAGGATATTAGGATATTAGAATAGGATTAGGATAGCATAGGATTAGGATATTAGGATTAGGATTATTTTATGATGTCTAGGGGTTGATATAGGGAAATCAGTTAGGTGGCCAGCGAGCAATTTGCGAGTAAGCATTGAGCTCAGAAGAAAAAAGAAAATATTCAAATACAACTCAATACGATCATAACTCTACTGAAAACCTACGAGTTCCGGTTATACGAGTTTTCAATACTTTTATGTAGGTTACTTATGTTTGCCGACTCGACTATGAATTGCGGACTTGAACTAGCAAAAGTGGTATGATCCGCGCATGAGGATTCCTGAAATAAGAAATTCAAGGCAAACTGTATGAATTACGCAAATCATATCATAGATGTTTCGTCTTTGAAAATATTTCTAAGCGGTAAAGGATATCAGCTATTATTCTGACTAATAGGTTGATGGGCTTGCGACCTGCCACGTATTGAAAGCTACCTAACTTTCGCAAAAGGTGGGTATGCGCCAAATAGGTATGCAAAAGCTAGAATTGCGCAATAATTTTATTACTCTTTAATACAATATTACTCTTTATTAGTTTTCATTCAAGCCGCTGATTTTTGATGTGATTTGAGCAGAAATAAAACAGGGCAGTAATAAAAGAATTGTACGAAGGAATTTAAAGAAGTTATAGGCTTTTTTATAGAATTAATTAACAGTTCACAGAAATCTAGATTCGTAAATAACATAATAATAATATGGCTTTAAATATGCAAATAATTTTCTTTGCTGATTTCATATAAATTTTCATGTTGGAATCGCACGATTTTTCGGGACTCAATTCATTTGCAGTACAGTCAGTGACATAATTCCGTGAAAAATTTGAGAATTCAAAGTCCTTTTTTCGTCATTTTAATTATGTGGGAAAGTTGTATAACTATTTTTGTTTACGTTATCCGATATACTAGGTATAGGTTCGTGACAAATATTTCGTGGATTTTTTTTATGAATATTTTGCATAAAAAATCCATCTTCTCTTCTATATTAATAAAATCCTTTTGTCATGACTGACTGATTAACTGACTGACAGACAACGTACAGCCTAAACCGCTGTTCGTAGAGACCTGAAATGTTGAGGAAATGTCCGTCTTGGTGCGTAGGGGTGTAATAAGAAGGGATTTTTTTAATTCGACCCCTAATGGGGTGAAAAGGGTAAAAACGTTTGTATGAAAAATCGCATTCATGGCACTTAGAGACTTGAAATTTAGAATTATGATAGTTCAACAGTTTTAATGAAAGTCTGTATTAAAAAATAATAATTCAAAACCTACCCCTAAAAGGGGTGTCGGGGGTGTTAATGTTTGTATGGGTTTTTTGAATGGTCAGATACGCTTGAAACTCGGTATGAGTGGGATAAATGTTTGTATGATCTGCAAATATTTATCTCGGGTCTGGGTGTTACTATTATGTATAATATGTATGTATTAACAAATAAAAATTATATAAATAGTATATCAGTTTTCTGGTTCCCATAGTACAAGCTTTGCTTAGTTTGAGGCTAGATGATGCTGTGTGAAATATCCAGCATTATTTATTTATTTATTAGTTATGGATTTATGAGCACGTGAACGAAGATGCGGGCGTTCCGCTAGAAATATGATGCCATAAATGCAATGTCATGCCATATGGCCATGCAACCCGGGAAAACTAATGAGTACGTACCTACTGCCCACGCGAACGAAGTCGCGGGTACAGCTAGTTTAGAATATAGGTAAATTGATTTACGGTAAAGTAACACGATTGCCTCGCGGAAAACATTTATGAAACAAAAACATAATATTTACATCATACTCGCAGTCAGATACTTTGTCAACTCTGCCTCTTTGTCAGGCTTTGCGAACAGAAGCTGGGTTTATAACGGGCTGAGTTGGGCAATAAATTTAACTTTATCACAATAATTACGAGATTATTATAATTTAATTATCCTACCAAAGAGTCGTCTTGGCCGAATGGGATGGTAAAAAACATTTTTTCTTCTCCGTATTCCGGGCTGACTGGTGGGACGAAGCTGGCGATCGTAATGGAAAATGGGGGAGATCTTGGCCCAGGAGGGAAAGCGTAGGCTTGTGTTGTTGTAAATATTGTGATCGGTTCAAATCTTTATCATGCATCAATGCATTTTTCGTTTTAGGAACACGGTAAAAAAAATAAGAAAAATATTAGAAGACATCGCTGGTCATGTATTAATAATAACTGCATAACGGCGATTGATAGCTGGCACTTGCCTAAACATACAATTTTCAAAGAATTTTGAATACCTAATTCATCCAAAAATCAGAAAAATGTCTACGTCTAGGAATACAAACGTGAAAACGTGATCATATTTCGTGTTTTTCGTAATTACGTACGTATTCTACAAACTTTGTCTATTCTACGTTCTATTATCTTCACGGACGGCCATATTTCAAACCTTGGAGAGAACCTAAGCTAGGCCATCCGGTGCCTAATTTAATTTAGGTCTATGTAAGGGATTCTGATAATCGGTTTTTGATCCCTAAACGTTTTACTGGATTTCCTAGATGAGTCTTGAAAGGATATGTTTCATAGATTTGTAGAGCCGGGCTAAGTAGATCTGTGTAGGTACCGTTTGCAAAAATCATCTACAATGTATTCTTGCCGCAGTTTATACGATAAAAAATTATTTATAAAATTAAAAAAAATTGAAATAAAGTTCCTGTCGGACATGCACGCTATAAATTAAAAAAAAATTATACTTAAATTGTACGAGCACGTTAACAGCATGCGTTTAATTTCAAATGCTTCATGTTTCCATTTAATTTTGATAATAATTCTAGATTATTCTAGTTACCAACAAAGTGGTTGCTACTGACCTGTCATTTGCACTCTGCAACAAAACAAAATATACACTGTTTCTTCCATGTTTTCATTCTCGTATATCCGGCAGTACGTAACATGCTTTTATTTACTTTTTCAAACTCGTACCTTTTTATCTATTTAATAATTTCAGTGGTATCATTATACTCAGGTACCATTACGTTACTTCAATATTGCTGCGTGGGATACGAACCCTGTGTGAATATAAATATGATATTGCGCAATTTTTTAGGTTAACAGAATAAAGTCCTGCTGTGGAAGATAATTTCTTTAAATAGTAACGAGAAAACTGCGTACCAAAAAAATAAAATAGACAAGAAATATTGTACTCTAATTTTTAAACAAAGAACACGACACGTCTGGAAAAAAAAATATCAGCATTAGGCGCCACCTTTTTAAAAAAAATTGTATTGAGTAGTTTATTCAAACATTTCAACATTCAACAACAATTTAGTCAAACATGTTTTGCTCGTTCTAGAACAGAACTTTTATGCAATTATTTTATAATTGCACCTAACTGATAAACAAGAATAACTGGACTAAAAAGTCCATTTAAATAAATCAGACTGGGCCGTGATAAAATGTACCAAAACGGCGACATTGTATCGATTATTTTGAGTCACAGTCAGATGCAGAAGCATATACCCTCGTCTTTATGCAAAGCCACCCCTATTCTAATTATTATCGAACCCCAAAATGTGTTGCAGACAGAGGGGAAGCTTTTCATCAAAACAGGATGATATGTGTAAGGTCACATAACGAACACAAAATCAAAGAACGTTTATGATTTTTTTGATTAAATAAATAATTTTGTTTTACTTTTGGTTTGACCTCGTAGAAAGGTTTTAAATGTTTTTTTTTTTTAATTTTGAAGAGCCGTGTTGATCGAATGGGTTTGTGTCTCAACTTTCAGTCCGAAGGTCGTGGGTTCGAATCCCGGCCGTACATCAATGAATGAATGAATGAAAAACAATTTATTGTACACAATAATTACAAAACATACACGAATCAATAAAACCCAACGAGACAATGTACAATGGGCGGTCTTATCGCTTAGAAGCGATTTCTTCCAGACAACCTTTTGTTTTTGAAGTTTGCGTTTCGTAATATGTGTATGCACTATTACACGAGCTCTTAATGGTGAAGGAAAACATCGTGAGGAAACCAGCAGCTTATTCAGCTCCATACGTATAGACGTCGTCATGGTTTAGGTGCTGGGCAAGCTTATTCCATCTCAAACAATGTCCCAGGCACTACAGCGTCCCGTTCAGTGTAGGCATAGGTTTCCTCCTGACGCTGTATAAATCAACTTAGGTAGGTAGATATGTACCTAGATGTAAAAGTTTTTATAGTTTTAAATTGTAATGCTCAAATTAAACCGATTTTTGCGAGTTTTAAAATTCATGCATTTATTTTTATTGGTGCTTTACTTTTATTAGTGACTGTAGCAATAGTTTAGTTTGATAAAATTATGCGGCATTTTTGATGATACTATAAAATGCATAGTTTTGTCGTAAACCGTTGCTTTACAGCAGTGTTTCAAAGAAAATCCACATAGAAATGAGCGTTGACTGCGCTCCGTACTTTTTGACCTTGTTTTCAATTCTTTCCATTTTCGGGCGAATCGTGTAAAGGTGAATGCTTCGTCCTCAGGGATCACTCGTTTTTCATAACTTTCAATCGTTTGACGTGCGTGTAAAAGTACAATGAATTGGAATCAGCTTTGTTGTGCTTTTGTGTAAGTAATCCGAATAAATGAACAAAATCTGTTTGCATGGAATCAAATAAAACTTATCGAAAGTAAAGAAAAATTTTAACAAGCATTTTGGAAGAGATTAGAAAATAATTATCATCACAATAGTCAAACTGCGAGAATACTATAATAGGTACTTATATTCAGAAACAGAACACAAACAACCGATTTGATTTAGCTAGTTTCCGCCCGCAGCTTCACTCGCGTGTTACCGACATTTCATATAGCTTATAATTATTATAGTATGCAGGCTATGATCTAAGATCTACATACATTCAAAGCTTTATCCGAATCGGGGCGTGATGGAAGCAAACATCTGAAGATGGTCCAAAACTTTCATGTTTATGAAGAAGCGGATTTAATGAGTCTTAACTTTTTCAGTTTTGTATTGTAGATACCTATAATAAAATATAGTACTTACTTACCTACTGGCTGGTTTATTTAAACATTTTTTAAGAACTTTAACCATGCAGGCTCTTAAAGTTTCTCATAAAATAATGTTTACACCTAGTTTCTTGAGAGCTTATAAAACCTCTGCATTGCGTGAACCTTGAGCTAGTAGGTAGGTACAATATAAAATAGTAGGTATAGTAGGTACATACTCGGGTTTCTTTTAAAGCTACGTGTGTTACATACACGTTCAAGCTTTTTATATCTGTTTTCTTAGAGAAAGCTTAGGCTTGTGAAACTCAATCGCAGCAAGTGGAAATACGTCGTCTTTGCCTACACCTAATGGGAAACAGGGGTGATTTTATGTCTGCTTAAAAAACTGTTGAAAAGCATTCATACAGTTGCAATAAAATGTGTTATCAACTATTGAAACTGTCGTTTATAAAATGGCAATAATTTAATTGCAATGACCATGCAATATTTTTCTGATTTTTAGAGGAATGAATATTCAGACATTTAGCCCCCTCGCAGACTGCAGACTTTCTATCGGCCGATAGTTGAGACGGGCTATACTTCTCCATACTCATTACGAAGTATATTCCGTCTCAACTATCGGCCGATAGAAAGTCTGTAGTCTGCGAGGGGGTATAACCGTAACACAAGCAATGGATTAAGTTACATACCAAAGATACAAGTGTGAGAGAGCACAGATGTTTAGCTGAAACACTGGTTTCAGAACCGCACAGTTTCAGTTTTGGATATGATGATAATAATCAACGAATACAATGTAATTGAAATGTATGCTGAGCAAGCGTGGTTCCCGAACTTACTAAACAATATCTTCTCTGAGTTGAAACTGTTGATGAGCAGGAGCGCTGTGGGGTAGTTAGTAAACAGGAAACAAACTGTATTGTTGATCTTTATAAAACAAAATAAACACTGCTGCAGACTGCTACAATGGATTTGGTTGATTTTGCTCCAAGGAATTCAGTTTTCATCTTCCTGTAAAATGCTGGGCAAATGTTTCCCAATAAAATCTACCGTATTCCCGGATTTTAAAATAAAAATTTTTTGCTGTACTACTTATATGTGAGCAACACCCCTGACCCTAATAAAGTCATCAGTCTACGGGTGGGAGGCCAATTCATTGATAGTCCGTCATTTGAGAACCCAATAAATTTTGTTTGGCACATAGGCAAGAAACAAATTCTTTTTTCCTTACTAGCTCAAAAAGGGCGCTCTTGCTGCGTAAAAACAGTGAGCAAAACTCTACTTTGCTCACACTATGAGGAAAAGTGATTTGAATTTAGAATGCTGCAAGCAACCAATGAGAATCGAATATTCCAGGCCGCAGCGTGCGCCCGGCGAAGTGGCGGCGGCCATGGCGGTCTGGTTTTTGGACTTTAGCCTACCACTTGAAGGGCATATAATTACGTTTTAAAACTAAAAGAAAAACCGACTTCAATTTTCAACTCGACACACGGCGTGACTCAGGGAATCAATAAGCCATCCATAAAAATCTAAATAAGAAAAAGAAATCAAATCGACAGATAATGCTTAGGCTCCACCGGCGTCTAAGGGCATTAATTACCAAAACTGCATACATTTTATGTCAAGTTTCGCGGCACGTGAGTTCCTGGCATTAGTAAATCGTCATTTTGACATAATGCATAAAGAGTCTTAGACTTATCTGTCGATTCGATTTACAATGGCTAGGAGGGAAGGTTTTTAGAGTTTTACGGGAAAACTATCAAACCCTCAGGAATAAAATTTATATGGGACCACCTCTGGAGTATACCCTTTCAAACAAAAAAATAATTTTGAAAATCGGTCCACAATTGGCGGAGTAATCGCGTAACAAGATAAAAAAAACATACAGACGAATTGAGAACCTCCTCCTTTTTTTGAAGTCGGTAAAAAAAAACAAAATAGCGGGAATTGGTTTTCCTTTACATCTTGTATTTTTTCGCTAGTAAGGTGAAAAGTTGTATGTATCACACGAGAGCAAAATAATTTGTTGCTTATGCTTTGGAATCTCTCACTACACTCAGGATTCTAACATAGAATCACTCGCTACGCTCGTGATTCAAATATAGAATCCTTCGTTTGTTCGAGATTCAAACTCAGCACTCGCAACAAAAACGAATTTTGCTCTCTTGTGGTACAATGTACTATTGTCTCCTGCCCAATGATGGGAGAGGAAGTAAAAAAAATAGCCACAAATAAATAATAACAAAATCGAGATCTTATTGAAATCTTTTAAATTTTAAAGGGTATTCTTTATACAGATACTTATTTGAGTATCTTGAAAACCCTACGAAACCTTGTACATAAAATTTAATTTTAGTCTCGGAAAGTGGACTTTGCTTTCGAGTGAACGGTAATATTTCAAATAAAATGAATGATAAAGTATATTGCTGCAATATTGAGGAATTGCTTGCAGTTGCTGTATTTGCGAATAGTGAAATGCATATTGCCCAGACGGTATTAAATTATTTTGAAATTTTGGAATATAGATAACAGAAATGATATTATTGAAACAGGATGCGAGTACCACAGATTTTCATAATACCTATACTTATTTATTTATATTTTCTAAAGATACTGCCTGCCTACTCCTAGTGGAATGTCAATTGATTAAATACGTATGAGTATCCACACATCATTTTATATCGCAATAGTCTGTCGCGATGTTACCCGCGGTCCTTCGGGAAAACTTCACTTTAAAATATAGCCTATGTTCATCAGGGATAATGTAGGATTCTAATGGTGAAAGAATTTTTCAAATCGGTCTAGTAGTTTCGGAGCCTATTCCATTCAAACAAATCTTTCTTCTTTTTAATATACGTGCAGATAACAATCAAACACCCTGTAACATAATATTATACAGTACAAAACGAAGCACCATTGCTCGTAGTAAGCTTTTCTGCAATGTATGAGAGCTTGAAAAACCACAAATCTTTGCTAAAACATTGTATTTCGAATGAGGTTGAGGAAACAAAAACCACGTAGTGCTTCCCCGAGGCCAGCAGGGTACGAGAATGAGGCGTCTTTTACGCCAGGTTGGCCATTTTCTTTGTCTCAAAGATAGTGTTTTAATTTCCAACTCAGATTGTTTAAATGCTTCTTTTCTTACGAATATAAATCCCCAAAGAAACTGGAGCGCGGCACAAAGAGGTATAAGAAGTATAAGTTGTACCAGTAACTGCGCACCGGTAATAATAGTGTGGGCCCGATTTCCCATTTGTAAAGAAAAGGAGAATGAAATCTACTTAACTAAATCTACTATCCTGTCGTTTGCTCCATTACGAGTATTAGCAAATCGTAATAAAATCACTTGCTTTGTGTTTGAGTGGTTTGTTTCTTGTAAACGGTTAGATAATCGAGTAGACAGGGTAAATTGCTTTTTAGCCACCTGGTGATTGAAAGAGGGCCGTTTCAACGTAGTTAGGGACACACGGTTGTGGTTTTCGTCAATCTTTCCGGTTAGCTGCTACAACCACGCTATACTTACATTTATTAAATTACAATTACGCTTTGAGTGGAACTCGACCTCACAAGTATAACGGTAATCGCGGGGTCATAAGTAAGGTGCGGGATTGTGAAAATGGTTAATGTGGGTGCAACTTGTTCATTTCTGAGACGGGAGGTGAGATAGGCTTATCCCGAGCTCGAAGTCAGTGTAGCATGCTTGGATAAAACTCGGCGTCTATCGCTGGCTATCTTCAACCTCCCATCTGTAATGTGAGAGAGGGATTACCTAGTCCTATTATTTCTTATGTAGTAGGATTAAGTTAAAAGCCGAGATTCTTCGGCCGCGATCCATTCAGTTTGTCTATAGACAAGTGTATTAAAAGCTTTGTTATTTGTCGTAGATTTGTAGGCCTTGTACGGACTACGTGTTCCAATGCACGCGTACATGGAACGCGCGTCGGTTGTACTGCACTTGATTAGAGTTCCTGTATGGGCGTACATTAGAACGCGTAGTCTGTACAAGGCTTTACGTTTTGGAACAATTTTGGATAACTCAACATTAAACTAGCATTAATTATGATAATTGCTTGAAAATCTGTATTTATCGTTGATGTAAATATGAACCAACTTCTCAAGGGCGAATTTCTCTGATTTACCAAGTTCAAAGTCACTACACTAAATTATAAGTTTTGTGTTTAGCTAACCGTCGACACCTAGAGTAGGCAAACACGCATTTACAACCAGCTAATTAATTCACGGAATCCCTACATGTTATTTATAGAGGAAAATTACGTTGCTCAAAGGGAAGGGAACTTGTAAGTATATATAATCAAATTCAGACAGCCTTATTTTAATTAAAGATCACATTCCCCTGCAAATAGATTTTGCTTTTATCATTGCAAACTACGAACAATGATTTAGGTTTATCATTTTATTTTGATATCCAATATTTTGTCAAGTTGCAACAAACACAGAAGGCACTATTTCATATTAAAGTAGCTGAAGCCTTTTTAGTACAAATTGAATATTTCATTTATCTTGTTTGATGTCTGCGGGTAAACTAGACAAAGAGAACTAGACCTAAAAAATAGTCTCCCTACGTAGGACATCATAAAGTATGCAAAGCAGGTGAGTGTTTTAGCAAATGGTGTGAGTAAAGCGCTCGGATGCCCATTTGTTGTTCCGATCTTTGTCTATTACCAGAAACATTTAACCTACAAAGCCTTTTGGGTGCCCGGCATGAAATACGAGTATTAGCGCCTCTACCAAAAGATTTAACACCAAGGAGTTTTGTTGAAATGCGATTGTGAAATAATACTTACGACTTCTGAAGTTAAAGTTCAAATTCATTTAACACATAATCGTTATTTTTCCTAAACATTTATGTAATTTTGTGTTTGCTTTGAGATTTTAAATTCTCTTAACTACTTCTGAGTGCTTCCGTGTTTAAAAATGAAAAGAGCAAAAATGATCTCTTCTACAAGTTAAAGCTAAGTATTTTATTTTCTCCGGCACTACGTTGAACATGAACAATGTTTTAATGTTGGCATTGAAATAGATCTTGAATAAGCCAGAAAGATACTAACCACAAACCAACTAATCATGCATAAGAATCGTAGGATTCGTACATACCATGCTAAATAAAGGGTAAAGATAGTTCTCAAATTAAAACCGGTAAAATCACTTAGGAGCAATTTTATACATAAAATTAATTTAAATTTTTTTTTGATATATTTTTACGATTTCAAATGTGGCCTAAAATCGGATGAGCCATTAGATCATTTCAAATGGCATTTATGGATGAAAGCCCTTCAAAAGCAAACATCTACCGTTGGCATAACGAGCTTAAACGTGGTCGTCTAACTTTGAGGGATGAAGAAAGAAGTGGTCGTCCTACGACGGTTATTACTGAGGAAAACTGGCTGGAAGTGAAAAATTTGATTCAAGACAACATGTGAATTACATACGATCAGATTCGGGAGACGTTCACAAAATTCTACACGAGCATCTTTGCGTGAGGATAGTTTGGGTGAGCTGGGTGTCACACAGCCTTACCAAAACTCACAAACAGGCGCGTGTGAAATGTTAAAAAGTTTTTCAAACATTGGTCCAGACGTATAAAACTTCGTATAGAGGCTTAGTGGGGAGTTCTTTGAAAAGATGTAATACTTTAACATATTTTATCCATCTATGTTAGTTTTTCAGTTTCTCATAACATTCTCAGTGTCCCGCGTATAAAAGATATAGTATGAAAGATATAAATAAACTTGACCATTATGACAGATCCCGCCGCGACGTGCGTTAAGCTTCGCTTTGAAAGAAAATGTATGTTATTGTTTCCACTGCAACCCTTCGGACACGCTACGCATGAATTGACATCATGGGTACCCGCGTGGCTTGCTTGAATATGGCGCTCACGTAGCTCAATGCTGTCAACGCCATGCACGCTGTGCACGAGGTACACGGAAGCGTGCTGTGGGCCCGTGCACAGCATGCGCCGCGGTGGGTTCGAGATCAGCTCAAATAAAATTACATCTAAACAAATGAACACGGGCTTTGTCTGGCAGAAAGTTTACGAGTGTCTCTCGGTGCGCGGATCTCTTTTTATCAATTTGCAGTAACAGTTCAGACACAGTTCTTTCGAAGGAATTTAAGACGGACCCTGAAATAAAATACGTGGTTAAACTTTTATACCAAAGAAGGATACGAGCAATTTTATAAAGAGCTGGTATTTTGAGGATCAACGGATCAACTGAGGTCATAGTCGGATTATCATTTTTTTTATTACCTTAGTATGATTTTTTTACGGAATAGAAAATGTGCCTACTTAAGATAAACTTAGGTTGCCTTAGCTGGTCTGCGCCTGCTTTTAATTATTATCTGTGGTTTTTCTTAGTGTAGGAATGGAGGGCTAATCTAGGCTAAATTCTAATCTGCAGGTATAATAAAACCAATCAACGTATCGATGCATGTCTCAAGTGGCAATGCAACTAGACTTGGTATAAAAATAGGATTGTGAGTCCACTTGTATCAACTATCAAGTTGCTCAAGATCGATGTGGTTAGGATTGCGGCACCGAGTATTTACCCACATATTGTAGGTACAATATAGAAAAATGCTGCTTCAAAGTAGTTATCCACTTCAACATTCAAATAGTAATTTTACCTTTTATTGTCACACAGTAGATTTGGTTTGAAATAACTAAATTGGTTCTGAAAATACAAACAAAATATTTTGACAAAAAAGTTAATATTAAATTGCTTCTACATTTCATACAGCATCGTGAAATATATGTTCATTCAAATCAATTTGGTTATTTGCGTTCATTCGATATAACTCATGAGATGCCTGAAAAAGTCCATCAAAGTAATGCAGGGTATTCATCAATTACTCTAAATAATTGACTAAGGCCTGTTTTATTTTGCCTTTTTCGTAATTTTATTTACTGGGAATATTAAATAACGTAACAAACAATTTAGTTCAAAGCGTGGTAGGTATTTTTGAATTGATGCGTCGTTATTCTCTCAAAGAACCGTCCAAGAATCAATTTTTCACTAACGAGCATTTCATTTTTCTAAAACAAATGATTTTATTTTTAAAACAACCGAAACTGAGAGAGATCGCTTTTTAGCGATAAGACCGCCGATTTTATAATATCATAACTAAGTTTTTGTTTATGGTTCCGTACCTCAAAATAAAAGAGTTTTGTTTAAGTTTTTTACCTAGGTTAGGTAGGTATATATATTCAATCTAGTATATATATTCTCTTACATGACAAGGGACTTAAATAATAATGTAGATCGTAAGTACCTAACAGTTTGCACTGTTATACGCACAGCACATACCTACTTAGGCTTTTGTACGGAACCTTCGGTGGGCAACAAGTCCGACTCGTACTTGCCCGGTTTATTTTATTTGGTGTGCAATAAAGTATTTTCTATCTATCTTTAAATAGAATCAGGGACATGTTCAGGTTTTGCACAGACTGTTATTTTGGCGTGATGTCTAAGGGTCGATTCACATCTGACGGAAGATCCGTCGCGGGTTATCGGTCGCGGAACGCCAGAACTGACAAATGTATAGAAAAACACTCGACCGTTCACACTCGACGGACTAACGTATCATCCGTCGAGTGTGAACGGTCGACCCTAAGTGCAGCATAATGTCTAAACTCCTTGGAATTTTGATTAAATTCCCAAATTGGACCTGAATAAATAAACTGATAAATTCTAGCTATTAGGCAATTGGACCAAATTGGACTGACATTTTCTATTAGCCTGTCAAAATGCAAAGTGATTCTTGTAAATTATGAACGCGACCTTAGCCTTCTGCTAAGAAATAATACTATGGAAAAGTAGATTGAAATTATTTATCAATCGTTCTACCAGTTAAAATTTTCATAAATAGATTTACTTACCTAGTATATTATTACAAATATCTTTTTAAATTTTATTACGGGACTTAATCGCGTAGGTATAACATTTGTTTATTTACCTCGACGTTTCAGTAGCGTTACAGCTTGTCTTCTCGTGACCACGGTAGCTGTAACGCTACTGAAACGTCGAGGTAAATAAACAAATGTTATACCTACGCGATTAAGTCCCGTAATAAAATTTAAAATGTCTTCGAGTCGCGAAAGTTTAAAATGTGAAATATCTTTTTACTAAAATCTCTTTCCAAACTTCCAGAGGTTATGTTCACGGATAGATGATGACTGTTACTTCGCATCGACTCCAAAGTGGGCCTTGACAAGAAATAGTTAATACGCAATCATTCATCAATATAAGTTTGGAAAATATAGTGCTAGGTATCTGGATTTTGATAGATAGGAACTTGCGAAAGTTTTATTATAAAAAGCTTTTACTTTCATCATTTTAGCTTCATTTATGAGTATGTTTGGAACAAATCTTACAAGCAAGTTCTTTCCAGTAAATCCCGGAACTACTTTGCAGGTAGAATTTGGCAGACTACCTACCTAACCTATTGTCGATGGCAATGTAATATTATATTATGGTGTCAAGGAGATTACCTGGTGATGGGATTAATTAAATTACGGGACCACCTCTGTGGCGCAATGGGTAAATGTTTGTTTGTATGATCTGCAAATATTTACCTCGGGTTTGCTGGGTGTTTCTATGTATAACATATTGTATTGAATCAGCTACAGAAAGGTACTTAGCATAATTTTAAAAGTATTTTTTCAATGAGAAAATACTGAAAAAAGTTAATTATACCTAATCCATTCTAATATTATAAATGTGAAAATAGCTCTGTCTGTCTATCTGTCTGTCTGTTTATTACTTTTTCACGCCTAAGCCACTAAACAAATTAGGCTGAAAATTGGCATGAATAAAGGTTGTGTCCCAGGAAAGGACATAGGCTACTTTTTAGCCCGAAAAATCACGAGGGACTGCTCTGGGTGTATGCACGGCTTGGGTCCTGGGACAGCTTGCAGTTGATAAATCCTCCCAAAATCATTCACCCCATCTAGTCGTCGTAATAATAAAAAACCGGACAAGTGCGAGTCGGGCTCGCTCACCGAGGGTTCCGTACAAAGGCCTAAGTGCAAACTGTTAGGTAAATATATACATCAAAGTTATAAGGTACTCACTCGTACATGAGAAGGGAAAACATATTTTTTTACATTTTTAGTCATATATCGAAAACAATATACCTACCTCCTAAAAATAATTGAAAATTTGTTTAAGCTTGTGCCAATGAAGCCTTTCCATACGATACCTACAAGACACCGTTACCTCACTTCAAAATTTCGACCCCGGCTCTGTTTTTTTTTTTGTGATTTAACTAAAAATATGCGGTTTTCAAATTTTTTCCTGTATTTGTAGTCTAAGACGATACTATTTGCCAAATTTCATAGTTCTAGGTTAACGGGAAGTACGTTATGAATTTAGATTTATTGAGTGTTGAAATATACCTACGTTTTTTTGCAGCATAAACGGCCGTATCTTTTTTTGCGTTAATTTATTTATTTATTTAGGGCATCCAACAAAGAAATCACATAGAATGCTTATAACTAAAGTAATATTATCTTAGAACAATGTGTTTCTTTAATTAAAGGACACCACAGCATGCAAAAAATTCTCAACAGACTTAGAACTAAAATAAAATGTGAAAGAATAGTAAAATAATACTAACATTAATTAAAAAAAGAGATCAACTTCTAAAAATGAAGTGACAAAATATTCATTTATAAAAGAATAACAAAACACCTATTCAATAATAACTAATGAGATCAAAATTAAAATTAAAAATGTCGTGTTAAGTGGCTCAAGTGTTACATTAAAATTGGTTTTACAAACACAGTTTTGTGAAGATTGGTTTTAAATTTATTTAAGGGTTCGGTAATGTCTATATCTTCACTTTTTGAGAGAGCATTATATTGCCCACAGAGCTTTGGCAGTGAGCTGAATTTTCCTAAATTCGTTCTTGTGTGTGAAGTGGAAAAAAGATTATAGGAACGTTTCCTGGGCAATCGTGAGGGTGCATGGACTTGTAGCTGGTCAACAAGTTCAGGGCAATCAATATTTCCGTTGAACAGTTTATGCAAAAATATGAGATCTAGCCATTTACGGCGATTACAAAGTGTTTTCATTTGATAATGAGCCAACCTGCTACTGTAACTGTTCTTTTTTCTAGCCAGACGATCGCTGTACTTTAACTCAGAAGTTTGATTTTTCACACCTTAAAGGGTCCGTAGACTTGAGTATACGGTTTTAATTTCAACTCGATACCTCCGCGCGTTCTCGAGATAAAGGGTCTTGACAGACAGACAGACAGACAGACAGACAGACAGACAGACAGACACACAGACAGACAGATAGACAGGCAGATAGACAGACAGACGGACAGATAGACGGACCACAAAGTGATCCTATAAGGGTTCCGTTTTTCCTTTTGAGGTACGAAACCCTAAAAACGAACCACTGGCTAGCAACATCTTTATTATCTTTTTTGAATCATAATAATGAGTAAGTACTAAATTGTGCAACATTTAACAGCCGACGTCTTTTGTTAGTTCCCCTATTTCGGAACAAAACGTTATTTTTAAACTGGTTTGTAAATAAGCCTTATTGCGATGTTCGCCGCCCAGCCGGCCACAATCAAAGAGACCTCTAGAAATTGCGACTCGGCTCGGCAGCGTTGCCGATGGCCCTCATTTCTCTTGTAATGCTAAATAAATAAGTAAAACGACGCAAATTCGCACTGAGCTCGATAGCGTTTGCGGGGACAGCTGCGCCGCGGATTCATTCCTTTCATCGTAGTCTCGGCAGAACCGGCTTAGGGGTGTCGTTCTATACAAAAGAAATCACGTTTTAATACAAATATAAAATGCTGAACAAAATAACACAAAGACATTAAACGAACGCAATAAGAAGTGACGTCAGCTCGTGCTCCTTGGATTAACATCACAGATCTTGTATTCGCCGTTTAGTGTAGCTAACAAAGGGTTTCTTTGAATCGTTTAACAAAACTAGCTAATAGGGGCACGTGAATTGATGTGCTTCTATCAAAGTTTACTGATTCGTATAATAGTGAAGATTACTATTGCACTCTTATAATTTACTGGTTAGGTGTAAGTAACATTGCTATTTGGATATTGGTTGTTTACTATGTACTACCTAAATTTTTTGAAAACTTTTCTATGCATTTTCAAGGTATTTTAATACGGGAGGTAATTATTTAATCAATTTTTCCACGAAAACAAAAAACCGTATTATTGATGTTACTTCGTAATAGAATAACATTTGTTAGCTGCTACCACTAGACCGTAAGCAGCAACTTTCAATCAGTAACTATCTCGCGGGACCCTCTTCTTCAATATTAAACAAGTAGCTATACTTCCCTTCCATCACAAAGGCCACTACAATACTGTTTGCTATGACGAAAAGCTACTACAAAATCATTGAAGCGTGACTTCGTGTTTTTATCAGACCCCGATCCTAGGGGAGCGAGAGGAATCAATTTGTACAGCGACTCATGTAAAATAAAGGGATGAAGAAAATCTCCTACAAATGTGTTTCGGAGATAAATAATAACGATAAAGACCCTCGATTTGACCCGCGGAAGATTCTTTATGTAACGCCTTATCTCATTGTGCTCAAGAATAGCGCAAAAAGACAATTGGCAAGCCTTTGTTATTCGGGGATAAAATTTGGGAGTGTGGGCATACATTGGAGCCAAACTATGCAGTTGCTGAATATAAAAAGGCATTTTTAGAGAATTCAGAACGCTGGAGGTATTTTATTACTAAGCTTGCAACATGCATACAGTCAAATCAAGACAGTAAAAGTTCGCTCTAGGCAATGATGTCAACTAATATCATTGGCTCTAGGCATCCAAACCTCACTTTCATTTTCAGAGTTCCTCTGCATACCCGCTTAGAATATAAAAGTTAAAGCTATTTTCAAGCCGTGCGTTCAATGCATCTTTTGTCGACGAAGTCCAATAGCAGAAGAGTTTTGTGTTATCCAGGGCATTCGTTTTAGAAATCTGGATTGAGGAACATCAAAAGAGCTCTTGTATAGTGACCACTCGAATTTGCCATGGACAATCTCTTTCGGGATAAGACGCCACTTTTTGTGAGGGTAGTTTTAAAGATCTTTCTTTCCTTCGAATTCTATTTCTTTGTGTTAAACACAAGAAAATGGGGTCAAGCGCGACACAATCAAACTATACGGCCCATTGGAAGACTGGTTCGATTTATATGGTTCGAAACTAGGAATAAAATCTGACTCTAATATATCGGTATTCACTTAAGCCTAAGGTATACCTCTAAGGTGTTTTGCTCAATAAAGTGTTATTTATTTATTTAAGCTCGCTATTCAAAAACAACTGACAAAGGGACCTTCACAAATGATTACAAACAGCGGTTGATTCATCAATAAAGTGTAACATGAAATAGAGGCAGGTAGTCCATCATAAGGAATACATTTATCAGAATGTTGATGAATGCACAAGATTCGCGGCGTGTAAGTGCGCAAATATATCGCGTGTCCCTTTCACAGATCGCTTCCCAAAGCCCAAAAAGAAGTTGTCTGACAAATTACATTTTTGTTGGGGTGTCCCGGAATCTGAGCATAAAAGGATCGTAAATCTTGTAATGCATTTTTCATGCTTGGTCAAGCTCGTAAATTGATGACCTGAGTACGGTTTTCGTACCTATAAATTGTCATTATTGTATCAGTCTTGTGTAAGAGCACTTTTACTTTA
Source organism: Epirrhoe alternata (assembly GCA_963565295.1). Classification (NCBI taxonomy): domain Eukaryota; kingdom Metazoa; phylum Arthropoda; class Insecta; order Lepidoptera; family Geometridae; genus Epirrhoe; species Epirrhoe alternata. The sequence continues at coordinate 13,329,352 of OY751375.1, forward strand.
TGAGCTTGTTTGTACTATCAGAAGGATCAGGTTTTTCCAAACAACATGTTCATATTTGCCTGTTTTTTACTGTTCGCTTTACTTTATTTACTTGGATCTTTACGCACTCATAAAACTTATAGGAAGTATAGATGTTCGGTAATGAAGGTATTTCAATTCATTACCGGCTGGGTTTCGTTCCCTACCCCTCAATTAGTTATCGGGAGTTAATCGAAGATCGTATCTTAAGTTTATCAGATAGTGTCTCTATCTATCTTTACTTACATTTTGTTCAGTTTAGTCCATGAATAGACAAAATTGCGTTTGTGTAATGGACAACATAAACCAACTAAACTAGGTAAGTCTTGTTAAGTTTACTTCCAACATAAATGTTGCGAAATACATAGGCAGTTTGTAGACATTAAATTACGTTTACGTCGTGTGTAGTTTACCGTCGGGAGGGCCATCACCATTAGAGGTTGATGTGATAGGCCAGCGATTCCTCTAATTGAACTCTCCTCACGTAACAAGGCGGAATAAGATTTGTCCACCGATTGGTAGTAAAATTGTGCTTTCCTATAATTAGGTAGTGTATCCTGTCCCCATTATCTATAAACGCTTTGGATTATGTGAGGCTCGGGCTGGTTTCCCGGCTTTATGGCCGGCACCTACGTGAGGAGAGACTGCTTCGAAGTACGTGACCCCATCACTTGCGCATATATGCCTTTTGCTGCTATGAAAATTAGGTAAAGAATGATTGCTTTTGGGAATTCTTATTTTATTAAACAAGTTTAATGGCGAAAACAGGTCTTTGACTATTACTATGAGAGACTAGATGGTACCCGCGACTTCGTCAGCAAAATAACATGTAGACGGTACTTGAAAACCTGTAAAAAGATTCACCTGAATAAAGAAAAAAGCAGTTTTGTAAACCTCGGCAATATAGATGGCGTTCTAACTAAATATAGGTATGGGGATAGTTTAATATCGCCAAAATCTAACTTAATAAGGGAATATAATGTATACTACATAAAACATTAAATCTGTTTTAAGTTTTTTTCATTAATCATGCGATAAATAGCTATAGTGCAAAAAGTTGCGGTCAGGCGGTCACCCATCCTCATAATGGCCGCGCCAAGCGTCGCTTGTTGTTCCCCATACAAACTTTCAACCCTTATTTTCACCCCTCCCTATTTATTTCTCAAAAAAACGTAGCCTAGATGTCCGTTCCTGGGGTATCTTTGCCCTAGCCAAATTTTAGCTTAATCTGTTCAGCTTAATCTGTTCAGACAGACAGAGTTATTTTCATTTTGAAATTACGTCAAAAATTTTAAACATGGTATCGGTGTCTGTTACTGATCACATTTATGTAAGTAGTTAAAACTCAAATAAAGAGAAATTATAACCTAAAAATGAGAAGAGTCAGCCATGGATTTATGATAGCTACTGCGGTTGTACTGACTAGGAGAGCAGAGCATAGTTAAAATGAGAGTGCGTACGCGATTTTTGTCTGTAGTACCTACTTATTTTTTTTGATAAAATTTAATTAATTAACTAGTTTGATAATTAATTTTGAATACCTACAGCCGTGATTATGTTAATTTTTTGAGGACACAGAAATTAAGAGCTGAATAATGCAGAAGTACGAATAAAGATAAAAGTTATCAGTCAATCCTTATTCCGGGAAATTAAGAGGCGATAACGATTATAGAGACAGTTGGTAAAAAGTTACATCATATTATGATAAAAACTCCGAGCTGAGTTCGTAATGAGAAAAGTTTAGTTGGAGTTACTAAATTAATCGAAGTTTTTAGGGTACCGTGTCGGCTGACACAGGATGACCACCCGGCCTAATTAATCTCACTTTTCCATTACTCGCGTTAATACGCCATTCATATTAAATAGAGATGTCTAATCATTGGCTTACCATCCAAAAGTAAACGCTGTCATTGCTAACCAAAAGTAAAATAATGTAAGACTGTAATAAAGTTTAAAATAAAGTCGGTCTAGCAAGAATCTATTTATCATAGAAACAAGTTTTCAACTGAGTTGGTGTGCTTAGTTTGAAATATTTGTCTGCAGAAAAATATCTGCAACAAAGCCGTTTTTATTCTTGAGAGATGTAATTTTAGGCAGAAACTGAAGACATATTTAAAACTCAGCTAAACTAAATATTCAAGAAACGCTGAGTTAGCCGTAACCGTGGCATTTTGCTATTTTGTAATTTTGTCACGAAAGAACCTTTTATTATTTATTGAAACCATTGTACAGACTCTAGAATTTCAGAAGAATTACTTAAAAGATAGTCGATTTAAGACTGGAATACCAATAAATGTTACTGACAACTATTTTACTACCTAGATATATTTTTTTAATGCTCGTTGTCCAATTATTTTGAAAATAGAACTAAAATTCGTCTCAGTTAACAAAATATATAGCAAATTTTATTCAGAATACGGGTTCGACAAAAAAATTAAAAATATTTTTGTGATGTTTTTTTTTTTTGTTATGATAATCCCGAGAAAATCGTTAATGACTATCCTTTCAATTCATTGTTGTTTCCTGTATAACTCAGTCCATTCGAACGTACATGTGTGAACGCTTGGATGTAGCTGGGCTGCGATTGGTGGAATATCTGTTCTCCTTGAAAATCATTATGCAACATGTCCTAAATATCAATAAAAGATAAATTTTAAGTGAAAACTTATAACGGATTAGGAAGTAAATTGATACCTACGGTCAAACGTCTATTTACGAGTACAACCCAAAAATGAAATGAAATGGCGAAACCAAGATTTTTTTCTCATCTTAAAACTACCAAACGCGCCTAAAGAAGTTTTCACTTCATAAAAAATCTAGTTTCATCAGATCATTTACTTATACATAATATTTTTTCCGTTTCCTGGTAATTAATTATCGTAGAACATTATCAAGAATTCTGGCACACTGGATTTTTGTTTAACTTTGTATTACAAATACTTTATTAATTCGATTGTAGAGAAATTGCGCAAGAGAACGTTGAGCAAAATTTGTCCTTCAAGTGGGAACAACGTATGCTTCATGCGCTCTTCTAGAGGCTATATTGTGGGTGCGCCTAAGTAACTTATGCTGTTTAAAAATAATGTTTGTTTTATAAATAACTAGCTGTGCTCCCGCGGTGTAACCCGCGGTCCCTAGGGATTTTTTCGGTATAAAAAGTAGCCTATGTCCGTCCCTGGGATACAACCTTTATCCATGCCAATTTTCAGCCTAATCGGTTCAGTGGTTTAGGCGTGAAAAGGTAACAAACAGATAGACAGACAGACAGACAGACAGACAGACAGATAGACAGACAGACAGACAGACAGAGTTACTTTCACATTTATATTATTAGTATGGATAGTATGGATTGTCTGACCGATAGAATTTGTGATTCAATAAAAAGCTTAGTAATCAAGTTTTCATCAACCTAAATAACTGAATGACGAATAAAATACAGACATCTAAGAAACGAACACATTTCGACAGGTTCATTACTAAAAGTATAAAGCTCGTTGCCTTTTCAGCCTGAACCTGCCGCGTAATGTGAATCCTATAACCCTAACCTTCAATTATTCACTGAATAGAGAGTAAGTCCCGCTAAACGGTCCGATAATTGCATACTTGTACCGTGTAGACTAGGCGAGTTCCACAAATGAACCATGAAATCCCAGTTAGGGTACATCTGAATAGGGGCATTAACGGAGCTTTTCCGCGATATGCCTAATTATTTATCCGATTGATTCGTATCAAATGGCCCGCACGTCTGTGGCAGTTCGGGCTCTACAAGGTAAGATTATTCCGTCACTGTAACGAAGCACTATTCAAAGTTGCGGTGGAGCCGCCTAGCTAGATGATTAGTATCAACATTTGATAATTATTTTCTATGCTGGTTTATACACACTTCCAGTGTAGTATCATTACTCCAGTTTAGTTGTAAAAAATAATCTTGTTTTAGGTAGCTTGGGGTTCGATTTCTAAAGGATTTTCTCCCTGCGGTACTTTTGTTAGATCTCCATTCTCCATACATTTATGCGCATTATGTTTGTTTTTATTTCCCATTATGTAATAGTACATTACGATATTAGTGCGTAAAGATGGTTATAACATGCGAGGCGGAATTTCAGCCCGAGCCGCAGGCGAGGGCGTAATTGAGCCGAGCATGTTATAACCACTACGCACGTATATCGTACGACGTTTTTTAACACATTTGCGAGGAAACAGAAAAAAAAACATTTTAATTATACTCAATCTGTGAATGCACACTGTTGCTTTCCCGCCATTTTAACAGCGCGCTAGCGCTGCCTACTGGCGCCGCGCGGCGAATAGTTCGAAATTTGAATAGCAACAGCGCGCTGCTCACTAGCTGGAGGCACGACTCCAGCTCGGCGGCGATCAGTTCCATATTTGAAATGGCAAATAATGCTGTTATGGAATTTGTATGGACTATAACATAACTATTTGCTTTGATAACACACGCGTTTGTTATGACCCGCTTTACATATTTAAAACCGGTGGAATTACATCAGCTTTACGAGCAAAGGTGTTAAAAAAACCTTATTACTCTACTATCACGTCCGAAATAGTAGGTATCGTTTAACTTCAGAACAACGGTTATGCAATGAAATGGATCTGTTACTGGTGCTTTAAATATTCCTTTTGATCATCTGGGAATCTCCAAATGGGAAAATCCATGTTTGGTTATAGTTAGGGAGGCGAATAGGGGAATTTTCGGTAATACTCGAGCGTGGCAGTTTAAGATATGAGAGATACCTTAGACCTAATAGAACAACCTTGTAAAGTATTTAGCTCTATATGTAGTGACGCGCACCTAGGATAGACGATCAGATTAGTAAAAAAAAATCGATAGTCTGAAATACTGGAGCGCGTCAGATTAAGATATTGGGGGTTCATTTTAGTGTTTTAAGACTAAATTTAACTAATCTGACGATAAGTCCTTGACGCCGCCGAGTTATAGGGTTGCGAACTTGTAAAAAAAAACGTTAATCCGGCATTCTCGAGCGTGATTTTTATTTTTTTTATTTTGAAGAATATAATCTAAAACTTACTAAAAATACAAAATCTGCCGGTTTCCGCATGACCGGAAGTGTGGAGGAGCCATTTCGTCTTCCGAAAAACGCGTTGCGGCATATAAGTCGCGAACGATACATTTTACAAAAAAAAAGTTTGAATAAACAAAAACGGTAATTTTATTTTACACAAAAAAGGTCTTTTTACATTTTTGTCCAAAGAAAGCATCATACAAAACTCAAACTCCCGGTTTTTTGAGTATATCTCGAAAACTGAGGGGGTTGAAAAAAATTGATATGAATTCCCCGTTTTAACAAGGAGAAAGAAAGGAAAAAAAAGAAACCAAAAAACCTTTTTCGGTCAGATTAAGAGAACCCACCAACATTTTTGTCAGATTAAGAAAATATGCTTTCAGTATACCGAAATAAACCTCCCCTATGAAAATCTGACGCGCTCGAGTATTTCAAAAAAACTTTTTTTTTTTGCATTTTCAAAAATTCATCGTAACTTATCGTCACGCCGAAATCGTCAGTTTTTTTAAAGGTAGCTTCCTTGGGGCCTACTTAACACCCCTTCCGAAAATCTGACGCGCACGAGTAAACTTTTTTTTTTGCATTTTTGACTACTTTATATGCCTACCCCCACCACGCAAACCGGCAGATTAGTATACCGTTGTTATCAGAGGCACTTGGGGCATACGTAGTATGAATATCTGACGCGCTCGAGAATGCCCAAGTAACTGTTTTTTTTAACATTTTTGAAAAACCGTACACGCCAAACCCACCGCTAAAATGGTTTTTACTATACGAGCTTTTTTTTCGAAATTATTTTATCTTTCGATTTTGATAGGTCTCGACGGCGCCGTTGAATTACGCCATTTAGCTACCTCGCCTCCCTAACTATTATTGAATTCATTGTAACACAACTACTAAAATTAATTGTCACCGCGATCTGTCATTAGTGTTCTTTTTGAAAATTAAAAAACAGATTAAAAAACAGGATGTGTAACGTAACAGCTTGATCCGTGATTTTTCCAAAATTACGGACGATGAGAATGTTCTAAAATTTTCGATTCGCTTTTAGACCCCCCGCAGACTACAGACTTTCTATCGGCCGATAGTTGAGACGGGCTATACTTCTCCATACTAATTATGAGCCGAAGCATATTCCGTCTCAACTATTGGCCGATAGAAAATCTGCAGTCTACGCGGAGGCTTAATCTTCTATTTTCGATTTATCTTCTTCTATATTTATAGAATGCTTGAATGACTGACGGATCAACGTACAGCCTAAGCCACTGATCGTGGAGACCTGAAATTTTAAGGGTATGTTCTTTGTATGACGAAGGCATCCGATAAGAAAGGATTTTTCGAAATTCTACTCCTAAATGAGTGAAAAGGCTCAAAACGTTTCTATGATGAATTTTATTCCTGGTACTTACAAACTTGAAATTTAGCATTACGATTGTTAACGACGAACGATTTTATGAAAGTCTGCATTCATAAAAATCAATTTAATACGGGGTCCGAATTGCTTAAAACTCGGTATGAGTATGTATTTCATGCTTCCCTTCAAATGGGAGGGGGAGGGGAGTACATAACACTAACAGTTTCTTTGGGAGCCATTTCACATATTAAGTCTGGTCTGATCTGGATCAGGATCAGAATCGGGCTCGGCATCGCGATTCATTTTGAAAGTGATAGTCATGAAGGTTCTATTGAGGGTTAGATTGAGAGTGACACTTACTTGATAGGTAGCTAAGGTACCTAAAACGTGAACGAAGTCGCGGGCGATCCGCTGTCATCCATATTTAGCTAGCAACTTACTTTGACACACTTCTAAGTTATTATTATTCTTACTTATTTATAAACACGATTTTCTTTTCACTGGGTTCAAGCAAACGCGACTGCGCGACCGGGTTGCAATAACCAGTACAATAAAGCCGATCAGGGGTCATGCGTGAATGACTTCTTTTCTCCTATTCTTTTATTGATTGCAAATCTGAGAGGTACCTCCTATTTTTGCAGTGAATTCAGTGTAATGAATTCCATCTCAAAAAATCCGAGCGAATTTTCCACCTACTCGTAGATTAAATCCATATAGCAAGTTCGGAACATTGATTATTGGCATTGAGCGCGACAGAGCACTGGATTTTGCTTAGACTTGAGGGAACCCTAAAATTTGCTCAATACGCTCCACCAGGTGGGAAAATCATGTTTTCGTTGGAGGTGTTCTAAAAGGATAATCTAAGATAAGTTTTCCAGAACTTTCCAGGAATCGAAAAAAGAGACATACGGGGAGCGTGAACTGTTATTTTACAAGAATAAATAAATAATGCTGGATTTTTTCACACAGCATCATGCAGTAAGCAGACCTTGTGTTATGGGTATTAGATGGATGACTGATAAACTAGATTATATACTTTTAGTTCGTTAATACATACATAGAAACACGCAAACATTTGTCCTGCAGCGGGGATCGGACCCCCGGGGCTTTCGCCCACTGCTCTACAGAGGTCGTCAATAGCTATCTCAAACGTTGCTTGAATATTAATTTATTATTATACTTAACCAGCCTTTATCGTCTCACGTCATTTATGGGACCACCTCGAAAGTATACCCTGTCAAAGAAAAAAAGGATTTTGGAAATCGGTCCATGTTTGACGAAGATATCGGTGACATAGAACCTCCTCCTTTTTTTGAAGTTGGTTAAAAATAGGTAACGTAACATGAATTTCCTTTATGTTCCGGAGGACAAATATCGAGCAAGATAAAAGCAGTGAATAAATATTTTGAAACTTGCCGTAGGGCGCCTCTCGGCGTCAAAAGTCTTTTGTTATCTTCGCCATTCTACGCGTTATTTTACAAGTGCGTTGCCGCGGACAAAGCGGTCGCATATTTCACGCGCTAATCTTAGCGCTCTTACGCACTAGCGGTTGAACCGCAAGGCGGCTAGCCTGGTATGCAACCGCTTGTCATTCTACGCACCTAACCGCCACTATAAGTAAAATTGTACTAAAATTTGAACTGCGGGGCGCGGTTCAACCGCTTAGTTTGCGTTGATTGCGATAGATTTATTACAAAAGTTTATTCGTACCTAGTACCTACTATAATATTCCAGTTATCTTTCTTAATCTTTCGCGAACATTAACTCTTGTTCTCATTTTCAGAAAATAATTATGAAGCACTAGCTGCGCTCCCGCGGTGTAACCCGTGGTCCCTCGGGATTTTTTCGGGATAAAAAGTAGCCTATGTCCGTCCCTGGGATACAACCTTTATCCATGCCAATTTTCAGCATAATCTGTTCAGTGGTTTGAGCGTGAAAAAGTAACAAACAGACAGACAGACAGACAGAGTTACTTTCACATTTATAATATTGTATTATAGTTTATATAGTATAATTATAGTATAGTATAGTATCGATTTTATTTGTCTCTCTTAAAACCTTTTCGAAAATCAGTTAAAAATCATTATTAAGTATTTTTTTTCTTTGTTGCAGTTACAAGTGCCAGTTGCTGTTCCTTATTTTCCACATCTTGGCGAGCAGTGTCCAAGCCCAACTTGAAAATAGGAAGTGCCCCAATGAATGTAAATGTCGATTAATCATAGACATCGAGATTGGTGCTGTTCTACGCGTGTTGTGTCTACTTGGAGACATGGAAGCCATCCCTATTAAACAAATTGATCTAACAGTTCATAAGCTGGTTATAGGGGCTCCAAAAGGTCACGAAAACAACCTGACCATCGGCCCCATTTTCACCAATCCAGCCCCTTTCGTTAGTCTGAGAGAACTACATATCGTCCATTCCAATGTACCATCAATCGGCAAGCACTCCTTCTGGGGTCTTAAGAATCTTAAAATTTTGAACCTGAGTTATAATACAATAAGGAGTATTGTCGAGGAAAATTTTAGAGGACTCATTAATCTGACTGAGTTGGATCTCTCACATAACCACATCACCAATATGCCCAGTGAGACCTTCCGGCATTGTCCTGCGCTGAAGAAACTGAACTTATCGTACAACCATATCTCCACTTTATTGCCGAGACTATTTAGAATGCTTGGAAAATTAAAGTTCCTTGACCTTAGTGGAAACCCTTTAGGAGACTTAAATCCTGAAGTGTTTAGAGATGTTCAGTTACTGATTTCATTTAGATGCAGAAGTTGCAAACTGGTGAGAGTCAACCCACAGATTTACCATTTGGTTCCAAATTTGGAAGAAATAGATCTTGGATACAATCAGTTAAAATATGTCTTGGTTGACGATTTTACTAACCTCAAGCAACTGGAAATACTTAAATTAAATGGAAATCAGATACCAGTCATAGTTGATAATGTATTTGGCCAGAATAGAAAATTGGTAACCTTGAACTTAGCAAACAATCGACTGGCCCTGCTATCACCGATGTCACTCACGAACCTCACTAAACTAGCTCATCTTGATATCAGCCACAACCAAATTGATCGATTCCACCTACAGACTTTTGGTCCAGTGGTTAATTCATTGAGAGACATCTATTTTAGTGGGAATAACATGCCTCTTAATGAGGTTGCGATTGTCTTACAAATGTTCCCGGATCTCGAAAGTGTTGGACTGGCTAACCTTTCATTGTCAGAAATCTCACACAATTTTTTTATTTACAACGAGCAACTCATGTCTGTAGATCTGTCTTGGAATAAATTAACAAAATTTCCTTTAAAACTTCTATCGAAGACAAAGTACTTGCATAAATTGGATATCTCGCACAACCATCTACTTGGGCTTGAGGAGGCAGATCTGCAACGACTCGAATCGATCCCGGAAATCCATATATCAAAGAACAGATGGCAATGCGATCAATGTTCGGCCGGAATGATGCTTGTGTACATGAGCACTACGGTTCTGAACGGTTCTATAAGGAATCTTCGTTGCTACTCGCCGATGCGGCTACGTGGAACACTGCTGTCAAACATGACCTTTGACAAGCTGGAGCCTTGCTCACCGTCACACGAGGCGAAGGTGAGTGTGATCGCGGGCGTGGTGCTGGTGTTAGTGGCGGCGCTGGCGGCGTTGACGAGCGTGTTGTGTTGCGCGCGGCGCCGCGCTCAGCGCTACTACACCAACGAGGAGAAGAGGCTGGAGCACGACCACGAGCACCCTGAGGAACTGCTACCGCACACGGAGCTGGGCACCTTGGCCACCATCCACGCGCCCTACCACGCGCCTGGTGAGCACAGCTAGCGCCAGGCTCTCACCGCGTCCCGGCAGGTGGTGTGCGTAGGGAACGGCGAACTTTCAATCCTCTCTTTCCCGATAATTCCAGCTCGCTCCCCTGTATTTGAAGAGATCCCCATTCACTATCTGCGCCCACCGCCAGGATTTGAGAACGAAGATGATGATGTGATTATGTGATATGAGGACTATGCTTCCGAAGAAGATCTAGTGTAGATGCACCAAAGATCTAAAATTAGTACTATTATTAATTTATAAACTGTGTTTAGAATAGTTTGATGAGTAGAACATCAAGACGTGATTTTAGGAATGTGGTTATTCAAGAATGGACTTTTTATGGTAAGAGATTTATATATTTTTGTAAATCATTGAGTATGTATGTAGTTAGACTTTATATCCAAAACTTTTTAGAATTAGAGATGATCGTATAGACGGTCTATGTAAAAAAACATTCAAAAAGAGCTTAGTATTAAAAACATTTCTCAGCATTTTGTTGAATTGTGCAACAATCGATTAATTTCTTATTTAATCAAATACTTTGTTGAGAATTATTTCAAACGCGGTACCTAACAGCAAAATATTAAAACTGTTAAAACATCAAAGCAAAGGGAAATAGGTACATAGAGTATTCATAAACCGTTGTAACCGTATTTTTTTTAAATAATACTGGACACTTAGACCCCTCGCAGACTACAGACTTTCTATCGGCCGATAGTTGAGACGGGCTATACTTCTCCATACTCATTACGAGCCAAAGTATATTCCGTCTCAACTATCGGCCGATAGAAAGTCTGTAGTCTGACTGAAACGAAATAATTCCGAAAATGTGCTTAGATTACCTAAGTAATAACAGTCTACGTAAACTACAGTAATGAATATTATTTACTGTTTCTGACATTATTATTTTATTTTATTGGAAAACAAACAGCTTAATAACAAATTCATAGAACACAGAAAATTAACAGGTAACCCTTTATCAGTTTTCGCTAATAGAACAATAGTAGGTACTCATCAGATAAAAATTTTATGACACTGTCAATGTTGTTAATTATAATTTTTATGTCCATTTGAATTTTATATAAAGCTGTTTGTCCAAAACTCGTAATTAAGGCATTTAATACTATTTTAGATAGTTTGCTAATGAAATGGCGCTGTGCCAAGATATATGTATGTATAGTACTTACGGCAGTTTGGTGTTTTCTTAGTTTTAGTGGTAAGTATAGTGATGTGTAAGACCTGCGATGGCTTCATTTTAATCAATCTGACTCACTTCTATATTCTTCACAACATTGAAACTTTATCTATATTATTGCATCTTACTTTTTAATTTGCTATTTATTGTTAACTTTTTCTTGGGTGTAGATTTACCTATGCTCTATCATGAATGTCTTGATTCATATTGGTATACTAGCTGTTTATTTCCTTGCCACAAGTGATCTGACTGAAAATCTAGGATGAAATTCAAATATAGATCTGACCAGTAATAAGCCTTGTACGGACTAGGCGTTCCAATGAACCTATGCGTACACAGGAACGCGCTACGCGGTTGTGGTACTACTGCAGTTGCTGCGGTTCCTGTTGTATACGCGTACTCTACATTGGAACTCCTAGTCCGTACGGCTTAAGGTTTCACAGGACGTCAGAACCCCAAGACATTTGGCAAAAATATATATATTTCGGGTGAATTGTAAAATACCTAGAAAGCTGGAATTATAAAGAAAAATATATTCTTACAAAAAAACTAAAATTACAAAAATATTTAGCATAAATCGAGTCAAATGTATAGCATTTCAACACAAAAATAAGATAGAAGAGATAGCTGGCTATATAAAGAAAAAAAAAAAAAAAAAATTTTTTTAAATATTTAGCGTAGATACGAGGCAAATGTATCGTATTTAAACACAAAAATAAGATAAAAGAGATTACTGGAAATATAAAGAAAAATATTTTCTTACAAAATTACAAAAATATTTAGTGGAGATCAAGGCAAATGTATCGCATTCAAATACAAAAATAAGATAAAAGAGATTGCTGGGAATATAAAGAAAAATATTTTCTTACAAAACAACAAAAATAAAAAAAATATTTAGGGTAGATCGAGGCAAATGTATCGCATTCAAACACAAAAATAATTATTGAAAAATAGAATAAATGCGAGATGTATGAACTGGCGACATGTCTCAAAGTCTCAATAGCTTCAATACAAAATAATAAGGGAATTTTACAAAACAATTATTATGACATGTCGAGATGATGTCAGAAGAGTGATGTTAATATTGTGTAGTTGCCATTTAATAAAAGAAGAAGAAGAAAGGAAAATGCGTTAAGAGATGTATGAAGTGACAGGAGTGTACAAGATTCTATGGATAGGAGAATAATGGTATGAGTAGAGTAGAGAGTGGGTCATGGGGTGGGGTAGAAGTGGGACGATCACTTTTTTAAAGTCAACATTCATACATAACGTATGAATGTTGACTTTAAAAAAAGTGATGGATATGGTGTGGATGCGAATGTCATGTGTAAAAAAGGAGTGAATAGAGACGTCCGACAGAATAGAGTGCAAGAGAAAGAGATAATTGATTATGACTATCAAAACTTTTTAATTTATTAAATTAGTGAACAATCAAAGACATTGTTCGACGCAGCAGACCAGGAAAAGGTGACGATCTGCGTACAGTCGAGGAATTATCAACAAAAACAAAAATATTGAGCCTACACATTTTGCTGTATGATTCCTTGTTCGCCAATAACTGCTTCAATTACAGACAGATTAAAAAAATATTTCAATTTACGTATTTATTGCTTGTGAACCTGGGTCAGACAGAGTAGGTTTTTACGTTATACCCGTTATACAAAATTGAAGTCGGTTTTCATTTTAACTTTGAAAATTTAATGCCCTATCGGTTATGTGATACAGTATTCCTCGGTTTACCCTAATAGTAGTAAGAAACTGTACATTCTGTTCACAATGTAAGGGCAGTAACACCAAATAAATTTAAAGTAAACAAAATATAAAAATATCTAATCAAAATACTCGTAGAATCTTATACAAAATATATAACAGCAGCCGGCTCTTTAATCAAAATTAAAGAAAAGAAAATAGGAAACTGAATGCACTGTTTCAATCTGATGTTAAAAAAAACAGTTATATATATATATAGAGTATTTTGTATAGAGCTTGGTCGGGTAGCATTTTTGTTTGTTATATCTCAGCCATGTCAGTTCAGAGGTGCATAAAACCAATAATCTGCCTTATATTTTTTTGCTAATTAATTTTTATTTGCTTTCATTTTATTTATTATTTTATTATAGCCGAATACAAAAATAAAATTAAATAATAATTTTAATCATCTAATCATGCGTATTACCTATTTAACGAAATTTTTATCATACATAGACTTAATCAGTGTTTTATATCCTTAGGTAATTAATTAATTAGACATCAATGTACATTAGTTGTATTTTATAAGTAAGTATTCTATACTTATTTGGGATATTAAAACTTATAATTATGATGGTTTCCTCTGTAGTAATTTATCTATTCGTGTTATAAGATAGTGCATTAAATCTGGATATTTATAATTACTTATAATGTGTATAACTCGTAAGGAATGGTTTGTGTTGCCGGACATTTTAAAAAGCTGGGTTTGTTACAAGTAAAGATGGAGTAGAATCGTATCGATATAGGAAATTATAATAGTTTGTGTAACTTGTATCCTGCATGTTTATGTGTTTGATTCGCTGTTCACAGACGGCGCTATTATAGATTTAGGAAGTTTGCATACAAATGCCACCATTACATAAGACTTATTTGATTAACCTATTACTTATTCTGTATTGTATAACGGACAACTATAAATATAATAATATATATGCTTATAATTCGCTTGAATTTTAACAATGTATATAGCGTGGTTCGATGTTGAAACGGCGTCGTCCTATTGAAACGCGAATGCGCGATCGTCACACGAGCTATCGATGCGATCATCGCTAAAATCCATCAATTTGGTCACGCGATTGCGATCGTCTCAATTAGGACACCTTTTCGACATTAAATATTATGTTTGATCGCGCATTCGTACGAACGAATTTCGCGCAAACTTTCGATTGTCGCGCAAACGCGTTTTATTAGGATGCCTTCGTTTTTTTTAATGATGAATGGGTCGGCTCTTCACCTCGAAATTTACATAGGCAAGAATGAGGACTACGATGGAGCGAGCCTACCCAGAAGGTTTGAAAATGTATTCCAGGTAAAATGAACTCTATTCGATCTTGAAAACTACCTTTTGACACGAATAAAAGTCTTCTAAGAATGTGTTTGATAAATGATTTGCTTAAGTATGTAATTTATTAAATTAGATTATAATTGTACATTTCTTCATGCATTCCTGTTGCCTCTAAACTTGAGATAGAATAAGCGCGTTAATTTATTATAATTTCAAAGTGAATTGTTGAGATCATTCTCACTCTCCCCCACACATCCATTTTAACATTCGCATATCATTAACAAGCATTTTCTTTTCATCCGTCTTCTTCATTGGCGAACAATCTGATCCATACATCGCGACAGGTGTGACTGTCTTGTAGATCTTCGGATCACATACCGTCCCTGAGACCCGTCGCCACTTCATGCATCCCGTATTCTATTATTAAGTATCGGTCAATATTGCCGTGGTTTTGGAGAAGCGAACCAAGGTACTTAAATTCGGAGCAGATTGGTAGGGTTACCTACACCATCTAAGGCAATAATGAGAAATGGGGACAGCCATTAAAGTTACAAAGCAGATGTTCTGTTTAAGTGTGGCTGATCTCCTTTTAGAACTACCTTTAAAAACTTTTTATAACTTGCAATGTTTGTCCGGGTCAAATCTTGCAAGCTGAATTCTCAGTCTACTCTGTACCTCGCCTGCTTTCTCCACACGTCAGATTAAAGCAATTGAAATAATTTTGCCAATAAAGACAAAAAAACGAAGAAGAAAAATTATTAGCACGTGGATTTTAAACAATTTACAGAAAAAAAAAATATGCTCAGTCATTATAAACAACCGTAACTTACAGAGATTTCAATGCACTCTTTTCTATCTTAAGTAAGCTGTTTAGGCAAGAAACTCATGTGTCCAACTTTATTGAGAATAAACTTAATTTATTATTAGACCACGCTTTTCTGCAAATACCTACGCGTTGGTGGTTGTTTGTGTAAGTACTGAAAACTTAAATATGTTGGATTTCATTTTTAAATTTTCAAAGTTACATCTGAATACTTCAAATTAAAACTTGTTTCATAATATTTCTATGATACATTGGTGTGTTAAACTGCCGTAAGTACTTAGGTTAAGGACTGTAACTGTTATGTGATAAGAACCAAATAAGCTACGTTTTACGGCTTAGACAAACATGTCTGAGGGTATCCCTTTAAACACGAATGATTTTATTTTATAGTATGCATATAATTAATAACTTATTGATGAAATATTTCTGTGTTTAAACTATTTAGAAGAATTGCACCGAATTTAAACGAACTTATAAGTAGTAAAAATCATTTGATGATTTTAATTTTGTCTGAATGCTAGATTCATTAATAAAGATGGATGTAGCGGAAGGCAGACCAAAGAACAGATGGATGGACTGAGTGAAAGATGATTTGGGGAGAACAGATTTAATGTTGAGATGACGGCTGCTAAAGCAGAGTGCAAGAAAGAAACCTGTTGTACCTACCCATCCCACACAAAAATGTAATATAAAGATAATAATGATGAACATTAGTTCAGTTTGTTTAAGGTGCAATTCAAATTACATGTACTTATAAGTTATCGACATATCTGTGTTTAATGTAACATGAAATTAAATATTAGTATTTAGGTATTTATATTGATGTGAATTTAATGTAACATAATAAATAAAAATAAGTAAGTATTCTAAATAACAAAAAAAAACGAAAAAATATAAAAAAACAAAAAAAAATTAGCTAAGAATGTTTATTGATAGAACTATTTAAATCCAAGTTAAACGAAAAAACATACCTAATACCTTTTACGCGACTTGGAAACTGTGTAAATAATACTACTTATTAATATATTTATAAATACAATCTATTATTGGTGTTAAAATTGATGTTCGTATACTATCTGTTTTACCTTTAAGTGATAGATGTGATTTCATAACTTCATAACCTACTTCATGTAAGTATTTAATTTATCCGGGCCATTTTATATAAATTCATAGCAACGAGGATGAAAGATCTGACCTTTATTGAATCTTACTTTCAGGTTTCTGACAGATTGTTAAAAAAAAGTTTCAAAAACTCCAAATTTAAACAATCAATATTTTCATGGTGTAAACAATTTGATTAAAGATTTGAATTTTAAAAAACTCGTAACATCGCCCTATGTCAGTCCACTGTTGGACATAGGCCTCCCCTAATAAGCGCCATTGCGCCCTGTCCTCAGCCCGACGCATCCAGCTTCTGCCAGCAACCTTTCGCAGATCGTCACTCCACCTGGCCGGAGGGCGTACACTACGTTTGCCGAGTCGCGGTCTCCACTCAAGAACTCGTTTACCCCAACGGTTATCGGTTCTTCGGCAGATATGGCCAGCCCACTGCCACTTCAGCTTGCTAATTCTCTGAGCTATGTCGACAACTTTGGTTCTATGTCGGATAGTCTCATTGCGGATTCTATGCTTCAGAGAAACTCCGAGCAATGCTCGTTCCATAGCTCGCTGAGCGACTTTAAACTGGTGGACTAGCCGCACTGTGACTGTCCACGTTTCGGCACCGTAGGTCATGACAGGTAGGACACTGATTGAAGACTTTCGTTTTCAAACATTGCGGTATGGGTGACGAGAAGACTCGACGTATAGTTTTCCAAATGCTGCCCAACCCCGCTGAATCCTTTTCTTGGCCTCCTTCTCAAAGTTGCTTCTACCTAACTGCAAAATCTGCCCGAGGTATGTGTACTGCGAGACAACTTTAAGAAGGTGACCATTAACAGCGACAGGTTTCGGATCAATCTGGTCATTGACCATGACTTTGGTCTTATCCAAATTCATGCCGAGACCTATCGCTCGCGAGGCTGATGCTAGGCCGTCCAGCATCCATTGTAGCTCCTCAAGCGACTCTGCCAGTAAGACTATGTCATTTGCGAATCGTAAGTGTGAGATGTGCTCGCCGTTTATGTTTATGGCCCATACCTTTCCAATCCAGAGTCTTAAACATATCCTCCAACGCGCTTGTAAACAGTTTCGGAGATATGACATCTCCCTGTCACACTCCTCTGCGTAGTTGGATGGGCTTAGACTGCTGGTCTTGTACTCAGACACTCATGGTGGCTGCCTTGTATAGACATCTCAACACTTCGATATAACGATAGTCCACTTGGCATCGCTGCAAGGATTCCAGAACAGCCCAGGTTTCGACAGAGTCAAAGGCCTTCTCTTAGTCCACAATGGCCAGACACAGGCACATAACTTTTTACTCAACGAAAACAACATTTTAAAAGAAAGCATAATAATTATGTTTAAAAACTAAAAATAAATCCGACTTCAAGAAACCAACCATCGAAATAGAATATAAATCAAATCGACAGATAACGCGTTTAGCGATTTCTATTCTATTTCGATTTATATGGTGGGTTTTGACGCTCTGAGTCACGCCGCGTCCTGAGTCAAACACTGAAGTCGGTTTCCTCTATAGTTAACAAGTGAAAAGTTCATGAGAATGAAATAACTAGTCAGTTCAAGAAGACCACATGGAATGCAAACCTTTAGTAAGAAAAGTAGATATTTGCTGAATTTCACAAGTCAGTTGTTAATATGAGTAAGTTACAAATTAATAAATTTCCAAATAACCCAAGCATACGTATTTTAAATACCAGAACAGTATATAATATAGTATATACTATTATATTATATATACTATACACTACTACTACTATTATATTATATCATGTAACAACAAACCTCTTTCATTACTCCAGGCAGAGAATATCAAATATTACTTGGTATTCGGGTAAAAAGTAGGCTGCCGTATCGTTTCCAAACCTATTGGAAATGTGGTAGGGGTCAGATCATTCAACTTCATCTAATACTCGTAAATGTTTAACAGTTTTATCCAAATTAACAAAAGTATTTACGGTACAGTGGGTGATAAACGCCCACCTAACTTTAATTTGAAATTATTTTGTTATTTACAGTAAAATTAACGAAGCGCTCGCGATCGTGCTAGCTTAGTCGTTCTTGATAGATCGTCGAAGTTAAGCAACTTTCTAAGCGGTCCGTAAGTGGATGGGTCCACCAGTGGCATTTTCATCTGAGCGCTTCCGTGCTTCTGAGGGCACGTTAAATTGTTGATCCTGGCTTTTTAAGTCTTCAAGCCATGACGAAGGCCTTAAGGCGGCTAAAAAACTCCGTCACCTGAGTTGGCCACTGACTCATACGAAACAATATTCTTTACAATTTTGTTTTTAGTCTATGAATCATAAAATGACGATTAGAAAATATTTTGACACCTAATTCCTACGTTTATCGAGCTTTTAAAAAACTCACTTTAGAATGCTATAAAATTATATGATTAATACCGCCCACTAAAAATACTAGACTTTTAATGCAAAATAGACTTACTAGAAAAAACTAAATTGCAAACCTTATCATTTTGCCTTATAATTTTTGGAAATTAAAAACAGAAACAGACAAAAATATTCAAGCAATAGTAAAAGGAAGTTAACATTAAAGCAATTATAATAAAAAATATCAGGCAAAACCCACAAAACTAACGATGTCGGTGCAACACTTGTTTTATTAAAAAAGAGTTGTACGTGACCGGTCCCGACTGCCACAAAAGTTGCGCGAGCGAACCGCCGTTGGTACCTGGGCGTTATCATACACTGGGCGTTAATCACCCACCCTACCTCATTTAAGTAGATGTCTGTATTAAAAAAAAAAACAAAATACCAATGACGCCTGCTTTTTTGACATAATATTTCTCAATTAACTTTTATCTCATTGTATCTAGATTGGGCCCAAAATATTGATGTTTAAATTTGCTTTAAATGATCTTAGTAGGTTAGATAGGCAACAGATTATATTGATTTTCGACCAACTTCAAAAAAAGGAGGTTCTCAATTAGTTTTTTTTTTGTATCTTGTTACGCGATTGTTCCGCTATTATTTGTTGACCGATTTGCAAAATTATTCTTTTGTTTGAGAGGATATACTCCCGAGGTGGATCTAGGTATATAAATTGTATTCCTGAGGGATTGATCCGTAAACTCTAAAAACCATCCCCCTAGCCATGTTACAACAAATAGAAATCGAATCGACAGGTAAGGCGACTCCACCTGCGTCTAATAGCATTATTTGCCATAATTTCATACACTTTAGATCAAAAACCGCGGCACAGCACGTGAGTTCCTGGCATTACTTAAGTCAAACTGACGATTTACTACCTGCCAGGAACTCACGTACCTCGAAACTTGACATAAAATGTATTGTAGCTTTGGTTATGAATTCTCTAACACTTACGCGGGCGGAGCCAGCGTTAGCTGTCGATTTTTCTCTTTCTTATTTCGATTTGTATGGTTGGCTTATTGATGTCCTGAGTCACGCCGCGTCCTGATAGTCAAACACTGAAGTCGGGATTCATCTTAGTTTTTCTAAAACGTAATTATGACTTATTGAGAATGCTCAGTCAAAAATAAATTATATGTTATGTAATAATGTATGTATTTTTATATGATTGCTAGCTGATCTTTGTATTGTAGTATTCTAATTTTATTTTTTTATATTTTAAATAAACCCTTACGATGTACTTATGTTGTAGCTTACGATTATTTTCTCTTTTGGTAATAAAATTTCGTCATTGGAAATTTTGTTTTATTTTACCTTTATAAGTACCTTAAAATTGGTACTAGTGTCACTTCCTGTGGTGTCCTACTGTTCCTGATTACTATCGGGATGAGGTACAATAAAACCACACATAGATTGCTACGTCAAGTATCTCGGGAAGTCCGCCTCCAGTCGAGCACAGTCCGTCTGTCACTTAGATGATCAAACGCGGCCGCTCCGGTCTGTCATGACGACTGACAGTTCGACTGGAAGTACGTCACACTTTGACTACTATTTATTCAAAACATTACACTTCCTAATTTACGCCAACTTGAATAGATTTGTTACTAAAATATTTAGATACACACACACACGATAAAAAGCTGTCTACGATTTTCAAGTAGTTACCAATAAGTTCTTATCAGATCTTATTTGAAATCTTCCCAAAATACATAAGTGGTAGGTACAGACTTGTGTACGCAAGTCTCTTCAAAATGCTAAAACTTATAAAAGTGATTTTGACCCTCTTTTTAATTTTCCAGTGGATTTTTAAATTCCCATATTTCACAGCCAATGTTCCGAATATCCAAAACATTATGAAACTTTACTAGAGGCAGCAAATTACTGCCCAAAACTCTTGCTATAAGATTTCCTAAATAGTTCAGACTGAAATAGGCGAAGCTGGGCGATGAAACGGGAGCCGAGAGGGACAGTCACGAAGTTTCATTTCATTACGTTGCCATCGTAGATTGTCGACAAGATAACTTGGAGGTAAAATGTCTAAACTGCAATAGCCATTCTCATTAGGCGAATAAAAGAAATACCGATGAGTCTAACTTTGTAATCAGTATTCTAATGGAACCAAGTGGGACTACCTCTTCCTGTGTGAATAACCTTACTGAGTTTCACTGCTAGTTTTGGGCATCGTACATGCATTACGCAATGGGCATAGCAGGTTTACTTATGTTATTTTTTTTTATTAACGCTATTCAACACGAAAATAAGTTTTATCATGTCGCAGCCAACTGGTTTAATCAGCCGTTCAATTAAACGCCTAGCCATTTAACTATCGGCCTGAATGATATTAGGCAAATTGCTTTGATGGAGCTATTACGTTTAATCAGGTACCTACTTGCCTAGCTAAGTCATTTCTTAGGTAATCAAGATATCAATTTCGGCAAATTTTTTTTATCAACTGATTTTGATCTTAGATCAAAGGAGAAGAGGCGTGTCGGTGTGTTGTTGCCACTCTCCCTGTCCTCTGCGGCCGTTTAGAGGCTTCTCTCTTTAATTAGACGCGTTGTGGACGAAGGGAGCGGACGCTAGGTGGCTCTGGTGGTGAGTAGCGGACGCTAGGTCCAGGGGCACCTTCGTCCGCCTTGCACTACAGATACTCACCATGACGCGGGGCCGCCTTAAGGGCGAAGATCGCCGGTGGGGTACTGGGTGAAAAGACTCTGCCGGTTTCCCAGACTCCCTCCAGGCGACGCCGGAATGGCGCAGGATTGTTTAGTGGGTATACCGAGAGTCCCCGGGGAATCCTAGCTACATATCCCTCTCACCCCCGGCGGAGAGGATGGGTAACGCATTATCTCAGCGATAAAAAAAGGATAGTGAAAAACTACGCGCGATGCGATGCGTGCGTTGTGAGCGTGCCGTGGCAGCGGCCGCCGATACGCCATAAATCAAAACGCTGACTAGGAGTTTAGTTGAATGGCTGAATAAACTAGTTGCCTGCGACAATCACGTTCTTATTCTCACTCATTCCTTCGACCGATATAGGTAGGTACAGTAAGTATACCTATTATAAATCCTAGTAGGTATTTTCTGTTGTCTTAAAAAGATTTCCGTAACTACTTTTAATCAGTGTCTGGTTGATGTTTCTACAGAATTATTATTGAAAATCCTAAAAAAAATAAAAAAAATATGAATTGAAGTCTAAGGGTCGATTCACATCTGACGGAAGATCCGTCGCGGATTATCGGTCGCGGAACGCCAGAACTGACAAATGTATAGAAAAACACTCCGACGGATGATACGTTAGTCCGTTGAGTGTGAACGGTCGAGTGTTTTTCTATACATTTGTCAGTTCTGGCGTTCCGCGACCGATAATCCGCGACGGATCTTCGGTCAGATGTGAATCGACCCTAAAAGTCCCCGACGATTTTGGGGGATTTCTATACCTATACCCGAATTTGGGGTACATATTGGTCTGCCAGCTACATAATTCAATACACTCATCACATTCTTCCACAAGTCCAAAAACACTAGCTACCAGGTTTACGAACAGTGTTTTCAGTTGTCCGGTCCAGGTGACCTAATTTGTACCCTGCCGTTTGGCCTAAAAATCAAGTAACACTAACTGAAGTTGGCATGATTGACTTTTTATCAGACCTCTAAGCATTCAAAACCTTTCAAGTTATAAAAGGTTGGCCAGGGGTGCTTCTTAAAATATTTTTTCTATTTTTGTGCCTACTTGTATTCAAGTTCATCACAGCCCAATTTGATCTCTGTCTACATAATGTTTATTTAAAAAAATGCAAATCGACAATATAGACTACAATAAAAAAATACAGAGTATTTATAACAGTAACTAAGCTTAGATTTTAAATTTATTAATTTTCCTCAAATCAGTCGTGCACCAATGCTGGCAAGTAGGCAAATGGGTAATATTTGTATTTGTGTCGCGCCTGTCTAGAATTCAAGGGTACCGGGAAAAGGAATGTAAAGCTAAAACTAATGAGATGGAGCAACGACTCATCCAATTTAACACCAACCTCTGAGCGTTCAACTAATTGAAAATCCTTTGAGTCTTAAGCTCCTTATTTTCAATTCCTTCCCTCGTCTATCCACACCGGTCCGTAGTGATTCTAGGATCGATTCCAATCATATTATTATGTTCAGCGGCACTTTGGAGCCTTCCGAAAAGAAAATATGAAAACGTAGAGATAAGTGTAATAGAATTTCTCGGTAGCTCTGTATTCGATAGAATACTTGTAGTTTTATTTCTTTCGTCCTATAAACCTTCTGGAGACTTTTTTGTTGAACTTTTTTGCATGTTTACGTTATAAAAAATGGTGACATAAGTACAACATATTAGATCGAGCTATCATTGCGTTAAGCGTATCTATATACAACAACTTTCTCTTCTGATTCAGAATATTCAATTAAACTAGCCTCTTTGAGGCGTTCTTTAATTATTTAACCACACTGTTTCCTCAAGGTGGTCCCTAAAACCACAACCCATTTTATAGTACCTACAATAAAATGACCTCTTCTTTTCAAGCCTCAAGAAATGCGTACTTATCTGAGTGTAGTACCTACTACACACAGAAAAGTACGCATTTCTTGAGGCTTCCGATGTGTTTACCTACTATTGAAAGCTTAAGTTCTTGAGCTTTGAAAATAAGTGGAAAAAGAAAATGAAAAAATGTAATCGCAAGTAAGCTTATATTGTAAGGCGATATACGATAGGATAATATGCCTGCTCTCAGCTATTAGCATAACGACCAGCTAACGAGAGGAGTGATGTCGCCGCGACGTTGCCCTGTGAGGTAACACCCCTAATGCTGTTTCAATGTTACCAAAACGGTCTGCGAATGGCTCTTACTCACCCACATCTGCATATCTAAGAAACATGTTCAATTTGTTTGTTGTTACGTTTTACTGAAACTAGCTACAACTGCTAAAAAATGTGACGGGCAGACGAACGGACAGTAAGAAGAAGATGCTTTGTAATAGGAATGGGCTAAGAAACGAAGGAGTGTATATGCAAATACAAAAATTATATGGAAAATCTGTAAAAGAAAAATTATCTGTTTAGGCATGACTTATGCGACTTGACTAGCGAAATTTTTTTTAGGTCTGTGGGCAAGACATTCTTTTTAGGGTTCCGTACCTCAAAGGAAAAACGGAACCCATATAGGATCACTTTGTTGTCCGTCTAACTGTCTGTCTGTCAAGGCCCTTTATTTCGGAAACGCGTGAAAGTACCTATAGAGTTAAAACCGTATACTCAGGTCTACGGTCCCTTTAAGGTGTGAAAAAATCAAACTCCTAAGTTATCGCAAAAAAAGATACGGCTGTTTATGCAGCAAAAAAACGTATATTTTGACACTCAATAAATCAAAATTATAAGGTACTTCCCGTTGACCTAGAACTATGAAATTTGGCAAGTAGTTGTCTTAGACTACAATACAGGAACAAATCTGAAAACCGTATATTTTTGGGTAAATCACAAAAAACAGGGCTTAATGCAAGGTATGGGGGTCGAAATTTTGAAGTGAGTACCTAAACCGTTTGATGTGGGGTGTCATACGACAGAGCTTCATTAGCACAAGTTTAAACAGATAGGTAAGAACTTAACAGTTTGCACTGTTATATGTACGTACTTAGTCCTTGGTACGGAACCCTCAGTGGGTGAGTCTGACTCGCATTTGTCCAGTTTTTTTTTGCTTTGTGCATTGTTTTTTTTTGTATCGTTTGTGCATTGATTGAGCATTCATTTGTCAGAAATGTAAAAAGGTTGCAAAGAAATTACAAGTGGATGTTGACGTAACGGTATTTGTAATTTCACGCGTCAAACGTCAAAACAAAGAGAAATGCTACGCGTCAAAAGCCTTTGAAATTGTATGTACAGACATTTTGATTTTGTGTTTCATGAAAACTGTTTTTAACGTGAAAAACTAAAGCTTTTTATAGGTAGGCATCATACAAACACCTGAGGTTCTTTGAAGTCAGAGAGTCAGAACCGGATGATGTTTTTATTTAATCGTTCAAAAAGTGTGTTACCATGGCGTGGGATAAAATCGGTGGATTTATTTGTTCGTAACAAAGCTGATGATTGTAACCCGTGCGCGCCGACGTGTCCGCCGTGTCCGCCGTGTCCGCCATGTCCGCCGTACCCGCAGTGCGCCCCGCCGCCCTCGCCCCTCTACCCACCATACTACTGCTGCCCCCGCACCATGTACGATGTCAAGTTCGTTTACATCAACGACAAGCCTCCCAAAACCACCACAAAGGACATGGTCGATCGCGCCTCGCAAATAATATTCTGGACTGAACTAGCCAGAGGTTAGCTCTTGTTTCGTTTTATTACGGTCGGATGGAATTCTCGGAAAATACACCGACTTAACTAAATCGCGGCACGCTTCAGTAACAATTCGGTGATTTTACCTGTGCGCTCTGACACGAGCGATTCACCCTTCTCCACGCTCGAATAAAAGTATTTGTCCCGCTGTTACCGGCGCGGCGCTGTAATTGTTAGTTCGCCGAATACCATTATTAAACGCGTTTATCAAATGTTAAAACAATGCAGAGGGTTCCAATACATTTTCTGATTTATTCCTACGTATTTACCTACATACTTGTAGCTATCTACAGTTGAGAAACATAGGGTCGTTTATTAGATCACAAGTGTAGGTACGTTGACACGTATCTGCCTTATTAAATTTCAAAGAGAATTTTATGTTAAATAACCAACTTCAGAGATTCTGAGAAAAATGTGTTTTCTTGCATAAATCCTTGGCAGCTTCATTAGTTGCAATGAATAAACAGTTTCGAGAGTAGATACTATCAAGGGAGAACTCGAGTAAATGCTTGATGCAAATTACTTTAATTTCTTCATCTTTTAGTTTAGTTCAACTAGTGCCAACTTCGGCTTTCCATATTTGCGGCGAGACTCATAAATAATAATGGTCTACTCGTTAGCTGTTGTGGGATTGAAGTTGCTATTGGATACGGAAGTTCCAATCACGCTAGTGTATTACAAGTATTGTATGTATCCCAATGTAGGTACTTAAAAAGTATTGTTGAGATTAAGTAAACCTTAAAAAGGTGACAAAACCTTCGAAGAAGTGTTAACTTCGAATGGTATGATCTGCTTTTTATTTGCGGCCAGGCTTTGTTTTGGTAAGTTTTCCAGTTTTACATAAATCATAGACGCTCAGTGTTACTCATTCACGATCAAAATTTCAGAGCGAGGTTCTAAGCACTATTCGGTCAAAGCCAGGGGCACATCTAGTGATATTTCAATAAGTGTCCGCAGCTAAGATGTAAAGTTATAATCTCAACACCAACCGATTGTGTTGAGTTGGTCATTATTTGGGTTCCTTAAGTACAAAGCCAATTTCTGTCGTAGGTTTCGCTGTCACGCTGGGTCACATATTTAAGGAGCCAGCCACTATAAACTACCCATTTGAGAAGGGTCCACTGTCGCCGAGGTTCCGCGGGGAACACGCGCTGCGTCGCTACCCCTCAGGCGAGGAGCGTTGCATCGCTTGCAAGCTGTGCGAAGCTATCTGCCCCGCTCAAGCCATCACCATCGAAGCTGAAGAACGCTGCGATGGTTCACGTCGCGCCACTCGCTACGATATAGACATGACTAAGTGCATATTCTGCGGGTATTGCCAAGAGGCCTGCCCTGTCGACGCGATCGTCGAAGGCCCCAACTTCGAATACAGCACGGAAACGCACGAAGAGCTACTCTATAACAAAGAGAAGCTGCTTACGAACGGGGACCGCTGGGAGCCAGAGATAGCGAGCAACATCAAGGACAATCATCTCTATCGTTAGATTTAATTTTGGGTTATAGACAATTTTATTGTACTGGGAAAGTACCCAATTACGTTTTCGACGGAAATGTAAACATCGTTCGTGAATAAATTGAAGTAAAATCATGACTGGCAACGATAAGTTTCCTAAGCTAAGGTATTATTATTCATTTTGCGAGAAAATTACGAATTGAATTTTAACTATGAGACTACTGATAGATGATATCAAACCTAATTTAAAGGAGAACATAATCGTGTTTGTTTTACCAATTTATTGTAAGTTTGCAAAATTTAAATTAACTTTTACTAAGTCAAACCTACTCAACTCAAATCCAGCTTGAAATATTAGTTTGTATTGAAATTTCGTCTTTTGTGCTCGTTTATATTAATTAATGTGCATTATCTATGTAAGCAAGCAGCTGGTTGGTTATTTCAAAATAAGTATACTTACATACATATGTAATAGGTATGTCGTCTGTAAATCGTTGGATTGGGCATATTAATGCCGAATTGCCCAGGCTTATCGTTCAACCCCGCCATTTCACGATCTAGTGAAGAAGTCTACCCCCCATCTCACATCCGCCATATCCAAATGTACCTACCTTCATTCTAGATTTGCAGATTAACAATGATTATTCAATACAAGAAACAAAATACGATCGACAATATAAGAAAACACGACGCGTGTCCATTCCGTAGCCTTTATTGGGATCGCTACATGGCGCTACGTGCGCATGCGCACTGCTACGCGGCTTAAAGCCCACTTTGTTTCTAGGTGAAATATGGATATATTTTGAAAGTGTTTAAATAAGCCCACCAATGTTAATGTTTGACTAAATTGATCAAGTTACTGTGTGGGCGAGTGAAGCGAGCTAAGATCTCCAGTGGTAAGTTTGGGCCAACAAACAAAGCATAATGCTTTGTTTGTTTATGTGTTGTTGGTTAGAGAATTCTCTGTAAGTCTTGAAGAATTCAGTGGTAGCCTTTTGAACGATATTTGTAGAGGGGTTCATAATGTGGTTCGAAACGTGTATTCAGAGTCGTGCAAGATTCCAACACATTAGCACTGTTTTTGTTAGTTTAGTTGAGTCTGGGGCCATATTTTAGTTTTAAATCACGACGATGTGCTGACGCGATCGCATTTCACACTAAATAGCCAACAGCTGGTACACTTTATAAGCTATCTTCTAAGCTTTTTTTTTGTTAATTTTAGATGATTCATCTAACTTGAAATTATACGGTTGTTCTTCTCGGTAGAGTAGAGTTTGCTTTATGAACTCCGTTGGCTTTAGGTTACCCACCTAGCTACCTACCTACTGGAAATAACACTACGCCTACGCTGTAACTAAAAAACAAACAGTAAATAAATTCAATTCAATTTCAATTTATTCATAAAACTTAATACATAAATATTACAATTATTAAAAATAATTTACCACGAACCCCGCACTAGGCTAAGCCTGTATCGCAGCAGTTCGAGTAAATAAATAAATAATGTTGTAATTACAGACGTAGGTAATGACTCAGTATTATGAACAATAAGGTAAATAAAAAAAACCAGACAAGTGCTAGTCGGACTCACTCACAGAGGGTTCTGTACAAAGGTCTAAAAGTAGTACCTACGTATAACAGTGCAAACTATTAGAAGTACACAATACTACTTGCCCATAGTTCTAAGTCAACGGGAAGTACCCAATGAATTTAGATTTCCATGAGTGTTGAAATTTTCGACACTCAGTAGTATCGTCCTAAATTACAAGTACAGAGAAAAGGTTGAAATTTTGAAGGGGCTATATTGGCACAAGCTTAAAGAGATTTTTAATCATTTTGATGATGTAATTTTTGATTTATGATGAAATATTAAAAAAAAAATCCCTGAAATATAGGTACGTTTTTATCGGCATAAGTACTAACTCTTTTATCTATCTCTTTTTTGCGTTAACTTACAAGTTTGATTTTTCACAATTTAAAGGTCCCGTAGACTTGAGTATATGGTTTCAATTTCAACTCGGTACCTTATCTCCACGCGTTCCCGAGATAACGGGCCTAGATGGACAGACGGACAACAAAGTAATCCTTTAAGGGTTCCGTTTTTTTCCTTTTGAGGTACGGAACCCTAAAAACGAGATAAATAGGTAAGTATCTTATTTCAGTTGTTAAAGTAAGTTGTCTAGAATGGTACCTACTTAAGTTCTTGACTCACAAAAGCTAAGCCTACTTATTTGTTTGTCAAATTCTGACTTGCATTAGTGTAAGTAGCCTGAACGAACATGCAGGTGTTTGGAAACATCGTCCCGCCATTGGCAAAACTTTCGCGTGATGTTTCCTTTGTAGTCTATTAATTAACTAGGCAGCTTATGTCAGAGTTGTTTTGTACAATACTAGCTCTTGGCAGCAATTCTGCTCGCTTATTTATCCCTCGGAAACGGGGTTCGTGGTAAATTATTTATAACAAATATAATTTTTTTTTTTTTTTTAATAAATTGAATTGAAATTGTTAGATAGAACAACTGTACAGTCTGAGCTAGCTGTAGATGCCTTACCGGGTAGTGGGCAATGGGCGCCTAGGTCATTCGTTAGGTAAATGCGCTGGTAAAAGGTCGTTAGGGGCAGCGACAGTGCCTCCGTGATGCCGGCGTTTAATGACCTCGATTACCGAAATTAAACCAGAATAGCTCTTTTATGTTCACTATGAATTTAAAATGAATCCATTTTATTCTTTATTTTTTAGAGCTTTAACTCAACTAAGATTGCACTTGAGAATTATTTCTTGGGAATAGTTAACAAATTTCACTAAGCCTTTGTAGTATAGCCGTCTGGGCGAAAAGAAGCCCGTAACTCCAATATCAAGGATAGTCTTTGTTCTAGTGACAGAGAATATTGTTGTTTGTGTAACGACTCCTTCAGTTCAGAATAACCAAGCCAATCAATTGCAGCTTAGATCGCTACTAATGAACGTACTTACAAGATTATAGGGCGTAATACACGCACTTGATTATTATGTACAGACACCTAACGAACCGAGAACCTTATTACTAAAAATTATGAGTTTTTGTAAATTACTTGCATTTTTTTAGATGTGGGCATGTATCAATATGTATTTGTACATGCCTCTGACTACCCCTTAGACATCTTCAAAGGATCTGGAATATAAAGATCTGAGAGAATGTCTACCGCGCCTTGGGGATACAGTCGTGACCCTGCTGTGTTTTTGTTTAACAATCGCAAACTTATTATAAAAGCATCTGTAGTGTGGCATTTTTAGTAGTTCTTATTACAAGTAAGCCGTGAATTTATCAAATAATTCAAGGCATTTACCAATCGAAAGTCGCATTGGTAACATAGTTTCCTCAAATAACAAAATTCCATATAAATATCGGCAATATTGTGTACATATTTGAAAAGCTGGATTGCACACGATAACAGTGTTTCGGCTCCCCCAAGACATGGTATTACACGGTATTTGTGAGAATTTTACGCATAGTACTTTAGGTGCGAGGGGCATAAGTTCATAGGTATGCATAGGTTATGAGCCCCAAATTAGTAATAGTAAACAGGGTGGAAAGAATCAGTGGGCCTTGGAGGGAAACCTCTTTAAATCTGTAAGGCGCTAACAGCAAAGTCGGGGTCGGGACGCGGGTGAAATTGAGGTGTGCTAAGCGTCGCCGCGGCGGAGTTTGTCTTGTTTCATTCATTCAACATGTCATATTCGAAAGATGAGTAGAGACAGGTGATTAGAAGGCGCGGAAAGGGCCGTGCAACGCGACCTCGCCCGCGCCTCAACTCTTGACTTAGGTATATTTTTTTTTAACAAGATTCGCGTCCGCGCCGTTCTCCCCCGCCTCGACTTTCGTTTCTGTTAATAGATTATTTTACTTGAAGGAAACATTAAATTATTTGAATATAATTTTTATCCCATTGTCCGATGCGACAAGTAGGACGATTTATGCATATATTTGAATCATATTTAAATTCAAAACGAGACATCGCGTAGTAGGTATGTAACGTATTGCAGTCAACTGCCTGCACCGATCTTAAAGGTACATACCATGCTAAATCTATGGCACCGACAGTCTGCCGTCGAAACGTCCAGGTAAATAAATAAGTTATCCTACGCGATTGTCCCATAATCAAGTCGCGTAAGTAATAAAAAAAATAATTTGTATAACATTTTTTTTTTTTTTTTCGCTGGGTAAAATGCATTACGCATCCCCTCCGCCGGGGGGCGAGAGGGGTATGTGGGACTCCCCGGGGACTCCCGGTATACCCACTAAACGTCCCAGCGCCTTTCCGGCGTCGCCTGGAATGGAGGGGGTCCGGGAAACTGGCAGAGCCTCTACATCCAGACCCCCTCCGGCGATCCCCGCCCTAACGGCGGGCCCCGCGTCGTGGTGAGTAGTGCAAGGCGGACGTAGGTGCCCCCGCACCTAGCGTCCGCTACTCACCACCAGAGCTCTCAGCTCCCTTCGTCCACTGCGCGCTCTAATGAAAGAGCGCGTGGAGAAGCCTCCGAACGGCCGCAGAGGATAGGGAGAGCGGCAACGTAACACCGACACTCCTCTTCCACTGCGGCCCCACCGCCAACGCAACAACGGTGCGCCACCGTTTGGTCGCGGAAGATAGGGCGAACGGCAACGACACACCGACACGCCTCTTCTCCCGCGACCCCTCCTAAAAGTAAGTAAGTTCGTATGAGTCAGTGGCCAACTCTGGTGACGGAGTTTTTAGGCCGCCTAAAGGCCTCCGTCATGGCTTAACGTCTCAAATAGTCGGGACCGACAATTTAACGTGCCCTCCGAAGCACGGAAGCGCTCAGATGAAAATGCCACTGACGGTCACCCATCCACTTACAGACCGTTTCGAACGTTGCTTAACTTCGACGATCTATCAAGAACGACTAAGCGAGCACGACCGCGACCCCTCCTGACTGCGGGGGACAGAAATTAATCCGTCCTCCGCACCCGCCTCAGACGCATCCAGAGCGGGCCCAACCGCAAGCCCGCTCGGAGCGTCCCCGCCTGGGATCCCTGTTGGCTTCACCGTGGGCCTCCAAACCACGGTTACTGGAGCCCCCCATCGCGACAAGATCGGAATCCACCGGGGGGGAATTTGTATAACCTACATTATATCAGCCTAACACTCCGTTTGTCCTGTTTGCATTCACGAGGGTCGCAGGGTTTACCACTCGGCATATCTCCAACAATAAATCATCCAAATGGAAGGCTGATGGACTGCCCGAGGCTGACACGTTCAATTAGTCCATAGTGCCATACAGAACCTACGCAAAACGGCGAAAGAAAGAGGTGAAAAAGTCAGCGATCACATTGATGAATAACATGGTTTAGAAAGACTGAAAATTTACTTCAGAGTAAATTTTCGATGCGGGGTCGAATCCCGTCGGAATCAAAAATTTTGATAAGGCTTTTCATTTATTTCAATTTTGTACCTACCTACTAGTAGACATTCTCTCAGATCTTTTATACTCCCCAGATCCTTTGAAGACCTTTAAAGTACCGCAAACATTTTAGGTCATCATTGGCCTGCCCTTATCCCGCTTATGCGGGGTCGGTCTAGCTCCTAAAATATGTAAGTTCATATGAGTCAGTGGCCAACTATGGTGACGGAGTTTTTAGACCGCCTTAAGGCCTCCGTCATGGCTTAACGACTTAAATAGTCGGGACCGACAATTTGACGTGCCCTTCGAAGCACGGAAACGCTCAGATGAAAATGCCACTGGCGGTCACCCATCCACTTACAGACTTCGAACGTTGCTTAACTTCGACGATCTATTAAGAACGACTAAGCAAGCACGACCACAAGCGCTTCGCTTTATTAATTAATATATATTTTTATTTATTTTATCATATAAAATGTATTATATTTTTTATATATGTATATAGAAAACACCCCGAGACAACATCGAACCCGCATCCTTCAGAGTCCGCCCAGTACACTACAGAGATCGTCAAAAACGTATTCCTTAAAAATCCGTTTTTACCACGAAGCTTACCGAGGCGCACATCTATGGGACTAGGTACCTAATAACTGTTGTCCAAATATCTATAGTAGGTACAATTTGCTACTACTCCCTGAAATGACCAGGAATAATACATAATAGGATTGGTGCCCCAGATTCAAACTTCTCATTTACCATCACTAATGCACTTTCATCAATATTCCGTCAATTTCCGTCCTAACATATAAGATGCACTCTGCAGTAATTACATTTACGGCGCGTTGCGTTGGTGGTGGACAAAATTATTTTATATATACTTACCTAATAGTGAATACTAAAATTATTTTATTTCTCTTTGCCCTGACGAAATAATTTTGTTTATAATTAAATATTAAACAAAATTATTTTTACTTTATTAGGTAAATATTTATTTTAACCCAGATGTTACTGAAACTATTTTATATTTCCGATTATTGTAAATGGATATATTTTATTATGTCTTCAAATTGATTAAAAAATATGAAAACTTCATTCTCTGACGAATTTATGTATTAGGCAATGTTATAAGCACATTTTTACCAAAAGGAAAAACCACAAAAGTACTCGTACATCAACCGAGAAACACGGCTCAATGCATAATATCAGTCAAAGTCCAAGCGTTCAAATAAAACAATTCAAACTGTTTTTCACGGTCCGAAAACTATAGTGGACATAGTTTATCAGTTATTTCGTAATTAACCTTCGTTATGTTATTGTTCTATCCACAGCCTCTGTTTCGCTTTGAAACGGAGTGTTTCTAAACATTTCGATGAAACTACATATTAATTTTGATGCAAATAACATGGTGCTGCAAGTTTTAGCAATGCAGGGTGTGCGATTACTTAAAATTACACAGGCCTGTCCTCTCCATGACCTGATTAGCATTATGGACTGTCTTCCATCCCGGGGAATCGTCAGGGGAAACCATTTTATAATTTCACACAACCACCGGCCTCAATGGGCTTGTGTAATAAAATAATGAATTTAATTTAAAACTTAGGAAAAACGAGCAAACGGCTCTTGGGTATGCTATGATTATTGCGGCTGCTTGGTTAATAAATAAGAGAATTTTATAACAGGGTGTGCAAATTTGCCGTTGGTGTTTCTTTATTAATAGGTTAAACACACAGTTAAACAGATACCGTTTAGTTACGATGGTTATCAAGCATTACACCTCTTATAAGAGGTATCAGTAGTTAAAATTACAAGTACTAAACATTTTTTATAAATATACCTTTGAATTATTGTAGGGTAATGAGGTACTAATCTTTGTATCTGCTTACTCCTATGCGAAATAGGTATGAATTTATTTATGTCTGTAGTAACTGGCCGTAAGCCAACCCTTTCGGATCAATCCAATTTACTTTTGGATTATAAAAGTACAAAGCAGGAGTAGCATCTATTTAAGACGATTTTAAGGGTCCAGCATAGATATGGTTTGGTAGAGACCATTACTAGTAATCAATAATCTTTTTATACTAGATCATAAGATAATGATAACGTCTTTTTATTTCTATTATATTTTTCATTTCTGCTTGAGCCTTGAAAGTTAAACGAATTATCTGCCTTCACCCACGCAAAATAAATATACCAAAAGGTATGAAAGTTTTCGTTCTGAATAAAGATCGTACTGAACCTTACGTAGCAATTTCATTCATAAATTCACCAGAACAAGAAGGTAAGTTAGATTAGATCTTTGCGGTACTTTTGAATCAAATATCAGGTTTGCGCTCAACCACACTATATGCACGCGAACTTGAACAAATGGTTTACATTAATTTTGTATGATTATCCGAGGTTCGTAGAATCAATTAGATGGTACCAACAATCACAACTTTAATTTTTCATACCAAAATAGGAAACCGAATATCCCTTACCGAGTAATACTGACTACGCAGACATCTTGAAAAATTTCCTTTAGGTCTTATCGAAAAGCGCACCCCATCTTTTACAAAGTAAATAGTTGCCATTCCACTGGAAAGGTTGCGATCTTATCGTCGTCTAATTGGATGCTGTCTGGCTTATTTTACAATATTTTCCTTATAAATTATGCACGCACCCCAAGTTTCATTTGCCGCATGGACAGTTATTTGTCAACGTTTATTGGCGGTCTTACCGCTAAGAAACTATCTCCTCCAGGCAATCTTTAGATGGAGATGTAGGTGCGTTAGTACGGAAGATTGATGTAGGTAAAAAAGTTAACACTAACCCTTTGAATCTACGTAGGTAACAAAATTACAATTCATTTTTTTTTATATTTATACGCACTTGTACGAGTACAAGTTTTATACAAGTTTTATTAATTCGGAACAAAAACAAGAATTCCTACAAAATATCGTGAGAAAACTTGCTCAGTCAGCTTCACAGGTATTGACGTTGTCTTTCCGTCTGAAAGTAGATCACAATTCACAAAACAATGTGGGCACAATAGTAGGCTCAAATAATAATCTTTAATCGTTTAAATATCAATTCAATCCTAAAATCCTAAGACTAACACATACAAATCCATAAATGCCTTGGGGACTAAAAATCCACTTAGATACTTAAAAAGGGCTAAGGCTTCATTAAAAGCTAGATTACATTCACTCACCAAAATCTAAACCCACGTTCACACTAAAACCAACAAAACATACAAGTACTATACCTACTACTTCCAAAGTATATGTAAGTCCTAAAAAGCGTACGTATATCTGTTTCATACAAAAAACCATTGTAACTTATTTTCTGCATGAGTTTAAAGTAGTCACACAAATAATTATATGAAAAAGCGGGACAGTTTCTAACGGACTGTAAGGTATTGCTGGGGACCGAAATGTCTGGAGGAAGTGGGGCGAGGCCTTTGCCCAGCTATGGGACTCCTATATGGCTGATAATAATAATAACATTGTTTCGGCGGATGCCATAGTGCCCATATAGTTTCCCCATTACCTATCCAGTCCACTACCATCCCACCCCATAGCCCGGTAATAGTTTTCCATATCCACAATAGTTCTGCACAAACCAGAGACTGTTCCTGAATGCATTTCTATAGTGTTGAAGGGACAGTAGCCGGTATGTGTCTCCATCACATAAGATTAAAACCGTCAAAAAGGCTTCTGGTGTTGGCCTCGGCTCCATGCATGCCTGTCAAAAGTCCGGGACTCCATAGTCCCGAGATGTTGAACATTTAAATAACATTACATACATACATAAAATCACGCCTCTTTCCCAAAGGTGTAGGCAGAGACCACGGATCTCCACTCGCTACGATCCTGACACACAACTTTCGCCTCATTCACTCTCATTACATTCTTCATGCATGCTCGTCGGTTTATGGTACCTACTACTAATAGCCCCCCCCCCTCCCCCTGTCTCTTAAATAACAATAATAATATGAAAAAGTAATTATAGAGAAAAGCGAAAGCAACAAAAGTACCAAACACAAAACAAATATTATATTAGTACATCATTATGTAACTAACTTTGCTTTGGGTGTGGAACAAAGTGTAAACATGTAAAATACACGTTTATGTGTAGCTTGGTGTGAATGAGTAAGTAAACTTGTATTGGATGGATGCATTTGAAACCCCTTTGTCGCGTATTGCTTTGAGGATCTCCCTGTACAGTGTACACTGTACTGTTCCAAAAGCCGATTAAGTTCACCTGTACACGTTATACGTAGGTTTCAATATGTATAAACGCGTCAATTCAAATAAGGTTTGAGATACCTCCTGCTATTGGCTATAATTTGATTTTATTTATTTCAGGCAACTATAAGCAATGATAACATGTTAAATACATAATCTAAGGCCCATAGAAATATAGTTGAACATAGGCTATATTTTATCCTGGGAAAGTGAAGTTTTCCCGAGGGACCGCGAGTAATACCGCGACGGACAGCTAGTCTGATATAATTTGCGTCGTGGGATAAATAATAAATATTGATGTTAGCAAAAAGAAATTAATTTCAAAGCGACTCGAAAAACCGAATATCCTCGAGCTTAGCTATGTATTAGATTCCGCTCCACTATTTTCTGTTCATTTGATCGTTACGGCTAGGGGCGGTGATCTATCGGCTCTACAGGGTGTCTACTTCAACAAGATAAGTTAGTTATCTTGCCATAATTTTACACCACGTACGTAAGTACGCGTGATTTTGAAAGTGGTGTGAATTGAGGGGTTAGGAGCGTTTGTATATTAGCTGTATGACCAGTTCGCTATTAGACCAAATCTCTGATGCAGAAGACTCATATTATACCGACCCCTTAGCGCTCTTACGCACTTACCACTTTTCCA
Source organism: Epirrhoe alternata (assembly GCA_963565295.1). NCBI lineage: Eukaryota > Metazoa > Arthropoda > Insecta > Lepidoptera > Geometridae > Epirrhoe > Epirrhoe alternata. The sequence continues at coordinate 13,366,231 of OY751375.1, forward strand.
GTTTTAGTATGCAACCGCTTGTAATGACAAATTTTGTGGCGTAGTATAATGATACTACGCCATAAAATTTTACTAAAAGAACGCGGGACGCGGTTCAACCACTAGTGCGTAAAGGCGCTTAGTGTGGAATGAGGGCAGAGGAACGATGAATTAGAATTACCTAAAAATAGGCCAGTCTATACACTCCATCACAAAGTTATACGGAGATGGTGTATCTGTACTAGTATTATATCATCTGGGGTTATACCTAAACACAACTCTAAAATTTTACTGTAATTGAAAGTTTTATAAGGCATCCTCTATATTGAAACAGGGTGTACTGATGTTCGATATTTCTCTCATTAGCACACCCCAGCAACTGCTACAATTCTCACACAGATAGAAAGTTTTTGTCCAGGATTTTTAGCGAGTCATTGGACGTTTTGTGTACATGAATAATCTGGTCACCCATTGCACTTTAGCAATGATATACTGTATTTTGGGATATGTTCCATTGATCTTTTCCATACTAAACATATTATTATTGTAGGTTTGTCACATGATGCTGTGTGAAATGTTCAGCATTTTTTTTTTATTATTATTCATTTGCTATTTTTTTTTGTATATTTTAAGTATAATATTCGTTCAACAGAAGACGACAACCTATTTATAGATACTTAACTACAATAGAACATAACTTTACAAAATAAGTATACCTACAAGAGCCATCTAAATATCGTTAGCCGCTGAATGGCAAGTATGGCGATATCTTCTTCTCTCGTGTCAATGGCTTGACCTTAAATATTTTTAACCCAATATTTTGCGACGCTTACTCCTCTATCCGTGGCCTTGTAAGTCCTCCCGAGTGCAGGTGGTTGGATAAAGTGGGCCTGAAAGTAGGTGTGTAGGCGTGGTATGGCAACATGTTTTTTTCAGTAAAAACCCTAAGATGTCCAAACGTTAAAAAAGATAACAAAGGACAGGGTCACTAAGGTTCAGACGCTTCCAACACGGCTCCTAACTGTCGTAAGTGACTTCATAGAATACCCATCCGATAATGAAGGTTATTATCTCATCCCGTATGCTCCCGGTGTCGTTCTCGATGCCGAAATTGATTCTGTCTATTAAGTGAGGTGTCACGTAAGGCCCCTAACTACTCCTACCTTATTGTCGGGCCATACCCACATTGTAAAGGTGACCTAAGACATTTGTTGGTGGTTACTTGGTGATTACTATGTTTATTGTTATGATGGCGACAAAAAGGTAACAAATAAGATCGTGATATTGTATTATTTTGCATGTAGGCGTTGTTTTAAAATAAGTACGTACACCAAGATTCACACAGTTGATTATTATTTAACAATACAAATTATATTATTACAAAATATATTAATATTTTTAATACCAAAATCTATACATTGGAAAAAGGATAAAAGAACTCATGTTGAGTTAGCGAAAATGTCGGTTCCACACGAATGAAGGGCGGGTGGCAGACTGCGAGACAAAACTGCGGGTGGAGACTAGTACCTACGTAATACTTATATGATTTTTAGCTGAATCATCATTTCATACCATCTCTCTCGAGCACTCACTCAGCATACCTATTCAACCATTCCTTTTGAAACCGCGCCAAACTATTAAGAATTACTAAGTAAGCATCAGGAACAAGAGGGATTGTACAGTAGTTATTACTATGAATTCAAATTATTCTGTACAATATAAAATACGATGGGCGCAATACTTATAACATTTTTCAAAGAAACTTTTTTTTTTTTTTTTATTAATCATATAAAAAATCTTACATATAAAACAATTGAATTAGTTTTATGAAAACTTTGGATTGTACTCAAACTAATAAGTCTACTAATAACTTTTATGATAAAAAAAACAAACTGTTAATCAAAATTTTATATAAATTGAAATTTTAATTAAGAAGAAAAAAATCCTCTAGCTAATTTAAATAGTAAATTTATGAGAATATTATGTGAAAGCTAAAGTTAACCACCACCAGTTGTAACCTTCGGCATTGATGAACTTTGGGAAAGACTTGGCTAAACTCATGCAATTGACAAACACATCAAATCAGTAACAAGTTTGTGAAATCAGAGTTGAATGTTGTTGCCTTCAGAACTTAACTGCCGATGTCGTGTATCGGTTAACTTAACTGTAACTTATGCGGCTGTTACACAAGGAGAGATTCGCGCATACGAGCGGCGATTTCTTCTAGGCAATAATATGTTCGCCTAGTGTAAACAAATGCTTCGAGCCTCGCTTCTCGAATACGATTCTCGCTATCTAAGCTTTCTACTAAAAGTAGTCTTTTTTACGAGTCTGTCAAAATGTAAACAACCACAGGCGTGACTCGAATGGCGAGTTTTGCCGAGGGATAATCGCATACGATTTTTCGCCGCCCGCGTGCGAGAAACTCTTCTTGTGTTACAGCCGATTTAGAGTTAAATAAGCCATTAAATCCAACTCGTCTCTTCAAGTAATTATGTAAAATGTGGGCTTTGATGCCTCTGCCTCGAATCTTGCGGGCAGCGGGGCGATAGCGGCGCCGGCGGCTGCTGCCTGCCGCAGCGCTGTTTTCGAGGGCCTCGGGTCCATTTGATTTTACGCATAAGATCCTGGCGCCGCCCTGCTGCCCGCAAGATTCGAGGCAGAGGCCTAAGACATAAGAATAATTCATTTCAAAAATCATATTATAAGGTACACATTCTACTATTTTTACAAGTAAGGTAAGACAGTTTCTAAGTAATTATAGTTACTTGCAAAACTGTACCCTTCATGCTAGAAAAATGCTGCGTTACGGCAGCACTTTTCAAAGGATCTTTAAGCCCTTCATGATCTGAGAATGCCTAACCATCCCTGGAAAATACCGGCGAGATCCTGTTTCTTCTTTCAAAAGTTGCTAGTTTGATTCTCGCACTGAAACAAAACATATTTTTTGACACTATCATGGGATAATCAAGCAACTGCGTCGAAATATTGGAAAACAACAAAACTCAAAAATCTTGGTAATAATTATTCAATTGATAACAATTAATAAGCATAGGGCTTTACATTTATAATTTGTAAATAGTTTATACAGCGTCATGGCGTTAATATGCTTAAGAAAATCAGAGAGAGCTCAGTAGCTGGTTATCTAGTCTAATGCGGTTCTTCAATACCCAGTGGCGCAAATTAATTAAGTGAGCGCCGGCCGGTCCCAAATGGAATGAGATTGCATGAAGACATGTCGAGTATTGATCAACGAGTAGCAACTTAATCAATAAGCCGTGTTCGGATAACATTTGCTTTATATTTTACCTACATTTCACTTTTTAACATTATCTGGTGTATTTTACTTATACTTATTTTATTATAAGTATTATATCTACAAGCTTTTTTTGTATCTGGGTATACCACTAACAAAGTAAGTAACAAATTCAATAAACATGTTTGAGACAATCAACCAGGAAAAAAACCTGACCGGATTGAACAAGCAGTATTTAGACCGACTGAACCTCATCAGTCATAGTGGTCGTGCTTGCTTACTCTTTCTTGATAGATCGTCGAAGTTAAGCAACGTTTTAAACGGTCCGTAAGTGGATGGGTGACCGCCAGTAGCCTTTTCATCTTACCGCTTCAGTGCTTCGGGGTTACGTTAAATTGTCGATCCCGGCTATATAAGTCGATAAGCCATGACGGAGGACTTAAGGCGGCCTAAAAACTCCGTCAACAGAGTTGGCCACTGACTCATACGAACTCACTTTTGATGTGATAATGTGAGCCAAAATTCGACCGGTGTGTAGATCTCAAATGGATAGGTAAGCCTGCATCCAAAATCATATCACACTGTTCCTTCCGGCAGTAAACAACCGTAAAATGTTCTATTTACTGCATAGCGTTTCATCCATTAAAATTCATCCATTCATTAGTTTGATTCTAAATTCATGAGACCAAGTTTGTGAATTTTGTTATTGAATCTCAGAACTCCAGCAAGTTTTAGTTTGAAGATATTTAAATAACAATTCAAAAAGTAGCTATACTTTTTATCCGACTGTTGTATTTTTATGTTTGTTACCTCACCTCATAATACGGTCATTTATGAACCAACTTTATGAATTATTTTTCCGTTTGAGAGGTATAAGGAAAGGTATACAACTTCCCGTTTGGTCTCATTTAAATTTAAAGAAAAAATGCCACTCCTAAGGGTGGAAAATGAGGGAAATTTTACGGGTTTTTTTTGAGTACAACGTTAATGTCGGTTTTCTTTTGTTTTTTTTCTTTAACCTATGCTGTGTCACTGCTGGGCAAGAGCTTTCGTTTTTAAAATATAATTATTGTGTAGTAGATAATAAGAATATCAGAATGTGACACATTTAGGGTACCTATGACCTAGCACAGCTGCTTAATTACACTTTTGTAGTTTTCTTTAATTAAGTTTTTTATTAATTTTCCTGTTTTTGTTGGGTATGTGCAGGTATATTAATTATAGAAATAAGTACATAATTGTATTATCTAAGTATTTAAATAGTAAGCTCTTCTCGATTTGAATCTCAGTTTGAGCTGACACCAATTCAAGCCTACCATTAGATGTAAAGGCCTAAGTTTTTGAGCTGACCCTAATTCATTAGTACGCAAAATTCAATAGCTAAAAAGAACTTAATAAAACTCAAGAAGGGTTAAAATATTATATTTTAAGTATACGCAAAATTTACGCTGCAAAGCGGCTACGTAGCCACTCAGTAATGAATGCTTTAAGAGTCGCGCCAGGGAGCCTCGTAATTAGTATAGAGCTCTGCTGGATAATTGCCAAATTAAAGAAATTTGAAAGAACTCGATGCTTGAGTTGTAAGTTGTACGAGTACGATGCTTAGAGCACGATCAGTGCACTGAAAGGAAATCAATTTCAAGATTCAAGCAATTTGAGAAAACCGACGAGCTCAGTAAAATAAACAATAACTTAGGTATATGGGTTTGCAATAATTTTATTTATATTTTGGTAATGTTTGAATGAGGAAAGGGAATGAGGGAAGGGAGGCCTTTGCCCTACAGTGGGACGACACGGGCTAAATAATAATAATAATGTTTACTGCCAAGTTTTCAATCATTAAATCAAATGTGCCAGTTTTGGTAATAACTGAGTTTATACTCCAGTAGGTAAGAACTACGAGTAGTTGCCATAAAAATAAAGTCGGAATTAGCAAGAGTGGACTTGCGCACCGGGGTTTTTCATTAACAAACCACAACAGTATAAAATTTCTTTGATTACAATAAACCGAAATTAATTAAATAACGGCAAAAATAGGCCAAATAAGCCCTGTATATTCAGGGCTAAAATTTTACGAATGCAAATCAAAACATCTTTTACCATTCTACAATTTCTTAAAACACAAAATCATTGAAATGATTAGAAGCTACAAAATAAGTGTCAAAAAATCACTGATAAAATACAATACAAAACATCAAAGTTCCATGTGATTTCTTTCTTGATTCAGACAAAAGATGTGCTTATTTACGAACATCACAAGATGATGCCGCTTGTTTAGGATCTTTTGCGAAACTTGGATGAAGTCAATTTTAATGTTTGCGTTGCGTGCAAGATAACTACTAATTAAACATTCCGATCGATTGGAATCGGAAGAATAAGCAGCTTGCCATGTTTCGACAATTTATGGACAAATTGAAGTGATACTTTATGTTGGCAGTTACACAATGAAGAGTTCATCTCAACCGTAGCTTTATTCACAAACAAACCCACAATGAGTGTGTGTGTGTGTGTGCAACAGTTAACACCCGTCGACGAGTTCTGTAAACCCCAATGGAGCTTCCATTAAACTGAATATTTTCCATTTCAATTTTCGAAAGGAAGCTTGATATGATATTTAAAACAATGATTTCATAACTAATCCCGTGAGTGTTGTCAGGATAACGTGTTCATTTCTGTGTTGCGTGGATGTCGAAGATAAAATTCCAAGATCGTGAAGCAGTGTTATTTCCCAAGAGGCCCGCGAAGGCATCATATTATATGGAACATCTGTGATAATTTTGCCGTTTACTTTGCTTTTTACTCTTACAAAACAAGATAATCGGCCTAGAGTGCGTTTCATCAAATAGTTCCTATGCCGTCATGTTGGCAGTAGAATGTTTTAGGCATAATTTCCTCAAGAAATTCCAATAAAACCTTGAAAAACCTAGAGATACGTCTTTGTAGACATAAATTGGAATTTCTTGAGGAAATTATGCCTAAAACATTCTACTGCCAACATGACGGCATAGGAACTATTTGATGAAACGCACTCTAGTGATCGACCGCTACGTCAATTTTTATCTGACAGTATGGGCAGTTATAAACAAAACTCGTTTTAGTGTGTTTTTTTAAACCAAGCATTGTAATTTTTTTATTATCCTAACCATGGCGTATTTATGAAAGCCACAACGTTGTTAAGGAGTGTATAAAATATTATCTCCTAAAGATATCCTTCGTATAGGTATTTGCATTTCAAAGTTTTCTTTCTTAGCCTTTGTTCTTTGCGGTTTTAACTTTATAACAATCTGTCAATTTTTAAACTGAGTTTTAGCATAAAATTATAAAGAAAATATAAAATTGCAATCAAGTTCCATAACTCGATTTATGAGGAAATACGGCTTAAGTTTTTTGGTCGTTTTTGTTGTTATTACGGAGATTTTCTTTTGTGCTCAAATTACTTTGTGTTAGCGTTTTTTTTATTGTCTTTTTCTTTTTTTTGCATCAGCAATAGGACGATTATAAAAGCCGTGGCACTCTCGGAAGCGCCGAAACGTGAAAACTTGAACAAAAAATTTTTTCACCCCTTTAGTTATAAAATGAGCTTTTGAGAAATATATTAACCTCAAGGTTCAATAAACAGTTTCCCTAACAAATTAAGGAACTGTTTATTGCTTGAACCACATTCAGCCCTGGATCGATAATTCAATAATTTGCATACTTACATACAACGGACAAAATCTGATGAATATGCAAATTTACTGAATGACGGACGTAGACAATATCACTAACTGCATAATATACCTACTTAAAAAGGATAATGTGCGCGTATCTAGATTCTATCATTGGAAAGATCGAATTTGCGTATTGCAGAGACAAGGCAAGGATTTTTCTTTATAAATCTACATTGAAGTTAATAAGTAATGTAAGATAATGTGAAAACTTATAAGTACTTGCATTTGTTGGGTTTGAATTACTTTTATCAAATAATGTCTAATTAAATCAGCAGAAAGAAAAATTCAAAATAAAATTAAATAATCAATTAATTAATTTAATCAAAGAATCAGCATTGCCATTCAGCGTGGCAACGCCGCCAGTGTTTTGGGCACGCTTCCGACTGGCAGTGACCTGGATCAGTTGAGCTATCTATAGATCGTTTTTACGACGATCCTTAGATAACTTAACTGATTCTATTGTATTTTGTAATTTTATGTACATATTGTAGTAGCTTAGTTTCTGTAAATAAATTAATGTCAATCAGCAGAATTTATGAAAAAATGTGCAGGTGGAATGCGTAATGGACGAGTAAGCAAAAATTAAAAAGAAAAAAGGGCGGCAAAACGGAAGACGGGGCTGGACACGGGGGATAGATTGGGTTGCTGGATAAAATTGTAAATTGATGATTATGTTTGTATTTATGAAATAAATAAGTATTGTTATAATGGAAAACTGTGTTTGGCCATTTCTGAGATATCCTATACATTTAAAGAACTTAAGCAACAATTTTATTTTCTATGGAACAAATTGAGCCTCGTCAAGTATAAGGATTCGTGATAAAATCTCAAACTCACTCTGAAGTGAGGTGGTCTGTAGTAGCCAGGGTCTACCAACATAACTAATGAAGCAACAGGGAGCGTTATATCGCCTTTTTTTTGTTTTTCTACTAAGTAGGTCTCACGGAAGTTAAGAAATGAAAAGTCTTATCAAAATTTTGGATTCCGACGGGATTCAAACCCGCATCGATCAGACGATCCTCCTAAAGCCGGAGTGCCTTATCGCTCGGCCACAGAATCCTAGTAGTCACGGAAGTTGCTCTTGGTAATCCAAGAACCACTTCCGTAGGTAATAGCTGTTTGCAGCATTGGCCTACTTGTTGTCACGGCATGTTTTAGGCTGGTAAGTACAGACCACGAATCACTAAAAACATTAAAATATTATCTCGTTACAAAAAGTTCTTTTTGTAGCGACGCATTCTTTTTGCCTGGAAAAAATCGCTTTCAGCGATAAGGCCGCCCATTGTACTAAGATCTTGTAATTGTTTTAAATGTTTTGTTTTTATTAATTTCTTGGTGTACAATAAAGTATTCATTCATTCATTCTTTTGTTTTAATAGGTATGTCTATGTACCTACTTTCTTTCTTGCTTTTCGTGGCGACCATTTTTATTAAAACTAAAGTCTACAAAAATTTTAATGTTACTGAGCGAAGCTGCAAGTGGAAACTAGATCCACATAAATTGCTGATGCACTCGTTGGGTCCTCGCTTGGTCCCTGGCACGACGCGGAAGCAATATCAGGCGTAGCCAGCCGGCCGCGTCGCGTGGCATAGTGCCAGTCCTCCATGCTTACATTCGACGAAGTGCTGTTTTCGCGATACTGAAAGCTGTCGATAAATCTGATTGCTGATTTGGCTCTCGACGATTCGTGTTTTTGCATCGTTCCACACGTGATTTCGTGCTTTATGCGTCGAATTACAGTTATTGGTTTCATTTTTATTAGATGAGTTTATAAATTCTTCCAATTCGTAACTAATCCTACCTAAGTACTATTGCTCGAATTCACCTACCTAATTCATAATAATAATGAATTTTAACTATAATTCGTTATACATTTTGTAGTCAGTAGTTTAAAAACTTGACAGGGGCGAAGGCACCTATGCAATTGATGGTGTGTTTAGACTTCAATTAGTCTTTCCGCTATTTTGAATAAAATAAGTTTTAAACATTATAACAATAAGTATGTTGAATATAATACTTATTTTATGATAAAAATTATGTTGTATGATGTAAACTTACGTAAATGATAAAATATCAAAGGATTTAGTCGATTTTTTGTGCATAATTATATATAAAATAAAATGAAATAAAATGAAATGAAATGAAATGAAATGAAATGAAATGAAATGAAATGAAATGAAATGAAATGAAATGAAATGAAATGAAATGAAATGAAATGAAATGAAATGAAATGAAATGAAATGAAATGAAATGAAATGAAATGAAATGAAATGAAATGAAATGAAATGAAATGAAATGAAATGAAATGAAATGAAATGAAATGAAATGAAATGAAATGAAATGAAATGAAATGAAATGAAATGAAATGAAATGAAATGAAATGAAATGAAATGAAATGAAATGAAATGAAATGAAATGAAATGAAATGAAATGAAATGAAATGAAATGAAATGAAATGAAATGAAATGAAATGAAATGAAATGAAATGAAATGAAATGAAATGAAATGAAATGAAATGAAATGAAATGAAATGAAATGAAATGAAATGAAATGAAATGAAATGAAATGAAATGAAATGAAATGAAATGAAATGAAATGAAATGAAATGAAATGAAATGAAATGAAATGAAATGAAATGAAATGAAATGAAATGAAATGAAATGAAATGAAATAATCGTTCTGAAAATCCTAGGATTTATAAAAAAATGTTTTGAATTGTTAGAGAAAATAACAATGATGACTAAATACCAAAAAAAAATACTCAGGTACCTGCCGCAAACAACGAGCATGCAATAACAAATAAAATTTATTATAATGCTGCAAAATAATTTATTGTAGCATGTTAATTGTCAATCAGAATAGCTTGTAAGTACTGTGTATAATGTTCGTCGCGTGATTATTAGCTTTCGTAGGTAAATTGGTAGGTATGTTTACGGTAAGCCAATCCGGTGCCGGATTGTGTCCAAACCTTTTTACATACTTACACGCAGATAATAATATCAAATAGTCGGTACTATCGTAGAATACAGATAGGAATGATTTCATGTTGCCGTTAGTGTGACCACCCACTTTATCGCGATGATCAACGCGTTGATGGGCGTTGACGATGCCTTTGCCGTTGATGTGGGCCCTACATAACAATTTCTTACGACTGAGTTCTTACGAGCATGGAGCGTAGATACTAACTCGAATAACCTACATTATATCTTTAAGTATATACCACGAGTAGGTGATTTTATACCAGGACGCCAACTGGGCATAAATTCATCGGAACACTGTAATTGTGCTTGTAGAATCATTTTTCACTGGAATATGCTTGCCCAGCACCTAAAGCCATCGTCATCAATCAGTCTTATCCATATGAAATACATCGACAATACCTACGCGTGGAGCTTTACGATACCTACGTTGAATCCTTTGATTGCATTGGTTGGCTGGGATTTGAATTCGTCACGTTCGGATTGAAAGTCGAGAGGAGATACCTTCCAATAGGCTAGCACGGTTCAACTGATGCAAACACCGATGCACCGATAGGTACACAAAAATTACATGGTGTTAGTGTACTCGTAGATAGATACTTACCTACACATGCATTAGGTACATAGTAACATTTTTGCGCTATCAGTATTTGTTTGAAGTTTTGTAATGTCCGGGCTGTAAACAACGCCGCTTTCTTGTTTGTACCTACTTGACCCAGCTTTACTTGAATTAGGGATTTCCGTTTCCAATTTAAACACGTAGGTAACTGAATTGATATGACGCCGTTGAGAGGGTCGGGGACTTTTTTGATAACGATTCCCATGTTCGTTTTGATCATGTTATGTTTTTAATGAAAACATGATGAAGATGTTTATACAGCACAATTTGTTAACTTGTTTATGGAAACTGTCAGCATCTATCACCCACATTCCACATACCAAATTAGCCCACTGCTGGAAACATGGTAGCACCGATTCATAACCATTGAATTAACTAAAATACTCACTAAAAGGTAATTAAAAGATAATTTATTTCGTAAATATCTAATTTACACTGGTCCCCGCCCTAAACAAAGCTTGTGTAGCGGTAGTCTTATAAAAATACTAGCTGACCCGCGCAACTTCGTCTGCGCATTTAGGAACAAAGTAGAGGAGTTTTGAGTGAATCGAGAGTAGGTATATACAAAATATAAAACTCCGTCGCTTGATATAATAATAATATTTTTTTATATTTATGTTTCTCTCAAGAATCCTATAATAGATAGAGGTAGGGAAAATCTTACCCAGATCTTGCAATGCTAAGAACAAAACGAATACGGTAATTGGTATAGAATCGCTGAAGCGAGCGGCAATTTTTTTGAAGAAATTGACTCGAAACGTAATTTTTTTTGAATAGCAAGTACTGTATGGTGTTGAATTTCGAAATAAAACGATTAACTAATATTACCTACCCGCGACTTCGTCAGCAATATAAAAATATTCTCCATTAACTTTTCAAAACTCAAAATCAAAGAAAATTATACTCGATCGTATTTCGATCTCCGCTATAGTAGAAACGCCACCTAGGAGAAAAAGTATAAAGTAGTTTTGACTTCGGTGATATAGATGGCGTTCTAACTATAGCCAAGGAAAAAATATTTTAATATCAAAAAATCATAACTTCGGAGTTCGGATATATTGATGTGGATATACACATGTTACATGTTTATCATTAATTTTAAAATAATTTATTATGCAAAATACAAAAAAAAATACAAAAATCTAGAGTGCAAAAAGTAGCTCCGGCGGTCACCCATCCTTTTTATGACCGCGCCCAGGGCTGCTTAACTTTTTTCCCCATACAAACTTTCAACCCTTATTTTCACGCCCCCTTATGGTAATGGACAAAAAAAAGTCTCTTTATCCATGCCAAATTTCAACTTAATCGGTTCAGCGGTTTGGGCGTAAAAAGGTAACAAACAGACAGACAGACAGACAGAGTTACTTTCACATTTATAATATTAGTATGGATAACTTATAAATAATAATATTAACTTATAAATAAATATAATCCTTTCCGACTAATGTCCAAAATCAAAAATATCCAATTAGAACTCATTAGTTCTTAATGTAGGTGGTTACTGAGACCAAATTCGTGTTAGTCATTACTAACACGAATTTGGTCTCAGTAACCACCTACATTAAGTTACATTCATGGCAAACAAACTGTAACACACGCAAATTGTAATCTTTAAACGCTGTTTTCTCCGGATAAAATGATTTTTGCGAAAAAATCCTTTTCGATTTGGTTGTGTGTTCGGATGCTGTACCTACCTACCCTTTTCGGCTTCGGTAGACGTCTTTTTACACCCTGTATAGATGTGCAATTTTGGATTAGACTACAAAAGACAAGTGATAAAGGAAAATTAAGGTTTGAAAGTTCTTTGCTCACTTATGCGAATATAAATCATTTCAAGTGCTGGCGGAAGAGCGTCCTGGGACGAAGCGGCGGGCGTCCGAGATAAATAATTGTTTTTGCATACCAGCAGCCTCAAACGGATGCGCAGTCTTAGCTTGGTTTGACCGTTTTGTATTTTTTGTATCTCTTTGTTGTAGACCGGATAGAGATACACGGTGGCTGAACGGCGGCTTTTAAATAAGCGGACGTTTGACGTTCATTAAGCGGCAATACATTTTTGTAGGTAGGTATTTTTACTTAATATTTTTCTTTTTTACATATTCGCATTCTGACTATTTGTATTTTCACTACATTTGTTTTGTTAAACAATAACAAATGTAATATTTTAAGTATTGTAACTTTTTGTAGCAAATACATGGATCTCATTACATGGATATATAGCAAATACATGAATTAGACGTAGAAGGGTTTTTTGGTGGCACGTTTTTTCAAAGTGCAATATTGCATTTACCTACCTGCCTCCAAAAGCTGCGTTGGTATGCTTTAAAGTCAATCAGAACCTAACTAGTAGTGTGCAAGTAATCAAGGATGTGTGAAGTGAGCAGGCTAACGAAGTAAATAAAAAATAATAATAAACGAAATTATAAAATCAATTGGAAGAATGAACAACAGGCCGAGGATAACAAAGTATGAAACACACAAAACACGAAAAACACCATTTGTTAGAATGTACAAATCATCTAAAATACTTTCGCCTCAGTAAAGAATCGTAATGGGTGACAAAAGCGTCGGCATTTTTAAAATATTATTCACTTTATTGGATGTCGACACGGAGAGCGAGCAGAAAAATATTGAAATGAATGAAGAGGCAAATATATATTGAAAGGTAAATCTTTGAAGTCTCTTATTAAAATAATGATTTTTAGGCGTCAGGTGAAGTTTACGCCTCACTATTTAATTACCTGTCCTAGATTACTTAGGCTCTTAAAAAGCCTATTCCTATAAGTAAGTAAGTTCTTATGAGTCAGTGGCCAACTTTGTTGACGGAGTTTTTAGGCCGCCTTATGGCCTCCGTCATGGCTTAACAACTTAAATAGCCGGGACCGACAATTTAACGTGCCCTCCGAAGCACGGAAGCGCTCAGATGAAAATTCAAAAACGACTAAGCAATTCAAATCAAGAACGACTAAACAATCACGACCACGAGTGCTTCTGCTCTATTCCTATAGAAAACATTAGATAACATTAGATAATGTTAGTATTCATAAAGTCGGGAAAGATCTAGTACCTATCTAAGACCATTTTTAGGGTTCCGAACCTCAAGAGAAAAAAACCGGAACCCTTCTAAGATCACTTTGTTGCTAAATAATAAATAATAATAAATTGATAGTAACGCATGGAATTAAACATCAATACAATGACATCATCATGATGTTAGAGAACACAAAAACAGTGTCGCATGACAACTAGCAACAGCAAAACCAATAGAAACGAATTTTCATCGTTTGGAAATGCATCGGTGATTCCACATAGATATAGTTCTGTGGGTGGTCTAATGAAAGCGCTGGTCCAATGATCACAACCTTCCTCTATTTACCTACAGCTCCTGTCAAGTGAGATTTAATTAGATGTATAGCAAATATTACGTTTGCTTTGAGCTGCAGAGATATTGCGTTAACTGGCGTTGCTTATTTACCTGTATGTATGTTCGTGACAAACAGTGTATTGTCTGTCCTATCGAAACAATAGGTACATTTAGGAACAATTGTGTCTGTGTATCTTCGACGTCCACTAGAATCTAATTTCCTGTTAAGCATTGAGGCATTTCAAATTCTAAACTGTTTTGGCTGAGTGAGATAATGCCTCGAATTTCGGGTGTTCGAATCCCGACATCAATGTATTTTTTATTCAGAAAGCCATCAACGCGCAAAAAGGTCAAAAATTATATTTTGCCAGGTTCTCAATTTCCTGAATTTATGGGTATTCAGAGCAGACAAGATCTTGAAATCACAAGACGCATCGAGAATGCTTGGAAGGCATACTGGGACGTATGTACCTATTCTCCCTATCCTCACTTAGGGCGCGCAGACCTGAGGGCTTAGACAACCGGCAGTAGCTATGAATCGAATCGACTTCTACAATCGTCAACGCTTAGACGATAGCGAAGTTCGATTGCTAGCCAAAGTAACCTTCATAAAGCGATCGCCTTGTCTAATCGACTGATCGCTAAAAACCGCGTTTTCGTCTTCAAACGTGAAATGTGTCATTGAACTCTGAATGTTCGCCCGGAAAGAGCGCGAAAATTTAAAATTGAGATTGGATTAGAATATTAAAAAGTGAGTTAATGTTTATAGAAACAAATTGCTTTATGTAATAATTTTTAATACACTTTGTCAATAATGTGTTGCAATTATTTTACGTAGATACAATTACGGAAAGTTAAATCTTTGTGCCTATTTTAAGTTTATGGACTATGGAGTTCATAAAATATTAATTTAGTAGGTACCTTACCCACCTACTTACCTTTCTTTGTAATAACAAGAAATTTAGCCTAGGCCTAGGCTAATGTACCTATACAGTAGCATAATCTTATATCACATAGTAAGTTTCGAGCCGGAAGGCAATATTGTAAACAATGACGCGTTTCACAAAGATGCCTACTTAGAACGAGAGCGCTTTAGTTTATTTTATGTTATATTACAGCCACGGTGACCTTGATATGGCTCAGTTTAGTGCGCAGAGACGTCTAAGGGCCAAAATTATTTTAACAATCATAAAACAAACAACGAAATACAATTACTTTTTACAACAGCTGTTTATGAAATCGCCATTTTGTTTCGATATCTACAGCATTTTAGCGTTCGCTAGCCTTACCATCAAGAGAATCGACAACTAAGCGAAAACGCTTGTCAAATGATCCACTTGGCTAGGCATTTGTATGGAAGTCATCGTTCGATGTTGTCGATTCGTTTGATGGAATCGAAATGTGTGTACATTGTCTACCAATAATCGATTCGCTAACAACAGATCACGTGACTTAGCTAAGGCTTATGTCAATCCCATACATTTTTGGACTTAGCTACTATCGAAGTCGACATTCGATTGTTACATTGTCTAGGCCCTCTGGTCTTTGGCTGATTAACAATAGTTCAAACTCGGGGTTTGCCAGCGGGCGATGGAGCGCAGTATAGGAGTCAAACTTACCGACCGTGTTCGTAACAGTACCTATACTGCGCTCCAAAACGCAAATCGCGGATGTCGGGTAGCAAGCGTGTATATTGAAATGGGATTGGGCGGGAAGTGATAGGAAGTGATTGTGGTGTGTAGTGACATTAGCGCGCGACAGACGTTCACAAACGTTGAGTGAGATAATGAAATAATTTCACAGGTACCGGCTATATCCTGAAACATAATAATTATTGTGATAAACCACTGCAGGACAAAGGCATCCTTTCATTTCATTTATTGTAAGGAAGCGTAAAATTTAATTAATTTGTCGATCACTTTGTTGTGTAAATTCTCATTAGTGACTATTGTACTAACGAAAACTGAAATATTTACTATCTCTTTCAATTTATCGCTTCATCAACTGTTTTTAATTGTATCCCGTGTTCCTACATAATATTAATTATTTCATGGAAGAGTTTTTCATGAAGCACAAAATTGAATTATATCTGGCTTGGCGGACGGAAGTGGCCCATACAAATGATACAAATTACAAATATTATATCAAAAACCTATTTGTCAAAGTTGAACATTTTGGGACTATGGAGAATCGGACTTTTGTGCATGCATGGGTCGAAGCCAACACACCGAGGCAATTTTCTAAATTGTAATTTTATTTTTACTACTAACAAAAAACTAAGGTTTTTAACACATCAAATTATTTTATCAAGTTATCCAAATCAAACCATAATATAGGTACACAAAGGTTTAAAGGTAAATAAACATAGGTACCTACCTACCCATTACCGTAGGTAAACTAAACCTAATAGGTTCATCAAAATGGAGTTTGGTTTGGAAGTCTTGTTATATATTTTCCGGTCGTTCCTGCAAATTGCCTCGCTCTTAGCTTGGTGCAGTTAGTTTGCTTGAAACTTAAATGTTCGCGGTATTTACCTAATTATTTAATACCTCTTCCGCTTTTTATTAAGTAAAATGTAAATTAAAGGTGGTTTATCAGAAGGACAATCTAGCATAACATAGGTATCGCCATTGTGGGATAACGACAAAAAACAAAATGACCGACTAATTTACATATAGGACTTTTTTTTAAACAGAGGTCAAATCACCGACTGCCAGGTACCTAGGTGTCTAAAAGGCATTACCTCATTGGGTTGCTATACTCGTACTTATCTTCTTTCCGACCGAGTTTAGTTGTCGTCTATCTAACTATTTTCACAACATTATTGTATTTCATTCTAGCTGTAACCCGCGATATGATGTCTGTGTTTACATAAGTAGTAGGTATAGATCACTGCATTTGCAGTTGTGTGAATGCTTAAATATTAATTTCAACATGAATAAAATGAATCAAGATTACGACTTTTTATAGCTTATGTATAACTTATATTATAATAAGTTTGGTAAGAAAATATAAAGATACTCATTGTCAAATAAAATACACGAATGAACAAGGAGCATTTTCGCAGTGCCTTTGCTTTTGATTCAACTAATCAACGAGAATGACCTAGGAGCAACATTGTAACATAATGCATAGCTATAATGATAGGTATCTTATCGTTCCAGACATAAGGTCGCATTTGATTCGAAGAACAGTTGATAATAAACTGTAATCAGCAGGCAACAAAATTGTTTTTCAAGTACCAGCCAGTTGGTCTCCAATAAATAGGCACAGCTTCTACATCATGCTGCGATCCTAGTACTCAACAGACAATTTGCGTGTAAAAATGCACGCAGAAATTACACGTGTGCTGCCCTCTAACTAAACGCATTATTATCATCATCATCATTTGCTTGCCGTTATCCCGCTCATGCACACAATAATTATGATGGCATTACATATTATTTCTTCCACTATCCTCTATCACACCTTGATGCGTTTGCATCAAAAACAATAAAATATTTATGATAGGATGAGCCGGGTCCGATTTACAACTATTTCGTTACGTTCCTATATTTTAAGATCTTGTAACTAATATGAAGCAATAAACGTTTTGAATTGAATTGAAGCCCTATTTTAAAACTACAAGAAGAACATTCTATTAAATTCGATTGATGCAATTAATAGAATATTGTAACTCCTTATAGGTATTGTGCGTGTCTCTGTCACTTAGCAACAATGATTATTCAATTGTACTGGATTATCTAAGCTTGAAAATAACTTGCTATATAAGCAATTGCAAAAGAGAACACATAATCCCTTCTGCTTTATGATCATAAGATTCATTTCAGCCAACGCACCTGGCCTTTTTCAATATCCTTATTTTGGTGACCCGGATTCTGACTCGTAAATTAAGATTATAGTGCTTTTATCAAGCCTTCATCACAACAAATTTATTTGCCTTCTTTTCATGATCGGAAATGTAATATAATTTAGGCGAACAGGTAAAAATCACTCCCGGTAAAAATCATACTCTCGTTTTTAGAAGTGTTTGTTTTTATTAATTTGCAAATGAAACAAGCAAAATTGTTGCAAAAACGGCCTCAATATACCAGGATAACATGAAATCACAGCACAGTATCGCAACGTGAACACCGAGGCGCCGTCATAACGTCGTATCAACACTGGTGGTTATTATAATTTTCTTCCATCAGCTCACAGGTTAAGATTACTTTTAGTTTGCCTCGAAAGCGACCCACAAGTTTCATGTTGATTGAATAAAAATGATTCTGAGTTTGTGTATTATAATTTAAAAAATGTTTGTGCTCTTCGTTTCAAATAAACTTATTACAATTTAACCAGAGTTGAAGAAGTATTTTTCGTAACGCAGAAAGTTGAAAAACTTTCTTCCAATCGCATTTGAATTTAGCTAAACGTTGCAAATATAATTTATGCATTTGAACGAGTAATGGAAAAAATGTCCCACTTTTTGAAGTAGTTCCGGAGATTCATTTTATTTTCTAATTTACCCCACCGGGCTAGCAGATTACCCAACGTTGTATCTGATGGATATCAAGACCTTGACTATATTATCGTAACGCCACATTGCTTATATTTAGCATAAAACATTGTATAATATAATAATAATAATTTCCAAATACCCACAATCTCCAGAACACCATATCAGAAAAACTATCAAAATACATAGATTTAAAAAACGAAATAACTCGCATGTGGGGGTGGAAAAAGTGACCATAGCACCGATTGTCTTATCCAGCACTGGTGTAATCCCAAAACAACTGTTCCAATCTCTCTCCGTGTTAGATCTACCGAAATATCTACGTGCATGCATATGCATAAAAGGCGGCTATTTCGAACACATGTCGCATTGTAAGTTCCTACAGACAGACTGACATTACTAGGGAAAACACATAAATCATCAATTCATCATACTGAAGTGCACTTGACTTTGGCCCGTGTAATTCAGTCAATTCTGGTTTTGTAAAATGAACCGAGTAAAAAAAATAAAAAAAAATATAAGCCTTTATTCAGAAGATTACAGTTTTTTCTTATCCTAATTTTAGTTAAAAACACTCTAACCCTATTTCCTCCGTTTGCCCTAGTTTGGCATAGGCCTAACCTCTTCCAACTTCTTCTCGTGTTTATTTCTGGCGGTTCTTGACCATAATTTCCCAGCGATAGCTTTTAAGTCATCTTTCCATCTCTTAAATGGTCTTCCACATTAGATATAAATAAAAACATTGTATTGATATCTTATCTATGCAATAAGCCCACAGGACGTGTAATACGTGTGGATCTGACTTAGCTGCGGGTTTCCTCATGTTGATTTCCTTCACCGTTAAGATCGCAACCCCATTCGACTAACACGGCTCTACAATACATACACAATTAATAACATTTATTAGTAGTTATGTAATATTATAGGTAGTAATAAATTGTCACGTGAGTCGGTACTAACGTGTTGCAACTTTGTTGCACTGTCTCCTAGTAAAGATCAGTGTTTTCTTGATATCCCGACGTGATACTACTGATACCTAGAATCTGTAAGCAAAAAATAATATCACAAACGATATTACAAATTCAAATATCTCCAGACAGCAACTGTAGGCAGGTATGATAATCACTGTCCTGTTAAATTCATCACAAGAAAGAAACAGTCAGATGTCTGAAGGTTGTTTGGAGGTAACCTTAATAATAAGTAGGACTAACCGAAATTATTGGTATTTTTCCATTCAAAAGTTATTTTCCGTGTAATTCTATAATTTTTATTAAAAATCACTAATTGAAATTTTCATTGAAAGGTTTTCATAGAAAAAGTATTTGGTTTCTCTACTAATAAATAGTGAAAGGTTCGTTAACGAGTTTGCTCAGTGCAAAAAGTAATCTTCTTTTACCTTTACAAAATACATAGGTATTATGTTATTATTATTTCTATTAAAATCAATGATTATTTACCTAAATTCGCTAAAATAATTGTGTTGTTCTAAAGAATATCTTCTTTAATTTCTTTAATTGATTCGTGTTAGTAAGTTCGTATGAGTCAGTAGCCAACTCTGGTGACAGAACTTTTAGGCCGCCTTCAGGCCTCCGTCATGGCTTAGTGACATAAATAGCCGACCGACAATGTAACGTGCCCTCCGAAGCACGGAAACGCTCAGGTGAAAATGCCACTGGCGGTCACCCATCCACTTCAGACTTTCCTACGCCGATCTATCAAGAATAAAGAATTATGCGCCTGGGAAACTTTCGCTCAGTATCACGGATTGGACAACCAAGTACCAGGACAACAGAAATAGAAAGAGATAAGTGCACGCCAGCGTGTTACAGATAAAAGCAATTCTGCAATTATTGCGGTCCGGTCGGTGCAATCGATTGAATTTGGTTTGATGATTGGTGATAATGATAATACTAGTATGTTCACATAAATGTAAATAAAATGTTGTTATATGTACCTTTTGAGTAGTATGATTTCCTGTCAGGTAAATAAACTAACTTATATACCGTGGAGGATTCGTTGTGTAACAAGCAAAAGCTTAGATATCTACTTAATTAGCTTTGTTTTTTTAAGATATGTAATTATTTACAAGTACCTAGATATCCTGTGTCAAGCCCAACAAAATATTTATTAAATAAATAAATTAATTGGATAATTTAATTTAGTAAACATGATGATCAAACCATTCTGATGAATCGTTAGAGGCTATTAAACATTTCAGAGAATCATTAGAGAGTATTATTTCGATCGATATAAGTACGTAATAAGTAATACCACGAACTAGACTCTCAGCGTGCCTAACAAGATTACTGAACATCTTTTGATACCTAGTTCCCAAGAACTGTTCATCAAATTCAGCGTTTATACGACGTAAACTATTGAAGCAGTAAAATTAGTTCTAAGACTATTTATTCTAAGTGATCAGCGGCCCTACTGAATAAATGCTTTTTGACTGAAAAAAAAGCGTCTTTTCATGCAATCTATGCTAAACTTTATCTAGGAAGTTCATATTAGTCAGTGGCCAACACAGGTGACGGAGTTTTTAGACCGTCTTGACCTAAAATAGCATATAGACTATTCAAAATTTTGGTACCACGCGGGCGAAGCCGCGAGAAGTAGCTGGTGTATAATAAATTTCTTGACTGGACCGCGCAACACAATATTAAATTTTAAAGCTGTGCCTTTGTTGATCGAAGACCGCTACCGTTGCTTGTTACTTTATTACCTACAGACAAAAAATATGCTTTCCATATAAACAAATTTATACAGGATCACGACTGTTCCTAGGTCATGGTAGACATTCTCAGATCTTTTTAAGGTTTTCAAGAGCTTTGAAGATATATTTTAAAGGCATTTAGAGAAGAAGTGCTACTAAGAAACATGTTGTGCCGACCCCACTTAGTGGGATAAGGACAGGAAGAAAAAGAAGAGAGGAAGTGCTCTCGGAGTTTAAACTACAATTATAGATATTGGTATTTTTTTGCCATCCAGGTTTTGTAAATCAAATTCATATTACATATTAACATCAGTCAATACCAGATTATGTGATTTCATGCACGTGAGTTCAATAATAACTCAAGCGGTTGAATATGATTTAAAGTTCCAAATGCGGCACTGTTGGATATGAGATAAATTATCATTCATGTTGTTGAACAATGTTTAACACTTCGATAGCTTTAACTTATTCGCAACAGGTAAAATTATGTAACATGAGACTGTCCTTTACAGATTTATACTCGTATTAAGTAGTTTTACGTTTGCAAAGTCAGCATGTTACCAAAAAGTATGTCAAGTCGTAGACTTTAATAATTTTAATGTAAAAAAAATAGAGGCCTTCAGATAGTCAAAGTAGGTAACATTTTGTAGATAAGGATAGGGAAAATTATTTTGAAAACCAATCCATAATACTAAATATCGTGAATCCAAAACTCGTGAGTATTGTTCATGTATTACAATCACGCAGTAACCGATGGACTGGTTTGAATGAATAATGAAACATGAAGTAGATGTAGCTCGAATTTGAAATGTTAGCACCAGACGAGCGACGCTGCGGGCGGAAGCTAGTAATATATTTTCTGAATCATCATGAGCTTATGTTGCTGAAATCTATTTGAGTCCACACTATACTCTCTCTCAATTACATTTTTTTTTTGCTATTTTTTAACATTACCGGCGTACAAATAGATCCGCGAAATAATTTTTAACTATCAACTTTTCACAAACAAGATTCCATTTAACTTGAAACAGGATTATTCTGGATGATAGTCTGAAAAGTAATATACAAAATCATATTTTATGTGATGATCAAACAAAGTTTCTGGCTGGAATCGCCAGGATATCCGCCCATTGTATCCGCCCTGTCAATTTTTGATATGGGGCTTTATCAAATTGAACATCACGTCATGTCGGATAGCCATACGATTATCCCAATTGATAAATCTTTTTTCGATTAACGCAGCTGATGGGCTTCTTGACAGTGTATATGTATAATATGGTCCAACGGCCACTCTACACAATGACCGAACTATTTTCCGAACTATTCGCCGAACTATTTTTGGATAGAAGATGACAGGCGAATACTGGCGATGAGTCCATCTTCACGTTCGTCACCGTCGGCATTCGTCTATCTCCGTCGAATAAGTAGAGGATCCATAAAATTAATAAAAGCTTTGTTTTTAGACAATTATTATTTTACGCACATAAACGGGTTCAATGTTGTGTTGAATTCACAACATAAACACACACACACACACACACATTCATATTGTTTGGTAGTAAATTCGAACATACACTGAAATAAATTAAATTTATTCATTTTAAACATCATTTTTAATAGTAACATTTACACACAATCCATTTCTAAATAGAAATAGTGTTAGTTTTAATTTTCTAAACGTCCGGGTTCGATTCCCGAGCAGAGTAGGTACAAGTTTTTTTTTATTTAGATATGAATGCAGTTTTCTTTGTTACTAAAATCGATGACATGGTTCCTAAGAACGTTTCAAACTCTGTTATAATGACCGTTCTAAATGTTACGTCCTCTTACGACATTCGCCACATTAGCAAAAAAATATACACATGAATGTACCCCACTAGATTTCTCCAAGGTACACTAAATTTTAATTAAATCGGCATGAAGCCTCTGTGACCAGATCATCAGGATTGTTTGAATTTTACGTGGCATGCTGAACTGTCCTGATTTGCTGGCTGAGGAAAGTAGGTTATGCGTGCCGGAGCAACGCGCTAGATTCCCTGGGCGAGTGCCGCTGTTTGCTCCGATGCCAGCACGTACGGTTGCTCTCCAGCAATCACTGGTATGCCACCTCAACGCTCTATCGGCATCTAAGACGGACTTTGATGTTTTCGCCGACAGATAGCCAGGCTTGAGAGAGCTTGTCTTAGTTATTGTGAAGAGCCTAGCTCTCTGGATGCCGTTGTAGTATTGCTATGTTAGAGTACCTTCTTAAAATGCTAGGCTAGTTTCATGATTCAAAAGTAAATAGGTAAAGGTTATTTTATTTTTTATGAAAAAGTCTTTATTGTTTTTACTCTTTTTTTAATTTAACATTTTGTTTCTACAGCCTTGTGCCTTGGTTTTTACCTACATTTATGTTTAACTGTAAAAAAAAAGAGTTTACTAGGTAAACGACTTTGATAAGAAACTATCTGTAATGTTAGCCTAAGTTTTAAATAAATAAATAAACCTATATATAAATAAATATTTAGATTTTTTAGATCATAATCAGAAGATAATGCCGATACATTTATAAACAAATTTAATTTTCTACTAATCGCCCCGCTGCTCAGGGCTAGTCTTTGTATAAAATATATATACATTATGAAGTGCTTAATTTAAATTGTATTGTGAAATGGTTTTCATAATTGTCCCCTAAAACCCAAGCTATACTTTCAGCGTCGCTGCGGTATCGTACGTCCATTTACAAGCCACTGTAAAATATGCTTTGTCGCACCAACCTGACGAGCTTTAGGTGGGAAAGTTGCGTGCGTTGCGGTATCGTACCGCACCGTGTAGCTCCTCAAATAATAGCCTTAGAACAGCAAAAAGCCTCTTCCGTTTCCTGTTTCTGTTTGCATTTATTTATAAACGTCCTCATCTTATGCTAATTTCGGGCCAGGACAAGTTAATAAGGAAGCTTAATAAAATGTATCGCTGTATTGTAACTGACACAAAAATAGCGGCAGCTCTACCATTAGAAGACCATTTTGTGCCCAATTCTTGGTGGGTGAAAAGACTTTCTGAAGTTTGTATTTATTCAAAGGCATAATAAATGCATTAAATGAGCCTGATTTGTGTCTAATTGAGGAAATATATTCACGCGCAAAATAAACTGAAACATATAATTTACAAATCATTTATAGACTAAACTATTTCCTTAGTCTTAATTACTTGCCTAAAATAGCTGAACTACTTAGATCTCTTTGCTTCTAGAGCTCATAAAAGACATTACAGCGCTGCGCTGGTTTGATGAGTTTCCCTAACTTATTGTTTTCTTTTGATTTTTAGGTGTATATGTAAATTTTTGTTTAGATTTTTTTTCTGTTGTTTTTTCCTGGATAGTTTCAAAATCATTATTTACTTTGTTTTCTCGTAAACAAGTAGGTAGGTACCCAAGCTAATTAGCATCTAAATGTGATAACTGTTTACTGGTCAATAAGTTATATAATGTGAATTTTTATTTAAGTAAATGCATGTTTTCCTAAGAAAAATAAAATTAATAGCAGCCTAGCGTGCCTCTGTAGCACTAGCTCTCAGTTTTCAAGTTCTGCGAATAGATTGTTAGGTTGTTAGGACAAAAGAGCTTATAAGTACTTCAAAAATTAATATTCATCGAGTCCCGAGTACCGAGAAATGTCGTTATTTCATCCAGTACATTTTACAATAGTTACTTAGGTTACATATCTACACTCGCTCATAGGAAATACTTACTCGTGTTTTTTGAGAATGAATTAAATTGAAAACTTTTTAATGTGCACAAAAAATACACAAAAACTTAATGTACAATTAGTCGGAGAATGTTTGAAAATGAAATGTATGCAGACTAAATATTTTGTTTATGTAACCCAAGTTACAAGAGCCGTATTTGAGGAAGGACGAGTAAACTGCAAATAAAATACTCGTTGAAAATATTGAAAAAATAAAACATGTAATCATTATTCACGAATTTTTTTTATTTTTTTTATTAAATGTAAACATCAATCTATAAAATAAATAGAGCAACGTTTGTTCATGGCTTTTTCCTATACTCAAAGGTTTGCTGGTAGAAAACTCTTTTAGGGTTAAGCTCGCCTTTGTATGTACATGTACTTTATAACATTTTTTTCTTTAATGTGTTCTATTGTATATCTACAATAAAGAATTACAGAACTACAGCTATTGGTAAATACATCATCATTTTCGTTCGGTGAAAATGAATGTATTTGCCGAACTATTCACCGAACTATCCATTTGGATAGTTCGGTGACAGGCGAATACAGGCGATGAAGCCCTTTACACGTTCGTGACCGTCGGCATTTGTCTATCATCGTCGAATTTGTAGAGGGCTCTTTATTGAATATTAAAGAGCTGGAGTCATTCGTCGTTTAGAGTTGGTGTATAATAAAAATTATATCTACAAATACTTATTATAAGTTCCAAAGTTCAACATCTTAGGTAAATAGACTTACTGACCTTTGATAGGAATACAATGTATGGACTCGTAGATATTGATTCAGAAACCAATATACAGAGGCCCATATTTTATCAATTTTGTTTAGATAGTTATTATAATACCAGCTATACTACTCGTAACTATCCTTGTAACACTATCATTGTTGTTCTATTGCAGGGTAAATGCTTCCCTTTTCAGCACCAATAGGGCACTAACAAACATTAAGCTGCCTGATATAGCATGCTGTTTATTTATTTATTGGTACTGCCCTCACTGTCCTGCCCTCGTGTCTTGGCACCATTATCAAAACCTGCACTCTTTCACTTTCAATAAGTATAGTAAATACATCGTCAACCACCGTCCGTGGTGGTTCCGGCATAAGAATAGACCCCTCCATTCCAACCCGTGGATGTCGTAAGAGGCGACTAAGGGAAAAGCTGGGGGATGGGCAGCAGCATCCCCCCTCATTTAACAACTAGTAGCTATCATCTGCGCTCGCCAACCCGCATGCCCAGCGTGGCGAGTATGGGCAAATCCCCCCCTGATGATGGTACGAAGACAGACCAAAGCCCCCAGTCCCCGGCGGCCCCGCTATTACTGGTATAGGTAGCGACCATGGTAACGGCGGGGCAGGGGGTGCTAAGAATCACCGGAAGCAGAGGACGGCCCCCCACGAGATGGAAAGACGATCTTGTAAGGGTTGCTGGGAGCCGTTGGGTGCAGGCTGCACAAGATCGATTGCTGTGGAAATCTATGGGGGAGGCCTATGTTCAGCAGTGGACGTAAAAAAGGCTGAGATGATGATGATGAGTAAATACAATAAAATGTATTGTACAATGTTATTGAAGTCTAGGGGCCGCCTTAAAGTTTTGTTCTTCTGGCGAAACTTAAACCATAACCATATATATTCTAACTTGTAAAATAAGATTTCATAATTGTTATTTTACCAGCGGTCTGCAGCGGCACAACCTCAAGACTATGCTGGCATTGTTTAAAGACAAAAGGTATACAGGCACGAAGTTATTCGAGGAAAACTAATTAAAACTGCTTACGAGTTGGTAAGGAACGGAAATGTTGGACAAGCCAAATTATATAATCGTGTTTATATGTATAATATAAACACGATTAATTGCCAAGTCAAAGTTCACTAAGACTTACATAATCGTATAAATAACTAAGTAATTCTACTTAAATTTTTTTTCTCTTTTACCTACATTTTCACTATTTCGTTTCACCTCAGATAAAACAATACTATAAGTACTAGGTTTCACGCACCTTTTTATTCGACATAGAATATCCATTACGAAATTGTGATCGAATTTTGTCAATCGATTTTTATCATACTATACATACTCGTATTATCTAGAAACGAAGATTAAACAAAAATGGCAAATGTCTTAGCACCCATGCTGTATGGTATATACTATAAGTACCTAGCTCTCTTTTCGGTGATCAGTTTTTTGAGAAGATGTCTTGAGTGTACTAGTCTACCTAGAGTGTTCCTTGGCATCCAGTCGTAATAAGTACTTTTTTTTACATATGTTTATCGATTTAAAACCAATTTGTACATTTATCTTGTTTAGTAAATCTGTTTTAGTTATTGAAAGATTTTCTTTGTTTGTTTTTCGTATGTATGTTCACAGAAGTTACTGAGTTCTAAAGTGCATCCGTACGACCATCTCAAGTGCGTTAGTTATTTAGGGTTTTGCCGAACGGAAGCAGAACGGCTAGTTTCACGGCTTTCATGAAAGTGATACGATACACTGTGAAACTTGTAGACTTTCAGGTTTTTTAAACTACAACTGGTTTTAAATTATCGCCGAATCAATTGAACTAGGACTACTGCCCTGATTTACAGAAGGGCTTACTAGTTCTTTGAAAATCAGCTTTGTTTTGAATATTATTGGTACTCTTTTTTCTTAGTATTTTTCTCTCTACTTGGCTTGTTTACTAGAAGTAACAATAAAGATATAATTGCCTTGATTAGGCACTATTCAATCTGTCTGAGTATCGTCTGTCTACCAACCCACAGACTCATTACATTACCTTTCAAGTAGGAAAAATATTGAGCAATGGCCTGCGCCATGAATCCGAGAGGTTGCTAAGGGCAGAATACAATGGCTGCCGTCCATCAATGTTCCAGCTCAATCTGTCCCAACCACAAAAGTGTTCAGTCTTCGGACTGATAGAGATGAAAGTTGCTGAGCATCTTTAGTGTAAGAGGTTTATTTACAGTATACATAAAGTTGTCGGCATTTTGAATAACGGTCTAACTCTAAACTAAGCTACAACACGACAAGCCAACCTCCACGCTCTACCGGAAGAGGGTGGAACAACATTGTTCAGTTGCATTAAAATTAAATTCAAAATGAGAAACAGTAGAGAAATTAATTTAGAAATGCTTTCGAAACTTCTCTTTGCAGAGACAACATCAGTTGAAGTCTCAATTCTATTAAAAATTAAACACGTTAGTGCTCTGACGTCCATCTCAACAATATACCAAGCAGTACAGCGAGTGTAGGCACGGCACGTGTAAGATATAGATTGCCTTCAGACGCTGTATTTATCATCTCGTTTAGTTGTAAAGACCAAAGTTTTTATCTTACCTCGTTTTTGCGGTGTTATCTCCGTTTCACCGACACAGTTTACCGACGTGGCTGAAGACAGTGCGGCATTATGCGGTCCCTTTATTTATTTTTACAGCCCCGTGTCAAGTCCACGCCGCAAACATTTGTCTCGTGGCCTATTATCTCTGACATACGAGGTGAAGCTGTAACTTTACAGCACCTTGCACGTGAATCATATTTGAGGGGCAAAGGGGCGGGTTGGCTATAAACTGCTTTGTAAGAACAACTGCGGAGAGTTTTACAGTTTTCAAAGATTTTATTACAGATTCGTGCTCTGAGTTTGAAACCCCAAATCTATCGAAAATATTAAAACGAGTGTTTTGACACCTATACACACAATAGCCTAATTGCGTGTAAGGGTGGTCGCACAGTCCAGCCGAGCCGAACGCGCTGAACTGTCAATCAATAGAGAAAATGCTGCTGACGTCAGAAGCGAGCCGCATTTTTTGACGTTATCAGCATTTTTTGTATAGAAAAATGACTGCGGCGCGTACGGCGTGGACAAGTGTGCGAGAATAAAAATACCTAATCATAGAACATGCAGTCAGACTTGCACTGTTTTTGTTTTTGGAGGTAAGTTTATGCCTCAATATTATACAGTATACACATTATAATGTTATACATAGGTTCAACTAGTAATGGACATCACCATCGCAGCGATAAATCGTGTCTGGCTTCTCGTCTAGCCAAAGTTTTCCCATTTAGTGGGTCGGTCGACTGCATTAGGACGAGGCTTCACAGGGAACGATGCCATCTTGATATTAACGTACCTAGTTATTTAAGAGCAACCTATACCTACTCATATCAGGGATCGTATTACGTTGTTTGTGTAGTCAGTAAAATACGTAAGCGAAAATACACAAGCCATGATCAAAGAATTCAAACCAAGATTTAAAAAACCATGTTTTCCCTAACAAAATGTCAACTTGACATAAAATAACCGAATTAATTAATAACAAAAGTGCCAAGAAGTTATACTCGTAGGTACGTCGTAAGTCAACGAAAGTTACAAAGTTCATATTCATAGAGCAAGCGCAAACGTAAAGACGACTGGCTCTGTGAGGCAAAACCTTAAAGTTTGAGCGTATTTAGGTAACTTACTAGCTCTTAATTAACAAGAATTAAGACAAAGTAAGCCCAGACAAAGTTAGGTGAGCCCTGTTATGTAATGAAGCGCGGAAAAATGGAATGGACGGGGACATTGGGTAGGCTATGAAGGGTTTTTGTTTTACTATCTAACACTTCTTCTAAAAAAGATCGTCCCTTGTCGGCATAATTGATGCATCCTCCACTTAGCTCTATCCAGTGTAGTCTCCTTGACCTCTTTATACGACATGACAGCCATCTTCTCCTTCACTTGGCTCATGTAACTAACCCTCGGTTTTCTTACACCTCTCCTTCCATTTTCCCTTTTATGACTTTCTAAATAAAAATAAAAGAAATAAGAATTAAAAATTGTTTATTTTGGACACATCCAAAGACATGTTAGTAGTAAACAAAATAAATAATCCAAAATTAAAGAAAACTTAAAAAAACTGTCATGTCGTATAAAATGGCCATGATCTCCTGTTCTGACGTACCTCAAAAGGAAAAAAAAAACGGAATAAGATCTTTGATGTCCGTCTGTCTGTCTATTTGTCCGTCAGTCTGTCTGTCAAGACCTTTTATCTCAGGAACGCGTGGAGGTATCGAGTTGATAAACCATAAACTCATGTCTTTATTTTCTTTATGCTGTACAAAAATCAAACTTGTAAGTTAACTAAAAATTTCGGCCGTTTATGTCGCAAATAAACGTATATTTCAACACTCCCAAGGGAATCAAAATTAATAGGTAATTTCCCGTTGACCTAGAACTATGAAAGGCAAGTAGTATCGTCTTAGACTACAGCTACAGGAAAAAATCTGAAAACCTTATCCGTCTCACCAATAAAAACTAATTATTCCGAAGTTCTATCAAATTTACACATCGCATAGCTGTACCTTGCGTTAATTCAGAATAAGTCAGAAAAAAATTCTGACCAATAAACAAGGTGGAACTCTGAGGTAACTGTCCTTCTGTTACGTGAAGATGCACAGATCGGCAACATCGCATCCAACGAGAAACCTCAAAATAAGTATCATTTTGTCTATGAAAGCTGACTGAATTGGTCATTTTGTTTGTCATTCTTGTTTTTTTTTCTCATAATGGCTTCGCACTTTTTGTGCATTCGCCAATATTTCACATGTAATTTTTTTATTACAAAATCATTTTTGATTTCCGCGCTCGTTTTTATTATCAAATTATGATTTTTATTTTATAAAACCTTCTCGCCATGCTACCTCTTCTATTGGAATGTAAGATTTGTTCCAGATAAAGTTATTTTTTTCTCCTGTAAATTTATCTGGAAGAACTTAAACAAAAACTCCTTGGTATGTACGAGTAAAATATATACGAACTCTTTGGTGGTACCTATGAAAATATTTTTACAGTACCTACTAATATGTATTCTGTGGTTACACTAAATTTAAACAAGGGTGCTAGCTGGTGGAACTTCGGAATAGCGTTTGTATGAAAGAAATGTCAAAGTTATGCAAGGTGGAACTTTCTAAATGGTTTATTGGTTGCCATTTTGCTTATTCTTAAGTTGAACTAAAGAAAAACTTTACATAGTGTTTATTGGTGACACTGTATATGTTTATTTTAATCAAATCACAAAAAAAAAAACTACAAAAACTTTATACAAGGAATGGGGGTCGTAATTTTGAAGTGAGCTAAACCGTGTCATGTGGGGTGTCGTATGGAAGTGCTTCATTAGCACAAGCTTAAACAGCTTTTTAATTAGTTTTCAATTTATGATGAAAAGAAAAATGAAGAAAAAAGTTTGCACTGTTATGCGTAAGGTACCTAGAGAGTCCGACTCGCAATTGTCCGGTTTTTTTAGTTTGATTAAATATAATTACAACGATATTAAATAATTACGTTTTTATTTTAAACTAAAAACGCGGTGAGGCTTTGGTACGATCTCCCTGATGATGTCAGGTTGACTGATTCAAAGGAATGCTTTAGAAGACGGACTCGGAAACTATTATTAGACTATAAGTAGATATATTTTATTCGATTATATTACAAGTATTATTATATATGTTATTTTTTAGATGGGTACCTTTTGTTTATTATTAATGTGTCACAATATTTATTTTTTTGTTATATTGTTAAAAAAAATTGTTATGTTAATTTAAGGTTTATATTGTTGCTTTATTTGTTAGCACGCCATTTATACCCTTCCAACAACACGTTGGTTAGCAGGTAGAAAATGTGCCTTCGGCATTATGCTCGCCAATTGTGCAATTTTTGTGTTATTTTGTGCAATAAAGTATTTAAATAAATAAATAAAAGGAGAGCGACTTGAATTTTTGACTTTATGGCGCGCCGTGACTCAAGTGCGAAGATGAGGTTTTTAGTGTTTTACAGGGAAACTATCAATCCCTCAGAAATAAAATTGACATGGGAACACTCCGGGAGTAGGTATACCCTTTGAAACAGAGAGACATAGAGTACGTTTAAAGTTCGCCGCTAGCTCATACGAACTACTTTTTAGTTGAAACTATTCCTTCGTGTGTAACTTTGAGAATCAAACGCTGGCTCAGCAGTCTTAGCAAACCATCTTCAAACAAACCGTGTAAACTGAGACTTTGGTGTTGTTTACTATTTCGCGAGTAACTAATACTTTGCTTGTTTGATAACAGCCTTGTCATTCAACTTGTCAAATAAAATTTGACGGCTGGTATAACAGCTCAGCCTTGAAGTGATAGGCCTAATTGGCAGAATTATACTGATATTACAGCAGAGAAATGGGATACTACTCAGTAACAAATCACTGTAGTTAGTTGCCATTCAATAATAAAAGAAGAAGAGAATTATGAATAAAATTGTATTGTCTTCATTTACAGCAGGGAAGGAGGTAAACTTGTATCACTTTACTGAGTAAACTTTATCTCTTCTTAAATATAATTAATCAGTACCAAATTTTTGTTACTTACTAGCACTACTACTAATCATTGGTATTGGATTCACTTTAATTTCACCATTCATCTTAGTTTACCTTTTTAAGATTTTTTGTACCTCCTTCATGAAATAGCAAGAGACGCCTGGATCACGGAAGTCACCGTAAGTTATGTGCGCGTTTATCACATAAAGCGTTGAAATAACATTGTAATATAGCCTTTACCTGCGTTCGCTTAGCCGAGCTCGAGTAGCGAGAAAACTATATAAACACTTTCAAAACTAATTAAAATTAACAAACAATGTTGGTATCACACCTTGTTTCCTTAAAAATGTTATAATCCCTCTCATAGCTGAAAGTTTGTGAGTTTGTTTAGATGTTTGAAAATTTGTATGTTTATGTTTCAATCACGCCTAGACCAGTGAACCGATTTGGATGAAACTTTGAATAGATGTAGATAGAGCATAAAGGCTACATATTCAAAATGTTGGTACCACGCGAGCGAAGCCGCGCAGTTGCTAGTTATAACTAATTGGACTAATAGTATAAAGTTAGATTTTCCAAATAGTGTAGAACTAGTCGCAGTAGTTTCTTCTTGTCGAGTCACTGCATTTTTGAACCAGTAAGAAAGTGTGGTGAAAGGATTTTATGTCCATTCGATAGAATTTCGGAACTGCATATTGTTTCTTGTCATATTTAAAATGAAAAAAAAAACAGGGTCACGACTGTATCCCCAAGGTGCGGTAGCCATTCTCTCAGATCTTTTAAGTATTCCAAATCCTTTGAAGATGTCTAAGGAGGGGAAGTCAGAGGCATATCCAAACAAATACATATTTGATACATGCCCACATCTTGCAGAAGTTAGTATTCCATTTGCGACAGGTTGTAAGCCCACCGCCACCTGGTTTCCTCACGATGTTTTCCTTACCGTTTAGAGTTCGTGTTAAAGCGCATATACATTTTACGAAACGCAAAATCCATTGATGCACAGCCGGGATTCAAACACGTTCGGATTGAAAATTGAGACACAATTCCATTCGACCAACACGGCTTTTAAAAAAATGAATCCGGTAGAAATAAAAAAAATCTAATCCATTACTTTTCATGTTCTAGATTGGTTCAATTAAACTTCCATACATCCTAGAGCTTTTATTTTAGCTGGTCAGAGCTCTATACATTTTTACCCAAAATTCTTTAGTAAATCGCTTTACTCAGAATGACATAAATTCAGAATTACCAGGCAAACTGATTCATTACCGTCGGTATTCGAACGGGGGACGTGTGGATCGCCCTAAATACTACGAGTATAATATGTACCTACCTACCGATAATGGCGGTTGGCCAACGTGCATTTAATTTTATATCGATTTAAAAAGGAGTAAACAAGCTCACGACTGTATGTCCAAGTATCCTCAAGAATAGTAAATATCTACTCAAAATCTTCACTATGAAGTAGTAAGAAAAATAGTGAGCTTGTACTAAATGTGTAATAATTTTAGCCTCTGAATATGTACTCCTCTTCAAAGGCCAGATAACTATCTACGAAGTTCAAACATTGCAAGATAAATAAAAGCTTGTATATAAATACTAAAACTTCTTTCATTTCTAAGATTTAGCCGTTCAGTCTTCATAATGTTTTCTAATATAATATCAGAAGGTGGGGGGGGGGTTGTCAGAGGCTTGGCCAAATACATGTCATATTTATATTTGATACATGCCCCCCACATTTTGAAGAAGTTATTACATACGTGATTGGTTGCAAGCCCATCGCCGCATATAAGAATTCTAACTGGTTTCCTCACTATGTTTTCCTTCGCCGTTTAGAGCACGTGTTAAAGTGCATACAATTTTTACCGAATGCAAAATCCATTGATACACGGCCGGGATTCGAACCCACAACTTTCGAATTGAAAGTCGAGGTACAATCCCATCCGGCCAACACGGCTCTGTGGAATGTGGGCATGTATCAAAATATGTACATGCATGCATGTACATATTTTTTAAAGTTGTGGGTTCGAATCCCGGCCGTGTATCAATGGATTTTGCATTCGGTAAAAATTGTATGCAAGGTTGGTAGTCAGAGGACTACCAACCTTAGACATCTTTCTTCAAAGGATATGGCATACATAAAAGATCTGAGAGATTGTCTACCGCGCCTTGGGGATACAGTCGTGACCCTGTTGTGTTGACTTTGCAGATTTCGTTCTGTTCCCATTAAAATGTTGTTTCTCCAAAGTTTAGCTTCGAAGTCGTGACGTTTCACTAAAGTAAGGCATTACTAGACCGCCCAGGCTTCATCCAAGTAATTAGAGTACTTCGTCTACCCTTTCTGATTGTCTTCAGTCTCAACTAGTGAAATTATGATTGTAACCTTAATGGGTGATAATCCTATCGCTTACTGCAAGGAAATATTTTTATCATTATAATCGGTTTTCAGAAACTAAGATACTTATTTCATATCTACCGTCATAGAGCCCTTTTATAGAATATAGCCATTAGAGAATTTGTGATACGTGAAATCAAATCATTTTATTCATTGCTTTTGCGCCGGGCCTGGGTTTATTTTCCATACTTCATGTTTTGCTTGTTCTAACTTGAGAAATGGAATACAAACCAGATTTGGCGATTTTATTTATGACAAACGATTAAGTAATTCTTGTTTATTCTTCAAAAAATGACCATCTTTCCAAAAGTCTCCGAAATCGGTCAGTAGTATAAAGAAATCATACTCAGCACTTGTAGAAATGATAATAATTTATTACTTGATTACAATTTATTAACTTTGTCACATTTTATCAACTCGGTTAGGTACAACTTATTAATTTATTAACTTTGTTATAAATCGGAATCAGAGCAACCTATTTGTTCAAAAATACTTTCTAGAATGGCGCGCACTAGCGTCCTCCTGCTTTTATAATCCGACCATAGACAATAATAAATAATACTCATTGTGGGCGTTATACAAAGTAAATGGCAATACCGAGACCACATCCGTCATCAATGAATCTTCCTAAATTTATAAAATTACTTAAATAAGCAAAATTATATACAATAGACTTCCAGTTAAATAAACAATTGAATTAATAACAATAATAATTATAAAAAAATCATCAAATCATTACAGTAGCATTATTATTAATTCCAGAATTATCATTTTATCCAAGACGTTTTTATTATCTTGCGTAATCTCACACGGCTATAATCAGACTGTAAAATTAAATCAAATCTAAAATATAAATACTACTGAATTGGTTAGTGAAAAATTCACTGTATAATGAAATTTTTATTTTCTTACTTTCTGGTTTCAAATGGCACAATAGAAAATATCTGTTCAAATCAACCAATATTTGCTACACAGCATTAAAGAAAGAAGTTTACCGAACAATGCACAATGCTTGAAAGCATAGGAATTTATTATTTATAAAGATGCTATTATATTCTATTATACCATAAGGTTTTATGAAATGAATTTATTTATCTGTTGATAAGAATAGCATCTTTACAATAAATTATATATTCAATACAAAATACTTATTGACGATTCTTATTCCACATCCCCTTCTTAAGAGTGTTTGTGGACAAATGTTTTCATGATCCACAGATCTTTGATCCGGATATAGGTTAACTATACCAAAAATACCTTTGTCCTGAATTACCGACGTATCAACGCACAGCCTAAACCGCTGATCGGAGATCTGTATCTCGGAAGGTGAGTTCTTTGTAAGACGCAGGCATCCGATAAGAAAGTATTTTCCGAAATTCTACCCCTTGTGGGTGAAGAGGGCTAAAAACGTTTGTATGAAAAATTGATGATTTTTCAACAATTTTGATGAAAGTCACAAACATTCTAAACTACCCCTAGAACGATTAACACCCAATCTTTGTATGGGATTTTTGGAATGCGTGGTACGATTTGCTTCAAACTCGGTACGGTCTATAAGTATTTAGTAGTGTAATTAAAAAATGTCTACCTACCCCTAAAACAGAATGTACGGGATGTCAAATTTTGTAGGTATGGTTTTTTTTAATTCGGTGTCCGAATTGCTTGAAACTCGGTACCTATTATGTAGTGTAGTATTATGTAGTGAACCTACCTACTTATTTTTTTTTCCAAAACCGAGGGAGAAACAATTTCTTTGGGAACCATATTAAGTCTGACCGGGATCGGGATCAAGATGGACCGGGATCGACCTCGGGATTCGTTTTGAAAGTGAGAGTGAGATGAAGGTTATATTGAGGTTCAAATTGAGAGTGAAACTCACTCACAACGTAAACGAAGTCGCGGGCGTTCTGCTAGTGTTGTGTTATAAAACTAGTAGTTCTTGAATAGATGGTCTGTCTCATACAAATTGAGAGTAGACATCATTTCTGGATCCACAGCTCAGAATACAGAGAGAGTACAAAAAATGGACTTTGTCGACCCTATATTTTTATGAAACAGACCACAAAATATGTGTCTGATGTTTTGGTTTAGAAAGCTTTCTAAGACGAGGCTTGCGTAACTTTTTTGATTTCAGTAAGAAGAAAATGTTTTCTGATGAATGATTCAGCACACGAAACAGACGGTACCTACATAAACGATGATAAACTTTTTGCGCATAAAAATGTTTTTCACAAAGTTTCCATCTATTTAGTTCAGGAAATTAAAAAATAATCGGCAGCAATTTTAATTGTAAAATTAAATTGCTGAATATAAAAACATAAAACAGCAGAGATAAAAAAGATCACTTTGATATCGATAAACAAGCAGAGTCGAAAGCTGCGTTTTTATCATATCAAAGTGATTAGGGCAACGAATATTATTTTGATGTTCTCAGTGCACAGCAAAATTGACACCATGCCGGCCTGCATTGTTTAATAGTAGGTTACTTTTAAAGCTGTGATTTAACAATAAAAATCTACGTATTATTATTATCATCATCATAATTGGCCTCATTATCCATTTTTTACAGATGATTTAGGCGGCGTGAGCAGGTCACACTACAGTTAGTAAGATTTAAATACTTTAGTACGTGACTAAATACGTATATCCGGGAGTGGTAGCCACGACCGCACTTAGTGCAAACAAAGGACCCCGGGGATGATGCAGGTTTCGCGGCTCGTTGGTGGTTAAACGAGATATGGCTAGTTTCAAAATTAACTACGCTAACTGGGAGAGTGAAGCTTAAGATCGTGAGGCCTGGAGGAAAACCGTGGCTGACGGGGTTGTCGCTCATGATACGGCTTGGCTCAATCACTTGGCACAAAAACGGTCTATTCGCCACCAACGTATTATACAATTATCTTGTAGATATACCACTGTTGTAGCCGTATTATCGTATAATATGCCGTAACACATAATCCTCATTCACATCATCAGCCTATAGCAGTTCAGTGCTGGACATAGGCTTCCCCAATGAGCGCCATTGCGCCCTGTCCTCAAGTCGACGCATCCAGCTTCTGCCAGCAGCCTTTCGCTGATCGTCACTTCACCTGACCGGAGGGCGGAACACTATTCCAATTAATTGCGGATGTCTGAGCTAACGATTACCTACATAATTTGTTTATTCGTATCTAAGATCACTTCTGTCTCTATTTTGATGATCGGCATTCCACGCCTGTGAATCAGGCTAGCACAGTACCGAAAAGAACGGCATAATCAAAGGGCCTTTATAGCAGTTTAGGTTAAGTCCAAAACCGATAACAAATAGATGACTGTAGGAGGCAGATTGTATCTTTCAAACGAATTTACTTTTTCACCTGTTTCAAATCGGATGGAAAATTACAATGTAAATTAAGGGTAGCAAGGGGAGAAACACAGTTATGGGTTAAAATATGATATTTTTAAAAGTGCAAGCAAACATTTGCGATTTACCTAAAAACGCACACGTAATGGGCCATTTAGCGCGGGCACAGACCGTTTGCGGCGCGACTCGGTGCTCAATAGCTTTCTGCGGCCATCCAAGTGTAATTAGTATAATTGGAAGACAAACAAACCCGTGCCGCGGCTTGTTAGCACTTCTCGCCAAGTTTCATGTGATTGGTCTAGCTGAACTTCCTCGCTGGAATTTATCGCCTACTCCTACAAGTTTCCTGTCAACATGATAATTAACAGATCATATTTTACGCATCATCTACTGATAAAATAATAAGAAAAAGTAGTGTATGACCTCATAACGATGAAAGAAAATATTGTTTAGGCAATAGCAGATTAGACACATCTACGTATTGACAAGTGTTTCTATCTACAAGTTAACAACAGGCCTTACAAGGTAAGGTTGAGAATCATCTCGGTTAAAGTGCTGTGCTGGGCAAGGCTATTCTATTTTAGACAGTCTCGATGGCACTACTCCTTTTTAGTGTAGGTATGAGTTGCCTCACTACGCCGTATAGGTATAAATCATCTACTAATAAATAAATAAATAAGTTTTATTAGTTTTAGCCAGATATTCTTATTATGGACTAGCGACCCGCCCCGGCTTCCCACGGGTGTAATGCTGATGCTAAATATTAGGGTTTAGCCAGCGTTTGCAATGTAAGCGCAAAAAAATGTCTTAGTAATTCACGACATCACATACCTCTTCAGATACCTCTAAAATTATCAGTGTTCCTCAACTATATTATGAATGTATTATACATATAAACCTTCTTGAATCACTATATCGATGGAAAAAACCGCATCAAAATCCGTTGCGTTAGTTTTAAAGATTAAAGCATACATAGGGACATAGGGATATAGGGACAGAGAAAGCGACTTTGTTTTATACTATGTAGTGATTACCTCTGTGGATAGCGTGGCGTGTTTTACTGAGGCGCACAAGGTGCGAAGGCTGAAGTGGCTGTCCGGGTAAATCTACGGGACGGCTGAACCGATTTGAGTGGGACGGCTGAACCGATTTCACTGGAAGTTAGAGGAGGTTGTGGAGCAACATAATGGTACTTTTTATTCCGGAATTACCGCGGGATCGGGATTTACATGAGATAACCGAACCTACACGAATAATGTCGCGGACACAGCTAGTAAACATAATAAAAATAATTTGGTCTCGTACTAATTAGAAGGATACATAGGTACATATTATTGAGATATAGCGAAGACACGTGTAACAAAACTAACACTGTTTTAGTCTTCTCTGAAAACCTACACAATCATCATGCATGAGAGATATTAATAATAAGAGATAGGAGAGAATATAATTAATTGGCTATTTACTATTTATAGGAGGATTTTTATATGAGAAATACAGAGAACAGTTACCAAGACTTAGGAGCGTAGCGAAAAAATCCACTAATAAATAAACCTGGTATAAAGTTATTCCTGAGTGTAAACTGACAAAATGTATGGTTATTCTTGGTTTATTCCGAGAAATAACTTGGTCACGTTGGATGGTAAGGCTAGAGTCTATGTTTCAATCACTCTCAAACATAAAAAAAAAATATATAAAAAGAAAGTTTGGTAAGTTCGTGATTTTATCTTTTTAAAATCTTAGTATAATTTACTCCTACTCCTGTAGGAGTATGTTATTTTTTTTTTTTCCTAACAGTGTGAGTAGATTTCACTCATCATCTTTCTGCCTTTGTCCCACGCTATGTGTGGTCGGCACAACATACCTAATAACTTCATAGTTTCACTGTAATAAAATTACAACATTGGCTGTATATTTTTTGAGTCAGTTGTTGTGAAGGAAATCCGCGGTCCGATGTCAAAGAGCTTTGGAGCGTCAGCCTCAGCTGGGGCAGCCCGGCTACGAAGAGCCCATTTCACTAAACATTCTGCGTTTGAAGTTTCCTTAATCCCACTAATACCCACCAAACCGCACGTATACAACTTCTAAATCGAACCCGTTACACCCTTTATTCGCACTCAATGACTATAATGATGCCACCTACTGTGTAAACTAGCCCTTAATGTCCTGGATACATTTGTAGGAAAGTTCTGTATTGGGTCACTTTATGGTTTTGCATAAATTTTTATGTGGTTTTATAGCTAACAAAGGTATAACATAGCTGCAGAAAAGAAGTGATCTAGTTTGTACTTAAAAGTAACATAAAAAGCAACTGTTTATTTATATATAGAACATTTATAAATTTAATGCATGGTAGAGTAGGTATTTTATAGGTAATCGCAATCAATGCCACACGGTATATTATAAAACTGTTTATCGTACATCTTGTAGAATTTCATAGATGTTTGAGAAAAAGTTTTCTAAGTTAATTAATGTAGCCGTTGATGAAGTTATTTGTACAAGAGCCTTATTCCTTTCCAACTTAATGCTATTTGCTCTACTCACACCTCTTAATATATTGGAACACACAAAAAACTTGGACATTTTCTATACAGGATGTAAAAATTTGGCGATTTTTTTTTCGCTAAATGTGTTTAGAATCATGGTCTGATTGCAACCCCTCAGTTTTCGGTAGTTGTCTTCGTACTCCCTGTATAAATATACAGCAATCTACGTAAAAAAAAACGCGCCCAGAACATATGCAAACAGTACTCTTCAAACGCTGTTTTCTCCGGATATAATGTTTTTTTCAGAAAATCTTTTTGGATTTGGTTGTGTGTTGGGATGCTGTACCTACCCCTTTCGGCTTCGGTAGACGTCTTTTTCCTGTATATATGAATATTTTATAGATCATCTATAGAGCGACGGATGCAGCCTATAGGTACCTACTCTCAAAGGGTCGCTGTTCTACTTGGGACATTGTTTGAGATAGAATAGGCTTGCCCAGGACCATTCTCTCAGCTTATAGTCTACTTTATCCACACAAAGGACATGGTATTTTTTTGAATAATTGTAGTCGAACAAGCTCACCTCGACGCATTTTACGTAATTAAAATAAGAACATTTCAAGGAAACGGATACCGTATACAAGCACAAGATAGAAAAAATGCAAAAGCTTAAGGGTGTTCGCACAGTCCAGCCGAGCCGAACGCGCCGAACTGTCAATTCAATAGAAAAAATGCTGCTGACGTCAGAAGCGAGCCGCATTTTCTGAGGTCGTCAGCATTTTTTGAATAGAAAAGTGACTGCGGCTTGTACGTAAAAAAAATCCTGTAACAGATATGGACAGAAGTTTCATATTGCACGCACCACTTTTATTCTAGTCTTAAGGGCTTATTTTGGGCTTTCTTGTGTCTTTGATTTCCCCAGAGGCATTCTGGGATTCATTGCTTAGTGTCAATTGTGGTCATAACGGTGACCTCAAAAAGGTTTAGTGCCCAAGAAACTTTAATTTCTAAAGACGGCGATACCGTCAGACTAATCGAATGAAAGATCAAGAAATTTCGAAGTGTTTTTTGACCTTTTGGTGTTGCAAGATTTATCCCAAAAATACCTACCATGCATAATATAATGGTGCTAATTAACTATAAAGTTACAGATAAAAACGTAGCCCACACTTCTCTGTGGGCAGATCCTCTCGCCTAAGTAGGGAAAAAGACGGTCTGCCTCAGAGAGCGAGATTGTGATGGATGGGCAGACTTCAACTGTGAGTGTTTGAAGACTCGAATGGACTTTTTATAATAATTAATGCGGTATTTTATATAATATGTATGCATTGGCATCAGATGCAGGTCCCTAGGTCCTAGGTGGAGTCCCTAGGGACTCACACACACACACAGGGAATACTACTTCTTAAAATATCAATCTAACAGGATTAAATCGTACATTAAAATTATGTTTGTACCTACTACTAAACCATAAATAAGTATATAAACATTTTACCAAAATCATAATTAGACCTACCATTGCTTGATAGTTGGAACTGTTTAGGGTAAAATTTTATATTTTTAGATAGGTAAGTACGGTCTAATTGGATCGGTAAGATCACATAAAAAAAATTGGCAGAAATAATCCGGTAATCTCTGCATCGGTTGAGATATAGAAGTGATAGAGGAGATAGAATTAGGTAAATCATTTCCGAGTATATTTTTCTGTCTGGTCTATTTTTTTTCGTGCCAATGATTTTTGGTGCTGTATAATATGAGCTTTTTAACGAAAGATAAATGATAATATTCATAATAATTAATAACGTTAATAATTTGATTTCGATAATGCTTGTTAATGATCTCTGCATGCACTGAACCCTGTGAACAACATCCGTCACAGATTCGTTAGCCTAAATATTAAGAAAAATACAATAAACGGAATTCGTATTCTTTCCAGATTATGAATATCAGTACGAATAAAACAAACACTATTTAATTAATATCAAGGACAATCTTTTACTTTGATACAAAGATCAAACAATAACAGGTTTTGAACTATCATGGTTAGGAACATAATTATTGTTATCAACGAGATAATTACCATGTTTTTAGAGTTTTGCTGTCCGATATTTCGATAAAACTCAAAAATCATGGTAATTATCATATCGATAACGATAATTACAAATAATAACAATTGATCTACAATGAAACGATCAGAACAGGCAAGAAACGCGTAATATAGGTTGTTTTTTTTAAAGTCCCATGCTAAACATCATTATAGAAGAACAATAAAAGTCGAGGTAATTGCTTCCCCTCAGTATAACCCGAAAAAAATGATTTGATGAAGACCTCATTAGCGAAACTTTATTCTTTCCAAGACCGAACTTAAGTAGATCACGGCTAAAGTGAGGATAATTGTGTTTGTCGAGCGATCGTACGCCCTTCGTGGCTCCCCTAACCTCGTCCGACCTCCTTTGCGTCGACGAAATCTCCTCTTAATTCCAAATAAACCGGCATCCTCATCAGATTAACCGATTCTAAGTGCTCACTTTCGATGCAGCAATACACAAATTTGTATAGCAATACGTGCGAGTATAGGACAAATCATCAGATTACTGCGACTTGTTAAAGAGTGATAATAAACTCCAACCCTTGAATAAATTTATCGTAAAATGAAAGCATTACCATTTTTGGCTCATTTCTGTTCCCTTTTAGATCCACGATGTCGACACTCGGATGGCGTGATATTGTAATAAAATTGTGCATTTATTTGAGTTTTTCAACCCCAGAGTTTTATTTCCGTGTAATACGTGTATCTTAGCGTTCGTGCTTCAGCGCTGATATTTATTGCCAATTATTGTGAAATCGATTTATTTGGTAGCCCATTCTTTCCTTTTTCAATGCAAATTGGGTAAACACACAATATGTGCTGATTTTATTTCAATATTTTCTTTAATGAATTGATTTAAATCAGGCGCTCCAAAAACCCCGTCACTAGAGTAAGCCACAAACTCACACGAACTAACTTTTCCACGTAAATGTACAGAATCCAAGTAGAATCAAGTGGTATTTAATGTGTAGTATGATTCTATTTGCTTACAATCTGCATAACTTTATTGTGCTTTGTTCAATCAGCGCATGCTGATGTAATAAGGTAACAAATTCACTTATACAGCAAACAGAGGCAGCTGCCGATAATGGGCTGGGACATAAACGTTGCTTTGCAGGCAATGTTGGTACGCCCGTGACGACGCCAATATCACGGATGCCAGCCGAAACTTTTTTCCATTTAGGAAGCAAACTTGACTGAACTTGCGCTATATTTGGGTGGTTTCAGCAAGCCCCTGGAAGATTGGCTTTTTAGTATACACCATACTTACATGTTTTACCTATTTGAATTGTTCTAAAGTATTTTTTTACTTATTTGTTAAAAAAATGGCAGAAAAACTTTTTTTATTTATTTATGCATGTACAGTCACGGACAATAAGATGTATACACTCCATAATTTTAAAATTAATATCACACTAAAATTCATAGATGTAGGTTAAAAACAAAAAGCGGAAATTGATTTCACATTGAACTAGTGGCGAAATCAATAAAAATACCAGAACATTATTGGACATGTAGACCTGTACATGGTTTAAAACATTATGGAGTGTATATATCTTATTGTCCGTGACTGTACCTAGTTAGGTATAATGATATACATAAAACAAAAAAAATATATTCAAAAGAACGGGCTTTGTCACTAAGCAATTATGCCGCCCTGCTAACTTATAAAGTGTTCTAGCTGTGTCCGAGAGAGGATCAGCTAGAGCACTACACTATTATAACAAACATTACTTAATTTTTTTTACACCAGACAATTCAACAGTAATCAAAATCGATCTTGTGATCAAAGCAAATTGAACACCTAATTTGCAATCACCCGTCCAGCTGGCTTCAATTAAGGCAACGGATCTCGTTCAAACACTATCATTGGTCTACACTTCACTACTTGACGTGTCACTAGTTTATTCGAACCAGAATGAGTTCGAAAAAACTACATACTCGTATTTATGTCAAATTCCAAGCTTTTTTTAGCTTTTCCTTCAAAGTAGATAATAAAGTACCTCCGCGCCCTATCACACTGTGCTAATAACACACCCCAACGCTTCCTTCCTTGAGATAATGCACTTATCTATAAAAGATTGTATCTCGCAGAGAAATAGTAGGTTATAGTTACAACCTATTATAGTAAAAAAAAA
This sequence comes from Epirrhoe alternata, assembly GCA_963565295.1. Classification (NCBI taxonomy): domain Eukaryota; kingdom Metazoa; phylum Arthropoda; class Insecta; order Lepidoptera; family Geometridae; genus Epirrhoe; species Epirrhoe alternata. The sequence goes on from OY751375.1 coordinate 13,410,851, forward strand.
ACAAATATTATGATACTTAATTTATAAATCTTAGGTATCAAACTCTAATTTTGTAACTATGGGGTGCTATGTATGTATTTATTTACAAACAAAAAGAATATAAATAGTAATCAGTTATCTGGTTCCCATAATACAAGCTTTGCTTAGTTTGGGGCTAGTTAATGCTGAGTGAAATAAATAAATAATGCTGGACAATTCACACAGCATCATCTAGCCCCTAACTAAGCATAGCTTGTACAGCATTATTTATATTATACGGCGCCTTTTAACTAACGGCCTGATATTCAACATTTAATGAACTGGCTGGCTGGAAACTTAGGCTATTCATATAGCTTTATTAGATTTCTGGCGCATGATATTATCTTCTACGTAATTTCGTTCACATAGGTGCGCTTCACACTTTTTAACAAAGTGATCTTGTCAGGAAAATTAAAAAGCGCATCTAAAGCCGGGTAAATTTGTTTTACTCAGAGGAATAGCATGTACCTAATGATGTATATCCCTCTCATATAATTTCAAAGAGTTTAGTAGAAATTCTTTTCAACATGACGATTGCCTAAGGTTGCATCGTAATCATAGGGAATGTAGATGAAAAAGATATTAAGTCTAGGTACATTTTACTAGGTTACGTAACAAATAGAAATGCTACAATATGATATTGTTTGTCAGGCGATAGAGCACTCCGAGAAAATATATACAGTTTATCAATATCCTCGTGAACATTTTCTAGCTTTCCTATTCTCCAATACTTATTTGTAGCGGAATAAAATCAGTATGAGTTATAATGCGGACCGGGCTTTGATTTCAGAAGGTACCAATCTCGTCTTACCTTTTTTACCCAGCCTTTTTTACTTCTCGCTCCTTTTATAAATGCGTAATTTCTATGCGTCCTTTCTACGGTCATTTTCATGTAAAAGAGCTAATCCTTACAAAATGTTGGGTCATTAATTATGTGTGCTCTTTGTTAATAATATATAGAGGGTGGGAATGTGGATGTCTTGGATAAGCTTTCGACCGGTATTTGACGTGGTTTGGATTATTTGAATTATGAATAAATACTTAAATAAAATTATGAAAAGTTTCACTTGAAAGAATTGAAAAGTATTTTTCAAAAAATATACAATGCAAATATATTTATTTGTTACGAAATTATACTCAATATTATAAGAATACTTAGGTACTATTATTGCGATAAATAAAATGCCATTTTAAAAATAATAGGATGATCGGAAACAATTGACAAAAATAAACTCATCATATTATTAGCTTTTGATGACGGATGTGTTGGAGTACCTACCTAGGCACTCGTAGATGCGCAATTGGTTTTCGCCAATGATAAAAAAAATCATTGGGTTTGGCTGAAAAATAAATAAATAAATAAATAATGCTGGACAATTTCACACAGCATCATCTAGCCCCAAACTAAGCATAGCTTGTACTATGGGAACCAGATAACTGATACACTACTTATATACATTTTTGTTTGTAAATACATACATATTATACATAGAAACACCCAGACCCGAGATAAATATTTGCAGATCATACAAACATTTATCCCGCGGCGGGGATCGAACCCGCAACCCGCTGCGTCTCAAGCGGGCTTTCACCCACTGCGCCACAGAGGTCGTCACTTTGAAAGCCACTTTTGTTGCATGTAATACCTATAATAACCATCGGTGTCTAAGTAGCTATTTTGTGGCTAAAATAGTCGTTCCTCGAGAATCTTTTTAAGGGGCCAATTCGGATTTTTTTCTTTATATTAATGAAAATACCTTAAGAATCGATCCAAGCGCTTACATGTATCTTTAGTTACAAATAATCCAACACTACTACAATGTTCTTTCAATGTCCCCACACCTATATTTAACACGTTCACTGCGCCATCATTTTCAAAAAACTTTCAGCTGGTGCTTTGGAGACCTAAAAGATCTCGAAACTAACCTACCATTTGGTGCGTTTGAGACCTAATCAGTCTCCTAAAAATACAGTTTTGAAAATAATTTATATCTTCCAAAAAACCAATGACGTAATATTTTGAAGTTTTTGTGGGTCAAGAGAGGCTATTGCTCTACATTTTGCTAGGTTCGCACGCAGATATGACATTAGAATAAAGTACAAAAACAAAAAAAAAATTAGGTATCGATTGTATCTCTTACCGCAACCGAAGATAGTTCAATATGTGTAGTAGACCACCTCGAGAGTATAAACATGTCAAACTATTCAATGTTTGACTCAGATTGTGTAGTGAGAATGAGGTTTTTTGAGTTTTACAGGAAAACTATCAATCCCTCAGGAAAAAAAAGTATGAGGACCACCTAGAAATGGATACCCTTTCAAGCACAAAAAAAAATTTTGGAAATCTGTCCACATTTTTCGGAAAGTTCGGTTATTTTTTGAGTTTTACGGGAAAACTATCAATCCCTCAGGAGTAAAATTTTTATGGGACCACTATGGTAGCATACCCTTTCAAACAAAAAAATAATTTTGGAAATCGGTTCACAACTGACGGAGATATCGATGAACATACATAAAAAAAAAAAAAAAAAATACATACAGCCGAACATAGAACCTCCTCCTTTTTTGAAGTCGGTTAATAATATCTCGTCGATTGAAAAAGTTTTATTAAAAGTGTTTTTCACTAAAACATGGTAAGCACATTGATTGTTTGATTGATTGATTGGTAATAATTCTTTTGGCTTTTTTTAGAAGCGTCAGTGCTGTTGAATGTAATTTTTCGTAATTTTTCGTAACTGGACGATGCAGCAGTATAATCCGGCGTTGAGTTTTCGTTTTTAGAAATCTCACCAAAATAAATAGACTTTTTACACTTTTCCCTTTAGAATTACTCATTGTTTATTAACAATAATCAACACACTTTAAAATACAATTACGTAGTGATATTTTCGAACCGTGCGCGCGACCTCCGACGTCGATGTTAGGACAACACTAAATCGAGTCACGCGGCGCCCGCGCCGCCTACCCTCCCGCTCTTGCGTCTACGAGGCGTACGATTTCACGAGTACCGACAGATCTCCTAACGCAAGGAATGGAAATAATTATACTACTGTGCGTTAGGGACCTAATCCATCTCTATATTTTTTTTGATGTCCTTGAATTCACCTTTAAATAGGAAGCAAATATGTATATTTGTCTTACTCATACTTAAAGAACTTTACACGTTAGAGCCTCCCGCAAGGAGTGAAACAACACGATTATAGTCAACGCACAATACAAAAGTCCTGCAAGAGATCTGATAGATCTCGTAATGCAACGAACGTGTTAACAAACTGTAAGTGGTTACGAGTATATTTGTGTGGAGCTTGCACGATTCTGAATGTGAGCGAGTGGCAATTATGTAGAAAACCTGTGATGTGTCTACGCAGTTCGCCTGACATTTAACTGCAAAGTTTCAGCTCATTATTCTGTGAATGAACACGGCTTACATCCGCCACAACATGCTCCGAGAAGTTTCCTTTGAACCTAACATCCGGATACATAGAAACTATTTAGAATGGAATCACGCTGTCAGTACCGGAGGCGAATAAGTTCATGGATCATTGACAAATGTACTTATAACACTGTTCGATTTCTATTCTATTGCGATTAGTGACATGGCTAGGGGGCTGGATAACGATCACCTACTTCACAAAATAATTGTCAAAATGCTAATGATTGCATAAAAGTTTCAAGTCGTCAGTATGCGTAAGTCATCGGTAAGTGGTTAATTGCATAGACACTATTAGAAACCTAAAGTCTGCACTCCGCTATTACCTGTATTGAAAGTGCGAAAGTCGGCACTAAGCTCCAAAGCTCCCATTAGAAGTGGCAAAAAAAAAACTCTCTCGCGATAACCAAGATTCTTTGTTACAGTGTCTACGTCCTCTTAACTATAGGCAGAATACGAGTAATAGTGTTCTATGGGCAGAATTCATTTCACTTCTTGGTTTATGGCTTCTGCAACTTGTCACAATTCTGCCAGTGTCCGTGTCAAGATATTTTCGTAAACTGTAGATGGCGGGTCATTTAATACTATTGACCGGTGTTATGAGAATTGAGTTAAAAGAGAGTGAAGCCGCAAAGATTTTCCTAAAACAAAAGAGACACCACAGCATATATGACAATACAGTTTGTTAGTTAAACTTAGGCTTGACTTTGGCAGAATTCATAATGTTCCGAGCGAGTAGAACTGTCAATGACTTAATCTGGTTATTGGACATTGATATGTTTAAATATACCAGTGTCCCCAAGGTAAGGCGATGCCTAGCATAATTTTTTTTCAATCGGTAATCGGTAAGTTTAACTGGATGGATATCCATCGGGTTTATCGGGAAGCTCTACACTTTCAACAATTTAATTTTAAAAAAAACTGAATATTTTTTGTGAAGCGTATGTACTAATCGAAAATATTCAATAAATTTTGTTATTCTTTATAAAAAATGTGATACTATATTTTTATTCCGGTAGATTAAGCAAATAAATATTATGAGTGATCGGTTGTTATGTACGGACGAGAAATCAATCGTTTTTGTGGCTGAGGAAGCACGTTAACAAGACTAACCTTTCGATGGGTAAATCGGATCCCTGAAGGTAAAAAAATCTCTAATAACGTTGACCTCGGTTTCAAAGAATGCGTAAGATATGTATAATTTAAGTAAAGTAATCTCATAGATCTACCAGCCTATCAATCACGCCCTAACCAGTGGCACCATTGCACCGATACCTTCAACTTTTTCTTCTTCTTTTAATAAATGGCAATTGGTAGTATCAGTATAATTCTGCCAATGTCAAGTAGGATGTACAAATTCTTTAGTCAGTCAGTCCTGTCAATTTGGTTTTGAAAAAAACACGGCGGCTTGTTTCTTCAAAACTGCAACGGAAATCTTTCGTCAAATGAGAATTTTTCAATACTCCTTCAACTTCTTCTGCCTCTATGTGATGAAATCATTGGATTAAATTGATGTAGGTAGTTATTTTAGTAAATAAATAAAAAAATTAAAAATGTACCTACTTTGTGTAGAACACGGAGCAATTATTATCTATAAAGAAAATATGTTTTGCATAATACTTACTTGCTCTGTGTATATTCAGTAGAGTATTACAATGACGTTTCTAAATTTGGCAAAGAGTTTTTTGCCTAAAAGGGCATTTTATAGAATCACTTTGTTGTCCGTCCGTCAGTTTATACCACGTTAAAATACGTACTACGCTGAGCAGCTCAATAGTGCTGTAAAAACAACGTCTTAACTCTGCGTAATAAAAGATGTGGCCTTGAACGACTATCCTTTGTACTGAAATGACCCAAATAAAACTTCTCTAGTTCGTCCTGTGACCACCATATCGCTGAAATTGTCTGGAAATTGAGGTAGGAGGAAAAATTTGAAGTTATCGCTTTTCTTTCTAAAAAAATGAAGTTATTATTTGGAACGACCCAACAAAATTCTAAAATTTTCATATCAATCGGTAAGAATACTATAACTTTTTTTTCTAAGAAATAAACCAACGATGTTTTTACAATTACAATACAAGCATACCTACATTGACTTCTGAACTCATAAGCCCACATTGAGCGTAGCCTGCTTGATAAAAACAGTTTGAGCGGAGCAGCCGATCCCTCCTATTTGTATTTTGCAACTCTCGTACGCGAAGGGTGACGATCAAAACTTTCCAGATACCTCGATATTGAAATCTGATAAACTCTTTTATTGTCTTTGCGGAAAAAAATATCGCTGTTATAGTAAAAGTTATGATATTCCATCAACATGCTACATTATGTAACTACACATTCATGCTACATTAGGCACGCCAACTCACCTACAAGTCTGATTCTGCCGCTTCCGTGGATACCTATGGATGAATGTAAGCCGCAATATATTATTCTTTCCCCATTCTCTCGATAAACTTGTACTAACAGAGATTATGTGTACACAAATATAAGTTTTATGACATCTTCGTACCTGTATGAAAATGTTATTCAACCTGTGAGCCGGATACGTTCAGTATCTATTTGTTTGCGACCGAGATTGAACAAATAGTAAGCTGTAAATAAACCCCGAGATTTGTTACACAAACGTAAATGTCTTCCGAACCACATATAACTTGCGGAGTACATAGTTACCTAGTGTTTTCACAGACAAATGAATTCGTAACGACTCGATTTACATGATAATGAAAAATTGTTTTTCTTTATACTGTCCGTCGCGGTGTTACCCGCGTTCCCTCGGGAAAACATCACTTTCGAGATTAAATATAGCCTATTTTCATCAGGGATAATGTAGGATTCTAATGGTGAAATAACTTTTCAAATCGGTCCAGTAGTTTCGGAGCCTATTCATTTCAAACAAACAAACAAACTTACAAACGAACAAACAAACAAATCTTTCCTCTTTATAATATTAGTATAGATAATTTTCCGTGTAAGTTTTACTAAAATTACAATATTGAATTAACATATCTTATATTCTTTCAATAAAGGTAGGCAGATATTACAGATTTACGCTTAGTTTAACTATTTAGTAATAAAAAGTAAGTCGTTTCTTTACACATTTGATCCCAAAAAAAACAATGTCAATTCCGCATGAAAAAAGCTTCTTTTTTTATTTTAGTTTATTTATTTATTTTATTTTATTAAACTTACAGCTAACAAAAGTATGAACTTACCAATAGGTGCTAAGGGCCAATTACAAGTTTTCACAAATATACAGCTGATTGATATTTTGTGATATCAGACACCAAAAAAACACACAGTGCAAAAATCTATGCCAACACGGCTCTTACACAAAAACGGTACAAGATATAATATTATGCCTACAACACTTTCATAAAATTCTTCCTTGCATACAATATTTTCGTATATTAACGTTAAAAAACTAGAGGCATTTGGACAAAGCCAAATATGTACGATATTTTTACGCTCACCTCCGCGATTGAACCAGTCTAGATAGTCATGAATGTATAATATTTTCAGGTTTCCAACTCAAAAAATGTTCTAGGGGCAATTATTTCTACTCATGCAAGATGCTATTGCGAGCCGAACAAATTGGCTGACGTGTTCACAAAGCTTTGCACGTCAGGACAGCCTGATAAATCTATCATTTTTCAGTCGTCCCTTCATACCAAGAACCAAGGATATTCAGGATCTTATTCACCGTGACAAAATCGCCAGTGTTTTGGACAGCTTCTGACTGGCAGGGCCACTGCCCTGCCCTGCCTCTTCATAACATTGTTCATATGGTTTATAATGTCTTGTTACATCTTGTCGCGTCGCGTCGCTGCCAATTCAGTGTGCATTGAGCCTAAAAATATATTTAAAAAAAATATCTATATTTAATGTCTCTTCAATATTAAACATCAATTACGTTACGGTGCTTCATCTGATTGGTTAAAAAAAAGTTTCACAGAAAATCTTTTCAATTTACTTAATCAACTTTTCTAGAAGCAACCTGGACACTTTTCAGGTCTCTAATACTGTATGATTGAAGACAGCATTTAATTAAGACTTAGGTATCTTGCAAGAGTTCCTATTGTTCATGAACCTTACGAGGGACGTTCGAGAGGGATCTCGATCCAAAGTTCGTGGGTTCGTGGCCATTATAAATCGGTAGGTTTTTGAAAATACTATATTTAGGCGAATACCAATTCAAAGTTTATTCCATGGAGTCACTATCGTTGGATTGTTTTAGACTCTTCTTTTTACTGGGCTATTATAAGCTAGAGTTCACTCGCTAACTTCGGATCGTAAGTTGAGAGTAGACTAGGGCACTTTCCAGAATAGACCACACCTTTAGATGATATTGGATTTCAGAGTGTTATCGTGATGAACGGGTCATCAAGAAGTTCTCGAAGATTCAATAGTATAAGGGTGGTCACACAGTCCAGCCGAGCCGAACGCGCCGAACGGTCAATTCAATAGAGAAAATGCTGTTGACGTCAGAAGTGAGCCACATTTTCTGACATCATCAGCATTTTTGTAAAGAAAAACGACTGCGGCGCGTACTTCGCGGACAAGTGTGCGATCAGATTAAGTAGGTTATAACTACAAGGGGTAAGAACTTCAAGTGAGATTTTATGCTTTCATTTCAGTATTTATGCTGGTTGTAAATTGGTTCTCAACTTCTGTGACTGACTCCAGTTAAAACATAACTTTATGTACTTGAACGTAAAACATAAGCGGTGAATGTAAATACCTTTGCTCAGCGGCAGGACGAATGGGGCTACACGACCTGGTATAAAAACTTGGGTCTACAGCAAATGTAAGTAGATCCAGATAGCCGGTATATTTTTACTTGTAGCCGGTATATTTTTGTTGTAGGCTTGCGAAGTTTCGCTGCCTAAAGCGGTAACTTGGCCCCCTCGCAGACTGCAGACTTTCTATCGGCCGATAGTTGAGACGGATTATACTTCTCCATACTCATTACTAGCCGAAATATATTCCGTCTCAACTATCGGCCGATAGAAAGTCTGCAGTCTGCGAGGGGGCTAAAACTTCACAACGGATATTGATGCGATGAAGAGGAAGGTTCATAAGGTACATATGATAATTATGAACCTTCCTCTTCATCTATACTATCTATATTAATATTATAAAGAGGAAAGATTTGTTTATTTGTTTGAAATGAATAGGCTCCGAAACTACTGGACCGATTTAAACAATTATTTCACCAATAGAATCCTACATCATCCCCGATGAACATAGGCTATATTTTATCCCGAGGAATTGAAGTTTTCCCGAGGGATCGCGGGTAACACCGCGGCGTACAGCTAGTGCATAATATACTAGAGAAACACTGATCATTTTAGAGGTTTCTAATGTGATGTCGTAACGTAAAGAAAGACATTTTTTGCGCTTACATTGCAAACGCTGGCTGAACCCTATCGTGTAAATGCACCTTCATTACACACGTGCGAAGCCGGGTTGGGGCGCTAGTAGCTTAATATAAATTATTCCAAGTGCTTTGAGATAATCAGTTTGTATGAGTAGCTTTATCAATAAGCACATTATGCTGATTGAATAGATAAAAGGATTATGGTAGGTATGCAAAACATTTAAGCTCATAGTTTTGGTTGAAATATTGGATTCCAAGAATTTCCAATATTATTCCAATATTGGAAATACTGCATATAAATACATGAAAACATGAATTGCTTCCTACCAAAAACAAACTTTGTGTTTGTATTTTGTTTCGTTTATATAGAATATAATATTTTTGGAATATTTTTAATTTGAGAGGCACAAACAACACAGATCGGAACTTAATATAAAAACAACTTAACAAAATAGGTACACAAGTAAATGAGAAAAAAAAATACAGAATGGAACAAAACAGTGAAGAAAAACGAAAACACATAATATAAATAAACATATACAGGTAGGTAGGTACCTACGGAACGGGGCCAATTAGTCTCGATCTGCGCAGCCTAGGCCAGTTTATATGTATAATCCTAAATAAATTGGTTATCGGTAAAAGATTATGTTCTTTGAACTAGAAACCATATTTTATGAATCACAGTTATAGTTTATAGTTACACGTAAGTTTTATGTGAAATTCAAAAAAATATTGATTTAATTATTTTTTATTGACTTAAAAAATCGAAATTAGCTATAACATTAGGGACAAAAAAAATTACTTACTTATACCTACTTAACTAAAATAAAAAAGGTAGTCAGTGTCCCTGGTCCCAGGACTATTTCAGAGCACCCGGTATGCGGCCATACTCACCCGGTAAGCAGCCATACTCACCCGGTATGCAGCCATACTCACCCGGTATGCGGCCATACTCACCCGGTATGCGGCCATACTCACCCGGTATGCGGCCACAAAACGGGCGCTGCAACGCGTTCGAAACGTAAAAAAACGTAAACAGGGTCACGACTGTATCCGCAAGGCGCGGTCGACATTCTCTCAGATCTTTTATGTTCGACACGTCAAAAAAAGTACGTGATAAAAACCCGTTTATTCAAATACAAAATTATGTCTTCAAATCGCGAAAGTTTAATAGGTATTTCAAAATTCAAATTAAATAGGGAACTACTGAGCTCTCTGCGCAGACAAAAAAAAAGAAAAATGAAAGATGTTTCGTAATACAGGCTAGTAGATATGATGCTACGAGTAGGATACTTTTCTGGGGACCATCGCGATCCGCATTCTTGTTTTCTTTTATCCTTTGTAAACGTTGGGCGTGTTTCTTTCACAAAATGAAGCTTGTTCTCAGCAACTATGTATGCTAGTTCAATGAACTCGCTGCCTTGGTAGGTGAGTTCGATTCTCGCTGCGGAACAAATTTTAACATGTTTTGCGGTTACTTCTTCAGGTCTGTTGTGATAACACAGAACTTGTTTTTTCGAGGAGGGTAAGGGCGGGGCTAAGGCGACTGTAAGAATGGTATTTGATCTATAATTTGTGTAATAAGCGTAAAGCTACGCTCTCATAGTGTCCCAAAGGAAGCTTGTTTTGTATTAAACACACAATGCAATTGCCCGATCTACACTGAACTTTGTCAATTCCAGTAGTTTTGACGCAATGCCAAAATCATCATCGTAAAATAAATCTTAGGTAACATAAAGAATGGTCTAAAATAAGTTTCCTTGCTCGAAATTGTTTTAGTTTTGGCGCGGTATTCCTCCTGTCGACAGCAGACGTCGCCGTACGACATTTCGGTGGCTATCTCTGTACTGCATTGCATTAAATAAATGCGTCTTGACAAACATTTTTGTACTCTCAAAGTTCTGGATCTCTCGCATAAAACTTCCGTTTGTTGGAAAGAGTTTGTTTAGACCTTGAAACCAAATAAAGTTTAAAAGCTCTTACATTCGATACACACTTTTATAAGACTTACCTAAGATATAATTTATACAGCTCCCCTAGCCATGTCACAAATGGCAATTAATGCCGTAGGTAATACGCAAGTGGAGTCTCAGCGTTATCTGTCGATTCAATTTCTATTCTATTGCGATTTGTGTCATAGCTAGGAGGCCGGTAAAAGTTATTTGAGCATGAAAAGTAAATTCATTTTTTATCTATACAAATTGAAAATTAATCAAGTTGTAACACGGAACATGAATCGATCTAAGTATTCAGAGATGGGCTTCTTCGCAATAATTAACGAGTCATGCTGACTTTGCTACCACCTAGCCGCATCAGCATGATATAATATTTCTTAATTTTGTATGAAATAAATAATACATGATTCATTGTCTTTTAATATGCGTACTGTTAGGTATTCTAATAAATTATATATAATAATAAATACTTTTTTTTTGCATGAAATAAAGTTTTACAAAATGACGTAATACCTACTTTATAACCTTTTTGTGTTTTCGTGAAACTATTAATTTATCCTTTTAATTTAATGTTATACATGATTCCTGAGTGTATTAATTCATTTTTGTAATTTTAATAAGTGCGATGAAATTATAGCTATCAAATTAAAACAGCTATAAAAATATTGGTTTAAAATATGACTTGTGGTCAATAACTGTAAAACAATAAGTACCTACTTTAATAAAGAAGAAGTGGAGTAAATAAATAAATAATCCTAGACATTTTACACAGCATCATCTAGCCCTAAACTAAGCAAAGCTTGTTCTATGGGAACCAGATAACTGATATACTCTACTTATATACTTTTTGTCCGTAATATTATACATGAAACACCCGAGATAAATATTTGCAGATCATACAAACATTTACCCCACGGCGGGGACCCGCAACCTTCTACGTCCCAAGCGGGCTTTCACCCACTGCACCACAGAGGTCGTCACCGAGACCACTTGTCGCAATCAGTGCGGGGGTTCCGCACTGATCGCAATCAGTGCGGAACCCCCGCACTGATTGCGACAAGTACCTACTACACAACTCTACGTCTCAACTTCTACACCATGACCGCTGAGGAGGTGGGGCAGAAGACCGGCATCTCTTCGAGAGTCGAAAAATTGGTGTTTCGCCGTAATGTGCCGTCGGTTCATTTATGGTGAGAGTGCCGAAGGATTGACTCTCAACGAATGTGTACAGCGGGTTTTGGCCGAAAGGTGTCGTTTACAGAAAGCGACATATTACCTATAGGTACATCTGCCTGCAACATATACATACATACATATAAAAGGCATGTTATGAATAAAAGCTAGAAATAGTTAACAAGCGTGATTTAAAATAAGAATTAATTAAATTAGAACTTAATTTAAATCGCAGAATTTATTTTAAATATTGTAATACCACAGTTAACATCAGAACCCTAAAACAAAAATAGTGAAATGAAATCTGTCAATGGAAATGAAATGTGATATTTTGTTCAATTGTGAATAGAATGAAATATGCTTGTCTAAAATTTTCTTATGAATGATTTCCGCCGGTCGTGGCGGTCGTCGACGGTTGGTTATTTCGCAAAAGCTCCAAGACAGCACTAAACAACGGTCGAGTTAATGAGCTCTGCAATAAATTAGCTTCTCTATTCTCATAATAATAACGGCTTATAATTTTCCGTAAATTGTGTAAATTGTTAGAATATTGAGCGCAGTGATTCTAAAACGCTTCTTCATTGTTCAAGAATACGATCGAGAGTCGTGACGACCCTTGTGGATGGCAATAAGCTTTCATATTAAAATGTGCATGTATCTGAATAAATTTGGCAGCGAGGGATGATAGTCAGTATCCAGACTTAAGAAAGGCACCTGGGTCTGATTTAAGCAGCTTCGTTTCGAAAGTCGTCCTCGTGGGGCCTTCTAGCTATTGTTTCACCTCATTTATTCATGAATAGCGTGGAGGATCGTAAATATTCAATGCATAGTTTAAAGTATCCGCATTCAAATAACTAAATTCGATTGAATTTATTTAAAAATAAAATGATTTTTCATTTTAGTAGCTCTAAAAGTAGTTTATATAAAATTCAATCAGCGCGGGGCGGCTCGCGGTTGTTAAAAAACGCTTGCTTCTATAGTTTGTTAATGGAAGTCAAATTGACACAGTTTTTGTCACAGACCTAAAAATCTTTTACGTACGTACGTTTATGGTTTTTGTAAAATTAAATAACATCCAGTTAGTTCTGCGCTCTTAAACAAAATAAAAGCGAAGTGGTTAAAAAGTAATTATTCTTCTTTTTCGCACGAAGACGGATAAACTGCCAATAATTCTGACAAAGGTGATAATCACCATCCCGATATCGCGCCATTCATCTTGGCATCTGCCATTCAGCCCGCATCGCTTCCGCTGTAGGATGACTCCTTTTTACTTATTTAGAATATTACTGATGTTGAATTATAAATTGGATTTGCAAGCGATGTGCATTCCGTTTTCGTATTCAGTGTGCACAGTGATTGGTCAGATCGGCCGCTCGGGAACGATCATAAACTGGATGAGCAGAATTGTTGGCGCAGTCGTAAATCTCTAATGGAACCGACGCTATAGGTGGAAATAACCGGCTTAGCCCAGGTTCACAAAATATATTACAACAATAAAGCCGGTGGTATTTCGCAGCCGTCCATCAAAAGAGGAAACGAATGGCCACCCTAAGAAGGCTGTCCATTTATCATGTTTATCTAGATTTCGCACTGGACCGCATCATTTACTGCGAAAAAATCTATAACGGGCACATTTCAAACACGATTAATAGTCGTTGAATAAGCGTTTTGTTTCAATGTGACGGGAGCGCCGCGGTCCGCGCTGAGTGCCTGCGCCACGCCGCGTTTTTATGGCTTAGGTATTTGCATTTTTTTATTAACTGACCTGAATTTCATTCGAGTGCTAATCTGGAGAGCAGATCCGGAACTGAATATAAAGGTACTTGCTATTTTCCGACGGATACTCTGCGCTCGTAAACTTATCTGAAGTAGTTTCGTCAGATACCAGGTGTGTAGTTTCAAACCTTCATGAAATCCTCGATATTCTGGGAACGTGCTAGCATAAACTAAACGTTGTGACTGTTTAGAGGTTTTCCGCCAATGAACTGGACTTTCAATACGGTAAAACTAAAACGAAAAATTTTAACGTTCTAAAAATAATTGCTAGGCCTTAAATAGTGTAAGGAGAAGAAAGGTACGAACAACAAGACTAATTGCTACGAATCGGACCTTGCAAATGAGTATAGGTACCTAAGACGCCGTTTACACAATACCATTCTGGCATACCATTCTTGTCTCTTGGCATACCATTCTTGTCTCTTGCCACATCTCCGTTGAGTTTAAGATAGCAAGAGGCAAAAATTATATGCCAGAATATTATCGTCTAAACGGCGTTTAAACAAATTAAATCAATTCAAAATAGTGACAATGAAAGCGTATTTAATCATTCATCATCAAAATCTAAATGAGTTTGTTAACATTACAATTAGGTACGTTACAGAATAATATTGAATTGAGAATTGGAATTTAAATTCAATTTGACATTGGATTATGGTTTGGTAATGTAACCAAACTGGGTTTTAGTTTCGATTCATAACAAGGAGTTGTAAAATCTCCTTGAACTCACACTAAACAGACTCAAACTTGCAGGATTCGCGAACAGAAGCTCTCTTATTTTATCAGAAGAACTTTGAATGTAGACAAGCACCATCATGTCCAACTTTAAATCGAGTTGTCGTCCCAATAGAGCTCAAGCAATCACACAATACGAAAATGACAATGGGGATGACCAACGCCGACCTTTGAAAAGTGCAAGCTCTATCGCTATTGTCACAGAAGATTCGAATTCCAAATTATTCATCTTCAATTACATACAACATGAATAAGAAAAACAATCGGCTTTTAAAACGAATACTAAAGACAATCTTTTAGGTTTAGACTCGTTTGATTACGAATTACGTTTTAAAACTAAAAGAAAAACCGACTTCAATGTTCGACACTACACACGGCGTGACTCAGGGAATCAATAAGCCATCCATAAAAATCGAAGTAAGAATAAGATTTTTTTAAATATCAACAAGTACAAGCTTTTAATGGATTACCGTGATAAGCACCGATGTAAGTACAAAACTTTTCAATCATCCTATTTTCTGAGGAGTTCCGTTCTCCATCATCAGATCAGCTCGCTGTCACTATATTTTTAAATTTTAGATGATACTTGATCTACAAACCAAGTTTCAACTCTATCTGAGGAGTTCCGTTCTCCATCATCAGATCAGCACGCTGTCACTATATTTTAAAATTTAGATGATACTTGATCTACAAACCGAGTTTCAACTAAATCGGTCGATTATCTGAGGAGTTCCCTCCATCATCAGATCAGCTCGCTGTCACCATTTTTGAAAATTTTAGATGATACTCAATCTACGAACCGAGTTTCAACTCAATCGGCCTATTGTCTGAGGAGTTCCCTGGAACAGCTCTTGACTCCATCATCAGATCAGCTCGTTGTCACCATTTTTGAAAATTTTGGATGATACTTAATCTACGAACCGAGTTTCAACTCAAATAGCCTATTTTCTGAGGAGTTCCCTGGAACAGCTCTTGACTCCATCATCAGATCAGCTTGAAAGAAAGAAAGAAAGAAATAATGCTAAACAGATAATGCTTAGGCTCCACCGGCGTCTAAAGGCATTAATTACCAAAACTGCATACATTTTATGTCAAGTCTCGCGACACGTGAGTTCCTGGCATTAGTAAATTGTCAATTTGACATATTGCATATAGAGTCTTAGACTTATCTGTCGATTCGATTTACAATGGCTAGGAGGGAAGGTTTTTAAAGCTTTACGGGCAAACTATCAAACCCTCAGGAATAAAATTTATATGGGACCACCTCTGGAGTATACCCTTTCAAACAAAAAAATATTTTTGAAAATCGGTCCACAATTGGCGGAGTAATCGCGTAACAAGATACAAAAAAAAAATACAGGCGAATTGAGAACCTCCTCCTTTTTTTGAAGTCGGTTAAAAAAATACGAAACGAACGAGCTTCTTTAAAGGCGGTTTCGGTTTGATCTCGAGTTCAGACCGAGGCTAAACAACGAAGTGTAACTGTGTTAAGTGGTTTATAATAGTGTGATTGTATTTTGTATGGTTTTTGTTTAATGTTCTAAGAATTAGGAGCTTGTGTGGTACCTGCAGGAAAATATTAAACGTTTTAATGTAGAAGAAATGAGTCTTTGCAAAAGACCGCCATGAAATGAAATTAAAGTGTGTAAAGAGCGTTTTCAAGATCCATTTCAGTATCAAGAGAGCTTTTAAGGTTAACAACTTAAAAGTAGCTTTAGGTAAAATTACTGACATTGTTCATAAAAATACATAAGTAGTTACCTAATTTAATTAAACTAAAAATTAAACACAGAGTGTCAATCACCAACCGCAGCTAATGTGCCCAAAAGGCTGGCGGAATTACCTCGTTAGATGGTTATACTTATCTTCTGTCCGAGGTAAGGACCAGCCCTTTGGTCATCGGTCTCGTCAATCAACCCCTTGGATAACTCTCTGAAAAGGAGCCACGCCTCTGGACCCCATGGACCTAATGTTTCTACACCAAAAGGCAGAAATATATACCCATCACCTATAGATATGTATTTCCGCCTTTTGTGATTTTTTGCGTCTGCCGCCACTACACCAGGGTCCTGGAGGTTACCGACAGGTGAGAGGCCGCCAGCGTATCGACTCCAAGGCTCCAAGGAATCAAAGACATACCGTCGGGCCTTTTGCCATCATCTCGTGCGATACCGTTCGGCTCTAAAATGGCCGGCACGTTGACGGTGGCGAGTACCCGACGATTAATGTCGTTGAAGCTGGCATTGCGGGAGAGGCGGCCTCCGCACCGCCGACAAGAGAGGCCGTGAAAGTTAATATTACGAGTATGATCAATATAATTTCCATTGTTTTTTTTCAGTGCCATGTCTCTTTCCCGAGAACTGCACCACGTCTCTTTCCCGTAGTAATAGACAGATTTTATATGCTATGATCCTGAAACACGTATCTCATCTCATTCTCTCACCGGTTCTGTATTTGACCTAACCATTTTCCAAAATTGCAAATCTAGGTTTTCGAAACACTTTTTATATTTGAATTACTGCACAGCAGAGTACCAGTTTCCGCTCGAGATTTAGCTCGCATTTTATCTGGATAAAGACTTGCTTTAGGTATTATTATTTACAATGTAAATTTTTTTCTTAGTACATCATAATAAATAGAGGTAATCCGTTTAATGTTTATCGTGTGACTAAATCCGGTAATAGGTCCCCACCAGCATGAGCGCAATCAATCATCAATGGCTATCGTTTAAGGGGAGGTCGGACGTTCTGCCATTACGGAAAAATGAAAAAGCTTCTAAAAAAGATAATATTAGCAAGCCAAGGAGAGCTTCTTAACTAAGTGGTAATTTATTTAGACTTTTTCAACTTCGTTTGTTCAATTCAATTCACTTATTGAGTAGGGTAATTTGGTAAATAGGTGGGGAGTGATACAGGTTCAGTTCGTCTTTAAACAGCGTTATGCGCATGCAATATTAGACTATAGGGACGTAATGCAATAGAATAATAATTATAATAAACCCCTACAAAAATTATAATTATCAAAATGTCAGAAATTAATTCGGCGGTCTTATTAGGTCTTATGTGAGATATTTAATGAATAATGAATGAATTTATTTTAGACAACCTCATGCTGAACTATATTATGAATGCAAAAAGGTGTTTTGTCTGGTATGTAATAGGTACGAGTAGAATAAATTTTCTTCTAAAGATCTTTTATAATGCCACTGTCTGTTTCCCCCTCGGCTATTACAGCATAATAAAGAGTCGACAGATTAAGAGCGATCGGCCAATTAGTTCATAATGAGGATAAAATGACTCTTCTCCGGATATAATCTTGAACAGAAAGTATTTTCTTAGTTTAG
Organism: Epirrhoe alternata; assembly: GCA_963565295.1. Classification (NCBI taxonomy): domain Eukaryota; kingdom Metazoa; phylum Arthropoda; class Insecta; order Lepidoptera; family Geometridae; genus Epirrhoe; species Epirrhoe alternata. The sequence goes on from OY751375.1 coordinate 13,428,658, forward strand.
GAACGTCCTGCGGTTTGACTTCTGCATCCTTTATGCATCATACATGTTTGCCGGTATACTGAGAAGTTAGAGGAAGCCAGCAGGACTTTACTATGAATAGTTTTATATAGTTAACCGATTGTATCCCAGAGCTGGGCAAAGATCTCCCCCAACGCGTCCCTATCTCTTGCGATCTCCCATCACTCTGTCTCGAACCCGTCGAGATCGTCCCGCCAACGCCTTCTCGGCCGGCCTCGTCTTCGCTTTCCGTTCTCGTGTACCCAAGAATTGAGGGTGTTTGCCCATTTCTCAGGTTATATGAGTATGAGCTATGATTAGCATAGCCAAAACAAAGAGGCGATTTTTTTTGGCAGCGCTTTTTGCGGTAGAATGCCAGTGCCGTCTAGTATGGAAGTAAATCAGGCCTCTTTCCTGTAGGGGTTGGCAGAGACCACAGATTTCCACTTGCGCATTTCAGACTACGCTATAATATATAGCATATAACCCATAGCACAACAATATTGCGCAACATACCTTTGTTATAGTAAGCCATAATATAAAGTACAGTACAGTGTGAACGTCTCCATAATAAATGTATGGTGCGCGATATTGTTGTGCTATGAGCTATATGTAGTCTGAAGCCGGCTTTAGCTCGCCGTATTGTTACTCTATATTACTCGTACCATACAATTCTTAATTAGGTTAGGTATACCTAAATTTCACATAACGCCAGTTAGTTCTTGCAAGCTTTAGTATAGAATCAAATGACTATTAAATTCAAATAAACAAAGGGTTTTTCTTTCAAAGTAGATTTTCTTCATCATGAAAGAAAATCTACTTTGAAAGAAAAACCTCCTTTAATCGTGTTCCTCAATGCTGAGGATCTTGAAAGAAAAAACAGTTTCTAATAAAATCTGTTCTCGGAACAAGGTACGAGAATGACATCGAGCAACGGATTGCATTACAAAGTCACTGCAATCCGCACGGAACTGCAACCGTAGATCGTATCTCTAATTAAATACAGTGAACCGTGAAATATTTAAAGCGAAAGAGGAAATACGTATAGCGAAAAAAACTTAGATGCAGCTAGTTGTTACTCCTTTATTCTGAAATAAACGTACAAAGGCACGTTACTCGCGAGGTGAATCCAAAGATTGTTATCCATCCCAAAACTGCTCTACGCGCCTAAATAAGTTTTTACTTCCAAAACAATAGTCCCACATTAGTTAGTTCTGCTAAACAAACTTGAGCGCCGCGTATTTGGCTTCCGCAAATACGACTATGTCTCCAAATTTCGTTCAAAGCTCAAGTGGCTTCCAATACGTTTTCGCCGCAATGTTCATATCCTGTCCTTACTACACAATATTCTTTTTCTAGCTTCTTCCCCCGCTGTTTAAAAGAACGCTTTGTTTTCCTTCATCAGGTAAATGACAGGAATCTTCGGTCTTAAAGACCGATTCCAGATTGTAACTTCCGTCCATAGCACCACTGGTGACTCTTTCACCTGTACAAGCTGTGCAGCTATGAAGCAGAACTCTTTACCTGTTTCCATTCGATTGTCTGAATCTTTACGTATTTTTAAAGTCTGTTACTGCTAACTGTTCGTATAGTTAAGTTATTTGTAGGCTTGTTTTTTTTTTTTTTTTTTTTTTTTTTTTATTTATCATAATAAAAGGATTATATAAACAATTTGTATAAATAGTATTCAGTAAACCACTAAGGTTTATAAAAGAAAAATACTATTAGCGAGTCTTCATCAACTTAACTACATAATCTTATATTCATAATACTTACAGATAAACATAAACTAGTGAAGTAGGTAGGTAGGTGCGTTCACAAATATACACTGAGTACGAGCCTACCCAGACAAGGAAACAAAGTAAGTATATATCTATCTAATTAGGCTAAACAAAAAGTAGGCATAAGATAGCCACTTAGTACTAAGTTAGGTAGGTAAATAATTCTAAAGTATGGTTAATTAAGTATCTAATTTTGACAAAAAAATATAACTTAAGTTTACGTTTTATAGGTTACGTTATTTTTCTATGAGTAATTTCTGTGTTTTGTGTTGTGTGTGTAAAGGTACCTACCTATACACACACTCACAAACACAACAACTTAATGTATTATTGTATGCTGTATTTCTGTGTTCGTCTGTGTCCATACAAATGGTTGCCAGGAAGAAATCGCGTTTAGCGATACTACCGCCCAGTGTACAATGTTTTTTTTTTAAATATATCTATGTATTCTCTGCATCCTTGTGTACAATAAAGCGTTAATCTATCTATCTAATAGTTTGGTGGCACTTCAAATACTAAAATGTGTAATACCTTATCCTTTCTATATGCAGAGTTCATTTAAAATTCCGGACCGCAGTCGCACTGCCATTCTTCTAATGCACTTCACCGCACATTAAAATGTTCTACTTCAGTTGCTCGTAAGAGTAGATAAATCGAACCCCTGTCTATGCATTCCTGAAAATCGGCCATGGAAATGTATCTTTTATCCTGCATTTAAGTGAGCTGAGGGATAATGCGACAGAGCGGATTTAAAGCAGGTCATGTGTATCATAGGTCGTCATCGTATGGGCATTTTTGAGATGGGAAAAAATCATTGAACTCGCGACACTGTAATGTAACCGTTATACCATTCGGCCAACTTCGCCAAAAATCGGGGTCTGTCGGCGTTTTCTGTCGCACGCCAAGTCGTCAGCGTGTTTAATTATTTTTATTCTCAATTTTTCCTTATTTCACTTCTATCGACACTCCCGGAGTGCCACTGCTTTTGTGCGCTACCTGACGAAAGAACTCGTCTTACATAAACTAGACAAAGTGTAATCATGGTAAATATCCCGTTAATTGTGTTTATAGTGTCAACCATGATAGTTTAAAAAGTTATAACTTTTTGTTCCTGACTGCCTTAGACATATTTAAAAGATCTCAAATAGCTTCAAATGGTTATTCGATCATAAACAATTTGTTATTTTTAATGCGATTAAAAGCAATCTGAAGCAACAAAAAGATAATTTGGATAAGAATACCAAATATCTATTGAATGTAGGGATGTACCTAATTATCGTTCCGTCGCCAGAGAGGTTTTTGTGACTTCAATGAATAAAATTAAGTTTTGAGCACTTCTATAACTACAAAGTTTAATTAAATTAGTAAATAAATAAAACTCGCCACTGAAACTTGGTCGACTAAAGTCGTATATCTTGGCTATTACGTGTAAGTAATAGTTTGAAAGTGATAACAGTTGAGTAAGAGAGAAGAGCTTAGTCTGGAAATGTAGGGGCCATGCTCCGAGATAAAGTTTTCTTACACAGGATTTGGGAACAAGCTGGAATTCCGCATTCGATTTTTGAATTTAAAACTACCTTTACAATGAAAAACTTGACATTTTATATGTATACGTTTCGTTTTGTTATATTCTAAAGTAGACGAATTAGATCACGTTGCTGTACCAATGCTTATTATAAGTAGGATCATCACTTACAGGCACTTACAACCAAGTTAGGGTCATACAAAATGTAAAAGGATTAACTTTTGGCCTGAAAAGCTGAAAAAAGGAAAATAAAATCCTTATATGGTTAGCGGATATTTCTGTTTTTTAAAGACAGGGTTTATCCGCATGTAATATTTTACAAAAGTTTCGGGCTTTTTGGATGGATATTTTCGGATGGATACATGAATTTTCCAATGAATGACATGGACGTAGGTCTTGCATAAAATATTTTACAGCCAATTTTATACGAGCAAGCGATAAAGCAATGCCAATTACGTCGCAAATTGTCTATTCGGAGCGAATATTTGTAGCATCGTAGCACCTCGTAGCTCTCCGTAGCAGTCATAGAGTATAGTAGTTGGCATAATTGCTCACCCGTTGAACCTCGCCGTACCATGTTACAAGCGTGCCAAAATGTTTCCTTTTGTATTTTTAGCTGCAAACTGAAATCCAATATTGAATCCGATATTTGGTGTTCTCATGCACACTATCTTTGTTGATATAGATGTATTTATAACACAATAATGTTTATTTACCTGTTAATATAGCAAAGTGAGGCTTTCGCTTTTAATCCGCAAGTCCTGGGTTTGTATCCCAGTTGTGCGCATTTTAAATCGGTAAAGGCTTAAAAATCAGACGCTTGAAAATAAAGTAAGGAATTTGCCTAATAAAGTAAGGAATTTGCCGACATAACTACATTTTTTTCTTGCAGCAATTCGATACCACATAAAGCACACTGTCGCTATTCACAAACGTATTTTTTATTAGCTTTACAACAGGGAGGGAATTCTCATATTGCAAAGAGTATCCCACTTTTATTTGTACTGTCTTTTGTTCTTTAGCTTTTGCCGATAGCCATCGCCCGCGGCAAAGTGGATGGATCTACCGGGCGTAAGGATTCTACTAGTAAATTAGAAAAATATTGAAGGACATCACACAGCGCCATCTAGCCACATAACACAATGCTTGTATTATGGTAACCAGATGAATGATTTAATACACAGATATTTTTTACATAACTACATAAATATATATTTAACGACTTGTGTGACGCAGAATGTTCGCAGGGTTTGATTTCCGTTGCTGTTTTGATAGATTTACCTGAAAAATACAGACGGCATTTTAAACTGTGCTTAATATGTATACACCGCTATTTTATGACTACCAAAAAAAATTTAAGGACAGTTGCAGCAGATGCAGAAAATGATAATGGCATGGTCAGAACTTTTTTTTATGTAACTATCACAAAGTTATCGAGGATTGTAGTTGACCAAAACCGAACAAAATTTTATGAAAACTGTACAAATAAGTACTAAAGATAAAAATCGCGTACAGACTCTCATTTGAACTATGCTGTCGTATCATCCCCAGTCAGTAAAACCGCAGTAGCTATCACAAATCCATGTCTGACTCGTCTCGTCTCCTTTTGAGGTTATAATTTTTTTTTCTCTTTTTTTGAGTTTTAACTACAGAAATGTGATAAGTAACAGACACCGAGACCATGTTTAAATTTTTTTTGGTAATTAAAAAATAGGGGTGTATATATAAAAACAAAAAGTATTTAAGTAGTATATCAGTCATGTAGTACCAATAACACAAGCTCTGCTTACTTTGGGGCTAGATGATGCTGTGTGAAAAGTCCAACATTATTTATTTATTATTATTTATTTATAAACTGTGATTGTAGTAAAAGTGTAGTACAACTGAGTCAAGTTACTTAACTTCGGAAAACGAAATCGGATTATGACACAAAGTTACTGCTTGAACATTCAAACAATAAGAATTACTGTTTTCTCATACGAGAAAAGTAATTATAAAGCTTGACTTGGAGTAAACATTGCTTATGTTATTTTGTAATGAAAAAATAAATTAATTAATAATGTTGGACATTTCACACGGCATCATGGGAACCAGGTAAATTATATACTACTTATATACTTTTCTTTGGTTTGTAAATACATACATATTATTGGTACATAGAAACACCTGAGATTAATATTTGTAAGGATTTCATGTCAAGGATTTTATAAGTAGCTAAAATCTTTTGCAACCTGTAGGATGTTCATAAATTCATAATTCAATATTTGCCGATACTGAATAGCACGAACTACATACAGTAGAGGTAACTACAAAAGGTTTTAAAGTTTAGAAAAAGATAATAAAAATAGCTATAAAGCTTGTAGAATTTACTTGCAGTTTCCCAACAGCAATGCAAGGTATTGTTTGCATCTTTTGTTTTAAGTAAATCGTACCTATCTCGATTATGCAGACACTACCCGCCTTATTAATTAGAAAACCCTAATTCTAGCTAAATCCGAGACTGCTCTGAGAACTGTTACTTCTTGGAGTAACATGATGAGTTTAAGGTTATTAATAAATCGGTAGTTGTCTCGAATCAGTAATACATTTCTTGTATCGGGACTAGCGCGTGCGTTATGGCAACCCATAAAATTTAAAATAAAAACGAGTGAATGAACGAATATTATTATCATTCAAAATATTGTCTATCTCTGTCACTAATTATATGAATGACAGAGATAGACAATAATTTGTATTTGATAATCTGTTTTATTCAAAGAGGTTAGAGGTTTTATTCTTCTCAAAATCTCAAAAAGTTTTTAGTCATAAAAAAAGTATTTATTGCGTTTAGTTATTTTTAACTGTTTTTTTGTTTCTTGCTAATGCTAAATGATTTTTCACCTCAAAATCTATACTTACTTGGATTTTAAATTCAGTTTCTTCGAGATCATAAAATGAAATTTTACGAATATTGTAAATTTTCACTCGCCCCATTTATTGTAATTGGTATCCATCCAACCTCATTAAATTTTTCCTCAAACCATCAACATAACCATCCTATTTGCACAACCTTTTTTGGTTATGACATGAATATTATGAAGAAAAATGTCAAAATTCATGATAGAGTATGCTTACTCCATCTCTATACTAGGTTGCACCTAGGCGTAACTCTTGTTCCGAAAGCAGCGTCGGATTAGCTTATTTCCTCCTTGGTCTTTATTTATTAATACAGATATGACCTACTACTGCCTTATGCTTTGGATTAGCTCTAATCCCACCCAAGTTTGTGTTTATTAATAACAGGGTACGTGTATTATTTTGTTCGCCGGCAACCGTAAGCAAAGTTGGCTTGGGTCCGACGGATAGTTAGGCAAACTTATAGTTAGTGATAAGTTGACGTAGCATCTTTCCAACACAGAAAGTTTGAGGCTAAACGTGCTTCTACTTTTCTAACAAACTGATTCGAGATCACGGAGGAAAATATTTTTTGTTAAAACATACCGTTGCAAAGCCATGCTCTTAAAGAAACCTTTTACTTACATTTAGCCCCCTCGCAGACTGCAGACTTCCTATCGGCCGGTAGTTGAGACTATACTTCGGCTCGTAAAGAAAGACTTAGCAATAATTAAGCAAATAATATGATACGGTAGTCACCTTATCATATTATTAGCTAAACAATATCTAAAGAATAATTTAAGGTAAGGATTTATCGTATTTATATACATACATTGTACCTATATAAATGGTCAGTCTCAAGGAAAAATCGGTAGAAAAAACAGACATACTATAGCAGACTGTTTTGAAAGAGATTGGGAAAATGATCGCATTACAAAAAGGCTCCACGTATTTTTCGGGAAAAATCTGTACCACGTTGAATATAATAAAACTACCCACAACTTTGATTATAACTTTAGCGAGTTTATGATTGTGCGTGATCTTTAAGACGTAGAATCTTTGTTTGTTCAAGGTTGTGGTTAGGTTCCCTTATTGAACTGGCTTATAAACCACATTATAATTTACGAGTCCCAAATTTTCATAGAGATGTCAATCGATTTATACGATATTTGTGGCACCAATTTACATTAGACGACTTTTTACTGTGATACTCATCATCATTACAGTTTTCTTTGTTTCTTAGAAGGTACCTATATTACCTAAGTTTAACAATGTTTTATTTTAACATTGTTTTTGAAATAATAAAGCGACTTTTTCGCAGTGCATGCGTACCTACGTTAGGAGCTGGTCATAATAAAAGATAACTTAGCATAGGTAATATGTTTTTGTGAAACAGGCCTAAGGCAAATCTGGTTGTTTGTTCATCGCAGTCAAGGAGTTACTATTAGCATACGTAGCTTAAAGTGAGACTTTGACCTTTCTATTTTCGTCAGATAAAAGAAAAACCCAACGAGAAATTCTCGAGTCAGAATTAAATTGCCTACCCCATTTCTAAATTCAATTAATCTGTCAAACCTTTATCAAGAGCAAATACTTATTAGCTAATACATTAATGAGCGCTCGAAGTCGTGCTTGCATAGTCGTTCTTGATAGATCGTTCTAAACGGTCTGGATAGATGGATGACCACTGACCGCCAAGATCATTTTCATCTGAGCGCTTCCGTGCTTCGGAGGGCACGTTAAGCCATGACGGAAGCCTGTAAACTCCATCACCTGAGTGGCCAATTACTCATACGAACTTTCAACTTTTTAATGAGATATTTCGATAGATTACTCTTGAAACAAATCGGAGTGTTGTATCCATGGAATTGGAAACGATCTTGCAGTATGTGTGAAACGTGAAACATTCACCTCAGATTTAAAGCTGTCTTAGTCTTGGGTTCGCTTGAATCCCTCGCTGTCTCAGAATTCTAGTCAATAACTACAACTATAAACACCCTCGCCGTCGCTTGGGAATTAACTCAAGACTCCTTCGATGCACTTGGGATTCAATATGGCGCCCGTGGCATAATACACTACTATATCTCCTTGGTTCATCATCATTATACGAAATAAAAAATCAAGTATCTTTGGTCAGTTTCAGTGTTCTTGAATAAAATGATTTTCAACCTTTAGACCCCTCGCAGACTGCAGACTTTCTATCGGCCGATAGTTGAGACGGGCTATACTTCTGCATACTAATTACGAGCCGAAGTATGTTCCGTCTCAACTATCGGCCGATAGAAAGTCTGCAATCTGCGAGGAGGCTTACTGGTGATAGTGACTGTTCCAATATAAAAACTACCTTCACTCATGTTTCGAACAAAAAATGTAACGGCCAAGTTGGTCAACAAAAAACCGGCAATAAACACGATGTTGTTTCATGGTCAGCTCCGGACAAATATTATTGTAGTTTTTGCTGTTCCATTTGTTTACATACTTATAGAGCCCATGGTGTAGAGAAATTGTAAGAGGAAATGAAGTAGCTTGGTTACAGACAATGTAGAATATATTTTATTGACAGATGAATAGGTGCTATACAGAAAAATACAGTGGACAGAGCAACATTCCTAGCCCGGGCGTAAACGAAATATAGCTCAATTTTTTTTGGCAATAATGAGTAAATAAATTCTACATTTAGGGGGGGGGCATCATCGTAATTGAGGGCTATTTGAATCCTCACAGGGACAATTTTTTTATTTCTAGAAGGTGAGCTGATAAGTCAAAACTCAGCTCATAGGTCAAGCTCCGTGTACAATTTAAAAATATGGTGACAACAAGCTGATCTGATGATGGGAGCTGTACAACAGGACTTCTAAGTCATTTTTGTCTATAAAGAGCTACATTTCGTTTGCGAAAGGGTTAGGCTTTTTTTTGTATTCTTCTTATAATAATAGATTATTATTATAATAATAGCTGTTACACTAAAACTTTAAAAATCCAGACTAATTAATTATTGATAAAAAAAACCCGGAATATTAAATATATACATATTTATACAAACTCATGTAGTTTAAAACAATACCTTTTTTATATTTGCGTTTCTGAATCCGTCTCAGACCTTTATCACGGTTTTCAAAAAATATATATATTATGTAAAAATGCCAAGCTCACTTTACAAGGCTTTTAAAAAATATAATTATGTATAATTGAAAAGCTGATGCTGATTGACTCGGACAACGGGAATACATCCTTTATACAAATACAAAACAAAAGTGAATGAATAGGGCCTAAAAGTACTTGCGATCATGAATTATAAAAATCCCTCATATGTAAGCTTTAACTTTTGATGGTCCCCTTAGGGTTAAACTACATTGATGAATGAAATGCAAACTTCAGCGTTAAAACTTAAATCTTTATACCTTACACTAGCTAGGGACTCATCTGCGTCTAATAAAATAAGCACGAATAAATTAAACAAGGTTTTTTTTGAGAAGGGTGGTGATAGCCATGTCTGAAGCTACAACCTCGATTTATAAAAAACAGTAACTGCGCACTTATTTAGTGTTTTTTTTCCAAATTCTTTTACTTTTGGAGGAAATCGACATAATTCATATTCTGTTGCAATCAAGAACTATATGTAATAACTAGCTGTCCGTCGCGGTGTTACCCTTGGTCGAAAAAAACGTTGTTAGTTGCAAAAATCTCAAATGTGACAATCAATTAGTGAAAAATGACTGGGTATTGAAGTAGAATCTTTATGCAGCTTTGTTGCTGCTAATTCCTCAGACAGAGCTGCTGAATCATACTGAAAATGTAGCTGGACCCTTAATCCGTCGCTGTTCGCGTGTACAACGCGGCAACTCCATGTAAGCTCCGATTTTGTTGGGATAAGTGCCAAACGAAACAACTGAAGGCAATAATCAAACTGAGCGCGATTTCAATATCTTTTACAACGGTTTGAGTCGTCCAAAAATACATGAAACTTTCTCTGCCTCTCTGCATTTAAAATCAATGTCAAAAGTCAAATCAATGTCAAAAAGCATTTACCTACTCAGTAGGACCGCAGGTGATTTTAGAAGAATAAAAAATTGGTAATAATTATTGGAATAAATAACTGAATAGAGATTTGGTAGAATAAAGAAAAATGACGTTTCAGTTTAGACAATTTTGTATTTTGTCGCGTTGCAGAAGAGACACTTCGCTTGAACTCGAAAGTCATTTTATTTAACTCTATTTGAAAGGCGTGTGTCAGGATTGTAGCAAATGGAAATCTGCTGTCTGTGCCTACCTCTAATAATCGTAATTTTATTTGAAGTTTATGCACATCCATGTGTTTCGGCCATGATGAAATTACCTATAGTTATTTTGTGCCTTAGGCTCGTGCTAAACCTTTGTGTTGTGAGGACAGGGCGCAATGGCGCTCAATAAGGGAGGCCTATGTCCAGCAGTGGATTACTAATAGGCTGATGATGATGATGATGATGAAACCTTTGTCAGTTGTCATCTGAGCTCTTTATTGATTAGTATTTTGAAGACTGGTATACCTCCTCTTATTTTAAACATTTCAAAGAGAAGTAGCAAATTCAATTGCTTCGTTCGCAAAGTAAAACTGTAATCTTAATACTTTTAAGTACTTACCTAGAACTTACCTATCTTTATTCTGTGAAATGCGAGAAGATGTTACCTTGTAAATTGCTAAAGCGCTTTTTTGCAATATACAAGAGGCTTTTAAGTTCACATCTAAAATGCAGCTTGGCTTTTAAAGTTTACTGAATTGTTCCGTAAAGTTTTAAACATTGTATGTTATGGTATTTATTTATCTATACTTATAATTATTATTTACATGTTCTTAGACAAGTCAAAGTAACAATAATATAAAACAAAACAAAAAGTAGGTACAAAACCACGAAATAATAATACTTAAATTAAAGAACATGATCACAATTGAACATTATTATTATGCATTTTAACTATTTCTGTCTGAAAATTGGCATGGATAACGGCCCAACTTTTTAATCCGAAAAAAAAATTCCAAAAGACGTCGGGTCACACGGCGGATAGTAATAATATAATAGTTTCTCTTTACGAAGTGACTGTTTCGAGAGCTGTCACTCAGCTCTTACCTTTCTATAAAAACCTACCCAAATTAAAGAGAGGAAAGAAAAAAAACTGGACTGTTTTCAAAGCTGCGCTAAACATTCTCTTAGTTTACGTCATTCTAGTCAAAGGCACGTGCATAAAGTATTTGGCACATATTAAATAGTAGGAAATAAAAGATTACTCGTAGTACGAAAAGCATGATGGAATAACGATGGTATCCATGCCAAGAATGCAGAAAAATAAAATAGACGATTTTATCGGAGCAATTCAGCCGTTAAATTATCAAGAATTCAAATTATTTATCTTAACATTATACTGGGTGTAAAAAGATAACTACCTAAAACTGAGGCGTTGCAATCAGACCATGATTCTAAACATATTAAGCGAAAAAAAACGCAACAAAAATATTTTGACTTAGCTAAGTCATTTTATGTTATTTTCGGTAATTTACTACTATTACAACATAATAAGACCATACCTACCTAATAATTTCATATATAAAAGAAAAAAACATTTAAAACTCAAAATCCAGCCACCTACGTAAATAAACGCGCCCAAAACATACGCAAACAGTACTCTTCAAACGCTGTTTTCTCCGGATATAATGATTTTTTCGGAAAATCCTTTTGGATTTGGTTGTGTTGGGATGCTGTACCTACCCCTTTCGGCTTCGGTAGACATCTTTTTACACCCTGTATTTATTTCGAGTTGTTCTCTAGAGCCTCCCTACACAGTGATGCTGGAGTGTAGAGTATAGAAAGTGGGGACTCCAGCGCCAAGTCTACTGTCCTAACAGAACTCTGTAGTTCTGTTGGCGAGGTCTACCTCGCGAAAATTTAATTGAAGGTGCTTTGTATTTTCCAAAAGTCAGACCCTATGTAAACTTTTAAGCGAAATATGGGGATAAGTTTTAGTGATACTCGCGTTCCTTTGGTCTTAAGGGATCGAATCTGGTGTCTACGGATTCGTCTCGTAAAGGCGGAGAGGACATGTTTAGTCTGATAGGTCCTTAATAATGCTAAAACAAACTTCCAGCCGCTTTCCCCCCTTGACCTCTCGCTTTTGTTTTTTTTAAACATCTTGTGTAGAATTAACTCTTAGTGTGACTTTCAAATATTCAAATCATATACAACAAACATCCCCCATTTTCCTCCTATTTTCTCCCCAATCATAAATCGCGATCTAACAAAATTTTAATAAGTCAAGGAACATATGTGCCAATTTTCGTCAAAATCCGTTGTAAAATGGGACTTGTAGGTGAGAACAGACAGACAGATGGAAATACGGACAAAAGCATTTTTGGCCAAGCTCGAAACAGTGACGCTTCGCTCCCAAGTTATTTTTAAATGTTGAATGAAACGTAGACAGGCTGGTAGCCGATAGTCCATTACTGCCCAATCAGTTAGCAAGTGTCATCTAAGTTTAGCACTATTCCACTTTGATCCACTAATCAAATCTACGTACCTAAACTTAAATGACACGCTGACCACAGTTTCGCTAGCTCTATTCCAAGTATCTTCAATTTAAGTTAAGCTTTGTTCAATTTAAGTTTGATCGTTCGTTGAACATCATACATAACTCATAAGTTAGGTGTGTAATATCTAGTCGATTTCCATATAGTCCAGAAAGTCGCTTATTGTTTATTTATTTATTAGTCATATATATTATAAAACATAAAAATATTCACACGAAACAATAAACATAAAAATACATAAGTAGGTACGTAATTTAATTAAACTAAAGATAAAAAACAATGTTCAAGTCACCGACCAAAAGGCTGGCGGCATTACCTCGTTGGATAGGTATACTTATCCTCTGTCCGAGGTAAGCACCAGCCCTTTGGTCATTGGTCTCGTCAATCAACCTCTTGGATAATTTAATTTTGTAACTTGACAATGATGATAATTATTAGGTACCTGCACTACTTAGGTACCTACCGACACACACTGAATAGAAAAGGAAAAATATTAATATAACTTAAAATTACCTATTTGTTAACCGTGATCGTCATTAGAAAACAGAGTTTAGATCACTGATCACAAATGTACCCAAAAGGCCATTTTTGTACTCTAAGTGCTCGAGAAAGTTACGACATATTTATGCACTAGGTACGCACAAGTCATAAACTGTAAATAAAACAATTTGTCTCTCAGTACGAACCATGAATATTAAGTCTATACGCACTATGTTTTGAAAGTAGTATTATTTTAACACGCATTTTAACGCTTTATATTATAAAGAATAACACTTAAAAAGCTGAGCCAGTTTTATTATAAAAAAACTTTAATGCCAACATTTTTACCGTATTTTTTATCTGACGAGAATCAAATCCGCAACTTTTCGCGCCTTAAAAATTCAAAAAGTGACAGGGTTAAATTGTCAGGCTGAGAAACGATGACCTTCATACACTGTCACGTTCGGCTAATGAATCAAGTGACCAAATAGCTTTATGAAATACAAGGCGGCCCGTGCAGTGTCGAAGGTCGGATGTGCCCACAAATCACGAGTGACTCATCAGTCAGCGGCCGGCGGCTGTACGTGGCTATACTTACCTACCTATTATCAAGCTATTGCTTTTTCCCCCGCGGCTTCGTTCGCGTTGATAACCCGTGAGAACAGTATTTTTTTGTGGACGGAGGGGCTACGTTTTTGTGTTTGTCGTGTGTATGATTTTTTTATCTGGGTGAAGTACAGATGTTGTTCTACACTGTAAACTTGACAAAGTAGGTACGCTAAATTCCATGGGATTGATTAGGCAAGAGAGAAAGGTGATGCAAGATAGGATAATGCATTATTTTGTAATGTAGTAAACGATTTTATTAGGTCTCAGTAGGATTATGTATGCATAAATCCGAACAGAGTGGCGTTATAAAGAATGCCCAGTAGAGGGTGCAACGGGGCTGATTGGATAGGATTGATTATAGGTATCCATGTGACCATTTAGACCCCTCGCAGACTACAGAGTTTCTATCGGCCGATAGTTGAGACGGGCTATACTTCTCCATACTCATTACGAGCCGAAGTGCATTCCGTCTCAACTATCGGCCGATAGAAAGACTACAGACTACAGATAGTCTGCGACTAAACTAACTTCTCTTCTCTTCTTAAACTATTTCTAAATAAAAGATGTAAGTATGTTTTTCGAAATAAATTATTTATCAAACTTTTGGGTTGAAAACTTGACGTGCTCGTTGAAGCACGGATGCCACTAGATATTACTCATCCATTTTACGTCCGCCGAACTACGTCTATCAAGGACAACGTAACCATGCTACACGAGTATTTCTGGGTCAAGATTCACACAAGTGAAGCTGACTGCAGAGTCGGCATCACTTGTGTTAAGGTGCATTTACACGGTGCGATATGATTTAGCATCGCACGCCAATTTTTCCCGTGTGAACGCTCATCGTATGCGATGTGTCTTAGTATGCGATGTGCCGTCGGGACTTACTTAGTGTTTTGCGATGCGGCATCGGTAGCTCCGACGCGCCGTCGGAGAACAGAGTAGGGTTACCATACTAAAAATTGGAAACCCGGACAAATGCCAAATAAAATGTACGATTTAAATGGAAACGCACGTGGCTTACAACATATTATGTTGGTACCACGTGAGTGAAGCCACGGTGCGTTCCGCAAGCTCACATACATAAATGTAGACATTGATATTTTAATGTTCAATATAATAGTCTTAATAACGAGAATTTCATTATTTTTCTACATAAAAAAATCTTGTAAGTACTTATTTTGTATCATAATATCTTAGAAAAATCTAAATAAAACGACAGGTCTGGAGAAATCTTAACGTATGGTTACTGTAAAATGGGCGGATTATAGGGGCGTATGCCACAGAATAAGTTTCATAGTTACCTAGACTTTTACTAACTGCGGAAGAGCGTACAATTTTTGGTAGATTGTAGCGTTGTTAAATTTCAACAATGTTCTCAAGGGATCGTTAGTGGAGTGGTCTAGCGTGCGGTTTCCAAGAAGAGACATGCTGGTTCAATTCCTTGCACAAAAAATTTTTTTGCATTTTTTTTTATTTTTGCTTCTCTAGAATTTTTTTTTTATGTTAATGGTGAACATCTCAGTTTCATAAACTTTTTAATAAAAACTAAAGAAAATAAAATTAAAATTCAAGGTCCGAACAGAGTACTTACTTAGATGGTAATTTTACCTAATACTATTTTACCTAATATTAGCTGTCCGCCGCGGTGTTACCCGCGATCCCTCGGGAAAACTTCACTTCCCCGGGATAAAATATGTATAGCCTATGTTCATCGGGGATAATGTAGGATTCTATTGATGAAAGAATTTTTAAATCGGTCCAGTAGTTTTGGAGCCTATTCATTTCAAACAAACAAATCTTTCCTCTTTATAATATTAGTATAGATAAGCTGGCCATTTATTATTATAATAATAGGTAATAACATTAGGGACACAAAAATGTCTGAAATAAAGATTTTTTATTTTAAGGATAATGTAGCTACTCAAATCCTTCAATCCGAAGGTCGTGGGATCGAATCCCGGCCGTGCATCAATGGATTTTGCGTTTCGTAAAATTTATATGCGCTTTAACTCGAGCTCTGAACGGTGAAGGAAAACATCGTGAGGAAACCAGTTAGTATTCTAATAGGCGGCGATGGGCTTGCAACCTGTCACGTATGGAATACTAACTTCTGCAAGATGTGGGCATGTATCAAATATGTATTTGTACATGCCTCTGACTACCCCCTTAGACAGATGTCTAAGGGGGGTACCATTTATATTCCAGATCCTTTGAATCTTCAAAGGATCTGGAATATAAAAGATCTGAGAGAATGTCTACCGCGCCTTGGGGATACAGTCGTGACCCTGTTTTTTGTAGCTACTACCTACGAACCTACCTACCTGTGGTACCTGTGGTACCTAATGGTACCGAGATATGTAGGTACATAGGTATGTATAATAACATGAAAATATAAAGCAAAAACTCAAAACTAGGTAAACCTACCTACTTACATATGTGTGTATAATGTAGATATAGGTATCTAAGTAAGTTCGTATGATGGCCGTATATGGCCTCCGAAGCCGACAATTAACCTTACCCTCCCAAGCATGGAAGCTTTCAAATACCACTAGCGGTCACCCATCCATTTACGACGACCATGAGCGTTTCTACAAAGTGACAATGACGCAGTTGCGAGTCTTTCTGTTGGAACTACCTACTATCTACCGTTGACCTAAATAGGTAAGTAAGTAAGTACCTACATTGTGATATAGGTAGGTAAGTACAAATCGCCTCTTTATTGTATTGGAAACATTTCGAAAAACTGGACCTACCTAGTAGGTAGGTCCAGTTTTTCGATTTAGGTAGGTAGGTAACTAGGTAGGTAGTACCTACCTTACCTACCTAGTTACCTACCTACCTAGTCTGCTAGGTTATCTAGCCAACTTTACATCCACAACCTACCTGTTTAAACTTTAGTTAGGTACTACCTACAGTTTTTTGAAATGTTTCCAACACTGCGTTTGAACATTGAGCTAAGTAGGTAGGTATATTATTGTCCCCCCCGAAGGATTCCAATCGGGATAAAATATAGCCTATGTTTATCGGGGATAATGAAGGATTCTATTGGTGAAAGAATTTTTAAATCGGTCCAGTAGTTTTGGAGCCTATTCGATTCAAACAAACAAATCTTTCCTCATTATAATATTAGTATGGACCCAGTATGGATAAGCTGGCCATTTATTAAAATTATGGCGAGTGCACGAAAGAGATGGAGAGTTCTTAGTTTGCAATGCAACTACCTTGGGAGAAAAAGAGATGACACAATTTTCTCGGTAAGCGCGTTGTGCATTGTGCAGTACGCAACCTCACGGTCGGTAGCGTCAGCAGATTCAATAGATCATGTTATTGAATAAGGAAGTCGAAATAGATAATTTCATTTATAAATTTTAATATTTTAGTTGGTAGGTAGGTGTAATATATTAATATATATTTGGATAAGTAAGTCTTATCTATTTAAAACTAAACTGTATAATGTACAGAGTATATTCATAAACCTTTAATATAATATTTAGGTACGTTACTTATAGCTACTACTACCACTTAAATTATTCAACATTAATTTGTATCTCACATTCACACCACCAGACAAATTCAAAAACACAATACAAAAATACTTAGCGTCATAATATTCACAAAAAGGATCGTCACGGAGAAGTCGTAGCGCACTTGTTTTTAATGCAGAGAACTACATTAACAAAAAGTTTTTATATTTTTTGAGATAGGATATTATTGAATTTTTTTTTGCGTATTTGGAGGCTCTATCTGTTTACAAACAAATACTTCAAATAACTATGGTCTTAATTTTATTGGAACACTTAAAAATACTAAATTTTAGTTTTCATGCAAAATGTATTGAGAATAAGTTTTATTGAAAAATGGTTTTTCAATAGGGACAAGTATGGATATTATACTATTATTCAGGAGGAGTTCCATTGAACCGCTCCTAGTTCTAGTCCTACTGCCATCATATTTTAAAGTTTAAAACCACCAGATTTAGTGGAAAATCCACTAAGTTGGCAACACTGCTGAAACGTGAACAGAACACTGACTGAACAGTGAACAACAATGCGCTGCGTAGCGTTGGCACAGAATTCAGAGAGGCGTTGCGTTGGTAGCGTAGTGCGTGCGATGCGATGCGAGGCAAGTAGGTAGGTAGGTAGTAGGTACCTACCTACCTATTCCTCCAAGTTACATACATCACAGGTATCGCTCGCAGTACCTAGTAGCACAGTAGTAGGTAGGTACCTTTTCGCAATAGTGTACCTACTTTTAGGTATGCTAGCCAACTAGCTAGGTAGGTAGATTCAGTTTTTCGAAATGTTTCCAATACAATAAAGATAATCTCAACACCTACCTAGTAGGTAGGTACCTTACACTATTGCGAGAAGGTACCTACCTACTACAGCTGTGCTACCTACTAAAAGTAAGTAAGTTCGAATGAGTCAGTGGCCAACTCTGGCGACGGAGTTTTTAGGCCGCCTTAAGGCCTCCGTCACGGCTTAACGACTTAAATAGCCGGGACCGACAATTTAACGTGCCCTCCGAAGCACGGAAGCGCTCAGATGAAAATGCCACTGGCGGTCACCCATCCACTTACAGACCGTTTCGAACGTTGGTTAACTTCGACGATCTATCAAGAACGACTAAGCAAGCACGACCACGAGCGCTACCTTACCTACTACCTATCCGCAATACGCAATAAAAAAAGGTAACCTAGACAACTTCACATACCTACTAGGTACCTAACCTACCTAGTAGATAGTAGGTAGTTCCAACAGAAAGACTCGCAACTGCGTCATTGTCACTTTGTAGCTTCCATGCTTGGGAGGGTAAGTTTAATTGTCGGCTTCGGAGGCCATATACGGCCATCATACGAACTTACTTAGATACCTATATCTACATTCTACACAACTATGTAAGTAGGTAGGTTTACCTACTTTGAGTTTTTTCTATATATTTTTGTTATTATACATACCTATGTACCTACCTACCTAGGTACCATTAGGTAAACCTACCATAGGTAGGCAGTACCTATCATAGGAACCTACCAACCCAGATGAATATATAACGACACCATCCTCTTACTATACCTACCTTAATTTCGTCATATTGGTAGAGTTGTTTGAGTGACCTCTGGTGGGATAGCCCCGAGTTCGAATCCCAGTGGTACAGTAACTTTTTGCTGTTTAGAACCGTTACCGAAGCCTTCACTTTTGTCGGCACCCCTGGGAGTGCCACTCAAAGTCAAAGTCAAAAATCATTTATTCAGTAGGACAGCAGGGATCACTTAGAATAGTCTTAAAACTAATTTTACTCCTGTTCTTTCGCGACCAATACCGTGAAGAATCAGAGCAACAAACACGGTCTGGGGCCTATCATTCTTTTAGGTGATCCATGGATCCATTGAGTTGGAGCAAGTCCCAAGATTTTTTGTCATCCAAATATTGAGATATCTTATAATAGGCTTTTTTACAGAGATGACGTTTAATTGTATTTTTAAATTTAGTGATTGATATATTTTGCAATTCGCTTGGGACTTTGTTATAGAAGCTTACACATTGCCCTTTAAATGATTTCATAATTTTATCTAATCTAGTAGTGGGAACAGCGAGTTTATCCTTATTTCTAGTGTTTACATCATAATTATCGCTTTTTTTCTTAAATGATTGACTGTTTTTTTTCACATCTTTCTAGAATATGATGCCTTATTCCACAGTAGACAATTGATAACTTGATATCAGCATACCACGCGTGATTTAGAGCTGTGGCTTTCCAGAAAATTGTTTTTTTTTTCAGTTTAGGTACTGTTTTAGTTATCCTTATGAAACTTATTTTTTTTTACTTGCATGCTTTTTATTTAATTACATAACTGAAATCTATAATACATTTAGCTTCTTTTGATGTATAACAGCTAGGACAAAACAAAGTGGAAATAAAATTAAACACTAAATACCCTTGTTCCCCAGACAATTTTAATGTGTGTCACCCAATTAAATAAATTATTTTTATTTGACACCCTTTTTTTATTTACTGACAAACAAAATAACAAATAATAATGAAACAAACAAAACAAGAATAAAGAGGTTACTTCATTTATTTGCGAAACTCAAATTTGTTACTTTACCTACTAAGCAATGTTTGATCATAATAAAATGCATTTTTAAAGTCAAATAAAATCACCCTGCTGCTTATTTCCACTATGTCGCTGGCGATGTCATGCGAGTTCACTGCCACTGCGGCGACGCGAAGTATTTTGCGCGCGGCCTGAAACAGTGCTAAATGTCTACTGCTGCAGTCCAACCGGCCCTTAAAAAATATATATAACAAAAAAATATATAACCAGTAGTCGGCCGTCTCGTAAAATATAGAAAAATAATATAAAAACATATTTTTTTTGTAAAAAAAGACGTAAAAATTCATAATAAAGTACCTAGACGGCAAGTTGTTTCAAATAACTTGAGATAAAAAGATAAACTTACCTGTTTTCCAGACGCCGGTAGTTAGTAAAAAATTAGCGCGCAACGCACTTGACGTCTCTCTTGGAGACACCGGCGGAATGAACTGAAATTACTGCCAATCCTACCAACCTAATGACAAGGAAACGTCTTGCATCGACCAATCAGAAATCATAGTAGCAATCAAAATTAATTTGGCGCGGAAATCTGGATTACTTTGCTATTTATTCAAACTAAAAGCCAGTAATGGCCGACTACTGGAGATGGGCCGACTACTGGGGCCTTTACCCTAATACTTGTACAAATAGTGTTAGGTAAATAATTTGTATTTGCCTCTAGTGGCACTTTTTATATAAACTCTCTTTGTCTAGATAATGTTGTGGGCTACAATATTATATTACCTGTCATGTATATTTTACCTTCTAAGTACTTAATGGTCATTTCTTACTATTAAGTTCAAATACGCTGTATATTGTAGCTGTTTGTTGTCCCTAATAAATAAAATAAAATAAATATGTAATTCATATTGTTTTGGTTTTACTCACCCAAGCCAGTACGTACATACTTAATCTGATGAGTTTGCTGACCGTACCTCACAGATTGCACATTTTTAGACTTGTACATTATTTTCCATTTCAGGGCATTAATAGGACCTTTGTTTTTTACAAAAGTCTGTGCAATATGGTTGCACAATAAATGATAATAATTTCAATTAAGGTTATTGGCAATAACACTATTTATATGTTATACGTACTCATTAGCTAAGTTGCGTGCGTAGGTATTTTGAGCCACACATTTTTCAATTTCATACATATATTTTTTCACGAAAGTTCGTGCAATATTATTACACAATAAATGGTGAAATAAAAGTTTAGTTTATTGGCAAATCCACTAATTTTTAACTAATCATTAGTGTGTGTGCGTACGTCGGCATTTTGATAACACACATGTAAAGACAACGCCATATGTAGCGTCCGCATCAAATCAATGATGGCATTTTGCTACCTTGGGGAGATCAGAGTGGCCTGATCTTACGATGTCCTGAATTAAAAGTTTGGTTCACAAATCGATGGGCAATCAACAGTCAAAGAATATCACAACAAGACGTACCCAGAACTGCGACAACAGCCCGACGATGAAGATTCCTCCGTCCAGATGAAGAGATGCTGCACTTCACTGATAGTCACACAGTAACAGTTAGATAAAGTCCTCAGATATGAGAAAGAATAGGGTTTTTCAAAATATATCGTTCCGATGTGTGCGCGCGCGCGATGCTGGCTAGGAAGCTAGTGTCTTGTTTTTTCTTCGCTAGAGGGCGTCGGGCGCGCATCTGTCATTTGAAAAATACGCCTTGCGTGACGTCATCAAGCATGACGTTTCGATGTCTGTTAATGTCCAAAGTTTGCGAACCATCCCTATCGTAAAAATTAAAAAATGTAAAAATGCTATGTGGAAACGAAACATCCCGCCCACCAAAATACCTATGGTATTTTCTAATTAACATGGATGTGGTAAGTCGGGATAGCTAGTAGTTTATTATGATCGATACGATAGTCACTTAAAATAATACGAGTACGATAAGAATGAAAGTTACAATTTTCAAGTTGCCGATATACCTAACATACCTAATTAAAACTAAATACTAAATTGATACTACTTTAAGAATAGATTGAAGCTAATCCCCGATCGGTAGAGGGCTCAGCTTCACCAACGGTCGATGAATAAGATAGTTATTGGAAGTTTTAACTACTGCACTGCGAGTTATCCCATCACCACCAATATGAAGTGTTACTACTCGTCCAAGAGTCCATTGTAAAGGGTCGCGATTATCGTCCTTGATTATGACCATCGCTCCTACAGCTAGCGGTTTGGAAGCTTCAGTCCATTTGGCACGTTGCGTTAAGGAGTTTAGGTGTTGTGATTTCCATCTGGACCAAATATTCTGTTGAAAAGCTTGGAGTAACTGCCATCGATTAAGTTTAGTATTTGATAAATCCTCATCCGAAACGGTGGTTAGCGGTTCTCGAGTGAGGATTGGAACGTGTTTACGCTCAACGCTACTAACATTGTTACGATTAGCCTTATTAGCATTCCATATGAAACGGTAAATGTACGATACGATGGTTAACAATTTAGAGAAAGAAGAATAACGATTCACTAAATCATCGATATTTGAGTTTGGATTAGCGTTTTTATTTGACTGTGTAACCAGAGTTACCGGTTTACGTTCCTCCCTGATTAACTCGATATCCCTGCTGCCGACTACGTCCGTCAATGGGCACGACCTTTTGTCTTGCGATAACCTGCAAGGCCCCGCCCACCATAACGCATTATTAACGACTGCTTTTGGAAATTGGCCATGAGAGCATACATCTGCAGGTTTATCGCCAGAGGAACCGTGCTGTCTACATTCAGTCGATGTAAGCTCTTGATGGATTTGGTTGACTCGGGTCGCATCGTTTAAAACGTTATCTTGATCTATATCGGAAGGCATTAAAGCGTTTGAAGCAAGTTTTGTTTTTCCCAGAAGAAGCCATCCAAAGATAGAATTCAAAGCAATGGGTTGATTGGCTTGTCCTTTGACATGCTCGTACAGAAGAGACTCTGCAAAAACATCCGCAGCAAACAACATGTCAATAGGCCCCGGAATATCAAACCCTGGGTCAGCTAGCGGGAGAGATTTTATATGAGACCACCCTGAAGTGCTAAGTTTGGCGATGGGTTGATCACCACAGATCGAGGAGATCACGTTGAAGTCAAGGACAAAACGATCCTTATTTTTAGTACCCACCTCACACGTTACTTCACCCAATACCGCAGCAGCTACGTCGTCTAGCCCGCTGATATTGCCGCCTGACTTAGTATAACGTATGTTGAGGCGTGCAAGCGCAGATGTTGTTATAAGGTTACTCTGACTCCCGGTATCAAAGAGAGCGCGAAATGAATGCATGGTTCCGGAGGCGTCCTTCACCTGCACGATAGCCGTGGCTAGCAAAACATTAGTGTGTGTCAGGGTCCTGGAAACCAGTGTTGCGGTACCATCAGAAAGTTCGGATGGTTTTTCACGATGAAGTAAAGAGTGGTGTTTGCGTTTACAGGAGCGACACGAAAACACTGATTTACAGTCCCTTAACTGATGAGATGGTTTAAGGCAATTGTAGCACCACCTTTTGTCGGTTGCGATTTGCATGCGCTCATCTATAGATTTTTTGACAAATTCCGCACAATTAAAAATAGAATGTGAATCATCGCAATAACTGCATTTAGTTGTGAAAGAAGTGGGTGGTACTATGTCTACCGTACTCGTTTTGTCGGTAGCGCTAGTGAAGAGGACATAAGATGCATTGTCTTGTTTCGGTTGAGTCGGCGTGGATGTGGACTTTCGTGACTGTTTATCATTTTTTGTCGAATCGGTAAAATGCATGTCGCGTATAAAAGCTTCGCATTTCGAATGTAGGTACAACTTTAATTGCGCATAGGTTGGCAGGTCGACTTCACAATATTTTTCTTCGAAATCACGACGCAAGTCAGTGTCAAGCTTCGACAAAATATGATAGACCAACACGAAATCCCATTGATCGATCGGCAAGTTAACGGTCTTCAATATACTTAGATTCTCGTCGAGCAAATCAAGCGACTTTCTAAACTCCTGAGCATCATTACAATTAAAATGAACATCTAAGATGTCGCGCCAACAGGCAAACGCTAAATTCCGTTTATTTTGATAACGCAAGACAATTGCATTGTACGCGTTTCGATAATGTTCATGCGTCAGCGGGAAAGGCTTCACGACGGTTAATGCGTCTCCGCTTAACGAAGATACGAGATAATGAAACCGTTCAGTGTCCGAAAGGGCACCAGAGTTATGAATTAACGCGTTGAATGTATCGATAAACTCAGGCCATTTTTTTATATCACCCGAGAACACCGGAAGCGTAATTTTTGGTAATTTTACGTTAGTAGTTGTACGAGTCGACAAATGTTTTGATTCACCTGCCGTTGAAGTATTCAGTTGGCGATAAATTGATTTTATTTGAAAGTACATTTCATCACATTTATTTTGCAGGGTTTCATCTTCATCAACTCTGTCGGATAGCTCGATAATGTCAAAATGAAAACCTTCGAACTTAGACACATTCAATGAAACGTCATCGTAATACGAAAAGAAAAGATCAAGTTTCGTAGGATCACTAGACGCTTCCAAAGCGAGCTCTAATGTCTTAGATATACGGTTGAAAACGATAGTGCGCTTTCTTCGTAAGGAAGGCAAGTCCATTTCATTGTAACCTTTATCCAAAGATTTTTTCGATTTACTCAATCTTCGCTTACTCGTTGTACAAAACGCCATTATACGAGTATGTAGGTAGGTACCTACCTACCTAAGCGATAAATAATTAAATACGATTTGATGTTAAGAAAGGAAATTAGTGTGTAGATAGGTACTAACTACTATATACTGACAAACGAGTGTGAATAGGTATACATAAGTTTAAAACAATATACAATACCTCAACAAAATCGAAAAGTTTGAATCGAATGCGAAAAGTTG
This sequence comes from Epirrhoe alternata, assembly GCA_963565295.1. Taxonomy (NCBI): domain Eukaryota; kingdom Metazoa; phylum Arthropoda; class Insecta; order Lepidoptera; family Geometridae; genus Epirrhoe; species Epirrhoe alternata. The sequence continues at coordinate 13,453,469 of OY751375.1, forward strand.
AAACTTACGCGTTTGTTTACGACCGATCGTACTAACTATTACCTATGCTTAACATTCACAGTATAAAACTATTGCTACGAGCTTGCCGCGCTAGGTTAGCAGCGACCACCGTTTTATAATTCCACCCTCAAAAATAAAATTTGAACAAATTGATTTGCAAATAAACGTGTGTAGACTTGTTGAATTGGGTGAATAATTAAACGATTGATGGTTACTGTTAGCTAAAACTTTAAGAAACAGAACGATTAATAATTAAGTATTATTTTGGATACCATAAGATTTACGATAAACTGAGAGTATAGGTAGATAAAGTTAAAACCTGTGTAGGTACCGATTTTATAGTGATTGCATATGAACATTCACCCTACCTAATCTATCGCTAAATTTTAAATTACGTTAAGTACCTACTTATTTGGTTACCTACCTAGGTTGATGGAGTGATTCACCTGTCTAGTGATCTAGAATATACTGAAAGCCGATATAAAAACTGTACACCGATATTTTAAGATGTGTTTGTACAGCCTTTGATCTCACAATAAATTCACGAAAGAAATTATCCAGACAGATGACAGCGATAAATAAATTGTAATAATTATTGTTAATCGTTTTTAACCATGCACCGATGTGGAAGTGTTTGCATGATTTTGTTTTTAACAATAATTATAAGCGATGTAAGTAGGTAATTGATTTGATGGACACACACACACAGAACCCTGGCAGATGATGATAATAAGGACAATATCTTATTACGTACGTAAGAAAACGGACAATTTTGATAAATGGGATAACTTAGAATGCGAGAAATACCTATCCGTTTTTAGCTAAAACAGCAAGCCGATTGAAAAATCTAAGTTACGTATTTTTATCAAAAGTTAGACCGGTGTACAAAATGGCGGATACTTTACAAAGGACAGAAGAATTTTCCCTGGTTTTCGGCACCATTTAATGTAGCGTCCGCATCAAATCAATGATGGCATTTTGCTACCTTGGGGAGATCAGAGTGGCCTGATCTTACGATGTCCTGAATTAAAAGTTTGGTTCACAAATCGATGGGCAATCAACAGTCAAAGAATATCACAACAAGACGTACCCAGAACTGCGACAACAGCCCGACGATGAAGATTCCTCCGTCCAGATGAAGAGATGCTGCACTTCACTGATAGTCACACAGTAACAGTTAGATAAAGTCCTCAGATATGAGAAAGAATAGGGTTTTTCAAAATATATCGTTCCGATGTGTGCGCGCGCGCGATGCTGGCTAGGAAGCTAGTGTCTTGTTTTTTCTTCGCTAGAGGGCGTCGGGCGCGCATCTGTCATTTGAAAAATACGCCTTGCGTGACGTCATCAAGCATGACGTTTCGATGTCTGTTAATGTCCAAAGTTTGCGAACGATCCCTATCGTAAAAATTAAAAAATGTAAAAATGCTATGTGGAAACGAAACACCATAGTTTTTGGCGTCCGGACATCTAACGATTTAAATCTTTGACATAGGCTATATTTTATCCCGGGGAAGTGAAGTTTTCCCGAGGGATCGCGGGTAACACCGCGGCGGACAGCTAGTATTAGGTAAAATTACCATCTAAGTAAGTACTCTGTTCGGACCTTGAATTTTAATTTTATTTTCTTTAGTTTTTATTAAAAAGTTTATGAAACTGAGATGTTCACCATTAACATAAAAAAAAAATTCTAGAGAAGCAAAAATAAAAAAAAATGCAAAAAAATTTTTTGTGCAAGGAATTGAACCAGCATGTCTCTTCTTGGAAACCGCACGCTAGACCACTCCACTAACGATCCCTTGAGAACATTGTTGAAATTTAACAACGCTACAATCTACCAAAAATTGTACGCTCTTCCGCAGTTAGTAAAAGTCTAGGTAACTATGAAACTTATTCTGTGGCATACGCCCCTATAATCCGCCCATTTTACAGTAACCATACGTTAAGATTTCTCCAGACCTGTCGTTTTATTTAGATTTTTCTAAGATATTATGATACAAAATAAGTACTTACAAGATTTTTTTATGTAGAAAAATAATGAAATTCTCGTTAATAAGACTATTATATTGAACATTAAAATATCAATGTCTACATTTAGGTATGTGAGCTTGCGGAACGCACCGTGGCTTCACTCACGTGGTACCAACATAATATGTTGTAAGCCACGTGCGTTTCCATTTAAATCGTATATTTTGTCTGGCATTTGTCCGGGTTTCCAATTTTTAGTATGGTAACCCTACTCGCCGCGATGCGATGGCGAGTTGGATCTCCGATATCGCATCGTAGTGACGACGCGACATCGCATCGCAAGCGCAGTTTGTCGTGTGAATGCGCTAAGTCTAACTCAAGTTGGCACACCGAATGGGCGCGGCCTAGCAAATCCGACGACAAATCGCACCGTGTAAATGCACCTTTACTCCTCCTACTTTGTAACCTGTAGTGTTTTGAATAAATAGTTGTGAAAGTGTGACGTACTTCCAGTCGTGCTGTCAGTCGCCATGGCCTTGCCATGGCAAATGACTGTGCTCGACTGGGGAGATGTCCCGAGATACTTGACGTGGCAATCTGTGTGGTTTTATTGTACCTCAGGAAACCACATAACCTGAGAAACATCGTGTACCGACCTAAATAAAAAATATAGAGGCATGCTTGCTTTCGTTCTTGATAAATCGATGAAGCTGTGACCTTCTGAGCGATCACAATTTGGGTGGGTGACCGCTAGTGAAACCTTCAGGCGGAATAAAACTCTTCTGTGATGTGAAATTGAAAACTATGAAAAATCACGTTAAATATAAAATCAATTTCATAGGAGTCTTGGTCGAGAAGGCCGGCATTCTAGAAAATTGGTTCAAAGGTACGAAGCGAGCTTTTTTGTTGATACACATTTAGTCGTAATACTCAGCGGTCCTACTGAATAAATGCTTTTTGACTTTGACTTTGATACAATAAAGAACTAGTGAAAATGTTCTTGTTTTTAGGGTATAAAGTAGGTCCTTGTTTATTACATGACATTGTATTTTGTAGTTTACGTCGTAGTTTTCGACATGCTCGTTATCTATAATTTCCATTTTTATTGAGTGACCCGCGGCAAACGTTTTTTTGCCATATGTACGAATATCACTATTAAAAAAAAAGGGTTGGTTGGTGGTAGAAGAGTGAAAATTTTGTATTGGATATATTTTTTAATGACGAATCTGACAATTTTATTTTACAAAAAATTACAAATATAATTTTTGATGGACCACCCTTATTACTTAGGGGGATGAAAAATTTACATCCGATTCTCAGACCTACTGAATATACACACAAAATTTCATAAGCTCGGTCGAGCCGTTTAGAATTAATGGAAGAGATAGAACATATATATTATGAAGGAGACAAATAATCGTCGGTGGATCTGAATTCTTAAAATTCTCAAGATAGGATAAAGTCAAAGTCAAAAAGCATTTATTCAGTAGGACCACTGGAGGATAAGCTAGGACAGAAGAGAAGCTAGGATAAGCTTTAGACTCATCAACTACGGCTGACTAGATCGTCGTGGTAGTAAACTAATCTTCACAAACTGGCGCCTGGCGACAGAGCTAAGCGCTTCTTGATTATGGTTTTTAGATTATCCTCACAAATTCATGCCTCGGGCTTACGTTGGGTGGTAAAAGTTTGTCAAGTGAGAAACGACTCGACGCACAGTGTGGCCTCGCCTCACAAACTACTTGTCAAAATTATATTTCGTCTTTTTTTAAATCCTAATGACCGGAAATGATAATTTATTGTATACAATTTTATTTAAACTAGACATTCAATTTAAATGGTTTACGATGTTAAACTAACATTGATATAAACACAAAAAAACTAAAAAAAAGCTTTAATACTTTTCCTGATTTCTCTTGATTCCTCCTGATTTCTCCTGATTCCTTACAACCAACTTCCAACCTTAGTTTACTTATATGCAGTTATATGCAGATATTTATTTGCAGTCAAAGCGCCATCCACTTGAATTCACAATCCTGCTCATAATTAAAGTATAACGAGGCGGAAAGTAGAGTTCAAAAGCACGGAAATGCTCGTAGTTCTGTCGTTGTTCACACTAGACACGGGCTGGGATAGCAAAGAGATTGTGTCACAAGTAGGTTTTTATGACGCTCTTTCTTTAAAAATTATGAGTTGGTAGGTTATTTATTTATTTTTATTTATTGAACAAACAATTACATTCGCATATTATCTATGGATTGTATAGCTAGTACTGAGGTTCTATGAATGTAACTAGCCCCGTTATCCACAAATTAAGTAGATAACAAATTGAAAGGGCAAACCTTAAAGCAAAAGATCCAAGTAAATATGTTATATTAGGTATATCTAGGAAGTACAGTAGCGTATAATATTATACAGAAAGTCCCGGGTAACAAATAACTTAGCTAAATAGGTTATTAAAAAAATAACAAAAAAAACTGAGTTTGTGCAGAAAAGGAGATAGGTAGGTACATATCCTAATCATGCTTGTTAGGTACATACTTTGCAGTGATTCATCAAAACAACCTCCCATATACCAGCAGTGAGTTTCGTAAACGACACATTTCATGCAAACATTTGTTTATAAATTACCGTATGAATGGCTGCACAGCGTTTTATTTTTTTCTGGAATGAGTGACAGGTTCCATTGAAAAACAAACCATATCGGATGGCTGAAGAAAATTGAATAGCATAGAACGGGTCAAACTTCAAAGAGTTTCATTCTACCTGCCGCGATGTTTCGTACGGGCTATGTGCGGATACAACGTTTTCCACGAATATTTTTCCTACTTCGCATTCACGCTAAATATTCAAGCATTTTGTGGAGATTTTATCGAAGCTCGTTTTTGGGTTCCGTTGCTGGAAAATGAAAAGATTAGTTCGAAACTTCTTTTGTTGTGCAGTGTAGAATATGTATCAAATCTTGAAAACTAGTATGCCTATATTTATGATAAAAAAAGTTGAATTTTTATCTAGCTCACAAAAATAATTTGCTTATTTACGTTGCATGAAAATTTATGGTAGAACATTCGTGAATTATTTTTATCCGTTCTTGACCACAATTGAGTACCTACTTATTTTTTCTTTGGTGAACTTGTTGCCGAAATCTTTGTATTAAATATGTATATAAATGGAATACAGTAGTAATTCTAAGAATATCGTATTATGAAGCTACACTTTTATCCGTATTTCAGACATTAGTTACCTACTTAGCTTTAACTTTGTACTTTCTATTGGTTTTATTGAAGTCTATAGCTTTTACTCTATAGCTTTACTACCTACTCGTACATTGATCAAGAGATAAAAATTATAAACTGTTTAGTAGGTAGGTTTAAATTATTTTCATCTCCTTATTTAGTTCGTATAAGTATTTTGTCATTTAATTGAAAATTCGCGGATAATACTGAATATTTTGTAAGAACAAAATAAGAATCAAATATAGAGATAAAAAAAAAACAATCGCAATTGGCTTTGGAAGCAATGCAGAATTTCCCAATACCAATCTTAAAGGCCCTTTTCAAAAACCGCGACATCACGCCGTATCTCCTGACGTCAATAAATACTCGTCATGTTAGCGACGTCATCCCTGTCACGTCACGTCATCTGTCTGGTCATGCCACGTCACGAGGCTCAACTGCTACGGGTTGTTGACTTAGGTAAATTGCTTCGTTGTGATGAGCATGTGATTTTGTAAGCCTATTTTCTCCGCTTTAAAATATATCCACATCTGAAGCCACTAAACGAGCGCGTGTGTTGCAAAAATTGCACGCGGTTGTGTCCTTTATTAATAAAAATAAAACTAAGTAAAGTACTTTTTCCTGTAAGTAACACCTAAATACCTTTAGCCTAATTTATTTATTTGTGCTAGATTTTTAGCAAACTCTTGGAATCGTCCATTATTTATCGTAGCTTATTGTCGATGATAGCGTCAGAGAGAATCACCTGAATCTAAACTACGGTAAATTATCACGATAGCGTTTTGCACTGACATAATGAATGGAGCAGGTATATATCTACAGAATACCCTTTAAACTTCCTGTAAGATCATTCCTAAATATGTTGGTACTTACCTAAAACCATTGTCACTTTGTTGTCCTGAGTGACAACAACAAATCATTGTCGCCTTCCTAAATTGAATAGAGATTTGGAAATATGAATGATGAAACTTTAAACTTTTATGTAAGTTTGATGCGGCCGGAATCCAAAACGAAATTCAAACGATCGAAGTGGATAACACAAAAGTAGTATCTTTAAAATAGATTTAGCTTACTCAGTGGCCAAACCACAGAGGTAAGAGGGTCATTTTTGTTATACCTATATTTGAAGGAAAATAGAAAGGTGCATTGTACTTAGGTGACACCTAGCTCCCAATACCTAACCTTTACGAAAAGAGTCAAAACTAAGTCAAGTAAGACGCGTTTCGATTCCCGTCGCGGGACAAATTGCAAATGTAACTTAAGGTGCATTTACACGGTGCGATTTGTCGTCGGATTTGCTAGGCCGCGCCCATTCGGTGTGCCAACTTGAGTTAGACTTAGCGCATTCACACGACAAACTGCGCTTGCGATGCGATGTCGCGTCGTCACTACGATGCGATATCGGAGATCCAACTCGCCATCGCATCGCGGCGAGTAGGGTTACCATACTAAAAATTGGAAACCCGGACAAATGCCAGACAAAATATACGATTTAAATGGAAACGCACGTGGCTTACAACATATTATGTTGGTACCACGTGAGTGAAGCCACGGTGCGTTCCGCAAGCTCACATACCTAAATGTAGACATTGATATTTTAATGTTCAATATAATAGTCTTAATAACGAGAATTTCATTATTTTTCTACATAAAAAAATCTTGTAAGTACTTATTTTGTATCATAATATCTTAGAAAAATCTAAATAAAACGACAGGTCTGGAGAAATCTTAACGTATGGTTACTGTAAAATGGGCGGATTATAGGGGCGTATGCCACAGAATAAGTTTCATAGTTACCTAGACTTTTACTAACTGCGGAAGAGCGTACAATTTTTGGTAGATTGTAGCGTTGTTAAATTTCAACAATGTTCTCAAGGGATCGTTAGTGGAGTGGTCTAGCGTGCGGTTTCCAAGAAGAGACATGCTGGTTCAATTCCTTGCACAAAAAATTTTTTTGCATTTTTTTTTATTTTTGCTTCTCTAGAATTTTTTTTTTATGTTAATGGTGAACATCTCAGTTTCATAAACTTTTTAATAAAAACTAAAGAAAATAAAATTAAAATTCAAGGCGTTGTCTTTACATGTGTGTTATCAAAATGCCGACGTACGCACACACACTAATGATTAGATAAAAATTAGTGGATTTGCCAATAAACTAAACTTTTATTTCACCATTTATTGTGCAATAATATTGCACGAACTTTCGTGAAAAAATATATGTATGAAATTGAAAAATGTGTGGCTCAAAATACCTACGCACGCAACTTAGCTAATGAGTACGTATAACATATAAATAGTGTTATTGCCAATAACCTTAATTGAAATTATTATCATTTATTGTGCAACCATATTGCACAGACTTTTGTAAAAAACAAAGGTCATATTATGCCCTGAAATGGAAAATAATGTACAAGTCTAAAAATGTGCAATCTGTGAGGTACGGTCAGCAAACTCATCTGATTAAGTATGTACGTACTGGCTTGGGTGAGTAAAACCAAAACAATATGAATTACATTTTTATTTTATTTTATTTATTAGGGACAACAAACAGCTACAATATACAGCGTATTTGAACTTAATAGTAAGAAATGACCATTAAGTACTTAGAAGGTAAAATATACATGACAGGTAATAATATTGTAGCCCACACACTACCTAGACAACATGAACATTATCTAGACAAAGAGAGTTTATATAAAAAGTGCCACTAGAGGCAAATACAAATTATTTACCTAACACTATTTGTACAAGTATTAGGGTAAAGGCCCCAGTAGTCGGCCCCTCTCCAGTAGTCGGCCATTACTGGCTTTTAGTTTGAATAAATAGCAAAGTAATCCAGATTTCCGCGCTAAATTAATTTTGATTGCTACAATGATTTCTGATTGGTCGATGCAAGACGTTTCCTTGTCATTAGGTTGGTAGGATTGGCAGTAATTTCAGTTCATTCCGCCGGTGTCTCCAAGAGAGACGTCAAGTGCGTTGCGCGCTAATTTTTTACTAACTACCGGCGTCTGGAAAACAGGTAAGTTTATCTTTTTATCTCAAGTTATTTGAAACAACTTGCCGTCTAGGTACTTTATTATGAATTTTTACGTCTTTTTTACAAAAAAAATGTGTTTTTATATTATTTTTCTATATTTTACGAGACGGCCGACTACTGGTTATATATTTTTTTGTTATATATATTTTTTAAGGGCCGGTTGGACTGCAGCAGTAGACATTTAGCACTGTTTCAGGCCGCGCGCAAAATACTTCGCGTCGCCGCAGTGGCAGTGAACTCGCATGACATCGCCAGCGACATAGTGGAAATAAGCAGCAGGGTGATTTTATTTGACTTTAAAAATGCATTTTATTATGATCAAACATTGCTTAGTAGGTAGAGTAACAAATTTGAGTTTCGCAAATAAATGAAGTAACCTCTTTATTCTTGTTTTGTTTGTTTCATTATTATTTGTTATTTTGTTTGTCAGTAAATAAAAAAAGGGTGTCAAATAAAAACAATTTATTTAATTGGGTGACACACATTAAAATTGTCTGGGGAACAAGGGTATTTAGTGTTTAATTTTATTTCCACTTTGTTTTGTCCTATCTGTTATACATCAAAAGAAGCTAAATGTATTATAGATTTCAGTTATGTAATTAAATAAAAAGCATGCAAGTAAAAAAAATTAAGTTTCATAAGGATAACTAAAACAGTACCTAAACTGAAAAAAAAAAACAATTTTCTGGAAATAACAAAAACAATTCAATAATCTGTTGGATATCCCAGGGCATTAGCCACAGCTCTAAATCACGCGTGGTATGCTGATATCAAGTTATCAATTGTCGACTGTGGAATAAGGCATCATATTCTAGAAAGATGTGAAAAAAAACAGAATCATTTAAGAAAAAAAGCGATAATTATGATGTAAACACTAGAAATAAGGATAAACTCGCTGTTCCCACTACTAGATTAGATAAAATTATGAAATCATTTAAAGGGCAATGTGTAAGCTTCTATAACAAAGTCCCAAGCGAATTGCAAAATATATCAATCACTAAATTTAAAAATACAATTAAACGTCATCTCTGTAAAAAAGCCTATTATAAGATATCTCAATATTTGGATGACAAAAAATCTTGGGACTTGCTCCAACTCAATGGATCCATGGATCACCTAAAAGAATGCTAGGCCCCAGACCGTGTTTGTTGCTCTGATTCTTCACGGTATTGGTCGCGAAAGAACAGGAGTAAAATTAGTTTTAAGACTATTCTAAGTGATCCCTGCTGTCCTACTGAATAAATGATTTTTGACTTTGACTTTGAGTGGCACTCCCAGGTGTGCCGACAAAAGTGAAGGCTTCGGTAACGGTTTTAAACAGCAAAAAGTTACTGTACCACTGGGATTCGAACTCGGGGCTATCCCACCAGAGGTCACTCAAACAACTCTACCAATATGACGAAATTAAGGTAGGTATAGTAAGAGGATGGTGTCGTTATATATTCATCTGGGTTGGTAGGTTCCTATGATAGGTACTGCCTACCTATGGTAGGTTTACCTAATGGTACCTAGGTAGGTAGGTACATAGGTATGTATAATAACAAAAATATATAGAAAAAACTCAAAGTAGGTAAACCTACCTACTTACATAGTTGTGTAGAATGTAGATATAGGTATCTAAGTAAGTTCGTATGATGGCCGTATATGGCCTCCGAAGCCGACAATTAAACTTACCCTCCCAAGCATGGAAGCTACAAAGTGACAATGACGCAGTTGCGAGTCTTTCTGTTGGAACTACCTACTATCTACTAGGTAGGTTAGGTACCTAGTAGGTATGTGAAGTTGTCTAGGTTACCTTTTTTTATTGCGTATTGCGGATAGGTAGTAGGTAAGGTAGCGCTCGTGGTCGTGCTTGCTTAGTCGTTCTTGATAGATCGTCGAAGTTAACCAACGTTCGAAACGGTCTGTAAGTGGATGGGTGACCGCCAGTGGCATTTTCATCTGAGCGCTTCCGTGCTTCGGAGGGCACGTTAAATTGTCGGTCCCGGCTATTTAAGTCGTTAAGCCGTGACGGAGGCCTTAAGGCGGCCTAAAAACTCCGTCGCCAGAGTTGGCCACTGACTCATTCGAACTTACTTACTTTTAGTAGGTAGCACAGCTGTAGTAGGTAGGTACCTTCTCGCAATAGTGTAAGGTACCTACCTACTAGGTAGGTGTTGAGATTATCTTTATTGTATTGGAAACATTTCGAAAAACTGAATCTACCTACCTAGCTAGTTGGCTAGCATACCTAAAAGTAGGTACACTATTGCGAAAAGGTACCTACCTACTACTGTGCTACTAGTAGCACTAGGTACTGCGAGCGATACCTGTGATGTATGTAACTTGGAGGAATAGGTAGGTAGGTACCTACTACCTACCTACCTACTTGCCTCGCATCGCATCGCACGCACTACGCTACCAACGCAACGCCTCTCTGAATTCTGTGCCAACGCTACGCAGCGCATTGTTGTTCACTGTTCAGTCAGTGTTCTGTTCACGTTTCAGCAGTGTTGCCAACTTAGTGGATTTTCCACTAAATCTGGTGGTTTTAAACTTTAAAATATGATGGCAGTAGGACTAGAACTAGGAGCGGTTCAATGGAACTCCTCCTGAATAATAGTATAATATCCATACTTGTCCCTATTGAAAAACCATTTTTCAATAAAACTTATTCTCAATACATTTTGCATGAAAACTAAAATTTAGTATTTTTAAGTGTTCCAATAAAATTAAGACCATAGTTATTTGAAGTATTTGTTTGTAAACAGATAGAGCCTCCAAATACGCAAAAAAAAATTCAATAATATCCTATCTCAAAAAATATAAAAACTTTTTGTTAATGTAGTTCTCTGCATTAAAAACAAGTGCGCTACGACTTCTCCGTGACGATCCTTTTTGTGAATATTATGACGCTAAGTATTTTTGTATTGTGTTTTTGAATTTGTATGGTGGTGTGAATGTGAGATACAAATTAATGTTGAATAATTTAAGTGGTAGTAGTAGCTATAAGTAACGTACCTAAATATTATATTAAAGGTTTATGAATATACTCTGTACATTATACAGTTTAGTTTTAAATAGATAAGACTTACTTATCCAAATATATATTAATATATTACACCTACCTACCAACTAAAATATTAAAATTTATAAATGAAATTATCTATTTCGACTTCCTTATTCAATAACATGATCTATTGAATCTGCTGACGCTACCGACCGTGAGGTTGCGTACTGCACAATGCACAACGCGCTTACCGAGAAAATTGTGTCATCTCTTTTTCTCCCAAGGTAGTTGCATTGCAAACTAAGAACTCTCCATCTCTTTCGTGCACTCGCCATAATTTTAATAAATGGCCAGCTTATCCATACTGGGTCCATACTAATATTATAATGAGGAAAGATTTGTTTGTTTGAATCGAATAGGCTCCAAAACTACTGGACCGATTTAAAAATTCTTTCACCAATAGAATCCTTCATTATCCCCGATAAACATAGGCTATATTTTATCCCGATTGGAATCCTTCGGGGGGGACAATAATATACCTACCTACTTAGCTCAATGTTCAAACGCAGTGTTGGAAACATTTCAAAAAACTGTAGGTAGTACCTAACTAAAGTTTAAACAGGTAGGTTGTGGATGTAAAGTTGGCTAGATAACCTAGCAGACTAGGTAGGTAGGTAACTAGGTAGGTAAGGTAGGTACTACCTACCTAGTTACCTACCTACCTAAATCGAAAAACTGGACCTACCTACTAGGTAGGTCCAGTTTTTCGAAATGTTTCCAATACAATAAAGAGGCGATTTGTACTTACCTACCTATATCACAATGTAGGTACTTACTTACTTACCTATTTAGGTCAACGGTAGATAGTAGGTAGTTCCAACAGAAAGACTCGCAACTGCGTCATTGTCACTTTGTAGAAACGCTCATGGTCGTCGTAAATGGATGGGTGACCGCTAGTGGTATTTGAAAGCTTCCATGCTTGGGAGGGTAAGGTTAATTGTCGGCTTCGGAGGCCATATACGGCCATCATACGAACTTACTTAGATACCTATATCTACATTATACACACATATGTAAGTAGGTAGGTTTACCTAGTTTTGAGTTTTTGCTTTATATTTTCATGTTATTATACATACCTATGTACCTACATATCTCGGTACCATTAGGTACCACAGGTACCACAGGTAGGTAGGTTCGTAGGTAGTAGCTACAAAAAACAGGGTCACGACTGTATCCCCAAGGCGCGGTAGACATTCTCTCAGATCTTTTATATTCCAGATCCTTTGAAGATTCAAAGGATCTGGAATATAAATGGTACCCCCCTTAGACATCTGTCTAAGGGGGTAGTCAGAGGCATGTACAAATACATATTTGATACATGCCCACATCTTGCAGAAGTTAGTATTCCATACGTGACAGGTTGCAAGCCCATCGCCGCCTATTGGAATACTAACTGGTTTCCTCACGATGTTTTCCTTCAAGGTCAGAGCTCGAGTTAAAGCGCATATAAATTTTACGAAACGCAAAATCCATTGATGCACGGCCGGGATTCGATCCCACGACCTTCGGATTGAAGGATTTGAGTAGCTACATTATCCTTAAAATAAAAAATCTTTATTTCAGACATTTTTGTGTCCCTAATGTTATTACCTATTATTATAATAATAAATGGCCAGCTTATCTATACTAATATTATAAAGAGGAAAGATTTGTTTGTTTGAAATGAATAGGCTCCAAAACTACTGGACCGATTTAAAAATTCTTTCATCAATAGAATCCTACATTATCCCCGATGAACATAGGCTATACATATTTTATCCCGGGGAAGTGAAGTTTTCCCGAGGGATCGCGGGTAACACCGCGGCGGACAGCTAATATTAGGTAAAATAGTATTAGGTAAAATTACCATCTAAGTAAGTACTCTGACCTTGAATTTTAATTTTATTTTCTTTAGTTTTTATTAAAAAGTTTATGAAACTGAGATGTTCACCATTAACATAAAAAAAAATTCTAGAGAAGCAAAAATAAAAAAAATGCAAAAAATTTTTTGTGCAAGGAATTGAACCAGCATGTCTCTTCTTGGAAACCGCACGCTAGACCACTCCACTAACGATCCCTTGAGAACATTGTTGAAATTTAACAACGCTACAATCTACCAAAAATTGTACGCTCTTCCGCAGTTAGTAAAAGTCTAGGTAACTATGAAACTTATTCTGTGGCATACGCCCCTATAATCCGCCCATTTTACAGTAACCATACGTTAAGATTTCTCCAGACCTGTCGTTTTATTTAGATTTTTCTAAGATATTATGATACAAAATAAGTACTTACAAGATTTTTTTATGTAGAAAAATAATGAAATTCTCGTTATTAAGACTATTATATTGAACATTAAAATATCAATGTCTACATTTAGGTATGTGAGCTTGCGGAACGCACCGTGGCTTCACTCACGTGGTACCAACATAATATGTTGTAAGCCACGTGCGTTTCCATTTAAATCGTACATTTTGTTTGGCATTTGTCCGGGTTTCCAATTTTTAGTATGGTAACCCTACTCTGTTCTCCGACGGCGCGTCGGAGCTACCGATGCCGCATCGCAAAACACTAAGTAAGTCCCGACGGCACATCGCATACTAAGACACATCGCATACGATGAGCGTTCACACGGGAAAAATTGGCGTGCGATGCTAAATCATATCGCACCGTGTAAATGCACCTTTAGGTTTGGATGTTTTCTATGTCCCTTAGGTACCTATTAGTCGTGTGTACATAACACAAATTCTGTGTAAACAGTTTGTACGCTTGACCAAACATTTCAATTCAGCCCGATAAAAAAAGAGCGCTTTTAAACATGAAATATTTTATAGCAATCCAAAATTATTGAGCTAACAATCACGGATGCGTTTTCTCGAATGTTATTTCTCACCACCAGATTTTTGCTCGGATTTTCAAACACTTAAAAATAATAGCATGGATAAGCTCATGAAAGTGTACGGGCATTGGGTAAACACGAAACCGCTCCAATTTTCCTGAGTAACGTAATATTCCGAGGATTAAAAATAAAAACCAACAATGCGAGGAACCCTGACCACGGAGTTCCGTTAGATATTAGAGTTTTTAAACGATTTCGTGAACATTTTGTAGGTCAATTTCATAGACAACGTGGTTCTGTGAGAACAGTAGACGTCGCGAACAATATTGAATTTCGGGCGCATTGTATTTTCCAATAGGCTTGGTAAGCCTATTGGACTATTGGACCCCTACTTTGTTAGCAAAATAGGGCCTAAGTATGGTGATTACTCGCGTTCCTTTGGTCCTAGGCCCTAAGTTCCGTACGTAGATACCAGATTCGACCCCTTAGGACCTAGGGGATTGAATCTGGCTACGGGTTTGTCTCGTAAAGGCAGAGAGGTCATGCCTAGTCGTCTGATTGGTATTACGAAAAAACGTCCTATATAACGCTAAAAAGTGGTCTCTGCCAACCCCTTTGGGAAAGAGGCGTAACTTTATGTATGTATGTATGTATAACGCTAAAACAAACTTCCCGACGCTCTCGTCCTAAGTTAAGCCTTGACTATCTTTAATGTTTATTTTCTCAGCGTACCTAAACACCGACAATAAGTTGTGTAGTACCTAAATGATATTTTTCGTTAGAAAAAGCTAAGTCAACTTCATCCTCTTAGAGCTCGTCTCCGCCATGCTATAAATAGCGCGCAAGACAATTATCGCTGTTTGTCTGAAAATGTCACACAAACAATAGCAAATCCTTTCAATATAAATTGTTTAAAGCCAAAATCATTACTGCGCTATGGTATAAAAGTTAAGTCAGGATGCAGCTATATTTCAGCATCCTTTGTTGAAAATCTCATTACAGTTCTGACGATGGAACGAGGCCGCAAATGTTCGAGGTTTTGGCTGCATCATAGATATTCGGAAACTAAGTGTACCATAGCGTCGAAACTGCCAGATTTATAAGGGAAAGTTGTATTATTTTGGAAAAAACATATATAGGATAAAAATGTTTTTTGTTTAGTAAGTATAATAAAATGTGAGTAGCCAACTTTATTTCATTAGGCTTAGCAAGCGAATAAAGCATTTGAATGAAATAAAAAAACAAAGTTTGCCAACTCTGGGTGAGTCTAGTATGCTAAGTACAAAAATCATTAACAAAATTTTAATCGCAATGTGTGTAGTGGAGCTACATTATGATTATTTTCCCATTTTCCATTATGCTTCCTTTATCGTTATAATGTATAGTAATAACGATAAGGGAGG
The DNA here is from genome assembly GCA_963565295.1 of Epirrhoe alternata. Classification (NCBI taxonomy): domain Eukaryota; kingdom Metazoa; phylum Arthropoda; class Insecta; order Lepidoptera; family Geometridae; genus Epirrhoe; species Epirrhoe alternata. The sequence continues at coordinate 13,468,977 of OY751375.1, forward strand.
CATAGAATAAAAGGATCAAAACCAAACCCCAGATAATATTATACTTATAGTAGTAGTCCTGAAAGGTTACCGGTGTTTTACAAATAACCCTGAATAGTATTATTTTATCTGAGGTTACAATCAGCTGACATATTTTCAAACTTCCTATTAACTTATTTTAATTTGAAACGAACTAAGCTTCTTTTTGTTCTCAATTTTAATTACCTAACATATTTGGATGCGAAATTATCGCCAGCTGTTCTATAATTTCAATTAATTTTGCAATAACGTTTCCAGTGATGAAAGCATTCATTCTGGTTCTAGTAAGCATCGTCATTATGTGCCTTCTATGATACATATGATACATAAGCCGACCTCTGTGGCGCAGTTGGTGAAAGCCCGCTTGAGACGCAAAAGGTTGCGGGCTCGTTCCCCGCCGCGGGATAAATGTTTGTATGATCTGCAAATATTTATCTCGTGTCTGGGTGTTTCTATGTATCTACACTAATATTATAAAGAGGAAAGATTTGTTTGTTTGTATATTTATTTGTTTAAATTGAATAGGCTCCGAAATTACTGGACCGATTTGAAAAATTCTTTCACCATTAGAATCCTGCATTATCCCTGATGAACATAGGCTATATTTTATCCCGGTTAAGTGAAGTTTTTCCGAGGGAACGTGGGTAACACCGTGACGGACAGCTAGTTAAGTATAGATTTACAAAAAGTATATAAGTACTCGTAGTATATCAGTTATCTGGTTCCCATAGTACAAGCTATGCTTAGTTTGGGGCTAGATGATGCTGTGTGAAATTGTCCAGCATTATTTATTTACATCTTAACATGAAGGTTTCATAGAAGGCAAAAAGAAAAAAAAAGCAGACTGGTATAGGTAGCAAATTTTTGCGCAATCAAAATTACATTTATGCGAAAACTTTCACGTAACATTTTATCGAGTACCAGAACGATATAAACGAGTTCAACTGAGCTTTTGAGATTTAAAAGAATGAACAAGAGAAACTAAAATTAAAAAACATAGTCTAAACATACCCAATTTTTTTTGTGTATGTACCTGTTCTCTGTTGATGTAATGTGCCTGTGTCTGTGTGTTGTCAAATAAAGTTATATCTATCTAAAAAAAATGAGAACTCCATCATTTCTAGCGTAACTTTTTCACCCTTATCAAGGTTTTACGCTGTAGAACTCAATAATGGATGATATTCTTCGGTGGCAGCCCAAACTATTAAACATGTGCTAACCTAACACATTGTTTCCTTTCTCGGAACCTCACTATTGTTACAATTTGATTGTTTATGATATCTATCAAAATTTAGTGATTTCTGAGATTAAACAAAAACAGGACTGATTGAGTTTATTATATTATTACGTACATACCAATTTATAATATTAACTAGTGTGATGTGATTTCATTGTGATTACCTACTAATAAATGATACGCATTTTAAAAGGGTGCTTTATTTTTAAACGTCATCTACACGACCATTCTGGCATACAATTCGTGCCTCTTGCAACAGAATATAGCTCTTATTCCGTTGAGTTTAGGAAGCAAGAGGTATTAGTGGTATCGTGTAAATGGCGTGGTCATTAACTGGTAGTAACGAAGCCTATTAAGAAGCCACAACATTTGCATCGATGTTCAAGGTGCCTCCCACCTACCAAATACGTAAGTTCGTATGAGCCAGTAGCTGTAGCCAATTCTGGTGACGAAGTTTTTAGGCCGCCTTAAGGCCTCCGTCACGGCTTAACGACTTAAATAGCCGGGACCGACAATTTAACATGCCCTCCGAAGCACGGAAGCGCTCCGATGAAAATGCCACTGGCGATCACCCATCCTCTTACAGACCGTTTCGAACTTCGTCGATCTATCAAGAACGATAAGCGAGCACGACCACGAGCGCTTCCGAATACGTGCATAAATAAGTAAATAATATCATGTGTGCCAGACATTGATAATCAGATAATCAGATAATAATCAGATAATCAATTTATTTATTGGTAATAAAATCATTATAAGTCAGGGATAAAGCAATATACATATAGATTATTATAATTAAATTAACTAAGTTAATTTGATTTAAAAATCTAATATATTAATTATTTTGATAATTACATTCAATTGAGAAACTCCTCCACACTGTAGAACGCCTTCTCGATTAGCCAAGATTTAAGTTTTGTTTTAAAAGAGGTCAAGCTTAATGCAGAAATTATGTGATCTGGCAGGTTATTGTACACACTGGGCCCCAGCACATGTGTCAGTCTCTCAGATTTATCTGATTATCTGATTGATCAGACTGAAACAGACTGACCCTCTTAAAAATAGTTTTTGAAGCTCTTTTGGGATATAAAGCGTTGGTATGATTTCTTTTAAACACGTAACCCAAACTTAAATTACTTATACGTAGGTGAGTTCGAATGAGTTAGTGGTCATCTCTGGTGACGGAGGTTCTATGCCACCTAAATGACCTCGTCATGGCTGTGTGGTGTACAAAAAGTATATTTTTTGTAGGATTTGACCTACATTCTTGGTATTAATTTCAACATCTTGATCTCCGCCCGTACTTGAGAAAAAGGGTCTTGCCAGGCAGACGGATAACTTCTATTTTTCTTTTAAAGTAGGGATCCCTGAAAATAGCCATGCCAAAAAATGTATCACAAAATATAAAGCACTTACATTATTTGTAAGATATAACGACGAAACTTCTCAGACAACGCTAATACTTTTGGTCGTTAAGTTTTCCGTCTCATTATGTGACCTTAATAAGTATATAATAGATACTTAAAGTGAAAATAATGGGGCAAAGCGTTACGCGAGCAAAAACATGTTTTTCGGTAATGTCTCCGCTTTGCCCTAAATACACTTAATTGCTCTAAGATTTAACAAACCTCGGGGACTGTCTTAGATCTGAATTTTGTATTAGTCACCTAATAACTAGACATAGACATAGACATAGACAGACATTTATTCACTACTTTGGCACACAATACAATCACGAGAATAAAAATAAAATCAAAATAAAAAAGAAGAAGCATAATAAAAAATGAAAAGTTGAAGAATTGTGATTGTGTGTCACAGCAGCAAAAAGGCGTCGACTCAGCATTCTGCCGTCCCACTGAGAAGTGGTAAGGCGCTGGTATTCTGCCGAAGCCCTCATAGTCACTCATAGACCCCGTGAGACTACAATCTGAGTGTTTGTGTGTGTTGTTTTCTGTGTGATTTTTAGAGATACTTATACCTTACTTAAAAACTTTATAACTATAAAACTGACAGAGCATTATAACTGTATTTTACAAATACTTTATAATAATTTTATTTTACTAGGTAGCTAATAGTATAAAATTTTCGAAAAACTTAAGAAAGCCTTATAAAATAAGGTCAAAAAAGTGCCCCTACTCACTGAATGAACCCCCTCATGTTTTTTAACTTTATTTTAGTTTTTTATTGTTAGTGGCTGGTAATAAATACTTTGTAACAAGTGTGGATTTATTACTGCTCAACCTTGTGACAGACGAATGAAAAAACAACGGAGGTGTATTACACAGAACCCCAAATAGCGAAACTTTAAGCCTTGTCTTTATTTTCGAACTTACCTTTCACATGGATTAACATCAGACCCTCAGAATATCTAATACAAATAAAGTGTCAGAAATATGAGCGCCCAATGATAATGTAGATAGGCATACCGTAGCAAGCTTATATATCCTATTAGACCAATCCAGTGACCGCAATTCCAATGCTATAAAGTAGTCAGATAAAGACCTCACGTAGATGGTGACAATATAGGATCCTGGCCTTATATTAATAAGGGTTCCGACCATTAGGCGAACGATTAAACTAATGATATAAACGTATTAAAGGACTGCTTCCTTCTTTAGGTAGAGGTAACTCCGGAGAGCACGTTAAATTGTCGGTCCCAGCTATAGACGTTAAGCCATGACGAAGGGCTTTAGGCCTAATAACTCTGTTAGAATTGACCACTATCATAAAATATCTTACTTTTAGTTACACAGGAAAGACTATTTTTGTCGATCTCTGTGGCGCAGTGGGTGAAAGCCCGCTTGGGACGCAGAAGGTTGCTGGTTCGATCCCTGCCGCGGGATAAATGTTCGTATGGTCTGCAAATATTTATCTCGGGTCTGGGTGTTTCTATGTATATTATGTATGTATTTACAAACAAAAAGTATATAAGTAGTATATCAGTTATCTGGTTCCCATAGTACAAGCTTTGCTTAGTTTGAGGCTAGATGATGCTGTGTGAAATGTCCAGCATTATATAATAAATATAATATAAATAATAATAATAAATAATTATTATTTACTATAGTATACGATAGAGGTAATCTCTCAATCAATTCATCTAGTTTCACATATATATATTTTTCTTTTTTAAGCTTGAAAGCTTAGAACAAACATCCGTCTTCATGACACACGTATTACTCGTAGTCTTGTATAAAAATCGAACCCACAAAACGCAGAGAGCACAGATACCTATAAACTGCGCTGCAATGCCAGTCAAGGGCCAGGCAAATCCGTACGCAAATATCAAATAAGTAGGTCATACATTTATTTTCAAAACTAAGCTTTAGATGGTTCCAAGCCATCAGAGAAATATGCTTTAGATACAAATAGTTTCTGAAACAAAATGTAGATAAGTATTTTTACCCGACTGTAGAAGGAAGGGTTATTAGAAACAATGTTTCGGGGCTTCGCCGTCCACACATCAGTTTTTTCACAGCGATCGCGAGTCAAGCAATCCCGTAATATCGGTTTCATTTGCAATACTTAATTCTATTAATTTTAAATGCTAGTGTCGTCCCAGACTACCACCATATTTATAAACAAGTGAAACACACGTACACACTTGTAAAAATCTGTAGCGAAATCAATTTGTTTTGTCCCCATCACCATCGGAAAGCACAGAATTAAGCTAGAAACGCGAAATGTTGACTTACCGCAACATTTAACATGTTTCTGAAACACATGTTTTGTTTCAGAAACACGTAGATTTCTATACTAATATTATAGAGAGTTTGTTTGTTTGTTTAAAATGAATAGGCTCCGAAACTGGACCGATTTGAAAAATTATTTCAACTATAGAATCCCACATCTTCCCTGATGAACATATAGGCTATATTTTATTCCGGGGAAGTGAAGTTTTCCCGAGGGATTGCGGGTAACACCGCGGCGAACAGCTAGTCATTTCTAAAACAGTCTTTATAAGCAAATGTTTTTTAGGGTATACATGGCTTTATGACGACAACGTATATTTACGATCCTTAAATGGCTCTACTGATTCTATTGAATTTTTCTAAAATGTAAGTACCTACCCACGTATCATGTCAGCCTAGTTGCCACATAAACAAACGTACTGGAGAAATGTCTACTTGTGAATATTTAGTGCTAATCATGTCAAATACTCGGAGTGGAGAGCAGACAAATAAGATTATTTGCCTACTCAACTCTACTGTAAATACTTGTTACAAATAAAGCGCTCCTTGACTTCTAAGATTATGATTGTGCTCAAAATCAAACTTGTTATCATCATTTGAATAAACCTTGTGAACGAGTAAAACTTTTTCGGTCATATTGAAAATGGTAGATTATCGGATTAGTACTAGATATTTCCTTACCATCCCACGAAACTGTGACACTGAAAGCTTGTGAATTTGTGTATATGTTTGGATATTTGGATGTTTGTATTTCTATTTTTTTTTTTTTTTTAATTTTCGGTAAACTAACAGCTAGGTAAATTTTAAAAACATTAAAATAACACATGTAAGGTAACACATGCCAGCACAGGGCCAATTAAAAGTTTACACTTATATTTGTGTATATCACGCCTAAACCAGTGAACCGATTTGGATGAAACTTGGTATAGGCATAGATAGTGACCTGGATTAGCATATAAACTATTCAAAATGTTGGTACGGGCGAAGCCGCGCGCAGAAGCTAGTTATCAATATCTTACAATGAATGAATGAGCGTTTATGGACTTCCGCAAAGTCACGCCCGAATCATTTCAATATCTTCGGTCATTCTTAAAAAAGTTGAGCATACCTTATGCCTTGTTAATCTCGAGATGCACTTTTTTGGTTTCATATACCTACGAACTTTCATCGTTATCGCGCCGATAGCTAGAAAAGGAAAGCAAGATCATGGCAGGACCGTTCATGGCATACAATAACGAGACAATAATTGCATAGATATTATTGGATTATGAAACCCCTCCAGTTTTAGCAAACTCAAATAAGTTAATGAAAAAACTTAGGCCTTGACACCAAAAATAGATTATTTACTATACAGCGTCAGGAGGCAATCTATGCCCACAATTTAACGGGATGCTGTGCCTGGGACATTTTTTGAGATGGAATAGGCTTTGGAATAGCCCACAATTTATTGAAGTATTTAGTTAAACAACACCTAGGACGTTCAATAGAATATGAATAAAAATTACAGTTAGGCTTTATGAAATAAATACCTAGGGTGCCACAAACTTACCTGAACCGGTGAGGGGGGCGCTGTTATCGCATTTGGTGTTGGCAGAAAAATAATTTTTTGAGTATAAATCGTTCGTTCCTCTCTTAGCTACCGGTTCAGAATGAGTAGTATAGACGCAAGAATGAATTAATGAATTTCGTCATCCGAGAGAAAAACTTCTTCTTCTTTCGAGTCTGTTTGTATAAACAAAACTAATATCCAAAGCCTTTATGTATGATTTTTTAAAGAAAATTAGGGATACACCTAAAATAATTTATTCCACCATCAACAGACCGCGCTGCCAAGAAATGGCATATACGAGTATGGATACTTTTCGTTGCATTACTATTTTCCATTTTCAATTATTTTATTTTCAATCAAAATATAGGAATATTTTTTCACAAAGCATAATGAAAGCCAACTTTAAATTCTCCAAGGCTCATGGATTTATGTCGCTACCGCAGTTCTTGTAGTTTCTACTTTCTAATACCCACGACACAATCTTAATTAGGATTAAGACTTTTTCTATGTGACTGTTGTGTTTATATTTTACGACGATCCTTAGATAGCTTGACTGGTTCTATTGTATTTTATAATTTTATGTACATATTGTAGTAGCGTCTGTAAATAAAAATTAACCACTAAAACATTAAATAGCATTGGAATATCAGTTTATCACTATAAATTATTCCTTCATCATTTATCATCATTATAAATTATTACTTGAGTTTTAGTTAGAAAACCGTTATTTATTTAGATTTTAGTTTGTCTGAAATTACAAGGAAATTACTATAGCATACAGACTCGATTTTATAAACAGGCGCCTCTTCTTTGGGGTCGTGAACTGTCTAAGCCTCCTCGCAGACTGCAGACTTTCTATCGGCCGATAGTTGAGACGGAATATACTTCGGCTCGTAATGAGTATGGAGAAGTATAGCCCGTGTCAACTATCGGCCGATAGAAAGTCTGTAGTCTGCGAGGGGTCTAAATGTCTACTAACAACCAATAAGTTTGCAATCCGAGGTGATTGAACTATTAATAAAAGTAGGAGTTTATTTAGTGAGTATTTGGCGAGCATTTAAAATATTGACGAAGGTACGACAGAAAATAATACAGTTATTTTTCATCCTAGACAACCTAGACAAAATGTTATTTATTCAGTGAGCAATTGTGGATTCTCAGTGATAATAATAAAAGGTTTTTATCATCAATATACACCCCTATTTTATGACTACCAAAAAAAATTTAAGGAATGTTGCAGCAGATGCAGAAAATGATAATGGCATGATCAGAACTTGTTTTTATTTAACTATCACAAAGTTATCGAGGATCGTAGTCAACCAAAACCGAACAAAATTTTATGAAAACTGTACAAATAAGTACTATAGACAACAATCGCGTACAGACTCTCATTGTAACTATGCTCTCATATCATCCCCAGTCAGTAAACCCGCAGCAGCTATCATAAATCCATGTCTGACTCGTCTCATCTCCTTTTGAGGTTATAGTATTTTTTTCTCTTTTTTTGAGTTTTAACTACATAAATGTGATCAGTAACAGACACCGAGACCATGTTTAAAATTTTTTTGGTAATTAAAAAATAGGGGTGTATTTAAAAATCAATGCCACTTTTCGTTGTAATTTTATAACTCAAGAACGGGCTCACCTATCCAAACCAAATGTTTTTGTTCGGACTATTTACTAGATGGTTTATGTGAAGTTTAACAAAAAATCGAGTGGTTCTTCATTTATCACATTTTTTTGTAACAAATGAATTCAATATATGGTCATTTTGTAAATTTGGGGATTTTGCTGTCAAAATGAAACTTTTTTCAGATGGGGATTGTGCTGACAAAAAAAAATTTAAAAAATGAAGAATTTTCGATTCAATCAAAACTCCTGAATTTTGTTCCTAATAATGCGCAGACGAAGTCACGCGGGTCAGCTAGTACAATATAAATAGAATTGCATATAAAACAGTAAAGCAGTTATTTATTTATTTTATGTTATCCCAAATAGTTTTTCATAACGTGTCTCAGTCTACAATACACATTTGTATTGCTTAAATGTTGATTGGAATTCATTAGCCTGTGATAATGATGCTTATTTGAATGAAACACCCGTGTTACAACAATACAATTGTCCCCTCGACTTGCTTTGCGATATTGCAGCTTAACCTCCCTGCCATTCTGTTTGCAGTTTCAAGAGGGATGCTCACAGTTAATTGGTAATCCTTGAATGCCCGTTGCAAACCTATTACTTACTTACTTAGATAGAATACAATAGAATAAGTTTTTATTGTAAACTGTTGAATTTAACAAAGATGGTCGGTTTGTTATCAAGTAAAATGTACAAACAGTTTGCCCTTTTCGGACGTACAATATTAACATTAATAGTATATAATTACTTAAAACTAAACAAATACTCTACCCATGTATTTAGTTAGGTAAACTATTTACATTCATTATCCATGTAGAATTCTTCCAAATTGTAAAAGCCTTTAGTAACTAACCAGTTCTTTAGTTTGTTACCAAAAGCACCACCATTTAGATACCTACATACAAAGTTCAGAGAGAATGTCTGCCGAGCATTGGTGATCCTGTTTTAGTAAAGTATGTTAATGGTCGACTCTGGTTATAATTCTGGAGAAACTTTGTGTTAAGATGCCCAGAATAAATGAAAGTACAAGTTTGATTCCCGCGACGAAACAAAGATGAACCATCGATGATTAAAGATGGCTTGAGCCTTTGCAAATCGACAATCGATATTAGGCACGACAATTTGATTGTATGCTGATCTGGGTGGGTATACCTAATTTCTATAAAAAAAAATTCATACCCTTACATACATTGTAAAATTTTAAAAGTTGATTTTCTTGCAGGGTTTACAGATTTTTTAATTAATTTTCAATGCTTGTTACAATAACAATTTACTCGGTATTTTGATTTGTTAAATATGTGCCTATGGTAAACCCAACCACACGTTGATTTTCCACGAATTGATTTTACGACTGGTCGATCTGTACCGATATTTCCACACGTATTTGCATACGTAAGAAGTATTTGCTCACGCATTGAAATTAACCGATTTAATAATTAAACGCTAGGCAAGTTTACTACCTACTCTCTTCTATTTTTACCAACCTTCAAAAAAAGAAGTTATGTTTCATCAACTGTGGACTGATTTCCAAAATTATTTTTGTATTTGAAATGGTATAAAAGATTGAAAGGGTATGAAAGTTATAAATATGCCTGTGGTATTGATAGATGTCCCGTAAAACTCAAAAAACCTACGTCACGCCCAAACACTGAAGTTGGTTTTCTTTTCAGTATTTAAATGTTATTATATTTTTAGCTGTATTTTACCATCTTGAATCTACACATATTCCAAGTTTCATCGTGATTGAAACACAAACATACTCACAAACTTTCAGCTTTATTATATTAGTAGGAAAGTAGGAGAGGATAATAATTTATATCAAGTAGGTAAAACCAGATCGCACGTACTACTTGCAATAATCAAATGGCAAGCTAATCATTTTATCCCGGCGATGCTCTTGATTATTCAGAGAGTGCTACGCTTGTAGCACTCATCGTAGTTATGTCTACGCCGTAGCTCTACGAGCTCCGCCAACAGATTAACCAAGTGACATGGAGTCACTTCAAGTAATTATCTGCATAGGGAATAATTTAAACGGATAGTAGGTAGCGTTGTTTATGACGTAGCTGGGTAATTAACGTAATTAAGAGTAAGGTTGTAATGCCTTTTTGCCGTAAGGCCGCGTTTCCACCTATAAGAAAACTTACGCGAGAATTGTCCGACAGATGCAGATGTAAACTGCTGTGGGACATTTCTCGCAGAAGTTTTGTTGTAGGTGGAAACGCGACCTTACGCGGCTAATAGAGATGTCGCTTTTATACGGCTATGTTGGGCCTTTACCTATGCCTAACATGCCTATACGGGCTGAGATGATGATAAATACAAAACACAATACCTCGCTGCATGAATATCTGATAACGTCAAACGCAATGAGGAAGTTTGAAATGTAGAGCAGATAATCGATTACCAACTCATTTACTGGCGGGTAAAGTGTCGATCGCGGACGGAAACAGCGGCAACTCCAACAACTGAAATTAAAACTTTATTAATGACAAATTCACTTAGTTTCCATGAATGAAATTGGTGAATTCAATTTACAGTTTACACCCGCCGGCGAGCGAGATTGTCGCAAAGTTGGCCCCGTGATTGACTTAACTGGATTTCGTGGCTTATTCAAAGCTATAGGAGTGCTACCGGCTTCTCATTTGATTGGGTATTTGACTGTTGTGCACAAGTCAGTTGCTTTTATAATATAGGTACTGGACTTTATGAGAAAGAGGAATGTTCCTTGACAAAGGCCACCTTTTTGAAAACATATTTGTGAATTTCATGATTTACCGCAGTCGGTAGCCGAACGCGCCGAACTATCAATTCAATAGAGGAAAATTGAGGAAATGCTGCTGACGTCAGAAGCGAGCCGCGTTTTCTGACGTCAACAGCATTTTTTGTATAGAAAAATGACTGCGGTGCGTACGGTGCGGACAAGTGTGCGATCAGGTCTATCCTTTCGCCGCACTGACACTGGTTCTAATGAACTAGTGACACGACAAAACAAAAAAAATGTGTGATCCATAAGTCTACGTCATCATCATCCAACTCTTGGCTTCACCAACTGCTGGGTAAAGGCCTCCCTAAGCTTGTGCCAACTACTTTTTGCACAACCACTGTAGTAGGTATTATTATGTTTCATAATTCTACGGTTCATGAGTTTCATTAAAATTCTAAAGCGGTAGCCGTACTGGTAAAGCGACGGCGTCACGACAGTGATTTCATTAAAACTAATTTCTATGTACAGTCAGCAAAGAAAGTGGTTTACCACTTTGGACAAAAGTTTCTGTGAAATCTAACTAGCGCTACGGTTTACTTTTCTAACGGAGAAGAGATGCACAATTATGGCGTAATATCCGCTAACTGATATGCCTGACATTTTTGATGTCACTGGATTATTTGGTTATTTTGAGCTCTATTATCAACGCAATAGCTTGTTTTTTTGCAATAATAAATAAAATCTTCATTCAATTAACACAAGTTTGATCTTTTTTGAGAAAAACTTTTTACATCTGAAAAAGAAAATATCTCTGACAATTGTCACTGTATTACTGTCAACGTAATAAATATTTAAGGTAAAGTGGGGTTATGGCAACTATCGGATAATTTCAACTAATATCACAATTTTCAACAGGCTTGATATATATAAATAAATTGTTCTCTTATTTACTAAAAATAGTAAAAAATTAAAGACTCGAAAAGTAGTATTAATTTACTTGTCGAGTTTATAAAATCGCGATAACGTGCCACTATTTGTAGGTAAATAGTTTCAATTACCCGTTACACTGTTACAAGCATTTTGTGCAAAATAATACTACATTAATTATTATATTGTATACTTTTATTCTTTACACACTTTACAGCTTAAGACATTTACCTAAGAAGGCAATATAAAACTAGATGGTAAAAATATAGAATTAAACAGCGATAAAGTTAGAACTCCATGGTAATTGTAACTAATTCGAGATACTAAACTTAATTTTAAGTTTGATAATTTTCATAGATGGACAAATTCAGATTTGACAAAATTTGTGCTGGACGAAATTCATATTGGACAATATTCGTGTTAGACGAAATCGATATTGGACAAAATTCATATTGGACAAATTCGTGTTGGTCATTAGTTCTAGTTTAACATTTGATTTTGGACATTAGTAGCGCGAAGGAAAAATTTTAGTCGCAATTACCCCACTTCACTATTGAAGTGTATACATAATACTAGCTGTTACCCGCGACTTCGTACGCGTTAAAATCGAATATCGCCTTGACTGTGCATCGTCAAAAAGTTTGGGCTATCAACGATTGCTTGCATCACACGTCATCAGAACCTAGTGTTCCTAGATTACAAAAGTCAAACGAGCTTCCCGTCAAAAAGTTCTTACACAAACTTTGAAATCCCTTTTAGGGGTTCTTTTGGAAATCCCTTTTAGGCAGCGTTCCCACTACGCCGGACCGGCAGATCTGCCGGAAACCGGACACCAGACAGAGTGTTCACATTACATCGGATCCCGGAAGAAATTCAGACAGTCAAGTACTTACCTCAGTTGAATTTGGACCTGCGCGCACAATGGACGACGAAATTGTTGTGTTGTGGTGGTATCTTAATAGAAGGCAAAATAAAAGAAAACATTGGGTACACCCTATTTTACGGGAAAGATTTTCACTTGGAACATTTGAAACATTAATGGGTGAACTTAGAAGAGACGAATCAAAGTTCTTCAATTATTTTCGAATGACAGCAACCACTTTTGACGATTTACTGGGATAAACTCGTTCACATTACTCCGGGCCCGGTCGTTCTACCGGCAATTCGTACTGACAAAACGCTCGGTAAAAATGCCGGGCTCGGCAAAAATGCCGGACCCGGGATAATGTGAATAGCTTCATATAAATTGTACAGCCACTAGCCCTTCCGGCAGATTTACCGGCGCGGCAGATCTGCCGGTCCGGCGTAGTGGGAACGCTGCCTTAGGGGTTCTTTTGAAAACCCCTGAAACACGTGTCCATTTATTTTATAATAATAATGTATCCAAACCGAGTTTCAAGCCAATAGTTTCCAGTCAAAATGTTCCTATACAAACTTTAAAACCCCTTTTAACCCCATTTTAAGGAATGTTTTAAAAAACCCTGAAACACTGTTCAAGCAAATCGATAAACGCACTAAAAAGTTTTATAAAAAACGTTTTCAACCCTTTTGGGGAATATTTCCGAAACCGCCATAATGGGTAGTGGGTTATGTTATAAAAGAAAGCTACCCCTTCTTTCAGTTTAGCTTCAGCGGTTTCGGCTCCGCGATGATGAGTCAGTCAGGTTAAGCTTTTTTATAGATATAGATTAAATTATAAACAGGGCAATGATAACTGTCATACATAGTTTCTAATTCTTTGCTGACGTAAATAGTATTGCAAGGGAAAATCAACCTTGTTGATTCATGACGTTCATATGAATCTCAACCGTAGGGTGGTAAACCACTTATTTTGCTGACTGTACAAATGACGTTTGTCGCATATAAGCGCCGTGCCGTAAATTAGTAGGTATATGGCAGCGTCCTAATGGACTATGGATGCAGCCAATTTTTGTCAGCTACGTACCTACACACCGTACGCATTATCTTCATCAGCATTAATAATAAAATAAATTCTCTGTCCCGGCTATTTAAGTCGTTGAGCCATGACGGAGGCCTTAAGGCGGCCTAAAAACTCCGTTACCAGAGTTTTCCACTGACTCATACGAACTTAAATCGTATTCACACCTATGTGGTAGGTAACTTTCATAAGGTTTGCACTGTAATTGGTTTTGTAAGTACTGCACGTAATTCTGTTCAATAAACAACTTTCATTCCACATTTTATGCAACTTTGTATGCAGATCCAACACTATATTAATTGAGTGGGTAATATAATGAAAACTGATAAATAAATACATACACAGCAATGCAACACTATGCGTATTTATACTGTTTACTAAAGTATTTAAGGTATTTTTAGTATTTTTATAAAGGAACTAGATCCAATCTTTTGAAATGTACCTCAAAGCAAACACGACTAACGAACGTAACTGAAAATCATTGGAAATTCAAATAATTTGTAATATTAGACTTTTGTCTTCTGAAGCCCTTAGGTATTTGATCGTTTTTCATAGAACGACGAAGTCGCGTTCTTGTCCGGTCAAAAAATGGATAGGCGACTGCTGTGCTTCTGCGCTTCGAAGGCTTTCAGACGGCCTGTAAACTTTGGCACTAGATTTGCTACCTAACATGAACTTACTTTTATCTGGTTATTAGAGAAAAAGTTTATAAAAGGAACCCAAACACTGTGTGTGCCTTAACACGCACTTTGTCAGCTTACACCCGTAATATCTGATGTGTCAGGTCGTAACACGTCGGAACGGTATCGGTTAAAGTATAGGTACATTTCATGGTGATATTGTGTGTCGTGACGTCACTTTTGTAATTTAATTGTATTAAATGTATGGATCAGATATACTTCACGGCACACCCCAACACAATAATGTAATTTCGGCTTACAAACGAGTAAGTATCAAAAACAATTTACAGCGAAATTGATGTTACTCATCATTGAATTATGGCGGAAATAATAAACTGCGGATCTCGAAAAGGATCATCAATAGGCAGAAATATGTTAAGCTCAATGGGATTTACAATGTATGAAACATTTGGAGTTGGTTCTCTAGGGTCTAAACTCTACTAAGTCAAGGTGATTTTGCCCACCGCATTTTCTAAATGTTTTCAGTTAGTCTGGTCCGAACGACGCTTGCTTCGAGAAGTACCTATTGGGTTCAATAAATCAGCATTGCCATTTGCCATCAAGCGTACCTATGGCTATTCAGCCAGTTTTGAGGCAAGCTTCCGACTGGCAGTGACCAGATCAGTTGAGCAATCAATAGATCGTTTTCAACTGTGATTCGGCTGTGATATTCTATTGCAGTAGCTTTGTTCCTGTAAATAAATGACTATTATCGCAAATAAATTAGTACCGAAGCTTTAGAACAATGCTTATCGCTCTACTCAGTGAGCTGTTCGACAGCTGTGGTGGTTATCTGTTATCGCTCGCGGTCGTCGCCATCTTTAAAAGACGTTCTGGCAGTAACGATGATCGATGAGCTGGCACTTCCCTGTAATATCCGACTAGTCGAAACACCCGCTTGCATCGTAAACTATTGTTGTTAGAGCCTATTATACGAGTCTACGCAATGAATATTAGTAAATTAGGCAGGCATCAATGTGGTTCATTTATTTTTATTTATAATGCTAAGGTCTCACTTGCGCCTTCTTCTTCTTTTATTAAATGGCAACTAACTTTAATATCAGAAGTTTTAAAGTTTAAAAGTTCATATCATGTCAGTCAGTCCAATTAATTTGGTTTAGAAGAAAACATGGCGGCTTATCACTTCAAACTCCAACGAAAATCTTTCGTCAATTAAGAGAAATCTTCTTGAATACTCCCCCATTCCATTTGCCCAATCTCCTGTTGAGTATCCAAGGCTTCATTAGTAAAATGCTACCAAAATTAGATAATAAAACCGTAAAACACGAGAAAAAGATAATAAAATAACAGAGCTACTAGTTTTTCCGAAAATGGTCTCTATTGTATTATGTCAAAAACATTGTGTCCAGTAGGTACTTCGTGCACTCGAGGAGCCTCTTTTGAGTTGCGCTTTTACTCCCTTCACCACACTGCGAAAGAACTAAAACACAAATGTGAAATATCGCGCCAATTAGCGGCATGAGACGCCGCTTATGAGATAATCACTAAAAAAAGTGATAGGCTTTATTGTATTACCTATTTTGGAAAATTATACGAGTAGTTTGTGGAGGATAGATGTAATATCCTACATCCATCCTCCACAAACTATATTTTCACTATTATATAACTAAAATTCTCAGTGTGTATTCAGGAGATTGTGTGCCATTACAATGAGTTTATGATTACCTACCATAAGATCTAAGTAGATAGTTCAGACAGTGAACTACCTACACCTAACGGCGGGCACTTTAGATCTATGTTTGGATAGATTAAGCTTTCCCAGCACTTATAACCGTCCCTTAGCTAATAGAATGTAAGTAGGCCAAACCATTAACAAGATCTACGAGTACAAAACTAAACTGCAAGATCTTCTCTAACTCACCTATGAAATCTGCTCTATTTGTTCTATCCCACGAAGGTGGATTCATTCGAAGAAGAGAGAAAAAACGTGCATATTTGAGGTCGGACTTGGCCGTCCAATTTATGAAATCCGTAGGTTCAACGACCACATCACCAAAACCGAACAACATCATGACCAAATTTTTGACAATGATTTGAAGATAAAATCTTGGTTCAATTCAATTCAAATTCGTTTATTGCTTCATGTTAGTTACAAGGTCTTATTATAGGTAGGCGTTTCATAACATGAACCCCGCTGGGGCACTGCAACATTTTTAACTTATAAACTAACTTAAGTAAATAAAGATTGGCTAAGCCCTTATAGATATTTAGTTTAAACAGTTTAGATTCAAGTACAATTAAAATAAATATTTAGAAACTAGGTTTACTTTTATTAAATATTTTATTGTCATCTAGATAATCTTTGAGTTCGTAATAATGTCCCAAGAAAAGATTATTTTTTCTTAGATAACGAAAACAAAAGCCATTCTAAAAAGTCAAACTGCCACTTACTTTGCTGACTGTACATCAAAAACCTCTCATAGTTACAGTTAATCTGATATATACTCAATCAATGTCAATATCTACAAGTATATTAATCTGTAACTAGTTGCCGAAGCAGCTATACCTATTGGAACAACAAGGTGAGCATGCAAACAACAAACTTGGACGTTGACACTAGATCACCAAGTACCGACACGACAACTGCTGTTACCTACAACACCTTAACAAAACAATAGGTAAGTATATACCTACATGGGCGAATAATGGACCTAACTTAACAAAACAATAATACCTGTACCTACATGGGCGAATAATGGACTTAAAGAAGATTAAACCTAGTGATGAGGACTTATTTATGCATTGTAAATAAATAAATAAAAAAAAATCATTTCAATTCCAAAACGTTTATTGCTTCATACTAGCTACAAGAAGATTTCGTACAGTAATAGATCCATATTGGTAGTAAGTATTTTCCCTTTAGTGACCACTAATTTATTTTTAGCTAAAGTTAATAGTTATTCTTCTACAACGCTTCAAACACAACCACCCTAATCTAGTACCTAACCCTAACCTACCTTGGTAAATAAGTAATACGAAAGAAGTCTAACCAGAGAGTCTAACAAATTCCATGTAATGTCAGAATAGATTTACTATCACAACATCAATAATGGTTTAACCCACGACCCAAAGCACATGGACTTAAAAGCTAACCACACTCACAATGAACTCCAATGGAAAGGAGCTATTTGTTTACCAATGTGATGGCACTGGTCCTAAAACATCAAAATGCGCTTACCCAATCTACGGTACCTACAAACTATTTACATCTGCTTATCTCTAGATAGAGACATAGGAAAAATACAAAAATAAAGGGTAGGTACTTAGGTGAATGTGAAGTTTTTATTGAATTATTTATTATTTTATTTTAATGTACCTAAGGTACCTAACCTACTTATCTAATTGTAATAGAAATAGCATCGAGAAACTTCATCTTCAGTGCACTGCAGTGCACAGTAGACATTCTCTCAGATCTTTACCTTTGTGATAGGTAGGTACACGTGTTTCGAACTCCTGAACGCTTGACGCGCCGCTGTGATGTGAACAGACGGACCAAGCTAGCTGCCAAATATAGCCTGGTTTCAATCGTATCCTTTGTCCCGATAAAAGTTTTAATGAGATTTTTCTTGTTTTGAGATAAGATAGGTACTCCTTCGGTCACTAAATCATAACTTTATCACTCGAAAACGAGAAAAAGATTACGAGTAGTCTCAGAACGATTGGAGTTTTTTATTCGAGTTTTCAAAACTTTACCCAGTTAGCCTGAACAAATATTTATCTAAGTAAGTAGGTAGATAATTAAAATAAATTAGGTATCTATTTCGCTAGGTATGTTGGGAACTAATTGCTTAAAACATTCTATGGTGGTTCCTGCCTACCAACTAGGTAGGTACCTACCTACCTACCTACTTATCAAATTTTATAAGAGTTTGTGAGAATTGGTGTTATTAGTCAAACTCTCGCTTTATATCGCTGGTAGGTAGGTACCTACCTACTAATATCTCATTAGTACCTCCTACACTACCTACCAACATCGTAAATAGGTAAGTAAAAACGTAAACAGTGTCACGACTGTATCCCCAAGGCGCGGTAGACATTCTCTCAGATCTTTATATTCCAGATCCTTTGAAGATGTCTAAGGGGGTAGTCAGAGGCATGTACAAATACATATTTGATACATGCCCACATCTTGCAGAAGTTAGTATTCCATACGTGACAGGTTGCAAGCCCATCGCCGCCTATAAGAATACTAACTGGTTTCCTCACGATGTTTTCCTTCACCATTCAGAGCTCGTGTTAAAGCGCATATAAATTTTACGAAACGCAAAATCCATTGATGCACGGCCGGGATTCGATCCCACGACCTTCGGATTGAAAGTCGAGGTACAACCCCATTCGGCCAACACGGCCTACTGTTTAAAATAGTAACTAAGTACCTACCTACGAGTAAGTTAGATACTTACTCGTAGGTAGGTAATTCTACCTACCTACGAGTAAGTATCTACTAATTAGCTGGGGCACAGAATATAGATAGGCTGGGGTTAAGGATCTAAGATTAATTTCCCCTTAGGTAAGTATTAAAATCTCTACCTACTTATTAAAGAAAATAACCTACCCACTAACTTTAAAAGTGTCGCGGCGCTCAGTAAGCGTGTATCAGACACTTTGAAGATAAAATGAGCCCTGTCAAGAGTGTCATATCTTCAATCCGAAGTTAGGGAATGATAAATGATGCAAAAATAAATCAGATTCACTAAAAAGTTCGCTAATGACACAAAAATTGTGCGAACGTTAGGTCAGATGCACACACAATGAATAAAGGACTTAAAATAAGTACCTAGTACCTACCTAGTAGGTATACTTGGTACTTGTAAGACGTTGTAGGTATCTACTTAAGAGCCGTGTTGGCCGAATGGGGTTGTGCCTTGACTTACAAAGGCTGTGGGCTCGTGGGTTCTAATCCGGGCCGTGCTCATCAATGGATTTTGTTTCGTAAAATTTATATGCACTCTATCACGAGCTTTCTTAACGGTGAAACAAAAATCGCTGAGAGGATGTAGGTGCTGAGCAAGCCTATTCCATCTCAAACAATGTCCCAGGCACTACAGCGTCCCGTTCAGTGTAGGCATATTGCCTCATGATGCTGTATAAATCATCCTAAATATGCTGTAGATGAAAAGCTCATAGATCTCTATGTAATATTACTAATATTATATTATCCGGGATGTAATGTACCTAAGTAGGTAGGTAACTAAACCACACTAAACATTGAGTTCTATGTAAAGGCCTATGTTTTTATTTTAAAGTAAGTAGGTACTACAATCTGTAAACCTGAGTAGGTAGCTATCTAATAGTCATGACCAAAATCCAAAATAGGTAAGTAGGTTAGGTAAGTAGGTACCATTGAGATATTATAACTCAATGGTAGGTAGGTACTTATAACCTAATTGGTCAGAATAACCGCGGAACACGACATGTCCCCGTTCAAAACCACTATCCAAAACTGAGTAAACTGACCCAAGAAACTGAGTGAAAATTACCACAAATATTTGACAAAAACCGAGTGCTATGTAGGTAGGTACTGACCTCAGGTACCGGCATACCTATTCTGCTTGTTTGAGAGTGTGCAGCAAATCAGGGTTGTTCGTTACTCTCGAGGGCTGTTCCGACCTTTTTTGTTGCCTTTATAGATTTGAGATAAACCGGTTAAAGGCAAGTGTTGGCTGCCAACTTCCTCGATCTGTGTCACACACAACACATTGCATACATTAGGTATGTACCTACCTACCTACATAATATGGACGAGTAGCTGTTTCACGTCCGTTCGTTTGCATTGAATTTTAAATCGGTGCCCCATACAAACTCTCAACCTTTATTTTCACCTCTTTATTAAATAGAACGTGATATGTCATCCCCACCCCACATTGACTTTCACTTGCAGGTAGGTAGGTACAAACTTACCCCTGGGGCCGCCCGTACAAGGTTGTACTGGGCAAGCTCCGACCATGAGTCCCTCCGTTGACGGAGACCCTGGAACCTGTGTTCGTAGGGGGAGTGGTTGATACACTCTTTCCTAGGGTGGAAAAAAGGACAGTCCCCATACCCCTGTATCTTCGTCGGACCCGACCATCTGGGTCGACGAATTGGGGGTATCCGACGAGGAGTTGGACCGAGCCGTTAAGCGTCTCAAGGCTCGTACATCTCTTTCGTTGATAGCTGTGTGATTGCTTCTAAATAATGACTATTTTTCGTATTTTAGGAGATATTCCAACTATTTCCAACTTTCAGTATTTACCCATTTGCATTGACGGGGTAAGACCCCTTATTAAAGTTATCATCTTGACCCATTTTCAATTTAATACAAAGAGGCAGATGTTCTCAAACTTTATCTACCACGAAGAATTAGAATACGAAGAAACTGAACTTCTGTTACGAAGAATTAGAGTTGAATAGGTAGGTGTTTATAACGGACAAAATATGAGCGAGAATCACGCCATGATGTGAATTCTGTATCAAATGTTAATCAATCATGAAACCTTCGATCCGTGAATTAATTTTGTCGTTATATAATATAATAGGTGGGTACCTACTTCCACATTTAATCAACTTACACAAAATTTACCCATAGGCTCAATGCACATTGAATTGGCAATAGGTAGTACCTACCTACCTGATATCTACGTAATACGAGTACCTACTTAATAAGTAGGTAGGGAGAATTGAACGTGATGTCACCCAACTAGGAGCAGTCTGAAAACCAGCGTTGCTCTGTACCTCCCCGGTGCAGAGCAGCACAAAGCTGAGATTGTTCCTTTTTGGACTGCACCAACACAGACGTCCTTCACCTGCCTCGTTATCTTTTTTTTTGTTTTCTTTCCATACTTTTCTGTCTTTGTTTGTAGTAGATTTAATAATATACTTAGTATTAAATTATTTTTTTTGTTTTGTGTGTCTAATACATTTTTTTTTGCTGTGTTGTTTACTATGATGTACCTAGTTATGTTCGTCGGTGTGTGTGTTTTCCCAAATAATTTTATCATCTATCTATCTTTATAAGATTTTATTCGCATCTTCTACGGTGTAGAGCCAAAACGTAGCGCAGCGTAGAGCCTACCACCGCAATCACACCGCAATGCCACGGCAATGCCTAAAAACTCGTCCACTCGTCCGCGTCCTCGTGGTGTTATGGCCGCGTGTGTGGGTACCGGGCGTGGCTGTGGGTGCCATACAAGATATTATTTTTAATTTTTCGTCTTATATCGAAAACAAACTAACAGATTACCTACATCATATTGTTATTAAGTTATATTGTTATTGTTATTTATATTTGTATTAGGTAAGTATTGTGTATTTTTCTGGTGGCAAATAAATAATTCTTTCTTTCTCTTTCTATAAATAACATAAAAATAATGAAAACCATGACGCCCTTCCCGCCCTTCAGAAGAGTGTGGCCGCGCACGTAGACGATACCCAACACGAGCACGACCGATTTTGAATCACAGTGAAACACAGCACGAACACACAGGCTCATCAGGGACCGACAATGTAATGTGACCTCTGAAGCACGGAAGCACTCTAATACAAAATGTCTATATTATTTTTTATACCAAAATACCTACTTAAAGTGCGAAGTCAAAAAGAAGAAAAAAAAAAAATCAATAACCAATTATATTTTATACCTACCATAGTTAATAGGTGGTCGCACATTAGAGACAAGCCGCACGCGCCGAATTTTTAATCTCCTGATAGCAAAAAAGGTTCCATGCTAAATCTATGCCTGATAGCATATATTTTTGCATTTCTCTGCCAATAACAAAATGATTTTGCCTAGGGTAAATGCGTTTACATCGTCTAAGGTCAATGCACAAAGATTGCGTAGCCAAGAAGAAAAAAAAGTTCCTATTAGGTATTTTTGTAAAACCAATGTAGTTGACACATTAGATTTAGTATGGTAGGTACCTACCTACCTCTTTGGATGAGTTGACAGTGCGAAGCCCTGGTGAAAAAAAAGAAAAACCTTGGGAACAAAATGATTTTGCTTTAGAGTGCGTTTCATTAAATAGTTCCTATGCCGTCTTGTTGGCAGTAGTGAAAATAAGAGTATGTATTGGTTTATGTGGGGCCTCGTTACGTTTTTCTCTTTTACAAAAGTCCTTCGCCTTCAACACCATCACTCTTTCACGACTTTTTAATGTTTTAGGCATAATTTTCTCAAGAAATTCCTTTCACTGAATACGTCCGGTGGTTGAGGGTCGAATGCATAGAGTTGTGGCAAGAATATTTCGATGAAAGATCCATAAAGAAGGGTATTTGGTACCGCACTATACAGCTTCAAATCGGGTCAAGGCCATGGATAGACGAGTTTAGTGCTAATAGAAGTACTTTGGTGGCTGCTCTCAGGCTGCGTTCCGGACACATCCCATCCAACAAGTTTGCTTTCTTGATGGGGAGAGTGGCATCACCCAATTGTGATGTCTGCTCTTCCATCGAGGATATACAGCATGTGTTGATGGAATGTGTTCGGAATGCTGATGATAGAAAAAAATTTTTTGGAGCATTATATTCCAGTAGTTATGACATTGGTCGCATAAATAGCGCTCTGGCGGCTCCATTGTCTGAAGAGGCTCAATTTTTTTATATTTTGTTTATTAAGTTTTTAAGAAGTTCTTAGTTTTTTTTTCTATTTTGTTCATTCTGTTTAATAACTAGTTGTTTTAAAATGTACATAATTATAATTAGCTAATAAGATGTTACTGATTGGGCGATGTTGTCGCTCAGCGACAAAGCCCTCTATGTTTTGGTGTAAATAAAAAAAAAAAAGAAATTCCAATAAAACCACAGGGGTGCCAACATTACGGCATCGGAACTATTTGATGAAACGCACTCTACTTATTTATTTAAGACAATCTTCCATTGATTTTATTATTTCTTCTGCTATTCTTGGCCGAGACAAATCAAAATCCATTGAGTTATAATGTACTACGTACTAGAGACGCCATGTCAAACAAAATTAGCGCGCGGACTGATGGCAGCGGGGCATGCGCGGGGCAAGCGGGGGGGTGTTATGTTGTCATAGATAACAATCAATACGCGCAGATGCGACTTAATTTTATTATTCTGCCTACTTAATATTGATCGTGTGTGTGTAGGTAGGTAGGTACTTACTCAGAGAATAAATAAGAGTATTGAAACTGTAACAATATTTAAATTTCCTTTAAATAATTTAAGTTTAATTAGTTTATTAATATTTTATAGCCCATAATTATTTAAAACTAGCTGACCCGCGGCTAACGTTGTTTTGCCATAGTATAAGTATTAATATCGCTATTAAAAAATAAGGGTGGTAGAAGAGTGATTTTTTTTTATTTCTGAAACAAAACAAACCAAAGAGCATTTCAGAGCTAGGAAGGAACAAACCAAAGTTATCAAACCTCATTTCACAGTGTTGTGTATGTGGGTAGGTTTCATGTGTCAGTCTCCAATAAACGGACTTCATAAGCACACGTGTATTATTTAGCAGTGGCGAACGAGAGTTAATTTAGATAATAAATCAGAATATTTGTGTCGCGGAGTTCGGTGAACAATTGCGAAAATGTCTGTGGGAAAAATGAAAGACTTTGTGCTTAAAACCGGGAACTGGTTGTGCTACGTAGAAAGGCTAGAAATGTACTTTCTAGTTAACAAGGTGCCGACAGAGTTGAAATTACCCACATTAATATCTGTGATGGGAGATGAAGTTTATGATTTACTTTCGACGCTAGCGAGTCCAACGAAACCAGCAAGTTTAACTTATAATCGAGCTGTAGAACTTCTGCAAGCGCATCTACAACCAAAGCCTTCAGTTCTAGCGGAACGTTATAAATTCCGCCAACGTCGTCAAAACAACGAATCCATAGCAGAGTACGTGTCTGAGTTGAAAAAATTATCAAAATATTGTGAGTTCGGGTCCACGTTGGACGAGAATATCCGAGATCAACTAGTATGTGGTTTGAAGAGTGAAATTATAAGGCAACGACTATTTTCGGAAGAAAAGTTAGATTATAACAGAGCTGTCACACTGGCATTATCTTTGGAAGCGGCTGAGCGCGATGCGAGTGCGGTGGAAGTAGGGACAACAGCAAATGCAGCGGCTGAAGAAGTGCATACACTGGACGTCAACGACGGTTGTTCAAGATGCGGAGACCACAGACATCTAGAAATAAACTGTGCGTATAAAAGTTTTCAATGCAGTTGGTGTAAAGAAATCGGTCACCTGAGACGCGTGTGCCCAAAAAAGAATATGAGTCCAAACTACTATCAATCAAAACGGAGAGCAACGGAGCATGCTGGTCAGTATGCAGCGCGCGGAGGGCGCGGGTTCAACCGGGGAGCAGGCAGCGCAGGCCGGAGAGGGCGCGGCCGGCGCGGTGGCACGGCGGGGCGCGGTCGGCGCGGGCCAGCCGCCTTGCATTTGATGGACGAGGGAGAAGGAGACTACAATGGTATGCAGTACCCCCAGGACGAAGAAGAGCGAGATGAGTCCTTGGAAGAGCCAATGTATCAGATGTCTTTAAGGGACTATAAACCGGTGTGTATATCAATATGTGTACATGATCATCTACTCAACATGGAGGTTGATACAGGATCCGCCTTATCTTGTATAAGCAAAACTGTGTATGAATCGTGCTTTAGTCATTTGAAATTAAAACCTTGTTTATTACACTTGAGATTTTATGATGGCACGATGATTCAGCCATTAGGATATTTTGAAACTGTTGTGAAATATAAAGATAAAATTAAAACTTTAGATTTATATGTGATAGATAACGGAACAACCAATTTAATTGGCAGACAATGGTTAGCAGAATTAAACATTCCTGTAAAAGTATCAAAACTCCAAACAAATTATCTGAGCAACCCTGAACGAAATGTAAAAAAAATTATAAATGACATTACTTCCAGGTATAAATCTTTGTTTGACGGCACGTTGGGAAAATACACTGGGGAAAAGGCGGAACTGTGTGTGTGTGAGGGAGCGACGCCGATATTTTGCCGAGCGCGGCCTCTGCCTTACGCGCTGCGCGAGCGCGTGGACGCGGAGTTAGATGCGATGCTCGGCGCCGGCGTCATCGAGCCGGTGGAGCATTCTGACTGGGCCACACCTCTGGTTGTCGTACGTAAGGCTGACGGTGGTTTAAGGATTTGTGCCGATTACAAGGTAACCCTTAACAAAGTCTTAGCTGTCAATAGATTTCCGGTTCTAAAAATGGAGGATTTATTTAGTGACATTTGCGGAAATAAATACTTTACGAAATTAGATTTATCCCAGGCATACAATCAGATCGTTTTGTCAGAGCATTCCAGGAATTATACTGTAATTAACACACATAAGGGCTTATTCAAATACTCTCGTCTCGTATATGGATTAGCGTCTAGCCCTGGGATTTTCCAGAAAATAATGGTGGATTTATTCAAAGGGGTTCCGAATGTAGTAGTGTTCTATGATGATATATTGATTAAAAATAAGGATTTTGATGGTCATATAAAATCAATACAACAAGTTCTCGATATTTTAGAAAAACATGGGCTGAAAATAAAAGAAAGTAAATGCGAATTTTTTGCTAAAGAGGTACGATATTTAGGCTATATAATCGATAAGAATGGAGTTCGTGTGGATCGTGATAAGGTGAAGGCCATAACAACGATGACTCATCCGACTAATATAACAGAACTCAAATCCTTCATAGGAATGGTAAATTTTTATGGAAGGTTCATTAAGAACCTAAGCGTTCATTTAACGCCACTCTACGGTCTTTTAAAAAAAGGTAGGCATTGGCGGTGGGGAAAAGAACATTCTATTGCTTTTAATGAGGTGAAACGATTATTGAGTAGCACCGAAGCCCTGGCTCATTTTGACATGGATTGTACGTCGGTGCTGACGGTGGACGCGAGCTCGCGAGGCCTCGGCGCCGTGCTGTCGCAGTGCGCACGCGGCGGCGGCCCACCTGACGAGCGCGTCGTCGCATATGCCTCGCGTGCGCTCTCTTCTAATGAATTACATTACAGTCAAATTCATAAAGAAGCCTTAGCGATTATATTTGCGATTGAGAAGTTCCATAAGTATCTGTACGGAAGAAAATTTGTGTTGCGAACGGATCATAAGCCTCTAGTTAGCATCTTTGGGCCGAACATCGGCATTCCCGCCGCAGCTGCCAGTCGACTGCAGCGCTGGGCTATAAAACTAGCAGCTTATGATTTTGATATCGAGTACATTAGGACAGATAAAAATACGGCAGACGCCTTGTCGCGTTTAATTGGTTCTCAAAAAAATGATGTCGCGAAAGAGGAGGTGGAACTACCGGAACAAACGTATTTACATTTTTCAACAGAGGCTATGTTGCTAGATTACAATGTTTTGAAAAGAGAAACGAGCCGTGATCCTCTTTTAAGTCGCGTATTGAGCTATCTGATGGACGGTTGGCCAAAAGATGTGGACATAAATGAGCTAAAACCGTATTTTAACAGGAAAAACGAGTTGTATGCCGAACTAGGATGTATAATGTGGGGGCATCGGGTGGTGATACCAAGTTCCTACAGAAACCAGATTATATCAGAACTTCACGACACACACATGGGTATCGTTAAAACTAAAGCTTTGGCCCGAAGCTATGTTTGGTGGCCCGGGATTGACGAAGCGGTGGAGGCGGCGTGCCGCGCATGCTCGGTGTGTACCGCGGTGCAGGACGCGCCGCCGGCGCACGCGCCGCGCTCCTGGTCCTGGCCCAACCAACCATGGTCTAGACTTCATATAGATTTTTTAGGCCCGATGGGTGGATTGAAATACTTAGTAATAGTTGATTCATGTTCGAAATGGGTTGAAGCCATAAAAATGCAGAAAACGACAGCACAAGATGTTATTTCGGTTCTTCGAGAGTTGTGGTCTAAGTTTGGTTTACCTAAACAAATTGTGAGCGATAACGGTCCGCCGTTTTCTAGTTCGGAATTTCAGGCTTTTCTGAAACATAACGGAGTCAAACATTTATTTTCAGCTCCATATCACCCTGCCTCGAACGGCGCCGCTGAGAATGCTGTGAAGATGTGTAAACGTGTCATAAAAAAAGCATTCCATCAAAGCCTTAATGTTGACACGGCTTTATGTCGGTTTTTGCTAGCTTACAGAAATACAAACCACGCAACTACAGGTGATAGTCCCGCTAATATACTACAAGGTCGAAATCTGCGTATGCGATTAGATAATCTTAAGCCAGACAGGGAAGCTCGAGTGGCCGGCCGACAGGAATACAGCGAACGTTGTGCGGGGGGTTCGCAGCGTCAGCTATCGCCGGGCGCGCAGGTCTGGTATCGCGAGTACAGCGGCGCAGTCAAGTGGTTACCGGGTACAATAAGTAAACAATTAGGAGGTTGTGATTACGAGGTCAAAACTCACATTGGAACCGGAATTCATAGGCATATTGATCAGCTAAGACAAAGAGTTACCCAAAATCGAGATCAAAGTTTTGTTGATAACAGAGTAGGCTGTGAGGTAGTTGCTAGCAAATTACAGTTAAATAACCATTCACGCAAATCTTTGGCCATACCGATAACCGGGGATGTGAACCCAGTTCACGATGAGGGTTTTGCGGAAAGAGTAAGCGTAGGGGTAACGGGCAGTCCGCGCTCACGAAATACGGCGCCAGCTAATTCAGAGACGCCAGACACCAGCGCAGCAGCACCCAGTAACGTCCTTCCAGGAACCCCTCCTGTGTGTCCCCAGGGGTCGTCAAACAAGGAGCCTAGTGTTACCGTAAATGTAGAATCTAAATCTCCTAAACGAAATCGGAGACCACCTAGACGTTATGGCTTCGAAGAAATAGATTAAGTAGGTAGGAAGTTGTAATAGCTTTTAAGTAGTTGTAATAAGTATCTTTAGTCTATTAAAAGAACCATAGTTAGGTTAGTACCTAATTATTCTTGTCATTTAATATTGTCATTATGTTAAGTAGATTATATAATTTAGTTATAATGTTAATGTTAATTAAGGGTGGAGGTGTTGTGTATGTGGGTAGGTTTCATGTGTCAGTCTCCAATAAACGGACTTCATAAGCACACGTGTATTATTTAGCACACAGCTACAAACATTTTGTATTGGAAAACTAAATTGTCGTTTTTAGTATTTTCTCTTCCTTATTATTTATGTTTCTCACCGGACTAAAACTTAAACCTTCCCTGGACTTTCATGAATATGTCAAGACCAAAATTGTCCAAATCGGTTCAAATTAGTACTTATGGTAAAAAACAGCCAAAATACTAATTTAAAATTGTACGTCGATAGTGTCTGATCTGTGCATGAAAATTTCTATACTCTTTGACATTCACGTAAACATGGCTGCCGCCGCAGTCACGGTGACGCGTTGCAATTGAAAAAATATAATTAAAATACGCGTAATTATGTTGAACTTACTAGTGAAAAGTCACTCCTTGCCTTTTACTTGTATTTCTCGAGTTGTTTGTGCAGTATCGCAATACACACGAAGGCATATTTCATGGAAAAAAACTTCACACACATTATGACACATGTCTCGCTGCAGCAAGCGCTCGGCACAGACTAAGTGAGTCGGAGTGCGAACACTCTGACTAAGTGTAACAAACAGTCGAGTAGAGGTGACCTCTCTAGTTCGTAGTACATTATAACTCAATGTCAAAATCATGAAAATCGGTGCAGCCGTTCTCGAGTTATAAGTGTTTATACAAACACAACTTTGTTATAGATGCATAGTTAGAATAAATAAATTGCTAGACAATTTCACACAGTATCATCTATTTTAAGATTGCATTTGGGTGAATGTTCCTCTGTATATGTAGGTACAGACCTACCTACCTTTCTTGTGGTCACAGGTAAAATGTATCAGATTTCGTTTTAGACTTTAGCGATAAAACGCCTGAAAAATGGCCGTAAATAGAGTATACCTATTTCCGGACCCACGTAGTTCAGTGGCATATTTCATACTACATACAATAGTATGTATCTACCTTCCTACCCCACTCTATTATTACAGGAGCAGCCACAAGTCCCAGCACCTAGAGGTTCAGCCAGCAGTTTTGTTGGGAACTCACTACGGAAACGGGGCCAAAAGCGGCCGGGAAGAACTGGTAGGTAGGTACAGTGAGCAACGAAAGCTCCTAATGCCAGCGACTCACTTGCGTAAATGCCACGATGAGCATGTAATATTTAAACCTGATCGCGCACACTTGTCCGCGCCGTAAGCTCTGCTATTAGTAGGATATGCATAGTACCTACGTCTACTTTTGAATTTCGAATAAGTTTCCTAGGTACCTATTCGAAATTCAAAAGTAACCTACCGATGATAGCTAGCTACCTACTTGGTAGATACCTACCTACCTACAGCATTTTAATTGAAAGTTTGAAATAAGGGTCAATATCATAATTGTAACGCTTTTCATCAGCTTCTGTCGCTAACTGTAGGTAGGTACCTACCTACAGTATCCGGTGCTCTTCCAGCAGCGTCTATATTTCGGCTCATTGTTGTTAGCTATTTACATAAATGATTTATGAGCGAGGGCTTTCTTTGAGGGCGAAAACATCAAATTGATGAGCAAAATAATAAATCTGCTACATTACCTGCCTGTCCAACTGGTCGGTCACTAGGTAGGTAGGTACTATAATATTATTATGATAATAATTATCCTAGTTAACTAATAATACTAGTACAGATACATCATCTCCTCCACCGAATCGCGACACGCTTTCGGCTAAATCACGTTTCTATTTCGATCAAGAATAATTAATACTTACAATAAAATTCTTGATCGACGATTCATATTGTAGTACACTACAGTTGCTTGACAGTGACATCTAGCGTAAAGTAGTGGAAGGCAAAATAGCCCTAAAAGTGAAGTTGTGCTGCGTACTCATAGATGGCGATAAAAGCGTTGGGTACTAGCGGTACTAGGTAGTATGGTCATACCACGGATTTATAATATCCGTGGGTCATACGGTCATACTATGTTAAGAAGAATGACTAGTAGTATTACTTCATACCCCTTCATACTAACATAATAAAGTTGAAAGTTTATGAGTGAGTGAATAAAATTGTGTTTCAATCACACTTTAAAATTTGAATTAAACTTGGAATAGTTGTAGTGACCTGTAATAGCATAAATTCAAAATGTTGGTACCACGAGAGAGAAGCTGCGCGCAGTAGCTAGTCTAAATTTAATTATATGGAAACTTTCATTACAGCCAAGGGTAACAAAAAATATCTACTAAGTACATTACACTACTAAGTATATATTTATTTATTAAAGTAAGTAATATAAGTAAGTATAAGTTTAATATCAACTTACAAAAACATGGGTACAAACTTAAGACTTACCTATGCATTTTTATTTACTTATTTAGTGAAGTGGAACTTAATCATACCTTTTTTAATCAAATTAAACCAAACATATTAATTAAATGATTTTAACTGTTAAGTATTTATTACACAAAAAACACATAAAAACCTTAAGATCAGTTGGAAATATGAATTTTTTCTTAGTAAGTAGGTTCCCTACTGTAAGTTTTCCTAAAGCTACTCCACCTGCGTCTTAACGCCGTAATTAGTGAGATATTTGACAATGTATGCATATGTATATGTCAAATATCACAATAATTTATAATTTATGCATGTAGCATAAGAAATAAAAATAATTCAACAAAATGTGAGTAAGTGATTAAGTAAAAAAATGAAGAATGAAGTTTGTGTTGCCATTGAAGTATTAGCAATCTTAATCATCCCAGCACTCATAGTCTGGATCTCCTGGCTTCGGAAATGGCTCTGGGTTCACAACGCGCTTCTCATATTCCGTAAAACGTTTGTCATATACAACTATTTTGGAGGGACAGTCAGCAATATGGGAAGCTAACTGACTCTGAGGAACACGATGGGTGGCATTGTACCCACATATAGCCAAGGGTGGGTACTTCTTCTCGCATTTAACCAAGTGTGCCTGAAGCCGAAGGGGCTGTACAAGGTGACTTTTGTTGTATGGACATGGTACAAAGTAGACTTTATTCATCTGGAATAAATAAAAAATATTTGTATTACCTTTATTCTGTTTCAGCAATATGATCAGAAATTCTAGTATACTGAAACCTACCTACATTAAATAATTAGTAATTAGGGACACCAACAGCTACATCAAAATTTTTACTTATGAGGACTTATTCTACTATGATAGGCCAACATAGCATTGACTTGCGTGACTAGGCAAGAGAGATCAATAGTAAAAATCTGATATAATTTTACTAACAACATACATAGTTAGGTCAATCAACTATTTTACCCACACAATTCTGTCATCGAGTGCTCTTATTAGGTTGTTCTTCGCGGGCTGGCAACTTGAAGACACAACCAGAGGATAACACCACGCCATGCAAGCGAAAGCAAAGACAAAAGAAGCTAATAAGGGTAATAGGTGCCATTTAAGTGTTCCAGTCAATATTTAAGAAGGTAACTCAGCATACAAATTTTGATAGGACATACTAGAATTTGTATGCTGAACTACCCTCATAGCTTCTTTTATGTTTACTTTCGCTCGCATGACGCAGTTTTGGTGTCCTCTGGTTGTGTTGTCAAGTTGCCAGTCAGTCCACCAAGAATGTTCTAATAAAAATGATCGGGGACAGAATAATGTGGGTAAAATAGTTGATTGACCAGTTAACTATAAATCTCTGTAACTCTTCTCTTTCATACTAATCCCTGGGTAGAAAGTATTTATTCCTGAAGAACCACGGTAACATAGCTGGTACATGTTCTAGTGTACTTACATTGGGCTTTGTTAAATGGTTGCAAATCAAATTGTATTCACTAAACTATCTTACTTACCTTGGCTAGGCCGATTGTTTCTATGCAGGTAGTCTCAGAACGGGTGTATTTCAAATTTTCAATTGGAAATTGTACAGGTTGGCTACTGCTGATGCTTTCTGTTATTCTCCTTGGCTGAATGAAATGAACTATGATGAGAGTGATGAAATGAAAGCCAAGCGCTGAGGGGGCGTCAGCGTCGCGTCTCGTCGTTATCGTTGTCTTTCTCGACAAAAAGTACTTTGTGGTCTCGTCCGCTGGCTGGCGTACACAGAACAATAAAGGCGATCGATAATGGGCTGGGCTGGCGCTTACGTCAAGTAGGTATTTAATTTAGATTCTCTTTGCGTCTGCCTGCAGATCTTTATTTTGATTTTTACTCCGAGGCCAAAAAAAAGATAAAAGTTGGTCCGAGGATAGAAGGATAGAAGATAGAAGTAAACGAACGAAGGTAAACAATGGGGATACCAGAGTAAAAAAATAGGTTATTTGTGGTAGTTTTCCAAATAAATAAATAATACCAGGGTATTTTCTCTCACTCAGATGTGATAAACTGTAATAAAATCAATATTGTGACGTAGGTATATATTTTTTATTTTATTTCAGTTGTTAGCAAAATTAATTTATTTATCATATGCCGGGTCCGCACTCTGCAGCGACGTGTTTTCGTGTTTTTGTACGTGGTGCGTCGTCACGTCACGTCAGTACGTTCCACATACGTTCCGAGATCATCTCGGAGAGATGCAAGCGTGGCGGATGCTGTGGCGTTCAAAGGGCGTTCAAAATGTTCCATGCTAAATCCATGGTGGCGTTAATCTGAGGTCAGAACCGTCAGGACCACGTGGACAGAACTTGCAGCAAAACAATTCATCAATCAATGAATCACTGGCTTGATTTTTTCACCTTGCATTTCTCTGCTTTCACATCGAAGGCTTGATGACCCAGTGGTTTGTTAAACTTTGCATTTCTCTGCTGTCACCATTTTTTTTAGCTCTGGATAATCTATTTTCTTTTTTTCGTGTTTTATTGCCTATTTTCAGTGGCATTTTACTAATGAAACCTTGGATAATTGGCAGGAGATTCGGCAAATGGAATGAGGGAGTCAATGATTTGCTAGGGGGAGTATTGAAGAAGTTTTCTCTTGGTTTTCTCATTTGACGAAAGATTTCCGTTGAAGTTGAAGACGAAAGAAACAAGCCGCCATGTTTTGTTCAAACCAAATTGACAGGACTGTCTGACTGACATGATTTAAATAAACTTGACATTGGCAGAATTATACCTAGTCTAGTCGTGTAGTTGCCAATAAATAAATACGAAAAGAAGAACTACCTAATCTGTGAAGAAGAACGGGCTGGCTGGTGGCTGTGGTGCGGTGCTGGTGGAATGGGAATGGAAAATTGGAAAATCAATAAGAGCAGCGGCACCGGGCATGAACCAATTCGCGGTTCTAGAGTTTAATTTGCCTACTTAAATCCAAATCAAGGTACGTTTGTATTAGTTGTTAGAATGGTTTTAAGTAATTGCGCAAGTTATTGATTCTCGCACAATTACCTACCTCAACAAGATCGCAATGAGTTTACATTGACAAACGCTGTATGTACTTACTATTTTTTATTTATGTACTTACTATTTTGTAATTATGTATGCACTTACTATTTTTAAATATGCATGCTGATGCCATATGTTCACACGTCTTTAGTTTGTGATCGCCGTAATTTTGTAGCCAATAACAAAATTAATACTTAAACTAGTCTACACCAAACTATTCATGTAAAAGGTAGGAAGTTTTATAAAAGACCCAAAAATTTGGATTGTTAATTTATGTATACTGCTGCACGTAGTCTCAACCCTGTTTTAACAACAATCTCTTTACAAAGTCTTACAGCATCATATTATAACAATAGAAAAGATTGCCCCTTCAACAATTTTTCCCTCAATTCGACAAAGCCTCACTTTCTGATTTGCTATCATTTGCTGGGCACTTACTCATACAAACTTCTTTGTGAGCTGATACATCGTAATAAATAATAGCGATTCACATTTTTTAGAACATACATGGTTTTGGTCAACATTGTGCATCATAACTCTTATAGACCAACAGAGAGTGGGAGTGATAAGTCATAATCAAGTACGTCATGTACACACCGTTGCGAGAGAAAAAGAGATAGGCAACCTAAAGACGTCAAATTGCTAATGGGACATATTTTTGTCAGTAACACCTCATATTATTGTAATTAAATAACAGTTTATTATATTTAAATCTCATAGAATACTATGGGGGCTTGTTCCGTGTAAGATTTATCACATAAAAACAGTTTTAATATCAGATAATCACACTGTGACATTTCTCATGTTCATCTATCACTGTTCATCTATACATTCTCCCTGTTATTAATAAACACGAACTTGGTTGGGATTAGAGCTAATCCAAAGCATATGGCAGTAGTAGGTCAAATCTGTATTAATAAATAAAGACCAAGGAGGAAATAAGCTAATCCGACGCTGCTCTCGGAGCAAGAGTTACGCCTAGGTGCAACCTAGTATAGAGATGGAGTAAGCATACTCTATCATGAATTTTGACATTTTACTTCATGTCATATCCAAAACAAGGTTGTGCAAATAGGATGGATATGTTGATGGTTTGAGGAAAAATTTAATGAGGTTGGATGGATACCAATTACCATAAATGGCGCGAGTGAAAATTTACAATATTCGTACAATTTATTTTATGATCTCGAAGAAACTGAATTTAAAATCCAAGTAAGTATAGATTTTGAGGTAAAAAATCATTTAGCATTAGCAAGAAACAAAAACACAGTTAAAAATGACTAAACACAGTAAATACTTTTTTTATGACTAAAAACTTTTTGGTCAATATTCACTTGACCAAAAATTATGAGAAGAATAAAACCTCTAACCTCTTTGAATAAAACAGATTATCAAATACAAATTATTGTCTATCTCTGTCATTCATATAATTAGTGACAGAGACAGACAATATTTTGAATGATAATAATATTCGTTCATTCACTCGTTTTTATTTTAAATTTTATGGGTTGCCATAACGCACGCGCTAGTCCCGATGCAAGAAATGTATTACTGATTCGAGATAACTACCGATTTATTAATAACCTTAAACTCATCATGTTACTCCAAGAAGTAACAGTTCTGAGAACAGTCTCGGATTTAGCTAGAATTAGGGTTTTCTAATTAATAAGGCGGTCTAAGTCTATGTTAAAAAGTGTACTCGTTCATTTGTGTTTGAAGAACTATTTCATCACTGGATAGCAATACTTCATATTGTTTCCAATTAAGTAGCTCTCATGGTCTTTCCACTTATTAATTTTGTACTGGCTTGTTCAAATTCATATTAGAATTTATTATTTTCTCAACAACAGAACAGAAATAAACATTGTCAATGTCTGCCTTCAATCCTAAAAAACTTTGACATTTACGAGATAATTTATACAGCATATGGAGTCAACATGCCTACATTCAACAGGAGGCTATAGATATTGTTTGGGATGGGATAGGGTTGTCCCATACCATCCAATCTATATATACCTTATAGTCTAACATACATAAATACAATTAAGTATAAACTTATTTATTACCACATAGAGTCAACATAGCTCTTTAGTTATTCTGTACCTGAATAGAATCATGTGGAATAAGTAATTGGGTCAGAGTTCAGTGATACAGATCTAGGTTGCTAGTTTGTTGCCTACACGCTCAGTATTGATTGACCTTCTCTTAGTTCAGTTAAAAGCTTAATTTGAATCTCAAATAATATGCTACACATTAACAGTCTCACCAATAAAAACTATTTATTCCGAAGTTCTATCAGATTTACGCATTGCATAGCTTTACCTTGCGTAAATTCAGAATATGTCAGGAATAATTTCTTACCATTAAACAAGGTGGAACTCTGATGTAACTATCCTTCTGATCACGTATCAGAACAGATCGGCAACATCGCATCCAACGAGAAACCTCAAAATAAGTTTCAATTTGTCTATGACAGCTGTGTATATTTGTCAAATTAGATCTTTTTGATTTTGATTTGTTTTTGATTTTGGCGGGCATCCGTACTTAGACAAAAACTCCTTGGTGTGAGTAAAATATATACATACTCTTTGGTGGTAACTATGAAAATATTTTTACAGTACCTACTAACATGTATTCTGTGGTTACACTAGATTTAAACAAGGGTGCTAGCTGGTGGAACTTCGGAATAGCGTTTGTATGAAAGAAATGTCAAAGTTATGCAAGGTATAACTTTCTAATTGGTTTATTGGTAGCCATTTTGCTTATTCTTAAGTTGAACTATGGAAAAACTTTATGTCATGTTTAATAGTAACACCGTTAGAAACTTACTTTTTCTATTGTTTTTTATACTTCTTATATTGCTAAATAAGCTAATACTAAAGCTAAACACACCTGAAGCCTCATAATAGTATTCCCAAGAGATAAAACCTAATTAAATTGGTTTATGGATTATTCAGAAGCAATTAAGCAAAAAGTTGGATGATTTTCTATTTTGATAAGCGTTTTTAAACAACCGTCTAGCTGTGGAGGTTGGGTTGCTTTATCGACAGGTGTTATTAAAAGTATACTTTACGAAGAGTATACTATACTGTGTTTTAGTTCTTAGAAATTTTGCAAAGACATTTATCTAAAGTGGATTATTTATGTTTATCAGAACATTCCAAGATGCAGGCACCACAGTCGTGCGACACTTTTGTAGTGCTCCCTCCGTTCACCGAGGATGGAGTTGTCATCTTCGGGAAGAACTCTGATCGACCTCAGAGGGAGGTGCAGGAGGTCGTTTACATCAAGGGAGGGACCCGTCCTGCCCTATTGAGGGTTAGTTTTCAGTTGAAAAATAGCTAGTGTTAACATTGGTAGAGCTTAAAACTGCTGCTAAATCCACTCTTAGCACTAGAGTGTCACTTAAATATCCTTCTATACAGCCTTGCTCATTGGGTGAGTACAGTACGCTCAAAATCGGCATAACCACAGGAAAGAGATGACTCAATAAGATCTGTCTTCTGAAACTCTGAAATCATGGTTCGCTTCACTCGCTCGATCGACAGTCGATAAATGCATACATACAATGTATTGTAGGAATAAGTATGTTTAAATGTACTTCGGCCATTTCAGGCGTGATTTTTACTAGATCGAGGCAGAGATCACTGGTTTTTCATTTGCCACAATCTCTGATAAATGTAGGTATTACAATAAAATAAGTAGAAAAATACCACACTGTATTAATAAAGAATGATTTTAGAATAGGATATTTCCGATTTAATCTTGAATCCTACTAATATAATAAAGTTGAAAGTTAGTGAGTGAGTGAGTATGTTTGTGTTCCATCACGCATAAACTAGTGAACCGAATTAGATTCAACTTGGCATAGGCGTAGATACGGAATAGCATACGTATAGGCAATTCAAAATGTACCATGCGAGCGAAGCCGCGCGCAGTAGCTAGTTAGTAATAAGTTTGAGATGCAATACATATAATGCAATTATGATTTCTGAGTTTAAAAGAGTGGTTTCCACTTTCGATTCGAATAGTTTTCTTTTTTGCCGTCCTGTGTAAAGATGTAGACATGTTTTTCAGTGCACTTACTTAACGATTGACGAGCATCCATCACCAGTCAACAGCGTGATTCTTAGCAAGCCGGCATGGATGTGGGGCGCTGAGATGGGCTCAAACGATCAGAATGTGTCCATTGGGAACGAAGCGGTGTGGACTAACTACAACGATGGAGACGGAGATGCCAGGCTGAAACGTCTGCTCGGAATGGATTTAGTCCGGTATGTACTAGCCAGCTACGGAAGTCCATTACATTTTTATATTTCACAAACTTTGAATAAATCCGTATCATCTTGACCAAACTTTAATTTGCCTCTGTTACTACAGCTTGGGCTTAGAACGCGGCAAGTCCGCTGAGGATGCTTTAGACGTCATCACTTCGCTTCTCGAGCGATACGGCCAAGGCGGGCCATGCGCCGAGTTAGATGACGATCTCTACTACCATAACTCTTTCATGATTGCCGATAACAAAGGGGCCTGGGTGTTGGAAACTAGCGGCAACTTCTGGGTTGCTGAGAAGGTGTCCGGGTATCGCAACATCTCCAATGGATTGACGATCACTACGCACTTCCAGAAGCATTCAAATGATCTGCATGAAAAGACTAAGAAGCTGGGGCTTTGGGATGGAGAGGTATGTTATGAGATTGTTGTCCGAATGTAACACAATTCGACAAGTAGTTGACGTTTCCTGCAGTGCGATTGGTTGCGTTCGGTTGTGTCGGACCGTTTCGTCGCGGATGCGTTTCGCTGAAGTAGGGATCGTTTGGGTTTGTTCGTTGGCAGATAAAAAAGCTAAGAAGCACGCCAGCGCTGCAGCGTAGCGAAACATCCGACTTCGCTTCCGAATACTCCGAAACTTCCGCTTCGTTTCTATAAATAAAACTGTGATCTTTTTATGTTCAGGGCCGCTTCAATTTCTCCAAGATATTCGCGTCCGGCGGCGACATAGAGCGTCAGAACGAAGGGCATCGTCTGCTCGACGAAGGGATATACAACCATCATTTTAATGAGAAGAAGATGATGTTGCTGCTTCGGCAGAAGGAGCATCGCATTTGCCGCGGCTGCGATGATTCTTTCCCTACTCAGGGTAGCCAGGTATTATACTTACTTTACATACTGTTATACCTATATTTTATACAGGGTGTAAAAGACAACTACCGAAAACTGAGGGGGTTGCAATCAGACCATGATTCTAAACATGTGTAGCGAAAAAAAAACGCAAATTTTGTTTTGACTAAGCTTAGTCATTTATGTTATTTTCGGTTATTAACTACTAATACAACATAATAAGACCATCCCTACCTAATAATTTCATATAAAAAGAAAAAAAAAACTGTTGAAACTCAAAATCCAGCAATCTACGTAAAACAACACGCTCAGTACAGGTACATACTACATACGCAAACAGTACTCAAGCGCTGTTTTCTCCGTATATAATGATATTTTCGGAAAATTATTTTGGATTTGGTTGAGTGTTGGGATGCTGTACCTACCCCTTGCGGCTTCGGTAGACGTCTTTATACACCCTGTGTGTAAGGAGTGCGGCTGTCTTCGCTCACGAAAGTTCACGAAAACAATACAAAGAAAATAGTTTCTGAGGCGGTCGGTACTAATTTCGCGGGGTCAGCTAGTGTTACGAAATAAAAATGAAAGTATTTCTGTACTAAAAAGCAAGTAAGTTATAGCTATTTAAGTTCTACCTTCACACCTAAACTGCTGAACAGGGTATGATGAAATAAATAAAGTGCGTCCCAAGAAATTATATTTACTTTTTTTAATAATCACCGTGGGGTTCAAATAACTGATGAATGTTTGATAGAACCGAGATAAAATAATTAAACTGAATATTTTTTTCTATAATATTGACGGGGGAGGCCTTTGCCCAGCAGTGGGACAGTTTAGGCTAATTAAAAAAAAAAAAAAAAAATATATTGTTCAGGTTTCCCGCCTTTCTCCGAAGATCAGCGTGCATTACTTCACAGCCACGCCGGATACCAGCATGTCCTATTTCAAGCCATTCGTCTTCACGCCCAATGCTGCCATCTCAGAGAGCACTATAAGCAGCGATGAGGTAAACATTAAGGCAGATGGATATGCATGCATGCCAAAGTTATATGTTCCTATATTAGTTAGTCCGTCGAGTGTGAACGGTCGAGTGTTTTTCTATACATTTGTCAGTTCTGGCGTTCCGCGACCGATAATACGCGACGGATCTTCCGTCAGATGTGAATCGACCCTTAAGGTGATGTAGGTCGCCAAACTCACGTTTTGACTGTACGTCAAGTCATTTTTAATGCATAAAATAAAAACACCGATTTTTTTTATATTTTTTTGATGACAATGAATAGTTTAGGATTGAATATCCTAAACTACTCTTATTAATTATGGGATTCGAAACACGATTGACTTAATTTGACTCGATAGAAAAAAATCACAAAGTTACATCTAAATCTTCATCATAAAGCAATTTCATTTGCTGGTTATTTAAATATTTTTAATGAAATTTCGTCTACGTGTTCCCTAATAAATACGGTAGAGGATTATGGATTTCTTTTATTGCCAAGGAGTATTATTTTCTAGCAAAAAATACATTTTTAAATAACTTTTAGTGTAATTGTGCGGGCCGGCCAGCAACCATCAGACGGCCTAGGGGGCTAGGAGGGTGGCGAGCGCGGCGTAAGTCAGAGCTCACTTCGCCTTAAAGTTTTTAATGTTTTGCCCGTCATGTCTATTTTATGTAAGCTGACACTGTAACTTAGTAGTAAGTTGACAAGTCCAAGTGTGCTTTGAGCTCCTGATTCAGTTTCATGAGAAACTGCACGGAATTGAATGAAACCTTAATTAACAAATAATAACGCTCATATTTTATTAGATCTCATATAAAAATTCAAAAATAATTAAAATTACGATTTATACTGAGACCCTGAGACGACCTCTGTAGCGCAGTGGGCGAAGGCCCACCTGCGATGCGAAAGGTTGCGGGTTCGATCCCCGCGGCGGGACCAATGTTTGTATGATCTACAAATATTTGTCTCGGGTCTGGGTGTTTCTATGTATAATATGTATGTATTTACAAACAAAAAGTATATAAGTAGTACCTATATCATTCAGTTATCTGGTTCCCATAGTACAAGCTTTGATTGAGATTATCTGATTAACTTAAGTATTCTTAAACTGTATTTTTGTTCATCAGCCGCTGCGCGAGCACTATCTCTACAAGATACACAATGATGAAATCATTATGAAGAACGATTCGATGCGAGCCCACGAGATGTATCACATGGAGCAAGAATGTGTCGCCGACTTGGCTGAACGCATCGAGAAAATCGAGCAAGGCACCATAGATATCTCCGTTCTAGACAATTTGATGAAAGAATGCGTCGAGGCTGAGATTACTCAGTATTTGCTGGCCAGTGATATGGCCCGTCTTAGCCTTTAAATATTGACCAAGATCTCAGTCTAGCCACAGCTTGCCTAAGTAAGAGAAGAATGAAAGACGTATGATATTTAATGAATGGTAATTATAATTACTTACTAAAAGTACGAGTTTGAGTTTCTTACACTTACCAAGCTTAGTCGCTTACCCAAATATTATTTAACTCTATTTTTCTGTTATGCTACCGTAGAGTTAGAGTACTCAGCAGGCAGCTGTTCTACGAATCTCTCATCATTACAGTGCAACAAACTTATCTGGATTGGTGTCCAAAAGAAGAACTAACGAATTTAATATTAAAATTTATTTTTCTGCAACACCAAATGCGATAACAGCGCCTCTCACCGGTCCAGATAAGTTTGTGGCACTCTAAGTATAAGTTTTTTTTTACAGTTAGTACAAGCTTTGCTTAATCTGAGGCTAGATAATGCTGTGTGAAATGTCCAGCATTATTTATTTATTTATTTCAATGAATCTATAAAAATTCTCAAGCTCGTACTCTGAGTTGAGATCTCTGTACACCAAATAATATAAATCACGGGAATGAAAGAAATAGAATAACAAGTTCGAAAAGGCAAAATGTTCTAGCTGACTTCTATTCTTGAGGTCTCTTAGTGTAATTATGATTCTATATCTAATCATGTTGATATCTGTTGTTTTTATGACCATATTTTAAAAAAAGTTTGAATTTTAACGTAATCATTAGAAGAGAAATCATGATGTGTGATTTTGCTGTAGCAAACGGCTGGTAGAATATAATGCTCTTTGTGAGTAGTAAGTGCCAAAATTACAGTCATGGTATATTATATCGTAATTGTCTGAAACATCACGAACTTATATTATCGTAATGGCCTACATTTTCGAAATCTTACCTGCCGTTTTATAAGTACGAGACGATAAGAACTGAAAAAAGCTTTAAAAGACGTTTGCTTCATTTTATCTAAAGCTATTTTTTTTATCTATTTTATAAGTTTACTAAATTATTTTTTATTTGCCTTAAAAATGCACCGACAGTGACATCGTGAGGGAAAGTATATTATAAATACCTACTACACGCAATGGAATATGCCTTGACGCGACGTAATGGGGATACAGGTAATGGGGTAAAGATGAGGGTCTCGCTCGTTCTCCCCCAGTCCCGTTTTCGCCCGGTCCGTTCTTGAATGAAAAGTGTGCCAAATAGGACAAACAATTGCCAAAGTTTATGTAGTATTACACAAAGGGGGCTTCAGACGGTGCAATTGTTATTTAGCAATTAGTAAAGCCAACATTTTAGATTTTTTTTTTACTTTATATTATTTTAATTTTGTAAACCGAATTAATGTTAGTAGGTACGCTCATCTTTTTTGTGGGTAGCATAGGCGTACAAGTTTGTATAATAAAATGTTTATTTTAAATCAGCTATGAGTTATTTGTTAATTTGTTATGTAATAACTATATTTACTATATTTTTAAATAAACCTGTTATATTTTGTATTTACCAATGACATTGTGAATTTGAAATCAGTGAATGCACATTAAATAAGTATGGTTTGTTCCATACGAT
Source organism: Epirrhoe alternata (assembly GCA_963565295.1). Taxonomy (NCBI): domain Eukaryota; kingdom Metazoa; phylum Arthropoda; class Insecta; order Lepidoptera; family Geometridae; genus Epirrhoe; species Epirrhoe alternata. Next base: position 13,511,751 of record OY751375.1, read on the forward strand.
AGAGAATAAAAACATGTTATTAGCGTTCACTGTATTATGTACTTAATAAAATTACATGAAATGTTAAATTATATTCGTGAATTCATCGAAAATCATTGTCATTTATTATTAATTTTTGTATAATCTTTGAATTTAGTAGAGAAATTGTTGGAAGTTTTAGTTTAATAAATACGGCCTATTATTATTCTGTTAGTTCACGCATGAAGAATTTCATACTAGAAGCTTGGTAAATGTTCATCAGTGTTGGATGTTAAATTTAAAAAGTGGTACACAATTTAAATGCACCACGGGCTAGATATAAGTGTAGTTATATATTTTCTTATATCTATTTATATAAAATTCTATTTCTATTTTTGAGAAACTTATTTTGTGTAAACTATTACACTTGTTAAGTTTCATGACTCGTATGTATTGAATAATGTTGTTTTTGTTTGTTATGATATTTATGATCGATCTAGATAGTTAATGGTGGAAAAAGTTTATTTCAATAAAGATAATGACAACGATAACCTGTTCTTTATTACTTTCTATGCGGAAACTTCCTTTTTGATCTTGATCGAACTAGTCTTGGTTATTAAACCTAATCCTTACCAAACTTATCCGGTGGCCAAAAGAGGAACTATAACGAATTTTGCTGTAATATTTATTTTTCTGCAACACCAATGCGCCTCCCATCGGTCCAGATATGTTTGTGGCACTGTACATCTAAATTATAATGTGTGTGAACTTGTCATTGGGCCTTCTGCGTGCATGTGAAATGGGATCGAATCACGGGTATTACCTTACTTGTTTATTTACAGAAACTAAGCTATTAAAATATGTTTCAATTCATTTATTTATTTGTTCTTACATAAAATTACAAAATCCAATAGAATCAGTCAAGCTATAAGGATCGTCGAAAAAGCGATCTCTACATAGCTCAACTGATCCAGGTCACTGCCAGTCGGAAGCGTGCCTTACTTACATATTTATTGTGTTGTTTCATAAATTAGGTAACCTAACTTTGAGTTTACCGAAAATTCCAAAATAAATATGTTATGAGACCAAAACGGAGATGACGAGACGAGTTCGACCAGTTTCTGACGGACTGGAGGGATGTTGCTGGGAACCGAGATGTCTGGAGGGAGTGGGGGGAGGCCTTTGCCCAGCAGTGGGACACTAACGGCTGAAAATAATAATAATGAGTACCGCAATATAAAATGTACTTACCTTGCTAGTGATAAGAAAAGGGTTAATAAAATAAATGAAATAAAACAACTTCGTTTTTCAGAAGAAAAAGTTTATTATGTTTATACACCGCTTAGTTATAAGTATTTATCACATTTTTCAAAAACTATGTAGACAAATATTTAAGCTACATATTCTACTTAATACATTATAAAGTGTCATACACACTATCATGTACATGCTAGGATACTTTGAGATTATTTAAATAAATGCGAATAACATAAACACTAGAACGAAAAATACAACAATTTAATTTTTTATACCAAAAATAACACAACTACCATAATATCAACTAAACTATTTATTACAAAAAGATAAGTTCTAATAATTTTTAAAACCCTAAACACATTTTTATGTGTTGCCAATATTGTAACATTAGTACCTATGTTTACTATTGAAGTATACCAGGAGCAGATCAAATTCTATGAGTAGGTATAATTCAATCATCACTCACGAATCCTTCATTCGCAGAGTACTTGAATGTTTTTGGTTATGACAATTTAACGTGCGCTTCGAAGCACGGAACGTTTGGTGTTTGGACATTAACAATACAAAAATTGTTTAATGGTAACACGAGAACGTAAGCAGGAAGCTAGGGTGTTTAATAAACAGAAAATAATACAGTTAGTCTCAAACTAGTTTGTTAATATTCATAAAATAAGCGTTGTGTTCTGCTCCTGGCGCCTAACCTTTTATTTTCAGCATGGTGTATCATATCAATGTAATTTTCTATATGAGCAACTAACGTAATCACTCTACGACGAACAGACAGACAAAACGAATAAGTACATTATAATTCAAAACGCTACTAACTTCAATGTAGTAAATTATTATGCTTTATTGATAATGGCAATATCTACAAAATGACATAATATTTGTCTTCAATTTTGAAAAGACAAATCCAATTACAATTAATGAGATCTTATTTTTATAAAATTTATGCATTTAAATCTAACAAATACATATAAAGTTCGGTATGAATAAAAATTGAATTACATGTTTATGTTATTGAAATCATATTATAAAAGGTTTTGCAAAAGTTATATCCATTCACATCTTGTATTGTTAGGCTACAAAATAATCACTTCACATCCAAGTAGTTTCTTATCAATTTATAAAATAGGCAAAAAAACCACTTAAGTATAGTAAATTTCAATTAGCATGAGCACATTGATGTTTTACCTTTAAGTTTCCAGAGATGTGGTATTGCAAACAAATAAATTCATTTCATTTCAAAAATCTATTGACAAATTATCGATCACATTATGCAGGTACTTATTACTAAGTTTTACTTGTAAAATAATTGTTTTTCTGTTTTGAATAAACGGTGCGTGAAACAAAACAGTGTAATAAATAAACAGTGAAACTGTCAGCACTCATGCTAAATGCACACTAAGATTGTGCACCTATTAGTCTATTTCAGACTAATAGGTGCATAATCTTTGTGTGAAAACGGCCTGATCAGATGTAGGTATTATGGTAAATATAAAATAAAATAAATTACCCATTGATATCCGTAAAGAAAGAGAAACAGTAAAACATTCGAATTAATTTTACATACCCAGTAAAACGGATATGAAAATATCCGATTGCTGAGTGCGAGTTTAGAAACAACATTACGTCGACGCGATCAAGTTAAACAACTCGCACTTGGTACTTTGTATAGTATACGTTAGAGCTACGGAGTTCGCCCTCGTTCGCACGAGCGTAATTTTATCGGACGTAAAATTTACGTCCAAATAGAACAAATGAAAGTCCATGTACCTGTTCGCACGACGACGTAATTTTTACGCGACGTAATTTTATCGCGCAGTGCTCTATTCTCAGCGTTGAGCGTTGGGCATAGAGTTGAGAGTTGAGAATAGAGCACTGCGCGATAAAATTACGTCGTCGTGCGAACAGGGGCTTCGGGTACTACTAGTTTATTTTTTATTGCAAATTGAGGATAAATGTAAGTACTCGGGACCTAGCGGCGTTTTCTGTCTATGGAGTATTTCCGTGAATAAGTGAGGAAGATAGATAATCTAACGGGTAAGCGAATGTATGTGTTTAATGCCGCCACCACACTTTGTCTATATTTGCTATGTATTCGCCCAAATATTTGCTATGTGAGTGAACAACAAATATGCTAACTTCGTGCCGACGCGACGTGCCAAACATGCATGTTTGTTTGGCATTTATTCGCGCTATTCGTATGCGTTCGAATAAAGCCAATACAGACGAATGAACCCTGCACACTTCGCCGAAAAACGCGCATAACGAAGTGTGGTGCCAGCTTAAGATTTCTTGGTGAGATATTGCGTTTCAGTACCTTCTTAGTGAATCGACTGAAATCTATAACAGAAAACATCTCGGCCTGCTTACCCTATCTCTACAATACAATAGAGTAAAATAAAAACAAAAGGACTGCACAGGACCGAAAAGAGTGGCGTTATAGAGGCCTATACTCAGAAGTGGGTGCAACCGGGCTGAATAGATAGATAGAAAAACATATTATCTGCATCGCGATAGAGTTCAAAGCCGTCTTACCTTGAATGTTTTTTTTTATATATTCTACAGTAGAGATAGGGTGGTCTTGAGAAGCAGGCAGGTCAACATTATAAAGATACTTAACACTATTTCTATTTTATTAAAAAACACTGATTTACGTATTATGTTAACATCAAAAAGCCACTAAGTATATTATCCGTTACTCTTAAGAATGACAACATTTACTATTTCTATGTCTAATGTGTTCAGAGTTAAGTGATATCATACAATTCTACATCGGTAATATTTATTTTAACTTCATTTAATCATTACTTGATGGTTAAATATAGTAAACATGATTTGAAAACATTTAAATCGACGCATATTCGAATTAAGTATAAGTAAAGATCTATTTATACATAAAAACATCGAAATTTCACATTCTAAGTATAACTATACCTATATATTAAACAAAACATTCGAAATTCCGAAACTAATTGAATATTCTTTGGGAACAATTAGCAAAGAAAAGGAAACAAAAAATTCAGCTGTCTTAATCATTCATAACAATATTCTAAGAATGTAAAAATTATATGAATGTAAGAATGTTATATTATAAGAATTTATAAATGGCAGAAATTCGTAGAAATTACTTCTCAAAATATAATTATATGCGCAATAAAAGACAACATTTGCATTAATGCCATGAATCATTTAAATTATACAAGATATCAGACACAAACAGCTAATTCATCGGTATTGTAAGAATAAGAATGCATACTATCTAACGTAATGCTCTACAACAAATCACGTTTATATAAACAAACTACATTAATCCTATTTCAACTTCGTGACTAATTATGAATACCCTCTTTACCTCCCCTTCCAAATCACGTAACTATGGCCTTTCTTCTAAGAATTACACTGAGTATCCTTCTTTATCTTCACAGCAGAGCCAAATATTAACATACTTATCAATGGTTCCCTACGCACGCTATCCTAAGGTTGCATGCCAAACATTTATTTCATAAAATTTATAACACCGAATTACCTACATGTATTTAAATCATTGATTATCAAATTCCTATTTTAAATCGAAAGCATATTATGTTCTTTTGACATAAGAGAGCAATTTGTGATGATCTATTCTAACAATTATTTAAACAAATTAGATCCTATTATGCAACTGATTCGGGAAGCGAAATATTTACAAAATTATATACAAAAGCACAACACATATCTACATTTATTTATCGGCGTTTTGGGACTTATTTTGAGACAATGTGGTGAAGCCTGGTAATTCGGAAGACGATGTAGAGACAATCGGCGGACGCGGCGTCAACACCGCTTGGAGTACCGGCGAGTGAAGATGCGGGCCGAGCACGTGACGCGGGATCGTGCGGATTATGTGGCGCTGAACGTTCACAGGCGCGCCAGTGCCCGAGCAAGGCGGGATCGTGCGCCGCGCGAAGTAAGCTACCGGCCGAATCACAACGTTCTCGGCGGTGGCGGCGGCCGTCGGCGTCGGCGGAGCTGACCGCGTCGGTGCAATAGTCGCCAAGTTTTTAAACACTGTAGTTTTATAGTGTGGCATAATAAGAGTAGTGCCCGTGGACAGCGTGAGAGTGCTCGTTGTGTGGATCGAGGACGACGTGACTTCTGGACCCGCAGTGGTTGGGTGTTTTTCGTTTTGTGTTTCCGGTACAGCAACTGCGGCATTCGCGATACCCTGCACTGAGGCCGTGGTTGTAGGCGCGCTCCGTATTATCAGGCGGTGATGAGTGCGCGCGTTCGGCTGAACAAACGCGTGCGACCCGCTTTGAGATTGAGTAAGTATTGTTTGAAGCTGCGCTGGTGAAACTGTTTGAAGGCGAGCTTGAGGTGTGGCTTGGTTTTGCGCTTGTGAGTTCGTAATGGTCTGAAGCTGCGGCTGGGAAGCATTGGGAGTGGATTGAGTATAGGTTGTGGCTTGCAGTTGAGCTTGTGATACTTCTTGGAATTGCGGTTGTGAAGTGGCTAGAAGTTGAACGTGTGATACTGCCTGTAATGGCACCTGTGAGGGTGCCTGTGATGTAGTCAAAACGCGAGGTTGCGAGAACGCTTGGAAATCAGTCCGGAAAGGGGCTTGGAGTTGGGCTTGTAAAACGGAATGTGTCTTCGCTTGAGTGTTAGCAATAAACTGACCTTGGGAGACTGCTTTGAATTGTGCTTGAGAGGTGGCTAGGTGGTGTGCTTGAGAGTTGGCTTTGAGTTGGGCTTGTGAGGTGGCTTGGAGGTGCCCTTGGGATACAAACAGAAGGTGTGCTTGAGGGGCGGTCTGGCGGTATGCTTGAGATGTCGCTTGGAATTGCGGTTGGGACGCGATTATGATTTGCGCTTGGGAAGCGGCTTGAGGATGCACCTTTGAAGTCGTTCGCAGCATTTGCACTTGTGTGCTAACTTGAGGTTGAGTCTGTGAAGTCTCCTGTACTTGTGACTGCGGAGTGCTTTGTAGCGGCGCTTGCGAGGTGGCAATAAGCTGCATTTTAGAGGAGCCTAGCAGTTGCGCTTGCGAGGCGGTCAGTAGTTGCACATTCAAAGTCCCTTGCGGTTGAGAGATAGCTACCGTTTGGAGTTGCCCGAGTGAGTGTATTTGAAGTTGGGTTTGGGATGTGGCGGGGAGATGGGATTGAGGTATGTCCTTGGTTTGTTGGAGTTTGAGGCGTGCTTGGGAAGCGGCCTCGAGTTGCGCGTGAGAGGCGGCTTGGAGCGCCGCGAGGGAGGTGGCGTGGAGGATAGCGCGGGAAGCTCCGTGTGCCTGGAGGGCTCTTAACTGGGCTTGCGACTCAGCGTGATGTTCCGCATGCCTTGCCACCTTCAACAGCGCTTGTTGTTGCGCATACTCCACCGCTTGCCTCTGCGCCACCGAACTCCTCGGCCCGAGAAACGTTCTCGGAGGCATCTTACGAACTTGCGGTATCTCCCCTGGTTCTAAATGCCTAGACTTGTACCCTGGGATAGTGGGCGCGCGGTGAGGACGATGGATGATAGGCGAAGCGGTGACGAATCCACGAGGGCCTAACATTGTGATCCCAGACGGGTTAGACGTACGCGCGTTTGAGAATGTAGGCATTCGGTTTCCGACGAGATTGTGTGTTTTAGTCAATGTGTAGGCCTGAGTTGGCTTCGCCGGTTGTGGTACAGGGATGTAGGTTTTAGTGTATGTAGGGAAACGAGTCGTACGAGTTTTCTGTGCTGGGGTTGCAGTGAAAATGTACGGTTTAACTGTGTTAGCGGCGGTGGTTACCGCTGCGCTTGTAGTAGTCATGATCGGGGGTATCGAGTAGACAACTTGAGTTGTCATTGTCATGGGGGTTGTTATTGCAGTGGTAGTGGTAGCGTGTGAACTTGCCACGGGAACTGAGATGGTCTTGCGAACGAACTCATTCCCGGTCGAGGTTCTTACGAAGGCGCTTCGGGTAGCAGAGCGTTGACCCATGTCCTTGACGAGTAAGTTATGGGTGATTGTGGGCCGCACGGTCATTGCTTGAGTAACATTCCTGACGATTGAAACAGGAGTGGAAACATTCACGGGCAGGTTAAGAAACTTTGTCTTTCCTGAAGGGGACTGTGTAGAAGCGCGGATGATGAAACTCGTCGATCTCGGCGCCGTCGGTCGCGCTACGTACGGTACGGGAGTTGAATTCTGAGCGAGCAACGCTTTTATAAGCCGATTTTGATTTGGATTAGGAGGTCTCGGTTTTGGTTTCAATTTAGCGGCTGGTTTATTATAAGTTATAATCGGGAGCGGAGTTAAGAAGATAGCGTCGTCCGGTTTAGGTTTCTTTGGTGGCGAAGGCACCGACGCGATAGGCTCCGTCTGAACCGTAGACGGTGTAACTTGACACGGCATCGGCGCCTGAGTCAACACCGGAATCACATTCGCTTTTGTTAGCGTGATAGGATCATGTTGGGTGTAGTAAATCCCTTGATTCGCGAAAGTCACATGAGTGACCGGCGTCGCGGCGCTTGTAGTAATAGTATTCTGTAACAGGGCGTAAGTGAGCTCTGAAGTGATAGGCGTGAGAGCGTCCACTGTCGTCGCCGGAGGGACAACGATAAGATCTGCGGTGAGATCGGTTATATCAGTGTTGACGTTTGTCGGGATAATCTCTACATCGTCTAGCGAGATAGTCTTAATGTCCATGTCGTCGGCAGGTGACTGCGCGACTAAACCCTGAGGCGCGAGTTGCGCCGGCGTGCTGTTAGAGGCATCGTGCGCATGCGCCGATATACCGGGCACCCCACCCGCGGGTGCCAACGCACCCGCGGGTTCAGGGTGAAGCAAATGTCAGTGGAGCGTCTTCGAGCGTTTGGATCTCTTCTGCGCCTCTGAGGTCTTCACCCACGGTAGAACAAAGTTTCTGGAATAAATAATATGTAAATAAAATAGAGGTCTACTTATAAGGTGCAAACGGGCTGATGATGATAAAATAAATAAAATAGAACCTAGCAATCACAATTGAATTAGTGATCGCTTGAATAAATATAAAATATAAAAATATAAAATTATCGATCGATTATCGATCGCTAGAATAACGATTCTATAATAGAATCTGTGCCGCCGCGAGAATTAAACTCGGAGTTATTGCATACAGCGCCATCTATCAGCGATTAGTATTGTAATAATATCGATACATACAATATGTTGTTTTTACCATGTTTATTCGTGTAATATTTTAGAGCTAAATTATCAGATAGCATACTCACACCTTCGGTAGATTTGGTATGTCTTCCCCGAACGCATTGACGGGTAATGTGTCTGTGATTTCAATCAGCTGAAGATCCCTGAGTGGTGAAGGCCAGACTGTATAGGTGGGTGGAGTGGCGATAGTGTTTACTGTCCAAGGGTCACGCTGACGTAATCGAAGACGCTCCACGTGACGCTGCTCCCTCACGCGGCGCATATGCCATCTAGAAAGAGTTTAATATTAATTTATATTATTAGTAAGATTTACTTATACTGGATCGCACATTCTATTATTTCACTCTCCTTTGTCTCTCGTCATCTCAGTATAATCTCCTTTTTAGAGTTCCGTACCCAAAGGGTAAAACGGGACCCTATTACAAAGACTCCGACCGTGATAGTTTCACAGAATAGTTAGAAATTTTCACAGATGATGTATTTCTGTTGCCGCTATAACAACAAATACTAAAAAAATCGTGGCACTGACTTCACCCGTTAAGTTATAAATGAGCTTTTATTAATATAAAAATATTGCCGTAAAACTTTACCGACTGGAGATCCGTGGTCTCTGCCTACCCCTTTGGGAAAGAGGCGTGACTTTATGTATGTATGTATGTAACTTTACCGAGTACAGAACTAGATGGTGGTAGGTGTCGGTGAGCAGTCTCGTGACCTTTTCGAGGCGAATCAAAGAATTAATTCACATCTCAAAACTGCCCAGAGCGCCTAAAGAAGTTTTCACTTTGACAGAATAAAATAAATATTTAAGGGAGCTTCCGTACGTGATTTTACGCGTACTTACCGTTTTTATAGATAATGGTACTGAACCCTTTAGGCGCGAGTCCGACTCGCACTTGGCCGGTTTTGTTACCTTTCTATGCATCTTTTCTGTCGGCACATTATCTTCAAAGTCAAAGTCAAAAAGCATTTATTCAGTAGGACCGCTGGGATCACTTTGAAACGTCTTAAAACTAGGTGATTTTACTCCTGTTCCTTCGCGACCAATACTGTGAAGAATCAGGGCAACAAACACGGTTTGGGGCCTAGCTTTCTTTTAGGTGATCCATCTTAAATCTAAACTTATGATAACTTAGGTGCTTCCTCCTCTCCCTCCTAACACTCGGCACGTGACACTCACCTTAGTTGCCGGCGTTCTTCAGCTTCTAACTTCTGATGTCGCTTTCTGTACACCTCGTCGTCTGTATTTTCCGTTCCGTCTGCGCTTGCCAGGCTCGTAAAGGTCATCTTCCTCCAACGCGGCACCTGTAACAAACACAGAAATTGTAAATTAGTAGCTATTCATCACTTCCAATCATATATCTTTCTTATATGGCAGTGTTCTTCTTTAGCGTTGCTGCTCTCTAGTATGAAGCAAGCTAATATTCACAAAAATACCATTATTTGTAGTACTTTGTTATATTAGCATTAGCAAAAAACTAATATAATACAGTAAATATTCAGTACCTTTTAAATGAGCCGTGCGATTAACTCGTAGTTACCTCACTCGGTACTCCATTTCTATGGTAGAGACATGGTTAGGTTTCAAGCGTGCATTAACCGCGTGCACTCAGCATTGAACCATGCATTTATGGTTTCAAAATATAGCAACAAATTACTCAATTGTCATTTTATACCGGTATCCAATACTGAAATTCATTTTTTGTATAATATTAAACAAGCATCTATAAATCACTGATACAAGGAAATGTAATTGAGGGTGATAAAAAACGCAATTTATTTTTTTATAATATTTATTTAATCTACTATGAAAAATCCAGCATTATTATCAAAAAAAGTAAGGGCCACCACTTAAACCTAGGAAGGTCGGATATGGAAGGAAGGAAAACTGTCCCTTTTGTTTTTAGGTAGGTAATGCTTGAGGATTAGTTTAACTAAATATACAAGCAGGATAAATAAAGGCATCGTAAATACTGCACTCTGAAACTCAGGAAGTATATAGGAACGTCCAGTAGTTGAGACGTGTTGGTAAAACACTTTCACTAACTACAATTACTCAGCATCATCAATATGCTAGTGCATGATGGGTTGAATAAATTATAAAATATCATCTGAATATCTAAATTTGTAATTCCGTAACTTAAAATAATCATCAGCGTTTTATTACACGCGGATTGTAGGTATAGTATGGAGTACCTCAACATTGGATGATGCGTTCTCAGCGAGTTGGTCAACATCCTCTTTCTTGACGTCCGGGTCATGGCCAAGGTACCAAGAAATGTCAGGATGACCCATAGCAGTGTGATATGGCTTTCTTGTAGTCAGGGGTGGCACCGCAATCCACGAACCGCGTTTTCCGCGATAACCACCTAAAATATACATGGTATAGGACGTGTTTCTCATGGGGCTTTTTACACCTAGATGCACACAAGTGTCTACTTTTTGATGTGGTTACAAACTTCGTATACCTTTATTGAGTATTCTTTGTTGTACAGAATTTATTAATTGACAGCAAGATAGATTTCATATCTTATAAGTGCAATATTCGATCAATTTAGAAACAGAACTAATAGCGCTTCAGATAATTGCAAAAAAGTGAAGTGGAATTGAAATTCTACTTTCTATTTTTATTTTATTCTATTGAATTTTTTTTGTAGAGGTCTTAAAAATATCCACCATGCGAAAACTCGAATACTGAATGGTCACGCACGATGCAAGCGCACGCTCTTATAAACAAAAAAATGCTAGTATTCTAAAGAAATACGGTTTACAGTAGACGAAGTTTGTCGTGCTATCATGAAGTTCACATGCTTTTATATATCAGCCTCGCAAGGTAGGCCGCGATAATGGGATAGGTACTACTACCTGTACAAAAAAAAAACATTGTTAAAATTTTCGCTACAATTTGCTGTAACAATGACTATCAAAATAAGATATTACGAGTTACATGATATATTTATCTAATATTCGCGGCTTGGTTTTCGTGGTACCATCATAAATGTTCTTCGATTTATATTATTTAATACAAGCTCGCCAGTAAATTAATTTTGACCTGACCTTTCTCTACGGTGTTTACCTAGGGGTTCTCTTTCCAGCTGCCCAGTTTGATTAAGTCTTTCATTCATCCTCATTGAATTCTAATTTTACCAAAATTTGGGCATGCGCCATAATGTAATTTTGGACGAGCCTCTGATGACCCCCTTAAAACTATCTCCAAAGGATCTGCCGTATATCTACCGGGGCTTGGGAACAGTCTTAATCCAGTTTAGTTTTTTCATTCAACCTATATTTAACCCAATTATCTGATGCCTTTTTAAATTCCATCGGTACATCTTTCACCCTACAATTTTATTTTATTACCTATTCCGATAATACTTTCACTGTCACCACTTAGATCGGGTCGCGGCAGGTCTCGGCTTTTCCTTATCGAGCTTGACATATCATTTTGAATACTCAGCTAAACATCTAACCGGTGTACGAAGCACTTAAACTTTACTTTCTGTTTCAATAATGGTACTGCAATATCTTCGAACAATGACCCTAGAAGAACCAGGGGAAATGAAGATGAGTGACAACTTACCAGCGTTGTGTTGTACTGCATCACTTACTGGAACTATCAAACTAACCTAACATTTAAACATCAATAATGATGAATGAAAACTAATTTCTACCTGAAGTCTAAGCTGGCATTGATACAGAAAGTAAAGATATCTTATCTTTGAATGCATTGAATATTCGGTACACGTTCATCAATTAGACAGAACTTATTTTAATGATGCTACAATGGTGCGCTATAATGCGCCGAGCAAAAAACTGGATGGATGATAGATAAATTATAAAATGTAAAGCTGTGCATATGTGTATGTTTTTTTATCACTGGATGGATGATAAAAAAACATACACATATATTTTCTTAAGGTAAAATGATTGTGAAATGAGGTCCTATTTTTAAGACATGGACACATTTATAAACCTTTAACATCCATGCATAGTGAATAATAAAATATTAAATTAATTGCCTTGTATTCAATTGGAGAAACTTTTCGATTCCGGCTCTTCGCTATTTTATGTTTTGTTAACTGATACATCCAACTGTCTGCTTATTAAGAGTTTCGGATTCAAGTTTATAACTAAACGACATTGATTTGTGCTGTAGTTTATGGATGTTCATTTAGCCACTAAACGACTTGCCTCGAATTTTTATTGCGTGACACGACATAACGTTTCGTATTCCTATATTATTGTTCGAAAGTACCTATACTTTTCGCGCACGATATTGGGGTATAAATACTGTTTTTTTGACTGCTCCAAGTATCGTTTTTTACCGGATTGGTTGGGTTAGTTGACATATAATGTGAAAGTGTTTTACACTTTCGTCTCAACGAAAATAAAAACATTTTTACGTACTTAGTTTAATTTAAAATTATATAGTTTTTACCTCGGCCTCTATTAGCGCGCGGTTTAGGCGGAGCCTTCTCCCTTTTGGTGGAAGACGCAGACGAAAGAGCGCGCTTCCTGCCACCACGCTTGCTTTCTAAGCCGCGGCGACTCTCGGCACTTGCAGCATCCTGTAAAATATGAACACTAGGTAAATATCTGTCAACTAAATAAGTAAAGCTAGAACATACAAATAATAATTAAATCTATCAAGAAAATAACAGCGAGAATTTAAGGATCAAGGAAAATATCAACTACAATTATTATTTACCGCGCATTATAGTCGGTCCAACTTAATAGGCCACATTTGACGTTTGTCAGTTTGAGCTTTCTAGTGAGGTGACCTTCTTAAAAACTTCGATTATGTTCGAAGTCCGTATCGATTCATTCACATGAATAAAAATTGCCAGGTAAACTAAGAGTAGGTCATCATCTCCCTGCCCTTTTCCCACATTATGTGGGGTCGGCACAACATGTGTTCTTCTTCCATTCTCCTCTATCAGCCGTCATCTCAACACTCACCCCTTTCTTACTCATGTCATCCTTCACACAATCCATCCATCTTTTCTTTGGCCTACCTCTACTCGTAAATCCATCAACATTCATACCAAGTACTCTTCTAGTTACATGACATTCTTCCCTTCTCATTACATGCCCATACCATGCTAGCCTGTTGCTCCTCATCTTTTCATTCACTGGCGCCACTTTCACACTTCCTCTTATGTACTCATTCCTTACTCTGTCCATTCGTAATAACTAAGAGTAGGTAAGATCAGTTAAAAAAAACCGGGTCTGAAAAAAATAGCACACCAAGAACGCAAAGTCAATTTGCACAACGATCAAGACTGCGTCACAACCCCATTACTTATTTATTTTGATAAACATTTTTCAAAAGTTTATAGTTGTCATGTCAAACAGAGAAAAAAAGTTTTTATGCGATATTCCCGTTGTCCTTTTACATAAGTACTTTTTGGTATTTAGTAACGTTTTTCGGGATAAATAAGTTTATTTAAAAAAAAACAATAAGTATTTAATGTGCCATCATCATCATTAAAGGTGAAATATTCCCTTACGAGAAATCATTTCATTCGATTCTAACTCACAAATTTCGATTATTTTGGGTAACATACCTAGTGTCAAAAGAGAACAAGGGTTTACTGACGCAACATTGTAGCAACGTTCAGTTCTCTCGAAAACAGAAATTGTTGTGAAACATAATATGTTTGGATGGTGTAATAAGGAAATAAATCATAAAATTACCTTCTTTTGTCGTTAAGACAATAAATTATTTAACCGCAATTGAAAAAAGTTAAGCAATTGTGCAGTACTAACTTCGATAAAATAGTAGTATTTTATGCCCGCCGGTACAAAGTTACGTTGTTAAATTTTGATGAAATGTCAAATGTGGCTTATTAAAATGGACCGACTATAACACTATCAGTGCCCAGGACACATGCTGCACGATATGTGTGTCGGTCTTACGTTGTGCTTCGGAGAACACCGTAGTGAGGTGAACATGTTAAATTGTGGGTCCCAGCTATTTAAGTCGTTAAAAACTCGATCACAAGAGTTGGCCACTGACTCGTATGAACTTACTAGTTAAAGATCTAGGAGCTGTTGTAATATGACAATAAAAATATAATACACACCTCGCCAGCAGTGGAGGAACTCGCAAGACTGGTGGTTCTAGCGCCACGCTTCTTAGTCCGCGGCACAACGGCCGTGCTGCTCATAACTACAGGATTCTCTGGCCCAATAGGAGGGGGCTCTGACGGAGTTTCTACAGGAGGCTCTGACGGAGTTTCCACAGGAGGCTCTGACGGAGTTTCGACAGGAGGCTCCAAAACCGGCTCCACCACTTCCACATTATCATCTTGAAATATATCATTGAAACTCATATCCGCAATATTCATCTTCTCCAATTTCTTCGACACCAAAGTAGCAGACGGCAAATGGTTGCCCGAAGTCACGAGTTCGCCAGACGGTATGACGGTGGAGGCGGTGAGATTCGCGGATGTCTCGCCGTATGAGAAATCGCCTAAGCTCGGTTTCGGCTTGGGTTTCTTGCAGAACGGCTCCCAGGGGTTGTTCTCCTGCTTGACCGCGTTGACTAGTTGGGATGCGGTGGAGGTGACTGTGGTATTGATTGTGGTCGTTCCGACCGGTGCAGCGGACTTCCGCCGGTTAGTTTTAACTTTGGATGCTTTCTTGGCCTTCTTCGCTTTAGGTTCTGGGTCCGGGTCGTAGATGCGCCGGTGGGTTGCGGCGGTAGTCGGTGTTGTGAGGTTTCCGAATCCTTCTGCTGTGTGTATTCTCACACGGTTATTCTTGGGCAGCACTAGCCTCGGGATTGGGGATTGTTCCCTCATCTCCGCTTCGCCGATTTGGTATGGATCCTCTCCGGTGGGTGTTGTATCGATCAACTGAAGACGGTCCGACAACGACCCCGCGTACGGATAGCGCAAAGAGTTCACTTTGCCCTTGCCGTATGTAGACATCTTCGCTTTCTTATTTACATTGTAGATCTCGTTGTCGTAGATTGTACCTGAAAATAGGAAAAAAACCATGAATACATGCCTGCTTTTTGAATAAAATAAAAAAAAAAACAAAATCCATAGCGCTTTTTTGATATTCATAGTACCCAAACGTATTGAAAATGGATCACATGAGTGAATTTCAAAATAATACTTACTGGGTTCTCGTTTTGGAGTCTTTGGCATTCGGCTAAGGCTTCCTATACACGTGAGCCTCTTGCGGTTCTTAATTTTATGGATGATCGGGATCCCACTGAAACATTTGCAAGAAGGATCAAATTGATTTAAACATGGTAATTAGCTACCGGCCCCGGCTTTAGGCTTAGGTAGTAGCCAGATTAATTACTGTAAATATATACAAGTCATTATGTAAAAAAATTGGCGGATCTTAGGAGCCAAAAATAAATACATTAATAAAAAAATATTAACCAATCATATCGAGTGGGGTATCCGGTGGTGTGGGAGTGGGGTGGTGAAGGAAATTAAAATGAGATTACAAAAATATATACAAGTTATATGTTTAAACTTAGTTTTGAATATCAAATTGGCAATTAATGCATGCAAATGGTTTTATTCCTAGTTTAGGTAGGTAACTAGTAGGTACCCTACCTACGCATTGGGGGTCGGGGGTTTTTTTTTTTAAATTGTAATACTTGTACTGGTATCCTGGTTATAAGTTTCTGTTTTTAGATTAGTTTTTGTTTTTTTGATATGTTTATTTTTGTATTTTTTGATATGTATTTTGTTATTCATACGAATATTTTGTATTTCTTTATTTATCAAAAACTTACTTATAATCTTACATACACGGCATATTAAACCATACAAGGTATTAAATCATACAAGGTTATATATAAATGGGAAAGTAACAGACAGACATAGGCTACTTTTTTTTTCAAAAATAATTATGGAGGGGTGAAAATTAGGGTTGAATGATTGTATGGGGAACAACATGCGACGCTTGGCGCGGCCATAATGAGGATGGGTGACCGCCTGACCGCAACTTTTTAATGATACATGATTTTAAAATTAATGATTAACAAGTTATATGTATATTCCCCATAAATAAATCCGAAGTTACGATTTTTGAGATAACATTTTCCCCATATGTCGTTGGTTAGTAGAACGCCATCTATATCGCCGAGGGTTTAAACTGCTTTTTACTTCAAGCTTTTAAATGCATCCTAAAAGCTTTTTTTTTTACTTATTTTTGCTGACGAAGTCGCGGGTACCAGGTAGTTATGTAATAAAACGGAAATATGTCTACTGCGCTTCGGGGATACACTCGTTTGTTGAGACTGGGGTAATAAGTACAAATTACCTATTCGAAGTGATTGTGTAGGTTGGACCTCGGTTCGGTTCAGGGGAAGTTGTCTCCTTCTTCACAGTTGGCAGGCAAGGCGTCCGCTCAGGCGGGCGTTCAGGAACGCGCTCTATCATGTTGAAGTCGGGATTTAATGACGGCAGAGAGTTGTCGAGGATCGACGGCAAATCGGTTGGCATGTACTCCGGCATTTCTGGAACTGAAACGTCATCTAATATTACTGGGTATAATTGTCAGACCCGGCTATTTAAGTCGTTAAGCCATGACGGAGATCTTAAGGCGGCCTAAAAACTCCGTTACCAGAGTTGGCCACTTGACTCATACAAACTTACTTAGGTAACTACTGGATGTATAATGATAGCACTGGTGGTTTGTGGAAGCAGCCGTCTCTTCCGACCATATAGTCGTGCACCAATGAGTTTTTCTGTCCATTTACGAGCACCACGTCAGCACAAGTTTGTTTTTGGGAATGGTTATTAATATCAGTATAAACTTGATTGTAAGCCGCTTGTGTTGATGAACATTGTTCGATAACATAGCCCCAAGAATAAGAGAGAACAAAACATACGTGCTTCAGAAGGTCTGCCCAGATCAAACGGGTCATGGCCAAACGGCTTTGGTCTATCACTGCTGTAGAGATTTGACTCAGACCCCAGTATTTCACTAAATGAGCTGAACAGCACCTGCAAACCAAAATAATCATTTGAATATTGAGCAAAAAAAACTTATGTAAAAGTGTAAGATTTGCCTATTCTAAATTAGTACCACTAACTATTATAATACGTACAATTTAAGAGGGCCAGCAGCAGCGTGATAATACAATGTATAGCACGCAAGCGAATTTCTCAATATTACCTTTTAAAGCAAAGTTTTTTGATTAAACTTTGTCGTACCGTACTTGATTTACTAATATGTAAAACTTAAACGACGGTCTGCGCGGTTACATGGATGGTTAACCAAGAAACACTGACAACTGAACCCTACTGTAGTGTTTCGGAAGCCGGTATCGACTCCGGAGTCGTGGTAGCCTAAAAACTTCACCATCTAAGAGTGTAGGATACTAATATTCCCATCATACACACACAGGAATGATAATAATATACCATCTCTTAAACAAAACAATTTGACTTTCCTCAATACTGTTCAGAAAGTTTAAGCCTATTCCATCTCAAACAACGACCCAGGCATTACAGCGTCCCGTTAAGTGTAGACATTTAGAAGTAAAAAAAGCCTAAGTTTTATTCAGAAAGTAAGTCTATATCCAATAACGACTTCAACATTGGGATTCACTTCATCCGCGATAAAACCGTTCTGCTTTTCACCCGATCGCATCCAGTCGCAGTGCAGGAAACCTCACTTTTGAACGAATTCCACGGAACATTTAAGCTAACGCTAAGTTTGTATCGCTAGTGCTAGCTAATGTACAGGCTCAATGTTGTAAAATATGTTATAGTTCAATCATGTATTTTAAAAGTAATTTATAATTACCGGCCGTATTGGAGCAGTGTCACCCTGACTGGGGCTAGCGGAAGTGACAGTGCAAGTGGTAGGCACATGGAACAGGGGCGGCGGGTTCAGATGCCTTTGAGCCAACGTCTGGTGCTTAACAATCGGTTTCTCTACAGTTTCTTGCACCTGGATAGTGGAAAATGTTATTTACATACAAATTTACTTCAGAGAGAAACCACACAGAATACACAGGAAATGCATAATAGTTAAATTAAACATGGGTAAAACAATGTAGCTAGCAAATTGCATAACATAGATGGATAGAAAATACTTTATTGCACACCAAATAATAAAAATAAACAAAAATGGAAAACTAAACAAAAAACACAATGACATACAATCGGCGGTCTTATCGCTAAATAGCGATCTCTACCAGACATAAGTATAACATATATACATAACATAAGTCTTAGGATTATTATTATTAATAGTTCGTGATGTCCCACTGCAGGGCAAAGGCATTAGACTAATGGCCTGTAAAAAAATTGGCAAGTTAAAAAATTATTCAGAATAAATGACACAGAAATATTGACAGATGAACCTTTGAGCGCAGAAAATCACAATATTTGTTACTTTCACCATAATCACCTAAGTATACATTTTTTACTTTAGAAAATATTATTGAAACTGAAAGTATGATATGAAATAGGTAGGTACACATTTTTGGTTTATGGATGGGAGATATTTCGAGGAAGAATTTTCCGACTGACATGCTGAGTGGCCAAGTCTGGTGATGGGGTTTTTATGCTGCTTTAAGGCCTCCATCATGGCTTGGCCATATCAATATAAACATACATAATAGCCGGGACCAGCAATCCCCATTCATATAATAAAGCTGAAAGTTTGTGAGTTTGTTATAGATGTTTGTGTTTCAATCACAGCTAAACCAGTGAACCGATTTGAATGAAACTTGGTAGAGGCGTAGATAGAGGAACCTGGAATAGCGTAAAGGCTATTCAAAATGTTGGTACCACGAGGGAGAACCCTCACGCAGAAGCTAGTTTAATATGCCCCACAAAGGATGGATATATTTATCTGATCATATATATTATCAGTTGAGCTCCAGTTGTTAATGCTATATGCGGTCACCCATTCACTTGAGTGACCACAGAATGTTGCTTATCTTTGACGATCTATTAAGCTACACATAGAGTGAGTAGTATCAAGTATAGTGTGTTCCACCACAATGTCTAAGCTACTCATCAGATTATGATGTTGATTAAAAAGTTTTGCTAAGCTTTATTATACATGTGTTGCTTATAAATAAAAAAACTAAGGAGTTAATCTTAATATAATATTATTTCAAGCTACACCTACTCAAAATCGCAGTTGATTCTAACAAGAAAATTCAAATGATTAATTAATATTATTTTTAAATTAATTAATACTTACTTTTATTTTAACTAATATTTGGAACAATAAAATAGTATTGTTCACCTATACTTTGACTATGACCTAGGCTTTGATTGTTTATTCAATTAAATTTTATCTCTTTAAGATTTAATTTATTTAAGTTGTTCTAACTACATGACAAAACCAAGTGTGCCTTGAGCTCCTATGGCAACTAAATGAGTATGAGTATTATTCATAAACAAATTTATTTAAGTAACCATTGTGTTGCCCAACCAACCATACACAATGGTTTCAATCAGTATATTTTCTATGTGGTTGAACCACTAACATGCTAAACAGGAATCAATATTTCAATCTCCTCAATTTGATTTGAATTCAGAGAACTTACTACTGACAACATGCAAGCCAAGAAATGAGATAAAATGACTATAGTAACACCGCTAACGTTTCATTCAAACAAATCGCAAGTTGCATTGCATCGGCTATATATTTGCATGTAAATAATAAATAGAATCTTTTATACATATACATATCTTTTATACTTTTATGTATATAGAAGGGCTTGGTGTATAAGAGATGTCATAATGGTAGTCTGCATCATAGGTACTTAGTAGTCAATAATAACAAATAATACTTTAAAAGTTTGATAGAGCTTAATGCATACGGGATGTGTGAACAAAGAGAAAACAAAATCACAAGAACTCTTTTGTCTAATAGGAGTAAAATACTTATTTGTAAGAGGTCCTGGTAAAGTAAATATAAATAACAACTAAGTGCCAGACAGAAAAAGTGATTTAGTATTGCGCAGGAACAGCCCATACACTCATGTTCAATCAAATAAAATGACCTCAGATCTAACAAACAAATACATAATATAACACAGCAGAAAACTCACAGTGCTAGTGTCTTCTTGTGCTGTATGCAATGATTTCTCTCTGTTTGTTATCACATCGTTTTGTTGTTGAATCAAATCCAGATGGTAAACAAGGAGTTCTTTCAACTTCTTATTTTGCGTCTTCAAGGAAAGGATTTCGGCATCCTTCTCCTGGATAGTTTTTTCTGGTTGCACAAGGCAGTGAGTTGATATCTCCACATTTTTGTCCAACGTGAGCGAGTGCCCGCAGTCGGAGCTTTGCGTATGGCATGCGTATAGGTGATCGAACGGAAAACTAAGCAATGGTTCTTTGTCCAAAGCGTTTAAAGATGCTAGATCGGGCGAAAAATTAACCAAATTCGATTCATTTACACTGCTACGACTGTTCATTTTGTAATGCGCCGATCTTACGAACTTACGACAAGCCTGCCGGCTGTCACTGACAAGCCCGCGGCCACTCGTCTTATAAATTTTACAGCACTTCTGTTCGTATCATCACATCGGAACCACTCCGCTACAGTTTATCACACTCTTGCACCAACATTTCTTGCCCATTTACGAGCATTACATTGTCAAAACAGCGCTAATCTACAATCTGTACTTTTCTATTCTGACACTTCTTCACGCGCATGGAATAGGTAAAAGACGCATTCAACGATTTTTCGTCCATAGGAACGAGAAACAAAATGGATTCTAGAAAGATGCATTGGTAAATAAGTACATCTAGTTGGATTAGAATAGCAAAATCACAAATAAAATCGGATTCTAGAGGAAACTGCAAAATTCAATTCAATCAATTTCTGAGCGTCAAGGCGTCAACCATAGACACTTCTGTTTTTTTCGCGATGATTTGAAAGCTCGACTAGAAAGATATTATGCTTGGTTACCACAGACTAAAATATACTAAATCGATTCTTTGGCTCTACTCGATTGAAACATCGGTCGGTTTAGTTGGAAATCGGGTTTTCATTCAACATTATTATTTTCAGACTTTTTTCCGAGGTTGTTTTGAATGTCATTCTTTCATCATTATTTATTTATTTACATACTCATAAAATATAACATTACAGTTAACACCAATTCGTTATATCAAGTTTGATGCATTGCGCGGTAGGACTCGATTAATCGTGGATTCGGTAGTCCTTAACCAATGACATAAGTTTTCTTTCCTTAAAAGTACTTAGCAGATCGAAAGCCAGGAACTGTCATCTCTACTCTACGCAGAGTGCGACGCAGAGAAATGCATTTTAACCATGCTAAATCCTTGCAATAAAAGATCATTGTCTCTACGTCTGTCTCTACCTAATCTGTGGGACTTTGGACTGTCCAACGCACAGTCCAACGCTATACTTACTCTGTGTGTCCAACTGACTCTATAAAATTAAAACAGCACTTGTCAGACAAGTGCTTTAAAAAATTCCGTTGGATTTTGAAGAAATCCAGCCTCCGTGTTTTGTTTAAACCAGTGACAGGACTGACTGACTGACACGCTAAAAATCTATATTTAAAACTTGACATTGGCAGAATTATACCTAGAGTGCGTTTCATCAAATAGTTCCTATGCCGCCATGTTGGCAGTAGAATTTTTTTAGAGTGCGTTTCATCCACAGTCATTCATATTTTCAGGGGTCAGCGGTCTGTCTGTCAACAGTTTCAACACAAAGACGTATCTCTAGGTTTTTCAAGGTTTTATTGGAATTTCTTGAGGAAATTATGCCTAAAACATTCTACTGCCAACATGACGGCATAGGAACTATTTGATGAAACGCACTCTTTAAGTCTTTTTCACGGCGGAACGTATGCAAGACACATTGAACTTGTTTCGTTTCACGTTGTGTGGCTCACAACAATTTTGAAACAAAAAAGTCAAGAAAAAAAATTAAACGATAAAACATACAAAAAAAAATTTTTTTTTGTCTATTTCCTGTTTAATTATTTCATAAATTATCATAAACGAGCCATAAAATGTAAATAAATAAACAATAAACATTTTCTAAAAAACTCCGCCAAATAACTGAGTAAAATGGAACGTAATCTATTAGAGAGTGCAAAAATGAAAATCGAAACAATCGATGAATCTATAAGTAAAAAAATAATCGTTGGTTTAGTAATTTTGTCTATGAATGAACCTTGTAATCGATTGAGATGAATTGATAGTAGTGAAACAAAAATCGATTTTTATAATCTCGATTAAACTTTAGGACATTACTATTAGACTGATTTTGACATTATCTTGCATACGTTCCGGCGTGAAAAAGACCTATTCTAAAAAAGAAGAAAAAGAACCTGATCGCAAACTTGTCCGCGCCGTACGCGCCGCAGTAATTTTAAACTTGCAATGTTTGTTTGTATGTTTGAATTTTGCTACACTTATGAGTCTTCGGTGACAATGCTTTTATGGTGACAGATAACTGATCTGATGATGGAGCACGGAACTCCTGAGGTATTAGGGCGATTGAGTTGAAATTCGCTTAGTCATTTTATGTTATTTTCGGTTATTTACTACCTACTATTAATTCAAATAATTTGTTATGAATTCTTTTCACCTACTTTTTATTTTTATTGTTGATTTAATTGTTTTTGAATTTATTGTTTGTAGGTTTAATCAAATTATGTTTTCAATCTAATTTTATTTAATAGTTAGTATATTATTATAATTTTTTTGGCAAAAAAATGTAATAAGTATTCTATTTTTTAATTAATTTAATTTTTTTTAATGCATGCGGTTTGCGCCTATAATTGAGGTGGCACTTAGTCTATTTCTTTTATTCATTTCTATTGCTTGTGTTGGTGTTCACTTTGTTGGTGCAACTAAATAAATAAATAAATAAAAATTACAACATAATAAGACCATAACTGCCTAATAATTTCATTTATAAAAGAATAAAAACAGTTTAAACTCAAAATCCAGCAACCTACGTAAAAAAACGCACCCAGAACATACGCAAATAGTAATCTTCAAACGCTGTTTTCTCTGGATATAAAGGTTATTTCGGAAAATCCTTTTATTTGGTTGTGTGTTGGGATGCTGTACCTACCTACCCCTTTCGGCTGCGGTAGACGTCTTTTTAAACCCTGTATATTCTGGAATCTGGGACCTGGAATCCGCTTCATCTTATGCTTGTAGGTAGGTAGGTAATTAGGTATCTACCTAAGTGGGTATGGTACCATTGTACCATATTTTTACATGTTTGTTTTTAATTTATGTTATTTTTTTGGTGTACAATAAAGTTGTATTCTATTCTATTCTACCTAGGTAACTACATAAAATTTAAATTAACTCTCATCCTTTTAGACTCATCTGCCTAACGACATTGGGTGGAAATAATATGAGCAAGACGCTTACGTAGATAAGTTCGAATATCTACATACATAACTAATAAAAAAATATCATCATTCGTATATTCTATTCTATCTTTTGTAGGTGAGCTGTTGTTAGTGTTTTTATCTTTGCATACCTATGTCTTCGCTTGTTTTACAAAACAACGATTCAGAAATTGGAAACCAGGATACAGGTAACCTAAAGTACATTTAATCTAAGGTAGATTAAAAAAAAAATACTAGGACATTGAAACAATATTTGAGTAAGAGCTTTTTTTGGATTAACGTCGACGATTACAATTCTAGTGATTTGGAGAAAGAGTTTTGGAGCATTGCCAATGGAGCCAAACATAACTTTAGTTTGGTTCCATGGAACGAACGTCCATGAATAAATTCCGCAGTAACGTGAAGCGTCTAGCTATCATCTCTCGAAACTAGTGATTGTGCAAACAACATTGTTTTTCTGTGTAAAGCTGGCTCATCAGTTTTGGATTTCATATCACCCGCCTACTGGTAAGGAAAATTAATGTACGTGAATAAGTAGGTACCTACTAGTGCTGTTTTTAGATCGAGGCAACATCCCAAATCTAAAATCATCAAAGAAGTTTACGAAGAACAAAATCAAAAATGAAACTGTTTCAAAATTTTCAATCCTTAATTCGATAGATAATTTTTGCAAATTAGTTTACTTAATGGTTTCATTTTAATATTGTATTATGTCCACAATGAAACATGTCCAAAGTCAAAGTATCATTTATTGCTTGAAATACTTAGGTACATGTACAGAAGGTGTTGGTGGATAATGATGTGTTACAATGTACCTACGAGTACTCTACCTTTATTAGGTATAATAATATTATCTCGTAACACTGTTGATCATTTATCACAAACTATTGATAATCCTAGCCTACTAGTGAACGGATGGGCATGCGCACACGCACAGGTAGCTTAGTTATGGATATATACCTACCACAGTAGGTAGGTACCTACTATTGCCCGTGTTTACTAATTGTCCACGGTCTACCTTACCAACCATACCTACTTTGTTTCGCTAGTATGATTCGCTAGTAGGTAAGTCTAATAATAATTCTTATAACAGGAGGCAAGCACACCTCCAGTGGCGATGAAACACCTCCAATACCGGAGGAGGAGTTGGAGCAGCAGAAAATTGAACATGAGCGTCAAGTTCAAAAGGTAATATTTTGATACCAACTAGCCAGCATATTGATTCATGCTTCTGCGGAACGCATCCGCGACGGAACCAGTTATATTTTTAAGCAATTACAAAACCAACTTACTTAATATTGAACCAACCTTTAAACTGGCCTATTTCATACCAAATATGTATACAAGGTAGGCCATTTAAAAAATGCCCCTACTTCACTGTGCGATCCTAATTGTGTCAGTGGTAGTACCGGAACAATTAATAAGTTATTTCCTATCGGTTTAGTTAGAGTAATCTAAATATAAGTAACCTAAGTACATAAAAGTAAAAATGTATTTATTGTTTTTTACAAGTTATTTGCATATACTTTATAGGGTTGGGAACTTTGCATTTAAGTTATGATAACTTGTGTTAGAAAAGCCTCCTCTTTCTTAAGGTCATTAAAACACTTGTGAGAGGGTTGGGTATAGTAGGGTAAGGCAGGGTATTGGCGGTCACCTAAGCAGAAATAGCTCCCATTCATTGAAAAATTTACGTATCGTTAAAGAACTTTTATAAAATAAAACTGCAAGTATTCTTCTAAAATAATCACCACCATTGCGATCAAATATAATAAAAACAATGTCTAAAATAACCGTTTTAAAAAAAAGTGGCTTTGACCGGCATTGCCCGACATGTCGGGTAACGCCGGTCAGTAGGTGGGCAATACCAGTCAAGAATTTTAACGGCACAAGTAACACACATAGCCTTTAGAGGACTCACTCATTGTGAGCCCCAAGCCTAGACCTATACCAGAACTAATTATTACGGTCAAATTATCACTTAGCATGCATTTTTGCTCGTGGTGAAAGATCTTTGCCTGAAATTGAGGAAATGGCATTGTATAATATCGATTGCAGGACTCTGGGAGACATCCACACATTCTAGTCCTGTTTGGATATTGTCTAAGGGAAGTTATGTAGCACGAGGAGTTAAAAAAGAAACACAAAATAAAACATGTGAAAATGTCATACAATTACTTTGCACATATAACTTGCGGATAATGCCGGTCAGCATGACCGCCATTAGCCATCTATATGTTTTTCAGGTAAATATTAAATTTGTGATCAAATTGGTAGCTAAATAACTACTCGTATATGATAATAATCATCAATGACAATGAATGAAATACGAAAATCAAGACACTCACATCTTATATTCCCCAACCAAAAAGTTACTAGAGAGTTTCGCAAAACAAACAAACATACGGTTCTTCCTAACGCATACTTGGAACCGAGTGGGGGCCGGTGTGTTGGGGCCGGGGCTTCTTGTGGCACCTACAATTTATATGTGTATGCGCATATACCATGTAATTTGGGCGCTATTGAGGTGACCGGCATTGTCGCCTGACCGGGGATACCCGCTTTTACCCTATAGATAGGTAGGTATTAGAGTAATTAATAACACAAAATAATAAATACATTATAGTAATAAAAGATACATGAGAGATAAGTATAATAAATAATAATAAATAAATAAATAACCATTTATTTCAGGCAACACATAACAAATTATACATTTACAATGTCTAATTTATAATATGTTTTATAATGTAATACATAATGTAGTGTAAAACCTTTTTAGGAAAAAGAATGTCAAGCGCGCGAAGCCGAAGAAGTGGCTCAGCTCGACATAGAGCTTTTGCATCAACGAGCCATAGAAGCAGAAGAGGAACAAAAGAGAGAGGTAACACTTTTATTTCTAGCGGTCCTACTCTATGAGTAACTTAGCTGATTTTTTTTTGCAAATAACTACGATGATTAAAAGAGCCTCTAACTACTAGTAGGTACCTACCTATGGGGTGGGGATACTCAACTAACTATAGTAGATACCTACCTATGGGGTGGGGATACTCTATCCCATGAAAGTTTGTGAGTCTGTTTAGATGTTTGTGTTTCAATCGATAGATAGTGACCTGGAATAGCGTAGGTATAGGCTCAACATTTTGGTAGGTAGGTTGGTACCTACCTTACCTAGGCACATACCACGCGGACGAAGCTAGTCTATGTATTTAAGAAATGTATAATCACGTTTCGTTAAATAAAATGTGTCACTTATTACCTATGCAATATACAAAGACGAAAACAAAAATATCTTCCTAAAGGCCCAGCTAAAGGTTAGGGTTAGGGTACTTAGACTTAACGACTTTTGCATTGAATTTGCTAACATTTTATCTGGTAATATTGTGTTTTTAATAAGAATCAAAAGATTGCAGAAGCAGTTGAAGAACTACGAGGCATGAACACCTCGTGGTCACACCACCGACTATGTGATCTTCAGCGGCAGGCAACAAGATGGCGGCATAGCAGACCGTCTATACCTGATACCAGCAGGCCTTATCGGGTAAATATTCTCCTTTAGAAGGCAAGAGCTATTTTTTAACTCTGTACTTAGGTAGGCATCCGCTTGTTAATTAGATTATTATGGATTTAAAGTAAATTCCCCACCGAGATTGTGTACCTAACCCTACCAGTCTGCTCCGATTAAGATTAAATACCTTGGCTCGTTTCTCCAAAACGAAAGGCAATATTGACCGACACGTTAATAATAGAATGAATGCGGGATGCATGAAGTGGCGAAAGGTTTCAGGAACGGTACAAAACAGTTATGATGTGTTCGGCAATGAAGAAGACGGATGAAAGGAAGGTGTATTTTAATGAAATGCGAATGTTAAGATGGATGTGTGGGGTAACACGTTGAGATAAGATAAGGAATGAGTGTATCAGAGGAAGTTTAAAAGTGGCTATTTCCGAAAAGGTGAGGAGTGCTAGGTTATCTTGGTATGGACTCTATGGACACGTTATGAGGGATGAAAACCATGTTACCCAAAGAGCTATGAATATGAGTGTGGCTGGAAATGCAAGAAGAGGAAGGCCGAAGAAGAAGAAGAATGTGGTTGGATTGTGAGAGGATATTATGAATGTAAAAGGTGTGGTAGAAGCACAGTTGACGAGTGACAGGAGTGGAAGAAGAAGACATGTTGTGCCGACTCCACGTGGGAAGAGGGCAGGGAAATTCCCACATAAGAATTATTTAGGTACCTACATAAAATGGTGATTTTCGTAGCATCATCAATCACACATACTTTTTTTCTAGAAAATCAGCAAATTCAATGAGGCTTCATAAAGTTCCTTGGAAAAATAAAAAGGCCGGACGCTTTTTTAAAAAAAACTACACAGTTCAAAAAAAAATTGTAATCACTTTTGAAATTATTAATTTTTAGACAAACATTAGTTATTAAAACCTCTTTATGGATAACATTCTGTTTAAACCCAGGGCTATTAGGTAAGTAGGTATACTCGTACTTACAAACTAAGGTAGAGATTTTTATAATTATTTAGAGAACCTTATTTTTTTAAAGTTTCAAAAGATATCACAAAAATTTTTTTGATGTGTGTAGGTATACTTTAAACTTCAGCAGGTACATACCTTAGTAGATGCGAAATGTAAGACTGGATTGTTTGCTGCTCTAGGAAGGATCATAGGCAGATTCACTGAGTTTCCTCTTGATGCGACGTCCGGTACGCATAATGCGACTGGATTGTTTGCTGATCTAGGAAGGATCATAGGCAGATTCACTGAGTTTCCTCCTGATGCGACGTCCGGTACGCATAATGCGACTGGATTGCTTGCTGATCTAGGAAGGATCATAGGCAGATTCACTGAGTTTCCTCCTGATGTGACGTCCGGTACGCATAATGCGACTGGATTGTTTGCTGCTCTAGGAAGGATCATAGAAGGATTCACTGAGTTTCCTCCTGATGCGACGTACGGTACGCATAATGCGACTGGATTGTTTGCTGCTCTAGGAAGGATCATAGGAGGATTCACTGAGTTTCCACCTGATGCGACGTCCGGTACGCATAATGAGACTGGATTGTTTGCTGCTCTACGAAGGATCATACGAGGATTCACTGAGTTTCCTCCTGATGCGACGTCCGGTACGCTTAATGCGACTGGAATGATTGCTGCTCTAGGTAGGATCATAGGAGGATTCACCGAGTTTCCTCCTGATGCGACGTCCGGTACGCATAATGAGACTGGATTGTTTGCTGCTCTAGGAAGGATCATAGGAGGATTTACTGAGTTTCCTCCTGATGGGACGTCCGGTACGCATAATGCGACTGGATTGTTTGCTGCTCTAGGAAGGATCATAGGAGGATTTACTGAGTTTCCTCCAGATGCGACGTCCGGTACGCATAATGCGACTGGATTGTTTGCTGCTCTAGGAAGGATCATAGGAGGATTCACCGAGTTTCCTCCTGATGCGACGTCCGGTACACATAATGCGACTGGATTGTTTGCTGCTCTAGGAAGGATCATAGGAGGATTCACTGAGTTTCCTCCTGATGCAACGTCCGGTACGCATAATGCGACTGGATTGTTTGCTGCTCCAGGCAGGATCATAGGAAGATTCACTGAGTCTACTCCTGGTGCGACGTCCGGTACGCATAATGCGACTGGATTGTTCGCCGCTCCAGGAAGGTTCATAGGAGGATTCAATGGATTTTCTCCTAATGCGACGCCCGGTATGCATAATGGTAAACTAAGCTCTGGGGTGCTTTCCAATAGACTTATTGGTTCGTCTATTATTTCGGGAAGAATCTCAGTCCAGGATGGTTTGTACTGTAACAAACGAAAACATTTAAGTACCTACCTACTGAACTCGGAAAAAAGGACAAAGTAGGTACCTACACTTATAAGTATGTAGGAATAAATTGAATCTGGATGGAGGTTGGTTGTAAAAATATAATTAATTATCTAAAAAAAATTACCTCAGTTAACGTTTCAACTGCAGCTGTAATCAGGATGCACGATGTGCTGTTATAAACATCGCAAAGGAAACGACTATTATCTGGAAATTAAAACATATATTAAACATATACAATAAGTAGGTAGGTAGGTACTTAGGTAAGTAGGTCTACTTAGGAAAAATATATTTTTATTGTAAGCCGTCGTTTCTAAATTCTAAGAAGAACTATCTTAGATTTCTCGCATCACAATAATATACAGGCAAAAACAAATTATCTACAAATTCTTTGGCACGTGTATAACTTGCTACGTTGAAAGTGCCTACCATTTATTAGTTCGGCTTCTTACCTAACCTACTGAAAAGTGTCGTTACACGTGACACACGAGTCGCTTGTCGCAACACCGCTTTAGCTAACTTACAAGCCGAATAAAAGTTGCAAAAGTTAGAGTGGCTTCTGATTTTGTTTAAGACGACCTATGTCGCAAAACCCACGTTTTGACTGTACGTCAAGTAATTTTTAAGGCATAAAAACACCGATTTTTTTTAGGATATTAGTTTATGAGATAAGTGAGTCTAAACACGTTTGACTTAATTTGACTCGATCACAAAGTTACCTCTAAATCTTCATTTTTAGAGAGATACTTCTACGGATAAAGCAGTTTCATTTGCTGGTACGGTAGAGGATTACGTATTTATTTTATTGCTAAGGAGAATTATTTTGTAGCAAGAAATACATTTATAAATAACGTTCAGTATAATTGTGCGTAGGCCGGCCAGCACCAGCACACGGCTCGCGCCTTTCATCAGACGTCCTAGGGGGCTAAGAGGGTGGCGAGACGTGATCGCACTTCACCTTAACTAAGTAGATTTCTTCGATTTTCAACCGAGTTCAAAAAAGGAGGTGCTCCTCTGTCATCTGTAGGTATGTTTTTTTGCTTAATTTTTTTTTGTATCTTGTTACTCGATAATTCCGCCGAGTATGGACCGACTTTCAAAATTATTTTTTTTGTTAGAAAGGGTAGGTACACCTTATGAGTATTCCTGAGGTGGTCTCTTATAAATTTTATTTTGAAAAAAATAAAATGCCGCGCCATGTGTATGCGCCCATTTACCTAATGCTACTATGAATTAGGCTACTATGAAAAGTGCTTGCCAAAAACTTGCTAATTAATATAAACTAGTGAAAATTCCTCGATTTTTTTCCGTTCTCTCTGTGGAAAGTCTATTTTCTGAGACATCTAGGTTAATAAAACAGCTCATGAGAACGGAATCGGTGCAAATAATATTATTTATGAATCTTCAGGTATTTTAGATCAAATCAGGTAGGTAGGTACTTTTACCAACTTACCTATGTCGAGCCTAAGATTTTTCTGCTACTTATTCAGAGTTTTGCAGTAACATCAAGGGAAGGTTTTAAATCGATATCGATTCGAGCCTCATCTATAAATCACTGTCCCACCGCCAACGAGGAAATGACTGGCTATCGATCATTTTACCTACCTACAATAGCTAGACTAGCTGAGCCCCGTGGTGACATCTACATCGTCGAGAACTCTCCTCAATAGTTTACCACGCACAGTGAGAAAATCATCTGTATCAAAGAAATCAAAATTTTTGTTTGCACTTTTGGAACATTCGCCTAGAGACTCTCGCTTTTTACATAGCTAGGTATTAATGACTTTTCGATAACTGTCACGGTTTCAGATTTGTCCTCAGTGGCCCTGAAAAAAAAACTCACCTGTATACCTACCTACCTACCAAATGCTCTGATCAAAGTCGAAAGATCAAGTGAAAGGGAAATAAAAGTAAGAGTTTGTCTTAGGGAGTTATGGAGAGATATAGAGAAAAAAAACATTGATTGTAGTCTTCACAAACAAAACTACCTACAGGTGCCTAGTACCTACTAGCTTCGAACGCCCTTTCACTTGTCTTGAGCTTTCGGCGTATTTTTTTTTTGACAAAATATATAGAAAATACTTTATTATACAACACCACATCGACATTACAAAATACAAACAAAGATACTAGAAAATATTTAAAGCGAAGTACC
This sequence comes from Epirrhoe alternata, assembly GCA_963565295.1. Taxonomy (NCBI): domain Eukaryota; kingdom Metazoa; phylum Arthropoda; class Insecta; order Lepidoptera; family Geometridae; genus Epirrhoe; species Epirrhoe alternata. The sequence goes on from OY751375.1 coordinate 13,543,490, forward strand.
TACAATGGGCGGTTAGGGTGAACTGGATAAAAGGAAGGTAAAAAAGGTACTTTGTCTTAGAAAAACAAACAAAAAAAATGAATACTGACAGATATTTGCTGTTGTACCTACACGAAAACCGATACCACAGAGACAGACCCAAAAATGTTCGCTACATCTTAAGTTTAAGGTGTCAACACTGCGGTCCTTCAGTCCGTTAAATAAAACCAGCATCTGTACCGTATTTGTTCAAACCTATCCTACTTACAAAAATGTCATCCCGGTGTTGCTGAGTTGCATCGTATGGTTCGATAGATCGAGCCTGAAGGTCGCATTCACCGGCCGGCCGGTCCCGGACATACTCGCAATATGCAACACTGCCTATCCGTATTCTGTGACACTGCTTTTCACAACAACTCAATCGACACTTTTTCCTAGTATGTAAGAAGTATTATTTTTCTCAGTATTTCACATAGGGTAGGGGTATGTGAGCATCCAATTTTTAGGGTTCCGTACTACTTACTTTTTAATGTTTGACTCAGGTTGTGTAGTGAGAATGAGGTTTTTTTAGTTTTACAGGAAAACTATCAATCCCTCAGAAAATAAGTATACCTATGGGACGACCTCGAGATGGATACTTACAACCCTTTCAAACGAAAAAAAAATATATTTGAAAATCGGTCCACAATCGACGGAAAGATCGGTGATTTTTAGAGTTTTACGGGAAAACTATATCAATCCCGCAGGAGTCAGTTTATATGGGACCACCTCGAGAGTATACTCTTTCAAACAAAAAAAATTGGAACTCTGTTCACAATTGACGGAAATATCGGTGAACATACCTTAAAAAAACATACATACAGCCGAATATAGAACTTCCTCCTTTTTTGAAGTCGGTTAATGAAACAATATTAAGATCCTACGTAGATCCCAGATAAAATAATACAATACTAGCAAGTGTACTAGTAAGTATAGGTACTAAAAGTATAAATACAGGGTGGTTTTTGAGATGGGCCATGGGGGCAGGTAGCCAGGTGTCTTTGAGTGAAGGATGAAATAAATATTAACTAAAGATATGTGTGTCTCGTGTGTGGTACCTACTCGAGGTTAATTTAAATCTTAATAATAACATTGTACATCTTAATAGTAACACGAAGCCAGGCCCGACGCGTCGCAACCGCGTCGCAACCAAGCAGCGCCGCGACAGGCGCGCCTGTCGTACGCAGCCTTAGGCTGATTTAATAGTGATAGTATGAGTATAAGTTTCTTACCTTCGTCTATTAGTTTCAAAATATCTGATTTTTTGAACTTCATTTTGACGGAAATATAGCTCTCGGCCCGGGTTATTGGTCTTGCAGTCTTGTATAGGTCATTCAGACATAGTTCGTTCACAATTATTAATGACACAGTTCAAATTCTAATATTTCGAAAAATGTTTCTAAATATTATTATTTTATATAAATTCAAATGTTTTCACATTTGAATTTTAAATAGTCATGATGTACCCACGCCTCTACGATAGGTCCAGACTCATCTGAAAGCTTTTTCAGACAGCATCATCTAAATAATGCTGGACATTTCACACAGCATCATCTAGCCCCAAACTAAGCAAAGCTTGTAATATGGGAATCATGTAACTGATATACTACTTATACACTTTTTGTCTGTAAATACATACCTAAATATTATCTAGCCCCAAAAAGCTTATGTTTTGGTTACTACACGACCACTCGTGTAGTACCCTACTTAAATTATTTTTTGTTTGTGAATACATACTTATTACATAGAAAATTGTTTTCAAGAAGAGAGATATTAGGCACCTTCTGGGTAGGCTCGCTCCATCGTAGACCTCATTTTTGCCTATGTAACTTTCGAGGTCAAGAGCCGACCCATTCATCATAAAAAAAACACCCAGATCCAAGACACATACCAGGTCACTCAGAAAGTTCAGCGAAACTAAGTTTTTTTGGATGAAGTTTTGAATTATTTAACAATCGTTTGAACTCTTAAATTACTACGACTTTTTTTGAAAGCCCACTTGTACTTTTGTGTTTCATTGAAAAAAATGGAACTGCGTCGGGAACATTATCGTGCGATAATTTTTACGATTTCGAATGTGGCCTAAGCCCTGATGAGTCATTTGCTGTCATCTTTTTCAAATGGCATTTATGGATGAAGGCCCTACAAAATCAAACATCTACCGTTGGCATAACGAGCTTAAACGTGGTCGTCTAACTTTGAGGGATGAAGAAAGAAGTGGTCGTCCTTCGACGGTACGAAAACGTGCTGGAAGTGCTTTCAAGACAACAGACAAATTACATAGGTACGATCAGATTCTGCAGATTGGATCAGGAGGCATTCACAAGATTCTACATGCACACCTTTGCATGAGAAGGATAGTTTGCGCTGGGTACCGCAGTCTACAGTCTTACCAAAGCTCAGAAACAGGCCCGTGTGGAATGTTAAAAAGTTTTTCAATAATCGATCCAGACGCATAAAACTTCGTATAGAGGCTAGTGGAGAGTACTTTGAAAAGCTTTTATAAAAATGTTTTATCCAAGTTAACATTTGTACCGCGGCATTAGGCCGACTAGGTACGATTTTACAGAAAATATACCTGTATTATTATTTCTTAGAAATACGTATTGAAGACAAAAGAGGATAAATATTATCAAAACACAATGATACATCTTATTTGTTGTGTATTCTGTTTCTATATCTAAATAAAAAGTATTTAAGTATATCTATCAGATATCTGGTTTCCATATAACCTACAAGATTTAGGGGCTAGATAACGCTGCGCTGTGAGAAATGTCCAGCATTATTTATCTCGTTGAAAAACATTGTACAAGTATAGTTTTCGACGGCATGTTGTAAATTCTTTTACGTTGGTTCTAGGTGGTATGTGTATGTGATTATTATAATAATAACACAACCCATGTTGCCTCCGAGTAACATATATAGAGTAACATATAATAATATGTTATAAAAAGCAGAGTACCATTCGATGTTTTATTGACAATGTACAAAGCGTTAGTGGAAAGTATAGTATCATACGGCTTGGTCGTACTTATAAAACATATTTTTTACATACATACATAAAGTCACGCCTCTTTCCCAAAGGGGTAGGCAGAGACCACGGATCTCCAGTCGCTACGATCCTGACACACAACTTTCGCCTCATTCACTCTCATTACATTCTTCATACATGCTCGTCGGTTTAGGGTACTTTTGACCTGGCCCTTCTCCAAAATGTCGCCAATTTGATCCAAGAATGTTCGCCTAGTTCTTCCCCTTCCAGCTGTCCCATGCACACTCGCCTCATACACTTGCTTTGTCAAACGATTTGGTGGTGTTCTACCCATTCACGTAAAAGTTAATTTACTCGTAAATCTATTAATAGAGCGATTCTTTCGTACGGATTTTTTTTAAATAGACTTGATAATCAGTCGCTTAAACATGGGCAACCCAATTTTTGTAATGAATATGGAAAAAGGACATTCCAATATTATCCATCATCACACAAAAGAAATTATAAAAAATCACTTACCGAAAAACATAAATGTTCTACAAATAAATTTTATATAATCTTCTTCATAGTTCATAAAATGGAGCACCTAGGTATATGTAGGTAATATATTTTTTAAACGTTAATGTAATTTCAGGGTACTTGTGTGTGACCACTTGGATTAATGTGCATCTTTGTGCAAACAAAAAACTATAGCTATAAAACTATAGCACCCCCAAATCATCATCATCATTTCCCTGCCCTTATCCCTCTTTTATGCGGGGTCGGCAAAACAGGTTGTCCTCTTCCACTCCGCTGTATCAGCCGTCATCTCCACACTCACTTCTTAAACTCCTTACCCCCAAATATGGGGGTGGAATTCCTCCAATTAGTAACAAAGAGCGAGATCTCACCTCACCAAGGTCAACACCATCTTGTTCACTTACTTGGGGTCTTTTGATCGACAGTTAATGTCAGATAGTTGTATAAAGGGTGGAAAATTTCAATGTGCCTTTATTTACTTAAAGGCAACATTTTATTATTTCTAAAAAGAAACAAAACTGAATTCAAAGTTTTTCTAACATTCGCTTGCCTCACCTGGGATTCGAACAAGTTAAAATTTTAAAAATTAAACACTTGCTATTTTATTCCACCAATCTATACAATCAATGTGTAAGTATAAGATAAAATTTCTCCAAGAAACATGAGGTCTCACACTCGTTTATCGGTGCAGAAATCCGTGTTACTCTATCGTCTAAGAGGATATGTGCGATGTTGAATTATTATTATCAACGAAACTATTTTAGGTCTTCAAGCTTGGTACTTAGGGATAACCTTTCACCACACTGGCTAGAAAGAGGAGTCACAGAAAATTTCAATCTCTGAATTGATTTGTTTAGCAGGATTGTATTCATTGCAAATTCTGTAGTTGGTACTTATACTAATTTAAAACTTTAAACACTTCTAATCAAAAATTTTAGTCATTTACATAGTTGAATAAAATATTTTCTTTAATATTAAACAAAACTAAACTTCCATAAAACTATCAGAGAAATAAAAACTTATTTTTTTGTTAAACAGAGTGTTCTCAAAAAGGCTTGCAGCGCTCAACTTACCAAACCTTATTCGAGTCAAAGTATCGATGGTGATGGAATATTTATTAATCTTTCAAGACTGGGTTCGTGCAAAGGTAAGATGAACAAGATAACGTTTTTAACCCGAGAATAAAAATATTAATGATTAAATTTCAACAGATGAGTCATTGGACTGCGTAAAAGAAAGTTAAGTTACTTTTTACTTAACAGATGAGTCAATGGACAGCGTCAGAGGCTGCGATACACCAGGATGCAACTCAGAAGGCCGTGCTTGGCGTGCATCAGCCAGCGATGTCAGCCCACAAAGATGCATAGATCTCCCGAGAGCGCCCTCATGTCCAGGGTAAAAACATTTATTTCATTACACTCACTAATAATCGAAAGAAAGAAATTATATTTAAATATATTAATTAGTTGAAAATATGTATAGACTCTTGAGAGCGCCCTCATGTCCGGTAATAAAAAAAATATTTCATCACACTCACGAATAATCGAAAATAATATTTGAATATTAATTCGTAAGTATCATTAGTTTAAACGCGATCGGCGGCCGGCAGAGTGGGACCTCATTGCTCGGCGCCACCTGTTGCTGCACTGTGGCCGCGTGAGCTTGCGAAGTGATTTATTACCGCCCCTTGACAGGCAAGCTTATATAGTATCAGACTTATCGATTTAGTGCAAATAAATGTTTTATTGGTTTGGTATCTAAGGTCGCCTTATTTTTTATTAAGACGTAAGTAATTGTGAGTACGTGAATAAGTATGTGAATATTTTAGATGCTTTGTCAATATTGTCTTACAGCTTTTTTTAATTTAACTAAGTATAATTAATAGTTACATCTCGCATCTGTTTACTAGAGCTTTACCAAAAAACGTAGGAAATCATGGGGTTCCTAATATTTGGGAACTAAATCTAGGTCATTTTGGGCCAGGGGTGGCGCGGGGTGGTTGTTATGCGCAGCTCTAGCGCGCAGGCCGTCAGAGGCCCCCGCTCCGCATTCCCCCCCGTGCCGCCGGTAACCCTCTTCCACCCTCGCCCGGCCGTAGCCCGCAGTAAGCCGCCTACCAGTTTGTTCTATTTTTCCGCATCGCAACAGCTTGCAAGATCAGTGCGTAATACCTTCAGCGGTCCCGGTGAGTGCCTTCACGTCCCGACAAACTGCACTTTCCTCCTCCCCTCTCCACTTAAAAACGTTCGACTTACATTATCACTAGAATTAGTGTTTAATTCTTGGTGTCCACCGTGACCTTTAGTTTCAGTGCTTAGATGGTTATTCTCGTCGTGTAATACTCGATATCGCGATACTCCACTAGCGAGCTAGCTGTTAGCGATAGGACATGCATGCTCCTTTGTTTCCCTTCTGTCCTTGAGTGTGTGATAGCCCTTGTGTACCCAACCAGTGCGGAGTGTTCTCGGGTCGTTCGGGAGCCGTGTGAACGTTTCGTTACAGTTAAGATTATAGAAAGTTAAGAACAAGTGATAGCGTAGGAGCGGAATGAGAAGACAAGAGATGCAAGGACGGGGGGTGGACGTGGAAGGCGGCAAGGAGTGCTCGCAGATGTCCCGCAGCGAGTCAACCATCAGCCGGTGCACTCCGCACACGCCGCTGGGGTTGCCCGACAGCGTCAGCGTCGACTCCAACCCCATGCCCACCATATATCGGTAACTGGACCTTAGAGAACCATCTTCGAGGCGGGAGAAGACGTTCTTTCAAACAAAACCATGTCATTCACACTGCTTTAGAAAACAAACTCAGGAAATTGTAAAGTCTAGCTAGAGGAAAGTAGCCCAGCGTCATAAAGCCAACGTGTAGTGGCTGCGCAACTATACATTTATCGTATAAAAATGTAGTAGATGTGCCGTTTCTACGGAGCTGGTTATTCTGACGTGGTGGTACTGTTACCTATTTTGTTGTCTTCTCCCTTCGATAAGTAATGCAGACAGCACCCCGCCGCATCGCGCACCGCGATCGTCGCATGCGAGTAGGTACCACCAGATTATCTCGATTCAAACCCTACTACTATTGTGAAGATACATTACCTACTTTCACATTGCAAACTCATTGAAAATGATTTCAATTAACTTCACAATAGTTAGTAGATGCCAAGCACGGTACGATGGCTTCTCATGCTGGTGTTTGGGTGTTCGGTGATAGCCGGCGGCCGAATGAAGGTACAGTGATATCCTATGTTGTACACCTGTCGCTTATCACTCCCTTTCATCCAAAACCACATCCAGTCTAGTCTACTGCACACTCAAAACTATAGAGAAATCAACATAGGTGTATAAATCGTAAATACTGTTTTCCATTAGGTACTCACGATACAACTTTGTAGTACATTCTAGAGCGAAAAACAGTTTTGATAGCCATTTTAGAACAAAAAAGTATTGCATGAACATTCAAAGCACAGTAAGAACCAATAGAGAATTAACCACACATAGTAAGAACAGGTACTTAGGTGCCGAACACCAATCAATAGTAAAATAATTTAGGATAGCAACATCAAGACTCGAATTATGTATTATTCCTTTGTTCGAAGAAAGGTCGTCGCGTCGAGAGGTTAATTATATCAAGTTACGTTAAGTTAAGAAAATAATTATTGGAGAAGAGCGTACGGTCGTCCGTAAATTGAAAGCATATCAGAATCAGACGTTAGATACCTACCTATGGTAAATCATTAATTATTGTAAATATAAAGTATTTTAATGAAAAATCTATTAATTTCGTTTGGGATTAAAATTTAAGGAACTTTCAAGTTGATTTTCTAATCGAAATGATTTATGAACTACATACTTATTGCAATTAAAAATCAAAATAACTGCAAGAAAGTCAACTTTTGAGATTTTGCAATTCGTACTTAAACTATAAATAAAACCATTTGCATACATACATTGCCAATTTATTATTCAAAACTAAGTTTAAACATATGACTTATAAATATTTTTGTAATCCCCTTTTAATTTTCTTTATTTTTATACCCCGTTATAACGATACCATGTCGAAATCCATCCAGTCGTTTGGAAGATACGAGGGAACACAAAATTTTAACGCAAAATACACACAATAGATACGTGTACACTCATACAAGATAGGTACGTGCGAAAAACATTACCCTTATTTTGACAGCCGGGTAAAAACGAAAAAAATAAAAATCAAATTCAGTTTAAATGAATGGTTAATTTATCTTTAATATCAATAAGGTGTCTAAGTTACTTACAGTCAATCAAATAGGTATGCATTTGATTCGTATTTTCAGAAGCTAATCAACTACACACTTACAACAAGTAAATTCAAGTAAATACAATAAAACAAGTAAATATTTCAATTTCAATATACATTATATTTATTTGTAAATTTATTCATAAAACTTAATACATATAATACAATTATTATAGATGATTTACCACGAACTGTATCGCGGCAGTTCGAGTAATTTTTATAATAGCTGACTCCAGTCTGACTGTATAGATGAATCACCCAATATTTTTTTTCCCCAATCATTAGAAGGTACAAAGTAACACGTGCCAATATATTCACATCAAACCTTGTAGGTTCTTTCTTATTAGATATTTTCGATTACATTTTCCCATTCTACCTTCGAACAATGAATCGATGAATCCCAAGGATTTGTTTCATTATATGAATGTCACAGAATAACATCATTGATGAATGTATAATTGGCTGACAGTGACTTAGGGTGGAATCCATAACTAAATTCGAAAGTCGAATCAGAAACATATTTTTTCGTAAACGGTGAATCATGGGCATCATCAAACAGGAATGATAGTAGTTTGTATGTTCATAGGTAATAAACAATGGCGCAAGTATATAGAAGATTATTAAAATAGAAAAATATCTGTATTGTGCAGATGTCGTGCTCCGATCGCATCGTTGGACTGTATGGACGATTTTAGTGCTCATTCCCAGCAGATGCTAGATCAAGGTGAGTCAAGCATTTATAAAACATCTTACCGTTTATATGTCGTCTTATTGTGGCAATCTATTGTGAGCTTTTATGAATATCTGGCAAAAATAATATTATGGGCACGCAACCGTTACGCAACAACATCCGTTCTGGCAATTATTCAGCAGATATACAGAGACTGTTTTTATTATTTGTTTTATATACGGGTAATGTAGGTTAATTCGCAATAACAGTTAGGAACTTAATCTAAGTATTATGTCCAAGGTTTAACTGCGGAGCTGCTTTTTGGAGATTTTCAAGACAAAGGTGATCAATACTTCACGTCATAGTTTTTTTACAGCACAACTGCTTTTAGACATAATTCTGCCTTTATACTAAAGTTAAAAAGAAGAAATACTAAAGTTAGTGCTGGCAGGTTAAAACTAGAGATTACAATCAAACCTGCCAGAACTATCTTCGTTTGAAAATAATAGTGCTTTAATAAACGTGCAATGCTTGCATAATAGCTAAAAATAAAATACGTATGATACAAATCTACAATAACGGTTTCCTAGCAGGAGAAATGGCGTTGACACGTCCAATGTGCACGATTTACACTGGGCACCCCTCAGCCGTAGCTTCTTCCGTGACTCCAGGCCTTCGATACAAGAGTTTAGGCAAATCTGGGCTGCGGGTGCCCAACGTCGGCCTTGGAATATGGACTCTAATGAATGAAGACAACGCTGAAGATGTGGTCATGGCTGCCCTTGAAAATGGAATAAACCTCTTTGACCTTTCTGAGGCGCATTGCGGTTAGTGTTTTCAAGATAGCTCCATATCTTTTCGAAAAATGTAATATTATAAAATATTTTTAAACCTGCAGCAAAAGGCGAAGCAGAACTTGGCAGAATATTAAAAAAGAGAGGTGTAAGGAGGTCCAGCGTTATAATTATAACTAAAATATATTGGAGTACAAAGTAAGTTGGCTTGATTTTGGAACCTCAACATCTGACATGCAAATACCATAATTAGTGATGTCTGAAATATTAGATAATAATCACTTGTCGATAATTAACAATGAGATTGAACCATGTAAATACTCATCCATGATCCAAGAGTCAGATAGACACAACATACATAGTCACAATATTCGCAAACATTACATCAGAGCGCGCCTGAAAATAAAGTAGTCAAAGAAAAAGCTTATTCAGTTGGATCTTGCCAATTTTGCAGCAAGCTTTTCAACGCTTATTACTAAATATAGGAATCATATTAGCTATTCGTAAACTGAACAAGATTGTTTGGTTGTCATCCGGCACTTTTTGGATTTTAATACTTATAACAACACCTATTAGTATATAATGATAACTTTTAACATGATAGAATTTTGCTATTTAATAATATGCTTGTAATGCATTAGATAAGTTCTTAAGTTACTTTAAATTTAAGTATAAGTATGTTTATTTTGTGTAGCTTAATTTAACAATACATACCATGTTTATTAATAAAGATAAATAGCACCATTATAATTATTAGTTATATTATAACACTTTGTGAACATAATAACTTTACCATGTTCATAATCGGCACAAGCTCATCATTCAGGATCAAAGTTCGTACAAAACCCCGATAATGCTTTCTCATTGCTGGGGTGCTAGCCAAGATGACATTGATTCGATTCCATTCTACTGCTGATTTGGCGACTTTGCACTCAGTTTGCACTTGATTATGCCATAGATTACAAAGAGTATGTATGAAAATAACGCGTCATAATGAACGAAATGGAAAAATTGGCAGCATTGACATGCGCGATAGATACTTTGTTTACATTTTTGGTCGATGACAAGGCGGTCGCAGAAACCCAGTTGTAATCGCCAGTCGCCAGTAGAAACAAAATGGCTTCTTCAGCTTACTTCAAATTGACGTCTTGCCACCAAGAGTTGTATTTTTTATCCGTAATTTCTACATAAAGAGCGTTGCTGTGCTCATAATTGGATTTTCATATTTTTGAAATAATCAACTTATTTCAATGAAGTAACTTAAAGCTTTCGCTTAGAACTTGAAACAAATATTACCTAATAGTAATAGGTACACACATGAGTTTCCTATAGGGGTAGACAGACAACACTTATTTATACTTGCTTCAATTCTTACGCACATGTCTCGCCTTGTTCCTCATTACATTTTTCATACAAGCTCGCCTAAGACTTTAGAGTAACTACATTCACCTATCCTTCCCTTAGCATCCTTTCCACACATATTCACCTCATACCTATACTCTGTTTGGTCAAACCACTTTCATTCGTCACCTCTGCATGATCTGCATGATCAAATCATCTTAATTTGCCTTTTTCAATCCTCATCACTGCTATTAAGCACCTAATACCTTCTTTCACTCCACACTTCCCTGAACGCACTGTATCTTACTCTACCATTCAAAGTTACTCTAAAAAACACTCGTTGATATTATGCAATGCTCTTATTTCTACAGCAATCACTCTATCTATTGAAACAAAAATATAATCCACTGATATTCCTTCATACTGTTCATACGCTAGACTATGCCTGCCCTTTATATACAAAATATTTATTACTGAATAAGTACAATGAAACAGTTTTATTTGCAACACACAGGAGAAAATAGGTAAATATCCACTCCACGGGTTATGTATTATACTTATGGTTAGCTCCACCGTACAGAAAGCGCAGGTTCCATTTATATGCTGTGATTGAGCTCTTTAAGTTACTCCGGTTCTGGTGTCAATCGATGACTGAGGGTGGCAGACACTTGCGTGGAAAGCAGGAGAAGGCGCAGTGGTCGTTAAATTATATTGTTGAGGTCCTGTGCGTCTCATCTTTATATTTTACCACGGAAATAGTATCGAAAGCACATTTCATTTTACAATGCTGCGAGTTCATTTTTGATTCGGGTACTGTTAGATCCGATTGTTCTAGCTAGGTACGGATGCTTGGCGTTGGCTATAATGTCAAGATATATAAATAAGTGCTAATTATTAATATTTGCAAATTCACACAACAACACAGAAAATTTTGACTTTATTTTGACATCGCAAAGATCGTGGACCTCATTGTTGCTTTGTTACTATATGGTATTCTGTGGTAACTATCTATCCTCGCGGTGTCAATTCGACGTTTGATAATGCCAGGAACTCACCTGCCGCGATATTTGACATAAAATGTATGCAGTGCATAGGCAGTGCTATACAAATCGTGCTAAATAATGTTATTCGCCGCACGTGAGTAATAGTCATTATCTGTCTATTCCACTGTCTATTTCTACTTCCATTATGGTGTTTGGCTAGAGCCCCTGTACAAAACAAACTCCTGTTATAAAGTGGCGACTGTAGACAACTGGAGTATCAACAAAAACCGGCCAAATGCGAGTCGGACTCGCACACGAAGGGTTCCGTAGGTACCATGATCTATAAAAACGGCAAAAAAACACGTTGTATGGAAGCCCTCTTAGATATTTATTTTATTCTGTTTTTTTAATGTAGCGGCAACAGAAATACATCAACTGTGAAAATTTCAACTGTCTTACTATCATGGTTCATGAGATACCTACAGCCTGGTGACGGACAAACAGACACACAGACAGCGAAGTCTTAGTTTGGGGTTCCCGTTTTACCCTTTGGGCACGGAACCCTAAAAAACAACAAACATCACACTGTATCACTACTCCGCGCTAATACTGACAGTACCTATCAACACGATTGAAATAACAAATTAGAAGAAAAAGCCACAAGTGCAAAAATATGTATTTTGAGAATACGAAATTTTGGGTAAATGTTTTTCCTTTTTATTCTGCTAGTTGTGTGCACTCTTGGTGGTCTTCGCGTCCTTCGTTGATGCGTTTGCGGCTTGAGCTCTATCGTTTCCTACAGTCGCCGCTATTCCAAGTTCCACGGAACGATCCTCAGCTTATTGCTATTGCATAGTTACTAATCAAATTCCAACTCTTCATTTACTAGGTGTGTTGATAATGATAACAGGTCGATTGAGCGAGGTCTCTCTCGTAAGCATATATTTGAAAGCGTAAAGGCGTCTCTGGCAAGACTTCAAGTCGAGTACATCGATGTTGTGCTCTTGCACAAAGTGGATCCGTTATGCCCGATGGAAGGTTGGTGTTTTACTTTTTCCCTTTATCAAAAATAAAATACTCCAAAATACTAAATTTTTTTAAATCGTGTCAAAGATTGGCAAGCAGAGTTTTTCTCACCAAAAAGATTATTGATGTCTGAAGAGTGTAGTCAGTTGTTTTTAACGGGATGAGATCGAGTGAAAGGTTTTTGGATAATATTCAAATTCATTTATTTATATTAAATTAGATAATATAAAAAAACATGCAGCCGAACATAGAACCTCCTAATTTTATTGAAGTCGGTTACAATATACATTTCATTTTCTAGTCTATAATTTCGCACCTTCAATGTTTTTGCAGAGGTAGTCCGTGCAATGAACTTCGTTATCGACAAAGGATGGGTGTCGTATTGGGGTACCGCTCGCTGGTCCCCGTCTGAGGTATCAACATGAATTTATGAAATTTTGAGTGTGATTTGAATTTTATCGAACATTTTGAGTTGTATTATGTGGAAAAGTAGTGTTTAAAATAATTTAATTTCGTAGATAATGGACGCCTACACAAACTGCAGACAATTCAACTGCGTGACGCCTATCGTTGAACAGACAGAGTACCACATGTTTTGTCGTGAGAAGGCAGAGTTGTATATGCCAGAACTTTATCACAAAATTGGAGTAGGTGAGTAACAATATCTCAAAAAAAACTGAAAAAGCCCCTCCTACTGCTTAAAATTGATTATTTCATAATTTTACGCTGCATGTGATCAATCACATTGTCTGTTAATTGAGTAATTGTCACATTGTGTAATTGTTTTTTATTAAGTAAAAACAGACTTTGTATAGGCATTCGTGAATAGATTTAGATCCCTCGCAGACTACAGACTTTCTATCGGCCGATAGTTGAGATGGGCTATACTTCTCCATACTCATTACGAGCCGAAGTATATTCCGTCTCAACTATTGGCTGATAGAAAGTCTGTAGTCTGCGAGGGGTCTAATTGTCCTAAACTTACTGATTCGTATATACTTGAGTGATTCATAAGGCAATAAAATGCCTCTCAGAAGTACGCAAGATTTAGATAGCTTCTTTTTAATTTGATATATTATACGTTTAAGACCAAGTTATAGTTCCCAATTAATCTTTAGGTCTGATGGTGTGGTCAGCATCTACTACCGGAAAGGGCTTGGGCCCCGATGACGTCACAAGTCTTTTCGCTAAGTCACGTTTTAACAGAAAATACAGCACTTTCAGTTGGTGCGAAGACGACCTGGCTTTGCCTGAAGTAATTCTTTTTCCTACTTTTCATAAAAAACGATTAACATAAGTGGTTCACTTTTTGCAACAGTAATTTCGTTACTTAGTCTCTAAATACCTTCCAATACCAACAAGCAGTAGAGTAACTGCAACACTTGCATCCCAAATATTTTGGACAGCAAATATGCTGTTTTCATTATTGGCAAAGCTTATACAACAACATAGTTAAAATCGATATGCTAATGATGTACATTGTTTTTAGACGATGCCTACATCCAGTAGCAAGGAGCAAGTGGGGGTGTCGGTGGAAGAGCCCCGCACTTATGGAGACAAATTACGAGATCTAACTAACTTGGCTAGTTCACTTAGTAAGTTTAAAATTTAAGTTATAAAACATATTACCGTTTATTTTTTTTCACTTTTTTTAACTGTTTCATAATAGAAAAAATAATTTAGATAAGTGGGAAACTTTTGTAAAGTACAAAAAAGCCTAAGTCAAGTTTTTGTAGACGTCTACGAAAAGGCCTACGACAAAGCTACGAAAAACATTTTCATAGAAATCTTAACATACATTATTTGAAACAGATTGTTCAATAAGCCAACTAGCTGTGGCATGGTGCCTGAAAAATGATTCAGTAAACTGTCTCCTCCTGGGTGCTACGAGCGTAGACCAGCTACGAGAAAATATTCACGCTTTGCAGGTAAGAACAACAGTTACCACATAAAAGCGTTTTTGAAGAAGTTACATTTAATATCTGTCTTGTAATCTGTCTTGAGATATGGTCTTATTTTGTGGGGTAACTCAACTGATATTAACAGGGCATTCATTGCACAAAAAAAGTGTATTCGTGCAATAGTTGGAGTTCCTCCTTGGGTTTCGTGTAAACCTTATTTCACTAAGCTAAAGTTACTTACCTTGCCAAGCATGTACATCTTTGAAGCTGCAAAATTTGTTAAAGAGCATTTTGATACTTTTGTTAAAGCACGTGATATCTACAATAGATGTGTGCGGAATCCGGACAGAATTGTTCTCTCAAGGGTCCCTAAAACGGAGCTTTATCTAAATAATTCCTATGCTATGTGTGGGCGCATTTTTAATAATATTCCAGAAAGTTTTAAGGAACTGCCTCATAGACAATTTATAAAAAAGTTAAAATTGTGGTTGTATGATAGACGTTTTTATACTGTTTCAGAATTTTTAAATAATTAGTAGAGATTTTAATATGCATAAAATTTAATTATTAGTTAATTTGATAATGTAGAGCTTGACATGAATTTTTATTTCGATACTTATTTACTATTCTGCATGTTGAATTGAAATTGTATTGAGACTTAATGACGATATTTATTTTTTAATGATTTAATAATGATGTAACTTACTAAAAATTTGTATACCGTATTAATACGGTGGAGAATGTGACACTTATCTACAAATTTTAAAACTTATGTAACCATTCTTCGAACAAATAAATTCATTTCATTTCATTTCAATACTAGCTGTTACCCGCGACTTTATACACGTTTTTATTTTATCACGTAGCCAATTCAAGCTTCCCGTCAAAAAGTTGCGATACAAACTTTAAAACCCCTCAGCTCCTTTTATGGGTTTCTGTAATTGTTTTATAGTGCTGATCCACACTTGGTATTTCATTATGAAATGAAAAGTCTTATCAAAATTTTGGATTCCTTTTATGGGTTGTTTTGGAAAACCCTGAAAACATGTCTTTATTTATTTTACGATTACATAATACGAGCTGAATATAGGATTTTATAATTTTTTTAATATTTTTGAAGTTACTACACAAATTATTTGATTTTTAGCTTACCATTTTTAACCATTTTAAATTTGTGTTCACTGTGGGTATAGAGTGCCCACGCCACACCCACTAATAGTGATAGATTGTCCATTCTTCTTGCCACAGAATATTAGCTCTTGCTCCGTTGAGTTTAAGAAAGCATGAGGCAAGAGTTTTTATTTGTGTGTGTAATCGAGGATTATCCAGGATATCGGTTTGTTGAACAGATAGCCCCTCAGCTGACGCCGTCGGTGCTGTTGGACATAGAGCGGGTGTTAGCCAACAAGCCGCAGCGGCCCCCCATGGTCTCCACGCTTGCGATGCGCAACCAACAAAACAACACCGTCCGCATTGATATGACGTTTGTATCGAAAGATTTAGGATTAATTATATACATTTGTAAAATAAAAAATATTAAAAATAATTTATTTTCAGGTATACCTAATTATAGGCGCTGTCTCCACGAGCGAGAGAATCGCGGCGATATTATCGTCGTGCCACGTATTTCTATACACTCTCTAGAAGCCGTCTCCACACGGCGATATTATCGCCGCGATTCGACGAGTGGCAACGAGCGCGCGAAACGTCGTTACAGCGTCGCTAGCCCGTCGCGACTAGCAGTGGGCGCGCTGTCAAACGCAGCGTCATTTCAGCGTGTCCTCTCGTCAAGCAAGGACATTTCGACAAGGAAACGCGGCGATGCCGTTACGAGTCGCCGCGGAAACGCTGCGTTTCCGTTACGATACGCGGCGAAATTATCGCTCGTTCGTGGAGATTCTCCGACGATATGAGGGCGGATTCGTCCCGATTCACTCGCTCGTGGAGACAGCGCCTTACTGTTTTTGTATTTAACTTTACTTTCAAACACAGACAAAAAACTTCAAAACCAATTGAAAATGACTAATTCTACATGTGGTTTTTTTTACGGCAGTGAAGGCCCAAACCGTCTCTACTGTCTCTACTGCTAAATCCATCTTGTATATTTGAAGTGATAGGTGTTTTTTTTTCATAGCTGGCATCAATAATATTGTATACTTTGTTATTACCAGAGGTGCTACATCAGGCACAGCCTCTCCCAAGCCCGAGGCTGACGTGACCGCCGGCGCCGATGGCGAGGCCACCACCCCCGCCAAGGAAGGCGTCGGGCGGGCCTTTTGTGAGATCCAGTGACTGTGGTGGAGAGGAAGCACTGACTCTGCTTCCAAATCTAGCAAATCTAAGGTAGCTCCACTCACTGTGTTTGTTCATAGAATTTTATCTGTAAACAGCTGTCCGTCGCGGTGTTACCCGCGATCCCTCGGGAAAATATTACTTTCCCAGGATAAAATATAGCTTATGTTCACCAGGAATAATGTACAATTCTAATGGTGAAAGAATTTTTCAAATCGGTCCAGTAGTTCCGGAGCCTATTCAATTCAAACAAACAAACAAATCTTTCCTCTTTATAATATTAAGAAAAAAGAATACTGTCATCTGTTTTTTATTATTAGTCTAATTAAAAAAGGATAAGTATCTAATTATAGAAACAAAACTACATTCAAATTCAAATGTCTGGGTTTAGCCCCCTCGCAGACTGCACACTTTCTATCGGCCGATAGTTTAGACGGAATATACTTCGGCTCGTAATGAGTATGGAGAAGTAAGCCGAAGTATGTTCCGTCTCAACTATCGGCCGATAGAAAGTCTGCAGTCTGCGAGGGGGTCTTACCTTCGTTGTGCTGATATTTTTTTCTCAAACAGGAATCAAAGGACGACAAAAAGGACGAACCGAAAACCAGCTTCTTTTTAAACAACGCGGGGGAAGTGATCCGTCGTGAAGGTGAGTCATACTTTTATCTCACTGCTTTATTTAACTTCGTTGCGCTGTTTTTTGCGCTGAAGCTCATGGGATATAATTTGTCTAGAACACGACGGTCGCACCACCAACGTAGTCGTCTCGATTTCATCTTTGAAGAGCAAACAACAAGCAGCTGCTGCTGCCAAACAGGCTAAGAAGAATCAGGCTGAAATGACAGCTCGACCCAGGTCGGCTTCAATCCAGAAGTCCAACACAGAGCAGAACCTCCCGTCTACCAGCCGGGACCGCCGGCAGTCTAGATTCGACCTCGGCTCAACCACTGATCTCTAAGCATAGACACTACGACACTACAATGATGTCGTTGTTATAAAATCAGATTTAAATTCTGATGAAAGAGACAATTAACTCATGGTGAAACATGTGATGTGTATCTTATAAACTAAAATAAGGATTTAAATTATATGTTATAACATCGGAACCACATTTATTAGTGAGGACTAAAATTGTGGTTTTGGATTTGTTGATCGAGATGGCAATTTTGGTGGGCCCTCTTAAGAGTCCACTCAAGAGATGGCACACCAAGATGCAGTCAAGCCAAAAATGATCTTGTAGTAGTTGCTATTAAGTCACAGTATTTTGATAATTGTAGTTGTCAGTAGTACCTACACGGGCACAGATCTAAGGGATTTTATGAATGACCTTGACGTAATCTATGAATATCAAATGATTGCAGGTATAGTCGTTGAATGAAAGTAGGTAGGCTCTAAAGAGTAGCTGGTTTACTACGTAAGCGTAGCATTAAGCGTAAAATGGAAGGATTATACTTGAAAGTTAGCGATTGAGATTCAAACGGGGAATTCAAATACTTTGCATGTATAAAAATAAGAGTAGGAGGATTATAATCTCAAATTCGTAGAGTAATTTATATGTGACTTTGAATAGCATGACTATATTAAGGGCCCTCTACATATTCTCCGATGATAGACTAATGCCGACGTTCACGAACGTATCGAATGTGTAGAGTGGCCGTAAGGTTTTCTCGAATACAGAGTCGTCATCTTTGTAGTTCTTGGTAGTCGTCGTCGAATGTTGATTTGTCTGTTTTTAGTCAAGATGTAGTGACAAAATTGATTCCTTTGAATTACTAGGTTTGGAAATCTTTTAGATAGTAACAATTATTACTTATCTATTCTAAACATTTCACAGCTTTGAGTAATCGCACTTTTTTTAATCTAGCTTAAATTATAAGTACACTAATTATAGAGCACCGCTTTCTGGATGACGACTTACTAATAATTATAAGTATTCGATAATTAATATACCTAACATAAATTCAAATTCTTAAAAAAATCCAGATAAGTATTTAAAAAGAAGGTGGACACTAATATTAAACTAGGATTCATATTAGTTTTATAAAAAAAAAGCACAAAAAATTTATCCAGTGAAACGAGCACACAGACGAACCTTATAAACCAACAAACAATTACTTACTATTTAAAGTATTGAATAGAGTTGCAAAGAGTACGTTCTCGGTGAACTACGTTTCGGTGTTCGGTTCGGCGAGATGTTCTAATCGGGACGCACCTGCCAGCTCATTGTAGTAGATACCTTGTAACGAATACTCAACAATACAATGGAGCAACAGAACTCGGCATCCACGCCACAGATTATAGCACTTTGGGGTCACTGAGGCGGAAGTAACTTTATTACATAACAACTACTAAAAATAACCCGTAACCGGATAAAACAAAAATAATTTAATATATAATTTTTATTTGAATAAACCTAAAGGCTAATCTAATAAATATTAATAAAATAAAAAATAATAACCTATGAATAACCATTATTTTGTTTATGCATGAAATAACTTTAAAAGTTTCAAGTAAGTAAGAGACTAGAACTATTTCTATAAAATAAAGCCTTATTAGTTTTTTGCCTTAAGCGACATGGTTCGTCGAAATCCAAAAATGTTATTAATAATTATACGAGTATAACAT
Organism: Epirrhoe alternata; assembly: GCA_963565295.1. Classification (NCBI taxonomy): domain Eukaryota; kingdom Metazoa; phylum Arthropoda; class Insecta; order Lepidoptera; family Geometridae; genus Epirrhoe; species Epirrhoe alternata. The sequence continues at coordinate 13,562,923 of OY751375.1, forward strand.
TTTTGGAGTAATTCAATTGAAGCCTTTGCAAACATTTTTTTTATAAACAAAATAAAAGATAAATTAATAATAATAGATTATTATAATATAAAATCTGCAACACAGAAAATAAATTGAATTTTAATAATAAGAGATAGCTGTATATTATTAAGTTTACGGGTGTAGTTGACAACTAATAATTATTACTTAGTAAGTACTAATTCAAAAGTTACTTTGTACATGGTTGAATCATTTCTTGCTATTGGTTAATAAAAGTAAAACACTTATTGCCTATAATAATCACTTGAGTAGGTAAGTTTGTTTATCACTACACAAAAATTAAGACGCATAGGTAAGTAAGTACTAATTAATAACTTTTAATTTAACCTCAAACCGAGCGATCAAAAATTATCTGCTACAAGCTTAAACTAATTTATTTAACGACTTTTACCAGCCCGTTTTAAAATAATATTTGTACATTTTGTAATTTAAGCCCCCTCGCAGACTGCAAACTTTCTATCGGCCGATAGTTAAGACTGAATATACTTCGGCTCGTAATGAGTATGGAGAAGTATAGCCCGTCTCAACTATCGGCCGTCTGCAGTCTGCGAGGGGCTTAATAATAAACACTTTATCGACTTGCTACGGAGTTTACACTTGCAATGCAAACTTCTGAGGAGATTTCTCGAGGGTTTTTTTTTTGGAGGTGCAAATGCGGCCTTATTACCGCGATCTTTTTAGTATAGTGAATAGGTACGAAAGTATATGTATGTAGTTTTTTTTGTATTGAGGTTTATTTTTATTGAGGTTTATTTAAAATGAGAACGATAAATAATTCCTTTAGGGTCGATTCACATCTGACGGAAGATCCGTCGCGGATTATCGGTCGCGGAACGCCAGAACTGACAAATGTATAGAAAAACACTCGACCGTTCACACTCGACGGACTAACGTATCATCCGTCGAGTGTGAACGGTCGAGTGTTTTTCTATACATTTGTCAGTTCTGGCGTTCCGCGACCGATAATCCGCGACGGATCTTCCGTCAGATGTGAATTAATTACTTATATTGTACAGTCACGGACAATAAGATGTATACACTCCATACTTTTAAAATGAATATCACACTAAAACTAATAATAGATGTAGGTAAAAAACAAAAAGCGGATATTGATTTCACATTGAACTAGTAGCGAAAGCAATAAATATACCAGAACATTGTTGGACATGTTGACCTGTACATGGGTTGAAATATTATGGAGCGTATACATCTTATTGTCCGTGACTGTACGAGCTTAATTGTATGTAATGGTGAATTTTTCAGAAGTTTTTATCGTCTGACAGAACGGAAACTAACTTTGTTGTTTTGAGGGATGGTCACTTTTCTGGGGAGGACATATTTGTCTGTCATGGGTTGAATTTAGGTTGTTGTTTAACAGAATTGACACCTATTATGTCGTGCTACGGAACGATTGGTGTTTAATAGTTTTAGGAAGACGATCCACAAATAATAACAACTTTTTAGGAAATTAAATAAGCTGACATAGAAGCGCAAGTAAAATTAATATATCACTGTACGGTATAAACCTATATACCTAATTGTTTTAATCTTTTTAGATGAATTTAGGTGTAGAACGATCGTAGGCCACATATCACCTGCAAGAAAATTCCGCGAGACATGCTGACGTGGGCGTAAAGGCTGCCAAGTTAAAATGGGAGTGGGCAGGTCACGTCACCCGCATGCACCCAGACAGGTGGGCCAAAGTGGTGACTGGTTGGATCCCGGTGGATGGCAGGCGACTCCGGGACAGGCCTAAAAAGCGATGGCGCGATGACCTGGACGCCTTTGAGAAGGATTGGCGAAAAATCGGGAAGGTGACGGAGGAGGCCTTTGCCCAGCAGTGGGACAGATTAGGCTAATTAAAAAAAAAAAAAAAAAAAAAACAATGTTTGACAGATGCAGAAGCACTTGTTGCGGAGTTAACACTTGCAATGCAAACTGCTGCGGACATTTCTCGAGGAATTTTTCTTGGAGGTGGAATACGGCCTTATAACCGCGATCTTTTAGTATAGTAAATAGGTACGTATGTATATGTATGTAGTTTATTTTTGTATTGACGTTAATTTAAAATGAGAACGTTGATTATATATATTATATAAATATGTAATTCCTAGCAAAAACTGTAGAAATTTATAAACATTAACTCATTCAATATTGACTACACGTATTTGTTACTGCACTAATTCTGTAAACAAATATTTGGTCTAGTTTTTCTTTGATATTCAGAGACATTTATGTAATTAAATACCCAAAGTATTTTGAAAATAACTAGCATTTTGCAGTTATGTGAAGTCCATTTGGATTTTTTTGTTGTTGTGTTCACCATGCTATTGTTTTGATGTGCGCTCAGATTTTATGGAAATAATCAGTTTAGGCACATTTCAAAAAATTATTTATGCACGCATGCTAAGCAGGATGTACTCATAGTATAATAATACCCATGAAAAATACTTACCTATATTATGTGACACTTGAAAAATAATTACACTTTACAACTCGTATCTATAAATGTTTAAATATTTGAATGTTTTAGCAGAATTATGTATCGAAATAAATGTTATCGAAATCAAATAAATATTTTATTTCAACATTTCCTATGACTTAAAATGAAACATGAAGTGTCAGCCTATACCCTGTCTATGATAAATTAGCCCTTTAGGGTCGATTCACATCTGACGGAAGATGGAAGACGGACTAACGTATCATCCGTCGAGTGTGAACGGTCGAGTGTTTTTCTATACATTTGTCAGTTCTGGCGTTCCGCGACCGATAATCCGCGACGGATCTTCCGTCAGATGTGAATCGACCCTTACTCTATTAATGATGTTTTACGATGTGTAAAAACGTCAAGCCAGCATTTAAAAACGTTCTAAAAATATTTTCGGATTATAGACTTTCATCACACATCATACACACTTTTTATAATGTCACCCCACCCATTAGCTAGATTTGAGTAAAGGTCAGCTCTCACCGAGACGCGACGCTATGCAATTCGTACATAGGTAGCTACTATGTACGAGTACTATAACTCGTAGACCTTCTACTCGAAAATGTACACATGTATTTCGCATAGTCCGATGCCACTGGCATCTTCGTCGCGTCGTGTCTCGGTGTGAGACGACCCCAACTTTAAGTTTTTCCAGCAAGTTATTTCTTTAAAAACCCTAATTGATGATTTAAAAAGCCATCAGTGTCAATTCACCCACCAAATTTTTAAAAGATCGGATCAATATTCCCAATGTGAGTTAATTTTCAAATAACAAGACGTAACTTTCCACTAAAACTGTAACTTAGCTCACGTCACTTGCTCACGTCACTTTTGAGTAAATTATGTACTATTCCGCAGAACATGTGCGCTAAGCGACAACTGTAACTGGTCAATTATCTAACCTCATCCCTCCGACGTGTCCGTGCGAGATCCTAGCAACCTAAATATAGTAACATCCTAGCTACTTGTTACGCTCGGTAAATGCATTATTGTATACTGAGATGGAGTTAAAGTGGCACAGTGGACGGACGCGCGATACATTTGTGACACATATCCCACAAAAATGTCTGTGGTGTACTTCGACTGGCTCGACTACTTGGTCTTCGGGACCATGCTGGCTCTATCAGCTCTCATAGGTGTCTACTTCGCGTTCTTCGCAAAGAAGAAGCAGAATACGACAGCTGAGTATCTCATGGGAGGAAAGGCAATGGGCATCTTTCCTATTTCGATGTCCTTGATAGCCAGGTACAGTAACCTAAATCAAAAGACCTTATAAATTGATACTTGTTTTATAAATGCGAAGTTTTTTCTTCACTTACTTGCAGTTATATTTCTGGGATATCGCTGCTAGGCCTCCCGGCGGAAATGTATACATATGGAACTCAACTATGGACAGTTGTTCTGTCAGAATGGGCAGTCTCACTTACGATTGCTATCGTTTATCTCCCGGTATTCTACAATTTACAAATAACGTCCACGTATGAGGTAACGAGTTCCTTCTATTAAAAGTATTTGTGTCACTTGACACGGTTTTTACTTCACTATCATTATACCAGTCTACAAAGATAGTTTGATATTAGTTTATTTACGATTGATACTAATAATTTTGTTACACTCAAATCTATCAATGAATTTGATGCACCTTACCTACTAATTAATTCATCGGTTATTTTGATTTAGTTTGCAAAATCTTGAAATTGTTTATTTTTTCAGTATTTACGTCTGAGGTTCAACCAAAAAGTGCGACTTTTGGGATCGGTGATATTCATTATAAAAATGTTGCTCTACATACCCATTGTCATTTACGTGCCTGCTCTTGCGTTCAGTCAGGGTAAATACATATTTTATCAATGTTAATTCATAATATAAAAGAACCTATAAGATAAGTCATCTTTCAGGTTACTCAAAATTACGTACATATTTTCAGTGACGGGTATAAATCTTCATATGATTACACCAATCGTGTGCATCGTTTGTATTTTTTACACAACACTCGTAAGTAGTTCAATTTATTGACCCTATTCTATTCTCCGCTACACCAAAGACCAGGTAGGGTATAGTCTAGATTCGTGACGAAACTAGGCCAAGTAAATCAGGATGAATTAATCAAATAGCCTTTCAAAGGTTTGTAATAAACAAGTAACATTTGCATTCATCTCTAGGGTGGCCTTAAAGCTGTGGTATGGACAGATACCCTGCAAACGGTTCTCATGTACTTTGGCGTTATCTTTGTTCTGGGATACGGAACTTATCTGATCGGAGGTGTCAATGAAGTTATTGAAATCAACAAGAAAGGAGAAAGGCTGGATTTCTTCAAGTATGTTCACACTTCAACTGTTATACATATTCCAATCCATTTTCTACTAACATTTTGTATCATAATTTGAACTTGCAGTATGAATCCCGACCCAACGATTAGACACACATTCTGGTCGACAGTTTTTGGAAACTATTTCAGCTGGCTAGCATCTTGTTCTGTCAATCAAGCTATGGTGCAGCGATGTCTTGCATTGTCTTCTTTGAAAAGAGCTAGAATGTGAGTAAATCGAAATCTTAGATCGTTCTTTCTGACACTGTGCTCTGCTCACTACGAGTAGGTATATAAATGAATAAGTAATGATGGACTTTTTCACACAGCATCATCTAGCCCCAAAGTAAGTAGAACTTGGTTATGGGGACTTATAGTATACTTTTTGTTTGTAAATACATACATATTATACATAGAAAACACGCAGGCCAAGAAAAATATTTCTATATAATACAAATATATCGATCGAACCCGTAACCTTCTGAATCGCAGTCAGGCCTTCGCCCACTGCGCTACAGAGGTCGTTAAAATATGAAATAAACATAGACAATTTTTTTTTCTGATGATGTTCTTTAGTGAATTTGCTATTTTGTTTGTATTTTAGAACTATCTACATAATGGCTGCTGGGATTTTTATAATTCTTTCATTATGTTGCTACACGGGCCTTGTGATCTACGCAACTTTCGCCAATTGCGATCCTTTGACGACTGGAGCCATTAGGAAAAGTGATCAGCTTTTGCCATACTTTGTGATGACTATCACCGGTTCAATACCAGCTTTGCCTGGCATATTTATGAGTGGCGTATTCAGTGCTGCTCTCAGGTGAGTAAATAAATAAACTTTTATTGCGTCGGAGCGATTAGTCAGCCTAGGACACTGCGTCACTGTGTGCCTAGCTGCTTCCAGGATGCGCCGCGTGGAGGCTCTTTCCATGCACCCCTGAATGCAATTACATACGATGCCATAGCCGTGGCTAAGTTTTTGGCGGATAGCTATTGACACGAAAAGAAGAAGATAGCGGCTTTGGCACGCTATACGCCTAGAAGCAATTAGGCACAGTTCGGTAAATTTTTAGTATTTCACCTCATAAATACCGAATTGTGCCTTATAGGAGTCCACCTAAAATAAATATCATCACGACTGTATCCAATACGCGGTAGACATTCTCTTTGATCTTTTGTATTCCAGATCCTTTTTGAAGGAAGTCCAAATACCTTAATACATTCGGACATTTCGCAGACTTTGGCACCGTGACAAGTTGCAACTCTGCCTACTTACATTGTAACTCAATGGTTGTAATTAAAGTTATTATTCAATAATTATTATTATTATTGATTTTCTCATATTCTAGCTCTATGTCCACTGGATTGAATTCTATGTGCGGAGTTATATTCGAAGATCTCATTAGACCAGCCTACAACAAACCCATTTCAGAGAAAACCGCAAGTTTAATCATGAAAATTATCGTAGTGGTCATTGGTTTGTATACAGTTCATTTATTATACCTACTTCTATTTCGTATAATTCTTTCATTTCATGTTTTCTAAACAAATAGATCTGACCAACGATCCAACCAACTAAGTTGATAAGAATATAATTCATTAATATTTATTTGAAAAAACTTTGTAGTTTTACAGTAATACTATAATAATAATACTATAATATTTTGGCTACCATGCTAATACTTAACGTGATTTAAATTCCTGTACAATATCAGTAGAAAAGACAAGAAATATGGAATGTGTCTTTAATTTTTAACCGCAGTCTGCAAAAAAGAGGATGTTGGTATACTCTTGAAGAGGTAGTCCCATATTGATTCCTGATAAATTTATACTTTTCCTGAAAACCTGAAAAACTTATGCTTGCATGTATTTTGATGTCAATAACTTAAATCATTGGAACTAGTGAACGCGTAGCCTGGAACGAGAACAACAACAAACAAAAATAGAATATGTTTCCAATTCCCATTGAAAGTCGATAGAAAAAATTAAAAAAATATAATATTGTCTTTCATTTTAAGTTGTTACTTTTACTTGCAGGGGCTATTTGTGTTGCATTAGTGTTTCTAGTGGAGCATATGGGGGCTCTGGTACAGGCCGGAAAGAGCCTAGCAGGCATCACTGCTGGGAGTTTGCTAGGACTATTTTCAATGGGCCTGTTCTTACCATGGGTGAATGCTACTGTAAGTAAAACATTGTCGGATCTGGGCTTTTTCGATGCGCAGACAATTTTATATGAAAAAGCGTCTTCTACGCAAAACGAACTAATTTTACGAATGCCTAAACCCAAAGGCCGTTGTGTAATTAAATCGAAGCAACGGTTCTAGAAAATTTGAATATTATTATTCATAGCATCTCTCTCAACCATTATCTACATCCAAGTAATCTTTGTAACAGTAGGTAACTACTGAACCAATTTCCGAAATACTTTCACCAATAGAAAGATTCCTTTGTGACATGGCTATAGCTAACGCATTAAAATAAAATGGTTTAAAATAAAAGGGAGGGGGAGAGAAGTTTGCTATAGCGTAAACCAACAGGATTACAACTTTTTACCTCTGCCGCTTGCACCTTTCTCTCAGGTCTTTTATGTCAGATAGATCCTTTGAAGATATTTGAGAGTTGTCAGAGCCTCAGAGGCATGTGCAAAAAAAAAACTTAGCTTTACATCTAGATGATTTATACAGCGTCACTATGGCGTTCCGTTAAGTGTAGGCAACCTATGCCTACACTTAACGGATCGCCGTAGCGCCTGGGACATTGTTTGAGATGGAAGAGGCTTGCCCAGCACCTTTTTTTTTACGCTGGGAAAAATGCGTTACGCATCTCCTCTCGCTCGGGGGGCGAGAGGGGTATGTGGGACTCCCCGGGAGATATACTCCCGGTATACCCACTAAACGACCCAGCGATATTCCGGCGTCGCCTGGAATTCCTTCACCGTTATACTTGAAATTTTTTTCAAAATATTACTTTCTCCGTTATTTTTGGAAGCGAGCGAGGTCTACTGTTCTCACAGAACCACTAGTTATCCATACCCCAGATAATATAATACTAGTATCCATACTAATATTATAAATGTGAATGTAACTCTGTCTGTCCGTCTGTTACCTTTTCCCGCCCAAACCACTGAACAGATTAGACTGAAAATTGGCATGGATAAAGGTTGTACCCCAGGGAAGGACATAGGATACTTTTTATCCCGGAAAAAAACCCGAGGGACCACGGTTCAATCTGCGGGAGCGCAGCTAGTAATCTATATATAACCTTCATTTAAACCGCAGTCAATTGGCATTACGAGTAGGCACCTCTTGTTCCTAAGTGAACTCGAATGCTCTTTGACTCCTGGCACCGTAGTGCACCGAGGTTATTTGAATAATACTTCATTGAGTCCTGTTGAATGACCTCATGACGCGAGTTTGTAGCTCAAATGACTCGATAGTTTCTTAGTTCAGTTTACAGATTTTACCCCACCCTCGTATAGTGAAACTTTTTCATAGGTACCTACTAAAGCAATAATGCTACGAGTATTATAAATCTGAAGGTTTATATGTATTTGTAGTGCTGTTATTGAATCACCAGTTTGAAATAGAAAACATCGAATTAATAATCTTCATTAAGTCAAGAGACTAATGAGACGGGTCTTTTTACATTGACCTATGCTTAGACATCTTCAAAGGATCTGGAATATAAAAGATCTGAGAGAATGTCTACCGCGCCTTGGGGATACAGTCGTGACCCTGTTTACGTTTTTTTTTCTATGCAAGTCATCACTAATTCCACCTACACTGTGAGATAGGTATAGGTAATACAAAAGTTTGTTTTTGTGAAATAAATTTTATCAACCTATGATGACTACTGGGCTACTACTAACTACTATTAATCTATTAGGTACACAGGATTCGTTGACTGAATAAATAAGTAAAGAATAAAAAATCGTTTAATGTCTATGAGTTTTTCCAGGGAGCTTTAGTCGGGGGCGTCCTATCGACACTCTTGGTGGGCTGGATATCTTTAGGCACCCAGGCCGCCATGATGCGAGGCGATATTATTGTCATACCGAAACCTGTCTCCGTAGAGGGCTGCCAGGCTAACTACACCATGCCGACTACAAACTTGATGCTGAACAATGTTGAATTCAATAGGTAAGACAGCTCCGGGTCGTCCGGAAACCCGTTGGGTCGTTGTATTAAAAAAGACAAATCCAGGACTTAAAAGTTCGGCAGAAGCGAGCGGCCAATACCCAACAGTGGGTGATACCGGACTGAAATGATGAATGATGATGAAGGAGACAACTTAAAAAATTCCGACAAAACCAACCACATCCTACTTTTTTCCAATTCCTTATGTATTGATGGGCTTACCATGACTAGCTAATTTCTAAGGTAGAATAGGCTAAAATTATAATAGAGTCCACGAAAAGACTTTTTTTTTTCTAAAACCACACTATAGTCCTCTTCACGTAGGAACGGTTCCGTGACAAGGCGCTTTTATGTTAATATCTGAAATAATTAAAAAGGAAATAGACAAAATCCTTTTTTATTGAAGTTGTATCTTTAGTATTATCGTATCAGCGTAAAGTGTCAGGGATACTTTCCACGTGAAAAATACTATACCTACTCGTTCTCAAAATCGTTCTAATTAATATTAATATATTCTACCGTATCAATAATGTTGATCATGGTAAGCAGGTATCACCTCTCTTGTTGTTTTGCTGTCTATCAATGCATACTACAGAACGGCTTAGCAAAATTCTAACATAAATTCATTTAGACAGCGTGCGATCAAAGTGCAAAAGGTTGTAATAAGAAAATATGTTAATGTACCTTTAATGTAGGTACCTTACCTATGAACATTTCTAAGATTTTTAAATTTTAAAACCAAAATCACTTTAGGTTGGTATCTATAAACTATGCAGGTAAATTAATTACTAAACGGATCAAATTATTTTTTCATTCTTATGGGTCAGCAACTAGGTTGTTTCATAAAGTTGGACCATAAAATCCATTTTTTTAAACAAGTCAACGTTCCTTTAGGCCCGCTCATCATCATCATCGCCATTAAGACGACTAGGTGGGTAGGTATGTAATAATTCAATAAACGCTGTCATCTCCTAATCTCCGACATTCGTTACAAATTGTATAGTCCACAAAGTGTTTTATTCAGTTATTTATAGCCTCTGATCATTTGTGTTTTCTATCCAGGCCCGGTACATTCTTCCTGTATAGACTGAGCTACTTGTATTACACACTGGTCGGCATGATCGTGTGCGTGATCGTAGGGAGTGTCACTTCTTACTTCACTGGGCAAAATGATCCTGCTATGGTAAGAACCCAATAATTGTAGTGAGATACAGACTTAATAGTATTTAAAATAACTTAAATTTTTAAATATTTTAAACGATGGTCACACTTGTGCCCTAGTTTTCAGTTTATATAAATTAAAATAACTTAAATCTTTAAAATATTTAAAGATTTAAGTTATTTTCATATTAAATAGTATAACTTAAATCTTTAAATATTTTAAAGATTTAAGTTATTTTCTGCGTGCTTGATTTATGCAGAACGTCTGAAAACAATTAATCATTCATTCATTCATTTAATGTTTACACTCTAAGCCAAATTATGAAAACTAGGGCACACGTGTGACCGTCGGCGTGTCACGACGCGGGTTAAACCATTTTTTTTTGAGTTTTTTGTATACGCGCAATAGATAAAAAACATAAATACATTTTTGAAGCGAATCAGAGACGTTCTCTTATCATTGTAATATCAAAACAGGGAGACCTTAGAACGGTATTTTTCAGGTACATCGTGATTTACTGACCCCAATCATTCACCGTTGGTTGCCGGCGCAGCACCCGCGTTGCCAGAAGCCTCGCCTGACGCTTGACGACATAGACCTGCACGCAAGAGAATTGGAAGACCTTTGTAATAGGGCTCCGTACTGCGTAAGTCATGTAGAAACTTAGTTATCACTCTAATAATCTCATAATCAAGGTTCTTTGGTCGTGTTTATTGCCCTAGTTATGTACGGTATTGGCTATGAAAGAACAGTAGTAGAATCACCTAAGTGATCAAACTAGTTTTACTAAATAAATCTTTTTTGACCTTGGCTTCTTCTTATCGTGTCACTAGTTTCTTCGAACCAGGGTGGTGAAGGTATTATTAGTGATATCCTATAGCAAATGATAAGAGTGAAGGCACATTTGCCAGCTTCGTACTCGCCGCATGACTTATTATTATGTCGTTATCATCATTCAGAAACTCACATTTTATGAAATACTACACACAGAGAAGCTGACACGTGCGAACTTTTATATGATATCGTACGACAAAATCTAAAAACGGTGCGCACTATACGGACCAAAATTTCTTTACCTTATAGGCTAGTGATTCTGTTGTTAATTTATTCAACTAAAATGTGACTTCCTTATTCTGATTTCACTAAATAATAAAAAATAAGGACTCTATTATTGGTATACATTAATAAAAAACTACTTTCTACCATTTCTGTTTGAATTATAGTGCATGCTGTGGCATCCTTTAAGACGACGCATTGAGGATATTGGCGTCAAGGATTGTAATATTTTTCAGCAATTGAAAAACCTTCGGAATTGATATTTTAAGTTTTGAATATTTCATGTTTTTTACTTCCAACTGATAGCTGGTTTTTCAAGATTTGTTAAATATTACAGCAGAAAAAAAATCCCAAAAACTGCTCCATAAAAACATAGATTTTAATTTTACAGGTGAACGGAACCGATCTAAGCTTCTAAATTTTATTTACAGATAAGTCTATACACCCTTTTCAAAGTGCAAACTTGATTTTACATAATTACCAATAGTTTTTATTTTAAACGAGAATTACTGTTTTGGCGCTTACGACTTTTACTATTTAGCTAGCTCTCGCGTCTTTTTGTATGCCAGGCGGCCCCCTTCAGTCCGCGTCTGACCATTGTCAACGTCGGACCTGTGTCAATCGAGCTCCCGCGCTCTAGTAAACATCGATAGTCGTATCTTCTAAGTAAAATCTTAAATACTTATTATTAAAAATGGGAAAAAAAAGTTGATGGTTTCTACATGAAGATGAGAGCTCTGTATATTGAAAATGTAAGGAAATGATCAAGAAAACATAAAGTAAACGTTAAATATTTTTCCGGGTTCTAGTAAAACTACAGGGATATGAGACTTGCCAACTTTAGGTGTCATTGTGACGGGCACAGTGACAGTGAGCACCTCAGACTAACTAGACCTGGACGCGGTTTTGATGAAATTTATTTTACAAATTCTGCCGATTTTTGTGAGGTACGAGGTAGAACACGAACGCATTTTACACACACGATGTATAAAAAATTACAATAGCTTATATTATGTGTACGATTCTCAGACCCGCTGAATATTATGTAGGTATACAGTATACACAAAAAAATTCATAAAAATCGGTCTAGTTTTGTTACAAGACCTTTCGGGGTCTCTATTATATCTTCTAAAATATTCTTCTTATAATTTTGCTTGGTATAAAAATGTATAAGTACCATAATCATCCTTTGGCCGAATAATTTGGAATCTCGAATATTGTTTATTAATATTGATACCCATAATGCCTCAAAAATATAAAGATATTTGTCATAACATTTAAAACTCATACTAGATGTTTCGTATATTTTTTCCCTTAAAAATCGTGATTTTAAAATACAAAACAGGGTCATGTTGATTGACATAATGTTAATAGTCCTAATATACACATAACATACTAGTTCTAAAATACTGTAGTCATAATGTTAAATTCCCATAGTCTTAAACTGACATACATATATGTTTTCCTAATATTATTAAAGAAAAAAAAAGAAAAATTAAAATCAAAATATTTTTATTGAGTCTTATTTAAGTAGGCATAAAGACATTTTACATAATAGTCTTAACTTCTAATATAATATGTCGTCATAATATTTATTATTACTATTGTTAAGTTGCAAAAACTATTTTTCACACCCAGTGCTCGAAAACCATACATTTTTTCGTCTCACAGTCTTAAAAGAAAGTAAATCATTTCTCCCTCCTAAAAAACAAAATGGCCGGCGGGAGGTAAAGTTGTATGGGATATCATTTCCCCCTCTGAACCTCATGTGAACAGATAAGTAATGAGATTTGAATTTCAAACTTCAATATTTACATTAACATTTTTAGTATTGAGTCCACACCAAATAGAACGTATACGAAAAAAAAGAAAAAATGTGGCAACTAATCTTTTTCTTCCGAATTGATTTTTGATGTTTCTATGAAAATGTTTGCCATATAGAACTGCACCTAGTAGAATTTATTCAAATATAAGGAAAAAGTGTGGCTAATGCCTCCAAACTATAGAGCGATCTTATGTTTTTGCATATTAATGCTAAAATATTTTTTGAGAACAAACTCAATAAAATATTTTTTGAGAATACCACTCCCACCACCCACCTCGACTCCTTCTATAGTGGGTGGTGGGAGCTATCGAAGGAGAGAGATGGTTGGAAAGAATTGGGGGAGACCTTTGCCCAGCAGTGGGACAGTAGTTTTTTTTTTCTTTAACCTATGTTGTCCCACTGTTGGGCAAAGGTCTCCCCCAACTCTCTCCAACTGTCCCTCTCCTTGTGGGACAGTGGGACAGTATAGGTTGAATAAAAAAAAACTAATAGATTATTATTATTCTACCTATAAAACCTGTTCATTAGACTTGCTTGCTATTTTCTGGGTGTAAGTATTCACTATTTTTCTCGCATGTGTGAAAAGCAGAGTATTCACCTCGGGGTTAAAGCTGTCTTAGTCTTGGGCGCTCTTGAATCCCTCGCTGTCTCAGGATTCTAGTCATTAACTCCCTCGTTGAAAGAATCCTTCGATGCGCTTGGGATTCAATATGGCGCCCGTGACATAATACACTGCTTTATCCCCTTGGTGAATAATCTACTATTGTCCTATTTTTGATCGTCCTAATATTTATTTATCCTAATAAAAACTGAAGACGGCTGCCGAAGCGCCAAAAAGGTTCACTATAGTCACTTATATCCACCCAGATCGAATATAGTTGGTTAGGTTATGTTTGAGTAGTGACCACTGACGTGTGAGGCGAGTGAGCGTAGCGAGCGTGCCGCCGAAGCGCGAGATGAAGTTTAGTGTATTTAATATTTATCTCGGGTCTGGGTGTTGTATAATATGTATGTATTTACAAACAAAAAGTATATAAGTTGTATATCAGTTATTTGGTTCACTTATGTACAAGCTTTGCTTAGTTTGGGGCTAGATGATGCTGTGTGAAATGTCCAGCATTATTTATTATTATTGTTATGGCTTATAACTGTAGGATTACCGTATGTTAGGAGATGTGTTTTTATGACTAGGTAATGTTATGTTTACCTAATAATAAGACTATTGTTAATAAGGTTTAGTATTGTTATGTCGAGTAATCATTAGCACAATCTAAAATAAGTACCAAATACAGTATGAGAATTCAAAATAGGATAAGATACGTTATGTCAATCATTAGGGAGCCATAGCAGGGCTCCCTAATGATCCGTATCTTATCCTATTTTAAATTCCCATACTGTATTTGGTACTAATATTAAATGGTCCTAATGATTACTCGACATAACAATACTACACCTAATTACCAATAGTCATAGTATTAGGTAAACATAACATAAAATAGTCATAAAATCAAATCTCCTAACATACGGTAATCCTAAAGTTATAAGCCTTAACAATATATACTCCTAAAGCTATAAGCCCTAACAATATGTACTCTTAATAATCAAACATAATAACAATTGAAATCATAATGGCATTTCATCCTAAAAAAATACCACACTAAAGATGCCTGAGACACAGAAGGCTGTGAATTACAAAATGTTTTTATGAATAGAAAATACTGGTTTCGGTCCAAGGTATTTTTTTATAACGATTATGCATGAATTTTAAATAAGAATATTATTATATTAGGACAACATTATGTATGTCAGTTTAAGACTATGGGAATTTAACATTATGACTACAGTATTTTAGGACTAGTATGTTATGTGTATGTAGGACTATAACCATTATGTCAATCGACAGGACCCCCTATAGCAGTCCACGTCAAAGTCAAGGTCAAAGGTCAAGATTAAACTTCGTTACAACCGAGTGTTCCACGACGCTCCGATTTTTTTGTGCCAGCCTTTTATTCGGAATTTTTATTATTATTAATTGTTATCATTATGACATTTATGTTTATTTATATCCTCTAAAATTAGGCTAAAGATTGATTATGTATTACAACATTATGAATTAAAATCATTATGCTAAAAAATATGTTATATTTACTAAACACTAGCTTCTGCGCGTGGCTTCGCCCGCGTGGTACCAACATTTTGAATAGCCTTTAAGCTATTCTAAAGTCATTATCTACACCTATTCCAAGTTTCATCTAAATCGGTTCACTGGTTTAGGCGTGCGTGATTGAAATGCAAACATCCAAACATCTTAAAAAACTCACAAACTTTCAGCTTTATTATTATGAGTGGGATTATGAGATCCTAATATTATTGGTTTTGATATTATGAGAACCATGTTATGGGATGTAAAATTATGAAGAAAGTTTTTCGGCGAAACAATGGGGTCCCGATGTACCTACTTGATTTGTATTTTAATTATTTTTTTACTAATCCTAGAAATGCTCTTGCGTACTGCGTACTAACAATATAACAATCTATGGACTGTTTTGCGACTGTGCACTTTGCACTGTGACCGACACCATTTGACCTAAACATGGTGTCGTGACGCAAAATCTAACATTTCTTTCGTCTAGCCACCATGCGTATCGTCCAAAAAGGAACTTTTTTCCAAAAATAAATAAATGTAAGGCGACTCCATGTAGTCTTATGTCAACACCGAAAAGCGAGCGAGTTCGACTCAGCCGGGCGGCCGGCGCGCGGCTCACAGCGCGGTTCGGGCGGATACAAACCACGTAAAATGAGCAGGGGGTATGAGCTGCTTGCGGGAAGCTCATGGGGGCGTGGCGCCTGGTTTCAAATAATTGTTTATCAATGCGTCACCTTAACTGGGGAAACACTAGTTAGATAAGATATCTATACTTAATATTATAAAGAGGAAAGATTTGTTTGTTTGTTTGTTTGAAATGAATAGGCTCCGAAACTACTGGACCGATTTGAAAAATTCTTACACCAATAGACTGCTACATTATCCCCGATGAACATAGGCTATATTTTATCCCAGGTAAGTGAATTTTTCCCGAGGGATCGCGGGTAAAACCGCGGCGGACAGCTAGTTGTAAATATTTTTCCGTATAAGTATAATGTACAATTATGTAATAAGTAAATAAATAAATGGTCTCTATGGTATAAAAATGAAATGAAATTAATAAAAAATTTGTTTCAGAAGACCAGCAATGACAGCCGATCCGACTTGCTAGCTCAACAAAATAATAATAATTCTTGATTTAATTTTGTTATTGCGATTTCTCTATTATGTTGCTAGATGTATGTACCTACATCGTTTTATACCCTCATTAAGTATTATATTAAAATAAATCTATTTTGTTAGTGAATCATGACTTTTTCTTACGCTTACGATATTTTTATACTTAGTATGGAAAACCATATTGGCAAATAGGGTGTTGTATCATTAATTACTTACCTTAAGGTAAAACTCGAAACGGTAAAATGTTCGTAACGGTCTGTAAGTGTGACCGCCAGTGGCATTTTCATCTGAGCGCTTCCGTGCTTCGGAAGGCACGTTAAATTGTCGGTCCCGGCTATTTAAGTCGTTAAGCCATGACGGAGGCCTTAAGGCGGCCTAAAAACTCCGTCACCAGAGTTGGCCACTGACTCATACGAACTTACTTACTTAGGTAAAACTTATAGTAAGATATAAAATAAAACAATAACTATGTACGACATAAAAATCTATTGATATAAAGTATTTAATTATTCTTAAAGAAAAGTAAAATTATTTATTTACAACAAAATATTTCAAGATGTTATGTAAATAAAATTAGTTAACGACCAACATTTATTATTTGAAAAAAAAAAAACTGATTTGCCTCAATAATTCACAAAGAAATATTTTTACCTACACAACAAGATAATCAAAACAAAACACGTAATGTACAAATAGGTAGTAACATTCACGGAGAAGTTAGGAATTGTACATGAACTATCTTTGTATACGAGTATAAGTAATAATACTCGTAGAATCTTAAAAAGGATATATCTAGCCAACTCAAATCAGAAAGGTTCATTCTTTGTATTAAAATATACCAATTACACAAATTGTTTTCTAAACAGCATGCACTGAATATGAAAAAATAAATAGGTTTTGACGTTCAGCTTTAATAACAGACAATTAATGGCAACATCAATATTTTGAATAACGTACAAGTCAGAACTGACACATTTACCTAACAAAAATAGAAAGGCTTTGCTCTCCGTCTATGCTAATAAGATTAAATAGATTCGAATCTAAGAGACTACTGCTACAGAGATTCTTGACGCAAAAGATTTAACCATCGAACCTTATATAAAACTAAACACTCGAAGATCATGAAAAAAATAGTTGCTAAGAGGCGGTTGCAGCCGCCTGCCTTGGTAATGTCCGTTCACAGTTTGGGTATGAGTTCGTCCCGACGGCAGGTGCGTACATTCACCGGGAAGAAGACATTTAGTTCGATGAGTGTTGCCAGCACGAGGAACATCGCGTACATTGCGAGACAGGCGCGCCCCACAGCCGCGTCGAGCCGAAACTTGTTGAACCAGAACGTGAGGTACAGCAGTAGCAAAGTCGACAGGAGTGATATAGCGGAGTATTCCAGTCCCATTGAATTTATTTTCACCTGGCAACAAACAAATAATTAACTTTACTCTTTCACTGTTTTATCAACACTATAAAATGGTTTTACTTATACGAGATCACCACAGAAGTACTGCGAGTTTTTAATTTTTATACTCTCAACATAGTTTTGATCGACATATTTATCGTGAGCATAAACGAGTAATCGAATAAAAGTAGGCAGCTTAAGAAGTTGTTTGAGTTATGAAAGGACATCATTTTATTTGCGACAAAAAATATAAAGAGTCGGCCAGAACGAAAAAAGACTATATCCTGTTAAAACACATTACCACTATTTTTTTTACAAAGGGTTGTTACTAATTTAGATTACAAAAAAATAACTGAAACTTGAAAAATCTAAACCTTGAGCAGCCGAGCTTAGAGCAATTGACTTTTATTATTATTATGACAATAATATAGTTTATAATTGTTGAATAAATCATGGAGAATTACATATAATTAAACAATATGTATAATATAATATGTGTTTCTATGTATAATATGTATGTATTTACACAAAAAGTATATAAGTAGTGTATCAGTTATCTGGTTCCCATAGTACAAGCTTTGCTTAGTTTGGGACTAGATAATGCTTTGTGAAATGTCCAGCATTATTTATTTATTTATTAATAGCGAGCCACACAACTCCTGACCTGACGACCACGACCACTCTGTCAAAAGTGCAACGACTAAGAAGAAGAAACAATAGTACCCTTATTTTCGATAAACCGTTGGACGTACAGGTTGGCTCTCATAGAAAAAAATATTGGTACACATTCTAACATAAAATAACAAAAAAAAAATCTGGCCGGCACTTTTTAATTTTTGGTGCAAAAATGAACGCAGAATGATTTCCAAATGAATAAGTCGTTTGGCAACATCGAAAACAAACAACCTAACAAGCTTTCGCATTAGTATGAAAAAAAGCTAAAATAATTATGAAATTTAACACTGTCTAGCTGATTAACTGCAACGTTATACAATTAATAAAATTGTGGACAAGGTTCTAAACGATGTTTTCTTACACGTCTGCAGTGAGGCACAATGATAAATGCACGCATGACTTAAAAAACAATTAGCCATATTTTCTATTAGATGTGACCTAAAAGCCTTCACACACACAGGGTTGACTGTGTCAACAGTTCGCTAGGCCATTGATATAATTCGCAATTTAGCATAACTCCATCGCAAATAGCTGATTTTACAAATTAGTTCAGCTCACCCGGTGAAGTCCTGGCTCTGTAGGAGTCAGAGATGCCTTGATAAGCCACGGCAGGCCCAAGCACAGCAGAATATCAAACGTATTTGAACCGATCGAGTTGCTGATCCCCATAGAACCATGGCCTAAAATTAAAGAAATATCAATTAAATTGATGAATCCAATCATAATGATTTAAGTGATAAGAATTTAATTACCTTGTTTTGCGACTATGACGCTTGAAACAGCCTCAGGAACAGATGTTCCAGCAGCTAAGAAGGTGATGCCCATCACTGAATCTGGGATCATTAGAGTGTCGCCTGTCAACAAAACATAACATATATTGAATAATTTTAAAAATATCTTCAGAAAATGTTTAAAAAAAAGTAAAACTAAAATCTCACCAATAATCGTGATCATCCAGGCAACCACATAAGACAGAGATCCGATCCAAACGATGCACATCATGAAAGTCACGGGGAACCAATTTCTAAAGCGAGGCTTCTCGCAATCCGGTATTGTGAACAAAAACACTAAGTGAATCGGCCACGTCACTATCCATGTCGTCTGAAAGCAAGTAAGGGACAACCTGTAATCATATTTTATGACTGCGCAAGCTGTTATTGGTAACAAATAAAAATTAACCCTTCGAGAAAGAGGCGTGATTTTTATGTATGTGTGTATCAGAATTCACATCTATAAATCGTGCTTTCAAACAGTACAGTCATAAAATGCATCAAAATATACCTACTACAATGCATCATCATAAACAAACCTTGGTAACCCAAGTCCGCCCACTTGGCCATTTCAGAAGCGAATGAACGTACGCCTCAGGTTCGTTGGCCACGGGTGGGCTCTCGACATTAGCTGCCATTTCTAGTTCATTGGCCTTCACTTCAATCTCAACATTGGCATTCTTAGAGCGATCCCCTTCAGGCGACTTGTCCAGAGAAGAAGTGTTAGGAGTAGCAACTCTCTCAGTCACATCGGAATGGTTGGGTGAAGCGCTAGTACTCTTGATGCTGCCGTTCAGCTGGGGTACGTCTAGTGACAACGAAAGTTCATTGTTCTTAGCGGAGGAGACCGGAGACTTCACCTCTTTAGCTTCTGGAAAGAATATCAAGTTATTCATAAGATAATTGAAACTACATAATTACTGAATAACCTTGAACATCTTACCACCTTCGTTATGTTTCCCGTCTTTTTTCAGCTTATCAGAGACGCATTGCCAGCTGCCTGTAATTTTTCACAAGCATAAAACTATTAGCTAAAGCGGGTAATATTTTGATGGTTATAAATTAGTACAAAAATTACAAGTATTACTAAAAAGGTTTATCTTATAAGTAGGCCAGTATATTATATTACCAAAGTTGTAATTATGTTCTTTGTTCTATGTAAAATTTAGTTTTTTTTTTTTACTTACTTTTACATACCATTATTTCAAACAGCTGAAAAAACTTAAATATTTATAAAAGTATGTTGGAATGTATGTTGATATAATGTTACGATATCTTACAATATACCAAATTTACAAAATATATACAACAGCACTTAAGTACCTAAAATAATTACTTCTAAAAGATTACCTTTAGCAAAGTTCTGGATCGACTTATCGTAGTACATAATACAGATGTACACTCCATACAGCATAACGAGCAGGAGAGCCTCGTACCACTGCACGTACTCATCGTGCATGATGCAGATCAGGATGGAGACGGTGATGCCGTAAGCCAGGCAGTCTCGAGTCAATGGCCACCAGTCCAGGGGAACAACCTTTAACAAAATTATTACTTAAAAAAAATACAATAAGCAAAGAAAATTAAAGTAAAAAACAGCAACTTTAATCAGCACGTCTTGCCTACTGAACAAAAATACTTACTCGTATGTTCTTCCACAGTATTTTATGGAAATGAAAATTTATACAAAATAAAAAAACGCAAAAACGACTTTATTATTAAATGACTGGTATACCAAGGATTGAATATTAAAAAGTTCTTACCATATTCCACTGTTAGCATACGACCAACATAACATAGTATCAATACTTATTATATTTAATTTGTTCAAAATGTTTTATAAGGTATTTAAACTAAAGTATTAAATCGTACACAGGGTGTAACATTTTTATGTTATGTTTATGATAAAGTACACGTTGACATGAAAAATATACTGATACCTACTAGGTCAGTGTACATCTTTACAGGACCGTCGAAATTATGCGATAGATGTAAAATCATGAAAGTACTAGTAAAATTATGTTGTAATTAAAAATAAACCTACCATTCCCGCCCCAATGCCGCAGCAAGCCGCCACGGCGAGGATGTTGAAGACCGCAGAACCAACAATAGTCCCTACGCCAATATCTCCTTCCGTGATGAAGGTACCAATCACGTTCACAAACAGCTCAGGGGCTGAGGTAGCGGCTGCCATGAAGGTGGCGCCGGCTACGTCATTCGTCATGTTCAAAGCTGCAAGGGATTCATAGTCGCATTAACTTGTTTATGTAACTAAATTCGTATGCGCTAAATCCGTATTTTAAGTAAAATGTAATACGGCTGGTGTAATTTTTTTATTAAAATTCGGTAAATAACTAATAGGTATGAAATAGGAGTGTGCTCGTAGCACTTCGTAGCTCTTGCTACGAGGGATGTCTATAATTAAAGAAAACGTTATGAACCTTGTAAAAATTTACATTTTGATTTTTCAAAAATTTTCAAAAAAAAAGACCGAGAGTCTACAAGCACAGCCTGCAAAGTCATAATGCAAAATTATACACGTACTATGAAAACAACGTATCTAGAGTTTAAAATACAATGCACTAACCATGGCATATTCTGTCGACGGCTGGTACGAAAAACTTGTCGCAGACGACCGCTAGCGCCACGAAGAGGTACAACGATATGAAGGCATGGATGACGATGGCTCCGTGCTGCCGCTGCAGCTCCGTGAAGAACCCCGCCGGGAAGTCGTCGATGGCGGGCGGCGTGCAGTTGCGCATTAACGCGTCTAAAAATAATTATGTTTTAAAGTTGATAAGAAAACCAACTTCGATGTTTGACTCAGGGCATTAGGTGACGTTTTTTTAGTTTAACTATGAATCCCTCAAGAATAAAATTTATAAGAGATCACCTCCTGAGCATATTAATTAATATTATAACCTTTCAAACAAAATATAAAATTGGAAATCAGTCTACAATTGACGGAGATGTCGTTATTTTTTTATTCGTTATTTACATACAGCCGAAGTAGAAACTCCTCCTTTTATTTAAATCGGTTAATCAATACCTAGATCAACTTTTAAACTTTCACGACTTTGAGCCCACATTTTAAACACCACATTGAGCCACCGTGGCCATGAATAGTCGTGCTCAGTCTATTCATGACCAATCTAATTAATTGAAACCATTCGAATGAGCCTTAACACGAATATCTATTTTCTCTACTTCATCAGACAAAGCATCTTCTTGTGAACTTGTGAATTCCTTGAACAAAAGATTTCAACGCGCGTCTGTTGTAAATAAAAGTATCAAGCTAATTAAGAATTACAGGTAGTGTATTTTGTGCCTTCTGACGAAATTTCTAAAATAAACTTAGGACCCTAACCATGTTTGTTGCCTTGTTCAAGTCATTTGTTGCGAAGGAACAGATGTAGAATCTCATAGTTCTTAAGACAATTGTATGTGATCACACTATGGTCGTACTGAATAAATGCTTTTTGACTTTGATCTATATTTTTTACAGTTATAACGGGACTTTATCGTGTGTTAAAAACATGAACCTTGCATAAAACTTGTCATAAATGTTTGATTGTATAAAATAGGTATTTATTATAGTGTTTTGAAGACCCAATAGGTATATATGTAGGTACAACATATTTGTTGGTGTGAACGTGGGGTAAGAATAGGTTCCAAATTGCCGTTGTCAAAAGTATCTTGTGTGTGGCTCTCAATAGAATAGTAACACAAATCGATCATTTAAATTTTACCCTATCATGATCCAGGCTAGCTCTCAATTCAATTGGATATGTAATTGATCAATATCCACTCAAAGGGACCAAGGTCTTGATCTTTGATTAACCTCATGTAGCTCATGTCCTAAGCCTTGAATAATTCGAAACACATGTTATAGTAACAGTAATTGATACATAATAGTTATCAGATTTTAGCGTACTAGTAAAAGTTGAAAAACATTTTATAAAATGTTTTTCAACTTTTACTCTACACGGGTACAACTTTTACTAAAGTTGAAAAACATTTTATAAAATGTTTTTCAACTTTTACTCAATCCAATCCTAAAAACAAAAACCCACTTTACAAAACTTTATTTCATTTAAAATAAATATACCTACCTACTATTCCCTTGGCTAACTTCAATGTACAAAGTAGTTTTCGTATGTATAATAGTCTACCCCGCAGAGTAACGTATGTCTTACTTAGCAAAAGCAACAGAGACTGAATGTTTATTAGAATCGATTTAGAGTGATATGCAAAACGTACGACTATGCTACTAGCATTGCTTGCACTTTAGGAATTAGCAATCTGGCTAATCCTAAAGGGATTACAAACCTGCTACTCTGATAGTTTTAGATTCAGCCGTGAACAGTTATTCTAAATGTGCCTCGTGGGTTACTTGATAAATTTCTTCTGTTTGTAATCCTTCCTTTGACAGTCGGGTAAAAATAGCTTTTAGTTACTTTAGGTTCCTTTCTGTCATTTCCAACTGGCTTACTACCTAAAAGGCACTTGTCCAACCGCGAGCAAGTGAGCGGTAAGCGATGAACTATTTTACCGCTTATGAAACGAAGAAAAGATATAGATTCCGTGTCGATAAAAGAGACACAAATATTTATAGTCAAACGCCAGCCGTTCACACCGCCGGCGGTAAAAGTTTTATCGCGGCGACAAAAGTCACTCGGTGTAACGGCGTAACCACTTAGCGATTCTCGCGCGGCCTTCAAAACTCACGCCGACCGATGAAACTCAACGCTCAACGCTCGCGGTCGGACAACTGGCATAGTACCTAGTTGCTTCAGAATGATTTTTCCTATATATAAATATTCAGATAAGTTAGATTATATAGAGCATATTAGTCATGAACTTACTGGAAAAGTTATGTTAAAATTACTAAAACTTTGGCCTTTTATACTATTATGAGTTACAATTTCTAAAGAAGGACCTGGGAGTGTACTTTGATGAAGAGCTTGCTTTTCGAAAACATTACGACTATATCATTACTAAAAGCTATCGTCTCCTTGGGTTTAGGTATATCACGTATTACAAAAGACTTCAAAAACCCCAATAGCCTAATGCATCTTTTCAACAGTTTGGTCCGATCAGTGCTTGAATATGGCAGCCCAATTTGTTCACTTTACTACGATATTCATACTATAATAGGTTAGAGAAAATTCAAAATAAATGCCTTAAAATTCTATCCTATCGTCATAATCTGGGTCGCTCACGGTCAGGTTACGTAAATAGAATTAAAAGATTTAATGTTGTTTCTTTGTCCGCTCATAGAGAATATATTAATCTCATCTATCTTAACAAAATTCTACATTCCACTATTGACTCCGCTCTTCTTTTAGAATCTGTAAATATTACGAGTATTATCTACTACAGATCCCGCAATCCACCGACTTTTGCACTTGTCAATTTTCAAAAATAATGTGTCGTTTTATAGCCCTATCCCGAGAATGTGTCGCCTATTCAACGAATTGGCGTCCAAACATGATTTGAATATTTTTGACTCGCATGAAGGCAGGTTTAAGAGACGTATCCATAAAATTCTGATATTTAATTATTTTTGTAATGTATAACTTTTTCCACACTCAAGTTCTAGTTTTTAGAGTAATTTAGTTTTTGTTTTTGCAACATTTTAACTCTTTTGTGTTCACATATTTTGATTACGAATCTAGAACTGTTCAAATTGCTACCTTATTGTATGAACTTTATACGATTGTAATCTGTTTTGTGATCTATAAAAAAAATACCATGGTCGTCTTACACCATACGATGTCATTGCAGATAAACCATTCCGCATTTCGTGTAAACGTGGGTAGAAGTTTTGTCGAACATAGCGCAATGACAATCATCTTAGACCCCTCGCAGACTACAGACTTTCTATCGGCCGATAGTTGAGACGGGCTATACTTCTCCATACTCATTACGAGCCAAAGTATAATCCGTCTCAACTATCGGCCGATAGAAATTCTGACTTCATCATGTAATACTGTTAATCGCGATGAAATGTAGCGTGCCTAAAATCCATCTGCGACTAAGGGTCGATTCACATCTGACCGAAGATCCGTCGCGTATTATCGGTCGCGGAACGCCAAAACTGACAAATGTATAGAAAAACACTCGACCGTTCACACTCAACCGATGATACGTTAGTCCGTCAAGTGTGAACGGTCGAGTGTTTTTCTATACATTTGTCAGTTCTGGCGTTCCGCGACCGATAATACGCGACGGATCTTCGGTCAGATGTGAATCGACCCTAATACAACTAGCAATTTTGTGAAACTGCTAACTGTACAAACATTCATTAACTATTTAAGTACTTATGTCGTCTATTTTATTTATTGTCTATTTTTTCTTTGTCGTCTTCATTAGAACTTTTGTCTTTAAACACACCTTTTCTATAAGTGGAAACTTGTAATTGGCTTTATGTAAACATGCACCTATGTCAAGTAGGTGTGTGTTCTATAATCTTAGTACCTACGTTTTTGCCTAGCTGTAAGTTTTCCAAAAATTTGAAAAATAAAATAAAAATTATGCGACATTTAAAAATACAGTTTTTCTGCGCAATCAATGAACTGGCCAAATTACTTAAGAAAGGCAGTTTCTTTTATAATCAAACCGAGATTTTATGAAAGGAAATCATTTTATTTGCACCAAAAAAAATATTTATTTCTACAAAAATGTTAAAATACGTTACTACAATTTTTTTTTATTTTATCACCTAACCCGTAAAACCAAAGGCTTGTTACTAATTAACCGCCTTATTAATTAGAAAACCCTAATTCTATCTAAATCCGAGACTGCTCTCAGAACTGTTACTTCTTGGAGTAACATGATGAGTTTAAGGTTATTAATAAATCGGTAGTTATCTCGAATCAGTAATACATTTCTTGCATCGGGACTAGCGCGTGCGTTATGGCAACCCATAAAATTTAAAATAAAAACGAGTGAATGAACGAATATTATTATCATTCAAAATATTGTCTGTCTCTGTCACTAATTATATGAATGACAGAGATAGACAATAATTTGTATTTGATAGTCTGTTTTATTCAAAGAGGTTAGAGGTTTTATTCTTCTCAAAATTTTTGGTCAAGTGAATATTGACCAAAAAGTTTTTAGTCATAAAAAAAGTATTTACTGTGTTTAGTCATTTTAACTGTTTTTTTGTTTCTTGCTAATGCTAAATGATTTTTTACCTCAAAATCTATACTTACTTGGAGTTTAAATTCAGTTTCTTCGAGATCATAAAATGAAATTGTACGAATATTGTAAATTTTCACTCGCCCCATTTATGGTAATTGGTATCCATCCAACCTCATTAAATTTTTCCTCAAACCATCAACATATCCATCCTATTTGCACAACCTTTTTTTGGATATGACATGAATATTATGAAGTAAAATGTCAAAATTCATGATAGAGTATGCTTACTCCATCTCTATACCAGGTTGCACCTAGGCGTAACTCGTGCTCCGAGAGCAGCGTCGGATTAGCGTATTTCCTCCTTGGTCTTTATTTATTAATACAGATTTGACCTACTACTGCCTTATGCTTTGGATTAGCTCTAATCCCAACCAAGTTCGTGTTTATTAATAACAGGGTAAGATTACAAAAAAATTACTGAAACTTGAAAAATCTAACATAAAGCAGCCGAGCTTAAAGCAATTGCCTTATATTGTTATTATACATAATTATTGAATAAATGTGGAAAATTACTTATAATTGAACAATAACACCCTTATTTCCATAAACAGGTTCACCGCTCACCTAGTTAATAACTCATAAACAGTTGGACGTGCAGGTTGGCTCACATAGAAAAAAATATTGGTAGAGTGACACATTCTAACATAAAGTAACATAATTTTTTTCTAGCCGGCACTTATAATTTTGGTGCAGAAATGTATGAACGCAGAATGATGGGGTGAATAGAAAATGTTTGTATGTAATTTTACTTGCGTCAAGTAAAAAAAAAGTAAAAAGATTAGCTACAAATGCGGTTGGGATACTTGGAATTCAAAACAAATAGACACGTTTTAAATTTTTTCAAAACTTAGGAAGAAAGGTAGCGTGAAACACGTTTTGAGTGAAAAACTGGGAAACTTTGGGCGTAGTTTTAATAATATTTTACATTTAGACATTTACGAAGTATACTGAATAAAGACCAGTCTTACTAGGAATAAGATTTTCCATGCAAACGTGTTCAGCTTACCCTTTCAATCTCCCATTCAACCTCTAGGAGTTAAAGGATAATGCTCATGATATATAGAAAAAAACCCAGCTCCGGCGGAAACGAAATGTAGCTCAAATTATGAGTCAATAAATTCTGCATGGTTATGCTGGACATTTCAAACCGCATCATCTAGCCCCAAACTAAGCAAAGCTTGTACTATGGGAACCAGATAACAGATATACTACTTATATACTTTTTGTTTGTAAATACATATTATACGAGTACATAGAATAAAATTGCTATATGAATTACATATGAGATACATTTCATTTTTGTCGGGCCTGGAGTTTTTTGAGCATTATTCTTTTGAAAAAAATATTTTAATATACCCCATAGGGGTATATTAAAATATTTTTTTTACTATACCCCTATGGGGGCTAAGATTTACCTAACATCAAGATTTAATTTTCTACGACGAGCAGTATAGGTGATTAGGTACACCACGTGAGACAAGCCACGTGGGCAAGCTAGTATAAAGTACGAATAATGAAAAATTGCAAAATAAACTGAAACTGTTCAAGTCCCGTGCAAATACCGTTTAACAAAGTTCATATCACTAATAGCTACATACTGTTGGCAAGAACCGGCATTTCGTAGATGATTCCACAAGATGCTTCCTGTGTTGCTCCACGCCAGCAAACAGCAAAATCAACAAGCCAATCGTGAGTAAATTGTCTAAAATGACCGCAGCACTAACTTATTTAACCGAATTAACTGATTTTAGAAATACGACGTGCCAGGGCCAATGTTGCTCCGACACTCATGTGACATCTTCATGTCGACAAATATACGCTAAATTGTGCGTGTCTCTTCTCGTTGAAACTGTGAGACACTCGCACATCATCGAGTGCACTATCAAGGAAATTGACAGACCAAAGAGGGCAGGAAGTCCACATTAGCGTCGCATATAAGTCTTTCGATCCGACGCTCTCCTCGACACATTGTCCTTTCTGAGAATGAATACTGTATCGTGACTCGGATCGCGTTCAAGAGAGCGTTATGTTTTCGGATGATTATCGACTCTCTTTTAGCAAATTGATATAGGTGGGCGTGATTTTAGGCAATGGCACCGGTAGGTCACGTGAAGACACGAATTCAACCTTGCGCGGCGACAGCCCTGAGCCGACGACGGCCAATTGACAATTTGCGCGAGGACCGACCGGATGAGGCACCGAGTGCTCATGCCTCCCCCTTCTAACTTCACGAACGTGTCGGCCTAAATCACTGCAAATAGCTCTAATGGCTAATTTGCTTAATGAGATCTTCTTCGGCCGGCCGATATCCATGCACAATCATTAACGTCGCGCAGCTCTACAGCTAGACGAAAGGAAGTATGTGATCACCCCTCCTGGCAGTAAATGATTCCAAGATGGGAGTAATTATTATCATTGGGTTTGGTATTGTCCGGCAAAGTTAAAAATAGACTATAGTGTAGTTGAAGACGATCTCAATTAGTAAAACCACAATGGCTCCGCAATGTTATCGATTAATTATGCATTGATCACCTATCGATTAAAATTTTAGAAAAAACATTGTCACTCTGGGAGTGCAGACACAAGTGAATACTATTTCGGTAACGGTTCTAAACTTAAAAAAAAAGTACAAAAAAATAAATTAAAATAGAGTGCAAAAAGTTATCCTACTGAGACTTGAAATCGCGGTTGTCTCACTCAAAAGTAGAGCTCCATGATAGACTGACGATAATCCTGACAATACAATATGTGAAGAAATTAAGAACAAGTTTGTCGATCTTTGCCGAAAATAACAGTAAGAGATGGTGTCGGCGACGGTCACGTGACTCGCGACGCGAATTCGATGGTTTTTCCCCTCTCTAAAATGCCCAACGCGCTTAAAGAAGTTTTCACTTCAAGAACAAAGTGCATAAAGATACTGTACTACTGGGACTTGAACAATATGTAGTAGAACTCTATACACTCACCTACATCCATGCTGATACAATGTTTGACGAAATTAAGAACAAATTTGTCGATCTTTGCCGAAGAGAACTGTCAGAGATGGGGTCGGTAACGAGTTCGATGGTTTTTTCCCATCTCAAAAATGCCCAACGCGCATATAGAAGTTTTCAGTTCATCAAGTTTTTGATAACAATTGTTTTTCATTTCTAGCTACCGTGGCTTTTACAATATGCATCGAAGATCGATTGAAATATTGGAAGATTAATTGATTTACTGTTTATTAATAAAAAATATTGTGGTAGGTCGCACTATGTTTGTCCTGATAAGGTGCGGTTTTTATGTAGAGCGGTACCCTTGTCATTATGTATTATAATCTGCGCTAATTCGTTTATAGTCAGACCATAATAGCCATCGGAGAGGCATCAACAGCCACGCCCGTATTTTGTTAACGTCAACAATTGTTGCCTATAAGTAGATACCTCGGTAGCTGTTAAACAATACAATAAACTTACTATAGGGCAGGAATTGCATGTGCGCCGCTTTATAATCGAATGTAGAAAATATGCAAAGAGAAACATACCTGTGGTGTTGGAAGCCATGGTGCTCAGCTCATGTCCGTTACTTACGAGTGGAGCCAGCGGTGGCGGCAGGCGGCGGCCGCGGCGAGACTCCGCGGGACACTTCACTATCAATAACCGGCACCGAGAATGCCATCTCCTCCGCGGCTTCATTTGATTCATTCGCAGTAGTGAGTGACCTGGCTGAATACCGAGAATTGAACGCACTTCCGACCTCTTTCTATGTAACCTTGTTGCGTAGGTACGCGCGCACTTTAAGACTCCTTCGACCGCAGAACCTCTTAAAAACTATAAGAAATCTAGGGTTGGGACGAGCCTTCTACGTCCGAGACATATGACCGTACCTCGCTCGGGGTACACCATGTCGGGAGCAGCGCGAGCCAAGCGGCCGAGGACGTCACCACTAGCGTCCGAATGCCAGTGCTCGCGCTCAGGCGAGCATAATGGACCCGCCGGAGTACTCGTCAAAAGACTTCAATTATTTATTTGGCTATTGTTGCTCACGTCGTTCAGCGCTCGGGCGCAGTGCAAGAGTGATCCCGGCTCGGCACTGACCGACTTGCGCCGCCACTCCGCCCGTGGCTCACCTAATTGCACTCCACTTCGCATCTAATTCATAACTTTTTCAAAAAATACATCAAATAACAGCATGTTTTATTGAAAGTGCACCTTGTGTGTTATTTTAGTTGATGAGTCCTTAATATTGATCCTTACGGGTGGAAAAATATAGAAATACAAACTGACGAATACGATTGATCACAGAATAATTGGATGTAAATAGCATATATCATGCAAATCGCTGGGAGTAGCGTTGTAGAGGTAACATTATCTAAGAAGGTAATTGATGCAAAACTCTGAAAGCAGGTTGCGAAGTAGTTTATCCGCTTAATTGAAAGAGATCCTGAGAGCGGTGATTTGAAAAATCCGTGGGGTCAAGTGTCAATTTACAGGCCCTTCCTTCACGCCAAACGACGCTTGCGGTTCTCGCAATTAAAATTCATTAGACGATTTGAGCTCAGTTAATTCAGTAGATAGGTGACGAATAATGGGAACTTAAAACGAACTATAACATGTTCACGATTGTAATTACAGGTATGATAGATGTCTTGATCTCACAGATGTTTTAGACCCAGTATCCTTTGATGATACCCAGTATCCAGAGTCCAGAGAGAGAGAGAGAGTGAGAGAAGTCGTAAATAAATACGTTACAAAGTAAGTACTATCCTATGGTACTATGGTACATGTTAAAAATAGCAGACTGTATGTATAGCAACATAGAATTTAACACCTTTGAAGACTTTTGAGTTTCAGTTTTGGCGCCACAGTAACACATTTCTTCTGAACGACTGGAATGTTATAACGCCACTAATCACAAAGAAAATAAAATGTCGTAATCCAAATTAAATCCATGTTGAATCACAACCATACTGGCATAATTTTACTCGACTTTGACAATAATTGACTTCTAATACAAATTGACACCCACATGATGCAAAGAGTTTAAAGTTATACAAAGACTTTATAGATATATTGGATAAATACTCAAAGAGATATTACTCAAGGTCTGAAACGCATTTCAGACTAACGAGTATATTTGTTGTGCTATGAACTATATGCTAATAAAGCATAGTATGAAATGCGCTTTAGCGAGACGCGACACGATTCGATGCATGGCGATTCAGCAGATTTTCGAAATCAGATGTTATTTTAATAAGTTATAAGACTAATTTAGACTGGCAAACCGTGGCATTACAGCCCAGCAAAGCAGCGGGGCCTAATAGGTTAAGAAAAAAAAATAACTAATGTTTCCAACCCGACTCTATGAATTGCAAAAAAGGTAATTAAATTCGAAGGCAACGGCACTTTACTAAGAAGTTTTTCGAATCAAATGCATTTGAATAAAAACTGAATACTCAGACCTGCAGACCTATTCATCATTCTTCTCTTCTACCCAAGAGGTAAATTAAATAGTTCAGAGATTCTGTGAAACTGATGTCAGTGGTATTTTACCTGAACATGAGGATTTTGGTCATCGATTGCTGTAAAATTTAAAAACTATCACATCCGATTCGAATCTTATCGTCATTCATAATAAAGACAGAATACGTCGCTAATCCAGAGTGAACCCATTTCATTTACGAAGAAGCAAAAAATAAAGAAATAAACCAACAAGAGCGAGCTGGACTCAGCTCGGTTTTTCATTATAAAACTTTGTAATTTACCTACAAAATATTAATATCTAGAAATACATGGAGCGAATGGAGCGCAGCTTGTCCTACTAATATGTATTATAAATGTAAAAGTGGATGTGGCTGTTTGTTACTCCACCACGCTGCGCTGAAACGGCATAACGGATCTAATTGTAACTGTGAATAGATGTAGATCGTAGCCCGGAATAGCAAAAAGGATAATTGATATCCGGAAAAAGTGAATTATTCGTAAGTGACCGCGGGCAACACCGAGAAGTGCAGCTAGTAGTTCATAGTTTCTTGTAACACATTTATAAATCTATCATTGATAGTCTGATATATCAAGCTGAAATAAATATACCTAGTACTAGTGGTTCTGTGAGAACAGAAGACCTCGCGAA
Source organism: Epirrhoe alternata (assembly GCA_963565295.1). NCBI lineage: Eukaryota > Metazoa > Arthropoda > Insecta > Lepidoptera > Geometridae > Epirrhoe > Epirrhoe alternata. The sequence goes on from OY751375.1 coordinate 13,595,366, forward strand.
CATAATTAAAAAGGTCTTTTGTGTTTTCCAATAGGCAGAGCCGGATTAACCATCAGGCAAAGTAGGCAACTGCCTATGGGCCCCGCATCCACCAGGGGCCCCGTGCGCGCAGCAAAAAAAAAATCATTTTTCATCAAACGAAAATTTCCTTTTCTCTAGGCAGATCTTCGATCACAACACACAACCAATCCTAATCAATGGTGAAAATGATAATATCATAAAATTATCTATACATCCCTATTTAAAAAAAAGTTAATATTTAAACTGAAAGTACCTACCTACTTCACAAAACTTTTTCTTTTGTTATTGTAGTTTATTGCATTTGACCGTAGCAAAAAATAACTGCGTCCCGTTTCATTTCTTTTTCCTCTCCATGAGATTAATTAAAAAGACCATTCTAGTGAAAGAAAACTAAATCAGAATCATTTGCAACGTTTGACATTTAGACGATGTTACAGACAAATACACATACTCCCTACTAATATTATAAATGAGAAAGTCTGAGAGTGCGAATGTTTGTCACCGCGTATCTCCGTGACGACTTAACCGATTGGTTAATGCGGTTGATGTAAAATGCAGGAAATGGAAAGCCAGCTATAACAGAAATTCAGGATTTATTATATCGGTACAGGTCAGGAGATGGTAAAAAGAGGCCGAATGACAGATCAGACAACCTTATATAGCAGCAGGACAGCGCTACTGTGGCGACTGTCCGAACTAATTTGTAAAAGTATTTTCGATGAAAGTTATTGTAATAAAAAGATCGAACTCACGTTACTATGCCAGCTACATATTAAATACAGCCGTTGACACACAGATGGCGCTGTGTTCAACATACTGCGGCGGGAAAAATCGTTGTCTGGCCTGTTTTTCTTACAATTTTCACTTAAATTGAGGTAAGTACATAGGTGTCTTATTCTAACTTCTAGTATAAATTGGTTCTCCTACAATCTACTTGGTTTTTAGTTATCTAGGCATCTACCTACTAGGTTTTTAGTATCTACATTGAATCTTGGTATCTACTTATATCTTGAAACAATTATTCTACCTACTGGGTTTTTAGTATCTACATTGAATCTTGGTATCTACTTATATCTTGAAACAATTATTCTACCTACTGGGTTTTAGTTATTTAGGTATTACCTAGGTAATTCTTGAGTGAAACAACAGAAATTACATAGTTTATTCTACACTTATTTTCTAATCGTACATAACAGTTTGGTTATTATAAAGAACTTATGTTTAACTAGGTATAACTTAGCTAATCTTAATTACTAATCTATCGGTAATGGACATATATTATTGAATCCGCGCCTTATAATTTTGTTCGCCGTTTGGATAGACGCTATTCTTCTCTCGTTGTCCTCTCCATCGTGGGTTTTGATTATTCTTCCTATTTTCCAATGACAGGATGGGAGGCGCTCGTCCTTCACGAGCACCAGGGTTCCGGCGGCGAGCATGTGTCCCTTGGAGCTCCTCCATTTGGTCCGCTGTTGGAGATTTCCGACGTAGTCCCTGGCCCATCTCCTCCAAAAATCCTGTTGGATTTGTTGCAATTGTTGGAAGTGGGTTAGTCTGTGGATAGGAACATCCTTGTAATCATAGTCGGGCAATGACGTTATAGACCTACCTATCAAAAAATGAGCTGGCGTGAGAGCAGTGAAATCGGTATCATTACTGGACATTGGACATAAGGGCCGTGAATTTAAAATCCCTTCTATTTGAATTAATACAGTTGAAAATTCTTCATAAGTTAACAGTGCTTGTCCTAAAATTCTCTTTAGGTGAAATTTACAACTTTTGACCGCCGCTTCGTGCAATCCACCCATATGGGGTGTATAAGCTGGTAAAAACTTAAATAAAATGCCCTCATCTGAACATGATGATGTAAGTTCATTAGAGTGCTCGCGTAGAAATACGCTAAGTTCGACTAGGTCGTTATTAGCGCCATGAAAAGTAGTAGCATTGTCACTCACCATCTCTCGCGGTTTACCTCGTCTGGATATGAATCTGCGTAGCGCGGCTAGGAAAATTTGCGATTCTAAACCTGAAACCAACTCAATGTGAATTGCCTTCGTAGCGAAACAAACAAAAATTGCGATATAGCATTTAGAAGTCTTGTAGCCACGTCCCCTCCAGTTTCTTATTAAAAATGGGCCCGCATAATCGATACCCGTATTGAGAAATGGGGCAGATGGTGTTACTCTTGTTTTAGGCAAATTACCCATTATTGGATTGTAAATGCTTGGTTTTGCTCTAAAACAAGTGACACACTTGTGTACTATTTTAGAAGCGAGAGACTTACCGTGTGTCGGCCAGAATCGTTCCCTTACTGTTGATAACAGTAATTGTGGGCCAGCGTGTAACAATTTGATGTGTTCGGTTTGCATAATGAGTTTTGTGAGTGTGTGTTTGTGATGTAAAATTATAGGATGTTTCTTGTCGTGGCAGTAGGGTGAAAGTGCCAAACGACCTCCTACCCTTATGACATCGTTCTGCATGAATGGGTTCAAACATAGAATGTTAGATGACTGAGGCAATGGTTTTTTGGTTTTAAGTAAGCTATATTCTAATGGAAAGGATTCAATTTGAGCATTTTTTACAAGAACATGTAATGAATTGTTTAGTTCTGTTATACTCAGGGGTGACCTATTTCTTGAACCCTTGAGGTTATTTATAAATCTCAGAATAAATGCAAGAATTCGTACAAGTTTGTTTGAATTTGACCACCTTTCAAATAGGTTTGTATAGAAATTGTTTACTGGTACGATATTTGAAACATTACATAAAGTTTCTAACTCGGAAATTGAAGTGTTAGGTATTTGTCGTGATGGCCATTTTGATTGTGATTTCGAAAGCCAGGACGGACCCTGCCACCACATTTTGGTATTTGCAATTTTATTTGCCTGAATACCCCTGGTTATAAGGTCTGCCGGATTTTCACTAGAAGCAACCCAATGCCAGTGTTCCACATTTGTTAATGATTTTATTTCGTTAACTCGGTTAATGACAAATTGTTTTAATTTGTTACTTGTTGAATTCTTTATCCATGCCAATACAATGCTTGAATCAGACCAAAGATAAATTCTATCAAAATTGCAAGATAAGGTAGTTTTTGTATCGTTGTAAAGGTTTGCTAATAATGACGCCGCTCTCAATTCTAACCTTGGAATAGTTTCCTTCTTTGCTACTCTCGATTTTGCGCATAACAAGTGAACGAGAATGTTACCTACCCTGTCTACAGAGCGTATGTATATAACAGCGCCGTAGGCATTCATTGAGCTATCTGCGAACCCGTGCATTTCGATATTTATGTAATCGTGAATGAGAGCGTGTCTAGGTATACTTAGCGAATTGAGATAGTAAAGATTACTATAGAAATCTTTCCATTGTGTACAGAGGAAAGTAGGTATCGTTTCATCCCAGTCTGAATTTATTTTCCATAGTGACTGGATGAAAATCTTTGCTATAATTAACACTGGAGCAATTAAACCAAGTGGATCAAATATTTCTGAGGCACTGGATAAGATATTTCGTTTAGTTAGAACACTAGGCAGTGGTTTGATTTTTAGTGAATAGGTAATATAGTCAGAATGACTATTCCATGAGATACCTAGCAATTTTGTGATCTCTTGTGTAGGTATACATGTGTTATTTGGTTGTGTAGTGTTTGTGTAAGGATTACTCACGTTATGTAGAATCTTACTGGAATTGGACTTCCATTTTCGTAAATGAAAGTTTGCGCTGCGCAGGATGCGTTCGACCTGTCCAGCTGTATCGATTACCTTTTGTTCGTCGTCTCCCGAGTGGAGCCAGTCGTCGATATAGAATTCGGTTAATATTGCAGCTGCCGCCTCTGGGTACTGTTCCATGTACTCCTCCGCCAACTGTTGTAGACATCTCGTGGCTATATAGGGTACACACTTCAAACCAAAACTTAAAGTTGTGAGAGTGTATGTTAATAATGGATCGGTAGGGTTTTCGCGCCATAATATGCATTGTAGGTTATGTTGGGAAGGATGTAGGTATATAAAACGATATAATTTTTCTACATCAGCATTAATTACGTATTTATTTATACGAAATTTTAGAAGTATATTTGTAAGTTTATCTTGATTCATTGTACCTTTATACTGAATGTCATTTAATGAGACTCCTGTACTCGTTTTGAACGAAGCATCAATTACCACTCGGAGGGGAGTGGTTGTTTTTTCAGGATTAACTACAGCATGATGCGGTAAATAATTGCAAGGCTCATAGGTATCTCGTTTAATCATATGCCCCGCTTGTTCGAATTCTCGCATGAAGTTAACGTATTGTTTTTTGTAAGTAGGATCCCTAGCAAATTTAGATTCTAATGTTTTAAATCTCTTGTATACTATGTGTCTAGACTGTCCTAGTTCCGATGGAGGCGCCTTAAGGGGAAGTTTGACCACGAAGTTACCGTCAGAGTTTCGAGTATGTGTTTGAAATATTCTTTCACACTCTCTGAGTTCATCATGTGGAGGCTTCGTATCTTCCCCCCAAAACCCTCGCAGCTCGCTTGACTGAACGAAATTACAATGTGTTTTATGTGTAGATGTTTGCGTAGGGATTGATCCGGAAACTACCCATCCGAATTGAGTGTTTTGTAGGATAGGTAGTCCCTTACCTAGTCTATATTGTCCTGAGCAAAGAACGTCATAAAACAATTCTACTCCTAAGAGAAGATCAATCTCACTTGGTTTGTAAAATGAGGTGTCTGCTAATCGGTATTTTTTCGGAAAGTTTATCCTTTCGAGATTGATCGTTTCGTGTGGTGTTTGGTTGCAAATAGTAGGTACAATGAGGCAAGATATCTTTCTGGAAAATGTACTGGTTTGAGAATGAATTGTGATATTACTGGAAGAATCGATGCAAGTTACGCTTTCATTGAAGCCAGTTACTTGCATATTAATCGGTATTTTCGGTAAGTTAAGTTTTTTGAACGCATTTTCGGTAATGAAATTAGATTGGGAACCTGAATCTAACAGGGCCCTTAAGGTGTGTGATTGATTATCGATGTCAATCACCTTCACCAGGGCAGTTGATAGGATGACAGTCTTATTTTGAATCGGTGTTAATTGGATATTCGGTGTTTGTTCGGTAGTATGTAAGTTAAGGGACTGTCTCGGTTCTGTCACAGCTGATTGAAGATTTAGTGTGGTTGGTGTATGATCGGTATTAGAAGGATTGGTAGGTGCTGTGTTTGTTGGTGTGTGCGTGATGTGCAGAAGTGTGTTATGCTTACCTTTGCACGTTCTGCAGCTACTCGCGCGACAATTAGATACTAAGTGTCCTGACCTTAGACAATTGGTGCAAAGACGCAGGTTTCTCGCCGTCTGGATACGAGACCTAACACTCAATGCTAAAAAATTTTGACATTGGTTTATGTAGTGTGGATTTTCACAATACGGGCATCGATTAGAATAGGTATTTGAATTCGGTACCTTGTAGCTTGAGTTAGAGTTGGATGTGGACGTGGTTACCATGGCCTTCCTGCTCGCATTGTTTTTCGCTTGTCCCTGGTCACTGGGCAGGTCGGAAGAACTCATAGACTCCAACAGATCCGCCCGTGAACGCAGGAATGACTTGAAGTCCTGTAATGAAGGCAATTCATTTGAGTTTGATTTCTCCTCCCACTTTCGTAATGTTTGCGAGTCTAATTTTGGGGCTAACATAAATATTAGGAGGTTGTCCCAATTTTCGGTTGAAATATTGAGTTTACTAAGGACTCTCAAATGTTTAGAGATGTTATCTAAAAAACCTCGCAATGCACTTGAGGTATTCGAAATCTGATCCACGTGGAGAAGTGCTTTGAGATGGTTAGCTACAAGCTTTTTTGGGTTATTGAAGCGTTCACATAGAAGTTTCCATGCTATTGCATGGCTTTCCTCGCAGTACTCCAATGAACCTATTACAATAAGTGCACTATCTTGTAAACAACTTCTCAGGTATTTGAATTTTTGAATCGGTTTTAGGTTACTTTGATTTATGAGGGCATCAAAGGTATCTCTGAATTCCAGCCACTGTGTGATATCACCATTAAATGATGGTAATTTAATATCTGGGAATTTAATTGAGGTACTATTTTCTTGTTCGGTGGTGGTCACATTAGCAGAAAAACTGGAATTCTGAGATAACAAATCATTCATAGCACGTTTCGCAATAGCCACGTTTTCGTAGTAGGTATTTTGTGTTGATTCTCTTTCTAATAATTGCGCATCAATATCGGTACATATGGTTTCTATTCTGTCTTGGACATTCTCAAATTCATCGAAAACTGATTTTATTCTCTCTATTCTTAATTCTAAGTCTATACAAGTCTCGGCAGATATGGGTAACTCGATACTAGTTACATATTTTTTGAATAAGGTTAACTTGCCCTTTAGAACGCCTCGGTTCCTCTTTAATTCTTTAAGTTCACTGCTATCTGCTTTAGCCATTTTGAAAAAAGAGAAGAGACACACAAACACACGTGTTCGACGACACGTGGAGCGTACAAAAAATCCAAGGATAAAACTACTATGAATAGGAAAAAGAGAAGAGAGAATACAACACACGTGTTTGATGACACGTGGAGCAAAAAAAAATTTTTTAAGGATAGACGGGATTGCAAATTCACTGCTATGAATAGGTAAATTAAAATATGCGTTGAAAAATATGCCAGCTCACTTACTTGATAGGTTGATACTTATTCAATGCCGCTAGATTTTCGGTTTTCTGGTATGTTCGTGATCTTGCTCTTTTCCGTATTTCCTGCTCTGCTAGCTGAATTCCACGGCTGCCAATCGGTTGCTGCAGGTACGAGGTTGGAATGGTACCGCGTGGTCACGTCCTCGTGTCGACCCAGGAACGCTCGTCCACGCTTCCGCTCCCCTCGAAACTGGAATCTTCTGACCCTTGAGAATTTTCTAGACTTCTCCAAGGATCACGTCGGGGTCACCATGTAAAATGCAGGAAATGGAAAGCCAGCTATAACAGAAATTCAGGATTTATTATATCGGTACAGGTCAGGAGATGGTAAAAAGAGGCCGAATGACAGATCAGACAACCTTATATAGCAGCAGGACAGCGCTACTGTGGCGACTGTCCGAACTAATTTGTAAAAGTATTTTCGATGAAAGTTATTGTAATAAAAAGATCGAACTCACGTTACTATGCCAGCTACATATTAAATACAGCCGTTGACACACAGATGGCGCTGTGTTCAACAGATGAAATTTGGAATGTAGATAGTTTAAGTACTGGAATAACATACAGGCGTATCTAATTTCAAAAAACAACCCCTAGGGGTGGGGTGTTAAAATTTGTAAGTATAGAAAGATCCGTTTCACTCCAACCTCGCGTAACTTTACATAAATAAACTTTAAAATAATTAATGGAACACGTATGTTTTATTTTTGCAAAACTATCCCTAGGGGTGGTGCAAAGCGTTTCCAAAGATAGTACGATTTCATCACTTTATTGATGATTTCGAAATTTAAAACAATACTACTTACTTGCTATTAAAAGAAATACATTTCGAGTCAATTTCTTAAAAAAATTTAAGCTCGCTTCGCTCGCCCATTAAGATGCGAGCGAAAGTACCTCTATCATTTATGGAAATCTTTATAGAAACAGAACTCGATGTAAGTTAATATTTTTTTTCGGAATTTAAAATAATACAGTGGGTACTTACTTGCTATTAAAAATAAAATTTACATTTCGAGTCAATTTCTTCAAAAAAAATTGCGGCTCGCTTCGCTCGCATCTCTTGAAGCTCGCTGCGGCAAATGTTACTCCACTTGTCGCTATCGTTTTGTTCTTGGCATTGCAAGAACTGGGATTGATTTTCTCTACCTTTAACTATTATGGAAATCTTTGAGAAACAGAACGCAATATTGGTTAATTGTTTTTTTTTTTAACTTGAAACAATACAGTACAAAAAGTACTGTATTGTTTAAAAAAAAATACGTTTCGATTCAATTTCTATAAAAAAGTGTGCAAAGTTTCAATGCCGACGTTTTAAAGTGGGTGAAAATCCCGTTCAAAGATTCTGTTACTTAAAAACATAACAACACACACCAAGCTAAAAGCGTGTGAACAAAGGGATGAAACGTAGTGTCCAAAATTTGTATGAAATTTTTATTACGGGGAGCGGTGCGATTGGATTAAAACACAACTTGGCTACTTGATAAAATAAAGTCCGCGAAGTCGCGGGTGGTATGTATTTTATACCTAGGTAAGGTAGGTACATAGAAAACACCCAGACTTAACATCCATGCCCATGCCAGGAATCGTAGGTAGGTCTAGGTAGGTACCTACTCGGTAACGCGGGTAGAAGGCAATGATGATAAAGAAAAGGGGCCCCGATAATTGCATTGCCTAGGGGCCCTGACAGGGTTAATCCGGCCCTGCCAATAGGCACACCTACTCACCTATGCCTATGAAAACTTTTAAGCAAAAGAGAGGAATAAGTTTTAATGATTATTCGCGTTCCTTTGATTCTAGGAGGTCGACTCTCGTGTCTAGGGGTTTGTCATGTAAAGGCGGAGAGGATTGCGTAGTCTGATTGGTATCATCATCATCATTTCAGCCTTAAGTAGTCCACTGCTCCAACAGAAGCAATAGAAGAGGCTGAATACTGGTCTAAAGTTATATGAGTACCATTGACTCGAAATGAATGAATGAGTCCACTGCTGAACATAGGCCTCCCCCATCGATTTCCACAGCGATCGATCTTGTGCAGTCTGCACCCAACGGCTCCCAGCAACCTAAAGCAGATCGTCTTTTATTCTAGTGGGGGGCCGTCCTCTGCTGCGATTTTATATGACTTTTGTATGACTTTTGGCATTTTTGTCGCTGATGCAGTTGAAAATATCTCAAAAAGTTAGGGAAGGTCTTCTAAGAGCGTTTTCCTACATCGGTTAATGTACCTGCCCTCCGTGGCCCATCTCAAAAATCCACCCTGTACATGTATAACTGTATATAGGCTTGCCCAGCACCTAAACCATGCTCTCAGCTTATTCGGCCTTGTCCACAGTTAAATTGCAGCAGTCCTGCACATTCCAACAGTATTCTTCCTTTCAACGAGTAGAAAACCCTCCTAGTCACATCAGCCGGACAGCAGGACTCGGAGGCAAAACGCCAGGATTAGGCAAAAGCCTCACCCCGTGTGAGGTTGTGTAGGTGGAGTCGTGGCGATGGCTGCGTAGTCACATTGGGGGTTAGACTAGACATGACACGTGACGGCTCAATGATACAGGTGGCATGGCGACGGCGGCCATAAAATAAGTAAATTCGTATGAGTCAGTGGCCTACTCTTGTGACGGAGTTTTAGGCCGCCTTAATGCCTCCGTCATAGCTTAACTTATTAAACAGCCGGGACCGACAATTTAACGTGGCCACCGAAGCACGGAAGTGCTCAGATGAAAATGCCACTGGCGGTCACCCATCCACATACAGATCGTTTAGAACGTTGCACAACTTCGACGATCTATCAAGAACGACCAAGCACGACAGCGGCCTTATTAATGACGTTTATTTCCCAAATATTTGTTTGGGATTAATCTCGGGTACTTATTAGATACTCAGTACTCACAATAGTGAAAGTTCAAACTTTATGATAAAAGATATGGTAAACTAGATGTTACCCACGGCTTCGTACGCGTTAAAATCGAATCTCGCCTTACTATGTGCATTGTCAGCAGGTTGGACTAGCAAATCGTAACAAATGAGTCACAAGTCACCGTTATCATAATGTGTTCCTAGATTACAAAAGTCAATCGAGCTTCCCGATAAAAAGTTCCTACAAACTTTGAAACCCCGTTTTACACCACCTTTTATGAGTTGTTTTGAAAAACGCTGAACACGTGTTCATTTATATTTTTATAAAATTATTGGAACCGAGGTTCAAGCCAATCGAGCTTCCCGTCAAAAAGTTCCTGTACAAACTTTATACCCCCGCTTCAAACTCGTGTTCATTTATTTTTTACTAGTGGACCCAGACGCGACTTCGTCTGCGCATTGTTTCATCATACAAACTTTAAACTGTCTTGCTAAAGGTAGTTTTTAGAACATAAAAAATATGTGTTTTATTATTATTATTTGCACCAAGTTTTGACCAAGGAATAAATCCTTAAAAATTTCAACACGCAAAAATTAGATAATAACATTATAAAACAAGTATTACAAATAAAAAAATCTAAAAACCCGACTCCTAGAAAGTCAACTTTTGAGGTTTTGTAATGCGTAGGTAGGGTACCTAAACCACAGCAAAATTTTATGAAAACTGTACAAATAAGTAGTAAAGACAACAATCGCGTACCGACTCTCATTTGAACTATGTTCTTGTATCATCTCCAGTCAAAAAAACCGCAGTAGCTATCATAAATCCATGTCTGACTCGTCTCGTTTTTTTTACATTAGTGTCTCTAGTACCATCAAAGGTATTAGTGAGTGATACACAGTAGTTTCATTAGTACCTTTGATGGTACAAATCAATGCTACTAGTGACATCAGGCGGATTTTTAATACATAATGTGTAGGGAAAGTTTTCCCTACATGAAATAGAATCAATTGGCATTTAATAGTAAAAATAGTGTCACTGACAAATTTTTACAAAATTTTTACAAAATTTGTGAATGCCGTTCATAATATTTCAAAAAGTTAAGGAAGGTCTCCTAAAAACGTATTACTGTATACGTTACTTACAACCAACGGTTAAGGTGGCCCGTCGCGAAAATTCACCATATTATGCAAATTAAGGTCAATTTTGTAAAACAGTAGGTACGCATAAAATACACTTTCCAATAGTAATGTGATTATACTCGTTTATTAAATTAATTAATCAACATCACCAATCCAATCAACCCTCTTATCTAATTTCAAAAAATTTCCTGCGTAACGTATTGTTGGCTTCATCTCAATAATTGATAACGATTGTGTAGTGTTAGTACACTAAGTACCCACCTTTATCTTACATGTGTGTTGATTAAGACTCCTCGCAGACTGCAGACTTTCTATCGGCCGATAGTTGAGACGGAACTTACTTCGGTTTACTTCTCCATACTGATTACGAGCCGAAGTATTTATTCCGAAGTATTAGTGTTCCGTCTCAACTATCGGCCGATAGAAAGTCTGCAGTCTGCGAGGGGGCTTAGATAGGTATATATTTATTCACCAAATAATAAAATAGACTACTTATTTAAAAAATTATTGATTGTTAATTTTTCGTTTGCGATTTGAATTCAATACCTAGGTTATGTATGCAATAAATAATGTTTTTCACACAGCATCGTTTAGCCCCTAACTAAGTAGGTATAGCTTGTTGGTACTATGGGAACCAGATAACTGATTAGTAAAGTAAAGTAAAGTAAAGTAAAAGTTTATTTTGCTTTTGTGGTAGGTACAAGGTACAAGTTACATTACTGTACTTACTATATACTTACTGTATACTTGTGTGATTACTGTATACTTTTTCTGTTTAATACAATTGTTACATTTACAATAATGTTTAGAACATGTTTTCTCTTAAATGTTTTCGAAAGTTTTCCTTACGATGTTTTCTTTCAGCGTTTTGAGAATACCTACTGGCATACTCGGTTTCGACACTAGTATTATTTTTTAAGATTAGATCTTTAAATAAATAAAAAAACAGTGGCACTCCAGGAGTGTCAACCGAAGTGAAAGCTACTGGGTCTTGAACTCGATGTAGTCTCACTCAGAAGTTAAGCTCTATACACTACGGCCATCCTGACGATACAATGTGTGACGAAATTACGAACAAGTTTGTCGATCTTTGCCAAAATAACTGTCAGAGATGGTGTCGGTAACGGTCACGTGACTCGCGACGCGAGTTCGTTGCTTTTTTCTCATCCCATAACACAAGCTCTGCTTACTTTGGGGCTAGATGATGCTGTGTGGAAAAGTCCAGCATTATTTATTTATTTATTTATCTCAAAAATACCCAACGTGCCTAAAGAAGTTTTCACTTCAAAACTAGGTACCTATTTATTATATTTCGATTTCAACTGTTGGTGCTCTTTAAGTTCGGATTCAACAAAACTAGTTAGCCCTTTAAGGGTACCTAGTATGTTTATAGGTGCGAATAAAATCAATAATCTCTATAGTAGGTAATTATTTATTTTATTCGCAGTTTATGACTTATACTGCGGAAACAGTTGTTATAAAGCAGTAAAATAAGTAACAACGGAACCCTAGAATATTTTTTCATATCACCAAATATCAATAGAAATATATTTGTTCTTGATAAATCGTGTCGATTCGTGGCTGTGTGTGTGTCACCTGTATGCAGTGGTAGGTGCCTTACATCAACAACGGAAAGTTACTACCCCGTTCAAGTGGATAATCACTTTTAATAAATAGTGGAATATTTTTAATCGTTATCCCTGAATTAGGATTAGACACGATCATGACACCGATAAAATACGAATAGTAATTTTTTAAATTAGTTTAGCTATCTACTCGTATAATCGCACAAACGATAGCACAAATGTTGCAGAAGTTAATGATAATTTAGGCAAAGTCTAAAATATTATCGGAGTCATTAGATACTACAAACCACTACATGAGCCTAATAAATTATTCGATTTTGGCTTCTATCATGACATAATACCAAGCAATAAGTATTTTGAAAACACTGAGTTCTTGCTTGGCATACCTGCACTCTCGGGCCAAGCAACCAATGCTACCGACGAATTTATGAAATTGAAATTCTATAAAAGGACAATCTCTCTCAGACAGATATTTAAATTAGCAGGAGGTACGGCATAGTCGAATAATAAAAACAATCACCACAAAACAATAATTAAAATCGGTGAAGCCGTCTTATTAAAAAAAGATGCACATGGGAAAATGTAGGCAAGTTCGGTGACATGCCAAATGAAAGGGTGATAAATGGATTGGAAACAGCAAGGCATGTAACTTCTGCTTATGGCACAGCAGCAGTTGTGTATCAATGTAACAAGTTACTTCCGTGTCTCTTCCGCACATAGTCAATTAATTTATAGATAGTGACATTCTCCAATTTTAGATGTTATCATGATCACATGCAACATGTTCTTATCTTGCCAAGTGCATTGTAAATTACAATGTATGCAATATTTAATTAATATAATTTAGAAGGAGTTAGGTGCGTTATCTATCTTAAGCTACCTGTAATGATCACAGCGTCAACAATGTTTACCTCCTAACCGATAGCGTCGATAGCACTGTTTGCGATACTGAAATAATAATAATTTAAAGATAAACGGTTCTCTTGAAGCATTCAGAGAATCCTCTGCTCCAGTACCTTTCTTTCTTCCAACGACATAGCAAGTCTATGCTAATTTATGTTCACCTTTTGGATTTTTCCGAGCTAATGCTATTGCGCTGTGCATTCAGCAAAATATTCGACTTCTTCATTTGATATTCAATAATAACAACATTTTGTTACGTTTTTCTCATTATCTAGTCACTTGTATATAATTGTATTATTTTCTAATGGCAAACAATATGTTAATAAGGACTAGTCACATATCGTGCAAGTATAGATTGGCAGTTTATGTGAGAGTGGTTTTGTTCATCGCGATTCCCTCTATTTACTTGTTGGTGAAGGGTGGTCTGGCCAGCGATGCTGATGCTGGCATTGACTATGCAACGGGTACGTCAGTGATATAATATTGGACTAAGTTGTTTATTATTTTGACCATGGATTTAGCATTGAACCTTTTTATTTTGACGGACCCTTCGACCTTTGCGGAATTGGCAATGGCTGAAGGTTCGATTTTGTTGCCACCCAAGTTAAATATTTGTGTGACATTTAATGGCGGGATGCAAATTTTTATTTCTGGAGCTGTATTCGCGTTCCTTTTTTCGTTCGATTGATGAATATTCGGATGCTATCTGCCACGATTTCTGACTTCAAAGGCCAATTTTTCAAACAATAAAACACGGCCCTTACCTAGGGCCAAATATTTCAAACCGAAATATTGACCCTTGAAGTAAGAAATCGTGGTGAGAAGCATCCGAATATTCATCAAACGAACGAAAAAAGGAACGCGAATACAGCCCTTGATCTGTCTGTTTTATAACTTGTATTGTTGGTGTCAATATTCGATCAAATATTCTTGATTGAAGGTGTCGATACAAAGAATGTGATAGATAGGTACACATAACACAAGATGTGTTTACTTTGAGTACCTACAGATGATGCTGCATGCGTGAAATGTTCAGCATTATGATTATAAAGCACCTACAACACATATTTTAAAGCCAATATATAAAAATGAGAAGCTTCGTTATTTAGAAGGGTTGTAGCTAACAGTTTAAATATGCACAGGTTCAGACTTCGTAGGACGCCACTTGTTAGCAACTGTAGAGAAGCAGTATAGGAACTGCACGCCCGCTGCGATCCTCGAGTTTCCAAACGACGGATTGACGCGCTTCCAGAGACAACATGTAAGAACAATATTATTATCCTCTATACTCTGTAAAAAGTCTTGGGTCATGGATGACCTACCTATACACAATATACTACAACTGAGTTCTACCTGTACAATATATAAATTAACTCAGCTACAAGAGTTTGTAGTAGGTCTCCCACATAAGGGTATGATGATGATGATAAATAAATAAGAATTGGGTTTTTTTCACTATAGTTTTATCTATACATGCCGGTAATAAAGCTAGCCCATGAAAACTTCACACTTTACGTTTTACAGGGCTACATCGTAATACACTGTATATTAGCGATATACTGCTTTCTATTACTTGGCACAGTATGCGAGCAGTACTTCGTGCCAGCCATCGAGATGATTTGCGACCGTAAGTTCCTAGTAACCGTTTACACAATGCCAATCTGACATACAATTCTTGCCACAGAATATTAGCTCTTGCTCCGTTGAGATTGAGAAAGCAAGAGGCAAGAATGGTATGCCAGAATGGTATCGTCTAAACCCCTGTTATAGTCACCGATACAAACTATCGTACTAGTTTATTTGAGTACATACTGAATTACTGATTTTTTTAGAAATACTTACGTCGACATGTTTTATTATCTTCAGACGAAAAAGGTACTAAATTGACCCGATAAAATCTAATCTGCTACGACTAAAATTAAATAATGATTGAGTTGTGATCGCGAACCGAACTATTTGCCGAACTATTCGCCAGACTATTATTTGGATAGAAGATGACAGGGGAATACAGGCGATGAGGCCCTCTACTCGTCCGTGACCGTCGACATTCGTCTATCATTGGCGAATATGTAGAGAGTACATGTTAGTAGGTGATAGATGTTTCTTAGAAAAACTAGTGTCGATTCCTTGATCGATGCAGAAATTACAGTATTCTGCGCTATAAGTAGATGCATCCTACTTGTAGCGCAGAATACTGTAATTTCTGCAACTGTGGGTATAAAAGCCAACTGTAAAACCTTGTAAGAACCTTTTTCTGCAGAAACTGTCGGTTACGCGTACATTGGAACGCCTAGCCTAGTCCGTACAAGGTTGGTTTCTACTCAGGTCTGAACATGGAGGCTGACATAGCTGGTGCCACGTTCATGGCAGCTGCTAGTTCCAGTCCGGAGCTGTTCATTAACTGTGTGGGCACTTTTGTGACGGAGGGTGACCTCGGGGTGGGTGCAGTGGTTGGCTCGGCTGTCTTCAACGTGCTGGCGGTGCCTGCTTGCTGCGCTCTTTTTGCGAACAAGGTAAATAATAAAAAAAAAACAAGATTTTTAAAAAAGCAGGCGCCATGTACCTACCTATGTATCATACGGTTTGTGTATTGTGCCGACCTATTGTCTGCGAACTATGCTCAAACAATCATGTAAAGCCGGCTGTACACATGGGGCCAACGTGTTGGGCAAAAATGATGGAAACCAAGATTCCTGTTCACACATTGGCTTACTGATCATTCTGCATTGGCGCTTCAAAGATGGACGTAAAAGTTCTTGCAGCCGCGGCAATTTATTTATACAGTGCGTTTAATTATTACGTACATGTGCACCAAAGTAGAGTGACTAAAAAGAAATGGCGCAAAAGAAGGTGGTGGATGGTGACTATTCATCGGGATAGAACGAGGTAAATGTGTTATAAGTTATTAACACATTTACCGTCGATACATTCTATGAATTGTAAAACCTCATTGCTTGTCCACACCGGCGTCGCCATCGCTAACGGAACATGGGAACGTAAATTTCACTCACGCGCAACGATACTGTCTCCGCTGACGAGTAACAACGAACTGAACAAGACACCAACGTGTGAACGCTGTTTGCGGAGCGCGCCAAGATCCTTTGATGTGTGCACTAAAAACCGACACTATTCGGATGGCCTGCCAATGTTGGCGCCAACTAGACCAATTAAGCCAACATACCGCCAAGTAGCTCTCTACACGTTGGCCCAACACCTTGGCCCCATGTGTACAGCCGCCATAATGCGAAAGTAAAACCTTGCGATGGTTGATGCGCGGTGAAATGTACTTGCACTCTACCATTAATCGCGAGTTCTATTCTAATAACATTTTATTTTTGTTAATCTACTGTTGCTGGTCTATGTCTTTTCAAATATAAAAAAATTCCATACCACATAATATACTAAATAAATAGGTACAAACAAAATATAAAACACTTTTGATTTTGAAAATATCAAAAACGTTTTTGCTATTGCGTCTTACAATCTATACTTGGTCTACATTTTATTTTTACCTAAGAAAAAAACTAAATATCTTATCATTGTTCCTAAGAAACCAACTTATAACTTACTTTATATTCAGGTGGTAGATTTGGACTGGTGGTCTGTTTCCCGCGACTGCATGATGTACGCTGTTGCGGTGGTGGCCCTGATTCTCACGCTGCTTGACGACAAGGTGTACTGGTACGAAGCCCTGGCTTTGGTACTCATGTACACCTTCTATATCTTAGGTATGTGTTACAAGTGAGCATTCATGAGATATCATAAATATTTCTACGCTCAGCGTCGACTCACTTCTCAATGTAAACTGGCCCAAGACCATTAATGATCAGTGTCCTAAGACTCGGCTTGACTAATTTCCATAGGCTACCTTCCTCAAACAGATGATGATTCTATGATGATGAACATGCAACTCATGCATGTAATACCAAGATGAGCTATCTATAGATCGTTTTTACGACGATCCTTAGATAGCTTGACTGATTCTATTGTATTTTGTAATTTGATGTACATTTGTAGTAGCTTAGTTTCTTATCTACACCCGAACATAGAACTTATACATAGAACTTTTTTTGAAGTCGGTTAAAAATGAGATCTATCACTAAAAAAATACCAAGATCTCTTCAAAATATTCGCAACTTCACGTGAGATGAATAAAAACGTTTAATTTTTATTATTTTTCTAATATTTAAGATGTATTTATGATGCAATTACTTTGTTAAATAAATGAGTTTGTTCTTAATAAGCTTGATCGGCGGCTGATATTTTACCAAGTCAAAGAT
The DNA here is from genome assembly GCA_963565295.1 of Epirrhoe alternata. Classification (NCBI taxonomy): domain Eukaryota; kingdom Metazoa; phylum Arthropoda; class Insecta; order Lepidoptera; family Geometridae; genus Epirrhoe; species Epirrhoe alternata. Next base: position 13,612,845 of record OY751375.1, read on the forward strand.
ATGATACTCACTATTTCCTTTTATTTGATTATGCGGAAGAAATATTTCCAGCTTGGCCCTGTTACTATACTTAAGCAAAAAAGTAATTAAAGTTCCCTCTTTAGCAATGGTCTTCAACGGCAGCATGGGCCGCTTTGTAAGGAGCGGATGCTGCTCCATCAACAAACCCAAGATGTATACTGAAATAACACCGCTGTTGAACAAAGGTAAGTAAACTGAGCCTATTCCTACTATAAAATCGCGATAGCACAATATGTTGGTGTTTCTTTTTATTTTGTTAAAATCCCTAGGGTTTGCTTGTAATAAGGAGGCTACTAATTTATGCTTCCATTAGAGAAACAACCTGCAACGGAAATACCAAGGCGAGTGAGTCGGTCAGCTCTGAGGAACGACCCGGAGCTAGGCACGGAGATGTCTAGACGCCATGACTCCACGGGATCAGGTAACAGGTTACCTTTTTTCCAAAATCTGTGAATGCAGTTCAAAATATCTCAAAATGAAACTCTCCTAAGAGCATTTTTCTGTAGCTAAATTAAGATACACCCACCATGTCAGCCCTCCATATCCCATGTCAAAAATCCACCTGTATATTTTTTTATTTTTAAAGTGCGGTTCAGAAAAAAATATATGTTAATTTACATCACAAGAAAACTCTTAAGTTATCAGTGTTTCTCTACTATGTTATGCATGTATTACCTACACATAAAAAAACCTTCCTCATGAATCACTCTATCTATTAATACCGCATCAAAATCCGTGCGTAGTTTTGAAGATCTAAGCATACATAGGGACAGACAGCGGGAAACGACTTTGTTTTATACAATGTAGTGATGATTTATGAAGCTCTCATTTCCAGACATAAGCACCAGCTCCCTCTGGTCATGGCCAGGTGAGAAAAGCTCTGTCTTTGCGAAGATGTTCTGGGTGATTACATGGACAAGTAGTCTGCTGCTTTGGTTGACCATCCCCGACTGTCGGCGCCGTCCCCGCCTGTACCCGCTTACTTTCGTAATGTGCGTGGTCTGGATCGGAGGGGTGTCGTATCTCGTGGCCTGGATCATCACCATATTCGGTAGGTATGAGTAAGGCTCGCAGCAATACCAAGACTAGGTATATCGAGTTTAGAAATAGTTAGAAATTGCATCAGTTCACCAACACGAGCTAAAATAATAACATAACAAACAATAACACACTAGAATTCCTAGTTTCGTGCGTATAATAAAATACTTTCGTAGTATAATACCTACTCTCTTAATCTGTAGTACTTGTAGATTTTATCGGCTGATTAGACATTGAAATAATTGCTAAATAATTGCTGATTCGAGAGCTGGCGACTTTTTGGCACAAAGAATCAGCATTGCCATTCAGCGTGGCAATGCCGCCAATGTTTTGGGCACGCTTCCGACTGGCAGTGACCTGGATCAGTTGAGCTATCTATAGATCGTTTTTACGACGATCCTTAGATAGCTTGACTGATTCTATTGTATTTTGTAATTTTATGTACATATTGTAGTAGCTTAGTTTCTGTAAATAAATATGTATTGCTAATATTTAATATCAGCTAGTCGTCAGCACGCTATTCCGGTAATTACCCGTAAGAAATATTTTTTGCCCGTGGTACTAGCAGCCTGTTTGATACCACCATTTGTTGATACCTCCTCGCTCAGTTAGTTCTTAAATGTGATTGTACCCACCGCAAACAAACATGATATCATATCACTAAGACCCGCTACAAATATTGTAAACAAACAATCACATTTATTACCTTGCTCACGGTGCTTCCGAAGAAAAAGGAATACGTTTTTCCTCGTTTAGATAGGTTTAGCACGCACTTGCCCACATGGTAATATTTCCTTAAAGATAAATAAATTATGAGTAGAATTGTTTACATTGTCACAAGAAGACAAAATATTATTATAAACTAATAAAATTTAATAATTGTGTAGGTAGTATACTCGTAGTATCCCACTTCCCACTGTGTGAGTTTGTTTAGATGTTTGGATGTTTAGATGTTTGTGTAACAATCACGCCTAAACCAGTGAACCGATTTGGATGAAACTTGGTATAGGCGTAGATAGTGACCTGGAATAGCATATAGGCTATTCAAAATGTTGGTACCACGCGGGCGAAGCCGCGCACAGAAGCTAGTTATATCTATCATGGAAAATAAAGTACCTAGCCATGACGACGACCTCTGTGGCGCAGTGGGTGAAAGCCCGCTTGGTACGCAGAAGGTTGCGGGTTCGATTCCCGCCGCGGGATAAATGTTTGTATGATCTGCAAATATTTATCTCGGGTCTGGGTGTTTCTATGTATAATATGTATGTATTTACAAACAAAAAGTATATGAGAAGTATATCAGTTATGTAGTTCCTATAGTACATACATACACGCTATACTTAGTTTAGATGATGCTGTGTGAAATGTCCAGCATTATTTATTTATTTATTCATGGCATGACACAGAATACAGAGCCATGAGGAGAGTCGGTTGTTAAACTCAAGGTAGGTAATGTTTTTGTATTTAGCCAAGTAGAAAACCTGTTCTCATTTTCTTATCTCAAAATTTAATATTCCTACGCAAATATTTTTTTTATCGATCCCTGATTCAATAGAATCGAATAAAATAAAATACAATAGTATTTTGTTAGATAAAATATTTCAATAGCTTAATATCTGTAAATAAAATGTTTATTTCATCGAATAATAATGTCTTAGAAATATCTGATTGAATATCAAATAACATACTTAAGTGATTTTCAATAATACAAATGTCTAAGAAATATTTGATTTAGTTAATCTCAAATTACTTACGTAGGTTGGTAAGTACTGTTTTCAATAACAAAATTCTTAAATATAATTTTTCTGTGAATTTCGCAGATTGGTACTTATCTTATTGAAAAACACTTAAGCGTTTTTCAAAAAGATTTATTTATTGCGTGTGTCTGTACCTACGTTTTATGAAAACTGAAAATAACCGAGTTCAATGTTCAACTTTAGGGTGCGGCGGCTTGACTCAGGGCGTAGGTCAAGTAACGGAGAAACAATCAAATTAAATTATCAATCCTCATAAAAAAAATTATAAGGGACTACGACAATAGAAATATTTAGGAAAACAAAAAAAGAATTTAGAAAATCGGCCCACAATTAGCGGAATAATTGCAGATACAAAAAACATTCAGTCGAATTGAGAACCTCCTCCATAAGTTCTCAAGTCGGTTAAAAATTCTAAATATCATTTTTGTGTGAGTTGGATAAGAGTATCGTTGGCTGAATGAATGTCATTATATCCAAGTTCCTTAACCTTTGATCCAGTCCTAGCATCTTATTGAATGGACAGTGATGCGAAGTAGGAAGTAATAAATGATGCTCAATGCGTAGGGACTGTTCAGGTCACGTTTGGCTCGCTTCTGTATTTTTTTGTAAATCATACAGCGAGGCGAAGTAGTAAGTATTAGTAACTCTTACAAGACTTTTAAATTAAGTTTACCTATTACCAGATGATAGAGATGTGTGGACAATTTTGGGGGATACCTTAGCCCAACAGTGGGACCCAATAGGTTGATAAAAAAACTAGATGATAATTATATTTTATAATTTTGTTCATACAAGCTGGATTCGAAGAACAGTGTCACGACAAGACGAATCTTAAATTCACTTGATGGAATTCGTTTCGAATTTATTATTTGCTATTTTCCATATTTAGTTTCGGGTAAACGAAGTGTAGCATCCTAATTCTTATATTTGCTTGGCTAATAATGTTGGGCCTTCTCGCATCTATTCTGTATCAATCGAAGTCTCATTATACCTACCTGTGTATGAAAAATTTCCTTAGCACAAATGAAAATCACGTGCATTTCACTAATAGATAGGTTTTTACATTTTAATACATAGGTATTATTTATTTACCAAAGTAAATAGGTTAAAACAAAGATGCTTACATTAATAAACAGGATAAGAACAAATTGGATGGCGGTTTAAGATCCAGTTCAGCGAGCTCAGCTATGATGCTGTAATATAATAAGTGCAATGATTCAATAGCTCCAAGACAGTCGTACTGTACCTACCTGAGGGGGAACCAAGTTACGTCATTGCGTCGTAACTTCCACTATGCCTATTGAAGGCCCAGACTAAGGCATTGTTGACATGTAGGTATGCTGATTTATCTGAGAGGATTGTTTAGATGCAAAGCCTATTCCATCTCAAATAATGTCTTATGTACAGCGTCCGTTGAGTACCTATAGGCATATGGTCTGGACTGTGTATACAACATCTAGCTAGTGTAATGCCTAAGTATGTGTGTGTAAATAATGGCGATTCTTTATTATTTTAATTAACTTTCTTCGATTTACTTACCCACCTAAAGAAAGTAGTAACTGACTGGTAGTCGGAAAAGCAAAGCCGCCTTAAAAAAATTAAAACCGCTACTTGTTCGTTCCTTAGTCTGGTAACACTAAAACGGCCTCATTGGCCATTAGTACCTACTAGGCCTTACGAAAAAAAAATTTCGTTCCTAACAGGATCAGGACTGTAGTTCCAAGGCACAGTACCTAGACATTTCCTCAGATCTCTCAATCATCGTTTGAAACAGTATGAAACTGTCCCAATAAATATTTGTCACTGGTACACTTGCAGAAGTTTTTTCATCATCATAATTCCAGCCCGTTTGCACCCACTATTCAGGTACTTTGTGTGGTTCTCTCTATTGCTAGTACTATTGCGAAAAAATTTTTAGCGTCACAAATGTTTTTAGGCGACACCCTCAACCTACCAGACAGCATCACTGGACTGACGATCCTCGCAGCAGGAACTTCGCTCCCAGAAGCCGTCTCCAGCGTGCTGGTCACCAAGCAAGGTTATTTTAAATTTAATGTTACATTATAATTAGCCGTTTCTCGCGACTTCATCCGCATTTAGAGCTGGTACCTAGTAGGTACCTACACATTGGGCGCTCGGCTTTGCGTTGAGCGCGCGTTGATGGCGTAGGTACATACAGCGCGTATAACGCGGCGTTAGTAGGGTGAGCATAGAGGCTGCCTCAGTTCGTAAATGGATGACGAATAGATTATATGCTTATGAGTGGCTTCTCTACCGTCGTATAAACTTAGTATCTAATGGGTACAAAAAAAATCTACCATTACCTACGTTTTTTAACACCTATTAGCTTGTCGCTTCTGGATTTTATCTCAATTTTCAGAAGTCTCAATTTTCGGTGTTCGTGTGGCCACTCTACACAAAAGCGCGCGTTCACATGTACATTGTACACAACAATATAGTGGCTCATGTATCTCGAAGCGCCGCCGCCAGTGCAACGCGCGCTTACGTGTGTACACTTCAATAGAACTCCTCGTTCTCAAAGCGCACGTTTAAAAACGCCCAATGTGTACTACTAGCTCTCTCGTTTCTCCATACAAAAATTCATCAACTATTTTAGCCTCCCCGATTACTTTTGAATTTTTGATGCAATCTTTACAAAATTAGGTATCTCAACTATGTTGCGGGTTCAATCGAAATAAAGGTTTACTCTCTATACCGTCAATAATAATTATCGCTGTTGCTCGATTTCAAATACGTAGTAGATACCTAATGAATACTTACAATGCAACTACTAGTAGGTACCTACTTATATTATAGGTAAGTACTTACTCCACGCTAGACACAATGATGTAGTAGGTACCTACGTAATGCTGCTCCGTGTTTTTTCAGGTCACGGTTCAATGGGCATCAGTAACACAATAGGATCGAATACATTCGACATCCTATTATGCTTGGGACTGCCATGGCTGATCAAGGGATTGTTTTATCCATCTTATCCAGACAACCATTGGGTGAGTACATTTTCAATAATAAAATAATATATTAACGAATAACCAAAAAAATTTCACAAATTGAAGCAAAAAGTAAGAAATGCTAAATCAAATGTAGATTTTGTAAAAAAAATTGAAATCTGTATCCTCTGCCTATTTTTATGGGAAGAGATACAATACAATATGCATAATACTGTCGACAGCTACCTTATCTATCAGCATTCTTAGAGATAACTTTTTGGTTGTTTGCAAATCACTAGGTTTGTTGTTTCCACAGGTAACAATCAATTCTAGCGGTCTATCATACAGCGCGATCTCCCTCCTATCCACTCTCTTCACCCTGTACGGATGCCTTGCTTTGAACAGGTTCCAGCTGAACTGGAAGATCGGAGTGATTTGCATGCTCGTTTACATTGGCTACTTGACGTTGGCAGCTCTCATCGAACTCAACGTTTTCTTTGTTGTCAACTTGCCTGTGTGCTCACACTGAGTCTATTCTACTGATCCTAGAAATATTATAAAATTAAATGTGAAAGTTTGTAAGACTTTGGTTTTAATCACGACGGATTCGGATGAAACTTTGAATATAGGTATTCGAAGTTTCATCTAGATCCGTCTATTCAATAGATGGTAGGTACCTAGGTCGATAGAATAGCATAATTTATGCTATTATGAGTGTACTTACCACGCAATCGAAGCTGCAGGCGGAAGCTAGGTAATGTATAAACTTACAAATATCGTAGTATTTACAAGACCTACACATGTCAGGAGCAAGACCTGATGCTTTCGTTTATATTATACCTCTACCTATTTAAAGTGTCTCCCTGAAGGGGTAGCCCTGACCTTAACGTTATTGTACCTATGTTTACTTATCTACACCCCCTATACCTACTAATATTATAAAGAGGAAATATTTGATTGTTTGTTTGAATTAAATAGGCTCCGAAACTACTGGACCGATTTGAAAAATTCTATCACCATTAGAATCCTACATTATCCCTGATGAACATAGGCTATATTTTATCCCGGGAAAGTGACGTTTTCCCGAGGGACCGCGGGTAACATCGCGACGGACAGCTAGTTGGATATTAACTTTCTGTAGCATAAAATAACTACTCACCTTCCTCAATCTAATGGTTTTTCTTCATTTGTGTGCGTTCGTTATTAAGACTGATAAAGCTGCTTGCCTTTGTTCAACGAGGTTGAATGTGATTTTTTCACTGCCAGAGTTACCTACGAGTAACGACGACGTATGAAATACATTGTTTAAATTGCGATGTAGCGAGTCCACAAAAACTAACTTTCTCCTTGTGATTCTGTGTTGCGTTGAGAGTGTAGTGCACTGATTGAATAGAACGTGAATGCACCGTCGCGATGTCAAGTCTATCAAATTACCTCGGTATTATCACATAAATCTCCTTTATTCTATTAGGGTGATTAATCTATGAAATGAATACCTAACAAAAGAAAGAAATGATAAGGTAAATATTAATTACTATCATGGAAAATTCTGAAAGCCAATACGTTGAGGGACGCCCACGAATGTCAAGCTAGATGAAAGCCAGCATTGGCTATCTATCGTGCTCCGTCTCTCTATTGATCCAGACTCCCCCTTTACCTAGAACTCAAGGCCCGGCTCGTGGCCAGTGGGGTGCAGGCGGGTGCGCCGAGAGCCCCCTGCGAGCCCCGTAGCGCATGCCTGCCGAGCTCTCATAAGATCTATATTTGGAACTAACTTATCGATATTTCGCAGTAAAAGTTAAACAGCGGATTTCTTGCAGATTTCTTAGGGATTGAAAATGTCGAACCCAAATACTGTTTTTTTTATTATTTTAATTATAAGCCGTAATAATTAGTATACAAAGCAATTAATATATAACCTCAATATAAACAAAGCTGATCTATAGCTCTAGGTATTTACAATAGGTTCCAAATCACATTTGCATAATAAAATATACAATAAAATAATGCTATCATTATGAACAGATAATCATTAGAAATGGTTTCTACTTAAGCAACCATTTGAACAATTTCATTGTTTTAATCATTCATTCGAAAATGCTATCAATCAAAACAATAATCACGACACTGATACTGATGATTTCATTACCTACCTACAATCGTAAACATAATATCATCTATACAAATTGCCCAGATACCATTTGTTAAAATTAATGGTTTTCTAAAACAGATTAGTTTATTATACCACCTTATGCAATTCTAAGCACTTGTGATGCTTATTTTTTTGTATCTCATTAGAGACAGTTACCTACCATACGTGAGAATAACAAGATAATTGCTTATGACATAAGCCACAATGAACATTGTTAATTATTTCATCATAACGCAAAAGCCGTTCAACTTTTCCATTCCGAAGCGTAAAAGTGTAAAAAAAGTACAATACATAATCGGCACCGTAATTAGAGCTAACACACGCGAACAGCGACATCAATACACGCATGTCACCTTTACTTACAGTGCGACGTAAGATCGACGCGACACGCGCCCACGGTCTCGCCTCGGTGCCGCATCTCTTACTACAGGCAAGCAGACATATTACGTGCAATTCGGATGCAACTGCAGTAGTGAAATCACTATGCATGATGCACCCTGTAGTTTATAATGCCATGTGCTATGGCTTTTAAGCGCATTAGGAAACATTTGATCTTAAATTCAACGTGTTACTCTCACTACAGTAAGCCCCACGCGATGATATTCTTTGTCAAAATTGACACCGCGGCACCGAGACCACGTTTAAATTACCTATATCTGGTATTTAAAAAATTGGAGTTATTCCAATTTGACGTATTATCTAACTTTAAATACAGTTAACTACAGTGGTGCTAGAAGTGGGCTGATCATTTTCTTTTTCACTTGAACTACTTCAAAGCGGCTATAAACGGCCTATGAACGCAAACCAAGGAGCAACCCCAATTGCTTCCATCTGACACGGTCCTTGTAATAAATATTGGCTTATGTAGCAACATGATAGTAAATAACTTAACTAACAACAATTAAACATTTTATTAGGTAAGTACTACCCCGTACTACTAAGTAATTATTTTCTTGCGATCATGTTTCAGATCGAGAGTTCTGAACTTACGTAGATAATTTCTTATGGGTTACGAATTATTGACATAATGGTAACAGCCACCAGATCATGGCGAAGCGCAGCTCAGGGCATGCCCGCGCAGTTAAGGCTTTTATGGCTCAGGCTAAGTTTTGGCCCAATGCTCGTAGGGGTATTCTGTTGATTGGTTTTCGATATTATTTGAAAGCGAACAATGTCGATAAAATAGTTTTATAATTATGGAATAGTGATCTGCGCTTCGCCATAATAATGCTACGGCCCTTTAAATATACTTGGTAGGTACCTATACAACCTAACATCTACAAAATCACTTTAATTATATACTAGGTAAGAAATAGCCGGAATGACGTCTATCTGGGTATCAAGGTTTTTACTAGCCTTTCCCATAATGTCGGCCTTCGAGTGGTTGTGGCCAGTGCCATGGTCGGCATGCACACTCGCAGTGGCTTCGGGGCCAAGTCCTGCATCACGAATGGATACGGATGTCTCAGCAAGGGTGACCCCGTGGTACCCACCAAATTAATCGTAGATTTAGGGAAGGTGAGCGGCTGACTTTTCACAGTTTGTCTTGTGCTCGCACCACCGAGCAGAATGATAGGAATCGAACCAGACTTTATCGGTTGTGTATGTACGGGCCTTGTAGTTTTAGGAAGCGGTTTCGACGTTGTTGTCTGAAATGTTTCTATTATCTCGTGGAAAACAGACTCGTCGTAATCTCTGTTGTCCTCAACAAGTGGTGCTACGAACACCATCTGCTTTAAACTGTTGATGTCCTGTACCAACTTGGCGTGTTCTTTGATAATGTCATGCTTCAATGGCAAATGGTGATCGATTCTTCTTGTCATGACTTTATTGAAATTGTATCTTTTAACTGGTAATGAGGAGAATGATCCACCCATTGTGTTTCTTAGCGCTGATTTCTGGGATCGTCTTTCTATTAGGAAAAATAAGTTTGATATTAAAATAATACCTACACAAAATACTTACCTATCGTAACAAACGTGAAAGGACTAGTTAGTAGGTACTAAAATTACTTTATTTGTAAGTCTTACCATCATTTATCGCTTTGCCAAACCTATCAGTGCTGAACTTGCCATATTCGTAACAATTCATCTGAAACAAAACAAATAATTACCTAGGTACATAGGTAGGTAGGTACCTACCACTCAAATCAAAAATATGACGAATAATGAATGAATATTATACTTATACACCTACATATCCAAGTTCCTACTGATTACAGAGAGCCCTTAATAGTTTCAATGCATGTAAACCTTAGTTCACTTGCTTAGGTTCATAGGCCTGTCTTTTATCCCTAACTTAAGTCTCCCATATAAAACGAATTTGGCTAGACCTATATTAAAAAGAGGAACTATAGTCTTGCGTGACTTGATACGCCTAATTTTATAATTAGTATGTTCATCAGTTATCATGAACATAATAATGGACCGCAATTTTTCATTTTGCTTGTCACTACTAATTAAAGTGGATATCCAATTAATAAGCCTCCATTTCAATTAGCATGAGCGCTGAAAGATTGGCAATTTTTATGTTTCTAGTAGGTGCCTAGGTACCTACATAATATGGCAAAAATCGACTGACAAAATATTGATAACATTTGTACTTAAAAGTTTTATTTGTAAAATAAATCTATTTTCTCTGTCGACTAAAAGCTGCGTAAAACAAAATAGTGACACTGTCAGCGCTCATGCTAATTGAAATGGACTATAGCTCAGACGCATTAAATTAAGTACCTAAGTAGGTCCATAAAAGGGCTGTGCTAATGTATGCCTACATAAGTAACATTTGATGTAAGTACATCAAATCACAGCAGAATTATAAGTTTCAAAATACAATCGCATCATGCAGGCTATCCGGGGATATGCGTTACAAAATAAATATACCAACCTATAGGTAGGTAGGTACTTATTATAATTATGATGTAGGGTACCTACCTACCGACATCATAATGGTACTGTTTAGTGTAGATACCTACTGTGGTACCTACATCGTGCATGCAACCTTAACACAAAGTGACAGTCTAACACTTTCGCTATCAACTAAACTATTATCCGCGTTCTTGTAAAATAAAATCTACCTACACAAGCTAATTAATAATATCATACTTACCTACTTTCTATTATATTTTTCTATTCCAAATTGATAAAATAAGCATAAGTATTCAAAGATCTAATAGAATATCTAGATCAAATTGGATGTTATCTTAGATTTTTTAAGTTTTAAGATTCTTTGAACTTATCTACTACTGGGTATCAGGGCTCAGGGCACGACCAATTAATTACACATTGGAGCCTGTTAAGATTTTGTTAAATTTAGCATTACATGCGTGACAGGTTGCAAGCAGATCGCCACCTTTTATAAGACTTTCGGATAAATGCTCGTCAACAAGAACGAAGATAGTATCCCACTCGGTCAACAAGAACGAAGTGTTTATGCGTATAAAAGTAGGTTTAGACGATCCACTCATTATTTTGTCTTCCTTCTTAAACCCAACGAAGCAACAGCACGCGACTAGATCAAATCAGCGAGAAAGCGTACAGTGAATTGTATAAAAAAAGTACCTACCTATGTATTTTAAAAGGTGTTTGTTGTTTCAGTACCATGTTTAAGTACCTACGCTTCCTGTAAATTTTATTACGATACCTGATACAATTTTAGTGAAGTCAGTGGGGTACCTATTCGACTCGCATGACGATAAAAACAATCACAAAAAAACATTCTGTTATGAGGCGACGACGTCGAAGACCAGGAAACGCTGGAGACTATCTCAACGCCTTTTAGTGGGTGGCGGAAACTATCAAAGGTTGAACGAATTGCAGGAGACGCAGCGAGCTAGGGATGAAGACAAACGGCAGTCATAATTCTCTTTGGACAGTCCCTATGACGTAAGACACGTGAATAGCCAAGCCACGTAGGTACCTATAAACTGAGCCACGTAGGTACCTATATACCCTCAGGCCTCAGGCGTTTGCCTCGTACTTTTACCGTAATGCCGGACACCCACGATCAAGTTTACCGTCCAGTCTGCAGCGGACTGGATGCGGCGTCCAGTAAACTTGACGGTGTATTGGTATGGGTGTGCATGACAAGCGAAAAAGAACTTCGTTCTGCCGACTTGATCAAGTTTGCAGCGCTGCAAACTGGACGGTAGACTGGCAAGCCCCGTCCTGACCGACCCGAGGATTTGCCTGCCTGCCGGCTGCCTCGCGAGACAGCTCGCTCAGTCAGTACCTAACTAATCGTATGGATGGCGACAGGTGGGTGGGGATGAGCACACAGATGAACGAGAATGCCGGAACAAACTGAGAAAAAGTCTGCTGGATATCTTTTAGGAGAGCTGGATACAGCGCCTCGGGGAAATAGTCGTGATCTTGTTTTGTTTGGATACAGCAGGGGGCAGAGTTAATTGGAAGCAGTTGGGGAAGACTTTTGCTCAGCAGTTGGGAAAACATAGATTTCCTATCTGATCAAACAGTAAGTACTTTTTACCTAGGTATATAAACTTGTTATATTTTTTGTTTAAGTACACCAAAAGTAATGCACTTAAATACTCGTAGACTGAACAATGATTTGTCTAGACTAGTCAGGTACAACAGCGGCGAAACAACGTTATTATTGAGGACAGCAACCCTATGTATAACCGTAGGGCTAATAAAAAAAATTAGTAACTTATGACCAAGTCCAATGAAATCCTACACTACAATAAAACATTTCGTGCAACTTTAATCTACGCGCTAGCTATATTAATGGCTTACCTGTGACGTTGGTACATATTTCCTGTTTTGGGTGAAGAAATTGATATCAAGTGTCCCTGTCACTAAGATCAGGGCAGAGGCCTGCCACAATACCGTCCAAAGCCACATCTTCACACTATACTAACCGCTGCGGTGCAAGCACCGATACCCCACTACTTGGGAGGCCACCACCGCACAGGCAGAAAACAATGCACTAATTGCAACAAAGTAGTTACTTCCTTTTGTCAATGCATGCGAAAGCAATTGTAAAGAAATGAATTATCATCAACTGCAATGCCTCCTTTTCACGATAACGATCTTGAAGAAAAGATTTATATGGTTTTAAGTTATAGGTATGTACTTGATTTTATACTGCGAATTAACGTCCATAAAATTAAAGCGCTTAAAATTTCTTTGTGAAACTAAAAGCATAATTGATATGTTTTATACCTACCAATTACTTATACTTTTAAGTTCCTGATATTACCCTCACTTTTGTATGTACAGTACAGGGATGTTGAATCAAATGTGAAGCAAGGGTCTCGCCCACTTGATTCTAATTTGAATATGCAAAATAATATTCCAAAAATATATTATTGAATGGAAAAAACATTTTTATTTCTACACAGAGACACAATTTATAAACATTAAGGATTGTATTCATACTTGACTAATTATTGTGTAAAATAACATTTACTTATTGAGAGCTACAGAAAAGTAATAATTAAATAATAAAAACACAGATCACGGTATGGTATCTTTATTACAAATGGTATTTTATACGATACCCAAGAAAGTGATGTACACAAAGTAACAAAAATATAATTAATAAACTACACGTTATGTTCAAGAGATGTTATATTCTTTGACACCTATGAAGCAAAATGCTCTCCACAATCTCGCATCCGCTCGCCACTAAAACCGATACCGTATTTAACAAATTCTTTTAAACCATGTTTTTGAAACAAAAACAATCTTAAAAAATTAGGTACGTGTCACGTGCCTAAATACTATTAACAGCACGCAGCACTGCCAATACCTACCGAGGCATAGATTATTAATTTAGGCTATCATTGCTATCATTTTTAAATAATATCTTGCAGCTAAATTTTATCACAACAAATGGCAGATAACATTTTGGGATTATTAACATTTCTCTAGATAGTTCTTATTACAAAACGGCAGCCATTTATAAAATATCTAAATTGGATTTAGAGACTGTTTCATCACTTACTGATAAAAATATTTATTTATTTATTTATTTATTTATAGGAAAACCAACAGCTACAATAACTGATAGATTACTTAGATAGAGGCAGAAAGCCAATAACAGGTTTTCACGTATAATAATAATATAAGGCTATCCAGTAGACAACAGTTTGAACTGCTAGATATGTATCAGTCACTTTATCAGCAAGTGGTGAATTGGGCCTCAATCATTTTTGGAGATACAAATACAATCCTTGATTTTGATATCCTAATTGGCTTCCGTATTGTAACAAAATTCCACTTTTATCCAAAACTAAATTCCAGTTTGTCGTGTCTTCTAATAACCATTCGTAATCATTGATATTTAAGGTTGTGCTGTGTAAGTAAAGTATCGTAAATTAGTGTTATTTTTTATTATATATTTATTTATTTATACAAATTCGGAGCCAGTCCTTATAATGCCATGTTATTATAATATCTAATTACCAACCGGTTTTATAAACAAACTCAAAATTATTTATTACGTAAATTAATTACCTCAAAAAATGGAAAATAATATTCTAATTATTTCCGGAAAATGTATCGTTGTGTACACACAATATATTAATACCATTTATGTCGTTACACTTTAATGATCGAGCGTAATTAATTAGGTAGCTGTGTATATTTTTAATTTTTTATACAAAATCCGAAATTATTGAATTATTTTGGTAGAAGTATTATTATTCAACATTATGTCTATAAAGTATAAATTCTTACAATATTTATAAATTATTAAAAAAACAATGGTGCCTAAGGGGCGTCATTATTAAAACCATTCGATGTTAACCCTGCAGTGGTCGCGTGGACTACATTAGTCCACTGATACAAAATCTAAGAAATCTCTATAACTGTAAGCGTCAGCCACTTGCACCGCTAAGTACTTGTAAATTAATAATTGAGACGCCCCTTCAGAGCCGCACAAGCGTCGTCGGTGGCGACGGCGACGACGGCGTCGTCGAATAATGTAGTGCGCCGTTGTCATGATTGTGAAAGAGCGCGTACTTAAAAACACCCGAAAGTCGTGCACAGATGTTCGTGCCAATTTAGAGAAGATTTTGAAGTGAAAACTACTTTAGGCGCGTTGGACATTTTTCAGATGGGAGAAAAATATCAAACTCAGTCATGTGACTGTTACGACCTTTTCTTACTATACCTAATTTCGTCGCTCATTTGTATCGTCATTATAGTCGGGGTGAGACCAAAGAGCACTTATCTGCTCTAAGGGTGAGACAGACTTCGCCTCCGAGTGAGACAGCTCCGGGTTCAAATCCTAGAGTAGGATAGTAACTTTTTGCACTTAATTTTATTTTGTAATACTTTTATTTTTTAAGGTTTAGAAGCGTTACCAAAACCTCGTTTTAGTTTTAACTTCTGTCGGCACTGAGTGCCAATGATATTTTTTATTTTTATTTATACAATTAATGTGTTACAATTATTATATAATTTAGTACTGATTAATGTTCATAAGTAAATTAACGAATTTCAATTTAATAATGGACTACGTACGTATGTACCTATTCCACGCGACCACTGCTGTCTCATTGAGATGCGCGACTACTGTAGAGTTAAAAATAAAATTATCACTCTAGCCGCTTATCCTAATTCGTAAGAAACGATTATCATAGGAAAGACATATATTTTAATTTTAACATAGATACACCAAATCTCCTACACATTTTAATTGAAATATAAAGACGAACAGACCAAATCCAGGTACAACAACCGTATTATAGGTTCACAAACTTATTTGCGTTCAATGATGATCAATGAGAGTATATCCTTTTCAACTTACAAAATCCTTTTCATAAAGAGTTTAAGTACTTTTTTTTAGAAAAGGCTGTCGAAAATAAGAGAAATGAGCCAAATATTATCATTTCGTGACATTAATTTAAAAAAAATACATATGTGTACGTGCATGTGTAGTAGGCGAGTGCCGCGATTTTTGATCCGAATAACCTGGGTTGAATTCGTGCGAATTTAGGCCGTGCATTTTTTTGTGTTTGAAAATGTAAGAGTATAATCACATGCTCGCTCTAAATGATAAAACAAAACATGGTCAGAAAACCAGATAGTATTTTTGAGAAGAGGCAAATGTTATGTACCCGAAACCGGCGAGTTTGTATGACGAATGTAATGAGAACACTAAGAACATAATTCAAACCACGTCAAGATGAAAATCATTCATTATAAAACACTTCGTTTTACAGTTACTGCATTGATAAACCGCGTTTGCAGTCAATTGAGGACATCCCCTCACTGATGACATCTTATTATTATAAGCGTATAAGATTGTGTGGAGCATTACTAACTAATATTCTGTAAATAGGCAACTTTATAACTTTATTTATTTAACATCAAATAGTTTACAGTGTAAATTAAGACTAAAGAAAATTATGATTACACACAAATTACACTGTAGCTCTTGGTGCCCTGAGTTTCGGACAAGATTGTCTGTTTCCCGATCCTCAGTGCCCGCCCCCGAAAAAACAAAACCATATCAGTACGTGTGAATGTAGGTACCTACCTATCTACATGAACAAAAATAGGTAGGTAGGCAAGTCTATCTCTTAACAGAAATCAAAACTAGAAAGTAAAGTCAACTCCAAAAGATCCAGTAGATGGCTTACTACAGTCCATTTCCACTAGCGTTAGCGCTGACAGATTGACTATTGTAAGTTTCTATAGATGTAGTAAGGCAAAAATCTATTGACAAATAGCGATCACAATTAGTACAATACGACGTAAATAAATTCTGCATATATTTGTTCTGGGTCGGGGCTTTTGATACCCCCAGACTGTTGGGTGTTAATTAAATTTTTAATAGGCTAACACGCTACGTACACCTCAAAGTGCTAAATCTTTTGCTATCTCTATTAATTGGCTTTAAAACAGCGTCGCTAAATTAACGGGTATAGTGGTGAAGGTGGATTAGTGTTTTTGGACTAAAATATAATTAAGTGTTGAAGTTGTAATTAAGAGCGTAAGAGTGTAGATAAACTGACTGTTATTTACGTAAAAATACCATTTACACTTGGCTTGTCCTAAAAAACTCTAAATCGAACATTAAATGATCCATGATTACTAACAAATTTTAAACGCACTGAAGCCTTGTTCATTGGTCCATGGACAATATTTATTTTGTTCCTTAGCGTTTTTCTTTTTGTTATTAGAAAAGGGATTTAAAGTTCCGCCCTCACGAGGTTTTCAGGCACAATTTGTTGAATTATACAGGAATAATGTCGCACAATCACTAATAATTACTAAAAAAAAATTAACACCAATAATATACTTACTAACATTTACTTATAACAACATGAATTATAATTAACATTAAATATACTGGTAAATTATTCTCTTCTTGAATAAGGATTTCGTAGAACTTGGGCGCTATTGAATAACCAGAACGGTAGACGGCAAGATAAACTATTTAATTAACATTAATAACTAGGTACTATTCAAACAAATGATATTACATATTACAAAAAAATATATAAATGTAGTATCGAATACCTCTATGTTATGTACACAATCAATCAATCATAACAATGTAAATAATCTGTTATGAAATAAATAGGAAGTTATTTCTACTATTTGCAAAAAATAGAGACTTGTTAGCAATATATTGAATATGCAACGACTGGTAGATAAACAATTTTATCACAACATACAACGTATTTCAGTTATAACGCGTGAGTATGTGTACTTAGTAAGTATCGTGGTTTCCGACGGCACAATGTAAGAACGTATGTTCTTGATCTACTGCACTATCATAAATTATATAATAAGAAGCGAGTACATACATCTATTGGTTTAATAATCATGAATTATTTTGGTATATCCATACATTCGACTAAGTCTTAATTTTTTTTTTGTTACCTTTGAGTAACACCGTGAGAAACCACCCTTAGGCAGGGCAAGCTAGTAACCGAACATTGTTATTCCCTTTCTGCGATTTATGAAGAACCTTCATTAGTTTACTAAAACTATACCAATGCCTACCATTTTATGAGGTAAGTACATGTTCTTTGTGGGAATAACAAGTCAGGATGCAATATACATTCCAAGTAACAATACAGAATCATCTCTTAATAATAGTCGAAGTGCTCCCTAGACTCACCGTCTCGTAACATTGTGATGATACCATGATAGTTTAAAATATCACTGGCTACGTCAGCCTGGGCAGTGACTTAGTTCCTAAGGAACAAGACCCTACGTTAGTACGAGCGACGGTGCCAACACAAAACTTTACCTAGTGAGTAAGCATAATTATGCGGGTATAAATTACTACAAAAGCCTTACAGTTCTAAGATTTCCTTGTGTATGGAATGTACACTAACATAGGAGCTGGCCACTGCGCTGATCCAACGCGGCGGCTTCTGAAACAAAACATCCGCATTTCAATACGTCCAAGTTAATATTTTTCTTGTATCCTCGATGGTCTATTCACAGTAGTTCGCTTTGTTTCATTGTCGTTTGACTGAACTACAGCAACTACTAACTAAGAATCCGACTTCTGGGAATAGAAATCATTGAACACTATATTGAAGGAAAATGCAGGTACGATCAAGATAAGAGCACTGAGACACGGATAGGAAATTTCAGAGAAGTGAGCCATTTGGATACGTATTAGTTAATTTAGTAGACCCACTGCGCATGTCAAACCAACGGCTAACTTCACGAATGTCTAGATCCGTTGACTGTGTGTGTGTTGTCCAAACATGCAAACAGATGTATAATATAAGTAGCCTACCATTATATTTTTCTGCAAACACAACACTTTTGCATAGCATAGACGCAGAATAAGCACAAGGAAACATCGCTTGTATCTATAAAAACCCGTTCACATATTTGGATTGCACGCATAAAGGCATAGAGAGAAAATTATGATTGCAATAGCGATATGGTAACAATCGTCAATATATTAAATCGCTTAGGCAGAACAATTTAAATGCAAATGCGCGCATGCGAGCACAAACAAGCTGTCGAAAACAATAATTCACATAACTGGCAATGCTGTAAAAAATTACAATTAAGTTCCATCAATGCATTTATTCTCGACAAGTGACATGTTAACGTTTTTCTATTAAAGATGCGTAGTAGACAGTTTAACTCATTAAAGTCTTGAGGATGATAGTGAGATTAAGAACGTTTATGCTCCTTTTTAGGGTTCCGTACCTACCTCAAAAGGAAAAAAATGGAACCCTTATAAGATCACTTTGTTGTCCGTCTGTCTGTCTGTCTGTCAAGATCCTTTATCTCGGGAACGCGTGGAGGTATCGAGTTTGTCTGGAAGAAATCGCTAGCGATAAGGCCGCCCATTGTAGCTACTTGTTATTTTGAGTAAGTATGTACAATAAGTGTTTTTATATTCTATTCATACATGATAGGTTGCTAGCCCACCGCCGCAGAATAGGAACTGGGTTTCTCACGATATTTCCTTAGCCACTTAGAAGTCGTGTTTACGTGCAAATTAATTTACTGTTATGAAAAATTAATGATGCAAGGCTATAAATTATAATTAATTCGAATAGACTAAATAATAGTGCATAAGAGAATAATAAATAATAATCTTTCAGATAGTACAAAATGTTAAAACATAATTGGACAGAAAAAACTTGTTGACGTGCCGAGCGAATGCTTGACTAACCGCAGAAGGTACGAGTTCGATTCTCGCGGCGAGACAAATATATACGCTGTGCAGATATTTGTTCCTGGTGTTGTAGTACCAGGTATGAGTTTCGGATACCCACGACACAGAGAGTGATCTAAATACGTATACTAGCGGCCGGTTTCTCGAACGCAAATCATCTTTAAAATTAACTAATCATTGGTCAAATCTGTCATTCGACCAACCAACAACCAAGTAACCAAGTGTCGGGACCAAGTAATCCAAGTTTAATCGGTTTGTCAATTTAAAAAGCGTCCGAGAAATTGACTGTTATTCAAACAATTTTCAATTTATTCATAAACTTAATACTTACATAAAATATTACAATTTATCATCATCATCATCAGCCTATAGCAGTCCACTGCTGGACATAGGCATCCCCTAATGAGCGCCATTGCGCCCTGGCTTCAATATAAAATATTACAATTATTATAAGTAATTTACCACGAACCCCGAAATAAATGATATTTTATTGCACATCTTAGATAATAAAAAACAATAAACAAAATGTACAATGGGCGGCCTTATCGTTAGAAGCGATCTCTTCCAGACAACCTTTGGATGGAAAGGAATATCAATATGATAAGCAATGTTTTCAAGTATGGTAGAAAAAAAAAACCATCAACTTTAGCGTTCAGCATAAATGCAAAAAAGAACGTAGTGTTTTTAATAATAAACCTTCGATCAACTAAGATACAAATAAAAACGCTCGTTTTTGTTCATGTCATGAATGTATTTTTTTAACGAGTACATTGACAAAGGATATTATTACGTTACCAAAATTTTTATACACTTACTGAAATTTTACGAGTGGTGTCCGGTTGATATAACGCAATAAAGTGCGTATTTTATTGGCATTTTAGTTTTTCAATGAACAACTGAGTGCCCAGTACGAGTTTATAACTTATACTCGATCACGTAAACATATGGGAAGCAGCGCCTTTATGGTACATACTCGTTCATAACAAAAATTCATACTGGGCACTCAATGCAAGTTACGAAGAACAACAAATAGGCGAGGCGGCGACAGGCAGGCAAGGCATACTAGATCTACGATGCTGATTAACTAACAAAAAAATCAGTTCAAATGTCAGTGGCTTTGACTGAGTTTTGGAGAACAAGGTTGACGGAGCTTTTAAGCAGCCCAAAGGTCTCAGTAATGCCCTAACGACTTTATAGCCGGGACCGACAATTTAACTTGCCCTCTGAAGCACAGAGGCGATCTGTTGATATTCCTGTTTTTTTTTTATAAATACAATCTTATTATAAACTACCTTCTGCGCATGGCTTCACCCGCGTGGTACCAACATTTTGAATAGCCTATATGCCGGTCACTACACTATCTACGCCTATTCCAAATTTCATCCAAATCGGTTCACTGGCGTGATTGAAACACAAACATACAAACATCCGAAAAGCATCTAAACAAACTTTCAGCTTTATTATATAAGTGGGATACCCAGAGACACAAATATTTGTAGATCATTGTTAAAAGCGGCAGTAGTAACTTGAAATCCTTTGCGTCGCGGGCGGACTTTAACTCACTGAGCTACAGAGTTTGACAAATAAAAACAATAATAAAAAGGTACACACCTCACAGAACCGGAAATAATAGTGTAAATATTTGATAGATTACCTTATTTGTCTTTCGATGCGGACTTAGCCGGCTGAGCAGTGATAGTAATCTCATCGTTTATTTTCAGTCCTCTAGGAGCAGTGCTTTTATTCTTGGCGGGTACGCTCTTGTCAATAACGCGTTTGGCGACGACACTATGGGCCGAGTACACGTGGTTTTCGAACAATTTGTACATGCCGAATGTGGCGGTGCAAACGGTGCATTTGTACGAAAGGTGAGCCGGCTTCAGCGTGAGATTGTGGTCTCTGGCCACGTGGTTGAGCAACTTCCATTGGTACACCTGGAAATAACAAATATCATTTTAGTCTCTAAACGCCGTTACCTGCGGGCCCTCTAATTTAATTCACTTTTCCGGAATTAAAAGTAGCCAATGCAAAGCATAGGGGCAGCTGCCTCTAAATATATTTCACAATTTCGTTCAACTTGAAATGGTATAATTTTCTACGGATTTCGATCATTCATTTTATAACGGAGTTTATAAGCCGCCTAAAAGGCCTCCGTCATGGCTCAACTGAAGTAATGAAGCGCTGTTTTTTTTTGTAAATAATGCTGGACATTTCACACAGCATCATCTAGCCCTAAACTAAGCAAAGCTTGTACTATGGGAACCAGATAATGGCGTCGATTCTGTTGTTGACTGACTAAAACTGGAACGTTCTTATTTAGTTCTCACTAAAGACGAAAATGGCATGTCGTTGAAAGTGACATAACTAAAAGTATAATCAAAATGGCGCCTCTGAGCTTCTTTAGCAGCTGTTTTACACGGCAAGCAAAATGGTCTTGACTAAATCTACCCACAAATACTTCATTTTTACTAAAATTAAGAAATTTTAAGAATGCCACTGTAATAGTCCTTCCATTTTGGACTTTATCGTTAACGAAATAAGAACGAAGCATTTTAGTTTAGTTAACTTTAGTCAGTGAACAACAGAATCGGGGCCATTATACATAGAAACAACCACACTCGAGATAAATATTTGCAGATCATACAAACATTTATCCCGCGGCGGGGATCGAACCTGCAACCATCTGCGTCCCAAGCGGGCTTTCACCCACTGCGCCACAGAGGTCGTCAAGTTGATAATGTCACTAGCGTTACTCATTATGTGACCACACTAAACGTTGCTTCACTTTTACGATTTTCTTATCGTACTCGTGTTGTGGCGAATATATGTTTTGTGAATAGGCTTTAGGCGCGTTGAGCAGTTTTAGGATGGATAAAAACTTTGGATTCGCCTCGAGAGTTACGTGATGTGATGACACCGGCTTATTTTCGTACTTTTATTTTTTTTTGTTTACCGAAACCTCGTTCAAGTTTTCACTTCTGTCGACACCCAGAAAAAAAAACACGACTACAGTTTGCCTTACCTTGCCACAGACAGGGCATCTGCCGGCGTCCTTGCTTTTGTTGGCGGCCTCCTGCATAGAGCTTGTCACGAGGCCATGCGAACCCAACAAATGCCGCTCCAGACCTTGGTCCGTAAAGAATCTGAACACAACCATGAAACATCTCAATTATAACGTGAGTTGTACTAGACAATACATGACATGACATCTATCTATACTAATATTATAAAGAGGAAAGATTTGTTTGTTTGTTTGAAATGAATGGGCTCCGAAACTACTGGACCGATATGAAAAATTCTTTCACCAATAGAATCCTATTATCCCAGATGAACATAGGCTATATTTTATCCCGGGGAAGTGAAGTTTTCCCGAGGGATCGCGGGTAACACCGCGGCGGACAGCTAGTATATAATAATACTAGTATCCACAAGTCCGCTCGCGTGATACCAGCAAAAACTTTTATTAGGAACCGCTTACTGTTTCAAATCAAGCTTTGAATTAGGCTCACAGTCGATTGGATTACATAGTTTTGTTACGCTCTATATGAACCATCTATTTCCATTACTAGACCGAATCGGTCACGATTCACGATTATAGAACTAGTAAAGGATCTGAAGACGCGAAGGAAAAGAAGAATAACCTAGTTTTAAGACCAGGCTTCCGAATAAATGTATTTTTTTACTAAGCCAGTCACAAAAAACTTGGCTTCAATATAACCATAATTTATTATTACCTGAACTGACACTTCTGACAATTGAGCGGGGGTCTGTTGTATATCATCTTAGGGTGGATCTTCACTTTGTGGATCCATTGCATATGATTCCTCAGTTGGTCGAGATCTTTGATGTAGCCATCGCATATTTCGCAGATGACGAAGGTTCCCTTTGAGTTTTGTCCGGCCTGCACGTGAACAGGGGCTGGCTGACGAGGCAGCGGCGTTATAGAGATCGATGGCTGGTGGACAGACTTCTTGGGGGTCTAGAACAAGTTATTGTACATGCGGTTAAGTAATGTATGCCGTTAAGTAATTAAGTAATATTATGCTAGTTAAGTAATGTAAGTAAGAAACAACTATTGGAAAACAAAGAATACAAAAATCATAGCGACGGGGAATAGAAAGAATGAATTGGGATTAGAGTTAGTAAAGTACTATTTGGTGTGTTAATCTCCAGACAGCTAATTAATAAGAATTTTAAGGATTCTGTTTTATAGTGCAACATTGGTTTATTGACTGTCAGTTTTAAGTTGCAATTTTAAGGGTGGTTTTGCACTAACTCATACGACAAAGACCTTAACCACAAGACTATTTTGAGTTTACAATTGTATTCTTACGAAAAAGCGTATTATACACACACACACACACACAGATGCGCGAGTACATAGGCTTATATGCGGCTTTTATGGACTTTAACAGCCGTAATGTAGAGTATCTTACCGCCGTAGGGAAGTAAGTGATAGTGGTAGCATTCTGTCGAAGCATGCTCGAACCGCGTACGATAGAGCCGCCGGCTTGTACGGGCCGAGTGCCGGGTGTAGGGAAACGACTGCGTGGCCTATAACCCATGCCGGGTATAACACCAGTGACTATGGGCGGCCGGGTGAAACTACTGCCCACCGCTGGCCGGCCGAACGAACTCGCTGTGCCCGTGTAGCCTAGCATTGTGTTCCGCGCCTTTGCGACCTGAAAATGATTAATTATTAGGAGATAAAGTTACAAGTTGATGTATGAGTGATTCAGAAAGTATGGCACGCTCTTTCTAGTAAAGATTACATGATTTGAAGAAAGGTGGGCATGTGCTACTTGTAATTTTGTCATGCATCTCATGTCTCAAGCAATATTATTTTTGTGAAATTGTTGTCATTTTTTGTCAATAATTTAAATAACTTTTACGTAAGTACATACATACATAATCCTGATTTTGCACTAGAATTTTGTTTCGAGTTTACGCACTTTTATGTAAGTACCACTTATACATTTTTTTAAATAAATTACATAAAGTGTTGCAATACCTTTGGTATCTTGGCTGGAGGTTCCCATTCTAGAGGTGGACTGAGATTTTGTTCAGGTTTGAACTTCTTTGCGCAAGCCACAAGATGGCGCGCTAACTTTCCTTTTCCGTTGTCCTCGAAGGGACAGTTGGCACACTGGTGGTACGCAGGCGCCCGCTCCAGTTTACCACGTACATTATGTTCCGCCTCCATATGGAACAGGATATCATGTGGACTGCGAATCTCAAATGAACAGAAATTACACTTGTACATATTGTTCTTCATGTGAGGAGTTTCTAAGTGCTGTGCCAGTACTAACGCCGATTCCGTTTTGAAACTGCAATGTTCACACTTCAGCTGAGAACATGTGTATGGTTCATTGTTCTCTTTGCTGAGCTCCAAATTCTTCATTAGCAGAGATATGGAATGTTCACTCGCTTTAGTATTTTGACCAGATTTTTTCTCACGTTGCAACCTTCGCTTTTGCTGTTTGAGCAGATCAGACTGCACATACTCTTCCACAAGTCCCATGCCAATATTCATAAAGAACTTTCCAAGGGAACAATCAAAATAGTTTTCAGACTTGGAGGTAGATGCGGCTATAACTTCGATGTCATCCTTGATTTCTTCTACAGAGTCATCTTTGTCATTGATCGGTATAACTGCACCTTCTTCATCGCTTATATCATCCGATTCTGATGACTCTGAGCCATCCCATGAATCGTCATCTTCCTCCTTTCGACGACGTCGTTGTTCTGAAATCATAGTAGTTGTTGAATTAAACAAAAACAACACTAAAATTACAAATTTAACAAGCTTGCAATAAATGATACAGATTTCGATTTCCTACAGCAAATAAATATAATACCTTTCTTTTCCAATCTTTTCCTCTTGATTTCTTCTATCTTAGCGTCATCCTCCGAATCCTCTACGTCTTCCCATCGGTCCCTCCTCTCTTGCCTATCCTTCTGACGAGCAAGTTTCTCTTCCTTTTTCTTTTCCATTAGCTCCTTTTCTGCTTTAGCCTTTTGTTCTTCTAGCTCTTTGCCCAATTTTGTAACAAATTCTTTGAATGGCTGGATGGAGGGCTTTTCGTAAACATAAGGGACAATGAATGAGGGAGCTTCAACAACAAACATGTCATCGGTTAAGGAGGGTAGAATGGTGGGGGTGGCAGGAGTGGCTGGAGTGGCTGGGATTGACGAGGGCGAGGTAGTACCGGCCGCTACGGGCTGTTTGCTTGGTACCGGCGTCACAGTCGTACCTCGCGCTACAATGCTCTGGTATAAACTCGCGTTCAAACTTGAACTAACGCTTTTAGGCACCACATTTTTAGTTGGATTTGAACCAATAAGCACCAACTGTGGCTCCTTCCTCTGAGCTGAAGTTGATCTAGCCGCTTGTTTGGCCGCTATCTCAACTAACGACTTAGTATCATTTATCATGATAGGCCTAGACTTCCGTTTCAATGTATCTTCATGGGGTATTTCTTCTACATCAGACTCTTCATCAACATTATCATAGTCATAACTATATTTCTTACGCTTTATTGTTCTACTACTGCGGCGTAGCTCACTGTTCTTATTAGCTTTCTTTTTGTTCTCATTTGATTTGATAGCATCTGTTTTGTTTTCAGCAGTGACTATGCAATCATCATCTTCATTGTCACTAACTATTTCATGTACTTCAGGGCTCTTATTGCCGTTTTGGGTCGGTGGGCCATCATTCTCTAAGACTATTACGTCATTAATTTTCTCACTGCCTTGAGAAGCTTCATCATATTCACTACCTGAGACAATACTAAAGGTTTCCTCTGTTTGAGGATCCAGATCTGAGCCCAGCATTTCTTCTAAGGAATCTTCAGATTCTATGTCCATCTCAAGCATCTGGAAATAAACATAATATTTTAACATCTAAGTAATAAGACTAGTTTCTTATCCCTGAATACATAACTTTAGCTCCTTTCACTGGTGACATGGTAAAATTGTAACGCTAGTGGTGATGTGGGGCCTGACAAGCCTTGGTTATGTTTATAGGTTTAACTCGCGATTATACAGAAATAAATGAATTTTGCTTACGTATAAGGTTTAAATGGATATCTGGGTATAAAATAAAACGAATAGTTTATTCTAAATATCACCTTAAATTTATTAAGCTACATTCACAAACCACACTTTCGTGTTGTTACACAAAAATACATGAAATCCATAATATTTGGTCATAAAAATAAAAATCAATATTTTTTAGTGATAATTAGCATTATTAAATACTAGCTTCTGCGTACCAACATTTTGAATAGCCTATGTGCTATTCCAGGTCACTATCTATGCCTATACCAAGTTTAATCCAAATCTGTTCACTGGTTTGGGCGTGATTGAAACACAAACATACAAACATCTAAATAAACTTACAAACTTTCAGCTTTATTAGATGAGTGGGATTAGTATGGACTTAATCCATCTCATATATCTTTGACCACAATTGTAGCTACCTATCTGACAATGGGTGAACTTCATGAATTTTGGAATTTGAAGAACACTTGGGAAATGAATTTTCTTGGTCTGGCTGTGTTTTCTGCTCCTTATTTTCAGATGAACTGAATTCAGTGTCTAAGCACAAAGTTATCTCATACAACTTCAGCTTCAGAACCACTTGAGTGTTCACACCCCAGCAATTCTTTGATTTGTGTATTGACATTTGAACTATAACTTTTCTACCAGTGTTTAGTACTGAATTTCTCTGCTCACGTACTCTACAACTTTTGCCTTGTGGTGATGATAATCATTTGTGTATATTTGCTTGCAGGTACACAATGTATTAAACCAAAATAATAGTATATCAACACTGACAAGGATCAAACGATGGAGTGACGAAATCATAGCGACAGCAGGAAAAGACTGGATAAGAAAGGCTAACAACAGAGAAATGTGGATCAGTCTGGGGGACGCTTATACCTAAATGGGGGTTATTATTTATAACCTAAGCAGATAGTGAACAGTGATATGATAATATACAAATGTCACTGAGTATGGGAAAAAATAAAAGCTTATTATTATTATTGCATACACACCTGCTTTTTAGCTCTCTCATTTTGAGACGCATGTTCCCTTTGATTGTGAATTATATGGTTAATAAATATTTGGTCTCCATTATCAATTGTATCAATCTCATCTTGGGTATCTGTTGTGGACAGCATACTAGAATCTTTGCTATTATTATAAATTTTCTCTGGAATACTATTGCTGTTTTCTAACTCGGGCTCATGTGTGGGAGATCTTTTGATTATTTTATTATCACCTTCAGTTACATCTAGTCCATTGGTAGAAGTGGTGGGGGCTCTCTGTGAACCTTCCGGGCAAAGTCCTTCCATGTTTTTGACATGAACCAGTACTTCTCTATTTTCGACATCCCCATCACAAATGTCTCCACTGAGATTTTCTTTTCCATCACCGATTGATGGACAAGAACCATTTTTTTTTTCATCCTGTACACCTTCTTTGCCCACTTCAGGTAAAGTGTCTGATCTTTGATCATCAGTTCGTTCTTCTTCTGCACCACATACAGTTTGTTGTTTCTTTCCATTAGATCCCTTGTCTTCCGAAAGCTGTACTTGTCCCGATACCTCATTTTTTATTTCTTCAGTTTCAGTAGTTACATCCATTACTTCTCCATTCATAACATGTGGAACAAACCTGTTGGTAAAAAAGCAAATTATTATGAGGATATGTTTTGGTTATCCATGATCATGCAGATCATGAGAACACAGAGAGTACCACAGCGTCATATTTTTTTAGAGATCAGCGCCCCTCCCCGCCCTTCCTCACCCCCCTGGCAAGGCGCTAACAATCAAAATGGCGGTTCTATGGTATATGGAGCTGTACCTACGTGTACATGTATCTATTTAGATTTTGTAGACTCGTAAGCTTTTATATTTATAGAACACACCATTACAAGCAATATTTTGACGCAACACCACATTCTTCATAGTTAAATGGCCAAAATAAACAATATTATCGCTAATCACAAAGTTTCGCTCCAAGAAGAATGTTAGCAAAATTCTAGGAATATTTTTTTTAGCTGAAGATTCTACCACTTTTAGATTATTAAAGAGCGCAGTTTGTTAGTGTTTGCTCTTTAGAAAGCGAAATTAGCACACATCCTAATGGTTTGTAAACAATTCAATACCGGCACTGGCTGTATCACAACAATAACAACCAATAAAATTCAATTTCTGTACTCACCACGGCAAAAGATTGATTTTTCATACAAAGTTAGCCAACTTTCAGTCAGGTACACTGTCTTCAAACCTTTTCTGGGACTGCTCAATAGGTACCTACTTGCCACTTGGATTGGATACTTCAATGGAGGAACCAATAATTTTCAAAGATTTTAAATCAACATTTACACACTTCACTATTATCTAATTTAACAACAAAAAAGCACAGCTTCTTTGAAAAATTGTCACACTACACTAAACGAAAGTATTGTCCAAATTAGACGTCTCAAATTAATTACAAATTGTGCGAAGGTACACCATCCCTTGCTCGTACGAAAAATCCAAGATGGCGGCAGGCATATTGATTTTCATTGGTAAAGTTTAGTTCACGTGGGCTTACGGCCTAAGGGAACACTTCACACGAGTGAATAGATAGGCCGTGAATATTTACGCCCAGAACAACAAGGCAGAACGGCAGAATGAGCGAAAAAACGCCCAACGTGTAAACGGGGTGGTTTGTCATGGTTTGCTACAATGTTATGTTTGCTATGTAAAGTATTTAATAAAAAAAATCTGGAGTGCAAAATGTGGCTCGGGTGATCACCCATTATCTTTATGACCAGACCCAGCGTTGCTTAACTTCCCCCCCCCCCCATACAAATAGCAACTTTTTTTCACGCTCCCGATTATTTACAAAAAAAGTAGCCTATATTAATAAAGCTGAACGCTCGGACCAAGAATCATTGGTCCTAGGCTGAACGTTTGTAATTTTGTTTAGATGTTTGGATATTGGATGTTTGTGTATCAATCACGCCTAAACCAGTGAACCGATTTGGATGAAACTTGGTATACCTACGCGTAAATAATGACCTGGAATAGCATAATAAAGGCTATTCAAAATGTTGGTACCACGCGGGCGAATAGTTTATGATATAATAATAATAATGTCGAGATTCTTAAATTATTTAATAAAATAAATCTACAAAATACAACAATCCGCCATGATAGCTGTACACCAATCAGAGCGCGTGACGTCATTACTCAATATTATAGACCAAAATTGCGCCTTTTGTTTCCTTTGAGCTTTAGTCATTACGTAGTTTTGCTGTTGCTGTGGTGAGCTGTGACGTCAAAACAGACGCCATGACACCGACTAGCGTTTTGGCGTGAATTTCAAATTTAATATTGTTTTCACCTTACTAGCTCAAAAAGGGCGCTTTTGCCGCGTAAAAACAGTGAGCAAAACTCTACTTTGCTCACACTATGAGGAAAAGTGATTTGGATTTAGAATGCTGCAAGCAACCAATGAGAATCGAATATTACAGGGCGCAGCGTGCGCCCGGCGAGGTGGCGGCGGCCAAGGTGCTCTGGTTGTTGGACTTTGGCCTGCCACTTGCTTGAGGGGCAAAAAAAATTTGCGGGAATTGGTTTTCCTTCCTCCTCCTCGATCGTTGCCCCACTGTTGAGGATCGTGACTCCGTGCAAGAATTCGTTTATTTATGGTGTTCCTCCATCTGCCACGGTTTTCCTTACATCTTGTATTTTTTCGCTAGTAAGGTGAAAAGTTGTATGTATCACACGAGAGCAAAATATTTTGTTGCTTAAGCTTTTGAATCTCAGCACTCGCAACAAAAACGATTTTTGCTCTCTTGTGGTACAATGTACTATTTTATGTTTGAAAACCTTTATTTTCTACTGAAATATGATATTTTTTTCTGAACAAAACAGAACAGATTTTGAAAAATTGTCATCATGCTAGGGAAGAAGGGCATTTATAAGGGTATAGCCATAAAAAATGCACTTTTGAAAGTTCAAAAGTACGCTATTTTTATGGCAGCCAGCCACAAGGGGGCCGGTATTAGCTGTCTATAATTGGTAAATGTAGGGCGCTAGGAGTAATAGTGTTCTGTGATGTAGGGTTACGAGTATATACCTCTTCATTGTTTTGCTCAAGTCGCCCAAGTGAGGGCAGCCATGACAGTTGTGTTTGGCATACCGTTTAATGACTTTGATAGTTTTAAGAAGTGACGTCTTTCTGTACGTCTACGTCATCCCATCAGTTGATTTGATGGCTTGCTACTCTGTGAAATGATTTGATGTTGGTCATAGAGAAAAATATACCATAGAGTTATAAGCTCACTCAGACGTCAGAGTAACTTAGTTTTATGGCTTGTTTACACTTGTTAAGTGCTTTAGTGTCAAGTAAACTTTCTGATTTTGGGCTACCGCTATGTACACTACATAGATAAATAAAAAGAAAATAGAAGGATTTCATAAAAATACTAATAAATTAATTTCAAGGCAAAACGATGAACATTTTGGATCATTTAGGTAGGTACCTAATCACAATTTTTAAGGCAGCATACAGCAAAGCACTCATAATGGTTGCATTTTTGTGTAATCAAAGTCTAGAGATTAACAAACAAGTTAGTTAATTTGTTCGCAATCCGCGTCGCGAGAGCGAAGTTTAGTCAGTTTTGCATCACGCTTTTACCAATAGGCAATGCTATGTTCGTTCACTTCACGCTCACGACCTTCTCTGTAGTTCGTATCTCGATCTCAATCTGCATTTCGCTGTTGGTGCACCACCGGCCTTTGCTCATCAATCTGAAACTCGTTCTCGTTGTGTCGTCACCTCGAAAGCTCGACTTAGATCTGAAAAGCACGCATACACAGAGGTTTCGCGCCTATTGCAGTAAATTCTTAAGTTAAAAGTTTACTTGACACTAAAGCACTTAACAAGTGTAAACAGCCATTACTTACTCTGAGGAGTAACTATACGATCTTCTAGTTCGTCCGAAAACGATAAATGTTGGCGGAGTAATAGTGTTGCAGTGATAAGTTGTCGAAAAAAAAAAAGTGTTGCCGTGTTGTGTTCGTCTGTAAAATGTGAATGTTGGCTACATAATCTGTGAATGTTGGTCTCAACTCAATCCACCTCCAGTTTGATAGTGGAAAAGATTTTATAATTTATAAACAAAAAATCATGTATCGTAAAGTATTTTTAGTTACAGTAAAGTAGACTACCTACAGTGTCGTTTGGTTTAACACAACGAAACAAGTTTTTAAACATTTACTAATATCTAGTCATTTGAAAAATATGGTGATAATAATGGCATATCGAGTCCTATTAGTCTTTATTTTAGCTATTATATCAGTAAGGACCGAAGAGGATAGTTCTGCATCCAAGATGACAAAGCTGGAGAGACTAAGTTTGAAGTGAGTTCATTTACCCGCGTTGTTTTGGATGGAAGTAGATACCTACCACAGTTCCTAGGTTGAACACGACCTTTCCTCATGTAGACAAACTTGTTAGTTGTAATAAATTTCATTCTTTGGATGATGGTAACAAAAGTAACATTGAGAAACATCAATGTTATTTGACTAAAATTTCTTTCTATTTGTAGAGAGGAATCCAGAAGTATGTTTTATCATGCATACCATGCATATATGGACAATGCATATCCAGCTGATGAGCTCATGCCTCTGAGCTGTAAAGGCCGATGGAAAGGTATAACACCTTGCCGAGGTGATATGGATGATGCCCTTGGGAAGTAAGTGTAACTACACATATCATTGTGTTTTGGTAACTAAACATGCAACTCTGAAACAGCACTAATATTTTGTAGACAGAGTTCAGTTTTTGTATGTTTTGTTAGTAAAATCTGAATTCAATGTGCGATTTTCCACTCACCAGCACCAGCATGGCACCATACATTTTTGCTTCATCGGTACCAGCGTCTGGTGGAGCAAAAATGTATTGTGTCAGTGCTGGCGGGTCTAATGGAAAAACGCCGAAAAAAGTATATCACAGCAACATCTCCAAGGCACAGTAGATATTATCTCAGATCACTAAAGGCTGTCTGCAGATGAGTAGAGGGTAGCCAGAGAATATATATTGTCACATGCCCACATTTTGCAAAAGTAAGTAGTATACCTAAACAAACTTCAATTTCAATTTCATAGCCTTTATTTACTGAGAATTTTACAGTATATTTAAATCTATGTTTGCGCTCAATTCCGGCTATTCTTCCGTGTGTCCTGTCGACACATAGGTCTCCTCTAACCGTTGTCATTCTGTCCTGTTCCCTGCCACTCGCAGTATTTGCTCGCAGTAAACCTAAACAAACTTATGTTCCAACAAATTGTCTTGGGGAACTGCTATTTGATTCATAAAATTAACTGCGAGTGTGGATTTGTGAGTTAAAGAAAGTTATGTTTGTATATATACTACATTTCTAATAAAGTGTGTGGTAAAATTTTAAAAGCCTTCAATGCCGTAAAAATTTTCCACATCCCGTTTTATGTTTCCTGTTGATTTGCAGCTTTTCTCTCACTCTAGTGGATAGTTTGGACACTCTAGTTGTGATGGGTGATTTCTCCGAGTTCAACCGAGCTATAAAACTTGTCATAAAGGATGTCAGTTTTGATCATGACATTGTTGTCTCTGTATTTGAGACAAACATACGGATACTCGGGTAATTTGTTTTATATTAAATCTTTTTTATTATGACTCAACTGCTTTATCGTGGCGAAGATATGTGTGTAACAAATATATTTTCCCATAGAAAAACACTAAATAACTAATAGATGATAGAGAATAGATAAAAAAAATTACATATGTTTGTACAGTGTGTTTCGGTCATTCATTAACAAGTATTATAAGAGAGAAATACAGAGTGGTTAAATTGTCGGTCCCGGCTGTTTAAGTCATTAAGCTGGAGTCCTTAAGGTACTTGTCCGACCGCAAGCGAGTGAGCGATAAGCGAAACAACTGTTTTATCGCTCAAGAGACGAACAAAAGGTATAGATTCCAATATATTAATAGTTCACACCGCCGACGATAACTAGTTTTATCGCGGCGATAAAACTATCAAAATTTACTCGCTTAGCGTTACTAGCTTGATGTTCAAAAATGTTGAATTTTGTATCAAATATCACGCAATTCTGTGACCCAGTCATAGCCCAGCGATTAAACTATACTCGCTTCGACGCTCAACGCTCGCAGTGGGACAACTGACTCACACGAACTTACTTTTTTACCTAAATCATGTATCTTGATTGAATAGTTCATGTTATATACTTCTATTTCAGTGGCCTCTTATCTGCTCATGTTCTCACAACATCTCTAATGAGCGAGGTTACGTTGCTACAGTGGTACAAAGGAGAACTTCTTGAGATGGCTGAAGATATTGGAAAGAGGCTGCTTCCTGCATTCAATACCTCCACGGGAATACCGCATGGCAGGGTGATTACAATTTTATTATATACTTTCTTATTCTCGAGACTGAAATTACTAAATGAGCTGCATCTTTATGCATATGTTATTAAGCGTACTCGCCCACAGGTCTATATTGTAGTAATGCAGTTGCGTTAGCCGCGATTTTGTAGATAGTTAATAACATGATTTCTAGCTTCAATGAGTACCTCGTGTGCGCCTTTAGTGTGCATAGCTTAAGTGCCATCCATTCGTCATCGGATATTGCATTTGTTCTGTAACTCTGGTACATTATTTTCAGATAAACCTTCGCCATGGTATAAAGGGTCTACCCGAGTCCCGTGAAACATGCACTGCATGCGCCGGCACTATGATCCTAGAGATGGCGGCACTGTCGCGCTTAACGGGGAACCATATTTACGAGCAGAAAGCTCACAAGGCTATGGACAGGCTATGGAAAATTAGGCATAGGTAAGTGTAAATAAATGGTATAATGGAACACATGTCATATCTTCAGATATTTTGAGATGCTTGTTGAAAGAAACGAAGAGATTTTGGACTCTAAATGCGTACGATAAAGGACGCTAGCATAAAAGGAGATAAGCCTTTACCTAACAGCGGTTGATAAGAGATGATGTTGACGAAGAGAAGATCAGACATATTTGACTCGTCCATATTTTGCAACAAGTTGCCACAGAACAATAATGCCCATCCCAAAAATGTTTGTTCTGGCAACAATCATAACCTCAAGAGATCTGCTTTCTAAATATTAGTATTAGAAAGCAGATCTCTTGTTATTGTTACGATAATTATGTATTTTATTATTCTAGGACATCAGATCTTATGGGGACGGTTATAAATATCCACTCCGGCGACTGGGTGCGTAAAGACTCTGGCGTCGGCGCTGGCATAGATTCATATTACGAGTACTGTTTGAAAGCATACATTCTACTAGGCGATGAGAAGTACCTGGCCAGATTTAATAGACACTATAACGCGGTTATGAAGTACATCAGCCGAGGTCCGGTTATGCTGGACGTTCATATGCACAGGTAAATATGTGCTTGAGTTTAAAATCTCGATAACATAGAATATCAGTCGACGTTTATTTGTGCATCATTTTTAAAGCAAAGGCTTTTTATGTTTGCATTCGAGACTGATTGTTAAACTGTATTGATCATGTATAATATAAAATAAATTGCAAATTGGGTGTAGCTTGCTTCGCTCGCCACATAGAAAAGCAGACTGCGATTTTCTGACAGCTTTAAGAAACCTTTACCCAGCAGTGAAGTCAGGCTGTGAATGATTTAGTGTTTCTCTGAAGTTTTTCATACCATTATCACACCTAATTGTGTTCGTATAATTGACTAGCGAACCGCCCCGGCTTCGCACGGGTGCAATGCTGACAGATTGTCTTTATAGAGTTAGACCTCGCGCTTTTTTGTAGACCTTTTTAAGGTGTACAAATACTGTAGTACATTATTTTAATCTATCTCGTAAGGTTCAGCCAGCGTTTGCAAATTTCTCTAAAATTATCAGTTTTCTCTACTTTAACATGCATGTATTATACATATAAACCTTCCCCTTGAATCATTCTATCTACTAAAAAAACCGCATGCAAACCAGTTGCGTAGTTTTAAAGATCTAAGCATAGGGACAGACAGCGGAAAGTGACTTTGTTTTATACTATGTAGTGATGTGCATATTCAGAACATACCTACATACATAGTTAAGGTAAAAAAGTGTTTACACGTTATAGCATCAGCGATTGTATTATACATTCCACCATAAGGATAGTTTACACAAGTGGTATTTAGCATGAAGCGAGAATACTGATCGCGCTTGATATTACTTCTATGTCCGTATGTTTTTAAGGCTTGATTTGTTTTATTAGTAATTCAGCTTTGTTATATGAGTGGAATCGAACTTAAATTCGAAGATACAATTTCTTCATTTATTAATTTATTTACACACACATAGATAATACATTACAGAATTAATTATTCTATTTCGTAATATCTAGGAAAATACAAGGACACATAATAACATTTAACAGAAAAATAATATCCTGTTCTAGACTAGTGTTGAAATAATTTGTGCAAGAAGCGAAATCCTGATAATTGCGAAACTTTGCTAATGCGCGCAGCTTCGCCTACGTGGCACCAACATTCTGAATAGCCTATTCTAGGTCACTATCTACGCCTATTCCAGGTTTCTTCCAAATCGGTTCACTGGTTTGGGCGTGATTGAAACACAAATATCTAAACAATCTCAAAAACTTTCAGCTTTATTATATTAGAGGGATGTTAGTGGGATTCTGTACAAATATAAACTCTCCAATTGTTTGGTGGCATGGTGACAGCGAGCTGATCTGAGGATGGAGAAAGGAACTCCCCAGATAATAGGTTGATTGAAATGAAATTTTGTCCTTACATCGGTGAGTTCAATCAATGAGCTCATGGTGACCCATTAAATGCTTGTACTTAATGATTTTTTTTCAAAAAAACTTATTATAAGTGTAGATGAATGATGAGGGAGTAATCAGTCACAATTTATAGATGGGTGACTGCTAGCTGTATTAACAACAGTGCTTCCGTTCTTAAGTGGATGTTGTGGTCTGTTTCTTTTCATGTTATGAAAGAAAAAGAAAAGAAGATTTTTTTCTATTACGTTTTGGTTTTTATATTCAGTAGCGTATTGAGTATCGGGAAACAGTCAGTTCTTGTCCGAAACTCATGGCACCAATTCCATAAGATTAAGTATCTATCTATCGTGTACACTCAGTTTAATCATCATAATTATATTGTATCTATGTAATTAGGATAAGTACATGATTCCTCTATTTTTAGATACACTACGTTTTGTGACTGAAACTGTGAATTGAAAAAAAATTGTCAATTTGTCAATTATATACAAGTTCGTATGGGTGTCCAACTGGTGAGGAAATTTATAGGCCGCCGTAAATACCCTAATTTTTTCCATCTGAAAGTCAAGGATTCGAATGATAGTCATCATTATAGATTATTCGTATGTAAATAAATCTATGTGCACATAAACACGAGTTAACGAAGTAAAACATCGTGAGGAAACCAGATAGTATTCTGAAAGGCAGTGAGTTGCAATGTATGTATCGTATGGAATGTTAACTTCTGCAAAAAGTGTGCATGTGCCAAATGTATTTGGACTGATTCTCTGAGAAAATGTACCGTATCCTGAGGATAGTCGTGAACCTATTTAGTTTTTTCAATGCTAACGCGATAGGCTAAAGCCGATTACAGTGATATGGCATAACAAGTGAGCAATGCTTAGAAACATACTAGTAGACCTACATGCGCAATTCGCAATCAAAAATATCTAAATGATGACGACTGTTCCGATAAGCGAAAGATAAGCTTGCCGCGAAAACTAATTATGAGTAAAAACAGTAGCTGTGTTCTTTTTATGTAGGTCGCCGACAGTTTAGTCCTACTGCGCAACTAAACTTGTACTACTTATTATTATTTTATTTTAGTCCATATTACTTTAATGACTTTTCTCTCCCATGAAGTTGGACTGTAGTAATTATAAAGCTGGCCAGTCCGGAAAACATCGATCATGAGAACACCAGTTAGTATTCTAATTGGTGGCAAACTCTCACGTGCCTCAACGCGACAATAAGTCCTGAATATACCACATAGCTATTTGGTCGTGCCCTGATTACCTAGACACCCTCAAATATCTTGAATGTGTGGAGATGTCTGTGGTATCAACTATGCATATCGTGTAGTCACAGTAGCAGGTTGCGTCAACGCTTACATATCGCGAATTTAGGTTTAATATGGTGATGAAACTCATTTCATATTTGGTTTCATTCTCTCAGGTAATCCAATGTTTTTGTTATACGTCTGATCATGATCAAAGTATTATTTATTATATTATATTATTATTCTATATCTGAGATATTGTCTTCTGTGCCTTGAAAAGTCGTGATCATGTTATGCTGTCTATTCTCTTTGAACTACGCGTGTTCTATTTATGGCGAAAGTTAATTTGCATAATGGCGAGTTATGTTGGAGTTATGTAAAATACGCTACCACCACAATATTATATCAAATAATTTATTCATGATGGTCGAAGTGGCAAATATAAGTTTATCGCTGTTTGCGTACCTAAATATTTTTATAACTTCAAATACAGTAATTGCTAAACGATAGTCTGTTGCCTGCAATAGGCCACTTTATGTCTGCTAGCTCTGCTAGTGCCTTGCCCTTGTTTTAAAGATGATTTATACTAGCCTGGGTCGAATTGTCACACTCGTGTAATGTATTTGAAGACGTTCCTCAATCGTGCCATCGTGCTCCATATAAATAACACCAACAACAGTCACACACATATCCCTGATCCCACACTTGGATTCCCTGTGTCGTGGGTATAAGGAACGATGATTACCAAATAATATTTACAAAGGAGAGAGATGGTTGGAAAGATTTGGGGGAGACCTTTGCCAGCAGTGAGACAGTACAGGTTAAAAAAAGAACAGATCATGCAACCATTCACCTGGATCTGTTCTAGAGGATTACAATTTAAATCCGTCACTTATTCATACCTTTTGACTATGCGTCTCACATCCTCTAGCCCCAAGCAAAAGTTATTAATATATTGATTTAGTATTTTTACTACTTCTGCGTGCGGCTTCGCCCGCGTGGTCCAAACATTTTGAGTAGCCTATATGCTATTCCAGGTCACTATCTACGCCTATTCCAAGTTTCATCCAAAACGGTTCACTGGTTTAGGCGTGATTGAAACACAAACATACGAACATGCAAATTATTATATGAGTGAGTTTGTTACCAATGGGGATAATTACCATGATTTTTTAGTTTTGTTGTAATTATCCCGTTGATAACTAAATTCATATTCGTAATCATGATAGTTTCAAAAACTATATTTATTTACTGTCCAGGCCGCACCTCCAGTCTCGTAACTTCATGGATGCTCTCCTCGCGTTCTGGCCAGGACTGCAAGTCCTTCTCGGTGACGTCAGGCCGGCCGTAGAGACTCATGAAATGCTGTTCCAAGTTATGCAAAGGCATACTTTCATACCAGAGGCGTTCACTTCGGACTTTCAGGTGAGTTTTAAAGTGCTGTAGTATTACTTACAAGAAAATATCCTTCTTTTTAAAACTAAAATCATTCTTGCTCAGTTCCTAATGTTGCCTTTGATTGATTATGCCGACGTTTGTTTCCTCCAAAACTTCAGTAAAGAGTTTGGGTGATATGGTATCTCCTTGTTGCACTCCCCTTCTCAGAGGAATCTCTTTAGTGAGCGCGTGCAAGCGAACTTTCATCGATGCCGCATAGTACAAATTCCGTAGGATATCTACGTATGGATGGAACACAGCCCAATGTTCGACGCTGTTAAATGCTTTCTACGAACGCAAAACATAAGGGCCGCGCGGTTGTACTCGTTACATTTCTCCATCAGCTCTTACGGTGTGAATTTGATTAACTGTGGATATCCTTTACGAAAACCGGCTTGTTCATGTGACTGACACTCATCAAGTTGAGTGATTCGGTTGCAGAATGGTTGCACAGGACTTTGGCGAAAAGTTTAAAAATCTAAGAAAGAAGGCTTTATTGGTCTATAGTTTGATAATTTAGTATTATCTCCTCTTATGTGTACTACTGCGATTTCCCATGCATTTGGCATGTGACCGCTAGTTAGTTTAACTTTATTGAAGAGATTTACAAGTAACTTCACTACTGGCTCCCCACCTGCTCTTAAGAGTTCCACTGTAACCTCGTCAACTCCTGGTGATTTATCAGACTTCATTTGGATAAGAGCATGCTCTACTTCTCAAGGTACAATAAGAGGTAACTGTTCCACGTTGTTAGTAGGAACGGAACGAGCTCATGGATCTTTTTCTTTGGATCTTTTTTATGTTCTGGAGTATTAAACGAGTAAAGTTCCATTTACAAATCTTCTACAATAGTGTGTCTACATTTCGTTACGATTTGTTATCTTATTATCTTGGCTATCGGTAAGAGCTTGGAATTTGAGCAGTTCCTGAACTTAATTTGCGTCTTAAAATTTTGGGGCCTCTATTTGCTTTTATTGTTTTTTTTTATAATATTTGTAGAATAAGCTCTCAAAACCCTTTATCTCGGGAAGGCGTAAACGTATCGAGTTGAAATTGAAACAGGTCTACGGTCCGTCCCTTTAAGCTGTGTGCCTCCAAATCTAGGAAGATTTAAACCACGTTTATAATTCTTTATACAGGTCCACTGGGGTCAACACCCCCTTCGGCCGGAGTTCCTAGAGTCGACCTACTTCCTCCATCGCGCTACCGAAGACGATCACTACCTCCAAGTTGGCAAGACTGTGCTAAAAGCATTGCAACAGCACACTAGAGTCCCTTGCGGATACGCCGCGGTCAATGACGTTAGAACAAGGCAGCATGAAGACAGAATGGATTCTTTCGTACTCGCGGAGACCTTCAAATATCTGTATATGCTGTTCAGTGAAGACGCAGACTTGCCGATCAAGTTGGAGAATTATGTACTCACAACTGAAGCGCATTTTCTGCCGTTGTCGCTCGCAACGTTCGGAAAGAACTCTACGTTCTATCAGATGAAGATAGACAATGAAGACGAGGATAAATATAGGAAGTAAGTATTTTGTATACTCATTAAAATCCTCAACTTAAATATCCAAGAATGTATTAGGGCACCTTAAGACTGATAATATAATACATAACTACTTTTTTTGTAAATCCATTAAGACAATAAACTCCGTGTTCGTTCCAGCATCATACAAATATTTGTCCTGAAATTGTAATGTATAATTATGTATAATATGGCAGATCGTTGAATTAGCCATTATGATGAGTATACAGTCGTATTTCTGTTTTTATAACATTTATTGTAGTAAATAAGACTATAATACAAACAAAAATCTAACAGGAAAACGACTGCATCTCCGAGGCGCGGTAAATATTCTCTCACATCTTTTATGTATTCCAGAGCCTATGAAGATGTCTATGGTGTTACTAATACCTACCTTAATATTATGCATTTTAAGTATGATGCAGCGCATCGATATTTAATGAGCTCCTAAACCTTTGGCTTTTCAGGACATGTCCGAACACAGCGTCGCTTATCGCGGAGAAGGTTCGTCAGCCAATGAGACAGCTGTTAGGGGTGACAGCGGCGCGGCCGCCCGCTCGACTCCGTCCCATCAACGGTCCGAGGCAGATCCACGCACTTTCTGATATGGGCATATCCGTACTCACCTTACCGGATGGCAGAGTTCAACTCCTGTATACAACATCTACGGTACGTGTAGACAACTTAGATACAGTGTTTATGGTGAGTTGTTTTTTGTTATTACAACACGGTCGTATAGGCATTCGTGAAGTTAGCCGTCTGATGCGCAGTGGCACTTTTTAGTACTTACAAGATTGTGTTCTGCGCATCGAAACGGCTAACTTCACGAATGCCTAGCCATCGGCCGTAGTGTACTAAATGAAGTTAGGAACTTGTTAAAGTTTTCAAGGAATAATTGTAAAAAGAGACATGACAGAATGAAGCCGATTGAAGTGGCTATCTAATTAGCTAAATTTATTTAAACGCATGAATAAAAATAATTAGTATAGTTTATGCTGTAACACTGTATCTCAGCTGTATTGATTATGTGCGTGTCTTATTATAGTAACGATTTTTCCCGGGTGTTTGTTTGGTGTCTACTGTGAAGCAGAGTGAGGTGAAATACTGAAAATTTTAATAAAAAAAAATATCACTTGTTCTAACTCCTTAAAAAACAAATGAACAAAAGCAGACTGTTTTGCAGCTTCCGTAATCGGATTAATATCAATTTAATTTCCAGGCAAAATCAGCAAAAGACGCGGCGGAGGGTCTGACGTTCATGCGCGAAATGTCCAAGTGGAACTCTATGAGTGATCAGGAGAACGGTGTTCTACCGAGCGGAGTACTAGCAGGAACGCGGGTGATGCCGGCTGGACCCGCGCACTTTGGCACCGAACTCACCGGAGACGTCAGGTTCACGGGACAACTCGTCATCGTCAAACCCTACGACGCATGCACCCCCATCACCAACGAAGTCAAAGGAAAGTTCGGAATAGCCGAACGCGGACAGTGCACCTTCGCTCAAAAAGTCAGAAACATGCAAGCTGCCGGCGTCGAACTGGCCATCATCCTAGACAATATACAGGACTCTTCGCA
This sequence comes from Epirrhoe alternata, assembly GCA_963565295.1. Classification (NCBI taxonomy): domain Eukaryota; kingdom Metazoa; phylum Arthropoda; class Insecta; order Lepidoptera; family Geometridae; genus Epirrhoe; species Epirrhoe alternata. The sequence continues at coordinate 13,655,042 of OY751375.1, forward strand.
CGAGAACACAGCCATATTCGCCATGTCAGGTGACGGAAAGGACGATTTAACGATACCAGCTGTGTTCCTTTTCTCTAAAGAGAGCGCGGATCTTTTCGAATTGTGGAAAGCTGATGATAAGCTGACGGTCGTCGTCGGTGAGTTGAAATCGATGAAGCGAGAATACGAGAACGAGTGTGCGGGTGATAATTGCGAGGCTGTCGTAGAGACGGAACCCGCAACGCCTTCACCGACTGATAAGGAATCCTTCGTGCACCTAAAGAAAGTCCTCAGTCAATTGGTCGCTCAGTTCGAGCTAACAGGGACGCAAGAGCTATCTGACGCGGAAAAGTCTTGCGACCAAACGGTCCCTGATGCTTATTTATCGCAAAATAAGTTTATCAACGAGAAAGGCGCTGAGGGTCCAATCCACAAATCGTCGAATGTGTGTGCAATCAAAAGCGAACCCACCGCCCCTATCTCTACTCTAGTCGAGAAAGACAGCCAACTTCTGGACGCAGAGAGAAACCTGGACGAAGCCTGACGAAGGTTTATTAAATGTGTACAGCGGCCCATTGTTAAAGTATTTAATGTGGCCGAGGAGAGACTTGATGAAATAAGAGATAACTTAATTAGATACATTCAGAAGCAAAATTTAGAATATGATAGTATAATAAATAGTGATTAAGTACTGTTCCACATTTATTTAAAGAGGTATTTTAAATTGTTATCCTTTAATGTCTTCCTTGTGAGTCGCAGTTTCGTTAGCGTTAGTTTAGAATACAAAATCAAGGCAAGGCGGTGTTCCTGTTAGACTGTCTAAAAATACATAGTCAAAAAATTAAGAATCAAGTCCTAAAATAAATGATATTATCATCTATCAATGACGTTTTAAACAAGTCACGCGTAACTTTGAAGTTTTACCGTGAGCAAAATAAAACATGGTAGCATTCAGGGAAAAGACGTCGATACAAATTGCAACAAACTCACACATTCGAACTCACTAATTTCCAGCATGTGATTTTCAACGACTTTGAGCTTGTCTGAATAGATTTAAGAGGATGCAAGTAATGTTACCACCTAAATGAAAGCTAGACCCCGTGACGAACAATCGTGTTTGTTGTCGGGTTCTTCAAGGTAGTGGTCGCGTAACAGGAGTAGAATCACCTAGATTTTAAGACTATTCTAAGTGATCCCAGCCTGTAACTACTGTATTAATGCTGGCTTTGTTTTAACGCAGTTCAAAATCGTTTTGTTTCCTTGTTCTCCTTGCGGCTCAATTTAGGCTATTTCAGGGATAAAAATGCTTCCATTTTTTATATTATGTATTCCTTTTGAATTATTATTGCATGCACGTTAGTACTTACATATAACTGTATCAAGCTGTCGTAGAGAGTCCGCACTTAAGACTTGAGTTGTATCGATTATATTCTCTATAGAAATTGAGTCGTTAATATTGCTTGAAATATGATTGACCAATGATTGTGGACTCTAAATACTAGCCTGCAATAGCAACTAACTACAAAGTTCAGTTTATTCAACAGAACAATCTTTTTGCAGTTTAAGTATAAGTCTAGTGTATTTGTATGATATATTGTAAATTTTGTAAACTACTTGTTGTGCCTTTTCGACGATAGAACACCATTAATCTAAGTGTACCTTTTAGGGTGACATGTTCTCTATAGATAAAAGATTTTTTTCACTATTCCTTTAATGTAAACTATCGACTCCATACCAGCCATGTTATAAGGGTTTTATCACGCAGTTACTTAGAACTGCGGTGAATTTAAAGCAATATTATGAAGCGCTTTTGGTACTAACTAATATGTACCTAGTACAAGTTACTGTTGTCAACTCTTTAACTCAACATAAGTTGCCAAATTACTCCGTGATGGCTAAACAAATTTTTAGCCGAAGTTGATAATTTAACGAATTAATTTGTTATTGTTACTTAGCAGTCGTTTTCTCGTATACAGGGTTATTTGTAAAACACTGGTAACCTCTCAGAACTGTATTACTATCATCCTGAACTACAACTTTTGTTCTATGACTTTTTACAAAACATAATACATTCACCAAAAATAAACCTTCAAGATTTCGTTGTCCTATCTAACACATTTCGGCCCCCGCCTCCCTAACCCCGCTCCCCTCGCTATTGTACTATCGCTTTATTTTGCTTCGCAAAGTATTTGTAACATTTAGAGAGTTCAAATTAAATATTTTTATTTTTGTATGAAAATCTGATGAAATGAAATAATGATGAATTTTTAAGTCATAAAACAAAAATTGTTGTTTAATGCCCGGTTTCTATATTCAACGGACATTCGTAGGTTAGATACGACTCGTTTTTACGTACAAAAGTTTGACAGCTAACTTACCGCCGGTTTCTAGCTGTCAAACTTTTGTATGTGGAAACGAGTCGTAGCTCTTACCTACGACTGTCAGTTGAATATGAAACCGGGGGTAAATGATGATAGTAATACAGCCCTGAGAGGTTACCGGTGTTTTAAAAATGACCCTGTGTAGGGATCGTGATTACCTTGGTCGACGAAACTAACACTGGCAGATGTGTCACAAACCAGTCGCAGAAGTAAATAAGTACCTTGGTCGATTTCTCAACGACTAGGCAGACCACGGGCGCTTCGTAACCTAGAATACTTAATTTATAAATATTTCGGGTTAGGAAAGATACTTTTACAAAAATATATTGTATAAAAATAAATTTTAAGAATATACTTGCACTCTATGTAGTAATCGTTTCAAAAAAGCTAAAACAACTGCCCGCGTTTAGAATTATGTAAATTAATATATTATATTTTTGTACACTACAAATAAAAGATATATGTAAACAATTACCAAAAACCTAAATTTATTATGTCAAGTGTAGATTACTTATTTATGCGAGCAATGTTTAATATCATTGGAGCAATAACATCTATGAAATTGTAAATAATATCTTTTGTAAAACCTTTTTTTTGTATTTATCATACATAAGTGATACATTTTAATGTTAAAATATTGTAGAAAATATGAAGCTAAATAGTTCAGAAAATACAAATGAAACAAGCCAAGTGTGATCATATTTTTAATAAAAGTGCAAACATACATTAACTCTTGGAACATCCTGCCCGGGTTGCGCCAATCGCATCCCAACTACATATAACCGGATTTGAGGGCAGATTTGAGTCTGCGGGGGGAGTGAGGACTATAATCAGGAGCGGGGAGAGGTGGACTTTGTTGCCACGGATCACGACGCCACTGTTCTTGGGGAGACGGTGCTGGTGACGTCACTGGCTTCAAAGGCACTGTGCGACGGATCTCGTCCATGTACGAGAACGGACGCGAGCCGTGGTTTGGCGGCTGGTGCTGCCACGAGTCCGACCGATTGAACGATTGGCTCGAACTGCGGAATAAAGTAAATACAAATTTATATCCTTCCCGTAGGGCTAGCTGTTGAACACATATCCACTTGCTTCGATCCTGCAATAGTTTTAGGGAAGAATATATCACATTTTTAATACGAGATTTGTTATGAAATCGCAATAACGTGATATATTCCTATGTTTACGTATTTCTAAATATAAGTAAGGAAATTTAAGATTGACAAATAATGTTACAATCATTAACCAGAAATAAATCCTAAATTCAGTTATATCAATATCATATACAATACGTCAAGTTTCTATGGGAATTCCTTTACCATAACAGCAGTTCAGCTTTGGAACGAATTTCCTGTTTCGGTTAGGCATGCGAAATCCCTGCCTATTTAAAAAAAACGGTCTCTCAACATTATCTTGAATCATTGTCAACACCATCTTAGTATTTTTTTTCTTTTTGTAGTTACTCATTTAATTTATAATATTATATAGTATTTATTATGAATTATTATTATATAATATATTTTTATATATTATGTAGGTATAGTATGCAGTTTATTTATTTTATGTACCTAAGTATAATGTAAGTATTAGCTGGTAATTGTATAATACGTTTTTTTAATTTAATTAATTTATAGCATAGTTTCACCTGTTAATTTTCTTGTTTTAAATGCCACCGTCCTCATCTTTTAAATTATCCTGTCCATCTAAAGGTTGCCTGGCAGAAATCGCTGTCAGCGATAAGGCCGCCTATTGTAATACCCACCTCTATATATAAGTTAATTTCTTCTTTTATTGTACTTTGTCATGTCGGTACGTTACAATTAAATATATATTATATTCTATATTTGAGGATTTGCGCCTTAAAACAAGATTTTTCAAAATGATTATCATTCGCGCTCATTTGATTGGCAAGAAAGTGTCACATTTCGAGTTCTTACAAAAAAATTGTGTGGCGTTTCAGTAAAGCCACCACACAAGTTTACTGAAGTACAAAGGATGTCAATGAAAGTATAATGTATTTATATATACAAATTATTAGACGCTGGCTAAATGCACAAACTGCGATGCTAAATTAATAAGGAAAAAACCTTAATATTGTACTAAAAAACGAATTGTATTGGTGTGTAAAATTACATTTAATAACTGTAATGCCTGGTAATGCCACTGATGGCCATTATTACTGGTATTATTATTATTTTCACATTATTTTGCACTACTTCACGACTCGACTGCGAAAAGTTTCTAATGTTGTTCGTGTATTGCGTATTTTTTAGAAACTATAGGTAGGTAAGTATCATATTTATAAAAATAACAAAATAAATAGACTGAATTTGATTTTTATTCAAATTTATGTATATGGATGTTATACCTGAATAGTTTTTGACTGTAAATAGCGAGTAAATAGTTTTGTTTGGTAATTTCTTTACCACTGTTAAAGTCATGTACTTTGTTGCAGTCAGTTTTATATTCAGACCTTGTAAATATGTATGAATGAATGTATAGGTTTAAATTGTTACACTCAAACATACACCTTCATTCACTCTCACCCACACACACCCCACACCACCACTAATCACGCTCACAAATATTGATGAACCTTTTGATTAATTTTTTCAAATTCAGTAATATTTTGTGAGTATATAGTACCTAATTGAAACTGATTGTAACATCGTTTGGTTCTAGAGAGTTTTGCCAACACAGTGTCATAAAAACTATCTGCCACTTATAAAACTGTATGAAAATATTGATCCAGTAGTTCTTTTAGGATTTGATTTTAGCTAAGATATTCGGTCTGTCTTATAAACAGTGAGAGTCAACTTAAAGTCTTGATTTCGTATGTACTGTTATCAAGACATTATGTTTAAGTACTCAGTTTTTTATGAGATAGATCAATAGTGTTTTTAAATTATTATTTAAATAAATTACTTCAGTTATTAATATTTAGTTTCAATTTTATAGCTATATTTTAAAATACACTCAGGGACTGATTTAGAGGAACGTATTATAGAAATGTATTATTACTTATTTCAATGAGTGTTTAATGAGTTTTTATTATTTGTGAGCTAAGTAATAACACAACTAACTTGATTCAGACTTATGTTTACGTGGATTTTGTAGAATAACATTATCTAAAAAGCTTTTATTACAAATCTTATTTATCTTATGAAATTTCTAAAAATTTGTTACGTTCCTCTAAATCAGTCCCTGAGTGTAGTTAACGTTACGTACGATAGTAAGTGGTCACTGCGTGGAAGGCTTCTTGGCTGGTCATCATTCATGTACATAGGATTTGATTGGGTCGACATCCTGTAAATGAAAGAAAGGTTATTGTCTGGTGATTACAGTACGCTCAATGGATCTAGGCATTCGTCATGTTAGCCGTTTCAATGCGCAGTAGTAGATGCTTTTTCATATAAAATTGTCTATTGCGAATCGAATCGTCTATTCACGAATGCCTATAACGATAGTCGTGAATAGTATCGGCGAAAGTACGGTTACTTTCGTATACTTACAGATAGTATTAAAATTAACAAAAAAAATATACCCTAATAGGTATTTCTGGTAAGTTACAAAATTTATAAAACTACCAGAAATATTAGAATAAGGATTTACAATTTTCCCAAAATTGGTAAACACAAGATACATATAGGAACATAAAAAAGTACTTACCCACGATTATATGATGAGGCATACGGGCTTACAGGCTCCGCTTGTACCCAGTTGTCTACTCGTCTAGGCTGACTGCAAAAACGTAAAATATTAGAAGGAATGTCCTAAGTAGGTTCATCGTCAGAATATTATGTTATTTATTGTAAACTTACTCAAATGCATTGATGGAACCCACTTTGTGTATTGAGTGCTGAAAAAAAGCACAGGGTTAATTTATCACGACTGTTCATGATTTTCCACCCGATGAACCGAACACAGAAATCGTTCGCCACCAAACGTTGGTCCTTGAAGTGCATTGAGAAGAAAAGCCTGCAGATTTGTATTTGCTTAACTCGACAATATGTTACATAAATGTTGTAAGTACCTACTTACTTGGTAAAACATGTGAATGTTGCAGTAAACTCTCGGTTTGTATAAAACAAACATATTTCAAAGCATTAGATGTTAGATGAAGGATACGTACACATATGCAACCAAACCTCGCCTGTTGCTGAATAATAGGCCTATGATTGTCCCCTTATTTATTAACTACGAAATTCATTCATCGTCTTTTGCCTTTCAATAATTGAATAAATCTGAATTACCTGCTCTTTTTTAGATATTTCCTGATTTTGGCATGAAAAGCTAATGAGTAGACCGATAAGGACCATATTTATGACTATTGTCACGTATCCTTTCAGTACTACAGACATGAGAACAAACACACCGTGTCTCACGGTGTCTAAAACAAAGTTATAATCGGTCTCCTGGAGCTGAAAGCAAAAAAATGGTACTAAAAGTTTGTTTGAATTTGAAGAAAGTCAAGTATAGAGAAATTAATAAGTTCGTCAAAGATAATGAAATACAGTGACAGCAGAATATGTAAGTACGTTTTTTTTAATCTGAGAGGCACGTATTAGATTATGGCATGGACATAGTAGAATTCAATAACTATACATAAGTAGTATACTCGTAGTTATAGAATTCTGTGGGCATGGGTGACTTACCAGCTGTTGCGTCAAGTATCCATAATCCATACCCAAGTGGACGGCTAGCGTGAGGTCAACGGCCAGTGACCCCACCCAGCATGTGATGTAAGCGAACACTATCACGTTCAAATATTGAGCCAACTGTTTGTTCTTCACACCTGAAAGTTTCATTGAAAATAATAAAAGCACTAAGTCCTTCCTGGTTGTATGAAAAAAAATGTGGCTTCACGTGTAGGTATAGGTACGGTACAAGAACAAATAAAAATATCACCGAGAAATAGTCTACTACTTATAATCGTCCTAATTACTTTTAATTATTCGGGCTACCGCGATACAGGCTTGGCCTAGTGCGAATGTGTATGAAATAAGTAAATGAAAATTGCAATTTTTGTACTTCAATAGAGGAGTGGAAGAAAGGAAGTGAGGCTTTTGCCTCTTTTTTTATTTAACGTACTCCACCTGGATGGCCTATCTACCCTACTCTTATGTAGAGTTTATGGTCACGTGTATGCAAGACGATTAGTAGGTTTATTAATACTAACCTACGGTCAGAAGGATGCTTGCTATAAGAGTGAGCACTGAGAAACACAACGTTAGCACTACCATTATGAAAACCGAATATGATTGTGTCAGGTCCTCTGCTGGTAGCGCATTTTCACATTCTGCATCTGTAAAACAAACATGGTAAAATATAAATTCCATTAAATAGTTGTTGTTACCTAAACATTTGTGGCGTTGCTGGCCTGAATTTACTGCCTTCAGGAGCTTGCTACGTTTTCGTAGCCCCGGCGTAGACCCCCTACGGTTAGGTTTTAAAAGGTATATTGATCTAACATAACCAATATTTTGTGAATTGTTTTTTATATTTTCCTATACTTTCCCACTGCTAGGCAAAGGACTCCCCCAATTAATTGCTTCCATCTGTCACGGTCCTCTGCCACGCCACGTCCCACCAGTCCTCTTGAAAGGCATCTGGGTCGTCACGCCAACGTTTTCTTGGCCTGCCCCCGGCTTCGTCGCCCATCTGCAGGCACCCATGGCGTGCCAATTTTATGAATTGTTTATGTTCGAATTTAAAATGAATCATACATAATACAAGCGACGTAAAATGGAGAAAACTCACATGAAATATTAATTGGTGGCGAAATCTAGTGTGATAAAACACTGGCACATATTTTCTTCTCACCTTGAATATAAAGTCTGTAGAGTAAGTTCCATGTGAGTCGTGCATTGTCAGCCTCGTTCGGCGAGGTCGTATCACATTCGAAGCGGTACAACAGAGCTATTATAGACAAAATAAGATATGTTACCGATATCACCTGTAACAAGTAAACGTAAGTTCGAATGAGTTACTGGCCAACACAACCGACACTGGTGACGGAGTTTTTAGTCCGTCTTAGGGTCTACCTACGTCGTGTCTTTACGAATTTAGCTTGGACCGCCAATCACTAGCGCATAGCGTTCACCTATTCATTTTTGCACAGAACATAAACTAGCAGGAACGATTATAACATCACGAGCTACAAAATACCTAGTTCATCTACCTACAATGAAGCATGATACTTTTGTGAGGGTCGCGGGCATATCACACTTTGATCGTCTAATGAAGCTTCACACAAGACCATGTTTGAGACATATTTTTGATTAGAATTTGCTGCTCTTGAGTGGCTGGTCTTTTGATGAATCTTAAACAGTTATTGGTGACCCAAGCATTATCCTCTACAAGTTCCACATTCTTAACGTTATCTTATAAATAAAAATGTGTAGCAGCGCGTAAAGTAGGTACTTTGAAGTTAACATTTTGATAACGACTATCCGCTGTTAATAGCCAAGGCTTTTCGTTGCAAATACCTACTTGTTTGTTGAACATGAAGCTATTGAAACCAATTATACTTAGTTCCTAAGCATGTAGAAAAAGCGTAAACCATTCCTGTAAAGTGTAACTATTTAGAATTGGAACTCTATTCGGTCTCACGAACTGTAGGTAGGTACTTGCTTAATAATGTTTAGTTATTTGCGTCGCTAGTAGGTTGTGTGTTCGCGAATGAATCATTATTCTTGTAGCCCTCTGTTTAGGTAACATGTGAGATTACTGAATAATTCAATAAGTCGGAAAATTACCTAAGCATTATATTTACCAATTTTCACTCACCCCTGTAATTCCACTAGACAGAAGAGCAGTCAATGCGAGATTAGGTGGCACTTTACTTCCATTTTCACTGGTAAACGACATAGTTGCCATTTCAAACTGTGTGATAAATAAAAAATGCCCTTATTGAAGCGTCATTCCGACTTAGTGTTCGTTTATGAAGGAACCAAATGAGATATCACCGCGTTAATCATCTCTGATAATTGTTATCGGTAATAATGTACATACTATCTGAATAAGTGGGTGATAGAATCAGCAGCTCATGTCTCACTAGGGCCCATGTATAGGTTTTGAAAGTTGTTTTTCGATGCTTAGAAGTTGAGATTTGATGAGTACCTACCTATACGAAGGCTTGTTCGCGCTGTCATTAGGTGAGTTGCCCTTAGCATGTTTGGGTACAATGGGGCTACCAGTAGTTTCAACATGGACCATCAAGGCAGCACAATTACATAGTCTACGATTCCATAGGTAAGGCCTAAATTGTTGACTATACCAAAATCAGTAAAACATGAACTTTGTTCGCAATTTCTCTGGTAATTTTTATAGTCAAAATAAATAAATTAGGCATGTGTAGTGTGTCTAATTACCAGAGTTTGTCCGACCGAAGGAATCTAGTTCTTCTTTCAGATACCATATTTTTCATTTGATTGCTTGTTTGAAGTTTCTCAATTAGTCAAGATACTTTTTGTGAATTTTTTGTTACTTTTTGAGAATCTCAAATAAAATCGACGTTAGATATTTTAAGCTATGCTGTAAATTAACCTAGACCAGGAAAGTACCTTTATCACTGTCATTGTTATCTATAAATTCTTACAGCGTGTTTCACTAGGTAGGTATAAGTACCTTTTGTAATGTAACAAAGTAAATAAAACTAGTAGTTTTGCAGATACTTAGGTAAATACAAATCTCTAGAAGAAAGTCAATTGCCGAGGATATGAAAAACTTTTTCGATCCTTGCAGAGCTTCTTGCATCACATATTCATGGCGTTAGTCAAGGTGAAGTCAGCAGGAAGTCAGCAATATCTGACAGAAGTGTATTTGGCAGAAACATCGCTGTCACACAAGTTCTAACAAAGTCTTTCAAACCTAATTTCTAAATTCACAAAAAAATTGCAAACTTTCAAAACCCACGCAAAATGTAAAGTGAAAATTCGATGCGAACTATATCATGTTATGACAAATCCTGAAGCGTTTCTGACTGGATTACTTTATTTTTTTTGGGCATGGCGGATCGGAAGTTTCTTATACTCAAGCTACTCAGTTTCCGGGAGCGTTACGCCGTCCTGTGCTGGTACCGGCGTGAAACTCGTCGTCATGGTGTTATTGATGTCCAGCTCTTTGCTCCTCCACCTCGTCCCGCTAGCAGAGTTTCCCCGCCTCAGCCTCGCAAATAGACTGATCAGCGTGCCTTCTCAGATCAACTCATTGTACTTCGTGCACCGCTACGTGGGCCCCACGCTTGACAGCAAACGAGTCACGGCTATCCTATGCATCGTTTCCGTGCTGTCTATAGTAGAAACGATTTATATGATACACGTCGATTGGAACAGAATTGAATAACTTCAGCAACGGATACTGTTCTACTCACGGAAAGGTTATATTCAAAGGTATTTGATTACTTATCCCTATATTTTATGATAAATTCTGATGACTAAATAGGTGCAATAAAACAACAGCGAAACTTATAAATGTGTTTATTTACATTAGCAAAGTTTACAGAGAATTTGGTTACTGGGGTCAAATCTTTTGACATTTAGTTACTCGAAGTCTCACTGGTGAATGAGATACGAAAACAAGTCTTATCTAACGTCCAACCTTTGCATGCGATCCTCGCACTGTTCTAATTTAACTTTTTAACGTAGTTCGATCTTGACATATGTAATATGTATTTGTACATGCCTCTGACTACCCCCTTAGACATCTTCAAAGGATCTGGAATATAAAGATCTGAGAGAATGTATACCGCGCCTTGGGGATACAGTCGTGACCCTGTTTTTACGATCTTGACATAGAAGTTTTGACTACACTTATTTATGCATGGTAAATTTGTCATTAGAAACTTGATATCCTATAAGTACTTCTGAACACTATTCGTCTGAAAAACTTTGCCCAACTTCATCATCCATCATCATCATCACCAACTTAATGTAACATAATTTAAAAAACTTACAAAATCTAGAGCCTAGCCTTATCTAATTCGAAAATACATTCTATTCATCAAAAAGATCTAAAAGTGTTATTCTATCAAGATTTACTTCTTCATCTATATTGCTATTGCAACGCCCAATACATTTAATTTCTGGATTCACTTTTAGATATATCATTGTCCCGTAGATATTGTAGATTCTTCCATCCCCAGTGTCAGATTCAATCGGAGTTGTCGTCAGGTTCTAGTATAACACATCAGAGTGAGTTAGAGTTGCTGCAATAAATGACAACAAAACAAAAATAAATCCAGCTATGCGTTTTCTCGTACAATATGTTACCACGCGCGCAAGTCATGGGAATTTAGTGCTTACCTATCTGCGTTAATTTAGATAATTTATTTCTATGAAGATAGCCCGCTTGAGACGCAGCAGGTTGCGGGTTCGATCCCTTCGATTAGATTTTTGATGTAGAAATGTTATAATGCTTCCAAAAATATGTTTAGCTCACAAGTAATGAACTGAGTCTATAGATTGTAATATACAGGATAACCTACTTTCCGCGACACGTTGCTGATAACGGACAGAAATAACTTGCTCCAAAATATTTAGGGATTTCCCGTTTGACAAACAAACCTTTTTTTACTGTCTCTTCTTTATTATGAAACAATAAGTAATTTTATGTTTGTTATTTGGAAGTCTTTAAAATTGTGTAAAATTTTCAGATGAAAAGTAGCTGGCCTACTGACCTGCAGCATCATTGTCTAACTTTTAATCCTTTCCCAGTTGTTATCCCAATCGAGCTCAACCCTGAGAAATCGGATACTACTTACAGTGTTAAGTATATAACATCATTGGCTCAACCTCGGACCAATAAAAATATGAAATCAAAAATACAAAAATGACAATTGAAGTCGAGGCTAGTTTTCAAATGTTAAAATGAAGCGTTGAGTTACACAATGGCCTCTATTTTATATGTTTAGTTTACACATAAAGACCTACGTGCATATTATGTGTCTTGTTGGCAGAGTCATCTTACAATCCGATCTCTGTTGGTTTTTATTTTTTAAGCGGTAACACAAGCTTTAAACGGCCAATGTGGATGGATATGTGAGTAGAGGTAGACCAATAGTAAGATGGATGGATTGTGTGAAAGAAGATATGGGTAAGAAGGGAGTGAATACGAAGATGACGAGGGATAGAGAGTGGAAGAAGAGAACATGTTGTGCCGACCCCGTATAAGCGGGATAAGGGCAGGCAAATGATGATGAAGCTCTAAATGGCGAAGGAAAAAGTCGTGAGGAACCCGTGGCAAGTAAGACCGACACATATTGACGATATCTAACCTGTGGTGATAACGCTTGTTGAGAAAATATTTAAGCCCTGGGCAAAGCATATAGCGAATCTTATGTATAAAAGTAGGTAGGTATATATAATATTAAGTACTTACGTCGCGTGGACTGTGATGCGTATTCTCTTTTCTGTGTCAAAGTGCTGAGACTTGAGGCGGCTCTATGGACGGCTGAAATATATGCTCTATGAAATAGTGGCATTTCCTACGAGATGCTGCAAGCTCATCGACACCAGAATAACTGGAAGCACCACTACATAAAAACATGGTGACGTTGACTGTATCTACAAAGTGTGTTTAAAGGATTGAAAACAAAAAGTTCTGAGAAAATGTCTAACGCATCTTGAAGACACAGTCCTAATGATGTGTCCGCAAACCGTATTTGTTGTCCTAGTTCTTTATGGTATTGGTCGCGAAGGAACTTAGGAACTAGTTTTAAGACTATTCTGTGATCTCAGTGGTCCTAGTGTATTGCCTTTTGACTTTGACTTTTGAGTCATGATGTTTCTTTGGATATAGGGTAACTCGATATATGCATGAAACGGATACTGGAACTATTGTGAAAAAAACATCCGCAGAAGCCTTAGAGAAGAAGTGAACTCGTTACTCACAGGCTTTTCTAAAGGAGGGTATGGCAGTATAATCTGGCAGAGGCACGGGCGGTCGATCTTCACCGGGCGGCAACTGTTCGCGGCTGGCCGGAGCCGGGATGTAGGCCCACGGCATCTGGCCTTGCAGCCCCGCGGTTGTACCACGCCGTCTGTTCAGAGACCAGTACTACACGATCTTCTTTGGTTGCTGTATAGTTCTTTCGGAGCAGTGTTAGAAGGAAAGTGCGCGTCAAAGACGTTCCAACACAGGGTTCTAAGTTAAAGAAGCAAAGAGGGCTGAAGGTGTCGCGGAATCCGAGTAAGATGATGGACTTATGATTTGTTAACGCGATCTTTAGGTCAAAAATAGAATTCATATCAAATGTACCTACATCCCGTAAGTGAAAAAAGACATGGATGGATTGGAATCCCCAAGGTAGGTAAGTGAAAACGTGGTCATTTCAGTCGTGTTAGATCAGTCTTGGAGTGAAACGTTACTGTGGGCGCCCTCAAAACAATTAAGAAGATAAACAATTAAGAACAAATTGCTAACTCTGGTGACGGAGTTTTTAGGCCGCCTAAAGGCCTCTGGCATGGCTGTAGTGATCAAATGCGATTAATTAAATACCCTTCAGTAGCCCCCGAGTCGAGATGAGGCAGTGATTGCGAGGCTTGCGGCGGCGAGCGTCGTCCGGCTGTGTCGACCACAGCGTTGTCCAATCTACGCCGCTGTTCCGCGATCAGATTCTCCAGCCGCTGCGGCAAGGATAGGCTCTCGGGGAAGTTAACTGACCTCTTCTCGTTCTTGTCCATATGCTGGGCTTGAGGTGACCTGAGGTGTATGAACTCTATGATACCACACTCGTATAAAGGTGATTTAAGTAGAGAGTATACCTACATTACATACAGGCCGCGATAATTATCTATGATAGAAATGTGAATAAAAATAAATCGTTCCTTAATAAAATTTTCGATAAACAACTTTACAGAACGATTTAGTAGCCAATATGTCTCTGAGATTTTTTTATAACATAACTAATATAGGTTTAAAAGTAGGCATGTAATCTTACCGGTCAGGAGAACCGTCCAGAGAATCAGTATAGAATCGGCTGCGTGCATGAGAAGGCGATTTTCTGAACAAAAGTGTCTTCATCTTGCGAAACGAATTGGTCAGCCCGGGCCGGGGGATCCTGCTAGGCTGGTCGCCTGCTCTGTGGGCAGTTTTTGTTATGGAGCATGAAAGCTTCAATGGAAAATCCGTTTTTAGGCGATTTATGCAACCAATTTTACAGAGCGCTCATTCGGACAGTCCATTGACAAAACTTATCACTCTGCATGACTAGACAATGAACATAGTACATACCCTTCTGAAGTCTCCAAAGAGTCTGGTAGACTTGATCGAGTGTGCCGTTCTGGAGAAGGCGACCTTCTGAACAGAATAGACTTCATTCTGCGAAAGGACTGGCTGAGCCCCGGACGCGGTATTCTTTCCACACTGGGCGTGTTGGCCAGTTCTAGATCGTCAAGATCACTGGTCTCTGTGGCTACTTCTTGGCTACGATGGATAGGGGCTGGAGGAGTTGTTTCTCCGGGGGCTTCCACTTGCTAAAAACATAGTAACTTGATAAGTTTTATTGAAACGACTGCTTAAGTTAACAAACAAGGAACAACTTTGATAATAAGATGCCTAAAATCCTGGAAGAAAACTTTCATGACTCAACAAAAAATTTGCTGCTTTGACTTTGAGACTTCACTATCACTATATCACTATATATATGTCCCTATGTATGCGTACATCTTTAAAAATACGCAACGGATTTTGATGCAGTTTTTTTACAGATAGAATTATTCAAGAGGAAGGTTTATATCCCATCCCACTCATATAATAAAGCTGAAAGTTTGTGAGTTTGTTTCGATGTTTGGATATTTGGATGTTTGTGTATCAATCACGCCTAAAACAGTGAACCGATTTGGATGAAACTTGGAATAGGCGTAGATAGTGACCTGGAATAGCATATAGGCTATTCAAAATGTTGGTACCACGCGGGCGAAGCCGCGCGCAGAAGCTAGTATAATATAGTAAATCTGAAAGTTTGTGAGTATGTTTGTGTAACAATCACGCCTAAACCAGTGAACCGATTTGGATGAAACTTGGAATGGGCGTAGATAATGACCTGGAATAGCATATAGGCTTTTCAAAATGTTGGTACCACGCGGGCGAAGCCGCGCGCATTAGCTAGTATAATACATGCATAATGTAGTAGAGAAACACTGATAATTTTACAGGTTTCTAATGTGATGTCGTAAATAAACACATTTTTTTTGCGCTTAGGTACATTGCAAACGCTGCCTGAACCCTAATATTTATTATCAGCATTGCACCCGTGCGAAGCCGGAGCGGGTCGCTAGTTCATAATAATATACAGTTTATAAGAATGATTTTATTTTGCTTACCGTTACAATTTCTTTTCTGTCTTTCCTCTTGATATTGCATTCCACTACCATAATGATGACCAGAAATACGTTAAGTACGAAGAGAATCACAAAACGCGAGTACAGTATCACCATTGTCCAAGCGGCCCAGGACGTGCTCAGCTGTGTATTCCCGATGCCACTAACTGTGCCGCCGATGAAATCCATTATATCTGATAACGTCTGGAAAATGCCATCATCATCATTTTCTTGTCCTTGTCTCACGCTAAGTGGGGTCGGCATAACATGTATTTTTCCTGCATCTACTCCTTTCGCATTCATATCATCTTTTCACGCAATCCAACCACTTTTTCGGCCTTCCATAGTGGCATACACTCATAGAATTAAAATGCCATTTCTTGCTTTTGAAAAGAACAGAGAATCTACTATTATTATAAATCTGTATAAACTTATAATCTGTAATAATAATCTTATAACATGTTTTGTGTGGACCGATTTAGATAAAATTTTGAATGGATCGTATACCTAGCATGGAATAACATTGGCTATTTAAAATTTTGGTACCACGCGAGCAAATATTCTGAAGCATTTAAGGTTTTTGCGATCTGCACTTCACCAGATTAGGTACCTTTTAAACGAATGGCCCAAGCCCAACAGTTTAAGTACCTAATCTACTAGGGTAAATGGCTATTGTTTGAGGTGGACCTGAGAGATCTTAACGACTACTGTTGCTCAACCAACGCTGTAATCTTACTTTGGAAGACTAAGTTTTGTATTCTGCCACTAACTAACTCGGGAGTCGGATTCTTTTAGGTCGCTAAGGCAGCGTTCCCACTACGCCGGACCGGCAGATCTGCCGCGCCGGTAAATCTGCCGGAAGGGCTAGTGGCTGTACAATTTATAAGAAGCTATTCACATTATACCGGGTCCGGCATTTTTACCGAGCGTTTTGTCACTACGAATTGCCGGTAGAACGACTGGGCCCGGAGTAATGTGAACGAGTTTGTGCCGGTATCTGTCCCCCGCTCGCCCCGCTCGTGCTCCCCTCGCCCCGCCCGTGTTCCACTCACGTCATTCGGCTCGCATTTTCTGGTAAAAATAATAATTTTCAAATGTTCCAAGTGAAAATCTCTCGTAAAATAGGGTGTACCCAATATTTTCTTTTATTTTGCCTTCTATTAAGATACCACCACAACACAACAATTTCGTCGTCCATTCTGCGCGCAGGTCCAAATTCAACTGAGGTAAGTACTTGACTGTCTGAATTTCTTCCGGGATCCGATATAATGTGAACACTCTGTCCGGTGTCCGGTTTCCGGCAAATTTGCCGGTCCGGCGTAGTGGGAACGCTGCCTAACTTAGTGGCTATAGGACCGACAATTTAGAGAAATATTACCAGAGATTGGTAAGGTCGTGGGTTCAAATCCCAAAAAGGGTGTAATTTTTGGGATGCATTTTAAAACATATAAGAGAAAAAAAATCGCCCTTGAAGCACCAGAAGCGTTCGCCGCGGAACATTGCTTAAACATCGAATATCTATCAAAAATGACTACGCTAAAGTGGGTTAGTTTAAAAGTAGGTTGGTTATACTCGTACAGGTTCTATTAAAAGTAAATACAAAATTATTTGGTCATAGAAAAGTTTATAGCGATAGCTATCACATCCTTTGCTCGTAGATACTTGTAGATACATTGTTATTTATAGTTCACACTAACAAGATCCTATTGATTTACACGCAGACTGAGCAAAATGGCTACTTCCTGTGCGAGATCTAATATTGTTATCCAATTGGGTCTTGCATTTCTTGGATCAACCATGATGTATTTTCCATTTATGTAGGAAGGATGTGAGGAAGTCAAACTATTTTACTTATGGGATACATAAAGTTATACTCGTAGTATGACTATGACGACATTTATAATGTAAATCCGTGTGTCGTACTGGTATGTATGACAAACTAGTATGACCATGATGAAACAGCGGGATTTATTTTCTCTGGCTTTGTTGTATATAATTCGACGTAAAAGCAATTTGCTAGGCTGCAGTAGAGATTAGGGCTGGCTTATAGATAGATAGATAGAAAATAAAGGCGAGTGTGCATGCGACAGCTGGAAGGGGAAGGCCTAGGCGAACCTTCTTGGATCAAATTGGCGACATTTTAGAGAAGGGCCAGGTCAAAAGTACCCTAAACCGACGCGCATGTATGAAGAATGTAATGAGAGTAAATGAGGCGAAAGTTGTGTGTCAGGATCGTAGCGACTGGAGATCCGTGGTCTCTGCCTACCCCTTTGGGAAGATAGGTTCCTAGCATTCCGATTCTTTTTAAGTTGATTCCAGCAACGTTAAGTAGTCGCATCGTCGAAGTTTGTCTAAGGCGAAGCGTTGAAACAGCGAGATTTACCCCATCGAGTTATCGTAACGTCGACAACAGGACGGCGCGAGCCAGCTGCACGATTGTCCCAATGTTTTCACGAAGTACAGTCGGAATTTATTTTTTATTTTTATCCTACTAATACCTATACCTAGTAATACTAATAGGTACCTATACTAATCCTACCTATCCTACTGTACTTAAAGCTGAAACTTTGTAAGTATTTTTGTACCTATGTTTGTGTTTCAATCACGCCTTATCTACTTAACCGATTTGGATGAAACTTGGAATAAATGTAGATGTGCAGTTTTTTCACGATCTTTTTCAAAGAATTGCTGGCAGGTTTTGTGATTTTGGAAATGAATGTATAGTGTCGGTGAATAGGTAGGTGAAATTCTATTCTGTCGTCTTCAAGAAGGTAATTGAGCACCACTAACCATTCATTATGATTATTATATTTAATTGTCCGGTGTTGAAGGCTCCCTCTAAGGTAGGTAGGTAATGTTTTAGTTTGTTGTTGATTTTATTATTGTTTATTTTGACTTTCATTGTTCATTTTATTTATTTTTAAGTACTTAAGTATTTTATTGTTTTATTTTACTGTGATATTAGATTATAAGAATTCTGAATTATTTTTAGTTTCGGTTGAATTGTTATTAAGTATTGTTTTATTTATTCATGTTGATTTTACTGTGATATGATTTAGCAGAAGGAGTTTTAATTATTTTACTTTCGGTTGAAATTTTATTATTTTCTACGTAAACAGGGTCACGACTGTATCCCCGAGGCGCGGTAGACATTGTCTCAGATCTTTTATATTCCAGATCCTTTGAAGATGTCTAAGGGGGTAGTCAGAGGCATGTACAAATACATATTTGATACATGCCCACATCTTGCAGAAGTTAGTATTCCATACGTGACAGGTTGCAAGCCCATCGCCGCCTATAAGAATAACTAACTGGTTTCCTCACGATGTTTTCCTTCACCGTTCAGAGCTCGTGTTAGAGCGCATATAAATTTTACGAAACGCAAAATCCATTGATGCACGGCCGGGATTCGATCCACGACCTTCGGATTGAAAGTCGAGGTACAACCACATTCGGCCAACACGGCTTTTTATTATTTTCTATTTTATTAATATTGTTGATTTTACTGTGATATGATTTTAGTATTATGGAGTTTTAATTATTTTACTTTCGGTTGAAATTTTATTATTGTTGATTTGACTGAACCCTTCAGGTACCAAGCGGTAACCGGCTTCCGCGCTATTACGTCACGCGCCATTCTCTCAAACTCCAAGCGGAAGCCGGTTACCGCGCTCTCCCATTTGATTATGGATTTTATATCTCAGGTTTAGAGACTACTTTTCTATGAAGAAGTTGAATGAGTTACGCTCTTTGATATATTATCTACATTCTGAACAAAAAATATTGCGTTATCTGTGGTCGTACAGTATTTGTTTGACAGTCGAACCTCGCGCGTTCTGTGTATTTTTGTCGCCAAAAAAAATATGGCGGACTTTTTTGACATTTTGACCTCACGGTCGAAGGGTAAGGAGTTTTAATTATTTTACTACTAAAAATATACCATTTTTTTTAATAATTATTTTAATCTTTTTCATAAATTCTATCATTCTCACAACAAACATTAGCATAAAAATGATAGGAACCATTCAAGCTGCCGACTGTATACCTTCGCTCTACGAAAGTCGTCGACAAGAGAATAGAGCGTGCTCAACGTTATAAAGCTCGCTATCATGAATTTCGATGTCGGAGAACCCGCATCCAAAAGTTGAAGCGTGGTTGACGTGCCGGTAAACAGGCGGCGCTCTGCGTTAAAAAGCTCGACGTTGCAGGAATCAACTTTTAGGGAATCGGAATGATAGGAACCATTCTTTGGGAAAGAGGCGTGACTTTATGTATGTATATATGTAGATAGAAAATACTTTATTGTACACCACATGGACATTACAAAAAACAAACAAAGATACAAGAAAATATTTGAAGCGAAGTACAATGGGCGGTCTTATCGCTGTGAGCGATTTCTTCCAGACAACCATAGCAGCCTTATAGGCTGAGACTAGGAAAACAGGCGTGATTTTCCAATTTAGTAGTCTAATCTCACAAGAATTTGTTTTTTTTGCATTGTAACAGTCGAAGCAAAGATCCCTCATGTCTAAATTACAAGTAGATACTCGTAATACGTATTACACTATCTGGGATAATACTTAGTTAAATAAGGAGTCAACGTCAAGACTTTACAAGTTAAAGCGACAAATCTTTCTTTTTTACTCAACCTATCGTGTCCCACTGCTGGGCAAAGGTCTCCCCCCTTAGCTTCCACTCCTTGCGCTCCAAGGCCACGGTTTGCCAGTCTGGCTCGAATGCATCCAGATCGTCTCGCCACCTTTTTCTGGGTCTGCCGCGTCGTCTTCGACTGTTTTCAGGCACCCACTGAGTGACGATCTTCGCCCAACGTTCTGGGTGCATTCGAGCCACATGACCTGCCCAGTCCCACTTCAAACGTGCAGTCCTCGTACCTACATCCGCTATGCCTGTTTTTGATCGGATTACGGTATTTCGGACTCTATCGGTTCTTTTGATCTTTAAAACGCTGCGCTCCATAGCTCTCTGGCAAATCTTGAGGTCCGATTTTTTTTTCTCTTAAAATTACTTAACCTTAAGTTACTTATTACATGTTTGTATAGACTTTTTTTTTGGAAATAAATACATTATATTTTAATTACCGAATGTATGTGTACACACACGATATAGTCAAGACAAAATACCTGAAGAATTACCTTTAAGGCTTTGGCTACTGAGGTATGTTTGTGATATACTAACCCTCGTGTGAAAGGAATCGTTTGCGTAGGTGACAGCGGCGACTATGTCGACAGCGCACACACAAACTGTCACCACAATCCACGGCCATCGGACCGACTTAGACTTCTTGTTTCTCGCGCCACCCACTGTGAACACAAATCAGAATGCATTACAGGATTGAAAGCACTAAAAGTTATTTCGTATGAGTTAGTAGGGAAGTTAGTGGCACTGGTAGAAGCGGTCTATAGCCCCAGGGGTTCCACTAAGACCGCTTCTTGTGCAACATGTAAGGTACCTGCTCTCAAACAGGGAAAGAAGTAAGGAAACAGGCTACCCATGTGCGTCACGGGCACTAATAGTAGTATACTTTTCCTCCGTGATCCTCACAAATCTGGTGTAGGTAGGTATCCTTAAAACTCACTCAATATAATAACACTGGCTATAGCCCAGAACACAGCCAGTCCCAGACTGACGGAGTTGATGATGAAAGTTCTAAAAGCGGTGAAGGGTTCATCCTGTAGCAGCACGAAGGCCTGTGGGGCCACATTCTCGATCGCTTGGCCGATGGTGATGCGTGGGCCGCAGGTGCCAGGGTCTACAAAATAACTCTACATAAGATCGACCATAATTATGATGACTGATAGGATTCATAAGAAATAACAAGCTCTGCCACAAAGATCTTATATTGATTGTATTTGTACTCGTATAGCTGCTATGATGTTTCAGCTCAATTTCAGGTATTTAGAGTTAATTGATATCAGATAACAATATATATATTATTCAGATCAGATTACCTGATAACAGACAAATAAATAAAAAAAACATTTAAATGAGAGTGGTAGGACGATCTCGATGGGTTCGAGGGAGTTTGGTGGGAGATCGCCAGAGATAGGGATGTGTGGAAAATTTTAGGGGAGACCTTTGCCCAGTAGTGGGACACTATAGGTAGGTTGATAAAATAAGTGAGCTGAGATTGGGTTTATAATTTGAAGGATATTTTAATGAAATGTTTAAATCATTATAGTTTGCTATAATATATTTATAAAACAAATAGGTAATTTAAAAGTAAACTTACTGTGAAAGTATAATATTCTAATATAGATGAGAAGCGGCAGTTCCTGAAGGAAGTCTATGACGCAGAAGTGCTGTACCAATCCTAACGACGCGAAGACCATCTGGCCCAAGGCTTGTAGCTAAATAAAAAATATAAAATAAAAACATTTCAAAAGCGCATGTATAAGAATAAATAAATAAAGAATAAACAAATGTATCTCCAACTACCAGGGCACTGATTAATCAAAATTCACCCAGAGTCATTTAGCCAGAAATAGAGCAAAGCTTGTAAGTAATTATTATGGAAACCAGATACTAACAGAATATGAAATCATTTTATTGTGAATACATTAGTTGTTATACTTTAATAAAATTAGAATAAATAATGCTGGACTTTTTACCAGGCATCATCTAGCCCCAAACATTTGTCTCATCTCACTAATACCTATAATACCTAAAGCTGAAAGTTTGTGACTATGTTAAGATGTTTTTATGTTTGTGTTTCAATCACGCCTAAACCAGTTAACCGATTTTGATGAAACTTAGAATAGGCGTAGATTGACCTAGAATAGCATATAGGCTATTCAAAATGTTGGTACTACGCGGGCAAAGCCGTACGCAGAAACTATTAACCAATAAAAATAAAAAAGTGTTGGAGGGAAATAAAACCCATATGACATACAAAAGGTAGAGCTACCAAACTGACCTATAAGGCTACTATTTATAACCTATTTATTAAACTAGTCTTACTAGGTAATATAACATTGTTCTTAAACACACATACGTTCTTATCTGTTTATTTCGTAATAGATGATATCAACAGCATTCCAGATCGATTTTTAAATTCTCAAGTAACTTTGTTGGTGACGTTAGGCGCGATAAGGTACCGTAGGTAAATCTGGATAAAATAACATCCATTAGCACCACATTTCTTATACAGGGTTAGGCACAGCAGAATAAGTGGTTTGATACAGTGAGTAGTTTAAGAAGAAATATTAAAATTCTAAATAGAAAGCAACTATCACACGGTGTCCACGCTGAAAAATCGTTATCAAAGTCATAAAACTCTCGATTGATAAAGCGTAAAGATAACTTTCTACTATAATCTTATTTCTCTATCAACAACTTGTCTATCTACCTATGCCCTATTTCAAAATATTTGGGTTACCATACTTACTCGCTGTAGGTACTGTTTTGTAAGAAAAAACAAATTGACTTATTAGGGCTGTGCATCTGATCTATGTATAGGTCATAATTACCTATAAATCGAGTAATATATGTAGGTAGCTAAATTTTGCCTAGGTAGGCCGTATCAACAAACTTGAGTAGGCCAACCTACCATTACCTACCATTTATTGAACCAGTTGCACTGGGAAGCTGTGACGTCTGTTTTTTTAATATGATTTACTTTCTAAATAACGTTTTGGAAAGTAAAAGTAAACAATAACAGTTAGGTACTTATATTAAATGTCTGCTGATTATTCCAATTCATATGTAACCTACCTACATGAACGAATTATGGAAACCGACATTATTCCCTGTCATGATATTCTCATTTATATTTATTGAGCAATAAATAGAGCTTGATGAGGGAGCCGATCAAGCATCATCAAACCCTGATCACCATCAATCTATTTACCTATTCGTTGACCATTAAGATGAAAACAAACACAATACCTCTTCTATAATATATATTATAGCAGAAGTAAAACGTGCAAAATTTCATTGCAATGAACAAAAATATGTTAATTGCCGTACCGAGTGAGTGAACACAGTAATCTAAGAACCATCGCCGATGAATCACTAAAATTTTTGGTAACAGAAAGTCAGTCTAAGACCCCTCGCAGACTACAGATTTTCTATCGGCCGATAGTTGAGACGGGCTATACTTCTACATACTAATTACGAGCCGAAGTATATTCCGTCTCAACTATCGGCCGATAGAAAGTCTGTAGTCTGCGAGGGGTCTTAACGTTTTGGGGATAGAAACGTGTGCACTTAAAAACACCTTTTCACCCTAAACGTGTTCACTTTCACCGTTCTGTCGGCCGTGTGTAATAAAAAACTTCGCTTTGCAAGATAAAAAAGGCGTAAAAATATCAATCTGGAATTCGTAAAAATATACAATAATAGGTAGATACTTATGTAGGCAAACTTTAAAATAACTTACCAAAGTACAGACTCCAGCAAAAACCATTGCTTTATTGACTGCCATTTCGAAGGGTTTGTATAACGAGTATGTGCCTAAGTTTTAAACCTGGTTGTTGGGTACACACCACCTCTACCACCAACTCTACCACGGGCCAGCATCACACTGAGCTGCACCTCTAGAGATAAAATTCAGATAAGCATTGTAGATCAGCTTAGCACTTGAAAAGATTCGACAGATCTGATAGTATTTTTAATGTTACTATATGATTAAATACGAGCATTGTTTGGAAGAAGTAACTTAAGTTGATTTCTACTACGACTGTGTTTTTTGTAATCAAAATAATCTTGATATCAAAAATACATCAAATAATACTTCCAAAGAGGTAGGAATGGGCAGCGTCTATAGATTTTCACTTGCTACTCAATATAGAATAGATACTTAGTTAGGTTAGTTTGAGTTGTTGGTTTGAGGAAGCTAAACAGCATGTATTTGTCATGTTTGTATTAATGAAAATAATTAGTAACAATTAACAAATTCTTACTATAACGTTAATACACTCT
Organism: Epirrhoe alternata; assembly: GCA_963565295.1. Classification (NCBI taxonomy): domain Eukaryota; kingdom Metazoa; phylum Arthropoda; class Insecta; order Lepidoptera; family Geometridae; genus Epirrhoe; species Epirrhoe alternata. The sequence goes on from OY751375.1 coordinate 13,679,664, forward strand.
AATGGAAGGTATATAAATAAGAGTCCACACAGTTTATTCCAACGTGCAGTGCTCAAACACTATTTCAGATAATTAGGCCAGTTGCTTCCTTTTTGCTGTACGCAATAATGTTCAGTTTTGTAAGTTACTTTTTATATTATGTAATATTCTCCTAGGTATATCATCATCATTATAATGTAAAATAGTAAATGAATGTCTATGTCTATCATCATGTATTGCTTGTGGTCACCCACAGCTGGGCTAGGTTATATACTTATTTTTCACACACAAATCTATATTTCTATCTTCTTAACTTAACAAAACTAGAATATAATCATCTTAAGATCATTGCGAACGATGTTTTTCTTAATAATAATAATGTTTTTTATTAGATTTCAGCTTGCATAGGCCTACTATGCCTGGGGCTGACTATAAATGCGAACGGCGAAATAATTCACAATCCCCAGGGAAATTCGTCTCATCCCGATAAAGATATGTAAGTAGTAGTGATTGTCTTGTACTTTAACAAACTAAAACCTGACTATACAGGGTGTAAAAAGACGTCTACCGAAGCCGAAAGGGGTAGGTACAGCATCCCAACACACAACCAAATCCAAAAGGATTTTCCGAAAAAATCATTATATCCGGAGAAAATAGCGTTTGAAGAGTGCTGTTTGCATATGTTTTGGGTGCGTTTTTTTGCGTAGATTGCTGGATTTTGAGTTTTAATTGTTTTTTTCTTTTATAAATGCAATTATTAGGTAGGTATGGTCTTATTATGTCGTACTAGTAGTAAATAAACGAAAATAACATAACATGACGAAACTAAGTCAAAATTTTTTTTGCGTTTTTTTTTTCGCTAAATAAGTTTAGAGTCATGGTCTGATTGCAACCCCTCAGTTTTCGGTAGCAGTCTTTTTACACCCTGTATACATTTTTATTTCTTAGGCCAGACTATCCCCTAACGCATCGATACAAGGCGTAACGATGAAACTCCACTTTCATTGACCGCATAAATCACAACCCTTCCTTTTGACTCTGCCATAGTCGGTAGGTGACAGTTTTGCTAACTTCTAGGTACGTCATTCATGCAACAGTTTACGAAGTCGGTATCCTAACAAACAAAACGGACAACAGAACTAGCAATTTGAATACAACGTGAGTAACAACTGATTCACCAACACCCTTAGTAATAAAACAATGTAATCTGTCTAAAGGATCGAATTCGAAGACACAGCAACATCACCTACAGCTCTAGATTTTGTAAATATTTGTCCCGATACACGAGTATAAATCGCGTCACGTAAAAAGAACGCTGGCTTTCATGCTGCGCCATGGACGTTTTATGGGTCCATTTGACGGTACGGGGTGAGGCGCGGGGCGGGATGGTCGCGCGCCACACGCTTGCCAGCGCGCTATTGGTTCGTCAGTTGGCATTTGCCTTACGCGCTGTGTTCACGTTACTTTTTCTCTCAAAATACCATCGCGCACAAAAGCTTTTAATTACGAAATCGTTTAACATAAAAAAAAGTATTTGAAAAATATTTATGGCGTAGGTAGGTATATTGCTGTATGAAAAGAGGGGTTGATAATAATGCATTTGATATTGTAAAACAAAGTATGAAACGGGCAACAAAACATTCCGTTATGAAATGAAAAGTCTTATCAAAATTTTGGATTTCGACGGGATTCGAACCCGCGTCGATCAGACGATCCTCCTAAAGCCGGAGTGCCTAACCGCTCGGCCACGAAATCCTACTTGTCGATGTCCAAATCTTCGATAAGTCTCATATTTCGGTTGAGCGACCGATTAGCGAACCGAAATATGAGCATTAACATTATCTTTAATGATTTTAATACGATTAAACATTCTTTACGGAATTAAATATGTTTTTAATTCTATTTAATGATTACTCTATCAAATATATTTGAATGTACCTACCACTAACCAATATACGAATCCGCAAGCGAAAGGCTAGTTCAAAAATAAAACATTAGGTTGAGTACTTTCGTGCGCGAGTGTACCCATGCGCAAACATATCCCCTCCACTTTTTTCCAGCGTTCTTTTTACGTGACGCGAGCTATACCTAGATCAAAAAAGACGTTAGCTGCCTTAAAGTAAAACTTGATCACACTTGCCGAGTAGATGGACGAGAACCTCACCGCCAAGTGCTCGGTACCTGTACAACGTGTAGATCATTTTGCTCTACCATCAACTCGGTATGTGTGATCATGCTATAGTACGAGTATCTTAGTTTGCCAATCGTCTTTGCAATAAATTGCTTCACTCATCAGAGGAACTCAGGAGTCAGTGACGTTCTACCAAACGAACGGCACACACATGGACCTGGGTCGTATACCGCAACCGTTGCTGACGAATGTGACAGCTCAGAGCATGGTTGGAATTGCCCCTCTCGGCAGCGGAAACAAAGCCCCTGGATCTTTGGAGATGCTGGGACAGACGGCCTTGCCAAATGCGGAAAGGGATACCTTAGGTTAGCAGGAGAAATTAATCAAAGTTTTATACCGACGAGACAGCGTTCTTTATGTCGTTACTAATCATAGCTGCTTTTCACGGTCCCTCGGTACTTTTCTGGAATATCATAATCCAGGTCTGGGTACAAGCTTTGCTCTATAATCTAATTCATTCAAATCTATTCAGGCGTTTCAGTGTGAAGGAGCAACAAAGATTAAAAAAAAATAATTTATTAGTAAGTATTTGTTTATCTTTGGGCTGGACACGTCTAATGTCGGACGATTTGTGGGCAAATCGAGCTACACAGTGGACCCCACAAAATGTGACGCGAAGACGAGGAAGTCCCAGGAAGAGATGGCGGGACGAGCTGGACTCTTACCTTAGGCCTGTTACAGCGTTAAATCGCGACGAGTGGAATGGAAAGGGATGCCTATGCCCTGCAGTGGGACGAGAATGGCAAAATAATAATAAATCTTTAAATTATATTTTTCTTTTAGCGAAAACGATGAGTGGTGATATAAACAGCGCTTCACTCGATTCCTCAAAGTTTCTAAGGAAACTCTTCAAAAGAGACACGAACACTCCTGTGAAAGTGGTAAAAGGAACAGCAGTGATACCCCCAGCCGTGGGACTACAATCCATCAGCCTACCTCCATTATTATCTCTCAACAATAAGCTTTCTGGCATACCGGTCCCAATACCTAATACGGCTGTTGTAAATTATGCTAAAGTCAATACTTTAGTGCGTACACCGTAAATTGTATCATTTATAGAAAGCTTAGAATTTTCTGTGGTATAATTATAATTTTATACATACATACATACATACATAAAGTCACGCCTCTTTCCCAAAGGGGTAGGCAGAGACCACGGATCTCCAGTCGCTACGATCCTGACACACAACTTTCGCCTCATTCACTCTCATTACATTCTTATAATTTTATGACGGGTATTTATCACGTATGTACCAACTCTTTTATTTTACAGTACAATAAACAGTTTATAAGTGATAAATACCCGTTATAAAATAATAATTATGTCACCAAATCACGAAAGTTTAAAAAATGTTCTGTGGTAGTTTAAAATAAATAAAGGATTTTTGCTTTACATTACTTATAATTATTATTTACGGTATTTTGGCATTATTATTATGCCAAAAATAGCAAAACCTCGTTTTAATTGGTTCTAAATAACATTATTGAGTCTTTAGTGTCACACTGCACACAAAAACCAAGATAACTTGAAGAAATACCTGCTAGTAGATGGAAATTTTGATTGAAACACTGCAAGCCAGAAGCCAGGTGCACACAAAGTAAGTACTTAAGCAGTTGCACACTCTGTAGGTACACAATGTATGGATAGGGCACGCTAACCTCTAACTTTAGCACGTAGGTATAGGCATTAATCGTCTCATTTCAGAGGAAACACGAAAAAATAGTTAAATGCTCGCTGGATCAGACGGACTTACGCGTAAGTACGAACCGCGGTTCGTAAGTCGTAATCATAAATATCAATTTCGCAAGCAATCGGCGCATTGGGTGAAAGCCCGCTTGGGACGCATAAGGTTGCGGGTTCGATCCCCGCCGGGTATGATCTGCAAAATTTATCTCGGGTCTGGGTACCTACCGATTTACAAAATAATAAATATGTTATACCAGTTATCTAATTCCAATAGTACAAGCTTTGCGTAGTTTGAGGATTTAGATGATACTGTGTGAAATGTCCAGCATTCTTTATTTATTTTATTCATTGAATAACTTTTTTTTAGAGGTTGATTAAATGACACTTGAACCTTTGTGCCGTTTAGGAGTCATTCCTCCGTCTTCATTCATCCCTTACTTTTTATTTGAAACGACGCGCGTGAAGCAATTGCTACGACGCATGCGCGGGCCGAACGATCAGTCTCGACCTGTGGTCTCGACAAACACCCTTAGCCAGTCACCCTCGTAAAATTCCGTGAGCTAACACAAAACATGAATATCAATACGAAAATATTAGCAAAAATGTGTCAATTTCTATCAGTAGGTAATATTCAGTAGGTAATTAAAGTAATAACGATTTACCAACGCATCGGTCACTGCCATTTCTCGTAATGAGTTCCCCTAAGCTAAGTGAAAGATGTCAGAGTTCAATGGGCAATGGCAAGAAGCTTCTCAGCAATGATTCTAAAGAGGACTCCTTAGATAATTCTGTGAGTATTTCTACATACTGCCTGATGATTTAACGATGTAAATGTATGAGAAAAAAGTTCTAAGAATTATTTCTGGTATTGTAGATACGAGAATCGATAAAATCTGAAAGACCAGGCAAGAGTGAGGAGGACTGGCGGAGACGCACCATCATCGTCGAGAAGAAAAACGGCAGCTATGGGTTTACCCTCCAGAGCTATGGGATACACTATAAAAAGGTATGCCTGAATAACTTAAGAGTAGAAAATCATGTGCTTCTAAGCGACTGCAAAGAAAACAACAATTTTATTACTGGATTTACCTCTTTTTGATCTGCAGCCTTATTGTCTAACTTGAAATCCATTCCCAGTTATCATCTCAATTGAGCTCAACCAATCACATAACACGAAAATGACTACGAAAGTGACAACACGTCATTTTCGTATTGTTTGATTGGTTGAGCTCAATTGGGATGATAACTGGGAATAGATTTCAAGTTAGACAATAAGCCTCCTGGATCAAGTAGGACCTACACGGAAGGACTGAAAAGTTTGTCAGAAACGAATGGAGGCCTACACTTACCCGTGGGCAACAATGATGAAATGATGATGATGATTTGCCTTTTTTACGATTTTAAATAAATAGATACCTGCGGTAGTAGAATGCACAATAAAGGCCCCTCGCTGATTAAAAAATTTTCACCATAATGTTAGGTCACAAAACGTAGGTTACATTCACCAGTCATAATAGAATGGAAATCATATTTTCCAGGAGCAAGAGATAGAAGTGATCACTTACGTGGACCACGTTGAGGGCGAGGGACCCGCGGCGGCGGCCGGCATGCGCGAGGGCGACGTCATCCTGTCCATCAACGGCGTAGACGTGGAACGCGCCGAACACGCCGCCATCGTAGATGCTATCAACAGCTGCGACTCTCGCATGCGTATGGTTGTCATCTTCGAAGACTGCGTTCGCAAGGTCGAACTGCACCTCAAATATATCAACATCCAACGAACCATTCAGAACAAGATGAGAGAACTCGAACAGCTCACTGTGCGCGAGAGACAGCTCTTCGACTCCAACTGGAAAACACACAGTCTCCCATCGCAGAAAAAGAAATCGTCTCCGTCCGATGTCGTCTCTGACTCTGAGGACAATATTACTGGTGAAAACATCAACAATGCATACTGCAGACCTACTCTTTCTAGCGAAAATGTTACGGCAGCGAAACCGCCGCAACCCAATGTGTTTATGTATCAGTATCTAGATCCACGATACGGTACATGCCTCATCCAACCAAACTTGCGCACGGGTAGCTTCGTGATTACAGTCGGATCGCCGAGAAATAGACGCGACTGTCATCATTACGTAGTGAAGGCTCAACAAGGTGAATGCCATCGCGCTTCCGAAACCTACAAGGCTACAAACACGAAGCACAGTAAGGGGCATAGGAGTAATCACAGCCATAGTTGCGCCCCTTGCATGCCAGCTTATAATAATCAGGACGCCAACAGTTTGGAAGCTTATGATCTCGCGAGCCCCTGTTGCGATCCACACTGCGTTCCTAACAGCAGGAAAAAGGTTAGGAGGAAAAAAGAATGCTCAAAAGAACACAAACGCAAAGAGAAATGCCAACAAGTTGATAAATCAACTCAAAAACCAGATAGTATAAGCGGACCTCACTCAAGAACCAAAAAGGTATGCCCAACCGGCCACTGCTCTAGTCGGTATCGCTACTTGACCACAGAGTCGACTCAAACAAGTCAATGCAGCCTTCAATCTTATGTGACCAGTAACGCAACAGCGCAGTGTGATAACTCCGCTTCTAGCTACAGTACATCACTGAGCAGTGATACTCTTTTTTGGGATAACGATCGCTCTGAGGCCAAGTCCTCGCCGAAAATACAGTATCAGAGCTCGCATCAGCACGTGAAGCCGAAGTCTTGGGATAACTTGACAACCAAAGCTTTTGGGGGCTACGGTTTTGGATATGGTTACTTGGATACTGCTACAAAGCAGGCTAATAGTAGATCTAAGAGCCATGGACGCAACCACGGTGGGCGGAATTCTCAGAGTCATCACGAGTATCAACACCACCCACATGAGAAGCACACCCACCGACAGAATACCGTGCCACATAACCATTATTCGGTATACACTAGAAGTCACAGCCACTGCGCGCCTACTAAGTCTACGGAGAGTTTGATTATGGTTCCCAAATACCAGCTCGAAAGTAGCGGATCTGAAAGCAGGCTGGCTTGTGACTGCACCGCAGAATCCGTGGAATACTATCGTCGAGTCAGTAGCAGCAAGAGTCCCGCAGAGACGCATGCCAACGCGTACTACTCCCAACATTTCATATACCCTACCCATTCGTACAAGAAAAAAGAATCGAATGTAAGCTCAGAGATAACGAGGTTGTAATAATGTAGAAAAAAGTACTGATGCTCAACATCAATGTAGGCCTATACTATGTTATAAAGTAAAAAATATTTAATATCTTTTTGTACTGTACCCGCTACATTATTTATGTCGCTTCGTACCGCAAAATATCGCTTTAGTTAAAATAACTTGTTGTATTTTAAAATAAATGTTATCGATCTTCTATGGTTTTTATTTTTTTTATCGTGCACCATATCAAAGATCCTATGATGATAACACACAAACCCGAAAAAATTTGCTGACCAGTGACCATGCAACATTTATCCTGCTACGAGAGTCGAAGCGTGATTAATATCGCCAAAATAGAGCTGGCTGCCACTCCCGTATTATTTAGTCACGAACGAAAGTGTCCAAATCTTAATAACTGTCGTGTGATCTGACTGACGCGTAGGTATATTATCTGTAATAAATGAATAAAGAGGCAAATGATGATGATGATGGTTAAACATAATTATCGTAACTCGTTAGTAAGTAAGTACCTACTATTTTCCTGCAATATTTTTTTTTAATTCATTTCATTAATTTGAGGTCAGCATTTGAACTCACTCTGCCTGATGTTAAGCAGTAGTGAGGTCTAAGATGGAGCATGCTTGCTTACCCAGAAGAAACCTATTTATGTGTATCTTCATTTCAAACCAATGCTAACCGGCCTTGTGGCGCAACGGATAACGCGTCTGACTACGGATCAGAAGATTCCAGGTTCGAATCCTGGCAAGGTCGAACTTTTTTTATTATGTATTTTTGTTTTTTTGATCTTAGTACTTATTTATAGTTGAATTAACAAAGTACAAAAAATATGATCCCATCTTTATTTCCTTATTCCTTTCCTAAATATGACTGAACTGCAATATTTAACATACTGGCGTAATGCTGTGAGATGATTACGTATGACAATATAATTTAGCACACTTAAGCGATAACATTATCTTAACTTGAGATACCTACTTCCTCATATTCTAAGTCAAACGGTAGCAAATCGGTTCGCTATCTCCGAAATTGGGTGGGTGAACTTAAATGAGTTGCGGGTTCATCTTGGGTTAGCCGCGGGGCCGGGTCAGAGTGCGGGCAGTGCGCCTGGCAGCTGCGGCGTCGCCCCGCGGCAGAGCGTCCTCGCGCACCATCCACATCGCATCGCTATGCGTCGACTCGCGAGCCCAGCGCTAGGGCCGTTGCCGGCGTCCTTGCAACCACTTATACTTCTCATCGCATTTCTTTTGATTTCTATTGAGGCGGAACCACCGAAAAAAGTAAGTTGATTAAGTTTAAAAATTTAAGAAAAGTTTGAAATTTTATTATACTAAACTGTCACCCTTACATTAGCGCTAGGAACAGTAGGAACCCAAAGGCGACCTACATTTCGGGCAGTAGGTCAACCTGTTGAGTGCTTCTGATGTGTATTAAATAATAATTCAATCTAAATAATATATTTTGTATCGATTTCAGCTGTACCTCACATGCAAGTTACCAAATTTGAAATGGTGCTCTGCTTGGTCTATTAATCCAAACAATGCAAAAGAATTGATTCACAAATTGTATCCAGGCTCGGATTTGGAGCGCTTTTGTGGTTTTAGCGATTTGAAGCCCGTGCCTCCACGCTTCAAGTTTATCATGGTGAGTTCTCCCTTACGCACTATCTTCATTTATTATTAACTAAGTACTTACCTATATTAACACTGTGCTGTGCGATTTTTTATTACTTATCTACCTCTAAACTGTGCGATTTTCATAGAACCTAATTGGATCATATTTATCCCCTTTTAAATGGAACGTGTCCACTATGGTCTAAGGCAAGTATGGATACAGAGTCCTTACACCAGCATGAATCGTACGTGTCTAAAGCAATGTTTCAGGATTCTATTTCCATGGAGAACTATCCTCAGTGGAGACACTGAATACGGTCCTAGTCCCCGCACAAATACCTTAGTACCGCTACTCTGTTTAGGTCATCCACTTTTGCAGTAATACGTACTCTGATGATACATTAGTAGACTGCCCAGTTTACTCTTTACACATAGTTATTATAATGGAAACTTTTGTAGCCATGTGTCAAAAAGTAGGTATTTAGATTCTAAAAAACATTCTGCGTGCGCTTAGGCGCTTCTGCCCCTATCCACTATATTATGGCATAGATTTGGAGGACCCAGGGTAGCAAATTGTTTGAGAAGTCGCTAGCTAGACTTAGCAAGGCGCACAATGGGTAATTAGCGATGCACTTTAGTAACCTTTATACCTTCGCTGGCTACTTTATAAACGTACCTACCAGTCATCAATCTTAGAATCTATGATACTGATTCTTAGGATGGGTACCTTTATGTGCTTATGGCTCGTTCTATATCTTTTGAGTGTTGCAGGTTTAAAACAATGAAAATTTAATTGTCCCTTCCCTTTACGTGATGATTGTTATTTAGTATCGAACTTCCAAATTACCAGATTTTATAACATTTCAGAAAACTTAATCTGAATTCTCTAGTTTCAATTTACTTGTTGATATCTTAAGTTGTATTGTATATCTACCAAGTCTTATTAAAAATTCTAACACGCAGTTTTTATAAATTTTACTATTTATCTCTAATTCATAAAGATAACTTTTTGTCAAGGTCGATTAAGTTTCCTTGGCCTGTGTTTCACAACATCTTGTATTATCATTAAATAGAACAAATCCAGCCTTTTATGTGTCAAGGCAATATTATTCTTATTGTACCTACTAGTAGTTGCGTTCTTACTTAGGTACAAACTTCGTTTACTTCCATTGTTCTAATAACATGTACTTATTGTGTTAAAACAGGTAAAACCATTCAATGATAATGAGTCTACTAAAGAAACTTTCTGCAAAACTAGTGACGTTATAGTTAAAGATGAACATGCAATTACATCCAACAATGCAGTTTTGGGAATGTCAAAAGCCAGAGCTCGACGTCAAACGGGGTACGGAGGAAGAGGCCGTTTCCGCGGCCAGACTCAATCACAATACTTGGCTATAGACCGCGGCAGTGGAAAAGATGAAGGGAAGGCAGAAGCGCACTCGGATGCAGATTCCTCAAGGGCAAGCGTTAGTGAGTATAATTTTCAAATCTGTATCCTACTGCTAACAATTCAAAATTATATTTTACTTTATTAGTTTCAGGTGGTGGTGGGGGCATGGGCCAGGCGCAAAGCCAGTCAGTTTACGATCCCAGCTGTGACGAGTGCAATGGCCGTTCTGATGTAGCTGAAAGCCTAAGACAGCCTGCACAAACCGGCGCACCTGGAACGTTAGTAACTGCATTTTGAATTATTCATTTTTAAACTGACAAGATCGGCAAGGGCGCTGCTTTCCCCCATAGTGGGTGCTACACAGTATACTCATAGACTGATTAGATAAATAGATGCTAAAATATTTTTTTTTATGTTTTAGGTCTGGTAAACAAGGAAGTGGCTACCAAGGAGGCAATGGAGCACATACACCTATGGGTGCGTCTTATGGACAAAATAATAATGGTCTCCCAGGAAGCACCGGTCATAGTACTAATGGGCCGTATGGACCTGGAAGTAACAATGCTCAAGTAGGCGGACCCTCAAGCAATGGAGGCTACATACCAGGTCAAATTGGTGGAAGCGGTGGTGGAGGAAATGGTGGTTATCTGCCTGGACAGATTAGTGGAAATGGAAGACAGGTGCCTGGACAAACTGGCGGAAATGGTGGATATTTACCCGGACAGACTGGAGGACAGGTACCTGGGCAGACAGGCGGAAATGGAATACATCTACCAGGCCAAGCTGGCGGCAATGGAGAATATCTACCCGGGCAAACTGGTGGAAGTGGAGGATATTTACCTGGACATACTGGAGGATATTCACCTGGACAAAGTGGAGGAAACGGAGGGCAAGTGCCTGGACAAACTGTCGGAAATGATGGATATTTACCTGGGCAAGCTAGTGGTCAGGCGCCAGGACAAATTAGTGGAAGAGGCGGATATTTGCCTGGGCAAACCGGCGGAAATAGTGGATATCTACCTGGACAAACTGGAGGAAGTGGTGGATATCTGCCTGGACAGACTGGTGGAAATTTACCTAGACAGACAGGTGGACAGGCGCCTGGACAAACTGGAGGATATTTGCCTGGACAAACTGGCGGAAATAGTGGATATCTGCCTGGACAGGCTGGTGGTCATGCACCTGGGCAAACTGGTGGAAGTGGCGGATATTTGCCTGGACAAAACGGCGGAAGTAGTGGATTTCCGTCACACGGACAGACTGGTGGACAAGCGCCGGGGCAACTTGGAAGTAATGGATATTTGCCAGGACAAACTGGAGGAAGTAGTGGATATCAGCCTGGGCAGGCACCTGGCCAAACTGGTGGAAGAGATGGATATCTTCCTGGTCAACTTGGAGGAAACGGAGGGCAATTGCCGGGACAAACTGGGGGAAGTGGAGGGTATCCTTCTGGGCAAACAGGCGGGAATAGTGGATATTTGCCTGGACAAACTGTTTTACAGGTTCCGGGTCAAATTGGTGGATCAGGAGGAAATAATGGATTTGTACCCAATCAAGGTAGTTTCCCTGGGGGAAATAGTGCTTACGGCCAGAATGTTCCGGGAAGACAAGGAGGATTTTCACCGGGTCAGAACTTGCCTGGAAGAAATGGCTATGGTTTAAACCAAAACGGCGTAGGAGGCAATCTCCCAGGAGCAAATCAGGGAGGAAATGGAGTATACCAAGGAGCACCAGGTATATCTGGACTTTTCGAAGGACCTAATGGACTTCAATATATTTGTTGCGTAATAGATCCCAGTAAAAATCCACAATATTTAAAACTTGGCGGAGTCACCAATGGGTTTGTTCCTAATACACCTTATGGTACTAGTGTTGGTGGAATCCACGGACCATCTAGTGGTCCAACAGGTTCGTACGGAAATGGGAATCAAGGTGTTATTGGACCCCAAGGCCAAAGTGGAACCGGAGGACCCAATGCGGGCTATGGAACATTAGGGACATCGGGAGGGCCTAATAGTGGTTATGGTCCTACAGGGACAACCGGAGGACCTAATGCGGGCTACGGACCTACAGGCACCTCAGGTGGACCAAATGCGGGTTACGGACCTACAGGGACTTCAGGAGGACCTAATGCGGGCTACGGACCTACAGGCATCTCAGGTGGACCAAATGCGGGTTACGGACCTACAGGGACTTCAGGAGGACCTAATGCGGGCTACGGACCTACAGGGACATCAGGTGGACCCAATGCGGGCTACGGACCAACAGGAATATCAGGTGGACCCAATGCAGGCTACGGACCAACAGGAACATCAGGTCCAAGTGCCGGCTATGGACCTACAGGAACATCAGGTGGTCCCAATGCGGGCTATGGACCTACAGGGACTTCAGGACCGAATGCGGGCTACGGACTTACAGGGACTTCAGGAGGACCAAATGCGGGATATGGGCCTACAGGGACGTCAGGACCGAATGCGGGCTACGGACCTACAGGGACGTCAGCAGGACCAAATGCGGGCTACGGACCTACAGGGACCTCAGGAGGACCAAATGCGGGCTATGGACCTACAGGGACTTCAGGAGGACCAAATGCGGGATATGGGCCTACAGGGACCTCAGGAGGACCAAATGCGGGCTATGGACCTACAGGGACTTCACGAGGACCAAATGCGGGCTACGGACCTACAGGCACCTCAGGTGGACCAAATGCGGGTTACGGACCTACAGGGACTTCAGGAGGACCGAATGCGGGATATGGGCCTACAGGGACTTCAGGACCGAATGCGGGCTACGGACCTACAGGGACGTCAGGAAGACCAAATGCGGGCTATGGACCTACAGGGACGTCAGGACCGAATGCGGGCTACGGACCTACAGGGACTTCAGGAGGACCAAATGCGGGATATGGGCCTACAGGGACGTCAGGACCGAATGCGGGCTACGGACCTACAGGGACGTCAGCAGGACCAAATGCGGGCTACGGACCTACAGGGACCTCAGGAGGACCAAATGCGGGCTATGGACCTACAGGGACTTCAGGAGGACCAAATGCGGGCTATGGACCTACAGGGACTTCAGGAGGACCAAATGCGGGTTACGGACCTACAGGGACTTCAGGAGGACCAAATGCGGGATATGGGCCTACAGGGACGTCAGGACCGAATGCAGGCTACGGACCTACAGGGACGTCAGCAGGACCAAATGGGGGCTACGGACCTACAGGGACCTCAGGAGGACCAAATGCGGGCTACGGACCTACAGGGACCTCAGGAGGACCAAATGCTGGCTACGGCCCTACAGGGACTTCAGGAGGACCAAATGCAGGATATGGGCCTACAGGGACGTCAGGACCGAATGCGGGCTACGGACCTTCAGGGACGTCAGCAGGAACAAATGCGGGCTACGGACCTTCAGGGACCTCAGGAGGACCAAATGCGGGCTATGGACCTACAGGGACTTCAGGAGGACCAAATGCGGGATATGGACCTACAAGGACTTCAGGAGGACCAAATGCGGGATATGGGCCTACAGGGACGTCAGGACCGAATGCGGGCTACGGACCTACAGGGACCTCAGGAGGACCAAATGCGGGCTATGGACCTACAGGGACTTCAGGAGGACCAAATGCGGGATATGGGCCTACAGGGACGTCAGGACCAAATACGGGCTACGCACCTACAGGAACCTCAGGCGGGCCCAATGCGGGATACGGACCTACAGGGACATCGTTAGGACCTAATGGTTCCGGAGTCGACGGACAATGGGTAAGGCTAATAGACGTAATATATATTCCTGTAATTGTTTTATAGTGCTGATCCACACTTGGTATTTCATTATGAAATGAAAAGTATTATCAAAATTTTGGATTCCGACGGGATTCGAACCCGCATCGATCAGACGATCCTCCCAAAGCCGGAGTGCCTTACCGCTCGGCCACGAAATCCTACTTGCCGGTGTCCAAATCTTCGATAAGTCTCATATTTTTCGGTTGAGCACCGATTAGCACCATCTACACGTTCACTAGTGAACTCATGCTCATTGTCCGAAATTACATTCAGAATCAAATGACTAAGAGATGTCGCTTTAGCTAAATCTATAATTTCTGTAATTGTTTTATAGTGCTGATCCACACTTGGTATTTCATTATGAAATGAAAAGTCTTATCAAAATTTTGGATTCCGACGGGATTCGAACCCGCATCGATCAGACGATCCTCCCAAAGCCGGAGTGCCTTACCGCTCGGCCACGAAATCCTACTTGCCGGTGTCCAAATCTTCGTTATGTCTCATATTTTTCGGTTGAGCACCGATTAGCGCCATCTACACGTTCACTAGTGAACTCATGCTCATTGTCCGAAATTACATTCAGAATCAAATGACTAAGAGATGTCGCTTTAGCTAAATCTATAATTTCTGTAATTGTTTTATAGTGCTGATCCACACTTGGTATTTCATTATGAAATGAAAAGTCTTATCATAATTTTGGATTCCGACGGGATTCGAACCCGCATCGATCAGACGACGACCACTGATACCCCGAGATCCATTCAAATCCTGGATCAAACCCACCTTTAGATCGAAAGCCAGTACTATTCCATCCCACAATTATTTTATCATATTATTCCACAATAACTATTCATATAATATATTACTCTCTCTTTTGATAAAAGAACTTTTATTTTATTTACTCTCATAGATATCACTTTTTCAGAACTCCGGTCAAGGCAGCGATCATTCAGGTAAAGTCAGATATTTACAATATATTAACGATAAGCATAAAAAAATTATATTGATTCATAAACTTGTATGTTTTATTTCAGAAGTACCACAAAATGTTATAGACCCAAACACTATAGCAACAGATGCTGATGATGATGATTCTCAAGCTGAAGCAAGTGTTTCTCAAAACGTCAATGGAACCTTAGCTGCTGCATCTTCAAAAGGCGGAAACGACAAGGGTCGTGCACAAACGCAGGTACAAGGCGCCTATACAGGCAGTGGATCATTTTCGGCGCAAGCTGAAATCACTGGAGAAAATAAAGCAGCTCTCAGCGAAGTAACTGGTGACAAGAAGGGAGCATCGAGTAACGCCCAGGGAAGCGGTCGAAATAATAAGTCACAGGCAAATGTTCAGTTGGGTTCAGAAACAGGTTCTATACTAACAGGATCGCAGAGCGAAGGCACAATGCACTCGTCCAACACACAAGTACAAGGCAGCATCAAAGGGGGCATGGCTGATGCTCAAGCCAAAGGCCCAGGCAGCACTTCCTCCCAGGCTCAAATAGGATTTACACCTTACAAAGAAGGCGACAAGTCACATGACTTACAGAAAAATCCATTTGTGGGTGGAGGCACTTCTTCCGCCCAGTCAAGCGGCAGAACTGGAATGTCACAATCGCTACTCCGAGGCACATTCAAATATGGAATCACATACAACGGAGCAGCTCAATCAGGAGCGAGCGTAGACAAAGATGCTGTTTTTCCAAATAGACTACCTTTTGATAAAATAGATGTGTATGATGAAAGTAACAAAAATATAAACGTTGACATTCTTACTGAGAAACCTGAACCTGACAAACCTGAATCTGAGAAACCTGAACCGTTACCGGAAATAACCGACGACGCAACGTCGACAGATATTATCCCATCTACTGATATTCCGTTCGATGACAGAGTAACTACTGAAATAATTCCGGACAGAAGCATAGACAGGGATGATCAGTATAATCCTCATACTCATTCAGATCACCACAGAACCGATACCGAATTAGTTAATCCCACCCTAACTCCATCGGAAGAAAATAGGCGGGCATTCCAACCAAATTACAACACTAATAATGCCGACTACGATTACAACACTGAAAAGGATCTACCGGAAGATTATGACATAGATGACGGTTATGGTAGTGAAGGGAATGATGCTCCTGGACCCGACCAAAGTGAATACAACAATTACAACAAAGTTTCTCACAATTCAGAGCCAACACATCAATCGCTTAACGATCCAAGACGGAGAGGGTTAGAGGTCAGACAAACATCAGGTGGCAGCACACAGCACATTTTACTGGGATCTCTAAATGAGCACGACGCTCAAATAACTCAACAGAATTCCGAGAGACCCGATGAAAAGAAAACTTACCAGCCAGGAGAACGCATCCCAGGCACCGGGGGTTACAGAATACCCATTGGATTCACGGGAAGTGTGAAGTCAGTCGCGTCAAAAGACAACACTTATGTGGTCGGATCGAGGGACTCGCCGTCTCAAGCGCAGACAGTAACATTAACACCAGGGACTGGGCAAATTAAATACACGTATCCATCTTCATACGGGAGAAGTGTGCATCCTAAAGATTTAAGATCGTTGTATAGTCAAAAGCCCGATGATAATAGATACTTATCTGTCTCCAAATCAGTAACACAATCACTTGACGATGAAAATAATATTAGAAAACAATATTCTCACACATACTATACCAAATCATCTTCTTGTGGCTACTTCACTTTTACATGTACAATGGTTAGTGGCTCAGAGGGAAGGAAAAAGATTTGTAGACCTAAAATTCCCACCAATCCAGATGGGAGTCCTATGAGGTGTTAAAATATCATGTAGGTACATAGGGTTGTGAGCACGTAATATTAATAACACAAAATATCAAAGCAAAGCAAAGTTTTTAAGGCATATATCGTTCCATTTCATATCTTGAGCTTTTCTTGAGAAAATTATTGACAGACGATCCGACTTCCATCTTGTGCGTCTTTTATCCGAAGTCTTAGCGTCCAATACGGTCCTGTCTTACATATTAAGTATTTTAATTTTAGTATTGTGTACTTTTAATATTTGCCTACTTATTAATATTAACTACGGTTTCAACATAGGAATCTCTGATTTAATAAATTGTAAGGATATTTTATCAATAAGCTATCTTGTAATAAATAGACCATTGGTGTGTGATAAAATAAAACATAAATAAAGCACTTACAAGTCTGTTGTTTTCATAACAAAAATATTGGTAGTATTATTGATAAGATTTGGCTTGTGTTTTGGCATATAGGGCGAAGTGGAGAGAGAAGCTATTGTACGGATCCCACATAACTACCAAATCTATGTTTTGTGCCGAGTAGAAATACCTATTATACCTACATGTTATGTAGTAAACACGGAAAAACATAATGTGTGTTTTCTGTAACTAACAAAGCACCTACATTTTGGCCTTTACCAAGTAAAATTCAGTAAAACACAATACATGTTTATTACAATGACAATTTAATATCTCGGATAGGTTTTCGCAACTTTGATTTTTTATAATAGTGTTGACATAAAATACACTTACAATAGTTACATTTTGATTTTACATCATGACACATTTCTTTAATTTGCGCATACAATTTTTTCTGATCAGAGGCCTTATTGTCTAACTTGAAATCCATCCCCATATCCCATTCCAACCAATCACACAATACGAAAATGACGTATTTTGTCATGATACGTCATTTTCGTATTGTGTGATTGGTTGGAATGGGATATGGGGATATTTTGTCATGATACGTCATTTTCGTATTGTGTGATTGGTTGGAATGGGATATGGGGATGGATTTCAAGTTAGACAATAAGGCCTCTGATAAACAAATTCATTTATACGATTTAAAAATAGCTGCATATGATATTGGTCACAGCAATCTCATAGAGTATCTTAGGTTTCTGTTTGTTACATTATTTACAGTACTGTAGGTTCATTTACATGACATGTAATATTTAGTGATGTAGTTAAAGTGATACGATGCGAAGTTCAACAACAGTTTTTTTTTATGTTTTAAGTTTCATCGCTGTAACTGATTCTAAAGATTTAATCGGTTTTAAACAAACAATAATTACAAAACATGTTGAGAAGTTGTGCAGTCAGACTTGAACTGTGATAAAATTATAAAAATAATTTGATCAAAGCAATAAATTGTCACACAGAGCAAGGTAAAGCCATTTTAGGTACGATTTTCACCTAACGAAGTACGTTTGGATAATTTTTTTTTCAATTTATTAAATCTTTCAAAATGTAAATAAATAACGGCATCGTTCAGCAATTATTTAAATAAATATGCATATACATTAGATTGCCTTCATCGTAACTAATAACCGCTTTGACGATCTCCGCCTGGTCAAAACCGTCTGTTATTGAATTGGCGACGATTTTAGATCCATAGCTACCTTACAATTACTCTAACATTAATTGTTTCTACCTTGCCACTGTTTGCTAATGTGACACTAATAAAATGTAATGCAATAGTAAAAAAAACTATTAAAGCAGGAACCAATACTGTTTAAACGCTACATTAAACTACGAAAAATAAATTATAAATAAAATTAGGGATATTTTAAGTACACGATTCAGTCTGTTAAGTAGTATTGGAATGTAATCATAAGGTAACGAAGCTAATATCAGCTGCTTGTGTAATACAAAATTATATTTATAATCTAGACTACATAATTTCTTACGGTCCAACATTCTTTGATTGTGTAGGAAAGAAAAAAATATGTAAAGTTTAATTATTTTTACTGAGTACCAAATTATGTGCAATATCGTTTTGAATTGTAATCAATGAATTTTCATAAACTATTGGACCATCAGTAGCTCAGCAGCCCGCACGAGTCAGGGCTCAAAGTTGAACTTAAAAACCTGTAGGGTTATTATTATGTATCAGCAATAGCAAAAATCGTCAAACCTACGAAGTTTGACATTTTCTTGGTTTCACATTAGACATGTGCTCCTGTGATTAATACTGAAACGCAATGGCTCTAGTCAAACTTCAGTTCAACAATTAACAAGCGATTAACATCGCTCGCACATTTTACGTAATAAATAATCCAAAAATAACCCTACCGATATAGAAAACATGTAGTCTGCTGGATTTTAAAGAGCCTTTCACTTATACATGAAATTGATTTGGAATCCATAAAATTGGAACCCACGCTTCACAAGTTACAGATGCCAACATCGATCGTAGTTATATAATGAGACAAAATGAAAGAGTTACATGCAGTTTTATGTTCCATATTTACATCCAAGCGAGAAAATACCGATTTCCTAAGACTACAAATAATTTATTATTATTTATTATAGTGATATTATTTATTATAAATAATAAATAATATCACTGGATTTTTTTCATAATAAAAGAAAACTACAAACTTTTAATGCTGACTATACGTGAAGTGGAATTTAACAATATAATAGAATAAATTACGCAAACGAATAGTTACAACAAATAAATTAAATCGGTGTTTACTAGCTACTATACTAAATCGGTGTTTGGAATACAGTAATTATAGCATTTTACCTATAATAAAAATATAACCTAAAGAGCAATGAGCTTAAATATGGGACATCTATGGATAACTGATGTACCCGCATCGAGTAGTATATTTCCAAATATAACATGAATTACTTATATTTACGATTGTGTATCATAGCTTACCAAAATCATCATACTGTATTTAAAAAAAGCTGCTTCAAGAACTGCTTGTCTAAGATATTATTAGCGACTAAATATTACTTTACTCTAGTGATCAAACATAAAACTTTCGAGGTCATTTAAGAAAATTTGCTGTCGGCATTAACTAATAATATTCACTGAAAACATTAAATAATACATTCCTACAGTGCCCATTGCTCTACGAACTAAAACTACACAGTAAATTATTAAGAACTAAGGCGCTGGACACACAGAAAAGACGTAAGACGCAGACGGGGCGCGGACATTTGTCTCTTCCACGTCCCTTTCATATAAAATGTATAGAAGCGTCGTGACGCAAAACATACAGAATAGACGGGGCGCGGGCGCAACGCTTTTACGTCTGCGCCTTTTGTTCAAAACACACAGGAGAGACGGGGCACGGACGCGGCGGGGGCGAAGACGGGGCGCGGGGTGGCATGCCCGCCGGGAGGGGCTCGCTCGCGTCGCACAGTCACGTGTACCGTCTTGACGTTGAATGGTTGCGTCATGTTTTGAGTTGTTATAATTTTTTTCATAAAAATGCGTGACGACCTAGCTTTTAATATTCAGTTTTGTGAATTAATTGAGAATCATTCTGTTATTTATGATTACAATAGGTCTGACTATTGTAACAGAAATGTTCAAGACCAAGCTTGGGAATCGATTGCCAGGACAATAAACGAAAACGGTAAGTAGTACCTATTCTTTATTTAAAAAACATCAACTTATCCTCGTGCGTACCTACATCTGTTCTTTACGTAGTACATTAGAAATAAAAAAATGTGTACTCTTTGTTTTAATGGTAAAACCTACATCTGTTCTTTACGTAGTACATTAGAAATAAAAAAATGTGTACTCTTTGTTTTAATGGTAAAACAGAAATATTTTAATGTAATATTAATGTAATATTTTCTTAATTCCTCTGCGTGTTGTGTGTATGCGTTGTGTGAGTGTGTGTGTGTGCGAGGGTGCGGCGTGCGTGCGTGCGCGCGCGTGTGTGTGTGTGTGTGTGTGATGGTGTGTGTGTGTGTTTATACATTGTGCCTATTTTGGTACGGAATAGGTGCCCGATTTACAAAATAGTTGGTGAGGTATTCCCTGACACCATCTGCAGTTTCTCTGTATAGTGAATCAATTCTTGTTCCAACCAACGTATTTTGGATGTATGGCGCTGTAAATTTTCCATCGCATCTTCGAATAACATTGTGCAATATACACATTGCTTGTATAATTACATCAGCTTTAGCAGGTTCACAGCACATGGGCATGCTCAGTCCTTGAAATTTAGTCCTTGCCATTCCAAAGGCACATTCTACTGATTTCCGTCCTCTGCTTAGTCTGTTATTGAATATTCTTCTATCATTTGTCAATTGATTCCGCGAATAAGGTTTCATTACGTTTTTTTTCAGAGAGAAAGCTTCATCTGCCACAAAATAATATGGCATAGGTTGTACTTCTCCGGGCAATGGACTATGGTCCGGTAAATTAAGGTCTTCACGCTGCATTGCTTGTCCGAGAGCACTGGCTTGAAATGCACGCCCGTCACTATTTCTCCCGTATTCCCCAACATCTATCGTTACGAATAACCCGTCAGCGTCTACCAATGCTAATAACACAATCGAAAAGTATCCTTTGTAATTTATGTACGCTGATCCCGTGTTAGATGGAGCTTTTATTCTAATATGTTTGCCATCCAGACTTCCCACACAATTCGGTAAATTCCAAAGAGTATGGAAACGCGCAGCTATCTCTAGCCATTTTTCTACATTGGGTGTAGGCATATATTCGGGTTGTAATGTTTGCCATAGAACTTGACAGGTATTATGTACTATTTCTCGAATTGTAGATTTTCCTCGTAGAAAGTAAACTGACAGTGATTTAAATGAACACCCATCTGCGAAATACCTGTAAATAAATATACAAATATAAATTAGGTATACATATTACTATACTGTGCACCGTGATTTTTTATTCGCGGAGGCTATTGAGCCAGAAAGTAACATTCTTAATTCTTTACATAAGTAGGTACTCGTATTACTGATATAGGCTCTATAGTCTCTGCGAATAAAAACTCACAATAAGTAATTCACTTCATTATATTTATTCGATGATTTGATTGTTTCAGTACAAGCTTGCAAAGATCGTTGGAAAAACATAAGGAACAGATATGCAAAATACAAAAAACTTCTATCACTTCCATCTGGCTCTGCAGCCAAGAAGGTAAAAGAATATTACCTTGCCCAGCACTTGCATTTTTTGGATAAATATTTGAAATCAAGACCTTCCAAATCTAATCTAGAACCACAATGCAGGTCAGATACTCATACGGACGAAAGTGAACTTGATGAGGAGGAGTCAATGTCGCCGTTTCGGCCTCCGTCCCATTCACCCTCTCCACAGGCTCAAAATCATCCTTCGCCGTTATCATCGGACTCGAGTAAAAAAAGTAAAATGCCTACTTTGAAAGACGTCAATCAA
Organism: Epirrhoe alternata; assembly: GCA_963565295.1. Taxonomy (NCBI): domain Eukaryota; kingdom Metazoa; phylum Arthropoda; class Insecta; order Lepidoptera; family Geometridae; genus Epirrhoe; species Epirrhoe alternata. The sequence goes on from OY751375.1 coordinate 13,701,666, forward strand.
TCTGCTTTTGATTACTTTAACAGAAAACGACAAAATAGCGAGAAACAAATGCAACCTCTTGATACAGATCTTGCCTTCCTTCAAAGCATGTTGTCTGATATGAAGGCCATGAATCTTGTTCAAAAACGAAGGTTCAAGATGGGAGTAATGCAGTTGGCGGCGCAAATCTTAGATGGAAACGAGGCAGCATCGACATCAGAACCAGCATATTCTACCCGCATTTCTCAAAACAACATAGCCACGGTGTCTTCTATACAACAGCCGTTTCATAATGTTGCACCTCCATCGACAATAGAGCAAAATCAAAATGTTGCACCTCCATCAACAATAGAGCAAAATCAAAATGTTGCACCTCCATCAACAATAGAGCAAAATCAGAATGTTGCATCTCCATCAATATCTGTGCAGGATGAGAATACCCCAACGTTTTTCACTCTATCACCCTATTCAACAATTAGTTCAGTTTCGGCTGCACACGTCACCAATACATCTTTTTTGAATGAAGAATTACCTCTGAACTACACGTACAATTTTTCTACACCAAAGTAATCCATCGGATTACTTTAGTGTAGAAAAATTATACACATCAACATCGGTTTGAGCGTGCACATATTTCAAAAGTTAATTAAACCTTATTATGTAACACAATTTTCTGTTAGTATTAAAGTAATTAAAAAAGATAATGTGTTTCACTTACCTTAACGTTATAAGTAATCTTTCTTCAGCACTAATAGATACTCTCCAATTTGTGTGCTTTCTCTGTAAAGCATTTCTCACTTTGGACATGATAATATTAAAACACTGTGGAGTCATTTTATACACTGTGACAAAACGATCTGGGTAATTGTGTAGGTCCTCCATTATTTTAAAAAATCGATTGTCTTCATTGCTTAGCCATACCGGATGTACCCAGTAACGTCTAACCCTCTGTATATTAGCGAGATTTACCAGTGCTAGTACATCTTCATCTTCAGAAGAAGACATGTCGACGTGACAAAATCAGACTGTTGAATGCCGAAAATAGTCCTGACTGCGCGACTGCGTCGCGTCCGCGCCCCGTCTCTTCTATATAACTTCAAAAGTCGCGTCCGTGTCTCGTCTCCGCCCTGTCCGCGACGCGTCCTCGTCTTACGTCTCTTCTGTCTGGCCTGCGCCTAAGATATTAAAAATGGTAAGGAAATATATAGTAACAATCCGCTTATCTAAGAGATTTAGATTTTAGATTAGCGGATTGTTACTATATATTTCCTTACCATTTTTAATATCTTACAATGGACTACAATGGACGCAAAGTCACGCCTGAATCAATTCAATATTAAGAACTAATCTAAATTAACATGGCAATCAATACTTGTTACGTAATACTAAAACTTTGCGCGTTAATACAGTTATTTAATATTAAGTACATTGAGAGATACACTGATGTAGGTAAATAATTAAGAGAGTTTGATTATTGAGCTGCCTAATAAGAATAACTATCATGATATCATGAACCCGAGAATAAGGCGGAACGATCGATTGCTGCTGTACGCAGCTGAATTCCTTAAATAAACATGGCCGATTTCTAGCGCTTATTTTATAGTCTTGTTTAAGTCATGTTACACGTATAGTACATTCAACGGATCTAGGCAATCGTAAAGTAGGCAATTTTGTATGAAACAGCGTCTGCGCATCAAAACGGCTATTTACACGAATGCCTAGCCATGGACGTAGTGAAAATGTTATTACATAAGCTGTTCATTGATTATCGTGGTTTTCGTATTTTAGCGTTTATTGCATTATTTTAGTTAAGTTTAAACCAGGGGCCATATTGTCTAACTTGAAACCATTCCCAGTTATCATCCCAATTGAGCTCGACCAATCACATAACACGAAAATGACAAAACACGTCGTATTGTGTGATTGGTAGAGCTTAATCGGGATGATAACTGGGAATGGATGTCAGGTTAGTCAATAAGGCTGCATGACTGAATTTAAAATGTAATTATAGTTAAATCGACTTTCAAGTATATTATTAGTATGACAACTACACAATTAATAAAACTGAAGTATATTTTACTTAACTTAATACAATTTTAATTTGAATGGTAATTTTAATTTAGACAAATTTATTAATGTGTTAACATTGTAAATACTTCGTGTGCTTACACTTTAACATGAACACAGCTAACATGACGAAATATAATTTAAAATCATATCATGAGATCATTTTTGAGTACAAATAGTTATTAAAATATGTTTAAAGTAATATCATAACTACCCTATGCTATGAGATACATTAAAATGGCGAAACCTTTAACATGTAAATACTGTTGTGTAAGGAACTTGGATTTAGATGGCCTCTTCAATAAATTTCCCGATTAATTTATATTACTGGATTAAACAGTATGTCTACCTAAAACATACAATAGCAAATTCCACTGTTACATTTAGATTTCATCAATCCACACTCGCGTCATACTTATATTATAAATTACTATTTCATTTAAGTATAATAATTTATTTGTTGATATAATTTTAAAAGTTTAACATTTTTAAAAAGGAGTGTTATTTGAAACTGTGGTATAAGAAAAGAATTTGCTAAGTCTAATTTTTTTCTTAAATACTTTTTATCTAACAGTATCACTTAGATTAGCATCTGACTGATACTTCAACGACAAAATACGGGTGACTATAAATCGTTACACCAGTTCATATTGTTCCGCTTCTATACAAAATGAACGATCGTCAGTTCCCAAATAACTACAGCCACAATGGTTATCTGTTAAAAAATCATACTTAAAAAATAATCAGCGTTGCTATAGCGAGAGATCTACGGTCGTTCATAAGTTGCATAGAAACCTTACATTATGAGTTAATAAATAAATACATCCAGTATCCAAATACAAGCTAATAACGTAGAATATGAACATGCACTATACAATAGATCCAACCCGAGGTCCCCGCGGGGGACATTATAATAATATGCAACATCTGGGCGAATGACATTGAATAGGCTCAAGGAAATTATCAAAAAATATTGAGCATTTTATAGGCTCACTTATTATAAGTTATGATGACACTTGAGCTTTTTCTTAATAAAAACATAATAAACATTATATTGAGAGTAAAACTAAATGTCAGCTCACGCGTCGCGTTCTCTTGGCACGGCTTGAGTTGTCCCTTAAACATGTCAATTATCATTTTTCTCTGTTATCAATAGCCTCTGTCAAGACAAATCCTCTGTCCGAATAGTAAGTACATTAGCCCCTGATCCACGTAACGATCGCACGAGAAACCAATCTCTAGTATAAACAATAACTGCCCGTAATACTTTAACGTAAACTAAATATGGCAACCAGGCCTAAATAGTGTAAAGAAAATTGTATACATATAATTAAATAGAGAGCTTTTATACAATAATGAATCCAGTTTAATTTGGAACACATAATGCCAGTGGCCCTGCCAGACTGGAGATGTAGTCGGTGTGAAGTAACCGCTTTGAATATAAAAGACTCACAGATGGATCTTAGCTGGAGCCGCGAAGGCGCTTTAGCCGCTCTTTCTCGAGGTGATCGGCCGGCGGCTCGCGATCAAATGAGCTCAGCTCCAGACCTGGAAGAAACAAAGGTTTATTCCATTTGTCACGTTCAAACAAATTGACTGATCGAAGCCGGCCACGTCATCGTTGTATATGAGAGCTATCTTAAATAAGTTAACAAGCCCAGTCGGCGATGGGATTGCAACGTGTCAACACGTATGGAATGCTAACTTCTGCTAAATGTGGGTATGTATTAAATATGTATTTAGATGTGTCTCTACCCGTGGCCCGCTCTGAATTCAAACATGGCGTTCACGGAGAAGCGATTTTACACACAGTGCGTGCGGGCGCGGGCGCGAAGTATCCAACGTTCGTTTCCGCGCGTTCTGGCCACACTACGGGCCTAAGGCTCCTAGAAGAAGCCTAGCGTTTCATATGTTTGACAATTCGCGCCTATGCCCAGTATGGACGACCACTCGTGGGCACTCACCGGTCTCTGTGAGAGTGGGCCGGTCGGTGAGGTAACGCCAGACGGCGCGGTGAGGCGCGGGCGCGGGCGGCGCGGCCTGCTCCTCGCCAGCCAATCGGCGAGCCGCCAGCTGTGAGGTCACGTGACGCGCTAGCAGCGAACACTTCTCGAAGTTGATGCGGTTACCGGCCACTCTGTGTATTACAAAACAAAAATAATAAATGCAAACCGAATTATTATTATTATTATTTAGCCCGTGTCGTCCCACTGCAGGGCAAAGGCCTCCCTTCCCTTCTTCCACTCTTCGCGATTACCGAATTACTAACACTAAAAAATTAAATTGAATAGAATACACTAATGATTGTAACTGATGCGAATCCAATGTTTACATGAATACAATACACCAGCGTTCAACTGAATACAATACCTGGTAAATTGTTTAAATTAATACCTAATCATTTTACCTGATTACAACAGGCATGTAATCTATGGCTTAAGCACGTTGAAGCCGGGATCTAAATCATCTAAATCATTTAAATTGGTATCTTCAAAACGACGATTGCAAGCAAAAAATAATTCACAAATGGAAGCTGGATATCAGGGTGCCTAGTATTAGTTTTTTACGCGTTGGGTATCGACGCCGTAAACGCAGATTTGTACGGGAAAATAGCAGCGCCTTCTTTTGGTACTCGCTCATTACTAATGAAAACCAGTACAAATCCACATTTACGGCGTCGATACCGAATGTTGAATAAAAGTCATACTAAGCACACTGAACCTTACTTCGAAGGAGATCCTTGATTGGCAAAGTGGAGGTCTCGACAAGTGACGGAGAGTAAGGGCACGGCCGTCGCCGTAGGGGCGGCGGCTAATGCTGCGCGGTATCTGAAAATAAGTTTAAATTTGGAGCCTAGCATTCTTTTAGGTGATCTATCTTAAAACTAGAAAAACAACCTCCAGTGGGGAGCCAGTTAAAAAAAATTATGAACCACTGAAAGGGTTTACTTTCTTTTTTGATTGCTCAGAAACGACAAGATCAAGATGATACGGCGATATTCTGATACCTAAGCATTGATAGAACTACTGAGCAAGTCACCCTAAATAATTATATATATGGGCACAGCACTGATATCAAAGCAAACTCTTGATGTAAAAAATGATGTCTTAACCTTTTTTTAAATACTGCAAAAAGTAGAACCCATTCTACTCTTTGTAAATAAAGTTGGAAGTTAAATTGGTATTTCATATGACCGGTTTTCTGTAAAATGCCGGGAAGAATTACAGATCGACCCACAACTTAAAAGAGAGTAAGACATACCTTGCATGATTCCCACTCGGCTCCACGCATAGCTCGAGTTGCCGGAGTTGTTGGCCGCATACGCCTGATGTTCGGCTCCACTGTAAACAATATTTTGGTACATTATAAATAAATAATGCTGGACATTTCACACAGCAGCGCCGCGCCATCTAGCTCCAAACTCAACAAAGCTTGTACTATGGGAACCTGACGATCGTCACCAACGAGCCGCCAAACCCCGCAACATCCCCGGGATCATTTATTTGCTCAAAATGTGGTCGTGGCTGCCACTCCCGTATAGGCCTTTTCACCCATAAACGAAAATGCTCTAACCACAATTGTAGTGTAACCTGACCTGACTGACGCCACCTAAATCATCTCTAGTATATGGAAAAAGGGCCAATGATGATTGTACACAGAAACACCCAAACACGAGACAAATATTTGTAGATCATTCAAACATTTTTCCCGCGGCGGGGATCGAACCCGTAACCTTCTGCGTCCCAAGCGGGCTTTCACCCAGTGCGCCGCAGAGGGCGTTTGGTTAAACTGTTTAGTTTAAGTAAAGTGAGATAGGTACCGTCTTTTTCAGTCTGGATATGGGCGCCATATTCAGGGCGCTGATGATAGCCATCAAAGAATTGAAGTTTCCAAGGTTGAAGCATTCTCTGGCTGTCATTACCCATTGTTCAATTACACGCGCCCTATACTTGCTTTTCGTAGGCTGAAAATATTATTAGAAAGTTGTTTCATGTGTTTTTTCAAAATCTTATTTTCTGGCCGTTTTTGAAATGCATTGCAATTTCGAATATCTGTCATTAAAAAAACGAATAAAGTTCTCTTGCTTTCTACTTACTAGTGCAAGCGACAAACATGATAAAAATTCTGATTTGTTTCGGTTATACGAAATTGCAATGTAGTTCAAAAACTACCAGGAAATAAGAGTTTAAACGAAAGAGTGTAAATGTGTTGGCCTAATGGCTAACTAATGTAACTACAACAAGATCTAGATTACCTTGACGATATCAGTAGCCACTAAGTAACTGAGTCGGTTGAACCAATCCGCATAGGCCTCCAAATTCCGAGTGCTCTTAGTCTCGATATGGTGGAGGTTTATCGATCCCTTGGCACACGCGGACGCAGATTGCAGCGTTTGTGTTGGCGCAAAAGTTTGTACAAGTTCTTCGGGCCCGACAAACGAGAGTCGGTGAAGTTCCACTATTGTGAGCTGATTTGCCAATTCAACCGGTGTCAAACCAAGTGTTAGTATGTCCCCCTGAAATGTGTATTTTATTTTGTGCTTACTGTGAGTTTGATCATCATCTGTGCTACTCTGAGCCTCTAAACTACTAAGATTGCCTGAACACAAAATCATATTTATGTGCAAACTATTGATTACTTTTCATTATACCTACTTACAAAGTTGTATAATACGGCCGGTGGATCTAGGCATTAGTGTAGTGAGCCATTACGATGCGCAGTCAACAATTTTGTATGAAAAAGCGTCTCTATGCTCATCGAAACGGAAAGCCTTACGTATGTATGGCTAGATCTGATGGGTGTACCCAAGAATATGATGTGTTAAAATGATTACCTGTGCTAATTGGTCCACAGAGCCTACTTGGGGCACATCTACCAAGGTTTCCTCATACTGTTCTAAAGCAGTCAGTTTGTCGAGCAGTTTCTCCAGAGTCGTCGACATCTCCACTCTCACTGGAGTCATGTGTTCCGCCGCACATCTAGACAAATACAGAATTAGACTCAATTAATCCTCAACACTACATCTTCTTTCACTCCACATCGAAAAAGGTATGTTAAGATGGTTTGGGCATGTAGAGAGGATGGATGACAGTCGTTTGACAAAGCAAGTGTATGAGGCGAGTGTGTATGGGATTACCTGGAAGGGGAAGGCCTAGGCGAACCTTCTTGGATCAAATTAGCGACATTTTGGAGATGGGCCAGGTAAAAAGTACCCTAAACCGACGAGCATGTATGAAGAATATAATGAGAGTGAATGAGGCGAAAGTTGTGTGTCAGGATTGTAGCGAGTGGAGATCCGTGGTCTCTGCCTACCCCTTTGGGAAAGAGGCGTGATTTTATGTATGTATGTATGTACTCAATTAATATTATTAATATCTAACAGAATTTTATGAATTAAGTATGTTTGGGGTTGTTTGTCGTATACTGGGCATACAAAGGAAGTAACAAACGCAGAAAAAAGTAGAAAATAGTCTCATTCCATTGTGAAACAAAAAATTCTACGTAAAACTAATAGCATTCGCAATTATATTCTTTATAAATTCGCGTAAACATTGGAATGCTAGGGATAATCATTTCCCTGCCCTTATCCCACTTGTAAGTGGGATCGGCACAACAAGTTTTCCTCTTCCACTCCGCTCTATCAGCCGTCATCTCAACACTCACTCCATTCTTACCCATATCATCCTTCACACTGTTAGGGATAACGGTAACATTTATATTGGGTTTGGAAGAGGATCTGGCGCCTGAAGACGAGATCGCAGAGTGGAAACGACTTTACTTTAGAGTTGACCTCAAAGAAGGTTAGTTAGTTCTCAAGTAGTATCTCACCTTTGTGTGATACTACGTACAAGCGCCATCACTCTGTCATCACGGAAATCGTAGGGAAACATGCTGGTCCACTGACAAAGTACCCGCACCAAAGCCGACATGTCGTTGACCTCCTTGTCAACCAAATCCTTTACTTCTGATTTACCCTGTAATAGACCATAGTTATGTTGTACAGTCGCATGTAAAGTTAAAATAATAAAATATCCACCTCATTGGCAAGAAACTGTCATAACATAATAAATAGGTTCGAGTTTACAATTACAGTGCCACAAACATATCTGAAACAGTGATAGAGGCGCTGTTATCGCATTTGGCATAGAGAAAGTAAACTATTATGGCATTTGGTGTTGCCAGAAAAATAAATATTACAGTAGGTCTGTTCTGTTATTGCAGTTCCAATCTGTGGTTTCAATACTCGTAGTAGATAATAATACACATGATTAGTATTAGAAGAACAGGGTATTTTAGCATTTTAAACTGATTTAAATCAATCCTGAGATCGAATAAACTAGCAGAATTTATATTTCAATGAAAATAAACTTTTACTTGATTTTAATTTAATTTATGTATAATGGCGTAGTTAATTCCTCTTTTGGCAACCGGTCCAGATAAGTTTGTGGCACTATACTACTTACAATCTTATCATAAGTTTTGAAGTATCTTTTGCAGAGTTTATTCAACAACTCATGCGGTTTGACAAACAGACGTGAGCACAGCAAGAAGGTAAACGTGAATGACTTGTTAGCTCCAGGTCTGAGCATATCAACCAGGGCTTCCAAAGTGGCGCTGACTATTTGCCCATCTCTGTATTCCACATCATTTTTTTCGGGACAGTTGCCATACGGCAGTGCCGCAATTGACGTTGCTCCAGGTTGTATTACTGCTGAAAGCTGAAACAATTTTTTTTTTAAATATGAAACCTTGGACTGCAACTTTTTCGTTTTTTGTCAAAGTCAAAGTCAAAAAGCATTTATTCAGTAGGACCGCTGGGATCACTTTGAAACGTCTTAAAACTAGGTGATTTTACTCCTGTTCCTTCGCGACCAATACCGTGAAGAATTAGGGCAACAAACACGGTTTTTGTAATTTTTCAATCGTTATTTTATTCATATAGTACCTGCGGTGCATCAACTTTCTGACCGGGCACAAAGTTGATGCCTCCATTCATGACAATGTGTTTGCATGCACTCTCTGTCATTAATTTATTTCCTCTCACCATGGAGTAGTAGTCATCATTCTGAAAACAACAAGATTTTATGGAGAATTCAATTCAATTCCTTATTTCAATCAATATACATCACACTATACATATAAAAGAATGCACTATACTGTAAAATATAGTACTTATAATAATTGAAAAGCCAAAGACAGCTAACTGAATATCACTAGGTAGAATACATATTTTAAATAAATGGAAACATTTTGTTTTAATCAAAATAAACTCGCATTGAATTACACCAAATCGAAGCAGTAACCAAAATGTACTGCTAACAAAATAAATAATAATTATGTATGAATCATAGACAGAGCCTTTTATGGTAGGTGTTATGTGGAAACGTAATCGAATTACAAAACCAATTTGGTATGCTAAGTTATTAATTTTACAGGCTCTTATCATGTTACATTAGTTTCATTTTGCTGACACACATAACAAAAACAATATTACCTATAAAGCTGCTTCTAGTGTTTATAGAAAAAATATTATTGTTGAAATATTTTTCAAACATGTGTTTTTATTAGGAAGCCATAATCAGTTTTTTACAAGAATACAAAAATGAGCCACAATCTGATTTAAATGAACCCGTATAGAACAATAACTAAGGATATTTAACAGCATCATCATCAGCATCATATTATCAAATTCATCTTACACACAATATCAGCAAGTTATTTAACGTGAGTCAGGAAAATATATTATATGGAAACTGGCTAATAAAATTTAAATGGATTTTGCTTGTATTTGGTAGATGTCTCTACCCATGTATAAAGTATAAAGACATGTATAAAGGATTATGCATAAAGGATCTAGAATAGTACATTGTACCACAAGAGAGCAAAATTCGTTTTTGTTGCGAGTGCTGAGTTTGAGTCTCGAACAAACGAAGGATTCTATGTTAGAATCCTGAGTGTAGTGAGAGATTCAAAAGCATAAGCAACAAAATATTTTGCTCTCGTGTGATACATACAACTTTTCACCTTACTAGCGAAAATATACAAGATGTAAAGGAAAACCAATTGTACTCGTATATAATGCTGGACTTTTTCACTCAGCATCATCTAGCCCCAAAGTAAGCAGAGCCTGTGTTAAGGGTACTAAGATGACTGATATACTACTTATATACTTTTTGTTTGTAAATACATACATATTATACATAGAAACACCCAGACCCGAGACAAATATTTGTAGATCATACAAACATTGGTCCCGCCGCGGGGATCGAACCCGCAACCTTTTGCGTCGCAGGCGGGCCTTCGCCCACTGCGCTACAGAGGATGTCAATAATTCCCGCTATTATTATTTTTTTGCCCCTCAAGTGGCAGGCTAAAGTCCAACAACCAGACCCCCTGGCCGCCGCCACTTGGCCAGTGCGCACGCTGCGGCCTGTAATATTCGATTCTCATTGGTTGCTTGCAGCATTCTAAATTCAAATCACTTTTCCTCATAGTGTGAGCAAAGTTGAGTTTTGCTCACTGTTTTTACGCGGCAAAAGCGCCCTTTTTGAGCTAGTAAGGTGAAAAAGTAATTTACATTACACAACATTACATTCCCATACACAGAGAACAAGATTAGGGATTGGCTTCTCATACTAAACTATGATGAAAGGAGGCGATGCTGTTCACCATGGTCTACCCCACCATATCTTCCACACTTGCATACAATGCTTCACAAACAAACATTCTTTTCACCTTACTAGCTCAAAAAGGGCGCTTTTGCCGCGTAAAAACAGTGAGCAAAACTCTACCTTACTCACACTATGAGGAAAAGTGATTTGAATTTAGAATGCTGCGAGCAACCAATGAGAATCGAATATTACTGGCCGCAGCATGCGCACTGGCCAAGTGGCGGCGGCCAGGGGGTCTGGTTGTTGGACTTTAGCCTGCCACTTGAGGGGCAAAAAAATAATAATAGCGGGAATTATTGACGTCCTCTGTAGCGCAGTGGGCGAAGGCCCGCCTGCGACGCAAAAGGTTGCGGGTTCGATCCCCGCGGCGGGACCAATGTTTGTATGATCTACAAATATTTGTCTCGGGTCTGGGTGTTTCTATGTATAATATGTATGTATTTACAAACAAAAAGTATATAAGTAGTATATCAGTCATCTTAGTACCCATAACACAGGCTCTGCTTACTTTGGGGCTAGATAATGCTGAGTGAAAAAGTCCAGCATTATACATATATTATTATATACGAGTACAATTGGTTTTCCTTTACATCTTGTAATTTTTCGCTAGTAAGGTGAAAAGTTGTATGTATCACACGAGAGCAAAATATTTTGTTGCTTATGCTTTTGAATCTCTCACTACACTCAGGATTCTAACATAGAATCACTCGCTACGCTCGTGATTCAAATATAGAATCCTTCGTTTGTTCGAGATTCAAACTAAGCACTCGCAACAAAAACGAATTTTGCTCTCTTGTGGTACAATGTACTATTCTTATACATAGTCATGTCTAGGTTCACAAACTTGCAATGTTTTTGTCATACCTCCTTATTTTTTTCTCTATCTTTTGTTATGAAGTAATGATTAATGGTTTCCCTATTTGATTTATTATAAATTTCAAAAAAATATAAAATATCTCAATGTTAAATGTTAAGTCAGTAGATTATACTTATAGCGGCTTACCATAAAACGTGACATAAAGTTATTCCACCGAATAAATCAAGAATAACCATAGATTTTGACAGTTTACACTCCGGAATAACTTTATGTCACGTTTTATGGTAAGACGCATATAATTCTTAATTGTACATTTTTATTTTGTCTCTCACATTTTCCAATAAATAAAATTGTTAACTTGGCTCATCGGACACCCGCAATACAGGCTAGACCTAGTGCGGGGTCCATTAAAAAAAAATTGAATCGTATATTGTAACCTGTAATCTTCTTTTGGAAAAATAAACTGTTTGATTTTATAAAAACTAAAATTATAATCCTATCAAATTAGTTAATGATGTTCTCATTGTACTCAGTGTATTTGATGTTAAAATAGATTAAAAAACTCACATCATAGTAGGAAAGTCCGGTGCCATGGAGAAGGGATGTGTCTGGAGGCAGAGGGGCAAGGTCGGTGGGGGGCGGGGGTGCAGGCGCTGGCTCGGTCGGTGCCGGCGGCACTTTGATATTGCACCCGCTACATGATGCCTCATTCAGCTTGCTTGCGTAATAATACATAGCCATTCAATTCCTCGATGGCAACTACTCTAGCCTCTTAAGGTGGGTTTAAATCACGGCATCCATTGGATTTTCTGCAAAATATTAGGCTCAAATTTAATTTCGAATCTATGTATACCAATAGGAGTGCAAATTAAAGAAATGGGAAGAAAGGATTGAATGAGATGATAGTTGACAAAAAAAAGTAAAAAGAAACCTGTTGTGCCGACCCCACATAATACACGATAAGTATATAAAATATATTTAGATCTTATAAATACTTATCCTGCAACAAATCCTAGGATGATTTTAAACCAATAAAATGAGTGGACAGGACGCCAGTACATAGTTATACATTTTGTTTTTGCATTAACCAATTTAAGTTAGTAATTTAAGTTAACAATATAAATAAAAAATACTTTGATTTTTTTACATACTAACACAGAAAGCTTACACTTCATTCAACTGATCTTGGCATTTGTATGAAATTGTGTTCTGTGGACAAATGGCTAACTTCACGAATACCTAATCTAGGTAGATATATCAGGATTTTATGAAACAAAAACAGCTAGGTACAATTAGAAGAGGTTTTGGTCAAATGAAATATGAAAGGATTTTTTTTTTTGTAAGTATTTATGCCAAGGAGGTATCCAGACGAATCCAGCTGGCATGGGCAGCATTCAGCAAACTGGACGACATATTGAAATCACATTCTGTTCCACAGTGTTTGAGACATGGACGCTCACGAAGGAGACTGTGCACAGGATGAGAGTAGCACAGAGAGCCATGGAGCGTGCCATGCTCAGCATCACTCTTTTAGACCATATCCCCAATACCGAAATTCGCAAGCAGACTAAAGTAAGCGATGTCAGCAAGCGAATATTGGGGCTCAAGTGGAGTTGGGCAGGACACTTGGCCAGACGCGGTGATGACCGGTGGAGCAGAGTGATTACCGAGTGGTGCCCCCGGGAGGGCTACAGACGAGTAGGTCATCCGGCAGCTAGATGGGTGGACGACATAATAAAAACAGCAGGTCGAACATGGGTCAGACTAGCGCAAGATAGGGAGGGTTGGCATGAGCGAAGAGAGGCCTATGCCCAGCAGTGGGATGAAAAAGGCTGCGGGTGATGATGGGTGTGAAGTATTTATGATAATGAATGATGACAAGTGATAGGGGAGTGAAATAGAAACTAGTGTTTTAAAAAATTAACTACCTATGATAGTAGTTAATCCATTCACTAACATTTGAGTATGATTAACTTATTATTATTGCTTCAAATTGTAAAATTCACTCAATGGATCTAGGCATTTGAGAAGTTAGTCATTTGTCTGCGCAGTGAAAGCTTTTTATTACTATTATTTTATCTGCTATTTATGGATGTTGTCTTTATTGCCTGTAATCATGTTGTGTGTGTCAAATAAATTATTTCAATTCTTTCATACAAAATTGTGTTCTGCGCAGACAAACGGATAACTTCACAAATGCCTAGATCCATTGAATGAAGTGTACTACATATTTTGAACTTAATGAAGCTCCAATGAATTATAAAATTAGTAATGATGCTCTAATCAACCTTAGACAGTGCATTTCTAGAGATGGCAATCATTGTACGCACATACAACATAAGCTAATAGTACTTAGAGATACTACTAGAAAAATAAATGTAAGTAATCTTTATTTAATTTCCTATTTACTATATTTTCGTAAAATTTTTAATAAGGACGCGGCACCTAGTCTTTAATAGTCTGTTTTAGTGTACAAATAATATCAGATTATTACTAGAACGGCGAAGAAAGGTGAAAGTTGTCTACCATTGGAAGGAAAATCTACTTACCTGATTTGTAGCACATAGTGTGAAGCCAATTTATAACGATGATAATTTAAGAAAAACAGCACAAGGTCACATGTATCTAATTCTTGCACCCAGTAAACACATTTGAAATAATTAATTTTACATAAAACAGCGCGAAGCGCGAATCTATCGCGCAGCGACCAGCGCACAGCAAAAGTCAGCAGCAAGCAGCAAGCTATCAATCCATAGAGAATAACGTCTTTTTTTAATCTTAAACAACTTTTTTAATGGCTATCAATACATGGCTTTTTTTGGAGCTTGGTGGCGTGGACTCTAGTGATGCATGTACTCAATTTTTGATTTCATGCATTGAGCATGCACGGCATGCACTACAATGAGGATTTTTTAGCGCCATTTGTACGTCCGTGTCTCGTCCTTACTCTGTGGTCTCGTCCCAACTCCAAAGAGCATGAGACCAACGTCTCATGCTCTTTGGAGTTAGTGGACGAACGACGAGCCATTTCTTATCGTGCCAAGTAGTCGACTTCAGTCAGACGGTGATAGATCCGTGAACCGGTACAGTTAGCTACTAGCTAATTTTCCACTTTATTTTGGTAGGTATTCTTTGACTAACAATGATGGTTTTTTTTGCTTACCCTCAGAGTATGGTTTACCCGTCCGAGGGTTTACCCAAAGACCTTGGTTGTTACAAGGTAGATAGACAGAGATTGAACGTGTGTACAAGCCTAAAGCAATATAAACTGTGCTCTTTGGTATCAAGACCTCTCGGACGCAAGACCTAGAGGGGCTAGAGGGAAAGAATTGTCTATGCTTGTCAATTCTCTGGATCTGTGCAGTTGTCTGTGGTCGTTGTTGTAGAGTAGACCAAAGAGTACGGAGTAAGACTAGATTGGCGGCAAAAGACAAAATCAAATAAATAGTAAATAGTTTAGATTAGATAGAATATATTCGATAGATTAGATCGTAAGCTATTTACAGCAGATTATTGATCTAGTCTAGTAACCCAATATTTTGTATATTTATTCTAAACAAATCTACATACTTAAATTTTCAAGCGGCTATCAAACGTTACCTACTAAGTACAGTACCTATTTTGATTTTGCATTTTATTTAAGTTCAAAAATAATAGCTATAGCAGTGCTAGGTAGCAAAGGCGTAGACTTTGCTAATAATAGTAAAACCAGATAATTGTTAAACTCAATTCTCTGAATAATAGTAGTTAAAATAGTAGTATTTTCTCATTGGCCTGGCCAATATCTAGCATTAGGTTTCCTTGGAAACCGCTTTTCAATTTATCATTTTTATGATTTTTTTTTGTGACAGTTTGTATTTACATTTCGAGTCAGGTTTTGATTTTGTAAATATAAAATCAATATGAATGGAAGCGTGAAGCGTAAAATCACATCATCAACTTTGCCAGCGATTGAAATTTTGCAGAGAAATGTTCAGAACGTGCCAACGTATCATGTGAGGTAAAGTCGAATGTTTATAAATGCATTTATTTCAGTCCTTTAGAACTTGCATAGTAGGTACCTAAAATAAAATAGTAGGTACCTAAAGTAAAAATACCTATTACCTAAAGGTAGGGTACCTACCTTTCAAGGTAGGTACGCGTACCTTCCTACAGACAGGCTTACCTTAGTTAAGCAAAACCCATGCCACGTTTTTACTAAAATAGTTTCTTACTAAGTACTGTTTCATAGAATAGGTTTTTATTTGCAACAATAAGTGCAATAAGGACAGAGTAGGTACCTGGGTACAGGTACCTACTTACATCAGACAAGAGAGTACTTAGGTTTATATAATTATATGTTGCTGCTAAATTGACTATTTATTTGCAGAAAACCTCGCGACATCCCCTTTCATTTGCCACACAAGAAATTGCTGGAAAAGATTGAATATGTAAAACGGGAACCGGAACCTTTGGTAAGTATAAACTAGGTAGGTCCAACTAAAAACATTCTACCTAGGTTTATTGTAAAATTAAATTAGTTCCGCGAATCCCGAGCTTTTTTAGAGTTCCGTATCCAAAGGGTAAGTAAAACGGGACCCTATTACAAGACTCCGCTGTCCATCCGTCTGTCACCAGGCTGTATCTCATGAACCGTGATATTTCTGTTGCCGCTGTATCATATAAATAAAGTATACATTAAAATTAAACAAAAAAATCCCATACATTTTAAGGCTATTTTTGCTCTCAAGTTTGTCAAGGCATAAAAGGTAGATAATAGATTAGGTAGACACATGAAAGTTTCTAGAAATGAGTAAAAGTTCAATTTTAGTTTGAACAAATACCTACTAAAATAAAGAAAAGTAAAAAAATTAGGGGGTCTCCAAACATACGAAAAAATGATGTTTGAAAAGCCATTGATGGTACGGTACGGAACTCTTTGTGCGCGAGTCCGACTCGCACTTGGACGCTTTTTATTTACCTACTTAGACCCTCGGTATTAATTTTAGACTGGATTTACGGACGCTCAAGAAGAACGTTACCGAAATGAGCGAAAGCCAGCTAAGTTACAACTGGAGCCAATTAATCTGGATGATCCATTGGGTAAGTTAGTTTGATGAAAAGGGATGCAACAGTTCACGACTTTTTCTTCCTCGTTGGTAACCCTATGCACGGTGAAAGGAGCCTCCTTGAATAAGTAGTTCGCATGAACTGTATAGGCATCTCCTCTCTGTATTCTCTGTATTCTCTCTCTGTATTCTCTGTATGCTGTATAATATGTACTTATAGTAACACGACAAGAAGACGGTAGATATTCCTTGAGATACTTATTATATGCAAGATATGAGCACATGGGTATCATGCGTCATTCTCCTCCTCGAGTCGTAGGACCCTCAATACTGAGGGTCGTGAACTCCTTAAAATACCCTATCACCTTGTCTCTGATGATGTTTCTCCATAACTATTCCTTTGTCGCCGGCAGTGTGAAGTAGGTACCATGTGTAGTAGGGTAAAAATTGGTAGGTATAAATAAAGGTATTTGAAAATGGCCCAATCTGTTTATTGTTTCCGGTTGTAATACCTACTTCAGGTAGGTAGGTATATGGCCGTGATGCGGAGAGGCCTTTGCCCAGCAGCGAGACACGATGGGCTTATGAACTCAATCATATCATGGAAGAGAGGCATGGTCAGAGGCTCCTGTTTTTTCGCGGGGCGGTCTGTTAGTACATTAATATTTCTAGGCAAGAAAAAGAAAACTCTTCAAATCCGCGAGTCAAGTACCGATAAGAAGTTCGTTACTTCGGACCCGTTGAAAGTGAAGCCCGAGGTGGCTTCGCAGACGGAAGTCATTGATCGCGTTAGAAAGGATCCCTCCGGTGGATTTCTCTACATGGTGTACGCTGTTCATCCGGAAAACGTTTATTTTACGCCATATTATCTCAAGTATGTTGCATATAAGCCTTACTGCTTCTAAAAGATATAGGTAGGTATTCTCAGTGAGAGGTAACGAGGTATGTTTAACCTAGACATTGAGAATTCAAAAAAGATGGCGAATTTTGTCATTGAAGACTATCCTCGCAGAAGGTAGAAACCGGATCACAACCAGAAAAGACTGAATTTGTTTACTTTATTTGACGACCTGGCGCACTGGGTGAAACCCACTTGAGACGCAGCAGGTTGCGGGTTCGATCCCCGCTGCGTGATAAATGATTGAATGATCTACAAATATTTATCTCTGGTCTGGGTGTTTCTATGTATAATATGTATGTACATACAAACAAAAAGTATATGTCCAGCATTATTTACTTATATATAAGTAGTATATCTGGTTCCCATAGTACCTGCAAGCTTTGCTTAGTTTGGAGCTATTTGAAATGTCCAGCATTATTTATTTATTTATTTACATTCTTGTTAATCCTAATATTATAAATGTGAAAGTACCTAACTCTGTCTATCTGTCTGTCTGTTTATTACCTTTTCACGCCCTAGCCGCTCAACAGATTAGCTAAAATTTGGCATATATAAAGGTGGTATACCAGGGAAGGACATAGGCTACTTTTTATACCGAGAGATTGCGGGAGCGCAGCTAGTACCTACCTATTTCATATTTTCTTTTTTCAGTGTTGTTCCATATGAAGAGATAGATAGAAAGAATTATCTGACAATAAGTCCATGTGGAGTGACGCATTACACGAATGAAATGGTCTTCACCAAACTTGCGGCTTGGGAGCAGGAGTATATCATATTTGTGAAACTGACTGATGTAATTTTGTTTTTTACTGAAATGCGATATTGATGTGCGTTCAAAAGTTTAAATGTGGCCGCTTAGACCTACAGAGGCAATTTCGATGCTAAACAGATTTCAATACCTTTCGAGTCATAATGGTCTATCTATAGCCTACACGATACGTCTATAGCAACATTTTAGACAATTTTTCAAGAAGTTTTTTGAACAAAATGTTACATGTGATATTTTTGTAACTTACCTACTAAGCTAAGTACCTACTTATTATTTTATATTATATTTTTTCAGATAAAGTTCTTTAGAGTTTATAGATACTGGAAAGCATTTTATGTGTGGCGAAAATCTATAGTATTTAGAAAATACAGTAAGCTTCGGAATAAGCTTGCTAAGAACCTGTTTATTCTGACTCCAGTTTTAGGTAAAGCCTTACTTAACGTACAAGCTATGTGCTGTGAAATGTACATGAAGAGTTTTGCCGATATTACTAGAGATATGGATACGGCATTCTTTTACTTCATTGAAGTTCAGGTAATGTTGATTTTTATGACGGTAGGTATAAGTGCTTAGTGTTTTTTTCTATATTCCAGTTTTGTTATTATGACCTATAGTAGGACAAAAAACCAGGAGTTCTTGTTGTCATAAACAGTTATTCTCCAGATGAAACGAGTGGAATACATAAGAGAAAAACTAAAGGAGTTTCGAACGGTAGTGCTAGAAATAATCGTTACTGCGTGTCACATGGCGCTCTACCAGCAAGGATTTGTTTACGACGACAGAAATATACCCCCCTTCCAAATAATACGTGGGAAGCCCACCGGTGGAATGTCCTATACAGAGAAAGCAAATAAAAGAAAATACTGCGAGAGACTTGCAAGGTAATTCGATACTCATTAGAAAGCTGGTATCTATTCCACTGCAACTAATTAATTAAGGTCCTCCGGCGAACAAAACAATACTTTGTTCATTTGAAATAGATACTCATAGAGAAATACTGATGCTACTGTTATTTTGTTTTGTAGACGTAGGTATTATCCAACTATTGACGAATAAGTTGTTGTTCTTTTTGTTGTAATTTTTGATCTATTAATTACTTGGATCATTAATTTGTAAGGTACCAACGGCGTGCGATTCCGCTGACTTGCTTTGTGCTAACTTGTTTTGTTTCTACTACCTACTTACATGCTGAAAATCTACCTACTTACATTACATATAAATACCTACATCCAACGTTTATTCTTCACATGTATGCATGTGTTTTAGAAAATAAATACTTTCCACGATAACACGTGTGGGTATTATTTATATTATAGCTACATAAAGCAGAACGATTATATGACGAATTACATGCTATACCGCTTAACTAAACGGTCCAATACTATGATGGCGGATATGCTCCGAATCCACGTTGGGTTCACACCGGACAAAGAACTCTTGCTTGGGAAAGAAGTTGACGAGGTCTTGGAAGTGCTTCCGAGGCCCACTGATACTTGTAAGGTACGGATAATCATAATCTTTGTGAGTTATACAATCTGATTACCTAATGGTTCTCTATAATGGAATTATTTAAATCTTACGCCCTCAGCCTTCCATTGTGAAATCGTAAGAGCGGAACAGCAGTAATTTCGCCATGTCTTGTCCGTACCTATCACAGAACACTATTACTTGGTACCTATGTAGGAGAAGCGGAACTCTAGCAAAACTGCCTGTTAAATCGCATAGATTTGACTATATTTCTATCTCTTTTCTCGCGTGGTTTCCGCGATCCGCTCCGACGCCGACGCCAGCAATACTTCCGCGCTTCGGCCGCCCTTTTGTTTAAAAGCTCTTAAGATTTCGCAGCGGAGGTGTGCAAGGGCGTAGGTATAGAGAGATCTTTAGGTACCTACTTGGTTGTCTATAACCTATTTCTTACATAGGTACATACATTTCTGTTCTGGTATAATGCACACTTTTAATATTTCAATTAGGAATTTACTTAGTCGCAATACTAAAATTGATTTTAAAACTGCTTTACAGTGGGCACTTTTCCAAGTAGATGCGTATGTCTTAGCTAGTGGCGAAGTTGAACTGAACCCCAGCGAAAAAATAATGACAACTTACATGGAGAAAATCACAGACTACTGGGACCAATATGTTCGGACATTCCACAACTTCCTGAACGAAGAAGTATTGCAAGTGTTTGTTCAGCCTTCGATAATGGGGAAGCAAGTCGAATGGTCAGCTGGACAAGCTCCTAACCTATACTTCTTGATGAATCAGGACAAAAAGATGTTGGAAGATATAGCGTTTATCCCTTACTCTATCAAAAACGGATTTGATTGCGTGTGGATGTTCCTCGAACGCATGAAGTGTTTTATGAATAACTTTAGGGACGCTCACGAGATGGATATCAATATAATCAAGCAGGAGCGTGATGTTGTCGAATTTAGAAAGCTTTGTGAGAAGTTCGGTAAGCAGATGGAGGAAATCGAGGATGTGGTCAGCTATCAGCCTCTTGGTATGCTGTTCCTGTGCCTCAATCCATTCCAGGAGTTGTTCAGGCCACAGCCGAAACGTTTGTTTGATGTGGTCCTAGTAACTACGCCAGAGTGAGTATAATACTTGAGTAAAATTATTGATATTAATAACTTCGACACAGGGAATTATTTTTTAATACAACTACATAAACGATTGTTGATTAATAAGTATGTTTTTAAATAAACCGCGTATCAATAATGTACACAAAAATGCTTATAGAAGTAGGTGTATGCATTTTTAACCGACTTCAAAAAAAGGAGGTTCTATGTTCGGGTGTATGTATGTTTTTTTTTTTTTTTTTGTATGTATGTTCACCGATATCTCCGTCAGTTGTGAACCGATTTCCAAAATTATTTTTTTGTTTGAAAGGGTATGTTACCATAGTGGTCCCATAAAAATGTTATATTATAGGTATTTGAAGTCGGTGCCAACTATTCTACTCCAACTACTCGATACAATTTTGCACCCAAGTTCTATTGTACTCGTAATTTCTTCTTAGATGTAAATGCATAGTTGGCACCGACTTCAAATACCTATAATATAACATAATAATTTATTAATTGAATACTGTAAATAATAATTGCATGTGTATATTCTTATTTTTCTCTTTTTAGTGTAGTTACATAGAAGGTTCTTAGTGTCTGTATGTGTTATGTGAAGTCGGTTCAATTTTTTTTTCAAAAATTTTTTTGTATTCGTAGAAAAAAAATATAACCTCGTGAACAAAGAATAATCCAACATCTCGTTATACTTATGTACATGCACTGTTTCTTATAAACACCACGCGCGTTGATGTCTTTTCTATGAAGCTATAATATTAAGCCCATCCTTTGGGACACCTTAAAGATGTAGGTATTTTCTACGTCGCTTCGTATTTTTGGGTTGGTGTCAAAATCCCCTTTGGAAATCTCCCTCAAAGGGGATTTTGGGAATTTTAGTGTCAAAATCCCCTATGGAGCTTCAAGCGAAGACTGACGGTGATTTTAAAACTAAAAATGTCTCAAAATCCCCTTTGCAGGAAAAATCATTCCAAAGGATTTCCAAAGGGGATTTTTTGGACACCAACCCAAATTTTTTATAATTTTTTTTTATACTGCGACTGTTTATTCAACTATTTGGCGGTGAATGTAGCAGAAAAAGGCGATCCCAATCAAAAATAATTAAATATTTCCAGCATCGGCCGTGATTGCATAGACGAAATCCTCGCGGGTATTGATAACATAACTGAGGATATAGTCAAAGAACCAGAAAGTGCAGGCGAATTAGTCGCGTTTAACTACATGTTGGATGGCTTGGAATCGCGCGTCGCTTTCTTGGAGGAACGTCTGGAGTATCTCAGGGAGCTTTATGATCTTATGGGCGAATTCAACATCCCTATACCGCCAGATGATATGACGGAATATTTGGGTACGCTTTTTATGTGTGCGGTTTAGATCTACGGAGTTTGAACTATAGGCGTTTTCTATTTTTATATGTACGTAACTGTGCTTTTATGATAAGTAGGCGTTCGGAGCACCTTGTCACGTGTATCACAGATACATTTTGCGTAGGATAGAAAACGCCCTTATGATGTCACAAACTTCCCGTGTGCAACACCTATTTACTAGAATTGAATTTAAAAAAATATTATATTTACATCATGATTTGAATAATAATAATATTATTGTAACAAAACGAACGTAATGGAAGGTCCCCTCAAATACTCTAGGTTTGTGAGATATATTTTTTTAAATCGAATGAATTATGGTGAGTCTTAAATATTTAACGACCTCTGTGGCGCAGTGGGCGAAAGCCCGCTTGGGACGCAGAAGGTTGCGGGTTCGATCCCCGCCGCGTGATAAATGTTTGTATGATCTGCATGTATCTCGGGTTTGGGTGTTTCTATGTGTAGTGTAATATGTATGTATTTATAAACAAAAAGTATATAAGTAGTATATCAGTTATCTGGTTCCCATAGTACAAGCTTTGCTTAGTTTGGGGCTAGATGATGCTGTGTGAAATGTCCAGCATTATTTATTTATTTCCTCCTACACCCGTGTATTTACTAAAGAAGTTTAAATTGAACTTTTGCATTCTACATTTAAGGTTTGAGTGTGGCTCTCGGTACATTACGAACGAATGTTGATGCACGTATTGAGACGCGAGGCAAGTTGGCCGGTATGTTTGCAAGTCGAATCGGCAAGGATATAATGGAGCTGATGCTGGATGTCAACAAATTACGAGATGAAGTCGCGGTAACAAACTTTCCTCATCTTTTTTGATCGGTGTCTTGTGGCTTTTTTTCAAAAATGTATGAATAAATATAATTTCAATATGTGTCTAAAGAGTAAGGACATCTATTCTATTATTATTTTTGATAGAATCCGCAATGAGACTATCCGACATAGAACCAAAGTTGTCGACATAGCTCAGAGAATTAGCAAGCTGAAGTGGCAGTGGGCTGGCCATATCTGCTGAAGAACCGATAACCGCTGGGGTAAACGAGTTCTTGAGTGGAGACCGCAACTCGGCAAACGTAGTGTAGGACGCCCTCCGGCCAGGTGGAGTGACGATCTGCGAAAGGCTGCTGGCAGAAGCTGGATGCGTCGAGCCGAGGACAGGGCGCAATGGCGCTCATTAGGGGAGGCCTATGTCCAGCAGTGGACTATTATAGGCTGATGATGATGATGAGCATTTTTAAGAGCTCCGTATAATTTTCAGCAACAATGGCTATATGACGAGAAATCTGACATGGAAAAAGTTATAGAAACTCTCGACGATCTATTAGAAAAGTTGATGGTTTGTTTTGCTAGAGACAAACAAATTAGAGAATGGCAGAAAATATTTAAGGTGGGTTCTAAACTAAGAGTAGAGTATGGACTTCAGCGATAAATGTAATAAAAATATCTAAGTGTGTCAGTATCAGGACCTTTGTAATTGATGATATCGGTGGTGTAGTGGGCGAGTGCTCGATTGAGACGCAAAAAGTTGGAGTTCGATTATAAAGACAGGCATGTCTGCTTTGAGTTACAGATATTTGTTCCAGGTCTGTGTTGTGGCACTATGATAGGTACTGTAGTTTCTGTTATTACGACACAGGGAATCCTAGTGTAGGATGAACTATAAATCTGATTACTAGTTATTTATTTACGTAGTCCAAAGAGACGATGTGTTATCTAAACAAATTTCTTATAGATTCCGCCAGCTAGGTTGGAGCAATTGGACGAAGCTATCAACGACGTAAAACTTAGACAGCTGCTGTGGAAGTCTTCTAAGGAATGGAATGATATGTTCTTGTCTTGGTAAGTAGAGATCTGGAACTGATCTAATTGAGCTCGTACTTTCTTAGTATCAACTGTATTTTTATTTCAGGTACGAAAACCCTTTCAATACCCTCGACATGGATGATATACAAACGACTACCATTAATTTCGGAAAAATGTTCAACCAACTTGATAAAGGTTTACCGCCTAATAAAATCGTGCCGAGATGCAAGGAGACGATAGACATTATTAAGGATAAGGTTAGGTATTATTGTCATTTGAATAGAGTAGATTTTGTTTATTTGACGCACATAGCCTAGCCGTATGAACATAGCCTAGTAGGAAGCTTTGATAGGAAGCTAGAGCGGAAACTACTTAGTAGTGCCTTTGATGTGCTTGAACCACTAACCTGTGGAATATAGTATCAAGTATTGGCAAAGCTATTTTCCGGACTTCAAAGGGTTCTTTAAATAAGC
Source organism: Epirrhoe alternata (assembly GCA_963565295.1). Lineage (NCBI taxonomy): Eukaryota > Metazoa > Arthropoda > Insecta > Lepidoptera > Geometridae > Epirrhoe > Epirrhoe alternata. The sequence continues at coordinate 13,726,160 of OY751375.1, forward strand.
GGTTTACTTTGCAAGTAGACTTGATACGATACTTCCGTTCAAAAATGTACAGTAATCTTCAATTATATAACGCCTTAATTTTAAAACCTCCATTTTAAGTCACTCAGACTTAAGAGACTTCAGACGCACAGCTGATTACCATCCACACCTGTTGATATTCCACTTAGGTCAAGAGCCGACCCATTCATCATAAAAATAAACTCAATATATCCATTACTCCATTGAGTTTTCTTACTCATATAATATATTTTTATATGATTCGGCTCGTACGTACTTCTTTTTTTTTGTTTTTCTTTGAGGTATTTGCCCAGCAGTGAGACACAAATGACTAATAAAAAAAATAGTACTTCTATGGCAAAACAACGTTTGCCGCGGGTCAGCTATTATATCTATCTATACTAATAATGTACATAGCTGTAAGTTTTCCAAAAACAAATACAAAATAATAAATATGAAATGAAAAATGCAGGCGACTGTCACCTCATTCGATGTCATAAATATTTCTATCTGGGGTCACGGGAGACGCTAAGGCAAGACAAAAAAGCGAGAAACCACCCGTTTCTCGAAGCTTTTCGTCCTCGCACATTGAAACTTTGATCATGACCATTTTCTAAAACAGAATATAACTACAAAAGCCCTGTCACTAGAATTAAAATAAAGCATAAAGCTTATGATCTTTTGAGCATTTTGAAACGACGTCTAATACTTTCCAAACAGCTACCGGTGATGTCATACCTCCGCAATCCATCGCTCAAGCCGCGGCATTGGGTGAAGATTGAGGAGATCCTGAAGACTCGCTTCACCCCTGATATGGTGGTGACACTCAAGATGTTGGAAGAACTTCAAGCATTCCAACACGCCGAGGAATTGATGGAGGTAGCTGGACAGGCCAGCTCCGAGGCTGGCCTTGAAGGGCTACTCAAAAAGGTTCGTGATTCCGGACACTCAGATTTACCAAAGGTTTTAAAACGCTTAAAGTACCTATTATAATGCTTCAATACGAGAAAGAAAGCTGCGGCCAGTCAGTATGTAGAATTAATTTGTATCGGAACGTGAAACAAAGGTGCAGAATGCGATTATGTTGTCTCGTGTCTCAGTACCAAAACTACTTAGGTTTTTAAAATGTTTTTACCAAATATCAAATACAACATAAGTACCTTAATAACTTCCTCAGTAAATTTGGAACTTGATCTTCTCTTGTCTGGAGGAGAGCGCTGACTCTGCTACTCAGTTTTTTAACTTTTGCGGTAGTCATCATTTCCTTATAGTATTTTTACTCTCATGTGTTTTTATTCCAAATAAACATTTTGAATTTCAATTTTGAACCTTCATTATATCCATAACATGGTAAGTAATCAACAGGTAGAGGAAATATGGGCAGCACTAGAGTTTCCTGTCCTCCTACACAAAGATGCAAAAGACGTGTACGTTCTCGGTGGCCTTGATGAGATCCAAGCAGCTCTCGACGAAAGCAACATCCACATCGGAACTATACTTAGCTCAAGGAACTGCGGCCCTATTAAAAGCAGAGTCGAAGAGTGGGCGAAGAATCTTGATTTGTTTGCTAAGACCCTAGTAAGTTCTAAAACGAGCTATCTGCGCGACAATATGATTTGAATATAATAATATTTTCTGGAAAAATATTTAAATCAAATCAAAATAAAATAAATAAATAAATAATGCTGGACATTTCACACAGCATCATCTAGCCCCAAACTAAGCAAAGCTTATACTATGGGAACCAGATAACTGATATACTACTTAAAAAAAATAAAACTACTTAATAAAGGGAGGCCTTTATCCAAAGCTGAGATTTATGGTATAGTCGTAATAAGTAGAGTTCGTTTTTTTCATCTTCTGAACCATTGCAACCAAAAATAATACCATAGAGTTAATAAATAACCTGACGAGGTTTGGTCACAATTTTCAATTAGAATGCCCAATTAAATCTGGTATGGAATCACTAAAATTTATCATCAGGACGTGAAATAAAAAACGTAATTTTTTTTTATCCACAGGAAGAGTGGTTTGCCTGCCAGCAAACGTGGATCTATCTCGAAGTTATCTTCTCTGCTCCGGACATCCAGAGGCAATTGCCCAATGAGACCAGGCTGTTCACCATTGTTGATAAGTCATGGAAAGATATCATGAGGAAATTGGCTAAGGTTTATAGATTTTGAATGTTAGATCGTTGCAAATAGAGTTCACTTTTAATTATAAATTATTCGTAGGTACCATTGGCTATGCCAGCTGCGACGCAACCAAAACTTTACGAAGAATTTGTAAGGAACAATGAAATGCTGGACCAGATTATGAAATGTCTCGAAGCGTACTTAGAGACAAAGCGAGTTGCTTTCCCGCGATTCTTCTTTTTGTCTAACGATGAGCTTCTTGAAATTTTAGCACAGGTAACATTTATTTATATAACAAGTTATTTTTTTTTTACTCAACCTATCGTGTCCCACTGCTGGGCAAAGGTCTCCCCCCTTAGCTTCCATTCCTTGCGCTCCAAGGCCACGATTTGCCAGTCTGGCTCGAATGCATCCAGATCGTCTCGCCACCTTTTTCTGGGTCTGCCGCGTCGTCTTCGATTGTTTTCAGAGTTTTTTGTTTTTTATTGAAAATAAAAAAGTAAGTTAGTTACATTTAAAATGATAAATTAATAAATAACTGTAAAAAATAATCAATCCTTTTCCAATTAAAGTAATCATGCTAAGTCAGCTATTTTATCGATCACTCTAAAAATACTCTATTTCAAACTACTTGCTTTCATGTTGGTCGTATCGAATGCAAATATTTTATTACAATTTAATTGTCTGCGACGTTTAACGCTTTCATTTAATATGTATTGTTCACGGGGTTACTATTGACTATTGATTTTGCCGGTTTGTACGTTCAAGTTCCCTTTATTTGACTTTACTAAGAGTTTTTGATTTTGATATGCATATTTTTAGTGTTTTTTTTAAAATGCTCGTTGCTAATGTGACTACTAGCAAATGTGTAGATTTGCCGAAGGTATTTCATGGAAGGACATGTGTCAGACTATCCCAATACACTACACTTGGTTTTTTTAATACAGACTCGAAACCCCCACGCTGTCCAGCCCCATCTTCGCAAATGCTTTGACGCGATCGCTAAACTAGAGTTCGGTGTCAAACTACCAGAGAGTGAGATGGAAATAACAGAGGATGGGACGTTGGTGGAGAGGGAAATGTCTTTCCAAACTAGAGATATGCTGCAAGCTAAACTGGCGAAGTCTGCTAAGCCGGATGACCTTACTACTGATATTATTGCGATGCTTTCTCCTGAAGGAGAACGTGTGAATTTGGGCAAGGTAATCAACATTTTCATTTTGTAGTACCTAAACGCTATAAAATCTTATAAAAACTTTTAATATGCAAATGATAATACAGGGTCTGAAAGCTCGCGGAAATGTTGAAGACTGGCTCGGTAAAGTAGAGGAAGCAATGTTTGCGTCTGTGAAGCGTTGCATGAAATTTGCACTCAAAGATTTCATGGCGCGCCCAAGAGTGGAGTGGGTAGAACTTCATCCGAATCAAGTAAAACTTTATTTATTTTTTGCAGTGATAAAACATATTTTTGATATCTCTATTATGACGTGCTAGGAACTTCTATTGTAAATCACTGAAAGATTGCATCTGGTCTTTATTTTAAACTGAAATGGTTGTACACAATGCATTTGAACCATTAATTATTGTGGAGTTAGGGAGGGTTTTCAAAATGGCAAAAAAACATTTCTGTGCTTAATGTTACACTCAAAAAAACACCAAATAAAATAGGGGTGTGTTTCTCGCACAACGCTCATGTAAAAGACACCTTAGGATTCCATAAAGGAAAAGGTCTTATCCCAAAGTTGTATTGATAATGATAAAACCATACAAAACTCAACAGTAAGAAAAACCTTAAGTTTATAAAAACCTTCACATTTTCAATGTTTTTGTAGGTTGTGCTTACAGTCTCACAAATAATGTGGGCCAAAGGTGTCCACGAGCTCTTTGACTTGGAGATACCATTGCGTATAGATACAAGTTTACTTGAATACGAGAAGCTATGCATATCGGACTTGAATGACTTAGCGGCTTTGACTCGCAAGGATCTGACGTCATTGTTCAGGAAAGTTCTATGCGCTCTAATCACGATTGACGTGCATGCAAGAGATACAATTTCTCATATGGTTGAGAAACATGTGCAACGCGCGTAAGTATTTTTAATTGATAGACATGGCGCAGTGGGTGAAAGCCCGCTTGGGACGCAGAAGGTTGCGGGTTCGATCCCCGCGGCGGGATAACTGTTTCTGCAAATATTTATCTCGGGTTCTGGGTGTTTCTATGTATAATATGTATGTATTTACAAACAAAAAGTATATTAGTAGTATATCAGTTATCTGGTTCCCATAATACAAGCTTTGGTTAGTTTGGGGCTAGATGATGCTGTGTGAAATGTCTAGCATTATTTATTATTTATCTTCTCTCTTTGCCACTTTGGCACACAATAACAATCACAAATGATATCTAGTAGGGTGAGAGCCAGCGACCGGCAGACCTTCGTCATTTTACCAAGGCTGAGAGTTTGTCTGCGTGTAGTCTCAGTATAGTAATGTACGATCCCAAATATGAAGTTTGAGTTTGGCTGGCTCTTAGGCTATAGACAAATAAAAAGAAATGATAAATTATCACGTTATGTCGTAAAAATTGCTTAACAAACACGTTTTTCATGTATGTACTCTATTGAAGCATAGCCGAGACTGTATTCTGTGGCCGAGATCTGTACTCGCATACAATTCAACTTATAATAATAGTCTTGCACTCAATTACTAAAACAAACCATCGACGTACTACTTTCACAAATATTCAATTGAATAACATAATAGCTTTATTTTTGTTATGTAAGTTCAGTTCCCTGTTGCACTTTTATTACCTACCAACCAACGCCGGAATCAACAGTAACGTGAACTACAGTAAAGTCCATCATCATCATCATCATCATCATCCATCATCTCAGCCTTTTTTACGTCCACTGCTGAACATAGGCCTCCCCCATAGATTTCCACAGCGATCGATCTTGTGCAGCCTGCACCCAACGGCTCCCAGTTACCCTTACAAGATCGTCTTTCCATCTCGTGGGGGGCCGTCCTCTGCTGCGATTTCCGGTGCGTGGCCTCCACTCGAGAACTTTTCTGCCCCAACGGCCGTCAGTTCTACGAGCTATGTGCCCCGCCCACTGCCACTTCAACTTGCTAATCCTGTGGGCTATGTCGGCGACTTTAGTGCGTCTACGGATCTCTTCATTTCTGATTCGATCTCGTAGAGAGACACCAAGCATAGCCCTTTCCATAGCTCGTTGAGCGACCTTGAGCTTTCTTATGAGGCCCACAGTGAGGGACCACGTCTCAGTTCCATATGTCATCACTGGTAACACACACTGATCGAAAACCTTCGTCTTAAGGCACTGAGGTATTTTGGACGAAAAGACATCTCGCAGTTAAAGTCCATCACGCGATGTTAAATAACGTTTAGACTTTAAAATATATGAAAAATCTGTGTTGAGATTTGGAATTTAATCTCGATTTCCAGCAAAAGTCTAGTTTGATATCTTTGAGTATAGTCTGGGGTATAGTTTTTGAAGTGAAAATTTAGAAAATAAGCGCGTTTGGCAGTTTTGAGATAAGAAAAAATTATTTGATTCGCCTCGAAAAGGTCACGTATGAGTCACGTGACTGCTTACCGACATCGGGTTATTTGTCAAGTTTAGAACCGTTCACTTCTACCAGCACTCATGAAGTGCCACTGTTTTTTTTTATTATTTTTTATTATAACATAAATTCACATTATATTTTTCTGTTTTTCAGAACTGACTTTGAATGGTTGAAAATGATTCGCTACTACTGGGAAGAGGATATCGATAACTGTGTAGCTAGGATGTCCAGCGCTTTGTATATTTATGGACATGAATATTTGGGAGCTGGAGGTACATTAATCTAAACCCGCTTATACATACTTGATTCTATTATTAAAGTTATTGGTGTCGATTGGGTGCACTATTAATATTTGCAAATTAAAATTTTCCTCACATTCCATGATGAAAATAAAACTTAAGTCTCCAATTCATGATCTTTTGTCTCTGACTGATTTGGTAAGTTACTTTGGGAAAAGTGTTCCAGGTTGGAAATAGCGTCGATTAGGACCAACTTGTTTTTGATAAAAGTTATTTTCTTACTTTTTTTTTACTTTTACTTTTTACTTACTATAAAAATGGTACCCAGCGAAAATCTTGCTACACCCTAAATTTGTATGTTTCTTAAACCATTTTATTCCTATTTGCTCGGCAAAAATGGGAATTTGTATGTTCTGACCTTAGGCAACCGACAATATGCGACGCGTTTCGACAGATATGAATCGATCATAATTCATCAGGTGTGTTGGTGATAACTCCATTGACCGATCGTTGCTACCTCTGCCTCATGGGGGCGTTACAATTGGACCTTGGGGGAGCCCCGGCTGGTCCCGCTGGCACAGGCAAAACTGAGACCACAAAGGATCTAGCCAAGTCTCTTGCTATACAGTGTGTGGTGTTCAACTGTTCTGAAGGTTTGTCTTCTATTATAAGGCTTTAGTGATTGACTGACGGTCACAACAACATACAACCTAAAACGTTCCTAGGAATTCTTCTTCTTCCTGCCCTTATCCCACTAAGTGGGGTCGGCACAACATGTTTCTTTCTTCCATTTCTCTCTATCACTCGTCATATCAGAACTCACTCCTTTCACGACTTTTATGGTTTACATAAGACCTAAGAAACATGAATTTAGGAGTGTACATTACTTTTAAAATATATAGGAGCGCTAACAGAGGAATTTTGGAAATTCTACCCCAAAGTGGATGAAAAGGGGAAAGAAGCTGGTACCACCGCGAGCGAGCCGGTAGTTGGATTTTGGCCTAATTAGTCAAGTCTTTTGGTATATGTTATTTTTAGCCTGCTTCATCCCACTGAAGGGTAAGGGCCCTCTCCCTCTTTGATATATGTTAAACTTATATTAAAACTCAATAAACAGGACAAAAAGTGAGGTAAGCAGCTACGAACCACTATTGTTTTACCCAGGTCTAGATTACAAGATGATGGGTAGGTTCTTCTCTGGACTGGCGACATCAGGCGCTTGGTGCTGTTTCGACGAGTTCAACCGGATCGACATCGAAGTGCTCTCTGTCATCGCACAACAACTCATCACTATCAGGAACGCTAAAGTTGCCAAACAAGCTAGGTGAGATGTGCTGAAAACTATTGGAATATAGATTTGTAACAAAAAACAACACGAAACAGATCTCGACGTGTTAGTATAATTTAAAGTATAATATCCATATTAGTATTATAATACACTCAAAGCGCGGTAGACATTCTCATAGGTCTAGTGCTACCTACTGCATATAAGCTTTTTCATAACACACATTCACTTGTAATTTTAGTTAACTTTTTACAACCTTTTATGAACCTTTAAAGTAGTTTATTTATTCATTGACCGATATGGTTCAAAAGAAAATCTGTCTTCAGTTCAATTTGTTGACGCAAAAAACGAAAACGTACAGATCAAATGAATGCTTTGAGAGTAATGCTCGAACAAACATAAAAAGCAATATCGGCACTAATCTTGACTCGCTTCGCTCGCCTTATCAACTAACGCGCATACCACGGAAGCATTCGTATTGTAAAGAAAAATACATTTAAAATTCTAGAGAAACGCAAACAATGCGGAGCATTCTATTTTCTCTATTGCATTGTATTGTTGTTGTGCTTCCATGATTTATTGAATAATGAGAACGACCGTTGTGAATGAAACGGCTTGGATGTGCCTTTCTTTACCGCTTCCTATCTTGTATATCTGAAGATCCGCGCGAATGACTAGAGTACTTTGGGGTGAGTCATGAACCGATTTGTTTCTTCACCTTCAGTCTTGAACAACTTTTTCAGATTCATGTTCGAAGGGAGGGAGATAAAGCTAGTACGCACTTGCGCGGCTTTCATCACTATGAATCCGGGGTACGCTGGCAGGACTGAACTGCCGGATAACTTGAAAGCTCTGTTCCGTCCTATTTCTATGATGGTGCCGGATTATGGTAAATCTAGCTTTGGTTCTTTTAGCATTGTGACTTGTAATCAAATTGGTATTTTTCTTATTATAGGATTTTTTAGTACATTATGTTTGTAATAATTTTTGTTATTAGCTTTGATCGCGGAAGTAATCCTGTACTCAGAAGGATTTGAAGCTTCGAGAGGCTTAGCAAAGAAGATGGTGCAGATGTACAAGCTAGCGAGTGAACAGCTTTCAAAACAGGACCACTATGACTTTGGCATGAGGGCTGTCAAGAGTGTGTTGGTAATGTATCCTGATTAGTGTAAAAGATCATTGATCCTGATATTTTATATTCCGGCTAAAATATACTTTTATGGGTTTAGCAATGACATTGCATTTAATCTAATGTTACATGAACAAATTGTTTATATTGCTAAACAAAAACTAACTACGTTAATAAAGCGCTTCGGGCGGTTTCGTATTTATCTGTATTTCCGAATACATCCGATCGACTTCAAGGTGGTAATTATATAGAGCTGCTATTACGAAATTGTATTTTTTTGCTGTGCCAAAGATAATCACACTAAGATTAGTTTTACAAACTATTGTCATTAACAACTGAGCGATTCCGAGCTTCAGAGGGCACGTCACATAATGGAACTTTAAAACTCCGTCACCAGAGTTTTCACGCTTATAATTACAATTTTTAGTTGACTTTGAAAAAACTGCAGAATAAATGAAAAATTGGCCGATGTTTATCAATGCGCTTTATAAATATAGTCGTACTTTACTCAGTATTATGGACTTTTGTATTAGGATCGCTAGTACTAGATCATCATCATCATCATCATCATTTCCCTGCCCTTATCCCACTTTCATGTGGGGTAGATAAATAATAATAATAAAGTACTACGCAGCTACGCGTAGCTATGCGGTGCTACGCAGAGCTACGCGGAGCTACGCGGAGCTACACGGTGCTACGCGTGGCTACATGGTGCTACATCTTTAGATTCCCTATTATCTTGAGTGTCCTTATTATTATTGTTCCCTATTTTTGTCCAGACTGTCTTGAATCTAGATGATTCACACTCATCGCACATTCACTGCCATCGCAAATGTATACACACTCGCCTCGCACACAAAACCCACACACACACACACACACACACATAATATGCCTGCACTTTAATGTTTAATTTTAAGTTTCATAGATTGTAGTTTTTTCTGTTTTATTCTCTTTCGGTCATTATATTACCCACTTTGTTAAACCTGTTAAAAATGTTATTTTTACGACACTACCACAATGTCCACAATGTAAAAATTTGCACCAACAACCAGCAATCTAGGTTAATAAGTGACTTATTAACCTAGATTGTCTGAGATTGTTGCCTGCGATAGAGTAGTCTTTGCATTAATGTACGTAATTTGATAAATAACCTAATGTGTTGAGAAAATAAGCGATTTTGAATTGAAATGAATGGTATTTAATTTGATTCTTATCTATAAATTATTCAAAGTCTATTTAAGAAATTTGAAAAGTTAAAAAGCTAGATTTATTGATAAAAAAATTAGCGCTCCAAATTAGATACAGAAACCGTACACTGACATCTGAATGTAACTAATGAGGGTCTCTATATCTATACCTACAATCAATGGGACGCTGTAGTGCCTGGGACATTCTTTGAAATGGAATAGGCTAGCTCAGCACCAAAACCATCTCAGTTTAATTGGTTTTGTCCACAATGAAGACAATCTCATTTCAATAAACTATTTTAGGTAATGGCAGGAGCGCTAAAGCGTGCCAGTCCAGACCAACCGGAGGAAATGACGCTAATGTGCGCTCTGAACGACAGTAATCTACCAAAGTTCTTAGCGGCCGACGCGATTCTATTCGCGGGAATATTGTCGGATCTTTTCCCCGGTGTCAGTCTCCCTTTCCGAGATTACGGGGTGATGGAAGAAGTTATCCGTAAGTGTGCAATTATAGGTACTTCCATCCTATTTATATTAAAATTATTAAACTTATTGTAATGATGAAACATCAAGCGTAGTTAAAGTCAGTATCAGAATGAAACGAGCGATTTCGAGGGAAAAAACAAGATAGCAATTGAACAGATCAGTCAGACAACATATTTTCTGCAAAAATAAATAACCGCACGACACAGATCATTAAACTAATCTTCTTCATACAGGAGTAATTATTCGCGAGAAGAAATTGCAAATCGAAGTTTGTCAGATAAAAAAAGTAATTCAGCTACATGAAACTATGATTGTGCGATGGGGCGTAATGCTTGTTGGACCCACTGGTGGAGGGAAGACTGTAGTTTTACACGTGAGTCTACATACAACACTGAAAATCATATTTTTCGTAAAAAAAGGCTTGTCTATCACCCATACAAGTTTTTTAAGCACTGGAAATACCTTTTATATATTCATAGCAAATAATTTCATCTTTATTATAATTATGAGAGTAAATACATCTACGGATTAAATGTTGAGTTATAACTTTAGGAACTGAAGCCGAGGGCGTTTAAATCAGCAATGATCATTTTGCCTCCACCATCTACCACAATAAAAAATAGTATCGGTTCATCGGGTTGCTGGTTACTTGGAATATCGATGTGTTTCTTTTTAAGAGACGAGATAAACAGTTCGTTTAGCAAAATTACATTCCAGGTTTTGGGCGATACTTACACCAGACTAAACGAACAAGAAGTGCCCGGAACCCAAAACCAAATAGTGCATAAATACATAATGAACCCCAAGAGTTTGACGATTGGCGAGTTGTACGGGGAAGTGAATCTGCAGACCTTGGAGTGGCATGACGGCATCTTACCGCTAAGCTTGAGAACTGCTGTGCAGGTAAGTTATACCTAGTTCTTATTTGTGTACAGATTTTGTAAAATGCGGGGAAGGAAGCCAGCTATAACAGAAATCAGGTTTATTAATTTGTCTTAGGTAAGAACAGGTGCCTTACCATAACCTACAATTCAGTTTGGTCCAGTTTAGGTTCCATTATTTCTGAATCGCAAAGTTTTCGTACCGTGACAACGTGACGTTTTAAGCAGATTTTTTTTACTTGTATTACTTACTAGTTAATGCGCGCGGCTTCGCCCGCGTGGTACCAACATTTTGAATAGTCTATATGCTATTCCAAGTCATTATCTACGCCTATTCCAAGTTTCATCCAAATCGGTTCACTGGTTTAGGCGTGATTGTTACACAAACATACAAACATCCAAACATACTCACAAACTTTCAAATTTATTATATTATTAGGATTAGGATATAGGATTATATTGCAAAATGATTCAGTTTTTATGACAAGTCTAGTAAATAATAGTAGTCATTTGTATCATCATACGTCATGGTACGTTACAGCGAAGCAGTTCAGTTGAAGAGCTAAACTGGATCGCTAGTTTTTGATAGTGCTATGCGTGCTAGGCGTTATCTTTTGTAAAGAACAGCTGGAAAAACAAACGTATTTCTACCAATTTTGTTGGTGAGAGTTGTTTAGTCATAATTTCCTTGCTTGTATCATTTTAAACTAGGCCACTAATATATGTAGAATAATGTAGATTGGGTCTTTATAGATAATTAAATATTAATTGGTGTTTTTTTAGTGTGAAAAACCAGATCATCAATGGCTAATTTGTGACGGACCCGTAGACGCCGTTTGGATCGAAAACATGAATACCGTACTTGATGACAATAAAATGTTGTGTTTATCAAACTCTGAAAGAATCAAACTGACGCCTTATGTGCACATGGTGTTCGAGGTAAGCTACATAAAATGTATGTAATATTTATTTGATATTTTATACAGACAATATAAATTTTATTTAAAATTCATAATTATTTATCTACACTAATATTATAGAGAGGAAAGATTTGTTTGTATGTTTGTTTGAATTGAATAGGCTCCAAAACGATTGGACCGATTTGAAAAATTCTTTCACTATTAGAATCCTGCATTATCCCTGATTAACATAGGCTATATTTTATCCCGGAAAAGCGAAGTTTTCCCGAGGAAACGCGGGTAACATCGCGACGGACAGCTAGTTGTACAAATAAACACACACAGGATAATAACATAAAGAAACGAATGTACAAAGGCGAGCTTAACCCTACAAAGAGTTTAATTCAAGATGAATTAGCTATTTATGTATATCATTTTTACAAATAAAATCCTTTCTTCATTTCCTCACGATGGACGAGTAAAACCTGTTGAGCCCTGTATAAAAGGATAACGCAAATTTTATTTATTAACACCCACATAGGTATCGCAGTACATACTTACTCTACATCAATATATCTAAAAATAGACACAATGAAATTCCATAGCAAAAAACATACCTAATACAAATGAAACAGATAGACATAATGAAATTCCACGGATTAAAAATGTCTAATATAAAGTAGGTTACACTAAAAAAGGTGATTTGAAACAGGTGGCAGACTTAGCTCAGGCCTCGCCAGCGACAGTATCGAGATGTGGCATGGTGTATATAGACCCTAATGAGATGGGATACTTGCCCTATGTAAGGTCGTGGCTAGAAGAGGGCGTGGAAAAGAATACGTTTAACCTGGAGAATTCAGACTTCCTCTACGAACTATTCAAAATGCTCAGCATTGGTGTAACGCATGTTAATACTAAGTGCAGTGTTGGTATTAAGCAAGTGAGTACCTAGACTTAGATACTCGTATTTATTTATTAATGAGAACTACTTTTAACCACAATGTAGAAGCATACATATACGACCTCTGTAGCGCAGTGGGCAAAGGCCCGCCTGCGACGCAAAAGGTTGCGGGTTCGATCCCCGCGGCGGGACCAATGTTTGTATGATCTACAAATATTTGTCTCGGGTCTGGGTGTTTCTATGTATAATATGTATGTATTTACAAACAAAAAAAAGTATATAAGTAGTATATCAGTCATCTTAGTACCCATAACACAAGCTCTGCTTACTTTGGGGCTAGATGATGCTGTGTGAAAAGTCCAGCATTATTTATTTATTTAATTAATACTACAGGTGGATATAAGCAAAGTCTCAGCAATATGCTACCTCATGGGTGCATTATTATCAGAACCAGGAGAAAGATTTTCCGATAAATCTGCAGTCAAAGTATACATCGCCCATTGCTTCATATTTTCCTATGTATGGAGTATCGGTGGAAATATTCTAGAAGCTAATAGAAAGGGCTTTGAGGAAGTCGTCAAACGACAGTTTGAAGAGTTTGAAGAAGCGGAATAGTAAGTCGGTTAATTGTCACTAACAAAATTGCATTACGAAATACATCGTGTACCTACTAAAAATGTCAGCAATTCGACGCCAAAAGATTCAGTGGTTCTGTGGCCGAGCGGTTGAAGGCACTCCGGCTTTAGGAGGATCGTCCGATCGCCGCGGGTTCGAATCCCGTCGAAATCGAAATTTTTTATAAGACTTTTCATTTCTTAATGAAATACCAAGTGTGGATTAACACTTTAAAAGATTACAAAAAATTATAGATCCACGCCAGAATTTTCGTAGGCAAGTAATATTATGGTCTACGAAATTCCGTAGCAGTTATCTTAAAACTGCTATAGCGCCTACAACATTATCTGATGACTTATAAAGGGTATTTCATTTTAAACTACACAAACAGACAGGGCTTCATTTTTGGGTTGTAAATAGACGTTTGACCGTATTAATTTAATTCCTAAGTTTTCACGTCAAAATTTATCTTTTATTGATTTTTTAGGACATGTTGCATAATGATTTTCAAGGGGCACAGACGTTCCAGGAATCGCGGCCCGGCCACATCCGTGCGCATACACATGCATGCTACTATATAAGTTATACAGGAAGCAACAATGACTTTAAATTATAGTCATTATAGATTTTCTCGGGATTTTCATAACAAAACAAAAAAAAACATTACATTAATATTTTTTTATTTATTTGTTGAACTTAATTTCTGAATAAAGTTAGTTTAAAATGAAAAACCCTATAAAGGTATTAATATATGTTTTGTCAAGATAGAATAAATACATAGGTATAGCTGTGCGCACATATGTTTATGTTGCAACTTTGTCAAAACCATCATAAATGTAATTACAATTTTTTTGTATTGTAATGTATTTTGTGTGCCAAATAAATAAAATAAAATATATACGATTATAATTTGAAATGTTTTTCCCAGCTTCCCACAAGGTTTCAACTTCTTCGACATGTATATGGACACGAAATTCAGGAAGCTAAAAGTATGGGCGGAGATCATTCCTGAGTTTATTTATGATAGTAACAAACCGTTCTTTGAGACTTTAGTTCCTACTATCGATACTGTGCGCTATGGATATTTGTTTGAAAAGCTTCTGGGTTCTGGGAAACCGGTCATGTTTACTGGAAGCACTGGTTAGTTTTATAAACATCAACTTGAGCCTTGTACTATTCTTTACTATTTATTTCTTTGTTATATTTGCACCAACAGTACATCAGGGGAAGTTTGAAAGTAGCGCCAGTGACTGACAAATTGAGAAGTGGAAGGTTGGCGTGTCATGAGGAGGGATGAAAGTCATATAACACGACGAGTGATGAGTATGAAGGTGGATGGATATACCGGTAGGGGTAGGCCTATGAAAAGATGGGTGAACTGTGTGAATGCGGATATGTTAGTGAAAGGAGTGAGTTCTGATATGACGAGTGATAGAGGGAAATGGAAGAAAGAAACATGTTGTGCCGACCCCACTTAGTGGGATAAGGGCAGGAAGAAGAAGATTTGCACTGTTAAAATTAGTATGAGCGCTCGAAGAAAAGCTGCTTAGGATGCTGATAAAAAAATATTGTATCTGATAAAACAATCAAAAGCTTTTATAAACTGAATAAAAGTAGTATTTTAAATTCTCTGAACCTTTGCTTGTGAACTCTCTTGCGTCTATTGCTATATAATTAGAGCGAATTCTAACATAAACATGAACATGTTAATGGTCAATAGTTATAGTTTTAGTTACGTACATATTTTCTAACGACTGTTTGTTTTCCTAAGAAATAAAAATAAATAAATAAATAAAATAAAATATTTTGAATCAATTATCGCGCTGTTTACGGCACTAGGGTCGATTCACATCTGACGGAAGATCCGTCGCGTATTATCGGTCGCGGAACGCCAGAACTGACAAATGTATAGAAAAACACTCGACCGTTCACACTCGACGGACTAACGTATCATCGGTCGAGTGTGAACGGTCGAGTGTTTTTCTATACATTTGTCAGTTCTGGCGTTCCGCGACCGATAATCCGCGACGGATCTTCGGTCAGATGTGAATCGACCCTTATATGCAAGTGTGAGTCAGTTGCATTGAAGTGAGTACAGACTGGATAATTTTTTTAAGCATTCCATGTAATTCAGGCATCGCGCTGAAGCATAACTTTAAATATTTGACCCTAAGTTTTTTATTTACAGGGGTTGGCAAAACTTGTATCGCAGCAGAAATATTAAACCGTATGTCAGCTACAGGATACTACATCCCAGTTATATTGAACTTCTCAGCGCAAACTAGTTCAACCCGTACACAGGTATTTGATCATCTTATTGTACTACTTACAGTTAGCCAAATTGCAATATAAACTTTAATACAAGCAGAGTACACTTAGCTTGATAATATGATGTATAAAACTTTCACACATTTATTTTCCTTATTTATTCCTTTTCTCTTGGTAAACAAGGGGATATAATCGATAAAATCGATTGATTTTGGTTTTCATTTTGTTTCAAATTTTTTGTTAAATAATTAGTGCTATTATTCAAGCAAGCTGTCACTTAGGTTCAATATGTGAGAACATGTTAATGGTCAATATTTATAGTTTTAGTTACGTACATAATTTCTAACGACTGTTTGTTTTCCTAAGAAATAAAAAATTAAAATAAAAAAAACACAAATACACGTAAAACACCACTTTCGGCTATACCTATTGGGCTAAAACACTTTTAGCTGGAATTTACACATTTAAAGAGATTTGTTGAGTCACCAAAATCATGTTACGAGTATCAAGTGAAAAATAGTTGACTGGGTAACACGTAAAAAAAGTTGTTGATAAAACGTTTAAAAATACCATAGGGTACATACCTACTTCCTCGTATCAAATATCCTCGCCAAGTAAGAAAGTTTCTATACATATAATCAACATTTTACGATAATGATCGAACATCTTAAAGATTGTGTAATAATCTCAAGTAATAAATAAAATAAATAAAGTCTCAAGTTAGCAAACCTTCATAACAATTTTCATCCTATTCAGTTCTATTGAAGGAGTTATTTATGTCAATAACAAATACCGAGAAACTTTCCCATAATAAGCTTTTCTTGCTTTCCGAGGTAACGTTCTTGTATCAGTAAGCAATTAATTGAGGAAGGTAGTTGATACCCTAGTCGGGAAATATGATCTTACCCCCGATTTCTATATTCAACGGACAGTCGTAGGTAAGAGCTACGACTCGTTTCCACATACAAAAGTTTGACAGCTAGAAACCGGGCGTAAGTTAGCTGTCAAACTTTGTATGTAGAAACGAGTCGTAGCTCTTACCTACGAATGTCCGTTGAATATAGAAACCGGGCATAAGAGGATTCTCTCGTTCTGTAGACTACATGAAAGCTATTTTAAAAGTAGCAGTGTTTATAATTTTGTATATGTACATCTTTTGGACCTCTGTGGCGCAGTGGGTGAAGGCCCGCTTGGGAGAAGGTTGCGGGTTTGATCCCCGCCGCGGGATAAATGTTTGTATGAACTGCAAATAATTATCTCGGGTCTGGGTGTTTCTATGTATAATATGTATGTATTTACAAATAAAAAGTATGTAAGTTTTTATTTGTAAATAAAAACTTTATCAGTTATCTGGATCCCATAGTACAAACTTTGCTTACTTTGGGGCTAGATGATGCTGTGTGAAAAGTCCAGCATTATTTATTTATTTTATTTAATTGCATTGCAATTTCGTAGCATGAACGCTTTAACCACGCTTTACTTTCATAGCTTTCTTAAGCTCATGCT
Source organism: Epirrhoe alternata (assembly GCA_963565295.1). Lineage (NCBI taxonomy): Eukaryota > Metazoa > Arthropoda > Insecta > Lepidoptera > Geometridae > Epirrhoe > Epirrhoe alternata. The sequence goes on from OY751375.1 coordinate 13,743,275, forward strand.
AAGACCCCTGTAACCTTAAATGGCTATGGAAGAGCGGGATCTTCTAACACAAATATTTTTCACTTAAAACTATACTAGTGTCAAGTTTACTTATGTCCGGTTTCTATATTCAACGGACAGTCATAGGTAAGAGCTACGACTCGTTTTCACTTACAAATTTTGACAGCTAACTTACCACCGGTTTCTAGCTGTCAAACTTTTGTATGTGGAAACGAGTCGTAGCTCTTACCTACGACTGTCCGTTGAATATAGAAACCGGGGGTTACGTGTCAACCTTAGTTTTATTTTTGTAAAAATGTTACAAAAATTTCATTTTATTAGGTCTCAGCTATCCTCTACAATATTTTGTACTACTCTGATAAAATATTCTGTTTTTTAGGAAGTAATAGAGCTGAGGCTGGACAAAAGGCCGCGAAAAGCTATCGGTGCTCCTATGGGAAAAAAAGTGATCATATTTATCGATGACGTTAACATGCCGCGTCTCGACGTTTACGGAGCTCAGCCTACGATTGAGTTGCTTAGGTAATAAAGTTAATAGTTAAGCGTTTGTTATTATAGATTTGTTATAAATCCACGCTCTAAACATCCCAATTTGAAAAAAAGCTACGCAAATTTCAACTTTAGCTTGTAGAACATAAAAACGTATGTTTTTAAGAAATTAAAGAATTGACCCCATTGCTATTCCTACACGTATCATAACTAAAATACATTTAGAAATAGCTCGAATCTGCCACTGGATATTTTAAGCTAGGTTAGCAGATAATATTGTTGCGTTATTACACAGGCAATTCCTAGACTTTGGCGGGCTTTACGACAGAGATAAGCTTTACTGGAAGGATATCTTAGACGTGGTTTTATCGTGCGCCTGCGCCCCACCCGGCGGCGGTAGAAATCCTTTGACGGCCAGATTTGTCAGGCATTTTGCAATGTTCTACATATCTGCGCCTAATTCTGAGGCTATGAAAACCATATTCAAGGTATGTTTTAATTTGTAGTCACAACTTGATTATTTTGAGCTACATTCTATATTTTTCACGAATTTTTAGTTTCGTGACCTCTAATCACTCTTGTCGTCCGTCTTAAAATATTGAAAACTAGGCATCGAGGGTCGAGCATTTTAACAGCAACCTTGAAACTAAAAATGTTTCTAGACTATCCAGACAGAAGTTCAACCACGATAATAGACCAGATTGAATAGTGGTTTTAGAATGCCCTGAATAACGTTGAATGTCGTTTTGTGAGATGATTATTCAAACGGGCCGGAAGATCGACTCTTATAAAAGAGTCGATCTTCCGCCCTGTTTGAATAATCATAACTTATTTTAGTCACATCATGTTGCAATTGCATTGGGTAGTTACCGTTTCATACCGAAAAATCTTGTACCACATTTGGTTCTATTGAGTTGGGAAAAATTTGTGTCTTTGGCAACACAAAATGAACTTATTCACTTATTTTGTCACATAACAGGCAATCCTAAAAGGTCACATGGAGGACTTCGTACCAGAAGTGTCTTGTTTAGGGGATAACATAGTAAACGCAGCTGTTGACGTATATCTTAAGATATGTGCCGAGTTGCTGCCAACGCCGGCCAAGTCTCATTACGTCTTCAACTTGCGAGACTTGTCCAAATCCATGCAGGGAGTTTTACAAGCTGACGCGGCTTACATGCGTTCGCCGCAAGCTATGCTCAGGTAAAATTAATATAACTACTGCATACTAGCTTCTCCTTGTGGCCGCGCTTTACGGTTAAAGCTTTACTTTGATTACAACATTTAAGCCTTTAGATAGACTATTGTTATTTCCACCGGTTAAAGCGTGATGGAAACACAAACATACTACATAAAATATACAGGGTTATTTGTAAAACACCGGTAACCTTTCAGGATTGTATTACTATCATCATAAGAAACAACTTTTGTTCTATGACTTTTAAAAATTCATCATTCAGATTGTCATATAAAAATAAAAATATTTAAATTGAACTCTCTAAATGTTACGAAGTATATGCGAAACAAAATAAAGCAATAGTACAAAGCGAAGGGAGCGGGGTTGGGGCGGTGGGGACCGAATTGTGTTTGATATGACAATGTTTTAGATAGGAAAACGAAATCTTGAACGTTTGTTTTTTGTAAATGTATTGTTTTGTAAAAGTCGTAGAACAAAAGTTGTTGTTTATGATGATAGTAATACAGTCCTGAGAGGTTACCGGTGTTTTACAAATAACCATGTATACTACTATAAAAACAGATACCTACGGATTTTCAAATATCCAAATTAACAAGCGAAAAATTTCTTCCTACCATTTTAATTTCGCTGTACTGATGACACATAAAGCTCCTTAAAATAACACTCCCATTCTAGATTGTTCTACCACGAATGTCTTCGCGTGTTCCACGACCGCTTGATCAACATCCAAGACAAGAGCTACTTCCTTCATCTCATGAGCACTGTTTGCCAGAAGAACTTCCAGCAGCCCATATTGGATGTGCCTGAGGAAGCGGTTATTGAACATCCACCGTTGCTTTTGTTTGGAGACTTTATAAACTCTGCTGTGCCGAAGGAAAACAGAGTTTACGCGGAGATTCCGGATATGGCGAAGCTGATGATTGTTTTGAAGGTAACATTAAAGTTAAGCCTTTTCCTTTACAGCGCCAGAACCTACGAGTACGTATAGGTACTCAATGGGACCCTGTAGTGCCTGACACATTTTTAATGCTAGAATAGTTTTGCTTAGTATCTAAGCCATCTTCTCATCGAAATCGGCCGTATCTATAGGAAATACAGGTTAAGTTGCTAGAAGGCTTAAACCTTCTTTGAAGGTTCTGTGTTTGGCTGTATGTTTGTTCACCGATTTAATTTTTTTGTTTAAAAGTGTTTCTCGAGGTAGTCCCATTTTTATTTTCTTTAATACAAGTTTCTACCTGTGTCCAAAATTGAAGTCGGTTATCTTTGTATTTTTCTTTGATCCTCGCTTCACCTCACTTCCCTAGGAATACCTAGAAGAGTACAACTCAACGGCCCGTGCAGAAATGCACCTAGTGTTGTTCCAAGACGCTGTAGAACACGTGGTGCGAGTGGCGCGCGTGTTGCGAGCGGAGCGCGGTCATTGCCTCATGGTGGGCCCCGGTGGCTCTGGACGTAGGAGCGTCGCTACATTAGCCGGACATGTTAATGAGTGCAAGTTAGTAATAAGGGGAGGGGGATGTAGATAGTCTCTTTAGAAGCAGGTCACATCAACCGCAGAGTTTGCTAGGTCACAACTGCGGAGATGCACCTAGTGTTGTTCCCAAGAAGCGGTGGAGTACGTGGTGCAGTCGCTGCCTCACTGCAAGTACTGGGGGGGGGAGGGGTGTTTGTAAATAGTCTCTTTAGAAGCAGGTCACATCAAAAGGAAAGTTGCCAGATCACAAAGTGCAAGTTAGTCCAAAAGGGGGTTTTGTAGTTGATATTTAGCATCTTTTCAAACAGGTCACCCAGGTCAACGAGTGCAATTTAGTACTGAGAGGGACTTCCCTCCCTTGTAGTACTTTTGCAAAATAGGTCAAGTCAATGAGTGCCAGTAAGTGTGCTAAGGAAAGGGTTGTTGATACTTTCCCAATTATGTTTCACAGCTTAATTCTTAGCGATTTAATGTTTACTTATTGTAGTAGCGTTCCCACGCTGCAGCCTTACACGTTATTTATAGTCATTATTTTTATTATTACTTATTTATTTTTTAAAAATAATAAAAATATTTAAAAAAATACTTATTAATTTTTGGGATGGTTTTGATATTTTTATTCAATCCTATCCAAACTGTCTATTGACTTCCGCCATTACTTTTACCTGCGCTCATCCATCAACCATCATTCTGTGTTTTCGTGCTCAAGCCTTCGCACGTCTCTGCGCTAATATTCGAAATAATAAAGTGAAGTGAAGTAAAAATATGGGAAACAACAAGAGGAAAAAACAAGACGAGGAAGATCACATCAGAAGAAAGATACGGAAACTGGAGGAGAAACTAAAGAAGCCACGTCGTAGAATTCTAATTTACTCATCATCGGAAGACGAATCCATCAGTGAGTACTAACCTACCAACAATTTGATTTTTCGCTTATAGAGAAATCTATTGTAGCGTATTGATTAGTGATGTGGGTTACCAGAAACTCCGTCAAATCTATTTCTATTAATTAGAAATTCTAATCAATACCTCGAAACACCGATTAGTGATGTGAGCCATTTTTTTTTAAATGCCTCCTTCAGATCTATTTCTGTTAACCAGAAATTCTAATCGTGGACACAATATTGCAAAATAATGTCCGTGTTTCGTTCGATTGGTGATGATAGCTTTGCCTTCATCATGCTTATTTCTGTTTACCAGAAATGTTAATCGAACAAAATTGTTTCAGGTGAGGTTTGTCCGAGAGAGCGCACGTCGAGGTCCAGTTCCCCTCATGACGAGGCTATGGCAGGTCCATCGACGTCCACAGTAGAGCCATCTACTTCAACAAACAACCCACCAGCTGCTACTGAAGAGCTGTTGTTGCCGAGGGACGATACCGAAAATATGGAAATGTCTCAAATTGAGTTAGAAGAGAGTATTCTCAATCTATTGGGCGATGCGCCAAAAACTCAGTCCCCTATGGGTAAAAATATTCACGAAGCAATATCATCCAGATGGTTAGAATTGCTATCTAAAGGCCTGGTAAAAGAGTCTAAAGAAAAGATTCAACAAGACTATCTAGTGCCTAAAAACTGTGACTTGCTAGTCGCCCCAATACTCAACCCGGAGGCTAAAGTTGCAATGACTGACTTTATGGTAAAAAGAGATCAGAGCTTGTTACAGAAACAACAACAGCTTGGTACCGCTTTAGCAGCTTTAGCTCAAGCCACAGAGTTGTTGATCGCTAAAGAGTCTCACGAAAAGATATTAAAACCTCTCAGCGACGCATGTCGACTATTATGTGACAGCCACTTCCAAGAGACAAAATTACGACGAAACTTTGTGGCTTCATCTGTAAAACCCGATCTAAAGGAAGCCCTCGTCAATACAGTTAGAGATAAATTCCTATTTGGCGAAAAATTAACGGATCAGCTAAAATCAGCCCAGAATATTCAGAAGTCAGGAGAGGGTTTAAAAGTTGCACAAAAACAGCCATTTAATAAAAAACAATTTATTAAACATAATAATGGTAACAGTTCAACTAAGAATCGTTTAAACTACAAGGTTCTGCATCGCCAGGCGCCGAGGGCAGAAGCCAACAGGTCTCAGCAAACCCAGCGCCAGTCGACGAGGAGCAGCAGGCCGCAGCACACCCAGCAGTTCCAGGGACGAGCGCGTTCACCAACCAGGAGGACGTCGTCGTACAGGAAATAGATGAACATCGGGTAAGTTATGCCGGTCGACTGCAATGGTTTGCTCATATGTGGTCGGAAATCACAAGTGATTCTACAGTTTTGTCATGGATTAAGGGTTATATTATACCTTTTTCTTCGATTCCATCACGAAATGATCACCAAACCATTAATGTCAGATCTGAGCAAGACGCAGCACATTTTGAAAAGTCTATTCAGTACCTTGTATCTATTGATGCTATTTCTGCTTGTGAACATGATAACCAAGAGTTCATATCAAGTATTTTCTTAATTCCAAAACAGAATGGAGAAAAAAGGTTTATTTTAAATCTCAAATGTTTAAACAAATTTATCAAGACTATTCATTTCAAAATGGAAGATTATCGCACAGCTTCTAAACTTATTACCTCAAACTGTTATATGGCATCTATTGACCTAAAAGATGCTTATTTTTTAGTACCAGTACATGAATCGCAAAGAAAATATTTACGTTTTGAATATGAGGGTATTTTATATCAATTTAACTGCCTCCCATTCGGGCTTTGTACGGCTCCATATGTGTTTACGAAAATTCTAAAACCAGTAATGAAACATCTTAGGTCACATGGTATTATTTCAGTCCAATATCTTGACGATATACTTATAATAGGAGACTCATATTTGTCGTGCCTAAATAATGTCACATTCACAAAATCATTACTAGAAAGACTAGGTTTCATTTTAAATCAAGAAAAAAGCTGCTTTAAACCGACCAAGCAAATAAAATTCTTAGGTTTCATTTTTGATTCATACAATATGATCTTAACTTTACCAGATAACAAAATAAACAAAATTATTATTAAAATTACAAAGCTTCTTGAATTGCAAAAATGTAAAATGCGTGATTTTGCTAGCCTAATCGGACTGCTTGTATCCGCTTGCCCGGCGATACAGTACTCATGGGTGTACACAAAACTTTTCGAACGTCATAAGTATCTGTACCTACTAAAACAATATAGTTTTGAACAGACTATTAATATAACCGATACAGTAAAAGATGATATGAAATGGTGGCTCAAAAACATAAAATCTGGTTACTGTCCTTTCCGATTTAATGAGTTTTCATTAGAAATATATTCAGATGCTTCCAACTCTGGTTGGGGAGCTTATTGTGACAAAAATAAAAGTTTTGGTTATTGGAAGGATGATGAACGAACCTTGCACATTAACGAATTGGAGTTGAAAGCAGCTTTTTTCGCACTAAAAGTATTTGCTAATTCTTATTCTAAATGTGAAATTCTACTCAGAATTGACAATACGACAGCAATCGCTTCTATTAATAGAATGGGTAGTGTGCAATACCCTCACTTAAATAAAATATCCAGAGATATTTGGCAATGGTGTGAAACGCGTAAAATATTTATTTTTGCATCATACATAAACACCAAAGATAACTCCGAGGCAGATTCTTTGTCACGCAAAGCCTTTCAGGACACTGAATGGGAGCTGGGGGACTACGCTTATAATGAAATAAAACGAAAATTAGGCATTCCTAACATAGATTTATTTGCTAGCAGATGCAATGCAAAATGTGTTAAATATATTACCTGGAAGATTGACCCCGAGGCATGGGCTGTAGACGCGTTCACTATTTCTTGGTCAGATTTGTTATTTTACGCGTTTCCGCCTTTTTCTTTAATTTTAAAAATGCTACAAAAAATTGTAAATGACAAAGCAGAGGGCATTGTAGTTATTCCGTATTGGGCATCACAACCATGGTTCCCTTTATTCCAAAAACTAGTTATTTCAGACTTGATTTTCTTTAATCCTGATACTAAATTGCTAAAATCTCCTTTTAGGTCAGCGCACAACCTACACAGCTCCCTGACACTAGTTGCCGCGAAAGTCTCCGGCAGGCGCTGCACTACTTAACACCGCGTACAGTAGATATAATGTTGTCATCACTTTCCAATAATACATACAAACAGTATGATGTTTGTATCAAAGCTTGGATACAATACTGTCAAGTCAATTGCTATGACCATTTAAAATCATCTGTACCAATCATTCTTGAATTCTTAACCAATGTTTTTGATAAGGGTGCAAAATATGGTACTGTGAATACCTACAAATCTGCTTTGTCAGTTTTATTAGGAAGTAATATTGTGAATGATGATAGAATTAAACGCTTTATGAAAGGTGTTTATAGATTGAGACCATCGTTACCAAGATATAACATTACCTGGGATCCAACAATAGTTTTAGAACATTTGGCACAAAAATGGCCTCACGAAGGTCTCAATTTAGAAACACTTTCCAAAAAGACAATCACTCTTTTGGCTCTTGTCACTGCCCATAGGGTACAAACGTTTACTCTCATAAAAATACGTAATATCAGTCTCCACAGTCAAGTTGAAATCATCATTAGAATCCCAGATTTAATAAAAACATCCGGCCCACATTCGTTTCAACCAATTTTAAAGTTACCATATTTTAATGCACGTCCAGAAATCTGTCCAGCCACGTGCTTGAGAGACTACATTAATAAAACTAGTACACTACGTTCTTCTAATAATGATTTTTTATTTATTAGTTATCGTAGACCTCATTCCAAAATTTCTTCACAGCGTCTCAGTCACTGGATAAAAGATACCCTACAGGGCAGCGGCATTGACACCAGTATATTCAGTGCACACAGCACTAGACATGCTGCGACGTCTAGAGCCAGAAGATTGGGCGTCAACTTAGATTTAATAAGAAAAACTGCTGGCTGGACACAAAATTCATGTGTGTTCGCCAGATTTTATAATAGAGAAATTGTGCATGATACAAATGATTTTGCTATGTCTATTCTCAATACCTAATCTTAATATTATGTACAATTAATAAATAACTGATTTATTGTAAGAAAACATTTTTATTCTTAGTAGAATATTACCTCTCTAATTAAGATACCTAAGTAGGTGCCAACTTAAGAGTCACTTTATCTACCTAGTTGTCTACTTAAAATTTCACATTAGACTCTGAACATCCTACAATAAGTAAACATTAAATCGCTAAGAATTAAGCTGTGAAACATAATTAGTGATCAAATGAACTTACCCTTACGTGAAGTTCGATCATAATTATGTGAACAGCTTAATTCGATGCGATTTATTCACACCCTCCCAAACATATTTTCCCATCCCGTGTTCGTGAAATTTTAATAGGTTTAACCCTGAACTTTAAACAAAATGATGGTTGATGGATGAGCGCAGGTAAAAGTAATGGCGGAAGTCAATAGACAGTTTGGATAGGATTGAATAAAAATATCAAAACCATCCCAAAAATTAATAAGTATTTTTTTAAATATTTTTATTATTTTTAAAAAATAAATAAGTAATAATAAAAATAATGACTATAAATAACGTGTAAGGCTGCAGCGTGGGAACGCTACTACAATAAGTAAACATTAAATCGCATCGAATTAAGCTGTTCACATAATTATGATCGAACTTCACGTAAGGGTAAGTTCATTTGATCACTAATTCTTCGGTCATGTTACCTTTTCTTCTGTGAAATGTTTTCCTGTACTAACTTGTAAAACTGAAATTAATCTACGTAATGAGTACACGTCGTATTTCGTTAGGTGTATGGGCATGGAACTGAAACGTAACTACGACACTCCCGAGTTCCACGACGACCTCCGCAAAATGTACATGAGAGCTGGCGTCAACTATGAGGATACAGTATTTTTGTTCACGGACACGCAAATTACCAAGGAAGGCTTTCTGGAGGATATCAATAACATGTTGAATTCTGGTGCGTCTTAGCTAAATTAATATTTTTGTATGTAGAAGTACAATTTTTGATGCTGCTAATTTTTTTCTAGAGCCTTAAATAAAAATACATACTTAGACTAGCTACCGCCCGCGGCTTCACACTATTTTTAACTAGCTTCTGCGCGCGGCTTTGTCCGCGTGATACCAACATTTTTGAATAGTCTATATGCAATTCCAGGTCACTATCTATGCCTATTCAAAGTTTCATCCAAATCGGTTTACTGGTTTAGGCGTGATTGAAACACAAACATTTCAATTCAAACATCTAAACAAACTCACAAACTTTCAGCTTTATTATATAAGTGGGATGTATAGGTACTCGTACTATTATGTATACTTGAATATTAAAGTATACCACAAAAGTACATTTTAGGATGGGCTGATTGCATGCATGGTGTTTATAATATATGTAGACTCATCAATCCTCTCACGAAAATTGACTTTATTCGCTATCAGTTCCAAATAATTCAGAGTTGATAGCTTTAATACTTAATGTGTCGCTACTAATTGAAGAGCATTAAAGCCTGGGCTTTATTTCATTGAAACTGCAGGTAACTATAGGTCTCCTGGGCATTGGTCCATAGTGAATTGAATTTTAGGTGAGCAGCATTGCTTATTCGTTTACGTTATTATCTCATTCTTCATTTTCTTTAACTAGATTTAATCCTCCCGCACATCCCACCCAATATAAAGAACAAAAGGTATAACAAAAATAATGTTAAAATGACGACCTCTGTAGCGCAGTGGGCGAAGGCCCGCCTGCGACGCAAAAGGTTGCGGGTTCGATCCCCGTGGCGGGACCAATGTTTGTATGATGTATAAATATTTGTCTCGGGTCTAGGTGTTTCTATGTATAATAAGTATGTATTTACAAACAAAAAGTATATAAGTAGTATATCAGTCATCTTAGTACCCATAACACAAGCTCTGCTTACTTTGGGGCTAGATGATGATGTGTGAAAAGTCCAGCATTAATTATTTATTATTTATTTAAAATAATATAAGAAATTAGCAAGAAATCCAGACAAATTGCAAGCGATAAAAGCTATTTACTAGCTGCGCTCCGCGGTGTTACCTGCGGTCCCTCAAATTTTATAGAAACTTCACTATTCCAGGATAAACAGTGGGATGTGCGTTTATCAAGATCTAAATTCAACCTCCAAATGAAGCAACAAATATCAATATATCCAAACATTTTAGAAAGATTAATATAATTGCCCAGCAGCAGTGCGGGCTAGGCTAGAAACAAACAACAACAATATAATTTTGTTTATTACTAATTTTAAACTTTATCAGAAACATGTTCTCTACAATGCTGTAACAGGTTACTGAATATAACTTTTAATTTTAGCGAACCCGCGGGAAAGCTGTCCGGTCCCAATCAAATATAAATATCTCACCACTTTACAGGTGAGGTTCCAAATCTATTCGAAGGTGACACATACGAACAAGTTCAGACTGGATGTCGTAATGAAGCTGGCAAGTGTGGTATAAATCCATCAGACAGAGATGCAGTATACTATTTTTTCATCAACAGAGTGAGAGGGAAATTGCATTTATGTATATGCATGAGTCCTGTAGGTGAAGCTTTCAGGTATGTTATTTAAAACGCTTTATGAATAGCACAACTTCTTTCATTATAACTGTCATTCATACTCTATTTTCATTCCAACTGTTATTAGAATTTAAGGAAACCAGAACTGTTTCTGAACTGAAGCTTATTTTAGTTAAAACTCATATTTTAGACGGCGTTGTCGGATGTTTCCTTCCCTTGTGAATTGTTGTACGATTGACTGGTTTACAAAATGGCCACCAGAAGCCTTGTTGTCTGTTGCGGAACAATGCCTACAGCCACTTGGAAATCAAGAAATTATCGAAAAAATATCACCTTTATGTGTGACTATGCACGAGGTTTGGTTTACTTATAGCATTATCTAGAAAGTCTTGAGCTATGGAGGAGTACTCGTATATTGATTGAGAATGATTTTTGAAACTGGACTGTGTATTGTGTATGATAGGATTATACTTGTGGCAAAGATGGTGAACGGTTAAATGTAGAGCGTTACTCGGATGACATTTTATTTAACTATGCCATTGCTTGGATATACTTTAGTATAGCATAAAGGCGTTTAGGCGGCCTAAAAACTTCGTCACACGAGAGTTGGGCATTAGTCATACTAACTTACTTTTTTATAGAATAGACTATTTGTGAATACCTGTTTTGTACCTCGTAGGACGTGGATTCTATGACTGATCGTCTGTACAATGAAATGAGGCGCTACTTCTATACCACGCCTAGCAGTTACCTGGACTTATTGAAACTGTATTTGCAATTGCTTGATAAAAAACAGCAGCAAATTATTCGAGGAAGAGACAGGATATCTTGTGGATTATACGTAAGCATTATCTAAATATTCAGTCAGGCTTCAATTTATCGAACTTAACTTATCATAAAGTACTATTTATCTTCGTGTTCTAATGGGTTGATTGTAGACACTTGCGCGATAGGCCGAAGACATCAAAAAATACCATAACTTTTAGATGCGTGAGGCACAGTACTGAAGTCAATTATGCAAACTGATGGAGGCCTAGACTCAGCTGTGGATGACGCTGATGTTAATTATTATTATTATTATTATTAGGAGCCTCTAGTGTCCCACTGCAGGGCTGATGTTAAAGGATGGTAAAATTGGTGGTCTAACACGACTATGAAATACAATACACACACAAAACTTGTTTTTATACGTTCCTCTGGCTCTTTTTTCAAATAAACTTCTACCTAAGAAAATGTCTGCTTTGGGTATAAAATCGTGGTCCTATTGTCGTTTGAGCTGTATGTTTAGTAGTCGCTTTTACACAAATTCAATGTTTCTTGTAGAAGCTATACGAAACTTACGAAGTTGTCGGCGTGATGGAGCAACAAGTGCGAGATATGGAGCCGATCTTAGCTAAGAAGGCGGAGGAAGGTATAGCACTTGTTAACCGACTCAAGATCGAGCAGAAATCCGCCGATGAGGTCAAACAGGCTGTTATGAAAGATGAGGCAGCTGCTAAGGTAACATTTTGATCTGATCTATGTATTTTTATTTTTCAGGGCTTTCTAGCTTCCTGGTATTCAACATATCCTATCTATGCTATTCTATTCCACAATTTTAAATCAATATCAATCTATCTACTGGTTTTGAAACATAACATGATCGAGCTAGTTTTTTTCAGAATTTCATTTACTATAATATTTTACGTTGCATAGTTGAAACCTAGATTATAATTTTCCTGGTTTAGATAAAAGCAGAAGAAGTGAAGCAAATCGCTGACGAAGCGAAGGCCGACTTGGCCCTAGCTATGCCTGCGATGGAAGCTGCGCAAAATGCACTGAAAGCCTTGAACAAGGCTGATATCAATGAATTGAAAGCGTTCCAGAAACCGCCTGCTCTGGTGCGTTTCGTGATGGAGCCTATCTGCATACTGTTTAATTCAAAGTAAGTTGAAAAAAAAAATGAAAAAATATATACTTAGTCTAAAATCGCCGTAATTTCAGATCAAAAACAGAACAGGGTCACGACTGTATCCCCGAGGCGCGATAGACATTCTCTCAGATCTTTTATATTCTAGATCCTTTGAAGATGTCTAAGGGGTTAGTCAGAGGCATGTACAAATACGTATTTGATACATGCCCACATCTTGCAGAAGTTAGTATTCCATACGTGACAGGTTGCAAGCCCATCGCCGCCTATAAGAATAACTAACTGGTTTCCTCACGACGTTTTCCTTCACCGTTCAGAGCTCGTGTTAGAGCGCATATAAATTTTACGAAACGCAAAATCCATTGATGCACGGCCGGGATTCGATCCCACGACCTTCGGATTGAAAGTCGAGGTACAACCCCAGACACGGCCCTTTCAGATCAAGAATGTCAGATTTAGCGACTTGTTTATGCGAGCTTGTTTAAAAAATAGATTATTTTTCATCCCACTATAATATAATAAAGCTGAAATTTTGTGAGTTTGTTTAGGTGTTTGGATGTTTGGATATTTGTATGTTTGTGTTTCAATCACGCCTAAACCAGTGAACCGATTTGGATGAAACTTGGAATAGGCTAAGATAGTGACCTGGAATAGCATATATTATTACCACGTGGGCGCAGCCGCGCGCAGTAGCTAGTACATCATAAGCACAAAAAATCACTTCGCAAACTCATTGTTTCCTATTAAAGCTAAATAGTGCTTTGGTGCAGACTGTAAGCTAACTACCGATTTTTTAAAACTAAATATACTTTTTCACGAGCTTATCAAGTGCATAAAGTTGTATATCTTTTGTTAGTTGAAAACTCGTGTAGTTATAGCAATAACTATTGGAATGTTATTTGAACATTCATTCATAAAATAAGTTGTATTTGTGAGACATAATATTCTACCTGAGTTCGTTATTAACAAAACACAAAACTGGAAATTACACCGCACTGTGAAATATTATTAATATGAGAAAATGCTACGAGCGTAGCAGCGTTGCTACAAGCGCTACGAACCGACGTGTTTAAATATATTTCTTTACAACAGGCCAGATTGGGACTCCACAAAGAAGCTGTTGGCTGACGTCAATTTCATCGGAAAATTAGAGGAGTATGACAAAGATCACATACCCGATGCGACTCTCAAGAAAATCAAGGTCTATCTGACACACAAAGACTTCAACCCCGATACGGTGGTTAAAGTCTCTAAGGTAAGTCGAATTTATTAATTTGTTACGATAGATTGACCGATTTAATAAACATTAATGTTTCTTGTAGGTGTGTCGATCGATGGTTCTATGGGTGCAAGCTATTGACATGTACGCCAAAGTGTTCAGGATTGTGGAGCCTAAAATATTAGCGTAAATATTAAATTGGATTTTTTTATGACCTTAGTGATGCCTGGTAATATATGATCGCTATGTTTAACACCATTTCTACCCCTGTTTCTTTTCTACCTACAAATAATCACGTAATTCAAAACAATCTTATAAGTCTCTTTTTGATAACAGACATAAAGAGGCTGCTGGCATTTTGAAGAGCGTTATGGCAGTGCTGAGAGCTAAACAAAAAGAAGTGGAAGCGATCGAGGCTCAGCTCGCAAAAATGTTGGATGAATTGAGAGTAAGTAAAACAGACTTTTTATCATAGACTCTGGGGGTCTCAAAAATCTTAAATGGACATTTAGGATCTTAGAACTTCAGTTATTTTAGAAATCCTCCTTAGAAATCTTACTACTTTTTTACTACTTTTTAAATTTTACTACTTTTTTAAATTAAATAGGTCAGCATTTGACCTCAGTCTGCCTGATGTTAAGCAGTAGTGAGTACACGAAATAGGTACTCATCTAGTTCTCCACAGTAAAAAATAATATTTTAGTAGTATGTTTTTCCAACCAAGCATGACAACTACGACCTATAACATGCGTCATAAGTTCCTTATTTATTATTCGTCCCTGAAGCTTTCAATGTACACTTCAATCAATATTTGATCGAAGAATATCAGTCTCAATCAGTGCAGTTCTCGTCAATATTTGTTAACAATTTTCTTATTACAAAATGGCTTTATGTCAATACAAACCAAGGGCTTTCTATATTCCCTCCTTGTTTCTCAGCTAACGATGATATTCTTAAATGGCCATCACATCTTAGAATAGCCGATCCGATAGCGCTCGATTCCGAAGTTCTGACGGTAGCGTATCTAAAATATTTATCATTGGTCTTGGTTGAATCTGTCTATTTGAATGCATATGCCGATGCCGGGCTGAGACTAAAACGTAGCTCTTGATGAGAACTCCCAAATATTATAGAGATTATATTTTATAAGTACTCCAACTTATGCTAAACGAAACTGCTGTAAACTTAAAGTATTTGGTCAAAACTTCGTTTTTCGTAGGGAAAAAATGGTTAGTTTCTGTATAAATGCTGTTTTAAATTACTTACGTACTAAGTTATTTCGATGTCTGCTGTTTTCCTTTATATGTATTTTTCTTACTATTTATCCGTAGAAACTCTTAATTAGCCTTGGCGTTCTATGTAGTCATCTGCTGGCTACATACTACATATTTAACTGCCAATTCGTGCTACCTACCTGTTAGATTCCCTAAGATTATGAAAATTAAATAAAATATGGGATAAATGGTGACTTAAAAATATAAAAAAAATCCTCACTCCTCGGGGGTATCTGAAACTAGCCTCGGTATTATTTATGTTCCTCGATTTTGTAGTTTAGTGGTCCAAACCACAATTTAGATCTCAAACAATCATCATCAAAAAAAATGTATCTGTATACAGAGTAATCTCTAGACTTTGAATGTATACTCGTACAAGCTGAGTTTTAACTCATAGGTAGTAGAAGAAGAGCGTATAAAACTGCAAGCGGAATGCGACTTGGCCGCCGCGCGACTTTCTCGCGCCGGTAAACTCACACAGGCGCTTGCGGACGAACAGACACGATGGGAAGACAGCGTCAAGGTATACA
The DNA here is from genome assembly GCA_963565295.1 of Epirrhoe alternata. Classification (NCBI taxonomy): domain Eukaryota; kingdom Metazoa; phylum Arthropoda; class Insecta; order Lepidoptera; family Geometridae; genus Epirrhoe; species Epirrhoe alternata. Next base: position 13,758,897 of record OY751375.1, read on the forward strand.
CAGTATTACCAGTAGTATAGTTATTCTATCTCACATATTAATTTCCGTAACAAAAGATCCATTCATGCACGGCCTTCAGAGGCACTACAAACTATTAATACGACTCAAAGCTCAAAGCATAAATCAATACTAAATTGAGAATGTCTGTGGTTAGGTTAGTAAATGTAGTATTTGATTTGAATCAGAATGCGACGTACCAATTACATTGCACCACGGGAGATATCATAGTTGCCTCCGGATGTATTGCATACTTTGGTGCTTTCCCCTCGCACTTCCGTCGCGAGCTCGAGCTCAAATGGATAAAGCAATGCTCGGAACTGGAAATTCCATCCTCTGATACGTTTGAGTGAGTAGTTCGAGAAGTATTTTGCTTTTTCATCCATTCGTCCATGGAGTGTTGCTGAGCTTACGCACACAGAAACAACTGCATGCGCATCTACACACACAATTAAGACCCGTTTACATGAGATGGAAAACTATTAAGCGCGATAGCCTGAATTTGCATTTGCCAGGACCAAATTAACTGGCTTTTCAGCTATTAATAGTTGTTAAAAGGCCGCCGCATCTTTACGTTTGACGACCTCTGTGGCGCTGTGGGTGAAATCCCGCTTGAGACGGGTTCGATCCCCGCCGCGGGATAAATGTTTGTATGATATGCAAATATTTATCTCGGGTCTGGGTGTTTCTATGTATAATATGTATGTAAAACAAACAATAAGTATATAAGTAGTATATCAGTTATCTGGTTCCCATAGTACAAGCTATGCTTAGTTTGGGGCTAGATGATGCTGTGTGAAATTGTCCAGCATTATTTATTTATTATTTATTTACAAGATTATGTATACCTACAGTGTCATAGATGCATGATTTGTAGAGCGTGAGGAAGCAACAGGTTTTTCTCTCCTGTTTGTTCATTTAGTACTAATTAGTTAATTCTTTAGTTTATTCCTGTTTATAGCTTTTAATTCTTCTTAATGTTTGTTTAAAGTCAAGTCAAACATTGATGCACAAACAGTGAATAGATTTGATTGTGAACCAAACTACGCATTACAGGTTATTTCATGATGAGATTGGATGTAGTCGTTTTCATCCAGATTAAATGCAACCAAAGCTGCACTATAAGAGAACACAATGAGTTCTTTGTTTATATTTAGTCCAACCTTTTTCTTAGAAACATTTTCTATCGCAATTCTCTTAAAATGTTTACAACCTGTTCAAAGGCTTTATAAGAGTAGCTTTGTGTTGGTCGTGGGAGTATCAATCGGTAGATTCTGCAGTTCTATATTAGCACACTCAGGTATGAAGTACGTATTTTGACGTGCTTTGAAGCTGAAAATAGCTTCAGCTATTCAGATACGTTTCAATGGCATAAAGGAAATGTCTCATAATTAGAGTCTTTATGTACCTACCTACTACTAATATTTAGGAAAAGGCTGATTGAGCTGGTTTAGATACTGGAATTATTATCAAAGTTATTTATTTAATAATTTTGATTGGGGGAGACCTTTGCCCAGCAGTGGGACGAAATAGGTTAAATAAAGAAAAAGATGCTGGAATAATACGTATAGTGTTCCGTTGAGTGTAGGTATAGGTAGGTTGCCTTCTGTCCTGACGTTGTAAAAAATCATCTAGTAGGGATACATACATACATACATAAAATCACGCCTCTTTCCCAAAGGGGTAGGCTAGGCAGAGACCACGGATCTCCACTCGCTACGATACTGACAACAACTTTCGCCTCATTCACTCTCATTACATTCTTCATACATGCTCGTCGGTTTAGGGTACTTTTGACCTGGGCCTTCTCCAAAATGTCGCCAATTTGATCCAAGATGGTTCGCCTAGGCCAACGGTCGGCAACAGGCGGACCGCGGTCCGTTTGCGGACCGCGAAAGGCCGAACCTCGGACCGCCAAATATTATAATGTGTTGTACAGTTATTGCAATAGGTAAATTCACAGGGCGCTTGGCCTTTGTTTGTGTTCTATGCGGGGTGTAACAGTGTGCGTGACTAACAGAGCGATCAGTTTCGTGTGTGCGAATTATTTATGAGGGATGTAATTTAAATATTTATAAATCTTTGTTACGCACACGAAACATCCTTATATTGAACTAAATACCATGTTTACGGAAATATGTGCGGCAGAGTTTCACAGCGCCCCTCGTGCTTAAGCAAAAACAATAAATAAATAGAACTTAATTATTATCAGTTGTTTTTTTCTGGACCTCGTTAAAATTTTCTCACAGTATTCGGACCCCACCTAAAAATACTTGCCGACCCCTGGCCTAGGCCTTCCCCTTCCAGCTGTCCCATACACACTCGCCTCATACATTTGCTTTGTCAAACTTTTTTTAGTAGGGATAATTTACTATTATTTAAATCATTTCTCTCGCTACTGCTTAGGGATTTATACTTTATTTTTATTATTACACATTATGAGATTTATTATTATTATTAGATTTATTTTTTATTGTGACGAAAAGAGATGTATCCCCAAAGATACTATTCACGGTGCCGATGTCATTGTAGTCAACATTTCCCGATTTCAGCATACATAGTGGCAAAGGCCACTTGCTACATTCCTGACATACACGGTTTCCACTTGCTACATTCCTGACATACATCTTTCACCTCATTCACTCTCATTATATTCTTCAAACAAGCTCGCCGCCGGTAATAAGTTAATATTGTGTAATACAGTTTAATAGCCATAATGGCGGACTCATTCACGGTCCGTACGTGGAACTCGCAAGGATTGCCACGAGACGCCATCTCCACTGAGAATGGCATATTGGTGACAAGAGCCGGTCGCTGGCCGCTGACTATAGATCCACAAGAACAGGTAATTTTTTTCGCGCTAGATCACCTAAAATCTTCGTATAATATTTTTTTTAATCTTTCCTCTGTTTTTGAACATCCGTGATCTGTCAACTCTTTTTTAACAGCTGAATCATATCTCCATATATAATGTTTAAACGTTGTAAATAAAGTATTAAGTTATTGTTAAAATTTTTTGATTGAATCGTAGGTAAGAGATGAAAGCGTTGCTTATAATTCTGAGGCCGTTATTAATAAACGTGGTGTAAAGTTACGCCAGATCTACTCTAAAAATTGTATGGTTACTCCTACGTTACACCTGGCATAACTTTGCACCATTTATTCATTACGGCCTGAATGTTTAGATTAGCTGTGAAAACATTGAAATAATAGCTATTTTGGTTACAATTACCTCAAAATAATAATTCCAGGCTAACAGATGGATAAAAAATATGGAGCGTGAGAGTGGTCTTCAGATCACAAAACTGAATGATCCTAGTTACTTGCGCATTTTAGAGAATTGCATTCGTTTGGGCTGGCCGATGCTTATTGAGGATCTTGGGGAGGCGTTAGAGGCTACGCTTTCTCCAGTACTCTTGAAGCAGACTTTTCTTCAGGTTCAGTTGCTTTGAATCATACTGCATTTAAGATACTTTCATTACGAGTAGAGGATTTATGTTTAAGTATAAAGAGATAAGACAATACAAATAACTTGCAATCATTTTGTAAAAAATATAACTACTAACCTCTTTTAAGTAGTAGTGTAACTGTAACTGATTGGTATGTTCTAGGCGGGTCGTCTCCTCATCCACCTTGGCGACAGTGATATTGAGTACGATACGAACTTCCGCCTTTACTTAACCACAAAGCTGGCAAACCCTCATTACCTCCCTGAAATTTGTATCCAAGTGACGTTGGTCAACTTCACCGTGACGCTATCTGGTCTGGAGGATCAACTTCTCGCGTTAGTTTACACTTTTGTAGCTCTGTAGCACTTCGTAGCGTTTCGTAGCTCTCGTAGACTCGTAGATTTCACTATTTTTTTACAAGTAAGTAATAGATCATAATTTTTAAATAATATATCGTCTTCATCTTATACTATACATTTGAAAGTTTCTAAGTATGTTTGTGTTTCAATCGCCAGTCAACGTTTTAGTTACTCATTGCCTTTTGTTAATTTAGTGACGTGGTGAGACTAGAGAGGCCAGATCTTGAGATTCTCCGAACAGAACTTATAGTGCGCATCAACACTGATAAAGCCACTCTACTTGAAATCGAAGACAAGATTCTAAGGCTTCTGTATGCATCCTCCGGGAACATTCTGGATGACGAGGAACTTATAGAAACACTTAACGAGAGTAAGGTAAGACGTCTTACGTATTATTGTCTGTTGTCTTAATTCTGAACTGTGCTGTATTAATTTGAATACTTTGTATATTCTGTATTTCGAATACATATAGGAACCAGACAAAACAAATGTATGACGCGGTAGACATTCTCTTAGCTCTTTTTTATATAGGTACCATTCCTTATATTATATAATATATTATATAAGGCCTAAACACGGGGCTAATCTGAGCATTGGATTTCTTTTGTTATTTTTCGATAGACTATTTTTAAACACAGCTTGCATAACGCTGAGTTGGGGCCATTTTGCAACCTTACAGTGGGTAGGTATCATAGTGTTTATGAATGTGTCTTGTTATGTAATTTATGATTGCAATTAAAATGTTACAAATACAACCATTTGTATAATGAAATCAGGAAACATCAGAGATAATAAACGCTCGTCTAGAAGAGACAGAAGCGACGGAGATCAGTATTTCAGCCGCGCGTGAAAAGTACCGCACGGTCGCAACGCGTGGCGCGGTACTTTACTTTGCTGTCGCACAATTGGCCGACATCGACCCTATGTACCAATTCTCACTCAAATACTTCAATCAGGTATTCATTGAATATAAAAGATTTATTTAGATTTAACAAAACACAGTTTCTTCATTCCCTTTCTGTGGATAAAGCCGATTAAGCTAAGAGGTTGGTTTAAGAGCAAGCCATCATCGTGTGTGAATAAGTGATGTAAAGTAAAACTGTTGAGCCCATTTTGCCTCTTAGCGAGCATTCCACTTATTTAATTTACAGCGAGCGAGTTATTATTGCTCCGTACAGAACTTCGCGAATTTATACACCGGCAAATCCGGTAAATGATAATGGCATGGTCAGTTTTTTTTTTATAACTACTACTACTTTTATTTAGGACCGAAAAGAGTGGCGATATAGAGGGGAGGGAGGCCCATACTCAGCAGTGGGTGCAACCGGGCTGAATAGATAGATAGATTTAACTATCTCAAAGTTATCGAGGATTGTCAACCAAAACCTACACAATTTTATGAAAACTATATAAAAATACTACAGATATCGCATCGCGTACGCACTCTCATTTAAACTATGCTCTTGTTTCATCCCCAGTCAGATATACCAGTAATGCCGCAGTAGCTATCATACATCCATTTCTGTCGAAAGAAAATAAATATTTTACCTAAAAAGGAGACGCCTTTTTTAGGTAAAATATTTATTTTTTAATATTAACTACATACTTAAGATTAGTAACAGACACCGAGACCATATCTTTTCAGGTAATTTAAAAAATCGGGCTAAGTACCTATTCTAAAACTTTTATATGTTTCCATTCATTTAATAACATGAAAGAACTAGAACACTGTATGTTATGAAATATAAATACACAAATTAATATCCTTGTGAATTGCAATGTAATAATATAATAATTGCAATCTAATGATAGGGTAAATTCTACATGAAACAAATACCTGTAGCTCGACCTACATACAAACTAGGACATCAACCTATTAATACTGTACCTAGTATTTTAGGTTACCATATTCCTATCGATCTGTGCTAACAGATTTCACATAAAGTGCTTTTAAATCCTTGCTCCCATTGAAAAATCACGTATGTAAACTTGTTTGAATGTCTACTGCTGATAGTTGGTTAAACATTGATCAGTGAGTACGGTGGTATAGTGGCATAAGAACGGGATTTCAACTGCATGAAAGTGTGTGTAGTATGATTAAAATTAAGCGTTTCCTCCACAGGTGTTCAATCAAGTAATAGAAAGGAGTGAAAAATGTGACATACTCGAAACGCGACTGGACATTCTCCACCGTGAGATCACATTGTCAGTGTATCAGAATGTATCTCGCGGTCTTTTCGAGAGACACAAGCTAGTGTTCAGCTTTTTACTAAACATGGCAATATTTCTAAATGCTGAATTGGTGACGCCCGACCAATGGAATTTTATACTGCGTGGCCCAGCGGGAACGAAAGTGGTAAATACTTAATCTATTTATATATTACTAGCTGCGCTCCCACGGTGTGACCCGCGGTCTCTCGGGATTTTCCGGGATAAAAAGTACCCTATCCCCTGGGATACAACCTTTATCCATGCCAATTTTCAGCCTAATATGTTCAGTGGTTTGGGCGTGAGAAGGTAACAAACAGACAGACAGATAGACAGACAGAGTTACTTTCACATTTATAATATTAGTATGGATATGTGAATTCATTATATCAAATATCTCTGAGGTATATTAACCCATAAATAAATAAATAATGGTGGACATTTCACACAGCATCATCTAGCCCAAAACTAAGCAAAGCTTGTACTATGGGAACTAGATAACTGATATACTACTTATATACTTTTTTTTTTACCATAACAATCGAATGTCTTTTATCTACCTACTAAGGTAAACTGCCCAGTTTTCCTCATAGCTAATGATACGTACCTACGTATCATTAGCTGTGACTCATTCAAAACAACCGTGTATGTATATTAAATATAAAAATTCTGCGCTTATATCACTGGTTGTATTAAAACATGCTGTAATATTTCATGCAGCATCATCTAAGCAGAGTTCTAGGAACCACATGATTGATGTGTTCATCAAAATAGGTAAAAGTTTCTCGAATTATAAAGTGCCTATATATACCAGTTCAAAAGTGAGTAATTGGGGGTGTAGTCAGAAGTAAGTCCTACCACAATATTGCCACACATTGTAATGTGTTGGGTGTTATAAAGTGTTAACGTAGTTCCTTTAAAAGGTCCCACCTAAGAAACCGTTCGTGGAAACTTTAACGGATGCTATGTGGCTAGCAGCGAACCATTTGGAAGAAACGGACGAGAGCTTCAAAGGTATTGTCGACGACTGCCTGCGAAAGATACCTATCAATCTTGGCTCTTTCAGTGTGGTACGTAATTTTTTTTGCTATCTTATCATGTCCTGTTTCAGTGTAAAGGTCTCATGTTCCACTCCTTGCCGTCCAAATCCAAATCTTGTAACTATTGCAACTACGCTTCCTAGGTAATTGTTACGTCTTAAATTCAGCATGATTTAGATGAATGTAGGATTGTGGAGTTGTGAATGGCACAAGTTTAGACAATTTTATTGCAATTGTCTTATTTCAGGATATACATGTGAACAAAAAAGACAAAGCGCCAGCAAAGATAAACTGGGACGAGAAACTGTCATCGTTTGAAAAGTTAATGATAATAAAGTCTTTGAAGGAAGAAAAATTGGTGTTTGCGATAGCACAGTACGTCAGCATTAGTCTTGGCGCGGTGTTTATCGAGAGCCCTACTGTGCAACTCAACACATTGTACGTATCTTCAACTGTTTGCTTTGTACCATGATAATCAGAGGTCAATTCGATTTGAATTTCATATTTGCAGCTCTCGGGTTTACTTACTAACTGGTATTATAGCGGCTCAGCTGACAATAAATATAATAAAATAATTATGTCATAGATAGGGTATAATGTTCTAACATCCTAATGTGGCAACCGGAAGATGTAATTTTGAAGCTAAAAAAGGTAGTAGGTATACCTTCTAACTAGATTTTTCTACGGATTACCTTCTAACTGGATTTTTACTAGATATTGCATTCCCTTATCAAAATTTTAATACAGCTTCTTAATATCTTCCCATGTGTCCTCGTTTGGGTTATTTCCGTGCAACCATGACACTATAGCTTTCTTTGAAGTCAATACCGAGTTTGTTGGCAGTCTGGCACTAATGATGTCATGCTACTTTCCAAGCTTAAAATGGTTCACCACTTTTCGTAGGTACGCGGATACAACAAATATAATTCCTCTCGTGTTTGTGCTGAGCACTGGCTCGGATCCGTTTGGCGCGTTCCAAAAGTTTGCCACGGAAATGGGCGTGCGTGACAAAGTGCACTCTATATCTTTGGGCCAAGGGCAGGGACCCGTCGCTGAAAAGATGATCAACACAGCCAGACCTAAGGGAGACTGGATATTCTTACAAGTATGGAAATACATCCATATTTTATCAATTTGGACGTTTTTAGGCTTTAGTGTTGAAATTGTTGAATTTGACATGCGATTCGTATTTCGTATTTTTATCGGTTTTATAATGTACTTATCCTATTTTGTAACACAGACGGAGTGACCGCTTATGGGTTGCCACAAGCGTTCATCCATAATAAAATAACTGTGATTGCACGCGACTTAGCTTCAGACGCCACGTAAAATTATGGTCTCGGCTATAAAGTCGATGACCTAAAACCCTCCGTCACTAAAGTTGACCCGTCACAAGTAATTACCTACTAGAATTGACTTACTGGAACTAAATAACTATAACAGATAGGATGCCTTAGCATTTTTATAATGTAGAAATATAAGTCAAATATAATTTCAGAATTGTCACTTAGCAGCATCTTGGATGCTTAGCCTGGAGCTTATAGTGGCGAACTTGGGAAGCGATTTGGGCATGCCTCATCCAGACTTCCGACTCTACCTAAGTTCTATGCCCACTGCTAAGTTCCCAGTTTCAGTATTACAAAACTCCGTGAAGGTCACCAACGAACCTCCTAAAGGACTCAAAGCGAATGTGAAGAGAGCTCTCATTGAAATGGAGGAAGATTTCTTTGAAAATCACAGTATGATCTGTTTCATTTTCTATTTAAATAATGTAAATTTTTGTAGGTATGTTTCCGCAAAAAGTTGTGTAGGGTTTACAGGAAGCAAACTAGATCGAGGAATGTCCCTCTTTTTAAATAAATGTACAAGTGTGGCCAATTTTACCGCATTGTGGGCAGCTACCTTTTCTTATATATCAAATATATATATATCAAATTTTTTTAAATGTACCATCTCAATGACCATTTTCCTAACAGTTTTGGGTCAAGATTGGCGTACAATGCTGTTCGGCATTTGCATATTCCACGCCATAATCCAGGAGCGAAAGAAGTTCGGCCCTCTCGGCTGGAATATTACTTACGAGTTTAACAATAGTGACCGCGAGTGTGCCATGTCAAACCTACAGATGTTCTGCGAAGACGGACACATTCCTTGGGACGCGTTGGAGTATATCACAAGTTAGTTTTTTTGCGCTCGTGGTTGTTCTTGATCGAAGCTAAGCAACGATCTAACCGGTCAGTAAGTTGGATTGACCACAATTGTCATTATTGACTGAGCGCTTCTGTTAAATTGTCAGTCCCGGCCATTTAAGCCTCGATGGAGGACTCGAAGCGGCTTAAAAACTCCGACCCCAGAGTTGGCCAATAACCTTTTAATGTATCACACAATTATCCAGCCCCCTTGCCATGGTGATTGTCTAGGTACCCGAGAATAGATAAAAATGACAGTAATGACATTAGGGTGTGGAAACGGGTAGAAAAGTAACCTTTTTCCACTTTCTACGCGTTTTATCCACACTATAATGTCATTACTGTCATTTTTATCTTTTCTCCGGTACCTAGACAATCGCCATGGTAAGGGGCTGGTGTTACTATCGTTCTCTTCAAAAAAAACTAAACTTCGGCTATAATCTGATATTGCAAGCACGGCTTACACTCTTCCATGCAACAGGTTCCATAACTTACGGCGGCAGGGTAACAGACATGTGGGATCAGAGATGCCTGACCACGATCTTGAAACTATTCTTCTCCCCGCCTACATTAGAAGAAGGCTACGCATATTCAGAGTCCGGAACATACTACTGCCCTAGAGCAGATAAATTGGAGACATATAAGGAATATATTGAGACTCTACCAGTTATTGAAGATCCTGAAGTATTTGGCATGCATGAGAACGCTAATATCGCTTTTGAGGTAAGTCTAAAATATCAAAAAAAATTGTATGAATATAAAGATCACAAAATACCTTATAACCTCTTTGTTTGTTAGGTAGGTAGGTACTATTCGCAATTTTATTTTTTTTTTGCATTGTAAACAATAATGGACTTGCAAGCTGTCGCTTATTAAATGCATAATTTGTATTTTGACGTGTCTATCTAAATATCTTGAGTGACTCTCTTCTTGATCTAAAACGATGTCTACTGTGCCTTAGGGATACAATTTTAAGCTAGTAATGTCATTATTAAAAATATACGATTCGGTAAAAAAAACCTCGACCGGGGCAACCTTGACTTTTTATGACTTTTAAAACCTGTCCTGCTTTTGGTTCTACGTCACAGAAACAAAGGTAATTCCGTGTTACTCATTCACGCACACATTTGCATGGGATTAGTTCACCTGCACCGTATTTACTCACGCAAAGCGTCACCTTGACCAGCACTGTTACCTGCTGTGGGAATTAGAAAGTGACCTGCAGTTACAAACAGTGCTCAGAAACATAATGACCTTCTTTCTTCATTCATTAAAACAAACTTTATACTATAAAATAAAGTTTGTTTTAATGAAATGAAATAAATAACTTTATACTAAGGTACAGAATCATTTTCTACCATCCTTATCAAAACGGTACGTTTACAGAACAAAGAGACGACCACCCTTATCCAAACCATAGTAGACGTACAACCACGAGCCGGCGGCGGAGGTGGCGGCGAAACTCCCGACCAAATCGTATGGCGCATTTGCGACCAAACCCGAAGCTCATTGATCCCTAAGATCGACCGCTCGCTAATCAATCCAGCTCTTATGGAACCTGATGATAAGGGACAGTTGAATTCTCTCACAACAGTCTTGCTTCACGAGTCTGAGAGGTTCAACACTCTGCTTGGACTGATACATTCCTCGCTCAATGAACTTCAGAAAGCCATAAAGGTAATCTTGAGTTGACCTTTAGCTCGTAAGAACTTAATTTTTTGTATCTTCATATTCTGTTTTGTTTTTTTAGATGCATGTCTTTAACTCACACACGTGTAATGCTTAGGGGGTGGTCTTAATAATTGTGTGTGTAGATTCATTTCTGTGTGCGTAAGCAATACTCACTTATGTGTCCATGGAGCGTTTCCGAGCTAACGCACACAGAAACAACGTGCATCTGTACCACAATTAAGAGTAACTTGCCTTTGTGAGATAGAACAACTGTACTGGATGTAACTGTGGTTAATTAAAAACTATACTTACCTAAATGTGATGAGACCCTATCTCTCTAAGCTTTTTCAGCATATTTAAGACATAATTTTTCGTTTACAGGGAGTAGTTGTTATGTCAGAGGAGTTTGAGGCAGTTTTCAACGCCTTTTTGAACAACAAAGTACCGCAAATGTGGCACAAGAAAGGATACAACTCCCTCAAATCTCTCGGCAGTTGGATCCACGATTTGATTCTTCGCATCGATTTTGTAGAGGTTATTTTATGTATATTTTTTTCTATGAGTGTAAGTAAATAATATTCTCGAGCTTATACGATTATATGATTTCGTTTCCAGAAATGGCTTTTGGAAGGCCTACAGCCAAGTTCTTGGGTATCTGGACTGTTCTTCCCTCAAGGTCTACTAACGGGATCTCTACAATCTTACGCGCGTCGTTATAGAGTCCCGATTGACGCACTTTTGTTCGACTTTGAGCCCATACCCTTTTTCCTGTCCCAAGAAGATGTGTACAAATACAATAAGAAGAAAAATAAGGTTTGTATAAATATCACTTCAAGTGCAACTTATTGAACTGCTCAACTTGAAAAGAAACAACCTACATGTTCATCAATACCCCCATAAAATAGATCATGGCACTTTTATTTCGAAATCATCGTTTTGAATCAACATAACGTGGTAGGTACCAACCTAAACCTTTACTAAAGCCAATACCCTAACAACCTACCTACATACCTAATAACATATATATATAATAACAACCTACCTACAGGAAAAAGGAAAAAGAGAGCGATAAAATGCATATGAAAAAAATATTTGCATTTCCCTCTAGCACGGTTCAACACTTCATTCATGAAATAGGTGTATATTTCGAAAGGTCCGTTTTAACAATGGCGAAACGTTAGGTACTTTTCGAAGTAGTTCAACAAATTGATGCGTCAGATTCGATATGACTAAACAACCTTTTCAACGATATAGGTATCAGTATTCAGTTGAAAGGGTCAGCTCAGACAGGACTAAAAAGTCCTTGGCTCACACTGATGCAACTATTCCAACTACGAGTATAGATAAAGGCATGTAGTACAGTGCAGTAACGACTTTAAGCTTTGATGGTGGTTTAGGAGGAAGGTGAGCCGACAGTGTACGGTGAGCTGGAAGCGCCGGCAGACGGCGTCAACATCCACGGCTTGTTCATAGACGCTGGTCGATGGGATATGGCGCAGAACTGCCTCGTCGACGCTATACCCGGTAACTTTCGTTATTACTCGAGAATTATTTACTTGCAAACCTAAATCTGAATATCCCTTCACCTGCCAAGCACTTTCGCGTAACATGCTAAATACTGCCAAAGTTTCGCGCTCTAAGCGCCGCCGCAGGAAATTGAGAAATACTGCTAAACTCTTCAAATTTATTAGAAATGCTACTTATATTTTTAGAATCTCACGGAATTTTCCATTGTTTATCCAAAAGAGCAGAGCTTACCTTAAAACAGGAGTAGAGGACGATGGCTCGAAACAGCTTTAAGAGATCTTAATCGGTCCAAACGTTACACAATGATTTTCCACTAAGAGCAAGTAGTGACGGTGTTTTCGGGGCACCTTAAGACCACCGTCACCGGCTTGACAACTTAGTAGCCGTAATCGACAATTTCGAGACGGAACATTTTGAGACACTAACGATGAGAATCGAAGGGCTGGAAAAAAGAATCCATATAAGCTTTACACTTGGATCAGCTTATCGCCAGCGCTTTATACCAGAATACTATTTGATCGAAGGCCTTTGATTTTCTGATCTTTTTAAAATTTCTTTCAATTTTAATTTGGTTCTGATTATTATTTCCGATTATGTCTCGTTGTGATCTAACCGTAAGATTATCACTAGGTATGATGAACCCTCCGCTCCCAGTGGTTTGGTTCAAACCCGTGCTTGAGCTCCCAAAACCGGACCCGCGTTATGACGCGCCGCTATACAAAACATCCGAACGAGCAGGCACTCTCTCTACTACAGGACACAGTACCAACTTCGTACTACCCGTACTTTTACCCGCCAGCCGACCACCGCCATTTTGGATTATACGTGCCACCGCACTACTCACACAAATCACTGATTAATGATTCGATAATAATATTCACTAATGATTCAGCCTGATTACCATGACAACCCTCTGTGGTAGAATAGCATTTAAGGCAAAAGATTTTCTTTCTGGGATCTAGATGAAAATCATGGTCCTACCAAAATGTAACTTCACCCTTTTCTATAGTAGAGGTCTGTTGGCTATAATAATGCAGGCAGATTTTGTAGAGGTATTGTCTCGGAAAGCATGCACCGAGCGACTGCTAATAAGACCAAAAGAAACTACACTTAGGTAACACCAAGTAGTCTTGAATACCTAAGTAGTCGTCAATAGTGTTATAGCAGCACTATTAGCTATCCTCAAATAGATAAACTATAAAACCCCTTTGTTTGTGTTTAGACGTAGGAATTTATTGATTGTAAACTACCCTAGTCAGTGAACCACAGAATCACCAGCACCAAAACGGGCTTAACTGATGAACTGTTTATTGGCTTTATGCATTTTAACTGTATTTTTTGTAAGATTTTTTTCTAATCATGAACATAGCCTGGTTAAAGATGTCCTTATGTCTAGAATGACCAACTAGGTATTCATTGTATTTTATTTATCTCTAGTCGTTTGATTATGCTTGTGATGTGCTTCCAATGAATTACATTTTAAACTGTTTTTTAATGTTTTAGATTAAATGGATACTAAAACTACAAAATGCTTTTATTTATTTTATTTCATAATATCTAATCTAGGTATAACTTACATGTAAATAAATATGTAGTACGAGTACCTACAGTTTAAATACTTAACTTCTAACAACATGTGTTGATAAATATTGATTACAAGCATAACTGCACAATATACAATATACTTTAACAATTAAGTATAATAATACGAAACATAAAGTAACTGCTCAATATCACAATACCTATAACATTTATCTAACCAATAGAAATTATTCAACGGAACTGGAATATTTATCATCAATATGCACAACGAATAAACATACATTTGAATTTCAGCAAATTGCCAATTCAATGTTGTTAAATGTCCAAGAGGGAACAGAAACACAAGGTAAATTGTTACAGCAGCTTCAAAGCTCTTCTCATCATCGCTGCAACCTTTTAAGTACTTGCGTTTATTCCTATTTTCACATAACATTAGTAGGATCCCAGGCGAATTTCACCCGCTCGGTGCAGCAAGTATCGATATTGTTCAGCTCGGCCGGAGTCATTTTAAAATTGAGTTGTAGGTTTTCGGCAATGTGTTTCGGATTGGTAGATTTCGGAATAACGGCGACGTTTTTCTGCAAGGCCCAAGTCAGCAGCACTTGGGAGGCGGACACAGAGTAATCGTCGGCGACACTCTTCACCACCTGGTTCTGAAGCAGCAATTCGCTGTGGCTGTTCCCGCCTAAGGAGTGGTAACCCTGCAACTGTATTGAGTTCTCGTTGCAGAACTTCAGCAGAGCTTCATCGTAATGCAATGGGTGCCACTCGACCTGTTGAACAAAACCAAACCTTTAGCCGTTGTTGAACTCACGAAGTAGGCATTTTTTTTATCGGCCGAACCGAGCTACTTTGTGCGTTTGTCAGTCCGTCATCAAAATGATTACATAAATAAAAAAATAAAAAATGCACTTGACATTAGGTATATTTACCTGATTAACCACAGGAATGTCGCTATGAAAGACTTTAAGGAGATTCTCAAGATGATCCACGGTGAAGTTGGACACTCCAATCGAGGGGATGCGCCCGGAATCGTACAGCGTGGCCATGGCACTCCAAGCGTTGTGCCGCTGCACGCGATTCTTGACATCACGCGGATCCAGCCTAGCCGAGCCCGGGTAGTGGATGAGATACAAATCAGGTGTGTATCCCAGGTGTTCCTCTGTTCGGTTAAACGCATTATACACACGTTGCACGGATCCGTGTTCAGCATTGCCTAAAATTAATATTTTTTAACGTATATAGCTTGAATGCTAATAATATGTTCGTGATTGAAACCGACTTAATATAATAGTCACTTACTCAGTTTGGAGGTGATGTACACATCATCACGAACAAGATCATATTTAGGCAAAAACTCGTGAAGAGCTTTACCAATGTGTATCTCGTTGCCGTAAACGGCCGCTGTATCTAAAATAATAAACATTTTACTTACAGATAAAGATAAGTAGTACTAAGTACTATTAGGTCCTATAGCTACTTATTCGATTATTACTACAAAGGTAAGTCTCCGTAGTCGAAACCGGCCAAGAGGATTAGGTACAGGAGGAAAACCTCTTTAAATCTTAAAGATAGATTTTATTTTACTTAAAAGGAAACATTCCTATAACACAGAATACAGAAAGCCTTAAAAACTGCATTCAAAGATTTTCTAAAATTCGCTCATACGTCACCTAGGAATAGAACTAGCTAAAAATTAAAAATACCTAGACTTGCTCTTTTATTCCAGTAGGTAGGTAATCAATACAGTCAACGTTGAACATTCTCCAAGAAACATCGTCTATCTTACATGATATCCATTTTACCAACTATTCAGTACTTACACAATCTTCATTGCCTAGAAACTGTTCAATTTCAAGAAGTCTTTTTCTTGTCGTGTCGCAAGTTCTTTCTAACCAGTGTGGTGAAATCTAGTATCTAACTTGAAGACTTGAAATCGTTTCTTTGGGAAGTAATAATAATTCAACATAGCTATTGATTAGATACTGGAATAAAAAAACAAGTCTTTATTTTTTTACTATCTAGCTAGTTCGAATCCCAGGGCGAGGCAAGCGAATTAAAAAAAAATTTGAATGCAGTTTTGTTTGTTTTTAGAAATTAAGGAATGTTTCCTACACTTGACTGCTGAAAACACACGTAAGTGTAATAATAAAAAAGATAGGGGTTAGGGGTAGGGGGATCACTTAGAAAGTTTTGCGAAAAAAGTTTTATTGTATGAAGGCCCTAGCTGATTATAGGTAATTGTTTAAAAAATATGATTGATGCCCTGGCTGATTATTTAAAACTTAAAATACCTACGTTTGAATTTTTAAGTTACCACCATATTTTTTTAAAGCTAAATTGATAATTTGTGTTTCATCGAAAAATGGATCTGCGTCGGGAACATTTTGGTGCGAGAATTTTTTACGATTTCAAATGTGGCCTATAACCAGATGAGTCATTTGATCGTTTTGAAATGGCATTGAAGGATGAAAGTCCTTCAAAAACAAACATCTACCGTTTTGCATAACGAGCTTATGGTCGTCTAACTTTGGGGGATGATGAAAGAAGGGCTCGTCATTTGACGGTTGTTACCGAGAAAAAAGTGCTGGAAGTGAAAAATGTAATTCAAGACAACAGGCGAACTACCTACATACGAACAGATTCAGCACTTAATGCTGACTGGATCGGTCGGGAGGCGTTCATAAGATTCTACACGAGCACCTTTGCGTGAGAAGGATAGTTTCACGCTGGGTGCCGCACAGCCTTAACGAGGCCCGTGTGGCATGAAGACGCATGAAACTTCGTGTAGAGGCTAGTGGAGAGTTCTGTCAAAATATTTGATAAAAAAATATCTATTTAAGTTAGTTTTTGAGTTTCTCAAAACTTTCTGAGTGTCCCGCGTACTTATACTTAAGTAGGTACTACCTAAGCATAACCTACTTATTCAAATAAATAAAAATTTAAAGAATTTTAACTATAATTGACTTAAATAAATCTTACCAAAAGAGCGGTAGCCAGCGTGCAAGGCGGTATCCACCATCGAGAAAATCGTATCACGATCTTTTACTCTAAAAGTCCCGACTAAAAATGAAATAGGGAATTAGATGGAGTGAAGGAATTTATGTTCTTGATCAGTTGTATGTTAATGCTACAAGAATATACCTACGTGGTGGTAGGAACCTATTTTATAATCTCTGAGGATCAAATTCAAATTAATCAGCATCTACTCAAAAAATTTAAAACATTAAGCAAAAATTCATCAAAATGCTTCTATGAAGTTGACCTGTGCCTAAGCAAGTGGAAATAAAAAAAATTCTTACGTCCAATGGCGGGCAATTCATAGCCATTGTGAAGCTTAAATGGTGGCCAGAAAGCTGCAGGTGGAACCGAGGATGCCATTTCCTAAAAACAAGTAAGAAGTATTAACCTATATAGATTTTTCCCACCACCGTCAGAGGTATGACATGAGTAAGAAAGGAGTGTGTTGAAATGACGGCTGGTAGAGGAGAATGGAAGAACACATGTTGTGCCTATCCCACATAATGTGGGAAAAGGGCAGGAAAATGATGAGATTTTGCCCACCACCTTCTCGAAAACGCGTAGCTTTAGGGTGGTCGCACAGTCCAGCCGTAGCCGAGCCGAACGCGGCAAACTGTCAATTCAATAGAGAAAATGCTGCTGACGTCAGAAGTGAGCATTTTCTTACGTCATCAGAATTTTTTGTATAGAAAAATGACTGCGGCGCGTACGGCGCGGGCAGTGTGCGATCAGGTTTAGTGTTAAGCGCTTTTGAATCCGTCGCTGTCTCAGGATTCTAGTCATAAGTTAACCCATGAATCCTGCGGTGCGCTTGGGATATGGCGCCCGTGACACAATACATTGCTTTATCCCCTTGGTTAATAATCTACTATTTTCCCGTCGTATTTGCTAATCCGTATCGAATTACCTATTAAGTTCTCCCTTATTGACGACCTCTGTGGAGCAGTGGGTTAAAGCCCGCTTGGGACGCAAAGGTTGCGGGTTCGATCCCCGCCGCGGGAAAAATGTTTTATGATCTGCAAATATTAATCTCGGGTCTGGGTGTTTCTATGTATAATAATTCAAATTCAAAGTATTATTATTTATTGCATTCATGTGTGGTCTTAAAATAAAGGTGTACTAAGTTACTAACACATGAGTCCTGGAAGGACATCGCAAAAATAGTGAGTAACATAAAATTGTGTTTGTTACACAAACATTAAAATTTCTTAAGCTATGATGAGATCTTTTATTTAAAATCTTAGGAAGAAAAAAAAAACATCACGTATGATTTTTTTTTTTAGAATTAAGTAACCTATAATTAAAAGTAGTTTTTCTTAGCTATATTAATATTTATTTATTCAGAAAGATATTCTTGCAAAGAGTAAAAGCTATTTTCGATCAAATATTTTTTTAACAGGGATTGAAATTTTGGGAGATTATGGTTTTGAATTTCCTGGGGGATTTTATTGAATATTTTTGTAGACATTGCATACGGAGCGTTGTGAATCATCTGAAGTTTAGAAAAAGGAAAATCTAATCTATTTCTTTGTCGTAAATTTTGGGGACGGGTGTAAATTTTAAAAAGGTCTATATGTTTTTTTACAAATGTTCCTACTTCTAGGATATATAAACTATGTATTGTTAGAATGTTTTTGTTTTTAAAATATGGTCTGCAGCTTTCAATTTTATCTAGATTATATATTATGCGTAGGCATCTTTTTTTTTAAATAAAAAGCTTGTGTACATCTGAGCTGTTGCCCCAAAGAATAATTCCATATTGGAGCCAAGCGTGCGCATAAGCATAGTGTGCACAGGTTGCTATTTTTTCATCTGTTAATTTTTTGAGTTCGTATAATGCATAAGTAAATCTTGAGAGTTTAGATGCTATTTTTGTTATGTGTGTTTTCCAGTTTATATTAGAATCTATTTCTATACCTAGAAGAGGATAGGTGTTCACGGTTTCTAGTGGGGTGTTTTGAAATGAGTAATTTATATTAAGTGGTTTTTTTTGGTATGGATAGAACTGCATTAATTTGGTTTTTTTTAAATTTAAATGAAGGTTGTGTTCGTCAAGCCAGCTTTTTATGTCTGTTATGGTAGTGTCTAATATTTTATTCAAGTCTAGGATAGATTTTGTAGGGAAGTACGCTCATTATTACATTTTAAAATAGTAAATTCTCATTAAGTGAAATGTAAATTTCTTTTGAGAAATAAAGTTCTTTATCCAGATAACTACTGATATATCATCTGCGAAAAGAGTACATGAGTTAATGATATTTTTTGGCAAGTCGTTTATGTATATAAGAAATAGTATACAGCCTAGAACGCTACCCTGGGGAATAGAATTTGTGATGTCGATTTTGTTTGATTTTATTTTTGTTATATGTCCTGTTATGTTATTAAAGTGTTCTATTTCAACGTATTGACTCCTGTTTTTAAGATATGATTTAAACCATTCAATATGTATGTTTCAATATGTATGTATTTGCAAACAAAAAAGTATATAAGTAGTAAATCAGTTATCTGGTTCCCATAGTACAAGCTATGCTTAGTTTGGGACTAGATGATGCTGTGTGAAATGTCCAACATTATTTATTTATTTTATTTATTGTCTACTTAGCTCTAAATAAATTAAATGTTATAAATAAATTAAAAATAATAAAATATTGATTCATTTTTAGTAATACATTTGTTCTTTATCAGCAACAAAACCCATTAATTCAATAATATAGGTAAGTAGTGTTTTTTTTAATAATTCTTGTCGGTTTAGGGTAGGTAAGGTAGGTATATAAATCGAGGGCATCATAACTTTTCTTAACTAGTGGTTTCGGACTTGGCCAACACCGCCCATCTCAAAAAACCACCTGTATAAATATATTATACAGAATAGTTTTTTTATTATTATCAAGATTTTTTTTTGGCATCACTTTAAACCCCTACTTTCGGACATTCTGAATAAAAAGTTTTGTATGAATATAACTCGAAAACAACAAAAAATCTAAAAATAAAAATCACCCTAGATGTGAGGACCTTATTTTTTTTTTCCTTTTGACATCACCGAGTGGACCACGCTGTCTATAATAATTGATGTGGGATCGGGGAGCAATATAAACACTGAATACTTTTTTAAACTTTTTCACAACAGACAGAACATTGTATAGCGTTGGAGTCCAGGAGGAAACAGGAAGTTACTCCCTTAATTATTCTCGTTCAACTCATTCTTTCATCTCGTTCACTCACTCAGTCTATTTTTTCCATTCCTTGCCGTTCGGATACAATATTCACATTACATCACCTTTCATTACCTACATGCTCGGCCCTCCTGCACTATGTCTGGCCTCAGACACACACAACTTTCATACATCATGTCCATACAGTTCATCATCATCATCTTGCAAAACATCTTCTTTCATCCCTACAATTCTTTAAACAAATTAACATAAAACCTTAAATCTTAATGCTAAGTTAGACATCTTTATAAAACAAAACAATCTAAATGTAACATCTTAGCTTCTTCGCAACATAGAAAAATCATCAGGACATCTTTAGGTGTCAGTGTGTATAACTGGACACAAAATCAAGTAAGTAATAAATCTTAATATTAGGGCATCTTTAAATTTAAATCTACTAACAACTTAGGTATAACAACAATCAAAAATCATTCAAACAATTTAAACAATCATTCATCATCTTTCACATCTTGAATTTCCAACGTCTGGTTCTATGCAGTATCAATTCTTCTAGAATCTTCTTTATCGTCTTGAGTTCATCGTCATTTTTTTGGGCACATCGTAAGTCAAATATGGTTGTCACATTTGGGTTCCTGCTGAGGGCATCATCACATCTCATCTTTGACCTCGACATTGTACCTCGTAGTCATCGTTCTTTGTAGATGCAACTTGGTCTCATTTGTTCATCGTCATGTGTTTTCTTGGGCGAAACTCGTTGTGGTCTTTGTGGTACTGGTATGTCATCTGTTAGTGTGATCTTCACCTCAATTGGAGCTTCTTTAGTTTGACATGGACTGTACTCATCGACTAACCTTGCCACTTCCTGGTTGATGCTTTCCTTCATGACATCGACTACACAATCTGCAGAACATGGAAAACAACTCGTAATATAGGTTTCATCCATCTTTCATAACAGTTATCACATTTCGTAAAAACTCTTGCCCCATTATTAACTTATAAGGCATAGTATCTAGGCACAATGAAAAACCGCACTTCATTGTATTGCTGATTGTCTTTATCAATGTCCGTCGTGATAATTCCTTGCGTACGTACCGTTGCACATCCTAAACCCGTCAACGAAATGCTCTCGCGCACACATTCCGGCTTGCCTATCTCGTCGTAAAAATCACTGGAGATCAAGTTGATTTCGCTACCGGAGTCCACGAGCGAATACGCACCACACCCTTTATTCATAAATGCACTGCTTTCGCTAACGTAACGTAGTTAATATCGTAACCGCACAATAACTTTAATTAAATTTATCCACTTCGATGGTTTTGAAAACTCGCTTGTGTTTAAGTCTTGTTTGTTTACATCGGAAATGTCATCGCCGCCATGACACTTTTCGATCGCCGCCATGTTGCCGTCCGAACTGACATTGTCAGACGCACCGATTGTCATGATTGAAGTGACGAATGAACTTTTTTGATGTTCGTCGTTTCCGCTTGCGCCGCCATCGTAAAATGCACTTCCGCCGTTTCGATTTGACGAACTCGCCGCTTCCATCTTAAATTTCGAATTTGATAACATTGAAGAATTTTTTCCAGCTTCTCGTTTTGGACATTCGGGAGAGAAATGCCCAAACTCGTTGCAATTGAAGCACTTCTTCCCTTGCTTCTGTTGTGGACAATCTGCACTTCTATGATTTTCCTCACCGCAGCTAAAACATCTTACGCCCGATGTAGGAGAACGATTTTTTTCTTTTGAGGGTTGTTCAGGCCGCCTTCTTTGCATCTTATCTTTAACTTCCTCGTACTAGTTACATCTAGGTAAACTGATTGGATAATAAGAAGCACAAAGAATAACTATCTATACTAATATTATAAAGAGGAAAGATTTGTTTGTTTGTAATGAATCGGCTCCGAAACTACTAAACCGATTTGAAAAATTCTTTCACCAATAGAATCCTACATTATCCCTGATGAACATAGGCTACATTTTATCCCGGGAAAGTGAACTTTTCCCGAGGGAACGCAGGTAACACCGCGGGGCGGGGCGGACAGCTAGTCGTAATTTTGTTTTAAATTTAACCTTGCATGAATTACTTATCAAAAAATTAGAAAAAATATATTTTCTTGTCTTATTGTTTTATTTGGGCTAGTAAAAAAATAAAACGCGTAAAAAATAATTTTTAACACCCTTGCTCGTAAAGCTGATGTAATTCCACCGGTTTTAGATATGTAAAGCGGGTCATAACAAACGCGTGTGTTATCAAAGCAAATAGTTATGTTATAGTCCATACAAATTCCATAACAGCATTATTTGCCATTTCAAATGTGGAACTGATCGCCGCCGAGCTGGAGTCGTGCCTCCAGCTAGTGAGCAGCGCGCTGTTGCTATTCAAATTTCGAACTAATCGCCGCGCGGCGCCATTCAGTAGGCAGCGCTAGCGCACTGTTAAAATGGCGGGAAAGCAACAGTGTGCATTCACAGATTGAGTTTATTTAAATGTTTTTTTTCTGTTTCCTCGCAAATGTGTTAAAAAACGTCGTACGATATACGTGCGTATTGGTTATAACATGCTCGGCTCAATTACGCCCTCGCCTGCGGCTCGGGCTGAAATTCCGCCTCGCATGTTATAACCATCTTTACGCACTAATATCGTAATGTACTATTACATTATTTAGTTTGGAAAATAATTATCGAAGCCAAAAATAGCTTCGTATGCATTATCGACTACTATGCGATTGCCATTTTTGGCTTCCCATGCACACAAAATACATCATGGTCATAATTTTTATAAAACTCCTTGAGAAAGTTTCTTTTCCATTGAAAAATAAACTAACCTTATACTTTTTATATTATATAGTTAAGCGATACATACAATTGTTTGGACACTGTTGACGGTTTTTCTCATAAATCGGAAAATGATCAATTATGTCTGTGAGCACAAAATTTTAAAAAGATTTTGAACTTTCGCTGGTTTTCCCATTTCGTCTTGGGGGGTGGGTGCTGGTCAATCATGACTACACATTCTGCACTATAAAGTCCTACTACGTTGGTAGCTTATTTTAGGTTAGGTACACCTAAAATGAGCATAATAGGTACCAATATCTCCTTGAATTAGGTGTAACTTGATTTGGAGTATCGGCATTAC
Source organism: Epirrhoe alternata (assembly GCA_963565295.1). Classification (NCBI taxonomy): domain Eukaryota; kingdom Metazoa; phylum Arthropoda; class Insecta; order Lepidoptera; family Geometridae; genus Epirrhoe; species Epirrhoe alternata. The sequence continues at coordinate 13,782,209 of OY751375.1, forward strand.
TAGGCATGCCACGTTTCCTCATCACACTCTTTTCAAAAACGTAAAAACAGAGTCACGACTGTATCCCCAAGGCGCGGTAGACATTCTCTCAGATCTTTATAGTCCAGATCCTTTGTAGATGTCTAAGGGGGTAGTCAGAGGAGTAATTTTTTCAGCCTCACAATAATGTTCCGAAATGTCTAGTTTGAAATCATAAAATGACATGTTAATTATCATTCTTCTAATACCGTAAATGCAAACGAAGCCATAATTGGCTTCCGAAGAAACATAAAGAAATGTAATAAAAAAACCCGAAATAGTAAAAAAAGCTATTGTACCTACTTAGAAAAAAAGAGCATCTAACAATTACATTGCCTATTTTTAATTATGCATTTTTAGCCTTTTTCACCTATTTTTAGATCCACAAAGTTGTAATAAACTACATTAAAAAGCCCGCGCAAGTTCTTACAAGTGGGTACTCGTATTTGTAAAGTTTCATATTTTTATAACTATAGAAAACCTTGAACAGCACTTGCCTTGTTTTAGTCTCTTTTACTTTGAAGTCTTCTTCCGCTTTGGAGCAAATTAATTTATAGAACTGGGTACTTGATTAACTTTAAAATTATTCGATAGTTTTATCAAGAGTAGCGAGTGTTTGTAATTATTAGGTTATACGTCCGATCACGAACAGGGCCAGCAAGCAACTGATTGACTGAACTGACTGCTGCTGGCTGAGTGAAGCTACGCTGAGCTCGAGTGACGGTGTTATGATATCGGCGATTTGTTCTGCGTTCACTCGGTCGATTTAGAATGTGGGTGGCCGGCTCGAACGTACCTACTTTAATGATCAAGGAAGGTGGCCGGGGCTAGACTTGCGACCGGTGCGGTGGGGATGTCTGATTGTTGCACACAGTGGTAGGTATAGGTACAGTCAGCGTCAAATTGATATGAGCGTCTAGAGTAGTCAAAATGATCTGAAAAACATAAAAGCAATTTGATATACGCAGTTCGAATCATCATATTGTTGCAAGCACCTAAGGTGTTCAAGATATCTTACTACTCTTTGTTTCATATTTATATGAGCAGTCAGGATGTTCAAACATATGCTTCAAAATATGTGAATGCATGTTTTCCTGTGGGACTACAGGAAAAAGTTCTTAAGAGACCTTACCCTGTCTTACGTGGGCGATCTGGCTGGACGCGAACGCGAAGCGGCGCGGAAACAACACAGACGCAGGGTTATTAGGAGACCATATCAAAAATCCACCAGTATTATGTTTTTAAAAGCTTAACTTGCAATGTCTGTATGTTTATCCGGGTCAAATCTTACAAGCTGAATTTGACCCACTTCCCGGTGTCCGATTGAGCCATCGTTAGTACATTATAACTCAATGGATTGAGCTGAATTTTGTATCGGTGACAATGCAATAATATGGTGACAGTTAGCTGATGAAGCGCTCGTGGTCGTGCTTGCTTAGTCGTTCTTGATAGATCGTCGAAGTTAAGCAACGTTCGAAACGGTATGTAAGTGGATGGGTGACCGCCAGTGGCATTTTCATCTGAGCGCTTCCGTGCTTCGGAGGGCACGTTAAATTGTCGGTCCTGGCTATTTAAGTCGTTAAGCCATGGCGGAGGCCTTAAGGCGGCCTAAAAACTCCGTCACCAGAGTTGGCCACTGACTCATACGAACTTACTGTTAGCTGATCTGATGAAGTCCGGAGCTGTGCAACGGAACTCCTTAGAAAAAAAGGCGATCGAGTTGAAATTCAGTTTGTTGAAATTCAATATAGATAATAATCCGCAACGCAACGTACGGGGTATGGGCATTGTCCTCTCCACTGTCCTGTCCACCTTATTTCAACTGTTTGTTACTACATGTCCGTCCACCTGAAAGACCGTGGTGAACCGTGGCAAGTTTGTTGTACAGCGACTCCGCATGTACAGGCGTGAACGACAAGCAGCCAAGGGCAGTGCTTTTTAGACATTTTGTAGTTTTTGGTATAGAAGCACTGACAACTATCGAAGAAATACCAAGAAAACCTTGCCAATAACTCAGAAAAATTGAGCAGATTCCATATCTTATACTTACTAAACTAAAAATTAACTTATTTTCGTCAAAGGACGGTACTTTAACGCGTAGTAACGACCTCTGTAGCGCAGTGGGTGAAAGCCCGCTTGGGACGCAGAAAGTTGCGGGTTCGATCCCGCAGAAAGTTGTGGCATCGATCGTTTTTACGACGATCCTTAGATAGCTTGACTGATTCTATTGTATTTTGTAATTTTATGTATAGTAGTAGCTTAGTCTATGTTAATAAATGTATTCTCATTATCAACAAAAACGATTTAAGTAGTATATCAGTTATCTGGTTAGTTAGCTTAGTTTGGGGCTAGATGATGTTGTGTGAAATGTCCAGCATTATAAAAAAAAACCTAATAAAAACTGGATTTTGGATACTTATAAAGATTAGAGGTATTACAACCAAAACCAAAGAAAACCCATAGAAAAGTCTTATTTTCCATTTAATTAATCAATCTGTTGGTTACTCTTATATATAAATAATTAGGTTTACCCTGGCGGAATAATTCAGGGTTCACAGGAATCTTAGTGATTGTCCACTGACGTCAGCAGAACCGTAAGCTAGTCTTGTTCCAATAACGTGACAACTCTGCTCGCATGTTTTGGCTACACAAGCACTAAAGCCGCTTGAGATAATAGTAGTGACGATATTTTAGGTCCTCATTACGATAACTGGTTGTTCAGTAACTAACTCACTGTGTGCCATTATATTTTAATAATAAATAAGACTATGCTATGAACAATGCCATGTTTGGTAAACTAAATAGAACAAAATAACAGGTTCACAGTTACTACTTTTGTTTATCAACGGATTTATTTAATTTAAATTGAACTAAATAGAGAACAGACTCATTGGAGTAGTTACTTTAGATCGAGCTCTGAGTGGAGGCGTCATTCGCAAATGATTACTTATATTATGCTAAGTTTACGGCGGGCGGTCGGAGAAGCATGCGCGCGCATCTGACGTCCGTCGCGTCGCGTGGGCGCGTCCCCATACATACATACATACATTACATTATACATACATAAACCTGCACGGTATTGCATCTCAGCTCAACACCTAACACCACTCAATTAAATTAATCATACACAGCATACACTCCCTAACTATATTATAATTATGTTCTCCACACAGAGCTGAATGAACATTTTAATTGTGAAATTGAATGAATATCACAGTAATTCTGTAAATGTTTTTTCATTATTTATGCATAGCTTGAATATATCTTCTAAATAATCTTGATTTCACAAAAAAAACGTAAACTTGCCTCTAGTCTCAGTAGTTCGGTTATTTTGTTCGGTCCCGGACTACTGATACTAAAAAAAGTCTCATTAGTTCGGTTGTGATGTCTAACTGAACTATTAAGACTAAAAGTATCAGTAGTCTGGATAAGGATGTAAAACACAAAAAAAACATATTTCTGGTACTATTTAAATCATCATCATTATAAATTATTTAAATAATAATAATAAATAAAATATATCTTCGGCGGCCGCTACCGCGGCACTCTCGCTCCGCTCGATCGCCTAGCGCATAGTTTTTTTCACTTGCCTAACATAACCTAACCAACTAACATAACATTAGGTCATTTCTTAGAAATTATTAAATAATTATCTTGAAGTGGACTGACCTGTTTTTCCACATCATTAACCGAACTAAGAAAAACGAAAAGCTCAGTAGTTCAGTTAGACGTCACAACCGAAGTAATGAGACTTTTTTTAGGATTAGTAGTCCAGGACCGAATAAAACTACCGAGCTACTGAGACTAGGGGGAGTCCCGTCAGACCAGTAGTAACTGGAAGGGTTACTTAATCACAGATCGAGCCCTGCGTGCATGAAATCATTGCCACACTCAGTGAAATAAATGTTACAACTAACTTTGACCATTAATGCGAATTCAATTTATAAAAATTACAAAGCCAAAGAACCTATTAAAGCACGTAAATGTATCTAAGAGGCGCAATCTGCCTCTACATCTCTAGTAATTGCGTTAACTGAAATCAAGACGTAAGAGCGGTGTCTGAATTGCCTATCTTTATTCTCAAGAGAAGTGAACAGTCAACAGATTCTTCTGAACTTACAGATTTTATAAACTTGACTTTACAAAGCATCATGTAATCATTGAAACATGATTGCAGGTAATACCATTTCTGAATAGAACAAACTAAAAATATGCTACATAAATTCCAGGTTACCACTATTTATATAAAACACCAGCGAGTAAACGAAGTCAAACAATGAAACGCTCGGGCCACGCGCCCCTCGCTATCTGATCCCTACAAATTATAAATCCACGGAATCACTTAAAACTATACAACTAAATTTGCTAGGAAAGTTTAAGGATAATTACTATTACTTTACAATAAACACATTACAAAAGACTGTACCTTAAGATTGAAAAAATATAACATAAGTTGACTCACAGTTAATATAATTAATTATACATATATATTTTTCTATTGATCAATCATCTTACACAGAAGTTAACAAGTAACAAAATAGAAAACTTTTAATTAGCCTACGAGATAAGAAAATGCAGCGCCTCAGCGGTGAGCGAACTGTATACGAGTTCAATGACGATTACACACATTCGCAGTCAGATCGGAACAACCGAGTTAAGTGGTAAAAGACAACGCACATCTTACCCCAAAGCGAAAACGGACTCCCTTCAATGGTGAATAAAAGTTATGCCTAGTATAACTTTTATTCACCATTCGGTAGCGACGCCGTAAACATGAATTTGTACTGGTTTTCATTGGTTATGAGCGAGTACCAAAATATGGCGCTGCTATTTTCCCATATAAATCCACATATTTTTTCAAGTATAAACAGGCACACAGTTGTGTACATGTTGTCAATTATAAAACAAACGATCAGGGTTCACCCCTCGATAGTTGAAAGGCGAGCGTTCGCTGGAACCACTCGCTTCACACTTAGCCTACAAACTGCACAGAAACACCCTTTAATATTGATAAAATCTACTGAAAAAAGTAAGACGATGTAATTCTTAACAATTATTTGCAAAGACTCATTACATTTTCACAGCAGTAAATCAATAATATAAACATCAAATCACAACACAATAATCAATTTATTCACATGTTCACACAGCGCATCCACCATCCGATTCACTAAACATTTATTCATATTCAACTATATTCACTAAAATATAGAATTCAAGTGTTACTACATAGTAAATAATATGACAAACGTGTTGTGTGAACATGAAAATGCGGCAAGTTACATAGAAAGAGAACGGAATGAGTAACGAGTGTGTTAGGTTGTATGGAGCGAGGCGCGGGCGGACCAAGGGGCCCCTATTCATCCGACATGAACGAGTTCTGCGACTTGAGCTCCTCTAGCCGAGAAATCTGCTGGCGCAGGTACATTATTCTGGAAACAATAAAATATTTTGACATACATTCTCTGGAAACACAAAATAGATGCGCATTTTGTTATAACAGCTAACAAAGTTATGCTCAGTCGCTGATTAGCCAATATTTATGTCAATTCATGTTAACTGAAGCGCAGTTAATATAATCACGTTTTAAAATAATGTAAGTACATCTAATTGTAGTACCTACCTATTCTATGTTTTACCTAGCTTTCCAAGATCTCAAAATAAAATAAATAAAAATATCGACGATTCATTTAGGACGTGACTATTTCCTTACATAAATAAATAGAAAGTATATATGTGTTGAATTTATTGCCTGTAATATAAATATAATATTGTATGTTGTGCGTGTCTTATTCTTAATTTCTGTAATTGTTTTTATAGTGCTGATCCACACTTGGTATTTCATTAATTTGGACCCCGGCAACAAGGGATTCTGTGGCCGAACGGTAAGGCACTCCGGCTTTAGGAGGATCGTCTGATCGATGCGGGTTCGAATCCCGTCGGAATCGAAAATTTTGATAAGACTTTTCGTTTCATAAACTTATTCTTATTCTAAAGCTAATCACAACTTTTACGAGTAGGTATGTAATATTTGAATTTAATGTTAGTACTTATTTATTGACGTTATAAATCGAAACGAAGGACACAATGGTGTCGATTCTGTTGTTCACTGACTTAACTTAATTAAACTATAACGTAAATGTGCTTGTTTCGTTCTCTTCTTCTTCTTCTTTTATTTAATGGCAATCTACACAACTAGGTGTAATTCTGCCAATGTCAAGTTTTAAATATAGATTTATAGTCACGTCAGTCAGTCAAATCCTGTCGATGGTTTGAACACTAACTAAAGACGAAAACGGTATGTCATTTAAAGTGGCATTACTAAAAGTATTTATCAAAATGGCGTCTCTGAGCTTCTGTAGCAGCTGCTTTACACAGCAAGCAAAATGGTCTTGACTAATTCTACCTTACTTCATTTTTACTAGAAATAAGTAATTTTAAGAAGGTGTAATTCTATTTTGGACTTAATCGTAAACGAAATAAGAACGAAGCATTTTAGTTAAGTTAATTTTAGTCAGTGAAAAACAGAATCGACGCTAATACCATCCTTAACAAAATACATAATAAAAAAAAACATACCACTAATATAATAGAACTGAAAGTTTATGAGTTTTTTTAGATGTTTGTGTATTAATCACGCCTAAACCAGTTAACCGATTTGGATGAAACTTGGAATAGGTGTAGATAGTTGACCTGGAATAGCATAAAGGCTATTCAAAATGTTGGTACCACGCGAGCAAAGCCGCGCGCAGAAGCTAGTATAAAATACAATGTTTACCAACTTTAAAGAGTAATGTTAAATTAAGAATACCATCGCTAGTAAAGATACGATTACGCTTTTGCATTGAGGGCACCCTGTCATGATAGTGTAATAGATATTAAATAAATATTATAGATATGTTACTAGCGCGCAGAAATTGATGAGTCGAAAACGTGCCAATTGGTATACATGTTTTTCCTTCAGTCCGCGTCAAACACGACTTAAACATTTGTTTCTATGAACGTAACATATCTATAGTAAAATATCACTGAATAAGAAATAATAAAATAAATAGTATAAGATGGTTGAGTGACATACTTTTGTTCCTGTAAGGTAGCTTGTATCTCTGTCTGACGCACAACGGAGCGCGAACACTTGAGCTCGGCCGAGACCCGCGTGCATTGCAGACATCCTAGCTGGTACGCATCTTCTGTGAATTTGTTAGCCTGCAAGGAATTAAGTTAATATGAATTGGTGACGGCATTTCACACAGCATGAGCTAGCTTCAAAGCTGACTTAATTGATGACTGATATAATTATATTATTTTTAAATTATACATAAGAAACACCCATGTATCGGGACAAGTATGACACCCATGTATCATACAAACGTCAGTCCCGACGCGAGAATCGAACTCGCACTTTTTGGGTCATAGTCACAGACCTTTTGTCCACTGCGCCACAGTGTTCATCAAAGGCCTTTAGTTCTTAATTCTTTAATATACAAATACTAGCTGCGCTCCCGCGGTGTGACCCGCGGTTCCCGTGACGTTTTCGGGATAAAAAGTAGCCTATGTCCTTCCCTGGGATACAATACGACCATGCCAATTTTCAGCCTAATCTGTTCAGTGGTTCTGCTCGTTCAGTCCTTTCCGTGAAAAGACAAGCAATCCATTCTTGCAAGCTCAACGGAGTCCGCTCCGATCGCGGTGGAAACCTGGCTTATTGTACGCAAGTTACGTACATATACAAATACTAGCTGCGCTCCCGCGGTTCCCGTGACGTTTTCGGGATAAAAAGTAGCCTATGTCCTTCCCTGTTGTCCTAGTTATTGTTTCTTTTAATTTTGGTTCAAAAGGTATAACTACCTTTTTACCTATTTGTTCTTGTATTTAGGTTACTAACCATTGATGTTGCACATCCGAAATGGATAGACTGTAGAAACCTGTACCTATTTAAAATAAGACCTTAACATGTACAACAGTTATGCAATAAAATTATTCTGATTCTGATTCTTGAGGTCACTATCTACGCCTATTACAAGTTTCATCTAAATCGGTTCACTGGTTTAGGCGTGATTGAAACACATACAAACATCCAAATATCTAAACAAACTCACAAACTTTCAGCTTTATTATATGGGATGTAATTGCCTGCAAATGGGCAGAAATAAATGACCTGTTTCTCGAGTATGTCCGCGGGCCAGCCGATGACGTGCGCGGTTAGATCTGCGCGCACATAGTTCTGCAGCGACGGCGTCAGCATCGGCGCGGCCGCCTGCAGCGTCCCGCCGACTACCGATGAGTAACTGCCGAGGCACTCCACTGAAACAATTACATCGTTTTAACATGCAATAATCGAATTCATTCATTCATTAACAAGGCAATCTAATAAAGACTGCTAGACGTTGGTTGCAGCCCAAATCGATTACTCTAAATTTCGTTGGGGAGGCCTATGTTCAGCAGTGCACGAAACGATAATAATATGTTTTTCTGAACGTTTTTGCTAAAACCAGGAAATAGTGAAAGGACTAGTCGGAGCATGGCCTGATGAGTGCCCGCTCAAACCGAGCGTCCAGCGGGAAAAGCGCGCGGCATTCGTGTTAAACACATGCATATTGCATACTCTTGTTTCGGGAAGAGTTTGCCTGCTCCTCTGAAAGTCCCACCGAACGCTCTCCGCTTACATCACACAATGTAGCTCCTAGTGGGCGACGTCAGAAAATTCAGCAGAAATTACAGACTTATTGCACGAGAGATGAGTTCTACACTTACTCTTCCTTGGGAGCGGCGTATCGAGATGAAGCGGCGGCGCGTGCGGGTCCGTGTTCTCAGAATGTGTGGGAGTGGGCGGACCGGGGTCACGGCGCGGGGACTCTACGCCCATCTCAGCGCCGTTAGCGGCCGCCGCCGCAGCCGCCGCCGCTGCCGCTGCTGCTGCTGCCGCTGACGCCGCCGCCGCCACCGTCGACGGTGTGCTCACGATCCGTGGCAGCGCCGCTGCGAGTAGCGATCCGCTCTGTAACACAATACCATTATAATCATGTGGCCCTCATGTGATTAAAGTTCGTATGAGTTTGTGGCTCTAAATGGACCATGGTGATAGAATTTTAAAGCCGCTTGAGGGCCTCTGTGACCATAAGGCGTAATAGAAAGGAAAAACCTGATGCATGGAACAATGTGATCCAACATTTTAAAACTCTGGGTTGATACAGGTTTTAAAAGATCAAGACACTGCCAAATGCATATCTCGATTCTGCAGGATGGATATTTAGTTGTCAAACAAGAAAAATATTGCATATCGAGTTCATATATTTACACTTTAAGTATATACCGGTTGATTGGCATTCATTAAATATTTCTACCCACTCCTCATATCAAGATGTACGTACCGGTTGGTTAGAGTTATCGAGTACGACGACAGGCGGTCCGGAGCAGCCGTCAGAGGCGGCGTGGCGCGCGGCCGCGTGCGCGAGCGACTCGCGCGCGCCGTACGAGTTCTCGGAGATCGGAGTGCTGCGGTCCGGGGATATATCCATGTCCTGCATCGACTGACCTTCTGAAAAAAAAATATAATTATAATAATGTAAAAAAAAACGGGATCACGACTGAATTGGGTTATTTTATCTTCTAAGCATATCCATTGTGGTTGCCAAACACAAGCTCCATCTGGATACTTTGGGACCAGATGATGCTGTGTGAAATGTCACAAGATTAAAATTTAAAACAATATAGAGAAAAACTATCTGTTGATATTATTGTGTTGTGTTTATATGCGCTAACTTGTGCTTACAATTTAGCAACATATATTACTCTCAACCATTTTAAATGTTCTATCTTTATTAGTAGTGAGTCAACAATTTTTATGTGTGTATGTAGTGTTTGGGAATACATTCGTGAGCCTGTTATAGTTTTCGTCTAGGTGCAGCAATTCAATCAAAAACCACCATCGTTTGCACGTAATGTAGGAGTACAGGATTTAAAACAAATGCGTTCTCAGAGTGTTTTATATTTTAAACTAAGGTTTTTGTTATCCGAACAACAAACTATTAATAGGTGAAGGTAACCTAGTGACCAACAATATTTTTTTTAAGAACATGACATCTAGCCCCAATCTAAGCAAAGCTTGTATTATGAGAACCAAGATAACTAATGAGTTATGCTCAAGATGGTCAATGATCATCATTTAATAATAAATAATGCTGGACATTTCACATAGCATCATCATTGTCTCATAAATGACTAGTGCTTGTAAAACTTATCAAGAAAATCGTAATAAATATTTTTAACGTTTCACTATACTATAGGTCGAATATTTAATATTCAATTTGAATCTTCTAAGTACTAAAGACCCAAGTACTAAAGTTCAGATATTGCCTAATATGAGGGATACTGTACAGTGTACACTGTATAGTAATAAGTACCTACATATCTTGCGGTCTTACCCTATCCCACTTATTTAAAATAGCTGAGTTTGTGTGTTTGTTTACGTTTGTGTTTCAATCACGCCTAAACCAGTGAACCAATTTGGTTAAAACTTGGAATAGGCGTAGAGTAACTTGGGGTAGTAACATGGGGTAAAAATGTTGGTACCACGCGAGCGAACCCGCGCGCATTAGCTAGTCTTTTATAATTCACAGTTCAGACAAGAAATATGTACATTAAGGCTCAGCGCAGACCAGAGAGGCAACAGTTTTAAGACAGACTTTCCTCATAAAGACAAGTCTGCCTTAAAAGTAAAACGAAACTCGTTTTGTCTACGACGACGCAGCGCACACCGTCCGTGTCAATACTTTTTCAGTATCAAAATAGACTTTATCGATACTGCTGTATTAGGCGTCCTAGAATATTTTGTCGTTGATGTGCGCGCCCGCATACATACAAAAGGCAAGCCGACAATCGTTAGTCAGACTTGTCGCCGTGCACTTCCTAGGTATTCGATAATTTTGTCTATAAAACGTTTTGTTTCAAGCGTGCACGTCTTCATATTTTTGTACAGCAATAGTCTGTCTTAAAACTGTCGTAACTCAGGTGTGCGCTAGCCCTAAAGGTTACAAAACAACATAACGAAATAACTTTCTTAAAACTTACTACGCAATCCTGTATTCCTACAATTGGTGAAAATTAAGAGAATTTTGTATGGCTTGAATCCATTATAATGTATTCAAGCCATACAAACCTACTTAAAGTTTTCTAAGGATTGTTAGCAACTTTTTTTGTAAGTAGCGTTCTTAAAATTAAGCAAAATAAGAAAATTGAAAATGGACTACATACTCAGCCTACCTTTTCCTTCGTGTGTACCCGCAGAGTGTTTTGGTCTAGTTCTGTCGTGTATCTCGTCATCGCGACTGCTGTTCCAATACCTGTCCGATGTGTTATTGCTCCTTTTACTAGATTTCTCTGATTCCCTCCTGTCTGAACGGGATCTTGATCTTTTTTCGCGATCTATGAACACAATTTACAATTATACATTTCATAATTATTGTTATCAACAGGATAATTACCATGATTTTTAGTTTTGTTGTTTCCCGATAATTCAACGCAGTTGGGGGAGTTTCTCCCGTGATCATTGCGCATGCAACTGCGTGGAAATATCAGGAAACAACAAAATTCAAAAATAGTGGTAATTATCCCTTTGATAACAAAAATTATGTTCCTAACCACGATAGTTTTAAAAACTATATACATTTCATCATTGGATAAATCAAAACATCTACAAACATGCAGAGATGCTAAAGATGCTTACATAATGTAATAATGAGCCTCTTAAATAGCAGAAATGTATGAAATCTCATTTGATTGATACAAGCAATAAAAAATTCTATAATTATATATAGAATTTTTGCCTTGATAAGTTTACTGGTTTTTATGAGATGCAATGCTAATGCTTAAAAATAATCTGAACAAGCAGATTTTCAGATTGGCACACCTTGACTGTTAAATAATGGATACCAGATTCAAATACTTACTGCTTCTGGATGAATATGATGAATCTTTGGATGTTGTCCTTCTCAAGTCGAAATCTCTTGGTTTGTCCCACTGTGACACTTCAGTTATGCAGTTGTAGTAATACACCTTGCCATGTGAGCTGATGTGCTCAGACCACTCGTTGCCGGGTGGGACCGAGGTGCTCGGGACACTGCGTTTGTCATATTTACTACTCCTGCTGGCATTTGGATTCATGCCACTACTCCTACTCTTTTTCTCTTGGCTCTCATTTCGTTCATGATTACTGCGTTCGCGTTCAATTTCCTTGGTACGTTCTTTTGGTGAGCGGGCACTTTCTGTAATAAATGTGTATCGATTAAAAACACATGAGTTACAAACGGGTGAAGGGATTTAGCTTTACATCTAAATATAAAGTGCTCATAGAGTTGAGTGAACAGTTGTGAGCCTGTTACGGCTGAACAAAGTGATAGTCAGTACATTCAAGTATACAACAATACTTGAATGTATCAATTTGGTGAAACATTTAGGTGAAATATATATAAATCTATTCTTGGGGAACAATACGATAGGACTTGTCTAGATGAAGATCCATTGTAGTGCAATACAAACACGAGACGACTCAGCAAAAGTTTTTACTTAGTATTGCCTAGTAAGAAAAGCTCAAGATAAAGAAAAGTTGTATTTCCATCAACATCATCAGATACACAGCAAGAGATTATCCTGTTGCTGGATAATGCCTGTATTTATTTCAGTCAGATTGCATAGCAGATCTTATTTCAGATAGTAGTAGTATTTATTAATTACTGATCAAATTTACTGGTTGTTTACTACATTAAGTAAATTCGTAAGAGTCAGTGGCCAACTCTGGTGACGGAATTTTTAAGCTTCCTTAAGGCCTCCGTCATGGCTTTACGACTTAATAGCTGGGACCAACAATTTAACATGCTCTGAAGCACGGAAGCACTCAGATGAAAATGCCAGTGGCGGTCCCATCCACTTACAGACCATTTCAAATGTTGCTCAACTTTGACGATCAAGAATGACAAAGCAAGCATGACCACGAGGGCTTCACTACAAAACATAATACCAATTTACAAAGGTAGGTAAGTTCTAATTAGTTACTAACACATCTCTGAAACACAACACTATTCTTGTCATATTCACTTGTAGGATTACGAATCTAGATTTTTAATTTTATTCTTCTTTATACTTTGTTCTTTAGCTGATTGTAATCTGTTTTGTGAATTTAAATAAATAAATAAATAAAACACCAAAACGGTTACATTGAAGATATTTCAAAACATTTGTTGATTCTTTGCTCTTTAGTTCTCTGCTAAACTTGTACTACCAGAAATGGTTTGGTTGGACTGTCTTTCTCCTGAGCATCATCTAAGAAGATTCTCATTTATTGAGAGAGAAATGTTAAACAAACTGAGTAGGTGAATTATATTGTACAAAGAGATAAACAGATCATATACTTTTTCTGTATAGTCAGTGTTGAACGGTACCTGAATCTTGGTCTGACTGAATTTATAAAATAACTATATTTAAGTTAACCAAAACTAATGCTTTCAATTAAATTATCTAGTAGTTTCCAATAAGTAATCAAATGATCGTGTTTTGTTTACAAACATAATCTAGATAAAATAATTATATGGCTAGACATTGTAAGTGCACATAATAAACATAAAAATAAGTTGATGTTCCAATCAAATTACTAGTTAATACCTTATTTTTAGCATATATTTAATGCTAAAATTTTTATTTTATGTTTTTTTAATGCAGACCATGCCATAGATGGATGGATGAATTGGATGCCCACATAAAGGACTGGTCCACGGTAGCCCTAAATAGAGATGGATGGAGAGAGGGAAGGGAGGCCTTTGCCCTGCAGTGGGACACTACAGGCTCCTAATAATAACAATATTTTTTTTAATAATTGGTGATTTTCTTGAAATCATATAGAAAGCTACTTGCAAAAAGGGATCGCAATGTCTGGAGATATACAAATGGACGTCCTTATCATTCTCAGAGATGTAACAAATTATTTCTCTTGAATTATTATCAGAAATGTAGTTCATAACAAAGTTTTTACTACTTAAACAAAGTTGAGCCTGTGTTTTCATCTAACTTTCACAAAAATATCTAAGTACCTACCTTACTTGACCTTTGTTTGATTGTGACTGTATAAATTATTTTTGAATTTGATTTCATACAAGTTATGTATTGTATTTTCTTTATTAATCAAAACCATATTTAAAATCTGGCATATACAACACATTAAATCATACAAGGTTTGTCTAGAAGGAAAGTTCAGATTTATTTTAAAAATCACCAAATAAACTAACTTTAAGAGTATGCTTCAGCTCTGTTGTGAATGTGTAGTGCATGTTGCCTATTTTGATTGTAATAGAATTATTAATTTCAGCCTCCTTCCTTTTTTATTGGCTTGTCTATATCTATACTAATATTATAAAGAGGAAAGATTTGTTTGTTTGAATTAAATAGGATCCAAAACTACTGGACCGATTTGAAAAATTCTTTCACCATTAGAATCCTACATTATCCCTGATGAACATATTTTACCTTATAATTAGACTTACCTGTGTACTTACTCCTAGAGGATTTGTAGTCTCTATCTCTCTCCTTTTCAGAACTTTTTTGCAGATAGGAATTCCTCGGTGTTGCATATCCTCTATCATCAGCCATGTGTCCATAGTGATGGTGTCCATGGCTTGACTGCCCCGTGTGCGTGCCATGGCCATGTGATGTGACATTACCATTTGGGGAGCGAAGAGGAGTGTAGCGGTTGTCAGCAGATCCATAGTCATTGGTGGCTCTTCGGTCACTCTTTGAACTATATTTCTGTTCATAAAAACACTTATTTACAGATATGATTAATTGCATGGACATTATCCCATTACCTACTGAGTAATTTCAAATGTTGATCTATTCAAATAATTAGAGTATTTACAACTTTCATATTTTGTAAATGGTCAGTCAATGATCGTATCTAAAGTTATCGATAACTAGGACATCATAAAAACTGACAGAGGCTGCTAATAGTTTACTTTTTGTTTATAGGTACATTGATGTAATTCCAGTTTCATCACCATAGTTAGCCAAACCAGTGAAAATGCAATACATGAAGCTTACTCAATCTGAACAGGAAAACAGTCAGGAGCAGATATTACGTGCAGAAGTATCTAACAATAAATTCAAACCATAGTGCCATGGTAGCTACTAATCGGTAAATGTCTTGCTGGGAAACAAACATTACAGTTATTCTTTACCTGATACGGATGGGCTTGATGCTTCTCAAAGTACCTGGAACCAAACAAAATTTATAATTCTACAAAATGAGATTACAGAAAACTAAATCGGCGACCGCCATAGGTACGGGCCGAGTTGGTAAGCCGAAGCATCAGAAGCCATAACATACCCATCGCTTATTCGCTTTAGAGGTTTCCTTGCATGCATTACCATCAATGCAAATATACGATTTGTAACGGCCTCACTAATAAATTACAAAATCAGACCACTGTCATGTAAAACAGTATTACAGAAGGCCGTGTTAGATCTTGATGGACGCCATGTCACATTCAATTCAAGCAAGACAGACAGACACTCAAGAAAGAGTCAGGAAAAAGAGCAAGATCAAACATTGATTGTCTTGTCTATGGTTAACGCCTATAGTCTTTGGTATCTAGTAAATGCATGCGGGAATGAATGCAGATTCATAGTTTCTCTATGCAGGCTATTGATATTAAAACAACCGGGTTTTAAACGGCACCGTACGAAATAATGAGTAATTATATAACCAAAAGCTCATAAATTCATTTTTTAAACAAAAATATTGGCAAAATAATAAGCGAAGCGGCGGCATTCGATCATCTAAGCCTAGAATACAGTGAAAACGTGTTCAAAATAGTAAAAACTGAACAAGTGCGAGTCGGACTTGCCCACCAAAGGTTCCGTACCACGGACTAAGTACGTGTAACAGTGCAAGCTTAACAGCTTGCAATATGTAGGTAGGTAGGCTTGTAATATGTAGGTAGGTAGTACTAACGTACCTACTACCTACCTACATTATTACACAAAAGTTATTAGGTAGGTATAGCTCGCGTCACATAAAAAAGAACGCTAGAAAAACGTGAAGGGGATATGTTTGCGCATGGGTACACTCGCGCACGAAAGCACTCGGCCTATTGTTTCATTTTTGAACTAGCTTTTCGCTTGCGGCTTCGTATCGTAGTTATTGGTAGGTAGGTACATTCAAATATATGAGATAGAATTCTCATTAAATAGAATTAGAGCCAAATAAGACCCAAATTACAGTTTATTCGTTCATTCAGCATTCTGCGTTCTAGGTCATGCATAGCGGCCTCTTTCTGTGAAGCCGTTCTGGTCCAGAAAGAGGCGGCTGAGCGGGATCGTGAGAGGGCCGATCCTGCTCGGAGAAGGAGGCGGAGGCGGGGCGCTAACGGCCGTCCCGCACCGCCTGCCCCCCCGTGAGGGGGGCGGAGTGGTATCCCCTGCCAAACAGGGGACTTTCCGGGTCCGCGGGTGGCTGAAGTGGGGACTTCGACTGTCCACGATGCGGACCCCGGGAGGGCGGCGGCGCTCTGTGGCGAGCGCCGCCGTAAGCACCGCGAGGGTGCCGGGCGTGGCTGTGGGTGCCATTCCCGGGACAGTGCTTAGGCAAAATGCGAGAGGGGCACCGCTGTGTTCCGTAGGAGATCGCGGAGCCCCTTGACAGGCATGGAGGCCGGCCACGCGTCAGTTTTTAGTCGGTGAGAGTCCGACATAACCCTTCCGCTGTCCCCACGGCGGTCGGGTATCCATAATGGATTTTCTGACGTTATAAAAAAAAAAAAAAAAAAAAAAAAAAAAAAGGTCATGCATAGCGAGTGCAAAACCACAGGCAAAACTAAGGCTAGAAACATACTATCGGACGCGGCTTACGGACGCGATCTGGTTAATGATTGTGCAAACTATCGGACGTAAGTCGCGGACGTGTCCTTGAGCTTTCGGACGTGCGATAACGATCTGGCGCGCTGGATGTGTTTGTACTGTGCATAGGTAGGTACTTATCAGTTGCGGCTTACGGACGCGTATGTTTCTAGCTTTACTTTGTGCTTATGCCGGGTCCACAGTGCTGTGTTTTCGTGTTTTTAACAATTATTAACCGAATAGGCGCGTGTCATTGGTGCAAAACAATGCTAACATGTTAGAAAACACTAAAACACGGCGCTGTAGACTCGGCTTTAGACAAGTTACGTTTAAATTCAGCCACTGCCGCTGCTCCTGCCGCTGCTGGAAATATTTCCCTAAATACTTCTGCCGCAATAACGACGCGAGTGACTGTTCACATTCAGCCTTTATACTCATTTAATGATTAACTCGCAACGATGACTGACGTTGAGGTACAACGCGAGTAATAACATGTAGGTACTGACATAGACATAGACATAGACATAGACATAGACAGACATTTATTCACTACTTTGGCACACAATACAATCACTAGAATAAAAAAAAAAAAACAAAATAAAAAAGAAGAATAATAAAAAATTAAAAGTTGAAGAATTGTGATTGTGTGTCACAGCAGCAAAAAGGCGTCGACTCAGCATTCTGCCGTCCTACTGAGAAGTGGTAAGGCGCTGGTATTCTGCCGAAGCCCTCATAGTCACTGGACCCCGTGAGACTACAAGCAGAGTGTTTGTGTGTGTTGTTTTCTGTGTGATTTTTTTTAGAGATACTTAAACATATTATATAGAACTGATTAGTTATCTACATACATGTATACTACGTATTATACTACTTATTAATATAAAAAATCGAAAGTTCTTAATTAAAAAACGTGAAACATACATAAAAATAAATAAAAAATACAAAAAAAAATACTAAGTAACCTACCCTAGATAACAAATGGCGCACTATAGCTGTTTGCACCAGACAACCCTGTTTTTTGTTGATCCAATATATACATTTTAAGACGTTTTTTAAATGTGTATTTAGATTTCAACAGTCGGAGCGGCGGGGGAATGTTATTCCAACATTTGGTTGCCTGGTAGCGAAAACTACCTCTAAACGCAACTGTTTTGTGCTTGCTATAGTGCAGTAGGTTTTTATGTGTTCTCGAACTGTATTTACTTTTGCTATTGTTTAGCTTGGAAAAAAGGTATTCTGGCAATTCAGTTTTTATGACGCCATGGACTAAGACTGATAGGTGCAATTGCCTCCGCGAAGCCATGTTTAGAGTGGAAAAAGCGTTGAGATATGGCGTAATGTGCGTTCGCGGTGCAATGTCGTAACAGAATCGGCAGCATGCATTTTGGATTCTTTGGACTAGGCGGGCCGTTTTTGAAAGAAGACGTGGACCATAGACTACATCGCAATAATTTAGCCGGGATAGAACTATTGACTCGCAAACCTTCACACGAACGTCCTCTTTCAGATAGTTTCTTACTTTATACAATAGCTTTAATCGAAAGAAGCAGTTTCGGACCACATTCAAGATATGCTTCTCAAAACGTAGAGAGCTATCAAACAAAATGCCTAAGTTTCTAGCCTCATAAACCCGTTCGACATCCTGACCAGCAATTTGAACATTGAGAGTGTGCGCAGAGATGTCCCTAATCTGACGCTGTGAACCAAACACCATGAACTTCGACTTCGAAGGATTCAGCACTAGTGCGTTGTTTTGAGACCAATCGGCTATACGGTTCAGGTCTTCGTTCAATTTAGTTTAGGTACTGTGTTCAGCATGGATTTAGCATTGAACCTTGGTGTTCAGTGACTGTGTTACAACCAATGATGTTATATACTATAAGTAACATGATTGCTCACTTCGATAAAAAAAACAAGTAAGGCAAAAAGGACTTTGAACCTTATCACGACTGCATACGGTCCTTTTCTAATAAAATTTAGGTAAGGAATAAAAACGGTCTTGAGAAGGACTCACTTTAAAAACGCGGTGTCTCTTTTACTCTGTGCTGCCAGCATGATTTAGAGTTGGCGTGGTAGGAACCACAGGAACACAAGATTTTCGTCAATTTACTAAAAAGTCACAATAATGGATTTATTTTCGCAACCAAATCAAACGGAAAAAGTTAAAGATAAGAAAACTGTAATTTCTACATTTTACAAAAGTGTATCCTCATTATGAAAATAAAATGTTAAAAAAAATGGAAGAAATTTGATGTCAGTAAGCTGGTAACTCATTACAAACTACATGGTGTCTTAAGTCATTGTGTCTGTCGTTAGTTTTAAATTTGTGATTTTTAGTTTTATAAATGCAAGTTTTGAAACGAAAATGGTGCAGACTTGTCTTGTAATTGAGTGTATGAAAGAGTCGTATCCAGGCTGTGGGATAATCTTTCACTAGTAAGAAAATTTTGCTACAGATCAATAGTGTGTCCATTTCATTTTCAATCTCAGGATACATACATATAAATTTTCAGGACTATCACCTCTGTGGCAAAGTGGGTTGTGAGTGTGACGCAGAAGATTACTTGTCCGATTCCCGCCGCGAGATACTAACTATACCTACCGTTTGGTAAGGATAAATACGAAGATAAGAATAACGGTGTTGATACGTTAGAATTAGAACTACCTAGGTAGGTAGGTACACTAGGTACTTATGTGTTGCATTAAATTATTTTTGTAAATACATATTGTATTGTTTTACCTTCTCTAATAGATTAGAATTTTTGTGATGGCTGGGCAATTAGTTGCAAATAGTGCAGCCAAAAATATTGCCCGTTTGGAACCCCCGTCAAAACAATAATAAGGGCCGTACTATACCAAACATGTTTGGCTCTATGGCCGGGACATTATATCTGCAATATTGCATCATCTGGCTTGTATTGTTTGCAATGTGGCCGGCCACCATGTTGCAGAAAAATATAGCTTCTCTAGAAGCCCCTATACTGCAACAAGATAGCTTATTTCCGTAAAATATCCTACTTCGTTCATAAATTATGGTCGCCCTTTAGAACACAAGGTTTTTTATTTGTGTCCCTTTCGGACCGCGTTTTGAAATAAGTAGGTTTTCTAGTTACTTTAGTATCCCATTTCTCTGACGTGGGGTTACACTTCATTTCATTCATTCATTGAATGTCATTTATGCTGCATTTACTCTGGATATTTTTTTTCTGTGGTATGAATGGAACCATAACCATAGAGTAAAGTAAAGTACTATTCTAACCTCGAATTTCTAAGAGCTATTTCAAAAATTTATCAAGATCTTGTTGTAATCTCGTATTGAGCCAGTGGGAATAAAATATAACAACACAATTCTTTCTGTATCTGTATCCAGTTACAGAACACCCGTACACACGTTCTCAAGCAAATACTTTCATAAAATTTTAAAATGTCTAAGCCAGTTGACCTCGAACTGAAAAAAGCATTTTTAGAGCTTCAAGTAAAAATGATCGAAACAAGCAAGAAAATTCATGAAATCGACTCAGAAAAGTCTGTTCTGACTCGCCTTTTAGAGATGGTTCAACTAAACTCCCTGGGAATGGCTTCCGTTACTGAGGAAACGAAAACCTATGAAGCTGTGGGCAGAATGTTTCTGAAAAGAGATGCAAAGGAACTGAAGAAACGCTATGAAGACCGCAAGATGGAATTGGGTGTTACGATAAAGGATTTGAATGACAACAAAGAATATCTGGAAAAAAACCTAAAAGAAAGCCAAGATAACATAAGGGAAATGGTACAGCTGCGCAAAGAACAGAGTGAAACTAAATCTTAACTAGCCTTACCTACATTCTCAACACCTACCTACTAATAATGTCTATTTAGTTATTGTTTGTAGCTGTTTTGTTAACCACTGATGTACATCTGTCAGACTTAGGTGTGACCTTAACTTTGAAAAATGCTACTTTATGATTGATGATTTCCTAAATTATTATTATTATAAATGTCATTGTTATTATTTTTCTATTGTTAAATGAGATAATTTGACTTCTGATTATTTGACCATATGCATAACATTTCATTTTATTTTGACAACCTCTGTGACGCAGTGGGTGAAAGCCCGCTTAAGACGCAGAAGGTTGCGGGTTTGATCCCCGCTGCGGGATAAATGTTTGTATGATCTGCAAATATTTATCTCGGGTCTGGGTGTTTCTATGTACATATGTATGTATTTACAAACAAAAGTATGTAAGTAGTATATCAGTTATCTGGTTTCCATAGTACAAGCTATGCTTAGTTTGGGGCTAGATGATGCTGTGTGAAATTGTTCAGCATTATTATTATTTATTGTCACTAAAAGCATGCCATTCTCTCGGTCAGCCACACCGAAATCGGTAAAACATGTTACAAAACTTACCTTAAAAAATATTTAATCATCATAGTTATGAGTATGTTTAAGCTTATAAATAATCTTTACAACATACATACATACAATCACGCCTCTTTCCCAAAGATGTTGGCGGAGACCATGTATCTCTACTCGCTACAATCCTGACACACAACTTTTGCCTCATTCACTCTCATTGCATTCTTCATACATGCTCGCCGATTTAGGGTACTTTTGTCCTGGCCCTTCTCTAAAATGTCGCCAATTTGATCGAAGAAGGTTCGCCTAGGCCTTCCCCTTATCTTTAGAATTATTATATTTTCTTGAAGCATGTGTAGGCGGTGTTTGACACTCGTGGTGCGTCTCTTAACAGTTAAATATTGACTAAACTGACCTACACTAATTTGTGTTCAAAGATCATCATTATAATATTTGTAATGATAATGTAAAAGTATCTAATAAGAATTGACAATGTATGTAGGTAGGTATATCAAAAGAAAAATTTACAATAATCTTTCTAAATAAAACTTTGCTTTGTTAATCACGATGTTGTTAATTAACTTCCCTAATAAAGAGTTTTTCTATGAAACCTACTTTGCTTCTTTATCCAATCTAAGTCGTAGGCACTTAGTTGAAAGTTCTTGTAGGTACCTATAAAAACAATACCTTCCTATTTATTGAGGTATGGTAGGCTGAAAAAAGATTATAGGTACACTAACTGTCCGTCGGGATAACTTCACTTTCCCGGGATAAAATATAGCGTAAGTTCATCAGGGATAATGTAGGACTCGTAATGAATTTTTGAAATCGGTCCAGTAGTTTCGGAGCCTATTCAATTCAAACAAACAAATCTTTCCTCTATATAATATTAGTAAAGTATAGATAATGAGTGGCTTTAGAAAGTGCCTGAGAGATTTTATTTATTCACTGTCCCCAAGATTGCCCACCACAGGCTCTGACCCAATACTCGATAACGGTAAATTAACTTCATGGCACATGGATCCTACGCCCACGCTAACAAGGTTAATCAAACCATGTCATTGGTATTGAGTCATGTTATAGGTATAGAGGTAGGGGGAGCATCATTGGGCACTTTTTTACGTAAATGGCAATAAAACGGTTATTTATTTATAAATCAAATTATTTTTTAATAGAAGTGTAGGCAGAAGACGTCCCGATTTCTATTTGTTACGAATATTAATTAGGTAATGTGTTTCGTGTTCTCTATCTATTTTGTTTCATTTAATGAGTTGGTAAGTACTATGTTCTTACAATAGAATTAGATGTACCTGCTTCATAAAGGTAAATAAAAATCTATATTGGAAGTTTATTTCGAAAATCTTTATTTTCATTTTTACACAAGAAGAACAATATCAACTTTTCTTAGTACATTCATGAGTAATAGTAATTCTTACATTAAAAATGCTAGAAACACTGATCGTTAATAATAATCTAATATATTTACACAACAATCTAAGTAGGTAAGTAGTTAAACAATAATATAATAATAATTATATCTATAACAAATAAATGTATTTAGTGTGACCTTATAGAATAAAGCAATAGGAGTATAATGATTTATAAAGTAAATTAAAGCTAATAGAAATAAGCTTACCAGCGAAAGTTTTGAAGGTAAGAAAATCATATATAAATATAAAATAAATATATAACTATGTACCTATATTATGCATTAACATTGATTTTTTATAATAACTATTGCTATGTTATGTATAGCTGGTGGTATAGCAAGACTGCATATAAAATCTGTAAGCATAAAACATAATTAAGTTAACTGGATGTAATACATTAGCTATTTTAATTACTTATTGATGACCTGATGTCACATGCAGAGTTTTAAAAGGTCTTAAGATTAAAAGATCTGATAAACACAAAGAAGTTAATGCTAACATTTAGTTAGTCTAAGTAAATGCTGCTAAGAGTCGACACCAATTTTAATTGTTATTTATGCTACATACTTCATAAAATATTAACTTTAATATTAACAATTTAACTAAATTATTTAGTATTTATCAACTGTGAAGGAATTTAAAGTTTGCACTAATATACATTTATCATTTAAATAATATAACAAGTAACAAGTGTAAACTGTAGAGAAGCAGTCTGGACTACAACAATCACAGGCTAAATTCAATACCATCGTAAACACAATCAACTATCAATAAATCGTTCGTCACAGACGAACTAGTCATATTTTTCACTATTTATGTAGGTAAATAAGAAACAATTTCACAAAATCTACTTTGTTCAATCTACATACAAACAACATAAATTACAATTTCCTATCTTAACAATCATGACAAACAATCTCGCATAACATTTATTTTTACGGTTATAGTGGAGGAAAGGATATGAGTCCATTCATACCATTGCACTTAATAAGTTCATCAACAGTGTAACACTTGGTATATAGTTCGTGAGATTTCACGGGTGGATGCCATTATGTTGGCAGTAAAGCATATATCAGAGCCACGAGTGTCTGTTCAAGTTGATAGTGTCGTACGGTTGCGATACGCCGAGGGAGGGCGGGTACGGAGGCGGGTAGAGGCCCATGATCTGTGCGCCGGTCTGGCGGAGCAGTTCTTCTTGTCGCTGGAGGTACTGTTGGTAGAGCGGCGAGTTGGGCTCTACGCCGCTGCCTACGAAACCGTACCCGGGCGGCACCTGGCCGTGCCCGAGGAAGGGGAACGCGTCCCGCGTCGAGCTGTGCGCCGACTTGCCCAGCTTGTCGCTCTCCGCGTTGCTGCGCTGCTGGTGCGCAACCGCCGCAACCATGTAGTTAGCTGCCATCAGTTGGTTCGCGGCCGAGAAGCCAGCGTTATCTCCGTATATTCCGCTACTGAGAGCCATGTTAGTTGCCATATTGGTTGTGGTTCCGAAGTTGAACGAACTTGACGGCATCATCCCAGGCTTAACGGACAGGATGTCCGCGGTACACGTTGGAGTGTGATACGGCTGCTGGGCCGGGGTGATCTGGGCCGATTTGCTCTCCGAGGTCCTCTTCTTCCTTTTCTGTTTCGGCTTCGGTTCCGGCTGGGTGTTGGCCCCGTGCGATGTCTTGTACATGGAAGTGTCCTTGCTTAGGGACATGGATGGCTGCGAGTAGATGCTAGCGCTGGAAGACGGAATCTCTGAAGCCATGCTTTTGTTGAATATTTGGGCCATTTGGAACTGTTTGTCATAGAGAGCAGAGCTGCTGCTGGCGAACGAAGATAAAAATCGTTCCTCATTGGTATAGCGTTCCAACATTTGTGGGATATTTTGCATGTTTCGCAAACTATCAAGTTGAAGAGCCGGGTTGGCGTATGGCGTTTTGTACGGATTCGAAGTAATCAGTGGATGGTTCTGTACCAGTTTCTCAGCCTTGTGATTTTTGGCTGCATTATCCGTATGTTTACTTGTTGACTCCGGATCATTAGCGGAGGCTGGTGTGGTAATGTGGTCGTTCTTCAGGTGACCGCGAGGGTTCGGAATCCTCAACTCCGAAGAAAGACTTTGCTGCAGTTCTTGCGTTCTTTGCGTACTGGCCCTCGGGACATTGAACATGTTGTATTGCTGCTGCAGGTTTTTGTTGTAGTTCGAGGTCATCAACAAGTCTTGTTTGTGTTTCTCGTTCTGGTTGACGCTGTGCTGGTACGCGGTGGAATAGTCTGAGGGGGCCAGGATCTCCTGCTTGCGCATCTGGCTGAGCTTCCAGTTGCCGTAGTCGATGGCGGAGGCGGGGGCGGTGGCGCCCGCGTACAGCTTTTTGTTGGCGAGCTCGATGTCACTCATGGAGAAGTTGCTAATGGCCTGGCCGCCGCTGAGGTGCTCGTAGTGACTCAGGTGGTGCGAGTGCGCCGCGTGCTGGTTCACGTTCATATCGGCGTGCGGGTGCTGCGAGTGAGCTGGTTGTTGGTGTTGGGAGTGTGCCGGCTGTTGCGAGTGAGCCGGTTGTTGGTGTTGCGAGTGAGCCGGTTGTTGGTGTTGCGAGTGAGCCGGTTGTTGGTGTTGGGAGTGTGCTGGCTGTTGGTGTTGCGAGTGAGCCGGTTGTTGGTGTTGCGAGTGAGCTGGTTGTTGGTGTTGCGAGTGAGCTGGTTGTTGGTGTTGCGAGTGAGCCGGTTGTTGGTGTTGGGAGTGTGCCGGCTGTTGGTGTTGCGAGTGAGCTGGTTGCTGGTGTTGCGAGTGAGCTGGTTGTTGGTGTTGCGAGTGAGCCGGTTGTTGGTGTTGCGAGTGAGCCGGTTGTTGGTGTTGGGAGTGTGCCGGCTGTTGTTGTTGCGAGTGAGCTGGCAACTGGTGTTGAGAGTGTGCAGTTTGTTGATGCTGTGAGTGTGCCGGTTGTTGATGCTGCGAGTGCGCAGGCTGCGTGTGAGATCCGAGCTGTTTGTGCGCCGGCTGCGAGTGTGCAGGCTGCGAATTCGCCGGCTGTGAGTGCGCCGGATGCTGCGAGTGAGCTAAGTGCTGCGAATGCGCCGGCGGCTGAGAGTGAGCCGGTTGAGTATGAGCTGGCATCTGAGAATGAGCCTGCGGTTGGGAATGAGCTGGAGGCTGAGTATGAGCCGGTTGAGAATGCGCTGGCGGCTGAGAATGTGTCGGCGGCTGAGCGTGGGCCGGCTGCGAGTGCGCGGGCTGTTGCGAGTGCGCTAGTTGGCCGTGATGTGACGGCGGCTGAGAATGCGCGTTCGCCGGCATCGCACTCTTAGCCAATGTCTTGTGCAGAGGCTGGTTATTGATACCTAGGTTCAAGGCAATAGCATCCACGTCGTATCCTTTATTCTGTAAGTTCGCATTTGTTTTAGGCTTATCTCTCGCAGCAGAGTAATCGTTCTCTCGAGTTTCGCCGCTGATCCTGCGCTCGTAATCCGGGTTCATGTAACCCATGTTGACCATGTCTATGCTGTCCTGGCTCGAAATACCGAACAGTCTGGTTCCATTTGTATTTCCATCCTTCTTGATTTCGCGTTCTGTTTCGACTTGTTCTACTTTAGCAGTGTCGTGTTCTTCAACGTTTCGTTCGGTGTTGGCGCCATTATCAGCAGCAATCTTTTCGCGTAACTTAGCCAGTTCAGATTTCTCACTCAGGGCTAGCGCTATGTCATCGACAGAGGTCGGCGGCGCCGGTGTCGGGTGCGCTGGTTTGGGAAGATCGATTTTGTTTTGAGCACTGTTAGCTTCTTTGATTTCGGCCGGTTTTTGCGGCGACGTCACGGTCTGCTCGGGTTCATTGTACGTGCGTTTTTTCATAGGAAAGTTATTAGACTTTGCATCAACAGCCACGGGGGACAAGTTAAAAGCAGCATTGGAAGAGATGGGTTGAGGCGGATTTTGAACTTGAGGATAGTTGGAAGACGTTTGTGTGAATGGGGAATATACTGGGGAGTAACATGGGGTTTGGTTTTGTTGGAAGTTTTCGGGTCCTAGCCCTGTGTACTCGTCGTGACGGCGTTTGGTAGCGGTAGGGGGTCTAGGCGCTTCGCAGTAGGAGGGCGCGGTTTGTGGGTACGTGGGAAGCGGGCTTCGGTTGTGATCCACGAAGTACTGCGGAGTGGCCGATCCAGCGGCGGCGGGCTGGTTTCCTGCGTAAACGTGTTGTTTGTACGGCGAGTACGGCGAAGCGAGAACCTCGCGCGGGCTGCAGCTTTTCTCCGGGCTGCTCCGAATAGAGGTAGTATCCTGGTAGAATCCAGCACGAACAGATCCATTGATGATAGGATACGTGATCTTTTGGAAGTCGTCTCGTGGCGAGGCGGGAGAGCGGAGTAGAGGCGAAGTGTGCGACATCTGGTGACGCGGCGAGTCAAGGTCTTGGCTGAAGGAAGACCGTTCAGAGACGGAGCTGCCGGTGCTAGTGCGACGTTGGCGCGGAGTGGCTGTTGGGTTTGGCAGCGGGCTTTCCCCTCCTTCCGCGTTGGGAGTATCGGGATTCGCGGGACTAGTGACCCGCGGTTCCGGAGCCGCCGGTTCGGCTGGCTTCTCCTCCTCATCCTCATTCTTCTTCTTAACAGCACCCGGAACCGGCGGTGTGCTCTTCGGAGCACCGAACGCTTTGAACCACGCGCTGAGATTGGGTGTAGCTTGGTTCAGCTTTATCGGTGATTGTGGTTCAGTTTCGACCTCGGCATCTTTCTTGGTAACTGGGGCGGGTGCTTCTTCTTCCTTCTTCTCGACGGGGATTACAACTTCTTCCTTGTTCTCGACGCTCTCCTCCGGTTTGACCTCCTCTTCGGGTGATGGGATATCATCGACATCAGTAGTGGTTTCTACTTGAGCCACCTTCTTGTCGAACTTGAGATCTTTGCCGAGTGTAAACTCAACTGTTGGTAGAACAGAGCCGAGGCTCAGCTTGGGACTGGCTTCTCCAGACCTGCTGGTTTCGCGGACCTTGGCCACCGCACTGGGAGATGAGGACTCTTCTTTTTCTTTCTCAATATCTTTTTTGATGACATTGGTGAGCAGATTGCCCTTGCTTTTGCCGGGCTGCAGGCGATCGATGGTTCTTTGTATTTCCCTCCTCTTTACCACTTTAGGTTCACGAGAAGCATGGCGCTTACGTGTGGTAGTTGTGTCCCTTTTGTGGGAGGATGATCTCTCGCTTTGGGACAGTTCATCATCTTGCCTGCTGTCCTGTTCTTCGGTGGAGATAGTCTGCGCCGGGCTGTCTTCGGGGGAGCTTACTGCAGTTCCCTTAGCGCTAGATTCGAACCATTTCGACATGTCTTTTGCGGCCTCCTCTAAAGCTTCGGTCGCTGATTCATTTTTAGCCGAACTTTTTTTAGGGCCTCTCTTGCCAGTCGCCTTTCCCTTAGTCGGTTTCTTAATAGGCTCATCATCTTCGGCAGAATCATCATCATTCTCTTCAGATTCTTCTGGTTTTTTGTCTTTTGACTTTGATTCCTTTTGTTTAGTCTTCTTTGATTTGGATTCTTTAGATTTAGTTTCTTTTAGTTTTGGCTCTTGCGATTTAGTTTCCTTTTCTTTGGAAACTTTCAGTTCCTTCTTAGCCTTTTTGACATCTTTGTCCTTTTTCTTGACTTTGCTCTTAATCGGCGTGAACAGTTCTCCGGAGGACGGGCTGGGAGTCTCTTGGTACTTCTCAGTGTTCTTGGCCTTCAATTTCTCAATGGTTTCCCGGAGTTTTGAGTTCTTGTCTTTCTCGGGCGCTGGGAGGTTCTTGAGTTTTTCGAGCGCGCATTTATGCTTGTAGTCTAGGAGTGATTCCCAGACATCTTTTGCAGCGCCGCGCCGGCGTTCTTTTATCTTGTCGTACTTGTCTTTGAAGAAGTCTGGGTCGGAGAGATGGTCGTCCGGTTCGAGTTCCGGCGGCGGCTCGTCGGGCAGCGAGGGCGGCGGTGAATCGGAGCGGATGGAAGGCAGGGGGCTAGCGCTGCGGCTCCGACTGGAGCTTTCAGGCGAGTCGCCGGGCGGCAAAGGCGGCAGCGGCGGCGGAGGCGGCGGCGGGGTCGGAGTCGGCGCAGGGTCAGGCTCCGGCACGTGATGCTTACTCTTCTTCTTCTTCTGACGAGATTTTTTCTCCTTATTTTTGCTCTTCTGCTTCTTTTTCTTCCTCTCCTCACGCTCCATTTCGTCTCCCTCGCCGGATTTGGATTCCCTTCTCTTCTTGGAGTGCTTGCCGCGGTGGTGGTGTCCCTTACGCTTTTTCTTGCCCTTACCGTCTCTGCTTTTGTGAGATTCCTTGGATTTCTTCGTTGGAGGTTCAGCAGCTTCCGTTTCGGACGTTTCCGCGTGTGCCGGCATCAGATCAGATGAGCTGGACTTCGGTTCTGAAATTTATAGAATTATGAAATTAATACAAAATAGGTTTATAGTTTAACAACAATAATAAAAAGATGAATTAATAATACCTGATTCAGAATGAGATTTGCGTTTCCTTTTCTTCTGCGGTTCTTGCGGAGATTCGCTGTGCTTCAGCTTGTGCTTGCGCGAAGGTGTTGGGATTTGAAACTCAACGGCAATCTCTTCATCAGACGACGAAAGTCGATGCATATATTTATCTGTGAGTCGGTCGAAGGCTGCTGCTAGGCTGTCCACCATCACCGTATACTCTGAAAAATAAATATTTAGACATTAAAGTATATAACTAAAACTCAATTAATAAATCCATATTTAATTAAAACTTAGCTAGCACAGTAATTAATTAAAATATTAAAGTACATTTCACGCAACGTCATCTAGCCCTAAAACATGCTCAACGGAAAAAAGCCTGTTGAACTCACCATTGTCCTGTCCATTGTACAAACGACAGTTGTTCACGATCAGTTTGAAGTCCGCTTTGAACGCCGCGAAGTCCCTATAGTGTCCATTATCGAGTCTTTCTTCCATCTTGCGAAGGTCCATCGGACGGCGAATGACGGCGTAGTAGTTCGGTGCATATTCCTCCTCGACGGGGTCCATGAACGGCCAAGCGTCGTCGTGAGCGGTGATCTGCTCAAGAACTTTGTACATATCCGTTTTGATGTCTTCTTCCGATCGACTGAAGCTGAAAATTTACATTGCAAATTGAATGCTTTACATATTTACATATGCAAAACATGTGTGGGTGGTGCATCGGAATAACAATCAGAAAATTGAAAAGTTACAGCAAAAATAGGGATAAAAAAAATCTAAAAGTGCTTTTTCTATTGTGATATTTAAAACTGGAGGTTGGAAAAACGTCGGGTCAGCTAACTAGTATTTGAATAAAATATTAAAGTGCCACATTGTTTTGGGTCGCCGCTTCTGACTGGCAGTGACCGGATAAGTTGGACTTCGAAGGATCGTTAAAAACGTGTTTTTTTTAAGTAGCTTAGTTTCTGTAAATGAATGCATAGAGTGACAATTGTGCTAAGCTTACATTTGAGAAGTCTTAAGCTTCTTCCGAGTGCTACTAGCTGGCTCATCATTGTCCGGGATAACGATCTGGCCGGTGGCTGACGCGAGAGAGTTGTTCGTCTTTCTTCCACTTTTGACCGGCGGCTCCGGTGGTGGTTCGCCTTTGTGAGTAGCAGATGAGTTTTTTGAACGTTTGTCTTGGCTTTTTGTGCGCCTTTTGGCCACCTTTTGTGGCATTTCTTTCGCACTCTCGGAGCTGGATGATGATTCAGATTTGGATCTGTAACAAAAGATAAAGGAATTGTTGAAATATCAATTATTATTAATCCCAATCTAATTTTCGAACTGCAATATTGCGAACATGTTTTATATCAGCTGTAAAAACAATTTTGTCAACACGAAAATTAAGTAAGATGTCCACTATGTTAGAGTGCAACTTCGGACCCGTGAGCAAAAGATCTTTTGTGGTTTTACAAGCAGCGTCGAATACCACCCTTAAGGTGACGCATTGATAAACAATTATTTGAAACCAGGCGTCACGCCCCCATGGGCTTCCCGCAAGCAGCTCATACCCCCTGCTCATTTTAGGCGGTTTGTATCCAGCCGAGCCGCGCTGTGCGCTGCGCGCCGGCCGCCCGGCTGAGTCGAACTCGCTCGCTTTTCGGTGTTGACATAAGACTACATGGAGTCGCCTTGCATTTATTTATTTTTGGAAATAAGTTCCTTTTTGGACGATACGCATGGTGGCTAGACGAAAAAAAGTGTTAGATTTTGTGTCACGACACCATGTTTAGGTCAAATGGTGTCGGTCACAGTGCAAAGTGCACAGTCGCAAAACAGTCCATAGATTGTTATATTGTTAGTACGCAGTACGCAAGAGCATTTCTAGGATTTCTAGGCTTAGTAAAAAATATTTAAAATACAAATCAAGTAGGTACATCGGGACCCCATTGTTTCGCCGAAAAACTTTCTTCATAATTTTACATCCCCATAACATGTTTCTCATAATATCAAAACCAATAATATTAGGATCTCATAATCCCACTCATAATAATAAAGCTGAAAGTTTGTGAGTTTGTTAAGATGTTTGCGTTTCAATCACGCCTAAACCAGTGAACCGATTTGGATGAAACTTGGAATAGGTGTAGATAATGACTTTAGAATAGCTTAATGGCTATTCAAAATGTTGGTACCACGCGGGCGAAGCCACGCGCAGAAGCTAGTGTTTAGTAAATATAACATATTTTTTAGCATAATGATTTTAATTCATAATGTTGTAATACATAATCAATCTTTAGCCTAATTTTAGAGGATATAAATAAACATAAATGTCATAATGATAACAATTAATAATAATAACAATTCCGAATAAAAGGCTGGCACAAAAAAATCGGAGCGTCGTGGAACACTCGGTTGGAACGAAGTTTAATCTTGACCTTTGACCTTGACTTTGACGTGGACTGCTATAGGGGGTCCTGTCGATTGACATAATGTTTATAGTCCTAATATAAATACACATAACATACTAGTCCTAACCTACCGTAGTCATAATGTTAAATTCCCATAGTCTTAAACTGACATACATAATGTTGTCCTAATATATTAAAGACATACCATTAAAAGTGACTTCTACATGATAATTAGAGAATTATACTTATCTAAACAAAATGAGATCAATCACAGAAATAACGGAATAAACTTATACTTATTTCGACTAATTTTAGTAATTTACACACGACTTGTTGATCGCAGACGCAACAGTTTCTAAAGCGCGGAACAGGTACATGGACGTACACAAGCATAGTTCTATAGTTAGCAGAGAAATATCCATTAAAAAAATAAAGCGGTCTCCCAGACCGCTATCAGGTGGTTAAAGGTTAAGGATGTGCGACCACCTTTAAACTGCGAGTCCAAAATCTTCTATAAAAGGGATTGCATGCAGCTAAAGTGTCGCTGGCTCCAAAGTAGCAATATATACTACGAGTATAGCAGAAGCAAAGTCCTTGCTTCTGCTATAGTTTATAGACTAATGCTTGAATAGGTTGGCTTCGTCTAAGCTGGCTTGATGACCGGCTTTTCACAATGGTATCTGTTGGTGATCGACAAACAGGCTGACGTCACCAACTGCGCATTTCGTTCCACGTGACGTCATTGCGTGTTTATACCGCCAGGTTAGTGTTTATTTTATTTTATTTTACAAATTTTGGGAAAACTAACAGCTAGGCGTATGAACAATAGAGTATAAATTATGAATAGTATGCAGCAGGAGGCTAAATATTATTAGGAAGGCCAAATACAAGTTTCCGCGGATAGTTATGAACGAACTATGAAACGAACAGGTGACGACATGAACCAAAAGTTAGTTAAAAAGTATAAAACGAAAATTTTATAAATACAGCAAAGCATCTAATACATACACACTAATAAAATAGCTATGGAGTGCTTAATCTAAACGTCAAAGAAAATGTCGTTAAGCAAGCGTTGGCCGAGTTGCGTCATTGGCCGAGTTCCTGGTCCTTTTTACCACCCAACGCGTGGATGTCTCCAGAGTGAAGTATTGGGTGGTAACCGCATGGTAACACTGTGCCGAGTGCTTGACTGGATATGGGATAGATAAGAGTAGGACGATACGCCTCCTACTCTGGGTTATATGTAGGTAGATGGACGAAGAGGATACGAATTGCCTAGAATTAAGATAAAAGAATCTTTTTAACAACTGCGATAAAACTCAAAATCGTTCAAACTCAAGTGTGATTTAGCTCTATTCTAATCGTAGACATGACACTGATTTAATATTCCAGAGCTCAAAATCTATGTCCATCTTGTTCTGGAGTTGCGAGTTACTACTGGTACTTATACTTACCTAGTACTTTCTAGGGACCTACCTATCTAACCTAGTTGGTAAGTAGGACCTTACGTAGGTATCTAGGCTACTTATAGCACAGAATACATATAGCCTATACAGGGTTATTAGTAAAACACCGGTAACCACTCAGGACTGTAATATTACTATCATCATAAGGAACAACTTTTGTTCTATGACTTTTAAAAATTAATCATTATTTTTTCATCAGATTGTCATATAAAAATATTTAAATTGAACGCTCTAAATTTTACAAAGTCTATGCGAAACAAAAGAAAGTGATAGTACAAAGCGAATGGAACGGGGTTAGGGCGGCGGGGGCCGAAATGTTTTCGCTAGGACAATTTTTTAAATAGGAAAACGAAATCTTGAATATTTGTTTTTGGTAACTGTATGCCATATGCAATGTTATGTCATATGGCCATGCAACCCGGGAAAACTAATGAGTACTTACCTATTGCCCACGCGAACGAAATCGCGGGTACAGCTAGCTGTAAATAATGTAATAAATCCTAAATCGGAATACTTTTAGAAGTATAAATCGAATTGCTCTCTATTCTTTTCCATCTTTCTGGTAATTTGATTATTATTTAATTATGCACCACAACACCCAGATTGACACCACCATAGCGATTCATACGACGAAACAGTTACGCTGTTCAACCGACCGCAGACCGCAACCAATCGCAGTGCAGGAAACGTCCATTTTGGATAAAGACGGAACAGGGCCCCTCGTCAAGTCACAAATAGAAATGGAATAGAAATCGAATCGATGGATAACGCTAAGATTCCACCTGCATCTCATCATCATCATCATCATCATCAGCCTATAGCAGTCCACTGCTGGACATAGGCCTCCCTTAATGAGCGCCATTGCGCCCTGTCTTCAGCTCGATGCATCCAGCTTCTGCCAGCAACCTTTCGCAGATCGTCACTCCACCTTGCCGGAGGGCGTCCTCCACTACGTTTGCCGCATCTAATGGCAATAATTTCCAAATCTGCATACATTTTATATCAAGTATCGCAGCGCGTGTGTTCCTGGCTATATGTAAATCGTCAGTTTGACATAATGCCAGGAACTTACGTACCGCGAGACCGAGTCTTAGCGTTATCTGTCGATTCGATTTTATATTTCATTTACTTTGTAATTTCACAAAGACCGCAGTAACGCGGCGATGCGTTCTGCTAAAGTATTAATGGCGATGCTGAGAGCGAATAATATTATTCCGGATATTTTCCCGCGGCGAGAATCGAACATGCAGCTCTTGCGTCTCAGCCGAGCTTTCGCCCCCCTTGCCACTGAGATCGAATTATTAACTAGAATATTTAGAATATTATAATTTACACACACATAGATAATGCATTACAGAATTAATTATTCTTATTCGTAATATCTAGGAAAATACAGGGACACATAATAACATTCGACAGAAAAATTACTCAACAATAAAATAAAATATAAAAGGTGGTAACACTAAAACTACAAACAAAATAACTGAACAAATTCACAAAACTATATAGCAAGACAACAACAATTATCAGAGGTAAGTAATAATATGTAGTAGGTACTTATAATAAATACTACCTGCCTATTCATTTTCGCAGAAACTGAGACAAACTCTTTTAATCGACTGTTACCATCTATTGTTAACGTATTGTTACTATCGCATGGCTTTTATAATTTCTAGGGATGCAAATTACCCTTTTTTCCCGGGTATCAGGCCTTTATTTTTCTATTTAATATAAAACTAGCTTCTGCGCGCGGCTTCGCCCGCGTGGTACCAACATTTGAATAGCCTCTACGCTATTCTAGGTCACTATCTACGCCTATACCAAGTTTCATCCAAATCAGTTCACCGGTTTAGGCGTGATTGAAACACCATACTTCCAAATATCCAAACATCTAAACACCCAAACATCTAAACACACTCAACTTACAGCTTTATTATATGAGTGGGATGGAAATGAAAATATAAAGCTTATTACTTACCTAAATTACGATTACATTTTTAGTAACACACAAGTCAGATTAAAATTTTATAATTATATTATTGTGCAATGATCCGGTAGCCGGAAATTTAGAATTCTCCTATACTATAATACCACTTGTTGAGTCACTAAGCTCCACTTTGACTCACAGTAAATTCTCGAAAGAGCTGCTATTCTTCTACATTGTTATGCAATATCTGTTGCACTTTTTGAATTTAATTTGATTAAAATTTCATGATATAATGTTATGATAACGAATATAACCGACCGAATTTAGACCGTGTTTAATTTTCAAAACTAACCTGAAAAGTAACATGCTGGCACTCAATAAGAGCTCGAGCAAAAAGTGCGAGAAGTTCTAATATTTCATTTTATTTATGTTTACGCCGGCGCAGCAGAGACGAGCTTAAGCAACAGCCTGTCCAGGTGATCTGAGGTTCGCATCTCGTGCATCGATTTATGACTTACCTTCCATTACCGCCTACTCAGGTTGGTTGCTAGGAGACGCAAGTTCTTGAAAGCACCCTGGAGCCTGTACTTCGACCTTACCTCCTACTAGCGAACGTATGTATCGCTAATACCTGTAGCGCATCTTTCGATTTATTGGAGGATGCAACTAGACCGTGACATACCTACGTCCTTGACATCTATGTCTAGAGATGGAATAATGTATGGCCAGCAATATACAACATGCGCTTTAAGTTGTAACATTATAATAGCTAAACAACACAATAACAAGATGATATTATTTAGAAATATTATCAATAAATAAATAATGCTGGACTTTTTCACACAGCATCATCTAGCCCCAAAGTAAGCAGATCTTGTGTTATGGGTACTAGATAACTGATAGATACACTACTCTTATACTTTTTGTTTGTAAACACATAAGTACATATTAAACATAGAAACGCCCAGATCTGAGACAAATATTTGTAGATCATACAAACTATGGTCCCGCCGCGCGCCGCGGGGCATCGCACCCGCAACCTCTTGCGTCGCAGACCTTCGCCCACTGCGCTACAGATGTCGACCAATAAAGATTTGCCAGACACTATAATAATAATTCGAAACATTGATTCAAAAATTTTTCTCTGTGTTGATCTGCAATCAGTCTCGCGACTTTAAGCTATATAATCCCGTCGGAATTGAAAATTTTGATATGACCATTCATTTCTCCATGAAATACCTAAGTGTGGTTAATTAACACAAAATGAAATTCAGAAACCTTGCATGGATATTGGGAAGGAAATCGAAGTTATCCATAGTTCATTCAAATAAAATTGTTTTTTAACTCTGATAAAATGTCTACGTAATTTATATTTTAGTATAGAAATAATTTCTGATGTGTTTCTGACCTTTGAAGTTCATCAGTTTCATTTCCATAGATATCTTTTCAATAAAAATCAATCTTCTAGATTGATTTTCATGGAACTTCACCGCTGTCCTAACCATTTGATTACGAAATAATTTTCAACCTGACCTACGACCGGCTCCTAAAAAAATAGTCTAGACATAGACGACCACGTGATACTACGAGTATAAGGATATTTTATTCTTAATTATTGAATTATTGAAAAAAACTGGTTATTAACCTCGAGTGACTTAATCTTTTGAAGATATCTCGAAGTGTGCATAGGGTGTGCACAGTTTTTCGCGATTTTCAGCGTGCACCCACTATGTTTTATTAATTTAATGCTACGGTCACACGCGCGCCGTGCAGCCCGGCGGGCTGCCTGGCGGGCTGCGCGGCATGCAGCCCGTCCCGGGCCGGTGGACATTCAAGCTGTTCACACGCACGCTGTCGTGTCATGTCAGTCAGTGCCATAATGGCGAGCAGCGAGGATCTCGGTGTTGTTGCTGCCATATCCTTTGGCTTAACTTATTTTTATTGGAAAAAGAAACAAAATTATGAACGATGGAGAAAAAGAAATCAAAATTGTCTCGTTTCTCCGATCGTAGCGACTTTCTTAGCAACGTTGAATGAAGATGAAAAAACTGATGATGTAGTGAATTATATAGAAAACTGTTGATCATATGAACCATTGATCTCATAATTTTAACCTAATAAACTGTTGATATTATAAACTTTGACATAGTGATTGTTGATCTAACGTAGGTATCCCGAATAAAGATTGCATATCAAGGAAGGACATATGCTACTTTTTATCCCGAGGGACCGTGGGTCACAACCCCGGGAACGCAATTAGTTTGAATAATGAAATTGGTATCATTAGATTTTTTGGACTTTCTGACATGATCTGCTGGCACTCGAACGTGACTACTGGTTACAGTTCCGATACGGATTTGTGAGGAACGAATATAAGAATTGTTTGATTAAAACAATGAATATATTTTTTTTCCGACTTTATAAACTTTCTGACATGATCAGCTGGTTTTCGAACGTGAGTACAACTAATTCTAAAAAGTATCAGGAACTGTAGAACTCAGCTACATGCGATAAGAACTCACATTAATTTTTGATCTGCTGGACCATGATCTGCTAAGTCACTAACATCTATTTAGTGCTGACTTATTGCATTGCATTATGCGGACGCGCGGTCAGTGCTTTTCGGAACACACGCATAGTTTTCAAGGCGATAGTTACGGATTCACAGCATTTTTTACTCATTCTGCTATAAAGTTTAGCAATGATAACTGTCGAACGGTGACATAGTTAGGCGATGGTGTTTCTCTGGTAAAAAAAATTTTTGAAAAAAAAAATTGAACCGACTTCACATAACACAAATAGACACTAAGAACCTTCTATGTACCTACACTAAAAAGAGAAAAATAAGAATATACACATGCAATTATTACTTACAGTATTCAAATAATACATTATTATGTTATATTATATTTTGAAGTCGGTGCCAACTACCTATGCATTTCCATCTAAGAAGAAATAACGAGTACAATAATAGAACTTGGGTGCAAAATTGTATGGAGTAGTTAGAGTAGAATAGTTGGCACCGACTTCAAATATAATATAACATAATAATTTATTATTTGAATACTGTAAGTAATAATTGCATGTGTATATTCTTATTTTTCTCTTTTTAGTGTAGGTACATAGAAGGTTCTTAGTGTCTATTTGTGTTATGTGAAGTCGGTTCAATTTTTTTTTTCAAAATTTTTTATTTTTCAATTTTTAGTGTTAATAATTTAGTAGGTTAGGTTAGATATTGGAATAGTCAAGATTAAAGAAGTTAGAGTGAGAATCCCTCAGGAATAAAATTATATGGGATCACCTCGAGCGTATTTAAACATGTCAAACTATTCAATGTTTGACTCAGATTTTGTAGTGAGAATGAGGTTTTTTGAGATTTATAGGAAAACTATCAATCCCTCAGGAAAAAAAAGTATGAGGACCACCTAGATATGGATACCCTTACAAGCAAAAAAAAAATTTTGGAAATCGGTCCACATTTTTTGGAAAGCTCGGTGATTTTTTGAGTATTACGGGAAAACTATCAATCCCTCAGGAGTAAAATTTTTATGGGACCACTATGGGAGCATACCCTTTCAAACAAAAAAAAAATTTTGGAAATCGGTTTACAACTGACGGAGATATCGATGAACATACATCCAAAAAAAAAAAAAAAACATACATACACCCGAACATAGAACCTCCTCCTTTTTTTGAAGTCGGTTAAAAAGTAAGTTCGTATGAGTCAGTGGCAACTCTGGTGACGGAGTTTTTAGGCCGCCTTAAGGCCTCCGTCATGGCTTAACGACTTAAATAGCCGGGACCGACAATTTAACGTGCCCTCCGAAGCACGGAAGCGCTCAGATGAAAATGCCACTGGCGGTCACCCATCCACTTACAGACCGTTTCGAACGTTGCTTAACTTCGACGATCTATCAAGAACGACTAAGCAAGCACGACCACGAGCGCTGGAAAAACACCATCGCCGCCGGCGATGAGCGATTGTAGCTGTGCAAGTTTTATATTTGATAGTTGTTGCCGATCGCTGCATCAAAATAGTGGAGAGCGAGTTGTCGCCGGCTTGACACGGAATCTATTTCGTTCGTTGTTGAGCGAGAAAATAGTTGATAATTGCGATCAACTATACAAATGAAAAGTTCCTTACCTTATCAGATTGCGTCTCTTGGCGCGATTGGCCCTGGCGCCGGATGAGCAGGTGGGTTGAGGCTCGTCGTCTGCGGTTTTGTTGTCATCGGTGCTCTGTTTGCTCTCCTCTTCCTTCAGTTTGATCTTCTGCAGCACGCGGTTGGACGTGCGACGCGGGGCTGTTTCAAGTAACCTTGAAATATTCCACAAGGTCAGTATACAAACCAGACAGAGTTTTAATAGTAATAGCAATCCTCATAATGTATGGTTAGTGTGTTTTTATTTATTTAAATATTAATTCAAAACCTTAACGACATGCTGCCATCACCAAGTTATTAACGATAACATACATACACATATTTTCGTAAGAATATAATAAACAATGTCCTTTCCAGATGACGATGGATACACGTAGGAAACACGTACGTGTGTATAAAACCATTCATCTTAAAAATAAGCATATTTCTAAATTCAAAACTAATCTCAAATCTTCATCTTCTCGCTGTACTCTAGTCATGTGAAGCAGATGAAGAGTTACACAAAATTGACAATTAATTCTGCCATGACTACCCTATTACGAGTACTACATTAGATTAGATTATGATGACATTTGAGTGTCATAACGCGGCTACGATGGGTTTTATCATGGTAGTAGTAGAAATTATACTTTTGCCATATAACAAACAAATGTCATTTTACTATATTCTACAGTAGTTATAGGGTATTCAGGGTGAATAGGCAGATGATACTAACACATTGATATCACGTTTCACTCCCGTTGAACCATCATTGCAGATCGTTCCAAGCATTTAGCAATATGCAAAACATTCTCGCAAGTAATACGCATAGGCATACATAATTTATGGGCTTGTGGCATTATAAATCACTATACAATAATGAATAATCACTGTATAAATGCGTTCTGCTGAAAACCTTTCAATCAATAAATATGAACAAACTAAAGATAAAGATTATATTTTTATAGTGATAACTTTCATTAAATTTCACAATCATTACGTTGGTTACCCATTAGCTTAGTTGGTCTAGAGCATTACCACCATGATCGGTAAGATCGTGGGTTCAAATCCCGCATGGGTGCATTTAAGATCTTTAAACTAAAGATGTATGACGTAGTAATAGGCGCTGATTATGCATTCGCTATAGGCTTAGACTGAAATAACTAGCGATCGATAAAACTACATAAAGTTAAATATTTCCTGAGACGCAATGGTTATCATGTTAGTAACATCGTACGTAACATATCATAATATTTAAAACTAACTGTGGGCGGTATTTAATTGTTTTCCCGTGGAAATCCCGGGATAAAAATCATAAATCACAGAACAGACGCTTCAATTTTATTAATGCGTATTGATGCCACACGCTAGTGATTATGATTACTTTAACTTATAAAACTGCTGAATGAATTCAGATGAAAGGACAATGCCCATTTTTCTATACCAGAGCTGCATACACGAGCAATGTAATTGCAGTCAGTTAGCAATTTTATTAAAATATTAGTTATTTCTTAGACAGTACGCTTCTAACTGATCTGTGTTGGTAAGGTAGGTTGTATTCTCAATTTTCGATCCGAAGATTGTCAATGGACTTTGTATGACTGCATTTGTATGAAGGAAAACATCGAAGGAAGCCTGCAGCTTAGCTCCACAATGACCAAGGAATAATATCTACCTATCATTATGACCATTAGATTGATTTAGATCAAGCTTAGAAAAGGTGTGGCCTTGAATAGCATAATATTATTTGAAAAATTTGGCAGAGAGCGAAGCCGCGCGCGGTTGTTAGTATTGACACAGATTATAAAACTGTTAAAAACTCCGTC
Organism: Epirrhoe alternata; assembly: GCA_963565295.1. NCBI lineage: Eukaryota > Metazoa > Arthropoda > Insecta > Lepidoptera > Geometridae > Epirrhoe > Epirrhoe alternata. The sequence continues at coordinate 13,823,064 of OY751375.1, forward strand.
ACCAAAGTTAGCCACTAACTAAACTCGATTTTCGATCCAAAGGTCGTGGGGTTCAAATCCCGGCCGTGTATCGTCGAAATTGTATTAGGTATATTAACACTAGCTTTAAACAGCTAAGGTTGTGATGTTATAAGTAATGCTTACTTATTTATTTGGATGTGAGTCTGAATAACCCCTATAAATATCTTCAAAGGATCTTGTCTTCTGTTACGATTTGAGAGAGTGTCTACCATACCTAGGGGATGCGTGCGTTATTCGGTTTCATTTAGTGTATTGTTAGGTAAACCATTGTCTTTTTTCATATTGCATTTTGTATCTTTGAAAAGGACAAATAGATAGATCTTTATTTGGCAACACACACAAACAGGTACATAACATATCAAACGAACAAGAAAAAAATAAGTAGGTATGTGGTAAGTAGGTAAGAGTTAACAAAACAACCTACATACAATCAAAGAAAAAACAGGAAACCCTAAGTAATAAAATTAAAAACTATCAGTAAGTAATACAGAAAGGAAGACGTCTGTGCTGGTGTTAGCCAAAAAGCAGTCTCAGCTTATGTTACTCTGCACCGGGGGGTATAGAGCAATGCTGATTTTCAGACTGCTCCTAGTTAGGTTACACTCATATTAGACTAAAAACAAAACTATAGTTATGTATAATTCCTGACTAACAAAGGTGGAACTTAGCTCTAATAGTTATCATGCTGTCTAATTTTAAGTTTATATTTGCTGTTGAAGCTTGCAAAAAGTAATGGTTTGATATTGTTTCAAATAGTCAGTGTTCAGTTAGGTGTTGCTATGTGAAACCACATTGTTTAGGTATATTGGTCTATGTAAAAAGCTGAGGCACTAGGCTTACACTGCATAACACATAGCATATTATTGTTTAAATACTATCGCATTTAATGCATCAAGATCATAATATCCCTGTCTTAGCTGTAACATTCAATTCTCCAAACTATTGAACTGGTACAATATTTAGTTGAACATAAATACCTATTAGTCAAATTGACCTAAGTATTATATTTAATGAAGATCAATTTTTACTTGTAATTGTTTTCTCATAAAACTCTATGCAAGCGAAAACTAGTTTCGTGCGAGCAATAATATTCTGGGATAAATAAATACCTTTTTCGTTGCAGTCGTTCTTTTTCCTGAAAGAGCCTTGGTATTTCTGGCAAGAAGTTTTGCGAAAGGGAGCGATACAACTCTTTCTCAACCTTGCTGGTAGCTTTTCTGAATCTCTCTGTCAGGTGAATCCAATCCGCTTCCGTGAAACAGACCACTTGCCATACACGCTCAGTCTCGTCCTCATCAAGATAGTCATCACCATAGAACCAGCACTTCCCGCTTTCCTTTTTTTTCCTCTTGTGTTTCCCTTTTTTCTTCTTCAGGTCTTCCCGATATAATCTTGTTCCGTAGAAGTACCAGTATGCAGAGCATTCATCATCAAATCTAAAATAGTTGAGATTATTAAATAATGTTGAGCTGGAAATGTTTAGGAATGTAAAACATCCTATAAATATTATAAAGGCGAAAGTTTGTAAGTATGGATGTATGGATGTATGGATGTTTGTTACTCTTTCACGCAAAAACGGCTGGACCGATTTGGTTGAAATTTGGTATGTAGATAGGTGATACCCTGGATTAACACATAGGCTACTTTTTATCCCGATATTCCCGCGGGAACGGGACTTACGCGGGTGAAACCGCGGGGCGCAGCTAGTACACTATAAATAAGTTACGTACCCTAGAGGTTCTACTCTCAAGCTTTCAGCTTCAAGGTTTTTAAACAAATCCAAAACATCTTCTGCATCCAAACGAAAGTCACATAAAGCATACAAGATTTCAACTTTAGTGCGCAATGGTAGAAATTGGAAGTCAATATCAGTATTGAATGGATTGTAGCGGCTTGTTTCTTGACATTTTTGCCTGAATATGCGCCTCAAATACATCTGGAATTATAACAGTAAATAATTACATACACAAATAAATTAGTATTAGTATTCACTTCATATAGTGGACAGGTAAGGCACTTGTACTATTTCGATACCTGATAATTAAATGCCGAGATGTCATTGTTGCCCAAACATCCATTCAGGAGGCGAACAATAAGTTCAGTCAGGAGAGTGCTGGCTGACTCCTCCAAGCCATCTGCTAGGAGAGCTTCCTCAAGCTCCTGAAATAACAGTTACAAAACCTGTCACAGCTTCTCGACGAGGCAAACGATGCATGTATCGACGCAAAATTGTTCCCACTTACTTCGATGTCAAAATCCAGAAGCTTGAATGCAGTTCTGAACAAGGAACAATAGTATGCAATACTGGGCACTTCCCACCATGATTGAACCGTAAGAAACTGTGAGAAATTCATTCAGACATCACTTTGAGCTTCACGGACTTGGAGAAAACTATGCAATTATGTCTCGTCCTACTGAAACCTACGTAAAATTCCAATAGAAAGATGGAAAAATAACCTATAAACCTTTAACTAACTTAGATTCTCAATGCCACTACTACAATTCTTCTTATTTATGTTATATAACTTTTTTTACAATGTTTTTGATAGATTTTGTGTGATTTCTTATAATTTGGAGCGAGTTTAGCTAGATGCGTTGTTTTTATCGAACCAAACGCCATAACAGTTTACCTACAAGTCGTTCGATGAATCACTTAATTCTTTATAAGATTTTCCGTTACGTTTTATCATATTATGAGATTCATAACTTTTTAATCTAAATTGATTTATCAACAATAATTTTCATGCTCGATGCTTCTTTTAGTTTATTTTATTGCTAATAAGTTGCTGAACATTAATAAATATACAGGAAGTGGAGCTCTGTTATTATTTTGTTGGTAAACTGTTTTCCGCTCTAATTATCGAGAAAAAGCTTGCCACAAAACAAAATAAGTATCTACAGTCTGGTCCTTTGTCTGTAGTCTCATAATTCCAGTGCTTTAGCAATTCTGTGGCTATACCATTAATTCCTTAGGATGTAATAATAATAACATTAGAATTATATAATTTACGAGTATATGGCATTGTATGTACAAAATATAATCGTTGATCACACACATTTGCATACGTAAAATGATGTGATAATTAAACAACAGGGTCAAACAGGGTCACGACTGTATCCCCAAGGCGCGGTAGACATTCTCTCAGATCTTTATATTCCAGATCCTTTGAAGATGTCTAAGGGGGTAGTCAGAGGCATGTACAAATACATATTTATATGTGATAATTAATAAAGGATATATTAGAATATTATAAAAAAGTGATAATCCACACTCATTTTTACGCATACTCTTGCAAATTAGGACGATAACGTACGTAATACTACCACAAATCACAATACTACAAAAGAAAACGTGATTCGGAATCGTATACATTTTGGCAGAGGAGAAATACATGGATTTAGCATGGTCCTTTTTGGAGAAATATGTGGGAATAGGCATGATGACAGTAACAGGTCTAATTAAAAATATAGCTAGCTGTTCACCAAAAAGAGCCCGTGACGTCAGTACTCAGTAGACCAAAACTGCGCCTTTTATTTCCTTTGAGGTATCTATGCACGTAGTTTTTGCTATTGGCGTGGTGAGCTGTGACGTCAAAGCAGCCGCCATGACCGACGAGCGTTTTGGCGTGAATTTCAAATTTTAGCGTCTTACCATAAAACGTGAAATAAAGTTATTCCATCGAATAAATCAAGAATAACCATACATTTTGACAGTTTACACTCAGAGATAACTTTATGTCACGTTTTATGGTAAGACGCTTAATGTTTTAAAAACCTTTATTTTCTACTGAAATATGATATTTTTTTCACATAACAAATCATTCTGAACAACATAGAACAGATTTTAAAAAATAGTCATCATGCCTTAAGCTCATCCCGTCTTTATGATCTAAGCTTCAGCCAGACTTCAGTAGGCAGGCAGGCAGACAGCTACATAATATTATGTGACAGACAGGACAGGCAGAAATCTGGCATCTGCTTGCCACTCATCTTCACCACTCCACTCCACTCATTCACCTCATAGTGTATCATTCACACCATTTCATTTTCATTTTGATGAGTTTCTACAAACCTTAATGTAAATCAGACCCTCTATTAGTTACTACTGTGATGAACTGGAAGAAACGTTTAGTGCAGGGGTGTATGTGATTGTGATACATTTCAATACTATTTGTTCAAAAAACGACAAGGAGCCTGAACCGACGACTTTTCAATTCAGAAAAATGTTCGTCTCTGCTACATTCTAGTGGTAAGTACCTACAATTCATTTGATGCTCTCAGTTCGATTCGCAATCAGTACACGCCTCTTACATATTCCTATGTTATAATTTATGTATGTACTTGCTTATTTTCTGTTTTGTTAGAAAAGGTCTGCGCCTCGATACTCGCGTACTAGCATCGATCTTGTCACTGATTTAGAAATTAAAAGACAGAAAAAGGCCAGTAGCTTTAAGTTTTTTAAGGTGACTTTTCCTTCTTGTGTTCTTTTAGGTCCTTGTCTGTTTGAACAAATTATTATATCATGTAGGTATTTACAGATATAAGGAATAAACTTTAGTTAGAATAAACAAATTTATTTGTGGACTGTGCAGCAAAACTACTCAAGGAACTCGGACATGTAAATAAGATGAAAATGATCATGATAATAAACTAAAGTGAGCTGTGTCGGTGAGGGGTAGTACTCTATTTTCAATTCAAATGGCCAAGATTCCAAAGCGAAGACTTGAATATTGTAAACACATTTATTATTCTATTAACCATCTAATGAAGGAGTTTTTACTTATAACATGCTTTTTCTTGTTGTTTCTAGATCTTTTGAAATGTAGGTAGAATACAATCTACTAAGTTTCAAAAGATTCATATTGGTAAAGAAATTTTTTGTTAGTATCATCCTGATTTCCTGATCAGACATTGTTTTTTTATGCACTGTTGAAAACAATCATTCTGTACGATTTTTTGGCTGGTTTATGCTGTGCCTTGCAAGTCTTGTCTCTGCATTAAATGTGTGTACTTACCTCAATAGTGTGTTTCTGCTTTTTGTAGATTCGAAGAAATAATGTGCCATAGGAGAAAACATCATGCCAAGGGATATATTGAGTGATAGTCTTGCAGTGCTGCGTATAGTGGAGGTATTTTGAATTTGATATTTATTTTCAAGAATTTCAACTGTTATAATCCTTTTAAATATCTGTTTCTAATAGAAGTCTACACATATGCTTTTGAATAATTTAATAAACTTATCAAGCTTTCTTTTATTGTTGTGGAAACAATAGATCTTTGTTACCATCAAGAAAAAGTTGATTTGTTGTTGAAACATGTAAAAGTTGTTGTTGATCGAGCGAGCGAAGATGTTTTTGTGATCATATTTGAAGTTGCAATGTTATACTTATTCTTTTGGTGCTATTCACAGCATGAAGATGAAGAAAACTGGCCGCTTGATGAAAAGCCTCCTTGCAAACAGAGCCACAAAAAGCAGTCAAGCATTCCTCTGAATAGCCAACAGCCATACACAAAGGATGATTGTGCATGTTACTATAATTACGCGTAAGTAAGAATTGATTTATAGTACACAATATCACCATAAATGTAGAAGAACTGGAATTGTCAGCCGGATACATCAGTCAAGAACATAGTCAGACTGGCTGGTAAATAGGTTGGCACAGTGGCACCGGATAGGAGAGGTTCGCATAAACAATAAGACGTCTTTGTATTGTACAATCTGCATGATAATTATCACTATTTGTACAGGATTTTATCGCGTTTTTACCTATTATTTTCCGACGTTTCGGCTGTGTTGCAACAACCGTGGTCTCGGGATCAAAATCAATCAGACTGTTTGTTCATAAGAATACAAGAATATTTTAAGTATCAAGAATGTTTGAATTTGACCACTTACACATTTATAGGCATGGTGACAATGGTACCAGTCGTCAGAACGACCCTGTATATCAGTACAAAACAAGCAGTTTGCCAGCCTCATCATCAATGAATCAGTCGTGGGACAAAATAGTTTGCTCAGCGCTAAGACTGACGCCAGAGGAGATCGCGAATCAGCTGACCTTACTTGACCTGCCTTGCTTCAAGAACATACGCCCGGAAGAGTTGACAACCTGTGGGTGGAATAAATTGAACAAGTTGACTGTCGCGCCCAATGTGGTGGCGTTTACTAAAAGATTTAATAGGGTCAGTAAAATATTTTATCAATTGATACAATTTTTTTTCTGAATTTTTGGGTTTCTTGTTTTTTTATAATTTGATGATTGGGTCGGCTCTTGACCTCTAAACTAACCTAGGCAAGAATGAGGTCTACTACGATGGAGCGAGCCTACCCAGAAGGTTTTTTTATCTACATTTCTCAGTTTAATTATGGTAATAATGATGTTTCAATATTTGAATGTAAACACATTCAAATATTGTCAGTACTTATACACCGCTATTTCGTAACTACCAGAAAAAAATTAAGGGCAGTTGCAGCAGATGCAGAAAATGATAATAATTAAATTTTATTTGGTCCTTTTAAGTATGTAAATGGAAACCACATCGGGGTATTATTACTTTATTCATTCAATGGCACTGTTGTTAATTCCTTATCAGTTTGTAAATCCCCAATGAGAGGAAGTGACTGTTTATTCTTGAAGTTTATCTCTACTGCTGATATACTAATGCATTGGGGCAATATTAAAAGATGACATTCGATTCAAGCATATCTCTGCGCCTTCTTTATTTTTTGTATGCATATATGTAATGAGAAAGCGATGTGGCAGACCAAAACGGAGATGGCGAGACGAGCTCGACCAGTTTCTGACGGACTGGAGGGGTGTTGCTGGGAACCTAGATGTCTGGAGGGAGTGGGGGGAGGCCTTTGCCCAGCAGTGGGACACTAACGGCTGAAAATAATAATAATAATATATGTTATGATTATTTATTATTATTTGCAGGTGAGCTTCTGGACTGTACAAGAAATACTCAATGGCCAATCAGCTAAAGCGAGAGCGGAGATTTTGACACATTTTATAAAAGTAGCCAAGAAACTACATGAACTCAACAATTTGCACTCTCTGTTCGCTGTTATATCAGCCTTGCAGAGTGCAGGTATATACAGGTAAACATTATTCATTGTATCTCATGTTTTTAAATTGGGATTTCATTTACGAAACGGCAGCTATATTCGCAACGCTGTGAATAATAGTATCACAATACAATTACCATACAATAGGGCGATTGACTTATTTTTTTAATGCGCTTTCGTAAAGTTTTCCAAATAAGATCGAGTAACGAAATTATGTAAATATCACGATGATACCTTCGATGTTTAAAAATATCTGTTCCGATGCGCATAAGTTTTTTGAAAATTGGATATGCCTTGATCCTGAATTTGATCCTGTCTACTGAACGCATCGAAACGGCTCACTTCACTACTAGTAGATCCATTGGCCGTACGGTTATGTCTGCATTCGCACATCTAAAAGACTGATAACAAAACGTAGTCACCGAATCACGAAACTCATTTATTGTCTCCTCTAGACTTCCGTGACCTAATAACTAGAAGACAGACCTATGAGTAAGAATAAGAATGTCTTCAGTTTTTTTTTAAATAATATGTAATTATAATATGTACACATTAATGAACCTTAAAATTAAGTAATAGCGTCCAACTCAGCATAATTGTTATAATCATCATCATCATTGGCCTGTTTTCCATCTGTCAGTCAAGTCACACTACAATATAGATCTAAACACTTAAGTTACACTTAACTAAACACTTAAAAATAAATATATACGGGAGTGGCAGCCACGACTGCACTTTGTACAGACAAAAGACCCTGGGGACGTAATTAGCCATTGACTATTACAATGAGTGTGATCATAAAACAGTTTTAATTATTTTGTTTCAGGTTGACGAAAACTTGGAGCTGTTTATCTAAGAAGGATAAGCAGCAGTTTGATAAACTTGCGGAGTTATTCGGAGAGAAGGACAACTGGATTGCGCTTCGAGAGTACTTGAGATCGATCTCGCTGCCATGTATTCCTTATTTAGGTAAACATAGTCCTATTACTACCTCAAGAAGTTTAAAAACTTGACTTTGACGAGCTCTGTGGCGCAGTGGGTGAAAGCCCGCTTGGGACGCGAAGGTTGCGGTTTCGATCCCCGCCGCGGGATAAATAATAAATAAATAATGCTGGACTTTTCACACAGCATCATCTAGCCCCAAAGTAAGCAGAGCTTGTGTTATGGGTACTATGATGACTGATATACTACTTATATTCTTTTTGTTTGTAAATACATACATATTATACATAGAAACACCCAGACCCGAGACAAATATTTGTAGATATATTAGAAATATTTGTAGATCCCCGCGGCGGGACATACAAACATTGGTCCCGCCGCGGGGATCGAACCCTCAACCTCTTGCGTCGCAGGCGGGCCTTGGCCCACTGCGCTGCAGAGGTCATCAATATAAATGTTTGTATGATCTGCGAATATTATCTCGGGTCTGGGTGTTTCTATGTATAATATGTATGTATTTACAAACAAAAAGTATATTTAGTTATCTGGTTCCCATAGTACAAGCGTTGCTTAATTTGGGGCTAGATGATGCTGTGTGGAATGTCCAGAATTATTATTATAAATTGAAGTTCAATGTAAGATTCAATTATGCACCCTTGGATTCTGTACCCTTGGGTCTGGCTATTTTCTGAAGTGTGACCCTTATCTTGTTTAGGGTTATCTTTGGCACGTTTTACAGATAATATCATAATGAATGCGTACTACATCAATCACCAACATTGTTTGTAATTCGGGTACTTTTTAGCTTTCGCTTGCGACTAAGTTTTGTACCAAGAAATAGGAAACATTTCAATATTTGTTGTGATTACAAAAACAAAAAGATACCATTCAATGAATCACTTGGTCCACATGTACACCAACGACGGTTTTCGTGTTTGGTAAACAGTTACTAAAGTGCGCGTTTTGCTTCGCCAAAATATTTCTTGCTTGAATATCTTTAGTTTTAGTTTAAAATTAGTTTATTTTATAATGTTTAATGATACATAAAGTTTCCTTCAGAACTATGTTGTAATAATGTCAAGGAGGTGGCGTTGAGACTGCTACACAGTTTATTAAACTTTTGCAGTTCTCATCGTTCTATTGTAACCAATGTTTTGTACTTTGTTCTGAATAAATAATTTTGAATTTGAATCACTTAATAGCTTTAAAAGTAACGTTAGTGCTACGCGGTCTAATATGTTATAAATAAATAAATAATGCTGGAAATTTTCACCCAGCATCATCTAGCTCCAAACTTAGCTTGTACTATGGTAACCAGATAACTGATATACTACATACTTTTTGTTAGTAAATACATACATATGATACATAGTAACACCCAGACCAGAGATAAATAGATTTGAAGTTAGAACTAAGATAAAAATAAGATAAGATAACGTTTATTTGTTCTAAATATGTGTTTACATAGTGCTTAAAATTAATAGACCAATCACAGTTAGTATAGAACTTTACCCCCCGCGCTAGTTAATTATTAATAATTAGTTACACTAGCAAGTTCTACTATATTAACAGTAACTGTATCTTTCTAGGTATATTCCTAACGGATCTAGTCTACATAGATATCGCACACCCGGCCGGCTCGCCTCACCGCGTTGCCAAAATGGCGGTCGTTCTGAAGGCATTAGAAAGATACCAGACATCAGAATATGACATCACTCTGCTACCCCACGTCGCGAACTATCTCAATAGCGTGCGGTATATCGAGGAACTACAGAAGTTTTTAGTGGACGATCAGTTCAAGTAAGTCTGAAATGAAAGTTGGTACTATGCGTACATGTTTTAGGTATTCCACAGCGAGATCCTAATATCCTATCCTATAATATAATAAATCTGAAGTTTGTGAGTATGTTTGGATGTTTGTATGTTTGTGTATCAATCCACTGCTAAAATCATAATTGTAAACTTACATAGATAAATGATAATTGTTTTGGCTCTACCATAATCAAGTAAAATGCAAGTAAGTATATTAATTTCACAGATTGTCATTGAAACTGGAGCCTCCATCTCCGATAGGCAGCTGTGCTGGCTCTAAAGAATCTGTCAAAGAAGGCTTATCTCAAGCCGCGGCCGGCCCACTCACGGAATCGCCTTCTAAAATCGGCTCGGGCTCCTTGCGACTACAGGGCTCCTGTCATCAAGGCCGATTTGTTCCTACACACCGAAAATGTCGCTCCTTAGGGTCAAAGTAAGTTGACAATCATAACTTTATAAACACTCGCTATGTCTGGGTAGTTTCTAATACGTTTTTTCGATGAAAATATTAATTAAGTTACCTTCTTAGATACACTTGAATTTGTGAGTGTGTTTGAGCAAATCTCTTATTGGGAAATGCATTCGCACTCAAGTGAACGAAACAGATTTCTTAAATTAAATAAATAGTTTTCATGTTTATCAAATGCATTTACTTGGAAAAAATAATTATTCTTGACTGTTATGTGAATTTAATTTTGTACCAAGATGATTTATTTCAAAAATATAACTTAATTAATTTTTTCATTTACTCTGAAACATTTGTTCTCTCCTACTGACACTGTCGACTCATCACATAATTTTACCCAAATTCGAACCATCGATTGGCAAATGATGGTTCCAATGCAAATCCCCGAAGACATAATCATGTTTTATTAACATTGTGCTATACATTTTAAAATTGGTATATAGGTTTCGTAGCGCGAGCTTGCCAAGAAATTTTCACAAGGTCAATTTTGGTGTTGGGTGAGTTGTTTTAATGGTTAAAATCGAAGGCTTGTATTGTGTTATGTAGACAGTTATGTATATTAATAAAATTAGCAAGCGATGGAAATATGGGAGCATGCTTTGTTCGGAAATACACGATTTAGATAGCATCGTGGACTGAGTACTGACCAAGAACGTGTAAACGTCGAATGCTGGACGTGACGTTTTAAAAGAACCCGTGATTTTGGTGCGTCCAATTGCTTGTACTATGAAATATGTTCGAGATCGCCGATACATACATCTCTTCGAACCTATTTCGCTTTGAGTATTTGAAGAGTTTTGCTTTAATTCTACGCCTAAAGCATATGACATGGATCGATGAATGTGCACGTTATATTATGCAGCAATGCAACACAATGGCAAAAGTTACTTGCCTTTGAAGCGTAGGTTTAGTATGACGATTGTTCAGAATATTTTTATTTGCGCTTCTTGTAAAATAAAGCAGCGAATTGTAGAATCGGAATGTTCTAAGGCCCATATCCACAGTAAGACCTTAGCTGTAAAGCAAGAGAGGAGAATATCGCATACGAGTTGGTCTTAATTGTATGTGATGCACATGCACTTTGTTTCTGTGTGCGTAAGCTCGGGAACGCATCATGGACGAATGAGGTCTCAGTATCGCTTACGCACACAGAAACAAATGTTCACACAATTAAGACAAACCCGTTTCGTGACAGAACAACTGTACCGATTCGATTCCAATACAAGACAAATATTTTGTGCTGATGAAAATTTTATATTATTTCAGCCTTTAAATGGCTTATTGTAATATGAACGAAAAGGTCTATTAGGGGGTTATTCCCGTTAGTTTTTTTCGTTCGTTTGATGAATATTCGGATGTTTCTTACGTTGAGCTACATTGTAGTCGGTCGATAAGATCATCGTTAAAACACGGTCGGAATCCAGGACCAAATATTCCATACCGAAAAATTGGCCCTTGAAGTCAGAAATCGTCATTAGGAACATCCGAATATTCATCAAACGAACGAAAAAATTAACTGGAATACGGCCTCAGTTCCTAAAAAATGTCTCTATCTGTGGAGATACGCCGTTACGATTTCCGAAAATGTTTCCGTAAGGTTTTGTATGTAAATAAACTTTTACAGTTTGACCCGATTAGATTTGTAGTGATTTATTTTAAATTAGCCTAAATTAGAAAAATACTTAATCTAAGAAATACAGTAATAATCTAAGTTAGAATTGACTGAATGAACATTATTTCTTTGTACTGTCATTCAGTTATTTATACTATCTATTTAGGTATAGTATAATATTTTTTTTTGAAAATAAGTGCCTAAAAAGATTATTTTTTAATAACCTGGTATTAAAGATGATTATGTCTGCTGGATTACGAAAATTAAAAGCTTGCATGTTGTAGCTTATAACACGATCATGCACAAGACTCCATAGTTTACGTCTGATTTCCATAAATACTTTGCTGACCAAAAATAACATAGAAATGGTACCATTTGGGATATTTAGGCCGTGGCCGTGGCCGTCACAGTTCGTCTAATGTGTCCACGGCCCAGAACATTCTTATGAGCCATTTCGGACGATCTAATAGATTTATTTTGTGGGATACATGACATTTAGTTGACACGTCACTGGTTTGCAATAATACACTTTGCTTGATTTGTCGACCTTCTTGCTTGGTAGCTGCTAGATTTGTAAAACGCATAAATTTTAATTAAATCACTAATGTATGATTGTATCTTATCAATAAACTGTTTTTCAATGATTTCACAGTATGCTTTATTAAAAATAACTCTAGGTATAATGTTCTTTTTAGTTAACTATTTGTAAATCAATATAATTGTCATTGTAGGTTTGAAGTATAGTATTATCTCATTAATTTTTATTTATAATAAACAAGAAAAATGAAAAGTAAAACTAAAATATAAAGGTTCGTCGTCAAATCTGTTTTACAAAAGCTGATAGTACATGAATAAAGTTTACAAGGGCACATGTACAGTCACGGATACTTTTAAAATTAATATCACACTAAAACTAATAGATATAGGTTAAAAACAAAAAGTGAAAATTGAACTAGTGGTGAAATCAATAAAAATACCAGAACATTGTTGGACATGTTGACCTGTACATGGGTTGAAACATTATGGAGTGTATACATCTTATTGTCCGTGACTGTACACTCAGCGTCATCAATCGGTAATACCAATTGGTGTCGCTGTTGTACGTGATGTTAATAACAGACCATGCTTCGTGCGTGATGGATTACCACGGAAAATAAAGTAAAAAATAATACATTTTCCGAACACCGTATTGAAACCATCATGAAGGCGTGTGACGCAAAATATAAAAAATAATTTTCTTTATCAGTAGTAGCTCTGAATCATGGTCTGAACTGTTTAAATTTTCGGGAGTATCTAGAATACAAGCCAAGTGAAATAATATGATGTTGTATTGCAGTATTTTCGGCAAGAGTCACACGGATGATAAGATGGACGAGAAGACCCCAGCAGGATCTGTGAACCTTCTCGATGACACCCTGTTGGAGTCACCTAGCTCAGTTTCCGGCGACAAACTATCTAAAACTTTCCCGCCTAGGTAAACAAACGATATAAATTACAATTACAGTTTGGTTTATACCCGGGATATAACATTTTTCACCTGCATTTGAATTGACCAATAATAATGCTCGATTTCTTCCCTCGAGCTTTGTGATTGGTGGATCACGTCGCTTGATAATGTCAGCGTATCAACCTATATTTAACAATCTTTACATACAAAATCCACTGTGTAATGACCACACATATATTCTCTGCCACAAGTGAGTGATCTCGATGAGACGGAAAAAGTTCTAGCGAGTTTCATTCTCGTGGACAAATGATTGAATGATCTGCAGATTTGGTAGTCGTGGTTTTTGATACACACATACATGAATTCTATAGTATGGGTCAGTACATGTATATGTGACTATTGTTGGATGATTTAATAGAGTACAGAGCGAAATGTAGAATAGAATATTGCTTCATTGCACACCATGAGAAAAAACAACAAATAAAACAGATTTCGCTTAAATAATATGTGTAGCAATGGGCGACCTTATCGCTAAAAGCGATCTCTTCCAGGTAACCTTTGGATGGACAGGATACAAATTGACTGATGAGGACGGGGGCATACATAAAAAGCAATGAATATTTTAAAATGAATGAGTAGGCTAAACTTAAATTTAATAAATGATATAAAAACTGTAATATATAATAAACTTACATATACTTAATAATGGCATAAATACATATATAGACAATACAATAAAATACATATATGCATAAACACAATACACTTATAAACAAATATAACAGTGGAATAAAAATAATAATAATAATACGAGTAATGACGACGAACAAGGTTTTTAAAAATAATGTATCTCATGTTTAAAGTATCATATTGTTCTAGTAACCTGTCGAAACTGGAAGATTTGCCGTGTGATTACCAAGGCTTCGTGCGACGGAAGACTCTCCTGAAAGATGGCAGAAAGATATCCTTGTCGTCATGGCAACGATACTGGCTACAGATGACGGAGAACATACTAGTGTTCTTCGCTTCGAAGTCATTTAAAGGGTACGTTATTAATTATTATTTATCACTAACTGCGCTCCCGCGGTGTTACCTGCGATCCGTCGGGATTTTATCGGGATTAGAAATAGCCTATGTTCTTCCCAGGGATACAAAATTTATCCGTGTCAATTTTCAGCTTAATCTGATCAGTGGCTTAATTTGGGCGTGAAAAGGAAACAAACAGACCGATAGAGAGACAGTGTATCTTTCACATTTATAATATTAGTATGGAGTACTAGCTGCGCTCCGTGGTGTGCCCGCGGTACCTGTGAACATATTCTGGGATTAAAAGTAGCAAAATTTGTCAATCCAGGGTATAACATACATACAAGGCTTTGTTGACTGACATAATAAATAAATAATGCTGGACTTCCCATTCTACACCTAAGTAGGTGAAAAGGGGTAAAACCTAAGTACCACGTGACCTAAGCCGTGGGCGTGCTGGTTTACTTATTTAGACTTGAAAATGTCGAGGCTAAACTAACGGAAGGCCAGCGTGAAGGTCAAGCTAATTGTATAGGGATGGTCTATAATTAACTACCCTATATTGCGCCGTGTACACAACTCTGACTTATGTACGTTGCATGAACACTATTAATAGACATAATTAAAACAATTGTATTCTTTATTTAAACGAAAAATGCAACAATCCTTAGGATTTATAGATAGATGCAACGTAAGTCATCTCGCTCTCACCATGTCTCGAGCACGGTATGTGACTGAGACAGTGCCTACACGCCTTTTTTGCATAGTAAGTTGTTCCTTATCGCCATTGCGTTAGTGTGAATGTGGATTAGCGAACTTTGATTTTTATACTTATTTCTTTGTGATCTTTATGATTGTAAAACATAATTTAGACGAATGTGAGTGCCTATTCAAACCTAATATGGTTTTCAGGCACAATATCAATATAAATTATGTAGTCTGTAATTAAATTAATTTTGATTTGGCATGTTTTTTTGAGAAAAGTGTTCTTGATAGGATCGTCAAATGTCATTTCTCTAAACCAATAATTTCGTAAGAACAAAACCTAACTAAAAAAGAAAAGGTAGCTGCCCATATTGGGTGAAGAAGAAGAGTGTTTTGTGAAAGATAACATGATTAAGAGGAGGTGCTGGGATGACGTCTGACAGAGGGAAATGGAAGAGGAATACAATATGTTGTGCCGACCACATAAAGTGGAACAAAGGAGAATAGAGAAGGAAGAAACGATCGTTTAAAATCCGGTCGTGAAACATGTGACTGTCACTGACTAAAACGTCGCCCTGCTTGACGCGGACCGAAGTAAATATCCCAGTGCGCGATTTTTCACTTTCCGCGTACTAGTAACATATCTAAGTATACAGGGTTATTTGTAAAACACCGGTAACCTCTCAAGACTGTATTACTATCATCCTAGACAACAACTTTTGTTCTATGACTTTTAAGAATTCATTATTATTTTACTTCATCAGATTTTCATACAAAAATAAAAATATTTAAATTGAACGCTCTAAATGATACGAAGTCTATGCGAAACAAAAGAAAGCGATAGTACAATAGCGTGGGGAAAGGGGTTAGGGCAACGGGGGCTAAACTTTTTTAGATAGGACAACGAAATCTTGCAGGTTTGTTTTTGGTAAATGTATTATGTTTTGTAAAAGTCATAGAACAAAAGTTGTTGTTTATGATGAGATTAATACAGTCCTGAGAGGTTACTGGTGTTTTACTCGCCGGTGTTTTATATATGTATAACCCTGTATATTTTTTTATATCATTGATGATGTGTAATTTTGTATCAGATGCACACGGGGCGACTTCCGCTCGGAGAAATGCAAGGTGTTGCCATTGGACGGCTGGCGCGCCAAATGGGACGCCGACGCACCTGACGCCTTCCAATTGATCAACCATCGGCTTGGCACGCTTTATAAGTTCAAGTTAGTATTCATCTCAAGCTTGTGTTCTTCTTCTTGTTGTGTCACTAGTTATTTAGAGGAAGGAGTAAAGTGTACCTTTGACATTTAACACAATTATTTGCCTAAACTTAGAACCTTCATGCATACTGAGTGTTCTGAGAACATTTAAAGGAAATGTGATCCCAAATTAAAGTTCGTGACTGTACCTACTACCTAATAACGTTGGTGTATGTAGGTAGCACCATTTTGCACTGTTATTCGTACCTTAGTTCTTTGTACGGAATCCTCGGTGGGCGAGTCCGATAATATCATTACACTCAATCCAAAATCGTAAAATGAAGCATGAATTAAGTTAGTAGTAACGCAAAAACACACCCTTAAGATTTTATTCGCATTTTACATGACTTGGTTTACACAAAGCTTGAAGAAAAATTTAAAGTAATTAATAGTGCGACCGGGGCGGCCAGATGGGTAGACGATATTGTACACGTCACGGGCCGTCAATGGGTCTGATTAGCGCAGGATCGTTGTGGAATGCACAAACTTAGGGAGGCCTATACTCAGCAGTGGGTGAAGTCAAGCTGTGGATGATGGATGATGATGATGTTGATGATGAATAGTGCGTGTGGTTTGCCCGAACTCTGATGATGATCTGGAAACGGTTTTCATGCTACGTATCCATTTGTTAGGGTATGTTTATCCACTCTACCAACCAAACCTATTTTGGCTCAATCTCATTGCTAGGGGTTGGATTCCTTTAGTAGATTCTTCTACCAATATTGTCCCAAATGTTCTATTGAATTAATGACTGGTCTCTAATCCTTTCGCGTGATATTCACTTCATTATGGTATTCGAGTGGTATGTTGCCGAGCCTTGTAGTGCATAATTATGAAATTATCCTCGATGAATAGGGTGAAATGTAACATAGGCCTCCCAGATCTCGGAGATGTAATTGTAGTACCAACAATGGATAAGTCTGTACGAGCTCCAACACATTTAACAACCCACACTAAAACAGAGTCTCTACTAAAAGCCATGGTTGAGGTGAAGCTGACTGGATGGATGCGTTCTTCGCGGCATTTCTGCATCTGATCTCTTTTATCTACAAAACAAACGCAAAAAAGGCTCCCTCTGATGGTGTCGGTTTAAAACTTTAAAAAAGCTGCTTTGCTTACCAAAACCACCGGATAACAGTCAAATAAAATTAATTTTGAGCTTTATGGCATTGAAGAAAAAACGGTTTTACCTATTTTAAAATGCAATTTCACTCTATTCTATCGTAGAAATGGAGTGGTCATGATAAGAACTCACCACTATTAAGTAAGACATACTTAAAAGAACAGCAAAATATGCCTTCTTCAAAGTGAATCAAAACACAAGTTGCTCTCAATGGCACTCAGCAATACTAAGACTGCTTTTATCCGCTCAGAGACAGGAAACAGGGAGAAAGATTGTCCCGCGCGACCTCTTGGTTATTACCGGCCATTGGGAAAGCCAAAGCTGATTTTGTTACAATATTGTGCTGGATTGAATTGATTGAAAGGTATTCTAGTCTTTTTATCAACGCAAGCGTAATAAATAAACAAATAAAGTTCCGCAAGTTTGATATTTTAATTTCGGTGTAAAACATGATAGGGGGATTGATACTTGATATAAGCCTGGCTACAGTATAAAGTTTAAAATTGAAAAATAGCACAATAGGTGCCCATTGTGTTATTTTTCAACAGAATTAAAAATATAGCAAAATGAGAGAATTACGCGAAAGTGGGGCAAACTTGCATTGTTATAACGCCGATCATAAATCGTACTTGTGCAGAAAGCCGACGTCATGACGCATTTCCCATTATTTAGGTATCTACTGGAAAATAATAGTTAGGGATTAACATCCCTGACTACTCAAATCCAAATTTGAGAAAACTCTCAATATTTTTGTTAGTCGTTTGACAGGATATCGTCTGTCGGGTCAGCTAGTATGCAATACTGCATTATGCGTTCACAAAATGGTCGTAGTCCGTGCTTCCTAGGCACCTAGGATAGTTTCAATCGTCGGTCCCAGTAATACAGTCGTCAAAACGCAATCGACGTATATTTATTTATTTATTTATTAATTACTTACAACCTACAGCCTAGGCCAAAACGTTTGTAAGCCACTTAAAATATTCTACATAAATAACGGACACAGATCAACTAAAAAAACATACACAAACAAAGACAAATAAATGAAGTTTCATGTTGAACACATCTACATCCGGTTCCTGAGCAATCATCGCGTTGAGTAGTGCAAGTGCACTCGCTGTCGGTGCATACCTCGCGGTGTTAGTCCGGAACCCGGGTGTCGCAAATAGAGGATGAGTGCGCGCGCGCAGGTATTTATCGGGAACGAATAAATTACACCGAGTCAAGGCAGTGGGGTTGTCGATGTGGCCCCGCAGTATTGAAAAATAATGTGACATTTTAAAACAGTTACGACGAAGTTCGAGCGTATTTAGCTGCACCATACCACAGATAAAAAGAGACGGATATAAATAAGGATAGTATCCATAAAGCTTTTTGTACAGGTACCTGCCAAATTTCTTTTGAACTCGCTCCAACATAAGCTTGTACTTATCTTCATGCGGGTCCCATATTAGCGAATTATATTCTAATTTCGATCTCACAAACGCATAAAACAGCGACACAATAGTCCTTCTGTCAAGAAATCTAGCTGACTGCCTATGACTGCCCCTGTATAACTAATTAAAAGAAAATAAGCAAAAGCCTTTTTGCAGAACGGGCTCGGAGCCTGCAGCTAAGCAGTGGGTGATGAAAATTGAACAAATCCCGAACAAGACGATGAAACCACTCCCAGCGAATCTCATGTCATTCGAATAATGAAGTGGACGCACGTACGTACATTACTGATTAGATGTATTTATTTCATGTTTTACCGTATCCACAGGTATATTATTATATATTTGACTGCATTATATAGCTTATTGTAAACAATGTTTTGTTTTGTAGTTAAAAGGTAGCTTAAACTTTGTAAACTTTTGTTATATATTCCAATGTTTATGTGTATTGAATTTCACAAGCTCAACGTTTCTTCTCTATGATAGATTCTATATTTTCAATGCTACTTCCATATGGTATAAAACACAATGAAATATTAAACAGAATTTTATATTAAACGTTACTATTTTATCAGAGATCTGTTAAATATAGGATTTCGTGTTAACATATCTGAGTCACAATGTTTTAGCTGTATTCATAAGAAAAATATATCATGGATATTTTAGAATATCCATAAATATACTCAAGTTTACACAACTACATAGTAAAGGAGTCGAATGTAGGCATTTTATGTCAGACTGAAGGAATACCCAAGCAATAATATATATGTGTAAAATTATATTGGATTTCGATGGAGCTACGAATATCATTATTAAAACAGAACAAATCTTTTAAATGTTATAAAAACAATTTCAAGAGGCTTTTACAGTTAACTCAAATAAAACATGATGATCTAAAACAAACCCAGCCGCGGTGGGCGTTACCAGATGGAACCTAAACTCGGAAATAGATCGGTTTCAGAGCTGCGCGTAACATTAGTCATAAAATGTCGACAAATCAGTGATAGAGGAAAGACGCGTTTTGATACAAAATCGAACATGGAGTTCGATTTTGTATCAACTCGCGTCTTTCGACACTCTGTGTCCCTTGAACGATTGCTTACATGTTTTACTTGTGTTCACTGGCTTTTAATTCTACTTCCGTGTCAGTTTCATTGGTATACCGTTATCTAAGAAGCTTTATCTTCGTGCATTAGTTCCTCTATCCATCCCAAACCAAGCGTAATCTGAAGCCCCACGATGAGCCGCATCGAATTCAATCAGCTACTAAAACCCCTGCAATCTGTAGAAACGCATTCAGCAATTTAGGATTATCTATTAGAAACTTAAGTAGTGAAGCACTACACTTCCCTTTGAGTGTATGCATTTGCATAGGTTGCCTCCTGAAGCTGTATAAATTATCTACTGTAGATGTAAACGCCTTACTTACTTACTAGCGCCATTTACATTGAAACAATATCATTGCCTTAATCAGTTTAGGAGAGGTGTTGATTAGAACTGCTCAACCTAAGACAACATCCGTTGTCCCGTAATTTAAGATTTGTTGACTCAGTGAATCGTGAATTGTATCTGTTGTAGTAAAGTGGACCTTGTGTCGACGATGAAAGAAAAGACGAAGGGTTATGGATAGATATAATTATTATACATTTTATACCAAAAAAGAAAATTCCCATCGCATTGATCGACATTCTAATAAACTTCATTGGCATTACATATCATACAGCATCCTTATCCAACATTATTAAAGGAAACCACTTTGAGATAAATCTCCGATGAGTATTGGAACGGGAGTTCATTTCGATGCGAATATCACTTAAGCTGCCCTTTCAGATGCATTCGGATATTTCGGATGTGAAATCTTCAACTAAATCACTGCGTGGTAAACACATACACCAACCACGGAATAGATTTGTTCATGCGGCAAATATTTGTAGTAATATATGAAAAACTACTTTCACCCATCCGTAATGGATGAAAGTACTATAATATCTATGTTAAAATCTCGAATAGGTTGCCTATAAATCCTGTTTTTACTATGATTCATTCAAAAATACTTTTTTGCGTGAAATTCTTTGTTTAATAGTATCTTCTACTCTTCTATCTCAAGTTTCGAGTTATGATGTCACAAATCAATAGCTATCTTAAATAATAATTTCTATATTAATTTATAAAAAAATGTGATATCTTTGTTGTCCAAATACACAGAGAAATACAATAATAAAATAAATTGACATTGCTGAAAACATCAATTTTACTGAAAATATTTACCTTATTGGAATTGAAATTAAATGAACGTAACGAGCAACATGATATCTGACACGGAAATGAGAAATGTTTTATAGTTATATTTTTAAGTAAATTACTTACGGCATGTTTCTATATTCTATCTATCCGTTTTTTTTTTGCTTGCTGTGGTAATCTTGTTAACGTGTATATCTGACATTACTTTTGTGATTATAATGAAAATATGTAGAAAATAAATATCATAGATAGAATTCAGAAACTGATTGTACATTGATATCCTGATTATGACTAGTACAGTTGACAGTACACAGCCCTTACAATAATTATATTACCTTATGTACTGTTTACTCTGCGCTTTAATTATTAATTTAGCCTGGTGCTATATAGGGATTATAATGTTATTATTGTTCAGTTCAGTCAATATAATTACAGCAAAATTACATGTAATCCAAATACTGAATACTATTATGGGTCGAAAAAACTCCGTCGCAGATTTGTCCCAACTTTGAAGTTCTACTTGAAAGTAAATTAACGATATATTTTTTCTTAATCAATGAGTATCAAGCTTAGTCTGTGTTTGAGAAAAAAAAAACAGTTTCATAATTCACGTTAATACATCAATTAAGAAGACCGCTGCAATCATTATTGAAGTCATAATTATCTATGAGAATATGTATACAATTTAATTCTTAGCATTTTCATAGGTGCTAAACATACAGGGTGTAAAAAGACGTCTACCGAAGCCGAAAGGGGTAGGTATAGCATCCCAACACAAAACCAAATCCAAAAGGATTTTCCGTCAAAATCATTATATCCAGAGAAAACAGCGTTTGAAGATTACTATTTGCGTATGTTCTGGGCGCGTTTTTTTACGTAGGTTGCTGGATTTTGAGTTTAAACTGTTTTTTTCTTTTATAAATGAAATTATTAGGTAGGTATGGTCTTATTATGTTGCACTAGTAGTAAATAACCGAAAATAGCATAAAATGACGTAGCGAAGTAAAATTTTTTTTTTTGCGTTTTTTTTTCGCTAAATATACTTAGAATCATGGTCTGATTGCAACCCCTCAGTTTTCGGTAGTTGTCAGTTTACAACCTGTATACAATACTAGCTGCGCTCCCGCTGTGTGACCCGCGGTCCTTCGGGATTTTTTTAAGTCTATGACCTACCCTGGGATACAACCTTTATCCATGCCAAATTTCAGCCTAATCGGTTCAGTAGTTTAGGCGTGAAAAGGTAAACAGACAGAGTTACTTTCACATTACCTACATTTTGCAAGTTAATATCACTTACTTTATGGTTATATTGACTGAACCTTATAATTTTGGATAGGTTATCTCATTATAAGTCTATAAGTTGGAGTAAAGATGACGCAAAATGTGTTGGTTGTCTTGGATGTTAGTGATCGACGTGCGTCATTCTGTGCGTCACGGCTAAGCATACTGAATTAAACTACATAAACATATCCCGGTATCAACACGCTGAGGGCGAGAGCTTGAAAAATAAAGCAACAATAGTGACATAATGTGTCACATAGTATCACAATGTGAAGTGGTACTAATTGTTGTACACGAGCGACAACGAAGATAACTTATGATACGGCGTTTCTTAACGAATGAGCTTGGATATAATAAAATGAAAAGACGTAGAAATCGTTCCCTATTCTTGCCATTCCATAGTGCTAATTCGGTTCTTGCAAACATTTTTCATTCATGTTTGTTTTAACTATTGTTATATTTCTCTAAAAGTCCAATTGCCTTCCTTTCTGTACTTTATGAATCATCATAAAATACAATAGTTACAATGTTTTTAATTTTTTTTTAATATTGAACAAATTACTAGACAGTTAACACAGTAGTGACATAAGCAAGATAAGTTAACGGACGTTATCTTAGCATGAAAATAGAGAAAAAAATGTTTCTTTATAAAAATACTTACTATAATTTGATTATCAATCTCGTGTCGCCTCTTAAAAATGAGCTGGATTCATTTAGTGTTCATAAACCGTTAGATCGGTCTCTCTATAATTATTTGATATGTGATTGTGATCTAATATGAATATATGAATCGAGGATTAAGATATTTTAAGTAAAGTAAACATTTTTCTTGCTATCATAACGGTTTATGTTTAATAGAATTGTGAAGAATGATCTATATCCCGGCTACACGCGTATCAGCAACCCGTTGATGCGCAGCAGTGCGCTGCGTTTGATGTAGGTAATTCCTCTGCAATGCGATTTCTGGCAAAACACACGTTGTACATCAAATTTCAGTTTTCTATACGACCGTTTTACAAGATTAAAAATATTATTCACTCACTCCAAAATCTTGCTAAATTGCCAGGTTTTCAAGAGAGACTTCGTAAGTTGCTTGAAAGTTAATTTTGCTCTGCAATTGAAAATCTTGAAAAAAGTTTTCTTCAAATTGAATAACAAGCTTTTGGAATTGCAGTTTGTAAATTCTGACTTTAATTCGAACGTGAAGTACTAAAATATTTACCTCTATTTTTAGATCAAATAACATATTAACCTTAACATAATGGTTGTTTGAACCTCAGTGACTTAATTATAGCAACAAACAACTGAACCTATAACTAACGTGCGTTGGGGTAAGGTCACTTCACTACTACTTAAACCATATTGGTTTTGGTCACGGATTTAAAGAAATGCGGTTTCGGTAGATGTTCATTCATCTAACAAAGTCATTTTGTACAACTATAAAAGACTCGGTTATTTATTTGATGTTTTATATTATCACCGGGTTGCTGAGAGTAAAATTATATGATGAGAGACCGTCATTGTTTGACTGTCAAGTTGTGATCTAGAATTCTAGATCAATCAACGTGGTCCATGGATTTTGCTTTATGTAAATTTTTCCAATAGCAAACAGTAAAAAATGGACGACTGGCTGCAGTAAGTAATTTAAATTATACTCTCTTGCCGATATCTTACCCCAACGCACATAACTTTGATCTTAAAAGCATACACATTACCAAAGCTACTGCATAATTTGTACTATATTTTACAATGTAATCTTTTGTATAGTTTTTAGTGAGGCTAATTGTGAGGTTTATATTCGACTGATATTGATATTGTTTATATAGATTCAGTCATTTAAATTATACGTTGAGGCAAACAGTGTTTTAATCTATTTGTAATGTAACGAGTCTGTTTGATGTTGGAATTCAACTCTGAAATTAGTTTGGAGTTGATGCAGTCGGAAAGCAAACAAGAGCCTCTAGCTTTGTGGCCGAGAAATGTTATAACCACTGTTTGATTTGCTCGGCAAACTATTCGAGCTCGTGTTCTGGTTTATTCTCACACGGACACTTCTATGCAAATGTTTTATCTGCCATTTATCTTATAGATCTTAAGAGTTTTTTTTTGTAGCTATAATTATTTTTTATGTTTATACTGTTGAAACTAGATTTTGACAAAGTTATCCACCGTGTCGACTAGACGTGCTAAATCTAAGCACAGGTTTTGCTCTGTGCTCTTGTGTTCAATAAAATTCATAAGAAATATAAATTGTCCTGTATTTTTTTTACACGGAAGACAATCTGTCATTTATATGACTAGCTGTCCGTCGCGGTGTTACCCGCGTTCCCTCAGGAAAAGATCACTTTCCCTGGATAATATAGCCTATGTTCATCAGGGATAATGTAGGATTCTATTGGTGAAAGAATTTTTCAAATCAGTCCAGTAGTTTCGGAGCCTATTCATTTCAAACAAACATACACACAAACAAACAAATGTTTCCTCTTTGTAATATTAGTATAGATAGTATAGATATCGGTAGCTCTAGTTAGAATGAACTAGAATCATTTGATCAATGATTCAATAGGAAAATGAAGTACATTTTCCTATTGAACTTGTGTAAGTGAGATTCAGAGATAAACTGCTTTAAAGTAAATAGCTATTTAAATTTACCACATGAAATTTCGACCGAACGAAATCCTCTCAAAATCGCTGTACAAATACCACGTAAATTGGTCTGCCGCACTCAACTAATCTGAGTTTTGCTTAATTAAATGTTTCCCGTGCAGTGTTTGTTCACCGTGATAGTTTACCACCCATCATATTTTGGTGTACGTTAAGTATTTAAATTTACCAATTTTGATTTTGGTGTACTTTGGTTAAGGTGATGTAGGTCGCAAAACTCATGTTTTGAGTGTACGTCAAGTCATTTTTAAGGCATAATATTTTTATATTTTTTTGATGACAATAAATCGCTTAGGATATTCGTTATGGGAGTCGAAAAACGATTGACTTAATTTGACTCGATAGAAAAAGTAGTTTCATTTGCTGGTTGTTTAAAATGTTTTTAATGAAATTTCGTCTCCGTGTTCCCTAATAAATACAGTAGAGGATTACGGAATTATTTTTTTTTTGCCAAAGAGTATTATTTTTTAGCAAAAAATACATTTATAAATAACGTTCAGTGTAATAGTGCGCGAGCCGGCCGGCACACCTTCAGACAGCCAAGGGGGCTAGGAGGGTGGCGAGCGCGGCGGAAGCCAGAGCGCACTTCACCTTAAATATTAATATTTAGCGTGTATTCTGACCAAAAGCTTCTGTGAAGCTTTTACTAAGCTTTTAAAAGTTATATGTAGTTCCGGAAATCTGTAGCCCTGAGGTTTATCGTTAGGTCTGCTGATTCTGTTGTGAAACTTCAGCTATAAACCCTGAAAATGTAATGTAAAGTGTTGTGTTATAGTTACATCTAATGCTTTATTTCGTGCATGAAGGTAAGTACATAATATTATCCATCTACAGGTAATTTTACTCGTTATTTATAAGCATTGGCATTCAATGGTGAAATTACGCCAAATTATAATGATATTATTTTGATACGTTATGTTTTACGTAATTATACTTTTTTGTTTCTCACAGAGGTGATTTTGGACTCAAAAGCCACAAGTGCCGGTCAACGGAAATAAAGGTTTCACCAACATTGGGGAAGTCAATCGGAGTATTTTTCAATATTCCACCAAGTCTCTAAGTCAACTACTTCAATTTTTTAGTTAAAAAATTCAATTTTATAAAAATCCAGATTTTTCAACTTAAGAAATCTTTAAATGTATTGCACTTAGAGTGCCTTACTGAAAAATACTCGGGTTAACATTCCCAATAGTGGTGTGGCTTTTATTTTCATTGACCAGCACTTTTGACTGTTGGGCCCAACCTTGTACGGCCTTGATGGCCTCCAATTGAATTAGCTCTGACCTATATGTCACATGTTTAAACAGAGGTGCTGCGGCATCTCTCGCCTCGTTTCAGATGCTGCTCCTATTGATTAGAACATCTTGTACGTGAAGATAATAATGCTGTATATTACGTGTGTATAGTAATATAGTATGTAAGTGTATTTTTATAATGGAAACTGATTTAGGAAGTATAAAGTCTGTTTTATGTGAAAAAAAAAACACAATTTCATGTTACCTTTATAATGTTTAAGTGCAAAAAGTGCATCGCCACGATGAATTGGCACCAACCACCTCTGCAAACATATTCCCCGAGTAACGAATCTTTTGATTGTGTACATTTTTTTAGTTTTTATAAAAGTTACGCCAGCTTGCTTTGAAATAATAGTACACAATTTTATATTATAAATTACGAGTATATACAACATTATATTTATATTATAAAATTAGAAATAAATATGACATATTAGTTAATAAATTAAAGTAAAATTAAAGTAAAGGTTTATTTTGCTAAATTTGTGGTAGGTACAAATTACAAGGTACAAGTTACATTCATGTTATTAGCAAAAAAGGTTACCACTCAGCATCGTGCAAGTGCAGAGAAGGATCCCTCCCCTGCACAAGCGCTGGTATTCTGTGGCACCCTCCATTTATTAATCCGTGGTGGCACCAGATGCGAGCGCGCGACAGACGCTGTGATTACATGCGTTTAAACTAATACTCTGTTGCACGTGTATTTAAATTATTTTCAGGTAGATAGTCTTCTTCTTCCTGCCCTTATCCCACTAAGTGGGATCGGCACATCATGTTTCTTTCTTCCATTTCCCTCTATCACTCGTCATATCAGAACTCACTCCTTTCACTAACATATGTATTCACACAGTTCATCCATCTTTTCTTAGGTCTACCCTACCTTTATATCCATCCATATTCATACTCATCACTCGTCGTGTTATATGACTCTCATCCCTCCTCATGACATGCCCATGCCACGCCAACCTTCCACTTCACAATTCAGGAAGATATAGTAATATTTTAAATACAAGTGCTAACGAAATGTGCGCATATTTTCTCCAATTGCTTGATGTATTTTATTTCGACATTGGAGGCAATTAAAAAGACTTGCTGTATGGTATGCGAAACAGCTGATACAATTATTTTAATTATAATTGTTCTATAATATAATAAAAAGCAAGCTACTGTCTATAATTAATCAATTTGTTAACTCAGCCGCGTCAGCAATAAACGACTGTCCAATTTGAATATTAAAATAGCCTACACTGACTTTATTATTAATTATCATGGTAATTGTATTAAAAATGTATAGCTTTGAAAATTCATGACTGAATTGATATTGCAGTGGAGGAACTGAAAACAGTTCGTATTTCATAAGTTACCTACATTGGTAATATTTAATTTACATATATGGAAAGTTCTATGAATACGATATAGGTTCGCCATCTAGCCGTATGCATGTTAAGTGGATTTGCTTGGTGAAAGCGAATTCAGATTATAAAATCAGACTGATCTCGTAGCGCGGAAGCT
The DNA here is from genome assembly GCA_963565295.1 of Epirrhoe alternata. NCBI lineage: Eukaryota > Metazoa > Arthropoda > Insecta > Lepidoptera > Geometridae > Epirrhoe > Epirrhoe alternata. Next base: position 13,850,972 of record OY751375.1, read on the forward strand.
GCCTAGATATTTTATCAAAAGAATTACGAATGCACTTCAGAGAACAGAGATTTCAAAGTTATTAAAGTTAAATCACAATCATATTCAGAATAATCAAATGTTTATTCAGAATTACAGACGATTCTTTAGTTTTTATAATTTTTACGGAAAATATGCTAACTAAATGTCCGGGTACTTAGATAGTATACCATAGTTTTTAAATTGTTCTTGAATACTAATTTAAGTTAATTTCTACGTAAATGTACATGTTTTTACTACGGATTCGTTACTTTACTGTTCCCATACGATGCGGTGTGTGTGATGTATCAAAATAGAAGTGAGTTGGAACATTTAGATCCTACAATGTCTATCATAATATTGGTTTAGCATTATCGTGTTTTTAGCAGTAGGTAACAGGTACGTACTATGTAACTTGTATTAAGGTGCGCCAGCTAGTTCAATTTAGCTAATGTCTTGACTAAGACTTGTGATTACGTAAGTGCTCGTTTATACAGAATATCCGTATTTCCAGGATCGTTTTAACGGATCCGTCGCTACTGAAGTTGACGCTCACCACATTTACAGTACCGTTTTATCATTTATTTTATTTCCATACTGTAGTGTGTGTGAACTGGCACATAATATAATTGCATATTAAAGCGAAAAGGTGGATAAAGCGGTCCTACAAACCGGGCAGCGGCATATTAATTCGGATCGATGTTCCTTGGCTATGGAATTCGCTCATACAATTACATATGTCATAACGGTCATCAGCACTAACGGTTTTGCGACGAGCATTGAGCAATAATTGCTGTCAAAGTGCAGACGCTTATTGCACATCATTGTGGAACAAAGGGAACATTTGTCATGATTGCATTTACCCCTTTGTAACCTCATCAAAGCTATACAGGCTTTGTGAGGGCTTTGTCGAATATCTAAATTGAGTGCTTTGTTGATTGGTTTTCATGTTAATCTCGATGCAGCTATTCAATTTTGTGGTTTCATGGAAATGTGTGCGGTGTAATTATAATTAGCTAGCTGGTGGTGATCTACCTACCACTATTGCTAACTTAATCAATTGATATCTGAAATAATCTGAAACTTGGTTGTAAAAGACCTGTATTTCAGAAAGATCAACGTGATGATTACTCTAAATAAAGACCAATTACGTTATTATCATCTATTGACAAAATTGTGGAGAAATATGTAAGTACTACAGACAACAATCGCGTACGCGCTCTCATTGTAACTATGCTCTCGTATCATCCCCAGTCAGTAAAACCACAGCAGATATCATAAATCCATGTCTGACTCGTCTAACGACTGACCTAAAAAGGAGACGAGACTCAAAAAAGAGAGAAAAAAAATTATGATTTTTTTTCGCTCTTTTCTGAGTTTTATCTACAGAAATGTGATCAGTAACAGACACCGAGATGATGTTTAAATTTGTTTTTGGTCATTTAAAATTAGGGGTGTATGTCGTTACCAATTTGGGTTTCAGTCAGGAAAAGGCACAACGGACTTATTATTGAATTTCACTGATGAGGTTAACGAGCAGTTAAATAATAGGAAACAAGTGCTGGTCCTATTCATTGATTTCTTGCGTGCTTTTGACACTCGGGAGCACAAAAAGTTAGTGAACAAGTTAGATAGTGGTGGAGTACGAGGACCTTTACTCAAATGGTCACACCATTTGAGAGAACTACTCGTACTTACAGAAAATCGACAGTTAAAATAAATAACAGTTACAGGCCTACAACAGCAACTGCACTGCCCAAGGATCTGTTTTGGGCCCACTTCATTATCTATCGTAAGGAATTCCATCAATAACTGCTCCAGTTTAGTTTGTCTGAGCTCATTGAGAAATGAAATGAAAAGTCTTATCAAAATTTTAGATTCCGATGGGTTTCAAATACGCAACGATCGGACGATCCTCCTAAAGCCGGAGTGCCTTACCGCTCGGCTACGGAACCCTACTCGTCGCGATCGAAACTTTTGATAAGCTTATATTTATCGGCTGAGAACCGGTAAGAGTTCATCGTTTTACTGTTTTCGAACCAGAGGCCTTATTGTCTAGCTTGAAATCCATTCCCATTTCCCATTCCAACCAATCACACAATACGAAAATGATGTATCATGACAAAATACGTCATTTTCGTATTGTGTGATTGGGAAATGGGCATGGATTTCAAGTTAGACAATAGGCCCCAAGGTAGTCAGTGTGGTGAAAGAATTTTAACGCCTTCCTCCTTTAGTTATTATAAAACTTTACGTAAACAATTCAAAGTTTTCCTCCATTCATATACACTGAAAAGTGTTAAGGACACGAGTAAATATTTTCTCTCTCTGTTCTACAAAATAGAGGTTGGTCGCGCGGCGACGAAGCCATTCATATATTGTGTTAAATGATATGCAGTTGCTTAATAGAATTCAACGGGGTCGTAATACGATTGGATTTCATCGTTTGCATTGGAAACCGAGTTCAACGAAACCGCGTTTAACTTGATCGAGATCCAATGTTTGATTTGAACTCGATTAATGACAAATGGATTTCACCAGCATCTTGACGCTTAGAGCATTTATTGGTTAGGTGCTCTTTGTCTTGACGCAATCTCTAGATCGCGTTAATATACGAAAACTTTCTTAGGTCATTGACGAAAACGGAGTTTATACTCGTACTACACTCATAGACGAAGTACCACAGATTACAGAAAGTGACATTAAAGGTGCATTTACACGATGCGATTTCAACCCATACGATATCGTATCGCAATTTTTCACGTGTAAACGCTTATCGTATGCTATTTGTCATAGATAGCGCGAAGCTCGTTGACATGTTCAATGGGCGGGGCTAAGGAAATCGCATCGTGTAAATGCACCTTAACGCCTAAATTCGTAATTTAATCGTAAATAAAGAAAACTGTACAGTGTCAAAAATGCGTGACTATCTACAAATCTCTGGTAAACCTACATATTATAGGTTGCAGATTTTGCAATGCGTAGGTAGGGTACCAAAACTATGAATAAAACTATTTGCACGCAGTCATTGCCAATTTGTTATTAAAAACTAAGTTTAAACATATGACTTTGGAGTTTGGGGGAGACCTTTGCCCAGCAGTGGGACGAGTTAGGTTGAAAAAAAAAAACATATATGACTTATGTATTGTTTTGTAATCTCCTTTTTTTTCCTTCATTTTCATACCCCACTCGATATGGTTGGTTATTTTTTTTTATAACGTATTTCTATTTCGCTCCTTAGATCCACCATTTTGTTTTACATATGACAAATATATATTTTTGTCAATCTCCTTTTAATTTCCTTGATTTTGATACCCCACTCGATATGATTGGTTATTTTTTTTTCTCAACGTGCTAGGTACTATTACGCGCATAAGATCCGCCATTTTGTTTAAAAAAAAACCTATCCTATGACACTTGCGTTATTAAAACGAATCTTACGAATTTCCTAAATGTCTAAATCCATTCAGTCGTTTGGAAGATACGAGGGACCAAAGAAATTTAACGCATTACATACATACATACAAGATAAGCGCGAAAAACATAACCCTTCCTTTGACAGTCGGGTAAAAAGAACTTTCATCTTTCTGGGATGGGATTGTTGTTGATTTTTGAGTGTGAAAAATGGAAAGAAAGTGGTGATATCAAAGCAAGAAAGTTAGTCGATCTTTACCGAAAATAACTGTCAGAGGTGGTGTCGGTAATGAGTGTTTCACAAACGTACATTAAATGTTTTGTTAATTAATTAAAAACTAAAAAGAAAACCGACTTCAATGTGACTCAGGATGCGGCGTGACTCAGGGTGTATAAGCCCACCATACAAATCGAAATATAATAGAATTCGTGTTTTTATATTAGAAATAGAATAGAAATAGAAAATATTTATTTCTGTAACAGATTTACAATATAAATTACTAAGGTTTAGACCTTCTTTTAAGTAAAAAAAAAAACTTGTGTTAGAAGATCCCGCCTTCCATAGCCATACATTAAGGTTACAGATATTAGGTACATTAATTAGGTACTGATTTAAAAGAAATGTATTAAACAGTACCTACATTTGCATGTTTCCATGTAATATTGCCCATAAATAAAATAAAGTTGTAAGCAAATATTGTAGTGTGAAATAAAAGTTTGATGTAAAGGCATTCGGCGTGTATGTAGTAATTAAATGAGCGCTGCGGGGCGGTACGGCATCGGCATCGCTACGCGGAACGCGCGCCTGGACCCGCGCGTCAACCCAAAACACAAAGGTGTTCCCTCCCGCCTTCCAAGAATCACAAGTGACCCAATTCGGAGTCTCTGCTTAGTTTTGGGGGTAAAAAGTGGCTAAACGTAGAATCGATGGTGTATGTGTTGCGGAGGTGGGGTAGGCCTGAGCGGGCGCTTGCGCGCGCTTCTCCGCAACGAAACGCCAGCCGCGACTGCCTGCATAGTAGACACCCCGTACGATACGGTCGGAGGTTTCGCGGAATTGCAACAACCAAACGCCTCACATTCCAACGTGCTCAACTCGCCCATCCCCCTGAACATTCCACGGCATCGAAACTGCACTATGTAAGTACTTTTACAACTTTAATATTATGGTTTAATTTAGTAACACACTAGTTTGTAGTTTCAAAACTTTATGGCGTGCGGTCCTTTAGGTTATGTCGGCATTCGTTTCCATGGTCGTTTTAAGATATATAACTTTTAATTGAGTCTTAGATAAGTAAGTAATAGAATATTTATTTTCAATAGAAATACAAGAGGTACATACCCTACAATCCAGATCGCCCTAAGGCACCTAATTTGGCTGCGCGAAGACAATATTCTCAAATGATCAAGACTCTAAAATCTTCACAGAACGGCTTGTACGTAAATATTGTAAGTTAGACAACTACAAAATAGGGTTGAAGTACATATAATGTTTCTAGGTTGTCTATTATTAAAAACCTCAAGGTTGTGTCATCCCCCATCTTGATCTACACTTATAGGCTAACCGCCCAGCGGTGTTAAGGGGCAAAATCGCGGAATTTAGTTAAGAATCGTTATTTAACTAAGTGTGTGAAGTTTTCTATGAACTAACAAAGGAAAACTGTCCCAATTCTCTTGAGTTTCAGATGCTAAAAGGCTGTGAATAGGATAAAAGTAGAATTTCGTCGTTATGGTTGCCATGCTACTTACTTCGTTTTCTTGGATTCCCTGTAAACAATTTATGATTGTCTTTGTTCCTGTTTGATTATGCTTGGTTTTGATCATTATTAACATGTCATTTGATGCTTCTACGGATGCTAGAGCGGTTGTTCCAATTAACGAAGGGTTTGGTCATCGTTAGCAAGCAAATACACGACAGAGCCAAAAGAAAGACTGTAAAGCACGCTATGAACTTTATTTTCAACAAATGTTTTTAAAATCTAGTTCGCCACAGCTTTGGATGCGCGTAACTTGTTCTAAAAAGTCCAATTTAATGACAGAATAGTAAGAAAACAGATAGAAGACAAAGAATCAATGGCTTTTTAGAACAATCTTGATTGTCATCATTACTCGTAGCGTAGATCACCTTAAACGCAGATTTCATTATTCTTGAAACACTTCCATAGATTTTAGACCACTGGAAGAACTGTTTGTTATTAGACAGGGTAAGAACAACCTAGTGAGTTCTCGAAAAGTCATGAATGTGTATACAAAATCAAAAAATAAAGGATTGTACCTTGTGCAGTCGTTAAAACAGTGGGTTACTAAAATGGCTCTACAATGATATAGAGCGCTACATTTTTCGAAGCCTGTACAGACTTAATTAGCTTCAACAGAGGAGGAATAAAAGCTCAACGGTATGTGTTAGGTCTGCTAGAACCTCATGTGATACATTTTGCACAATTTGGCGGCAAGGTTTTTGTTTTATTCAAGAAAACCCTCATCGCCACACCACGTGAGTTGTTACCAAGTAACTGAATATCGTCGATAACCATGACTATCGTGGATGCCAGATGTAAATCCAATTGAACTCATTTGAGACACCCTAAAAAGACGTGTTTCATCTGACCATCTCTAGAAATGGTCTAAGAGATAGTCAGATGAAATAAAAGAAATAGCGGGAGGAACCTGGTCAAGAGTGGCAACATCAAGGGAGAATTGGAAAATGTTGGAAGAGGCCTTTGTCAAAAGACAAACAGAAACAAACTAACAAATTGTGAAAAATAACTTATAGTCAAAGCATGTACCTACCTACATATTTTCTGAAATAAAAGGCTTATATTATTATTATTAAAAAGACGTGTTTGAAGCCTATTCCAGCTTCAAACACCATACAGCAGTAAAAATATACCATGATTGAAGAATGCTGGATCATCACTCGACAACAGCTTAATGATGTCATGAATGGCATTCCAAATCGTTTGATGAGGCCTGGGGTGAAAATACACGTGGTTATATTTTGTTATTCTGGACTATTTTCTGTTTTTAACATGTTTAGTTTATGCCATTTGATCTCATCTTCCTTAGGCCAATATGTATACATATAACTACTAATGAAATGAAATGATTTTTTTTTAAAGATGCAGCCTCCCCCTTTATCATTGTGTATTCTGCAGAGGAGGAGCTCCTTCAAAGTTCCAAGTTTCCAACGCTAGTAAATCTCTTTTGATCTTTGACGGCTATATATGGGTTTCAGTCAAGCAAATAGCAAGCAGATCATTTTCTTCAGCTAATACTTCAATGATGTGCAGTTTATTTACCAGCCCGCCACCCATGATAAGGAACTGACAGGTTATTAGGAACGAAAGGAATGAAAGGAGTTCCTTTGTTTTGATTTGTTGTGCATTGGTGAAGCAATCTTTACCTACTTGTTTGTCCAGTCTAGTGACGTTATTCTCGGGTGTTTCTGTGAAGCTCTTTAGAAGTTGTACTCGAGTCAGATTCAGGTTTGCGTGACTATGTTGGTAGGTTTATTGTTGGGATGGAGACGATGATGTAGGTCTACTCTTTAAGCTGTTCCGGACACGGCAGAGAGTTTTGAGTGGCTGATTATCTGGTCTTGCTTTGAGTATGATGCTCTTTCGCTTGGTGCCGCTATGTTGTATGTGTGGCATTCCTGTTGAAATTCCTTGCTGATTTTCTGTTTTGATGGTGTTAAAGACATCAAATTGATGTAATTGGTTGTTCTTGTGATGTTTGGTATGCTTCCCTTCTTTGTTTCTGCTAACCATTATTATCTAAATATTCAGATATCCACAAGCCAGTATTCCTAAAATATCTTGTGTGAGAAAGTAGGTATTTACACATCCTTTTGCTTAATATAACTTATTTTCAAGGAACCAATCCTTTGGAATTCTTCGATGTATATGTGTTATTATGTCAATGTGGGTGATAGAATACACTGTTTCAATTATCCTGTCATGCAATAAAGTAAAATTTTTTGAAAATGAAATTTCTAACAAGGATGATTTTAATTGTTCGTTAAACAGCTCTTTATTATAGATAGATAGATATAACTTTATTTGACAACACACAGACACACAGGCACTAATTACATCAACAGAGAACAGGTACATACAGAAAAAAAAACACAAAAGTAGGTATGAGGTAAGTAGGTGACAGAGTTATTTAGGAGGTATTACGAACAGGTATGTTAAGGGCAGCTGGAAACTTTGTCGACCAAGAATACTATAGATTCAGGGTTAGCGCAGCAAAACCGTCTCGGTAAATAACAGCTCACGCGTCACGCCGTTATTTAGATTTGACGTTTTGCGTGATAAAAAAAAATTGGACATCATTTATTTTAATGGCCCTAGGCGGTCGAAACCAGGGTTATACCGGTTAAGGTTAACAACCGAAATGAATCGGTTACTAACCGAATTGAATACCGGTTAACCCAAACAATAGGTTAACCGGTACATTTCTGTTAAACACTAACGAAATGATAAGGATTTTTATCATAAGGTTCAAATTGGCGCATTTTCGGCGTGTACTGCGAGTAAACGTAATAACACTCTATTACGGTTATTATTTCTGTTTTTCATTTCGGTAAGCGAAATGATTGGTTTGACCGCTTCTATCGATAACCCTTTGAAGCGGTTAACAGTTATGAATGATTTATCCAATCCCTGGTCTAAACAGGTCATAGAAAAATGCAGTCTGATAATATTGCTTCCTATTATTTGTCGATCAAGAATAGCTGTAATGAATAAAATATTATCATTCATCGTTGATAGCTTTCTTCTATCCTCTGCTACAATCAAGAAGTACTAATATTTTTAATGCTAATGTCTGTGTGTGTGTCTGTGGGAATGTTTGTTACCACGTGGTAACAAACATTCCCACAGACACACACACATCCTAGGTACGTACCTAGGATCCTAGGTACGTACCTAGGATCCCGCTCATGCGGGGTCGGCACAACATGTTCTCCTCTTCCGCTCTCCCCTATCACTCGTCATCTCTGTATCAACTCCTTTCTTTTCCATATCTTCTTTCACACAATCCATCCATCTTTTCTTAGGTCTACCTTTACTCACATATCTATTCACATAAATAAATAAAAGACCCTCCTTGGCGAGGCAAGACCCACTGACCCCTAAGGATATTATACAGGGTGGTAAAGTTTATATTCAAAATTTGATTCATTGGTTTGATTCACTCCGAACTAGGTATAAATAATGAAACACGTATTTTGAGTATTGAAATACTACCCCAAGGGGTTGTGCAAGGCAGTTCCAAAGATCGTATGACGAAACAATGTGCAGACGAAGGCGCGCGCGGGTCAGCTAGTTAAATATAAAATACACAAACTGATAAAATTAAACGCATACGGAGCCGCAGGCAGTACCTACAAAATTAATGTATATGTCGTGGGCAGATCGTTGAATTGGATTGGACAGCATGATATGCCCTGGCGGGTTAAAGCTGGGTAGATCGTGAAATGGCGGCGTTGAACAATAATGCCTGGGCATATCATGATATACCCAATTCAATGATCTGCCGACGACATATTTATTATTTTGAATAATATTTGAATTGAATATATTTAGTTGAAGAAGGATAAGCCATCGCCATCGCCACTACGTTGAAAAAACCCCGAATTATCCATATAATCCAATCTAAAAGTTGTATGGCATCTTGAGTAGGATATTACCTGACTCTACTAGGTGTTATAAGACTACTCTCGAAATTTCTGATTCAGCGAGTAAAGTACTTTTATCCTGGGAAATTCCAGAATATGTTTGGAATGATTATTATAATTCATCAAAATAGTCCGGCTCAGGAAGTTTGAAAAAATAGGTAAGTACCTAGATGGTTCATTAAAAACCCGGCAAAGTATCAAATAAATGATCTCCTTTTAACGATCGACCTTCTAAGAATCACCAATCTACACTCATGATCGAAAATCCTAAGTCATTTAAAAAACCTAAATATCTCGGAAATTATTAATAGCTCAGATAAAATCAATTTTATTTGATTGTCAGATCGGAAACTTTTGTCCTTCACAGCCACAGTTGATGTTTCTCGGAAAGTCGGGGCTTCCGTCACGGAAGTTTTCGAAAATCGGCTGAGTTGCTATGTAGGAAAAAGTTATCATTGAAATTGTACGCCGTTTTGTCTAGGGTAGATGTAATAGGATATAGATATATTCTGTTCTCTGAATACCCCCCTTACACATCTTCAAAGGATCTGGAATAGGTACATCAAAAATCTGAGAGATTGTCTGCCGCGCCTTAAGGATACAGTCGTGATCCTGTTGTTGCCTGTAGGTATATTCTGTTCGTTTGCGTTGCTTCATGACGTTCGCTTGTAATGAAACAAGATAACGAGAGCAGAGGCATAGCTTGGTGTATAGTTCACAAAGGGTGGAAGTTGGCCTGGCGCCAAGGGGATGCCAGATGCAAATGTCGCTATGATAAACACCGCTATGTATATAACTTGGTTTGCACTTTACTGTGTAAGTTCCAAGTAAAAAAACTAAAAAAGAAAACCCGTCTTTAATATTGGACTTGGGTAGAAAAATACGAGAATGAGGTTTTTTAAATAACAGAGTTTTTTTGGGAGTTTTATCCACCCAGATTGAATTCAGTTTGTATGGTTAGATGTTAGTTCGTAAGGCGCGAGGCGGGAAAAACCAGGAAAAACCGTTTCCGATGCCCTTGGTCGGAGTGAGGAATCTTGGTGCGCATCATGTAGATCCCGGAAGGGCGACACCGTGTGGCAGGTGTCGTCGTGAGCTCCACCCACGCGGTGTTATGGCCGCGTGTGTGGGTGCCATTACCGGGATAGTGCTCAAGGCAAAATGCAAGAGGGGCACTGGTACGTTCCGTAGGAGATGCATGTTATGAAATCCCTCGTTGTGCATAGAGGCTGGCCATCGGGTAGTTTTTAGTAGGTCTTCGAGTGTTCGACAACCCCACACACCCCAATTACGTTCCCACGACGTAATTGGATGTCTATGAATAGATTTTCTATCCGCAAAAAAAGAAAAAGGAAGAAAATACAAAGCACCTGAAATTTAATTTTGTTCGCGAGGTCTACAGTTATCACAGAACCACTTGTTAGGTAGGTATGTCCCATACCATTATTTTTCGGACAGTTCATTCCCTTGAGACAATATAGCAAGGCGTTGACCCCTAAGTGTAGGTAGAACACTCAAGATGAAGCTACAAAAATAGCTTTTCTCATGTGCCAAATTGAACGGCAAAATAATACGTAAGTGACGCTTTTAATATGGAAGTTCTGATATAACAGTTCAATGTCCCGGGAAAGAAGAAGATGAGTTAGTTTTGTTTAGCTGATCTTCTTCTTGTATTGTCTTGTCTTCTGTTCGTTATCTAAAACCAGTACGGTGAAAGGATTTTAAGTGCTTGAGGCTCGTGCACTTTACTCATGAAATGAGAAAAAATATATGGATAGAAAAACTGATTGGTGTACGAACGGATCCAAACCAACGACCCTACAATTGGAAGGCGGGACGGTTACAATAGACCAGAACACTGGTGTTCTTAGAAATTAGCACCAAACTGCAAAAGATCATTTCAATCCTAAAGTTCAGATCCTTTTATGCAATTAAAAAACACGCGTATTTACAAACGATCGATATCATCTTGTCCTCGCTACTTTATCATCCCGATCTGTTGTCATTTTCCCAGCTATAAAAGAAGCAATGACAAAATGCATAACATTATTTATCCAGCTCGCTGCGATCGCTTCAATGGCAGTTCTAAAGGTGTATAGAGCTGATATTGATTGTATGAAAGGTTATAGAGACCTTGGGTAGTCGGCCACCGGGTAGGTCCACGAAGCGACCTTGACTCCTGCACGCCCCCCGCACCAACAAAACACCCCGCGACGCGCGCGCTCGCATCTCTGCGTTAGTGCGACGCGAACCCTCGCCCTTAAAAATTGCTGCCTAAAATTAGACCCACTGTGCCAGGCCACCAGTGGATTGAACGGCGGGAGTGATCTATAGCTTCGGTAAGAGTTTTAATAAAGCTAATTCTTAATGAATTGCGTAAAAGCATGTTTATTTAAAATAAGTTTCATCTGTGTCTTCATCTGTCTTTGTGTCTTGTGTCACTATTAGGTACTTATTATGGTGATCTTTTTGATATATCTTCAGTGTTTGTATTAGTGTTGTCCTAAAATCAGTAAGTATCAGTTTTGCTTATTTGTTATCGATTGCGAATGAACCAGGTTGGCCTCGAGAAAGCCTCGACCTTGAATTGAGCTTGCCCTTGGACTTGCATCTGCGCGTTGCGTTACCTTACACCGCATTGCTGCTATTAATCACTTTCACATAGTGGAAACTCTGAGCAGACCGAATGTATGTATAAGTGTAGGCATGTTGTGCATGAGCTCGTCGCTCGCTTGAACTGTAAGTTCGTGACCCTCGGATAACCTTTGAGTATCGATTTTGATATTATAACGAGTGAGTTCATTACCGACCGAAGAGTTAACCAATGGGTTTGCGGCAGCTCTGTTCATTGTGAGCGAGACAAACGTTAGATATTGAAAATGGTAAGTTGATATTAGCACTACTCCGGTGATCTATAGATTAGACTAGATAGCATGTTTTTAATATCTTACGGCGAACTTCCGCAAAGTCACGCTTTAATAAATTCTATAGCGAGCACTACTGAGGTCATAGCTTTTGTTTACTTAAGCCCTTAGGTACTAATAAACTTGACATAAAGTTAATAATAATAAATAATGCTGGACATGCATCATCTAGCCCCAAACTAACCAGAGCTTGTACTATGGGAACCAGATAACTGATATACTACTTATATACTTTTTGTTTGTAAATATATACATATTATGCATAGAAACACCCAGACCCGAGATAAATATTTGCAGATCATACAAACATTTATCCCGAAAGTAAATAAGTGAAGTTATGGTTATGCATGACATAACTTTATGTCAAGTTTAGTAGTAGAGCCTGTATAATGTAAAGTAGGAATAGAAACTGTTGTGAGAGTTGGAGCTTCTTTTATTCTCAGGAGATGAGTAAAAGTCGGGAGTGTGATTTGAACTGTCTTTATTTTGGTTTTTCTCCTACTTTTATACAATTTCTTCTGGTTCAAAATGGTTCCCGTGACCAGATACAAAGAGGAAAAGAGATGGCATGATACCACCGGGTGAGGGTAGCGCGGTGGAATAGCGCGGACCCTCTTGGCAGGGCAATAATTAAAACAACTTATTTTATGCGCTACCTAAATGCTACCTATCTATGTACACATTGTACACTACAGAACTAAGAATTTTCGATTTCGACGGGATTTTGATAAGACACCAAATCAGTCCAAACTTTAGTGAAAAATTGGCAAAACAAACTTTGCTTACTTTGAATAGTTCTCACAGCAGAACTACATCTAGGTGGTTCTAATAAAAAAGCTGTACCTTTGGCATGCAAATGGCAATTATCATTAGATAGCACAATTATCCTCAAATGCTATAAAAAATCAGATTGTGAAAATTCCTTCATTTGTGATCTTGGCATTGAAAAGAATAAACAAGGGTAGAAAAATTTAAAATTTCTTAAATGTCCCATAACTCGAAGACGTGAAGCTTTTACTCTGGACAAGTTTTGATTTTCTGATTCATCATGGGCATCATAATGAATCAGACTCTACGACTCTACCCGTAGTTAAAGGATTATCCACTAATTACGGGACACCCTGGATACGTAATACCTGTGGCCAGGTTGCATTATCTAGAAATCAGGGTGATCCAAAAACGCGTTGGGTCAATAATATTGAAAAAGTCGCGGGCAAAACCTCGATCAGGGACGCACTGGACCGAAAAGTCTGGTAAAAGTGAGGCCTCCTTTGGCTTCCTATACCCCTATACCCACATAAACCCTATACCTTCTTTCCTATATCCAGCAGGGTATACCCAGCAGTGGGAGATACCGGGCTGAGATGATGATACCTAATACCTATATTTCACTAAAATACTAAGTATAATTGTGTGTTTCTTACTGCCTGTTTACTAAAGCCTTTTACTATATCTTTTAACAGTAAGTATATTAAAGTAGGTAAACAACTTTTCAATATTCAAATATTCCAAATATTTATTTGGAACAAAAAGACATTTAAGTAAAAATACATTGGAAATACATGAGTTTAGGCAAAAGCATATTTTCTAAAACCGCAATAAAACTCAAGCTCGTCTGACTCAATTGTCATTTACCCTATTCTACCGTTTATTGTGGGGATGGGAAGCATGCTTGAAGCTTTGTTGTGTTGAGCAAAGAGCTTTGTGTTTGTATATTTCCAAGAATGTGGATTACCGTCAGCTTAGTCTAGACCTTCGTAGTAGTGACCTGGAAACTGCAGTTATTAGAGATGACCTCGGCCTTGTACGAGGCTCTTTCTCGCCGTTATTAACGTTGTCCTAGGTGTCCTTGTCCTTGCTAGAAGGATAACTATTTTAAAAAGCGTGTCCTACTACTTCTACATAATACTCGTATAACCAAACTCCTTCGAAACGGCTCGACCAATTCTTATGAAATTTTTGTGTATGTTTAGTAGATCTGAGAATCGGATGTAAACAATTTTTTATCCCCCTAAATGACAAGGGTGGTCAACCCAAAGATTATTTTATTAATTTTTTGGCAAATAAAATATTTGGCACTATAAAATACATCCAACCCTAAATTTCCACCCTTCTACCATCAACCCCTATTTTTTAATAGCGATATTAGTTCATGGCAAAACAGCGTTTGCCGCGGGTCAGCATATTATAAATATGAAAGATAGATTGGTTGGACCGCTTGGATATATTCGATGTATATATGCCCAGATATATCTTTGTTACTACAACGGCTGAGCTTATCTGAATGAAACTTGGATAATTATGTTGCAGCCTGAGTTAGCATAAAGGCTATTTAAAATGCGCAGAAGCTAGTTCACAATAGTACCATAACGAAGGTACTATAATAGGCGGTCTAAAACTGTACTGTGTGTATGTGTGTGTGTGCATAGAATTTTTTATGGTCCTTTATTGGTCCTGGAATATCACTACATACATAAGAGTATTATAAACAAAGTCGCTTCCCGCTGTATGTCCCTATGTATGCTTAGATCTTTAAAACTACGCAACGGATTTTGATGCGGGTTTTTTAAATAGATAGAGTGATTCAAGAGGAAGGTTATGTATAATACATGCATAATATAGAAGAGAAACACTGATAGTTTTTGAGATGTCGTAATTAATAATAACCGGTACCACAATTGGCAAAATAAATATTTACTTTACTTTTAAGTAAACACATTTTTTGCGCCATTGCAAACGCTGGTCGAACTATACGAGATAGATCAAAATCAAACCTTCCGCAATAGTACGAGCAATTATTATAGGCCCTTATTCCAGTTTTCTTTAAATACTATTTGCAATGGTCTAGCTAGCAGGTATAGTATTATTTTATCTGGGCAAGTAGTAAATATTTGAAAAAGTCATATAATATACCTGTGACTTTTTAAATATTTTAAAGAAAACATACATGATATCTGTTAACCCTGGTTTGGACTAGTTTAGTAGCGAGTAATTTAGTAGGTACTACCTGAACGTGTCTGAACACCTAAATAGTAATATAATAGTAATAAATAGCACCTAAATAGTCGAGTAGGTTAATAAGTAATTTTTTTACTTATCAACCGAAGCGCTCGTGGTCGTGCTCGCTTAGTCGTTCTTGATAGATCGTCGAAGTTAAGCAACGTTCGAAACGGTCTGTAAGTGGATGGGTGACCGTCAGTGGCATTTTCATCTGAGCGCTTCCGTGCTTCGGAGGGCACGTTAAATTGTCGGTCCCGGCTATTTAAGTCGTTAAGCCATGACGGAGGCCTTTAGGCGGCCTAAAAACTCCGTCACCAGAGTTGGCCACTGACTCATACGAACTTACTTACTTTTTTACTTATCAACCTACTCGCTAACTCACCAATCGACTAAAATACTAATAGCCTAGTCTTAGAACTGCATTGTTTGTTAGTATACAAGTTAGTTGTTTGTTAGTTTATTGTATGTGTCAACGCTTCGGAGGCGTGGTTGGAAACTCTATCAAAAGTCGTTGCGGCACGTGTGGGCAAAGTTTTAGCACACAAATACAATTTGCCGTGCATGTTCGTGTTTCTGTGCTGCGAATGTGCCACGCTAAAGCATATTACTTTCATGTGAAGTATTAGAATCCACGACCAGAGGCCGTATTGTCTAACTTTAAATCCATTTCCATTTCCCATTCCAACCAATCACACAATACGACGTATTTTGTCATTCGTATTGTGTGATTGGTTCGAATGTGAAATGGGAATAGATTTCATGTTATAAGGCCTCTGGTTTGGTCTCTGCCAACTGAGCTAATAGGAATTTGATACTTTGGTTCAGATTATGTAGAAGTAACTATAACTACATACTTCAAAGGTTTTAGCATTCTGAAAAGTAGTGTTTTTCCTTTTTTACCTGGCATATATGGATATCTACAAATTGAACCATATACGAGTTTCCGTGGTCGAACCCGATATTAAAAACAAAATTAAATAAGTATCCCCAGGGTAGAGACAGACTGCTATCTTTGTTTGAAACTTCAAGATCTCTAAGGTTTCATGCTACGAGGTAGGTACGAGGTAATCGTACAGACGTAGGTCTACGAAATCGTAGCCATCGTAGCTCTCGTAGCGCATCTACGAAGTTTTTGCTACAAACCATTAATTTGTATATAGCTCGTATTGTATACTGGCTTGCGCCCGTAGATCTGCTTGCAACAAGCCTATTAATACTTTCTACGTCTATTCCAATATTCACCCAAATCAGTCCACTGCTCTGATCAAGGCGTGATTGAAACATTTTGGTAGCTTTAGTGCGTAGTTTCGGCATCGCTAGATAATAGATTTTTTAGTAAAATACAGTGTATTAAACAGTGCAAGTTAAACTTCCACAAGTACCTATGGTCATTAGGTATCTTAACGTATCGGAGTCCAGTACAGATACTGTAATTAGTCGATAATTAAGTTTGATATCCGAGCTCAGAACTACTATCAAACTATCTGGCTATTCAAACTAATAAGCAAATTGATAATTCAGTTAGTATTCTATAAATTGTTGCATTGGAATGGTGCTCAAAATGGCTTACGCCAGATCTGATGCACACTCTGCAACTTCTAATAAAAGAGTGATTTGTGGCAGAATATTATCGGAGGTAGATCGGGTGCTTGGGGCTTTCAGAGGCTACCACCCACTCGACTCTTTTACTAAGAGTGCCTGAAGGAGATGGTGTACGCCCATCTCCTCCAGGTACTTACCTACTTCTTCGGGCTCCTACCCGTCACCTCAATTGACCAGCTCCGTGAGCTCATTAATAGGGCAGCCCAAACCAATGCTAAATCTGCGCAAGTGCTCCAAAAAATTATTCAAAATAAGAATAAAGCCGATTTCAGATCACGATATTAAATAGTTTCAATGAAACATTTGCGCAGGTTTTTAGAGGAATATCAGGTCAACGCGTTCAATTGAACGCTTCGGGCATTGTTCGTTGGAAAACAATTGGAAAACAAATACGAGTAGTTATTGTGTTTCAACTTGCTAACTGCTAATTAATGATCAAGTGAGTATTTTATTACTCAATGTGATCGTTTATTTAATATCATTGGATAGAAAAACGCAGAACTAATTAGTAAATGATATAATGTTGTTTGTGCTTGACGAATAATAGGTATTCTATTATATTCTAAGTAAAATAAAACTTAGATATCGATTCTAGGTAGATTGGAACGTGGCGTAAGATATAGACTGATAGAAGAGTTTGGGGAACCTGTGTCCAGCAGTGAGACGAATTAGGAAGCATAAAAAATGTATGTTCTGTTTCATAAAAAATCTTGAACGTCATACTTACTTACTCTTTTGGCGCAGTGACCCTAAGTGAGTCTTGGCCTCCATACGAGAACTCGCTTTTTTCTGTCCAAAGCAGTTTCTTGCCCATTGTCGGCAAAATTGCAAATCAATTGTCCCGCAGATCAGCTTCCGTCCGGTCACTCATCTGTACTTGGGGCGACCAACCGACCTACGGCCGACCGGACGGAACGCTCTCTTGGCACTTCGCTCGTCCTCCATACGCAGAACGTGACCAAGCCAACGGAGCCGATGTCAACTTCATTGTTGGGCTAGGCAGAAAATTACAGGTTTAGGTAGGTAGGTACCTTTGAAACAAAATAAAATTGAAAATTGGTCCACAATTGACGAGATGATAAAATAACTAACAAAGATAGGTAGATATAGGTCTTAGATATTAATGTGTTCAGAATTCAGCACAAGGCCTAGTGCTTTTATAACTTTGTATTAGAGTTCTTCTATCATTTAAGAAATTCAGTTAATGAGAGTGAAGTTGCATTTGTGTATGAGAAACAGGCCAAGGTGTCACAGGTCGCAGTCAACGACCGCTCCATAGGGAGGCTGGTGTCAGCCTATTTCAAACTATTTACGCCTCTGCAGCGCACCTCTTAATTTTTAATGAATCTCCTTATGATAAATTAAATGGTTTAAACTGATGAATAAAATAGCCAACGGTTTTGCTTGTATTTCAATAAAACTACATATTTACGATGCTAATGAAAGTTCGTTTCACAGGTCCTACCCGAAATCATGATGTCTTTGCGTGGCGCTAATTAGAATCAAGATCTGTTTGTACAATTGCTGGTGAGTGAGAATTTAGATAGTAGTTTATTGATCTACTTATGTACAGCCTGGCTTACACCGTGTTGAACTCGCAAGAATAAACTGCATATTACTTGTCATGTTTCCACCAACAAATACTTAGTCGAGCAAAAAGTACCAATTTTTCGGTTTGGAATAGTTGATCTTAGGTTAAGACTGTGTTTAAATGTTTGAAAATGTATACTGGACGTCAGAAATCGTGGTGGGAAACATCCAAATATTCATCTAACGAACGCAAAAAGGAGGCCCCAGAAAGCGTAACAGAAAGAGTTGAAATGAACTCACTAAAAAAAAATAAACTCACTAAATGAACTCACAAAAAATTCTAAATTTAAAAATGTGGAATGGAAACAAAAGACCCATCACTTTGTTTTTGAAAATTAAACCGTATTTTATAGAAAAGGAGTCCGTTCCGTTTATCCATTTCTAGCTCATTCATTACCCCTTCGCGGTATACACCAGGCTGAATGTTTTTACATACATACATAAAGTCACGCCTCTGTCCCAAAGGGGTAGGCAGAGACCACGAATCTCCAGTCGCTACGATCCTGACACACAACTTTCGCCTCATTCACTCTCATTACATTCTTCATACATGCATTGAATGTTTTTCTCATCTACTTACATTTCTATTGTCTTAATTTTGTAAGTATAATATAATTTTTGACTTGTTCGGATAAAGATCTTTTAAAACAAAACAAACAAACAAAATTCCCTGTTCCACTTTATTCCGTTCACTGGCTTCAAGCACGACTTCTTTATGAAGAAATGAAGAAAGTTGTGAAACTTTAGTCAGATTATAGAATTAAATTAATAAGGGGCTTGCATTCAGCGTTCTCTTGTAAGCATTCAAAAGAGGTTTCTCCATTGTGTAGGTACTCATAATAATACTATTGTTTAAGCGCGATAAATTGCAGTGATGGTCTTTACTGCATTATATACCTAAGAAATATTGAGATTAGACATCATCCTATCTTATCTTACTAATCTACTATAAGTACTAATATTATAAATGAGAAAGTCTGTGTGTGCGAATGTTTGTCTTCACGTATCTCCATGACGACTTAACCGATTGTGATAAAATTTGAAATGTAGATAGTTTGTGTTAGATTTTCTTTGTTAGATTTTCCCTCCCTCTATCTACTATGGGATTCTTGAGAGAAACATAACGCAATAATAGTTAATCATATTATGTATTTTGAAAGTCAGTTCTTGCTATAAAAAAAATATGTTTCGAGTTATGTTTCTTCAAAAAAATTACCGCTCATTGGTTATTTCAATTTACTCAAAACTCCTGCACTTTGTCCCTAATAATGCGCAGACGAAGTCGCGCGGGTCAGCTAGTATTACATAAAAGGTTCGGAACAACATGATTTCAAAGTTAAAGTCAAAAAGCGTTTTTTCACTAGGACCCTTTGAGGAAAGAAAATTAGATCATTGCAAGGACCGCTTAGTCTTAAAACTATGTCATTCTACTACTCCTGTTTCTTCGCGAATACCGTGAAGAACCAGGGCAACGAACACGGTTTGGGGCTTAGTGCACTTTTTCCTTTTCCTCACATTATCACGAACTCACTACTTTCATACTGACATCCGTGTTCAAATTAAGTCCATGATTTTCTATGATAAAACAAGAATTATTGGATATAGCCTTCGATCAAGAATACTAATATAGCGCAAGGTTGAGCGCAAGCATTTTCATTGACCTAGTTTTATTTATCTGTCGCAGCCAACTGGTTTAATCAGCTGTTCAATTAAACGCCTAGCCATTTGATCAAACGGCACCGTTCAACTGGCTGGTTAAAAACAAACATTTAATGATCTGACTGGCTGGATGCTTAGGCTTTTCATTTAATAGAGCGTTTTAAATAGTTTTAATAGATTTCTGTGGCCCATCGGCGGCCGCTGCTCCAGCACGCTCGTAGTTTTTCACTATAGAAAATCTGCTCACAGACCCCTTGTTTTGCATAGAGGCTGGCCATCGGGTAGTTTATAATGGGTCATCGGGTGCTCGACATGTTGAAATAATAAAGTAAGCGTAATATTTTTTAAAGTAATAGTAGGTTACACCTAGGTTTTAGGTAGGTAAAGCAAATCCTAGTTCGCCAGTTCGTTTAATATTATAATTATTGGGTATACTTCTATCGAATTGGTCCCATATTTTAATTTCTAAAGAAACTTAAGAACTTAAAGGAACTTAACTTACTTTTTGGTGTACAATAAAATAATATTCTTTTTCTTCTTTTTCTTAAGAAAATCCTTATCTCTTGTAAAATCATTATTTTAGGGTCGGTTCACATCTGACGGAAGATACGTCCAGCGTACTCAACGGTCTTCGTTTATCATAATCGCGTATCATCGGTTAAGTGTGAAAGGTTGAATGTTTTCTCATTTAATTGTCTGTTCTGGCGTTACGCGACCGATAATACGCGACGCATCTTCCGTCAGATGTGAACCGACCCTTATACGAGTCTTACAGTGCTACAAGTATACCTAATAAATAAATAATAAATATATAATGCTGGACTTCTAGATTTTTTGTTTTTAAAACGTTTATGTATGGTCAGCTAAGATGCCGGCCAGAATGATGGGCTCCAGAGGAGCGGCCGGCGGGGGCTCGGAGGTGTCCGTAGCAGACAGTCCGCTGGCCACTTTAGAGTCGCTGACGCAGGCCGCTGTCATCGCATGTATGGGCATCGCAATTGTCGTCTCCAATCTACTCATCATCGCCTCCTTCCTGAACTTCAAAGGTAAGTGAATACTAAACAAATTAGGATCACGAGACGTGATTCACGACTAACTACTCCAAGGTATGGTAGACATCATCAAATAGTCATCTAAGATCTTAAAAATGTGTCTCAAAAATTGCACTCATTGTGGGATATGAATCCACTACACCACCCCGCCAATCCGTAGTGATGCTCTATCAACTTATATAATGGGCAATCGACGCGATGGTTGATATTTTGAGGAATTGCAAACCCATGCCCACATTTTGCAGAAGTTAGCATTCCATACGTAATAGCCGTGGTAATGTCCCTATCTATGTAAGTATGTGTGAGGCAAGCCTATCGCCACTTTTAGACAACTGGTTTCTTTATTTACAATACCTTAATTCAACTCGCTGAAATAATAAAAATTCAAGAAATTTATAAGAGTTGTATGATTTTTGTGATACGATGCGTGTTGCTTTCATATTTCGTTATTTTTGGATGGTTCTTTATTGTACAAATAAAAACACAGAATAATATCTTAAAGAAAGGACATTTATAAGAGTTAATCCTCTTTTGAATACATTTCAGTGAATAAACAGACCTATCGGCATCAGTATCGGGCGGGCCACCTTCAGTACAGTTCCTTTCATCAACCTTTTCATTGTACTACCTGTTATAGGTAGGAACTTACACAATTAACAAATATCGAAGTTATTTTCGATGGAATTGTTTCGAAATTCATAGTTTTAATTTTAAATTAATTCATTTGATCTTCAGGACAAGTTCAGTCGTTCAGTCTCTACCGATTAATGTTGTATGGAACGCTAGCTACTGCGCGTGGCATCGCCCGCGTGGTAGGTATATACCAACATGTTTATATTGAATAGCCTATATGCTATTCCAGGTCACTATCTGCGCCTTCGGTACGTTTTTTCAAGAAATGTTGTATTATTTAAATTTTTTATTTATGCTCTACCTAGACCTACCTGCGCAATAATAATAAGCCTGAAATACGTGTCCAATCATTTGACATCTTAAAATACAAACCAGTTTCTTTGTTAAAGAATACGAGAGGAAATTTCTAAAACAAGTGATATTGCTGTGAACTTTAATTGGCGATAGGTTTTGCTGCTCGTAGAACAGATAGTGATCGTTAGTGAATTTAGGTTATGGGATGGCGGAATTGTTTTTTAGGTTATGAAAATGGAATGTAGGACAGCACCCCAGCTACTAGTTCTCAGAGCTTACGTTTTCGAATGAAAAAAATATCGTAAAATTAACTTCAAATTTTGTTTTTAGGTCTATCCAGCGAAGTGATAAACTACTATTTATTATCACTGGCAGTGGCAGACCTGCTGTGTGGATTGTTTGTGGTGCCACTGTCAGTGTACCCGGCGTTAACAGGCCGCTGGATGTTCGGAGACTTGATGTGTCGATTGGCCGGCTACGTGGAGGTGACCCTATGGTCCGTGTCGGTGTACACCTTCATGTGGATCTCCGTGGACCGCTACCTCGCCGTCCGGAAGCCCCTGCGCTATGAGACGGTTAGTTCGACGGTAGTTATCTTTTCATTATCTTTGTTATCTCCTTCAGCTTCATACGTACATTCAGTAATAACGAATCCCATCCGTAGACGGCGGACAGTTCCCTCGAAATATTAAGTTTAGAATAGATTCCGTCCTTACAAGCACTAACATTTGTAAACTATTCGACTTGACCATTTGCATTTCGATTAAAATACTTTTTCCTTTATTCCCTACCGATCATAAAAAGTTTAGCTTAGCATGGTTTTTTGAGAAGTAACTTTTCTAAAGCGTAGATAGAGTCAATTTCACCTTAGCGTGGTGTGATGCAATGCTTAAAGTTGAACTTAAATGCATTTCTGACTTGAATACCTGTAAAGAATGTAATGTACGTATAAGCTAGGTCTCCGTCGTACTGGCAGATATAACGGTGTGGGTTGGGTGATTGTCACTCAGGTACAAACACGCACGCGGAGCCAGTGCTGGATGGTGTTCACGTGGGTGTCGGCCGCCATGCTGTGCTGCCCGCCGCTGCTGGGCTACAAGAAGGACGCCTACTTCGACAAAGAGACGTTCATCTGCATGCTGGACTGGGGGACGACGTACGCGTACACGGCCACACTCGCCATTCTCGTGCTGGGGCCCAGCGTCATCTCCATCGTCTACAACTACTTCTACATCTTCTCGATGAAGCGCCGCCTGCACAGCGGTGCGCCCATCCACGATAAGGAGTACGCCACTGCGCTAGCCGAGAACCTCTCCAACCCCAGCCACTGGATGAGCTTTGTGCTTGTGACCACGTTCTGGCTGAGCTGGGCGCCGTGGGCCGGCGTGCGGCTGTACGAGTACGTGACCGGCCGCGAGCTGACCGTGCCCATGCTGCACTTCGGGGTCGTCTGGCTTGGCATCATGAACTCCTTCTGGAAGATCATAATCATGCTGACGCTGAGCCCGCAGTTCCGGTTGGCGCTGCGCATTCTTTGCCTGACGGCCTGCTGCCGCACCAAGGGACGTCTGCAAGCGGAACTGCTGGGCATGGACAATGACGACTGAGATAGACTCACCCGAATGCCGTTTAGATTTTTATAGGACAATAGCGACCCCGCAGTTCAAAGTGTCAATCAAAACGCCGTGCGGTTTTTGCTCGAGGAGGAGGAGGAGGAGTCGCCGGCGCCGCGGCCGCGCAGCTACCGCGTCGGGGAGGCGTTCGTCTAGTGCCCGCTGCCAGCCCACGCCGTCCGCCTTGCGTGCCCTGATTGTGCACATGAATTGCAAAGTACCGAAACTGAATACGTTTGAATGAAATGTGCCACCAAAAGAACTATTATGTTTTAAATACATTTGGTTCGAACGGCAATTGGTGGCCATTTTAAGGACAGTAATGCAAAAGCCATATTCAAAACAGCCAAAAAGTGTTAATATTGAAAGACGATTTTCATCTGGTACAAAGGGGTCGCTTAAATAAATGTGTAGTCGTTTCTTATGGTTCATTTATGAAATGTCGCTTCTAAATTCTTGTTCAAAACCTCTATTGCATGTTATAAACTTTGAAATTGTAATAATGATAAAATGTTACATTGTCAAATATTTAATTACTAAGATTACTGGTTATAATCTACATAGAATGTAATGTTCAGGTTATCTGGAAGTGTATAGCGAGCCGGATGGTATTGTGAAGTGGACAGGACTCAGGACAATGCACATGCGTTGACAAGCTCGAGAGTGGAAAAGTTTCTTATCTCATCATGATAATGCTATTGTAGTTTGTTGATCAAGGATGAGTGTTTCTCTAATAAGACTTCTTGTATATTAATTAGTGTTTCGAAAAGCTGTTGTTCATGTTATAGCAAATAATCAGTCTGTGCTCGCCTAGCTTATAAACGTACAATGTTCACAAAATTTTTAATTTGTGAATATTCTGACAATAAATTGTTTTTATTTATCTACTATTTATTGGTACTTAAGTACATTTTGTGCAATAAAATAAAAATTATTCATATCAATTAAAACTGTTGCACTATCATAATTAGAATTATATAAATGTCGTAAAGATATAATTTTTTTACTTAGTAGGTATGTTTGTTACATTATATTTTAGGGTATGACTTCAAATACCTATATAAAAAGAGATCTCAACTGATGTATTACAATAAGATTAATAATAAATAAATAATGTTGGTGTGTAGATATTAAAAAATAAAATCGTGGTTAAAATCCCACTTAACTACATGGATTTATCACATTTGGCGTAGCATAGACTGTATAAATTCGGAGAGAAGTTAAATTTTGGTAATTAAATGTAACTGATCCTACCACTTTGCCTGAATTTTGTCATTTTAGTTGACGTTACTTTTAATTTTTAATTATTTGTATTGAATTTTGGATGTTATTAAGATAACTTAGAATATTTACTCGTTATAATTTATTTTAGATAGATATATTTTTGTAGAACGAATTAATTATAAATATCAAACTGTGTAGCGGACAGTCAAATAGATGTGTAGTGTACGTACGTACCTAGGTTTATGTATTTTTTAAACGCACATTTGTTCAGCTTTTTTTTAGATGCTTTGTATTTTTTTTACTTACTCACGTTATTTATACAATACGAGGTAGGAAAGTTACCTAGTATAATATTATAGGTAATTTCCATTATTCTAATGCGCGTGGTTGAAGTGATACTGTATGATAGTTCGGTCGCCAATTGATGACCATTCTACACGAGACCACAAGTTTACAACCAGAATGTCATTATCTCTCGCTTTAAGTGTGCACATTAGAAATTAGCGGAAGTGTTAATATACGTGTTTTTCATACAAGACTAGTAAATTTGTTTATTTATTTATCACAACACATAGATCATTCTAATTCGTATTAAACAGGCACACATGAATATCTCGCTTAATAGTTCGTCCTGTCAGGAATAAGAACAATTTACATAACTGTCATAAATAGGTACAGGCGTTCGTTATGTGAATTTAACGTAGGTAGTATCTTACGTCTCTTGAACACGTTAAGCCATGAACTAGGTAACCCTATTATAAACAATTAATACATGAAGAAGCAGGGAAGAGCTTACGCTGGAAACTGATTGCAGACTTAAAACTTATCTAACCATTTCCCATTCCCATTTCCGAGTAATGAAAGTCACGAGCGCGGCACTCGCTATTCACAGTATTCACCAATATTATTACTAACTATGACTGTCATAGTAATGTTTGTGAATACCCGTGTTCAACTGACAGCTAGCTTACTTGGGTGGGAATTTACTCGTTATGAAAATTTATGAAATTACCTACCTACTGTTAGGAAAAGAGCTCTGGGGGAGTACCTTTTTTTTTTTTTTTTTTTTTTTTTGTCGCTGGGTAAAATGCGTTACGCATCCCCTTCGCCGGGGGGCGAGAGGGGTATGTGGGACTCCCCGGGGACTCCCGGTCTACCCACTAAACGTCCCAGCGCCTTTCCGGCGTCGCTTGGAATGGAGGGGGTCCGGGAAACTGGCAGAGCCTCTACATCCAGACCCCCTCCGGCGATCCCCGCCCTTATGGCGGGCCCCGCGTCGTAGTGAGCAGTGCAAGGCGGACGAAGGTGCCCCCGCACCTAGCGTCCGCTACTCACCACCAGAGCTCTCAGCTCCCTTCGTCCACTGCGCGCTCTAATTAAAGAGTGCGCGTGGAGAAGCCTCCAAACGGCCGCAGAGGACAGGGAGAGCGGCAACGTAACACCGACACTCCTCTTCCACTGCGGCCCCACCGCCAACGCAACAACGGTGCGCCACCGTTTGGTCGCGGAAGATAGGGCGAACGGCAACGAAACACCGACACGCCTCTTCTCCCGCGACCCCTCCTGACTGCGGGGGACAGAAATTACTCCGTCCTCCGCACCCGCCTCAGACGCATCCAGAGCGGGCCCAACCGCTAGCCCACTCGGAGCGTCCCCGCCTGGGATTCCTTTTGGCTTCACCGTGTCCCACGTCACGGTTACTGAGCCCCCCCATCGCGACAAGATCGGAATCCACCGGGGGGGTCTGGGGGAGTACCTACATGAACTCTTATTCCTAGAAATTTTGGAACTCCATGACAATTTCACGGTTCAAAGGAAACGTCGCAACTTCAGATTCGTTTCTAAAAACTTCCATGAATAAGGCAGAATTATACTGATATTACAGTTCGTTGCCATTTAATAAAAGAAGAAGAGTTTATGTTAACCTCCTGGAAGTGCTAACAAAATAAATGTCTGTTCATAATTTACGATTTTTTTATGTTTTCACTTTATAATGGTTTTCAAAAATGTTTTGATGTTCATGGCACCTAAATGGTAGATACAGTAACCTAAGCATCACCAATTGGTAAACCCTTTTAATATGGCGTTTGAACGGCATCCCTCATGCAGTGGGCGTACCAGTTGGTGACCATGGATGCACATTAAAAGCGTGTGCAGGCGCAGCTTCCCATCTCAACAAGAAGAGTAAAACTGTCTCACTCAGAGTGTACGACGTATGCAACCTACACCTAGACACTAACTAAAAATTGTTTTTTATACTCTAGTGTGATAGTATTGGTTATGCGCAAATTGTCATTCCTCAAATCAATGGCTGTGGTTAGATTTACTTATTATTTATAAACATTATTTTATTCCAAAACGTTTGGTTAACTGTGGATAGGTGCGCGGATGATTTATATAGGTAGATACATACTTCATGCTTTTTGTTTTAATGGATAATAAATTCTACAACCTGTGTGAATGTGACAGGTAGGTAGCTACCTACATGCACTTTGTGAATAAGGCCGGTTACAAAGTGAAATAAGCGGTAACCACCCAACGAAGTAGGGCGCTTGTGGGGATTGTCGACGGGCTGGAGATAATTGGATTACTTTTTGAATTTACTTTCGCATTTCGAACGAATAATTTAGATTCCAGCTATGCGTATAATTTATTTCTCTATTGCCAATAAATGTAAGCGGTGGATTCGTTAGTGCACTGCTATAATTTTGTATTTTAAACATTAATATTTGAGTTTACAAAATAATTTATCGTTTAACTTTATTTCATTACAATGTAGGTACCTACATTCAGTAAAGAGTTTAGTTGCTGGGCAAGTCTATTCTATCTCAAACAATGTCCAGCAAAAAAAATGATGAGCTTATCTTAATTATTCACCTCAGAATTACCAAAATTGTCTCGCAACTGCTCAATAAATAAAATGTCACAAAAACACGAATAACTTCTAAACTACAAAAAATCGCTGAACATACATGGGGGTGATTCGGGTAGCCCTTCGGGCGCTGCATCACTGGACTTCCGCTTGACAGTCGTTCCTGGGACACCCTGTATAGTATGATTACGTAAATCAACTGTGGTATCAAATACTTCCGTCAAATCTAACCAAGTTTTAGCTAAAAACCGAGCAAGACACGTGTCTTGCTGAGATGACATCATCTCGAGTTAACCATCGCTATGTGGATACATGGAGACGTGTAGTGTGCTTAGCCCGTATTCATATATTCATGCAGCAGGCTATGCATACACGAGGAGAGATTAAACGGGGTAGACTAATGAACCCTTGGTTTTTATTTTATTTTGAAAAGTGTTTGTACTTACCTACTCCAATGATATTTAAAATCATACCTAAACTTACTCTTATTATTTGCTGCCTATTATGATGAAAACAGACCAATAAAATCGCTATAAAAGATATGTTAAGTTAAATTATTCTTAGGTGTGTTCTTCGGTCATTAAAAAAATTAAATAGCGGTTACGGTATCTCAATATCCAAATTCCTTTAGTTTTCAAATAAAACATATTTTCTGAACTACTGAGTATTTATTACTTGCCCTGTTCTCCTTTGGAGCAACTTCCCCTGCTCCAGTCCTGCTAAACCTTAATTTATTACCTATCCTTGATACTCCTTGATATTTTTATTGGATTCCTTGGAGAAAATATATTGGAAATGCAAGGGAAATGCAGACTGCTTTCTAAATGAAATAGCATCCAAATCTATTCATATCACACGAATAAATGCTGTAGGGCCTGTAGTTACCTAGGTACTACGAGTATATTGGTGAAGGCTAAAACCTATTGAACATGAGCGTACCTAACGTGCGGAAGTAATTGATTAGTTCAGTTCACACTGCAATTACCTAAGCTCAAAGAGAGAAATTAAGCGCTTGATTTACCCAATAAATAGGACATAATTACCTTTAGTACCTACCTAGGTACCTTGTGACGTAATCAACATTATATTAAGCACAACAATTTACCTAAGGGCTAGTTTCACCAAACTTTATCTAACTGAGCGTTAGATAATTGGACATCCTAATATCAAAGGATTAAGATTTTAACGGACCGTTAGTACGATTGTTTTGTGCTCCATCATTTTTTTTTTTTTATTTTTTTTTTTATTTTTTTTTTTATTTATTTATTTATAAGAAGTAACATTACAGTTGGTACCAATACGTTACATCTATTTACCCGTAGTAAAATGTATAAAAATAAAATTAATATTAAAATTAATATTGCACACAAGAAATTAAAAGAGAAAATATAACAAAAATTAAGTAAACATTTCTAAAGTTTAAACTAGTTTCTAAATATTTTCAAAATAACTATACATTACTTTTTCCAAACTGGTGTAGCTGTCTACAAATACATCAGTTTCTGGGTACAGCTTGAGGAGCTCATTATGATGATGTTGAGCGCGGCAGATGGGAGATTGTCTGAGATCTGAGATCATGCTCTTACATCGCTAGTCTGGTGGCCGGTTAGCTCACTGGTTAGCCAGTTCAAAGAAAATCAGTTCGTAGAAAATTAAAAATAAACCGTAACCATAGCAACGGACATATCAACGAAGTTTGAAGGAAATATTCCATATCCGCGATTTACTAACCAGCTGTTAGATTGACTTTGGTGAGACTAGAATTAAATCTACCTCAAGGAGATTTAATTTGTGATGAAGGCGAAGCGCGCGCAGAAGCTAGATTAGGTTTAAATATCTAGGGTACTTGTAAGATATAATCTTGACTGCGACATAGAAAGGGAACATAGGGCGCTAGCTGTTTTGCAAAGGGTCGGTCTTGGATGGTCTCCACGACTGTTTTCACGCGTCTAATGAAATTGAATTATTATCTGTTAGTTCAAACTGTTAAATGCCTACATTTTGGTAGATGTCTTTTCATAAGAGACTACGATTCAAGTCTATGATGACTATCTAGCTTTCCCCATAGGTACCTAAATAGGTACGTAGGTATTACAATTTCCAATATTGGTCCATTGCTGATATTACCTACCCTACGGGCAGTTATTGTTCTGTAGCGGCTTTATGCCGTCGGCAGCAAAATCAACCGGCCCATGGCCCATCAATCTACGCCGATTTACATTTCCGAGTAGCTTTGATCAGATTATATGGTATGGTACAGTCGGTAACCTGCAATATGAAGTATAACTATTATATACGTTTAAAAATAATCTATTTAATAGGTATCTACCTACATGCAGATTCGAAAACATATAGAATAGGTACCTTCTGGAAAATCAATAGAAATATCAGATTCTATAGGTACCTACCTACAAATATCAAAGCCAAAATATATGCATTGAGGAATACAAACAATGTGTACAAAAGCATTTGAAAGCGATGATGCCTGCAGTACCTAGCTCTTATTATAAGTAGTGTGCTACATAGGTACCCAACCCATACATGTAATATATTTATTTTATTTCAGATAACATTAAAATCCATAGTAGTTAAATCTAACAATTTAATCTTATTTCTATTCTAACAGACCCCTCGCAGACTACCTACAGACTTTCTATCGGCCGATAGTTGAGACGGGCTATACTTCTCCATACTCATTACGTGAGTACCTATATTCCGTCTCAACTATCGGCCGATAGAAAGACTATAGTCTGCGAGGGGTCTGAAACGTAGCTCACCGCGAGCAAGTGACCCTTGGTTGATTGGATCACTCTTAGTGTAGTGTATAAAGGAACATGTGGGTACTTTTAGGATGATTATGAATGGTGGTGGGTAGATATAAAAACAGTTAGTCTGAATAAACCGAGCACTCGTATCAGTCATCCTGGCGTTTACTTTCACATTCCTGCAGGAATATCACATTGGCGAACGAGTTAAAATACCTAAAATTACAACGGGATTGTGTGCGTGCAGCAGATACGTGGAAATAAAATGTCGATCGGTAAAATTAAAGAGTTTAACGTAAAAACCGGATCATGGCTGTCTTACGTGGATCGACTGGATATGTATTTTCAAGCGAATGGAATCAAGGAAGATTTAAAAATGCCTACGTTAATCTCGTTGATGGGTGACGAGGCCTACGAGTTGCTGCTGAATCTTGCGAGTCCACAAAAACCAGCGGAATTAACCTACAACGCGGCAAAGGACATGTTGCGTCATCATCTTCAACCTATACCATCTTTGCTCGCGGAACGCTATAGATTTCGTCAGCGGAGGCAACAAGGAGATGAGAAAGTGGGAGACTATGTCGCGGAGTTAAAAAAACTGGCGCGGGACTGCAAATTCAAAGACGGTTTAGAAGATAACCTGCGTGATCAGTTTGTGTGCGGTTTAAAAAGTGATCTCATCAGGCAACGGTTGTTTGCGGAGGATGACAGCTTGACGTACGCAAAGGCGGTAAAGCTGGCGACATCACTGGAGGCGGCGGAGCGCGACGCGGCTGCGGTGGAGGATAAAAGTCAGCCGGGTGCCGCTGGCGCTGCTGGTGCGGATTTATACGCGTTGAATGCGCGGGACATGCGCGCGGGCCGGGCTCGGCCGTCGCGCGGAGGCAGCGCCGCCGGCGCCGGCGCGGCGCCGGGGCGTTCGGCCCACAGCATGCAGCGAGGGAACTGCAAGGGCTGCGGAGCGACGGGTCATGACCTCAGGGAGTGTCGGTTTCGTGATTACATATGCAGCCGGTGCAAGCGGCCAGGACATTTACGGCGGGTGTGCCCCAACGATGTCGGTGCGGGAACGAGCGGAGCAGCGCCGGTGCGCCCGAAGGCGACCAGCCGGGGCATTCACTACGGCCAAGCGGCCGGGGCAGATTCCGCATCGGACGCGGAATCGGACGATGAAGTGTATCTACATCAATTGTGTTTGAGAGACTATAAGGCGGTGAGTTTGCCGATATCTATAGATTGTAAAATTATAGACATGGAAGTAGACACCGGAACGCCAATATCGTGTATCAGTAAAGCTACTTACGATCGTAATTTTTGCCACTTAGCATTACAGCCTCACCGATTGTGTTTAACATTTTATGATGGGTCAAAAATTAAACCATTAGGGTTCATCAAACCGACAGTCAGCTACAAAGGTATGTCGAAAGAATTAGAGCTTTTTGTGATCGAGGGAGGGACCACATCTCTGTTGGGTAGGCAGTGGCTGGCAGAATTGAAAATAAAAATTGAAACATGGAACTGTTACAATATGTCAAGCGGGGGCTCGAAAAAGATTCACATGAATAAAGAAATATGTACATTGTTGGACAGGTATAAACAGTTGTTCGATGGCAGCCTGGGGAGGTTCACGGGAAGCAAGGCGACACTGCGGGTGCGCTCGGGCGCGGTGCCGGTGTTCCACCGCGCGCGGCCGCTGCCGTTCGCGCTGCGCGAGCGCGTAGACGCGGAGCTGGACGCGATGCTGCGCGCCGGCGTCATCGAGCCGGTTGACTGCTCCGACTGGGCCTCGCCGCTCGTCCCGGTCAATAAGTCTGACGGTACGCTTAGGGTCTGCGTAGACTACAAGGGTACTGTGAATCCCGCTTTGCTGGTCGATCGTTTTCCGCTTCCGAGAATAGAAGATGTACTTGTAGCTTTAAATGGGGCTCAGTATTTTAGCAAAATTGATTTATCGCAGTCTTACAATCAGATAGAGTTAGACGAATCGAAGTGTTACACTGTCATAAATACCCACAGGGGTTTGTTCCGATATAATAGATTAGTATTCGGATTATCTTCCAGTCCTGGCATATTTCAACGAATTATGACTACCCTGCTGAAGGGTATACCGAATGTAGCGGTATTTATTGATGATGTAATTATCGGGGGCCAATCGAAGGCGGAACACATAGAAGCGCTAGAATTGGTTTTCAAACGGCTACTGGATAGTGGACTTAGGTTAAAGGAAGCTAAATGTGTCTTTTTGGTGCAAGAAGTATCATACTTAGGTTACATTTTGTCTAAGGACGGTATTAAGGCGGATCCCTCGAAGATAGAAGCGATAGTAAGAATCCCCAGACCACAAAACGTACCCGAGTTAAGGTCATTCTTAGGTCTAGCTAATTTCTTTGCAAAGTTCGTCAACAACTTTAGTCAAAGGTTAGTGCCACTTTATAATCTCCTAAGAAAAGAAATCGAATGGGTTTGGACAGAGGAATGCGAACAAGTTTTCAAAGATATAAAAAAAGACTTGGTGAGTTCTAAAGTTTTAGCGCATTACGACCCAACTAAGCCGCTGGTATTAACGTGTGACGCGAGCGCGGCTGGCGTGGGCGGGGTGCTGTCGCAGCCGAGCGGGCGCGGCGCCGGCGCGGACGGGGCGCAGCGCCCGGTGGCGTTCGTGTCGCGCACTCTGACGAGCGCGGAGAAAAATTACTCTCAAATACATCGAGAAGCCCTAGCTATAATATTTTGTGTAAAAAAGTTTCATCAATATATTTATGGTAGGCGATTTACACTTTTCACTGATCATAAACCGTTAGTGTCAATTTTCGGACCAAATACAGGCATTCCAGTAATGACGGCCAGCAGGATGCAGAGATGGGCAATAATACTGTCGGCGTACACTTTTGATATTGAATATGTAAAGACGGGCGATAATAGTGCGGACGGGCTTTCTCGCTTGCCGCTGCCCGATAACAAACCGGTTTCTTACTCGCTACCCGAACAGACACATTTACATCATGCTCAAGAAGCGATGCTATTAGATTATAATGAAATTAAAAGTTGCACAGCTAGAGACCCGACTTTGAGCCGGGTACTAGGGTTTATAAGAGATGGTTGGCCACCCGTATGTGAGATCGTAGGATTGCAACCTTATTTCAATAGAAGAAGTGAACTGTATGAGGAGCTGGGGTGTATTATGTGGGGGCACCGGTTAGTGGTTCCCGATAGGTGCAGGATAAAGGTTTTAGAAATGTTACATGAACCTCACATGGGAATTGTAAAATCTAAGGCTTTAGCGAGAAGTTATGTATGGTGGGCAGGCATAGACGAGGCAGTGGAAGGCATGTGCCGGGCGTGCGCGACGTGCGCGGCGCAGGCGGACGCGCCGCCGCGGCAGGCGCCGCGCGCGTGGCCGTGGCCGCGGCGCCCCTGGTCCAGGCTTCACTTGGATTTTTTAGGGCCTATTTATGGGAAAATTTATCTGGTAGTGGTAGACGCTATGTCCAAATGGTTAGAAATTTTCAGTGTGCCAAGTACAGCGGCGTCTAGCACGATTGAGAAATTAAGGGAACTGTGGAGTAGGTGGGGAATACCTAAACAGATAGTCACAGATAACGGGCCGCCATTCACTAGTAGCGAGTTGGCTGCATTTCTCAAGGCCGACGGAATAGAACATACATTTTCAGCACCCTATCACCCCGCGTCAAACGGGGCCGCTGAAAATGCCGTAAAAACATTAAAACGAGTAATTAAAAAAGCCAATTTTGAAAATAGAAATATAATGCAGGCATTACATACATTTTTATTATTTTACCGGAATACCGAACATTCGTCCACGGGGGAAAGTCCCGCAATGCTCATGTTAGGCAGGCCTGTACGAACTCGGTTAGATGTATTGAAGCCAGACATCGAGGCACGGATGCCGCGTCCTACGCCGCGTCCTACGGCGACAAGTCGCAAGCGCGGGCGGGGCTGAACGTACAGTCAGGCCGGGGGACGAAGTGTGGTACCGACAGTTTCTAAAGGGGGAAAAGTGGATACCGGGAACAGTAGGAAGTCAGGAAGGTTCCTCCAATTTTAAGGTTATAGGTGAAGGGGGTAGCCAGGCTCATCGACATATCGACCAGATTAAGCTTAGGACAAGAAGTTCCTTGGTTTGCCCAGACTCTAGTGAAACCGTCGTAAACGAACATGAACAGACGGTGCTTCCTGGCGTAAGTCAAGGTGCCGATAGTCCCCACCGGAAAAGCGAGGCTCAGTCGGGACCGACGGACGGCCTGATGAAAAGCTGCCCATCCGAGTTGCAACCGATTGAACCTCTCCCGGACCAGCCTTCTGTAACGAGACCAGCGACGAGACCTATACGAAAGTGTCGACAAAATAAACCTAACTATCAATTATGATTGTTATACGAGTATAGGTTGTTTGTACATAATTAATAAATTGTAGTAAGTACTAGTAGGTCCTACACACTACCTAAATAGCATAACTATTTTAGATTAGGAAGTGCTAATGAGTGCGTTTATATACTTAGGTACCTGTTTGTATTTGTACTATAAGTTTTTCATTGACATTGTATGGATACTATAGTATTGAAGTATTTAGGTATATCTAAAATAAGTGTGGAGGAGTGTAGTGTATAAAGGAACATGTGGGTACTTTTAGGATGATTATGAATGGTGGTGGGTAGATATAAAAACAGTTAGACTGAATAAACCGAGCACTCGTATCAGTCATCCTGGCGTTTACTTTCACATTCCTGCAGGAATATCACACTTAGCACAAAACTTTTCCAAATCGGAGAGGGAATCTGTCCGATATAGTTCTCACTGAGGATGCTGTTTTGACTGTCCCGCACTCAGCGAATCAGGGGTGCAGTTTTCTTGCGTAATTGGCTTTGAAAGCATCTGTCTGGTATTCTGCAAACATTCCTGACGCACTGCAGAAGCGAGGTAGCCCAACATCATTCTGAAAATATTATTATATTGGAAACGGAGCCGCTCCAAGGGTTTTTTTGTGTAGTTGACCCATAAAACCCGTGTAGAAGCTCTGGCAATAAGCTTTAAAAAGTGTCAGCTTAACTTCTTCAGTACCTACATCGGGCAAACCTACGGATCAACATGTTTCCTCAGACGGCTAGAGCCCTAAGCTGCGTTCCCTCTCTATGTCAACATTGTCCCTAAGGTCGTCGGTAATGCTATGACCCAGTTATTTAAAGTTTGTCACTTTTTTAATGTTCATGCCGTTAAGGGTTAAATCTAGAAAACTTTTCATGCTACTACCGGCGGCCTTAAAGACCGTATATTCACATTTTTTTACATCATAACAGAGCCCATGAGAAGCAGTACAGCTGGCGCAGACCTGCAGCATTTCTCTGAGCGACCCCGCAGTGACCATACCTAGCATAATGCAGGTGACTGTACTTTATGCATTAAATGAAATAAGTACTTTATATTATTAAGAAATGAAAAGTCTTATCAAAATTTTGGATTCCGACGGGATTATACGCTCATATATTTTGTCGGTTAATCACCGATAAATATGAGCTATTATAATATGTATGTATTTACAAACAAAAAGTATATAAGTAATATATCAGTCATCTTAGTTATGGGTATAACACAAGCTCTGCTTACTTTGGGGCTAGATGATGCTGTGTGAAAAGTCCAGCATTATAATTTATTATAGGTGAATGGAGATAAAAATTAAGACTCCTGGCGAATGCAAGACGAAATTACAACTTACTAGATTACTTGCTCAGCATCAGGAAGCAACAGAGGGGCCTCTCGACGAGAGGAAATTGAAAATCAAAGCGGCAATCTTGAGCAGTTGCGCGCTAATACTAATAATGTTTATCGCGAGAGCACAGCGAGTTACCTGGTTCCTAATCAGTTTGCATAAGGATTTAATAGGTACCTAGTAGTACCTATGTAGTTATTTTGGATTGAAAGTCGATGCACAACCCCACTTGTAAGTGTCGCGGCACGTGGGTTCCTGCCACTATCGACAGTTAGACATAGGTACCTAAGTAATGCTAGGAACTCACGTGCCGCAAAACTTCGCATGAAATGTATGAAATTTTGACTTTATTTATTAAAAAAAGAACACTCACCCAACACGGGTTTGCACTTCACATTCCAAAATAAAAACAAAGTGTCATAACCGTAGTGTTCCCATAATTATAGGGTATCACAACATGCGTAAACAACAACTTAAAATAAGTAGGCTTGATGTCTACAGCTAGCTAAATAATGCCATTAAACGAAGGTGAAGTCTTATCTGTCGGTTTGATTTCTTTGTAACATGGCTAGGATCTTTCCTAGCCAGGTTTTAAAAGTTTTACGGGAAAACTATCAAACCATCAGGAATAAACACTTAAGTTTTAACTAATTGAATTACTGATTTTAGTGTAAAACAATATAAATCCTAACTAAAACTTAATTAATTGAACTACCGATTTTTGTGTAAAACAATACAAACTAAAACTATACGAATTAATTAATGCGTAGAGATCTGTAAATGTAGTACAAATCAGTCTGTCAATTTTCGTGCAAACAAAATCAGATAAACGCAATTAATAGGCTCGACAATGTTAATTCGAGAAATTAATAATCATAAATGACACGGGATTATGAAAACAAAACAACACACAACATCCTGTTTTCATATTCCACAACTGCTACTCACAAGCTGCTCCATTCCATGTCCTCCGGTGATTTTGTCACTTATCACTGATTTCTCACGCTTTTCCAGAGTCGTATTTATTTGGTTCGTTTCCACATCCGCTTTGTCAGCTTCGTACGAATTTCTATGTCCTTGACACCGATTTTTGTGTGTTCACGACGTAGATCTACGGGAAATAGTGGAAAATGCTACCGTCTGCTGTAGAGCTGAAGCCACGCGCGTAACAGGATACGAGTGTGACGCGCGTGGCTTTAGCTCTACAGCGATTGTGTCTGACTCTCCTCTACAGGGTGGTTGATGTCGGCATACATAACTAAGTAGTATATCAGTCATGAGTAGGTACAGTCAGCGACAGATGCAGACAGAAGTTCGTGAAAAATTTGAGATTTTAAATCGTAATTTTTATCACGATTTGTGGGAAAATTGTGTATTTTTATAACAGACTTCAAAAAAGGAGCAGGTTAGCAATTCGCCTGTATGGTTTTTTTTGTTGTATCTTGTTACGCGATTACTCCGCCAATTGTGGACCGATTTTCAAAATTATTTGTTTGTTTGAAAGGGTTATACTCCAGAGGTGGTCCCATATAAATTTATTCCTGAGGGTTTGATAGTTTTCTCGTAAAATTCTAAAAACCTTCCCTCCTAGCCATTGTAAATCGAATCGACAGATAAGTCCTTATGCACTGTCAAACTGACGATTTACTAATGCCAGAACTCACGTGCCGCAAAACTTGACATAACGTGTATGCAGTTTTGGTAATCAATGCCCTTAGACGCCGGTGGAGCCTAAGCATTATATTCTATCGATTTGATTTCTTTTCTTAGTTCGAATTTTATGGTTGGCTTATTGATTCCCTGAGTCACGCCGCGTGTAGAGTCGATTGAAGTCGGTTTTTCTTTTAGTTCTAAAACGTAATTAATTACAAATAGCAATTGTGTTATGTAAAGTATCCAATATAATTTAAAGTTTCAGCTACAAACTTCGAAGACATAGAAGATTGAAAAATACCAAATGTTCATGAACTTCTGTCGGTGAACGTACCCATTAAACACAGCTCTGCTTATTTTGCGGCTCGATGATGTTGTGTCAAAAGTGCATTATTTTTTTCGGTACTACCGATTTATATAGAAAATGCGAAAGTTTGGATGCATTACTGTTGCTCATTAACTACAGAACTATGCATTATTATATTATAACAGCTGAACAGATTGAAATTACATTTTCTGTGGAGATAGCTTTTGAAAGTGAAGTACCTTTAATGATCGCCGAGCGCAGCTAGTGTTCAATATAAATTCTGAAGAACTGCAATAAAAACACTGCATTCCGATAAATTGACCTAAATAGTTATTTCTTATACATCCTTTGTTCAATTGCTTTTCCGCTGTTTGTGCTACAACAATGGTTGGATAGAAATAATACCAGCTATATACAGGGTGTAAAAAGACGTCTACCGAAGCCGAAAGGGGTAGGTACAGCATCCCAACACACATCGGAAAATCCAAAAGGATTTTCCGAAAAAATCATTATATGCGGAGAAAACAGCGTTTGAAGAGTACTGTTTGCGTATGTTCTGGGCGCGTTTTTTTACGTAGATTGCTGGATTTTGAATTTTAATTGTTTTTTTCTTTTTTATATGAAATTATTAGATAGGTATGGACTTATTATGTCGTACTGTTTGTATGATCTACAAATATTTGTCTCGGGTCTGGGTGTTTCTTTGTATAATATGTATGTATTTACAAATAAAAAGTATATAAGTAGTATATCAGTCATCATAGTACCCATAACACAAGCTCTGCTTACTTTGGGGCTAGATGACGCTGTGTGAAAAAGTCCAGCATTATTTATTTATTTTAATAACCGAAAATAACATAGCATGACGAAGCTAAGTAGAAAAAAAAGTTTACGTCTTTTTTCGCTAAATATATTTAGAATCATGGTCTGATTGCAACCCCTCAGTTTTCGGAAGCAGTCTTTTTACACCCTGTATATACAGTTTTTCTGGATCGCTCTACTTCTCAACGTCGATGTCTATTATCATGGCGATCATTTAGCGCAAGTTTCTTGAAAATAATAATCAGTTTCGGAACATAATAGGTATTTGTATAAGCTTTTGTATTTGTTATTATATTTTCTCTTCCAGAGTTATTGTAAGTAGGTACTTACTTACCTATTATTCAAGATTGTTGCCCTACTTACGGCACGGGGGGTAAACAGGTGTTTTGAACTGTTTGATCAAATGTTTTTACTAGCCCACCTGTACTATTGATGATGTAGGTATATGAAAAGGTAGCGTTATGTATAAAAAACGTTAAAAAACGTTATGACGATAATAATCAGTTTTAATGCTTTTTACTCAAGTTTTCTTCATATCCTAATAATTTTCGAGATCGACATCCACGGTTCGTTGCTTTTGGACAATTTGTTGGCATATAAAAAATAAAACAAGAATTAAGCAACTTGTTTAAAAAAGTATGACATAGATAGGCGGTTCAGGGTAAAAAAAAAACATGTTTGTTTCAACTGCCCCCACACCCTTATTTTAAATATTTTATCACACAGTAAAAATCTAAATGGGTTATGTGGGAGCATACCATAATAAATTCGACAAGGATATTGAAAGGAAAAATGAGAGTAAACTGCGCTTAAGAACAGACAATAGTTTTTACGAAATAGAAAATAGTCACTTACTTTTTGTGTCAAAAACGCGCCCGGAGCGGCGACGCACTCTGAGTGACAGGTGCTGGCTTGCAAGCCGGCCCCATCCTCCTTCGGGACCACGCCGCTAATACTAACCGTCTCCGAGTTATTGAACTTGTTTCTATTGACCCCAGCTTCCCCTACTGTAAATAACTAAATAATTTCAAATTGAAGTTATGTGGGCGTTCTTACCCACCGTAGGTGCTCACTGTACCTAAGACGCTGTTTATACCATTCTAGCTCATTGAGTTATAATGTATTTCATCTCAATGTTCTAGCTCTTGCTTTCTTAAACTCAACGGAGCAAGATCTAATATTCTGTGGCAAGAGGCAAGAATGGTATAGTTCAATGATGTTGTATACTATAATAAGGTATAGTTCGCGTCACGTAAAAAGAACGTTGGCTGTAAAGCTGCGCCATGGACGCTTTATGGGTCCTTTTGACGGTACGAGGTGAGGCACGGGGCGGGATGTTCGTCAGTTCTCATTTGCCTTCCGCGCTGTGTACACGTTACTTTTGCTCTCAAAATACCATCGCGCACAAAACTTTTTAATTACGTAATTGTTTTACATAAAAAAATTTGAAAAATATTTATGACGTAGGTATTTAGCTCTATGAAAAGAAAGGTTGATAATAATGCATTTGATATCGTAAAACAATGTATGAAACGGACAACAAAGGCAACAAAACGTTCCGAGTCTACAGTGAGACGATTATAATTGTAAAAGGTTCAAAAGATTCGGAATACCACTACGACGCTACGACTTAGTGGAAGGAGTTTCACCATTATCTTTAATGTTTTTTATTACGATTAAACAA
Source organism: Epirrhoe alternata (assembly GCA_963565295.1). Lineage (NCBI taxonomy): Eukaryota > Metazoa > Arthropoda > Insecta > Lepidoptera > Geometridae > Epirrhoe > Epirrhoe alternata. The sequence continues at coordinate 13,891,484 of OY751375.1, forward strand.
TCTTTACGGACATAAATATGTTTTTAATTCTATTTAATGATAACTCTATCTAATATATTTGAATGTACCTACCAATAACCAATATACGAAGCCGCAAGCGAAAGGCTAGTTCAAATATGAAACAGTAGGTTGAGTACTTTCGTGCGCGAGTGTACCCATGCGCAAACATACCCCCACTACTTTTTTCCAGCGTTCTTTTTACGTGACGCGAGCTATACCTATGCCAGAATGTCATCGCATCGTGTAGACGGCGTCTTACTTTTATAAACAAGAAATTTCCTAATAGTCAAGAAACTTGAGGTGAAGTTTGATGGAACCCTTAAAAATTATGTTCTTTTACTTAAGTTCACACAATAGAAAAATTCCACACAAAAAGTTGTAAAACTTTGTAAAAACATTTGTCAAAACAATTTTATAGTAGGTACCGATATTTTGTAATATTTCTTCGAAAGAAAACTTAAAAGTTAACAGACGCGGATCCAGCCCTCAAAAAAGGTTTTGGGCACAGCCACCAGTGCGAGTCGGGGGATGAACTCGCTCATGATCAATATACTTAGTGCATACTATAGTCTCGAATGTTCTGAGTTCGGAAGATTTTCCGTCGAAACAAAAAAAAAATTACGGTCGGGTTATGTACATACCTAGTGTACCTAATACCTACTTTCACCCACAATGAAAAATTGCTATCGGCTAAACAATTAAAAGAAATCAAGGAATTTTATGTGTCCATTTTTGCAAAAAATATATAAATAATGAGATCTGACGGTGAGAAGGTTCAGACTGACAGACAAACACATTTTTATGCCAATAAGGTTGTGGGCATGCCCACCGTGCTCATAACGGTGGATCCGCGTCTGAAAGTTAATTAATATAATTTTCAGCTTTTACAGGACACACATAAGAATTCGGCAAATTACATAGGTACTTAGTTACAGTGATAGAAAGCGTAATGACTAAACCGTACCTACTGCAACGTACCGTAAACCATTAGTTGAATTTACACGATGTGATTTCTCTATAAAAGAGACTCTATAAACAAGTCCTAAGTGTTTCCAAAATATTTTCCATGCCTTCTCAGTTTTGATAGAAGCCCAGATAGCTGAAAATGCCCTTGAAAGTATTGGTTTTGTTTTCAGTTTTTCATTTTACGCAACATTCTTTTATTTTATGGCGCAGTCGAGTGGGTTTTGGAGTACAGTCTTCTCAATCAATTGGATTGGAGAGACCCAACTATTAGCTAAATAACAGAGAATAAATTATGAGCTGATCTCAATTATTCCCTCAAAATGACCAAAACTGTCTTGCAACTGCTCAATAAATAAAATGTTACAAAAACATGCATATCTTCTAAACTATAAAAAATCACTGAACATCTAAACTACAAAGAGTCACCCCCATGTGGGGGTGATTCGGGTAGCCCTTGGGGTGCTGCATCACTAGACTTCCGCTTGACAGTCATTCCTGGGACACCCTGTATAGTACCTACCTAATAGAAGTTTCTGAGCGGATCAAGGATCATAGCAACTTGTTTGTGCTCTGCGTAACAAAGTTCTCTTAAGACTCATAAATCTTAAATCAAGCACATATTTATGATATTACAAGTAGAAGTTTGTGTTTCAATTTCATCCTAATCATTGGAGAGATTTGGATGATAGGAATAGATGACGACCTCTGTGGCGCAGTGGGTGAAAGCCCGCTTGGGACGCAGAAGGTTGGGGGTTTGATCCACACCGCGGGATAAATGTTTGTATGATCTGCAAATATATAAAATAAAATAAATATACAAAAATTAGTAGTTTTTCGAAAATTTGAAATGGTTAATTTACAACACGAGCATTGTACATTCCTTGTTACGTTGGCGGCTTACATTTTTTAAAGTGAAAACTTCTTTAAGCGCGTTGGGCCTTTTTGATATAGTAAAAAATCATTAAACTCGCGACACTGTAATGTAGGTAACCGTTACCATTCGGCAAACTTCGCCAAAAGGCCTTCGCCAAAAGGCCTTCGCCTGCAGGCAGCCAAACGGCGTCAGCGCTTTTAATTGTTCATTTATACTGCTATTTTGAATAATGAACAGTTTCAAGTTTTGGAGTGCCACTGTTCTTTTTGAAGTTACAACTTCTTTAGGCGCGTTGGACATTTTTGAGATGAGAAAAAACCGTCGAACTCTTTACCGACACCATCTCTGACAGTTCTCTTCGGCAAAGATCGACAAACTTGTTCTTAATTACGTCAAACATTGTATCAGCATGGATGGCGGTGAGTGTATAGAGCCTACTTCTGAGTGAGACAACCGCGAGTTCAAGTCCCAGTAGGACAGTAACTCATTACACTATTTTTTTGGATGTAGTTTTGAAGTTTAGAACCGTTACCGAAACCTCGTTCAAGTTTTCACTTCTGTTGGCACTCCCGGAGTGCCACTGTTTTTTTTAATCAAAATTTTATTTTACTAATTAATAATACATATATTTATATTTTTAATTGTGCACTAGTCTCCACACTAGGCCTCCTTGTGCTGTGGGTGACTAATCAAATCACCTACAAACATGAAACTTAACATTATGATTGTTCAACAAATAAAAGCCTGCTTTAAAACTCCTCCTAGAACGGGTTGTAGAGGGTGTTAAAGTTTGAATGGCATTTTACATTTTTGGACATTTTAAAGCGTGTTTTCAAACTTTAATTTTCAAGGGTGGTTTCGAAAAGCCCTGAAACACAATAATATAGGTACGTTTATTTTTTATTATTTGTGTCTAAATCGAGTTTCAAGCCCCTCGAGCTTCCCGTCAAAGTACCTATAGTTGGTAGAGGTACAAACTCTGAAACCCCGTCTCATCCCTTTTATGGGTTATTTTTGAAAACCCTGAAATATTGTGTAAGTACCTAACTTTTTAAATCCAAACTGAGTTTTAACTTTTTAAAATCGGAGAAGCGAGTCGGAATTTTCGTGAACCGCCTAGTGGATGCGGGGCCCCGCAGTTGCCTACTCTGCCTAATAGATAATCTAGCTATGATGCAAAATATAGCCTATCGGCTATTTGCATTCATATTAAGGTAGGAACTACCAAAATAGATCTTTTGTATTGATTTATTGAGGGTCTTTTGTTGCGATTTCCAACTGGTCAAGGCTAGCGTGAGCTAGCCCGCTACTCGTTCAGTTTATAATGTGAGTAAGTGGGTATGTGGGAATTGTGATGTCAGTGACAAAGGCAATGTAAGCACATAACTTTAAAAAGTAGGTAGGTAAAAGCTTGTTTGCCTACTGAAAATATCACAGATCAGGGTTCAAAACCCCAAATAGTCCGAATACTTATGTACCTAATAGAAACTACGTAAGCAGCATTCAGCTCAAATGTTTGGACGCGAGAGGCGCAAGATAAAGAAGACTGGCATAAAAGAAGGGAGGCCTATAAATACCCAGCAGTGGGTGATACCAGGGTGAGATGATGATGATGATGAAGCAGCATTCAGCCACAGGAAATGATTGAAATGATTTATTTGCAAGATAAACAAGCACACAGTAAGTAAAAGATTTAAAGTACATAAGTAAGTGTGTATGGGACAGCTGGAAGGGGAAGGCCTAGGCGAACCTTTTTGGATCAAATTGGCGACATTTTGGATAAGGGCCAGGTCAAAAGTACCCTAAACCGACGAGCATGTATGAAGAATGTAATGAGAGTGAATGAGGCAAAAGTTGTGTGTCAGGATCGCAGCGAGTGGAGATCCGTGGTCTCTGTATGTATGTAGTAAGTACAAAGATTATTTATACGACGGAGTCGGACTCAGCGCAATGTTGTGTTTTACAGAACCATATTATTCTATAAAACAATACCTATGTCCAAGAGAGAAAACAACTCGGGAATTTAATCTGATACGATGGGGCACCTACGCCGTGCAATTAGTGTATTTCTAAGTATTGTTATTGGTCAGTTATTTGTTTGATTTGCTACAATATCAACTGACGAGTAATTCGACCCTAATTATGAAATTATTGTTTTATCGTATACTAGCTGTGCTCCCGCGGTGTGACCCGCGCGGTCTCTCGGGAGTTTTTGGGGATAAAAAGTATGCCTACGTACATCCTTCCCTGGGAAACAACTCTAATCCATGACAATTTTTAGCCTAATCTGTTCAGTGGTTTGGGCGTGAAAGGGTAACAAACAGGCAGACAGAGTTACTTTTACATTTATAATATAGTATGGATAGAGGTATATTTATGTATAGTGAGTATATAAGTATGGATTGTACGAAGCACTAGCTTTCACTATCTGTATACTGTGCTTTTACGGAAAATAAAATTACAGACTTACATATATGACCTTTATTAAAAAGTGGGTCAGTAGGTACGAGTAGTAGGACGACTGGCAGTTTAAAACAAATTTCATTTGAAGGCTTCGTAGATAAATACCTACTTAGTCTATTTGCATTCATAATAAGGGACTACAATTTTTTTTAATTGATTTATTGAGGGTTTGTTACGGTCCCTGGTCAAGGCTAGATGGAGCTAGGCCGCTAGGCGTTGAGTTTATATTATAGGTACTTAAGTAGGTAGGTAATAGGTATATTAGGCCGTGTTTCAGTGTTTCCATCTGCGAGAAAATTTCAAGAAAAGTCCGACAGTCTGTTTAACTAAAGTCGTCGAAAATGCGGCCACGGAAGCTACAGGTGAGAATTGTAATGTATAAGTTTATACTAGTTATGACTACATATAGAATTCTGTTGACGCGGGTCACCTTGCTTTTATACTGAAAAAAGTTAGCTTGTTTTGATCTCCTACAATAACAATTAACGAGAAGGAAATTCGATCCTAACATCGAGTTAGAATTCTAACTAATGATTTATCGTTTATTATCCGAAGCAATATATTTCACGGAAAATAAAATATAGACTTACAATGGTTTGGAAAAATAGAATTTGTTTTGCCTCTGTTACAATAAGTGGAAAAACATTCTTAACGATTCAAAATACATAAGTATTTTGATGATTTCTAAGTAGCTGTTATATCGTTTATAATTCATCTTTACGAAGCAATATCTTTCAAGGAAAATAAAATATAGACTTACAATGGCTTGGAAAAATGGAATTTGTTTTGCCTCGGTAACAATAATTAGTGGAAAAATATTCTCAACGATCAAAAATCAATATTTTGATGAAATCTAAGTAGTTGTTTTATCGTTTATTATTAATATTTATGAAGCGATATCTTTCAGGGAAATTAAAATATAGACTTACAATGGTTTTATGATAAGTAATGAGGTATGAATTTCGAACTTCAACACTTCTATGAAATTTTTAACCATTGAGTCTACACCAAATAGAACTTAATTAAATAAATTATATTTGGCAAATATTTGGCAATAGAAGAAAAAATGTGGCAACTAACCTTTTTCTTCCGAGTTGAATTTTGATATTTCTTTTTACCCAGAGAAATGGGATAAGTACTACTATAAAACACATTGTATTTACCATTGTATTGGTAAATACAATGGTATTTACCATATAGACCTGCACCAAGTATAGAATGTATTGTTTAAAGGAAAAGTGTGACTCCAAACTATTTAGTGATTTATTGTTGTTGCTTAGTATGCCAAAGTATTTATTGAAAATAAACGAATAAATTATTATTATTGAACTTAAAAAACCTATCCATTAGACATGCTTATTATTTTATGGGTGTAATTCACAATTTTTCTCGCTGTAGGTATGTGTGAAAAGTAGAGTATTCCCTCGGGTTTAGAGCTGTCTTAGTCTTGGGCGCTCTTGAATCCCTCGCTGTCTCAGGATTCTAGTCATTAAATCCGTTTCACTCGGGAGTTAAATAAAAACACCTCGCTAACACTCGGGAGTTAACTAAAGAATCTTTCGATGCGTTTTTTTATTTTTCACATCGATTGTACATTCAAAAACAAAAGACAACAGTAGGGTGTAGGTTTTTTCGGCATTAGTCAATTTGTGTTTTCGGAGCTTCGACCCAATGACCTTAGTTTCGAGTCAATAGCTTTACAACAAATCAAAGGAGACTGTTCAAAAGCGGTCTATGAAGCTATAGCGATTCTGGCTTGGCATTTCTGTAGAGATGCCTCATCTACATCCTTGTGCAAAGGGGCATCAAAATCTGACTGGCCAGTTTTGAGATATAGAGGGTGGATTTTTGAGGCGGGGTAGTAAGGGCGGTACCTTAACCGTTCTAGTTACACGAAAACGTTCTTAGGAGACCATCCATAATTTTTTGAGATATTCTAAACTGCGTCCACAGATTTTGGAAAAAGTGTACAGTCAGCGAAAAAAGTGTTGACCAAAAGCGGTCTTTGAACCAATAGCGATACTGTTATAGTATTTCTGTAGAAATACCTCAACTATATCATTGTGCAAAGGTGCATTAAAATCTGTCCCTGCAGTTTTGAGATATACGGGCTTGAGTTTTGAGACTGGGTCGTGGGGCAGTAGCTTAACGGTTCTAGTCACAGGAAAACGTTCCTAGAAGACCATCCATAACTTTTTGAGATATTCTAAACTGCATTCATACATTTTTGAATAAGTGTACAGTTCGCGAAAAAATTGCAAAAATATGAAAAATGTTTCAAAGTGGTCTGGGACGTGGTCTTTGAACCAATAGCGATACTGTAATGGTATTTCAGAAGAGATACCTCAACTACATCCTTATGCAAAGTGGCATCAAAATCTGTCCCTGCAGTTTTGAGAAATATGGGCTTGAGTTTTGAGACTCATAATGGATACAATCAACGCACCATGATGCTGTTTGTCCAATGGTACAATGGGGTTGCTACAGCTAGACACAGATAGGTCAAAGTTAGATAGTACCAAGTCCAAAATATTATTATTTTGATTATGTAAATAGTTGAACTGGCGAAGATCAACAACTTCCAGTTCATCCAAAAATTCTAATTCCATCTTACCCAGAGATCCGCCTCCTGGACTCAGATAATTCATACCGCTCGCAGAGGTCCATTGAATAGCCCTCAAGTTAAAGTCACCCATTATTACAAATTTATCTAAGGGGTTAGCGATCATTATATCACGTAGGTTATTCATAAAATTCGATAGCTGTTGAGCAAAATTTAGGCCGTTGTTTTGAGCACATAAATACAATACACATACATCACCAAAGCACACAACCTTTAGAACACTATTGCAGAAAAACTATCAATACTTAGCCTACTGTATAAACTTCGCCTACTATATTCTAATCAATCGCATCTTCATAGGGTTTCCGTCGGTTTTATCTTCCACCCCGGTGTGATTTCACATAAACTAACAGTCCATTGAAGTTATAGACCTCCCATCTCCCAAAAATCTCGGACATTGAGCACGAGTTGATTATTAACAATTAATATTTCTTCAGACTACAGCTGTGCTTCAGCTAAATACGAACTTTAGTACCTAAGTTTTAGGTGACAGACCCCTAAAAGTAGGAAGATACTTACCTACTAGCATGATTCATTATCATCATTGGATGCATTTGTAAACTATGTGCGTATGTTCTGGGCACGTTGTTTTACGTAGATTGCTGGATTTCTAGTTTTAACTATTTTTTTCTTTTATAAATGCAATTATTAAGTAGGTATGTATGGTCTTAGTTTGTCGCACTAGTACTAAATAATCGAAAATAACAATAATTTGGTTGTGTGTTGGGATGCTGTACCTACCCCTTTCGACTTCGGTAGACGTCTTTTTTATTTTATGGAACCCTAAAAAGAGATGGAAAAATATTCTGATATTTATAATAGGAGGCTAAAATATAACTTCGAGAGCTATAGTGACCTGGCAAATCTGAGGTGGCCGTCCTACTATTCTGACTTTGAGTTGAGCCAGCTGCATATTAAACTCTAGTACATAATAAACTATTTCCTGAGGTAGAACAAGCACTATTGTTTACGCTCTAGTGGAGTTTAGGGACTAATAGGATAGGAACTTTGGATGTTCAATGAATACAACACTTTGTATAGATATATATTATACTATATTTTATGTCAGTAATTAACAATAATAATACGATACTTATATATTATATTATAATTAGGTTTGATATTGGTATACATGATATTGAATTGAAACAGTGCATTACATAATCCTTACGCTAACATAATACTTGAGTGATAGAACGATTATTCATTTAATTTAATTTAATTGAACAACATTTAAGAAATGATGACAGAAATTGATGTTGGATGAATAACTAAATTACTTACTGCATTCGTTTAGTCTGTGCTATTTAGAAATATGCATTTTTTAGTAATTATTTATTAGTACTTACATTGCACGTGGGGAAAAACCTTACACATACAATAACGGTTTAGGATACAGGTTAGACCCGAGAAAAATATTTTAAAACTTTGACTAGAAAAACGAGTAAATTTAAAACTAAGTAAACGTAACGAGTCTGTGGTACCTATTATATTTGTACAATTATATCTTAATAACTAAATAAAATAATTTAACAAGAGACAAGGTGCTGGTTTAACAAAAGACAAGGTGCTTAAGCTTTTAAAAAATATAAAGTGAAATAAATGCCAGAACATGGTATTTAATTTCAACTAAGTGTATTTATTGAACACGAAATGTTGAACAGTCAGAATAGATACTATTGAATAATTACGCATAGGTATTAGGTATAGCTTAGATGTTTACGAGCTTAAAAATGATATACCTGTTTGCGTTTGAAGGTACAAACTCAAACTTGAATTTGTAAAAAAAGTTATCAAATATGTTAGGCCGAGTTTAATCAATTTTGTGCGAATGTAAGAAAATTTGTCAAGTGTTGCTATATATTTTTAGTTTGACACTTAGATGTCCTCAAAGCTCTATACATTATCCTATCTAAGTCCTCTCGATGGACAATGTAAATTCTATCTAAAACTTCAATCCACTTCAAGCTTTTATACCACAAGTCGTTTTATCCATTTCCCATCCCTTTAATCAATGCCTGATTGAAATAAAATCCTTCTGAATGTATATTGAAGAGCTTGCAGATTGCAGAAGAACACATAGGCTACCTTTTATCGGCTATCAGGGTTCCACTACCGAAAAACGAAAACGGAGCCCATAAAAAAATTGGTAAGTAACCTTATAAAATCTTGTGACGTGGTTGTAAGCCCTCCGAAATAGTTTGCAGTACCTAACGCTTTAAATAAATATAACAATGAGATGAGGATGACGTACAGATAATATGGAAAGCTAGAAGTCGTACGCAAGATGTCGATTTTAGGCTACGTTTACAACTGAAAGAGAACTTCTGCAAGAAATATCCGACAGTGTGTTAGATGGAGATGACAGTTTTGTGAGCTTTTTCTATGAAACACTTGCACTGTCGGACAGTTTTCTTCCAGGTGGAAACACAGTCTCATTGTTTAGCGAATTACTCCTTAGGCTGTGGCTTCACCACCTCGATATTGCCAGGGGTGGCTGGGGTCGGTTCCTCGTAGAACAGCGGGTTCTTCACTTCTATTTCTCCGGTCTGTGAAATATATGGATGTAAAGTGCGACTGAAATCTCTAATCCGTTTTACGATAAAACAAATTACCGGTTTAACTTCGTAACAATAAACACGAGAAAGAGCTTTTTGGAATATTATTGGACTGAACCTTATTGAAATCTTATATCTCAGGGCCCAAACCTGCATAATAAGGCAATTGTCCGACCGCAAGCGAGTGAGCGTTAAGCGATCAACTATTTTATCGCTCAAGAGATGAACAAAAGATAAAGATTGCGTGCTAATAAAAGAGACAAATATAATAATAGTTCAACGCCGGCCGTTTACACCGCTGACGATTATATATTGCCGCGATAAAACTATCAAAATTTACTCGCCCAGTGTTACTCGCGTGGCGTTCAAAAAAGTTGTATTTCTTATCAAAATTCACGCCGAGCGATGAACTAGTCATAACCCAGCGACAGAAGTATACTCGCTTCACGCTCAACGCCCCACGCTCGACGCTTAACGCTCGCGGTGGGACAACTGCCTAATGTGGGACAAGGACATGAAAATGATGATAAATCATAATGAACCTCTTACAGTTACTTCTATGGTTATCTAATTCATCGAGAAGGTATAGCGCTACAAAGATATCTGGACCGGTGGTCAAAATTTTTGAATGTCAATCTGTCTGTCATTCGTTTCCAGTTGCCATATCTGTCATTGCTTGTTTGCTCGGTGTGTTTTTTTTGTTTGGTGCTTCGTGGGTGCTTTGGTACCTTGCTTACTTTTACTGTGAAATGTTTTTTGGCAACACCAAAGGCCATAGACATTTACTTTCTCTATGCCGAATGCGATAGCAGCGCCTCCCTCACCGGAAAAGATATCCTTGTGGGTTTATAGCAATAACATTGCATTATTTTCGCAAATCTTAAAAATGTAGAGTAAACATAATGCATAATCGCGCGATGGGTGGATGACATTAAAAAGTCCATAATTCGACGACATTAAAAGATGCGTGAGGCACAGAATCGATATGAATGGCGTGAACAGAGGGAGGCTTATACCAAACAGTGGGATATCATTGGCTGTGGATGATGATGAAACACAATGCATGGATTACAGTAAAATGTCGAACACGGGGATCCAATCATGATGTGGTGGTGCTGTGGTTCCTGTTTTTTTTCAACTCAACAACATATAACATAGATGAGCTACAAGTCTGGAATGTAAATAGCTTACCGTGGCGAATCCAGGGCATTCGTACACGGTGTAATCACCCTCTTCGTTCTCCTCCTCAGATTCCGGGTCAGTTACAGATCCGTTGCGTTGCTCCGCATCGGTCCTACATAATCAAAGAGTGTATTAGAATTACATTTTGTTGAACTGCTGTAATGAAAACGATGACGATGCTGTGCTGTAATATTATCGCGAAATAAAAAGATTAAAAAATATTACCATACCTTAAAATGTGTTTGCCACAGACTCAAAAATACTTACACCGGTATTCACAAACATTACTTTGGGGTTTACTAGGTGTTTGGGACCCTGTGCGTTTGCGCGCACTGTGAACCGTCATAGTAATGTTTGTGAATACCGGTGTTAGTGTCTTAGTTTATTTTGGCATAATGACAGTATCCCAAAGCATCCTATAGTGTGTATATGTATAAACCTATTCAAAAGCACGATCAAATACGTTAGCACATGCACAGGCACACTCTTGTAAAAAATACCGGACAAGTACGAGTCGGACTCGCCCACCGAGGGTTCCGTACAAACGCTTAAGTATGTACGTATAACAGTCAAAGCTGTTAGGTACCTATTACCTAAAATCTGCACACATGGGATTTTTTTTCATTTTTCGTCATACAACGAAAACTATAAATTTATTTTTTTATTAAAAATCTGTTTAAGTTTGTGTGAAGCCCTTTCATACGATAACCCACATGACACAGTTAACTCTCTTAAAATTTCAACCCCCATTCCTTGCATTAGGCTTTGTTTTTTTGTGATTTAACTAAAAATAGGTATACGGTTTTCAGATTTTGTCCTGTACTTAGACACTACTTGCCAAATTTTATTGTTCTAAGTCAACGGGAAGTATCCTATGAATTTAGATTTCCATGAGTGTCGAAATATACATTTTTTTGCGGCATAAACGGTCGCATATTTTTTTTAATAATTAGTAAAATTTAACATTGTATGGACCCAATCTTGTCTGAAAATAAATTAATTTAATTTTACAAGTCTGATTTTTTCACATCTTTAAGGGTTTTAATTTCAACTCGATACCTCCACGCGTTCCCGAGTTAAAGGGTCTTGACAGACAGATAGACAGAAAGACGGACAGCAAAGTGATCCTATAAGGATTCGGTTTTTTCCTTTTGATGTACAGAAGCCTAAAAATTAACCTTTTAGCTTTTTATTGTGGGGATACATTTTGCAGAAGAGCATACCAAACGTGACAAAACCTTAGGCCTTTATTGCAATTTAGTGCTTTAGTAAACAAATTGACAACTAAACCGGTCGAGTGATTTAGCTGCAAGTTGACACTAAAGCACATAACAAAATGTAAACCAATCATTATCGACCGAAGCTCGTGGTCTTGCTTAGTCGTTCTTGATAGATCGTCGAAGTTAAGCAACGTTCTCAACCGTCCGTAAGTGGGTAGGTGACCCATCCACATATGTACCGTTTAGAACGACCACGAGCGCTTCGATAACAGACCGACAGTCGGAGATACATTCGCACTTATAATTATATTAAAGCGTGAATAGTGAATGTGAAAGTAGCAACCTTTTATAATTTGGTCTGAATGATTGAGGCGTTGAATGAAACACTCCCGATTACCTTTCCATAGCAATTATTTGTTGTTTCTGATGCTGGTAGTGATACATCTGTGCGGAATGCGCGAGTTTCCGATCGCCAGAGATATCCATGGTCGGTCCGGTAACCCCATACGCCGGGTAGCCCACCTCAGCCGCAGCTTTAGCGCGCTTTGAAAGACTGTCAAATGACTCGAGGTCAGATAAAATTTAGAAAACAATGCCAAAAAATTAAAATAATAATAATAATAATGAGAACGCGATACCTACGCGCATTTATTAATAGCTTGTTTTGTCTAAATATTCTATATATTTTTCTGATATGTTTTCTAGTTTTATGTTTATTTGTATTTATAAGCTATGACGATTTGGAGTTCTCTGTGATATTTTTGCCGTGGCGGGAGTTTTGAATTTTTGCTTGCGCGCCGGTGCTGCTCACTATTCCAGATTGCCAAGCCTAAGTTGTAGGAGGCTTGCTTGGCTGTGGATACTGGGTGGTTGGGTGGTTTTAGGGTGAGTACTAGTCTTAAGCTGCGTATCGATTATGCGCTCCAAGAGATCGAACATTGGCGCGCGCTCCAGCCGCGCGAAATGGATACCATTTTGGAACGCGCGCCAATGTGTTCGTTGGTGCGCCCGAACACGGAGCGGTCCGTTCCGTCGGCTGTCGGTTTTTTACCGCGCATCAATTGCGGCGCGCGCGCCAATTGAGACGGACTTGTTGTATTTTTTTGTGTTTGGTCGCTCCGATTATGAATAACCAAAGCTTCCATGATGAATGGTCAAACACTGGAACGGGTGCCACGCGCGCCAGGCGCGCTTAGTTGGTATACTTCAAAAGTTTGGCACGCGTTCCGCGGAACGCACTCTCGGCGCGGTCATTCATGGCGCGCGCGCCAGAAGCGCATAATCGATACGCAGCTTTAAGAATTAGTACTAGATATTTTCCTACCATTTTCAATATCTTAAGTATTGAATTGAATCAGAAAAAAAAACTGGATTGTTATTTTCTGCAAAATGATTTGTCTCAACCATTGTTCGTTGCATTCGATACAGTTTGTTTTAATTATAAGTATCGTACGCCAGTCAATAGGTATCGTGGTACTATTGCGGTTGCCGAACTACACAATATTACGTAAGTAACACAACTTAACATACCTACAACGAAAACAAATTAGCTGCTTACAAATCTTTAACGAAACAGCGCAATGTCAGTGACCTACTCTACAACACGGGGGAATGCGTGAAAGGTGCTGCAGCCTCCTCCTTCGGAAAGCACATCAGGGAGTGGCAAGGAATGTGTTATACATTAACTTTACCATGCAATATTTATAATAATTCTAAAGCAGTATTGGTACAAAAATAATCAAACTGTTGGCAGTAAAGACAGAAATAGTTTTAAAGGTCCACAGTTAAATGACGAAGAAAAAACACACAGCTACCAACGATTTCATACTACCTATTCATCATTGGCCTGCCCTTATCCCGCTTATGAGGGGTCGGCACAACATGTCCTCCTTCTCCACTGTCCTCTATCACTCGTCATCTCCATATCCACTCCTTTCTTACCCATATCTTCTTTCACACAATCCATCCATCTTTTCTTAGGTCTACTTCTACTCACATATCGATTCACATTCACAGACAGACAGACAGACAGAATCCACATCTACTGTTACATAGATACCAATAATTATTTACTATCTACAGTTTATTAGGAACAAGCTACGTGCCACGGTATTATCCGCAGTCTCCAGGAACATTTCACTTTTTAGGGATAAAGGTAAAATCGTAGTAAGATAAATAGGTAAGTAAAGCATTTTCTGCTAAGAAAAATGCGTAAATTTTACATTGGTTTTATTTTTCTTCATCTCATCTTTCTCGGTATTACTAAAGTATCTTAGCTTCCGCTGATCTTACTTTGCACTACTTCCAAGACTTCAGACATTGCAGATTGTTCGCTCATAGTATCATGGTCTAAAGTTTAATTTTAGATCTTTGAAATTTGATTTCAGTTCAAAATAGATAAATCGAATAATTATTATGGAAGAAAGGAAGGGAGGCCTTTGCCCTGCAGTGGGACATCACGGGCTCGTAATAATAATAATTATATAATGTACTAGCTGACCCGCGGCAAACGTTGTTTTGCCGTATTACTAATATCGCTACTAAAAATAAGGGATGGTGGTTGAAGGGTGAAAATTTAGGGTTCAATTTATTTTTTAATGCCGAATCTTACAATTTTAAGATCTAAATTAGCCAAATTGGTCCACAGCCTATCTGTATTCTGTGCCACAACTAGGAACAGACCAAAAAGATCTGACCTCATTTCACATCTCTCATATAGGAAAACTAAAACCTATTTCACAGCTAGGAACATTTTGTATTGGAAAACTGAAACCTCATTTTACAGCTAGGAACATTTTGTATTGGAAAACTAAATTATCGTTTTCAAATATTTTCTGTTACTTTCTCATTATTTACGTTTCTCACCGTTTGAACCTTTCCTGAATTTCCACAAATTAAAATTAGCCAAATCAGTCCAGCCATTCTCGAGTTTTAGAGAGACAAACGAACAGAAATTGATTTTATATCAATAGATTATGTAGAGTTTGATTTGTTTGAGGTCTAGACAACGCTTAGGCTTCGGTCGGACGAGTTATACATATTTAAGCGTCGAATTTCAAGATTAAATTAGCCAAATCGGTCCGTCCAGCCATTCTCGAGTTTTAGAGAGACAGACGAACAGCAATTGATTATATAAAAATAGATTAAGAAGAGTTTGATCTGTTTGAGGTCTAGACAACGCTTAGGCTTCGTTCGGACGAGTTAATATTTAAGCGTCGAATTGAAACAAGTCAATTTTAATTTGTGATTTTGACAGTTTCGTAGCCGATGTTAAGAAACTAGATAAATTAGTCTAGATATTTTCTTATTCATTCATTAATCTAGATAAATTAATGTTTAAAGACTAGATTCGGAGTACAACTAGAAACCTGGCTATTAGAGTTTAATTAAATTAGTAGTTTTAGTTCAAAATATGATAAGCTCTACCATACAAACATAAAAATCATCGCCTCTGTCTTGTAGGGGTAGGCGGAGACCCCAGATTTCCAGATGCTACGATCCTAACTTACGTCTTTCGCTTTATTCACTCCTATACATTCTTCTCACAAACTTAGGCTCAGGGTAATTTTGACGTTCTTACTGACCCTTCTTTAAAATGTAACTAAGTTTAATTATGCATAACATTCTCTTCAATGACTGCATATAAGCTGTTACCAGTTTAAAAGTCTATATGAAACTGTAAATATGTAGGTACGTAATAAGAAGCCATTCGATATTATGAAAATCGATAGTGCTAACAAGTCAGACCTAGATCTGATTCGATGACTTATTCTCGGCCTTTCTCCCCACCTGTGGCTTTTCTCATTCGTATTGGCTTTAGCAGCCTTGGAACATGACGTTTAATTCACCGTTAGACCAATAGGAATCGAGGATTGAAATAGAATATAATATTGTATACTAGAGTAAATTACTACTTTGATATAAATCTATGTACCTACTAATCAAGCTACACATATTTACATAATGCTTCGTTTATGTTATAGATTGAAATGTTTTATTTAAACGGAATTAATATAATAATTATGTATTCGCTTCTATAATAAAACATGTAGGATGATAACTAATAGTAATACATAATTGCTTATTTATTTTGCTGCTGGAGTAAAATGGTCAAAACACCATTTTACCATTTAAAATAAAAATAAATAAATAAATTTTCTCTGGATTTTCTTTACTACCTATATGTATATGTTTTAGGTATAACTTGTGTGTGTATCTGTAAATAACAGTTTATTTAATAGAATACACTAAACTCACAAAATATAATAAATTAATATAATAAAGTTTTTACCAGAACAACGTCGCATAAAAGTTTATAAATGATATTCTTGAAAATTTGCTCTATTATCTAACGTCGACATTTCGATTGTGATCACAAAGGACTGACCATAGTCCCAATCCAATAATCAGTACGCGATCTCGTCCAATTAATCTCAATTAACAATGAAGTGAATTGATTATATATGATAAAACATTATGACATGTAACTCTAGGAAAACCCAGAATTAGATTATGAGCTTCTTCTTTTACCAAAGCTTGGAAACCAGTTTTTTTGGTATCGTAAATGCATGCTAACATGAGCAAAGCGCTCTTTCTTTGACAACTAAGTAAATTAGAGACAACTAAGAAGTTAAGCTAAGTAAATATTATTATTATCCAAAGATACAATTTAACCTGATCGTACACTCGTCCGCGCCGTACGCTCCGCAGTCATTTTATGTACAAAAAATGCTGCTGACGTTAGAAAATGCGGCTTCTGACATCACCAGCATTTTCTCTATTGAATTGACAGTCAGCGCGTTCGGCTCGGCTGGACTGTGCGACCACCCTTATAATAGAAATGGGTCGAGTATACTCACGAATACCATCCAAATATGAAGCCAACTATTGCCAAGAGGATAGCAGTGCACACGCCAACAGCGATGCCCACTGCGTATACCGTCCCTGAAGTAAAGTTGCTCCCAAGCACTTTGATGCGACGCTTGCCATCGGAATCACCAGCATCGGAACCACTATGACATACAAAAACGATTACTATCTACAAATACGCATTTGAAAGTTTTTAAATATTTAACAGCAGAACACTGGTTCATAGAAAATTTATCATTTAAAAACTCATTATTAGCAGTGAACACGAAAAGCATGCGTTCACAGTCATCAATTTAAAAATTGGAAAAGTAATCCTAGCTAGTGCATTTGCAAAACTTTAACATTATTTATTACAGCTTTAAATCGGAATTTTTGCGATTGAGTGGTTTATATTTGAATTATTTGTCTGTTCAGGTAATTAATAATAGATAAATAGACACACCTGTTTATTATATAACCAGCAATCATTACGAATGTAGGTACAGTATCTATAAACATAGTAGTTATTTGAAAGCTGCAGTTTTTATCTCCAAAGTTTACTCTAGAGGTCTTGTAGTAGTGAAAGTGTTTTATTGCAGATGTCCTTGCAGTTACACCTTTTATACAAACTCATTACAGGTGTAAGCTTAACTCGAACCAAATACATTTAAACTACTAGGTAGATATACAAATTGATCAGCTATTTGTATAACTGACAATCTACGGTGATACAAAATCTACAACACAGAGTACGAGTACATGTCGATAACAAAACAATCTAATATCATTCACAACACTGTTTTGTAAGTCCTCTACTGCCGCAAACAATAAAATAGTAACGACTTAACTGTGACGCACAACTCTAACAAAAGCCCATATTCTTCTTAATAGAGTAAAAAAAGGATTCAAACTTTAAATTTTGAATTTTTAAATTGATGAAAATGTTTCCATTAAAACAGCCTCCGGCGTCCAGTTAAACGTACTGTTTATTGAATCACGACATCAGTTAAAAAAACTCCTACTAAGTAGGTCAAGCTATGGTAACCAAAATTCAAATTGGTTTTCTAAAGCTAAATATGGGTGTCATGCTCATAAAGTATTGTAGATTGTATTGTATTGGTCTAGATATTATCTTTAGATTATTAATGTAGGCCAAATTCAATGCTATAACTCTCAAGAAAGCAACTTAGAACATTTCGTCATATCATATAAAATTTGTGCATTGCATTGCATTAACTGTCTCGTCAACTTGTATTTTTTTATTCTGTAGTCCTAAAATAACAGCACAGACTTGGTAGCGTCTCAAAATGGTAAATTTTCAATATTAGAGCAACTAATAATTGCTAACGTAGACATTGATATGAGTTGACGTGATGAGTGCATACTCTCACAAACAAGACAAGTGGACACAACTAAACTCCTAGTGCTAAAAATCCTAATGTAGAAAACTTGCACAGGTGATACACAAACTGCTCATTTCTTTAAATAATTACTACTAAATTAGTTTCCAATGTGAGGGTAGGACAAAATCAATATTCCATGCTCATCTAAGGCTTTGTAACAAACAGGGTGTATTCTAAGTACATAATTAAAGTCATTCCTTACTTTAAGGTATTATTTACGTCTTTGGTTATTTTTAACCAATTAAGGTTCGTTGGTATTAGTGATACCGGAACGCGCATTTGATGTTTTGACCTGGAAATTATATAAATCTTAGGTCTGGACATATAAGCGACCGCAATTGTAATGATCTCCGACGGTTTCATAATAAATGTGGAGAAGAGACGAGTTATATTATGATCAGATTTTTAGCTATTCACTATCCGGCTTTCCTTAATTGTCTTTTTTACAAAATTAGGCAAGGAATCATTTGAAAACTATCTATAATACTACATTTTAATTTTATACTAGGTAATAATATCACCTAGTATATGTCATATCATAAAATTATGTTTGCGGTATCGTTGCTGACGCAATAAAAGACGAGAAGACAAAAGCGAGTAGTCAGGTATCAAGCAAGTCTAGCACAGTGTCCAGTCTATATATCTAGCCACATTCAGCGATAAATGAGAACGATTACAAGTTACAGCCAATTAAAATCATTTTACAGGAAATATAAATACCGAGATCAAGCGAACACATACAGTCAAAGGGAGCAGTCGATGCAACGGCCACTAAGGGTCCCATTCAGGCATACAGGTTATCGTAGTATTTGAAGTAATAATTTGGAAGAGATCGCGAACTACTCTACGATATCGATAAGTAACGTGAGCAACGTGACGAGGGCACTTTTTGAACCCTTGAAATGATCTTAGAATCTAGTGAACTTTGTTTAATAATTAAGGAAGTTGGAATCAGATTTTGTTAAAGCCTAGGAAAGAATAAGCTGAAAAGTGATTTAAGCTATCAATGCATTTAGAGATCACTCATAAACATAACGAACGAACTGTTGAGATCGAAAAACCAGCTAAATTAGTTACTCATTTGACCAAGAGTTTTTTGCATCAGAGAGTACGTCATCTTTTAAATCTACTTATTTTACTTTTTTTTTTCAGATATTGTGCTTTGTAAGTTGTTTATATTATACAAAGCAAAAAAAAAGCTGCCTCTGCTTTTCGTCATAATGTCTGCTCTGAGTTTTTATGTTTTCCAAATAAGTTTTAACTTCGACAATAATTCTATTGATCATTTCAAAGATTCTTAATGTAGTTCTCGCATCGCATGCGCACAAATAATGTAGATAATAATAATTATACGACGAAAAGAAATACCTACCATAACATTATACCAATCTAAACCTTCAACACACTGCATAATCTAAAATGAACTTTGCTTGTTTTTCATATTAAGTACCGTTTAATTGTTTTTTTTTTAATAAATACTTCAAATGTAAATGAAATAAATAATATTTAGGTAATTATGTAGGTATGTATATATTTAGACGTATTAAAGTCAATGTACAAGAAAATTATATAAAACGAGTGCATATTTGCCAGTTTTAATCAAATTATCAACGGAGACAGCACTGAGAAGTAGAGATCATACCACCTACCCGCTTCCTGTGGTCAAAGTTAAGCGTTCCAAATGGTTTCCTCATTTTTTATTTTTTCAAGACTGATTGTTTAAAGTTTCTGAATAAATGAATATTCCTTATATTAATTATACGAGCAAAAATGACGCGTAATAGCTTCTTATTCAGGGCAGATCTAAACATAATTCTACGCAATTAGGTATTCCACGTGGTAGCCAAGAAAAATCTTCCGCGTACGCCAACGAAACTGCTTTACTCAGAGCAATGGGATCCATACTTACTTTTAGTGATACTCTACAATCTACATATTTAACGACATAGGTACTTACACTCCAGCTTTAAGTTTATCCAGATCATCAATGACCAAGGTTTTGGTGCGGCTAATAGGTTTCTGACGCGTTTGCCGCGGGCCTATATCCTCCACATCCTCGTGGCCTCCGCCTTCATGAGGACCTTCCAAATTGTTTGTCGTTCCTTTAACTAAAATAATAAATGATGTGATCACATACCGTTTCCAACGTTCGAACGTATGAGTTGTAGTTTCTCATCTACTCACTCGTATATTCTGTGCTCTCGAAATATCCGGGATCGGTAGGAGTGAGTGCAAAGATCTTCTTCTCCTGTGCCTCACTGCTCTCCGAAAGTTTGGGAATTGGGTCTACTTGACGGAAAATTTTATCGTGTTTGTGGGGGATCACAGCGGCAGATATGCCGGCCTTCGATGGGAGCAAGGGATATTCGAAGTAGGAAGAACTATGGCTGCGGGTGCTGTAGGGTCCAGCAGCTTCGTTTAAAATGCGTTTGAAGGATTCCGACATTGGTTGACCATCATGCATCCCCTTGATACGGTAGATTTCCTGTGCAGATATTTTTTTCACTTTACCTGTTATTCTATGATGCCTTTGCGTCAATGTTTTGGTAAATGGTTTGCTAAAACGTATTTACGTTAGGTACTTATAGCCAAGCAAATTACCTGTTGTTTTGAATCAAATAGAGGAATTAGAGTTACACTTACGAGATACGACTACGTATCATTTTCGTGACCACTGAGGTCAGGGATGTAAAAAAAAAAAAAAATGCAGAATTTGCGAATAGATCATTGACGACAATGTTCTATTGCAGCAATGGCACATTTACTTTTAAAATGAGTCCTTGACTTTCATGTACGCATACATACATATAACCAGCAGGTTATATGTATGTATGTATGTAAGGCATTTTTTAAAAACAACATTTTGGCTTGGTACCTAACCTATTTAATTAGAAAGGCATCGAAAACATTTTTGTAAGAAACTCATTTCAAGTGCTACACCAATAATTCTCCCATACTTTAAAGCTTACCTCATTCAGCCAATCAGAAGCGGACATCTGAGGCCGCGGGTAGGGTATACGGGCACGTTTATCGTCGGGTACGAACTGTGACATCAGGTATCTTGGGTAGAGATAGCCACGCAACTCCTTGCCGTTTGGGGGCTCTACAGCCTGGGGGCCATTGCGCAAGATGTGGCTAGCCGATGGATTTAGCACACCGTGCAGACCTACATAGAAAAAAATACCTTGAAAAATTGTTCACCTTTCTTCCTGCTCTTATCTTAGAGTCGGCACAACATGTTTTTCTTTTCCATTTTCCTCTGTTACTCCTTTCACATCATATTATCAGACAATCTGTCGATCGTTTCTTAGGCCTAACCCAAACGGAAAATAGACCACTGAAAATTAATCTGTATCTTAAAAAAAGTAAATAATCTCGCATCGCACGCAATCTTACTGACTTTTACATAAAAGCATCATTTGAAATGTGTTCCCGGAAATTATTTCCAAAAACCTGAATTCGCTAGGTATATTCGCTTTATCTCTTAAACTCTGCAAGTTAAATAAAATCTTGTAAAAAAGTACTTGTGTTTTAATGGAGTTGGTAAAATATTGTTCAAAAGCTACCTACGCTGATAGGTGATGTGTCAAAGGTGCACAAAAAGTATCTAAAAATTAACTCAGTGATATGAAGCGGTATTTTTACAGCAAACAAAAGCGTAGATTGTTTGACGATCAGTGATCGCCAAACAAATTGAATGGCCGAATAGCGGTTGTGCAGTATTGGTTATTTCTTGTGACGACATCGCGTCGGTCGCAGGAAAATAAATCATACATTTCCGATGAATTTGTATTTGGATTTCCTCCTGCTTTATTTTCTTCAGAATATTCAGGTTAACCAAGAACTTAAAATAACTTTGTAGAAACTCATGTAGGTATGCTGTGACCCTACTATACAGGCTTTTTAGTCCTAGTGTGGGGAACAGAGGTTTAACCAGGGTACCTATCATGAAATTGCAAATATAGTTTTTAGTGAAACCACGTTTCCGTCACAATAAACTTTATCTTATTTTATGTATGTACAGGGTGGGTTTTTGAGATGGGCCATGGAGAGCAGGCACCTAAACCGTTGTAGGTACAGGAAAACGCTCTTATGAGACCTTCCGTAACTTTTTGAGATATTTCTAGGGGTAAAGTATCAGTTTAGTAAAATAATAGCTTTAGCTGGAGTGGGATCAGTATTTTATATGGCCTATTCTCATGCTATTCCAGTCCACGATACATCTTTATTGTTCAAAAGCAATGGAAGCCTGATCGTTCCCTAAATACCTACAATTTTGAGTATGTTTGTTGAATTGTACGTATAAAAGCCACTTACCTACTATTCTGATCGAATATATTTTCAATCGAGCTTAAGCAGCTAAGAGTGAAACTTATTCTCATCTTAAAATCTTCTCGTTTCAACTATGCAAGTCTGGCGGTAGTCTAATTGCATAATAGCGTTGAGCTTAGGGTTGAAAGACTGGTGGTTGCTGTTAAACAACCATGTTTCTATCTTATGAGAATAATTAATTTAAGACAATGGTTTTTTTCAGGGCGTCTGGTCGAAGCGTCGCGTGATTCGAGAGCTGGCGACTTTTTGGCACAAAGAATCAGCATTGCCATTCAGCGTGGCAATGCCGCCAGTGTTTTGGGCACGCTTCCGACTGGCAGTGACCTGGATCAGTTGAGCTATCTATAGATCGTTTTTACGACGATCCTTAGATAGCTTGACTGATTCTATTGTATTTTGTAATTTTATGTACATATTGTAGTAGCTTCGTTTCTGTAAATAAATTATGAGACAATGGTTTCAGTTTAGATTTTTTTGTTTAGTTTAAGTAGTTACCCGATTTGTAAATAGCCAAGACAAAAATTGTAAATAGCTTTTTTTCTACATTTATTTCGGACGAAAATTATTAGACAAAGTGAGAGTGTCGTCTTTCGATTTTTAATATCATATTTTCATTCATTTAAGAGTTGGCTACTGACTGACTCATACAAACTTACTTACTTATTCATTTAATCAACTTTTATCCCATTGGATAATAGTTACGTTAAGAAACTCTATGTTTGCTAACCAAGTGTCTATTAAATTGGATATCAATTAATATCCCGAAAGAAAAATATGCGTGGTAGTTTTTGGTCCTAGAAATGGAACTACCTACTACCTTCACAAATGCATAGTCAGTCGCTTGCTTAGAAAAGTCTAGCAAAGTGGTTTGCTTTAACCTGATCGCACACTCATCCGCGCCGTACGCGCCGCAGTCATTTTTCTATACAAAAAATCCTGATGACGTCAGAAAATTCGGCTCGCTTCTGACGTCAGCAGCATTTTCTCTATTGAATTGACAGTTCGGCGCGTTCGGCTCGGCTGGACTGTGCGATCACCCTTATCCGTCGATGGGTGTTTTTAGCAGTAGTACTAGCAAAAGTAATTTACGCTGTAATCTACATTCGGTTTCATAAAAAACCAAAAACTTTCACTAATTATTTGAAAATAAGAAACGTAGCGTGAGTGTAGAATAAAAATAGAAATTCAAAAATGCTATTCTATAATTGAGATTCCGACCTGGGGTGAGCAAGAGCCTTGGATCTCATTAAGCACACAATTAGTTGTTTACTTTCGAGATGAGGTGGTGATTGCTTCCCTCTTCAGTTTATTTTATGCCTCAGGTCAGATCTATCTCTATCTGAATATGATTAAGCCTTGTAGGTAATAAATAACTATTGAGGTCAGGCCCCTACCTCATTCGAACTAATAGATATTTTAGGTAACACTGCTTCGACTTTCGTGTTTTCTAATGCTACTGCTTCATCTGCATCGTATTTGACAGAAAACTTGAAAGTTTTGAAGCGCTTTCAAAGTTCTTTAAATCTCTTGGAAAGTGTCAAATCAGTTTCTAGCAACTCTATTTTATTCCGCAAAGTAATCTAAGTTTAATCAGGTAACTCAGCATGACGCTATAGTCAGCGCTCCGAAGTGTGTAGGAGGCAAACGTTGCCAAACGTTGAATAAATCATTAAGGCTAGCCGAAAACGACAGGTATTTTCCAATTGATAGTTCCCGACGTAGGAGAAAGTCTTTTAGACACGACTCAACAATTTAACGTTGTAGACCTTTTAAAACAAGTAAAGAGAATTTCCGATAAATTTTAAAGCTGCAAAAGTTTAAGTAATTTCAACATACATAAGCTCTATGAATGTATGAGCAACTAAGTTTGGTCTTTGGTTTTGGATTTGTCCATATTGATGACACTATTTCTAGAGTTCCACATTTCAAAACGGTTCACCCTTTCAGATCCTTCCTGCATCTGCGAATGACGCCTGTCATTTGATAGCGAATCTCAGTAACGGATATTATTTCCAATAGAGTTACCTATGTAATGAAATAAATAAACTAAGAATAACATTTCTCAGGAATACGGCCTACAAAAATTAATTTAACTTGCATATAAATCATTTCATATTTCATAGAAAATCAATTTTGAACAGTGCTCTAAATGAATTTATTATGAGTTTCTGGGATTCTATTTTTATGAAACCTTGGGAATCTCATTCAGTCTATACCTACAAGGTGTAAGAGGTCAGAAAACAATAATTTGCATATTTAGGTTTTTGTTAAATGTTTAACTTTTTTTTACCCGATGATTTTTCAAAAAAAAAAACACCTCTCTTAATGAACCAATGAATTTTGTCGCTGATATCCTTCAATCTTTGCAAAGTAATGTATTACTTAAATGAAAGGAAATAGCAAATCACCACCCTTCTCAAAAAACCCCTGTTTATGACTAGCTGAGCCGTGTTTCGTGTGGGCGGTCCTCATTCGTTTTCCGTTTTTTTTCGCATATATCCCGATCCCGTTCTCCGGGATAAAAACCCTATATGTTGCCCTAAAACCTTTACTATCTACCAGTGAAAGTCCCATTAAAATTGGTTTTGCGGTTCTAGAGATTAGCTCGGACAAACAGAAAGACAGACAGACAAAGATCTTTAAAAATACTTGTTAGTGATCTTGTAAATAACTATAGGTATTAATAACGAATAATGCACTTGAGAAAATAGTTATTTTGAAATCACTTAAATTTTATTTATATGTATGGATTGAGTATTGACACGCCGGCGCTGCGCCGTGTCGTATAACGTTTTATGCAGAGTTTTAGACATTGTTAATTAATAATTATATTAAAAAATTAAAAGTCTTATCAAAATTTACCAAAAAATTACAAAAAATTATAATAATTATATTTTGTGTTAAGTGTACGACAGTGTAATTGTAGTCGATAAGTATGTATACACCCCTATTTTTTAATTACCAAGAAAATTTTAAACATGGTCTCGGTGTCTGTTACTGATCACATTTATGTAGTTAAAACTCAAAAAAAGAGAAAAAAAAATTATAACCTTAAAAGGAGACGAGACGAGTCAGACATGGATTTATGATAGCTACTGGTGTTTTACTGACTGGGGATGATACGAGAACATAGTTTGAATGAGAGTCTGTGCGCGATTGTTGTATAAAGTACTTATTTGTACAGTTTTCATAAAATTTTGTTCGGTTTTGGTCGACTACAATCCTCGATAACTTTGTGATAGTTAAATAAAAAAAAGTTCTGACCATGCCATTATCATTTTCTGCATCTGCTGCAACTGTCCTTAAATTTTTTTTGGTAGTCATAAAATAGCGGTGTATAGTTCTGACTGGTTTCCCCAACACATTAGGTACATCCTAAAGTTAATGTATTATATTTATATTTTAATTAAAATATATATATACATATATTTATATTTTTCATTTTTTTCAATGGCGAAGACCGGCGGATCTAAACAAATGGAATAAGTTCACTCAACAATTTCACACTACAGCGTCTAAGATCACTTTTGTAATGTATTAATCATCTATATGTATATTAAACTTCAGATTGTTTATTTAGGAAACAAAAACATGGTAGGTACAAAAAAATAGGAAACGATAATGTCCGCGTTAGTTAAAAAAAACTATGTCGCGGAAATAAACTAGCCTTTTTTATATTTTTTCCGTTTCTACTTGTGTAATTTTTTTATTGAACGAAGGTGTTGAAACTGTTTTTATGCTCAAAAAACTTCTAGTATGAATTGGACACCACAATATGTTCATGACACAAATTTTTAAGTCCTACGGCATGCAGTTTCATTACGATGATTTCTACATACTCGTATAATATAATTTACCATAGTTGCTAAAAATACGAATAACTGTTCAATCTTGGCCATATTTTCTGAATCAAATTCAATTTACTGCAAAATATTCAAGAGAGAAGAATAAGTGAAATAGTATTTACGCAAACAGTTTTTATCGTGGTGTTTCAAAAGGTTCGAAAACAGAAAAATGTTATTTTGCTTCAGGAGAAATAATGTAAAATTTTCATTTAGAAAGAATAAACTAGTTTTGATATGTTTCATCAATTTCTGTAAAAAAATCTTTTATTAAAAAGGCTAGTAATATCCTACTATTTACTAAACCTTAATATCGTTGTTAAAGTCTTAATTTATTTAGGGGTTTTGTCGTTTACCGACCCCTGTAGTAAAAAACCATATAGTCCTTAATTCTTTTACTTATATTTTCACTTTGTAACTGAAAATCAAAGGTTGGACGCGCGTTGTTCCATTTGTTTTAGTTAATTATTGACGAATTTTCAACGTTTGGCGTGTCGTGTTAAGTGTACGAGCAGAACTTTACAAGTATAGGTACGAGTATGCGCATATCTGTATTCTATCCATCGTTCCATTATTCACGTTCGGTAACACTACTTTATTTTATTGCTTATAGATATCAGATAGATACATTAATACATAAGGTTAACTTGGTATAGGAGGGGTAATGTTGGTATTGAAACAAATGTACGAGTTAATTATTTACTTACTCATAAAAAGAAAATCTGTTCATCAATTATTAAATGTCTTTCAAGACTATGAAGATCAAGAATTATATTATTTTATATTAAAAAAACTTTATTGGTGCGTTAAAAAAATAAAAACCAAAGAGTTCGTAGACAGTCAAATTGTAAACGTAAAGATGATTTATTTAAAAAGTGTTGTACCTTATCGATTTGTTAAATCTACTTAGTAAATTTAAGTAATCTTACATTAGTCTTAACTGAGCTCGATGAAGATTCTAACGTTGAAAGTTGCAACCAATATGTTTCTCAGCACTAAAACACGCCTTTCACATAATTATAGGTTTTAAAGCAAACGTAGTACACAAACAAGTTGCGTGTAACAGGTGGTAGATAATAATGCTAACGCCACTTCTTCGTATAAAAAATAAGTAACAGAAATCATATTTTTTTATGAAACTGTTGATCGTGATCGCACTTGCTGAGGCACATGACAACAAATGACTAATTTCGCAACGACGGATTTAATGCGGGAAACTCTTATCAGTCGCGATAAGAATGCACGAGAATAATATATTTTTTAAAGTTTGTAATTAAAAAGTTTAGTTACCAGGTGATTGTGCGATGACACAAGCAGAAAAAGCGGTAACAGCAAGCGCGAGTAACGAATGCATCGCGACCGCGAGCCAACCGTTCTGTCAGAGGACCGCTGCTTTCTGTTTACTGTCGACGAACGAGTGGCCTGTGGAGCGATAGGCGAGCTCGCACCCCGCTTCACACTCTGAGCGCAAGCCTGCTCGCGTCGATCGATACCCCACCGCCCACATCCAATTGCCACTGCTTATTTCCAAAAAGACTTAACGCTACTTCGCAAACTGTAGTTACAGATAAAAACTCCGTGGACACTTTTTTGCCCGCGAGTACCCGACAAGTTTGTTTTAGAAATCGGCAACTACTTGTTATTTCAAAATTGAAGACCTCTTCGCAGACGGAAGGTTTTATGAACTTAAAAAATGTTAAATTAAAGTTTCTTTAAAAGTGCAATTGAAAAGTTTGACACATCTAAACTTGTCTAAATTTTATATGAATGAAAATGTTTTTGAACTTTCGACTTAGATGATGATATTTTATAGAATAATATAAATTACGTTTTAGGGTCGATTCACATCTGACGGAAGATCCGTCGCGGATTATCGGTCGCGGAACGCCAGAACTGACAAATGTATAGAAAAACACTCGACCGTTCACACTCGACGGACTAACGTATCATCCGTCGAGTGTGAACGGTCGAGTGTTTTTCTATACATTTGTCAGTTCTGGCGTTCCGCGACCGATAATCCGCGACGGATCTTCCGTCAGATGTGAATCGACCCTTAAAAACTAAAAAGAAAACCGACTTCAAAGTTTGACAGGACTCAGCGTGACAGGTTTTTTGAGTTTTACGCTGAGGCTCTAGCGTTATCTACCTACAACTTCGATCAAGAATAGGTACACCTACAATGTTTTGGAAGATTTCTCCTGAAATAGGTTCTATTTTTAGACTTTATAAAGCTTTCTTGAAATCGTAACTGTTAAGAACCAAGTAGATTTAGGATGTTTTGAGCTGGATTAACAACTATAAACTGACCTAATCTTGTAACGTTAAGTTGGAGAGCAGAGTTAAATAAAAGTTAAAGTTTTTTTAAAAGCTTTTAATTAACTTGCAATTTTTGTATGTTTGTCCGGATCAAATCTTGCAAGCTTAATTTGACCCGTTTCCCGGTGTCCGATTGAGCTAAATTTTGGTACACTTGTGAGTCCTCGGTGACAATGCAATAATATGGTAACAGCGAGCTGATCTGATGATGGAGTCATGAGCTGTTCAGAAAATAGGCCGATTGATTTGAAACTCGGTTCGTAGATTAAGTATCATCTTAATTTTTCAAAAATGGTGACAGCGAGCTGATCTGATGATGGAGGAAACTCCTCAGATAATCGACCGATTGAGTTGAAACTCGGTTTGTAGATCAAGTATCATCTAAAATTTTAAAATATAGTGACAGCGAGCTGATCTGATGATAGAGAACGGAACTCCTCAGTTAATAGGCCGATTGAGTTGAAAATCGGTTCGTAGATTAGGTATCATCTAAAATTTTAAAATATAGTGACAGCAAGCTGATCTGATGATGGAGAACCGAACTCCTCAGTTAATAGGCCGATTGAGTTGAAACTCGGTTTGTAGATCAAGTATCATCTAAAATTTTTAAATATGTTGACAGCGAGCTCATCTGATGATGGCGAAGGGAACTCCTCAGATAAATAGGTTGATTGAGTTGAAACTCACTACATCGGTCAAGTTTCATCTACTATTTTGAAATATGATGACTGCGAGATAATCCAATGATGGAGAACAGAATTCCTCAGAAAATAGGTTGATTGAAATGAAATTTTGTACATACATCGGTGAGTTCAATTAGCTCACGGAAAACTTAAAATATTGTAATTGTTGAAATAAAAAAAAAAAATAATAAGCTCTGCGATTTTCCGAGAAAAAAAATCATGTAAGTACTTTTATTTAGGTAAACTCCATAACTAAATTCTTCAAAATTTGTTAGTAAGTAGTAACAAACTTCTATGCATCCAACCATCCAAACTTTCGCATCTAAAAGTAATACTACAAAGTAAGTTCGTATGAGCCAGTGGCCTATTCTGGTGACGGGGTTTTTAGGCCGCCTTAAGGCCTCCGTCATGGCTTAGATACAATAATACAGTAGGTAATACATCGTGGCATCATTTATGATAATCGAAGATAATAAAAAAAGTTTTTTGAAGGATAGGTATATAAAACTATAAATATAAATAATATTGGACATTTCACACAGCATCATCTAGCCCCAACTAAGGGCTCTTTCAATTTATGCGTTTCCTATCGGACCGCTGCCGCACGTTTTCGGTCGTGAGGTCGATCCCCGGCTGTGCTTCAATGGAGTTTGAGTTTCGTAAAAATATGCGTTTCAACACGTGCTCTAATTTACGGCGAAGGAAAATATCGTCAATAAACTAGTTTGTATTCTAATTGGCGACGATGGGCTTGGAACTCTGTTACGCGCGTATGGAATACTAACTTCTGCTAAATGTAGACATGTATTAAATATTGTATTTATTTGGACATGCCTCTAAAACCCCTTGAGATAATGTCTACCGTGCCTTCGGGATACAGTCGTGATCCTGTTTTTTTTGCCGTGATTCTATTAATGTCGGTGAACATGTCAAAAAATACATAAGTACATACAGCCGCACATAGAACCTCCTCCATTGAAAAAACTTTTTATTGAAAACTGTCAATGTTTGTATGAAGATCCGGGTCAATTAGATTCAAAACTAGCCTGCAATTCCTATTTAAATTACGTGATTAAATCCACTGAATTCCGTTTAGACGGAGGTCGTGGTAAGCAGACTGATCTTAGAAAAGTTTAATTTATTCGAATAAATTGCCTTTTTTTTTAAACGAAGCATCTCCGGATCAGAAAGTTTCACCATATAAATTCGAAATAATCTACCTGTCTAAAAATGTTTCTCGACAAGTCCGACAGTCTGATGCTTTCCAAGATCTGAATCCATGCAGGGTCTTAGATTTCTTGTGCGTAGACGCGCGTAGCAAAATCGTAGACGCGCGTAGCAACATCGTAGAATAGCGTAGCAAGGGTTTTCTCGAGTGCCCTTTGAGGAGAAAAACTAAATGGTTATAGCTAGATAAGGATAAATGTTTATTTTAAATCAATTTTATTTTCTCGAAAAATAAAAATAAAACTTTTTAAATATTTCAATGAAGTTCTTATTTTTATTACGAGTAAAATCGAGCCCGTGGCTACTAACAACAATTTTCCATAACCATAGCCGACCTCATAGGTGTAGTAACAGAATTGTAAAAACTAATTTAGTCATGTATCAATTAAAACCGGGCAAGTCCGAGTCGGACTCGCGCACGAAGGGTTCCGTACCATCCCACTAATATAATAAAGCTGAAAGTTTGCGAGTTTGTTTAGATGATTGGATGTTTAGATGTTGTTTCAATACTTGTGTTCAATTATTCAATAAATAAATAATTCTGGACAATTTCACACAGCATCATCTAGCCTCAAACTAAGCAAAGCTTGTACTATGGGAACCAGATAACTGATATACTACTTATATACTTTTTGTTTGTAAATACATACATATTATTATATATCAATAGTTCAATTGTCAGTGTTACAAGGTACTGCAAGGTACTATACAGTAATAAGGAAAACTGCATTCATAATTTTTTTAATAACTTGTACTGAGCTCGGAAATCGAAACCGTTCGTGTTCGTTTTGAAAAATAAAACGAACAATAATTCTATTTATATATCACTTGTGTAGGTTTTAAGCAGTAAATGTTACTATTAAACATGATATACATATGATATTATACATAGAAAACACCCTGAGCCAAGACAAATATTTTCAGATCATACAAACATTTGTCCCGCGGTGGGGATCGAACCCGCAACCTTTAGCAGGCGGGCCTTCGCCCACTGCGCCACATAGGTCGTCAATATGCACAATACTTTTTCCTAGCAATAAGTAAGTTCGTATGAGTCAGAGGCCAACTCTGGTGACGGAGTTTTTAGGCCGCCTAAAGGCCGTCCGGCTCCGTCATGGCTTAACGACTTAAATAGCCGGGACCGACAATTTAACGCGCCCTCCGAAGCACGGAAGCGCTCAGATGAAAATGCCACTGGCGGTCACCCATCCACTATACAGACCGTTTCGAACGTTGCTTAACTTCGACGATCTATCAAGAACGACTAAGCAAGCACGAGTATATACTTACCTAAAGTACGGCATCTGCATTTCCTGTGTGCGATCACAATGACTGGGTGGGTATGGTGACAGCAAGGTCTCTACAAGCTGCCTATGATCGTCTGAGGTCGCGCTGAAGATATGCCTTAGCTGTTGCGCAGGAAACTGCTTAAATCGTAGATAGCCTGTCAGACTTTTACCCTGAGAAACAAATCATGTTAAAGATTAAACTCTTGTTTTGTAAATAGATATCGAGAAAACAGGTCTTCGTAAATATTGTATGCATTTAAAATGTTTATCACATGATCTAAACGACTTTCAATCCGAATGTCGTGGGTTCGAATGCTGGCCGTGCTTCAATGGATTTTGCGTTTCGTAAAATTTATACGCACTCTAAACGGTGAAGGATAACATCGTGAAAAAACCAGTTAGTAATCTTATATGCTAACTAACTATGCAAAATGTATCAAATATGTATTTAGACATAAATAAATAAATAAATAAATAAATAATGCTGGACTATTCACACAGCATCATCTAGCCCCAAAGTAAGCAGAGCTTGTGTTATGGGTACTAAGATGACTGATATATTACTTATATACTTTTTTGTTTGTAAATACATACATATTATACATAGAAACACCCAGACCCGAGACAAATATTTGTAGATCATACAAACATTGGTCCCGCCGCGGGGATCGAACCCGCAACCTTTTGCGTCGCAGGCGGGCCTTCGCCCACTGCGCTACAGAGGTCGTCAAACCACATGCCTCAGATTACTCCCCTTAGACATCTTCAAAGCATCTAGAATACATAAAAGATCTGAGAGAATGTCTTTAGTGCCTTGGGAAAAGGGTCACGACTGTTGTTTTCAAAATGAGTTGGATACTTACAGGTTAAGTCTCTTCACTGGGTGTCCCAAACACCAGGAAAATGTGTGATAACTGGTCCATATCTTATTCTTCAGGCAAGAAGGTTAGGTAACCTTCAATATACATCCAATTGCCTACATATCGACTCCTGTGCCATACTGTCTGGCACCAAAAAGTTATTCTGGTGATCTGAAAATGAATAAATCAGATTTTAAAAAGAACAAAATATTACCATTAAAATGACCATTAAAGTATTTTAAAACTAGTTTCTGCGCGGCTTTGCCCGCGTGGTACCAACATTTTGAATAGCCTATATGCTATTCCAGGTCGCTATCAACGCCTATTCCAAGTTTCATCCAAATCGGTTCACTGGTTTAGGTGTGAGTGATACACAAACATCTAGACAAACTCACAAACTTTCAGCTTTTTTATATGAGTGGATGTGATTCCATTTTCTACAAATCTTACCTAGGAACAACTTGACGCGTATTTATTATTGACCCAAACACTTTTGCCGGACCAAATTATTATATATAAATTATTATGCTTCAAATCTCTGTGCAAAGTCAGTTCCGATGCAACATTACCAGGAGTAAGAACTATGTTACTGTCCTTAACAATTATTTCTAAGTCAGTATCCATGAAGTCAAGGGAAACATTTGATTTTGGTCCGGACACATCTGAAAAAAAAAAGTAGAAATAAATGCTGGACATTTCACACAGCATCAGCATTCGAAACGCTTTAAAGACTACTTATTATTTTTTTTGTATGCCTCTGTTGAATATCTTGAAATAAAGTGCTAATCCTAAAACCTTACCTAATAGTCCTATAAGATTTATGTGCTGCAATTCCTGTAGCTTTATTTCCCTCAATGTGATGCTGTTGATGCCACCTTGAGCTTCAAGCCGAGAGCCCATTTTAATCCTCTTTACTTCTACTATTTTATCCATCTTAAAATCCTTAGCTTTGTCTAAAGTCGCGAACTAAAATAACAAAATTGATATCTGTAAATTATAACAGAAATAAAACTCATTTTATTTTCATTCGTTTAGATTTTCGGTTATTCAAAGTTTGATAGGCTGTTATTTGGCTGCGGGTCTGGACTGGACAACACTCTCGTTCATCGGAGGATCGACTCACCTCTGTGCCGGGCAGTGCATCCCCTCGACCAACCCGCAGTATTTGATTTATAAACTACTATCAGTCGCGGTGTTACCCGCGTTCCCTCGGGAAAACTTCACTTACCCGGGATAAAATATAGCCTATGTTTATCAGGGATAATGCAGGATTCTAATGGTGAAAGAATTTTACAGATCAGTTCAGTACTTTAGGAGCCTATTCAATTCAAAGAAACAAATCTTTCCTCTTTATAATATTATTAGTGTAGAAAACACTATTGTGTGAATGTTATTGGCTAATTTTTTGTATTTTTTGTAATTACCTGCCTTTCTCCAAGGAAATTATTTTTTTGATAACGCAGAATGGGCCTGTCCATTTCAGATTACTCTAGACCCTTCCTAAAAGTACTCTAGTTTACCGTATAAGACTGTACTAATGCAACTCTATGGTATTGCTCCGCATAAAAATAACACAAAACACGCTGAGAAATAAATTCAAACACAGCAATCTTTTTAGCAATACAAACAAACGAAGTCGAAGGAAATTCAGAATGTTGTTTGTTATTGTTTGATGTCAATAGACAACTGCGGAGCGGAGTGGACAATTGTTGTGTCATGTGATCAGCTGATCATTAATTAATTGACACGTGAAATGTCAATGTCAAATTAAATAAAATTGTAAAAGACGGGCCGGACCTCAGAGTGAGCTTAGAGTAATAGCCAGTTCAGTTAATTATTTACTACTAGCTAATGCGCATGGCTTCGCCCGCGTGGTACCAACATTTTGAATTGCCTATAAGCTATTCCAGGTCATTATCAACGCTCATTCCAAGTTTCATCCAAATCGGTTCACTGGCTTCTTTATTTCGTCCTAAAGTCAAAGTCAAAGTCAAAGTCAAAAAGCATTTATTCAGTAGGACCGCTGGGATCACTTTGAAACGTCTTAAAACTAGGTGATTTTACTCCTGTTCCTTCGCGACCAATACCGTGAAGAATCAGGGCAACAAACACGGTTTGGGGCCTAGCTTTCTTTTAGGTGATCCATCTTAAATCTAAACTTATGATAACTTAGGTGGTACCTACCTACCAATTGCTTAAATTATATAATACAAGATAGCAGACATTGAGGACACATCAGCCGTCGAGGGGCAGAGCGACATCAGGCCACGCGAATTTATCATTAATATAATCCTTAAGTGAATAATAAGCTTTTTTTATATGAGTATTTTTTATGTAAGTTTTAAATCTTCGAATAGGCAGTTTAGTCGCGTTTTCAGGAAGTTTATTATAAAAAAGTATCGTATTTCCCATAAAAGAACCTTTTACTTTTTCTAATCTAAATTTAGGCAAATAAAGTTTATTCTTATTTCTTGTGTTAATGCTATGCACATCACTTTTTCTCCTAAAGTTATTTATATTTTTATGAGTATACAAAATGTTTTCATAGATGTACTGGGAAAAAACTGTTAGAATATTTATTTCTTTAAAACGTTGTCTCAGTGAGTCCCGTGGTTTCAATTTGTAAATCGCACGGACAGCTCGCTTTTGCAAAACAAATATATCTTGAATATCGGCTGCTTTACCCCAGAGAAATATACCTACCGTATGACATCACACTATGGAAGTAACTATAATATACTATCTTAGCTGTCTCTTCGTCAGCCAATCTCCTAATAGTACGAACTGCATAAGCGGCGGAGCTCAGTCTACCTGCAAGTCTTTCAATGTGAGCCCCCCACTGCAAATTGGAATCAACAGTTAGCCCCAAGAAAATAGCGGTATCGACCAGATTGAGTGCTTCCCCATTTAATTCAATTTTTGTTGCTTTGTGAACCACGTTAGGCAAAGTAAATTTAATACATTTAGTTTTCTTGGCATTAAGTAAGAGATTATTAGCCGTAAACCAGTTTAAAATTAGAGACAGAGACGCATTAACATCATCGTACTCTTCTTTATATCTATCAACTTTAAAAACCAAAGAGGTATCATCAGCAAACAGAACAATGTCACACATGTCTTTTACAAAAGAAGGGAGGTCATTTATATACACTAGAAACAAGAACGGGCCCAATATCGAGCCTTGTGGTACACCCATGTCAATAATTGACCCTGAAGACCTTTCGCCACCTACATCGACCTTAAGGACTCTATTGGAGAGATATGATTGGACAAGGTCTATAGCTTTATTTTGAACGCCATAATATTTTAACTTAAAAATCAGAGTCTCGTGACATACACAATCGAATGCTTTGGACAGATCACAGAATACTCCGATCACGTCTTGTGAGTTTTCAAAGGCTTCATAGATGTGCTTTAGAAGCAAAGTAAAAAAGAAACTTACACCGGTAGAATGACATCATAATCTTTAAAGCTATTGGAAGCCTATGTTGGAAGCAGATCGGGTTATTTGACGAAAGCAGTGATGGACAAAAGATTTCCGTTGGAGTTTTGGAGTGACGAGCCGCCATGTATTATTTTTTTCTTCACACAGTTTTCTTCTATTGTAAACCATATTGACAGGACTGACTGACTGACATGATGATTTTTAAACTTAAAACTTGACATTGGCAAAACTAAACTGACATTACAGTTAGTTGCCATAAATTTTAAGAAAAAGAAGAAGTTTGGGTTATTTTTCGCCATCTAATTATATGGTGGTTTTAAAAATCTTAGGATACTTATTATTTTATTGTAATAAACAGCACTTATTTTTATTTGACTTCCGGATACTGTAACTTGAACTTACAAGGGCAGGTGAACGAAACCGGCCCCCAGGGGTTGGATGGAATGGAAGGTGCGGCCGCCCGGTTTGGTTGGATTGAATTTGGTCGATCGATCGAGCGGCAAACAAAGCAAACCAAACACAGTGCGCAGTGCGCCGCGCACCCTCACTAGCTGGCAGCTGCCCTGGCACATAAGGTGTCAAAGTGAGCCCCTGGCACCTAAAATATCGTGTCGGTCTGAAATTTCGTGAAAAATCAATAGGAACTTTTACTTTACCAAAGCATTTCCACGGTATTCTTAGCCCTGTGAGACATCCGTGCTTTATCATGTCTCTCGATTTAGTCAGTACTGTATTTGGCTGAAAAGGAGGTTCTGTGATCACCCAGCGTTAGGGATGATGGCTGTTCGGGACAAAGAAGCCTGTTAATGTGTGAATAAACATAAGTGCTTCTGTCTACGATCAGGTACAATGTAACGACTCATAGATACTCTCTATTGGGAGCCTGAATTTCTCATGCATGGTTGAAACCAATCGAAACAATGAATAAGTTTCATAGAAAATGTGGTGACAGGGTCACATTGCTGAACCAAAACCTTACAGCAATTAGAAACTTTGTTGAATTCAATCATGGTTTGATCCTGAGCGCAGACCCATTGACTGACGACGCCCTTTTCGAAGTGCGCATTGATAGGAAGGTTAGTATGTCTTTATTCTTTCAGCAGTACCTTTCAATGTAGTGGGATTGAACTATAAGTCAATGGCAAATAAGATACCTGCACTTTGTATATGCCTCAAAATCCCTGCATTTTTAGAGATCTCAGCGCGAAAATATCATTTAGCTTGTCATGTATTAAATAATCATTCTCCGTTGGGTTGACAACTTCGTATGAATTTCATTCTGTTTACTATTAGACATCTTCAAAGGATCTGGAATATAAAGATCTGAGAAAATGTCTACCGAGCCTTGGGGATACAGTTGTGACCCTGTTTTACTATTAGTATGGATAGCAATAAATATAAAATTCAGAAGGAAATAAAAGCAGAGTAATGTGTTTTTTTGTTATTTATTTTGTACTTGCGCGCGGCTTCGCCTGCGTAGTACCAACATTTAGAATAGCCTACTATTCCAGATCACTATCTACGCCTTTTCCAAGATTCATCCAAATCGGTTCACTGGTTTAGGAGTGATGGATACACAAACATACAAACATCTAAACAAAGTCACAAACTTTCAGCTTTATTATATGAGTGGGATTATTATATGAGTGGGATGTTATCCTTTAGGTTATGTCAACCTTAACATTTAATTAAATAGACTATCACAGTCTTAATAAAAAAACAAAAAAAGTTAAGCGTCTGTTGAAAACATTAACATAGTTGTCAAAACATGAAAAAGCGTTCTATGTTTGGAGTAGTTAGAGAAATTTTTTTAGTCAGTACTTCGCTAAACACTGTTTATATTTTTTGTAGAAAGACGGTCATTCTTTAGTACAAATAACTTTTTTTAAACAATCATACTTGTGGCTTTTCAAAGTTTTGTTCATAACTTTATTATGATACACAATCACCCAGTGGTAACAGAGTTAGTTGGCACATTACTAAGATTTATTGATGCCAGTTACACGAATGCTACAAGAGAACTTGCTTGCAGGTGAATGTGTGGAATGGAAGTCTGGAGATTGGGGTTACAACATTGGATCCGGAATTCTTGGAGCTTCCTGCTACTGCAACAAAGTTGCGGAACACAGCTTGGGTAAATTAATAAAATACTTTTAACTTTTTAGTTCTTTGTACTTTGTGAGCATCTATAACTTATTTGACGAGCCTCAATTTTGTTTGACTGGCTCCCCGCTAGAGCTTGACTTTTTAGTTTTAAGATGGATCACCTAAAATAATGTTAGGCCCCAAACCGTGTTTGTTGCCCTGATTCTTCACGGTATTGGGCCCGCAAGAACCGGAGTAAAATTAGTTAGGACTTTTCTAATTGATCCCAGCAGCCCATATTC
Source organism: Epirrhoe alternata (assembly GCA_963565295.1). Classification (NCBI taxonomy): domain Eukaryota; kingdom Metazoa; phylum Arthropoda; class Insecta; order Lepidoptera; family Geometridae; genus Epirrhoe; species Epirrhoe alternata. The sequence continues at coordinate 13,930,002 of OY751375.1, forward strand.
TTTTTGACTTTTCAAATTATGGCCCTGTTTTAAACCTGGTTTGTATAAGTAAATAAGTTATGGGCTTATCGCCAACTTTGGTGATGGGGTTTAAGGCTGCCTAAGTCTGTCATAGCCTGAACATCTTTATAACTCATACTTACCTTTTAAAGTGCTTATAATAATAAGAAATAATCCTCCTTTTTTGATTTCTTATCTTATCTTATGGGTATTAATATGAATATTCAGTGGATTGCAGTGGATCCGGCTGGCACAAAACCGCCAGGAGTGGCGTGAAAGAGAAGAGGCCTATATCCAACAGTGGGTGTTACTGGCTGAATAGATAGATAGATAAATATTCAGTGCATAAAACATTAAGTAAGAAAAGAGGAGTTATTTAAAGTAATGTGCATACCCACTTATGGGTATGATTTAGTAAATATAAGGTAATCAGAATGATCAGATGATTATAATTTTCTAGTTGGTAGTTTTGTGTGTGTGTGTGTGTGAGTGTGTGTGTGTGTGTGTGTGTGTGTGTGTGTGTGTGTGTGTGTGTGTGTGTACTTAAACATACAACCAATACCAAGCATCATCATAGTAAAACAGCTTTTATTGAAAAGTGAAGTCATGGAATATATTTGTTTCAGATATTGTCTGGAAACTCAATAGTAAAAGATGGCGTCACTATTGTTAACTCGTACGGACCTGAATTAGATTCTCTCAGAGAGGGAGATTGCATTGCTGTGTCCCGCTCTAGTAAGGTAAGAAATTTTCTCATTTATAATATAAAGTAGGATTTATATTTATTGGAGGTATAATTACTTTCCTAGTAGCTATTGGCTGTTGAAAATTTAATGGGTTTTATTCAATTTAATTATTCTTTAAAATTTATCTGCAGGGAGAGTTGATGTTCTTTATCAATGGCCGCTGCTTGGGTATTGCTGCGAAAGACTTGCCTGAGAGACTGTTTGCAGTTATAGACTTGTACGGACAATGCGTCCAAGTTACTATCATACATTGCAACTATCCGAGACCTATGACAGACCAGGTTGGTGGTTACTTTAAGTATACTTTATTATGTATTTGGACATGCCTCTGACTACCCCTTAGGCTCAATGCAGACTGAATTTGCAGCGACGAGACGTGACGTAACAAGACATTATAAACCTTAAGAGCCTTAGACATAAAAAGATCTCACAGTGCACAAGAAGAGACAGGAGTAACATCACCTAGTTTTAAGATTCAAAGTGATCCCAATCCTAATGAATGCTTGTTGACTTTGACAAAACATCTGAGACGTCTACCGAAAATTGTTGCTATGTTGTATTCATGTTTAGCCGGGTCGCCTGCTTTTTGTGTTTTCTAACATGGAACAAAATATGAGCATGGCCTAACTTTTTCGTATGTAAAATGTTATCCGAGGCGGACGGAAAACGTGTTTTGTTAGAATGTTTTGTTAGTTTTGGTCGCAGAAGACACGGTTTTTGTTTGATTGTTGTTCAATTTTAAGCATAACCTACTGAAACGTTTGTGATCCCGTGAGATAGGTAATAAATATTAAATGTTTTGTTCATTTTTCAGCCGTTTGAAGGCACTAGCTCGGAGACTGGGGCTTGTAGCTTAGCCAGGTCGCATCGTGACACTCACTTAGAGGTTCCCTTGACTTGTCCGCTGGGTGAGTACTAGTTTATTATTGAGACATAGAATTCTTTATCACTAAGCAATTCTATCCTTATCTCGTCTGTCCGATCTTTTATGTGCAATTTTATAAAGGACAATATATGCATATGGTGGTTTTAATGAATAATATGAATTATCTGGTAGTAGTAGTAGAATATTATGTACTACTTAGTATACTTTTTGTTTGTACATGCAGAACATACAAATATTTGTTCCGCGGCGGGGATCGAACCCGCAACTTTCTGCGTCCCTAGTGGATTTTCGCCCACTGCGCCACAGAGTCGTCAAATGTCGTTTTAAGGTTGTTGGGCAGAAAAAAAGATTTTTTTGAAAAAAAAAAAGTTGTTCTATCATGGTCACACATACTTTGCGAGAAGGATTCCTGAAGAATTGGATGTCATTATTAAATCATGAATTTTATTTTCAGTGTCACAAGACAATTTGCGTTTCCATCCCCGATGTGGAATACTAGTGAAGCTCTCCAATAACAACAAGTAAGTGAATTGGAACATTTGGAACCGATACGCGATCGAAAGTCAAACATACAAACTTTCAGATTATTAGTATGAGTAGGACTGTAGGACTACATAGAAAGGTATAACGGGAATGGCAGTAGAGGCAAACATACGATATAATATCCTGTATTATAGTAGGCATTATACGTCAAAAATAGAATGAATGCGGGATGGATGAAATGGCGACAGGTCGCGGGAACAACTTGTGACCCTTGTATGCCCCTTAAACTTAAGGGGAAAATCTACAAGACGGTCATTAGACCTGTCGTGCTGTATGGATCTGAGTGCTGGGCTACGAAAGCGACGGATGAAAGAAGAGTGCATGCGACAGAGATGCGAATGTTGAGATGGATGTGCGGAGTGACGCGAATGGATAAGGTGAGGAATGAATATATTAGGGGAAGTCTGAAAGTAGCGCCGGTGACTGAAAAATTGAGGAGCAATAGGTTAGCGTGGTATGGGCATGTAATGTGGAGGGATGAAACTCATGTAACTAAAAGGGTGATGGAAATGAATGTGGATGGATATGTGAGTAGAGGTAGACCAAAGAAAAGATGGATGGATTGTGTGAAAGAAGATATGGGTAAGAAGGGAGTGAATACGAAGATGACGAGTGATAGGGGAGAGTGGAAGAAGAGAACATGTTGTGCCGACTTGCCGACCCCGCATAAGCGGGATAAGGGCAGGCAAATGATGATGAGTAGGCATTATGTAAATAATTATTGTTACCATGATTTTTGACAATCCCGTTGATAACTATAATGATGTTCCAAAAACTATTGTTGTGTAACCGCCACCTAATTATTCTATACTAGATGCAAAAAGCTAATGATGACTACAAAGCAGTCCCAGAAACATCTCGTCATTGCGCTCGCGATCGCGGTCGTGCTTGCTTACCCCCGGTTTCTATATTCAACGGACAGTCGTAGGTAAGAGCTACGACTCGTTTCCACATACAAAAGTTTGACAGCTAGAAACCGGCGATAAGTTAGCTGTCAAACTTTGTATGTGAAAACGAGTCGTAGCTGTTACCTACGAATGTCCGTTGAATATAGAAACCGGGCATTAGTCGTTTTTGAAAGGTCGTCGAAGTTAAGCAACTTTCGAAACCTTCGTCAAAAACGGTCCGTTAGTGGATGGGTGACCGCCAGTGGTATTTTCATCTGAGCGCTTCCGTCGGATGGCACGTTAAATGCCGGTCCCGGCTATTTAAGTCGTTGAGCCTGATTTATGACGGAGGCCTTAAGGCGGCCTAAAAACTCCCGTCACCAGAGTTGGCCAGTGACTCATACTGAACGGTCAGTAAGTGAATGGGTGACCGCCGGTGGCATTTTCTACTAAGCGCTTTCGTACTTAGGCGGGCACGTTGAATTGTTGGTATCGACTATGTCCTTAAGTCATGGCTTTAACGGACTAAAACTCGTTGACCATTAACTGCGGCCGTATTCGCGTTCCTTTTATCGTTCGTTTGATGAATATTCGGATGCTTCCCACCACGATTTCTGACTTCAAGGGCCAATTTGACGTTAAAACACGGTCCTAACCTAGGACCAAATATTCCTAACCGAAAAATTGGCCCTTACGAACTTACATATCGAATTGTGTATCTTGTAGATCTGCGGAGAGGGCGCGTCCCCTGGACGACTATAACAACGGGGTCGTGATGACGCATCGACCATTGTACGACAACGAGTTCTTCGAGATACGCATAGACAAACTCGTTGATAAGTGGAGCGGAAGCATTGAGGTATCTTTAGCTCAGGAACTCAAACAGTCGTCGCAATAAGATTATACATTCTTCTATATTTTTACATGTAGTTTGTCCATTCTGTAAAGCTGTTTGGTAGATATCGCTTAGGCAATAAGGCCACTGTTTGTATGTTTTGTGTAATCTGTATTATGTTTTATGTTTGATGCGCAATAAAGTATTATCTTAATAATGTGTAAACTCATATAACGCTAATACAGGGTGTGGCAAAATTTTACAACATTTTCTTTTCTTTTGTAGTTAGAAGGTTTTGTTCTTAGAAGACTATCTATACGTATATTTAAAAAAAAAACAAGTGCATTTTCGATTTTTGAAAAAATGTACAGTAAGCCTAAAAAAACAAGTAGGTCTCAATCGACGCTATTTTCCATTAGGAACACATTTCCCAAAGTAACCTAGCAAATCAAATCGTAAGTTTTTGAAAAAAAAGTGTTATATTGACTTCGTCAGGATGTAATTTTATGTTTTTGCTTGGAACCTGCATATTTTAGTTGTAGTGTGATATTATTTTTAAAAGAGTGTATAGTTCTTATTGCGGGCGTCTGTACCTTTGTAAACAGTATCTAGCTTCAATACATACAATCTGAATACTTTCAAGATCAAAGAAAATTCAACAAGGTCAACTTTTGCTTGACTGCACCATAGATAGGGTCACCTTATTCCTCATCGATCCCTTCAGTAATGGGCATAAACGCTTACATTAAATGTAGTACGAATTGCAGGTGGGTGTGACTGCGCACAACCCTGCCACTATAAGGTTTCCTTCGACAATGACTAACATGGACACCGGTACTATCATGATGTCTGGATGCAAAGTGCTCATGAACGGACAGGGAGCTTGTATGGAGTACGGGAACTTTAATTTAGACGAGCTGAGGGTGAGTTTGATCTGATATCCTGCTTGCGATGATAATGTTATCTCATCGAATCTATGCCTCTCAACTCAACGAACGTGTGAATCGCCATAATGTTGGGTTACTATAATTCATCTAATTATAGAGAAATTCGTCGGGTATTTTTCGAATCCGACTGCCTTTCTGACAAATTAAAATACCCCTCCCAAATGTTGCTGGCATAAGCTGGATGCGTCGAGCTCAGGACAGGGCGCAATGGCGCTCATTAGGGGAGGCCTATGTCTGCCTATGTCTGTGGACTGTTATAGGCTGATGATGATGATGACTGATTGAGGGCTTTTGAATGGTAACAAAGAGATGGACCAACACTGGACACGGACATGCAGACAGACTAAAAAGTATTTAAAAATATATTTGGCCATTACATATTACATGATTTATACAGCGTTAGGCAGGAGTCAACCTATGCCTACACGCATTAGTGCCTAGGACATTGTTTGAGATGGAATTGACTTGCACAGCGCCTAAACCATAGGCCTTTTCCACAGAAAATACGACGTCAATACGTGTGTAACGTATAATAGACTAGATACTGCGCGCAGCTTCGCCCGCGTGGTATCTACCAACATTATATAGCCTTTATGCTATTCCAGGTCACTCTCTACGCCTATTCCAAGTTTCATCCAAATTAGTTCACTGGTTTAAACGTGATTGAAACACAAACATACAAACATCTAACATGCAAACCTCTCAACAAACTCACAAACATTCAGCTTTATTAATGAGTGAGATAATGGGATGTTATTACGAGTATATTCTAACTTATAAAGTATATTGTTTCAGGAGGGTGATACAGTGGGTATGATGCGGAAGGGCAATGGGAAGCTCCACTATTTCATCAACGGAGTGGACCAGGGTGTTGCTACTGATAAAGTTCCGCAGCAAGTTTGGGGCGTGGTCGACCTGTATGGCATGACTGTCAAGGTAAGTTTTAATCTGTAAAAATATAACTTGACGTTATTTTTGGTTGTCACTAAATTAGTCTGAATATCTTGTTCTTTTCGAATGATATTTTCGATACCCATACTCACTTGTCTTTGTGTATTTCTTGTTATGTGTTTATAAATTATATTCTTGTAATATTCTTGTATTGTGTACAATAAAGTGTTTTTCTATTTTATTCTATACCTATGTCATTTATTAGCTTAAGAGTTTTTAAATTCACAATAATTTGGGTAACTAAAAGCGACTACAATAAAAATCTGTGGCCAACTCTGATGATAGAGTTTTTCCGCCTGAAGTCCTCCGATTGCCGGGATCCACAATATAACGTGCCCTCCGAAGCACAGAAGCGCTCAGTTTATAATGTCTTTGTAACAGTGATCCAATTGTTCATTTGTTGTAATGCCTTTGTAGGTAACGGTGATAGATCCATGTGGCGATATGGACAGCAATATAAACGCGATGCCGCGAATGTTGGCGGTACCGGAAGCGAGTTCGTCTCAGTCTGAAGTCGTGCCGGTCGCGTCTGTTTCAACAATTGCGGCAGTCGCGGCTGGATCGTCGGCGGATGCGGTCGCGATCGATGTCGACTCACCGGGCAGTCCACAAGCCTTGGTGCAGATGCCGGCAGATGAACCGCCGACACTGCCGTCGACAAGTAAACGAATTTATTTATTTGCTAGCTTCTGCGCGTGGCTTCTCTCGTGGTACCAACATTTTGAATATGCTATTCTAGGTTACTATTTATATCTGTTCCAAGTTTCATCTAAATCGGTTCTCTGGTTTAGGCGTGATTGAAACACAATCATACAAACGTCCAAACATACTCACAAACTTTCAGATTTGTTATATTAGTGGGACTATTAGTATGGAAGTATGGATAGTATGGATTTACATCAGAAAACGTATCCGGATCTCATAAAGCATATTGTGCATCTTTGAGATGAATATATCCTGTAACGTATCATGATGTCAAGGTGTTGCTATTGATAAAGTTTCTTTTAGAAGTATAAAATAATAAAATAATTTATTTCAGACCCATAAATTGATCCATAGATTACATACATTACAGATTTAAATTAAAAATTATTAACTAACAATGCACATAAAAATAAATTAAATTAAACAAATCAATGGCCGGCCTCGACAGATCATTGAGCCACTATCGATGATACTGGTTTCAGCATCATCATCCATTGGCCCCGATGCTTGATCGGATGTCCTTTGCTACGGCTAGAAGGCTGTTGGAGCCCGTGTTTACATATTTACAAGTGTAGCGCGAGCTTTATTCTATATTATCTCGGTAATATGAACGCAGCCGCACCGACCGCCAGAGACATGTCGGCAGCTATCTCGCTCTAACCCGCGCGATACGTTTTGGCAAACGGCTTTTCCGCGCGAGAGCAATTGTCTTTTATTCTTGTTAAAGTACATTGTTTTGTCTGAGGAATTACTATTTCATTACACAAGTGTTTTTTTGTTCGGCAGGTTCGTATGAGCCGCCGGGATGTGCCGGCATGGTTGACGAAGAAGAGCTTTTATTTCATACGCTGCGTGATTCGCATGTTATTATTATTAACGATGGTAGAACTGCTCATAGGCCTAAGTGAGTATTAGATCCCATTTATTAACTTTTTAAATAACAACTTTATCGAGGACACAATTTTACATAAAATAATTATATGCTAGGTTTCCATAGAGTAATGTCCTTCAATCGGCAGTCTTATCGCTCGAGGCGATTTCTTCCAGACACATTGTTTCTGTGTGCGCAATCGTTTAATTTATGCACACACAATTATGATCAATCCGCCTATGTGAGACGGAATAACTATATTTTTATACAGTTCATCATCATCAGCCTATAGCCGGCCACCTAGAGAGATATAATTCGGATAAAATGGCATCAATTAAAAAGAGCAACGCTTTTTAAAACGATTTATTTGATTTATTAAACAATTTCCTTAGTTAAAGTCAGACGCTCACTTGCTTTCCTGAGGTTATTTTTGTGCCATAATAATATATATATTTTTTACTTTGCCCAGCAGTGGGAAAATATGCGTTGTGAAAAAAAATATATCATTATTTTTTTCAACAGCGCTTTCGAAATCTTCAACAATGGATTCGTAATGACTAACCGAACATTGAAGACGAACGAATTGTTCCAAGTGCGGCTTGATCTAGTTATACCCAAGTGGGCGGGAAGTATCGAAATCGGGGTCACGCAGCATTCATCAAACGATATAAGATTTCCGTTCCGAATGATCAACGCAACGTGAGTATTTAAAAGCTAAGCGAGCCGCGAGCTAAACACTTAGCTGAGCTTACGTGGTCGAGTCTTTACTTCAAAATTCAAACTGAGCTAAACTAAGCATACCAATCTCAGATAATTATCTCAGATTGGTATGCTTAGTGACAGGGCAGCCACACTGGTTGAGACATCCAACGGCCGTGTGCGCATATTTCGTGTCTACGAACATTTGGTGTCGCTTGTGCTCCTCTCTTAAGATTTCTTGGGAACGTTCATCTAAAGACCCTCAATCTACAATCTTAGAACCAGCAGTGACCAGTACCCTATCGACTTAAAAGTGCGGTTATTTATCGGTACAACTAGGAGGCGACATAGTAGTGTTTATTATTAGAAACACAACTTCATATGTTATCTCACAACTACGCGAGCTTAGATCGCCGTATAGTCTGCACTTTATAGTATAAGTCCCAAAATATTCCATATTACTTTTTATGTTTTTGAATGTGTCTTTGCAGATCGGGTACCTGGGGGATTACAGGTGAAGACGTCATCAGAGATGGCACTATTATAATACCACAGTATGTCCGCAATCTTAGCAGACTAGTGGCAAGTATTTGAATTTACTATTAGCCATTCCCACCCCCCCCTGGATTTCCTTTTCCTCATCCGTTTTACTAGAAATAAAAATAAAGAAGGAATATAAATATAGTTTATAATGAATGAATGAAAATATGTTATTGCACACCTTAAATAATTAAAAAATAAAACAAAAACAAACCAACAAAATAATAATGTCAGCTATTGTTAAATTAGTAACCGCCATCTTGAAAGAAACGTTTTAAACAAAATGGCGGTAGGACAATGTTTAAACAAACTAGCTGACATTAGATAAATGAAAAGTTATCGGTGGACAATTAAAACAATATATTCTTTTGTTTCTCAGGAGGGAGACACAGTGGGTGTGATGCGCAAAGACATGGGTATTTTGCATTTCTTCATCAACGGGGTTGATCAAGGTCCTGCCGCGTTCAACATACCAGAACATGTCTTTGGTATAGTTGGTAAGTAAATAATCTTCCTATAATTAACGATTTAGTAGGTAGCACAAAGGTACAAACGAATTTGAATCCTATTATTTTGACTTGCCTTAAGCCTAATTGTTTGTCACTAAGCACTTAGGTCACGCTCACTCAGGAGACTGTGCACAAAATGAGAGTAGCACAAAGGGCCATGGAGCGGTCCATGCTTGGCATCTCATTAATAGACCGAGTACGTAATACGGAAATCCGGCGTAGAACGAAGGTGGTAGATATTGGTGACCGTATTACTAAACTTAAATGGAGTTGGGCAGGACACTTAGCAAGGTTTGGTGATGGTAGGTGGAGTAAGGTCCTGACGGAATGGTGGCCAAGAGGGCATACGAGAAGTTTAGGCAGACCAGCAGCCAGATGGATGGACGACATTGTGACCATGAAAGGGAAAAACTGGATGAAAGAGGCACAGGACCGAGTGAAGTGGCGTTTGAGCGGGGAGGCTTTTGCCCAGCAGTGGGTGTCAACAAGCTGCAGATGATGATGATGAAGCACTTCCTTTCCTTGCATTAGGCCCTGTTTTTTGTGATTTAACTAAAATATACGGCTAAAAAGATTTTCCCCTGTACTTGTAGTCTAAGACGATACTACTTGCAAAATTTCATAGTTCTAGGTCAACGGGACCCTATGACTTTTAATTTTCCATGAGTGTCGAAATAAAAGTTTTTTGCGGCATAAACGACCGTATCTTTTTTTCGCGTTATCTTACAAATCTGATTTTTTTCACATCTTAAAGGGCCCGAAGACCTGTATACCTATATGGTTTTAGTTTTAACTCGATACCTCCACGCGTTCCTGAGATAAAGGGTTTTTTCCTTTTGAAGTACGGAACTCTAAAAAGGAATGGTTTGTAATATGGTATGTTATTTGTAGATCTGTACGGGCGTGTGGCACAGGCAACTATAGTAGACTTGTATACGCCTCTGCCAATCAGCTCTCCGGAATCGCCTGTCTCCTTTGAGTCCAACGCCACTGTTCTTCCGTAAGTATGCAGAGATGCTAAACTTTTCTTTAAGTATGTCATTTGTTTTAATATAAGCTTGATAATGTCAGTTATTATTTTTATTTATGAAGGTATCCAAGGGTTCCAAACGCTTTTTAAAATGAAAACGAATATCAAAACCGCAACATTTCCACACAAGACATTAAATAAATAAATAAATAATGCTGGACATTTCACACAGCGTCATCTAGCCCCAAACTAAGCAAAGCTAAGGGTAGCCCTTGGGGTGCTGCATCACTGGACATCCGCTTGACAGTCATTCCTGGGACACCCTGTATACTTTTTCTTTGTAAATACATACATATTATACATAGGAACACCCAGACCCGAGATGAATATTCGCAGATCATACAAACATTTATTCCGCGGCGGGGATCGAACCCGCAACCTTCGGCGTCACACTGCGCCACAGAGTTCGTTAAAAAAAATGTTCAAATTATACCCTCTTTGCTCCAACTTCTATTATTATCGTCATTTTAAAAATATAAAAGCGACTATTACTTAAGCCATGAAGTTGTTCCAATTCATCGGTTAAAATGCAGTCGATGGTTTCAATTATTTATTTAAAACCATCGACTGCATTTAAACCGGCCAATTCGTTTTTAATTAGTCTGGTCGATCAATACGTGCTTTCGGTTCTTAGTATGAATCGCACTGAGCCTTCGATAGCACGTCTTATTAAGCAATCAAATAGCATCCGGTCAAATTGGTTCTATCGGGTGTATAATGATTTAAAGTGTGATTCAGTCGCGATACAAAAATATAAAGCAATAAAACCTTTAACTTTTTGTGCCTGGTTGGATAGTGAGAGGGCAATGTTGTATGATGGATTTGCATGCTATAATTACTGTTGGGTATTTTCTTATGATGAGTAAGTCTAACGCTGGTCATCATACTTTTTAGTTTCTAATACGCTACACTTTTCTCAATCCTACGCATGGCTCATGCGTAGAATCGAGAAAAGTGTGAGGTAATCATTATGTGTGGTAATCATTCATTATTTGCAAACAGATTGAACTTATATCTTTGAACTTTAAAAAGAACTGTTCGTTTTAAACAGACAGTTCCCACCAAAAACTGTCCATTTAAAATTGGTTGCCAAGACTACATTTCACTGTAAAAAAGTTATGAGACTACTAGCAGAGCCAAGACCCTAGCAGAACTATCGATTGGTGAATATTTTGAATATGGGATGTATGTTGTTGCAGAGAGATGTGCTTCCACCGTGTGCACGGCCATAATGCGAGACTGTCTCGGAACCGACTGACGGCATCGCGAGCCACGGTTTATTCTGAGTTCAATGATGCAGTACTGTTCAGTTCGCGGCCATTACGCGAGTGCGATATGTTTGAGATACGCATCGACAAGATGGTCGACTGCTGGATCGGAAGTCTTGAGATTGGTAAGTCTTAAAACAAAGCGGCCGCCTGATTATGTAAAATTTCACAATAAATGTTCACATTTTATTTGTTCGTTAACTAAAGTAGCAATCACTGGAGCTAAAGTGGTAATGTGTAAAATGTACTGTAGAGGCAGCACTGGCGAAAATTGTGCGATCGCAAATACGTAATAACTCAGTGAGATTCAAAAGAAAATTTGATAAATTACTAACATAGTTCAAAAATTTACAACAAATGTTTATCTGCAATATGTTGACGATACAATTTTTTAGGTCAAGCGCGAGTTGTCCTTGAAAATTAGTAATTTTGAGAAATTTTCATACATTAATCGGTGTAGTTCATAATCATAATAAAAGGACTTTCTGTGTTGTATTTTTTATGCCTACTCTTTTTATGAAACACAGAGTCCTTAAAGCAACTTTTCCCCTACAGGCGTAACAGCAATTCGGCCTGATGACTTGGACGCTAACGGCGGCCTAGGCGCCCTAGCCGGGACCGCCACTGACCTATCTTGGGATACTTATATCCTCAGCGGTTCCGCTATGATGAAGGACGGAGAATGCGTTCGAAGTGGCTACCCCCTTGATTTGGATACCCTGACCGTTGGCAGTAGAGTCGGTTAGTAACTTCAATGACAGCGTTGTGAACGATTTATTTCAGGAAAAGATAATCTATGGGAGGAAATAGACTTTACTTTTTAACATTCCATTCGGAAAGATCATGAAAAACGCCTTTTCTACGTTGTTACTTCTAGCACCGGATTGACTGACATGATAATGAATAAATAGATATAGAACTTGACATTGGCAGAATAGGCATGATGACAGTTTTTCAAAATCTGTTCTATGTTGTTTAGAATGATTTGATATGGGAAAAAAAATCATATTTCAGTAGAAAACAAAGGTTTTCAAACATAATAATTAAATTTAAATTTGAAATTTACGCCAAAACGTTCGGCGGTGTCATGGCGGCTGTTTTGACGTCACAGCTCACCCCTGCAAAGCAAAAACTACGTGCATAGCTGAAAGGAAACAAAAGGCGCAGTTTTGGTCTATTATATTGAGTATTGACGTCACGCGCTGTGATTGGCGTACAGCTATCATGGCGGATTGTTGTATTTTGTAGATTTATTTTATTAAATAATTTAATAATCTCTACGTTATTAGGACAATAAATGCATTTTTCTCAATCCTGGAATCCTATTTAGTTAGACCAGTTAAATATTTTGGCGAAACTTGATTACTGTCATCATGCCTATTATACCGATATTACAGTTATAGTCGGTCCATTTTAATAAGCCACATTTGACATTTCATCAAAATTTAACAACGTAACTTTGTACCGGCGGGCATAAAATACTACTATTTTATCGAAGTTAGTACTGCACAATTGCTTAACTTTTTTCAATTGCGGTTAAATAATTTATTGTCTTAACGACAAAAGAAGGTAATTTTATGATTTATTTCCTTATTACACCATCCAAACATATTATGTTTCACAACAATTTCTGTTTTCGAGAGAACTGAACGTTGTTACAATGTTGCGTCAGTAAACCCTTGTTCTCTTTTGACACTAGGTATGTTACCCAAAATAATCGAAATTTGTGAGTTAGAATCGAATGAAATGATTTCTCGTAAGGGAATATTTCACCTTTAATGATGATGATGGCACCTGAAATACTTATTGTTTTTTTTTTAAATAAACTTATTTATCCCGAAAAACGTTACTAAATACCAAAAAGTACTTATGTAAAAGGACAACGGGAATATCGCATAAAAACTTTTTTTCTCTGTTTGACATGACAACTATAAACTTTTGAAATTTTTTTATCAAAATAAATAAGTAATGGGGTTGTGACGCAGTCTTGATCGTTGTGCAAATTGACTTTGCGTTCTTGGTGTGCTATTTTTTTCAGACCCGGTTTTTTTTAACTGATCTTACCTACTCTTAGTTTACGGTTTACCTGGCAATTTTAATTCATGTGAATGAATCGATACGGACTTCGAACATAATCGAAGTTTTTAAGAAGGTCACCTCACTAGAAAGCTCAAACTGACAAACGTCAAATGTGGCCTATTAAGTTGGACCAACTATAGTTGCCATTTATTAAAAGAAGAATTATTTAGGCATAGTTTAAAATTTCTTTGGATTCATCGGTCGGATTTGAAATAGCTAAAATAATTATTGAACCTAGAAAGCGTTGCTTTTGGGCAGTGGGCAGGGCGACGTCTGCCGGGACCGCTAGTATTTACATAAATCTTGGTGCAATATAAGTGACTTTGAAATATTTTTCAATGTAAGTTTTAAGTTGATAAGTTATCTTCGGTCAAAGAATAAGACAAAAATAAAATAGAGGTGTTTTTTCGTAAAAGAAAGCTTAACTGATCAAATTTCTGCTTTAGTACGTTTGTTCAGACAGAAATGAATATCTACGTAAATAAGAGTTCTAGCATTTATATTTGAAAGGCTGTGTGTTCTCAAAGATCCCGAAAATGTAGATTTTTACGATAGGGCCCTTAATAAAAAGCTTTTATAAAATCGACAGTCATCGTTTCTGTGAAGAATAAATACTTTGAAGATGCAGTACGTGATAGCGCTATTCATAAATTGTAAAAAACTAAAATAAACTTTTCTACTTTTCTACAGCTAAGGGCTAGGAGCCACGCTGAATTAATGTTGGAAATAATCAGGTTTCAAATTAAAAATAAATTTGTAAAAGTCGTTATAGTAGGTAATAAAGTAAGTTTTATACTGTGAATGTTGAAATGTAGTAAATATAGTATTTTTTCATCATACCCCATGTCCCACTGCTGGGCAAAGGTCCTTGTCTTAATTGCCTCTCCCTGAGCTCCAATGCCACGGTTTACCAGTCTGGCTCGAATGCATTCATCGATTTTTAGTACAAAATGTATGAGAAAAGTTTTTGACGATTTCTGACTTTCTAGTACTCGAACCTCAAATGGTCCTCTAGAGTATTTTGGTCCCTACATGAAACTCTAAAAACAACAAAAAAACATACAGTCGAATTGATGACCTTCTTGTTTTTGAAGTCGGTTAAAAATAAATCCTTATTTCTCTTGGTCACGACGACATTGAAAACGACTTGGCTATTTTTATTGTCTTCATTATCAGTAGTCAGGACAAGATTTCTAAGAAAACAAGGGATAAGTCGGGAAGTAATATTGAGGGACTGCAGATAACTGCGGGGCGCAGCTATTTATAAATGCAGGGAAAAAACGTTCTTCAAAGAAAATTGATTATTCAGAGGTGGTTTTCTCCAGGTATGATGTGGCACGCAGACCGAAGTCTGCATTACTACTTGGACGGGATGGATATGGGGAAGGCCTGGTACGTGCCTCATCTCAACATTTACGCAGTCGTCGACCTGTATGGACAATGCACTCAGGTAAATACATGTTTCTGCTGGGTAAAATGGTCAAATTTATTTGTCTAATTTTCATTATAATGTTCACAGAAAAAACATTAAAAGTGCATTTTTTACGTGACAGCAAATATTAATTAAATTAAAAAAAAAATCTTGTGATTATTTTCTGTGGTGGAGAGCAAGTGAGTATTTGGTATTTACTGAAAATGTTTCGTACAGGTCACCATCCTTCAGAACGAAGAGAGAGCGTTCAATTACAACGGATGCAATACAGATCACGGCATTCTCGCCAATCCAAGAGCTGTGCCAACACAACCTCCACCATATTGGTAAACAAGTTTATTATTTAATTATAAGCTTATTTTTTTTAGGCTTTAGATTATGATGGCAATGCCAACAGCAATACATGTGGGCTGAGTTGACCTAAGAATCAATCATTCACATTTTATACTAGACAAATGGCAATTTGTTTTGCCCTTGAATGTACGTTGTAAACCTGCATTGGGTATTAATCGCCTTGGGTATAGTCTCACAGTGATGATGTTTTGATTTTTACAGGAGCTTTTCTGAATACCACGGTGACAATGTGACGTTATCTAAGGATTACACTGTCGCTCGTCGCATCACGTCCGATCCAATGGGCGCTCTCGTATTTAGTTCCGCTCATCTCATCGTCAACGAACTATTTGAGGTAAGAATCTTATTAAATCTGAAAGTTTGTGAGTATGTTTGTGTTTCAATCAAGCCTTATCGAGTGAAGTGATTTGGATGAAACTTGAAGTAAATGTAGATTAATTTAAGCTATTCAAAATGTTAATACCACGCGAGCTTAGTCGCGGGCGCAAGCTAAATATAATTTACTAGCTGTCCGTCGCGTTGTGTGCCGCGTTCCCTCGGGAAAACTTCACCTTCTCGGGATAAAATATAGCCTATGTTCATCAGGGATAACGCAGGATTCTAATGGTGAAAGATTTTTTCAAATCGGTCCAGTAGTTTCGTAGCCTATTCATTTCAAACAAACAAACATACAAACAAATTTTTCCTCTATAATATTAGTATAGATACATAAACGATAATAGTTATACAGGGGGGTTATTCCTGTTCGTTTTTTCGTTCGTACATTGTATTCGATCGATAAGATTAACATTAAAACACGGTCGTAACCTGGGACCAAATATTCCAAACCGAAAATTGACCCTTGAAATCAGAAATTGTGATGAGAAACATCCAAATATTCATCAAACGAACGAAAAAATGAACGCGAACACGGCCCCAGGGCTTGTTAGAATATACTTGTATAACGTCACTGATTATCGCTGACTGGTATCGTTTAAATTATCGATAATTTAACAAAAATAATAATTATCACTATAGTATTTTTCATGTAGGAACGTATCCCTGACACATATAACTTTTACGTTTTACGCTGTACAACAATGAAAAATTTTGAAATAAATGAAATCTAGTGATAATACTAAAAGATACAACTTCAATAAAAAAGGATTTTGTCTATTTCATTTTTAATTATTGAGATATTAACATAAAAGCGCCTTGTCACGGAACCGTTCCTACGTGAAAAAGACTATAGAAGCTTGTATTTTTGGAAGAATTTAATTTTCGTATACATAGGTATGATCAAAATAAAGATGATTGCTATGACACAGTTTAAGAGTAATATTTTATTATGGTAAGGTAAGTAGTAAGCGATGTATTTGGTCCATAAATAATGTAAAGTTACTTCATGATACTATCAATGTGACTTACATTGATAGTATCATGAAGTAATACTGTAAAAATCAGTTTAAGTCATCCTCAGCCCGATCTAGACCACTGCTATAGGCCTTCCTTTGTTTGCGCTTTGAGCCATCCAATCCAACACGATCCCGTGCTATTCCATTATATTGTGCATCTAAGATTTATAATAAATGGTACAGCTGTTTTAATTCTTCCCTGAAAATTATATTGCATTTATAAATCTGGTAGTAAGGTGCTAGAGAATGGTGCTTTAGAATACATTAGAGTAGAATCTTGCTAGATATTGTAAATACTGCTTGGTAGAGCGTATTTACGCTGAATCAAACTCTCAACACTCCGTGCCGACAGAAGTGAAAAATTGAATGACGTTGCGGTATCTAAACTGAAAAAAAGTACAAAAAAAATATAGTGCGAAAAGTTACTGTTACTGAATTTGAATACTGGATCTGAACCGGGAGATGTCTCACTCAGAGGCGAAGTCTGTCTCACATCAACCATTATGACGAGACAATGAGCGACGAAAGTAAGGTAGGTATAGTAAGAAAAGGTCGTAAAAGTCACGTGACCGAGTTTCATAGATTTTTTCCCATCTCATAAATGCTAACCGCGCCCAAAAAGAATAGTTAGTTCGTATGAGTCAGTGGCCAATTCTGGTGACGGAGTTTTTAGGCCGCCTTAAGGCCTCCGTCATGGCTTAACGACTTAAATAGCCGGGATCGACAAAACGTGCCCTCCGAAGCACGGAAGCGCTCAGATGAAAATGCCACTGGCGGTCACCCATTCACGTACAGACCGTTTAGAACGTTGCTTAACTTCGACGATCTATCAAGAACGACTAGGCAAGCACGACCACGAGCGCTCCCAAAAATAATTAAATACATATCATACATACATATAATCATTATACATAGAATACCGTAATCAAACCGGAAAATACTGTGGTGTCCCACTGCAGGGCAAAGGCCTCCCTTCGTTTGTCGTAAATATGCCTTATTTAAAGCGCGCTAGTTTTAAAACGCCCAGCTCAATTACGACTTCAGATTCGAACTGCCTCATATTCGGACTTATTCAAAATACCAAATATCGCATATTCCTCATGTTACACTTTTTTCAAGGTATACGTGACGTTTGATCGAAACGTGACGTTGCGATACCTGAGTGATTCCGTGATTTTGAAACATGTATTTTGATTGTAACGAAACGTTTACCGACGTCACGACAGAAGCTTTTATTATTGGTCGGACTATCTAGAAAAGCTTGGCTAGAGATTGAACGCGCGTATACTGTACGTCAGTCAGTTGGAAATGCTGGTGAGGAGCAACTGGCTGCTGGGATAGCTCTAGTGCTTTTATCCACGAAGATTAAATTAGGTAAGTTCTAGGTTTCATTAGTGGTTAAAAGTAGGTGTTTCATTATTTCGCAGGAATTATTTTCTTTTCATGCTGGCTTATAAAACAAGACGCCTTAGCTTGAAAATTATCCGAATGATATTTGATCCTGCATTCTTTTGCTCCTTGTTGTGTTATTACGAGTATGTCCGGAAGATATTAATGCGACATAAGATGTGGATTGTCCTTCGTCAGTCTTATTTCTGGCCTCGGGCGAACGATTCCTGAGAAATCATTATTTTTATTGAGTCATTAATTTCCTGGAAAAGGAATATACAGGTTGTAAAAAGACTGCTACCGAAAACTGAGGGGTTGCAATCAGACCATGATTCTAAACATATTTAGCGAAAATAAAAGGCAATTTTTTTTTTTGACTTAGCTTCGTCATGCTATGTTATTTTCGGTTATTTACTACTAGTACGACATAATATGACCACACCTTCCTAATAATTTCATATGAAAAGGAAAAAAACAATTAAAACTCAAAATCCAGCAATCTACGTAAAACAATGCGCCCAGAACGTACGCAATAGTGATCTTCAAACGCTGTTTTCTCCGGATATAATGATTTTTTCGGAAAATTCTTTTGGATTTGGTTTTGTGTTGGGATGCTGTACCTACCCCTTTCGGCTTCGGTAGGCGTCTATTTACACCCTGTATAAAATATTTCATGAATACGAGTTAATCTATACACAGTGGAAAAATCAATGGATCTTAGAGGAAAACTCTTAAAATCTTTTAAATAGATTATTTTACTCAAAGGAAACATTAGTTTATTTAAAGAAAACTGCAAGATTTTATGTTTCGTGTAAACTTAAAAGCTCGATTTTTTCACAGCTTCAAGGGACCTTAGACTTGATTAGGTATATTTCCGTTTCGTTTTTTAGGGTTCCGTACCTCAAAAGAAGAAACAGAACTCGTATAGGATCACTTTGTTGTCCGTCTGTCTTTCTGTTAAGACCATTTATCTCGGGAACGCGTGGAGGCATCGAGTTGAAATTAAGACTCATGTCTACGGTCCCTTTAAGCTGTGAACAAATCAAAATTCTAAGTTAACGCAAAAAAAAGATACGGGTGATTATGCCCCATAAAAACGTATATTTCGACACTCAATAAATCAAAATTCATAGGGACTTCCCGTTGACCTAGAACTAGCAAGTAGTATTTCAGGGAAAATCTGAAAACCGTATATATTTAGTTAAATCACAAAAAACAGGGCCGGGCAAGGAATGGGGGTCGAAATTTTCAAGTGAGTAAACCGTGTCATGTGAGGTACGTATGAAAGGGCAGCACAAGCTTAAACAGATTTTTATTTAAAAAAATTTGATGTAAGTACCTATAGTTTACGATGTATGATGAAAAATAAAAAAAAATCCTTTATGTATATCCTACATTATACGTATCTACTTAGTTCTTGATACGGAACCTCCGGTGGGCGAATCGGACTCGCACTTGTCCGGTTTTTCCTTTTGAGGTACGGAACCCTAAAAATAAGAAGAATTTCAGAGAAATATGCTAGGATTATGATTCAAGATAAGCATAGCTTCTATCAGTAAAATTGGTTTGTAATCGAATTAGTTGTTCTGGCGATTACCAGTTATTTCAAAAGGAAACTATTACAGGCGAATAACAGCCCGTGACTTGGCTCGCGCGGCACAGACATAATTTTTAAAGATCTGATTCGATGTCTTAAATCGTTATCCGTGTTTATTCCCTTATTCGAGCGAATACATACAACCGTGACATTTGGACGTGTATCTGTCTGGCTTGTACATATTCAACGTATCTTAAATGCCTGAAGAGAATGTCCATCTAGTTCGGCGATATTATAATGGTCCATATTTTCAAGTTCCGTTCCATTCAGATTACCGATCTATACATACAGGGTGTCCCAGGAAAGACTACTAAGCGTAGCACCCCTTGGGCTATCCGATTCCACCTAGGTTTATCCAGGTCCATGTTCTGTGATCTTTTTTATTTTAGAATTAAGCGACCCGGCCCGGCTTCACACGGGTGCAATGCTAATACTAAATATTAGGGTTCAGTCAGCCAGCGTTTGCAATGTAAGCGTAAAAATGTGGTTATTTACGACATCACATTAGAAACCTCTAAAATTATCAGTGTTTCTTTACTATATTATGCATGTAGTCCTATTATACATATAAACCTTCCTCTTGAATCACTCTATCTATTAAAACTGCATCAAAATCCGTTGCGTAGTTTTAAAGATCTAAACATACATAGGGACAGACAGACAGCGGCATTATTTTTATCATTATTGCGGTGAATAAATGAGATACATTATTATTACCCGACTGTCAAAGGAAAGGTTATGTTTTTCGCGTCGTAGATTCGTCTAAATACCTAACGCAGTTCACAGAGATTTTCACGGAGGAGGGTCGCAGTCGCAAAGTGGTTCGCATTCGACACACAATGCTGGACCAGGTGCCTAGGGTCTCATTCACTTAGTAAGAAGATGATCAGCACTGAAAACCAAGAGATCGTTAGAAGTACTTTAACTTGGTTTTTCAATGGGCAGATTCAACTATACCTTATCCATTTCTAATGATTCTTACATTAACCAAAGTTTCTGTAATTGTTTTATAGTGCTGATCCACACTTGGTATTTCATTATGAAATGAAAAGTCTTATCAAAATTTTGGATTCCGACGGGATTCGAACCCGCATCGATCAGACGATCCTCCTAAAGCCGGAGTGCCTTACCGCTCGGCCACAGAATCCCTTCAAAATTCGGAATCCAAAATTTTGTTAAGACTTTTCATTTCATAATTAACCAAAGTGTCATAGGATAGGATTAAAAAAATGGCAGATCATATGCGCGAAATAGTAACACATTAAGAAAAAAAAAATAGCAATAATAATCGAGTGGGGTATCAAAATCAAGGAAATTAAAAGATTACAAAAATATATATTGGTTATTAAATTAACATTAAATCGCGGATCTAAGGAGCGAAAGAGAAATACGTTAATAAAAAAAAATAACCAATCATATCGAGGGGGGTATCGAAGTGAAGGAAATTAAAAAGAGATTACAAAAATATTCTATGTCGTATGTTTAAACTTAGTTTTGAATGACAAATTAGCAATGAGTGCCGGCAAATGGTAATATGCATAGTATAGATACTATATGTATGTATGTATGTATGTATGTATGTTGAAATTCAAATTCCTTCTTGGATCAAATTGGCGACATTTTGGAGAAGGGCCAGGTCAAAAGTACCCTAAACCGGCGAGCATGTATGAAGAATGTAATGAGAGTGAATGAGGCGAAAGTTGTGTGTCAGGATCGTAGCGACTGGAGATCCGTGGTCTCTGCCTACCCCTTTGGGAAAGAGGCGTGACTTTATGTATGTATGTATGTTGAAAAATGTAGGTAGGATGCCATAACAGGAAATTAACAGGGTAAATAGCTTGCTTACGAAACGACGAAGCTTTTGGAAAATTTAAAAGTTAAATGAGTTTCTGTAGGAAAATGCCATTGAAATCGTTTCTTTGTTTCCTCTTGTAACATTTTGTAAAAGCTTAATTCTAAAGAATAGTCGTATGGGTTGTGAAAACATTGTGTAATAAATTTGTCGTTGTATTTGGAGTAACTTTTAGTTATACACAAAATATAAAGATTTATTTCACAATTCCTCGCCTTTATATGATCAGAATTGTTTTGCAGCTTTTAATCCTAAATGTGAAAGTAACTCCGTCTGTTTGTGTTTACGTACCTTTTCGCCCAAACCACTGAACAGATTACTCGTAGGCTAAAAATTGGCATGGATAAAAGTGGTATCCCAGTGAAGGACATAGGTTTTCTATTCCGAAGAAATGAAAAAATCCCGAGCGACAGGGCGCGCGGGCGGCGGGTCACGCCGCGGGAGCGCAGCCTAGCTATATAAATAATCACGAAAATATGAATAACTTCCAAATTACCAAAACAAGCAGAAACAACAAAGAGGTGAACAGTGCAAACTGTTACGTACAATATACATCAAAGTTATAAGGTACTCGTACGAAACCATATTATTTTTTACATTTTATGTCATATATCGCAAACTATAAGTACATCCTCTAAAAATAAGCTCTGTTTAAGCTTGTGCCAATGAAGCCCTTTCATACGATACCCTGTTTTTTTTTGTGATTTAACTAAAGATAATGCGATATTCCGATTTTTCCCTGTATTTGTAGTCTAACGATATATCTATTTGCCAAAGGAAAATGGGCATCCCCGCCCAAATCAAAAAACTATCGCCCGCAGAGTGGGCGTATGGTGGAATGGGTAGACCTTCAAAAACACTCCATTTCATTGTATGACAGCTAAAAAATCCATCCTACAGAAATCGAGATATTTGCAGTTAAATGTGGTGACTTTTACCATCATGTTTTTTGACTTACAGGCTTCCCGCAGATAAGCCATTATGGGCATTCGATAGAACTTTAGAAGCACTATATTTCATTGTATGACAGCTAAAAAATCCATCCTGCAGAAATCGAGTTATTTGCAGTTAAAGGTGGTGACCATCATGTTTTTTGACTTACAGGCTTCCCGCAGATAAGCCACTATGGGCATTCGATAGAACTTTAGAAGCACGACATTTCATTGTATGACAGCTAAAAAATCCATCCTGCAGAAGTCGAGATATTTGCAGTTAAAGGTGGTGACTTTTACCATCATGTTTTTTGACTTACAGCCTTCCCGCAGATAAGCCACTATGGGCATTCGATAGAACTTTAGAAGCACGACATTTCATTGTATGACAGCTAAAAAATCCATCCTCCAGAAGTCGAGATATTTGCAGTTAAATGTGGTGACTTTTACCATCATGTTTTTTGACTTACAGCCTTCCCGCAGATAAGCCACTATAGGCATTCGATAGAACTTTAGATGCACGACATTTCATTGTATCACAGCTAAAAAATCCATCCTGCAGAAATCGAGATATTTGCAGTTAAATGTGGTGACTTTTACCATCATGTTTTTTGACTTACAGCCTTTCCGCAGATAAGCCACTATGGGCATTCGATAGAACTTTAGAAGCACGACATTTCATTGTATGACAGCTAAAAAATCCATCCTGCAGAAGTCGAGATATTTGCAGTTAAAGGTGGTGACTTTTACCATCATGTTTTTTGACTTACAGCCTTCCCGCAGATAAGCCACTATGGGCATTCGATAGAACTTTAGAAGCACGACATTTCATTGTATGACAGCTAAAAAATCCATCCTCCAGAAGTCGAGATATTTGCAGTTAAATGTGGTGACTTTTACCATCATGTTTTTTGACTTACAGCCTTCCCGCAGATAAGCCACTATAGGCATTCGATAGAACTTTAGATGCACGACATTTCATTGTATCACAGCTAAAAAATCCATCCTGCAGAAATCGAGATATTTGCAGTTAAATGTGGTGACTTTTACCATCATGTTTTTTGACTTACAGCCTTTCCGCAGATAAGCCACTATGGGCATTCGATAGAACTTTAGAAGCACGACATTTCATTGTATGACAGCTAAAAAATCCATCCTGCAGAAATCGAGATATTTGCAGTTAAATGTGGTGACTTTTACCATCATGTTTTTTGACTTACAGCCTTCCCGCAGATAAGCCACTATGGGCTTTCGATAGAACTTTAAAAGCACGACATTTCATTGTGTGACAGAAAAAAAATCCGGAGGATTCAGCTGGGTTGGGCAGCGTTTGGAAAACTACGTCGAGTCTTCTCGTCACCCATACCGCAATGTCTGAAAACGAAAGTTTTCAATCAGTCCTGTCATGACCTACGGTGCCGAAACGTGGACACTCACAGTACGGCTAGTCCACCAGTTTAAAGTCGCTCAGCGAGCTATGGAACGAGCTATGCTCGGAGTTTCTCTGAAGGATAGAATACGCAATGAGACTATCCGACCTAGAACCAAAGTTGTCGACATAGCTCAGAGAATTAGCCGGCCGGAGGACACCCTCCGGCCAGGTGGAGTGACGATCTGCGAAAGGCTGCTGGCAGAAGCTGGATGCGTCGAGCCGAGGACAGGGCGCAATGGCGCTCATTAGGGGAGGCCTATGTCCAGCAGTGGACTATTATAGGCTGATGATGATGATGATGATGATGATGACAATGAAACGTCGTGCTTCTAAAGTTCTATCGAATGCCTATAGTGGCTTATCTGCGGGAAGCTTGTAAGTTAAAAAAGATGATGGTAAAAGTCACCACATTTAACTGCAAATATCTCGACTTCTGCAGGATGGATTTTTTAGCTGTCATACAATGAAATGTCGTGCTTCTAAAGTTCTATCGAATGCCTATAGTGGCTTATCTGCGGGAAGCTTGTAAGTTAAAAAAGATGATGGTAAAAGTCACCACATTTAACTGCAAATATCTCGATTTCTGCAGGATGGATTTTTTAGCTGTCATACAATAAAATGTCGTGCTTTTAAAGTTCTATCGAATGCCCATAGTGGCTTATCTGCGGGAAGGCTGTAAGTCAAAAAACATGATGGTAAAAGTCACCACCTTTAACTGCAAATATCTCGACTTCTGCAGGATGGATTTTTTAGCTGTCATACAATGAAATGTCGTGCTTCTAAAGTTCTATCGAATGCCCATAGTGGCTTATCTGCGGGAAGCCTGTAAGTTAAAAAAGATGATGGTAAAAGTCACCACCTTTAACTGCAAATATCTCGACTTCTGCAGGATGGATTTTTTAGCTGTCATACAATGAAATGTAGTGCTTCTAAAGTTCTATCGAATGCCCATAGTGGCTTATCTGCGGGAAGCCTGTAAGTTAAAAAAGATGATGGTAAAAGTCACCACCTTTAACAGCAAATATCTCGACTTCTGCAGGATGGATTTTTTAGCTGTCATACAATGAAATGTCGTGCTTCTAAAGTTCTATCGAATGCCCATAGTGGCTTATCTGCGGGAAGCTTGTAAGTTAAAAAAGATGATGGTAAAAGTCACCACCTTTAACTGCAAATATCTCGATTTCTGTAGGATGGATTTTTTTGCTGTCATACAATCAAATGTAGTGTTTTAGAAGGTCTACCCATTCCACTATACGTCCACTCTGCGGGCGATCGTTTTTTGACTTGGGCGGCGCTTCATACATGCCTGCCCGTTCTCCTTTCATAGTTCTAGGTCAACGGGAAGTACCCTATGAATTTTGATTTATTGAGTGTCGAAATATACGTTTTTTGCGGCATAAACGGCCGTATCTTTTTTTGCGTTAACGTATAAGTTTGATTTTTTCACAGCTTAAAGGGACCATAGACTTGAGTATACAGTTTTAATTTGAACTCGTTACCTCCACGCGTTTCCGAGATAAAGGGTCTCGACAGACAGACATACGGACACCACAAAGTGATCCTATAAAGGTTCCTTTTTTTTCCTTTTGCGGTACGGAACCCTAAAAATAACTGGATTAGTTATTTTTTATATCTTATCGAGTGGGATATTAAAAAAAGACCGATTTTCGAAATTATTTTTTTGTTTGAAAGGGTATGCTCCAGAGGTGGTCCCATATAAATTATTTTCTAGAGGGTTTGATAGTTTTCCCGTAAAACTCAAAAAACCTTCCCTCCTAGCCATTGTAAATCGAATCGACAGATAAGTTTATGACTAAAAAGTTACTTTAGTCTAACCGTCTCACCAATAAAAACCAGTTATTCCGAAGTTCTATCAAATTTACACATCGCATAGCTGTACCTTGCGTAAATTCAGAATAAGTCAGAAAAAATTTCTTACCAATAATACAAGGTGTAGCTATCCTTCTGATACGTGAAGATGCACAAATCGGCAACGTCGCATCCAAGTAGAAACCTCAAAATAAGTATCATTTTGTCTATGAAAGCTGACTGAATTGGTCATTTTGTTTCTCATTCTTGTTTTTTTCTCATAATGGCTTCGCACTTTTTGTGCATTCGCCAAAATTTCACATGTAATTTTTTTATTACAAAATCATTTTTGGTTTCCGCGCTCGTTTTTATTATCAAATTACGATTTTTATTTTATAAAACCTTCTCGCCATGCTACCTCTTCTATTGGAATGTAAGATTTGTTCCAGATAAAGTTATTTTTTTCTCCTGTAAATTTATCTGGTATGTACGAGTAAAATATATACGAACTCTTTGGTGGTACCTATGAAAATATTTTTACAGTACCTACTAATATGTATTCTGTGGTTACACTAGATCTAAACAAGGGTGCTAGCTGGTGGAACTTCGGAATAGCGTTTGTATGAAAGAAATGTCAAAGTTAGGAGCCTAGGCATTATCTGTCGATTTGATTTCTTTTCTTATTTCGATTTTTATGGATAGCTTATTGATTCCCTGAGTCACGCCGTGTATAGAGTCGAACATTGAAGTCGGTTTTTCTTTTAGTTTTAAAACGTAATTATAAACAAACTTTTCAGCGTTAGACAATACATACGTGATAATTGACACCAAACCTATCGAGTTGTGGGCATCTTAAATGATGTTAAATACATTTTTTTTCAATCGAATTTATCATTTCGTTCAGATGAAATGTTTATGTCGTCTTTTAACTTCACCCGCACCACAAGGCACATATTTTATAATAATACGTAGGTGCGCCGTGTTATCCGTGATTATACTTCACTCTTTGCCATCTCCCAGGAATACTTCATTCTTTAATAAAAATGTCCATTGTTTTTCCAAAACATTCTAAAAATAGGAGTAACGTAATATCATTCACATACACAAACTTCTTGCAAAAAACATTATTTATTACGTAAAGGTTTTCGATATATATTTTTTAATTAGGTAAGTATCTCTTTCATTCGTTGCTTCGCTGCAATTTTCATTAGCGAAAACAAAGTTAGATTTTGCCGCGGGCATAAAGCTAGTTTACGTGACGTTAAACCGCGGCTGTAAGTTGATTTGGAAATTTCCATGGAATTTATTTCTTTTATGCGCACATCGTAGAGAAAATCACTGTCAAAGGAAAGTGTTGACTTTGCCTTCGTGTTCTGTTTACTCTTTGGTTATTTTCTCTGAGGGTTATTCGTTTGTTGAAACTCGGGGTATTTATAGTTTTCCCGGGAAGTCAAATTTATATTAACGTCTATTAGTAGTTTGTATATATCATCATTATCATCATTCCGTTGCCCTTATCTCATGATAAGTGAGCTCGGCACAGAATGTATTCTTCCTCCATTCACGCTTATCACTCGTCAACTGTTCATCCACTACTTTAACTTTCATATCCTCTCTCGCACAATCCATACCTTCTTTGGCCTTCCTCTACTTGCATACGCCCCAGCCACACTCATATTCATAACTCTTTTGGAAACATGATTTGCATCCCTTCTTCATAACGTGTCCATACCATATCAATCTACGTATTTATTTACAAACAAGCTTTGCTTAGTTTGAGGCTAGATAGCGCTGTGTGAAGTGAAATGTTATGCATTATTTCCCCATTTATTAACATATCTTATGATCTCCTTCCTGTCGTTAATTCAACCTTGTGGGGTCGGCACATGTTTGCTTTTTCTTATTAGACTATTAAACTTATTAGACTATTAAATATTAATTATAATCTTCAGCGAACCGATCAAAAATGTTTTGCTGTTATCGATGTACTTTTTTTATGCCAATCGATTCATGTAGGGATCAAAAGACTCAATGGAATCATTTATTTATTTATTTATAAGAAGTAACATTACAGTTGGTACCAATACGTTACATCTATTTATCCGTAGTAAAATGTATAAAAATAAAATTAATATTAAAATTAATATTGCACACAAGAAATTAAAAGAGAAAATGTAACAAAAATTAAGTAAACATTCTAAAGTTTAAACTAGTTTCTAAATATTTTCAAAATAACTACTTTTTCCAAACTGGTGTAGCTGTCTACAAATACATCAGTTTCTGGGTACAGCTTGAGGAGCTCATTAAGATGATGTTGAGCGCGGCAGATGGGAGATTGTTGTCTTGCTACTGTGCGTGCGGGAGTTGGCGCAAATAATGGAACTCTACCTGGACGGAACCTAACAAGTTGCTCAGGCACGCATAGCCTGCTGGCTTCGCTCACCAGATCGGGGCAGTGTTCCTCTTAATATACGACACACACCCATCAGCTGATCGAGCAATCTTCTTCCCTCCAGCGAATTATAGCCCAGTGTACCGAGTAAATATACTTTGTCGGATACATAAACGGATAGTATCCTAGACTCTTTTTATAAAGGAAACGTAAAAATCTTTTCTGTAGCTTCTCTATCATAAGGATATATGTAGTTTCATGAGGATTCCATACACACGAACTATATTCTATTTTGGTGCGTATGAGAGCAGTATACAGTAGCCTTATCGCAT
This sequence comes from Epirrhoe alternata, assembly GCA_963565295.1. NCBI lineage: Eukaryota > Metazoa > Arthropoda > Insecta > Lepidoptera > Geometridae > Epirrhoe > Epirrhoe alternata. Next base: position 13,958,413 of record OY751375.1, read on the forward strand.
TGACTTGGGTAAAATCCCTGCAGTTACGGGTTACAAATCCCAGTCGTTTGAAACAGTCAGCCGTGAGTGACCGAATGTGCTCATGAAATGTTAACTTTACATCAAATGTTATGCCCAGATCTCTAACGCTATTGTATCTATTGATTATTAAGTCTTGTAGTTTATAGTTGTTTATAAGAGGAGTATTGGAACGAGTGAAGCTCATAACTTGACATTTTTCTATATTAAGGCTACAGGCTACTTACAGCTGGTTTTCTTGACACCAGTTAAGTATTGAATTGAGGTCTTTCTGTAGTGAGTTACAATCTTCTAGTGAATGTATATTTTTCATAATTTTGAGGTCGTCGGCATACAACAGACATTGGCTGAAGTTAAGGCGATCTGCTAAGTCATTAACCATGATAGAGAAAAGCAAAGGACCCAGCGATGAGCCCTGGCTTACACCCGACCTAGTGTGGTAAGACCTAGAGTTGTAGCAACCAAGCCGTACAAACTGGCTGCGGTCTTGGAGATAATCTGCAAATAAGTAGATTAGTTTTGGTGAAAATCCAATAGACCCGAGCTTTTTGAGCAACACATCATTGTTAACATGGTCAAATGCCTTCCTAAAATCGAGGTAAACTACGTCTGTTTGGATGTTCTGATCAAGGTTTTGTGATATCTTGTTGACCAGTGAGAGCAAGTTGGTCTGACAGAACGTTTTCGGCGAAATGCATGCTGGGAATCACACAAATACGGTTCTAATTGTTTGTAAATCTTAGAATGTAGTATGCTTTCAAATAATTTGCCGAAACAGGATAATATTGCAATTGGTCTATGATTTTTGGCCTTCGCTTTGTCTCCTGATTTAGGAATCGGTACTACTTTTGACTGTTTCCAACACTTTGGATATGTACCAGTTGTTAATGACAAGTTGTATATGTGTGTTAAAGGCTCTGCTAGTTGAAATTTAAAGGCTTTTACTATATATGGAGGAATGCTATCGGGTCCTAAAGAACTTTTTGGTTTTAGTTTACGGATATGAAATTCTACGTCTTCTATGGAAATATTATAAATATTAATCAAAGAATTATTGCCGACTGATCTGATGGCTTGATCAGTATTTAGGTTTGGTACCTGGGCTATAAACACACTGCTAAAGTAGTTGGCAAAAACCTCTGCAGCTGCTCGGCCAGTATGCTTATTCCCTTCGTGTGTGATACTCGGCTCGAAACCTCCCTTTGTTCTCAACTCGGAAATATGTTTCCAGAAGCCCCGTGGATTCACAAAGATATCTTCTTGGATGTTCCGGATTTATGGTTTGAGTACTAGAAAAGTCTAAATCGCCAAAAACTTTTCCCCTACAATTTTGTACTAAAAATCTATGAATAAACTCGACCCTGTAGACTCTTTTGAAACTACATGAAACTGAATCGATTGGCATATTTTTTTTTATTACTAAAATTTTGAATTTTTTTTGCTGACTGTACATTTTGTTAATCTGTGAAACTGTTGAAACGCAATATCTTGTAAGGGATTTAGCTTTATTTACAGTTACAGAATTGCCCCATTGTTTTTATCCTTATTAGATGTCCATTCTACATTCGTGTAGACGGAACTACGTAGCGTGTGGCTTTTGCTACGACCGCCAGCCATATGCTACATGTATAAATTTTTCTGATTCATCGTTTCTGATTCATTTAAATGGTTGTATTATTGTGCGTATTTTTGAAAACCATAAACATATTCTAAACATCTCGAATACCTGAGAAGTACCGTGGCAGTATAATTATGGTATAATCAAGGTAATAAATTAAAAAAAAATGTTTAGTTGCAAAGTTAAGTAAAAATCATTTATTCAGAAGTGGCGCTGGGATCATTTAGAATATTCTTAATAGCTAGAATCAAGAGCTTAGCTCTTAAATTGATAAAGGCGATTCTACGACTGTTCCTTCGCGCATCCAATACCATGAATAACCAGGGCAACAAACACGGTTTGGGGGCCCCGCATTATTTTAGGTTCTCCTTACAGTCAAGCTTAAATTTTGAGCCAATCAAACATACAATTTACGTTTCTTCAATTAAAAAGTGCAGTAATTACATACGCGAAGAGTCCTACAAATGTGTTCATTATTTAATTGATTTTATACTTAAAACGTCATCATTGGCCTGCCCTTATCCCGCTCATGCGGGGTCGGCACAACATGTTCTCTTTCTCCACTCTTCTCTATCACTCGTCATCTCCATATCCACTCCTTTCTTACCCATATCTTCTTTCACACAATCCATCCATCTTTTCTTAGGTCTACCTCTACTCACATATCCATCCACATTCATTTCCATCACCGTTTTAGTTAAATGAGTTTCATCCCTCCGTTCATTTCATTCATTTTATCCTTAAAACGTGACGTTTATAAATACCTATTAGATTAAAATAAATCTTGTATGAAAGAGATCAGATATTCGGAAAAAGTCATCGTAACTATTGAATAAATAAATATATTATCTTACGATCAAGGTGCATTTGAAAAACATACCTATCGTTTGTAGGGTGGCGTTCACAAGAGTTTACTTCTTTAAATCATCATCATCATCTCAGACTGGTATATCATCATCTCAGAAGGGAGGCCTATACCCACTGCTGGGTATAGGCCTCCCTTCTTTAATGCCAGTCTCCTACGACCTTTACTATGTCGTCGACCCAACGTGCTCTCGGACGACTCGAATCCTCTATTCTTTAAATAAATCCGTTTAATTATTGTCTTTGCTATAAAGCAACTCTGATGCCCCGCTTCGATGCTTTGTTCTAAACCTCTCGTGTACGCAGGTACACGATAGACATAGAGGACAAGAAGGAAGTACACGATATTGTAGCAATCTCCATGAAATAATGCTTCCATGTTTTATAATTACTATCTTGAATCTTATAAACATGAACATTATATAGGTAAACTCGCAACATTGTCGCTGCATTGTCAGTACATGTAAATAAATATTTCACGTGTTTCTTCACAATCAGTTTAGTCAGTGTCACTTCAATTCCAATGTAGTGTAACTACGGGATCCAACTACTATGGATCCGAATGTAAGCCGACAGATGGCGAAGTGAAGTGCGCTGAGGGCGGTAACTGACCCCTGAGATACAGTTTCTTAACTAGTTCAGGGGCTGGTTAATACCCAAAATGTGGAACTCGGTTGTCTGTTGTTTTACATTTTACCTAGTTTGAGTATTACTTAGCATAGTTAAACGGTTGTCTGGAAGACATCGCCTCGAGCGATAAGACCACCGATTGTAGGACACTACTTTATCTAAACCTAGCACCTAAGTTTATCCTTATTGAATGTAAAATTGTGTCCTCAATAAAGTTCTTATTTATTTATTTAGTGAAAAGAAATACCAATAGATTTATCAGCCTCTTCAGGTAAGACGCCAGTATAAATAGGGTTGGTTTCCTCAGATCCAGATATTGGAGTGCAAGCACTCGTACGCTGGCAGTTTCCGCATGGGCATTACTGACATCAATGTATTAAACGCGAACATTAACCGAAATCTACCAGCTTCCGTCTCCTGGTTGCCGCATTTCACTGCCTATATTGACGGTAAGTTTTTTATTCAATGTTTTGGCTCTTGTATCAGTTCGGCGATTTTTTTTTACACAAAATGTAACGGGGAAGGAAAATGGCGCGAGAAACCCAGTGAGTAATCTATGAGGCGATGAACTTCTAACCTGTCTTGTTATAATATTGATCTCCTTGCGTATCAATTGTACAATTAGTTAAATATGGTTTGAGTAAAACCCCGCCACCCTCACTCCATCGTCCATGGCATCCATAAGGTCCTTCGTTGTGAAGGTGGTAAGGTACACAGGGCAAACAATCGGGTGAGACACCGTTTGGATAGGGACCCCGCAGTCACAATGGCTCTGGGTGGGATTGCGATAACCGTGGGTTTAAGTGGTTGCATAAACTCTCCCTGCATCGACCGACCTGGGCCCGCAATCGGTTGATGGACTCGCCAAGGCAGGTCACGTCTTGGGGGAATTGGTTCCTGTTTGATGAAATCAGGTGCTGGGTGTTTCTTCACCCAGAGAGTGTGCTTAAACCATAATAAAAAATATGATAAACGAACATGAACAACTGTCTTATATTTTCAGGCAAATACCTGAAATATTCGCGACCTGATCAATCCAGAGAGAAGGATCTACATTCGTTCGTGCCATCATTCGAGTGGCTTCGGCCTGGCGATAGGATTGGATTCAAGAAGACTCCCGATTCGAAAGTTCTCGTCTACTACAACTCGGAACTACTTGAAGTTGCGTTCGAGAAGGTTCCCGATGTAAGTTAATTCTTCTGCTGAATTTTCAACAGTTAATACTAGATTTTACTGGCACAAAATCATAAAAAGGAAGAAATCTATACTCAGTAAGTTATTTTGAATCTTTGATCGATTACGTAGATGTAATTATAGTGTTTGATAAAATATTTAATACTTTGTATTTACTTTGTTTTTGTTGCAGAAAGTCTATGTGTTGATGGAATTGTATGGCACAACAACAAAAATACAAACTGTCTCTCGCGGCACTAACATTGTTCCTGGCAATCAAAACACAAGTAATAACGTCTACTGTATTACTTATAATTGAATACTTACCTTAGTATAAAATGTTCTTATTCACTAAACAATAAACCATTTTCAGTTCCTAACGACAAACCGGAGTCACTGAACATCAACTCGGGCATTATAGACTCAACCATGTCTGACCTACCGAAAAAAATCCCTACCGAAGCGGTCGAAATAACAAACGAGGCCAAAGCCGATAACGCACCACAACCTCAACTCAATCCTGATGAGGCTGAGAATGAAGAGAATGCTTGCGCTTTACCCGAAAATGCAACTTCTGACGCCGCTAATCCGGACGAACCTGTTCCTTCTACTTCCTCCGGACCGAGAATGATTGAAGTGGTTCGTCAACGGCGCGCGGCTTTGCCGTACACCTTCCATTTTATCACTGGAAGCAATATCCGCCTATGCAGCTCTGGTAAGCTATAAACAGAATAGAATAGAAATCTTTTTATTTGTGCCACAGACAGAAGAATACATAATTTAAATTAAGTTAAACATAATCTGATTAGTATCTACACTCTTAACTTAAATAGCTATAAGTGACCGCAAAATAGGTCGTCACTCAAATGTTACGGCAGCCGAAGCTACTGTAACACAACGCAGGTCTCCCGTGACGCCAGTGTGCGTAGGCAGCAGCGACTGTGATACCTACACAGCGAAATTGAAATAAAGATTTTATTTAACTACTTAATAGTAAAAAGTGTTCAGTGGTATTATAATAACATAAAAAATTCAAAATCAATACAATGAAATAATAAAAAAAACTAAAAAGTAAGTTAACAAGTTTATAAAGTAAATAAAAAAACCATTTCATATTTAGGCCTTTATCTGTTAAAAGTAAATCGTATAAGTCAGTGGCCAACTCTGGTGACGGAGTTTTTAGGCCGCTTAACTACTTAAATAGCGGAGACCGACAATTTAACGTGCCGTCTCAAGCACGGAAGTACTCAGATGAAAATGCCACTGGCCATCCCATCCACGTACATTTCGAACTTTGCTTAACTTCAACGATCAATCAAGAACGACTAAGCAAGCAGGACCAGCGCTTTATCTGTTTACGAGATGACTTATACAGGGCTTGCACCTATATAAGATCTGTAACAAGATGTTGGTGCTAGGGTCATTGTTGACATGGATTAGACTATATATGGAAGAAATTGTTTGGAATGATTCCAGCCGCTAAATTTCGCCTGCGTATGCAGCGGCGACTGTCTTTATACCACTTGCGTAATCTGGATGGTTTGCAGCCCGCAACTGTGCGGTCACGCCGATTCCTGCCTATTATATCCGCTGCCGCGTGGAACCGTCTCTCCCCGGCGGTATTTCCAAGACGAAACAACTTAGGTACCTTTAAGAAAAGAGCCTACTCCTACCTACCTCAAAGGCTGGTAACGCATTTTCAGCTCTTCTGACCCTGCAGCTGCCCGTGTGTGGTGGTAATAATATACCAGCAAGCTCACTTGCTCGTTTGCCCCCGATAAACAAATAAGACTTGACCAACACATTTAAGCCTTAAGATGGGCCCGCTGGGATCACTGTGAAACTTTTTTTTTTGACGATAGTGGAACTATCCTCCTGGACTACAGTCTTTTTGACGATTCCCATACATTGGACTTACTGCGAACTCGGAGACACTTAATGGCTACTTAAGTCGTTCCTTAGTAAGGTTTTCCATATAAAACCGCAACTAAGCAACGGGTGACTCTGAGTACCGACTATAGTGACGTTTTTGTTAAGTACATTATAATTTATTTATTTCAGACACGGTCGCGCTGCGTTTCCGTGGATACAGCGACGCTATCGCCATAGCAAGTCAGCCTCTGCACCGTGGCCAAGCCTTTCGGGTATGTGTTTTCTCTCAAAATTGAATCGGTGACTTTTAAAACGCCATATACATACATTACAGTGGTTTTCAAGAATGGAATATTACTGAATAATTTTAAATGCATTGCCTTTTTATATTGTGACTAGTGCGCTCCGTGGTCAAGCCTGCTAAAATGTATGTGTGGTTTTAGGAAAAATCGATGCATGCTACAATTTCAAACTAAATATTTCTCTCTCGGCTCATACGTGTGTACGTAGTGTCTTATTCCGTGTGCAATATGTTTTTGAACGAAGGTCCCATTCGGACCGTATCGAGGATGGAGGCTAGAAAAAAAAACGTTCGATTTTACCGTCACGACATATCGCTGTCTCCGGGGAATAAAAGGATAACTGCAAAACACAACTTTACCGGAGAAGCAAAAAAACATGTTTTCGTTTATAACTTCACAAATTGTGCAAAATGGTGCGCATAGTTGTGCTCAAAGTTGTGCGCAAAATAAATGTCAAAATGACAAATTCTAATATCTCAAAAAAGTACAAACTTCGTTCCAACACACCCACGTACTTTTCTGTTTTACGTAAAGATATATCAATCTCACTTCACTTGAGTTCTCTTGTGACCACGATCGGTACAGGAGGTAAGTTAATAGTTCGAATATTATCCAAAACCTTTACGCGATCTCGTCATTAAAACAACAATAATATTTAATCTCGCAGCGAGCATTTAAAATCTTAAGACTTTTATTACAACCAAGTGAGTACTTGTTTCACTTCATTGTCCAGGATACAAAAATTAGAAAACTGCGCATGCAAAAACTCTTGGCTTTTAAAAAATAATAATGAATAAATAAAATAATAATTGAAATATAACAAAATACTAAAGGAACTTAATTTAGTTACTACAAAGGCGCACACTCGTTTTGGAAGAGACTTAGTGAACAGATATTACTAATACAACCAATCAAAATGTTCATTTTTGGTATTTATTTATTTAAATATTTCCTATTGTATCTTCCTGCCATGCGATTAAATTGAATGTTGTGTACACTTTGCTGTGTCAATGCTGTAGCTGTGAAACTGAATAATGATGTGTAACTCTTGCATTTTTCTTAAATTCTGCTTTTGAGATCAACCTTGTTTGTTTATTTACAATATTGGTTTTGAAAGTTGCTTTTTTGAAATGCAATTTATATTTATGCTTTGCGAGCAGCGAGGCGTCTCGGGGATACAGTCGTAATTAAATTATGTTTGTTGTTCTATATTGGCGAGCTGACTTCTGTTTCATCAATTTCTATTTCACGTCACTAAAAATAATACCTATGGGCATTGTCCCCGTACCACATTGCGTCGCAGATATATAAAACCAATAGATTTTTTTTTAGTTTTGTCTATAATTTACTACTAGTGGTTCTGTGAGAACAGTAGACCTCGCAAACAAAATTGACTTTCAGGTGCTTTGTATTTTCCAATAGGCTTACCTACCTGCCTATGCCTAAGTAAACTTTTAAGCGAAAAAGTGGGATAAGTTTTAGTGATTACTCGCGTTCCTTTTGGTCCTAGGGAGATGAATCTGGTGCATTCGGGGTCGTCTCGTAAAGGGGGAGAGGACTGCGTAGTCTGATTGGTATACTTATGTAGGTATAATTTTACGAAAAACGTCCTAACAAATTTGCCGCCGCTTTACCCTCTTCCCCCTTTTTGTTGTTTGTTTTCATAACATCTTGTGTAGAATGAAGTCCTCTAAGTGCATTTTCAATTTGATTCAACTCCGTCGTTTAATAACGCTACAGCAAACTTACCTCCTTTTCCCCCTATTTTCGCCCCAATCAAAAATCGTAATCAACAAAGGTTTTCTAATAAATCAAGGAAATGTGTGCCAATTTTCTTCAAAATCGGTTGAAAATTGCGACCTGTAGGCGAGTACTGACAGACGGACAGAAGGACAAAGTATCGTAACTCGCTCCATCGTAGACCTCATTCTTCCCTATGTAAGTTTCGAGGTCAAGAGTCACTTTGATGAAAGACCTGAAATCATGTTTAGAATGTTCTCAAAGCGAAAGTGAAACAAACTAATTCATATGAGGTTTTCTGACAATATAATAATCGGGTTATGGAAACAACAAAAGCTAGCTAAAGCTAATGTAAAAACGCTTTCCTATATTGTAAATCATTTGAATCTTAATGTTAAAAACTTTTTTGTTATTGAGATCTTTTACTTGCAGCACTTGAAAAAAATGAGCATTTATAACATTCCTTAAATCCTGAAAATATTTTCAGGATATTCATCAAAGTGACTCTCAGTGTTGTGCCACTGAAATTAGATAATATATTGTTTAGTTATTTAACTTTCAATATTTTTTTGTGAAACAGAACGTTAAACTTTTTGTTCAAAATTGTAGACATTTTTAACTTGCTAGAGCGTTGCCGTTGCCGACACTTTTAGTACGATTTAGCGTTAGTCTAATAGATAAAATTTAAGTGTCTGTGATTTCAAAATATCTGTGTTTCCTCAAGTATAATTCATATAGTTTTTACACGATACTAAAAATAACTTCGAAATGCAATGTAAAAATATGCTGCTGTTATTGTCGTTTTTTATACACGTGACGATTGAGATTCACATTTATGATGCACATTATTATATCCGCAATCACATATGTATGGCATTCTCGAGTGCATTTGCCAAGACTTATATGCTGTAAATTCGTAATTTTTTTGTATTTTTGTGCTCTTGCGAATTTTTTATACCTTTGACCCTGCTAACAATGAGTAACAGCAAGTTTTTCTTAATCCAGCCTGCCTCTATGGTAGAATAAAGGAAAATTTCATTTGAGCTAGACGATTTTGAATTTGATCTCGTTATCGAAAAGATGATTTGCCTAAAGGCAATGTAATTTGACTTTGTTCTACCGTAGAGATGACACTATCAAAAAAGTTACGTCCGTTGAAAAAAGATTGAAAATAATTTACTCATGTTTTCTTCTTTTTCAGTTCCGCGTGGACAAAGTGACGGATGACTGGGAGGGTTCCGTGTGCATCGGCGCTTTAGGCGTACTTCCTACGGAGATGCCACCGTCTACCGCACTCCATTTCGCGATCCCTTGCTGGGTGATTACTAGCGATGTTTTGTATGCTCGCGGCGTATACGTAAGTGTATTGCCCACGCTATCTCGAGTAATGCTATAAAAAAAGTTTTTAATTGATTAGATTTTGGTACCTTCGAGAAAGTGTGGGTGCAACAGCACAGTTAGAATAGGACCGCGATGACTGGAGATCTTCGTCCAGCCACTGGGTAGGTGCGACCGCAGCCTGAAAGCTCGCTTTCAAAAATTTACGAAGAATGTACTTACAACTTTGAAAAAATCTGGGCCCTTTCAAATATGTTATTTGTACATTGCCTCTGACAACTATGAACTAATAAAGGCAATATTAATGTCAATGTCCGAATTAACTTGAGTTTTAGATGCTAATAAGCTGTGAATAGGGGAAAAGTCGAATTTCGTCTTGCCGTTATGATGGCCATGCTACTTACGTCGTTTTGTTGGATTCCCTGTAAACAATTTGTGTTTGTTTTTGTTTCTATTGGATAAAGCTTGGTTTTAATCATTAACATGTCATTTGATGCATCTACGGATGCTAGAGCGATCGTGACAATTAACGAAGGGTTTGGTTAACGCTACGTGGCCAAGGTGCTCATAGTGACTCATATCAAAGGTTAAAAGTTTCGAACAAACAAGTTCTTGAAGCAACTGACCAGTTTCGGTTGTTTAACGGCTAGCTTTCCATCAATTGTTTGCAATTGTGGACAAAACAGATCTTTCATAATTGTCTAAGCAGATCTTCGGAAACTATAGTGGACCGGCTGCTGTGCACCAACAGACATTTACCAAGTACCCTTTTCTGGGCCAACATTCGATTCCAAAACAAAATGCCGCGAAAACTAATGAATCACTAATTTCAAAACACAAATACACAGGCCTAAATACGAAATCAATTTTAATTTGGCCAACTTCATTTTTAAGGGCCAAATATTATGATAGAGTACATTTTTGGGTTGTTAACAGACGTTTGATCTTATCAATTTAATTCCTAAGCCGATATAAGTTCACTTCAAAATTTATCTTTATTGATTTTGTAGGACATGTTGCATAATGATTTTCAAGGAGAACAGACATTCCACCAATCGCAGCCTGGCTAAATCCGAGCGCATTCACATGCACGCTCGAATGGACTAAGTTATACAGGAAGCAGCAATGAATTGAAAGGATAGTCAGTATCGATTTTCTCGGCATTTTTAAAACAAAACAAAAAATAATCATTACATAAATATTTTTTAAATTATTTGATGAACCCAATTAACTGAACTGAATTAAGCTGAACGAAAGATCCTATATGTATATTAAACAAAAAAATAATAACTACTATAATAATATATTTCCTTATTCAGTTAAACTCAATAATTGTGTAACTGGCAGTTCTTTGGATAGTTTTCTAGCGATCACAGAACATTATGGATTCGCCGAACTCGGTTTGTGAACAAAATTGCACACAAAAACTTCTCTAACTCGTTCATTGATATTCAAACCCGCGTTTGAACTTTTAAAATACGCTTACAGATCTTCAGTCAATCAAGATCCTCGAAATGCACAGCAGGATAGTTGTGTAGGTATATGCTTAGGGGCCATCTCCACGATAAAATCGCTATGTGTATTTCTAAGAGAGTGTATTAGAAATACGTGGCTCACGATAATATCGTCGCGATTCTCGTTCGTGAAAACGGCCCATTTAGAGCATATATTCGAATATATTCGAAAGCTGCGAGGGCATGTGCAAATGAGGGAGGCTTCTTGATGTTATTTAATCCTTTTGATTGTTTGTTCTTGGTTCTCTCACTGATTCAGAGAAACCCTTCTATCAAGAATAATTTTGATCGAAGGGGATACCTAACGGTAACAATTAACTGGTCGGTTCGAGCTGAACCATCTAAGCTTTTGATGTTGTCCGTAGCTCTCTGAAGATTTATCGATTTTAGAACAACTTGTATGGGAAATATTTATATCGATTTTCGACTTTTCTAGTAGTCAAACCTTAATCGTCCCATAGAGTCTTTTGATCCCTGCATGGAAGATAATCGATTGGCATTAAACATTTTTTTATATCAGCATTATTTTCTAATAACCATACAAATGAGTTTATGCATGAAATAACTTTATTTCAATTTTATAAGGGCCAAAGAACAAAAATTAAAGTAAGAATATTTTTTACAATTTTCAGACGATGAGCGAGATCGGTCGCAAGTTGGAGGATATCACTGAGAACTCAGTCCTGACGCTACATTTCCGATTCAATAGCGAACTGACGCTTGAGATTGACGGTGTATTGCGTGGCGTTATCGCCATTATACCGCGTGGTTACAACGATATCTACCCTTTCATTGACCTCTATGGACGCGTAGTTCAGGTAACTTTCGTTGTAACGTTCACGTGTAATAAGTCCACATTGTAAATATATTTCAGAAATAAATAAATTTCAAAATTTCAAATTTCAAACGTAATTGCTGACAAGGATATAAAAAAAAAACACAATCATAATTCACAACTGAATCCCAAATACACGGTAGATATTCTCGCAGATCTTTCAAGGACTCTCGGAGTTCAAGATTCTTTGATGATGTGTAGGATCGAGAAATAGGTCCCTCGTCATAATGTGAACTTTGGTTCCTTTATGGTGCGAGGACCAACACAACATCTCTCGACCTATGGAGTCCTGCTGGAGTCAAATATCGACGGTTCATCGGACACCTGCCTTTGATTTGTCGTGGTGACACCGCGGTTCACGTCACTCGACAAACGTGTTCCTAGTTTTATGTACCTATGTTAGTCTATAAGGTGTACAGGGTGTAAAAAGACGTCTACCGAAGCCGCAAGGGATACAACATCCCAACACAATCAAATCCAAACGGCTTTCCAGAAAAATCATTATATCCGGAGAAAACAGCGTTTGAAGAGTACTGTTTGCGTATGTTCTGGGCGCGTTGTTTTACGTAGATTGCTGGATTTTGGGTTTTAACTGTTTTTTTCTTTTATGAATCAAATTATTAGATAAGTATGGTTTTAATATGTTGTAATAGTAGTAAATAAAAGAAAATAACTAAGCTAAGTCAAAAAAGCGTTTTTTTTTCGTTAAATATGTTTTATAATCATGGTCTGATCGCAACCCCTCAGTTTTCAGTAGTTGTCTTTTTACACCCTGTATTTTCTGTGGGCCTTAGATTTAGTACTTATTTTACATCCTGTTACTTATCTGTAGTTGCCTGAAATAAATAAATAAAAAATAAAAAAGGGTAGCAATAAATCCAGATAAAAATAAATTATTATTAAGTACTTAAAATTTTCTCAATTTGAAATTGATGATATCTCTCCGTTACAGGTATCTATCCTGCTTCATCCTCACGTAATTCTGTGCGGCACCTCACTGGATCTGCCCATGATCGAAGAAAATCTCGAGGAGTCACCGGAACAGGAAGTGACACCGCTTTTAGAAGATGTAGACACGGATTCTGACCAAGATCCCGAAGCGGAACCTTACGCTGACATCGACCCAGAGCCTGAATTCGAACCGAACGAGCTCACTCCGTCATCCGACGAACCAGACGACGATTTCTCGTATACTTACAATCAAGAGCATATGCGCTCCCGTGGAAACGTAGCCAGCGAGCCGATCGACGACACCGAAGATAACGATGCAGATCAGTCCGGCAACATCGCGGATGACGATACCAACCCCACCGATGACGTCACCAATCCGCCTGACATTCAAGACTTGGTTGATGACTGCGAGCCACTGCCTGGCCCTAGTACCGCGCCAGAAGGCCCAGAAACCAGCGCGAAAGATGCCAGAAATTCCAAGATAAAGGCTTCGCAAGAACTCGCTTGGCCTGTCAAAGCTTCTATCCATGAGAGTCTTCTGTTAGGCATTGAATCTGTGGTCGCGGACAATGACCTCGCCGCTGAATCGCGCGGCTTGAAGAAAAGTCATTCCACACAACATTTATCACCGGGTCACGTAACCGCAGACGGATCTGACGACTCTAGCTCCGAAGGTTCACCTATCAATCCGCTCAGTCTCGGCTCGCATATCCTCGACGATGATTCCGATGATAGTCCGGACGAGCTAGACGATCTATGCGATACTAATATCCGACACAACGATCGCTACCCTGAAGCTAACGAGATCGACTCCAACGAAGGGAACGACGCGAGCGACGCGATCGATGATAACTTTGATAACATGTTTATCGACGCGATGTTTTTAGAGACGAGCAACATGCCGGATCTGAATGAGGAGCAATCGTTGTCTGTCGATGAGTCGACCACAACGCGTCGAGACGATTACTGGACTGACGGTTTCAGTGCTGAGAACTTGCACTATCTAAATGGCATCATTTGCTGGGATCAACGCGTGACCGGCCCTCGTGTGGAACATCGCGATTGGGTATTCTATTCTGAGACAAACGGGAATTGCGAGGTGATGCATCTAGCCCTCAAGTTCTGGAATCAGATTGTGGCGCCGTATTCAGACATGCGTGAGGTCGTTACCGGCGGAAACGTGCATTGTTTTTGCAGTAACTGCTATCCCGAGGCCGATCCTGTGTACATAGGTACAACCGTTATACTTAATTTATCTACTAGTACTCTTTTACTAATTTCTGAATTACGAAATCTCATCATTTACATTTAAAATGCTATCTGTGGCATTATTCGTTCTGAACTTTAATGTCGAGACTTTAATGATAACAGACACCACAAGGAATGTTAGAAATTCTCTCAGATCAATAACATAACTCAAGACCCTTATAAGTATAAGGAAGTAGATAAATACATTTTTGGCTTTTGCCCATATTTTGCAAAAGTTAGCATTATGCGCGATTCGAAAACTTAAATTCCGTTTTTTAGGCTGGGTACGCATAGAGCGTGCTAAGGTGACAGAGGTGGCTTGCAGCCAGCCAGTTCGCATGTACTGGCACGTGACTCGCGCAACCATTACCTCCGCGCTTGCGTTAAATGACGCGCCCACTCGGGAGATGCGACGCCCGCGCCATCTGTGCGCTGAGCCGTCCACTTCACCGGCCTGCGCTGACACGTGAGTACATCCTGACAAAGTGGCTATATTATAGCAAGACAATATGTACTCCTCTTGCATTAAGCGACGCCAGCGCCATCTGTGCGCCGAGCCATCTACTTCCCCTTCCTGCGCTCACACCTGAGTACATACTGACTGACAAGGGGAGGTAGCTTGCAGCCAGCCAGTTTACCTCCGTTCATTAAAGAAAATAAAACAACTTGTCTCTCACTTGCACACTATTAATGGCACTAGTGTACAAGTGAGAGAACAGATTATCGCCGCCATTTTAAATTCGTGTCCTTAATGAACCGGCACGTATGTACTGACACCCGCGCCATCTGTGCGCTGAACCGTCCACCTCACCCGCTTTTGCAGATACTTGAGTAACCGACAAAACTAGACCTATCATTGAGATTGGGTATTTAGTCAGACGGGACGACAACAGATGGAGTTGGTTACCGAGTGGCCAAGAGATATGTGAAGAATGGCAAGATAGAAAAGATACCTTGCGCGGGTGCTGTCGACTGAATAGATAGATTACTAGATGATGTCCAGCCCCCTTACCATGGCGTTTGTCTAGGTACCAGAGAATAGAAATAAATGACAGTAATGACATTTGAGTGTGGACAAAACGGGTAGAAAAGTAACTTTTTTCCACTTTCTACGCGTTTTATCCACACTATATTGTCATTTCTTTCTATTCTCTGGTACCTAGACAAACGCCATGGTAAGGGGGCAGTAGTCATTCGATGTAGTTTGAACATAGTTAAAATTATGATCTTCGCTTAAATGACCTGGATATGTATATTTTCAGATGGATAGATGAAGAGGGCAAGCCACATCAAGCTGCGTTAGCTCTGGATGTCGATATTGGGTAAGTTTTTAATGTAGTTTAGGAAAGACAGACTGGTTACCTATGTTATAGATAAGTTTATTTTGATGTTAAAGTGCTTGTTGTGAAGTGAAAACTTGAAGGGTTAACTTAAATGTAATGGTACTAAATCTAAAAAAAGGACAAAAAAAAAGGAAAAAAAAGTGCAAAAAAACTACTGTCCTACTGGGACATGAACTCGCGGTTAATATTGTCTCACCCAGAAGTAGGGCTCCATACGCTCACCGCCAACAATCCTGATACAATGTTCGACGAAATTAGGAACACATTGGTCGATCTTTTCCGAAGAGAACTACAGATGGTGTCGGTAACATGTCGCGAGTTCAATGATTTTTTCTCATCTCCAAAGTGCCCTACAACCCTAAAATAAATTTCACTTCAAAAAGATTTGTTTGCCGAATATTTTGTTAAAAAGTATTTTGTGCCTTAGTTCAATCGGTGTACTGTGTGTTGTCAAATACATATGCTATCTATAAATAAGAAATACTAATACCAAAGGTTTCCTCAAGACTCAGTGATTGTATAATTCACAGCGGACTAGAAGCGGAGGGAGACCGATTACTCGCTTACTGGATTTACTTACGATCGCATGCATCCATGATGCAAGAGGCCGTGGAAGATATTGAGGACACCGTCGAAGACGCCGTCGACGATATACAAGAAGACGCGGCAGACGATATCGTCGAAACTATACTTGACGATAACGAAGGCTTCGGCGAAGTCGCTGTAGCTCTAATGGATGACACTCACGACTTGGACGAAGATGATTCTACTTCTGAGCCGAGAGTTGATGAATAAACGCGACAAACTAATCGGAACGGAATCAACTGAATTTGAATAAACTTACCAAATGTATAAGATTCACTCTCACATGCTGTTCTATAAGGCGTTTGTTATTATAATAATAGTAATAGTGTAGAATCTGTATTGATATATCTCTATAATAAAACTATAGCAACTTGCATATCTGACAAACAATTTGGCCACACTAGCTACACTATAATAACAAAGTTTTACAAAAATCATTGTAATATATTTGGTGAGTATATTCCTCACCGCAAGTTCACCAACACTGTGTGAGACACACAAGCGTGTGTGTATTTGATAGTTGTTACAAACAACTGAATAAATTGGTTTTTGCTGGTTGTGTTGGTGAACTAAACTTAAATCGAGGAGACAGGCGGATAGAGTATTAAGTGCATTTTTTTTACTTATTTGTTGACGTAACTAAAGTTTTGTCTGCTAAAAACAACGCGATTCGATTATAATTCAACTAATTTAAAATCAACGCAATTGAATAGGTAGAAAAAATCGCACTTAACCTGAAGGTGTCACTTGTAACAAAACAAAGAACATTTGGCTGGTTTTTGACAATGTATACGAGTATACTTGCATGACATTGAAATGAGGGAATTAAATCTTACTAGAACATCTTAACAATTCATGATAGAGGTGGCATATAAAACGTGCCGTGGTAAAGTTTTCAAAGAAGCATATTTTCGAAGTGCTTTTAAAATTTGTAGCATAACTTGCAACCAGGGTACATTGTTCTCTCAACCCTTTGTATAATCACATTAACGATCATGAATTGTCACTTGTAGTATAGGACACAGGAATCTTGACTGACTTGAATTGGAATAAGGTAATTGGCGAAGCCAGGTATTGGTAACTGATAGCCTCATAAGGCGGGTGCGTATTATTTTGCTGGATAATGGATGATGACTCGAATACGCCCAACCTTTGACCGTTAAAATAATCAAAAAATTTAATCGATATTGTAGCTGGTATATAATTGATGTGTCTTAGTTTTCAAGAAAAATTTATACTTTATCTATGGCAGACACGATACTGCAATCTTACTGTGTTTTCAACTTGATTCATTTTTGAAGCTTCCCTTCCTTTCTGTTATTTATAGTAAGACTTTTATGATAATCCTAGATACTATTCATAAATAAAACTACATTAAATTAGTATTGGTATTCGTGTATTCATAGTTCTAGTTACAGTTATGTCTATCTCTTTCACTTCTCTCTTTTGTGGGATTGGATAATGTTGCGGATCTGTCATTTTTACCAAAAACTGGTTTTGGACTTCCTTATTTTATAAAACAGGCTGGATGATGAATTGTGAAGCTTTATTTCTTTCTAGTTAACCACTATTGATCCATATTTCTCTTTAATGCGATTTTATGAAATGAAATTTCACGTCAGTCAAATCATTTATTTGTTGTATTTTGTTTGTTCTCTTGCAAAATTCGATGTTATTTTTTTTCCCGCGGAAGTGTCGGTTGGAGGATTGGTAGGTATGGGTAAATAAATGATAAATGGTTCTTCATATTTCCGAATATTTAGTCATTTATATCGATGTTTTATCATAATAATGTAGTTTTTAGTGATTCCACTCACTGACATCCGAGATAATATAATAGAGCTGTTATTCACAATCTGGTCAAAGGTTGGTTTTCTGATATTAAACACAGGATGCACTATTATTAGCATTTTCTATACAATTTATATATTAAGTAATAGTTATACTATTAGTGTTTATACTACATGTAGGACAGATAATTTTGTGTCTAAAATATATACTGGTAGATGGTCGGATATTAAAAAAAACGCAAAGGAAGCGACGAAATTAAATTAAAGCTTTCCGATCTTATATAGTGAGTTGCTCGTGTCCTAGCTTACCAATAACGAGTGTAAATAAAAAAAACGCGCTTCACGTGAAACGTCCAAACAGATTTTTTTAATCAGCTAAGATTAAAGTTAAATTCTTTACCCGTCAAACTAAAATGCCTAGTCATTACAATTATTTTTTACCTTTTCTATAACCTAACCTTAACTTATAAAAGTACCTACATGATATTTATGAATAAGTTTTTTCTGATCTCGGTATGTTTATAGTTGGCAGCTCTGTTTGAGTTTTGTATTATATGAAACAAATAAATATAATTATTTTACGATGCGTAATTATTATCAAATAAGATTATATTTACTTAAGTACCTTTATTTATAGTTAGTAGATTCTCAGAATATTTTTTATCCTAATTAAAATAAGTATTAACTTTTTGTGAAGACATTTTAATCGTGAAATCCACCGTAAAATCTACCATACTTTAAATTAAAAATAATGTTAGTCCTTATTCATATATCAGTGTTAAAATTATTTGAACAGAACAAATTGTGAAACTTGAAACAGCGAATCAAACAACGCTTATTGTAACGAATAATCGAAAATTTATTATAATTCATCTAATCTTTTTGTCCTGAATATTATCTGTTGTAATAAAAAAAAAACAAGGAAGAGGATGGTTCACACATATGATATGTAATGAAACAGCAGCCTTTGTTGCAAACCTGGTCGTGCCCCAATAAGTTTTTCTGTCCAAAATCGCAGAACTCGAACGGTGTATAAATATCCTAAAGAAACCGGCATGTCGTAGCGAAAAACTCCGGAATATATACATAATATGTTGGAAAAGTAAGTAAGTTCTTATGAGGCAGTGGCCAACTCTGGTGACGAAGTTTTCAGGCCGCCTTAAGGCCTCCGTTATGGCTTAACGACTTAAATAGCCGGGACCGACAATTTAACGTGCCCTCGGAAGCACGGAAGCGCTCGGATATCGGAAAGAGCCTCTTTATGGCGCTTTGCCTTCTCACCCTTCTTTTACCCGTTCACCGCATTGCACTGGATCGTTAGAACTAGTGTATTCGTTTTATGAAATACCGAGTAGTACCTATGTATGTATACAACTTTACTGGACATGTTCAAGATCTTATTCCGATATGAGACAAACTCGAGAAACAGGTTCTGACGTCAAATCAGCTGTAGATTATGGACTTCGGAGTAAATACGTGTAATACTACCTCTGCGGCAGTTTATTGACCCCAACAATATCATCTCGGGTTAACTTTCGAATACGATTATATTTTTCTTTTTATTATTTATTATCATGTGCCAAAGATAAATAGAGTGGCGTTTGAGGGAGGCTTTTGTCCAGCCGTTGGCTATTGATGTGCCAAATATTTGCTCTTGCCTCAGACTTCTTCCCTGGACATCTTGACTATAAACCTCCTTCCAAAAACAATGTTCCTCGGATCGGTATTATATTCATTTTTTTGTCTTTTGAGCTGATTAGAAACTAAATACGTGACCATATTCATAACTTAAATTATTTTATAAGAGCTATCTTTAAACTATACAAATACAACCGTGTTAAATAAGATTATTCTATTCTAAAAATACATTTTTCATACAAGTTTTCGTATTTATGAAATTGACATAATATAAGCGTGCTGTAGCCTGTACCTTTGTAATGTTCTTGTTGTGTCATTGCTTCTTTCTTTATTAATCAACAAGCGACCCGCCCCGGCTTCGCACGGATGCAATGCTAATACTATACATATATCAGGGTTCAGTCAGCGTTTGCAATGTAAGCGCAAAAAATGTGTTTTTTACGACATCACATTAGTAACCTCTAAAATTATCAGTGTTTCTGTATTATAATATGCATGTATTATACATATAAACCTTCCTCTTGAATCACTCTATCTATTAAAAAATCGCATCAAAATCCGTTGAGTAGTTTTAAAGATGTAAACATACATAGGGACAGACTTTATTTTTTCATCATCATCATCATCTCAGCCTTTTTTACGTCCACTGCTGAACATAGGCCTCCCCCATAGATTTCCCCCTTTATTTTTTAAGTAGTGATAATTTTTCAATATTTCATTTAACTTAGAGAAACAGTTACAAAAGATCATAAATTAACTTACACCCATATATTTTAGTCGTTTTCTAGATCTCGACTCATCCTCCACTCAACTGTCATCTCATTAACCACAAACCTAAAAAAACCTACCTTGAGACAGTTCATTTCTGTACTTTTCTAAGAAAATGTCGACGATGCACGGAGTCACGTTGCAGGCGCCCCGCAAGAATAGTTCCGCATAGGTACCAATCAACCACAGCCTCCTCTTTCTTGTTATCATACGATACATATTTAGTAATGATAAGTGAATGTCTGAATTGATGTCGTGAAATAGCATGTCTGTTCAACTATTTTATCGGTGTTTGATCCTAAATGTTTGTTACACTGTAGTAAGTACGTCAGGGCTTTTTGCTGTTGGTAGGCTAATATCAAATCCTATCTAGAATCTACAGTAGCCAATGAATGAGTTTATATAATTTATTTCTTACTAAGTTTTAGTATGACTTATTGATTTTACTCGATACCACTCTTGTACCATAACTCTACTAGTGTTATTTATTACAATTGCGTTCGGGCGTATTTTCATTGGGTCGATGCGGAGACTAAAAGCATGAATGGTGTAAATGTTTTGAATGCATTCTTGGCCAAACAGTAAAAATAATTATTTCGGCTTTGATGTATAACATAGCGAACGAAACGAGTGTATAAGTTACACGCAAGCGCCCAATGATAAAACGCCCTTATTTAATGAGTAAAATAAACTGTTTTTTATCGATATCCAATTTAAATGTAATTTCATTGAGATAATTTTAACTTAAACACACTGAATTGTGTATTTACAAGTTACAAATTCTATAAAATATAATTTCATTTTATATTATAATGAGGACATATCGACGCAAGAAATTGTTAAGAATTCAATATTATTTTTACTATTTACCTCTGACGTAATGTATAACTATTTCTGTATTTTTTTTTTAAATAAAGTAACGGAACTTAAAACTTGTTTTGATTAAACATTCGGAATTTATAGTCAAATGAGTTTTGACTATAAATTCTGATTTTGGTCTCACATTCACTCCATTTCCTACTAAAGTAGATAAAAATTAAAGGTTTTAATTTAAAATGATGAGTAAATAATGATAAGGTAGATCATAAAAACTAAAGGGATTAAAATGATGAAACGTTCGTTGTCGATATAAATGTTTTATTTGTTTTCCAACGAATTACAACAATACAATCGTATCCAAAACGTTCCTTAACTGCATAACTAATCTACTAACATTAAAATTAAATTATCACTGTTCGTTTCATGTCCACTTAACGTGCGATTCGATACAGCAAAATGTAAATAAAATTAATATAACTACTGCCGCAGAGACAGCGTTGTTAACCACGAAGAATGTAATGTAAATAAAATAAACAATTAAATTCGAATAAAAAAAAACATTTAGGCGGCAGACTGTCACTGCGGCACTCAATAAATATTATGATAGACTAAAAAATTGTAAAAAGCCAAGAAACTTGTGCCTTTTCTTACGTGCACTAACTGCACTACGAGTTGACAAAATGTATGTAGGTAACCTAGACCTCATTGTGTTTGGCATTGCTAGAGGGGTTGTACTTCCCATACTCATAGGCTTAGCAGTAAGCTTGATATTTATACCTACCTGTTGAATTACTAACGTTTTGTGCTCAGTCTAAATTCTCACCCAAAAGAAGCTACAAATTGTGATTCGCTGAGTGATAATAAAATATCTAAGTACTTAAAAAAACAATAATCAACTAATCTATGTACAACATCGAAATGTGACACCTAACATTCATTTACGTTTACAACTTGCGCTAAATCGGATCGACCTTAGTCGTCATTCGGCTCAAAGGTAAAAACTGCGTGTAAAAGTCGGTAAGATTTACGATCGTGGGATAAACAGTCTACCAGACTTTGCATTTTCCTGCGGGGTTCATGGGGGATCCAAGGGGGCAGTTGAAGTCGTTGGCGAATTCTTCCATGTTGGACATGGGGCCGATGACGCGGAAGCGGCCGGGGGAGTGGAAGCCGGTGGTGATGCGGAGCTTGATGGCTTCGTTACGGTACACAGCGCACCAGGTGTTCGCCGCGCTCAACCAGAACAGCTGGATGGATAACGAAAATTAGGTAAATACAGATTAAACCATTAAATATAGTAAAATCTTGTTGTGGATTTATTATTGTCATAGTGCTTAATTAATTTTACATCCATGTCGAGCGTTTTCTCTAGATGGCGCTAGTAGTTATGTTACGCCGCACAGTGTTTAGAACTTTCACGCCACGGAATACTCGTACTGGGCTCGTACTACGTAATTTGACAATTATATAATTTAGGTATGTACCTAGCTATTCGTTTAAAGATCTGGATGTAAACCAAAAAATACAACGTTAAACTGTGTCAAAGTCTAAAATATCAGGGGGTAAGTTCCACCGTAGTATAACATGCCATTTTGGTGGGTTTTTTTCCACCCCCGAAAACCATTTTCTCCTAAGTGCACAATTGTGATTTACCTGTCTCGGAGTGTATTTCTCGAGGCCGGGCAGGCGCGG
The DNA here is from genome assembly GCA_963565295.1 of Epirrhoe alternata. NCBI lineage: Eukaryota > Metazoa > Arthropoda > Insecta > Lepidoptera > Geometridae > Epirrhoe > Epirrhoe alternata. Next base: position 13,981,151 of record OY751375.1, read on the forward strand.
TTCTTCCCCGTGGCGCTGCGTCCACGCCTGGTATGCATAATAAGCCTCCTTGATGCCGCCGTTGTCTGCGATGTTCTCTCCTTGCGTGTTCACACCGTTCAGCTGACAAGATATATAAAAAACAGGTTAAAATAATAATAATAATACTTAAGTACCTAAGATTTGAAGTATACTCTAAAAGTTCTAGGCCTTACTAATAAACTTGGTACTTATAAAGTTTACTAAAAATTAAAAATTCGTTAGTACGGTTAGTTCATGTAGGTATTCCTGGAAATTGTATACACCGTTTATTAGTAAGGCCGCTAATGTATCAGATCAGTTAAATAATCTACCTACAAAAGTGACTTCGTAAACCGTGGTCATCTTTGGCGACGGGAGTATAACTAACCACTTACGCTTATCAATTTATTTATTTATTTCGGGAAAACAAACAACTACATTATAAATATATACTTACATTAACATAGCTTAGGTACATTTACAGAAAAATGCAAAGAATAATAATAATGCAGTCAACGACATTTTCCACATTTTGTTGTAAGACAGATTTAGTTAATAAAAATAAAATAAAAAATAATAAATAATGCTGGACTTTTCACACAGCATCATCTAGCCCCAAGGTAAGCAGAGCTTGTGTTATGGGTACTAAGATGACTGATATACTACTTATATACTTTTTGTTTGTAAATACATACATATTATACATAGAAACACCCAGACCCGAGACAAATATTTGTAGATCATACAAACATTGGTCCCGCCGCGGGGATCGAACCCGCAACCTTTTGCGTCGCAGGCGGGCCTTCGCCCACTGCGCTACAGAGGTCGTCATGTTAATGCTGCTAGAGAGTAGAATATATTAAAGGAGGCTAAAGCCAAGATCCTATTGTTTATGTTAATCACATCTTATCACAGTCTAAACATAGATGTTTAAAAATATTCGACGATTATTAATATAATTGATGCATAATTAGGTAGGTACAGCTACGAGTACTCGTATAGGCAACGTTATCCATTGTTCTAAGGTTGATGTGCGCAGGTTCAATGACTTCAACCTTCGATACCAGTTGATACCACCTGCGACGTGTTATGGTGGTACATCTGCTTAGCATAAAGTCCTGCTTTTAAATCATATTCCGTAGTGCGTTCAGGATTTAAAAACCGGAATAACATACGAGTAAAACTCCTTAAATAAAAAATAAAAACAAATCATTTGGTTGTTAGACCTAAACAGTTATGCAATAAGTAGGTAATGATTGATTCTGAATGATTTTAATTCTAAGACAAAGAATAGCTGATTGCATCAAATGAATACTTTTATTGGCGTTACATAACATGAACTATGCAAATAGGCGTCACAGTGTAATCAACGTTACCTTGAGTGCGACTTCATTGACTGTGTAGTTTGAGTATTGGTTGATGATGCACATGGCTCTCTCCAGATACTTCTTCTTGGTCATCTCCTGCCACCAGTCGACGAGATTTCCGTTCTTGTCAAATTGACGACCCTGGACACAAAATTTGTTCATTATTTTAGTGTTGGCAGTTGGCACATTTAGTGCATTATTTTGCAATGCAAACAGTGTCGTACAGTCGTACTCTTCCTCAACCGGTGCGTAGTTTACTTCGCAAAATTCATCATCAGGGACACCATGAATGAAGAGTTGGGCAATAGAGAAACACTCTTTCTTGTTATTACATAAATCCTCAGCCTCTCTTTTTTAAGATGAACGTTTTTCTAAATCCGCCGGATAGACATTGTGCCGCTGACTGGGTTCTGGGTTGAAAGATCATTATCGAATTCATTTCTGCAATAGTTTATATAAAATATAATCACCTGGTCATCGAATCCGTGCGTGATTTCATGTCCAATAACAAAGCCGATAGCTCCATAGTTCATGTAGGCAGGCCGCTTCGCCGAGAAGAACGCTCCTTGCAAGATACCAGCGGGGAATTCTGAGAGGAAAACATGTACCTACTTACTTAATCTTACAACAATAATAGCAGTCAGTCGGGTTAAAACCGGTCTCCCGGTAAAACCCAGCTCAAATTTAAAATAGAAATAGACTCAACTTCGGTCCACAAACACAGAAATCGTCAAGCAATGTAGGCATACATAATCATTATTTAGTCGTAGAAAGTACCTAAAATAAATAAAAATAGTACCCCAGGTAATACCTATAGCAAACTTACAATTTGTGATTAAACTGTGGTTCTATACTCACGGATACTGTTTTCTATCGAGGAGTAGAAAGCGTTGACGACAGCAGGACGGCCGTGTGTTATCCAATCGGTCTTGTTAACGGGGTCGCGCAACTTGCCAAACAGATACTCTGTACCGAACAGTGTCAGGTTCAGCACCGATTCCATCAGCTTGTCTGAAGACATCTCCAACTGTAGAAACAGGAAGAAATTTAGAAAATTGTCAATGCCATGGCTGTGAATAAATGAGAGAAGCAGGAAAAGCTTATGTACCTACCTATTGGACTTTAGCTGATGCAAAGGAAAAAGGAATGTTTTATGTTTTTAGAACCTACCCCATCGTAGAACTGAGTGAGTTTATCGTTGTTGAGCATTTCAGCGGGATAGGCGATGTGGGAAGCCATGGCGTCTGCCTTCTCCAGCGCAGCGTTGCGAGTCTTGTCGTCCATCCACTCCACCTTGGTCAGTGTCTTGCGGAATTGTTGCCTGTTGAACATATTGATTAGAGCACCTACTAATCTATGAATACTACTAGACTCCAACATGACAGTACTTTCTGTCCGTTAATATTATCTTCAAATAAACATTCAGGAGTAAGCTGTGTTGATATTTTTCGGACGGCATAGATGCTGACTGAGGCCATGAGCCTCAGTCAGTTCTTTCGATCATATATCTCCTCTGATCGAAGGTCAGCTCCTAGTACCTCGTCCTTTTATTGAATTGTTTTTTCGTTTGCAAATATGCGCAAAACGCTAGCGTTTAAAACGTGAGACTATGGAGGATATTGGCAACTAGGACGTATTGGGTTCCTAAAAGGTGCAAATAATATTGGGTACCTAAGTAGGTATGTGCAATTTCTTTATTGCAAAATATTCTGTAGTCAAAATCACAAAGTGGCGAATAGCGAGCAGACCGATATCCAATAATTAATTCCATCTTAAAATACCACAAGCGGATCGTGATTCGTGAATAATAAATTATGTAGGCAGAGCCTCGTTTGCCGCTAACTCAACGCGCTGCAGCTGGCGTGACTCTACGCAAATGTAGCGCTCACGCAAGTTACTAATTTTTTAGTTGTTTTGTTTGTGTCGTGATAGAAAATGATAAGATATCAGAAAATAAGGAATACCTGATGTCGTTGACCATCTCGAGAGCGTTGGCCTTGGAGTTCTCGTTGAAGTATTTCCTGATATAGAGGGCACCCACTGCGATGGACATACTGTGGGAAATAAATTGTTAGAATACAATGGCTACCCTTCACTTCTTATAGTAACCGACAGGTGTTTTTAAAAACATTTTTCCAGTCGACTCGTCACGATAACTTTTAGTTGTTGATGTAGCAGTATTTTGCATTTGCATGGTCACCCTAAGTTTCTTTTACTTCATGGAGTTTGTTTGGCTGTTTTACCAACCTCATTGTCAGGATTCCGCAAAGTGGCTAATGGATTCTAGTGCGAGAAAGATCGCGACTATTTCCTTCTGCCGTGTCTTCTGCTGGTCGGCTGGGTCAGCCTGTCATACCATACCTATCTGAATTGAATTCAGCAATCTTAGTTTACATAAGCTCAGAGATCATTGCTTAAGCCCAAAGAGTCGTTGCTCTTTCACATAGAAACACATAAAATGCACAGAAACAATCACAGCAAGAGACGCGGTTGTAACAAATAACTTCTATGCCCACAACGTGTAAGCTAAAAATAATGCTAAAATACCTGAGATGAGGTGTTTCTTTACTTGTAAGCGACACGGGGTGTTCTTAGTAAATATTGATGCGCTTTGACTCTGGATTCATAAAATTAGAACAAGTTGATTCGTGCTAACCACAACACAACACCTAGCTAGTTTACTGGAGGCGACAGTCCATGGATGTACAGAATATACGGGAACTGATGATCAGTAAGTAATTGAATTCAAGGATTATGAGGTGAATTATTAATAAAGAGTTAATGGATCAGGAATCACATTCGACCGTTCGGGAAATGACAAGGTATTATTCAATTTATTCACATGCAGATGGCTCAAAGTATGCAACTCAAGTTTGTAGCTTGCATCCATCAAAAGCTATTATGTTAGGTTGTAAGCAGCCCGGGTGCAGCAAACCACCATGTCGTTCATTTGCTGGTTATATAGTTCCAACTGATTGATAACTTACCTATCTCCATGCAAGGGATAGCTAAGGGAGGTTTATTTTTTAAAAGAAATCTTATAATTCGTCTTTTATAGAATGGGTGATTTCACAATAAGATTATAGTAGCACATTTATCCCAATATATCTGGATTATTCAATTATACATCTTTTACTACGAGTAATACAGCTTAATTTGGCGCTGCACTAGCACCAATGGGCAAGATACATTTATTGCATTTATAAGTGACTAGCGGAACGCCCGCGACTTCGTTCACGTTGTAGGTAACCTTACCTACCTATCGAGTGAGTGTCACTCTCAATCTGATCTTCAATAGAACCTTCATCTCACTCTTACTTTCAAAATGAATCCCGATGCCGATCCTAAACTCGATCAGACTTAATATGGTTCCCAAAGAAACTGTTACTCCCTCTTTCACCCCCTTGGTATGTATAGATACACTGCATATAATACATACTCAACTCATACAGAGCTTAGGGCAAATCGGACCTCATATTAAAAAACCATACAAACTTTAACACCCTCTACACCCCGTTCTAGGGGATGTTTGGAATTTTTGAAAATAAAATTATTGAACCATCCCAATGCCAAATTTCAAGTTTGAAGTACCAGAAATATAGATTTTTCATACAAATGTACCCTTCTCACCCTCTTATGGGTAGAATTTAAAAAAATCCTTTCTTATCGGATGCCTACGTTATACAAAGAACTCACTCCAAGTTTCAGGTCTCTACGATCAGCGGCTTAGGCAGTGAGTGTGTGTCAGTCATTCAGGACAAAGCATTTTAGAAGTAGTATAGAGGCTACTCAGGCCTGGGATGGCACACATTAATTTATATAGGTAGGTACTCACCTCTCATCAAGAAACGGAGAGCTAGGGAAGGTTTAGGTTTTAGCTAGTTTTGTTCGAAATGAAGTCAATGCTCCAGCACTTCAAAAGAGGAGGTATGTCAATGGAATAACTACGAGCAAACTATTATCCAATTATCTTTTATACTATTCCTTATTCTATGATAGTCATTTTTTTTTACTTGTATGTGGTTGGATTACCTGACCTTTCCGAGTCCTGTCGAACCGACGTTTCCTGGGTTGCCTACGCAAGAAACATCTACATTCTACATTAGCTGTTTGCAAACTTGAGTTTTTCGTTGAGGTAAAAAATATGCACATTATTGGACAAGAGCTTTTGGTTAACTTCACTGACGGAACTCGGAAGGCCATTGTTGGTGGCTGACGTTCTAAACTGGTTTACTATCCATTATTTTAATACGTCTTAAAAAATTAGTAATTTCAATATGATGTCCCAATATATTTGGACATAATAATTATATATGGAGTGAAAGAAGATGTAGTGTTGAGGATCGAAAAAGGTATGCTAAGATGGTTTGGGCATGTAGAGAGGATGGATGACAGTCGTTTGACAAAGCAGGTGTATGAGGCGAGTGTGTATGGGACAGCTGGAAAGGGAAGGCCTAGGCGAACCTTCTTGGATCAAATTGGCGACATTTTGGAGAAGGGCCAGGTAAAAAGTACCCTAAACCGACGAGCATGTATGAAGAATGTAATGAGAGTGAATGAGGCGAAAGTTGTGTGTCAGGATCGTAGCGAGTGGAGATCCGTGGTCTCTGCCTACCCCTTTGGGAAGGAGGCGTGATTTTATGTATGTATGTATGTATATTTGGACTATTCAAATATACAGCTTTTACACATACATAATACAGCTTAACCTAGAGCTGCACTAGCACCTATGGACGAGATACATTTATTGCATTTTTAGGTGATTATGCCTACTTAGGACTGGGGTGGATGGCACACATAAATTTATATATTTACTCACCCTTCTTCAAAATACGGAAAGCTAGGGAAGGTTTAGGTTTTAGCTAGTTTTGTTCGAAATGAAGTCAATGCTCCAGCACTTCTTAAGAGGAGGTAAAAGTGTCAATGGAAGAACTATGAGCAAACTATTAGGTATCTCTAATAGGTAGAATTAAAAAAATCCTCTCTTATCGGATGCCTACGTTATACAAAGAACACACCCTCCAAGTTTCAGGTCTCTACGATCAGCTGCGTTCAAGATCGAACAAACTTCGAATTCAAACGAACCGACGTTACCTGCGTTGCCTACGCAAGAAACATCTACATTCTATAATTTAAACTGTTTGCAAACTTGAGTTTATCGTCGAAGTAAAAAGTATGAACATTATTGCACAAGAAATTTTGGTTAACTTCGTTGACGGAAAGCCATTGTTGGTGGCTGACGATCTAAACTGGTTTTTTATCCAGTGCTTGCTTAAAAGATCAGTGTGGTGGAATAGGTATTTCTGCGTTTTGTAGAAGGTAAGTACCTAGTTCTTGAGTGGATCAATGGACTTGATATAGTAAGCGTGCCTCTCGTGCAGAAGATGCAAATGCTTGGCAGTTCGTATGAGCTATGAAATCTGTTGATTTTATTTGGTGGCCTGAAGCCTTTTATGACTCGACAATAATCCGGGACATTACAGAATCAATAATCTGATTCTCTCTGAGCACTGATGCCCATTTTCTGATCCACACATTTAACTTTAGTGTCCAGAGATCATAGGTATTTCAACGTCAATCTAAATAAGTCAAGGCAAGTTACACCGCACTTACCGGCAGCGGCTTTACAGCGTCAATGTCGTAGGTATAAGCTTCGGCGCTTCTTATAGGTACCCTTTCTACATCAAGTTCACTTAGCATCCACTTAAACAGCACCTGAGGGTACAAGACTAAGTTACCTAGCGCTAGTGGTATCAGTGCATTCCTTCCAACGGCTTTCTCGCTCCGTCTTGCCAGACAGAGTGGTGACGTAGGCCAGCTGCCGACGGCGTAGGTTTTCGGTCAAATAGGAGACAGATGCACCCGCTACACGCCACATTACGTAGTTGGCTTGCACGCGCTTCGGGGTGGTTTCCAGCAGAATCTATAGGACAAAAATAAAATGAAAAATGTTCTAATTTTTTTTTCCTAGTGTAGAAGAATTTTAATTTGTTTATTCTTAATGCAAAGGCAATTTAATTTCCCCATTTTCCGCTCTTTAAGAGTAAAAAGTAAGTTTATATGAGTCTCTAACTTTGGTGACGGGAGTTTTATTTTTAAGGCCTATGTAGCTACGTCCTACTCTTTACGAGTAGTAGGTACTACTTACACCGTAGTTTCACGCCACGGATCGCCAAGGTTGATTGAGCTGAGCTATGAAACCTTGCATTGGTGTATGTTTTGGGATACATTTTCATGTAAGTAATCCATAACTGCCCTAGGTTTTAGACAAAATCCAGAAAAAAGTAACAAACCTCAAGTTCAGATATGTATTTTGGCACGCTCACGATAGTCACTTCATCGAGACCGACTGTAAGATGTGGCGCCAGGAGACGGTTGATGTATCTCAGCCACGGAATCCTAGGACATAAAGAGTTTTAACATGGTACCATGCAGAGTATCGTCTATTGTCAAGTCAAATTCTATTTTGACCATTCTAGCCATTGGAAGAAGGCCTGTCCCGTCGTCCTTCTATTTTTTTACCATTAGTACCTACTATAGGTATTGTTTTACTTTTTCAAGCAACTGTAACTACAACGTGAGCATGATGTTTAATTCGTTTAAGAAATGAGAAAATACCGAGACAACTGTTTTATCTGCCGATATTTTGATTTGTATCCAAACGCTCAATCATTCGTAATTCGCTTGTTCGCTCTTGAATTAGGTGAAATTAACAGAGGTAGTTTAATTCAGTTCATTCACTCACTTCGGGAACTTCTGCTGCAGCTCAGCGATGGTCATGGGATTGTAGAGGCTGGTTGCGTTACGACGTTTCTCAAGCGGCAAAGAAATCTGCAACAAAAATCGCAGTCACAAACAGATCACGTATTTTCTGTGATCACGATGATCCATGACACTGCGCATTGTGCAACAGACAAGTCTAATGCCAGGGACTCACCTGCGTCTTGCCGCTATAATCTCAATGTTTGACTTATGTGCTCGTAAAATGAAGGTATGCATGCAATGTTAAAATTCGCGTTTTAGGCATCAGCCGCAGATGAGCCTCCTTTCATCATCATCAACATAATTTACAGCTAGTTGTTACCTTTTCCTGTTGGGCTTCTCCGGATTAAGTACAAATAAATATTATCAAGTTTTTATGATTTTGTCAAATCAGTTTTTATAAGATTATTTAGTCAGAAATATACGTCGAATAAGTATTAGTTCTGGTTTTGCATTATAATTACACAATATCAATACTCATTCAATCGAAATCACATTAAAGCTGCTTGTTTGTAATAAAATTGCGAAAAAGACACTTTAGGCCTTGTGACACACTCGTGTAGAAAGCGACGCGAGCGCAGAACATTTCAAAGGCTTTCAAGTGCAACCTTTCTGGTGCGACACGTATTGTCTCGCAACACCAGTCACGCGAAATACTTAAGTTATTGTTATGCCAGGGACTCACGCCCACGTCTTCCTTCCTGCTGATTGGCGTGTTATAAGTGTAGCTTGTACTTAATGTCAAAACTGCGCGAATTAATGGCTAGCAGTGAATTGGTAATTAGTAGATGGCTAGACGCAAGTGAGGCCCTAGCATTGTGGATGTGTTACTGGTATGAGCAACTAAGTTTGAGGCTCTAGAGACTCAGGCCTGGAGATAAAACCAGGCGCGGTCCGAGGGGGGTGATCACAGGGGACAGGAACCTCCCCCCCCCCCCAAAATCGTTCACGACTAATAGTAAAATCTTGCTTATTGTGTATTATAGTCTAATATTAGTGTGGCGATTTCCGTTCATAATGTAGAATACTGTCTCCGGAAGAAATGCGGCCATCGTCATTCTTTGTCACAGAATATTACAAAAGTTGGCTTTGTCATCGTCATATTACATTATTTTTTTAATTGACTACTTAGTCTGTAGATAAATTCATAAATGAATGATATAGATCGTCATCCTTATATCACAGTCGACCATACCGTTATGAGTAGGTAGGTAGGTTGTTTGATTTGATATTCCGCGACTCGCCCTGCTTTCTAACATCCTCTGCTGCTTTTCAATTGGCACGTATCATAGTCGCAACATAATGAAAAACTAAAAAGACCTCTTTGGCGCAGTGGGCGAAGGTCTACTTGCGACGCAGAAGGTTGCGGGTTCGATTCCCGCCGCGGGACAAATGTTAGTATGATCTACAAGTATTTGTCTCGAATATGGGTGTTTTCCATGTACTTATAATAATGTAAGTATTTACAAACAAAATCGAAAACATTTTGTAGCTGAATTAGGCAAATTAGCTTCTCCACAATCATGGCGAAGAGGTACACTCAACAGTGGCGCCACCTATCACGAGCTTTCCGTTTTTAACCCCATTAAAGTAAAAAAATTACTGCACTCTACCAGAAGCATTTTAATACACTATGCGGCACCTATGGCCGTAACTTTTGATAGCATTGATTTAGAAATTATTTTTTTCAAAGCATCAAGTGATTGCAGACTTATGTAAGTAAGTAGTACTTACTTATTTGATATTAATTTCAACTTGATACCTCCATTTCCTGTCTTCTGTTCAAGAGTGTTCAAGACGCGCAACGAAGTGATACTGTAAGAATTCCTTTTTCCCTTCTTTTTAGAATTATAGTTAAGTACCAATGATGTCACAAATCCTTTATATTTGTAATACTACGACTTTAGGTCACACGCTTGAGACCTTGGCGGACGGTTACCCGGTATGGTCAACTGGACGGTCCAATAAAATCGTTCATAGCCTTCTGGCTGATTTATTTGACATCAAAGTCTCAGTGCTCGTAAAAAGCGAGTTCCTAGTGCCCCCAAAGCTTGTAATGTAACGAGGGGCCGATGAGGCGAACGTTGAATCCCAAATCTGTTATTTTTCTATCAGAAAGGGTCGGGCTGTAACTTTTAGTCAGCTATCCAATCATCTGCTTTGTAGCACGTTCTTTATTCGAATCACGCCAATAAGAAAAAGAAACAAGGTTTGGACTTGGAGTACGGTCTTATGAAACTCGCATTACCAAATGTCTTTTTGCATGCAATTTTTTAAATTAACATGAGCAGTAGGTATCCTAAACAGCGTTGGTGACACAAAAGTAACTTTATTAATATTCACTGGTCCAAACATTGCTGTAAATCAGTCGGAAGTTCACGTTGTGTCTACTTGATGAGAAACACAGAACATCAAATGATTTAACATAATAATGAGCAACAAGCAACGCATTATACTGAGTACGTTTTTTAGATTCTTTTGTCACATAGATATATATATATAATATACATATATGATATGTATCAGCATATTATCATGCGCGTAAGCTCTACCTAGTAGGTACGTATAATTTGCCGTGGACTTCTGAGAATATACATATAGACACCAAATAGATTACATTGGTATAGTACATACGATGTTTTGATTACTGCTTTGAGTACGTAAGCAATACCTCTTGCTGACGCCATAGTTCGTAAGAGGAGGCTAAGCGCAGCATCTCTTGAAATTCTGCATCAAGTTCGTCTTCAGGCGAAGGACTGTCTTCCACGTCTGTGTCGTACACCTGGGTTCAAATACTTTAGTAGCTTCCTAGCCGTAATAACTCTCTATTGATTTCAATGCTCTTTTTTTATAAGAAGAATATCTGCCTATGTTTGGATACTTATGATTTTTTATGTTGTGTAAGTAACCTGTTAAATATTGTTTAGTTTTCAATGTTACCTTAAGTTGTCTGAAAAAAGAATTGATTAGTGTTCGTGTAGCAGCAGTTTAATATCAAAGCTAGGTATAAGCCCAGCTATTGTTCCACAGCTCCTCTAGTACTAACCTACTGTAAACCTATCTTTATTTGTAGCTTGCGTTTGATAAGCAATCTCCTGTCGATACTTGCCAGACGGAAGTTGATTGAGTACCTACTGTGTAGGTTGCATGCTGAATCGATAGGATGTGTAGAAAACTGCATTGCAAGAACGGATATTGAGCAGTTGCTGGGGAGATGAATACCTAAGTTAGCCATTTGCTAAAGGGTACAATGCTTAGAAAAAAAAACAGCAACTTCCATTTACCCAGTTCCCCTCTAGCCATGTCACAAATCGCAATAGAATAGAAATCGAATCGACAGATAACGTTGAGACTCCACCAGCGTCAAATGGCATTAATTGTCAAAACTAGGGCTAGAGGGTGGATTTGCAAATACTAAGTATGAAAACTAGATACTAATGAAATTTGGGCAAAATTTTGGTACCTACCAAGGGTTTAGAATTGAATAAGTAATATTAAATTTTAAACTTTTGAAGATCGTTTGAATAGAGGACTTTGAATAGTGTATCGGTGCTACGTAAATGATCAATGAGAGGATGTTGCACCATACCCTTGAAGGTAAATGAGTGAACGTTTCCACAGTATCACAAACTAAGACCACCGATCGTTGCTGTTACAGTGGTTCGATCAATCACTATTTACTAGCCTTGTCAGGTTAAATTAGTTTCTCTGTTAGTTTGTAGGCATATTGCATTAGAGATGAAAATCTATATGCTGTTTTGTAGATATATTTATAGGTATATTGTTTTACATTTGCAAATTTTTTCATGTTTTGTTTTTTTCATTGGTAAGCAATGCAATCGTTTAGCGAAACTATTATGTGCATCATGTATGGTATCTCATGTAGATAGATACATTATAATAAGTGTTGAACTTTGTGCTACCTCCTAAATGCATCGGTCAAGTGCATGAAACCGTGGTGTGTAAGCGAGTGTTTTATTATTATCTTCTAAGTGGTATATGGGAAAAAATACTCACGTTGGCGAGTTTGATCTCAAATTGGAGCGACTCCTTCAGCTCAGCTTCGGCTCTCGACCTCTCTCCTCCAAGGAGCACCGCTATGTCGACCATGTACTCGTAATAGGCCTGCACCAGCTTGTCGCTTAGACCTCGGTTCAAGTACTCGCGGCTCAGCCCCAACGATGCTTGGTCCAGCTGTAAAAAATATATGTATTGAAAACTCATAACAAAACGAGCAAATCGGAGGAGAAAAATCGTGATATTTCTGCATAGACAATACCTATGTTGGAAATACATAGAGTACACACTAGAGTATTTTTTCGCTTTGGCATGGTTGAGTACCTATGTAGGTACATAATGTGAATCTGAAAACTAAATTATAACGTTTTTTTTTAAACTAAAAAGAAAACCAACATCAATGTTTGACTCAGGACTTGGCGTGACTCAGGGCGTCAAGTGAGACTAAAAGTCCACAAAAAATTTTGGAAATTGGTCTACAACTTACGGAAATATCGGTGAACATACATAAAAAACATACGTACGTACCTACAGCCGAACATAGAACCTCCTTTTTTGAAGTCGGTTAAAAATAGTAGCGTAGCCTTTTATTTTGGTAGATAGAGGTTAGGTTCTTTCGTTGTAAGTTTAATTGGCATTCGCTAGAATCATGTTTTTTAAGTATCTGCACATAAAAGTTGTGAAGAATAAACAAAAAACCATTACCTATTGTGTACCTAGTCAACGCTTGCATATTAGATACCTATATTATCCATTTTTGCTATATTATCCAACTTGCCAGTCTTGAGTATTTTAGGGTAAGCCCGTGTAAGTAAGAATTAGGTACTTGAGAAAATTACAATGTTCGCTCACAGTTCGCTGGGCGCAATCGCTGGCGCTACTGTTGGTAGGTGTAGGTACCTACGATAGGTATCTACGAGTATGTTGTTAGTATTCCATAGGTATGTGTCAGACTCTATCTATAGCTGGTTCTGTGATAGCTTGAGCTGACAAATAAAAAAGAATTTTGCTTACATCAATAACCCGCTTCGTAGAGTTCTTCACGTCAACGCTAATGGAGAAGTCAAGGAAGTAGTCCACGGAGTAACCAGCTGCTCTGAAGTTATACACCGACTGTTCCCAGGTGAATGAGTCTTGGTCCCAGGAGTCACCGTCGAGCACCGGCCAGCCGCCGAGGCGTTTCATCATGTCCAGCAAGGGCGCCACTCCGCGTGCTTCAATTGCAGCTAGAGAAGACATCATTAGAAAACAATTCTTCACGTTGACCTAAATATTTATAAATATATGAGTTACCTACATAATGACTGAACTTGATAACAAGCTGAGCTGTTGTTATAGATACATTTCTTTCAGACTGTCTAATGGGCCCTCTTATTAGCCGATGATAGACAAATGCCGATGATCACGAACGTGTAGAGGGCCTCATCGCCTGTATTCGCCTGTTATCTTTAAAAGAGCAAGCACAGCATGGCATTGACTGTATGGCAATGCTAATCCGCTGATGAATGCTTGTTCATCATGCACTTTTAATTAGCATTAGTCATGTCACAAATCTGGGACTTCACGGATCAGGCAACAAATTGTTTTGCAATATTTTTTTTTGTAGGGTATGTTACTATAATGCTAGACTTACGTACAAGCAATAAATAAAAATAATGCTGGACATTTCACACAGCATCATCTGGCCCCAAACTAAGCAAAGCTTGTACCCCGAGATAAATATTTGCAAAACATACAAACAGGGATCGAACCCGCAACCTTCTGGGTCCCAAGCGGGCTTTCACCCACTGCGCCACAGAGTCATCATTAATAATATCCTGACATTATTAATGAAGCATTATTGATTTGTATGATTTATCTAAAACTCTGTATGTCGGTGCTAGAAAACACTTCACGCTTACCTACCTTTCGTTTTCTATACTACCTAATATTATAAAGAGGAAATATTTGTTTGTTTGTGTGAAATGAATAGGCTCCGAAACTACTGGACCGATTTGAAAATTCTTTCACCAATAGAATCCTACATTATCCCCGATGAACATAGGGTATATTTTATCCCGGAGAAGTGAAGTTTTCCCGTGGGATCGCGGGTAATACTGCGGCGGACAACTAGTCTTATACAGGGTGTAAAAAGACAACTACCGAAAACTGAGGGGTTGCAATCAGACCATGATTCTAAACATATTAAGCGAAAAAAAACGCAAAAAAATATTTTGACTTAGCTTAGTCACTTTATGTTATTTTCGGTTATTTACTACTATTACAACATAATAAGACCATACCTACCTAATAATTTCATTTATTAGGTAGAAAAAAACATTTAAAACTCAAAATCCAGCAATCTACCTAAAAAAACGCGCCCAAAACATACGAAAACAGTACTCTTCAAACGCTGTTTTCTCCGGATATAATGAATATTTCGGAAAATCCTTTTGAATTTGGTTGTGTGTTGGGATGCTGTACCTACCCCTTTCGGCTTCGGTAGACGTCTTTTTACACCCTGTATATATCACTACGATAAAAATATGGGTCAGTAAATAATAACACAACAGAAGTATCATCCATCATTATAGGTACAAGCCTTGTGCACTTTCACTTTATATCATGTCGCACAAGACAGTTGTGGCAATTATGTCTACTACACTATACCAATCTGATAGTATTCTATCGAGTAGTTTCTTATGTACTCAGTTATATATATGTAATTTTTTGTAAAGAAGTAAGACATGTAAATGACAAATATCTTACCACAGTTAATCACTGATTGATTGAATATTAAATACCTACCAGCTATTTACTAAATCATTAAGTGTCAAAACGCAATTAATGGTTCGTTGTAAAAAATCATTAGTATACAAATGACATCTACTTAGTTACAGATAGATCTATAGGTATCAGAGTAAATATAAAATGGTTAGGATGGAATGATTACGGATATGTTTTTGGTAGACCGAACCAGTGTTCGGTCTTCCAAAAACATTGAATAAAGTATTATCGGCTGAATGTTCGAGCGTCATACAACGAGACATATTACCTACATTGAAGTTATTTGGTCGATAAGTTGAAACTATGACGACCTCTGTAGCGCAGTGGGCGAAGGCCCGCCTGCGACGCAAAAGGTTGCGGGTTCGATCCCCGTGGCGGGACCAATGTTTGTATGATCTACAAATATTTGTCTCGGGTCTGGGTGTTTCTATGTATAATATGTATGTATTTACAAACAAAAAGTATATAAGTAGTATATCAGTCATCTTAGTACCCATAACACAAGCTCTGCTTACTTTGGGGCTAGATGATGCTGTGTGAAAAGTCCAGCATTATTTATTTATTATTATTTATGAACTCGGTCCAAACCTAGGACCAAGTATTCCAAACCGAAAACTTTGTCCTTGAGGTGAGCAGTTGCAACTTAGGTCTTGTTTTTGTCGAGGCCGGACATTCAGATGTGTCCATTAGAGTAGAGGCACAGAATACATATACGTAGAGGCTCAGTGCACAGCTTAACTGATCTAGAAAGCTATAATGAAACTTGGTTTAAATACACATAGAGTTTCATGAGACTTACTTCTGTTCATGCAGGCCTGGTACAGCGTTTTGGCAAGTACGAATGGCTTGGGTTCTTCGGGGGCGATAGGCTCGTCCAAAAGTGCACGGATCTGCTCCTGCAGCTGATCTGTGATGATGGAGAAGGTGTTCACAGAAGTCTTGTCGTCGGGGATACGAGTGCTCTTCACGAACGAGCCACATGCAAAGTCGTAGAAGTCGTCACAGGGGTCCACCGAGTCATCCATGTTGAGAAGTAGTTTTGAAGCTAGAACAGAAACAATATTTAAAATTTCACTCACATTCTTTTGACTTACATCTCTCTGACCATCATAAACATACGACTCTATATACAAAAACAGGAAAGTTCCAATATTCACGTCCACTTTTGTGCTGAAAGCTGTTATGAGAAAAATATAAAATAAGAAGGAGTGAAATTGATAATTGTAAAGTGATTCCTATGAATTCATTACGAAAGCTTATGAGATTAAGTTTGAAAATACCGTCTTCGTATTAAATTAATTTCTGGAAAATGTAGGTTAAAATAAGTAAGCAAAGAAAATAAAGAATGGTGTTGCGGTAGGTACCTGTGTGGACACATCCAGGGGCGCTGCATAACTTGGCATCTGAGGCATCTTTAGCGACAACAGCAGGAGGCATGGATGAAGAAAGTCTCAGTTCACTAGTTTGTGGCATTTCTAAAATGCAGATAAAAAGCTGAATATAGGGAAACGGCACAGAACAATCACACTGTGGGATCAAGAACACAAACAGGCTCTAGATCGATATTTTATGGAATATTCTAGAAGAAACTTATTTTTCAACAAAATGAACCTTTTGAGTATGTTTGTGATCAGGGTGTGTATGCTTAGCGTATATTATAAAACAAAAACATGTAGGTAGATAACATACATTGTCATTTTGTTGCAATAGGTACAAATAACAGAGATGAATAAAATTAGGATGGAAATTGTTGAGAAACTTTCTTAAACTCAACGTTCAACTTGCTGCCTTGTTATCATGTGAATGGTAAACATACAAAGTATTTTATAAAAAGACTTTTATCAATAAGTATTCATACTGCGTATTTTATAATCAGTGGAATTAGGTATTTAATTTTATATTGAATCATGTGAGCTCCCAACGTATTTTTTTTCATACATGAGTTATGTCAAAGTCGGTAAAATGATAATGATGATTCTCCCCTTTATTTGAACCATACATACATAAAATCACGCCTCTTTCCCAAAGGGGTAGGCAGAGACCACGGATCTCCAATCGCTACGATCCTGACACACAACTTTTGCCTCATTCACTCTCATTACATTCTTCATACATGCTCGTCGGTTTAGGGTACTTTTGACCAATTATTAAAAAAAACTTACACTCGAACGCTATTCAATATAAAACCGAATACCTACTCTTAACAACCCAAAAAAATATAGCACGGTTTGCTAGCGGGCAGCATCATTGTTTGTTGTGAATATTTGCAAGTATGTGTCAATGAACACCATCTAGTGCGCATTTTGACAGTCACTCAAGATGAGAATAACTTTGTTTGTATATTTTCAGCATTTGTGTATTTTACCTACAATATTTCTCCGATTAACTCACGCTTGACTTTATTGCTTGCCTACTTGTTTTAGATTTTCCTAAGAAGACCTATTTATTTTTATCCCTTAAGTACTAGAAGAGCCACCAAATAAAATCCTTACGTAAAAAAGAATTGAATGAATTATTTGTTAGCCAGTAGGTACTTTGAATATTCATTTCAATGCACTAACTTCAAGTTCATTTACAAACTGGTTTTTCCTCTCCGTTTATTTTATCCATTTTTGACGTCATATTAAACTTGTTTATGATCATTTCATTTTATCTACCTATGAATCAAATGGCGTAGCTGATTGATAATTATTTCGGATAGGGACCTACGATAGCTTTAAGTCGACTAGGAAATATTACGTTACCTACTGCGTTCCATGCATCATCATAGCTACTCCGGATACGGGATAAATGAGGTGTCATTATTATTTAGTTTTCCATCCTAGTTATCAACTTCATCTGTAGTTATTTAACCTCAAGCCACAGAGATTTTGACTTTGAGTGGTTTAAGCTACTTAACACGTTGCGTAGAAATTCAACGTAGTCGGGTTTAGTTTTTTAAGTCTTGTTGTAGGTACATAACTAATCTGACTAACCAGTCAAACAGTCAGACAATACAACGGGTGTTGAATTATAGAAACATAGCATCCTTTTGCATACTGCATACATGACATCTCATCGTCTACAGCCTGACTTCACTCGCTGCTAGGCGGTGAAAAGACACTAAGATCTCTTATATCTCCTAGAATATCTTTTACTAAGATCCTCTACCTCAATACGCTCACTCAAATCTGGTAGAATTGTTTATTGTCAATCGAAACTTTGACCCTGCTCAAAATTAAATATCAAATAGGTACTAACGATGTAATAAATGATACTAATGATTGCCCTGCAGTGGGACAATATAGGCTATAATAATAATAATAACTAACGATGTGCTTTTTCAATAATTTCCTTTGTAAATCTTCATTCGTAAATCTGCTCTATAATTTTTCTTGCTTATATGTATACAGAGTGTCCCGTAATGAGTGGATAATCCTTTAACTACGGGTAGAGGGCATCATATCGAACCAGAAAACCAAAACGACGTTTTTTCGATTTCTTAAAAAAAAAAAAAACTTTGCTTCAGATTTTATTGTGTCGAGACATAATCTTCAGAATTTGTTAAAAGTTTTGCCGTTATGTATTTCGGAAATATTCAAATTGAATTATCAAATGTTAATCGACTCTCGTTGCTAACTGTACCTACCTAGAGTTAGAAACACAACATTATTTATTTACTTCAGGAAAACTACAGTTGTCTTTCACAGTATAATTTCGTTGTCATCGTCCAGAATAGTAAAGTTATTGGGGAGATTCATTTTGCATGCAAAATTATTAACATAATGTGAAATGACATTATCGCGTATCTTCGTCATAGTTTACCATGCATCAAATTTAACAAATCAGTACCTGCTTAATGCCTATGCAAACGTTGTACGAGTAATATCATAAATCTGAATGTTAGTGAGTATGTTTTTATGTTTAAATCACGCCTAAACCAGTGAACCGATTTGGATGAAACTTAGAATAATAAATAATAATAATAAATAATGCTGGACTTTTCACACAGCGTCATCTAACCCCAAAGTAAGCAAAGCTTGTGTTATGGGTACTACATGACTGATATACTACTTATATTCTTTTTGTTTGTAAATACATACATATTATACATAGAAACACCCAGACCCGAGACAAATATCTGTAGATCATACAAACATTTGTCCCGCGGCGGGGATCGAACGCTTTCGCCCACTGCGCCACAGAGGTCGTATAGACTAGGTGTAGATAGTAACCTGGAATGGCATATTAGAGGCTTTTAAAATGTTGGTAGCAGTGTGTGTGAAGCCGCGCGTAGAGGCTAGTGGTCAATAAAATAGTTATATGACTTGAGTTTGTGCATAATAAATAAATATAATGCTGGACATTTCACACAGCATCATCTAGCCCCAAACTAAGCAAAGCTTGTACTATGGGAACTAGTTATCTATTAGACTACTTTTATATAATTCTGTTCCTATCCTGAATGATGAATGATGGAGGTCTGTCGTATTTTGCCTGTTCGACGGTAGCTGATCGACCTTAGGGGAAGTGAAAGTATCCGCTCTTCGGAATACAAATTGAATTACCTCCATCATTTTTATTTCTCCGGAGTGGCCGGTTATTCATGACCTACATTTTGCCTGAACTTGGCCTTTTCCTTACTGGACTGACTTTTCCGCTGCTTCCATTATGCATATGTTCTAGGTATTCCTGTAGGTACCTACCACTCATAGTTATGAGAGAACAATTAAGACCCCTCGCAGACTACAGACTTTCTATCGGCCGATAGTCGAGACGAAATATACCTACTTCTCCATACTCATTACGAGCCGAAGTAAAGTCTGCAGTCTGCGAGGAGGTCTGCGATTTTCGTTGCTGACTGTACAACTTTTTTTCGTTCATGTTTATGAAACTCTTTATTTACCTAAGTACGAGTAGGTATATGCATTATTAATCATTAAGTTTTTGGATTTCTTATCTCGCAGTTGCACATCCATACAATGCGTGGCGATTCTTTGGACTTGGCATTTATTGATTGATATTCTTATAGACGACTACTGATCTTATGTCCAAAGAAATAGATATAAGAATAGGCAACGCATGGAAAAGCTATTGGCGAATGAAGGAAGTCATAAAAAATAAAGAAGTTAATATTTCTGTAAAGAAGAAGCTATTCAACACTTGCGTGTTACCAGTACTCACATATGGTTGCCAAACCTGGGCCCTTACCAAAGCACAAAACGCAAAAATAAAGACTTGTCAGACGGCGATGGAACGGAGCATGCTAAACATAAGGAAAAGGGACCGAATAAGAAATAAAGTCATAAGAGAGCACACAAAACTGGAAAATGCTACATTAAGAATAAGGAAGCTCAAGTGGAAGTGGACAGGGCACATAATAAGAGGCATTGAGAAATGGAATAAAAATATTGTATTCTGGTACCCCAAAAACGGGAAAAGAAAACGCGGAAGACAAATTCGAAGGTGGGAAGACGAAATAGTAGGAACAGCAGGGAAAACATGGACCAGGAAAGCACTAAATAGAGAGGAATGGAAGGGAATGGAGGAGGCCTTTGCCAAAAGGCAAACAGACCAAGTTGCCGATTTCGACTAAATATGCATGCTAATCAAGTAATCACTGTAAAAACTTGTCTGAATAGAGGCTTATCTTATATTCTTATAGACGAGCAATAAACCTAATTAACCCTAACTACCTAACTCCACTGCAATTATCTACGTACACTGGACCGCCAATTCCAATAATACCGCGGTATTATTGGAAAGAAAGCGCTTATTACGCTCTGCTGAGTCAACGTTAGCTTTTTGCGAGCGAGATAAATATTGGAGGGGCTCTTAGTACTGCTTTTTGCACGTAACTAGCCTCAGTTTTAGCATTTGCAAAATGTCAACACGAAATAGATATAGAACGTGCAACGGAGCGTAGCAGTTGCTACACCCAGAGCAATTGGACATTTTGTAACACCCCTCGTAATAAGTATAATGTTACACTTCCCATTTCGGTAACCGCCTTGTGTAAGTAAATTGATTTTGAATGCTTCCGAGGCTGAATCTTGCGCAGTGATGTGCGAATTTCAATTACGTGTCCGATCGTGCGCTTCTCAGCTACCTAGTTTCCGCATCGTTGAAACTAATGTTGATTAGTTGTGTATTGTACAACCTACCTATGCTTTTGTTCTCCAGTAAACGTGCATTATTACTCATTTTTATTATAACTCCATAATGTTTTTGAGGACACACAGATTCATCTTTTTAGGACTCTACATTAATAATAAAAGTTAAATTACCTATTTTTCAATGAAGCTGTCAATGGCCTGGGCTATCTTAGCCTTAAAGAAAAATATAAAAAAGGAGGTAGCTCAATGTGTACCGTCTAAGAAATAAGAATCTCTCCAATTACAAATTCTATATCCCTACTGTCCTACACAACTTCAACTTTCAATTTATAACGGTTTCGATTTTAGTATATTACCGATTTAAAAGCTGTACTGTACCTAAGTATTGGGATTTAATTTATTTTTGCACATAGTAATCTACGGTTCAGCATATTGTTTATGACATTTTATGATAATGTACGTAGATGTACGAGTATACTGTACGTTGGTTACCTATTGCAGCAAAATGACAAAACGTGATTCTATTGTTGTTATTACTAATTGTGCGTGATGAAATGTGTTTTGAGTGAACGTTTGCATTGCTTTCGCCATCGGTACCTAAATGAATGAAAAATTTGCCACCATATAAAGCGAAGTTAAATCCCACGTAATATAGTTAGTTACAGTAAGTAAATTCTTTGTAAGAGTATTAAAATGATTATAGAAAAAGGTTTTGCAAAAATACAACTTTTAGGTATTTAAATATCGCATAGGTACTATTTCACCTGTCCAATTGTGAATTTTGTGAACTTGTGAATTTGATAAATTAACACACCTGTGAAGCTGCTGATGAGCTATATGTAGGTTATAAAGATTTTCCAAAAAACTTTGAAAGCAGTAACTGATGTAGCTTGGTTTGAGTTTTTATATGAAACAAAACGTCCAGAAATGCCTGACTGTCTGACACAGCCATAGACGACTAGGGTAAGTCGTCTATGGACACAGCTGACAGCAATTTGCAGTAGGTACCTACTTAGATATTAACTTATGTAAGTAGCTGTGGGAATTTACACTTGCAAACTGCTGTCGGACAGACTGTCAAACATTTCTCACAGAAGTTTCTTTGCAAGTGGAAATGCGGGCTAAGGGCGTACACTTTTGAAATAAGTACTACAAAGAAATGAGGATTAGGATTTTAATGACATTCACACCATTTAGCAATTAGGTTTACTCTGTTTTCAAGTCAAACCCTTCGTAACTACTGAGTTAATTTATGAGGTGAGCATCTTAGTATGCCGACTTTGTTTTCCTGATAGGTTCTTGAATTCATTTCTCGTTTGAATTCCGTCTAGAGGCGTTTCAATGCAAGGACTTTCGATCATAGTTTCCGGATGGAAAATATATAACGTGTGCGATATGTAAATTGTGGGTACCTACACAGTACACACGTGCAGTCGAGTGCTTCAATAAAGCCACGTTCACACCAACACACAAGTTGTATACTTTGGAATATCAAAACACCATTTTTGCCAGTATTTCAGCAAGATTGATAAAAAAACACCTAAGTACTTAGGTACAAGACTTGCTTTAGGCGTGAACAAAGTACAAAATAAGAAGTTCTCATAAGACCCTGAGGCATATATAAAGAACAAAATCAATGGCTGTCAGTCCTGACATAACAGTGACAGTTCGAGTACAGACTAGATGTACTTTACGTTACGTGGAATCCCGGATTGACTCTTTTAATGCTATTCAGCGAAAGAGGATAGGGTCTTTTATGTCCAGAGTTGATTCGTGTGGCAATAGGATCGCCAAGAGTCTAGCAGAAAGGCTTGTACAGACAAAAATGTATAAACGGGGGGGTGGACATTGCCACCTGATATTAGCTGTAGGTACTCTAAATATAATTTGTTTGTGTGTGTTTTTTTTGTGTATGTAATATGGAACTTGTGTCTGAAATAAATATCATTTATTTATTTATTATTTATTTATTTACGTAGGACTTATAAAACCTGAAGCCCTTTAAAAAGAACTAACGATTGACATTTGAAACTCAACTCCATGAGGTCAATAGGTAAAACAGCAAAAAGTTTGAATCCTTCTCACATGCGTGCAGAACGTCAGGGTTAAAACAGGACTGAGCGGCACAAGCGCTTTTGTTCTTTTCTATAGTACACCCGGTCATAACAGCAAGCGCTTTATTCAAATCTCAGGACTTAAACTACATCGAATACAAGGTTTTGTAGCATAGTAAGAACGGGGTTAGGAATACGAACCGGGATATCTATTTGGTATAAAATCGGAAAATGTAGAGAAGTTAACATACCATTTTCGTTGATTTGTTTGTTCATGACCACGCTGGAGACGAATGCAATGAGGAAAACGGCGGCCAGCACACTGGCGATGGCCGAGACCACCACCAGTTTCTTCTCCATCGCTGTCCTCTTGTTCCAAAACGTGGGCCTGCGAACAAAATGAACAAGTGAGAAAATTGTAGTCTGTAATTTTGTACCTAGTGTTATCTCATAGGTATTGCATAGCCTTGCGGAAATTGAACTAGCACCTTGCCAGTCAGAGGCAACGCTATCAACTGAGCTAAATTTTAAAATGCTCGTGGGAGCCTTATAAGTTTTTTATTACTCATAGGTAAGCTTACTTAGTAGTACAAACATACTGCCTGCACATAAGTATATAAACTTACAAACGCCTTAACGACAAACTGTTGAGAAAAATCACAGAATTGCGCCTTGGAAGTGGAAAAGCTACTGACGTAAAAGTATCAATAATTATTTTTCTTTAATAAACATTTCTCTTTCCATTGTCGAAAGATATTGTATCATGAACATTAACAATACATAGGTATAAAAACTTTAAAAAATTGAATTGGAATTTCCCATGTTTTGAAAATTATAAATAGTTAATTTACACCAATCGACAAAAGCAAATAAGTATATAACTATTTAAACAAATTTTACGTTTAATTTTATAAAAAAACACTTGAAACTGCGTAAGTAGGAATTCAAAAGTTATTATTCTTCAAGGAGAAAATTACCTCGAAATTTTTCAATTTGTTTTGGTAACCCAATTTTCTGTACTCGCAACTTTGGTGGCACACGAAAAGAAATCACGAGGGACCCCTGCTCCATTCTCATTAGACCCAAACGAAAATTACTAAGAATCTCCTTATAAATATTCATAGAATTCTACCATACCTCGCTGTTTCATATTTTTTAAACTCAAAAATTCTTACAAATTGCAAATATTTCTTCAATAAAACACATATTTAGATATAGTGCAAGTTTCACTTTAAAAAAACGTGCTTATAAACTGTATCCCTAAGGCACGGTAGACGTTCTCTCAGATCCTATTTGAAAGTGTCTAGAAGTAGACATCTAGAGTCACGTTGACGTGGCCACGCACGTCCGAATATTTGTTAGGTAAGTACCTAACCTACGTAGGACCTCGTTATGCAGTAGGTAGTCTAATCTACACTAATATTATAAAGAGGAAAGATTTGTTGGTTTGTTTGAATTGAATATGCTCCGAAATATATGGACCGATTTGAAAAATTCTTTCACCATTAGAACCCTACATTATCCCTGATGAAAATCGGCTTTTATCCTGGGAAAGTGATGTTTTCCCGAGGGACCGCGGGTAACACCGCGATGGACAGCTAGTGTTTAATATAGGTAATATTCGTCATTTTCCCATTAACTGACGGTCGGTAACTACCTAGATGAGGTTTTATTTAATTTTTTACATTTTCGCTCTCGTTACACAAGATCGCTGTTTTTTTGAAGAATACAAGGAAGTTACTAGAATCTTCGATCAATTGATCGAAGACCAGAATGGAAAATCTTTGGAAAAATATTTTTGATAAAAATAGATTTTATATGTACTTATGTACCTTTTCATGGATAGTCATCACGTCGGCAATCTGACGCTGTTTTTTAACTCTGAATAAACTCATAAAACTTGCCTTTTTTACGAGATCTTTGTGTTGATCGTGAACTTCATTTCATGGGCGTAGTTTTATACATGTCAGTAATTATAACCTGCGCAGGTGAACAGGTAATGCTAGAACTCGAATGTACCAACTGGCTTATGGACATTACACATCTAAGTTTTTTCAGTCTTAGGTCGCGTTTCCACCTGCCAGAAAACTTCCGCGAAAAATTTCCGAGAGATGCAGACGCGTCACTCTCACGGCATGCGGCAGCTTCGTAGCAGCACTCGCTACGGCGTTTCTGCTGTCGAATAGATTGTCAGACGGTTTCTTGCAGGTGGAAACGTACCCTAAAAGCTCATGCATAAAAATATTCTAGCTACCTACATTTAAATTAATTGATATCTTGAAAAGCTGCCTATGTAAGACCTAGTTGATAAGAATACTTTGACATGATATTTAATCCGACCAGTTTTAGACCGGTAAGTAGGTAAGTAATAATAATAATAGCCGTTTATTCAGACTTTAAATAAAGTAGGTTTATAACTAATACTATTGTCTTACTATCTTTTTTTTTAGTCTGTGTGCCTCTTGGCATAGGCCTCCTCCAATTCCTTCCATTTCTCTCTATTGCTTGTTAATCTTGTCCATATCTTTCCTCCTGTGTCCTCAATGTCATCCTTCCAGCGTTTATATTGTCTTCTTCTGCTTCTTTTTCCCGTTTTGGTGTACCAAATTGTAGCTCTTTTACTCCACTTGTCTATGCCTCTGTCCATCTCCATTTGAGTTTTCTTATTTTTGTTGTCACATCTGTTAGTCTAGTTTCATTTCGTATCTCTGTATTCTTCTTTCGATCCCGCCTTTTAACTCCCAGCATACTTCTCTCCTAAGTAGGTAGGTACCTACTCCTAAAGTAGGTACAATGAACTAGCCAATTTTCAAGCAATTTCTGCCTAGTCAATAATAAATTGAGTGATCGTTAGCAGTTGTATTTTCCCAGTAGGAATATCGTAACAACTTAGCGTAGCACTTACATATTTATTTTTATTTTACAAATTTTGGGAAAACTCACAGCTAGGTATAAACAATAGAGTATAAATTATAAATAGTATGCAGCAGGAGGCTACATATTATTAGGAAGGCCAATTACAAGTTCTACTGAACTCATAAATAGTTAATTTACTAATTTGCGGGTAGTTTTGGAACCTGCTTTACTGTAAAATAGCGCTTCAACTGACATTGAGACTTGACATTGATCATTTTAATGCTTTAAAATTAAATGTGTCTTTTTATGAACCGGACTAATCTTCTTTTCACTTATGTTCCACTCCATCCAAAGGTGGCCTGGAAGAGATCGCTTCTTAGCGATAAGGCCGCCCATTGTACATTTTTATCTGATTTTTCTTTGGTTTTTATGTATGTATTTATTAGGTCACGACTGTATCCCCAAGGCGCGGTAGACATTCTCTCAGATCTTTATATTCCAGATCCTTTGAAGATGTCTAAGGGGGTATTTATTTATGGTGTTCAATAAAGAATTTTCATTTTCATTCATTGACCTGCAATATCAAATACCTACCTGAGGGGTACGGTCCTTATTTTCTACAAATAACTTATTAAATACTAGCTGTCTTAAAAAATTCAAATCTTCTGATTGTTGAATTTTTTTATAATACTGTGTTTGTATAAGTATTGAATTATATTATATTGAAAGTAAGTCATTAGCATTCATATTACATATAATGTCTAAAATATAAATCTATTATAGAAAGTAGGATCTACAATACTATATAGGTTCAGCAAGTAATTAGCTTATTGTGCCACAAGCATAACTATTTTACTTGTATGCTTGTCAATGAAATAAATAAATGATTTGATTTCTAGGTACATAAGTACATACTTTATTTCATTCATGGTTTTAAAAAAGATCCACTGTTTTAAAATAACCAACTTTACCTCATCTTTCTGCCCTTTTCCCACATTACGTGGGATCGGCACAACATGTGTTCTTCCATTCTCCTCTATCAGCCGTCATCTCAACACTCACTCCTTTCTTACTCATGTCATCCTTTACACAATCCATCCATCTTTTCTTTAGCCTACCTCTACTCGTGAATCCATCAACATTCATACCAAGCACTCTCCTAGTTACATGACCTACTTCCCTTCTCATTACATGCCCATACCATGCTAGCCTGTTGCTCCTCATCTTCTCATTTACTGGCGCCACTTTCACACTTCCTCTTATGTACTCATTCCTTACCAACAACTTTTCCAAAATAACCAACTTTACCTATCTCTGATAAATTAATTCGATAATACAATAAATATAAAACAAAGGTAACATTCACAGGCGAGACAATCGATGATACAAAAACATTTGGACGCCACCCAATTTTTTTTATAACTGGGAATTAACTCTAGTTTGTTTTACATGGCAGCGTTGTGCTACATTTTTACAAAATAATGTTAGTATCAATGTCTTAAACATTTCAGGACCGAGTTTAAATGTATTAGCTTGCAAGTAGGTACCCATTGTCGTGTTTGCCTACCACGTTCCTTAGCCATCTTCAAAGAATCATACATAAGAGACTTAATCTAAGAAATAGTCTACCATGCTGTAACAGTCGTGACGTGATCAAAGGAATTATAAAACAAAATAATTAAGGTAGTTGTGTGTACACACAACTACCTTAATTATTACCAATTTGTAACGCTGACTGTACAGTCAGCGTTACAAATTGGTAACCCCCTCAAGCGGTTTTCACTACACGGGGCTACCAGTTAGTGACGCTGAGTGTACCTACCTATTTTACAATTAATTTAGTCGTTTGCAAACACGAGACACGTTTTGTTGTTTGAGGTATTACCTACCTACTACCACTACGAGTAAAATATAAAATACTCTGGCGTCGACCGGCGGTGAGTGCTTTTTCAACAACGTTGCCTCTGAATAAATAATTAATACAATATAGTGCTTTCATCCGCGGTTTTGCCTTTTAGCCTTTTTGGTGATCATTGGATAAAGCTTTTAAAGCTTTTACGCATGAATAGGATTAGAAGGTAACCTACATTCTGTTGAAACTAACAAGCAATAGAACTTGGTTATCTAGGTTGCAGTCAAAACTCCTATCCAGTCAAAAGTTTTCACTAGTTTTGACTGAGCAGATTGTACAGTCACGGATAATAAGATGTATACACTTTTAACATTAATATCACACTAAAACTAATGGGATGTAGGTTAAAAACAAAAAGCGGAAATGATTTCACATTGAACTATTGGGGAAATCAATAAAAATACCAGAACATTGTTGGACACGTTGACCTGTACATGGGTTGAAATATTATGGAGTGTATACATCTTATTGAACGTGACTGTACAAAAGTAGTTTTGACTGTTATTTCAGTCACTTTTGACCAATTTGCTCAGTCAAAACTACTTATCACTGGTTACTATTTTTGACTGCTACATATACCTACGTATACACAACACTGTAGTAGGTATGTATAATAATGCGACCGACAATAGTTCATTTCCTCTATGCTGTTTAAATAATATCAGACATAATGCTGTGAAAATTTAGGTAATGTTTGGTTTTATGTTGTCATAACATTGCCTTGTTATTTGCGACTGCTTAAAATGTAGGAGGTCAGCTCAAAGCGGTCATGGGAGATATTTATGATATATCTAAGTGCACAAGAAACCAGTATCTCGACCTCTCTTTGGCACAACATGAGGTTATATTGGTTGGTTCCTCTTTTTCGATCGTGTCGACGAAGTTTGGCTAGGTAGGTTACCTATATAGCCAAACTTCGTCGACACGTTTTATAGTACCTACTAAAAAATTGCGCAGTAACTTTTTGATGATCTGGCAATTTTTTTTTTTGTTTTCTGTTTTTTATGTTTTGTACAAATGGGGAAAAATAACAAAAAGAAAACGACCCAGGCCTCATGGGATGAAAAACTTAAGTTAAAGCTTAAGACTTAATTACTCGTGTAAGGGAATAGTTTCCTCAGGGTCTTGGGTGTAAGTAAAGGTTCGAAACACGATTGATTAGGTATAACGAAGTATAATAAACAAAAGAACACACGGAAATAGCAAAACAGGTACAAGTAAAAAGTAAAACAATATAAATCCGTAAACAATGAAAATCTCCGCGCGTCTCTCGCGCGGGGGTGGCGGGGAGTCTCTAACTGAAACCGTAGCGTTCGGAAACTCGGCAGAGGGAGCGTTCAGAGCAAATTAATAGGGACGCGTTCAAGCACGAAAATTAGGCTCCCGTTACAACCTCCCCCTCTGATCCAGACAAGCGCCCTCGCGTCTGAGTCAGTACAAATAATGTTTAGACCTACCACTTCTTCTCTTCTCGCTGCCTGGCGGCTGAACATCGCCTACAAATGGGGTCAGCTGCGATACGTGGTACCTACCTAAAATCTCCCCCTCACCTCTCTTATCTAAGACGTAGGTGGTATCACTCGCCGCCTCCTTAGCACGGTAAGGGCCGTCTCGGCGAGGTATAAGTTTACCTTGGCGTGTGCGTTCGGGTACATTCAGGCAGGCGGTTTTCTCCTCGCCGTTCTCTGGTCTGTACCTATGTGGTATGCTGTCTGACAACATAAAACCCCTATCGCACCGACTCCTCCCCCTGAACCTAACGTCATCTGGTTCGAGATCTCTAAAGATCTTGCGTACTTCGGGGTTCTTAAGTCGGCCTATGCGAGTATCCTTAAGGTTTCTAGACGATAAGTCGCCGCCCGAATACAGAGGTTTCTGCAGTTCCAACTCCAGGACTGTCTTCCTTCCGGTAGACCATCGGTAAGGCGGCGCCGCGATTGGATCTTGGCTCGCGCCGTTCTTCAAGGAGATGGCTCTCGTTGGCGGACGTCGCTCCCTGATGCGGTCAGCTCTCCTCACCATCATCGAGTTCAGCTGGGCTCGCTGGTCTACCATCAGCTTCGTGCCCTCTTCATTCCTCAACGACGTGTTAGAGTGGCCCATCTTCCTCGGGTTTGTATCGCCGGAGGTCGTTAACTCAAAACTGGTGATGAACGGATACCAGCGTCGCGGCCCATCATTGAAACACCAGCTGCTCTGTGGTAAGTCCAACAGGATACGAGCGTTCTTGATAAAGTCCCTACCTAAAAGCGTTCGCGTCGATGCGTTTGGTAAAACTAGGAACGTGGTAGATATCGCGCGACCTTGCAATATGACGTCGGCTTCGCACTCGAGTGCAGTACATAGTTGCCGCGAACCGTCAGCCAACCCTATGTCTCTCGACGTTTCTCTAAATTCTACGCCCGCGTCTACAAGTAAATCGTACAGCATAGGACCTGCAATGGAATGAGTCGCCCCAGTGTCCAAGATAGCCACGCCCTTTCGATTTGCTACTTGGATCTCTAACAATGGGAGCGAGTCACTATTGTCGATATAAGCACCGCAAAAATCCGATTTACTAGTGCCGGTCGCGTTTTTACAAGTTTCGCACTCTGACCGCACTACCCCTAGTTGCCCGCACCCGTAACAACGCAACTGAGTATTATTACTCGATTCATTCGAAACTCTATTACTATCTAGTTTGTTCAAATCTTTCTTTTCTTTATTGCGACACTCGTCGATCGTGTGGCCGAAAAGTTTACAATACGCGCATTTCGGTCGTACACGCTTTAGTAGCCCCTCACTATCTCTACGCGTCGCGGTCGGACTTCGCGAGTGGGTCATTGACCTCACTGTAGGTTTTGTAGAGTTCGGGGAATCATCTGCAGCCACTGCAGGGTTAACGCTAAGATTCGTGCTCGAACGGTCACGCGCGGCCGCTAAAGTGTTAATCCCGGAACTGGTGTTAGAAAGATGGGATGTACTCACCTCTGCCAAGGATTCCTCCACTAACCTGACCTTCGTGATCAGCTGTTCAAGCCCGTCCACCGCGTCGCGAGTTACTCGCTTCCTTATCCTACGATCGAGTAACCCGTAAACTATATCTAATTCCATCACTTCCGTCACAACATACGGTAACTTTGCTAACAAAGCGCGCACTTTGCATATGAACACATCGGCCCGTTCGTCACTTTGTTCGGCGGCGAAAATCTCGCGGAAGATTTTGTAAGCAGGTCGCGGCACTCCGTACATTCCTCGAAGCCGCTGCAGCGCGTCGGTCCACGATGTCACCGATGACTTGACGCCTTGCCACCAGACGGTGGCCTCGCCGGTCAGCAACATCGGCAAACCTCGTAACGCGTGATCGTCGCTGACGTTGGTGCAGTCTCGGTAAATCTCGACGGCGTCGATGAATGCCTCGAGTTCGTCCGCTTTCTTGGATGCTCCATCAAAGCGCGCCGTGCACTTCGCAAAGTTTCCAGAACTATGCGTCTCTGATCTGGACGGCGATGGTGTGAAGTGCTCTCTGTTAGCAGCCAGCATGCTCTCAATCAGGGTTCGGTTTGCTTCTATTTGGCTCCGGGTTATATTCGAAACCAACGACTGAAGCATCTCCTCCGACATGGTGACGTTTTGTGATGATACCACGGTTCTGTTCACTTCGTCGGTGTCAGAACCGGAATTCTCGTCCCTTCCGATGCGTTTCTTCGGCGGCATGGTAAGACTGGACGGTGAGGGGAGGTATGTATCCGTACTGTGAAGTGGAGACGCGATCACTCGTCGCGCGCACAGTAGGTAGGTAGGTATTCGCTACGTAGCTCCACGCTTTCGTTGTAGGTAGCTCGTCGAAGTAGGTAGGGAGGTAACTACTCGGCCGGAGATAGGTAGGTAGGTCTCTCTGTGAGGGAGGACGCGTTTAGAAGCCGCGTGCACAGAAGAATTGCCTGCTCGGTCGATTCGTCCGTTTACTTCTCTTCGGTTGACGAGAAATGGCGTACGTGCGAATAATGGACTCGCCCAAGTGTTCGGATTTTCTAGTTTTGCACTGTTTTGAAAGATATTTCCGTGATGTGAAATATAGGAGAAGATAGACACTATTGTGTTGTATATTTCACTGCACTTTTGGGAGTTTTTAGTCACTTTTCACAACTTTTCACTGAGTTCAATCGTGCCCGCGAGTTGGGCGTCACTGTAAGGGAATAGTTTCCTCAGGGTCTTGGGTGTAAGTAAAGGTTCGAAACACGATTGATTAGGTATAACGAAGTATAATAAACAAAAGAACACACGGAAATAGCAAAACAGGTACAAGTAAAAAGTAAAACAATATAAATCCGTAAACAATGAAAATCTCCGCGCGTCTCTCGCGCGGGGGTGGCGGGGAGTCTCTAACTGAAACCGTAGCCAACCGTAGCGTTCGGAAACTCGGCAGAGGGAGCGTTCAGAGCAAATTAATAGGGACGCGTTCAAGCACGAAAATTAGGCTCCCGTTACACTCGTATAATGATTAGATATTTTAAAACTGTGAATTTAATTGTAAGATTACCTATTTGAAATGTCAGAGTCAAGTCAAGTCAAAAATCAGCAAATCAGTTTTTGTTTTGCCTTAAATTTTCAAAATTTTCAATTTGGCGTTTGCAATAACATATTTTTTTTCTACCAATTTAACAAAATAATTTTTCTATCCATTGGATTTAGGGTCGATTCACATCTGACGGAAGATCCGTCGCGGATTATCGGTCGCGGAACGCCAGAACTGACAAATGTATAGAAAAACACTCGACCGTTCACACTCGACGGATGATACGTTAGTCCGTCGAGTGTGAACGGTCGAGTGTTTTTCTATACATTTGTCAGTTCTGGCGTTCCGCGACCGATAATCCGCGACGGATCTTCCGTCAGATGTGAATCGACCCTTAATTTGTTTTGTAATCTTATTTCGACAGGTGGCCGATTTGTGCTGACCTCCCCTTCTTAGCTATCTAGTTCCATTTCTTGGAAATCAACGATTTCTGCATTATCTATGAGTAGAGGTACAGTTTCTACATAGGAGAACGATTTTATCCCCCGGGCATAGTTAGTAACCCGAGAAAGTATATTGTATCGAGATAATATGATTTGTTAGATTCGTCACTGTCCCAAATATCATAACATAATATCAATTACTTAGTCTAACCAAAACATCAGAAAAAAAAACAAATAACACGACAAAAAATAAGTATACCAAGTATACCTACCTTCAGTCAGCATTCAGCATATGTACCTACCTATAGGTACCAATGCGTAACCCCTCTTGAACGGTATCGGCAGGGGTCTACCATTTAGTGAAGCTGACCGAATGTATCTTAGGTAGGTATAGAAAATAAGTAAAGTTCGCGGTGTCAGCTTGTTTATAATAAAGCATAGGTAAGCCACTTATCTCAGAAATAGCACGATAATAAGACAATACGTGCTATATTAACTTTAACAATGGATTTCTCAGCGATTCTAATGATATGTGGGCACTTAGGCTATACTCGGTTGTAGCATAACCTTCGGATAAATGTAACTGGTTAGTGTGTTATTCACTAAACAACTTTATAGCGGGGCTATGAATCTAAGTAGGTATATGTAATGTACGGTCAGCGTCACCAACTGGTATACCCTCTGCAGTACAAACCGCCTTAGGCGGCTACCAATTGGTGAGGTTGTACTGTAGGTACCTATAGGTATTACGTGCTATGACGAGTTTCACATTTAGGCTCGATGCACATTGAATTGGCAAGCGACGCGTCAATTAGTTTTATAGCAAGCAATTATAAACCTTATGAACAATAGTACAAGATTTAGACGCTTGTAGGATGAACGAGATCTAGCGGGCCGCGCTGGCTCGAGTACTTTCGTGCGATTCGTTCTACAAGCGTTTCTGTATCTTGTACCATTGTTCATAAGGTTTATAATGGCTTGCTATAAAACAAATCAACGCGTTGCTTGCCAATTCAATGTGCATTGAGCCTACTACACTGAAATACTTGGGTAGTAAAATACTTAAAATACTTTTTGTCTCACCCCGTTTTTCATCTTGCCCCACTCACCCTACATTTTTCCCTAGTTTTGCTAAACAAAAAGTAATAGTTAAAAGTACTACCTAGGTAAATCATAAAAAGAAAAGTACACAGCGCGTGTAGGTAAATAAACATTTAATGTGAACCGCTTGGTAGCAAAAACCTAGTTAAAGGAGAAGCCAAGGACACCATTCAAGTGATTCAAGGCGAGGGAATCACTTGGGAAACTAATTAATGTTTGCCATCACGCTCGCACTTAGCTCGCATGAAACAGGTAGACAAGTTAATTCTGTGTTTGATGCTCGTTTTATTGCTATCCTGCTTTTTCATTACCTACCTCAGGGAACTCCAAGCAGATTGCTG
This sequence comes from Epirrhoe alternata, assembly GCA_963565295.1. Lineage (NCBI taxonomy): Eukaryota > Metazoa > Arthropoda > Insecta > Lepidoptera > Geometridae > Epirrhoe > Epirrhoe alternata. The sequence continues at coordinate 14,015,363 of OY751375.1, forward strand.
TTTTTTTGTTGTGTAGGTAAAAAAACCGGCCAAGAGCGAGTCGGATTCACGCACTAAGGGCTCCGTAGATAAAAACGGCAAAAAAATCACGTTTGTGGTGTTTGTTATACCGGAGCCCCCTTTAAATATTTTTTTTTTATAATTTGTTGTTATGTTCATGTACACAACAGAAATACATCATCTGTGAACAGACAGACAGCGGAGTCTTAGTAGGTTATAGGGTCCCGTTGTACCCTTTGGGTACGGAACCCTAAAAAAGAACACACTGATGCTTCATTTCATGTTCTATAAACCAACTCATATAATAAAGCTGAAAGTTTGTGTGTTTGCTTAGATGTTTGGATGTTTGTGTATCAATCACGCCTAAACCAGTGAACCGATTTGGATGAAACTTTCAATAGGCGTAGATAGTGACCTGGAATAGCATATGGGCTAACGCGGGCGAACCTACGCGCAGAAGCTAGTTAAAAATAATAATGATTCGTTGTTCATGGTGCTCGGTCTTTTGCTCACTGTCTTGAATTCGTTTCAATAGTGTCATTGTAGTGATTAAAGTGTCACTCACTAGGGCACATTGGCATAAAAAGCTCCTGTACAACGTAAGACCTGGCAAGTAGTAAACCATTGTTGTAATAAGTACCTAAACTGTTTCCAGAATCGAAAGTAGAGCAATTCGCTTTTAAAACTTTTTAAAAAGTTACCGTTTTTAAGCAAGTACTTTTTTTTTCTCAATTTTTACCATACTTACAATTTTATATTCTTTATAGGTAGAAATGAGACGACTCCAGAAGGACAGAGTGTATCTTGGGAACCTATCTCTGGAACCTACAATTATTGACAACCTCTGTGGCGCAGTGGGTGAAAGCCCGCTTGAGACGCAGAAGATTGTGGGTTCGATCCCCGCCGCGGGATAAATGTTTGTATGATCTGCAAATATTTATCTCGGGTCTGGATGCTTCTATCCATAATATGTAAGTATATTGTATTATATTGTATATTATATCCTATTGTATTTTGTAATTTTATGTACATATTGTAGTAGCTTAGTTTCTGTAAATAAATAGTTACGATAGTAAAGTATTTACAAACAAAAAGTATATATACAAAAAGTGTATCTGGTTCCTATAGCTACGCTTAGTTTGGGGCAAGATGATGCTGTGTGAAATTGTCCAGCATTATATTACCTATATTCTTTAATCCGAAACCTACAGCATCTGAATGCACCTAATTATGAAAGTACCTAGTCAAAGGCTAAAAGCTCTGCCACAGCCTGTCTTGCAACACGAGCAAGTTATGCAACTGGTAGCGATACGGATATATTGAATATGTACCTACTAGTGAGCATTATTATTCTGTCACACGAAGACCGGTTACAAGAACCGCAAAGTTTCAACAGTTCGTTGTCTTCATCGAAAGGTCAATAAACCATTTTGATAAACCTTTAAAAACCTGACCCTGGCCTGATATTCAAGAACGGTCTTGTGTGGGAATAATGTAAAACAATCGTATTGAAATGACACTCAATTTTTTTACACACTCATTAAAAAATCGGCCAAGTGCGAGTTGGACTCGCGCACGAAGGGTTCCGTACATACTATTCCACTCATAAAATAAAGCTGAAAGTTTGTGAGATTGTTTGATGTTTGTGTTTCAATCACGCCTAAACTAGTGAACCAATATGGATGAAACTTGGAATAGGCGTAGATAATGACCTGGAATAGCATATTAAAGGCTATTCAAAATGTTAGTACCACGCGGACGAAGCCGCACGCAGAAGCTAGTTATCTATAAAAACGGCAAAAAAATCAAATCACGTTTGTTGTATGAGAAACCCCTAAATATTTTATTTTATTCAGTTTTTTAGTATTTGTTATAGCGGCAACAGAAATACATCATCTGTGAAAATTTCAACTGTCTAACTATCACGGTTCATGAGATATAGCCTGGTGACACACAAACAGACCTATTTGCGAGGCGAGCATGCAACCTGAGGAGCATTTCAGGTCATTTTAGCAATCTATAGATTTCCAAACGAACACTCCAGTGAGTCCAAACACCGCTTTCGTGATAACAAACAATACTTGGATCTAATCCAAATGCCGAACAATGCCCCTACTTTCTAAGGACCAGGTTATGAGGTCTGTCAATGCGATTTGGTAACGGTACGGTACAAGGCGTGGTTGACAGCCAATATCTTAGTAGGTACTCAACGGGCTCAAAAGTTGAATGCACCGTTTATCTAAACAAATATTATAAAGAGAAAAGATTTGTTTGTATGTTTGAATTGAATAGGCTCCAAAACTAGTGGACCGATTTGAAAAATTATTTCACCATTAGAATCATACATTATCCCTGATGAACATAGGCTATATTTTATCTCGGGAAAGTGATGGGACCGCGGGTAACACCGCGATGGAAAGCTAGTTTACAATAATCATGTACCTCTTCATTAATTGATTTAGATTTTAATTGATTTTGAATATTTTTTGTTCTTACTTTTTTTGTTTCTTCTTGTTTTGTTATTAAGTAATCATTTATGGTATAAATCGCGTCACGTAAAAAGAACGCTGGCTGTCATGCTGCGCCATGCACGCTTTATGGGTCCATTTGACGGTACGGGGTGAGGCGCGGGGCGGGATGGTCGCGCGCCACACGCTTGCCAGCGCGCTATTGGTTCGTCAGTTGGCATTTGCCTTTCGCGCTGTGCCTACGTAACTTTTTCTCTCAAAATACCATCGCGCACAAAAGTTTTTAATTACGAAATCGTTTAACATAAAAAAAATTAGAAAAATATTTATGGCGTAGGTAGGTATATTGCTGTATGAAAAGAGGGGTTGATAATAATGCATTTGATATTGTAAAACAAAGTATGAAACGGACAACAAAGGTAACAAAACATTCCGTGTCTACAGTACGACGAATAAAATTGTAAAAGGTTCAAAAGATTCGGAATACCACTACGACTTAGTGGAAGAAGTTTCAACATTAACATTATCTTGAATGATTTTAATACGATTAAACATTCTTTACGGAATTAAATATGTTTTTAATTCTATTTAATGATTACTCTATCAAATATATTTGAATGTACCTACCACTAACCAATATACGAATCCGCAAGCGAAAGGCTAGTTCAAAAATAAAACATTAGGTTGAGTACTTTCGTGCGCGAGTGTACCCATGCGCAAACATACCCCCTCCACTTTTTTCCAGCGTTCTTTTTAGGTGACGCGAGCTTATACTCTTATTTGATTTATTATAAACTTCAAAAATATAGAAAATATCTCAATGGTAAGCTTCAGCAATATACTAAGCGTCTTACCATAAAACGTGACATAAAGTTATTCCGGAGTATAAACTGTCAAAATGTATGGTTATTCTTGATTTATTCGGTGGAATAACTTTATGTCACGTTCTATGGTAAGACGCTTAGTACTTAATTGTAAATTTTCAAAATTTTGTCTCTCACGTTTCTCCAATAAATAAAAATGGTATCTAATGTTAACTTGGCTCGTCGGACGCCCGCAATACAGGCTAGCCCTAGTGCGGGGTCCACTATTGTGATTCATTTAGATAATAATTACCTACGTTTTAAAAACTTAAAACTACTACGTTTTAAAAAGAAAACAGACTTTAATGTTCGCCTCAGATCAAATATTACAAAAATTTCAAAATTAAAATTCAAAATTATTTATTCAGAACAAAGTAGGTACCTACATAGAAACATTAATTACAATAGAACGATGAGAACTGCAAAAGTTTAATAAACTGTGTAGCAATTTAAAACCTTACTTCACAAACAAAACAGTGGTGTTGAATAATACCGAACATTATTTGGAAAAATAATGTATAAGAGTTCAAGAGCAATAATGTAGTTTATTTAGTAGTTGTACCTACTAGCTGCGCTCCCGCGATGTGACCCGCGGTCACTCGGATATTTTTCGGGATAAAAAGTAGCCTATGTCCCTTGGATATCCCCTCCCTAGGATACAACCTTAATCCATAGCAATTTTCATCTGTTCCGTGGTTTGGGCGTGAAAGGTGACAGACAGACAGAGTTACTATCACATTTGTAATATTAAAAAGCATATACCTATTATATAGGTAGGTACTTAGTATGGATAATTGGTTCAAGAGGTAAAAAAACACATGGTCAGTAAAATAATGATTAGGTGATCTAAATGATTTAAACATTATACCGCATTACACCTAAACATCCAAGGCAGTGTGACGTAAAACAGTATTATTTAGTTTTCTCATAAAGTTGTTTAGCATGCCGAGTAGGAACGTTCAGCAACAAAAGTCGATTAAACCTTGATAAACGTAAACAGGGTCACGACTGTATCCCCAAGGCGCGGTAGACATTCTCTCAGATCTTTATATTCCAGATCCTTTGAAGATGTCTAAGGGGGTAAACCTTGATACCAACCTTAATACCATGTAGTAAATAACCAAGTAGTAAATTAGATCGTCGCAGCAATGATTTTTCAATCATTTTTTAACCCAATTTATACGGTGTACATCATACAGGTATTATTAAAATTTACTTTTGTCCCGATACAAGAACGAACTCGCACTCGCTTGTTACTATAAATAACTACTTATTATTGTAACAAATCATAGTTAGTATTATCAATCACAACAACAACAGTCCCAGTATTGATTTGTTTGGATAACATACAAATAAAAATGTAGAAGAAGTCTAGTCCGCTCTAAGTACTACGAATTATTTCTTTGAGAATTGACTTTTTAGACAGGGGGGGTCACGACTGTATCCCCAAGGCGCGGTAGACATTCTCTCAGATCTTTATATTCCAGATCCTTTGAAGATGTCTAAGGGGGTAGTCAGAGGCATGTACAAATACATATTTGATACATGCCCACATCTTGCAGAAGTTAGTATTCCATACGTGACAGGTTGCAAGCCCATCGCCGCCTATAAGAATACTAACTGGTTTCCTCACGATGTTTTCCTTCACCGTTCAGAGCTCGTGTTAAAGCGCATATAAATTTTACGAAACGCAAAATCCATTGATGCACGGCCGGGATTCGATCCCACGACCTTCGGATTGAAAGTCGAGGTACAACCCCATTCGGCCAACACGGCTATACTTTTTAGATTAAATAAAAAAAATCAACCTACCTACCTAAGATAAAAGGTAATAGGTACCACAGTAATACATAATGTTTACTTATTCTTATTTTATGTAGGTGAAATTGTATTTTAATGTCCCTTGTTGATTGAAAGAAATAAATGAGTACCTTTACTTTTGATAATAATAATTGTCATTTCTAATTTCAACTGTTTGGTAGGGTACACCTTATCTTATTTTAATTCTAATCTCACCTTGAAAAAATTACTACCTTAAACTGTATTTTTTGTAAAAAGTTAATATTGTACTCGTTTAAAGATACTACTTTCTGACTAAGATTTTTTCTTGTTCTTCAAAATCAAAGTACCTTTTTACTTGTTTACTTACATGTATACATAGTAGTAGGGTCACCTGTGGAATCCCCCTATTTTTTTTTTCTACACAGTACAAAAAAAACAAGTCTAAAGACCACAACGTTGTGTGATATTTCAATAATGTAACCGCTTTCCATATGATAAACAAAGAAAAAAAACCAAAGAGCGTAAAAAGAGATTTGTGCAAATAAAAGCGTCGCCTTTGTGGTGAGACGGCTTTTTGCAAAGCTCCAATAATTTCAATAAAGAGATAGAGTAACAAAAGAACAGATATTTCGAAATCGCTGAACCAATTTATGGCTCGCCGATTACCCACAAAATAAAAGTTAAGGCTATGTTTAAGTGTCCATAAGGGTGCTCGCACAGTCCAGCCGAGCCGAACGCGCCGAATCAATTCAATAGAGAAAATGCTGCTGACGTCGGAGGCGAGCCGCATTTTCTGACGTCATCAGCATATTTTGTATTGAAAAATTACTGCGGTGCGTACGGTGCGTACAGTGTGCGATCAGGTTAATATCTACCTGCTTAATTTTAATTTTCATGTAAAAGTACTCACTTCACGTTGTTTCTCATGTTGTTGTAGTGGGTTGGGCTGTACTCTGCGTCGCCACTGCAAATCAATAAAATCTTATAAGCATTCAACAAGATGACTTCAAATACCTAATGAGGGTTTTTATATAAGGCCGCGTTTCCACCTGCAATAAATGTCCGTTAACAGTTGTAATTGTTGCAAGTGAGCGAATAGTCCACTAATCTGTAGCAAGCAAGTGGGACTGCCCTTTCGGACATTCTCAAGGTTCAAAGGTTGCCTGAAAGAGATCGCTTCTTAGCGATAAGGCCGCCCATTGTACATTTCTATCTGATTTTTCTTATGTTTATTGTATTATTATTAATGGTGTGCAATAAAGAATTTTCATTCATTCATTCATTCATTCTCGCGGAAGCTTTATTGCAGGTGGAAACGCAGCCTTTGTTTGTTACAATTGAATTCACGTTCGTAAATATATTTTAAAGTCGACAAAATGACATTTTACAATTTTTAGCTTGTATTTTAAAACTGAAAGAATGTTGGTCCAATTTGCTGTTTATCATGAACCAAATTAGAACAATCTTTTACGATTTAGTTAAAACCGCGTTATCGATGGGTTTAACTAAATAGCTATAATAGATAAATGGGTCAATTCACGCACTTTTCTACCTTGGAGCCTCGATCGGCCATGGCGAACGTAAAGTAGAATGCAATATCCACTAATTATTAGAATCGTAAACAATAGAGCGATGCGAAACGAGTAGACTTGCGCCGCGCGGCCGATTGACTGTCGACGATCGTAGCTATTATTTTAATTCTCAAACAGGTGCTAGAAACAGCTCATACCTATTGATAGTTAACGATGTTTGTGGCGTCAATATTTTGACTATCACTCGGATAGTGGTCAAGCATATTTTTCTGTATTCTTAAATTGTAAACGAGACTGACATCTTTCTGACACGCACACGAAAGGTAAACCCTAAAGCTAACTAAACGATTATGCTTGCTAACTATTGATTGTAGATTTCATCAATTTTCATCTCCGGAAAGGATACTACCTTGGTCTTAGGGCACAGAATACAGATCTAGGGCTCTCTTTTTCGTAAGTCCTACGTTTTTGGTCGATCACGTCCGCTGGTTTTTATTGACTAGATATTCTACGTTTAGGCACCTACCTTTTTTTTATAGTACCTACTCGTAGTACCTATATACCTAGTAGGCGATAGAGCGATTTATAAGAAAGACTATAACGAAACCAGCGAGAAAACTACAAAACAATGCGTTTCCTTTGAAAAAGTGCTCAACTAAGTCTAAATGTCAAATTTTTGTTAGTTTTTAAACAAATGCAAAAATTGTGTAGGTGGATTTAGCACCTAAGTAGTTACTATACTGCTAATGCTACGAGTATGTCTACATTGTTCTTGTTGAGACATGAGTGTGCTGTTTAATGAGATATTTCCTACTTTACTTCGTTATGAGATCGGATTAACCGGTGGCACAGATTTTATAAAACCAACGAGTAGTTATTATGATGAATAGTTATGAGTAGTTTTTTTCTTAGGAAAACAAACAGTACTTAGGTAATAACTAAACAAAAAATTCAAGTTAAATATCTAATTGACCATTAAGCAGTTTTCACATTTAGATGCAAATCAGCTTACTTGATTACAAGAAGAAGAAAAGTAAATAATAATTTTGATACTATCCAGGAAGAAACTACAGAAAAAATAATTCAAAACAAAAAAAAATAACAGATTTATCACTTAAAAAACCAAAAACAAAAATCAGAAAGTTACGAAAACTCATCATACCAGCGCTTAAAGAGTAATGGCGTCGATTCTGTGGTTCACTGATTAAAGTTAACTAAACTTAAATGCTTCGTTCTTATTTCGTTAACGATGTAACGAAGTCCAAAATGGAATGACTTTTACAGTAGCATTCTTAAAATTTCTTAATTTTAGTCAAAATGAAGTATTTGTGGATAGATTTAGTCAAGACCATTGTGCTTGCCGTGTAAAACAGCTGCTAAAGAAGCTGAGAGGCGCCATTTTGTTTATACTTTTAGTTATATCCATTTAGTGCCATTTTCATCTTTAGCGAGAACGAAATAAGAACGTTAAAGTTTTAGTTTAATTAAGTTTAGGCAGTGAACAGCAAAATCGACGTCATTGTCTTGCATGTGTGAGCTCTAGAAGCTAATATTGGTTATGATTTTTTCAGTGATGTTCTCGCTTGGTTTGGTGTGCCGCCAATGATTTGGGCATACAAATGTCAAAGATAAAATATTGTATATTACCTATTTATGTAAAAAAAGTGACTGGCTGTGAAACGCTTAGAATACCTATATAATTCTGTAGAACTTTTATACCTAATGTGGCCAATACTAACTAACAACTCTGATCGTCGGTCGGTCGCTTTCCTCTCGCAAGAGAAACTAAGTAGGAAGCTACTTCGTACCTAAGTGTAGGTACTTTCCATAGCTAATGAAGGAAAGAAACAGTACTACTTTTTTCTGAATTGGTTGGAGGGTAATAGTGTGATAATAGGGTCCCGTTTTACCCTTTGGGTACAGCCCCCTTACCATGGCGATTTTCTACATAACGGAGAATAGATAAAAATGACAGTAATGACATTATAGTGTGGATAAAACACGTAGAATGTGGAAAAAAATACTTTTCTACCCGTTTTATCCACACTCTAATGTCATTACTGTCATTTTTATCTAGGTATTCTCCGGTACCTAGACAATCGTCATAGTAAGGGGGCAGAACCCTAACAAGTGCAGAATATTATTATTAATTTGAAGGTTCCTAAGGCTATATAAGGTCACGATTTTACTAAACGAAGTCAGTAGGTATCAAAACCCTTATTAAACTTACGTTAGACCGGCTTCAGTAATCAATTGCTAAAGCTGATTAATAACCGGATGGAAAGACGAAGTCTGCCTACCTACATAAATCCTTCTCGGCTAATTGGACTTATTGAAATAGGTAAGTGGATTTTCTACTTAGGTTGAACTTCACCGGCATTTAAATAGGTAGTACCCGATACTTAGATCGTAGGTTTAAGTATTTAAATTTTTTATAAATATTAGGTAGTTATCTTCATTTTTTCCTGATCGCTTTTCCGCGCCGGCACCGTATGCGCCGCAGTCTGCAGCATTTTCTCTTTGACAGTTCGGCTCGGCTGGACTATGCGACCACCCAAACTTAGGTAATGGTTCCATGATGACTGACACTGTAACTCAGTTATTAGTAGGTAGGTAGTAAGTTGACAAAACGGGACGAAAATAGTGTGCTTTGAGCTCCTACGACCATAAATATACCTATAATAAGCCTACCATAAAAACAGGTAGGCTAGTATTCTTTTATAATTACAGGTAGGTAAGGTACCTACCTATTTAGGTGGTACTATCTGGGATAATAGGTACACAGTATCTAATGTAGTCACTAGTTTCTATAACGTGTAGGTACAAAATGCATATTTTAAGAGTATTTAGTAGCTTGTGGCTTGCATAATATCGACTAGCTTTAGATGACTCTAGCTCCTGCGCGTGGCTTCGCCCGCGTGGTAGGTACATACCTACATTACCTACCAACATTTTGAATAGCCTTTAAACGGTATTCCAGGTCTCTATCTACGCATATTCCAAGTTTTATCCAAATCGGTTGAGGCGTGATTGAAACAGAAACATACAAACATCTAAACAAACTCACCAACTTTCAGCTTCATTACAATCTTAGTACTTATTCAATTGATCTGCGCACCATAAGATAACTACACCATCCGTCTATCTAATCTAGGTAGGTATGTTTTGTTCAAAAGTTGTTTAATTATGTAACCGAATACGCGTTAAAAGTTATAGAGCCACAGATTAACGATAGTACTTATTTTGTTCTTGCAAATAGCAAAATTCATATTAGCTCAAGTACCTTACCTCCCTACCTACCTACTTCAACAAACGATCCATTATTTAACGTTCGATCGTTATTTAACGTTGGAAGGGTCAGTCTCAAAATGCCTAAAACAAGTGAAGGTAAAACACTTGAAAGCGTTTTTTAGGATTACATACCCAAAGTTTGTGTGTGTAAATAAATAAATAATAAATAAATAAAGGGTATAATTACGTTTTTTAAAATTACTACATAAATAAAAAAAAATAAAAAATAAAAATTTCACCTTGAAGTTGAAGTACCTAGGTGTACCGAGTTGAATAGAAGATAATGTATTACGAAGATGTTTTATAGGACAGAGAACGCGGATGCTTTTAGTATCGCGACATTTTTACGATTATGGGGTTACTCGGAAAACACACATTTTTATGATCGAACTAGTGAATGTGTGCGGGATTCTGTTTCAGATAAGATCATTTCAGTTATAATCCTTTCTAGTCAAACGTTTACTAGCACCTCTTTTCTAAACTTGCAAAATATAAAACTTTTTAAACTTTAGTCGCAAAACCCCACTCATATAATAAAGCTGAAAGTTTGCGAGTTTGTTTAGATGTTTGCGTTTCAATCACGCATAAACCAGAGAACCGATTTGGACGAAACTTGGAATAGGTGTAAGATAGTGTAGCTAGTCCCACTCATATAATAAAGCTAAAAGTTTGTTTAGATGTTTGGATATTTGGATGTTTGTATGTTTGTGTATCAATCACGCCTAAACCAGTGAACCGATTTGGATGAAACTTAGTATAGGCGTAGATAGTGACCTGGAATAGCATAAAGGCTATTCAAAATGTTCAACGCGGGCGAAGCCGCGCGCAGAAGCTAGTAATAAATAATACCCAAAAGCCTTAGGTACAGTCAGCAACGAAAGTCGACTGACATTTGATGTTTCACAAATCTGAATATTTCCGAAATCCGTAACATCAATTCATGACCAAAATGTGAAAATAAAGTCTTGGTTCGTAATAATTTCCCAAGAAAAGTTTATTTATTCTTAAGTTATTCGAAAACAAAAGCAATTTTAATAAGTCCTACTGTTAATCAACTTTAGTTGCTGACTTAACTTTACTTACTAATGTAAGTAAAGTTAAGTCAGTCCTATTGTCCTATCAGTCCTATTGTCTAATTTGAAATCCATTCCCAGTTGTCATCCCAATAGAGCACAATACGAAAATGACAATTGAAGTCCAGGCTAGGTTTAAAATGTCAAAAAAAAAGAAAAATCCCAGGAACTAAGTGATTTTGCTTTAGTTATTTTAGTTTTAATCAATTTTCTATTTATTATTTATTCTGCTATTCTAGGCGGAGACAAATCCAACAAATAAAAATCATGAAAATTGGTGCAGCCGTTCTCGAGTTATAAGTGTTTATACAAACACAACTTTGTTTTATATATTACTAGGGACCCGCCCCGGCTTCGCACGGGTGTAATGCTGATGCTAAATATTAGGGTTTAGCCAGTGTTTGCAATGTAAGCGCAAAAAAATTATTAGTAATTCGCGACATCACATTAGATACCTCTAAAATTATCAGTGTTCCTCTACTATATTATGCATGTATAAATAAACCTTCCTCTTGAATCACTCTATCTATGGAAAAAAACCGCATCAAAATCAGTAGCGTAGTTTTAAAGATTTAAGCATACATAGGGACATAGGGATATAGGGACTGAGAAAGTGACTTTTGTTTTATATTAAGTAGTGATGAAGATTTAATGTTTTTATTGTATTCTAGAAAGCGTATCTTAATGTCACACTGTGTCACCCACGTTGGTTGGGGTGTGAGATTTACACTATGTTACGGATTAGGTATTTGGAAATACCTGACACGAGTTTCACACGTCTCTCTCTAATTATTTTGTTTTCGAAGCATCGAAATCGCGTTTGAATCTTTGATGTTGAAGAAAAAAAAAATTCTTCAATTATTTCCTGAAAAAACAATGTAAAACCCACCACACTGTTAATTTTTAATAGAATGGATTAAATAGGGTTTATGATCAATTTAGCGATTGCACCCAAAATGCGTTGAGGTAAACTAAGTACATTTTTTCATATACCTACATACATTACCTACCTACCTACCTACTAACCTAAGTATTATAAGGCAAAGAGTATGGAAATCAATGCGATCGATTATCTAAATTAAAAAACTCGCACTAACTAAACACGCTCCTAACTCAGAGTGACAAACGCTTAACTGTGCCCTATCCATAAACCCATAAACCTTATTACTGTTTATCAGCCCAAAGAAAATGTACAAGTACTTAGGTATTCATAGGTACTTAGGCTTATCTTTAAAAAACCTTTTTAAGGATACCAACTAAAGACTATAAATGCACAGCCGCATGGAAGAAAGTTAGTCAATAAAATTATACCTATATTTTATTCATCCAAAACCCTTATTCAGCACCCCACTTATCCAATAAATATGTAAAGTAAGGCTATGTTTTGTATCTCAACTCCAGCCTTGAATTTCGTCTGCGACTTAACCAACATTTTGTATCATAAATTCATAAAGATTGCTGTCGCTCAGAGATGAGTTTCAAAGTTTCAATGTAGGTAAATATGTTTTGAAACTTTTGCGGTGAGGGTAGGTTTATTATATACCTACCTACCTTTTGTGTTCCTGTTTTCATGCAAAAGAGGGTTTTAGGTATTTTAGAACAAAACTGTTTTATATCAGCGAGTTGATTGTTTGTTACAAAGATACCGACCCGTACAAACAAAATGTAATCTTCCATAGCATTATGTAAACTTTATTCTTATTCCGTAAAAACAGTTTTACGATGCATACCTAATAGATAGCACTGTAATTAGATTACAACAAAATTGATTCGAACACTTGTTGCAGCACAACCCAGTGAGTTAATATTACCTATCACAGTTGCGTGGTGATTGCCTTTTCTCTTGTTTATGGCCTAGTTAATTAAAAAGTTACGTTCATTTGTTTTCATGTAAGTAGACAGACGTAACCGCATATTCCCACGTTCTACAATATACAACGTAGGTGTTTTGAATTACCTAAACCATTCAGAATTCATACATTATCAGAGGAGTTTCCTCTTGTCATTTTTGCCGATAAACCTATGACCCCTCTGAGATTTTTTAAATGCGTCAGTTTATTACTAAGTGCCTACAACTAAAAGTATTGGGATTTCGGTACTAATTTCCTTTAAAATTATAATAAAATCGCAAACAATGCAATGCAAAATAATATCTAAGATTATACGTATATGTTGCAGACTCACCTCATCGAGTCGGGGATAGAAGTAATGTTGTCGCGAAAAGTTACTCTGGCGGCATGCGGCGCGAGCGTGAGAGGACGCGGGCGTGGATCGCGAACGACTGGCTAGCGGCGGTTGCCGGAGCCTTCTGGGCTGCGCAGCGAAGCCGGGTGCACGCGCTTGTCTCTCGGAAGCGGAGCTGTCGATGCGGTCGTCGCTGCCTCTCGAACGTGCTGTGCGACTGAGTCGCACGAGACGCCACCGTTCACTTTTATAATAATTCTCCTTCTTGGGTTCAACAGTTTTTCTTTCTGTAACAACTCACGGGTTCCGGATACCGTTGACCCGTGACGGCTGCACTATGCGTAGTGCCGGGGGTTAGGCCATAGGAAATGGTACGTTTTATTCCAAAAGTTGACGTTCAACGTTCGCAGCACAATCATTTAGGCTTTATGTTAATAAAACTTTAAACTAGTGGTTCTGTGAGAACTGTAAAAAAAAAAAATTTCATTGCTTATGTAAACTTTTAAGTAAAATAAGGTGATAAATAGTGATTGGGTACTCACGTTCCTCGGCTCGGCGTCACCTACCCCATTTGGATTTTATTTTCATAACATCTTTTGTAGAACGAAATCCTTAGAATCTCAGAATCTTCGAATCTGATTCAAATCAGTCGATAAATAACGCTACAAAAAACTTCCCCCTCTTCCCCCCTTTACCACCTTTTCCCCCCTATTTCCTCCCAATCAAAAATCGCGATCGACAAAAAAAACATAAATCAAGGAACCCGTGTGCCAATTTTCGTCAAAATCGTTTGAAGTATAGACGAGAACCAAACTGATGGACAACGCATTTTTGACCAATCTCGAAACTGAGACGCTTCGCTCGCTCTCAACCAATAAAAGAACAGCAAACCTATCTTTACAACAAACACAAACTGAAAACTAAATCCATTTAGTTTTCAATTACCGCAGTATTCAAAACACAACAAGTAAACGTACCAATATTTATTTTTGCTAGAAGATATTTTATTGATGACCGAAGCTGTTCTTCCAGTTCCATTGACGATCCGTTATTCCGTATTAAATCCTATCTTAGCAAAATTTGTATTATAACGGTGAATAAACGGTTTTACATTACCATATTATGAGAAACAATGGCTCTACAATATTTGTTTACGACTCGCCAAGATCAGGTCAATTTATTTAAACAGTTATATTTAAGGACTTTAAACCATACTTAGACCATATTTAAAATTTTATCACATTAAGCCTTGGATTCGTAACAGGAGATCTGGCAAAATGGATTGGGAGAGTATTGAAGAAGATTTCTCATTTGACGAAAAATTTCCGTTGGAGCTTTGAAGAAAACAAGCCGCCGTGTTTTGTTCAAATCGGTGACAGGACTGACAGACTGACATGATATAAATCTATATTTTAAACTTGACATTGGCAGAATTATACCTAGTTGTGTATTTGGCAATAAATAAATAAATAATGCTGGACTTTTCACACAGCATCATCTAGCCCCAAAGTAAGCAGAGCTTGTGTTATGGGTACTAAGATGACTGATATACTACTTATACATACATACATAAAGTCACGCCTCTATCCCAAAGGGGTAGGCAGAGACCACGGATCTCCAGTCGCTACGATCCTGACACACAATAGAAAAAAGAAGAAGAATAAAAAATACTGATGACATCAGAAAATGCGGCTCGCTTCTGACGTCTCTGTGCATCTTCTATTGAAATGACAGCGCGGATAAGTCTGCGCCCACATAAACGGAAAAGTTACGGACGGAACTCTTATTCCGCTAACCCGACACACCCTTCACCGATCTTTTTTTGGGTTGAATTAAGTACCACAAAATATAACTAAATAAATCTACACTTTATTATAATATTATAAAGTGGAAAGATTTGTTTGTTTGTTTGAATTGAATAGGCTCCGAAACTGCTAGAGCGTTTTGAAAAATTCTTTCACCAATAGAATTCTACATTATCCCTGATGAACATAGGCTATATTTTATCCCGGGAAAGTCATGTTTTCACGAGGGACAGCTAGTAAAAAATAAATAATGCTGGACATTTCACACAGCATCATCTAGCCAGGCGCGGTCCGAGGGGGGTAGTCACAGGGGACATGGATTACGATGTTGTTTATCAATGATAATGAGTACCTATAACGCACCGCAAAAGTAGTTCTCGGAATTTATAGAATTCAAAATAATAGGTTTTTGTCGTTTGCATCTCGCCACTTTACCTGCTGACGTCATCATATCCACAAATGTGTCCGACCTCTGTGGTGTCGTGACGTCTCAAATTCTAAGATGGCAATTGATTTGTTTCCTAATTGCTTGTTATTACCTACCTTTTGTTGAAACCATTGAAAAGCTAAAGCAGCTTTCTTACCATGAACACTATTTATGGTAGGTCGTTTTTAGACATAGCCCCAGCAACATAATATAAAAAGACTCAAATGTTCTGGAGTCGGGATTTTTAGACAATTAGGAGGCAAATCTTAGGTACTTATCTGCAGCTGTGCCTACAGGCAGGATGTTTAACTGTAGGTACCCAGATAGTAGGAAAAAATGGCATGAAGCTCACTCAAGGACAAGCTGTTTATATTTATTCTGCAACTATTATGTTCTAACCTTGTCTCCTTATTCAACCGTAGGACTAGGACCCCACCTACGGTTGCATCTCCATTTTCTCTGCGTGTGTTCGTAGGTACTCGAGACGCTGCATGCGCCGCCAGCCCGTCGCGCCCGGCTCGACCCTTCCCCAGCTCTGAAGATAGAGCCAGGATACTTCGCCGAAATCATCACATTACTGACACCATTTCACAAGCAACCACCTCGCGAAATCATCTCGATCCCAACAGCAACAATGTCAAAGATCGAAAATGATTACAACCGGATAAAAAGCTCTCTGTTCACTTGGCTATTTATTTGTTTAGATATCATATTACACTAACATAAATATTTCCAAGGATACAATTTACCATTATTGATTATAAGTAAGTAATACACCGTAATACTTACGCGACTTACACGCCGACCACGCAAAGAAATTGCTGAGCCACGATGAGGATAAACAAACAATTACAATCCTAAAGAAAGTAAGTTCTTATGAGTCAGTGGCCAACTCTGGTGACGGAGTTTTGAGACCTCTTTTCGTGCCCTCGGAAGCACGGAAGCGCTCAGATGAAAATGCCACTGGCGTCCATCCACTTCCGGGTCGTTTACCACGTTGCATGCATAACTTCGACGAGAAGACAAGAACGAGCACCACGCGCTGAAAAAAGCCAGTAGATAATAAATAAATCAAAAAATGCTGGACATTTCACACAGCATGTTCTAGCCCCAAACTAAGCATAGCTTGTATGGGAACCAGATACCTAACTGATATACCTACTACTTATATAGGTACTTCCGTTCCGTTAGGGTTCCGTGGCCAAGCGGTTGAAGGCACTCCGGCTTTAGGAGAATCGTCTGATCGTCGCGGGTTCGAATGCGGTCAGAAAATGTTGATAAGACTTTTCATTTCATAATGAAATAATACCAAGTGTATAAAACACAAACATATTTATCCCGCGGCGGGGATCGGACCCGCAACCTTCTGCGTCCCACTGCGCCTCAGAGGTCGATTTTTTTCTTAGAAATTAATAAAATTGTTCGATGCGCCTGCCTTGACTTTGACTGTGCTTTGACCTTCGTACCTTGCCTCGTGTATCGACTCTCCTCCTACATTTTCTTGGAAAAATAAGTAATTCCAGAAATTTTATTCCTCTTAGAGTATAAATACTTAGTTCCGATGAAGTGATGTTGTTAGAAAGGTACACGAATCATGTAAATCTAGATTTGCTGAAATTTTACCTTCTCGGAAGATTAAATTCATAGATAGGTATGTACATAAGTATTTCTTTTATAAATAAATAGGCTGTTCATAATGAACCATCCAACTCTAAAATGGGTCAATGGAAATCTTGTAGATGTACCTACCTGCTGACAGTTTCACTGTTTCGCGCTCATGCTAATTTAAATGGACTATACCTACCTAGGAATCTTTTTGTACAATTGATGCAGAATTTAAGTGATTGGTTTACCAACCGAAAGAAAAATCTGCAATACAAAGTGTCCCATAAATTCATGGGTCACTTTATGGGATTGTAAGTAAAGATTTACTTTAACTTTGAAGTAGGTGAATTGAGTACGCTAACAAAGGGAGTAAGGTGAAACAACCTTGGTGTAGGTGGCCCAGTGACTTAAGTGGGTAAGGCCGTTGGATGATGACCGTAGCATGCCAATGAGCAAAGATCGTGTTTCCGCAATAGGTGTACATCCAACCGGCCGGTGTTTGTGTTGAAAGATCTTATCACTTCCATTTCCTTTACTTCCTCTACTCGCTTGAGTCGCTAGTATTAATAGACGCCGAGACGCAGGGCAGTGTAGGAGGATATCATTGAAGTATTTATGGATACTTAATTGCACACGCTTAGAAATTATTAAGCCATAATATTACAGTATTGATATTATTTTATATTAATAGCAATTAGGTACCTATAGGATTAGCCTTTTGAAAACCTGAAGACAATTTTCTAGCTACTGTAGCTCAACCTAGCAGGACAAGCTTATGTAAATGGAGAAGGTACACGAGCAGACACCAACCAGCGTCCTCCTATCCTCTTCGACCTTTAGGTATGCTTATAAATCAGCGCAGCAGCAGCTATAAGTTGCTGCAGCACAGCTGAGTGGTGACCTATTTTGTGCTTAGTTAAGTTCGTAAATATTGTAAACCCTTTTTTTGCACAAAATAAATAATAAATAATGCTGGACATTTTCACACAGCATCATCTAGCCCCAAACTAAGCAAAGCTTGTACCTACTATGGGAACCAGATAACTGATATACTACATAAATACTTTTTGTTTGTAAATACATACATATTATACATAGAAACACCCAGACCCGAGATAAATATTTGCAGATCATACAAACATTTATCCCGCGGCGGGTATCGAACCCGCAACCTCCCGCGTCTCAAGCGGGCTTTCACCATATAATAACTCAATGGCTTTCACCCACTGCGCCACAGAGGTCGTCATGACTATTCTATTCTATTCTAAATAGGTGTAGGTGCTCTTAATCACAGTTGGAGGATAGATCGTGGGACTTTGAAGTGACGCGGACAATGTGGCCAGGCAAACTCAAGCTCCTTCCACAGTTAGACTAAAACGACTTTACGGAGTGGGTCACAAGCTCAAATGAATTTGGTTAATAAGTAGGTAGGTACCTACCTATGTGTAGGTATAGTCTTTACTAAGTCGAATGACATCGGACAATGGTATGGAATCTGCATAACAAAACCATTGTGTTAAACTTCAGGTTCCAAAAGGCTTTGTTAGTGCACCCTCGTCTTATTGAAAAAAAAATGGGTAGAAAGGCCAGTGGAGCAGTTTACCGACATTCTGAGGTTACTCTTGTACCTACAATAACAGAGTTGGATAACCTGTGGGCTGTGGATCCCAAAACTTTGATCATTGATGCTGGGGTTCTAATTACCCTTTTCAACTTTGAGCAAGTCTATCTCCTTGCTTATGCTCAGAAAATGGCTCTTATTTACCTGCTATGAGTGAAGTAGCAAGTAGGTAGGTTTTTTTTTATCCCTCCACGTTTTGAAGAGCTTTCGATCGAACGCAGTCTGTTTAAAGGTGCGTAGTAATAAAATAAATAGCGGGAATTGGTTTTCCTTACATCTTGTATTTTTTCGCTAGTAAGGTGAAAAGTTGTATCACACGAGAGTAAAATAATTTGTTGCTTGTGCTTTTGAACCCTCACTACACTCAGGATTCTAACTTAGAATCACTTGCTACGCTCGTGATTATAGAATCCATCGCTTGTTCGGGATTCAAACTCCGCACTCGCAGCGAAAACTAATTTTCCTCTCTTGTGGTACCTACATAGGTACTATTTCACCTCATTAACTCGACCTACCTATTTGTTTGCTTCAAGCTACGGCTTACCGTCTCCAACTCCAAACCTCTAATATTTCACAAGAAAAACCGGTCAAACAGCTGGCGGCGGTCTCATCGTGAGTGTATCGTCCTCTGCTTGAACTGAGCACACGGCAGAAATTCACTCGGTTTTATCGAAATTGTTAGAATTTTCAAAAACCAACGATCCGGCTACCATTGTATGTGTGGTAGGTAGGTACCTATACCTACTAGGTATTCTTGGCCTTCGAGCAGGACCATTAGCAATAATGAATGACTCCTAAGTTCTTATTCAGTTAGGTACCTACCTTAATACCTAAAAATAAGTTCCTAATAACTGTAGGAAATAACATACTTATAAACCTAAGTATTTTTATTAGATAAAAAAAACAAAAACTCTTGTCGTTAGAACATATAGCGCCATCTATCGTTCGCTTTTCAAACTATATCGTTCATTGCCTTTCTAAATTTGTATGAACTATCGTTCGTTGGGCTCAATGCACTGTGCCAACCACTAGTATCACATATCAGTGAGTTTCGTGGGTTTTAAAACAGATGGCATTTCAAGATTTGTATGAGACTTGATCCCCCTTTTTTTGGGATTATACCACAGACATCACTTTTAAATAAATTAAAAAAAAGACATCACATGTCTTCTTTGAATCCGTGGATTTTACGAAATAAATCAAAGCATTGTACGTTTTTTTTGGTTATTTTGTATATGTTTGTTTTAATTTTAATAATGGTGTCCCTTAAATAATTTTCATTCATTCATCAAAGCGTTAATAGGTTATATAAGTAAGTAATGGTTATTATATAATGCAGTATTCTATTCTATATTCTTTATAATGTTCCTACTCATAGGTAGGTAGGTACCTACTTATAAAACTTTTAGCAGTTCCATATACCTACTTATGCCCGGTTTCTATATTCAACGGACAGTCGTAGGTAAGAGCTACGATTCGTTTTCACATACAAATTTTGACAGCTAACTTACCGCCGGTTTCTAGCTGTCAAACTTTTGTACGTGGAAACGAGTCGTAGCTCTTACCTACGACTGTCCGTTGAATATAGAAACCGGGGGTTAGTAACTACATACTACTTCTTTTTATTAATATTCGACAGCTGTCAATTTTTTTGATCAATATATAACCTACCTACACGTTTCTTGGTCATTGAAAGTTTGTGAGCACTGCTGGTCTAGTGGTAGCGGCTCCACCTTCTGATCTTAAGGTCGTGGGTTCGAATGCACCATCCCAGTAGGTACTCTCAAACGGTAAAAAAAAACTAACACAACATCACCAATACACAATCATCATCATTAAGGAACAAAGTCTTCCCATGCCTAGTATTTTTTTAATAGGTAGAATAATATCTAAATAAAACATTTGTTTAAAACAAACTTTGACCACACTTTCATAGCAAAACCAAACAAAAATTATAATTTAAAAACAACTCAATCTTCGAGGTATATTAAAAAAAACACTTGCTAGATAAAAAACATAGATGGCGTTGCTAGAGAGAGTTGCGCTCTATCCTTTGATTGGTTTCGCGTCGTGTTGCCTGCCTGCCCTGCCTTGCCTTGCCGTGCCTGCCTTGCTTGCCTGCCTGCCAGTCGTTTCGTGAGATACCGGCGGAGCGTGCGTGCTGCCGCGACCGCGCTATTCGTGCGTTGTTGACGGAAATCAACCAATAAACTGTGTAAACGAATGAGTGATGAACATTATTTACACTGAACCTAAATCAGTTTCCATGTGCTAAAGTACCTACCTAGTGAGTTTTGGCGTGGCTGAGGATTGCCGGCATCATCTGGGAATTGTGGTGAGTTTTAGCATTAGAAGAATGAACATGAACGGCTGTCTGTCCGTCTTCTGTAGTGGACGTGAATGTGTGGTAGGTACAGTAGGTAGTTACCTACCAAGACACTACCTACAACTATAATTCGTTCTCATTTGCATGAATTTTCATAGGTAAGTAAGTACTTAGGTACACATTGAGCTACCTGCTTATTGTACCTACATACATACCTACTACCTATTGCATCTACTAACATACACAGATAGGTCCAGTAAGAACCTACCTACAGACTACAGAGACAGAAGAAAGCTAAAATATAGGTACATATAGATAGGTAAGGTATGTAGGTAAAAAAGTAAGTAGGTATGTAGTATGTATAGGTATAGGCACAATATAGGTATAGGTAAGTAAGTACCTACCTACTTACCTATCTTGGTCCCTATTGATTGTGCAAAAAGGAATGTCCAGCCATTGAGTTATAATGTAATTTTATCTCGACGTGTCCAGCCAGTGAATTATGTAGGTAGGTACCTACTTGCATTAGGTACCTGCAGCGTGGTTCAGCTACCTAGCCGCTGCAAAATGGGGGCGTAGGTACCTACTACCTACCCACAATCGGTATCTTAGGTCCTAATGCCAAATGAGTGCTGTTCGAACATGCCTCTGACATACGGAATAAACTTGAGTTCTTCAAGATCAGCGGAGAATGTTGATAATAAGAATGTAGGTATTGAAGTCGTTAGGTACCTAACCTACCTAGTCCTTACTGGCACAGAATACAGAGTTGCTGGTTAGAACGATCTTCCAATCTCAGGCTCTCAGGCAGGAACAAGGAAGGCCCAATGCCAATTGTCTTATTAAGAATTTATTCGCGACAATCTAGCCTGTTACCTACTTAGCTGTAGGTGGTATTGATTGAAAAATCCTTCTAAAATCGTATTACCCTAGTATCTAGGTACCTAGGTAGATCCTCACAAAGTGCGCGGAAGCGCTCAGGTTGGTAGTGCCACTGGCGGTCACCCATCCACTTTCTGGCCGTTCCCAACGTTGCTTTACTTCCACGATCTATTAGGATCTATAAAGCCAGCTACACGAGCCCTTCTTACTATATGGTCGCGACTCGCGAAGGAACAGGAGTAAAATCACGTATTAGTGATCCCAGCGCAGCGGTTCTACTAAATTAATGCTTTTTGACTTTGACTTATGGCAATCCAGAACCAGGAGTAATAAGTCAGGATCTCTGACGCTTCTGTCAGCGTTAAGCCAGCTCATGATGAGCTGGTAATATTATCCATTGATGAGCTGCTCATCAATGGATAATATTATTCCAGCAGTTTCGTTTTAGGTTTGATTGGTGATATACAATAGTGTATGGGATCTATATTGTTCTTCTCGTGTCATTGCCATGCTGAACCATAGAACTCGAGCTCACTGTGCTGAATACTTTTTAATCTTAAAATAACGAGAACTCTGGAAATAAACGCATCTGGTGGGTGTGCCTTGTCAATTGGTCACGCAGCCGTGTGTACCAAACCAACACTACTACTACTACCAGTTGATATAGGTACTTACCTACTAAACATTACGCGCGCCATTGTGTTTAAACAGCTGTTTTATTCATAGGTACTTTTTTTGTGGACAAAATGGGACACTAGTCATACCTACAGTGCCACAGACTTAGCTGGACCGGTGGCCAAAAAAGAAACTAACAAATTCAATATGAAAAATTTCTCTTCCAACACCAAATGCGATAACAGCGCCTCTCTAACCGGATCGGGTAAGTTTGTGGCACTTGACAACCTTGTTTCTTTTTCTTATTTATTTCCTTTTTCGGCGAATGATGTGATGAAACCTCCTTATGCCTCCTCGACGTGCCTACTCATACATAAAATAAATCAGCAGTTCAGCTTACCTCTTGATATATCGACAGTGACGTAGGTTCAACCGGGAAAGCTTATGCTTTTAAGAGTGTGCTATAAACAATTTTGTAGTTCCAAATCGTTTTTATACTCAGAATCTTCTACTAAACCTTAGGACCGAACTTACTAAGAAACAGTCCCCAAGGTTTGAGGCTAACACTATTAAATAAAAAGGCACTTCATTATTTTGTTCGAATGTATGCAACCATGTATTGAACCCAGGCGTATCTGGTGGTGCAATTTCGCAGTCTTAATGAACTCTCCAATACTGAGTGAAACCAGAACTGATTGCTTAATTTATCAAAGCATACGTCTGGCGCCTTAGCAAGTAGCTTACTGGGTACTTGTTAGTAAACATATCTTTCATGAATTATGCCGCTGAGTTCAATAAACTGTAGGATGGGTCTAGCAAATCTAATGTACTATCCGTATAATACTCCGTATAATACACCTACGAATCTAAACAGAATTCGCACTTACTGCGGCTGCTAACCCAAAGCGCGGTACACAATACACATACACACATTCTCTCATCAAGATCCTCGGAGGTAGTCCAATTACATATTTGGTACATGTTCACAGTTTGCAGCAGTTAGCATTCCAAACGTGACAGTTTGCAGGTGCATCGCCGCCGCCTGGAATCACGAAGTTATCTAAATTAAAGATGCATCTAGGATTGCGACTTAGCCAAAATGGCAAATCTCTGCTACCTATATAATATCTTATATTTGGTATATTATGATGGAATATTATTTATTCGTTGAGGTAAATACAATGCAATGGATGTGGGTTGAAATAGATAGATAGGTAAGTAATAAACAATGTTTGGAATAAAGCTGGTCTAGTAGGATACAATTTCAAAGATTCAGCACTAAGATTTGCTTACTTTAAGAAACATAGAAACTGTACCATCATGTTTTGATGCCCATGAAAAGCTAGCATCGAATTACCCACTCCGCAATTTGATCTTGGTCTGCGAAACCACGACCGCGACGGTGTCGGTTATAGTTATTATAATTTTCATGACAACGTGCTTGTAATCCAATTTTATTACCTAAGGTAACCACATTTGAAAGTCTTCGAACCTAAAATGAACATGTAAAATAACGATCTCAGATCCGGATACTAACTATCCGAATAAACGGCGATAGGCTTGCAACCTGTCACCGTATGGAACGCTGGCTTTTGCGAAAATTAGGCATTTCTTCAATTACATTTGGATGTGCCTCATCCTCAAATGATATTGAAATGAAGAATGTGCCTTGGAGATCAGTTGTGTTTGTAATTGGGTTCTGTTCCGCTATTCCAGCAGACAGTGCTTGTGCTTGCTGATGTGCTGACCTAGGTCAATGATATTTTAAAAAATATATAGCTACTTTGAAGCCATCATCTCGAAGGCTCGATTTGCACAACATCCAATTAAAGCAATTGTTATTCCAAAAGGACATCTACAAATAGTTAGCGCTGGTTTCTCCCAAAAGAACTGTCATTTCAAAATGGAAAAGATTCTTGGGTGCGTGTCCAGAAAATGCTTAAATAAAGTAATGACATTTGTGTGAGTCATTGGGCGTCAGCTCCCGACACGCGGCTGCCTCACGAGGGAGTGTCCATAGAGTCACCCTACCTACAAGAAAACTCCCTGTATTACACTTAGGTATAGTCTGCGTCAAATAACAAAAAAATAAAACTGCATTTTTTAGACGTAGAAAACTAAAAGCTAAGGTTCAATGTGGTTTTTTACGGGAAAATAAGCATATCCCTCTGGTCTATATGAGTCCCATTCAGGCAACAGAAAATACAAAAACAGGATTCATGAGGTTTTAAGGTTCTACGGGAAAACTACCCGTAGGCCTAAGTAGAAAGTTTTTTTTTTCAAAAATCTAGAAAATTGGAAAATCGTGAAAATCGGTAAATTCCAAAAATAATATTGGATGTTTGTTTCACACACGTGAAAAAATGTATGAAAATAATAAAGCTCATCGACACATTTTACTATACCACCGAATAAATATTAGGTAATACAAGAAATGAATTGTGTGTCGTTAAAGACGTTCATTCACCCCGAAGACAGCGGAGGGGGGGTCGCCTGCCGAAGGGATGGGCGCCTCCACGTCACAGAATACGCTGCAGTCACTACGGCTCACAGACGAATAGCTTAGTTACCGAGGATCATTGCTTGTTATTGAACTGGCTAAGCTTGGTATAGCAGCTAACCACGCAACCGTCCGGCATCCGCCGGGTTTCCTTTCTTGCGGATTATGCGGAATAAACAATAGCAAAAGTTTAGTACTTATCAATAGTTTACCTCTCTACAAAAAATATAATTATTATATATAGTCGATTATAGACGTCTCTGTCTTAATAACGACGTCTTATGGTAGGTTTTTGACAAACAAAATGGCGAATCTTATGCGCGAAATAGTAACACGTTCAGAATTTTTTTTATGCCAATCATATCGAGTAGGTTATCAAAATCAAGGAAATGAAAAGGAGATTACAAAAATATATTGTCATATTTTAAACTTTGTTTTGAATTACAAATTGACAATTTTTTAATGCATGCAAAATGCTTCATTCATTGTTTAGGTACCCTACCTACGCATTACAAAACCTCAAGAGTTGACTTTCTAGCAGTCTTTTTGGATTTTTAAAGTAATATAATACTTTATAAAAAATAAGGAAGGACATGCCTTCCTAATCCAGTCCTTGTTATAATGGTTTACGTTTGAATTTGCAATTCCTTTTAATTTGTAACTGGCTTCTTACCTTCTAACGTACTCTACAACTTAAGACCGGACTTTACTTTCTCTTGTTTGTAAACATTTTGCAATACTGCGGAGAATGCGCAATGTAGTTATCTAAAAGTACAAAATATTGATCCGCGGGGCGGCTAGCCGCGTGGCGGGCCGCTTTTCCAGTTTTAGTATGCAACCGCTTGTCATGTACGCACCTAACCGCCACTTACCGCCACAAAATAGTAATAAGAACCGCGGGGAAATTTGATAAATTTGATCACAGATGATGTATTTCTGTTGCCGCTATAACAACAAATACTAAATAAATATTTAAGGGGGCTCCCATACAACAAACGTTTTTTGCGTTTTTATAGATAACGGCACGGAACCCTTTGTGCACGAGTCCGACTCGCACTTGGCTGGTTTTTTCATTAACATCAGGGTGCCTAGTATTAGTTTTTTACGCGTTCGGTATCGACGCCGTAAACGCAGATTTGTATGGGAAAATAGCAGCGCCATCTTTTGGTACTCGCTCATTATTGAAAACCAGTACAAATCCACGTTTACGGCGTCGATACCGAATGGTGAATAAAAGTCATACTAAGCACACAGAACTCTGAGCCAAGCACGTAGGGACCTGAGATGCTATTTTGTTACAAGAGAGATCGATGTTTTGTTACAAGAGTTGTACTCATACTCCTCTCTATGTTGTACTCCTCTGTAGTCTGTACCAGCTATAAAGTGATGTGAATGACAGCGGCGCCTCGCTTATCGATAGTCGAACAATGAAACCACAGAATAATTACGGGTGGCTATTATTTCCATGCCACTACGATTCATCTTACTGAACAGCTTTAGATTTTCTAACCCCTCGTTCACAGAGCTGGCGCTTATTTGGCTCAACAATTTTGGGCACACTTCCGACTGACAGTTGAGCTATTTATTGATCGCACATTTGTCCGCGCCGTGCACGCTGCAGTCAGTATACAAAAAATACTGATACCGTCAGAAAATGCGGCTCGGTTCTGACGTCTCAACATTTCTTCTATTGAATTTACAGTTCAGCGCGGATAGCTCTGTGCCCACTTTATGTTATGATGACTATTTTACTAAGATGGCTCTGCGGCTCTTCTTCTTGTCACTAGTTCGTTCGATCCAGGGTCGTGAAAAAAAACAAAGAGGCGCCTTTCGTGCAGTTGACATGTTTTCGAACTCGAACATGGCTCTGATTCTTGTCTCTCTAGTTTAAAGTAGTTAAATATGTGAATTCTTAGTTTAGTTTCTGTATAAATAACTAGTATTGCTTATAGATATCTTGACGTACTGCATGTAAGTGACAAAGGCCCGATAAAAGGCCAACCCTTGACCCGCCAGCAATCGTGTAAATGCGTCTGCGCTCTGCTCGCCGGAAATGTTCCATTATAAGTGCGTAAAGCGTCCCGATAGATGATGGATTACTAACTCACAATGATACAGAACTTAAGTAGCTAATTTCCGCTGCGGTAGAAATAAAGCCATTTTGCATTTTGCAAAGTACCTACTCTGAACTTTAAACCTTGTGCCTACGAAATACGACAAGCTCTATCAGGGCGCTTTCAGATTTGACGATTGGTGCCGTATTGCTTCAGTACGTTTAGTTTGAAAGCGCCCGTCCAGCAAGGTACAACCCAAATTCCCTCGCGGCAGAGATCCCTCGCGTCTATATACAAATACTGAGGTATTTAGTTAGAGCGTGGTTTCAAAGTAT
Source organism: Epirrhoe alternata (assembly GCA_963565295.1). NCBI lineage: Eukaryota > Metazoa > Arthropoda > Insecta > Lepidoptera > Geometridae > Epirrhoe > Epirrhoe alternata. The sequence continues at coordinate 14,042,726 of OY751375.1, forward strand.
TTGACTCCATCAAAGGTTTTGTGCAAAGTTTGATTATAAACTAGATACACCACTAAAATTTAAGTATATTTTTTGTATAATCTTTAAGGTTATATCGTTAGACCTAAGAACTTTTGTAAACCTTTTTCATAAATAAATACTTTTTATTATTATTATTAATTCATTTTTTCATTCCATTCAACGACCAACAAAAAGTATATTATGATTATGTTACGTAAATTAGGGTATTAAATCGGAAACCGTTTATCGTGCCAATCATGAGAACTCAAGAAATTAACAGCATTGTTTCGCGCTCGCAACCTAGTTATGCAAGACGCCGCTTAACCAGCCTGTTATTAAATGGTTAGTGAAGATTGCGACCGCTTGGCTCAGGGGAAATGTTCTGGTACACAGAATATGTAATAACCACGAGTACCATAGAGACCACGACGTCGTTGTCACGTTTATAAACTAGCTATCAACCGCCTGCGGATTCACGCGACTGCTTGCTTATACGAGTATGTCAGGTACTGTATAACAATATCTCAATGGTATATTTCCACCGGTATAATACGAAAGCATGTGGGAAGACCGTATGAATGTTTGTTACTCTTTCACGCAAAAACTACTGAATGAATCTGGATTAATTTGGCATAGAGATAAATTATTTACCTACATCATCCCGGAAAAATGAAGTAAACTAAATATTAGTGAAAGAGTTTTTGGAGTCTGATTTTCTTTTCGGTCATTGCCCTCTACCTGTGCCTACATACATACTAACTTTACCTCTATAATATTAGTGAAAACTATACCGTAATCTAGGACATCAGTATTCTTGCAGACCACAGAATACGAGCTAGTTAGTTCGGCATAGGCGTGAGGCATGTTCGCTACCGGAAACGACTTCCGCCCGCAGACATGAGTCAGCGCACTAGGTATAAGTAAACTTTCTTGGATAGTTGCCGATGCCAATTTTTCCAATAATCATATAGCTATCATGAAAAGCGTCGGAAGCTTTCATGCTAGATATTTTGTTGGCACGTCTCAGTTATAGCATACAATATATTTGTATTATTCGAACAATGCCCTTACTTTATAATAACATTGAAGTGTGTGGTAACATTCAGTTAATAATTTATAACTCAATGTTTTCTACATATTTTCAATTTGTTTAAAATGCTCTTTCAACATAAAGGCAATTTTATCATAAACAACAATGTTTTGCACAAGTGAATGTGTAGGACATAAAACTAAGTGGCTTAGGCAACCGTTTCATGAACCAGCACGAAACCTAGGTACGAGTAGTACGAGAAAATAAAATAAAATCAGAAAACTTTACTAATTTAACTTTATTGCATACGATCTCAATCTAAAGAAAGTCTAATTTTTTCATTTTTGGTTCACATAACGTAGCTATGCACACACAAGCTATTGTATAGAATCGAATCCAGCAGCGTAAGTTGCGACACAACCCAAAAAATTACGCTTGTTTGGCCCTATAAGGATCCGTTTTATTTATACCTCAAATTCAGAGCAACGACTGGCTGCAAAGCATCGCCTTGCTTGACACTGCACAACTGGTCGTGCGAATTATTTTTGGAGCATGTTATATTTAAACATAAAAAGAAACTTTTGAGCGAAGCTGCAATCGGAAGCTTGCCAAATTAATGTTATATGACAATATTCGGGACGCAGAAGATTGCGGGTTCGATCCCCGCCGCGGGATAAATGTTTGTATGATCTGCAAATATTTATTTCGCGTCTGGGTGTTTCTATGTATAATATGTAGTACAAACAAAAAGTATATAAGTAGTATATCAGTTATCTGGTTCCCATAGTACAAGCTTTGCTTAGTTTGGGGCTAGATGATTCTGTGTGAAATGTCTAGCATTATTTATTTATTTAATATGGAGAGAAAAGGACTGAAACAGATGACGGCTGATAGAGCATAGAGCAGACGAAAGAAGATAGACAAAAGGTTCAATGCTAAATCCATGAGATAGACCTTGTGCTTATCCTTCATGGAAGTGAGATAAGGATGATTTTGACACAAGTGGTAAGTTTGTATATAAAAACAACATGACTATTTACTGTCATCAATTTTTGAGATATATGGGAATAAAAAAGTGCACACACACATATACTACGAGTATTACCTCCGTTCCCTCGTGGCTAAAAATGATAAATTGTAATAACGGGAACATTTTGTACACTTAAATATGAAAAAATATGCGACAGTTCGAAGCAATCACAGTTAGAACCAATTATATAATGTGTGGAGTAGGTGCGATAAGCGCGGCGTAGGTCCCAAGATAGCCAAGGGCGTCGACCGTCGAACGAGGCCGCCTGATAGTCCTTCACTAGATTCTGATAAAGTCTTTAAGTTGTTATTCTCATTCCTAAAAGAACTTAAAGCGTTTCTTAATTAAAACCCATATAAATCACGGCTATTAAATGTATCTGTGCGGTAGAAGGGGCCGTTACACCTATACTAACATCGTCATCGTTAGGATTCAACCTATTCCTAACCTTAATAAGACTTTCGAATCCATTTTATTTCAATTGGGTTCAAAACTGCTGACGAGGTGCGATTGGTGGATGAATGTGGTTAATAGCGTTGAAAAATAAAACCAGAATTTCCTCAATAAATGGAATTCAGCGCCGTTTGTGATTGGTTAATTACCCGTCCGTCGCTCACATCATTATTAAGCACTTACATGAAATTCGAGTCAGAATATTTTACGAATTCATATATTTTCATAGGTCATCGATGGCGAAGTAAAATATTTATTTGTTTTTTCAACAATATTGTTGAAGAAACCTATTTCTGTGATCAAGCAGAAACAATTATTATGAATTTTCGTACAAACTGTTCTTTTGAATCCTTTAGCCATTTCATGAGGGTACCCCTTCTATCCTAATGTAGGTGATACGTTACACTAATTTGCTCTACAGAAAATCCAGTTAATTTAAAGTTTTCTCTATGACGAACTTGGTAGCCGAAAGCACGGCTGAGACGCAAAAGGTGCAAAACCTCCTCGCAGACTGCAGACTTTCTATCGGCCGATAATTGAGACGGGCTATACTTCGCCATACTCATTACGAGCCGAAGTATATTCCGTCTCAACTATCGGCCGATAGAAAGTCTACAGTCTGGGAGGGGTCACTTGTAGTTTCTGATCCACTACTGAGCGAATTCTACTGAGATGAGTGCGACTGATATTATTTATTTATTTATAAGGAAAACCAACAGCTTAAAATAACTAATTGGGTGAATTTATATAAACAGAAAGCCAATTACAGGTTTTCACGTTTAGGTCACGTTATTGGCTGGTTAAAGTCTGGAAAATATAATATCTTACACAAATATTGAATGTTTCGTTCATCTTCTTGGACGTTGGGTACCTAATTGAGCCAATCGATTTTTCAATACAAAACCAGTCAAACAATAGGTGATGTAACATGATAATGCTTCTATTGTTTAGCGTGGAGAACCTAATAAGTCGCTACTCAATTTTATAATTAAAATCTGCTAAGCTGCCATTGCGCAATTGTTTGATTTGTCGTTAACACTTTTATGTAATACTGTAGAACAATATAAAAAACTTATTTGCTGCCTGTTTCATTATCATGATCTGGGTCCAAAATAAGTTTGATCTAAAGCCGTCCTGACTGCCGAATGAGACGATAACTGTATATTAATAAATATACTTTCCCGGTATTAGTAGAATGATTTAATGGACGTTGGAATATGAGGCATACTGAGTTGAAAGTGGAGACGATAACCTGTGATACCAGATATCTGCACAGCAAAACAATGTACCTATACACACATGCCAGAGCTCAATGACAACTGCGGTGGTGCAGTGGGCAATGTCCACTGGTTGCGGGTTCAATTGGAAGGGGCATTTTTTTTACAGTCTGCAAACACTTTTCTCGAGTCTTTCATGTAAAATAGTAGAAGGGCGCTTTCAAATTATATGATTGGTGCCGGACTCTTGCTGTCCGGGTATCGGACTGCTCTCTTCTTCGAGTCCTTTTGTATGAAAATCATAGCCGTCCGAGAGCACTCCAGCACCAATCACCTAATTTGGAAGCGCCCTTTACAAAAAATTGTAACATTATGTAAGAATATTAGAAATTTATCAGTCATGAGGTTCCCATAACGCAAGCTTTGCTTGAAATGTCCAGCATTATTTATTATTTAATAACACGTTTATTAGACCTACGCATCATAGAGTTAACATTATGACCTTACGAGAGATTAATATTATGGAAAGGCAAGTATCCAAGCACAACGCTTTGTGAAAGGGAAACGGCTGGATGCTATGCCGTGGGCAGTACAGCACCAACGCTCCAGCGTGGGAGGACCCGTCTAAGGGTGCACCGACACCGTTCTATGACTTCAACATAAAATGGGATTGATTCGGTATATACAACCAAGTCTATCCTGCTATATATCTGTAAGTTTACTTGTATGCTCGGATTTGTATTTGTTTTAATCACGATCTACTCTAGTGGGCCGATTTGAATCCCGAATAGCGTAAAGGCCATCGAACCCGTAGACGAAAGCTAGTATTTTATATGAAATGGCAACAAGCTGCCGACCATCGGCAAAAGTGACGTGAACATTAAAACAAATGAGTAAAAATAAATGTCTCGAAACACACACACTCGCCGCAACGGTTAAAATACCAAGTAATCAAATCACCGTCCTTTTGGTCACCTTCAATGGAATCCGCCATAAAGAATTTAGCGACGTAAAAACAGCTCCTTTTTCCTGACCTAAACAGTTTGTTGGACGAACTTCAACTTAATCTGGGGCCTGTGAACTGGCTCCGTTGACTTTGCAGACATGCCTTATCGTAATCTCTGAACACACTATATCTCAACTTAGAAACTACAGCCACGGACGTAAAACAAAAGTTAAATAACAAGACCAGTGAACGTTAAGCCTCTTGGGATCTTGAGCTTTCTTAGACGTTCGTCTTTTTAATTCTAGTCTCATTGTACATTTGTACCTTATGCGAATCTTAATGTCGATTTGGTAAATTCACAAATAAAGGAACTACTTAGATAATTTTACCTGTGTACAAAAAATATCCGGTTCGAAGGACCAAAATGTAGGCGTAAACTACACTTTACTGATAGATCAACCAAATTGGCGTGTTGGAACTGATTTTATAGTCATCATCTCCCTGCCCTTTTCCCACATTATGTGGGGTCGGCACAACATGTGTTCTTCTTCCATTCTCCTCTATCAGCCGTCATCTCAACACTCACCCCTTTCTTACTCATGTCATCCTTCACACAATCCATCCATCTTTTCTTTGGCCTACCTCTACTCGTAAATCCATCAACATTCATACCAAGTACTCTTCTAGTTACATGACATTCTTCCCTTACATGCCCATACCATGCTAGCCTGTTGCTCCTCATCTTTTCATTCACTGGCGCCACTTTCACACTTCCTCTTATGTACTCATTCCTTACTCTGTCCATTCGCGTCACTCCACACATCCATCTCAGCATTCGCATCTCAGCCACGTGCACCTTTTGTTCATCCGTCCCTTTTGTTGCCCAACACTCAGACCCATACAATACGACAGGTCTTACGATCGTCTTATATATTTTCCCCTTAAGCTTAAGGGGCATACGTGGATCGCAAATTGTTCCGGAGACCTGTCGCCATTTCATCCATCCCGCATTTATTCGACTTCTTACATCCTTCTCTATCTCACCATCATTCTGTACAACTGAACCGAGATACCGAAAATCGGAACAGACTGGTAGGTATACACCATCTAAGGCAATATGGGCAAAACTGGATGGTCCACCAAAGTCGCAGAACATGTGCTCGGTTTTTGTCCTGCTTATCTTCAGTCCGACACTCTCCAGTTTGCCCTGCCATTTTCCCAGTCTGTTCTGGACCTCGGTTGCGTCTTCTCCGATGAGAACAATGTCGTCGGCAAAAAGCATGCACCAGGGTGCTTCCTCCTGTATGTCCGATGTCAGAGCATCCATTATCAGGAGGAACAAATAAGGGCTTATTTTATAGTGGGAACTGATTTTATAGTGTCCGTCAAAAGTGAAAATAAGTAAATAGGTACTGAAATCTTATAAAGCTTTACACTTAGCCGTATATTCACAATATATATAAATTCTAATAAGAACATTACTATAACGTGATAATTTTATTATTATTGAATGCGATGCACGCGTCGCACCTTCGGGACATCCTTCCGGCGGTTTCGGTGCCTGACAATCGGTTAATACGTGCCCAGACTGCGATAAACTCATCAACTAAATGAACAGATACATTGCAATGTATGTTGATTGCTGGAGTAGCGTATAGCAACGAAGCCATTGAATTTGACTAAATCGGTCGTACCTTCTGAATATTATCTTACTATGACTAGCTTACCCGCGACTTTCTGGCGTAAATGATGTGTGTAGGAGAACTGACGACCTGAATAAGTATCCCACGAGTATCGTAGTACATGAGTGGGATAACAAGGAAGAGGAAAAAGTGCTAATCGCTTAAAAATCACATCATTGTGCTCTAGAATTCTTTGTCCCTTACTACGAGTAGGTCACATAAAGTCATCGCCTCACGGCGGTGTTCACGGCTGGCAAGCATTGCAACGGTACGCTAAACATTGCCACTTTGCTTTTGTCACTTTAAAATTAAGGCCAGGTACTCCTACAGCAGTAGACTGTTAGCGCTATCCGCCGGCGCTCGTGCATTTTGTAGATATTAAACATAGTGATTATGAAAATAACTTTATCAAGACAAACTTTGCGAATTTATTTAGAAATAATTCCATTCTTTAGTTTAGTATAAAAACAAATGTAAAATATCAGTAATTCAGTCACAATATAAAAAAAAACGTAAAAAAAGGATAACTTTGGGGCCTCTTTTTAGCAAGTTAAGTTCATTAATTCTTGTAACTGATTGCGACTTTGACTAGATTGTATCCTTAAGTATATATAATATATATTTTACAAACTTCTAAAGTCTATTTTCCATGTCTTAGATGATTTTAAAAATCACAAAAGCGCGTCCTCTGCTTGAATACATGGCCTTAATGTTGCGTCATTATGAAATTGTTCTTCTCTGTTCGATGTCTTGATTGCACTACAGTCTACAATTATTCATAAGCCCAATGAAAACGTCCCTCCATCTTTAAATTATTGTGTGATTCAGTTAGCGCGTAGACTGGCTGGTAAAGTAATCAAAATACTTCCTTTGAGCGCAGCCAAGGCGCAAACACTAAACTAAATTATATTTGAAAGTTATTTCCAAGACAAACTGAAGGGCCATTGGATATTTATATAACAGGAATTTAATATTGAAGCTTAGATGTTTCATATAGAATTGAGAGTATGTTTTTGACTAGGTACTTGAAACATCTTCAATAAATTATCTTGTATGCATCTGAGCTGAGGGTCTATACCTACATACAGTCGTGTTTCTGTTATATGTTATGAATATAGACCTTATAGAAATGACTAGTTTATCGGTACGTAGAAGTAATGTTATAGTATCCTTGTGTTATCGTGCGAAAATCCTCTGTGTTCTCAATGATTCTGCGTTCGAAGCAAATATGTACAATGTTTATAACATGACGTAACAACATGTGCCTCCATTCTATGTTAATAATCACTGGCCAACACTCAATTGATTCACCAAACTATCTGTTACAAGGGCACAACAGAATAGATTGTTACCAAGAAGATTAATTCAATAAATGGAACCAATTCACAAGATTAAAAATAATTATTTTTATTAAAATTGCTTCCGACCGCAAAACAATGTAACCGCAACCGCTTTTTGAAATAGTAACAAAGTAAAACCGAATTGGTTTTATTGGTGTACTTTTATGTTTTGATTAAAATATGTATAAAAGTACCTATTAAATTACCTTTTAATTTAATCCCCAAAGATCAACACGTAGAACTTAATAAAATCAAACTACTTTTTTTCCTTCACTCTACATTTAGATCTCTTCTCTACATTCTATACTCTACATTCTGTACTCCACTTACGATGTAATACTCGTATAATAGTCCTTGAGTGGCTCGAGTGTTAATATCATGCCTTGCATTCCTTTGTCAATGATTCCTATTTCCAATAAATTATAATTTTATCGTGTAGAAAACAAAAACAAGTATTATAAACCTTGTTCATGTACGAGTATATTTGACTAAAAATTTCATCAAAGTGAAGTGTTTTGGGAGGTTCAGCTCTTACACAAAGGTACATGCATTCACACCGTAGGTATAGGTAGGTATACATACATAAATTTATCGTGTTTCTTTACGTGAAAGAAGTAACCGCGGTGTAGATGAACCTTTAAGCTGATCGCACATATGTCCGCGCCGTACGCGCCGCAGTCATTTTTCTATAGTAAAAGTACTGATGACGTTAGAAAATGCGGCTAACTTCCGAGGTCTCAGCATTTTCTCTTTTGAATTGACAGTTCGGCGCGTTCGGTGCGGATGGTCATGCGACCATCTTTACACATCGTCATCTCATAATAATAATATGGAAAGTCTGTATGATTGTATTGAGATCCTCACGCTCATGTGATATCATTATTTTTATCTCAGATAATACTGCTATAATACACAATGAGTAATGTTTAAACAACATTTTATAACAATTATTTAATTGTTTACTATTCGCAAACTTAAAACAATCTAAGTATTGTTTGTTTATATACATTAATTATCACCTATTATAACGTGGACAGTCTGAACGAAGTTTGTTAGTTCTCTGAACCAGGGTGGTGTTATAGAGCCAAGGATTATAGAGCCTCAGAGAGGAGCCTTTCGTGCAAGGAGTACTAGGAGGTAATAGGTATATACATTCATAAAATCACGCCTTTTTCCCAAAGGGGTAGGCAGAGATCACGGATCTCCACTCGCTACGATCCTGGGCCTGGCTCACAGCTTTCGCCTCATTCACTCTCATTACATTCTTCATACATGCTCGTCGGTATAGGGTGCTACCTGGCCCTTCTCCAAAATGTTTCCAATTTGATCCAAGAAGGTTCGCCTAGGCCTTCTCCTTCCTGCTGTCCCATACACATTCGCCTTCAAAATGCAGTTTTAGGGTGATCGCACAGTCCAGCCGAGCCGAACGCGGTGAACTGTCAATTCAATAGAGAAAATGCTGCTGACGTCAGAAGCGAGCCGCATTTTCTGACGTCATCAGCATTTTTTGTATATAAAAATGACTGCGGCGCGTACGGCGTGGATGAGTGTGCGATCAGGTTTAAATAACGGGTCTAGATCGCGTATAGGTTTTTAGATAATATTCGCACTATTAACTTACCTCAACCTTTCGATCGGGTTACATCGACCGTGGTTACGAGGGGACTAATAAAATGTTCTAATATCTTTGTAACTCTTTAAGAGGACCGAGATGTTTACAATTTGGCAGGTTTTTTCCGCTATAAATCATCGTCATATTTATAAGCGTTATCAAACAACAAAAGCTTGATAGCTACTTCCATATAACGCCTACCTAACAGTTACAACAACCTGGGTTCAAACGGTTTCAAAACTTGGTTCAAAAAATGGACGTACATCCTTATACATTATTATTCCGATATACATAGGCTGGTCAAAACAGTGACTACTCAATACAAACTTTAATTCCTCTCGCAGACTACAGACTTTCTATCGGCCGATAGTTGAGACGGAATATACTTCGGCTCGTTATAAATATGGAGAAGTATAGCCCGTCTCAACTATCGGCCAATAGAAAGTCTATAGTCTGCGAGGGGTCTAAACCTAAATAACTCGAAAACTACATAAAAAGTAGGGGGTACATTATGTATGTAATGTACTTTACATTACATACATAATGGGGTATTTTCAAACAAATTCCCCTAGGTCAGAGTTTATATTTTAGTCATTTGACGTCACTATTTGGACCATTCTGTATAGTTAAGTTCGTATGAGTCAGTGGCCAACTCTGGCGACGGAGTTTTCTCGAGAAGGCCTCTGTCATGGCTTAATGACATAGTTAGTAGTTACTCTACATATATGAATTTGGAGTCAGTTAAAATATAATCGTTAAATGTAGAAATACCATAAAAGTAGGTACAAAACAAATATGCATGTTATCAGAAGCAGTTTCGACTCGGGCAATGCAAATAGAGGCATGTTTTTTTATACTGTATGTTTGCGTACGCGTTCGACTACGGTCACATCCCGGACACTATAAAAAACTCTATACAAGCGCCGCGATATAATTTACCTTCTCACATAGGAACTACACTCACTACCCAGTGCCATAGGTATAAGAACGCCTATGATGTATGTATATTGTGTGTAGCGTGCTCCTCTTTCGTAAGAAAATCGAGGACTCCATAGAAAAGAAATCTTGATTCCAGTCTAGTACACATTAATTTATATTATCAATACAGTAAATGTCTGTTGAATATACTTGATTTAACCAGCTTAGGTTATTCTTGCATTTGCCTAAGAGATGGTGGGTGGGTAGAAACAGGTAGATCTCCTACGCAATCTTAGTTACGAGTTCTGTGCTTTTGGTGATGCAAATCACGGAAACTACTTCCTACGTTTCACGATATAGTGTAAAACAAAAATGTTGGCAATGTACAGCAATGTAGGTAGGCCCATGAATGTTATCAAGAGGAACATTTGTTTGGAGATCGTTTAGAAGTTCATCTTTCGTGAAATTTTAAGTCGCTATAGGTGGGTATTAAGTTCCCAAATAATTGTAAGTTAAGTACCCAGCTAGGTGGGGCCGTCTTGGTCGGTGTGACACCAACAAAACAATTCCCTATGGCGCAGTGAATGGGTGAAATCCCGCTTGCGACGCAGAAGGTTGCGGGTTCGATCCCGATAAATGTTGGTATGATCTGCAAATATTTATCTCTGGTCTTGGTGTTTCTATGTATAATATTTATGTATTAAGCAGTATATCAGTTATCTGGTTCCCATAGTACAAGCTTTGCATAGTTTGGGGCTAGATGACGCTGTGTGAAATGTCCAGCATTATTTATTTATAACCTCGTAAATTACGCGAGTCACAACTCAAAAAAACACTCGTTTGGCCTTACCCTAAGTGTGTGAATACAATACACACAGACAAAATAAATGGACTTCGTAAAACAGAACATCTGTACTCCATCACGCAGGGTCATTCACAAGTGTTAGTCGTGTAATCTATTCTGTCTGACAAATGAGGTGTCTGTTGAAGACTGTATGACATAGGGCCTATGTATGGGGCATATGTTGCAATATCACTTTTGCAAAATATAAATGGCTACACAGACACCAACAAAATTAATTGTAAATGTAACTTGAACCCATCATTCCAATTCCTGTTAATGTAGGTTAATTATCATAATCTGTAAATCGTAGTGTGTTTTAGCAAAAGGTTCAGGTATTCAGAGGTAAAGTAAGTTCGTATGAGTCAATGGCCAACTCTGGTGACGGAGTTTTTAGGCCGCCTTAAGGCCTCCGTCATGGCTTAACGACTTAAATGGCCGGGACCGACAATTTAACGTGCCCGCCGAAGCACGGAAGCGCTCAGATGAAAATGCCACTGGCGGTCACCCATCCACTTACGGACCGTTTCGAACATTGCTTAACTTCGACGATCTATCAAGAACGGCTAAGCAAGCACGATCACGAGCGCTTCAACAATTCAGAGGTAGAGCGCCTATTTAAATTCACTACATAGTTTCGTAGCAAGCTCGTCATATTCACGCCATCGCGCGAAGCAAAGGTGCGCGGGCGCGTGTGTGTAGGTCTGGCATTTCCGTTCGAGAGCGTTGCAGGTTACTAATGTGTAAACAGACGAAAAATTTATAGAATACGTGGCTATGTAACAATACTTTATCATTTTATTTTAGGTATTCTCCAAATGAGTTAGGTTTTAGTTACTTATTCCGATTGATACTTGGAATAAGTGATAGTGGTCTCGAATTGCACTAGGCAAATAGTATTATATAAAATCCCCAAATTGTTTTTTCATTGTTTGGCTGAAGTGTCTAAATAAATACCTAAAAGGATGTCTTATCTCCCGCACTGATATGAACCAGCGCCAATCCAACGGAAATCCGTTTTTGCCCTTTGACCTTGGATGAAACCCACATCATGGAAAATAAATTGTAAATAATATCTGCTATACAAAACGTGTATTGTAATATTTCTAAACTCAGCCAATGTTTTATTGAAAATACGTTTACATCACATCATGTGGGAGCAAGATTATAATAGCTCTTAGGAAAACAGTATTCCTTGATTTCGTAACATATATCCGAGGGATTCTTTACCAGACTGCGTTCAGCATGTTTGTTGGGTTGTCTTCATTTTCTTTCAAAGAATGTAGGACGTAGGTAATAAAAAAGTACGCGTTAATGTTAACACATAAAAAGCTGTCAAATACACAGAGAACATCGTTTATAGGTAGTAGCTGTACCTACTCATATTTACAAGAGTCACCAACATTCAAATCAAATCTTTATTTCAGGCAACATTCAAGTATACTTAAAACCACGGCCCATATTATAACATAAATACCTTAATCTAACATATAAATAAACTTATCTACTAGCACATAGTGTCGATGACGTATCTTCTTCTTCTTCTTACTGCCCTTATCCCATTAAGTGGGGTCGGCACAACATGTTTCTTTCTTCAATTTTTCCATGACACACGATATTATGTGCTGCTACCAGTAATCGTCCATTATCTCAGTTTTCCGAGTTAATGATCACCCAATAGATTTTCTGCGCCACAGCGCTCTATAATTGAATTTGTTTACCATGAAGGTGCCTCATAGCCGCATCAATTTATTTTTCTCTCCGCATTATGTTAGTTGAGCTGCTTGCTTTGAATGTTTATCCGACTTCCATGAATGGTAACCTCAACTTGTCTTGCCTTATCTTAGGTATGCAGTATGCAGGCTTGAAATTATTTTCCCAAGTCGTGATATGACTCTCACATTTATGTGAGCAGCTACAATAAATAATGTTGTATCTACTACCGTATTTGAAGTCGCTGCTAAAGCCGCTAGTAAGAGACAGATTTTCGGCGTGGCTCTATTTTCTTCGTATGAAGATAAAACGCAATAGGTAAAGTTTTCGTAAGTTCTGCTGGATTTCGCAAGACTTCATTCGTGGCGAGGACTCGTGTCTCAAACTAGGACAAAGCTTGGTCCTAGTTCTCTTGTACTGTATATGTACACTGATGATAATAATAATAATACAAAACTTGTTTACATTCAAACACAGATATTAATCCTAAGTTTTTGTTATAGATGACAACTGGAATGGGATTGCATTAAAATATCAAAAAGGGTGAGTTCTAGTCTTATCTTTTTTATTATGTAAGTGGTAGCTGAGGCTACCACTCTTAGAGCTAGAGGAAAGTCCCAATACGTATTTGTCATACGCAAGTAGTTAGCAGGAACAGCAGTAAAATAAGCTATCAAAAACTCATTTCACGATAACTATTATGCATTATGATGATAAATATTTATTCTGTGATTATGGTCGCAACATTCGAGACAAATGACTATGATGTCAACAAAATAACACTGGGTTGTTGTGGTGAATCATACCTTGAGAACATAACATTTAGGTATGCCTTCTACTCATTTCAATGAAATCATCTCATCTTTTATACATACGTGCACTATAGCGAGGTTGGAGACTGCTCACCAATCAAAGTAACTCATAGATACCGTCTCGTGTGAAATAACAGGTTGTGAATAATGTATGTAATTTTGTATTGGTTGAGCTGCACTACTGGGGAAACATTTTTGCCGTAATAATGTGCGCACAAAGTCGCGAACGTTTGAAGCTACAGAAGCGTCAGTTATTTTGCTAAGTAGGTAGGTACTGAATACAACTTCATAAATTACTTTTAGGTATTTGATGAATGCACATTTTGTCATACTGGTTATCAACGTGGTGATTGTTTAATTTGTTTCTTGTGTATAATATCCTATTTTTACTATTGATCCCCTGCGAGACATTCACGTCGAAGCCTCTGTGTGCTTACCTATTTCACCTTTTAAATATCCAATAGGGCGCTTCGCTTATCAATACCCAGTTATAACAACCAGATGTTCAGCTAATGGTAAGCCATGTTTGCTTTCTATAGTGCGGTTGCCAGTTTCGGCTGCGAGACTCGATATGTCACAATGTGTTGTGTGCTTAACTGTGCATCGAAGCAGGCGTCGTTTGCATCGAGCTGCATTTGCCGACTGTAACGGTACATCGCCCTTTTTAGGCGAGAATAGGCTGTTCCTTCACTGTGTGGCACGCCTCTCCCATTATTATGCCTTCTTTTGGGTAAGTTTGGCATGGTATGCCGCGCCGCTAAAACATTGTCAAATCGATTTTCGCTACACGACCGAAACCGTTGTTCATTCAGGGAGGGTGCGGACTGCGGAATGGAGCTGCGGCGCCGGCGAGTTGAGCAGCCACGCGAACGCATTCGCATCATTGTTCTGCAATGAAGGATTCATTCCGGCAAACAATTTAGTACGTTATGCAAACAGAGGGGAGAAACTGTTTCAGTAAGAGCTCTGCCATCCGGTCTAAATATAACCGGGCGGAGACAGCTGGTGAGGATGCGGGGAAAGGGAGGCGCGTGCCCAGGGCGACGACCCCGCCAACCCAGACCTTGTGCGCATTGCCGGAAGGAACGCCTTCCAATTTGCACCATTGTCCTAGCCGAGGGTGCAACCAGATCTCTTTCTATGAGTCATCAACCAGATGTGTGCTCTAATCTTACATTCCTTCGCATTGGGGTTGCATTTGTTGCTGCGTTTGCTAATATTTCTTTCAAAGTGCTTGCTGGAAAATATTCTCGCTCTTAAAATACGTATATCCAAACTATTATAAACTTCTGAACAGCCATATCTGTCCATCCACTATGCCCCAATTGTCCATTCTTAAATGGAAACAAACCAACTAGTACTAACTTCTAACGGGTACAAACTGAAAAAAACGTATATCTACGTGCAATAATGAGTTCCGATTGAATTGGAAAGTAAGTTTCTGGTGTTTATTTTCAAAACAAACTAGTTACCTAATCGTGAGCTTATTCAAATTCGGGTATTGTTTTATTTTTACTGCAAGTACCGATGATCAATATTATGAAGCTCCGGTAAGCAGTCGTGTAACCAGGAACTCGCTCGTTAGGTACTTGTTCTTAAAGCATCGCAGGAAGTTGTGATCCACGTGCGAATTGAACTAGGTAGGTACTCTGAATTCGTAAGCGGAATTAATAAAAAGGATAGAGCAATTTGAAACAATCTGCGGAGAACCGCGGTCAGTTTATCAGGATGGAGCGCCACTCACTCTTAAGAGTTGATGGGTGATTGTGTCGATATGTGGCCCGAACTGGCGACTCGTTATCGCTCGATTGCGCTCACACGACGATTCCGAATCCGCTGGCAGGTCAATAGCACCGTTAGTTGAAGGTCTTGGTCGGCATTCGCGCCTGAACTGCGGCCCTCAACCCATACTTTGCCACCCACAATCGCCTATAAACTTTAGTAGCCAGACTTCACAAGACGCGTTGCTTTATTTTTAGTTATAGTTCTGAATAATGTTCTGCTTAGGCTAGGTTTCTATTTTAGGGTAGGCCGTGAACCTTATTCTGGAAAGTTAGGCTGAAAAACTTGTGGGAAGAAATAACACTATTACTTTTCGACAGATTTTTTACAGGCATGCCCATTTTAAGTACTCCTAGTTCCTTTCAGTGTCCGTTTAACATGCATTAGCGCAGATATGAACAAGACTTCTTTGTGTTGAGACTAAGCCTAAGCATGCTAGTAGAGTACCAGAACTAAAAGGGTAAAGGGTTGTTTTTTTCATAGAACTCAACCTAGAGCTCACTGGTTTTTTATATTTGCCGACAGCTCCGACAGTTATTACAGACGGATACTACTTCCCAAAAAGTGAAAGGAGTGAGTGTTGAGATGACGGCTGATAGAGCGGAGTGGAAGAAAAAAACTTGTTGTGCCGACCCCACATAAAAGTGGGATAAGGGCAGGGAAATTATGACTACTTCCCATAAAACTTATATAACCTCTCTTATAATTTTCTTTATTTGCATACTCAAAGCGATAGATCATTTTAGCAGACCCTTATGAATTCACGATGCTTTAAAGATGTTGAAGGGGTCAGTCTGAGACATATCCAAATACATATTTGGCAGATGTCCACATTTTGCAGAAGTTTTATTCCATATTGCCTTATTTTTCCATTACCGCTTGTAAATTTTCAGAAATTAGAAATGTATTTATTTATACATGTCCGGAAATCCCAGGCAACCCATCCAATCCATCATGGATCTAGGTATTAAATAATTTAATTATTGCATAGTTATATAATTGGATAAAACAACAAACAGTTCCAAGGAAAATGAATTTTCATGTTGGAAAATGAACACAATACATTTATTAATGAGCGTATGCGGCAGGTTTTGGGTAATGATGTGCGAAAATTGAGTTTTCCGCGTTGCAATCTAGCAGGTGCAGGGGTACTCCCCGATCAATAGCCCCTTCCCCGCGCTACGTCCGCCACCCCCTTCGGTTCTAACCGCTGAGCCACCCCACTATATCGAAACGGCACAATAGAATATTCTGAGCATATTCCGAATGTTCATACACCTGACACATTTTCCAATTAACCTCGACCAACAGTTGACAGTTCATTGTCTAATTGCCTTCCTTTTCCAATTATATTAGAACAACTTTGTAAATCCTTGAATTCTAATTTTGCTTGCCACTATGCCTAATGCCTATACCACTCAGGGCACTATTTTATATCGGATGACTAGCTGTTGCGCAGATGTATGCACATAAATTGCAATTTAGAATTTGATGCTACAACAAATTGAGGAACTACCGAACAGTAATATGGAAATTGCCTCCATACATCATGAAATGATGTAACTTACGACACATGGAATCCTAGCTCTTTTTTATACACGCAAATACACATTTGTATCATTGTCTATGTTCTTTTTTCAATTAAGCATCCTGAAAAGCGCTTTGTATGGGTTCAACTCAACCCGCAATCACCCTCGTGCCCGAGGGTTGCTAAAAGGCTTGAAACGTGTGTAATCATGTAAATTCTTGTCCGTTGTCTTGTTCCAGGATGTATATAAAATTGTTAAGATAGATCTTAGTTTTTGTAGCACTATTGGGAAGGTATGCAGTTCTTAGTAAATGTTATAGAAGGGAGGAAGGTCACAAGCAGTTACCGTGAGCTATCTCTATTCAGATGGTCTTGAATACGACAAATAATAGCTATAATAAATCCTTCCACCTAGTTCGTAAGAACTAGAAAAAGGGGATAAAGCCTGAATGAATACCTAAGGAAGGGAGGCCTTTGCCCTGCAGTGGGACATCACGGGCTCATAATAATAATAGGTCACTATACTAAAAATGCCTGGCCCAATGTTGCGGTTTTTATGGATTTTCTTGTCGTTCTCGTAATAACTGCTAAATAAGCTATGACTGCTATGAGCACCTATGATGAGTCATATCATGCGTGTCATGATCACTAATTATAACATGGATACTACATACCTAGCAAGATTATGATGACAACATCAGAGAATCCATAATATGAAAGTAACTCTGTCTGTCTGTCAGCTACCTTTTCACATTTCGATATCGGCACGGATAATTTATAAAAGTAAATTTTACGAAATAACATGCTAAACTAAGCTTATTTTATAATTATGATCAAGGTTTGGTGTGAAATAAGACATGTAATTTCAAAAGTTTGTACAGCTGTCAATGCGGACTTGCGGTCGAAGTCACAGCAAAATATCTTATTATGATGGGCCCTCTACATATTCGCCGATGATAGACGAATGCCGACGATCACGAACGTGTCGAGGGCCTCATCGCCTGTATTCGCTTGTCATCTTCTATCCAAATAACAAGACATGAAACAAGACATGTAATGTGGACCAGGTGGTCGTCGATCAAACTTGCAAATAAAGATATTGCTAAGGCCTTATAGTATCTCTCCCTTCAGAACTTCCGTCTATCACCAACCGACCAACCACCCTGTCCACCGCTTCTTTCTACTCAAAAATTGTTAAATGCGAAAAATTGGCAAAGGATTTGTAATAAAAATGCAAACAAACCTATATTTGCCGCTTATCGCGTTATCAGATATTTCTACGAAACCATGAGTATTCGGAACAAACATTAAAGTGTTTTGTTAAATTGCACTGACACATATTTCTAAGGGCTCGTATTACTAACACTACAGTATTACCTAAACTCTAATTAGTCAAAAAAAGGTCTGTTCGATCAGCTAAGGAGCTAAGCACAGCATAGATGGACAGCTTAGCATTGCTCACAACACAAACCGACAAATAACCTAAATCAGGAATCCTCATCAGCTCATCCACACCTCACTCGGATAGTAAACTGCAATGTAAGCCTAAAGTAAAACTGGGCCGGACACGTCTGCCGTATGTCAGACGATTTGTGGTCAAAACGCGCCACATAGTGGACCCCACAAAATGTGACGCGAAGATTTGGAAGACCTAGGATGAGATGGCGGGACGAGCTGGGCTCTTACCGAACCACCTGGCCTGTTACAGCGTTAAATTAAATCGCGAAGAGTGGAAGAAGGGAAAGGGAGCCTTTGCCCTGCAGTGGCACGAGAACGGCTAAATAATTACAATAATAATTAAGATCACTGAGTGGGCACTTGAAAATCTTGAAAAAAAAAGAAAATCTTGTCCGAAACTCAAGGCACCAAGTCCTACAGTGTAATTTGTGTGTAATCATAATTTTCTTTAGTCTTAATTTACACTGTAAACTATTTGATGTTAAATAAATAAAGTTGAAATTTTTCGACTGATATAGAATAGATCAGTTTTGTTACGGGTTGTGCCTCGCTCGACTTACAATCCGAAAGTCGTGAATTTGATTCCCGGCCGTGCATCAATGGATATTCTCGTAAACGGTGAAGGATAACATCGTGAGGAAATCAGTTTAGTATTTAATTAGGCAGAGCGAATAGTTTGTTACCTGTCATGTCACGTATGGAGTGCTTACTTCTGCAAAATGCGAGCATGTACCTGTACCTACCCCTTTATAAATTTTCAAAAAATATTGAATTTTATAAAAGAACTGAGAGAATACCGTAATTAGGTGGTACATAAGTTAGGTTTAAAACTTTATTACCATTGTCAAAACAAACGACCTTGAAAGCGTTGCAAATTGCACTACCTAGACATTTATTATAACCGAATCGAATTTTTACTTCGTAGATAATCGTGACCAAACGTTAATTTACGCTGCGATTTGGAAGTAGGCAAACATTTTCACAATAACCAACCACGCGGACGAAAGAGATTTCTGTTTTTGATTCGTGATTGCATGGAAGATTTTACCCAGTACACCTAGTTTTTACTGTTCGAGACAACTATCTACACCTAGGTATTCAAAGTATATCCAAATTCGTCAAAAGGTTAAATAAGTCCACATGAGCTAATGACCAACTCTGGTGACTACATTTTGAGATGGAATGTGTCCGTCATGGCTTAGTAGCTTTTTAGTCGGGACTGACAATTTGAGAATTTGAAAATTTAGCGCTTACCAAATGCCTACTGCCACTAGCAGTCACCCATCCACATTGGCATGATACGAGTCACTTATGAGAGTAGAACAAGTAGGTATTAACAAAGTAGTAATGGATAGGTATGTCTAAAACGATTAATGTTAGTAAAAAAACTATGTAGGTATTTGGCTTTGCGCTTATTAAAACCTCATTCAGTTTTTATTGAGCTTTTTTGTTGACGTAGGTACAATTAATCTTTTGAGGAACTTTCGCTCTTTCGCTTGAATAGAAATATTATATTTTTGATCCATAATTCCATACTATACATATATATATATAATACTAGCTGTCCGCCGCGGTGTTACCCGCGATCCCTCGGGAAAATTTCACTTCCCCGGGATAAAATATAGCCTATGTTCATCGGGGATAATGTGGGATTCTATTGGTGAAAGAATTTTTCAAATGCCTATTCATTTCAAACAAACAAACAAATCATTCCTCTTTATAATATTATATTAGCATAGATATATAAACACAGATTTCGCTGAAATTTGGCATGGATAAAGGTTGTATCCATGGGAAGGACATAGGCTACTTATTATCCCGAAAAGAGGAAAAAAATCCGAGGGACCACGGGTCACACCGCGGGAGTTTTATATAAAACCCAAAAAATTCAAAAATAATTCTAAATTCAAAATATTTCGTTGTAAAAAAACACATGCGAGTAAAAATAAAATAACGAAACGTGTACCGCAAAAGTTAAAAAACTGAGTAGCCGAGTCAGTGCTCTCCTCCAGACAAGAAAATTCCAGCGAATTAAACGTATTTTAAAAAACCGCAGTCCACAGGAACTCGAAGCGTTTGTGGGTTAAAATCACAAATATAACAGGATTAATTAAGTATGTTTCAAGAAAACATTCTTACTTCACTCAACCTTGCTTTTGCAACGTTTTTATCTCCGTACAGAGAGGTGTAATGAAATCGCCCGCAACGTTAATAACCCATTATGAACGGTCAAGTCACTCTTTGTCTACTCGTTTACAAAAGATTCCATTTATGGTTCAACTTTAAACAAAATAGTTCAATGTTGGTGGCACAGTATGAAATATGTCTTTATAGCTAAAAAATATGTATTGTGTGCCTCGGTATTTCTGTAACAGCTTTATGTCTTTCGACAAAAGGTAGCTAAAGATTTCCACTTTGTACTTTGTTTTGTACTATGACTTTGTTCTTTGAAAGTTTACGTTCAGCCGGCGATATAACTAACTCATAATTCCATCTTCTTTGGCTGTCTGTCGCAGCGTCTGAAGTCCCTTAAAAAAAAACCTAAAAACTTTAAAAGCATCGAGACCCATTCGATTAACAGCGTTCTACGCAGGCTTAGCAATTTCGTTCATAGCAGATCGGAATCGCCAAGCGTTTTGCCAGTTAGATTTTCTCCTTGAGTCTGCCTTCTTAAGGGCGGCGGCGGCGCTGACGAGTTGAAATATGCAGCCTCACGCATGTTATGACTACAGTCTACCACCACATACCCGAGCCACATAACTTACCAATGTATAATTCTGTATAAAGGCTTTTGAATACCTTTTGAATAATATTACTAGGGACAAAAGCACGTTAGGCAAATAAAATAAGAAATACCGACTGCATACCCCAGAGCATTTGCTGGACTTTCACATAACACAATTTGTTCATTTCATTCTATTTGCGATGATTATAAAAGTACAATAACAATTTTGACTCTCATTTACAGATGCATAAGTCAAAACAACATTGAAGTTGAGAACTGCACCACTGGTAATAAAAACAGCCAATTGTGTTACTGCCTACATTCACATCACACTCAGTTTATAAATCAATCTTAAACCAAATGTCCAAGTGGAAACCATATCAGTTTATCATAAACGTAATGAGTAAGCTATTGTCGGTGCAATGATGCAATTTCCTTCATTGGTCTCTTTCCAATGCGGTATTTTGGTCTCTTTCACTTCTTTTTAACACATGAAAAAAATTTAAAATGAAAAAATATTTATTGCAGTAAAACAAGTTCTAAAGGTTACAAAGAGAAAGGTTAACAAAGGAAAGACTTATTTTACAGATATAGAATACTTATTTGTAAATTATCTGTCATCATCATAGGGCAGATTTAAAGCTAGGTCACTGGTCTGGTATACCTACTTAATGAAGGATATACAGACATTCTTATATAATACATAATATTAAATTAATTGGTAATAAGTACTAACGTTTAATAAAACATGACGTCGAACCTTTACTTTGACTCATATCTTCTCCTTCGTTCATCTTTTCCTTCTATGATGTTCTTTAAAAAGCTGTCATAACGTATATGGAAAGATGGGCTACTTCAAATCACATCCAAACCCAAGATGCATGTGCTGAGCACGGCACTGAGAGACATGGTGAAACTATCAGAGTTCTCTTCCTGGAGAACTTTGTATTCCTGTCCCCCTCAAACCCCTCAAATTAATAATCTCTTGTACTCTAAGAAGTAATTCATGCAGTGATATCTAGTAGAGGGCAAATATAGAAATGTGAAAACAGCTACATAAAGCGGACATCTTCGGGAAGTAGTTGAGAAGCACTAAAATAACTTCGGATGCAACGCTACGAGGCATGCGCACTCGCCGTGCGCATGTTTACATTCTAATGCAGTTTACGGGCGAAACTGCGGCTATTTTTACCTACGGGAATATGCATTTGGGGTGAGAGGTTGTTTGTGTTTTTATTTACTGATGTTTCATTCTGCATAAGATTTAATTGCGATACCTGAAAGTTTGCTTACAAAAAACGCATACCCTTCATAAAACATCTGAAAGAATATCATTCGCGCATCACTGTTTATTTTTGTTTTTGTACAAGTTTTACTTTGTAAAAGCACAGAATACAGAGAGGCTAAAAGTTGATACATACATCATCGAGTTAAGACACTACATACATATATAAAAAAATAGACTTGTTTGATATTTCCCGATATCAAACATCATGGTTATCCCGTTGATAATTATTTGTATGATTTTATAAAGATCTGAAATTTATTTTAGCCTGTTCTCAATCCAACTTATTAGGTAGGTATGCTGGCACTATGTTTGCGATCTCTAACTTAAAACAACTCTCCATTTCACTGCATTTAAATTGGCTATAGCCAGGCGTCACCGTTTGGTGCCATTTCAAACAGAGAATTCCTTTATTTGTTAATCAGCACATATCGATAAACGACAGTCATTAAGTAATGCACATTAACTTGCATAGCAGCAATCGTCAGATAAGATAAACTGCTCTTAGGCAAGCGTCATGTGGGCATTTGCTGATACCAGTTGCTCAAACGTTGTAGGCGCATCGTGCATCGCCCCATTTCGCTCGACCATCTGACCCTAACACGGTAGCCATCACAGGCATCAGAAATTCCGTGGTAGCCATCCATACGAATAATAAAGAATGTTTCTAAGTCTAAAGCTGATTCAGCATTTCCTTATTGAATTGACCGTTCGGCGCGGATGAGACGTGTGTGTTACCTGCACGCCTAAACCGCTTAGCAGATTTCGATAAAATTGTAGATTTTTATATGTGATCCCAGAATAGGCAATAAATAAGTTAAATAAATAATCATGATGTCATCAATGTTGGTATGGGGAATCGATAACAGGTGAATTTGGACCTATTCTACCTACCTACTTATTTATTTGGATACCTATTTGGATATACATAATATGTTCCCCTAATCTATATGTACCCAAGTACTTATACTAGTATAAATTAAGTTAAGGCTACCTACTTCTGATTTAAACACAAGTGCTCCCTAAGACCACAGAAAAGAAGGGTCTCTTCTATCACAGGTTATTATAACTTAAAAGAAGAGTTCCCAACCCAATTGATTGTACAACTTGTTTTTAATGAATAAAGAATTTTGTATTTTGTATTCTACAAAATGACTGAAAATGAAAACGTTGGTAATAATTTATTATGTAATAGGTATTGATTAATAGTTCCACGGTTAATTTAAAATCCCGCAAATCCTACAGGCAAAAAATATTTCCCGTGGTACTACCGGTAGTATCACGGAGTAAGTACCGAAAAAGTGTATAAAGTAAATTGCTCCATATTAATGTTATTACGAATGATTTCACGTACGAGAGTGTCTAATATTTTGTATTCGTATTTCACATCTATATAGAGATAGATGTTGAGATGGATGTGCGGAGTGACGCGAATGGATAAGGTGAGGAATGAATATAATAGGGGAAGTCTGAAAGTAGCGCCGGTGACTGAAAAGGAGCAATGGGTTAGCGTGGTATGGGCATGTAATGCGGAGGGATGAAAGTCACGTAACTAAAAGGGTGATGGAAATGAATGTGGATGGATATGTGAGTAGAGGTAGACCAAAGAAAAGATGGATGGATTGTGTGAAAGAAGATATGGGTAAGAAGGGAGTGAATACGAAGATGACGAGTGATAGGGGAGAGTGGAAGAAGAGAACATGTTGTGCCGACCCTGCATAAGCGGGATAAGGGCAGGCAAATGATGATGATGATCTATATAGAGATAGATCAAGATATTTGTTTAAATATTCAGTTTTTGCGTACATTTCTACATAATGCTGCTCGCTACATGAACCTAATGCATGGGTGGCTGCAACGTATTGACGTCAAATTGTATTTACAAAGGCATTTTGGTTCGAAGCTCTGTTTTAGTAAGAAATAGCCAGCTAAGTACAATTTATTCAGTGCTTAAAGCAGAAGAGAGAAGAAGACAACCTCTGTAGCGCAGTGGGCGAAGGCCCGCCTGCGACGCAAAAGGTTGCGGGTTCGATCCCCGCGGCGGGACCAATGTTTGTATGATCTACAAATATTTGTCTCGGGTATGGGTGTTTCTATGTATAATATGTATGTATTTACGAACAAAAAGTATATAAGTAATATATCAGTCATCTTACTACCCATAACACAAGCTCAGCTTACTTTGGGGCTAGATGATGCTGTGTGAATAGTCCAGCATTATTTATTTATTTATTATTATTAGAACAGCTTTCTAATTTGTTACCTACTTGAATTACAAGTGTAGGTATATTTGCGATAAGGTACCTATTACAGGTCTGCTAACGTTTGATGTCTACTTAAAGTTGTACTATACAAGAGATAATTGGTATAAAATTATAGGTAGCCTACCGCAGCCGGTATTTACAAATTAGACGTTACAAGATATCACAAGTAGGTAAATGAGCCATTTATTGCAACATGTGCGGTTAGAGTACCAGAAAAAAACGCCAATACAATAAGTATGGTGACAACCAACACGTAAAAAACGAATACGAATCGAGCGGCAGTTTGGTCGTATGACCGATCCGCGCCGTACGCGACGAACGTCAATTCAATAGAGGAATTACTGAGACGTCAGAAGCTAGCCGCATTTTCTGACGTCATCAGTATTTTTTCTATAGAAAAATGACTGCGGCGGGTACGGCGCGAACATAGTGCGATAAGCTTTAAGCTGATCGCCTTGAGTGAATGAAAAGCTGTGAGTTTCTTTGTAAGTAAACGCTTGAAACACAGGCCTAGGTGATTTCACAGTTTTTTTTCCAAAACATCTGAAAATGTACACTCCGTTTTCATAGACTCGATTGATCAACATATCGGGCCAGTTTGTACCATACCGATGAATGAATTGAAACACAGGTGAAGAAAGTTCACTGAGTTTATTTAAATTAAAGTTCTAAATTGCAAAGTTACATTCATCGGTAATTTTCTTCTACCATCATACACAATATTAGTCGTGAGGTCATTATAGACTTTACAAATTTAAAAATAAACAAATATTTCTATTTGTTTTGTATTTTATTGTTGTGGTCAGGTCAACAGGGGGCAGCAAAAGAATCAGAAATCTCATCAAAATAGAACTTAACTATACATATAATATAATAATTTAGTTCTCTATGGACCTAAGGAACTGGTTGTACAATGCATTACATTCTTGACGCACACATGCGCTTTGCTTACATAGTACATTACGACCCGCATCTCCATGTCGGCTCACATCAAATTGAAGCAGTTAATTTATCTTAACAAGTGCGCTACACTTTCCCCTATGTTAATGGGTCTGTATGTTTTAGGAGAAAGCTTTGGTCTGATGCATTACCTATACCTATTACCTAATGTCTGAGACTACGAGTAGGTACAAGCTGTCTACATTCTCAAACTTAAACCTCTGTCGTGAACTTTATCTGCTTGATGGCCGTTTACTATGATTTAGAGTCTAAATCATAGTAAACGGCCATCAAGCAGTCTAAATTTTAGACTGTAAATGTTTGTATGATCTGCAAATATTTATCTCAGGTCTGGGTGTTTCTATATATAATATGTATGTATTTACAAACAGAAAGTATATAAGTAGTATATCAGTTATCTGGTTCCCATAGTACAAGCTTTGCTTAGTTTGGGGCTAGATGATGCTGTGTGAAATGTCCAGTATTATTTATTAGCCCTGTTAAGCCATGTCTTTTCTTATAGTTAAGGCTCTGAATCGGTCTAGGTGCTGGTTGGGTCTGATATTCTAAGGTTGTATCTTAAATTATTGTTATTGATAGCAGCGATTATCTAGAATATGAATTTCATGGGAACGAGATGTATTAGAAGTTATTTAATACGTCAAGCTTTTAGGTATGACACGGTACGTACTGGTAGTGCTGCTTTCTAGGAGATAAACATATTTCTAGGAATCTGGTCATGTGATACCTCAAACAGAAATCTAATGGCCGCGTAAACCTTGGTATGACGATTATTCTAGTAATAGAATTATTATTTTGATACTTTGTATTTTTTAATAATTCTGAATGAATAAAAAGGCCCTCTACTCTACATATTCGCCGATGATAGATGAATGCCGACGTTCACGAACGTGTAGAGGGCCTCATCGCCTGTATTCGCCTGTCATCGTCTTTCCAAATTATAGTTCGGCGAATGTATAGAGTGGCCGTTAGGAATTTACATTACGTTCACAAAGATACGAGTAATACTAATAAAAATCTTAACGATTATTGAAAATATATGAAATTTCTTGAATATTGTGAAAATATTTTTTGATTAAAGTCATGTTGAATGAATGGCGGTCGATCTGAGATAATGTCGGCCGTGCTAGGGGACACAGATCGTGCTCACATTTACTATTTCTATTGTTAATCTGGATCCAACAGTCACGCTGCTCTTTTGTGTGGTATTTATGATATCGTTATAAAACATGGGTTCTGTTACGTAAATATTACATCAATTCAACTTTCCTACGCGGTGTAAGAGTTATGATAGCAAAAACGGAACGAAAGGGCCATCGATGTGCCTGAGTGACCGCCAATAACTAGCCCGCTTCGACTTCAGCCAGTTCTCGAATAAAAACATAGGAATTATTACCATCTTCCCCCAAAAACTGCCTCCACGCGGTGGCAGACGTTAAAACACTATCTGGAATAATATACATCGTACGTACATACGATGTACTTACATTCAATTTATTCATAAAAACATAGAACATAAATATTACAGCAAACACAGACAAACAGGGTCACGACTGTATCCCCAAGGCGCGGTAGACATTCTCTCAGATCTTTATATTCCAGATCCTTTGAAGATGTCTAAGGGAGTAGTCAGAGGCATGTACAAATACATATTTGATACATGCCCACATCTAAAATAAAACAAATATTAATTAACCACCATTATAAAATTTACCACGAACCCCGCACTAAACACATATGATGGACATAAAAGTGTTAAGTGATAACGTATATGGTGATATTTTGAAACCATTGCAATAGTTGTAATGTAACGCACAATAATCCCATTTTCTTTGTAGGTTAATAATATCAATCAATACTCGAGGTGTATGTCCTTTTCATT
Organism: Epirrhoe alternata; assembly: GCA_963565295.1. Taxonomy (NCBI): domain Eukaryota; kingdom Metazoa; phylum Arthropoda; class Insecta; order Lepidoptera; family Geometridae; genus Epirrhoe; species Epirrhoe alternata. The sequence goes on from OY751375.1 coordinate 14,070,204, forward strand.
TTATTTAATTTTTTATGCCTTGGTTAATGAACTACAGAACACAATGGGGCACGATACTGACGTACCTTGTGCAAACTTCCGACCGAAACGAATAAGCATTACAATAGCAGTCAGGAATTATATTGATACAAGCTTGTGGGTCAGAAATTCAGAATATCTCAAGCTATGCAAGATTTGCATGAAGTGTGTTGATTGTATGGTGTTTCACTTCCTCTGAGATGCATTTTAAACGTGTTACGTGTGGAAAGACGATGACAGACGAATACCGGCGATGAAGCCCTCTACACGTTCGTGAACGTCGGCATTCAATTGTCATCGGCGAATATGTAGTGTAGAGGGCCCTTTAAGTATATTTTTTTTATTCAGAATTATTAAAAAATACAAAGTATCAAAATAATAATTATATTACTAGAATAATCGTGCTTGTTTGGTTTGTATTGCAAGAGAAAGTAAAAATAACGCTTACTACAGGTAGGTACCATAGGTTAGGTTAGGTAGGCAAAAATAGTACTGGTTCTAATATGGCTATTTATCCCCAGATGGCGCTGGTAGAGGAGACAGGCGCGGGCGCCGCCTCTGACGACCCTGAGGCCCTGCTCAACGAGTGGCTGGGAGAGCTAACTGTACTCACCGCGGTAAGTCGTCGTCAACGATCGTCACTTTGGTCATTTCATTGCACGATTCACTTTCTGTGGCTGTAAAGCCTTGTACGAACTAGGCGTTCCAGGCTACTGGGCTCGCGCGAGACGATGTTGACAAAATATAAAGCGTTGATGCAGGCTACGTTTCATTAGTATGCGTAGTCCGTAAAAGTCCTGGGGTGCTAGCCAAGATGACATTGATTCGATTCCATTCTACTGCTGATTTGGCGACTTTGCACTCAGTTTGCACTTGATTATGCCATAGATTACAAAGAGTATGTATGAAAATAACGCGTCATAATGAACGAAATGGAAAAATTGGTAGCATTGACATGCGCGATAGATACTTTGTTTACATTTTTGGTCGATGACAAGCCGGTCGCAGAAACCCAGTTGTAATCGCCAGTCGCCAGTAGAAACAAAATGGCTTCTTCAGCTTACTTCAAATTGACGTCTTGCCACCAAGAGTTGTATTTTTTATCCGTAATTTCTACATAAAGAGCGTTGCTGTGTTCATAATTGGATTTTCATATTTTTGAAATAATCAACTTATTTCAATGAAGTAACTTAAAGCTATCGCTTAGAACTTGAAACAAAGATTACCTAAGTAATAGGTACACACATGAGTTTCCTATAGGGGTAGACAGACAACACTTATTTATACTTGGTTCAATTCTTACGCACATTTCTCGCCTTGTTCCTCATTACATTTTTCATACAAGCTCGCCTAAGACTTTAGAATAACTACATTCACCTATCCTTCCCTTAGCATCCTTTCCACACATATTCACCTCATACCTATACCCTGTTTGGTCAAACCATTTCCATTCGTCACCTCTGCATGATCTGCATGATCAAACCATCTTAATTTGCCTTTCTCAATCCTCATCACTGCTATTAAGCACCTAATACCTTCTTTCACTCCACACTTCCCTGAACGCACTGTATCTTACTCTACCATTCAAAGTTACTCTAAAAAAACACTCGTTGATATTATGCAATGCTCTTATTTCTACAGCAATCACTCTATCTATTGAAACAAAAATATAATCCACTGATATTCCTTCATACTGTTCATACGCTAGACTATGCCTGCCCTATAAAGTTGTATAGGTACTTATACTTACCTACTTATAATAAAATTACAAATACAAAATATTTATTACTGAATAGGTACAATGAAACAGTTTTATTTGCAACACACAGGAGAAAGTAGGTAAATATCCACTCCACGGGTTATGTATTATCCTTATGGCTAGCTCCACCCTACAGAAAGCGCAGGTTCCATTTATATGCTGTGATTGAGCTCTTCAAGTTACTCCGGTTCTGGTGTCAATCGATGACTGAGGGTGGCAGACACTTGCGTGGAAAGCAGGAGAAGGCGCAGTGGTCGTTAAATTATATTGTTGAGGTCCTGTGCGTCTCATCTTTATATTTTACCACGGAAATAGTATCGAAAGCACATTTCATTTTGCAATGCTGCGAGTTCATTTTTGATTCGGGTACTGTTAGATCCGATTGTTCTAGCTAGGTACGGATGCTTGGCGTTGGCTATAAGGCCAAGATATATAAATAAGTGCTAATAATTAATACATTTTGCAAATTCACACAACAACAGAAAATTTTGACTTTATTTTGACACCGCAAAGATCGTGGACCTCATTGTTGCTTTGTTACTATATGGTATTCTGTGGCAACTATCTATCCTCGCGGTGTCAATTCGACGTTTGATAATGCCAGGAACTCACCTGCCGCGATATTTGGCATAAAATGTATGCAGTGCATATACAAATCGTGCTAAATAATGTTATTCGTCGCACGTGAGTTATAGTCATTATCTGTCTATTCCACTGTCTATTTCTACTTCCATTATGGTGTTTGGCTAGAGCCCCTGATGCGACTAAAATGATGATTCTAATATGTCACAGAAAAAAAATGCGCGAAAGTTACTCAAAAAGAAATATAGGTATAATTGTTTTCCTAAATATTTCGATCGTGTGTTCTTAGAAAAGGTTTTATCAAAAGCCTAATACTACTAGAATTTCGCTCAAATGACCAAGAAAAGTATAACGTTCAAGTCAGGAAACGAACAAAGGAAGCAGATGCTACCCCATTCCACGAAAAGATTAAAAACCGTTACCTAGCCAAGCCGCACCAAGTGTTGGAACTATAGATTAACTAGAAAGCGATTGTTGAAGTTTCTACGTAGAATTATGCCTACGACGGTGAATATTAATAATGTTCACTTAAAAAGGCTTCTAAAGACTATTTGAAACTAGTTCGCTCGTGAGTCGTGTTCTACTGTGTTTATGTATTACTTACAAGTTTCAAGCGTTTGTGAACAATAACTAATATAACAAAACAACTGTATCCAACTCTCTTCCATAGATATTAACTTATTTATTCAAGGTTTATATCACCATCATATAGTAAGAGTTTGCCATTTGACTACGATCTTTTACAATATAATTATAATGATCTACATTTAATGGATTTGCGCTCCCAACTAGCATTGTTAAAAATTAAAAAGATATGTTTTAGTGCACTTCATGTGAGAGGATATTAAAACTACATTTTGTTTAGCGGGTATCGGAATACAATAAAATGTAGTTAAAAAAGAGGCTGAGTGATGCTGCGTCACGGGTGGAACACGTGTGGTTTGCAGCCGGCGCAGACAGGTGCACGCTGCCATATGGCTTTACCAAGATTCGGCATCGAATCGTGCGCCTCGAGCATTATCTCAGCTACGCACGCAACTCGATTTTCAACAGACCTTTTGTTGTTTACAAGATTACAAAAAACATTTCAAAATTCAACCCAATAATTTGAGTTCATTGAGTTTTGTGGTCAAAATAAGCTTGTGCCTTTATTTCCCCAGGTTACAATTTGCTACAACCTCCTCTCCTAGTAAAGTATCATGATTTTTCACGATATTAGCTACACGAAATTGAGCACCCACAGATACTGCTACATTGTTTCTTGCCAAAAGCGGACACTATACCTAATATAATAATCAATCATAGATGTTAAGAAAGTATTCGCTTTTATTAACTCTTATCTATTTCTTAAACACACATAAGTACGCTTCGTTACAGCCGCGCTGAACGCTGCAGCATTCAAGCCGTTGATAAACAAAATGTTGTGTTTGTGGAAAAATCATTTTACGTCGCCATGTGGCATAGGCCCCAGAATAAATTAGTACAGTCACTAGCAATAAGATGTCCTTCTTCTTCTTCTTCCTGGTTGTGTTCTTCATTGCTGAAGGTCGGGTCCTTGAAAGACTTTTGTAGCCTTGTGAATAAGCTGCTTCCAATTAGTCCGGTTTTTGGCTTCTCTTAGAGCGGTAACAACAGGGAGACCAGTAAAAGCGGTAACCTAGTCACACCAACGACTTGGTGATCGATCTCGGGATCTTTTCCCATCTACTTTGCCTACAACAACCAACTTATCTAGATAAGATGTCCACACATCACAATAATAACAAAGTCTAGTAAAACCAACATATGAAGACATACAATCAGAAAATGATTCTACAATTTATTGATTTGTGTTGAAAATTTAAAATCAATAGACATTGAATTTAGCTGTGACATACTTTTAAATAGGGCGAATGTATGGTTATTGCACACAGTTATAGCATTGCAAACTGTATAATGTACTACTGAGTGCAGTAAAGGGCTGGTTGCAATAACAAGACACCTGCGGTACCTAATTGCCATTCACTACAGGTAATTTTGGGACTTTTTTTCGGACAACTCTTAAATGTAGTCACGACGCTGATTATCGAGCACAAATGGCTTGGGATCAACAAAGTATCTCGCACATCTGTCGATCGGCAGGTGTTTCCTGGCACCACCTGTTTCCTTTTTTTTGTGCATCACTTTTGAGGCAATGAAGATACTAGTTCTCGCTGTCGGATTCACTTTGAGCTCTACCTGGTTTTACAGTAATGCCTAAAGTGTCAGAAAATGAGTAGTACTTTTAGGACACTTTCGACTGGATGTGACCTAAATCAGTTAAGCTATCCATAGGGCTCTACTCCAAGAGCTCGTCCCGTTTCTAGTTCCTACTAACGTGGAACAGTTCCTCCCATTCGGAGGTCCAGGCTCGTCCCTCGGACTCTGAGTCAGAGTCCGAGGCCCGAAATAGTGACCCCGTGAATAGTTTCCTAAGAACAAAACCTTACTACAAAAGAAAAGGAAGATACCCTCAACGTTGTAAAATTTTGCCACATCCTGTATACTATTTGTATTTTGACTGAAACCTAAACCGTTCAGTTAGGGCCCCAGTTTTTTTATACACCCTTGGCTTGGCTACCTAGCTACACCACTGGATATGTCTTATGTTTGCGTTTATGCCCCTATTTCTAAAAGCTCATTTTATAACTTAACGGGCGAAGTCATTATCTTTCGATATTTTTCGATTTCTTGACGATTAAAAAAATACACTAGGCACCTAATTGTTCAAGTTTTCACAGTGTTCAAGTGCCACAGTTTTTTTCAGCGTGATTTGTAGCAAAACAAACATTTAAACCATACAATTATCTTGACTAGCAATTAGGTAGCGATCATTAAAATCAAATTTGGCGAGGTTGGTTCTTTTGGAAGTACAAAATTAAGTTAAGCCTCGCGTCTGTAAAAAAAAGCCTTTATTAGCATCGCACAGCTCACGTTGCTTTGCGAAATTATTTGGACAGGCTTTCAAAAGTTTTTGAGAGGCTTGCGCGTCCGAATGGGTCTTGTCACATTGTCAGGGCACGTGTTTCTTTTGCCTTAGTTTTTTTGGTTGAATGAAGCCCGGGTGTAAGTCTGTTGCTATCCAATTTCTGGTATATTAAAATATACAATATTCTATTTGAATGGATCGCAAGTTTTTAACAAAAATATTTAAAAAAACCTCTGGTAGTTTTGCCCAATCCATATAAATGTGAAAGTAACTCTGTCTGTTTGTTACCTTTTCACGCCCAAACTACTGAACAGATTAGGCTGAAATCATGAATGAATATCAGGGAAGGACACTTTATCCCGACAGGCTACTTTTTATCCCTAAAAAATCCCCGAAAGCTTTCAAACCAGTAGGCTACTAACCTTGCTATCTTAATTTATAAGAAATTATTTTTCTAAAACAACTGTAAGCACAATATATATAAAAAATATCCAGTTTTCTAATTTCCCTAAAAAGATAAATCTAAACTTTATAAGGTATAGGCTTATACATATCTTTTTTGGCTCACAATAAAAGTAAGTGTGGGTGCGGCTGTTTTGCGGCAGAAAAGTAGGACGAAATAAATAAAAATGTAGGTCATACACGTCAATACAAGAGGAACAATAACAAAAGCTCGCAGCACAGCACAGTGTAAACTATAAGTAAACTATTGGTACTTTTATCAACATCTCAATGTTTTGGAACTACTGGTGCTTTCATAATAGAAAGCCTTTTTTCCGTGTTCCTTGAGTTGTTCGTTGCAATTAAGAACTTTGATCTCCTAAATTATTTAGTACCAAGATAATTTGTGAGTCGCGTTAATAACTCACACTGTTGGTATTTTTAACTGGGTATGCTACTAATATATTTGATAGTTCCAAAAATTTCACCCAATTATGGGATTTCAACCCACGCACGCACGACCCTGCCCTGTCCATAGCAGCGCTCTACCAACGAATTAATAGTAAGTATTAGGACAAAATTGTTGAGAAGCGACAGCCCCTTCCGGACCGATTTATTTTAATACAAACTAAGAATCTCCATACAATTTTCGGGCACGTGAAATGCGTGCCAGCCTGGCGCTGGCGTGGATCGGGTGCGCCACGTGCCTGTCCGCGATACAGAGGGTAGGCAACTTCGGGACGAGGGGCTTTTACGCACACAAGCACAAAGCCGCCACTTCTCGTCAATCTGGAGGCAAACATCGGCATCATCGTAGCGTAGCGGGGCGCACACACGTGCGCGTTTCACAATACACAAGCGGGTGCTTCGTGCCCCCCCTTCCCTGCGGCCTGCGGCCGCCCGGCTCCGCGTTCATGGCTCATTTTGTAATACAACTCACTTCACTTTGCTCTACTCTGAGCCCACTAGTAGTTGTGGTCCGAGCTGCGGAGGTTAAACGCGTTCTTAGTGTCGATACTATAATCGAAAGCGTCCTTTGTTGTGTTCTGCATCGAATCGGTGCCGTGAAGGTTGTGTGCGAAAACAAAGTTTTAGTTTAGTGAACGGACGAGGTCACTCACACTGTTTCATATTGTTCTGTATCCCGCGTTGGTGGCGCAGTCCGCGCAGACTCCGAAGGTGGCGGAACTTTTAAACTCGTTATCGTACCCATACCCACTCACGTCGCGGTCGTGTGCACTTATGAATGCAACTAGAAGATTACATTTCCAGTTTAGTTAAATCCATCCGACTGAACGATCGCAGGTCGTATAGAGGCGTCAATTGAGTATGAGAATTAAAGTTAAGTAGAATGCGCAACGTGTGGCGCCGGCCTTTTGGCACACTTTGCTAATAGCGTGAAGTGCTGGTTTGTGAGTCATTGGACGTTGCATATGCAATGTGAACGAAACAAATGATGGACGTACAACTCTCGGAGTCAAGCAAGTGGCAACGAGGAGGCTTTCTGTCTTCGCTGAACAGAAGCTTTCGATTCGCTGGAGGAAAATCTAAAAGTGTAAACAATTCGCCCATTGACACTAAAACTATGGAACAAGCTTTGGATGTGTCGGCGTTGCCGATGCCGATGGTACGTGTACTTACTCGCCAGGACATTTATATTCAGGGACGCTGAGGCCTATAACATAAAACTTATTGTTGTCGCACATAATTTATTTCATAGGTTTATATGGTGACCACAGTACCTAAACAAGTCACTGACTCATTATTTATGCATACATAATATTATAAATAAGTAAATAATAATAGGTAGGTAGTCAGTATAAGTAGGCATCTACTAACATATAGACGAAGACATTATTATCAAGTTCATTGTTCAAATGACAATACATTCCTAACTAGAGATGTTTCGGAGTTCCACTTGAAACATTTAATTTTTTGCGAGTGGGATAAGAATCCTACTAGGTTTTATAGATTTTTTTGTCATTATCAATATCCGTGCTTCGAGGGCCGTTAAGGCGGCTTGAAATTTCCGTCACCAGAGTTGGCCAGTGGCCAAATCCTGTGACGGAGAACACATACAAACAAGTATTCTATCAGCTATGATGGTTTCCATAATACATACTAGAGCTAGAGCTAGTTAAAAGAATGATAGGTCCCAAACCGTGTTTGTTGCCCTGATTCCACACGGTTCCTCGCGAAAGAACAGGAGTAAAATTAGTTTTAAGACTATTCTAAGTGATCCCTGCGGTCTTACTGAATAAATGATCTTTGACTTTGCTACAAGCCTTGCTTAGTTTAGAGCAAGATGTTGTTATGTCAGTTACGTTCTCCAGTATTTATTATTCATATAGGAATGTTTCCTTCATCTGGTGGACTCAATCTAGGTGTTCGTACTTCTATTGAAATGCGCATAATTACTGTTTGAGCGCAGGATTTCCGGTGAAGTAACAACAGGCACGTGAGATCCCTTTCTTACTTATCAGGAAATAAGGATATGACGTGAAAAAAAAAACAAAAAGTAAAACATAATTACGACTTACAGTTTTCGCAAGGTGCTGTAGACAGTCTCTCAGATCTTAGATAACATCGTAGACCATCACTATCAATATTTCTCACCAGGAAAAGTAACTTAGGTACCAAAACATATTGTAAGATTTTAAAAATAATAGTTTTACTAGCCCCAATGATAGGGCCCTAAGCCTCTCCTATTAAGAAATGAAAAACTTCTCGGCCTTACGCTAGCCTCGAAAAAAGTTATTTTACTAGCCCAGCCCTAGATATGCCTATGTAGTATTAGCACAGACAGAATACAGAGAGAGTATTAGCCAGCTTAGGGCGTCCTTCCTAATACTTTGCTAATACGGTCCTTTTGGGTCCTATACCTACTAGCCATATCAATAGATCTTTATTCTGAATTCTGTGTCAATAGTCTGCTGTTTGACCAAGTTATCGCTGTCTTTTGACCTCTCTGGTTGGGCTGCTTTCTGCTTGTATTCATAAGATTCCTCTTTTCTTTCAGGGTCTCAACACATCAGGTGACGTAGCATCAGCTATGAGACCGTTGGAGATAGTTGCCCCTCGCATCGACACCTACCGGTTCTCGATGGCCAATCTGGAGGAAACTCAAGATGCGGATCTTGATGCAATCCTAGGAGAACTCTGTGCTTTAGACTCTGAGTATGATGAGGAAATATCCAGAGTATCAGCAAGTAAGTAATAAATAAGATAATAAATAATGCTGGACTTTTTCACACAGCATCATCTAGCCCCAAACAGCCCAAACTAAGCAGAGCTTGTATTATGAGTACCTATTACATAATATACGACTGTTTACTTTTTGTTTGTAAATACATACATATTATTCATAGATACACCAAGTCCCGAGACACATATTTGTAGATCATACAAACATTTGTCCCGCGGCGGGGATCGTACCCGCAACCTTTTGCGTCGCAGACGGGCCTTCGCCCACAGTGCCACAGAAGAGTTGAAAGATGTTATTTAAATAGTGTGTTTTGTAAAGCTTAGAAAATAATTCAATATCTTTTCGGAAAATTCAATGTTTATATTATGTTACCTAGTCCTCGTTAAATTATTTACTTTTGGAATTTAATTGTAACGATCAAAACAATATCAAGACAGCAAATTAGGCTCTATCAGTCAGTACTAGGTTTAAAGTTAAGAGAACAACCTATAAACTAAAGCAAAATATGCATTTTCTAGAATTTCGTTATCGGTTTGAATGGCCGATCGATATTCACAACCCGTGAAATATGATCCAGCTGCATACCATTTCTCGGTGAAGCCGGAAATTGCACGAGCATATGCTTCGAGCTTAGTTTCTAAACGTACTGAAGCTTAGGTATAATATTTACTATTGTTATAAGAAAGATCTGACTAAGCTAAGGGGTAATGCCTCGACATTCAATAAATATTCATGGTCAAGGTGCGATGCCCTATAATTTTTCATAATTTCCATACATGAATGGATTAAAAAAAAATAGGTATATCCACATAAATGTGTGGACTGTGGACATACTATAATTACCCTCTTAGACAATTTCAAAGGTCCTAGATAGAGCACCTTGATCTAAGAGAAGACAACCTGATCATGTTTTTTTTTGTTATAGAAAGAGAAGGATCTGCCGATGGACAAACCCAAGAAAAAGAGGCAGGCGACGCTGCTTCTAGCATAGCACGCACAGACTCTCCTGACAACGATTCGGCATTTAGTGATACTGTATGTTCGTTGAATATTTCACGTGTTTACTTATAACTTTTTCGAAAAGTCTAAGAATAATGTATTTACAGGTATCAATGCTTTCAAGTGAATCATCAGCATCCAGCAGCACCAGCTCCAAATGTAAATCTCTCAAACTAAACATACATCCGATTCAAAAGGTATGAAAAACATTTATGCATTTATTTTGAACTGATCTATTATACATACCTATGTACCGTATTCCTACACTGTACGTGTTCCACAGGATGCGAGTTTCCAACAAAAAGCGGACAAAATAAAGTTAGCTCTAGAACGTATGAGAGAAGCAAATGTGAAAAAGCTTTTTATAAAAGCGTTCTCTATGGACGGCTCATCTAAAAGCTTGTTGGTGGACGAGAAAATGACATGTGGGTATGTTACAAGACTGCTTGCTGACAAAAACCACGTGACCATGGAGCCAAAGTGGGCAATTGTAGAGCACTTGCCCGATCTTCACATGGGTAAGATCACTAACATGATTTTAACGTGTAGGTATCAACATTCTTCATTTGTAAATAATGTGATCGACAATTCATTTTACAGAACGTGTTTACGAGGACCATGAAATGCTAGTCGACAATTTGATGCTCTGGACGAGAGAATCTAAAAACAAAATATTTTTTGATGAGAGACCTGATAAAATAGCATTATTCCAAACACCTGAAAAGTATCTTCTCACAGACGATGACAGAGGTAATATTAATGTTTGCATGTTGAGCTTTATTAGGTACCTAACAATCTGGGTTTCGTTGTTAAATTGTGTTTTATTTCAGGGAGATCGAGTGAACATGATGAGCATTCGCGCCAGGTCATCATAGAAGAATTTTTCGTGCAAAACGGAGTTCCCACCACGACACCATCAGTGTCTGGACACCCGGTGCCGCCGATGGAGGGGCCCCTTTATCTCAAAAACGATGCCAAAAAGGGATGGAAGAAAATCTACTGCGTATTGAGGCCGTCTGGTTAGTAATGAATGCTGGCGCCGTGTGGCCACACTCTCTATTCCTGCCGAGCGAAATGCCCATGCGAATACATTTTCTTTAATTGCACTACCAATTTACTTTTACTGCATAAACGTTGCTATAAATGTTTTAATTTGTTTCCACGATAGGTCTCTACTATTCGCCAAAAGATAAAGTGAAAACATTGAAGGAACTGGTTTGCTTGGCGACGTTCGACAACAACGAGGTGTATATAGGATTGAATTGGAAGAAGAAATACAAATCGCCTACGGACTACTGCTTTGCGATAAAGCACCCGAGACTGCAGCAGCCCAAGAGTGTCAAGTTCATAAAGTTTCTGTGTGCCGATGACCAGCGCACGCTCGACAAATGGCTCACAGCTATGAGGATAGCCAAGGTGAATACACTGCTATTATTATATTATAATTATCCTCGGCGAAAATACTTCGACAAAATTGGTGTTATTTTGTAAAAAGGACGTCAAAAGAACCCCAAACAGGCGAGCTTAATTTAAGAAGTAATGAGTTAATCTGCAAATGGACATTTCTGATATCTGCCTGCCTAATCCAACGAAAAGTAGACGTGATTTTATGAACTATGCTGTTCAGCCTGGGAACTTACATTTTCGAGAGCATCCTAGTTGATGAACTAGACTGATCACTTAAGATATTAAGTGCATCTTACTTAGCATATTTTGTAAGTTTATTCTGCAATGCTGGTTATATTTTACGATCACGTAATCTACATCTAGGTATCGCGAATCGCGGTGTCCTCCGATTCGTATATAATCCAACTAGCTTCGTACAACGCGCGATGTTACCACGCGGTTAAAAATTCAACTAACTTATAGAGACCTCACGGGGAACCACGTTTTCGAATTAGAGAGTATACATATAACTTCCAGAGTGTATATGTGTGTGATTTGAAGTATTTGAGGAGCAACAAATAAACACACAACTTTTGGGTTACCTCGTGGTTTCAGTGTTCGCTCTATCAACAATAACATATTGTATTGCAGCATGGGAGACAATTGCTAGAGAACCACCGTGCATTGGTGGAAGAGCTTACACAGGAGGACCTGGACCACCTCGCACATGCCCGCTCATGTTCGGTTCGTATATTAATAATAACTAATAATAATCATGAGGATACCAAATTCTAGTAATCACTTTAAGACGGAACCGTCAACTTTTGAAATGTGTTATTGAAACATACATAATGCACTAAAAATTTAGTTAGTTTAAACTTAAAACCAGTGCCGTAAGTAGAAGGTGGTGCAAGCGGTTGGCACAAGACTCAAGACCTTGGAAAAATACATGACATGTTTAATTATTTATTAATAAGCATTTTTAACGAGTCGGTCTTAAATCTCGCTCCAGGTGAATAAAATGCTAGTTAAAGTACTGCTTTCGCTTTTCTACAAAATAATTTCAAATGTATTCGTGAAGTGAAGATATTCTTACCGACATTAGTGATCCATCAAGCTCTCCTTAGATTTAAAACTTTCCTTACCAATGATTTTCATGTTTAGATAACATCGATACCTACCAAAACGAATATCAACAATCCTGTTTGCGCAAGCATTATGCCAACACAAGGAACATCTTGCAACGTCAGTGCTGCCAACTCTGATATAAGTAGTGGCAGGTGAGTATTCTTTTAATCCTAGGTATACATAAGTGTGTAGGTACCTACTTTTATTTACAGAAACTAAGCTACTACAATATATGTACATAAAATTACAAAATACAATAGAATCAGTAAAGTTATCTAAGGATCGTCGTAAAAACGATCTATAGATAGCTCAACTGATCCAGGTCACTGCCAATCGGAAGCGTGCCCAAAATACTGGCGGCATTGCCACACTGATTATCATTATTACATTATCCTAGGTTATATTAATGGATCATGCTCTTTACCATCTTATGAGAAGAGTAGTTTACATTGGTCGGGACAGTGAACAAGTACTGCAGTTGATCGGACAGTGGCGAGTCAACTTTTCCGTCTAGGTGCTCACCACTTACCACTGCCCTTCTACTTACTTGTTACTTTCCGCTGTCATGGACCAATGTAAATCCATACGAGCTAATTCTGCTTCTGTTTTATCGAAGCTTACGTACTACCAATAGCATGAACCAAGACAAGAAATATTGTTTGCAGTTTTTTCCAAGAATACATCTTTTATTTATGTACCTACATAGATAACCGAATTTATCATGTGTGATTATTTTATTTTCAACCGACTTCAAAAAGGAGGTTTTCTAAATTCTTCCGTATGTTTTTTTTTGTATCTTGTTACGCGATTGTCGCCATTTGTTGACCGATTTGCAAAATCCTTTTTTTTGTTTGACCCTTTCAAACAAAAAAAAGGATTTTGCTCAGAGTATACAGTTTTGGTAATTAATGCCCTATGACGCCGGTGGAGCCTAAGCGTTACCTGTCGATTTGATTTCTATAATGTTTTGATGGTTGGCTTATTGGTGCCCTGAGTCACGCCGCGTCCTGAGTCAAACATTGAAGTCGGTTTTCTTTTTAGTTTTTAAAACGTAATTATAATGCGCATTTGGGAGCTACTGATAACAGTATTCTTAATTATTTGACTTTCGTTCATGAATTATAATCCTCTAAAAAACAACCAATTGAACTGCAATTGCACTGTAACTGAATCATAGTTTGAACCAACTTTTTGTAAGATTTTTTGTTGGAAAATTGGCCTTTGCTTTGGAGGATGAATCGGAAGCCCTCAAGATGCTTAGTGCGTGCTAGCTGCTTGCTGCTGCGATTTTAACATTCACCTGACATTGACCTGAATAATACTACCAGAAATCTTAAGCCTCAAAAAAACCGTTCTGTTTATAGCCCAAGAAACCAAAAATTATACTTAATCATTTTGTCCTCCACAACACACACCCGTGTAATGTAAAAGGGGGAAAGAGAGGCCTTTGCCGTGCAGTCGGGCGATACGGGCTTGTAAAAATAATTCCCCTCGGTTATATTCCACATGTTCAATCTTTTTTAAATTTTATTTTGTTCTGTTGATAGCAAGTTGATATATTAGGCCGCCGTGGACGCATTAGGCAAGCTGTGAGCGGCTAACTGTTTGCCTATAGTTCGCCTGAGTATCCATACAGCGCGTACTGTACGCAGTTTGCGACGTTTCGTTTGCTGACTCACTCAGTCAGCGGCTGAGTCGCAGCGAACGATGCTGGCGGTTGGCGGCTCAGTTCGCTCACTAAGGGTGATCGAACAGTCCAGCCAAGCCGTACGCACCGAACTGTCAATGCAATAAAGGAAATGCTGCTTACGTCAGAGGCGAGCCGCATTTTGTGACTTTATCAGCATTTTTTGTATAGTAAAATGACTACGCGGCGCGGACAGTATGCGATCAGGTTAAGCCCACGCCGCGCGGCGTAACGCGTTCAGTTAGTTGGAGCGAACAGTCAGCCGCTCACTAATGAGTCCACAGCCTAATGCTTTACATAGTTAGTGTCGTGTAGGTTGTCAATTGTTTGATTGTATGTGGTCTTGTTATTTAACAGGCACTCGCGCGCTTCTTCATCGAGTTCGAGCGGATGTCTGTCGGATGGCGGTACTGCTTCCGAAAGCGCTTTCGACTGCGAATTTCCTATGGGTAAGTACTTTTACGTGTAAAAGATAGTGTGAACGGTGGATACATACGAAAGTGAGTCTGTTTGACTTGTTCAGGTGGTAGGTAGTTGCATAAGTATTCATTTATAATGAAGAGCCCTGACATCGTAAGTTCGTGACCTTGGTGACGTACCGCGACCGAAACCACGGGCAAAAGCTTGTTTAATATCCTATTTACAATAAATCTAGTTCTGTTTCAGCATTGTTTCTGTAAAAGCAGTTGAGTTTACATTATTATGATGATATTTGTAAATAAATCATCCACAACCAAACTTCGGTCATTATCGAGCAGCTCGCCTCGCCATCATCAGCTCTCAATAAATAATTATTGGCCGCTAATTCATTTTTTTGCCGCTAATAATCGTTTTTTTCGAACAAAATAAGTACGAGTTATCAAAATCGTCAAGCTGATTTTTTCCGTGAACTTTTCAGGTACGATAAAACGCAAGCCCTCAATGAAGCCAAATATCCCCCTGACGTGGATGACGCGTCAACTGAAAGAGATGGTGGAAAAGGACGGCGAGGGGGCGGAGGAGGCGGGGGGAGACTCCGGCACGCTCACGCGCCGTCCGCGACCCGCCCGCGACGACTCCACTCTCAAGAGGCATCTTACATCAGGTAACTACATTACACACTAAATAAAATTACCCCCTAGTTATACCATACTCATGGACTGATTTAGAGGAACGTATTATATATTAAGTAATTAAATGTGTGTTTAATGCATCTTTATCTATTGTGAGCTAAAAGGCTTTTATTATAAAATTTTAGAAATTTCTTACAGTAAATAAGATTGTATTTACTTTAAGGAATTTCTAAAATTTTGCTGCGTTCCTCTAATTATGTCCTTGAGTGTAGTTGTTTTATCTCACGACGGATTAATTGGTCTCAATTCGTTGATGGACCAACGTACCTGGAAACTACTGAAAAACAAGAGTATACAAAATGAAAAAAAAATATTTTCATCTCTAGTTAATCTGACCAGAGGGTCCAAAAGTTTCAGAAATACATAGTTGGAGATATTGATATACACTGGTAGAATATAACCTTAATATCGTTTATAACTGATATCGTTTATAACCGATCCTTTTGATTTGTAGATTGTTCGGTGATTACGCCACTGGAGAGTCCGGCTGCGGCCAGCCCGGCGCGCGCCTCCGCCTCGCCGCCGTACGGGCTCTACGAGAGCATCTCCCGCGAGTCCTTCCGCGACAGCAGCGACAGCGGCAGCGGCCTCTACGGCTACTCCACCATCTACGACACAATCCAGCGAATGCCGCGCGCACCGGCCGAGGATCCCGACCCGCCGCCGCCGCCTCCGCCCGAGGACCCCGCCATGTTCAGCTCCACGCTCAGCCTCGACTCGCTTCCGCCGCCGCCTCCGCCCGACTCACTCGAGGAGCTGTCCGGCTCGCAGCTGAGCCTGCCGCCGCCTCCGCCCGAGCACGCGCTCGACCTGCCCGGCCCCGGCTCCACGCGCCGCGTCATCGACATCGTCAGCCAGCTCTCCGCGCAGCCGCTGCGCCCACCCGCTCCGCACACCTTCCCGCGTCAGCCTTCGCTCGACAGCGTCGCCTCGGAGGCCTCCAAGACCTCCTTGCACTCGGACAGGAGCCTCTACGGCCAGCAGAACGTCGCGTACGGCGCCTGTCTCGTCGAGCTCCAGACTAAAAAGCTCAGCAATGGCAGCCCCTCGGGCCCGAGGAAGCTCGGTGCGGACGGGACGAAGGAGCGCACCGGTTCGATCAAGAAAGTGAACTTCGCTGACGAGCTGCCGACTAACGACAGGAAGCAGAAGAAGATCTCGTTCAGCGCTGCCGACGCGCCGCCGCCGCCGTCGCCGCGCAAGCCGCCGCCGCCGAAGCGCAACGAGAGCACGCGGCTCACCTCGCCTAAGAAGCTCGCGGACTCGAACAGCAACCCGCCGAAGGACTTCCTGAAGGACCTGCAGCGCGTGATGCGCAAGAAGTGGCAGGTCGCGCAGAAGTGCAAACTAGAGCCGGCGACGACGCCGCACGAGGTGCTCGGCTTCCGCGAGTACCCGCTCTCGGAGGACTACAAAGAGGCGAGCGTGTCGATGTGGGTGCAGGAGCACTACGGCAGCGGCGGCGCGCTGGATGACCCTTTCTACGAGAACGTGTACGCGCGCTGCGGGCCGTCGACGGGCGGCTCGGAGCCTGCGCGGCGCTCCGAGCCGGCGCCGCTGCGCAACAAGCGGCCGCCGCCCGCGCCGCCGCGCCGCAGCGACTCCACGCACCTCTCCTCGCACGCGCACCACCACCCGCAGCCGCAGCCGACCGTCTGAGACGAGGCCCGGCCCCCGAGGCCGCAGATTGTAATTAATCGTTCTTGGGCACGGATTCTGTGCTGTGATTGGAACGCTTGCAAGAGAAGTCAGCGACGTGATTGTTCGGTTTTCGATGTTTAACCGGTGGTTTTGCGAATCTATTTATCTCAGCTATATACGTGTCGATTAGCAATATGCAATGAACAAAAGTGCTTTGTCAGAACGCCCCCCGAAGCAAGCGAAGCGCGGTGTGAGGATGGAATACATGTGTATACAGCGGGCCCGAGCCCCGGCCGTCAAGTGAGGTATGGATGAGCTGTGACTGGTGAATGACCAATTTTAAAATTGTTATCGTTATCGTGGATCTAAGTATAAAACAATGTTAATCTTAATGGCGGTGCTATTTTGAAATGGATAGTATAAATATATACTATGGAGTGTTTGGGTAACAAGATCGCTGGTAGAGACGATCTCATTGAAGCGGCAGACGCGACTTCACCAGTGAATTTGAAAAATATCTTTACTTACTTATTACTATGTTAGAATTTTTCTATTTTATTATGTTCCTGTTTTGAAACGTGTTGCGAATTTTATTTTAAATGACGCCATTATAGCTGTTTTTATAAATATTATGGGTCTCTAACTTTCTATAAATAAGATCAACCATTTTTGGTAAAACTTATCTGGATAGTTGTAGAGGCGCCAATTAGAAAGAATGTATGTACATTGTATTATTGGTAGTCTATGGTAAGGAATAAATAGCAGTAGATAGGTACTTACACATGTGACAAAATACAAGCATCTTCGTCTATATACCCGCCATGCTATTTTATAGATAAGTGACCCATGCATTTTTATATTCTTATTGTAGTTAAAATAAATAAATATCTACCTATCCATTGCAGCAAGCTTCCTATTGTAGTTAAATTGTTATAATTGATCATACATAGCCAATAATGAGAAAGGAAATATAAATTACCCAATGTCATAATTATTAGATCTCTTTAGCTAGTTACGATCGTAGATATTGTATCATTTTGATAATTTATTATATCTTCATATTTCTCTCATATAATCCTAACCCAAAAATTGATATGTGAATAGTTATAGATGCTATTAATATTTTGTCATAAGATTAATAACTGATACCTAACATTCTATGTACCTATATTCCAATTTACTTAGATGATTCCTCTATTGTTTGGTAAAAGTCTGGTGCCAGTTTGTTTTATGACCATTGTGATGCTTGTGTCTATTTTTGCCGGGATTTCAAAACTGAGGCAGCTTTAACTTAGTTAGTCTCTATGGCCGTCGAATTAAACTAACTAAAACCTTTCTGTACATATTTAAAGTAAGTACCTGTACCTATAACTATCCAAAGATATCAGTGTAGGTCAATTTATCAGTTCATAAACAAAAGCATCGATAGGACGCTCTCCTGTAGCGCAGTCTGTCGTGTTATATGCGTATAAAGCCCGGGACTCATCTCGTTTCAAATACCGATAATTAGCGCTATAGTTTGCTATCATATGAATGCAGTAATGGCCTTTTAAACGCTGGTGAGTCCCTAGCATAAAAAAGTGAACTTTCAAAGTTGAGAAATAATTCTGAAAATTAATGAAATTCTACCAAATATACAACTAAGTCCAGTTCTCAAAAAATAACTACATTTTCTTAAAATCCTTATAACCTTATTTAGCTGAATTTTGGCACACAGTCATTGGAGACAATGGTGCGATCATGGTGACAGCGAGCTGATCTGATGATGGACTCAGGAGATGTTAAGCAAAACTCCTTATAAAATAAATGTAAAAAAACCGTGTTAGGCTTTTTTTGAATGGCGTCCAAGAACCGGTTACAGAAACGTTGGTCGTCCGGCAGCGAGATGGGCAGACGATTTGGTATGCGTCGCGGGCCGCACCTGGATGAGGTTAGCACGAGACCGTAAAGTGGCATATAGAAAGAGAGGCCTATACCCAGCAGTGGGCAAAGTCAGGTTGTGGATGATGAGGCTTTTTTAATCAACGCAGGAGATACGTACAGACCTAACCCATTGAAGAAGCTTGTTCTAAAAAATATTTTAAAACAAGTTCTATTAATTCCATCCAACAGCCAGATAGCAAAGACTGAAGTTTAAATTTTGAAATTGACAATAACAATTCGTCCAAACGCATCTGTAGAAGCCAGAGACCGACTCAAAATGCCTTTTTACTGTGGTTTAACTCAAGGGTTCTAGGTGATCAGTGTATGCTGATTTTTCTAAATTATGTCCTTGTTTGGCCAGATGTAGATTTGGTACGTTAGAAAGAGATGCAACAGTTCCGGTAATCACGGTTCCTGTTATTCAATTTTTTTTTAAACTTTATAAACATTGTTGTCATTAAGACTAAATATGTACCTCCCTACCAAAAGATTGTTACACGTACCGAGTCGATCGGAGGCATGACAGCAAATTGATACTAAACTGAGAGAGTAAGGCGCGGATCCACTATAGTGGGCACTATGGGCATGCCCACAACTCACACCCCACACTCAGTCTCAGTTTCGATATTAGCCAAAAAATGTTTTCGTTTTCTGTCTGTTCTCGCCACGGATAAGAGGTTCTCGCCTACCTGTCGCATTTTTCAATCGATTCGACAAAAATTGGCACACGAGCTCCTTGATGTATTAAAAAAAAATCGATCGCGATTTTGTGTGGTGTGATGCCCTTCGAATGATGAACTTCGATCATCTATTTGTATTATAAATCTCATTTGTAGGAATGCACTATAGTTATACACTAGTTATGAGTGAGTTCATGTTCCGACTCGCACTTGGCCGATTTTCGGGTGTGCCCATAACCTTTTTTGAAGCTAGATCCGCGCCTGATGGCCGTTCGTTGAGCACTCGGCTGAGAGAACTGTGTCGCCCATCTCTCTCGGTATGTGTAATCCCTCCAGAAGTCCTAAGTTACATCTGTATTTTTTATATGTACTCGTCTAAAAGTTATGTAACCTAATGTACCCTGTTGTTTATTAGAAAACACTTTGTAGTCACTATTAAATATTTTTTTTGTTTTATTCAAATTGAATGAATACTTTTATTGGTCGACATAGTATTTTGTATGTCTATGAAAATGCTTTTAGAATGTGAGGAAATTAGAATGTTAGATTAATGAAATTGCAAAATAGAAGCTTAAAACTTAGGTAATAGCAAAAATAGATCTCTAACTAGTTATGGACTGCGGATATTTTATAACTTTGATATTAACTTTTTTTGTCTTTAACCAGCCAATCAATCTACCATATTATTACAATGTGTCACCTAACCATTTCTATATACCTAACGCATTTATTAGTTTAATATTAAATTGTATTAATAAAAATGTACAGAAAAAACAATAAATTAATTCTTTGTATATTTTTTCAAATATAATGAAATTCCAATGACTGTTTTTTTACCGTTTTTATACGGTTTTAGATAAGACCACTTCCCAGTATAAGTTAGCTTTTAGTAATTACAAAAACTATCCACACGATTTTCTTCATACGTACGAACTGAATAGGATTTATACGTACGAACTGAAAAACACGTAAACATTGATGTATAATAAACTTTATTACAAACTTTCGCCTAAATTCGATATTTTTAAGAGTAATAGCAAAAACAATATTGAATACCAAAGATGAGATGAAACCTGATCGCACACTGCCCGCGCATCACGCAGTCATTTTTCTATAAAAAAATGCTAAAACGTCAGAAAATGTGACTTAATTTTTCTGCCAACACTAAAATTAAGTACATCAGGGGAAGTTTGAAAGTAGCGCCAGTGACTGACAAATTGAGAAGTGGAAGGTTGGCGTGGTATGGGCATGTCATGAGGAGGGATGAAAGTCATATAACACGACGAGTGATGAGTATGAATGTGGATGGATATACCGGTAGGGGTAGGCCTAAGAAAAGATGGATGAACTGTGTGAATGCGGATATGTTAGTGAAAGGAGTGAGTTCTGTTATGACGAGTGATAGAGGGAAATGGAAGAAAGAAACATGTTGTGCCGACCCCACTTAGTGGGACAAGGGCAGGAAGAAGAAGAGAAAAATTAATTCTAATACTAAATTCGTTATTCCTCTTGGCCACCGGTCCAGATAAGTTTGATGCACAGTACTCTTATGACGAGGTGACCTCAGAAGTGACCAAAGAGAAGGTATTATGTAAAATCTCATTAGCAATAATAATTCCTGTCTAATCACTGTCACTTTATGAAACACGTCAACTAAACTGTGTTATTTATTTACTATAATTTTTACTCTCGTAATATTTTATTTTATAGGTTGACTATAAACGTAGATAAATCATCAGTGTAAACAAGATACTCCCAATAGTGATATTAAAATGTCCAATGAAGGTATAGTTTACTTAAACCTAGCTTACGCCTTGGATGGATGGCAGTTTGTTGGGCCTCGTTATAGCTAACAGCTGAATGGGTTTTGGTGAAACTCGAGAGTACATGGATGAAGGCCTAGGCTACTTTGTACAAGGGATCGCGGGTAAAACCGCGGAGCGCAGCTAGTATTTATTGAGGTATTTATCCACAAGGTTTCCCATCTCGGAGATAATTAATCAGTGACGAACTCTGTGGCGCAGTGGGTGAAAGCCCGCTTGGGACGTAGAAGGTTGCGGGTCGATCCCCGCCGCGGTATAAATGTTTGTGTGATCTGCAAATATTTATCTCGGGTCTAGGTGTTTCTATGTAGGTATAATATGTATGTATTTACAAACAAAAAGTATATAAGTAGTATATCAGCTATCTGGTTCCCGTAGTACCTACAAGCTTTGCTTAGGTTATATTAGCTTTGGGGTTAGATGACGCTGTGTGAAATGTCCAGCATTATTTATTTACTAGTGATAGGTACATGGTGGGATGGTTAGGGAACAATAGGTTACAAGTTTCTGGTGATAGTGTTAGGTTGCAAGCCTTGTTTTAAAAACAATACAGGAATACGACTATATCCCTATCAGTAGCCATTCTCTCAGATCGTAGGTATTCCAGATCATTTGAAGATTTCTAAGGAAAGGAGTAGGGCATATCTAAATACCTACAATTCTTCCAATGGATCTAGGCATTCGTGAAGTTAGCCGTTTGTCTGCAGAACACACCATTTTGTGTGAAAAAGAACTCCCTGCGTTGGGCGAACTGTACAGAGTAGGTATGTAGTAGAGTTAGTTTAGTTTGATCACATAGTATACCTACTACAAACTTCACTCTCGATATATTTAACACTAGCTTCTGCGCGCGGCTTCGCCCGCGTGGTACCAACATTTTGAATAGCCTTTAAGCTATTCATCTACGCCTATTCCAAGTTTCACCCAAATCGGTTCACTGGTTTAGGCGTGATTGTTACACAAACATACAAACATACTCACAAACTTTCAGATTTATGATTATTAGGATAGGATATTAGGATGGTAGTTAAAGATGTTATTTGTTGTACAAATTGGGTTATTTTAGGTGAAAATTCAAACAAAATTAGGGTGGTTCTGGTTTCAGGTGGTACCTAGGTATACTAGTTGACTTTTTGTTAGAATTATCAGCTACAATAACCCAATTTCTTTATTCTACGGCATTTCCTATCCTATTTAGGTTAACGAATGACTCAACAGGCAATAATAATTTGCTCACTCTGGGAATTTTTACCTTTGTACCATTTAAACGCAGATTTCAGCAAAAAATAGCCGCTTAAGTACTTAGCACTTTTTACATGGTAGGGTAGTCGGACCAAAAGATGACCACCCCCCAGTAGATGACCGAAACGCACATTTTCTCGAATTATAAGAATTGAGTGGTACTCCCTGTAGTGGCGTATTTTTTCTTTAGAAGCGGCAATACTGTTCCCTCTTTTAAAAATTAATACATCGTCATTGGACCCTCAGTCATGCTCTAGGACCTCATTTAGTGCCGACGTGTTTCGGCCATCGCCATTTTGTATGGACAACGAGCTAAGGTGAGTAAACCAGTTTCTTAAGCTTATGAGTGGATTGCCGATTTCTTGATATAATTAGGCCCCATTTATGAGATCCCCTGCATATATGACTATTATCTCAAGTAGAAAATCAAAGAAAATAAGTAATTTTTAATAAGGTTTTCGAGAAATTTGCTGTTCAATTACTGGTCTAAAAAAGATACATAAATCCTATTTGTGACCGAGCGGTCAGAATTAGCTCCGACCTGCAAATTTTGTTTTGATATTGTAGATTGTATCTTTGATTTTTTATTGATTTTTTACGTTTATCTTAATGGTTTTGGATACATAATTATATAAACCAAAACATGACCGGAGGTTAATTACAGAAAAATCGTTGTTTTGGGCTGTTATTTTTTAGCTGGTCATTTATTGTTCCAAACGCTCTATTTGTGACCGAAGAAATTTGTTCGTTCATAATTTGGACCTCAAAACCTAATTGTGACCGACTGATTTTGACTGTTGCAATAAAACTTGTGGAATTTTACTAGGGTTCTTCGTAATCAAAAGTAAACCAACTTCGTTGGCCTTACAAACTGTTGTCATCATTACATTAATAAATGAGTTAATAATAATAATAATTACATTACTTGCTATCATAGTTTTTCTTTAATACATAAATAAAATAAATTACATTTTCCTAAACGGCGGAGGGGGAGGTATGTTTTTTTGCGGAGCTGTGTAGAACAGCTTTGGGTGATCTAGGGAAAATTTCGAATTTTTGAGAATTGCTCTTCCGGATTTGATGATTTTTTTCATAGGGGATGTATGGAGGGGGACAAGTGATTTTGAACACAGTAAATATTTTGCCCCCCCCTCTGCCCCCCAAAACCACCCATTTTGCAATTAAAATTATGATAAGTACCTTAGTATTATATGCAGACAAAATTATGTATACGGAACCCCACTTCTTTCAAATAAAGTCTCTTGTTATGAAGAATTTCGCCTTTTATTTGGTCGGTCATAAATAGGGCCGATTTCGGTCAGAATTAGTTCCAAACCGGTCACAATTAGGGCCAAAGTCATTTTTTTGATATTTTTGCAATTTTAACTTATTTACAAATAGTTCAGAGTAAAAACAGTTTATCTAGTTAATGCACCAAATATCTACCTACGTATACAACCAAAAACATAAAATATTCCTTGAATAGGAGTTGAGATAAAAAATAAAATAACTTGAATTCCGCTTAATCAGTCATCTATTGGTCCGACTACCCTATTACGGAAGCTTACAGTTTCTGGAAGTTTTTGAAAATAGTCAGGTCATAGTGTTTTTAATTCTTAATTTTATGTTGAAAATTAGGTAAACGTGAATTTTGTATATAAGAGAGTACAATTCAAGTAAGAAAATTATTTTACAGGAAAAAAATAAACTTGAAAACACCTCCCAAATTTTTTTTTGGATAACTTTAGTCCGTTCCAATCGGACATTCTCAATCTCTTAAATCGAAAACTACAAAAAATCTTAGAACATACATGGGGTATTTCCGGATGGATGTGAGGAACTTAATTTTTTTCTTTTGACATCACTGAGTGGACCATCCTGTATAGTGTAGAATAAGTAGGTACTTATCTACCGCTTACGATGTCGCCTTTATTGTGCAGAGGAAGATTGCAAATGCATCAGGATTGGCGGGCACCTTGAGGCTGTGCGGTGGCTGCTCTGGCCGCGGCCATACAAACCTGGAGCCGGGTACCTCTCCCTCGGCGAATGGACTCGCGACCCTCATATCTGGCTGCACTACGTCGAGAGCACGGACGGCCTGCTGGCTGACGATGATGTGCTCTTGTAAGATCAGTCATTTAATTCTATCATTATGATGGGATACGAAACGTAGGTAACTAACTAATACTCGTAGTTTGTTTGTTTGAATAAGTTGATACGTAGGTAAGTACCTATTTACATAACGGGAGCTCAAGGGTCAATTCAAGTGCGCGTGATTATTATGTATTACACAGATACTACCTACCTACCTATAACCCATGTTTGCTTTTTGGTATTGGTCTCATAGGTAGGTACCTACAACTCGAGGGTATCCATGTGAAATCTGAGCCAAAAATCTGTAGGGAGATCTGGAACCACCGTTTACAATTTTTTATAAAAAGCTAAGTCAAAAATGGTATGGACGGTTCAGACTTATCTGGATGGTGCTCGAATGGCTTCCACAGGGGTTAAACGATCATGGACGGCGCTTCATCTGATATACCGATGCGGAATCCTACGAATGCAAGCAAAGTCACCTTTTTTTTATTGCGGAGAGAAAATCTGCTCACAGACATGCAATTACCTACGTTGTCAACTCGACGACCCACTAAAAACTACCCGATGGCCGGCCTCTATGCATTACGAAGGGCTCCGGGATCTCTTAAGGAACGCACGCGGTGCCCCTCTCGCATTTCGCCTTGAGCACAATCCCGGTAATGACACCCACAGCCACGCCCGGCACGTGCGCGGCTTGCGGTGGTTAAACCACGTGCGTGGAGCTCACGACGACACCTGCCTAACAGTGTCGCCGCCCTCCCGGGATCTGCATGATGCGCAGCAAGAGCTCTCACTCCGACCGCCCGCAGACCCGAAAAGACCCCTGTTGGGCAGGGGATACCACTCGCCGCCTCGCGGGGCAGGCGGTGCGTTCCCGCCTTCTATCCCGAGTGAAGCAAAGTCACCTAAAGTCAAAATTGAAATCTAGTTTTTTTTTCTTGCAGAAGTACTGACACACGCTATTGGTCAATCCACGATGTGCAGCGATATTTCTTTGGGGACATGCATTGTGAAAAAGTGCTGTTCACGTATCAGTATCCAAATTTAAGGATGCCCTCCCGCCTGGGCAGCTACTTCTGGAGAACGAACACGGCTCTGAAGCTTCCACCTGCCCTTTACCAGAAGGAGTTCAATCGCTCCATCGAAATCACTCTCAAGGTTAAAGGCGCTTGGTATAAATTGCTATTGACTATTTTTGTGTTAGGTAGGCTGACCTAAAAAACTTTTTAAAATGCCACACGGGCCTGTTTCTGAGCTTCGTTAAGGCTGTGCGGCACCCAGCGCGAAACTATCCTTTAAGCACAACAACTTTAACACGCAAAGTTGCTCGTGTAGAATCTTATGAACGCCTCCCGATCCGTGCCGAATCTGTTCGTATGTAATTCGCCTGGTGTCTTGAACTCAATTTTTCACTTCCAGCATGTTTTTTTAAAGGAATTTCATCCATAAATGCCATTTGAAAACGATTAGATGACTCATCCTGTTATAAGCCACATTTGAAATCGTAAAAAAATATCGCACGAAAATGTTCCTGACGCAGATTCATTTTAAATGTTAAAAGCTTTTAATTAACTTTCTAGCAATGTTTGTATCTTTGTCCGGGTCAAATCTTGCAAACTCAATTTGACCCACTTCCGGTCCACGTCTACATTCACACAGTGTCCGATTGAGGTGAATTTTGGTATACTAGTCTTCGGTGACAATGCACTATTAGGTATGGTGACAGTTAGCTGATGCGATGATGGAGTCAGGAGCTGTTCAGCGGAACTCCTCAGAAAATAGGCCGATTGAATTGAAACTTGGTTTGTAGATCAAGTATCATCTAAAAATTTTAAATATCGTGACAGCGAGCTGATCTGATGATGGAGAACGGAACTGCTCAGATATTAGGTTGATTGAGTTGAAACTAGGTTCGTAGATCAAGTATCATCTAAAATTTTAAAATATGGTGACAGTCTGCTGATCTGATGATGGAGAATGGAACTCCTCAGATATTAGGTTGATTGAGTTGAAACACACTACATCAGTCAAGTTACTATTTTAAAATATGATGACTACGAGCTGATCCGATGATAGAGAACGGAACTCTCCAGAAAATAGGTTGATTGAAATGAAATTTTGTACTTACATCGGTGAGTTCAATCAGCTCACGGTAACCATTAAAAGTTTGTACTTACCTACCTACTTGTTGATTTTTTTTCCAAAATAACTTATAAGTATAAGTACTACTGTCTACATGTTATTTTGCTGGCGAAGTCGCGGGTACTAGTAAACTCATATTTTCTGCACCCCGAATGTTTTTCTTAACGGCCAATAAGTAAAAATCTGATCCATAGCATATAATTATTTTTTTGATCTTAGTAGGTAGGTAGGTACTATAGGTACGCACAGCACACAATGCTTACCTAGAATTTATTTCAGAAACTAGAAGCAACTCAAGCTCAAATGAATCGTCTTATGATTTCGGATCAATTGATCAAACTTGATCGTCTTGATCATTTCAAGAGAAAAACCTTTTTCCGTATCTTGATGAATATCATGAGGTAGGTCTGTATTTATAGGTACCTACACTAGCTAGACTACCATAATATTCTCTGTTTTACAGCTTTAGGTACCATGACATTGAACATTCAGTTTCCAGGATCGTCTAGAACTTGTATCGCTGGAGAATCTGACATGCAAGCGGCTTGAAGGCGTCGCGCTTATCCAGCAGTTGGCATGCTTCAACGCTCACACCCTCAAGTACCTGTTCCTCTGGCGGTTTGTGCTGCCCAATGAAAACCCTCTGTTGATAAACTACTCTTACCTTACTGGTTGGCACTCAGATTTAAGCACTTTGATCGGTACTAAGAAGGTAGCTTGAGGGGCTAGGCTTAGGCTCAATGCACACTGAATTGACAGCGACGCGAGCGACGCGACGAACAGTGTGCCCGGACTGGACAAATAACATTTTTTATAATCACCACTGGCTACGAAAAAAAGAATGTTTCTATGATTTAGGATAGTTGTTCCATAGTTATAAACCTTGAACAATGTTACAAGAGAAACTCTTTAGCTCGCGACCGCGAGACTGCTCGAGCATGTGCGGCGCGAGGCTTCGCCACACCTCTTTCATTCCATTCTTGTTACATTGTCCATAAGGTGTATAATGTCTTGTTACGTCGCGTCGCTGCCAATTCTGTCTGCATTGAGCCATATAGGGCTAACTTCACCATCTTGAAGTGTTTATACCTAGGACCAATCTTGGTCCGAGGTTTATACTTTCTAGCGCCAATCCAATTCATAGTCTTGATTTAGGTAGTTTCCTACTACATATGATAGGATTACTTAGGATTGACTTACATAGGTAACTGGTTATGGTGTACGAATAGGTACCTATCTACTCTACTATCTCTGGATCTATGGTAGGTATTGTAAATTGTTTATTTGAGCACCTTAGATACCTAATAAGTTTACATTAGAAGTTAAACATAAATTTCTTAGCCTAAGGAAGTTATAAGTTTAACAATGTTATACAACTGATACCTAAACTACGATTAGGTATTAGAGATAGATATTATAGGTATAGATTAAGGTAAGCTTACCTAACCTTTAACATGCATGCCTTACAAACTCATAGTAAACTACACAGAAAAAAACCTATTGTCATTGCTATTAGTTTGACATGTTTATATTTTTATAATAAAACCGTGTAAAATCCCAAAAAACTAAAAAAACAAAAGTGTTAATTGACGACAATGGCTGATTACCTTCCTTTAGTGTTGTTGCTGCCTAGCATTAAGTTGTTCTGCATCTTACTGCCCCTTGCCATCCTGTTGATTACGTTGGGATCTTACGTCGGGGAAGTGCTTTCTGGAGTCAACAACATCACTCACACCAAATTAAATAACTTTGTAAAGACTGTATCATTTTGAAGACAAAACTATTCTTATTCCATTGGAAAGCACCCTATTTTGTCCTTATTGCTCCAATGAGTTATCTCCACGCGGTAGGTAACCGTAGGCATGACTACCACGAAATGAAGTTTATCAACAAACTGGCACGACACGACACGCAAGACACAAACAAAGCTTCTCCATGTCTACCGACGAGGAAAAGTCCCGCATTGCGAAACTTTTACAAGGTTTGGAAATTCCTGAAGTGAAGTTGTCTGAAAGATGCTCGGAAATAATTAAGGATTTCCATCAAAAGTTTGATAAAGAGGTCGAGGAAGAGGCACGGTCCAACCTGATGGAGGAATTGGTTTTGGAGAACCCTTACCGGGTCGACCGACAACTTTTAGAGGAAAATGAAAGAAAATTACGAGAACTGCTTGCCGAATGCAAGAGGTAGGTTTCTGTTTCGTTTTGTCTATTACCTACCTACCTGAGCATAATAAATTTATGGGTTGGTCTTGGATGGTCTAGAACACAATTTGACTACCCTGAATGTCCCGATAGTTTGGGTTCATGTCACTATGCTATGTAGGAAAGATAGCACAATTAGTCGATTTGTGTTTTAGGAGATTTGAGCGCTCGACCAATTATGTAGTAGATACTCAGTCAATCAAGTTAAGCTCTAGGCAAAGTAGTCATCAAATTGTGTTCTAGACGATACAAGACCGACCCAAATTAATTGCTACCTAGTTATTAACTCAAAGCTTCAAGCCTATATGGAGAATGAAGCGTGACTTCATAACTATTGTTCTTTCATTACTTTTCAGAGCTAAAAAAGAATCCACCGAAGAGGTGACAAAAACCGTTGCCGATCCCAAGCGTCCCTGGAGAACCAACTCTAACAAAGAGAAGTTGGTTCGGATCGATTGTGAGATTAAACAGCACCTTGATAAGGCTACCCATCTTATTTCTCCTTTGGGTGATCAAGAAATGCAGGATCTGGTGAGCAAGTGCCAGGCGGAGACGACTCTCACCCCTCCCGTATCAGGAGATCGACTACGAGATACTGTTGACGCAGCAAAGAAAAACCTTACTAATTTCCAATACCGCAGAGTGGAAAATACTACAGCAACTGCTATTTTGCCTGAAGCTCATAAAATTGAGCGTGCAAAAGAAGCAAAGGAATCGGATAAAGTTTGCAGCCAGTAACTTTACCTACCTACTTACTTGTCTATGATATTTATAACGTTATTGTTCTGTTGAATAGGTTCTTACTTATTGTAATTTATTAAATGGCTATTAATAAATTTGCCACCTCATTAATTTTTTTTTCATTAAAGTAAATTGCGATCATGCCGCGAACACTACCCCCTAGCCCCCTAGGCTGGCCAGCACGCGCACAATTTCACTGAATTTTTTGCTTCAAAATAAATAAGTAAGTAATACTACTTTGCAATAAAATAAATACGTAATCCTCTACCGTATTATTAGGGAACACGTAGACGGAATTTCATTAAAAAATGTTAAATAACCAGCAAATGAAACTGCTATAACCGTAGATGTAGCTCTCTAAAATTAAAATTTAAAGGTAACTGCGGTTTTTTCTATCGAGCCAAATTAAGTCAATCGTGTTTCAACTCTGTAACAAATAAACTTAAATCTTAAACTTTCATTGCCATCAAAACACTATTTAAAATTCGTTGTTTTTTTGCCTTAAAATAAATTTTCCGCACAGTCGAAACGTGGGTTTTGGGACCTACTCCACCCTATGTAGTAATGTAACCTACCCATAGGCCTAGATAGCGGAGGTCAAGCCAAGCCAGGACAGGATATGGCTGAATCTAAAGGTCGATTCACATCTGACCGAAGATCCGTCGCGTATTATCGGTCGCGGAACGCCAGAACAGACAACGACGTTCACACTCGACGGACTAACGTATCATCCGTCGAGTGTGAACGGTCGAGTGTTTTTCTATACATTTGTCAGTTCTGGCGTTCCGCGACCGATAATACGCGACGGATCTTCGGTCAGATGTGAATCGACCCTTAGTAATAAATCCCTGCTAATAAAATGCAAGTCAGGCTACATGTAACGATGAAGAGCCGTGTTGGCCGAATGGAAGTGTCTCAAATTTCCTAATGCTGGAGTCTTCATGCGAGCTCATTGAACGAAAACATTGTGAGCCTCATTCACTCTCATCATTATGTACATTCTTCCTATGTACCAACATGCTCGTCGGTTTAGGGTAGGCACATTTGTTTGACCTGGCTCTTCTCCAAAATGTCACCAATTTAATCCAAGAAGGTATGAAAAAATTTACATCTAAGAAAATGCACTTTGGGTGTAGTCGTGACGTGATCCTGTTTCGTATAGTACCTAGTTAGATAGGTTACTCTCCTATTTATCTACATGATCTCTTGCACCCCGAGGACTGAACCTGCACCCTAGAGCTCAATATCAGGATAGTCACAGTAGGTAGGGTACACCTACCTATTGTGTGCTATTGACAACATAATTTAATAGGAAGGTTGTTGGGTAACTTTACCTACCTATTCTGTGACAGTTGAACTTTGCAGGTAGTGGACAATACATTCCAAGGCCGGAAACCAGGCATTGCTTCCTAAGGAGCCTAGGGGTGATGCAAAATTTGAGAGTCTTAGCGCTGGAGTATTCTCACATTGCTGATGGAACGGGCAGCGCTCTTATATCACTTTTGCCCGTGATCAAGAGACCACATTTTCGATTACAGGTCAGTAACTTGATATTGGCATTTAATTGAGTAATGTCCTATTTCTCATCCCTCCTCATGACGTGCCTGATACTTTTTTAAGCTTATATGCCGTGAAGATCAGACTCCGGGTCGCGCTGACGCAGCTCTTGGCGTTGGAGGCTACGGCATCCCCGACACGGCGTGGAAACGAGTCAACATTGCCTGCCCTGAACTATACCTGCACATGGCATTCTGTTTGATTTTTCTTTACAATAATCTTAGGATATAATTAGCAGTTCTTAGTGTGCCTACCTACCTAGCCGTTTGTCCTGTAGAGCCAATATTAATAATAAGAATTTCAAACGCAATGGCCGCGACGCTACCCTCCTGTCATTCCTGTTAGGGCCACTGATGGACCAATTAATTCTTTGTTGAGTGAGAAGAGGATAGGCTATGTCCAGCAGTGCAGC
This sequence comes from Epirrhoe alternata, assembly GCA_963565295.1. NCBI lineage: Eukaryota > Metazoa > Arthropoda > Insecta > Lepidoptera > Geometridae > Epirrhoe > Epirrhoe alternata. The sequence continues at coordinate 14,101,930 of OY751375.1, forward strand.
AAGGCTGTTATTTTGAACTGCCAATGATGATGATGATGATGATATGACCTTGGTTTCACTAGGTCATATCATCATCATCATTTAAATACCTCAAATAAATTATATTTGTTATTTTACAGTTAGAATACGTGACTACGACCACATACGGCGATTTCTGGTTCCTAGTATCCCATTGCGGGAGACTCATCTTCAGCTCGGTATTGATCTGAACATGAAACAAAGACAAGATTCCGATTTAAGCTGTTTCATTCGCCATGTCGCATATCGTTACGCAAACACCTTGGGTCAGCATCATGTTTTTTGCTTAACTTTTTTGGTCCGATTTTTGAAGTGAAAACTTATTTAGGCGCGTTGGGCATTTTGGTGGGAAAAATCTTAAAATCTTTTGAACTCGGACTGACAGTGTTACCGACACCATCGTCAGCGCCATCTAGTTTTGAACTCCGTAACTCAACCTCTCCGTAAGAACGTTTAGGTTCTTTACCGTGTTAGATATCGTTGTAGTGGAGTTGTGTGTCACGTCATTTCTCGCCGTGCGCCCGGTGACGATTTAAAAAATACACTTCTGTCGGCACTCCCGGAGTGCCAGTTTTTTTTCTTTCCGAAGCCGTGTGGTGAAAGGATTTTAAGTGCGCCACGGGGAGGCTCCTTTCGTCCACATGTTTTGTTATTTATATTTTTATTTTTGACTTAGGTGCTTACTGAAGATTATTTTCTTGATTAGTTTCGCTTAGTATTCATCAGTGGAGGTTTGCTGTGTTCCCACTGCGTCGTGTCTTCGAGCTCATGCCGAGACTAGTGCGGTTCCATTACATCGGCAGAGTGGAAGATGACGTGGATCTCAGGAGGATGTTCCTTATTTTTTCCTGTGGTGTTTGCGACAGTAAGTAGCTATTACTTAGGTACCTGAACAAAAATATGACAAGTGCACCTACGGTGATTTATGAGCAAATAAGTAAGTTTACTTACTTAAATGAGCAAATAAACGGCCTATTCCCAGTAGTTTTACCGAGTCCTACCTACCTAGTCTTACCAGTTGAACTACTGGGAATTTTCTTCCCAACAGACTTACTGATAGTAACCCTGCGTCTTAGACTTAGCGCGCATTACGATTTTTAATAGCGCGATATTTTTGTCGCAGAAAGATAAGTATGAGTTTCTATGTCAGTGCGTGCTTATGCGATAAAAAAAATCTGATTTGTCACATTTTTGCGCGACTACTCGCGACGCGATTGCGCTGAGATTTCATTCCGCCATTTAGTATTTTTATATTTAACTAGCTGACCCGCAAAATGTTGTTTGGTTATAGAGATTGGACTTCACTTCACAGCTAGGAACAGACCAAAGTGATCGGACCTCATTTCATAGCCAGGAACATTTTGTACTGGAAAACTAAATTATCGTTTTTATTATTTTCTGTTAATTATTATTTATGTTTCTCAACGTTTAAACCTTCCCTGGACTTTCATGAATATTTCAATACCAAAATTAACCAAATCGGTTCAGCCGTTCTCGAGTTTTAAGCAGACTAACGAACAGCAATTCATTTTTATTTATATAGATTTGAGGCCCAGCATCGCAGTAATTTGTCAAATGTTTGAATCTTCATTCTTTAATAGCCAAATATTTTTTTGGGATATAGTCGAAGGTATACACTATATTTCAAATAAAAGAAACCTTTGATAGGTATGTATTATACCTACCCAGGTACATCTTTCTGCTGTGCAAGGAAGGCTGAGTCCAGTATTGACGAATTCATTTTATTTCTTCTCCTACGCACACAAAGCAAGACAAGCAATTTGTACGAAACCCATGTTGAGAATGAATAATCCCTCGGTTTTTCATCGCAGTGCGCTCAGTGAATTATCAGCGACATTTTACAGCACGATTTTAAAATCGTGTCGCAAAAAGTTAAATCGTAATGCGCGCTTAGCCATAAGACGCAGGGTAAACTTAGACTTTGCTTGTGTTATTTAACGTTATGATAAAGTAAATTTTAAACATACTTACGATCGATCAAGGATCGTAACGTAGACTGGAGCATAAGGATTTGGGGGTAGTTCGATAATTTCTTATAAAATGGAAGATAGGATAATGAATTTGGCACGATTAATCCCAGCTGTATATTTTCCGTCATTTTCAGAACTCAAGCAAGTGACTATTCAAATACAAGACGAAGAAATAAGAAGAGACTATTGGCGTAAAGTAGTTGATTCACTAACATCCGAATACACCGATATAATGCGTTTATACGATATCAAGTTTTGTCTATCAATCTACAAGAATTAAATTTGAATTTATTTTAGTTTGAGTTTTAATTCGAACCTACATTAGTGAAAATTAATCAAAACTTAGAGAAGGCTTTTGATTAAAAGGTTTTTTTTTTAATTTCAACAAATAGGTACAAGCTTTTAATGGATTACCGTGATCAGATTGAACTCACCGATGTACAGTGGTGGACATATAGCTAGGTTTTGTAAGTAAAATAGCATTTTTATTAAGCTTGCAAGATTTGACCCGGACAAACATACAAACATTGCAAGTTAATTAAAAGCTTTTAAAATGATTATTTATTTACAGAAACTAATACTTTTAAAATATAATGCAGTATCTGAGATAGATAACAGTTTTAGAATAGGGGATTTGGGAGATACTAATTAAAACGACAATTATGTACAAAAATCTCTACAGAGATTTATTTTTATATTTTTTTTAAAAAGTTTAATAATAAATAAACAGAGTGTTTTAAGATTATAATAATGTAGTGTATAATATGTAACCGTCTATGAATACATTTTAATGGAATATAAAAGCTCTGTTTCTATTTCTATTACTATATAGTCAACAAATAAATGTAATGATTTTAGGCTTTAGTCATTCAGTTCACATATGATTTGCAGATCACCACTTACACAATTACTATAGCGATGTTTAGGATATTTAGTAAAGATTGAATTGGTTTAAATCCATTATTTACATAACATGCGTACATATAACTGAAATGTCTCTAAAGTATTCAATTAAACCCAGTAGCCGTTACAGTTAGCGCTCGTAGGTGGCAGGCTGTCATATCGCACCCCTCACCCCTCGCAACTTGATACGCTAAGCTGATAAGCTGATACGGCTGCCATTACCCATCCAAGTGCACAATCATTGATTTCATGAAATCCACACTGCAATGCCAAATGAGTTACTAGGTATATAATTAAAACTAAACAATAATATATCTATGAAAAAAGAATTTACTACAATTCAAATAAAAAACAAAGTGCATTATCATAGAAAATATTTGATGAATTATACAGAAATGAAATTACTTCACAGATTACTACCACCTCATTCATAATTGTTGCACAAACCCTTCAGAGACCTGAAATTATTGATGTCATTGCTTCATGACATCGCGACACATGAAAGCGAGAAGGACAAGAGTATTATAAAAAGTCTGTACAATTAACTATGAATAAGGCTCTCAGCATTTTGTGAAATGATACAGAATGAGTAACAGTAATAAGTAGCTAAATACGATTTAGTATGCTTTTAATATGTTACATATTATATTTATTTTGAAGGCTTTTTTTTTACGAGGTTTTTTTTTATTGCTTTTTATTTTACATACTACATTCGTTTTTAACAGTTTATCACTATAAAATTGGTGTTTTTAGAGGCTATCTACTGGAAGGATGGAAAATTATTTCGAATTGAGTTGACACGGGCTAGAAATAACGTAGCGACTGAGCACCAACAAACATAACTGGTTAATTATATAGCTACAATAACTAGAATATTGCTCAGCATACGGGGCGGGGCGTGTCGCAGCGGGCCAGCAAGGGTGCAACAAAGAATTCGACTAGTCGTTAACCGTCAGTCTTATTCTCTTGTATGTAAATTAAGTATCTTAGCTAGTCCATTGGATTATTGTTAACATTAAGATTGCAATGCTGCCACGCGACGACGGTATACCCGTGTCGTAAGTACAAATCTACAAGGAAGAATAGCAGTATGACTTCAATTTAATGATACATAACTTATGTACCATAAAGAACAACAACAAATTGTCATGGTGCTGGCCATGAAGTATGCTTGTTTAAAAAACATTCACAACATATCTATCGAATCATAGCTTTAAAACAAACTTATGTATAAATTCATTAATAGTTGGATCTATAATAAAATTCATTTGAACCGTGATTAATTCCATCTCTTCATTTGTCAGCACCATCAAACATCGTGAAAAGAAAGCATGCATAAGAAAAAGAAAAGGCAATGAATAATAACAACAGTATTTTTCTATAAAATATTTTAACACGAAAAATATTCGGTCCATATTTGAAACCATTACATGCAAGATAACATTATGATGTTTAAACTATTCCAAAATATGAAATGTACAGCCAAACATCATATCATACATACAAAATAACTCTGTATTTATTAGGCATAACGAAAGATTAAAAATCTTCATTTCACTATATAAACAATTATACAACGTTTTCTCTGTATTGTATGAAAGCGGTACGTTTCGATGAGTTTAATACATAATGACGAATAGGGATGGGGATGGGGGTGCGTGAAGAGGGGGAGGGCGCAGGCACAAGCGCAGGCGCAGGCGTGGGCGCAGCGGCGGCGGGCCCGGCTCCCGGCGCCGACGCCCGCGTCAGTCCTCGCTGCCAGAGTCTTCGTTGTCCGCCTCTTTGATGTTCGTGAAGAATGACGTAAGCGCTTTCAGCATCACACCTACAATGCAACAACACCGCACTTACAATCCGGATATTATATCAATGATTAGAGTAAGTACACATCAGACATTCTGAAGAGCGCTTTGGTAACGCGCGTTTAAAAAACTATGTGGCGAAATACACGTACACATTCAAATTAACCAGAAGCGCGCGTTTGAATGTGTACGGAAAATTTCGATTCTGACGTGTGGTTACGTGGCCGAGCGGTTGAAGGCACTCCGGCTTTAGGAGGATCGTCTGATCGTCGCGGGCTCGAATCCCGTCGGAATCGAAAAGGAGAATGGGCATTCCCGATCAAATCAAAAAACTATCGCCCGCAGAGTGGGCGTATGGTGGAATGGGTAGACCTTCAAAAACACTACATTTCATTGTATGACAGCTAAATAATCCATCCCACAGAAATCGAGATATTTGCAGTTAAAGGTGGTGACTTTTACCATCATATTTTTTGACTTACAGGCTTCCCGCAGATAAGCCACTATGAGCATTTGATAGAACTTTAGAAGCACTATATTTGATCGTATGACAGCTAAAAAATCCATCCTACAGAAATCGCCAAGCCATCATTAAACGCTGCAGGTAAAAGTTACTTTTACTGACCTTTTCCTTCAGGCTCCTTCTCGCACTCCTCCCACGCTAAGAATCCATCCAGCGAAATAAGGTATTGCTCGTGCAAAAATTGGAATATCTCTAATGTTAACCCTGGAATTAAGAAAAAGTAAGTTGGAAATTGTTACAGTTGAAAATAGAATTACGAAAATAGAACACGTGTTAGACTTAAGTGTTCCAAAAACTACAAACTTTTGATTTGAAGCCATCCTCAAACAAAGAGCACTGAAACAATGATGTTAAAAAAATAGATACGTTACAAGCGCGTGAAAATTGAGGGTGGTCGCACAGTCCAGCCGAGCAGAACGCGCCGAATTGTCAATTCAATAGAGAAAATGCTGCTGACGTCAGAAGCGAGCCGCATTTTCTGACGTCATCAGCATTTTTTGTATAGAAAATTGACGGCGCGTACGGCGCGGACAAGTGTGCGATCAGGTTGAAACATCGAAACGGTCTTATTAGCACAGTTTTTACTTCAGCTTGCGTCAAACAGAACAAAGCGACGTTTTTGTCAGTGACAGTCGCATGTTCCAAGCTACTATGAACATAACGTATCTCTATAGTTTATTTTAATATCATTGCACTGAAAGAAATAATCGAATGTTAAAAAGTAGTTTACAGTAGGGACCACCAATCACTTAAAATAGTATCAAAAGGTAGGTGTGATTCTATTTGTGATCTTTCACGATCAATACCGTGAAGGGTTAAGGTTAACACGGTTTGGGACCTAGCTTTCATATCAAGGCAGAAAATACATTTTTGACATTTAAATCTCCAGCTATACCAACGGTGTGGACATGTATCATAATTTTATTACTTTAACCAGTATATACCTTGTGGGTGCTCCAGTCTGTGTATTAAGTGCTGGATACCAAATAAGCAATTGGCCTCCCTGGATTGCTTGGAGTCGCCGAACTCGTGGATGAGGTTGGCGTACTTTGTCATGCGGTCCTGAATAAAGTGCGGCACGTCGCGACTTGCATCACCGCTGAGCGCGTGCTCGCATATCGCCTGGATCAATGCCCGCATGAACCAATCCTCATTCGAAGCTTTACCGAGCTTATCCTGCAAACACATTAATTCAAAATCCTGAATTCACTGTTAACCAAGCGAATATAATTAAATTTACTATTATAGCTGCCTGCCCACTGATAAGATATTAAAATAGCTTATAATACTTCAGGGTGATGTAGCTTTTTAATGAAATATTTATTTAACATTGATTAGTGCCATGTTCAATAGTTGACTAATTATAATTACAAACAAATAAACAGACAAATTTAATCTTTACATAACTCTTTTGATATAAATATAGAACTGTTTTATATTACCTGTACCCATCCTTTGATGCATTCACAGTTCTCATCAGCATTTAGAAGCTGAAGTAATCTGCTTTGAGTTTCAGCAGGTGTTAATATCTTGGCCGATTCTTCACATGACTGAGAACCTCCTTCGAGAAATTCAAATTTATTATCAGCTACCCATTTTTCTACCTGTTTTGAAAACAAAAATATTACAGAAAGAAAATAAGGTTTAGATTAAGATAATTTTACAAATATTAGACAGGCAAAGATAATTAAAATGTATAATTGCACTAATCACCTGTTCTTCTGGCATCCATTGACTTAGCTGCAGGCCAGATTCTTGCCATTTAATCTTTACAAAAGTAGGTCCCATACTCTCATTCAAATGATGAATGATTGCCTTCAGAAGAAGATGACCATGATTCGCAGAGATAACACTCTCACAAAGGTCAAAGGTCTTTTCAAGTGTGATATGCTGTAAACAATATAATTAAATATTATGTAGTAGAAATAACGAGAGCGGACCATGATATCATAGTGCACTCGGGTTCAACAATATACTAGAACAAAGATCATGAACTTTAAATTATTTGGACCAAGAACTAATATTGCTTATTTGATGCCACGTACAAATCTTAAGTAGTGTTAAAGTTAAGAGGCGATTCTAAGTAAGAAGATTCGTTAATCAGCAAGAACTTATTTTCTAGTGTTCGGTTAGGATTTAGTACAAACTTTATTGCTTACCTTTTTCTCAATATGAGGCGCTAATATTTTACCCATATATTCGTACAACATGGGGATATCAATGAATAAATCTGGACCAAACTCAAGAATTTCTTTCAATCCAGCTATGAAGTTTTCAGGTGCAATAGTGTTTGTTGCTACCAGGTGGAATAATGATTTAGCAATAATGTCAACCTGTTTGACTTTCCTGCAACAAAATGTTGTATACATAAATACACAATAATGGCACCAATCTTTTATAAAACTAGTAGTTGGCCCTGACCAGAATTTACGAGCGACTGCCATACCCAACCCACTTATAATAAAACATTCGACAACAAACCTGCTTGTTTTGTTAGATGTCTTGTGCTGTCTTTAAAGTAAATCTGGACACCTTGTATCACCTTGATTCATGACATGTGTTTTTCAGTAATTAAATCAAACGCAAAGGACGACCTTTTGCAATAATTTGCTTTGATAAAGTCGTCCGTCGTCCATCAGGTTTGATGAAGATAAATTTAAATTCCTTGTAATCATATAAATGCAGTCGTGAGATAGCGCGCTTCATTCTATTTCTTAGCTTACTGTGACGGCGAAGTAAAAATAATGTAGTATATAAAATTCTCGCATATTAGTGTTTGTAACCAAACTCCTCGGAAACGGTTCGACCAATTCTTATGAAATTTTGTATGCATATTCAGTAGGTATGAGAATCGGATTTAAACAGCACGGCACTTACTTTTCAAGGGTTAAATTTAGGATTTCTACTACAACCGCTGCTTGATATTGCGGCGGGAACAGCTTCACTTCAGACGCCAGCTCTTCGTCATCTGGGTTCATGAGTGACATTTCAATGGTGGATTTGACAGCCTTTCTCATCTTTTCATCAGGGAGAGGCTCCTGGGGCCCGACAGGCGCGGGCGCGCTAGCCTCGGGCGCGGCGGCGACCGCGGGCGCAGGCGTCGGCCGAGTCAAGCCGACACTGCCCGACCGACCACCTCCCGACGCTGAAACATACAACACTTTCAATTCCTAATCCACATTATCAATCAAATAATCTTCTACTGAATATATTACTCACGAAAAACGTCTCCCCTCGAGTTGAAAGTTGACCTTTCGATTGACGCACGCTTCGAATAGGCAGACGACGCATCCCGGTTACCTGAAACCATGTCTAATTTATTTATTTTTATAGATTTCTGTCACAAAATGATTCTTAAGTAAAACACGTTACCTCTCATGGAAGTTGGGTCCGCTTGTTCATTTCCAAGAATGCTGAAGAAGTTTTTGTGATTTAAATTACTAGCCGCTTGAACCTGCAGAGGCTTGGCACCCGATGCTCCTTGATTCCAGAGTGGTGGGGCAAGTCTGACGTTATCAAGGCTCTAAAAATAAAAAATAATAGTGAGCAACCATATGTAATGAGAGGTACCTTTTATAGCTAAAAAGTTACGTATCCACTATGAGCTAGGGTAGGGAGCGAGTTACATACATACAGTCTGACAAAATAAATGTCCGCGCCAAAGTTATTGTTTTTGCGTACAAGCGACATTGAACACTTATACAAGTGAGATAACGTCTACATTCGAGCAAATGTCATCAAAGAACGGTGCTCGGACATTTTTTGAGTGTTGTCAGTTAGAAATTGTGCCTCAAGTCCAAGCGCGCATTACGTTTTTTAATTGCGCGATATTTTTGTCGCAGAAATATAACGTATGAGTTTCTATATCAGTGCGCGCATATGCGATAAAAAATCGCGGAATTTAGTTTTACAGCGCGATTTTAAAATCGTGTCGCAATAAGTAAAATCGTAATGCGAGCTTAGGCTTAAACCTGATCGCACACTGTCCGCGCCGTACGCGCCGCAGTCATTTTTCTATACAAAAACTGCTGATGACGTCAGAAAATGCAGCTCGCCTCCGACGTCAGCAGCATTTTCTCTATTGAATTGACAGTTCGCCGCGTTCGGCTCGGCTGCACTGTGCGAGCACCCTTAGTATCCTAACTCAATGCGTATCCATACGACGCAACGACTATCGCTAATAACGCTTAAAATACCTAGCGTCATCGTTTATATAATTTACAGATAATACAGGTAACTGGCCCTTATCAACAGTAAATTGTAGTTACGTCAGCAGCTGGTCTTATCAATATTGAGTTATTGTGTATTATTTTTTACTAGCTTCTGCTAGCCGAAGCCGAAGCGAAGCCGCGCACTTCGCCCGCGCGGTTTTCCAAGATATTGTTATGCTATTCCAGGTCACTATCTACGCCTATTCCAAGTTTTATTATTTAGTGTTCTCATGTAAGTGACGCATTGTGTCTTTTTTGAGAATATATGTCTTTAACCAGTGAACCGATTTGGATAAAAAGCCAAATCGGTTCACTGGTTTAAGCGTGATTGAAACAAATGTCCAAACTTCTAAACAAAATCACAAGCTTTTAGCTTTATTATATTAGTGGGATAAGAGGTACTCTCTAGATTAGCTTATTCTACACTAACTCCTGGATACCTGTCTACGTTTTATTCCGGAAATTTAAGAACTAAGCGTGGAAAACCGCAGACCACCAGCTTATTCAGCGCGGCGGGTTCGATGTCCGCCGCGGGATAAATGTTTGTATGATCTGCAAATATTTATCTCGGGTCTGGGTGTTTCTATGTATAATATGTATTTATTTACACACAAAAAATAATTAAGTTGTACATCAGTGTATGCTATATATTGATATATTGTATATCAGTGTATGCTTAGTTTGGGGCTAGATGATGCTGTGTGAAATGTCCAGCATTATTTATTTATTGGAACAATTATGTTTATAAAGACGATATTATTGAATTTTTTGCATAACTGTCTTAGCGTTAAAATAATGTCTAATATAATATTGAAGTGTTCACCTTTTGTGAGGACACAGCCTTGAATTTAGAAGTATCTACAGCGAAGTTAGTGGTCTTTGTTCGGGGAAAGTTATTATCCATGAAGTTCTGTCGTCGGCCGTCTCCGCCCCGCTTGCCTCGGCCACCGTCATCACGACGCGAGGAGCCACCGCCGCCGCCGCCGCCGCCCATGCCACTCGCATTTATAAACTACATCAAATAAATACAATATTGTAAAATATAATCAGCGCCAACAATTTGTTATTAATGTAAGTTAAGACAGTAAGGGTTCCAAAATATGCATAAAACGAACCTCAATTTGACGTTGCTGCTGTTCAGCTTCTTTTTGAATCTGGTCCATCATTTTGGGTTGAGAATCAACAACACTCTTGACAACCCATTTTCTCCTTTTCAGATCAATTACATCTTGGATCATGAATTTGACACGGCTGTTGATCTTGTTAGATTTACGATCAACTATTTCTTGCATCTTCTTGAATATGTTGTCAAGTTGCGCAGGTCCTTCGCTCTCGAACTGTTCGCCGATGGTGGTAAGAAGCTTGCATAAGCACTCAAGTTTTTCTTCTTCCAATTTATCAATCAAATTCTTGGTGCAATATTCCATAATTCTGTAGGTCAGCATTCTCAACTTGTAAAGCTCACCTGTGGGGTGAACAAAAAAACGCTGTTACAAATGAGTTCAATCAACACCAACAAGACAATCGAAGCAGAATAAAATCGCTGAATCCATATTAGAGCTAGACTTACTCCAGCAAAATAGCATGAATGTTTTCTAAAATGCAAGAAACATACTTTAACACCGTTTGAAAACAAGTAAATAAATTAAAAAATGCGATTTGATTAAACTAAAAGAAAAGGCATTCGCAAATAGGCATGCTGCGCTATTGTGGCGTTCGTTCGCATTGCAAAGGGTATAATCAAATAAACATGTATGTTATATAAGGAAAAATATAAGAAAACTAATTTTAACTCCACCAATTGTTTTTGTATTAAAAAAAATTGGTAAAGCTAAAACGATCATTCCAACAGAATAATATGGCTGAATGAGAAATGCGGCGAGGTTGCATTAACCTACATACTTTTGCATTAACAAGTGAACTGTTGCACCAACTTTGGCAAAGTCATTATCATCTGAATAAGCGGTCTCCTCTCTCAGATAAAATAAGCCACTGTTCTCGAACAGTAACGACAGCTGCATTCATTAACCTTCATGTTGCAAATCTTATTTTGTTGGTATGCGACTTGAAAATTTTATTATATTCTAGCTCGGTTATATTAATTCCCACGGTGGTCCCTCGGAATTTTTAATTTTTTCAGGATAAAAAGTAGCCTATGTATCCTTCCCTGGGATACAACCTTTATCCATGCCTATTTCAGCCTAATCTGTTCAATGGTTTGGGCTTGACAAGGTTACAACAGACAGACAGAGTTACTTTCACATTTATAATATTAGTATGGATCGCAAAATGAAATGATTGTTGGATGATACAATGATAGGAATTGAATACAAATAGGTCAGACATTAGGCAGATTTCCACAGGAAACAAGGTATAAAAACTTGTAGTCTGTCTCAAAAAGTATTATTTATTAGACATTAATTGGCATGATATTTTATTTATCCTGATTACAGTACAAAATCAAGATTTTATGTTTACTAACTTGTTTTGAGACAGGCCATTTGTTCATGAATACATTATGAAATGTTCAAATTAAATAAAAAATGGAAAGCTGTTGAAGTACCAACCACGCTTCACAAGTTTTTATCTCTACGTAGAGCAGTATACACACACACATCCTAAAACTTCACCTGTCAAGAAATGAATACACTATGAACTGATGATAGTCAATAAGGTCAACTCACCAATAAACCTAACATTAGCCACAGCTCTCAATCTTATTTTCCTGTTTTCCTCAACAATCATCATTTGCAGCTCTTTCTTCTTGTTCTACAAGAAATAATATTTAAAATTAGTGAACTGTTAATGAATACCAATTTGTAAATGAGTCTTGGTCATAGCTGTACTTACAGGGTCAGTTGTCTCAGCTAATTCTTTCTCCATTTTATTCACTTGTTCATCTGACTTCCCAGTCTCAAATTGATTTTGACATTTACTAATAATGAGCGCTCTAAAGCTGACAGGCTGCTCAGGGTCCCTGTCGGAGGGTACCTGTAATATAATTTTATATTACAGTTGTGGTTAGTGGTTACTTCTAGATCATATTTATCCTATAAATATTATAAAGGCGAAAGTTTGTAAGTATGGATGTATGGATGTATGGATGTTTGTTACTCTTTCACGCAAAAACGGCTGGACCGATTTGGTTGAAATTTGGTATGTAGATAGGTGATACCCTGGATTAACACATAGGCTACTTTTTATCCCGATATTCCCGCGGGAACGGGACTTACGCGGGTGAAACCGCGGGGCGCAGCTAGTTAAGAAATAAAAATAAAGTTGTATGTTTTTATGATTTTGAAATAACCAGGTTTTGATTTTTAATTTGAAAATACCTTGAGGTTTCCGAGTTTGAAGCACATATTCGCATAGGCTTCAGAGAAGTTTGGCTCTTCAATAGCCTTCTCAAACAATAGATCGATCACACCTTCCATTCGTTTTTGATTGTTGATATCGAGTGATTTCACTTTTTCTAGTAAAGTATCGAACTTTTGTGGAGTCAATTTATTCAAAATACCTCTGAACTTCTTGTAAAGTTCCTGAAAAAAATACGTTATTTTAACATGTTGTCATAATCATAACTTCATATGTGTTTAAAATAAATTGTTGCTTAAAATATACACATGACACATTTTTTTATACCTGTGTTTTGACTTCATCCTCAGCCAGATTTTCTTTTCTGAATCTTGCTGGTTTCCAGGCAGAGTCTACTTCCTTGAGTTTCACATCCTCGCGCAAGGACAGCGAGACATGAATAACTTGTTTGTGCGAGCTGTTGTTGCTAGGAGCATTCTGTTTTACACTGCCCTTACCTGTAAAAAACATTTTTTTTTGAACGCTATACAATTTTCTCAATGCTATAGACTTTTAGTGCTAAGTTAGATAACATTTTAATTGAATACAAATCATTTATCATTATTTGTGTATTTCGATTTTATTCCATTTACATAATAAGAATTTGATTAAGAATTTGATGCTCTTCTACAAATTGATGGGTTATTGGAAATATATAACATAAATAAATACTAACCAATTACTGTAATATTTCTTGCATCTTTCTTGGCATCTCTGGGTGTAGCATTTCGAGAACTGCCAACACTACCCTTCATGAATATGGGGAAGACTGATTCATTGATGGGCCTTGAGATAGGGGTGAAGGACATTGTTTCCTGCATAGGTGCAGTCTAAAACGAGAAATATAAAAAATTGTACATTTATTCATCAGCTGCAACAGTTTAAGTTAATATCAATAGCAGGTAATAAACCTCTATCCAATATCGCCACATATCAATCAATATAATGTTGTACTTACCCTAATTACATTACAAGCTTCTAAACGAGGTGCATTGGGCTTATTCTTAGAAAGGGGATCGTCCTTGATTTGCTTGAGCAATCCAATATCATAGCACTTTTTACCAGATTTATTCAGAGGAGACCATTGCCCTGTACAAAAAATAAATTATATTATAGTCGTTAGTTGCATAGGAACGGTTCCATGACCAAGGCTCTTTCACGTTAATTTATGAAATTATTGAATAGCAAATAGACAAAAACTTTTTTATACGTTGTATCTTCACGTATTTTCACTAGATTTTATTTATTTCAAAAAGGTGTACACCATACTGACACAAAAGTTATGTATCAGTAAGTTCACATGTTCTATTCTGTGTCACTGATACATTCCTATGTGAAAAATACTTCGATCAATTATATGAAAAATACTATAGCAACTCATAGCAACCAACAATCTTACCAACACAACAAGTTAAGTTTTGATACACTTATTGTGCCACACTTTAGGTTTAGGTGTAAGGAAAACACCAGAAAACAGAAATATCTCAAAAAGTAGGCTTGTGGTTGTAATCTTAGAAAGTTCTCAGTTCAGCATGTCTATATAGTTATATAACAATTAAAATGACAGTGTAGTGACTAGGCGACTCACCATCTGTGTACTTGTATTTGGGCACAAACACAGCAGGTGCAGCGGGCTTCTCAACCTCCTCAGGATTGTCTTGCGGCTTATCTTCAGGGGCAGTGACCTCTGCCTCATCTTGGGTTGGAGCGACCTCTTGCTCTTCATCTACTACTTTATCAGTCTCATCTTTGCCATTCTCACATGATTCCGTATCCTTCACAATTGCCTCGATACTGGCCATCTTGGCAGCTTTCTTACTGTTATTCTTAGTATTCTTTACAGATTTTTCATTCTTATTAATATCTTCCTTAACAGAATCAGTTTTAGTTACTTCTGTGGCATTTCCATTGGCAGTATCAGGATCTATGTAAATAAAAGTATATATTATTTAAATTGTAAATAAGTGCCAGCAAACATACACCAACAAACTCATAGATTACAAATAATTACACATTAAATGTATACAAATAAATACAAACCTGTAGTCTTACTGTGATTAATATCTTTCATTTTAGATTCAGATTGCTGAGCTCTACAAACACTTGATATACTCTGTGTTAACTTAGCTTGTGCTTCAAATGCACTTGACTTCTTTTCAGGAACTGTTTCCGTAGCTAGTGAGTGGTCCCTGGCAACTTTTTCGATGCCAGCAGACAAAAGCTCAGTGGCAGTTAATGTTTGTTCTGGGGCAGGAGTTGCAAGCTCTGCAGGTACTATTGCTTTTGTTAAAACCTGTTTCTTTGTAGTAGCACCTTGATTTATGTTTTGACTAGTTGGAGGATTGATAGCTTGTTGCAAACCATCAATTGAACTAATCACTGTAAGCAATAAAAGGTCATATTCAATGAATTACTATCAACTGAACTGATAATAAATAAAAGGTCATATTCAATGAAGCTGGGTTTATGAACTATGTTCATAATTGCATTGATACAATTGATTGAAAATCTTATTTAGAACCTTTTTATAACAAATATAATAAGATATAATGGAAGAAAATATAGGGCACCATTCTGCTCACCATGACTACCGTATCACAATGGTAAATTATTTGTTTCTAATTCTTTCCTGGTCTCAGAAAATATATTGTGTTAGTCTAATCTGTCTAATGTGCTCACAGCACACTAAAAGCACACAGAAAAGACTACGCATTTAAAGACTACACTGAATAAGCAATGGAAATAATAATAAATTGCAAGGTAAAAGCTTGAAATAATCAATATTGTAATTTGGGGCACTTTCATTGACTCAACACGAACACTAAGATCTTATTTTTGTATAAATTACCAAAATAAAAATGCACTCAATAAACTCGTATCAATTACCGAAATAAAACCAAGCCGCACGTACAGAAATCACGACATGTTCTACCTATAAAATGGTTGCAACGAAATCGTGAATCTCTGATTTGAAGGTAGAGTCAATGATTCACTAAGAAAATAAATTTAAAAGTACTTCATAAAATAAATACTAAACTAAAATACACATGTAATAATGTTCAAATAGATGCTTTTCAATCTCGAACATCAATTCTTGTGAACCAAGTTCGGTTTCTATAAATAGAGACGTGAGGTATTTCCACGTGGGAGTTCTCGCACAGTACCTGATTTTCAGCCTTTTTATGATGTGGCACTAACAGCTGTATTATATCACAGTTTCTAAACCAAAAAAGCTATAAAATGACTTCACAAAACTCGATTATAGACACGTAAACGTAGCAATATGGTTATAGAAAGTCAATCCGAAAGGTCACCCAAGGATCTAGAATGTCTGACTTTATAAGACTCTTAGAACTCGAACCACATTACTTATTTTAATACTTAATAAAACTGTATCACTAAAAATGCTAAAATAAGATGATTTCTATGTAAAAAGTTAGTTGTTACAAAGATTTAAAATGAAAACGCAGCCATGATCAAAGTGACTGTGAACTAAAAGCCGCCATGTTGGTTGGATCTTTCCATGCGGACAGGCGGCGGTCGGTCGGCCTAGGGCAGCTAGTGATGTGCGCAGTTGAATCATGTGCGCAAACCGAAACGATCGATTATTCATGTTCGGTTACGACTACGGCCATGGACTCAATGATTTTAAACGACGTTGTACTGTACAACCAAATGAAACATATTTTCAGACGCTTTTTTCTATGATCTTTTTTACAAGCATTATTCTATGATATTTTTTTACAAGGATTGGGGTGTCTCACCGGCTCGTGGTACAATCTGCCGACCAACGGACGAGGCTCTGGCGCCTCACCGAGGATGAAAACCTCTATAAAAAAATTACCCGATACTATGTACGGTGAACGCAGCGTCTTGGTATAGATCGAAGGTTGTAAGGGCCTGGGTGGACGGAGGTTCCACCTGCTACTGCATTCTGAGCCAGGGTACCGGCCGACCCCCTGTGCAAGATTAGGCTTCTCCGGCTACAAGGGCACTGGCCGGGGTGACCGAATATTTCCCTACTTCTCGTGGAGAACGCAATGGTTAATAAAGAGAATCAACCGAATGGCGGCGACGTGGTACGCCACCCGTCACGTCTCGTTTCCCGGGGGGGCTAAAGTGGCTCACGGAGAGCCGGTTTGCTACGTTGAATGTAGGAGGAGGGATGGAAGAGAAGTTGAATGGAGTGTGTCAGATGATGGATGAAAAACGAATTGATGTTCTTTGTGTAAATGAAACAAAGCGGAAAGGATGCGACACCACCAAGCACGGACCCTACACGGCATACTGGTCTGGGGTACCCAATACCACCAGAGGCTGCCAGGGCGTTGGAGTTTTCCTATCCGCACGAATGACTGAGTGTGTGAAAGAGTATAAATGTGTGAATGCGAGACTCTTGTGGATTAGAATGAAAGTTGGACTTTCCCGTATCTTTTTGTCGGAGTTTACGCCCCTGTCGATTTGGGTACGGGCTTGATTGAAAGGGTTGTAAAAGAAACCGACAAGAGAATATGGGATGCACAAGCGGGTTTTCGAAAGGGAATGGGATGTACGGATCAGGTATTTTCCTTGCGAAGCATAGCCGAAAAGTTTTTGGCCAAAGGTCAAAAAATCTATTGCGCATTCGTGGATTTGGAAAAGGCCTATGATAAAGTGATGAGGAATGAACTTTGGTCGGTACTGTCGATGTTTGGAGTCAACAGCAACCTCGTTCGAGTTCTGAAATCTCTCTATAAAGATTCCAGTGCTTGCGTGAGGATACATGGGTCATACACTGAGTGGTTTAGCATCCAAAAGGGCGTTAGGCAGGGATGTGTAGCGTCACCATGGCTGTTTAATCTATTCATGGACAGTTGCTTGAAATATAGTGCAAATGGTTTAAGAATGAATGAGTTACTCGTCAAATGTCTTCTCTATGCCGATGACCAGGTTATACTTGCGTCGTCGGCGTGTATGAGGCGAGTGTGTATGGGACAGCTGGAAGGGGAAGGCCTAGGCGAACCTTCTTGGATCAAATTGGCGACATTTTGGAGAAGGGCCAGGTCAAAAGTACCTTAAACCGACGAGCATGTATGAAGAATGTAATGAGAGTGAATGAGGCGAAAGTTGTGTGTCAGGATCGTAGCGACTGGAGATCCGTGGTCTCTGCCTAAAAGAAAGAGGCGTGACTTTATGTATTTATGTATGTATTTTTTTTACAAGGATGCTCTTGTATGAATAAGATTTAAGTACCTACCTACTTAGTACATAATTATGACAAAGTATGACAAAGATTTAAGTAAATCATCTTTGCCATGTCGTGTATCATTTCTGCAAAATGTAGACAATCACGTGGTAAATAATGTATTTGGACAAAAACCTAACTACCCCCTAAAAATCTGCCAACGTCTAGCGTGCTTTGGGAAACCGAGGCGTGATCTTGTTTCGTTCTTCTCTATCCAGTATCAAAACTTATTTTTATTTAACCTATTTTGTAGTGACAGTTTAAGCGAATTTAAACATGGATTTAGCATTGAACCTTTTTGGTACACTGGATTCCGCATTTCAAGTTGAACTAGGAAATTGTCCGTCATATTTGTCACTCTATGGCCCATTTTGCCTGTGTTAGAAAGAGAGGTCGCAATGACACTTGCGTACCGGCCTGTGACGTAGCGCGCCACCTCTACACCATAGATTTTTTGTTTACACACCAGCTTGTGTGCAAGTTCGAGATGTAAAATTACGAATTTTCTCATAAATAAATGGCTTTTTTGGACTATGTTTGTGATAAGGTGCTGGTTTGGCAATTATGTCCTGTGCTGTTTCACAATTTCCAAGCAGAATCGACATGCTTACGGAGAATGAAACAAATATTTCTTTTTGTCGGTAAGTCATACCAGTGAAAAATACGTTTATGTTTAGAGTTACGGAAGCTATTTTATAAAAAGTTAATCATTGCATCATTTAACATCGTTTTACTTCGATTTCATGCGTGTATTTGGGTAATCTCATTTAGAATTTTCATTCTAGCGAAATTTACATTCCATTTTTGACATTTCTTGTACTCCATCGCTGCGCAATAGTGTTGTAGTTGTATCGACATATTTATCGATATTTAATGAACAAACATAACTATTAACTTGGTCTATTTTACATTCTGGATTCCAGCTGACCTAGATTTGAAATAATCGTGGATTAGAAATATCGAGAAAGGCGAAGAATGGAGTCCTACACAACTACAAGAATATGTTCCACTTTGAAAAATCATGGTATACGGATGAAAAATTTTGCATTCTTTTGCAGTGCCAACAATATTTCCAAACCAACTTTTGTCGTGCAAACCTGTAAGAACGAAGAATTTGTCAACTCATTTTTTGACGTGAAAACTTCTTTAGGCGCTTTGGAAATTTTTGAGATAGGGATAAATCTTTAGATTCACTGCACGAGTCTCGTGCCCGGTACAATTCAATGGTTCGTTTGAAGGTAGCTACGGAATACGGATCCTACCCTCAATAACGTATTCTTTATTTTCTGAAATTACCCAGAAAACGAAAGCTCGTAGCTAGACATTCTGGCTATGGGGCGTCTTCATCTACTGCTTTAGATATCGAGGAATACCATCTAAGCAGTCTGTTAATTATTGGTTAAAACTATTTAACCAATAATTAACAGATAACAAGTATATTAATACTTGTTTTATTTTGAGGACTTTAACTGGAATTACATGTTTTGAATTTGATATTGTTTTATTTTAATAATTAGGTAACTGAAGAAGTCTGAAAGTAGCGCCGGTGACTGAAAAGTTGAGGAGTAATAGGTTAGCACGTAATGCGGAGGGATGAAACTCATGTAACTAAAAGGGTGACGGAAATGAATGATGGATATGTGAGTAGAGTAGAGGTAGACCTAAGAAAAGATGGATGAATTGTGTGAAAGAAGATATGGGTAAAAAAGGAGTGGATATGGAGATGACGAGTGATAGAGGAGAGTTGAGACAGAGAACATTTTGTGCCGACCCCGCATAAGCGGGATAAGGGCAGGCCAATGAATGATGAATAATAAGGCAACTACAATTTTATTTCGTTCTACAGTAATAAAATAATTCGTTCTACAGCAATAAAATAATACCTTTATAGAATAGACAATTCTAAAAATTCATTAAATCCTATTTCATGTAATTATCGATAAGAAATGCACAACACTATTCCACCTTAAAAACATATCTATAGTTGTCTATGAATGGATTGAAAAGTGGAGACACTCAAATTACTCTATGGTTCTATCTAGTACATTATTTATCTTTGAATTTAAATCACAATTTGCATCATATACGTAGTTGTCAACGACAAAATAAATTAATTTTTATTAAAATTATGTTATGTTAGTACTTACCTACCATACTTAATTCTTGTTTTTTTTTTCGGAGGGCCTAATACTAATGGCCTATGAGGCCGTTTTAGTGTTACCGGACTATGGCGGGCACTGAAGGTGCCGAGGCGCCTAGAGAGAAGTTACGACAACATGCACAAAGGCACCTCTAATAGGTACGAGCCTCGGCTTGGGCTGTTGCCGGAGTGAAGTTAACTACCTAACTATCATGACTAGACGATATCACTTCGCCGTTGGCGATGGTGATATCGTCGTCTGGATCGCCAAGAACGTTTCTTGGCCTTCTGGGACTTCATTCTTGAATAATTCATAAATTTATTTATAGGTCCTAGCTGAGCTGCTGTCCTCGGCTTCTCAGGCTCGCAACGGATTTTGGTCAAAAATTTTATGCGATTTTATTTTTTGCGCGGAACCTATAATTACTTAATCTTGTCGTGCGAGTAGTTCTTTCGAACTAGTGCAGTATTGTGAATGGAAGGCGCCTCTAAAAGGCTCCTTCCATGCATGCACTTGACACGTCATGTTTTCGAACTTTTTAGTTTTTAAAACAAGCCGATTTCCTCAAATGTTTTCCGTCATCGTTTGAGAGTAGAAATGAATTAACTAAAAGCGTCTTCTTCAATAATCGCATTTTATTTTCTTCAATGAGCGTGTAGGCCTCACAACTCAAAAGATATTATTATGTATTATTATAATTTAAAGTAGGTAAGTATTTATTTGGTTTTGGATATCTCGCTTTTCACTACTGCAGTGAGTCATTTTCTAGAAGGTCTGATATTATCGTGTTTTGTTTGCGTAGGTACTTTCCCTCAATCCTTAAAAGTTATAGTGAGTTGGTTGGATGTCTGTTCGTGTTTAAATCAAGCCTATTGGGATGAAACGGATTATTTTGTAGATCGTGGCCTGGAACTGCTTATAGACTATTTAAAAAGTCGGCTGTGAGCAAAGCCACGAATGAAGACTAAATAACCTGATCCCACTTTTATGTGGGGTCGGCACACCAGGTTTTTCTCTTCCACTCCGCTCTATCAGCCGTCGTCATCTCAACACTGACTCCTTTCTTACCCATATCATCCTTGACACAGTCTATCCATCTTTTCTTTGGTCTGCCTCTTCCGTTATGTACATCCCTCCACATTCAAACCTAACATTATTCTCGTCTCGTCACATGACCCTAAAAAGACTAAATAAAGATCTAAATAACAGATCTCCTGGAAATATTAATGTAGTGTGCTTATTATGTAATAAAGAACAATTTGAAATATTTCCCAAAATTACTCAAATTGTTATTATTATTCCATTACTCAATTCATTTTGAATAGCCAATATTCGTAGATTAAGGATGTTGCCATTTGGAAAGTTAATCGAGCAAAGAAAAAAAATATACAGAATACTCACTTATCGTGGTCGATGGGCCATTCTGTTTGATTGGATTGATGAAAATGTCTTTGTCATTTTTGTGTTTTTCCTTTTCTTCTGATTTGTGGTGTTTCTCCCGGGCCGGCCGCTGCGGCAGCGCAGGTGCGGCCGCGGCGGCAGAGGGCGCGGCCGGCGCGGCTGCCTCTGTCTCCAGAGGCGTTCCCGTCGCCACCACCGCATTCACTACTTCTTCAATAGATACATCCTTCTCTTTATCTACCTTCTCCGTTGGGAGAACTATATTTTGCATTTGCTTATTGCTCTGTGTTTTACTTGTATCTATGACAATGGACTGCACAGTCGTTTCAATCTTCTGGATCGGTTTGACATTTAAAGTCATTTTAGGCACTATGACGGGACTGTCAGATATCGCCGAGACGACTGGCGTTTCGCAAGGCGTTGCGGCAGCATCAGGTCCCAAATTTCTATTATCATTTAAAATTACTAAGTCAGACTTTATAATATTATTATTAATAGAGCTCAAGGAGCTTATTGCATTCTGAGGTTGAGCGGTACTCGTGGAAGATACAGGCATTTCAATATTCTTAGGTACGAAATTCGATTTTATTGCATTTTCAAGGCTCGGCTGATTAGCCGCTTCGTTAACCATCCTGGTGAATTCTTCAGCAATACTATGTGTCGGTGGTTCCTGGACACATACATAAATAACATATGAAATACTTTATCGTTATGGGAAAATACATTGTTTTATATGCGCATACTTACAGGCTGTGGCGTTTGTCGATCGTTTTGTTCCCCACTTAAAAATAAATCATTCGTAGTATTCGAAAGTATATCCTGTCCTGCAAATAAGGGAACAAATGTACAATCAATATTTTTTAAAGTATTTTTATCAATAAACTGTATTATTCCGTACTAAATGTGCTAAATGAACTAAATGTGTAAGTTAAAACTGTTAAAAACATTTTTATTGGGATAGTTTTAGCCGTGTTAATTCAGGATATCTGGTCCCTTCATAACAAAATTTCATTCAAATATCCGTTCACTAGTTTTGACGTGAAAGAGTAACAAACACACATCCACAAACTTCGAATTAATAATAATAGTGTGATTAATAAAACGTGAACTTACGTGTAACAGGGTCTATAATTGCAAGTCTGTGACTACGTTTTTGGACTGGAGCTGTGCGCATACCTGAACAGAAATAATCATGTTTTTACACATTTTCTATACAATAAAAGGGTTTTAAAATAAAAGAGTTTTAACCCTGCACTTTTTACAACAAGTGCAGGGTTAAAACCCCTTTTTTTACACTATGATGTATCATAGTGTAAACAAAATCAGGTTTCATTCCAGCCATTCCTATAATTAAATAACTAAAAGTTAAGACGATATATTTGTATTTTTTTATATACATGTTGTCCCGTAATGAGTGGATAATTCTTTATCTACGGATAGGGGACATCATAAAAATCCAGAAAACCAAAACTTGTCCCCAGTAAAATTATCACGGTTTTCGAGTTAAGAAATTTTAATTATTTTCTACCCTTGTTCATTCTTTTCGATGTAAAGATCTCAAATGAAGGAATTTTCTCAATCTGTTTTATAGCATTCTTGGATAATAATTGTGCTATCTAATGATAAAAGCTATTTGCATGCCAAAGAAACATATTTTTTATCAGAACCATTAAAAAAAGTTTAGTAAGAAAAGTTTGGGTTTTTTTTCACAAAAGTTTGGACTGCGGGGTGTAAAAAAATGTATGGTCGCGTGTGTGCCCAACTAATAAATAAGTTGCCCACTTCATTAAGATTCTAAAATGATACAACACATGGTATTTCCAACTTTCAATGCAAAGCTATTTCCTGTTAACTTTTCAAAATACAAGTTGGAATTAAATTCACTTATTGACTTACAGTGTCACCAATAAACACTATGTAAAGTTTTTCTTTAGTTCAACTTAAGAATAAGCAAAATGTCTACCAATAAACCAATTAGAAAGTTTCACCTTGCATAACTTTGACATTTCTTTTTGGATGCGACGTTGCCGATTTGTGCATCTTCACGTATCAGAAGGATAGCTACACTTTGTATTATTGGTAAGAATTTTTTTCTTGACTTAATCTGAATTTACGCAAGGTACAGCTATGCGATGTGTAAATTTGATAGAACTTCGGAATAACTAGTTTTTATTGGTGAGACGGTTAGGATTTTGCAAGGGAAGTTACTAATACCAGAAGATAAGGATAACAGACATTAAAACGTAATGCAGCGATTAGAACACCCTGCATCTTCTAATAAATAGTGATTTTTTTTTGGAGCGCTTACACAGATTTAGCAATGGTTTGGCCTGCCCTATGATGAACTAATAAGATATCATCATCATCTCAGCCATCTAGCGTCCAATGCTGAACATAGGCCTCCCCCATCGATTTAAGGTAAGATATAAGTTCTACATATAACTTATTATGGTGTAAGATCGTAACAAGCACTATTTTTATATTTACATTGTAATTATTTTTAATATTATTCGTCTCAACAAGCTATTGAGCTCATTTTGGAAAATCTAATTATAAAATGTAACTTTGTAAAATAAATTTAATAAAAAAGCACAATACATTTATATTTCCTTGTTACCTATATCTTAGTGAATAGAAAGGTTTGATATTTAGTTGATTTATGTCACTAAGCGGCGCTGTTTCTACGGCAGAGTCATTTATGCCTTGCCTAGTGCGTGATCCATTGTAAATTGTACGTACAGGGTGGATTTTTGAGACAGGTTGATACTTAACATAAAATGTATTCAGTTTGGGCAACTAATGCTATTAGATGCAGGTAGAGTCTTAGCGTTATCTGTCGATTAGTCAATTCTGTCATTAGTCTGATTATATACCAGGCATGGTTTGATGGTGATGCGCGGGTGGCTGCGGATGCGGCAGCGAGACGGGCGGCGCGGCGGGCGCGGCGGGCGAGCCCTGCGGCCCGAGCGCACCCGTCGGCCGCGCGCCTCCGCCCGAAGGCAACGCGCTACTCGCCAGCTGCGGGCTGTTCGTCGCGTAACCATAGTCTGTACAACAATGATATTATAAATTAGAGATACGTTATGTTCATAGTTAGTCAAAAACAAATCAATTCCAATCAAGGACAAAAGTAGAGTCTTCAACACCTGTATCCTACCAATCCTAATATATGGCTGCCCAACATGGTCTCTCGGAAATAATTTTTCAAATCGGTCCAGTAGTTTCGGAGCAAATTCAAACAAACAAACATACAAACAAAGAAATCTTTCCTTTTTATAATATTAGTATAGATATAAATTAGTAAGACAACAGGATAAACAAATCTAGGTATTCAAAATAATATTTTTTATAATTAAAATACGAAACAGAGCATGCCAGTTTAAATAGTTATGTGGAGGCACTAAAACAACTGAGCAGGCATTAAAATATTAATCGCAGGCCACAAACTGAATGATTGCAATTTACCTGCTCGTAAATTTCAACATAACACAACTAGTACATAAGCTTTAAAAACTAAATGAAAACAGAACATTGCAGTGGTCAATTGTTTATATAAAGTTTGTTTAGGTGTTTGTATGTTTGTGTTTCAATCACGCCTAAACCAGTGAACCGATTTGGATGAATCTTGGAACCACGCGGTTGTTGGTTGTTGGTACCACGCGGGCGAACACGTAGTAGCTAGTGATACATAAAGAACTTACAGGGGGAAGTGTGACTCGGCGGGTTGTTATATCCTATGTAATGTCCCATGTGATACTGATAATACCTGAAATAATAAAAAAAAAATTGTTTTGATTAATGCCTTATCCACAAAATAAAGTAAATGTAAGTGGTGAGCTCTGTGGCGCAGTGGGTGAAAGCCCGCTTAAGATACAGAAGGTTGCAGGTTCGATCCCCGCCGCGGGATTAATGTTTGTATGATCTGCAAATATTTAACTCAGGTCTGGGTGTTTCTATGTATATTATGTATGTATTTACAAACAAAAAGTATATAAGTAGTATATCAGTTATCTGGTTCCCATAGTACAAGCTATGCTTAGTTTGGGGCTAGATGATGCTGTGTGAAATTGTCCAGCATTATTTATTTATTATCTTCTTCTTAGGATCATCATCATAACTAGGAACTTTAGATCGAAAGCACACCCACAGTGTTCTCTTTCTCTCATTAAAAATAAATAATTTATTAGAAATTCTCTGTCGCAATCCAAAGTATCGGTTAAAACGGGATAGAAGTAACTAAAGTCAACTCACCCAGGAGACCCTGATCGAGGTTGCTGGTAGGTTTGCATTCCCATGTGTGCCGGCTGGAAAACTAGCGCGGGGTACATAACCTGCCCGGTAGAAGATGCTGCACCAGGTATAAAAGGTTGTTGTTGCCTGTAAATCATTCAAATACGATCATTTTACGTCGAGGAATAGGTTAGTTTTGTATTCAATTAAATATAAGTAGACATTACACAGCGCCATCTGGCACCAAACTATAACAATAATAGTGGTGAGATAACAACTGATAGGAGTGTGGGGAAGGCAATATAGGTATTGCGCATCACTGGGGTTGAGCGTCAGCGGGGGTCTATTTGAATCAGTGGTGTATGGATTTGAAGTGCGCCTCTTTTCCTCCTTTCATGGCATACTCTTCCTGCACCGTTTCACAGTACCGGTGAAGTACACATAATATACATTTTTGGACATACTCATTGGTGCAAGACTGGAGCCAAACCCACAACCTTAAGTTTGGAAGGCGGGGCCGCTTTCACTTTAGCAGTGGTCTAGTGAAAGCTAGCGCATATTTAATTACCTAGGATGTGCCGTAGGCCTCGTCCCGTGTTGTGTCGCTCTGTATTGCTGGAAGTTCGCGTACTGCGGTCGTGGTTGTGTCTGTGACACAAAATTGTGGCTTGCCTGAATAATTAAAAACAAATCATCAATTAAAACCAAATAAATTTATAAGGAGTATTTGTGAAGTTGTTTTTGAAGAGCTTTTTTTTCGCAATGTTTTTCACAGAGACGATAGGATTTTTTCGGTACGCTCAAGGTTTCCTTCACATTTTTAGAGCTCGTGTTAATGATTGTGTGTTTCATAAAAAGCTGGAATCGAGATAAAATCATAATTTTAGAATAGAATAACGTTTATTTTGTGTCACAAAAAGATCACATAAAAATAGGAACTATACTAATTGTACCTAGACACAAAATAGGTCACCACTTCGCTCAGCGTGTGCTGTAGCAACATGGACTTTAATTTTGGACTGTAAGATAAGAAAGAGCATTTACACTGGCACTGACTTAGCAAAACGAGAGAGAAATTGCATTGTGTTTATGCTCTTTAAAGAATGGTCTATTGATTATGTCTGCTCTAACTTTTGAAGCGTTTGAAACAGTCCGTTAACCGATTCATGGCGGGTGGGTGACACGCCTGCCACGAAATAATTGTTCACCGCCGCAGCAAGAAGTTGTTGAAATTCGGCGCTGCATAGGATTCTAACTCGATGATTGCAATATATCGAATATGTATGTACTAACGGAACGCCCGCGGCTTTGCTCACGTGGTATCACTGTCCACTCTGACAGTGATACTGATGGGCTGATGCACATCTGTGGTTTAGGCTGTACAGTGTCTGTCAGTCATTCAGTCACGACAAAGATTCTTATTATGACAGACGTAACCGTACCATTGTTGTTTTAGACAGGTCCTGTTGCGGTGCCGGCGGCGCAGATGGTTGCGGCGGTGTCGGCTGCACCCTCAGCGAGGCCTGGGACGAAGGTTGCGTCCCGCCGGTGGAACTCGGCATGTACGTGGCCGATGGTGCGCCACTCGCATGATAACATTCTACCGGTCCTGCAAAACCATAATCATAAACCACTGGACCACAGACAACCAAAATGAATCTTGTTTTATAAGCCTTTGTCTATCTGGAATAATGTACCATTCAAATGGTGAAAGACCTTTTTCTAATAAAGTACCTTACATAGAAGCTCACTAAGTTAAGTATATTCCAATATAATATGAATTCATTTTTGTTTTAATAACGGGACGAGATCGCGTATAGGTTTTCGATAATATTCGAACTATTATCTTACCTCGACGTCGAGGTAAGATAATAGTTCGAATATTATCGATCTCGTCCCGTTATTAAAACAAAAATGAGTTTAAATCGTGTGAGTTTAAAAAGTGAATAATATGAATTTATTATCTGGTTCATAAATCTTTGCTTAGTTTTAAGCTTTTAAGTATTCAACCACTTTGTGACATTATTTATATTATTATACATATAGCCAGACAACGATAAATACATTTAGTTGGAGCTGGTATTGCACCATCAACGAGTTATAAATCGTAATTTAGGCATATTTTTAGGTTATTTTGTGTGTAGTGTTTTAAGTGAATAACTTTGTTGCTGATCTGCATTTAGTGTATGGTGATGCACTATTCTTGAAACGAAAAATGATAATATAGGCCAAATATCGTGGTCCAATTACTGCTAGTGCAATGTCCCAGCTAAGTTTTCACTCATTACGATAATAACCAGATAATTATATTGATCGTCCATTTCTATAATTAAAGCTAAACAACTATACAGTACAGCAACTAAAGTTATATACAACGGTGCGACTAAACATTAGTTCAGCGAACTATGTATTGATAAATTAACTACGTATAGCGACGTCACGGTGGCCTGTATGTAACATGCAACTACGACGACAATAAGACTGATTAATTGTTTGTATGCGCACCTTCGTCTACTATGCACAGCTCAACTTAAACGTAAGGTGGAGATGTATGTTCTCACCCTTTAGTTCATTTTATAGTGTAAGTAATGATAACTTAACAGCATCAAACATGCTAATATGAATGCTTGAATAACAAAGCAGGTTTTAAATCAAATCTATTCTTTCTTCAATACACAACCATGTTTTAAGGCGGTAATTATCCGTATATACCAGGTTAAGTGCATACATGAAATAATATTAGCATATGACGGATCAGAATAGCCACACAAGTGTGTGACCAGATTCATAAAAAAAATATGCATGTTGCATTTTTCTTGGCTCATCGTGGTACTTTTCTATTGGTCTATAACTCGGTCGATACAAAGCAGACGAATTTGGTCTTTATAATCAAAGCAAAAATTCTTCCACGACCCGCATGCTTTCCTTATCAACAATGATGCTGCTATACCCTCACTGCAAAATCTAGCAAAAAACATGAACTTAATAAAAGAGCCTACGGAACGTAGGTACTAGGTACGGAACGGAATCACTACTTAAATATATATTTTTTTATCAACATTGAATAGTACATTATTCTAGAAATATGCAATATACTAGAACAAGCGAGGAAGTTTTTTTGAACAGCTCGAGAGTATACATTTATATATAAACAAAAAATAAGCATTAATTTCAAATCAGTAAACTAAAATACTCTTAGAGGTTGAGATTTGAGACCCTGGTCCCTGGTTGAACCTAGAATCTTATTTTTAAAAGGCGATTAAAAAATAATACTTACTATGTGGTGTGGAAGCCCGAGGATAACTGAATATTTTGCTAAGGTTTAAATTGCGAAAAATAAAACTCAACAATACGGGAATATCGGAAATGAACTTCAGCATCTGTCGCATAGATACATAAAATGTTTCTTATAGGCCTTATAGGCCAATACCTACAGAAAAAAAAACAATAGATCAAACACACATAAAATAATCGCAAAAGAATAGGGAATATGTAAATGCAATTTTGGATAATTCTGTTATACTCGTAAAACACAACTGACTGACATCAAATTCGAAGAGAATATCTCTGAGAAAAGTGACTGACACTTACTGCAAGATTGTTTCAACAGCCTGTACTGCTGAGCCTGCGAAGACAGACCGCTACTCGAAGAAGAAAACAGGGATGTTTCACTTTTACTAGGGTTATTATTTTGACTAGTATTAATGCTTAGATTTTGCTGACTGCCATTCAGGCTTTGAGCTGTTTTCAGAGTTGGCAGTTGGCTGCCGATTTGGTTGGCATTTAAGTTATGGCTGCCATTCAGACTGTGGCCGTTACTTGGATTAACGTTACTCATGAGGCTGTGGTTCCCAAGGCCGAGATTACTGCCACTTATGGCAGAGTTGAGGGTATGGCTTCCACCAAGTCCAAGACTATGGCTACTGCTAAGGCCAAGATTGCTACTATGGCTCTGACTTCCAGCTACGCCTGATGTACTTGTGTGACTCTGATGGCTCCCATGAACAAGATTGCTGGTATGGCTGTGACTCGCATTTAAAGAAGAGTTAGAGCTATGGCTGAGGCTCCCGCTTGGTCCAAGATTGTTGTGACTGCCACTTAGTCCCAGATTGTTATTGTGACTGTGACTCCCGCCTGCACCAATATTACTACTATAAACGTGATTTCCACACAGGCTAACATTGCTATTGTGACTGCCACTTAATCCAAGATTGCTGCTGTGACAGCCATTTAGTCCAATATTGTTGCTGTGACCGCCGCTTAGTCCAAGATTGTTGCCGTGATTACCATTCAGACTAATGTTGCTGCTTTGGCTGTGAGTTCCACCTAAGCCAAGGTTGGTGGCATGGCTGTGAGATCCTCCTAGGCCAATGTTAGAGTTGTGACCATGATTACCGCCTAGGGTGAGATTGTTAGTAGGGTTGTGAGTACCGCTCAGGCTTAGGTTGGTGTGGCTGTGACTCCCACCTAGACCAAGCTTGGTAGAGTGAGTATGGTTCCCACCTAGGACAAGGTTGCTACCATTGTTGTGGTTTCCGCCAATAGTAATTTTGCTGCCCAAACCAATGTTCGTGCTATGGCTGTGATTACCGCTTGAGCCCAGGATGTTGGTGTGGCTGTGAGTGCTGCCCAAACCGCAGCCAAAGCTGTTAGTGTGATTGGTGCTTAGGCCTAAGCCGTTACAATGGTGACTACCGCCAAGTCCAACGCTGTTTGTATGATTGTGACTGCCGCTAAGACCAAGGCTACTGTGGCCGGCATTAAGTCCCAAACCATTAGTATGACTTTGGCTGACACCTCCTTGAGTGTTGGGATGGTTGTGACTGCTGCTTGATCCAAGGTTGTTGGTGAGGTTATGACTGCCGCCTAAGCCAACACTGTTTACATGATTGTGACTCAAGTTGTGGCTAGCGCTATGGCCGTGGTTGTGGTGACGGTTGTGGCTGTGATGATTATGAGAGCCAGGATTGACAGACGGCGCTGGCGGTATAAATTGAAGCGACACTGTACTCAAGGATTGCATATTGATTTGATTCGGATTAATATGAATTCCAGCCGGGCTCGCCATAGTCAGCGATGTTGGTATATTCAGGGTCAAATCGATTCCTGTAGGTTGCCCTGTATTTCCATGGTTGGCACATGTATGTGAGAAAGGACTATTTGTATTGTTTCCCCCTCTTAGTCCTACCATTTTAATTTCATGATACAAGTCTTTCAAAAATTGTATGAGCCATATATTGAACCATTCCCAAAACAAAGGAGGCACTATCATCGGCATATGGTTCGTCATTCAGTTGACCATTATCTACTCAATAATTAAATGCCCAACTGGACATCAATCAAGTGAACACAATCTAGCCTCACTTCTGATTGAAGCTACAAGCGAGTGTAGAGTCACGTATAAACACCAAAATATAAATCACAAAGACGAATCCGAAGATCCAATGCGAATCACACGAAATCCACGCATGTTGTTTAATATTTGCGGACCGAATTCACTATTTCAGTAGTAATTTAATGCAGCATAGAGAAAATCGATAAGGAAACCGCGCGCTCCATGCTACATTGTCGTGCGGCCGCACTTGAGTCAGATTAATGGCACCGCGATAACTTCACCTTCCCAAATCAAACTATTACTTTCGAGAATAGATTTTTTCACATTATTTAGCTTGATTTAGAATATTTAAGACAGCAAATAACACATTCCAGGCCGGAAAATTGTATGATGACTGATCACCCTGCAAAGTAGGAGAGTAAAGGATAGAAACGAGAGAAAGAGATGGACGTATATCATGGTACACATTCACGGTTTGGGGCGTTCCCCGACGTGCCCCGTACCACGTTCGAATCAGAACGACTAAACTCCTGTGCGGTGTGTATATTGCTGTGAAGTTGATCCTTACTAGCTACATAGCACAACATCGCGCCCGTTAACAGAAAACAGCAATGGATAGCGTACAAAATATTTTCCTCGATACGGTTGAAACGAAATATACTATGAAATGTACGCCGTAGAAGGCAAGGGGTGAGTAACGAGGGTTGTTCTCACAACCAACTGAACGACCGACGGCCGACGACCGAATGCATCTTTACAATCGGCGCAAACTTATCTAGGACATGGACGATTATTTGGTCAGTGATTCAAGTATTGTATGTACTTAATAAATGAACTACAAACAGGTCAATATAAAACTTGCCAATTGCCTAAGTTACTTACAAAACTTAGTGTTTCTTATTTCCTATAGTGATGGGATTAAGTAGATCTGCTACAGCAATAATCGAGATATCTTATCGTCTTGGGGCAACGAATCAGTGATCGCTAAATTTAACACTGCTGATGCTGACTGCTGACTGAAACGTCAAGCACATTTAGTTGGTGGTGATTCTGTTAGATCTCATTCTTGGAGTAAGTATTTTGAATGACTATTGTATGTTGTGTTTGAAAATAAACTAGATTTTAAATGCATTACAGATTTTTTTAAGATATCGAAGAGGTTCGTCAAAGGTACGTCCAAAATATATAATTTAGGGACACTGCCTATGCCTACATTATGCAGAAGTTAAAATTGCAAAGGCATTGGCAAGCCTATTGCCGCCTATTAGAATACTAATCGGTTTAAACACAAAATAAAGTGATAAATTAAAAAGAGGGTGGTAAGTATGCATTAATAATATTATTATGAATTAAATATTTTGATATTTAAAAGTTTGTCACATGTTTGCATCCCGGGACAGATTAATCGCCGCTTACGAGAATACTAATTGGTCTCCCTCACTATGTTTTCCTTCACAGTTTAAAGCTCGCCTGAATTTATTTGACGACCTCTGTGGCGCAGTGGGCGAAAGCCCGCTTGGGACGCAGAAGATTGCGGGTTCGATCCCCGCCTCGGGATAAATGTTTTTATGATCTGTCAATATTTATTTCGGGTCTGGGTGTTTCGTATGTATTATACTACTTATATACTTTTTGTTTGTATGTAACATATTATGTTAAATCAGTTATCTGGTTCCCATAGTACAAGCTTTGCTTAGTTTGGGGCTAGATGATGCTGTCTGAAATGTCCAGCATTATTATTATTGTTTTTTAGATCTTAATCTACTCGGTTTTTAAACCGGCGCTAACTGGGACGCACGGGCCTAGGCCAAGTGTGACTCAGTGAAAAGTTGAGCTTTTGAAAGGGGTTCCGTCTGTAAAAACTTCCTCACTATTCTTCACGTGTTCAAAATAACTGCTTTTTGTAAAAGAATGAATGTATGTTTTGGTAAATCTAAGAATTCTAAAGATTGAAAAAGTTGTGTAGTGATAATACCAGTTGATGATAGAACTATCGGGACTATATTGACTTTCTTCAGTTTACACATACGGGTGATTTCATTTTTGAGATCAACATATTTTGAAAGCTTTTCTGCAATCGTGTTCTGCAGGTTGTGGGTGTTCGGGATAGCTATGTCTATGAGAAGTGCATTGTAGTTGGTTTTATCAACGAGAGTAAGGTCTGGTCTATTGAAATGTGTGGTTTTATCGGTCAGGATGGCTCTATCGTAGTAAATAAAAATAAAATAAATAATGCTGGACTATTCACACAGCATCATCTAAAAAAAAAAGTAAAGTTTGTGTGTTGAGTTCTCCAGCACAGTTTCGGGAGCATATTTATAGTAGGGTGTTGGTTTTATTAAGGAATCTACAAGTTTGTATTTCAATGCTAACTTTTATTATTATTAAAATTTTCAATGTGTAAACAGTTTTAACGCGACCACGGTTGTTGCAACACAGCCGAAACGTCGGGAAATAATGAAGGTAAAAACGCGATCAAATCCTGTGGAAATCTATTTCTAAAATGTGTAAATATTCCTACGAGAAAATGAAATGATATAGACAATGATATAGATTCGACAGAGGTGAAGCGCTAGTCTTATGCTTATCGGGAGGATTCCGGGCGAAGTATAATTTTTCGCGTCGTTTAATCTACACCTACATGTCCGCCAGTCCACATAACAAGTTCACAGAGTCGTGTCTTAGAACTAAAACATTGTCCCGGTCCCAGGTCAAATTAGCTCAAAAAACAGGGGTAAACTTGCAATAATTCGCATAAAGCTGAAAATTGGTACGTACCTAGACCTACCTACTTA
The DNA here is from genome assembly GCA_963565295.1 of Epirrhoe alternata. Taxonomy (NCBI): domain Eukaryota; kingdom Metazoa; phylum Arthropoda; class Insecta; order Lepidoptera; family Geometridae; genus Epirrhoe; species Epirrhoe alternata. The sequence continues at coordinate 14,135,858 of OY751375.1, forward strand.
GACCTTTGCACGGAACCCTCGGTGGGCGAGTCTGACTCGCATTTGTGCGGGTTTTTGTATGGGAGCCCGCATTCATTTTAATATTTATTTTATTTTTTATTATTTGTAGTTACAGCGGCAATAGCAAAGCACATTCTATGAAAGTCTACCTTTTACGGTTCATTAGATAAAGCTAAATCCCTCTGACAGATGGACAGACAGACGAATAGCGGAGGCTTAGTAATAGGGTTTCGTTTTCTTCGGGTACTGAACCCTCAAAATTAATATCTGGATTTCGAACTGCTATCAAGCGAGATTTCTAGATTTCAAAATTTGGTATTCCATTTTAATTTCGAAAGATCGATACTATTTTTACGTACCATTTTTATCACATTATGGTATGAGGGATTCACCTAAGCTACCGCAGGTACACGTTTTACTCAAACCAGCTTACGATTCACGGGATTATTTATGCGCGAAGGATATTAGTTTTTTTATATACTTGATAATTGGTTCGCTAACTAGTATCAAATCTAAGCAAATTGCGCGAGTTTCCTATAAAACATTTGATAGCTATTTTAATATTTTTTATAAAATAAACAATTTACTAGATTAGAACTTTTCATGTTTACACATCGCTTAATTCAAACCCTTTGAACTAATGTAAAATTTATATACGAGGTTAAAAGCTAAAGAAGAAAGAGCTAGCGGTTGACGGGCGGATTCAAAGCGGGGCGGGCGCCCGTTGATCACACCGCGGTTACGCAGAGGATTCGAGACCCATTGTAAACTCAGTGACAGAATGAACTTAGCCTAATTCGTATTTTGGTCTAAAGTCTTCTTTATTAGGTTGGCTATTTACGACGTGTGTACAAAATGGAGTTCACGCGTGCTAATCCGCAGCGAATTTGTTGCGGCAGATTCGCCGCGCGCCTGCTCCGCTTTGAATCCGCTCGTGGACCGCGTGATAAGGCTGAAATAGTGATTCACGAAGAACAACAACATCATCATCATTTCCCTGTCCTTATCCCACTTTTATGTGACGTTGGCAAAACATGTTTTTTAATTAAGAACAAAAACAATGACAACTTAATTTGTTGGACCAGTGCAACAAATTAAATAGTATTGTTGTTCTTAACAAAACAAACGGTTATGTCATCTCTCTCGATTCGTTTCATGTATTTTTTGTTTCTTTTATTTATAATATTACCGAAAATATCAGAAAGAATGTAGTGCATATTAATTGAAGTGCATAAATTAGTAAGTATATTAATTGTTACGCTCAAATGCCGCTCTGACTTTCCTCACAATAATACAGCTTGGTAGATATTTTATCAGGGAGGGACCAAAGTAGACAAACTAATAAAAATTTCTGACAGACATATTTAGATGTTTGAACATCTAGATTCGAATCAAGCACTTTAAGAACAGGTGGCGAGCTGAATAAATTATTATTAAATAAGTTTCTTTTTTTTTAAAACGAGTACAAGCTTTTAATGGATTACCGTGAGCTGATTGAACTCACCAATGTAAGTACAAAATTTCATTTCAATTAACCTATTTTCTGATGAGTTCCGTTCTCCATCATTGGATCAGCTGGCAGTCATCATATTTAAAATAGTAGATGAAACTTGACCAATGTAGTGAGTTTCAACTCAAGCAACCTATTATCTAAGGGGATCCGTTCTCCATCATCAGATCAGCTCACTGTCACCTTTTAAAATTTTAGATGATACTTAATCTACAACCGAGTTTGAACTCAATAGGCCTATTTTCTGAGGAGTTCCGTGGAACATTAATATTATATTGCATTGTCACTGAGGTCTCATAAGTGTACCAAAATTCAGCTCAATCGGACACCAGGAAGTGGGTCAAATTCAGCTTGCAAGATTTGACCCGGACAAACATACAAACATTGCAAGTTAATTAAAAGCTTTTAGAATAAAGTCCTCCAAAACAAAATGACCTCCATGTATTGTTTACACCTCCCTGCATCATAAGTATGTATTAATATTAATACATTTATAGGAGTCGGTACCATGATGGCACAATTAGAAAGCTAAACCAAAACATAACATAATATTTTATAAGTATTTAAGTTAAACCGTAAAGCACAATGCCCATTTTTGTATGGGGAGCCGTACCAACTTGCGTCAAAGCAAATTAAGGTTCAAAAGTCTTGATTTTAGACGAGTTTTTTACCAAAAAGGATTTGGAAAATATTTATCTCCATTTTTAGGGTTCCGTACCTCAAAAGGAAAAAAAGAACCCATAAAGTATCACTATGTTGTCAGTCTGTCTGTCAAGACTGGTGTCTGTGATCAAGACCCTTTATCTGGGGAACGCGTGGAGGTATCGACTTGAAATTTAAACTCGTGTCTATGGTCCCTTGAAGCTGTGAAAAAATTGAACTTGTAAGTTTTAATGCAAAAAAAAAGATACGGCCGTTTATGCCGCAAAAAAATTATATTTCAACACTCATGGAAATTAAAACTCATAGTATACTTCCCGTTAACCTAGATAGAAGTATGTAATTTGGTAAATAGGTATAGTATTGTCTTAGATTGCAAATACAGGGAAAAATCTGAAAACTATATATTTTTCGTTAAATCACAATAAAAACAGGGCCTAATATAAGGAATGGGGGTCGTCATTTTGAAGTGAGTTAACTGTGTCATGTGTGTTATTGTATTAGAGGGCTTCATAACAAAAAAATAATAATAATATTGGTTTAGTATACCTGTGTCGCAGTGAGGTACATTGCAATACCCTGTACTGTATAGGGTATGGGCATAGTCCTTTACTAGCATGGTAACAAAATAAATATGGTAGACATACTCAGATTTTTTAGATATTCAAGATCTTTTGAGATATCTTGGGGTAGTTAGAGGCACGTCGCACAGACGCACATGCCCAATGCCCTGTATTCAAAGCCTGCTAACAACAAAGCAATTATGCTCATATACATAATATTGAATTATGAACATCATTCAAATTGGTGAACTGCATTCGCATTAACAAATAAGTGCAAGATTAGTACAATCAAATGTTATCATAATGTTGTTAGCCATTGTAATTTGAAATTGTAAACAAAGAAGTACATACAAGGAGATCATTTTGATATGCTAGTGCATTCTTAAATATTGGTATTATTTATAAACATCTGTATGTAAATGGACTCTGTATGGTATGACTGGCAACTTTATGTATTTATATTATAAGTATAAATAAAATAAATAATGCTGGACTTTTACCCAGCATCCAGCCCCAAAGTAAGCAGAGCTTGTGTTATGGGTATACTTCAACACAAAGTAATAAGCTTGTAGTACCCACGCTGACACCACATTATTAGTGTAGTAAATAATAATTAAGAGATAAGAGAGATGGTTGGAAAGAATTGGGGGAGACCTTTGCCCAGCAGTGGGACAGTATGAGTTGAATGGATGGATCTTCATTTTAATATAATATTTAACGTAATTTACAAGCTGCAAGTTCAATTGATACAAACGAAAATTATTGATGAACAGGTGGTAATGAATTAGACCTAACTTTGTACAAATGTGATACCTATTTGTTTATCTAATGATATTTAAAGCAAAACACCTCATAACACATCATACACATTCAAATTATATATGTATATAACATAGTTATCATATGAGATAACTAAACACTGTTTTTTCCAACTATAGTAAAAATAAATAATGCCAAATCCTCATAATAACACCAGGTCTATAGTCAGAGATTCAACCATTAAAAATAATATTTACCTAATAATGGCCAATTATGGTAGTCCATATTCACCATGCCTGGATAAATAGAAAAATCACAATAAAAATTAATAAATACTTCTGTGCAAGATGGCACCAAAATGAACAATGTGTTTCATAGTAAGTTTGTAGTAGCTTATAATTGAACTACCCTCAAAATATTTCATTAAAATTTGCTGAATGGATGACTATATTTTATTGGTAGGTTAGAGTGAGGTAGACTACTAATATTGGAAAGACAGTGTGGAATCAGGACTATGAAGTTACTGATGGATGTTATCTTAAACTCTTTAATACAATTTGGTATGTATTGAGAAATGAAGTCTTATCAAAATTTAATATTAGATAGGTAATTTTACTATGATGTTATGAATAATTTTGTTAATGGTTGCTAAGAAACATGAGTAAAATCACCTAGTTTTAAGACGATTCAAAGTGATCTTTGCGCTCCGACTGAATAAATGCTTTTTGACTTTGACTTGGTAGCCTCAGGAGATTTAAAAATTCTATTTTATTTACTTACCATTACTTGCACTTTATTTGCACTTAATACCTAGGAATTTGGAATAGATATTGGATACATCAATTTCGCTCAGAATGTCATTCATCGCATTTGCAAATCACTATGAATCAACACAATGATGATAATGAATTATTTACTTTTTCTTTGATACATACCAAAATGCCTTTTGTTTATGAAGTATATATGTATGTAAATAAATATAAACAATAAACTTGACAAGAAGCTATTCTATGAATCACAATCACAATCAGGAAATCTTTTCTCCTAAAACAATAGATGTTGAGAAATTAGCTACATTCAAAGTTATAAAGTGAAATCAAAGTTTGTAAAACAGATTAATAAGTAGAAACCATACAAATAAAGTTTACTAAAGTTAGTTTTGTTTGGTAAAAGTTTACACAAAACTTTTTTCAGTAAACCAAACAAACAAAAAAGTACTTTTTCGCAAAGCGGCACAAACAGATGCTGAAGTGGCATACAAATATTACGTAAATTAGTGATAAAAGTGCTCTAAGTTCTAATTTAGATAAAAGGATACGGTCCGGAACCTCGCTGACTGGGTGCCAGCGGCACCTGATTCCCATTGCCACTCATATTCTTGGCAGCATAGGTATCGAGACACGTACACCACTCAAGGTGGCACGTAAATTTGCCCTAACCGATTGTAGGACACATCCGGCACATATGTAGAATATATAAACCGACGTCAGTTTGACAAGAAACACAATTTAATTTGTACCCACTGTGAATAAAGTTTCCAGTAAAAACATTGTACACCTCCAGTTATAACACAATAATATGCCTTCCACGAAATGTTATCAGCATCACTAGGAACGAAAGCCAGTCACTAAACAAACGACAGTACAAAATGGCGGATGTTAACCAATAAACAAACGTGACTGTCAACTGAAAATATGCTAATTTCACAGGTATTATTTCGTTGCAGCTTGTTCTTGTTAGTTTTGTTTGAATATAAATAAAAATATGTAAAAATATATTATTTTTCTATAACAACATCAATAAATATATTCTAATATAGTAAAACTGTCATCCGAGTTTATCTCGTATGTTCAACTCGTCACGTCACGTCACGTCACGCATGCATGAAGTAATTTGTGAATGAATTGCTTGCGCTTGCTTGCTTGGCTCGGTTGTCATCTTTTTTTTTTTTTACTGATCAGTTTCTTGCACTAGATCAACATCCCATTCACCATTCATTGAATTTTGAAGAAAAAAAAACCACTGGCTTTATTCATCTAAACCTCGCTTTAACCTATTTACCCTCAGACAAAATAAATAATGACTCGCTAATTGACGGAATTCCTCTTACAAAATTTTCTGCCGGTTTTTGCAGGGGACGAGGTAGAATAAGAACGCATTTTACACACACTCGTGCATAAAACTGACGTACCCTCATTTTGACGCACACTCAATAGTCCTGTCACGTATGGAATACTAACTTCTGCAAGATGTGGGCATGTATCAAATATGTATTTGTACATGCCTCTGACTACCCCCTTAGACATATTCAAAGGATCTGGAATATAAAGATCTGAGAGAATGTCTACCGCGCCTTGGGGATACAGTCGTGACCCTGTTTTACGTTTTACGTTTCAATAGTACTTTGTACCACAAGAGAGCAAAATTCGTTTTTGTTGCGAGTGCTGAGTGTGAATCTCGAACAAGCGAAGGATTTCTATGTTAGAATCCTGAGTATAGTGAGAGATTCAAAAGATAGGAACAAAATATTTTGCTCTCCTGTGATACATACAACTTTTCACCTTACTAGCGAAAAAATACAAGATGTAAGGAAAACCAATTCCCGCTGTTTTTTTTTGCCCCTCAAGTGGCAGGCTACAGTCCAAAAACCAGACCCCCCTGGCCGCCGCCAGTTCGCCGGGCGCACGCTGCGGCCTGTAATATTCGATTCTCATTGCGTGCTTGCAGCATTCTAAATTCAAATCACTTTTCCTCATACTCGTAGTGTGAGCAAAGTAGAGTTTTGCTCACTGTTTTTACGCGGCAAAAGCGCCCTTTTTGAGCTAGTAAGGTGAAATAGTACATTGTACCACAAGAGAGCAAAATTCGTTTTTGTTGCGAGTGCTGAGTTTGAATCTCGAACAAACGAAGGATTCTATATTTGAATCACGAGCGTAGCGAGTGATTCTAAGTTAGAATCCTGAGTGTAGTGAGAGATTCAAAAGGAGTGATTCTATGTTATAATCCTGAGTGTAGTGAGAGATTCAAAAGCATAAGCAACAAATTATTTTGCTCTCGTGTGATACATACAACTTTTCACCTTATTAGCGAAAAAATACAAGATGTAAGGAAAACCAATTCCTGCAATTTTTTTGCCCCCTCAAGTGGCAGGCTACAGTCCTGACACCAGAGCACTTTGCCAGCCGCCGCTTGGCCAGGGCGCACGCTGCGGCCTGTAATATTCGATTCTCACTCATTGGTTGTTTCCGCATTCAAATTCAAATCACTTTTCCTCATAGTGTGAGCAAAGTAGAGTTTTGCTCACTGTTTTTACGCGGCTAAAGCGCCCTTTTTGAGCTAGTAAGGTGAAATAGTACATTGTTATTCAGTTATTTATTTACTATAAATTATCATGTACCACAAGAGAGCAAAATTAGTTTTTGCTGCGAGTGCTAAGTTTGGATCCCGAACGAGAGAAGCGAGTGATTTTTAGTTAGAATCCTGAGTGTAGTGAGGGATTCAAAAGCACAAGCAACAAATTATTTTGCTCTCGTGTGATACATACAACTTTTCACCTTACTAGCGAAAAAATACAAGATGTAAAGGAAAAGTAAATCCCGCTATTTTGTTTTTTTTGCCCCTCAAGTGGCAGGCTAAAGTCCAACAACCAGACCCCCCTGGCCGCCGCCGCCTCGCCGGGCGCACGCTGCGGCCTGTAATATTCGATTCTCATTGGTTGCTTGCAGCATTCTACATTCAAATCACTTTTCCTCATAGTGTGAGCAAAGTAGAGTTTTGCTCACTGTTTTTACGCGGCAAAAGCGCCCTTTTTGAGCTAGTAAGGTGAAAAGAAAATTATACTCTAACAAGCGCACACTCTTGCAAATTTCGTATAGTGACCATACACGTAATGTGCACGTATTAATTACAAAACGCAAATGATTCGGAATCATGTAGATTTTGGCAGAGGGGAAATTACAAGGTTCACGGTAAGTCTCATCCCTTGATGATCTAAAATCTTACCATAGAATAGGTAATATTATTATTCTACTGTCTAGGTATGTACTTATATTATATACTTACTATATATAATTTAGGTACAAAGGTTTGTTTCAAAATTATACTGACTATTAGCCTGGACGGTAAACTTGATCGTGGGTGGCCGGCATGATAAAACCATCGAGTATGAATAAAATCTAGTTTTCACATAGATTAAGTAAGTTTTCTAGAGCAACCTACTGTGTGTTTTTAAAATTGACTACGAAAAGTAAGCTCAGGTTCAAAATTAACGCCCATGTCTCTAATGGTTTGCGGTCGTGCTAGAAGCTCCACATTCAGACAGTAAGTGAAGACAATCGGATCACTGGATCTAGTGAATGCCTAAAAACTGCTTGTTAGCCACTGACTCAAACGAACCTCAAAGAACACCATAATATATAATTTGCTATATTAACAATGATGTTAATTATTTAATATCTTCAATACAGTATTTTATAGGCAGACAGCCAGGCAGAGGCTGAAAAGCTTGATATCTAAACGCAAAAAAATGTAGCCAATAGCATTCCGTTTGTAGAGATGTATCAGGCACCGACTAAGTTTTCGTTTTCGGCCGATTATTTTTTTAATCGATTGCTTGCCTATCGATAATGAAATTCAGATATACGTATTATTATTGCAGTAGTAAGTCTACCTATTTATCAACTAAACTAACAGCATAAAAATTTGATCAATACTTATGTCATCTAAGAAGGTAAAACAGTTAAAATGTATAATTCACTACTCCACTATAAGGCTAAGCGCGCATTACGATTTTACTTTTTGCGACACGATTTTAAAATCGCGCTGTAAAATGTCGCAGAAAAATTCACTGAGTGCCCTGCGATGAAAAAATCGATGGTAACAAAACATTGGGCGTTGTGTTCGAAAAGCGGTTCGATAAAATTTCGATAAATTCGGGGGCACGAGCAGCATTAAATTGTGAAATTTTTATCAGTCCGCCCTTGGTGCCCCTCCCAAATAAAATCCTGGATCCGCCCAATGGTCGTGTCTATCAGCACCTGTAAAGGACCTGTGATAGTACCTACTCTTGGCATTTCAAGACCTGAGTAAAATCAAAGTCAATAGGTTCCGGTGGCTAACGCGTCCAAGGATCAAATACCTAGGTAGGTACAGTCAGCGTCACCAATTGGTAATCCCTCTGCAGTACAAACCGCTCTTTAGTATATTTCACGTAGGAATGTATCCCTGACACGTAAAACTTTTACGTTTTACACTGTAAAACAATGAAAAATTTTGAAATAAATGAAATCTAGTGATCGACACACAGATACAACTCCAATAAAAAAGGATTTTATCTATTTCCGTTTTCATTATTTCAGATATTAACATAAAAGCGCCTTATAACGGAACCGTTCCTACGTGAAAAGGAGTAAGGGGGTTACCAATTGGTGACGCTGACTGTACGTAGAATTATTTTTTTTTCTGATAATATGATGTACAGCAACTGTACAGAAATAAAAAACCAGCAAGTTAAGTTACTATATTATATTCTTCAAAAATCACAGTTCAAATGCAGTAAGTAGACAAAAGTGTGCCACTAAATGAGTTGAGCTGAGTATACAGCACCGTACCTAGTACAGTCACGGACAATATGATGTATACACTCCATACTTTTAAAATTAATATCACACTAAAACTAAAAGATGTAGGTTAAAAACAAAACGCGGAAATTGATTTCACATTGAACTAGTGGCGAAATCAATAAAAATATCAGAACATTGTTGGACATGTTGACCTGTACATGGGTTGAATGAAACATTATAGAGTGTATACATCTTATTGGCCGTGACTGTACCTACGAAGCCTAGTAGGCTAAGCATGCGCAACGTAGGCAAATGCCGATTACGGCACTCGTTTAAGACACATAATTTTGTCATTATTACGCTGTCTTGTCTTGCAAACCGATATTATGGCCTATGAAATTAACTATACCTAACTTTATCTACTTGTTAATGGTTAGGTGAAACCATAGAACTTAATCTATGGAAATCTATGAAACCTATGACCCCCTATGAGTGTCCGTTGAATATAGAAACCGGACATAAACAAGTATACCTACAAGAAGGATACTTACCTACTTATGCCCGGTTATAGATAGTAACTTTTTTTGCATGAGAAAATTAAGTCGCGCATGCCAGGCCTATTGGTTCCGGTTACAATAAAATATGTTTAATTACATAAGATTAGACAACAATAAAACTAAAGTAGGTACTGCTTAGTTCTTTACTTCTGAAGCTCGTATGTTTGGATTCCTTTGAGAGAAAACTATCTTAGGTCATTTTTGGTTACCGAATAGTTTTTTGATAGTTCCATAAGGGAAATACCCACAGACAATAAATTCTTTACGGCGTAGTACGAGTCAGAATCTGTTTGTAAGATAAGGCTAAATGACCTAAGATTTTCTTTACTACCATATTATCTACCTGATAAGGAATATTTTTATGTTAGGTAGGTGCAGTATTTCTCAAGTTAAGGTCAAAGTCAGACCTAGAAAGATTTGTTTTACATCTTTTTTTTTGCTAGGTATCAATATAATATTCGACGTTCTCCGAACATCTGTGTATTCAGCATTACCAGCCCTTGGAGTTTTGACGGCAGCTACGATTTTAAGCTCAAGTTATTTTCCATTATCACCTTCATAGGACATGTTTGTGGCGCCTTTAATATTTTCCATTTTTGATATTTCGGGGAACGGCCGTCTCTGAAAAAAAACCTTATCATAATAATACGATCTCGACAGTCATGCAGATGACTGGCACAGTTTGGCTCAAGATCGAGAGGTGTGGAGAAAGGGGAGGGAGGCCTTTGCCCTGCAGTGGGACGAAGCAGCCTTAAAATAAATAATAACTCTATACTAATATCATAAAGAGGAAAGATATGTTTGTTTGTATGTTTGTTTGATGAAATGAATAGGCTCCGAAACTACTGGACCGATTTGAAAAATGCTTTCACCAATAGAATCCTACATCATCCCCAATGAACAAAGGCTATATTTTATCCCGGGGAAGTGAAGTTTTCCCGAGGGATCGCGGGTAACCGGCGGACAGCTAGTAAATAATAAAAGTAATTAAGGAGTAGGTAAGAAACTAAGAAAGGAGTGAGTGTTGAGATGACGGCTGATAGAGGAGAATGGAAATGAACACAAGTTCTGCCGACCCCACATAATGTGGGAAAAGGGCAGGAAGATGACTGAAATTAAGTTTCTTCTACATTGTTAACTGCTAGCTCAAAATGATAAGCACAGTTTATTTTTACATACATAGAATCAGTCTCTTTCTCATATCTCTCTTTCTCACAGATTTCCACATGCTACGATCCTAACACATCTTATGCCTTCTTTTGCCTCATTTACTCTCATTACCAACATTCATACATTTGTTTCTCCTCCTTCACTCTCTATCACTCGTCACCTCCATATCGACTCCTTTCTTACCCATATCTTCATTCACACAATCCCTTCATCTTTTCTTAGGTCTACCTCTACTTACATATCCATCCACATTCATCACCCTTTTAGTTACATGAATTTCATCCCTCCGCATTACGTGCCTACCACGCTAACCTATTGCTCCAAAACTTTTCACTGCCGGTTTATTAAATGTTTAAGTTTAAATTACATCAAAATGCACTCACCTTGGATCGATATACTTTGTTACTCAGTTTTCTGATCCCCGCAAAGTGGTTTTCAATTTCGTTTAGCTTCTTTCCCTCGGTTTCAGGCAGGATGTAATAGAATGTAACACATCCTATTGCACTGTGAACAAGACAAAATAAAAACTCCCTTACACGATCTTATATAGAAACACGAGTACCTAATCACGACATCCCCATTGAAGCGCTAGTGGTCGTGCTGCTTATTCGTTCTTGATAGATCGTCGAAATTAAGCAACGTTCGAAACGGTCTGTAAGTGGATGGGTGACCGCCAGTGGCATTTTCAACTGAGCGCTTCCGTGCTTCGGAGGGCACGTTAAATTATCGGTCCCGGCTATTTAAGTCGTTAAGCCGTGACGGAGTCCTAAAAACTCCGTCACCAGAGTTGGCCACTGACTCTGAATACGAACGAATGAACAAACGACATCGCCAGGGCGCGGTAGACAAACTCTTAGTGATCTAAGAGTTTGTCTACCGCGAGTAATTCAAAGTCCTTACGAAGGGGTAGCCAGAGGAACATCCAAACTCTAATTTTGCAAAAATTTGCTTTCCATCCTATTCTATTATTATAATAAAGCTGAAAGTTTGTTAGTACCTATGTTTGCATGTTTGTGTTTCAATCACGCCAAAACCAGAGAAACTATTTGGGTGAAACTTAGAATAGGTGTAGATAGTGACCGCGCGCAGAAGCTAGTAGGACATAATAAGCTATTGAATATGTTGGTACCACGCGAGCGAAGTGGCGCGCAGAAGCTAGTTACGTGATAAGTTGCAAATCCATCAGCGCCTATAAACTAACTGGTTTCCAGTCCCCACAGTGTTTTTCTTCACAGTAAAGAACTCGTGTTAAAATTCTAGATGTTCGTTTATCGTTACGACGATTTATCTAGTAGCAACCTTAAATTATTTTAGTTATGTAAGTACCTTTTATGTACCTACATAATTTCTATACCTACAAAGATATTGAATTGATTCAGGCATGTCTTTGCGGAAGTCCATTTATAGGATTTACCTGGTTGATATTCCACTTATTAGAACTAAGCGCTTTCAAAGTTCTTTTATTATGCGCACTGCAAAAATGTGGAATCAGCTTCCCGCGTCTGTATTCCCGCTGAGCTACGACCCTGATGTTTTTAAGAAGAGAGTTAATAGGCACCTTCTGGGTAGGCTCGCTCCATCGTAGACCTCATTCTTGCCTATGTAAGTTTCGAGGTCAAGAGTCGACCCATTCATCATAAAAAAAAAATAAAAAAATTCTCAAAGGTTTCTTAAAACTACCGGTAGTTTAAGGAAACCTTTGTTTGAGAATAGATTAATAAGTACATGATATTTCCTTAGGATTTTCAATATCACAATTTCTATATTATTACAAGCTAATAATTCGAATAAAGTAAGTTCGTATGAGTCAGTGGCCAACTCTGGTGACGGAGTTTTTAGGCCGCCATAAGGCCTCCGTCATGGCTTAACGACTTAAATAGCCGGGACCGAAAATTTAACGTGCCCTCCGAAGCACGGAAGCGCTCAGATGAAAATGCCACTGGCGGTCACCCATCCACTTACAGACCGTTTAGAACGTTACTTAACTTCGACGATCTATCAAGAACGACTAAGCAAGCACGACCACGAGCGCTTCGAATAAAAGACATCAACGCGCTCTCAACTTCGCGTTGCTTGTCGTATTTGAAAACAAACCTTACCATATTAAGCCGTACAGGCCATAAGTTCCCCAAATAGATAAGCTGTCTACCATGCTGATGTACATTTTGTTTGTAAGGAATCCAAAAATGTACCCTACAGCACTGGAGAGCCCGGCTCCTCCTGAACGAGTCTTCGCGCTAAAAATCTGTAATTGATGATAATATTTAAAATAAAAAAAATGACTCTAAAACTTCCATAAAGATTGCAAAGTCCTTTGCAAAAGCATCATTATAGAAATACTTGAAAAGTTTAATGATATAATTTTGGAATAGGAAGACGCAAAAAAAAATTGGTTGTCTGTAAAGTCGGTTTACTGACGATAGTTGAACGTGACAACGTTTGTGTTTCTTTGTCGCTCGTTCCGCGCTCTCGCTTGCACTTCAAGCCTTACATGGAACGCCTCAGAGCGAGGTAACGCCGCATTTTTTCGTGCGTGCAGCCGGCTCTATCGAATTATAAGACGTTGTCACGTCAAAAAATCGTGTAATAAGTTGCAAAGTAAATCTGTAAAATTGAGGGATCTATTTAATTAAAGGAATCTTGAATATGGCTCCTCATACTATTAAGTTTTATCAGGTTAGGTATTCAATACGAAAGACGTTGTTCGTCTTTTCTTTTGTCATACAGAATATGCGCGATTGTCAACACATCGTTCTATCGTGGAGTATTTTAAGAAACCATTGTATCTCAGTTGTAAGAGCAATTTCCTGGTTGTACGAGTCCGGCCATGGCCATCAAACCAAACGACGTACAGCCGCACTCAGAGAGACATTAAGACTACAGACTACAGACTTTCTATCGGCCGATAGTTGAGACGGAATATACTTCGGCTCGTAATGAGTATGGAGAAGTATAGCCCGTCTCAACTATCGGCCGATAGAAAGTTTGTAGTCTGCGAGGGGTCTTAATGTTAGGTAAATCGATCCTACGTTGTCATCATCCAATAATATCTCAATGCGGGATGTGCTTCCCGCATTCATGTTTAGTAAATATTTTCCGATTAAAATCTTTCAAGAAACAATAGGAATTTAAAGAGAAAAACTTGGATGATATCCGCACAGGGCCGATTAGAGTGGCATTTGATGGAGGTGGTTTATGTCCAGCAGTTGGCTGTTATTTGAGCTGCCAGTGACGAGAAATAATAATAAATAATGCTGGACATTTCACACAGCATCATCTAGCCCCAAACTAAGCAAAGCTTGTACTATAAGAACCAGATAACTGATATACTACTTATATACTTTTTGCTGATACGATGAAGATGTATATGAGTACGGCGGTCAAGATTAACAGATTCACCATGTAAAATCTTGGAATGACTATGAGTATGGCTGTTAGGTCTGGTACACTCAGCAAAAAATGTGGTCTACCACCCTACGGTTGAGGTTCATTTGAACGTTATGAAACAACAAGGTTTATTTTTCTTTTATGACAGTTAGAAAAGTAAACCTTAGCGGTAGTTAGATTTCACAGAAACTGTTGACAAAAGTGGTAGACCACTTTCTTTGCTGACCGTACCTACACTGTTGTAATCAGCTTTACACGTGTCGTGCACGAGACTGTGACCACTGATATGAGGTAACGCTACTTTTACTACTTTTTAAACCCCACTCATAAAATAAAGCTGAAAGTTTGTGAGTTTGTTTGTATTTTTGTGTTTCAATCACGCCTAAACCAGTGAACCGATTTGGATGAAACTTGGAATAGGCGTAGTGATCTGGAATAGCATAAAGGCTATTCAAAATGTTGGTACCACGCGGGCGAAGCCGCGCGCAGAAGCTAGTAGGTACATAATTACTATTTTCTCTAGATTCAGCGAACAATAGGTATTTAGTACTGTCGAGTGTCGACACAAGAGAGACGTCGTATATGTAAGATTTTAAATCAGTTTTTGATTAGTAAAGAAAATACAAATACAAAATAAGTAGTTCCACTATCCTACTACTAATATTATTATAATTGCGAAAGAAAGTGACAATGTACCCATGTTACACTTTCACGAAAAAACTATTGAATGAATTTAGATGAAATAACGTAACATCTCTGTGTATTTCATAGAATTTTTACCCCTAAAGTAGAAGTATTCCCTAGGGATCGCGGGTAACACTGTAAAAAAGAGAACCTCACCTCCCCAATTAAAATCCACGGCAAGAGCCTTATCCCTGTGTGCGTGATCAGAGCAAGCAGCATTAGAAGTGTGGTTGGCATCCATGCGTAGGGGTTTTTCTGAAAACATTTTTATTTGTATTTTTACCCTTGTATTATAAACGTTGCATAAAGTTATGTCATGCATAGCCTAACCGAATAAGTGTGTGTTTATTTTAAATGGAGGTACAATTTAGGTACCTTTTTTTTGAATATATCAGAGTACATCAGCCACTTAGACGTCAATATGGCTGGTGTACTTTTGAAATCGCTATAACATTGGTTTCAGAGAGGTACAAATTTTCTAATCAGAGGTAGCACGCAAACGACGATAGTTACCGTGTCATATTTCCGCTTGCGCTGCAAAACGCATTCATGATGATGTAAATGTGTTCGCGCTCTGTGTGTGTGTGCGTGAATGTTGTTTGTCATTGTGTCATACTCAAATCATGTGATATTGTGTACTACATAACTACCTTATTTTTGTTACGAGAACTTAGTGTCTAGTCAAACTTATCCTAGTTTAAAGACACTACCTACCTGAATATGTATGTTACTTTTTTTTGAATAAACATCTATCTATCTATCTATCTATCTACTAAGTAGTAGGTACTAAGTAGAGGTACTATGTAGTAGGTACAATTTTGGTACATTTTTTTGATACCAAACACGACTCGATTCGCTCTGATACACCAGCCATTCTGACACTCATTATGAATAACCATACCTTTTTGTTTATGCATTACTTACATAACTTTTAAAAGCCGAATTTAAAGTAGTCTCTCAAAAAGCTTATACAAATGACATAGCGACGATTTAGGTTCTTTAGCGGCTTAATAGCAATGACTAATTCAGTGACTCTGAAAGGCTGGCTTTGGTTGGTGTGGCAGTCAGTTTTTTACATTTCTTGCGATGTTAGTAGGCGTTTGGTTGGCTCACTGTTAAGTAAAAGGTGGTGAGCAACCTGATTGGTAGGAACTAGAGGCCTTATTGTCTAAATTGAAATCCATTCCCATACTACCCATACTGAAAATATTTCGACCTTCACTAAAGAAGAATTCTGGCCGAAGAATGTGCTGTTCAGACGTTTTCGCGGACGATTACCGGTCGCAGCACATAATATCGTGTGTCACACGTCACCGACACTACGTGCTAGTAAATAAGTTTATTTTATATATGTATGTTAGATTAAGGTATTTATGTTATAATATGGGCCGTAGTTTTAAGTATTTAACATCTTGTACTTGACTAATGTTGCCTGAAATAAATTTGATTTGATTTGATTTCCCCACGGATATATAAATGGAGAGAGGATAAATGGAGATATATATCCGTGGATTTCCCATTCCAACCAATCACACAATACGAAAATGACGTATTTTGTCATGATACGTCATTTTCGTATGGGTTGGAATGGGAAATGGGGGAATGGATTTCAAGTTACACAACTTATTGTGTAACTTTAGCCTCTCTTGTGTAATTCTTGGC
This sequence comes from Epirrhoe alternata, assembly GCA_963565295.1. Taxonomy (NCBI): domain Eukaryota; kingdom Metazoa; phylum Arthropoda; class Insecta; order Lepidoptera; family Geometridae; genus Epirrhoe; species Epirrhoe alternata. The sequence goes on from OY751375.1 coordinate 14,152,371, forward strand.
CGGGCATAGGTATTTCAATGGTTTACTTACCAGCACAGTCTGCATAGCTTCCGTCGTGAGATTCGCTGACGTGGCATTAGCTACTGGTGTTAGAGGACTGTGATGCTGTAAACAAGACATTACTTAAAAGATTGCTAGGGTATTTAAAAATATTGGAATACTGTGTTTCTAAATCACAAAAATGTCGCAAAAGGAATTGAATGTGAATGTTGATATGACAGAGTGAAGTGGAAATGAAAATCTTGATATACTTACAGTGAATAGGAAATGAACCCACTAAAACTTGATGCAGACTGAATTGGCAGCGACACGACGTAATAAGACATTATAAACCTTATGAAAGATGAAACAAGAAAGAATGAACGAGGTGTCGCGCCGGCTCGAGCAGTCTCGCGTCGTTCATTCTATCAAGCGTTTCTTTAACCTTTAACTGACGACCTATACGTCTCACAGACGTCAAAATTTTTACTATTATTATATTTTCTAAAATACGCGTCGCACGAAGTCACATCTCCCGCTACCTTCCCCTCCCGCCATCGTCTTGCCGCTAGTCGACGCCGCGAGCGCGGCGAGTGCACACGTGTCCGTACCGGAGGTATCGCCGTCCCACAGACGTAAGTACGGTGTTTATGTACTAAAACTTGTTCGTCACCTCAGTGTTTGCGTAGGTCAGCTTATAGTGTCTCATTGACGTGACATCGGTTTAATGGTTTTATTAAATTTTACAGAATGCCTAGGCAGAAGAAATTGACGTCTAAAAAGCGGGAAACACCCCCTGTTAGTGAAAGTTCGGTTTACTTGCTGCGATCAAGTATGCAGTGACTGCAAAATACGCCCGTAAAAGTGCAATTTATATGTGATGTCAGTTTTTTTTATTTTGGAGTAAGAGTTCTAAGTTTTGTTTTATTTTGATAGTCATTTTACTAAGAAAAGATTTTTTAAGTTTATTTGTTGATTTTTATGTTATTTAGAAAAACAATGAGTCTGAAGTAAGTTCATAAAATTAAGTAAGCAATTATTGTGATACTATGAATAAAAGTTGATTATTCTTAAAATTGAAGTGTTATTTAATTTGTAATTTTTTATTTAAACACCTAAGACATATATCTATCAATAGTAATAGCTATGAAACATGCTGGCATGCTTTTTACATGTTTTATAATTGTTTTATTTTTTGACGTCTGTAAGTCGTTACCTCGGCGTTAGTGTTACGTTTAGACCACGTCGTCAGCCAAAGGTTAACCTTGTAACATTATTCATAAGATTTATAATGTCTTTTTACGTCTCGTCGCGTCGCTGCCAATTGTGTGTGCACTGAGCCTAAAGGATAAGGGGAAATTATTCATGATACATTTTGTCGCATAACGTGTATCATTAATAACTGACTCACATTTTGAATGTAAGCATCATAAACAGCCACTAGAAAACAACAGATTGCCCCACCGGCCGTGGATATGAGAGTGAGTGGTCGTTTGCCGGTGAAATGTACCAACAACACACACAGTCCAGCTCCCACTATCTGCAGGATTCCTAGTATAAGAGTCGCGTAGTACTTGTCCACAGGAGCTCCTAGCATTTGGAATATTGATACAGCATATGTCTGCGGAGAAAACGAATACTCAAGATAATCAGTGAAAAAAGCCGAGAAGGCTCATGATCACGTAAAAGAAAGCTTGGCGGAAATCAAACCACGTCTACTTTTTTAAAAGTAAAAATGTTTCATTGACAACGGAAAAATATATTATTAAATGTAGCGGGTTGAAACGACATGTTGTGGTGTGAAACAGAAATAGAATATCAGTGGGTTGAACCTGTGGGTTCCGTAAGACTGATCTAAGTGGTCGAAGCTTTTTGACTTTGATCGTGTGGTAATCATTAACTTTTATTAGCTTTTTAGCTGTTGTCAGTTCCTCTAAGTAAGTTCGTATGAGTCAGTGGCCAACCCTGGTGACGGAGTTTTTAGGCCGCCTTAAGGCCTCCGTCATGGCATAACGACTTAAATAGCCGGGACCGACAATTTAACGTGCCCTCCGAAGCACGGCGGTCACCCATCCACTTACAGACCGTTTCGAACGTTGCTTAACTTCGATGATCCATCAAGAACGACTAAGCAAGCACGACCACGAGCACTTCCTATTACTTACTAGTAAATGTTGTGCATGCCTGTAATTGGTGTACATTCTATTGAATTACTGTTTTAAAATGTTCCTATTATAAATGTATTATACAATGTATGCCGTTGGTTTTGCCTAATAAGTAAATAAACACAGTCCTCTGACTAGGTATGATGACGCTACTTGAAATCTACAAAATAGTTTTGTCTAGAGATCTAAATTTTAGGATAATGACTGTTTGAGACAAGTTTTCTACCCAGGAAAACGGAGAAACCCACCTGAAGAGTGGTCATCCCACTGAAATGACCCACGAAGAAACTAAAGCACACCAAGAAATACGGAACAAGGAAACTCTTCCTGAAGTAAAGTGCTACTTCGTCAGCAAAAGACTCTGTGGATTCTTCTTTCCTTCCTGCAATCAAAAAGATGCCTTATCAATTTGAATTATTATTATTATTAGGAGCCTGTAGTGTCCCACTGCAGGGCAAAGGCCTCCCTTCCCTCTCTCCATTCATCTCTATTTTGGGCTATCGTGGACCAGTCCTTTAAGTGGGCATCCAATTCGTCCCTCCATCTACGGCGTGGTCTGCCGCGAGGTCGTTTCCCGTTCAGAGGCGTCCACTCTGTGGTGGTTTTCGCCCACAACGCATCCACAACAATCAATTTGAATTAACTTAAAAAAAAACAGCTAATAATGCTGGACATTTCACACATCATCTAGCCCCAAACTGCCCAGACCAAGAAAAACTTGTACTATTAGATATTATTATCCAAGAAAGTCCATGGGGGCCTTCTTGTTGCAATGGTGGCTCATTCTTTATGCAATGGTGCTTTTTTTATTTTTTTTTTTATTTATAAGCAGTAACATTACAGTTGGTACCAATACGTTACATCTATTTAGGTACCCGTAGTAAAATGTATCAAAATAAAATTAATATTGCACACAAGAAATTAAAAGAGAAAATATAACAAAACTTAAGTAAACATTATTTAAGCATCTAAAGTTTAAACTAGTTTCTAAATTTCAAATATTTTCAAAATAACTATACAGTACTTTTTCTGGTCTACACCAGTTTGGAAAAAGTACTGTAACCAGAACCCAGAAACTGATGTATTTGTAGACAGCTACCTGTCTACAAATACATCAGTTTCTGGGTACAGCTATAAAGCTGATGTCGCCAATTTGGCAACGCTGACTAACACCGGTATTCACAAACATTACTATGATGCCTCACAGTGAGCGCGGACGGACACAGGGTCCCAGAAACCTACTCATTTTGGGACCCTGTGCGTCCGCGCGCACTGTCAGACTTCATAGTAATGTTTGGTACCGGTGGTAAATCTTTTAATCATAAGCCCTTACGTTCTTTTGTGAGTAAACCGAAGTTGCAACCTGAAAAGAAATTTTATATTTATTATGATCCTTTAAAGTCTTACCTTTTTCAGATTCAAATAAAGCTTGAATCTCTTTCAGTTCTTTCTCGACCGCATCAGGGGTGGTCCAGCCACGCAGCCATTGTAAGCTCTGTAATAGAAATGTGGGCTACAAATCTGGTTCCTTAGGCCCGACGGGCACTGGTTAAATACACAATGGATACTCCTTGCGCCTCACCAATCGAGACACAGGCCCTCTAGTTTACTGCGATCTTTTGTTTAAGACACAATACGCGTGTATAAAGTAGATACTTAAATATAAAGTCTTACCTTCCTTGCATCCTCGTAGCGTTTTTTAGCCACCAACCAATGAGGAGACTCTGGAACGAAGCAAAGAGCGACTACTGCCAGAATCTATAAAAGCAAAATTGTTGTAACTTAGTTCACAAGCATGAAGATATACGCTACGGTTTACGATTTTTTTTTTCAAGAGTAAATAAGTTATTTCTAGGAAAACATCTTGACCTCACTACTGCTTAACACCGGACAGTGAGGTCAAATGCTGACCTATTTCATTAAAAAAATATATTGTTATGATCAGCTTATAAGAAGAAGAGATGGATGGATTGTGTGAAAGATGATATGAGTAAGAAAGGAGTGAGGGCTGAGATGACGGCTGATAGAGGGAAATGGAAGAAGAATATATGTTGTGCCGACCCCACATAGAGTGGGATAAGGGCAAGAAGATGATGATGATGATCAGTTTATACTTAGTACCATTGTTGTGCAAATACCTGCCTAGAAAAAATGTATCACAAATGTGCGAAAAATGTACTCGTAGAGACGAGTACCTACCTACATTTTTTCGCAGACTTGTGAAGGTAAGCCGAGTTTGTAAAAAATCCACATCAAGTTATGAAAGGTTACCTCAATGTCGGCATATTTATCGTATACAACATTTCAGATTCTATGACAATAAACATAGTTCAATGAACTTGAATGAAAAGAACACTAACACTACCATGATTAATAAATAGCAACAGAAACAATTGCATGCTGGCTGAATGACTCAACATGTAGGTACTTTGCATAGTACTTTGTATATTCAGGCAACTCAGGTATTAATAGACTCACCGTAAAAACTACATTGACGATCGCCAAGACTCGCCAGTACAGGAACAGGCCAAAGAGGAACTGGGTGAACACCCCCAGGATTATGCTCATAGAGCTGGTTGCTGAGAGGAATCCGCGGAGGTGCGGTTGCGTTATCTCAGCCACGTAAGTGAGGACCTGCGAATAGAAAAGGTTCACTTCATTTCCAATCAGGCCCTTGATTCACACTTCAGCGAACCGATTCCGCACCGAATCGGAATCGGTCAGCTGTTCAACCGACTGCAACCAATCACAATGCAGGAATTGATCCAAAACTGACGTTTCTTGCCCTGAGATTGGTTGCGACCAGAATACATTAGGATCTATCTATAGATCCTAGTGTAGCTATTTTGTAAGGCTCAATTGATCCAGGTTACTGCCCGGAAGCGTGCCGAAGACAGTGGAAGTAGTACCTCTTTTAGTAAGTACCTAGGTTTAGTTAGTAACGTAATATAATAATAACGTGTACTCGTAGTAGGTATAGTAAACGTGTTTCACAACCAATTGTATAACAAATATTTTGAATAAAAGGTGACATTTTAGTTGGCTGATTCTCCACGGCTTCTATACAAGAAACAAAACGAAAACTCGCTTTGTGGTTTTCGAAACAATTCACATACCTACCTACTGTTTAACACATACCTACTTACCTAAGTATTATGTCGTTTTAGAATATAAGCTATTGTGGTATCTACTAGAGACATACATACATAGTAATATCTATAAATTAGTAAGTTTAAACAGTTTTCAACTATTTTTCTAGGGTATTTTTTTTATGTTAGAGAGCATCTTTATTTGTCCAATTTTAATCAAGTAAGTAACTTCATTGTACTTGTCCACATTTAAACGCTGTTGTAGCTTGGATTGCCGGAGGTAGGTATAGGTACCTACCTACCTACTAATAAAATAGTTAGGGAGGCGAATAGGGGAATTTTCGGTAATACTCGAGCGTGGCAGTTTAAGATATGAGAGATACCTTAGACCTAATAGAACAACCTTGTAAAGTATTTAGCTCTATATGTAGTGACGCGCACCTAGGATAGACGATCAGATTAGTAAAAAAAAATCGATAGTCTGAAATACTGGAGCGCGTCAGATTAAGATATTGGGGGTTGATTTTAGTGTTTTAAGACTAAATTTAACTAATCTGACGATAAGTCCTTGACGCCGCCGAGTTATAGGGTCGCGAACTTGTAAAAAAAAACGTTAATCCGGCATTCTCGAGCGCGATTTTTATTTTTTTTATTTTGAAGAATATAATCTAAAACTTACTAAAAATACAAAATCTGCCGGTTTCCGCATGACCGGAAGTGTGGAGGAGCCATTTCGTCTTCCGAAAAACGCGTTGCGGCATATAAGTCGCGAACGATACATTTTACAAAAAAAAAGTTTGAATAAACAAAAACGGTAATTTTATTTTACACAAAAAAGGTCTTTTTACATTTTTGTCCAAAGAAAGCATCATACAAAACTCAAACTCCCGGTTTTTTGAGTATATCTCGAAAACTGAGGGTGTTGAAAAAAATTGATATGAATTCCCCGTTTTATCAAGGAGAAAGAAAGGAAAAAAAAGAAACCAAAAAACCTTTTTCGGTCAGATTAAGAGAACCCACCAACATTTTTGTCAGATTAAGAAAATATGCTTTCAGTATACCGAGATAAACCTCCCCTATGAAAATCTGACGCGCTCGAGTATTTCAAAAAAACTTTTTTTTTTTGCATTTTCAAAAATTCCTCGTAACTTATCGTCACGCCGAAATCGTCAGTTTTTTTAAAGGTAGCTTCCTGGGGGCCTACTTAACACCCCTTCCGAAAATCTGACGCGCACGAGTAAACTTTTTTTTTTTGCATTTTTGACTACTTTATATGCCTACCCCCACCACGCAAACCGGCAGATTAGTATACCGTTGTTATCAGAGGCACTTGGGGCATACGTAGTATGAATATCTGACGCGCTCGAGAATGCCCAAGTAACTGTTTTTTTTAACATTTTTGAAAAACCGTACACGCCAAACCCACCGCTAAAATGGTTTTTACTATACGAGCTTTTTTTTTCGAAATTATTTTATCTTTCGATTTTGATAGGTCTCGACGGCGCCGTTGAATTACGCCATTTAGCTACCTCGACTCCCTAACTAAAAACAGTGGCACTCCGAGATTGCCGACAGATACTATGTAAGTTTCGAGGTCAAGAGCCGACCCATTCATCATAAAAAAAAAAAAAAAAAGATGGTGTTTTCCCATCTCAAACCGGGGTGTCGGTAACGGCTGCCTGCGGGAGGACGCGCGCCGGGAAACGCCGACAGACCTCGACTTTTGTCGATCTTTGCCGAAGAGAACAGCTGATATACAGAGGTGTCGGTGTGGTGTCGGTAATGGTGTCGCGCATTCAACGGTTTTTTTCCATCTCAAAAAATGCCCGACTCGCCTAAGAATTTTTCACTTCAAAATTTTTAGTATATATAAACAGAATCACGACTGTATCGCAAAGGCACAGTAAGTACTACACATACTACCTGCATATTCTCTGTTTCGTAGGGTTCAAATAATACATAGATACCGCTAGTTTCAACACCAAAACGCATTCTAACCTAAAATTCTGCCATTGGAATTGCACACTACTACAAACTTACTTCCTACGTTCCTACATACTTGAGTATACCGGTCAATGAACCGCAGAGGGTGCACTCAGCCAAGCGAATCTAGGCTTTATGGCAAAGCAAATTCCTGTCTGAATACTGACATTGGCGGATAGGGAGATTTATTCTTAGTCGATAGGGAAAACATTAGGGGAGTAATAGATGTCTATAATCCCACTATCCCACTACTAATACAATAAAGCTGAAAGTTTGTGTTTCAATCACGCCTAAACCAATCAACCGATTTGGATGGTACTTGGAATAGGCGTAGATAGTGACCTGGAATAGCATAAAAGCTATTGAAAATGTTGGTACAAAGCGGGCGAAGCCGCGCGCAGTAACTAGTATAAATCTTTAGCATTATTTACTTTTCAATTGTGCATTAGAGTGATGGTTATTTTTAAAAAATTTAATGTTTTTCGAAGTGAAACCTCTATTGAACTCGCGACAGTGCGTCACCGACACCACCGTCAGCGCCATCTAGTTTTGAACTCCGTAACTAAACACGGTAAAGAACCTCGAACCAGTTTCGTCAAAGTATTAATTTTAAAGTGCGCCTCATCCTCCGTTCCTTTTTAGTATATTATGTGATCTTCCTACACACACAATGAAACGGCTGAACGGGTTCGGATGACATTTTGTAGGCAGTTATTAATTTGGTAGCTTATACCATATAATAAGTGAAATATTCCCAAGCGACCGGCGTAGTTGCCGGTCGCTTGGGAATATTTCACTTATAAATAAAAAAAAAGCGCATCATCAGCTAATGTGATACCTATTGTGATACATACCGGTGCTTCCAGCAAGCCCCCAGCCAGGCCCGTGAGAAAAAGCGCACCGTACAGATGCCCAACACTGGTAGAGAAATAGAACATCAGCCAGGCCACGAAGAAGGGCAGGTTGACCAACTGCATGGCCCTTCGCCGGCCGATAGGAGCCATCACGACGCCAGACAGCGCGCATCCAACCGGCACCACGATTAGATTTATTGAGCCTGAAAATAAAGAGACACTAATAAAGGTGATCATAGGCAGGTAGATTCTCAGAAAGTAACACACATGTATTTCAAATTCAAATATTTTATTTCAGATAATTAAAATTCATATTCATACTGAGGAGAGGAAGATGGAGAAACATAATAAGGGAGAGAGTGATATCTAAAGGAGGTCACGACCCTCAGCACTGAGGAATACGACTCGAGGAGGAAAATCCATATTACAATTTACAAAAATTTACAAAAGCTACAAAATAGGTTCGCCTACATAGTTGAATTACTTAGTTTATGATAGCTCAACTGATCCAGGTGGCAGTATAAAGATTGCTCAAAACACTGGAGGCATTTAAAATTATTATGAAACAAGTCGAATTTCTCCTTTTTAGAAGTCGGTGAACAATAAAAGAGGCCAGTGCAAAATTTTGGGAGAGACCTTTGCCCAGCAGTAGGATATAATAGGTTATTAAAAAAAATGTTTGTCTGTAAAGTCGGTTTACTGACGATAGTTGAACGTGACGACGTTTGTGCTTCTTTGTCGCTCGTTCCGCGCTCTCGCTTGCACTTCAAGCCTTACATGGAACGCCTCAGAGCGAGGTAACGACGCATGACGTCATATTTTTTCGTGCGTGCAGCCCTTAGATGATCAAACGCGGCCGCTCCGCTAGTGCAGCCGGCTCCATCGAATTATAAGACGTTAACACGTCAAAAAAACAACAAAAAAAAAAGTTTGTAGCCGTGCTAAAAACTATTATGTGCCAATCAAAGTTTTGAAATAAATTATCTAGGCTTGTAAAGGACCAGATTATTATCAAACCAATCGTGTTTTTATCAAAATATTTGAAAATATTTGCTACGCTAATCAGGCTTTCCAACACTTACCTACTCCGGTCAACAATTAGGTATGCAGTCTTATCGACTTTATAGTCCTGAAAACCATTAACCGAATCTGCCTATTTTAGAATTTACGCTCTTCGAGCACAAATTCAGAGATTGTTTTATTTACCAAATCAAATCGTAAGATTCTTCAGAATTAAACGTTTCAATTCTTCTTCATAACGAATCCGCAGCCTCGATGCTCTCTCGTCGCCAACTCCGGATACATACCGGCCGGCGACCGGTTAATAAATGCTAGGTTACAGAAACAGACTAGGTACAGGTACAGGGAACATATAGGGTAGGTAAAAGAAAAATATTTTAAAAGCATTTCAAATATTAAATAGGTAGGTAACTACCTAAGTAGGTACTCGTATATTGTTTCTGAACGCATTATCCGTTTCTAATACATATTATGATATTTAATACTATACCTACCTACCTATAAAAATGCAAGTTGGCTTGCCTAATGAAATACTAAACATTCTTTCTTGCTGATGGTTTCGCCAACTCAATTTTATCCACACTACCTATATCATATTACAATTCGACCCACATGCAATCTAACAATGTAACTGTGGTGTAAAGTAAAATTTCGTCTGCTTTTGATTCCGCAAATTGTGCATCAAATATGTATGTATTTGGACACGCCTCTGACTACCCCCTTAGATATAATGACGACCTCTGTGGCGCAGTGGGTGAAAGCCCGCTTGTGACGCAGACGGTTGCGGGTTCGAACCCCGCCGCGGTATAAATGTTTGTATGATCAGCAAATATTTATCAATGTGTAATATGTATGTATTTACTAACAAAAAGTATACATATAAGTACGAGTATATCAGTTATCCGGTTCCCATAGTACAAGCTTTGTTTAGTTTTGGTTTGGAGCTAGATGATGCTGTGTGAAAATATCCAAAACATTATTTATTTATTTATCTCCAAAGGGACTTTTCGTTACCAGATTCAAATGAGCTGTCCTGGCTCGTATAAGCGCCGGTGGGCTTGCAATAGGGAAATCAATATGCTAACTTGAGAGGCGTTAGCTGTGGATGATGATCATAAGGGTATTCAAAAAACGACTATGAATGTAATGTATAAATGGAATAACTTATAATGATCATAGCAGAATTTAGACAAAGACGAAGACACGAAATTATTTAACATTCCTCTCAACAAAAAATAAAACGTGTCATACAATTCAAACTCAGGGACATCAAAAGATAAGAAGCGTAGACTGTTATCTAAACAAGACACGCCGTCTAGCAACTGCTTAACTAGCTAGGCCTCTGATAAGATAGGGCTTGCTCCAGAAGGTAGAATCTGACCCGGACTAATTAATAGAGCAAATGTCGAAAGCTGGACGCTGAAAAGATAAGGACTGGCCAGTAAAAACTGCTTTAAACCCACGGATATAAAGAAATAAATGTCTATGTGTAAAAATTAAAATGAAGATGTTTTTTAACTTACTGATCCATGATATTTGACTCTTCTCCAAGTAGAGCACTTCACCATCAGAAGGGTCGCTGACTGCTGGCATCAGAATCGTAGGGAAGCCCAATGTCATTCCATATCCTGGAAATAGAATAACTTAGTAAAGTTCACATGATCAAATTTAAATATACCCATACCCCAGATAATATAATACATATAGGCCCCATAGACCCCTCGCAGACTACGATAGCTGAGACGGGCTATACTTCTCCATACTCATTACGAGCCGAAGTATATTCCGTCTCAACTTTAGGCCGATAGAAAGTCTGTAGTTTGCGAGGGGTCTTAAATAAATAAATAAATAAATAATGCTGGACTTTTCACACAGCATCATCTAGCCCCAAAGTAAGCAGAGCTTGTGTTATGGGTAGGTACTAGATGACTGATATACTACTTATATACTTTTTGTTTGTAAATACATACTTATTATACATAGAAACACCCAGACCCGAACCAAATATTTGTAGATCATACAAACATTGGTCCCGCCGCGGGGATCGAACCCGCAACCTCTTGCGTCGCAGGCGGGCCTTCGCCCACTGCGCTACAGAGGTCGTCTTAGGATTATAAACGTGAAAATAACTATGTCTGTGCCTATTGTCTGATCGAAACGGGATTCAGGAGTTACTTTTCCACATCTAAAACGCTAAACAGATTTAATATGATAAAAATTCCATGGGCCATCACTGAAAAGGACATTAGGTTACTTTTTTTTTCAAAAATCGTCATGGATGGTCTGAAATAATTGATGAAAAACGAGATAACATACTTAGGTATAAGTACCTAATTCAATGCAGACGAAGTCGCAGGAAACTACTAGGTAAGTAGGTACTTTACTTACTTTACTACTAAGTAAGTACTAGTACTACCCTGGTGGTTGGCTTAAGATACACCTGTAATAGCTTTACATGACGACCTCTGTGGCGCAGTGGGTGAAAGCCCGCTTGGGACGCAGAAGGTTGCGGGTTCCATCCCCGCGGCGGGATAAATATTTGTATGATCTGCAAATATTTATCTCGGGCCTGGGTGTTTCTATGTATAATATGTACCTATGTATTTACAAACAAAAAGTATATTATAAGTAGTTTTCCAGTTATCTGGTTCCCATAGTATAAGCTTTAAGTTTGGGGCTAGATGATGCTGTGTGAAATGTCCAGCATTTTTTTTTTATATCCCTCCCCGTTTATATGTAAGGCCGTTAGTGTTTAAGTTTTAATCACTCTGTTTCCGCATATTAATCATTAGTCTGAAGGCACGAATACATTATGGTCATTAGCTAGCCATACACCTACAGCCATACACGCACGCACGGATTTGCCCGTCAGGCGAGACTGGGATCTGTGATTTTTCAAATACCTACCTATCCATTATAATTGATATTGATTAAAAAATAAACCCTACCATAGCATTTTTTATGAATACATCAGTGTTCAAAAAATTAAATAAAGTACCTAACTATTTCAATTTTACACCTTATCAAATTATGAGGTGAAAATCTGGCGGGCACATACGTCGCGCTACGCACACATGCACAGTTGGGTACTCCGATCTACTTGTCCCGTGCCCGATCCGGCACCGGCAGCGGGCAGGCATCCGGCGGGCAAATCCACACGGATTTGCCCGCCAGCTACACAGCTGTTCTCATCATACACGCACGGATCTGCCCGCCATGCGCCAGGCACGCAGCTCCGGCAGGCATAGCTTTTAGGCTGCTCCTATGTAGACTCTCTACATAATCATTATATTTTCACGCTTAGAGCTATGTGATTATTCGCAAATAGCCGTGTTGGCCATGTAGGATATACTAGCTTCTGCGCGCGGCTTCGCCCGGGTGGTACCAACATTTTGAATAGCCTATATGCTATTCCAGGTCAATATCTACGCCTATACCAAGTTTCATCCGAATCGGTTCACTGGTTTAGTTTAGGCGTGATTGAAACACATACAAACATCTAAACAAAATTTCAGCTTTATTATATGAGTGGGATGGCCACTAGTCTTTGCGAACTGTCCTTCAATCTGGTGTTGGCCATGTGGGATAATGCCTTTGAATCTGAGGACCTGCTGTGTGTTTCATTTTATATACATTAACAGCTCTAAACAGTGAAGCAAAATATTGTAAGGCATTTAAGGCACTTCGTGTTATAAATTAGATAAGGACTAATTTATAATCACAATTTATAAACCACTTTATTACAGAGTGTAAAAAGACTGCTACCGAAAACTGAGAAATTGCAAGCAGACCATGATTCTAAACATATTTAACGAAAAAAAAAAACTCAAAAAAAATCTTGATTTAGCTTCGTCATATTTTGTTATTTACTACTAGTACGACATAATAAGACCATACTTACCTAATAATTTCATTTATAAAATAAACTAACAGATGAAGTGTTTATATATGCTATTTCTTTGTGCAATAAAGAATAAATAAAAAACGCGTCCAGAACATACGCAAACAGTAATCTTCAAACGCTGTTTTCTCCGGATATAATGATTTTTTCGGAAAATCCTTTTGTATTTGGTTGTGTGTTGGGATGCTGTACCTACCCCTTTCGGCTTCGGTAGACGTCTTTTTACACCCTGTATATTAGGTACTGATTTTATTTCCCAATAAGCAAAAAATATAAGAGTAGGTAGTCCATCTCGGGTTATAGGTACTTAGTGATAAAGTATCGTGTGATAGCAAGGGCAGCCGGACGTGATCTTGTCCCATCGATGAAGTAGGTACATATTCGATGATCATATTTATATCTTTTGCTGAAGTAAATTGTTTGTTTGTTTGTAATCAGAAAATAAACTCTTCAAAAGTTGCAAGCTCATCGCCAAGACGATGTTTTTCCTTCAAAGTAAAAAATAACAAACGGTTAATAATAAACAAAAATAGTGTCTAATTATATTCTTCTGTGTTCATTAGTTATGTTACTGAGTGGAAAAAGAACCGTAGGTACAAGTGCGAGTCGGACTCGCACACGAAGGGTTCCGTACCAATCTATAAACACGGCCAAATAAAACAAAAAAAAACGCGTTTGTTGTAAGTATGGGAGTTTAAATATTTATTTTATTTTGTTTTTTAATACCGTAAGATGATGATGCCTACATCATTTGTAAAAATTTCAACGAACTATTAAGGTTCATGAGATACAGCCTGGTGACCGACGGACAGACAGACAGACAGCGAAGACTTAGTAATAGGGTCCCGTTTTACCCTTTGGGTACGGAATCCTAAAAAACGAAATAAGTATTTTGTACGATGTTTTTAATATTAATTTATGAAGTTGTTTGTTAGTCAGTAAGGTATAGCGAGATCCCTTCAAATGCTATGACATTGAAATCACGGCTACATTCACCTCGGTGAACGATGGTTGGAATGCAGTGGATCGGATCAAAGAACTTAGATAATTGTGTGTTAATATTGTGTGTATAATCAGTAGGTCTGAGAATTTGTAAACTATTTTTCATACCAAACCACTCCACACTTTTTCTTTTTTTTTGCACAACGCGTACGAAATCACAGGCACAGATGGTAACTTAAAAATTGTCAGCTGAGATGATAGGTACAATGCGTTTAAGGATGTTTTTTTCTCCTTCATACTAAAACGACTAAACGGATTTTGAGACATTGAGATAAAATGTACGTTAGTACATTATAACTCAATGTTTTGAGATAGCTTAGGTATAACCTACCCAGGAATAAGGAATAGGCTACTTTTACCGGAATGCAGTCTTCTAGGAGTTTACATGGAACGCAGTCTTCTATGAGTTCGACTGATTGATAGGATCAGAAATTCGACAATACGCGAACGAACTAAGGTTGTCAGTGTCATCAAAAAGTCTTCCCAACTCAAGTGGGACTGGGCAGGCCATGTCTGCCGCATGTCTGACGACTTATGGGCAAAAACCGTTGCTGAATGGGTGCCGGACGGAAGACGTCCGCGCGGCAGACCACCACGGAGATGGCGGGACGATTTGGATGTGCATCTACCAGACTGGCCAACTATAACTAATGACAGAAAAGCCTGGAAAATGAGGAAGGAGGCCTTAGCCCTGCAGTGGGACAATGTGGGCTCAAAATAAAAATAAATAATACTTTTACCGGCAATGTGAGGTATTCCGCGAGCCCTCGAGAAATCGGTACCGCAGGTATAACCGCGGGCACACTACCAACACTACTCTACATTAGGTTACACACATACATACAATATGATGTGGGCACTGGGCAGTCATGGGCAGGTAGGTAAGGTTCCTACCAAAACAGACACATTTTTTAAAGTGTGCAATCAGGTGGTGCCAAGGCCATAATTTTGCATCGAGAGTATTTACAATTCATTATGTTTTCGCAACAGCTTTATTTGCAATCGCTTTAACTGCTTTTAAACAAGCTAAATAAAAATAATACGATAGTCTGAGTCACGAGTTATTGGAACGCCACTTATTTGAGAACTCTTTCGTGTCCAAATCGAACCTGATAGTTTGTTAGCAAATATTAGAAAAAATCACTAGACTCCCACGATACAGGCTTGTCCTAGTGCGGGGTCCATAGTAATTAATTTGTCCTATGTTGTTTTTTGTCCTATCATTTTATTTACAATATTTATGAAATAAATTTATCTTATCTTATTCATTTCAGAAGAAAAACACATGCCTAGTCAACATTCAAAGGGTACCCTATACCTAACCTACCTCTATTAAGTCAATTTGACTATGATTCCGAAATTCCCAGTTTTAATAGAAAGTTTTAGGATAGTGTCATATAATAATGGTATTCAGCTATGTATAGATTTGTTTGATATTCACCACATAAACTTTATCTTAGTTTGCAATCTAGCACAAAGTCAAAAAGAAAAAGATGTGGACGAAGTCATTCTAAACTCAATAAAGACTTTGAGAGTTGAATAAACGTAAGTGAATGTGTATAACGTTGATAGAACTACATAAGGTAAAGAATGTAATGTGGCCTGCCTTCAGGCTCGCCTTGAACTTACCTAGGAGCAGTAGATTCTTCACGCTCACGGCCAGGAACTGCGGCAGCGCGGTGCGGAAATCCTTTTTGTACATGAAGTGACCATCTCGATCGGCAGCTTCCTTCTCGTGAATCATCTGCAAGAAATATTAAATAAATACCTACCCGCTTATAAAACACTATACGAGTAGTACCTTATAGTACCAACCACTAGTAGGTACATACCTACCATGTTAATCTTTCAATGCACCATGTCACAAACTAATGATGGTTAGGTCACGAGTATTGTCCAGTCCTTAGCTGTTATTATTTTAAGATTAACGCGCAATGTACAGAAACTTCATACAGAAAAGACACACAAAAGACAATCATGTTCCTACCCATGTTTATCGTACTGTCTACCTTTCAATTCCAACTATCCTAGAATATGCAGGCATTTGTCAACATCGCTTTTTGCAAACGGAGCAATCTTTCAATTTAATTTCTGACGTTCGTAAAAGGCATGTGCGCATAGATTAGTCGTGTTGCAATGAACTGCGTGTTTATTTCGTATCTAGTCATCGCTTCTGTGGCCAGGGAGGTGAACAGCCACGGGTTGCTGCTGCTGTACCGTCCCCGGGACATCACTAGCGAATGCGCGTTTTCAGAACAATTACGGTACGACATATCCTTCGGCATGGGTATGTCCGATACACTGACGTTGGTTGGTATAAGCTTTCTTAGTTCCTACTCCAAGTTATCCTCCATTAGTGAATGGGTGCCCTGTGCAAGACGTCGCACGCCATCATGAGATAGCGAGACGATTTAGGCAGATGTGCATCTCCACCAGACTGATCAACTATAGCTGAAGACAGAAATGCAGTGGGACAATTTAGGCTGAAAACAAAGAGAAAAAATACTCAAAATTGAATAATCCCAAAAAACCCACCAAATGTTTTTTAAATTATCCAGGTCTTCCGGACCCTGACGGAAAACGACTACCAATGCAAAGTGGACATAGTCTCGGATCCAGCCGACGTGTTCCTCATAACAGTGATCAAGTTCCCCACCAGCATCAGCCTGAACTGTAACGCGAACCCTGACGCCTTCACCGTTATGAAGAAGCGCGGCTGCATCCGCATCTGCGACTCTATTGCAAACAGGGATATCCAGTCTCCGTACTTCGTCGTGGCTGTTAAAGGAAGAATGCGATTCCAGTTTTTGAGCAATAGCAGCACCAATTCCGACATCAACGTGAGTTACGGATTCCAGTATAAATGTCGCAGGCAACAGAGTCCTTAGTATGAGTGTCACCACGTTCGACTTCACCGTTACGTACCGAAGCCGTAAACGCGGATTTGTCCTGGTTTTCATTAGTAATGAGCGAGTACCAAAAGATGGCGCTGCTATTTCTCATACAAATCTGAGTTTACGGCGGCGTCGATACCGAACGCGTAAAAAACTAAGACTAGGCACCCAGGTCAACTAAACGCCTAGCCATTTCATTAAACGGCGCCGTTTAAATTAAATCAAGTCTAATAATTAGCAAAAGTTTATATAATTATTGAATAATGCTTTAATAATAAAAAATTAGCTCCAAGAAATTTGCCTAATATCATTCAGGCCGCTAGTTGAACGGCTCCGCCTTATCAAATGGCTAGGCGTTTTACCACGAAATTCTACTTTTGTTATTTTATTCAAAGACTTCGTCTTCCCAATATTCCGAAATAAAAAATAACCTGTGAGTGAACTCACCAAAATGACGCCACAGTAGAGCTCTAAAGGTGCATTGCCTAGAGTCCGAGCCATGAAAGAAGCCCTACTACCCTACGCTTTCACATCCATAGGGAATTGTTTTCAGGCAAACCTGTACCAAGTGACTGTAACGGCAGCTCGAGAAAAACCGATGAAAGGTTGCTCTCCGATGAACGAGACGATCTGTAGCGTCGGCAACTCAGACTTGTGCTTCACCACCGGGGTGGTATGCGATGGCATCACAAACTGCGGGGTCAATGACTGGTGATTTTAGTATTTTTTAACAGACTTCAAAAAAAGGAGGAAGTTCTATGTACGACTGTATGTACATATGTATTTTTTTATGTATGTTCTCCGATATTTTCTTCAATTTACAAAATTTTTTTTGAAAGATCTCTCGAGGCGGTCCCATATAAATTTTACTCCTAAGGTATCAACAATTTTCCCGTAAAACTCAAAAAATCACCGATCGTTCCGTCAATTGTGGACCGATTTCCAACATTTTTTTTTATTTGAAAGGGTATCCATCTCGCGGTGGTCCCTTATAAATTTGTATATTATCATACATATACTTTTTTTCTGGGGGGATTGATAGTTTTCCCGTAAAACTCAAAAAACCTCTTCCTCCGAACACCGCGCCCTATTATGTCAAAAATTGAAGTCGGTTTTCTTTTAAGTTTTTAAAAAACGTACCTAATTATTATTTAGGACTATCGGCCCGCGCCCGGCAGAAAATACTACATGGAATGGAATGCAGTTTTCATCGATGTTTTGCTAGAATTCTAACTTAAGAAAAGGCTTTATGTTACCGCTGGAAAATAAAGCTGGGCCGCCCGCTTCTTCTAGCAAAACATCGATCTAAACTGCATTCTATTCCATGTAGTATTTTCTGCGTGATAGATATGACAAACAAATCAAAATTCTCCTGGCCCCTTTGAATCAAAAACCATGTAGATACCAGAGATAAGTATTAAACTCATGAGTATGATGATTCTGCACGCTGCTGAGTTACACTGTTACACAGGTACACTGCAAGCATCATACACTCAACGCTAAAAAAATCATGTGCTCATTTTTTATCTCAACTAAATATATTAGGTACCTAATGTAGTGTATTGTGTAAGTGTAACGTTGTAAGATAAGGTTAGTTGGCCGCAAAAGATTCAAAAATACAGCATGGCACGAAAAAAAATCGCTGCACGAAAAAAACCGGAATCGCTGGCTATTCTAAGTGATCTCTGCGGTCCTACTGAATAAATGCTTTTTGACTTTTGTCTTTAGGGTATTCCTCTAATACCATCAATTATGTGACTACCAAACCCACCACCAACGCAAGCCACTACGGTTATTTCACTGTCCTTATTTTATGCAGAAAATTACGCTACAAATCTAAAGAATCTTACTGTTATTTTTAAATTTGTCAGCTAAACATAGTGGTCGTGACGTGACTCCTCTGGCTATAACTGAAAACCAGCGCTGGGTATTAGGTATACACGTGTGTACTTATCCAGCACAATGCTGAGTTAAAGCCTTATTTGCTTGGACTCTGCTGCGCACCTAAGTAGATGTTAATCGTAATTTAGGCATATTTTTAGGTTTATTATGTTTGTTGTTGTGTAAGTAGTGTTCAAGTAAATAAAAATATTTTCTTTCTTTCTACAAAAATCTACGGGTAAACCGTGTGGGCAACATCAGCTTGAGATAGGTAGGTAGGTACTCTGAATTTTTATTAGAACAATAACTATTGTAGTATTTCGACTGAAATTAATGTGTTTATGCTTCATTTACCATTAAACGGTAGCAGCCTACATAGCAGCCACACCTCCTGGATAAAGGGCTTTTCTCTACCATGCATGCCACTATACAGGCCGTTTTGTGCCAGCCGGATCTATAATAGTACGGATTTAATTTAGATAAATAGGTTACCTATAACTTTTAATTTAAACTATTCATCTCCGACTGATGAATAAGGATTCTTTACGAAATAACGGAATCGATAGCTATTTGCTTGCATAGAAGACATGTCATAGCGCCATTAGGTTTACCCAAAGATCAAGGTGATTCTACGTGGTTCTAGTTCTAGGGATGTTATGATGATTAAGAAATGAAAAGTCTTATCAAAATTTAGCACTATAAAATTACAAAAAATGATGTTATGATGATGCTAAACAAAATAAAATGCACGATAATAAAAACTACTTCGACTTTCATTGTAGGTAATCTACGATTTTCTATATATCTACGACTCATGAATTTTCGAAAACACAAAGGTTCGACGAACGCAAGTCCGGCTGCAACTTGCCCATGGAGACGTTGGGTTTTGCGCCTGTGGTGGCAGTCGCAGCTGGCATCGTGTGCACGCTCCTGGCAGCTGGTCATATCCTGCTGCGCTACCTGCCGCCAATGGCTAACTCCTTCTTCATTTTCAACGCGAACGAAGATAATCGACTGTGCTTGGACCCCGTGTTCGTGTCCCCGGGAATTCGATCTGGCAGCATGGACAAACCCAAACGGATATCGCTTATCCCAGTCAGTGACTTTTTCGTTATAGTTGGCAAAAATAAAATAGTTTTTTTGAGACATTTGTAAATTAACGAAATATTCGGATGTGCAGTGATATTTTTAATCAGAGATTTTGGATGTCTTATGTTGGATAGGGTCAAGGCGAAGAGTCATGTCAAAAACGATGTGTTTCGACCAGAAGTAATTGATTAATCTCGGGTTTTTTATACTTAAATATTTATTTACTTTTAGGTCTCCGGCTCATCCAGCAGTACTGAAGTTCTTGGGGAGGAGCCAGCATCAGGGATACAAATGAAGCAGATGACGATTGAGGAAGAAACGCCACGACTTTCAGAGGTATTTATAACCTAGTGTTGAGGTAAGAGTAAAATATGGGTATCTATACGAAACTCTACTTCTCTCAATTCTCGCAGTGCTGATAAAAACGTAAAGAAATAGGATCACGACGTATCCCCATCGAACGATAGACATTCTCTAAGATCAAGTCAATGAAGATCCTTTGAAGATATCTAGTCAGAAACAGTTTGAGATAAGTACCTACTTAGTTTTAAGAACTGCACATAATGTTACGTACCCACTTATGGCCTAATATTTTTGTGGGCAATCATTGGGCTCGACTGTCTGTTTCTTGACTTGACATAGACAATAAATAGACAGCAAAAAATACAACATAACAATAAAAAGAAAATTATTTTACTTCTGCATATTACCAATACTACTAGTATTATATTTATCTGAGCCAATCATATACTATAACTATGGATGCTAAACATGGGCGATGACCAAGAAACTTCATCGAAAATTAAGAACCTGCCCGAGAAGTATGGATAGAAGTGTCTTGGGCTACAGAAGAAGAGACTGGAAGCGAGCCAAGACAAAAACCATGACAGAATTGGACCCCAAGATAAAATAGAAGAAAAGATGGTCCGATAACATCAAAAAGATTGCAGGACCACTGTGGCTGCGAGTGGCAGGGAACAGAACAGAATGGAAACGGTTAGAGGAGGCCTGTGTGTGTCGACAGGACAGCTGAAGAAGCCGGACTCGTGTGCAAAAATAGATTTAAATAAACTGTAAAAAATCACAGTAAATAAAGGCTTTGAAATTGAAATTGGGCTCGACTGGCCCAAGATGGAAAAGTGCTAGTCTGACTAAGTTGTAAAACCATCGGGAAATCATGGTTCTACTCGGAACTGCTCTAGATCGGAAAATCAGTGGAGGATGAAAATGTAGAGTAAGATATTATATGAGATGAACGTATTGGAGATACTCAATAGGTTTTTTCTTCGCAGGAGCATGTTGCGCAGAGGGTTCCACCCCGGAAAAGTACTCTAAAGTACATGACCGAAAGGATCCAGAAGAAATTTCGTTCAAAGAAATCTGTTGGAATCATGCATATTTGATTTGATAAATAGATTAAACACCTCTTTACTGATAATACTTTACTACCTACCTACTAATCTTCCAACTAAAAGTAACCCACTCAATCATGCTGAAAGAAACAGATACCTACGAATAAAACTGGAGATAGATGTAGGTAGGTAGCTATCCTGGGACAACATTATAGGCTTTAAGGTATACAGGCGAAGCTGCGGCCGGAAGCTAGTCCACCTACATCCCAATATTATAATAAAGCTGAAAGTTTGTGAGTTTGTTTAAATGTTTGTTTCAATCACGTCTAAACCAGTGAACCGATTTGGTTGAAACCTGGAATAGCATTTAGGCTATCCAAAATATTAGTACCACGCGATCGAAGCCGCGCGCAGTAGCTAGTTAAAAATAACCGCGTGAAAATCTAAGCGGAAAGGATGTGATACAGCCGGGCTGTATGAAAAGAGGTAATTTTTTTTAAATAATGAGCGTTTCATTATGAAAAGTTAAAAATGACTGAAATGTTGAGGAGCAATAGGTTAGCGTGGTATGGGCACGTAATGCGGAGGGATGAAACTCATTTAACTAAAAGGGTGATGGAAATGAATGTGGATGGATATGTGAGTAGAGGTAGACCTAAGAAAAGATGGATGGATTGTGTGAAAGAAGATATGGGTAAGAAATGAGTGGATATGGAGATGACGAGTGATAGAGGAGAGTGGAGAAAGAGAACATGTTGTGCCGACCCCGCATGAGCGGGATAAGGGCAGGCCAATGATGAATGAGCGTTTCATTTACTGGCAAAAAGACAAAGCATCATGCCATTGCGTTGCATGATCTTCAAAGGATTTAGCAGGCACCTTGTTCGTGAGCCATTTTCTAGGTCACGAATTTTTCGTAAACCTAAGTTAAATCTAAGACTATTTATATAGGTGCTAACAGAACATACTGACATATAAATGCCATTTAATGGAGAATGCCTATGCCCAGCAGTGGGCGGACACATCCGTATAGTGATGATGATGAACTTAACTAAACCTAGTGTAGATTTTCCAGTTAGGTAGATCGATCAACGATATCTGAAGTAAATTATAGTTTTTTTTCACTAACCATCTACTGTTAAAAATTAATTAGGTATACAATTATTAGTGTTAATGGACCTAAGTAGGGTAACTAAAAACGTCAATGAAATTCCTAGAAACTTTTATAATGCAAAGTAAGCAATACGGCTCGGTACCTATCTTTATCTACCTACTGCAGCAATTGTGAAATTCTGCCGAATTAGAAAACGTAAATTAAATATCTACGAGTTGTAAGACATAGAAATTGGTTGATATTTTTGAAGTTTTTACAGTAAGAAGTAATAAAAAAAACAAATATGTAAAACGTAAACTAATATGTACTTACAATTATAAACAGTAGGTAGAGTTCCGAGCAACACACGAGATTTAAGAGTCAACCAGTCTGAGTTACTCGTTCGAGACTGGCTCGTTCTGCGACCACCACCACTCAGCCCCTCACTATGCTGACTGTTGTGTGTCAAGGCAGTGGCGGCCACGGCGATCTCGCACAGAATACATAATAGGTAGTGCGGAGCAGCGTCCATATGATTCTTCGGTATAAACAAACCTTCATTGAAAGTGAGATGGCATAATAATTTACGAGCTGTTTCGCTCACATGATAACTGGGTAAAACGTAGCATAATAAGTAAGGTAGGTACTTACTCGTTAGATGACGCTTTGCCGTTCACTCTTGGCAGTGGTCGTGGTTGTCAGGTCGGGCGAAGTGGCTGCGCCGTTCGTCTATCATTGGGGTGTTTCTGGTGCAATTGTGTAGGGGAGGGGAGGAGACCGTTCAGCTGGCTTAACTTGACCTGTCCATCTCATCGAAGATCTTCCTTATGATGTGAAGTTTATAGTGGACTCTACAGTACCTATATTGGAACAAAATTCATTTTCCGACAGTATCGAGGTTGGAGGCTAGAAGAAAAAAGCGTTAGATTCCGTCACGACACATACCTAGGTCAAATCGTCACAGTGCATTCACAGTTAAGCGGGCTACAGACCATTAGTTTTAACTGAACAGTTGAACTGTTAAGTTAAAACGTAGACAAAAAACTGCGAACTGACTGACAGCTGAACTGAATCTTCAGCACTGTTCAGTTATAACTAATGGTCTGTAACCCGCTTTTTACTCACAGTCACAATTAAGCGGGCTACAGACCATTAGTTTTAAATAAATAATGCTGGACAATTTCACACAGCATCATCTAGCCCCAAACTAAGCATAGCTTGTACTATGGGAACCAGATAACTGATATACAACTACTTATATACTTTTTGTTCGTAAATACATACATATTATACATAGAAACACCCAGACCCGAGATAAATATTTGCAGATCAAACATTTATCCCGCGGCGGGGATCGAACCCGCAACCTCCTGCGTCTCAAGCGGGCTTTCACCCACTGCGCCACAGAGGTCGAGAGGTTTTAACTGAACAGTTACAACTGATATCCCTAGTGTCTACAGACGTTAAGTTTTTCCAGTTTTTATCGCGGATTCGCGACGCACAATACGGTCAGTGACAGAAGGAAGGAACCGAGGCGTTTTCGCTGCGCGACCGCGGCGTGCCCGCTCCGCTTTGAATCCGCTCGTCAACCGCCAGTGTGATTCGGCTCATTGGCATTTTATCAGCATCGACTAAATGCAGTTGATAATAAATTAGTAATAGGAACAATAATGTTTCTAGGCTTTTGGCGACTTAGGTCTATCAAGATTCAGGAATGATTAGGTATAAACATTTCGAATTTATAAAATTAAACTGTCGAAGGCTATTCAGAGTTATAGAAATAGTTAAAAAAATATTAACCTACCATTTTTTCTTTATAGTGTATATTATCTTGCTGGTAGAATTTGGTGTTGAATCAGCGAAGAACAAGAACCTAATGATAGCTTTCAGGTTATTCATCTAGGGGTAATCCAAGATCATAAGTTTAGACATAAATACTCTAATGTTAGTCTCACAATGACTGAAACCAATGCGATTTTTCTGACATTACTGCATTTTGTATTAAAACAACTTCACTTTATCTAACGGCGAGACGTGATAGGCTCTGGCGTTAGTTACTCTTAACCTAAGTTATTGTGGTTATTTTCAAAGCAAAATATGACTATAGTTACACGAGTTTATTACCAGACGATTAGCGAGCCCACTCCGGGCTGCGGTACCTAGGTTAAATTCTTATCTAGGAATGTAAATACTGGTCAATAGATATCAATATTTTCAGCCCTAACTTCATGCCTAGTTAATTACATCTACCTACTTGGCATAGGAAAATAGAGGTAGGTATGGTAGCTAGCTATACATAAAAGACACTTTTCACACAGGTAAAAGAAATTTAATGCTTTCTGAGAGTGTTCAGGACAGTCGGTATTCTATTATTATAACATTAACACAAGAGAACCAAGAGAAACATAAGAGAACCAAACAAAACACTTACCACTGTTAATTTGTATGTAACCATACTTATTTTTTATAAATAAATAAATATTTAATCACCGTCTTGGGGCACTGGAACCTGCACCATCATTTCTCAATAACAGTGTAATGCATAGCTTTAGTTAGCGCAATACTTGCAAAATTGCTTGATTTTATAGTGAATATAAATTTAATTTACTTCATACTTTTTTATACTATACACAATCTAGTATACAATCAAATTAGCAAAACCTCAAACAATACAATATATTACTTTCATAATAGTAATTAAAATATCACATCTTTGATCCATGATACTATGCAGTTCCATTTAGAATAGTTCCCCCTCTTCACCACTTCATTATGACTGGTGTAAATACATTGTTCTTACAACGTTAGTGTGACGCAACAGTAAACACTCTTCAGATGAACGGTCGAGACGCGTTGTCGCGCTCGTGGCACTGCTAGAAATAACTTGAACTACATTAGAGTGTGCCACGGCGGCCGAGTCCAAGCGCAGGATGTCTCAGGCTTGGCTCTCGTTGGTGGTGGTCTCGATGGTGGTGCCAGTGGGCTTGGCGGGCGCCTTGGGCTTGGCGTCGCCGTCCGCGGGCGGCGCGTCCTCGCCGTTGTGTCGCGGCGGCTGGCCATCAGGCGCGCCGGCCTGCGCGCGTGGGCGCGTTCGCCTGAAGCCACCGCGGCCCATGGGCCCGGGCCCACCGCGGCCTCGGCCTCCGCGGAAGTTGCGCCGGAAGTAGCTGCGCTGCGGCGGCGCGGTGCCTCCTTCCGCCCCCTCGTCTCCCTGTGCGCCCCCTTGATTGATCGGGGGTCCGCGTCTTCCCATCCCGCCCCTGCGTGGAGCTCCTTCTCCGCCTCGTCCACCTTGACGAGGATAGTACTGGCGGTGGTAGCCGCGGCGTTTGTCGGCTGCGTATGGCGAGCCCTTTACCGGCTCGCCGCCGGGGCCGGTCACGCCGGCTGCTTCGAAGCCTTTTTCCCCGGCGACCACGGCGAACTCCACCGCCTCTCCGTCGCCGACCGAACGCACAGCCTTGCGGGGGTTGTTGCGGGCGATAGCGGTCTGGTGCACAAACACATCCTCCTTGGTGTCATTCCTGCGTACAAAACATCAGTGTCAAATTCTTGTTACACTATTTTAGTTTTGATTTAACAAGACTCCTGTGGAAACATTCACTAGTTATCATTCATTAATTTTACTGCACACTGCTGGCACAATTGTGTCTTATCTTCAAGCTCCAATGCAAAAAAATTTACTACAATAATAATTTCAGTATCGAAATTCATCTTATATATTGGCAATAAACAAAAGGAAAAATAATACTATACCACAAAATTATTCGTCCATCTACCATTTTAGAGTGTCTTCACATATTGCCTTAACTTTGAGTGGCATCATATTCTTCTGTGGTTATTCACAGACAGCAATAGCATTATGCAATTTCTGGATCTTTATGAATACTTCCATAGCTACTTCTCCATTTTCACCATGAGGCCTGAAGAATGGCCTGAGAGCTATTCCATAGTCGGTATTTCATTTGCAAGACACCAAGTATGACAAATCTTGTTTCAAAATATAATAGGGACAATTATTGGTTTTCTAACCCAAGACTTTGTTTTTTTTTTAATATTGAATGTATTACTAAATCGTAGACTTACGGCAGTAAAAGCTCCAAAATTTGGTACACTATTTTGCATTGGGGCTTGTAGAACATTTTTAGGATAATCTACCAACTCGCATCTCCTATAGTCGGTATCAGCTACTATCAAATTGTTTATCCTGAAATAGCATCAAGGCTATTGCAAGTAAGCCATACATCCTGCTGCCCGCACTCTATGCTAACTCAATGATTCAATAATTGTTTAAAATTGTGTTCTTCAATGTGCTAAAGGAGTATAAAGGATTTGCTGGAACTATACTAGTGCAAATAATAATTTGACACTCATTGAACTATGCCTAGAACATACTACAACACTACTACAATACATGCTTGGCCTAGGGTGGGGTCCGCTGTAAATTATTTAGTTTGAAATAAATAAATAAATACTACAACATACCTGTTGATGAACCCATATCCGCTCTTGACATTGAACCATTTGACAGTGCCCGAAACTTTTTCAGCTGTAAAGAGAAAAAAATTCATTTATATAAATGGAAAGGTTGAGAGGACACTCACTAAAGCTGCATCGTGGGTCAAGTACCAGCAAACCAAGAGAAACATATTGCCCAATCGCATCGTGCAAAACTGGAACCGGTTACCAGAGTCAGTGATAAGTGCCCCCTCAGTGAACTCTTTCAAGAATAGACTGGACAAATATTTAAAGCGCACTGACAAGGACTAAGTAAATAAATAATGCTAGACTTTTCACACAGCATCATCTAGCCCCAAAGTAAGCAAAGCTTGTGTTATGGCTACTACATGATTGATATACTACTTATATACTTTTTGTTTGTAAATACATACATATTATACATAGAAACACCCAGATCGACACAAATATCTGTAGATCATACAAACATTTGGTTTTTTTAATTAATTGGTCAGCATTTGACCTCATTCTAGGAATACGTAGTGAGGTCTAAGATTTTTTTTTGGGTGATGTGGTCGCTAAGCGACTAAGACCCCAATAAAAAAAAAAAAAAAAGCACTGCAGATGGAGCATGTTTTCCTAGAAGATACCTATTTACCTACTCTTGGTTTGGAAAAACTGACAACTCCTCAGTTTTTTGCTACACACCTTCAGTTTTAACTGTGCAGTTTTACCTAATGATATTTTGATTAGATCATCAGTTCAACTGTACAGTTCACAGTTTTGCCTACACACAATACATTTTAACTGTACAGTTATAACTGTCAGTTAAAACTAATGGTCTGTA
This sequence comes from Epirrhoe alternata, assembly GCA_963565295.1. Taxonomy (NCBI): domain Eukaryota; kingdom Metazoa; phylum Arthropoda; class Insecta; order Lepidoptera; family Geometridae; genus Epirrhoe; species Epirrhoe alternata. Next base: position 14,179,978 of record OY751375.1, read on the forward strand.
GCCCGCTTTAAGTATCAAAGCAAAACAATTGATTTATTTGAACTAACAAAAAGCCAGGTAAGAATCAAAAATACTATAGATATAGCATGACATACTAAATCAAAACTTTATTCATCAGCGTGACAAAAAAGTTTTAAGTTAAACCAAATTACACCGTTTGTGCCTAGTAATAAAGTCATAAATCCTCAAAACATTATCTTATACTAACATTCATCATGCAAAACATCAAAATTCTAAACAAAATAACGGCTCTGAGCTGTTATTTACAGAGAGACTAAATTTATAATAATTCATCCACATGAGAACTGGCATTAAGTAGTTAAAAATCTTAATTTTAGCATTGTATGTAGTTACTGAAATCTTAACTTTTTTCTAAGGGAGGGTAGGTTATTCCATTCTCTTGTCAATTCCTTTTAAAATCATCCACACTTATGAACCCAGCCCATGGTTTGCGACTATTTCATTACTATGATATTGTTGCAATAATTGGCATCGGGTAATTAAAGCAACAATGCTAGCATTGTTGCAACAATGCTGCTTTACCATAACTTTTGTGATTTTGAACTGTGATTTTTTTTATGTAGGTAAGTTGATAAAAACAAAATCAGTAAGACTTATTGCAACTTTTAACACAAAAATGTTTCAGGTGGTTTTACATGCAGAATGGTGATGATGTCAGCGGTATTTTTACACATTGGTAGGCGATTGACAGTTGGCCACTTACAGAAGCGAACTTGCTTATCAATCGGATTCATTACTCCGCTCCGTTACGACGAATATTCCGTAAAAAACCACTTCCTCTTGGCAGCTTTTGTGCATAGGGGTTCGCAAACTGCGCCATTATCTACGACGCATCTCCTTTCGCGCGGCTATTGATTTGTCCCGCGTGACACAACCGACCAAACGCTACATACCGGGGTCAACACACCGATCAATAAACCTACAAAGTAGGCCAAAATGCATAATGGAATGAATGCACATGTTATATTTCAACTTATTATTTGACGATTTCTATGCTTTGAATCATTAAAGGCATGTACATCAGAGGATTCTGCAGTTTTCAAACCATGTGCTCACGAATGATGCCGGCGCATGCAAAATATAAGATGGCGTAGCGGCACTTACCAATGACCTGCTTTTGTTTGGCTGCCTGCTTGGTTGCTTGCGGCTGGGATGGTTGTTGAGGGTCCTCTTGCTGCTGCTGTTGGGGCTGTGGCTGCGGCGCCTTTTCGGTATCAGCCATGGTGTAATTGGCGAACGGCGATGGTGGCTAGATGGTAAAATCCTCCACGACCTCTCCTTGATGTTCACTGCTTGCTCTCCGTCAGTGCAATTGACATTAATGTACTAACGCTAAGGCATCAAAAGAGATGTAACATGACACTAAACACTATGCATTTATCGATAAAAAATTGATTCCAATAGGAATCGAGTTGTCACAGTAAATGAATACGAACCACAGAACAATACTCCTCCCGCATTACCTCGAATTAATCAAACAAACAATCGGATTGAATGAGTTGGACTATTGAAGATTAGCGATACCTTGCTAGGAATAGAATAGAATACGTTTTTATTGTAAACTTTTAAATTTAACAATGATGGAAAAGGTCTTTTTGTTTCCCTTAATTTTATTTAATAGGTATTTTTAAGTGAAAACTTCTTTTGAGATGAGAAGAAAATTCTATTGAACTCAGAGTAATAGTGTTATTGACACCACCATCAGCGCCACCTAGTGTGGAAGTCCGTAACTAAATGTATACAACACGTTAAAGAAACGTGTGAAATCATCTTCCGATATTTTTTGATTTCCTGACGATTCAAAAAACACACTAGCTAGGCACATAATGTTCAAGTTTTCAGTTCTCTTGCCATGGTTTTTTGTATAAAAAAAATAATTACAATGCTAAAGTTTCAAATAAGTGACAGATATGACAAACCAACGCTGACTTTGCATGCGAGAATGCCTAAATAAATTTTTTGACGAAGCTAAAACGACGATTCCGTGAGCCTATTCCAGAAACGCGGTGATTCTAGGAACCGTTTCGTTCCGAACTCGTTTTAATTTCAAAATTAGGACGAGGTTATATTATGTCTCGTTGCCTTGATTCTTCACGGTATTGGTCTTGAAAGAACAGGAGTAAAATTAGTTTTAAGACTATTCCAAGTGATCCCTGAGTTCCTACCGAATAAATGCTTTTTGACTTTCACTTTGATCCATTAAGCGTACTGTACCAAGATAATATTTTGGTGATCTCGCTTCTTTGAGCGACAACTACTACTTTAAAACTTAAAATCACCATCCTTACTAGTTTCTAGGTTAGTCCGTAAGTAAATCGGTTTTGTTAGTAGTTTTTAATACTTTTAAGTCCTTAATTAACATAAAAAGTAAGTTCATATTCTTTATATGAGTCAGTAGCCAACAATTTAACGTGCCCTCCGAAGTACAGAAGCGCTCAGATCAAAATGCCACTGGTGATCACCCATCCACGTACAGACAGTTTCAAACATTGCTTAGCTTCAACGATCTATCAAGAAGGACAAAGTAACCATGAGAGCCCAATGTAAAACTGAATCGATAATGTTATCGAACATTATATAAATAAATAAATAATGCTGGACATTTCACACACCATCATCTAGCCCCAAACTAAGCAAAGCTTGTACCAGCAAAGCAAAGCGGAACCAAATCACTGATATATTGCTTATATAATTTTTGTTTGTAAATACATATATACTTATTATACATAGAAACACCCAGACCCGAGATAAATATTTGCAGATAATACAAACATTTATCTCGCTGCGGGGATGGAACCCGCAACCTTTTGCGTCCCAAGCGGGCTTTCTCTCACTGCGCCACAAAGGTCGTAATAGTTATCGATAGTTATCGATAACATAGTTAATCGAGTGCATGTTTCCCTGCTCTAAGCAAACGCATTCCTTGGTGTTGCCAGATAATTCTCTTGCCCAATAGTGAACTGCTTGCCAGTAACAAAATAAAAAACCGGCCTTTTCCTTCGCCTTTTCCTTAGACAAAATAGAATGGACGAGTTATTGACAGAATTCCTCCAACATTTTCTGTCGGTTTTGCGAGGGTCGAGGTAGCACACCAACGCATTTTACACACACTTATGCATAATTTTTGTAGTGACTTAACTGAGAATTTTTTATCTGTGCTATGTTATTTTATTTTAAGAAAATGTTATTTTAATTTTTTTTATTAAGAGTTTTTAGTTTTGTTTATTTTTGTGTGCCTTTCTTTATTTAAGTTAAGTTTAAGTTTTAATTAAATATCTCACTAGGATAACGCCTTATTTAATAAATTATTTGTAATGTTAGCCTAAGTTTTTAATAAATAAATAAATAAATTTTTACGCACACCTTCAAATTTCGTAATGTTACGTACGTAAACTACAAGACGTACATGATTTGGAATCGTGTACATTTTTGCAGACGGATATACAAAGTAACGGCTCACCCGTATTTAATTAAGAACTAATCTAAGGCCTTTTCCAATGATGTTAAAAAAATAGCCTTTTGTCACTAATGTAGTTTATTATAAAATTGCCTTTTCGATAGATATTTAGCATGGTACCTTTTTAGGATGACATTTGGCAAATAGCTATGAGTAATTTCTTCTTCTTATAGTTCAATTCAATTCAATTCAATTTGTTTATTGCTTCATGTTAGTTACAATGTCTTAAATATAGGTAGGCGTTTCATAACATGAACCCCGCTGGGGCACTGCAACATTTGGTAGGTTACTTATAAACTAACTTATGTAGGTAAACTAACTTATGTAGGTATATATTGGCTCAGCCCTTAAAGATATTTAATTTAAATATTTTTAGTTCAAGTACTATTAAATATATATTTAGAATCCGAGTTTACTTTTTATTAAATCTTTTATTGTCATCTAGATAATCTTGAATATTGTAATAACTTTTTTCTATGAGGTAAGATTTTAATTTTTTGTTAAATATTGTATTTTCTTCTAAGTTTTGTAGTTCTGAGGGTAAATTATTATAAATTTGGATTGACATGTTATATGTTCCTGATTTAACTATTTCTAATTTTGTGTAAGGTAGGGCTATTTTATTTTTGTTTCTCAAGTTGTGCGGTTTGGTGTATTGCTCTTTAGATAATGTATAGAAAGTTTTATGTGTTCTTACAAATTTACAGATTTCATAGATATATATTGAAGTTAGGGTTAGGATTTTTAATTTACTAAAATGGATTTTACAGCTCTCTCTTTCTGAAATATTGACTAAGATTCTGATACATCTTTTTTGTAAGACAAATAACTTATTTGACTCAGAGCTATTTCCCCACAGGATAATACAGTAGCTTAACCAGGAGTGAGCATATGCATAGTATGCATTTATACTTATTTCCAAGTTTGTACATTTTTTTAGTTCAAATAATGCATAGACAAACCTTGACAGTTTACTAGCTATTTTATCTATATGACACTTCCAATTCACTGAGGTGTCTATATTTACACCCAGTAAATTACATGAATCTACAGAATTTAGTTTATTATTATTATAGTTATTCGATTGTTCATATTTAGGGGTATTTTTTGATAAGGTTTAAACTGCATGATTTTTGTTTTGGTTATATTAAGTTCTAAATTATGTTCTTTAAGCCAATTTATTATTAAATCTAGTGTTGTGTTTATTTCTGAATTAAGGTATTGTTGCTCATTACACGGAAAAATTACAGATATATCATCAGCATATAGAATAGTTTTTTTATTTATTATTTTTGGCAGATCATTTATATATATTAAAAAGAGTATGCAGCCTAACACACTTCCTTGAGGTATTGAATTTTGAATATTTAGTTTATGAGATTTTATATTGCTAATTCGATTTTGGAGTGCATCAAAGAAATCGATTTCAACATATTGCTTGCGGTTTTCCAGGTAGGAACTAAACCATTCTAAAGCTGGACCGCGCACTCCTATTCCATTTAATTTTTTAAGAAGAATGTGGTGGGACACCCTATCATAAGCCTTACTCATGTCTAACATGATACCAATGGCATATTTTCTGTCATCATAGTGGCAACTAACTGTAGTATCCATGGATTTACATCCATGTAGCATTGAACCTTTTTGGTATCAGTATAGTATAGTACTATTCTGCCAATTAAAGGAATAATGCACAGAGTAATCTTTACTACGCGTCGCTGCCGGGGCGCGACGTCACCAGCCGCTTCGTGCCAGGGGCATGCTACTATAGTTATCTGTGCAGGGGTATCGGCACCTCGTTAGAATAATATTTTTCTGTGATCGGCACCGGTACTACTGGAATTAAATTGAGGTCAATAGTTTATTGATTGAGTTGGAGCAAGAACAAGGTATATTAGGTACCTGCCCACTTAGTACTTAAAAATATTATTATTTATTTTACTCGCGTCGTGATGTGGACATGTAGGTACCTACTACCCAATGAAAGTACCTACTTACCTTAGGTACCTACTACCAAATGAAATTAGGTACTTACTTACTGTACTACCATAATATAGGGTCATGGTTCGTTTCAACTCAGCAACAAGGGTTGAAATTGAACCTAGTGTGTAGAAAAAAGGGAAAGTTCTCAAAAAAAAAAACAATCGCGAAAAGGTATTCTCTAGTGCTTATGGGAATTGGTCAGGCGGGAGACTAGTGTTATGTAGGCAATACCGTACAGATCTCTGTACTATGTGGCAATAGGTTCCAAGGATCATTTTATTAACGTCGTGCTTCTCGGTTGTTGGTACCTACCTACTTAGGTGTACACCTGTTGTAACTAAGAAAATAAACTTAGGTACATATGTAGGTAGTTATTAGTTCTATTGGCTACTAGGTGCTACTAGGTACTACTGTTGAGCTCTATCTATAGGTAGAGCTTTACGTGTAGAGAATGCTAGGTACACGGGTTCGATTTTCGCATTATTATCATCACAGCCCGGTATCTCCTCTGCTGGGTCTACCTAACTAAACAATCTAAGTTAGTAGGTATCAAATAAAATTTGTACATACCTGGAACTAGTTACCTACCTCTACCTCTCAGATAAAAGATTTGAATGACATATTACCTATGTATGTACGTCTCTGCCTTTTTATTGATGGCACCTTCGATCATATATTTATGATTGAAGGCCCTCGTTCGATCATAAATTAATATATGATATTGAGCATGACGTTAAATTGTCGGTCCCGGCTATTAGGCTCAATGCACATTGAGTTGGCAAGCGACGCGACAACTCGTTTTAAAGCAAGCCATTAAAACCTTAAGAATTGACGAGGTCTGGCGAAGCCATCTAGCGGGCCGCGCTGGCTCGAGCACTTTTGTGCGGTTCATTTTACAAGCGTTTCTATATCTTGTACCATTGTATACAAGATTTATAATGGCTTGCTATAAGACTAACTGACGCCTCGCTTGCCAATTCAATGTGCATCGAGCCTTATTATGCTTCACGTCTGCTCTGAATAGATTATAAGAGTATTATGTATATAAACTACTTGTAGTCTCGCGATTAGTGAGCCAAATCAACACTGAAGTTAGGAAAATGCTTTGCTATGGATGTCATTGTCATCCTTTTAAAAAATTTTAGGGTATCTGTGTATCTGTAGGCCAATGTCATTAGTTTTTTAGTGCTCAACTCAACACTTTACTTTCTTGTGTTTCTTTCTTCGCAGTGTGCTGGAATGCGTGAAAACATTCCAAAATAGTCTTAGTGTAAATGTTTTGCAGTGCAAAGTATGTGAATGTGAAAAAAGTGTCGATAATTTCTTGAAGTGTGCTGGACGTATCCAACGTCACCTCAACCCGGCTGGACCGACTCTGAAGCCTATTAATGCATTAGGCATATGAAATTATAAAACATGATGTTAATCAGATAATAAGGTTCACTATCGAGTGATTGAATAGCCTCTGTGTCTTGAAGCACCCTACTTCAAAATGTTCGTATTTAAGACTACAATTTATTGAGAGACTGGAAGGTGGGTTTAATACGAGTATTTATGAGTATCATGTATCGACATGTATTGATGAGGTTTCTACAAAGACGTGTTGACGTATGGAAAATCGTGTCCAGGTATTTACCTACACACATTTATGCATGTCTTGATGCAATAAAACAGGTTTGCGTTCCTACCATTGGGGTTTGTAACCATACCTTTCATACCAACATTCTATTTAGAATACTATGTGAATATTCCGCGTAGGTATTTACCTACAATTTTTAATTGCAATCTGAGCTGCCACTGGGGCTGTCTCGAAGCACCGAAGTTACGGTTGGCGTCTTTTTCGTTGGGAACTATGACCTAACCTTTTCAAGTTAACATTATTAGGTACTTCTTGTACCTTATTAAGTAGGTGCATAAGAGGCAAATTCGCTAGCCGACTAAACCTACATACCTACCTACGACCGTTACATCGTTACAGAAGAGCCAATGAATTAGGCGAGTTTTGTACTTTCAAAATACCCACCTTCGAAATTTAACCTTTGTAGGTACCTATTATGTCTGATAACAGTATACCCTGCTGTAGGAGACTGCTGTAATGAAATAAATTGAACCGTCAACTATACTTGGAGGAATTGATCAAAATGGCAAATTCGGCCAATAAATGGCTGATTATGACAAGGCCGGTCGGCGCAATAGCCGCGGCGCCGTCTTACCGCGCCGCGCCGCCACCACGCCGCCGCCGCGCCAAGGAACGCGAAGCAACCCGACGCCCTACGCGCCCCGCGCGAAGGACGAAGCGCGCGCACGTACTTCCGCCACTATTCTCGTCGAGCCCACGGGACGTCTTCCTCGCTACTAGCACCTCCAGATGAGTACAGATATTTGCCTCCATATTTTGATCAATGTCAGTATTATGATTTATGTAGTATGTACTGCATCGAACCTATAGTTTGTGCCCGGCTCTGGTGACGGTGTTTTTTGGGCCGCCTTTGTAGCCTCCGTCATGGTTTGACGGTTTGGAGGGCCGGGACTGACGTTTTGACGGGCTCCCCGAAGCGCGAAAGCGCTCAGCTGACAATCTCATTTCATAAATGAAAGTGCCAATGGCGGTCACCCATCCAAATGCTGACGGGCCGGAACGTTGCTTAATTTCGATTAACTCATTGATCGCCACTCTAGAAAGTAACGCCCCCCCCCCCCCCATGCCGCCGCCATACATTGGTATTACTGCCGCCATACATGCGAGTCAAAAACTTCATCCCGCCGTTCGGCGGGCCGGCACTAAACGAGTTAAGCAAGCTACACGAGCGCTTCTTATTACGGGAGACAGTACATTCTTTTTTGAATAAGAAATATGTAAAATTACCTACATTTCTTTATAACCGGTGTATTAACACTCTACACCCGATAATCAGTCTTATTCAGATACAGATAAAGTTTGTTTACGACATTATGGAGAAACGTGCTTCTTCCTTAAACCCTTATAATTTTTAATTATAAGTGATTGATAATTTTAAGTTGTATACAACTTAAATAAGTATGTACATGCCTTGACTTCGACATCCGATCGTCAATTCGTCATGCGTCGTTTTCTCGTAATTTATTGAAACTATCATCTCATCTTGTTTACATACCTACCTAGGTCACAGAATACAGCCTAGGTTGAGGTTATTATTCATAGGTGGAAAAAATATTTAAATGTTTATAATAAGATATACGAATCTTTCCATTTTAGTAAAATGGTGTAAACGAGGGTACCTACCCTCAAAAGTCATGATGTTCGAGAGAGCTCGTAATTATAATAATTAACCGATACAGCAATTTACCTGATTCATATTATAATGCCTTTATTATGAGTTTATGGATAATTTTAACAAACAGCATCATTAAAATTTTGCTGACGCTCAACTATGGGGTGTAATCACGGGTGTAATCATGTGTATGGGTAGCGGTCAGTGCATAATCTTAAGGTTCTTTAAAACTTTCAGGCATTCGCATCTATTGACAGCTCCTTGGAATTTTTTTCTACACGAATAGAATGATTGGTATCAAATATATTTATTATACCTAGGTACTTATGCAGGTGGTAGAAGTACTAGGTGTTATTCAATACCTTACCCAAGTACCTATTACGAAACGACCCTTTTGTGGCTTTTCTATTATAGGTATTTAAGTTTAATATCCATTCGTGTAATATTTTTTTTCAACATACTTATTTAAATTATATTTCAATCAGCTAGGATCCAATTTACCAGTCGCGTAAATATGATGTGCATGGACACCTATTAATTCATTTATATGATGACTTCCAGAGGCGTTTGCCATAGATCCATTCAGGGTCATAGATTGTCATAGATCTATCTATTTTTTCTATTATCTCCCTATTTTTTGCCACTAAGTATTTTGAATGATAAATCATTTAGGAAATATAATCGCAGATGAAGCTCGAGGAATCTCGGTTGCTTTGCCGGGGCGGCGCGCCCTATGGCCAACAAAACTATCAAGATTAAGCATCCCAATTCTCTTTGAATAATATTTTATTGACACCACTATCAGCCAGTTTAATGAAACAATATGTTATTATTTACATATTAAAGTGGTGAGGTTATTTTGTGAAAGTCTTATTATTATCATTTTTTTTTAATGGGTACTTACCTACTTAAATGAAAGTCATTTAATTGTGTCCTACAATTAAGGTGCATTCACACGGGATACGCCCTTGACGATTCGTCAAAAGTCATCGTGAATGTTTTATGATTATGACAAACAAAATAGATCGACACGAATCGTAAAAAAAAAAAAAAAAAAAAACACGATTCCGTATTCAATGTGAACAAGCTCTAAGATACTTTTTAAGGACTTATTTTAATAGCTTAGGTAACCAACTAAGTACCTCAAATTCGAGTCAATCTCGCATCCTTATAACCTTAGAGTTCTGTCTTAGGGCCAATATTAAATATTTAGGTATTTACCTAATGACTTATATTTTTCATAAAAAATTAAAGTGTGTTTCGTCAAAAATGCAACATTGGAAATTACGATTTTGTATAAGTACTCACTCTCTAAGATACCTTGATATTATATTAAAATCCTGTCTTGGAGCTTTAGCCTTTGTGGCAGGTATTCTATCTAAAATTAAATTTCCTAAGAAAGTCTTGACAGAACGACGAACCTAAATGCTACTACTACGAGTACTGTACTCGCAAGGGTTATTAGTCCAAACAATACGTTCAGACTTATTTATTTTTAAATAAGATCCGAAATATATAAATATCCGTAATATGTTAAAAAAAAAAAAAAAACAACCTATAGGACTTCAATTCAATTTATTACGATTAAATATTGTAAATAATTCACCGCGAGCCCCGCACGGGGCTTGGCCTGTATCGTGGCAGTTCAGTTAAAATAAATAACTTTACCTAGTAAAGTAAAGTTATAAGTACATTTTTAGTTATAAGTATATATTTTTATAGCGTTTTTACCATTATTTATTTATTTTTTTCCGACATTTCGGCCGTGTTATTACATACAACAGCCGTGGTCGCGCGCGTCACGAGTTGCACGCGCTCTCACTCGGCATCACTGTTGGTCGATAGGTACCTAAATCCGTGGGTACCATCCACCAATAGACATTTACTGAAAGCTGGATCGATTGCATCTCCACCTTTGCTCGCCCGTATCATAGACCTTTATCTATTATTCATAGTTTAATAGCTAATAATGTTAATGTATTTACTTACTAATAATCCTACATACTTACATAAGTAGGTATATATAGGTATCCAAAGTTGATTCATAATCAATTTACCAAGTTTATTAAATACTCTGCGTATCTACAACACGTTTTCCTCCTATAATAGTATCATTGAAAACTATTATAAGTAGTATCTATTAATAATTTTTATTAACTGAAAATTGTTATAAAGGTTTGAATTATTGGTAATAATTTATAATTGTGGTCAATCTTGACAATAGAAACTCATTAAATTAAATACACATATTAGATGACGAAGTAAGTTAAGGTATATCCTTATTCCAAGCCTGGTAGGTAGGTATCTACATAACTTATAAATGGTCGAAATATAAACATTGTTATTTCGCAAGACTGGCATGGGTTGAATTCCTCATTGATGTTATTCCCGTAAAAACTCTCAAGGTCTACAAGTAGTTTATATACATAATACTCTTATAATCTATTCAGAGCAGACGTGAAGCATAATTAATGATTAAACGAACTTACCTGTGAGTGAAGTTCTATCATAATTATGCGAACGTCTGGTCTGAATAGATTAGTATCCCGCCCACCCATCGTGGTTGCAACACTCCCAATATAGGTAACATTACGGTAATACTATACTACATCAATGAGGTCCAGGATCTGTTTGCGTATTTTACTACTAACTAAATGACATTGGCCTACAGATACACAGATACCCTAAAATTTTTTAAAAGGATGACAATGACATCCATAGCAAAGCATTTTCCTAACTTCAGTGTTGATTTGGCTCACTAATCGCGAGACTACAAGTAGTTTATATACATAATACTCTTATAATCTATTCAGACCAGACGTTCGCATAATTATGATAGAACTTCACTCACAGGTAAGTTCGTTTAATCATTAATTATTACGTGGCATAAAGCGGCTTAGAAAAAAACTCCGTCACCAGAGTTGGCCACTGACTCACACGAACTTACTTATGTAAGTAAATACTTATTTTTGTATAGATAGGTAGGTAAGTACTACCTACCAAAGTAGGTATTTTACGTAAAACATTACCTACTACCTACTCATATAAAATATTATTAGGTAGGTAGGTACTACCTACCTACTTATCTCATAGTTATCTGCTAACAAATCGACATAGCTAGAGATATACCCATCTTATCCGACTGGGTATACCTACCTACTACCAAGGTACATAATCTACTTACTTTATCATAATAAATAGCACAAACTACCTTCAGTATACCACACATGGACATTTTATGTCCATTTATCGTGATTTTATCTAACTATGTTAATATGTTCAAATTTTCGCATGTAGGCATATGTTGTTAAGTAAGTATTGTACAATACCTACGTAATAGTCGCAATATTTAAATGTTTTAGTTTATTATTTAGTTTTACTACTTTTATGTAGTAAAATTATAATTATAGGTAACCTACCTATCTATTTTATACAAAATTTTGTTTACTTTTCTTTTAATTTCTGATTTGTTCTACTATACTTATAGGTAAAAGATCATTGAGTAAAGTCTACTAAAGTGTGTTCATTTATTTTTAGAAATAGTGATCAGGACTAGGTACATTTTGTTTGTAAGTAGGTACTAACAATAGAAGATAGTAGGTATAAGTTTATATCCCACTCATATATTCCAGGGTCACTACCATCCCCCTATCTATACCACAGCCTATACTTAGTTTCATCTAAATCGGTTCACTGGTTTAGGCATGATTGAAACACAAACATCCAAACATCTAAACGAACTCACAAACTTTCAGCTTTAAGAAGAGTGGGATGGGATGGGATTATAATATTATTTTATGTTAGAACTAGTTGTCCCTCGCGGTGTTACCCGCGGTCCCTGGGAAAACATCACTTTCCCGGGATAAAATATAGCCTATGTTCTTACGGGATAATGTAGGATTCTAATGGTGAAAGAATTTTTCAAATCGGTCAAGAAGTTTTGGAGCCTATTTAATTCAAACAAACAAATATTTCCTCTTTAAAATCCGGTTTAGGCCGGATAGTTATAAGGCCACTGGATAGGCCGGATACCGGATATCCGTTTCATCTCTAATGGTCATCGACTACGTCTGCCTAGGACCAATGATCAAGGTCCGAGACGTCTGCACTCGGCCCTCCGAGTTTAATCCGTAAATACGCACTTCTTTCAAAATCTACGTCAAAACATCAAATGTCAGATTGCGATTGCGTCGCCAGTGCGTATCACATTGGGCGCACCCACAGAGGGCGCACCGGGCGCACAAACGCACTGGGCGCCTCGGGCCTGGGCGCACACGGGGCTCGGGAGGGGCAGCGCGCGCGGAATGGAGTCGATAGTCTAAGGCGCACAACAATAAGATGTAACAAAAAGGTACCGTGCTAAATCCATGGCACAACACTAAACGCCTTCGTGACGTCGTCATTGTCACCGTCACCGATTGTCACGTCACGTCATTCGTTTTGAATTTTGAATTCAGTAGTTTTTTTTCTGACTCTGAGGTTTCTTTGGATCTCTTGGTCTTCTCTTGGATCTCAGCACAGAGTAACTATAACTAATCTCAGTCAGTCAGTCTTTCATTCAACTTTCACAACTTTTCACAACAAACGAGACTACATTCCAGAACAGAACAGAACAAACAAAACAACCATCCAACTCAAACTCAACTCAACAGAAATAACTAAAATTGACGTAGAAACATTCTACTTTTTCTACAAAGCAAAATTGTTCTTTGAGAACATTACGATTTACGTTACCATTTCATTTGTTTTCACTAATTTATTTTGTTACATCTTGCACCCTATTGCCATTCGAATCGAAACTAGGTAATCGAAAGAAAGGACAAAAAAACGTTGTGAAGTAGGTTAGGTTAGGTACATAAACTATAATAACATCAATAGTTTTGATAAATAAATCGGGGGAGAGAAAAACCAAGTTTTCTACAAGTCACTATAGGTAAGGTAGGTAGGTACGTATCGGTCACCGGTTGCACTAGTTTCGCGTTGTTTATCATGCGAGTGGAAACTCTATAAAAGGAGGACCGGAGGCGGCGCCGCCGGTATTTGCGTTCACGGACGCGTCCACAGTCTGTCGTTCCGTTTAGAAAGTCGTGTCTGTGACATTAATAAAATGGCTTCAAGGGACCCCTCTTCTGATCAACTCGTCAATTTCAGTAAGTCTGTGAAGGTAGGTTCATAATTTTATACTATCCGTGCATATTCAAAATTACCTAGATACATAAATTCTACATTCTCAAACTGGTATCTTTCACCGGTTCTGTTTACAGGTCCTTGATATTGAGATGAATGTACCTGCAAATCTATTTGTTTGTTTAACTACCTACCTGCTTTATAAAATCTAGATTATTCTGAATGATGTTATTCTACTAAACTCAGTGGCCCTTCAGTACATGTAAAGGGTCTGTGAGTTTGGTTGACCTTGGCCAGACAGTGATAGTGCATAGTTTTACTGACAATATTATTTTCATAAAAAAAAACCTTACTTGTATGCTCTCAATCTCAACACAGTATTTCCATTAGCTTGATAAGTTTAATATTAAATGCAGTTGAGTGTTAGATAAAGTAGGTACTTACTTGTGTGCGTTGCATTAATGACTGTTGTGTTTTTGTACTTTGACCTCTGCTTTGCTTATCTACATATATAAAGTAGGTAGAGCCTTTATTGTCTGTATGTCCTGCAATGCAATGTCTGTTATTTGTGCATAATTAATTACCTACCTATTTTAATTATGTACTCAGACTTTTGATTTGACCTTTGTTCTTTTTTACTTCATTTAAATTAAGTCAATACTAAGCATATGTAGTGTGATTTAAATTCAAATTGATAGATATGTTTTATTTAATTTTGAATTAAGTATTAGTCTGGCAAAAGTGAAAAGAGGAAAAGTATAACTTATAGTTATAAAATCTAATTCTTTTCTAGCAAATTCGGTATAAATGAACCAATGCCATTTTTATTCACTTATCAATACCTCATATTATAATCATTGTCTTATCAAAGCATAGCTTCTAGATAGCTATAGATTAAGCTCTAAGCTGAATTAGCTTATCAACTTTTTATGTAAGTACATTCCACGGAAACGTAAACGTAGAGAGAGAGGACTAAGATAACTAGTTGATTATGTACTGATATTGGTGATTAAAAGTAACCATTAACTATTAGAACATTAGCCTAGTATTTAATCAAAGATAATTATGTAGGTACTTAGTTAAAAAATCCATTCCAATTTTCTGCTGTTTTGTCCATAGTCCATTTTGTACCTATGACAAAAGGTTACGAATCAATAATAATACGTACGAGGAACAGCAAAAAAACCTATTCGTTGAACTTTATCAACAAAGTACAAATTATAGTATGCGGGTGGGTACAAGCAAGCAATGCCACAGTTGCTTTCAAGGTTAAATTATTTTATTCTATTTATTTAATGACTTGCACTTGTAGTTCTCTAGTAATTATTCATTATTTTCTCATGCATAAATGTAATTTCACTTTTATTTTCTTTCCAGGGCTCACCAGGATTTATCACTACCAAGTCTGGTGCTCCGGTGGGAGTGAAAACGGCAATACAAACTGTTGGCAAAAATGGCCCAGCTCTGTTGCAAGATGTCAACTTCCTCGATGAAATCTCTTCATTCGACAGAGAGCGAATCCCGGAACGCGTCGTGCACGCTAAAGGGGCCGGAGCATTCGGCTACTTCGAGGTCACCCACGACATCTCCAAGTACAGCGCAGCCAAGGTGTTTGATACCATCGGTAAAAAAACTCCCATCGCGGTCCGTTTCTCGACCGTGGGCGGCGAAAGTGGTTCTGCCGACACCGTGAGAGACCCGAGAGGATTCGCCGTGAAGTTTTACACCGATGACGGAAACTGGGATCTCGTAGGCAACAACACTCCCATTTTCTTCATCAGAGACCCTACTCTCTTCCCCAGCTTCATTCACACCCAGAAACGCAATCCTGCGACCCACTTGAAAGATGCCGATATGTTCTGGGACTTTTTGACGTTGAGACAAGAGACAGCCCACCAGGTGCTGTACTTGTTCGGGGACCGCGGGATCCCTGACGGATACCGGCACATGAACGGCTACGGGTCTCACACTTTCAAGCTCGTCAACGCTCAGGGCGTCGCACACTGGGTCAAATTCCATTACAAAACGAACCAAGGTATCAAGAATTTAAGAGCAGAAAAGGCCGCGGAATTAGCTTCACAGGACCCCGACTACTCCATCCGGGATCTGTACAACGCCATCGCAAAGGGTGACTTCCCGAGTTGGACCTTCTACATTCAAGTCATGACGATGGCGCAGGCTGAGAACTGTAAATTCAATCCGTTCGACCTGACCAAGATCTGGCCACACTCGGAGTACCCGCTAATTCCAGTCGGCAAGCTGGTGTTGGACCGCAACCCGAAGAACTACTTCGCGGAGGTGGAGCAGATAGCGTTCAGCCCCGCGAACCTGGTGCCGGGCATCGAGCCGTCTCCAGACAAGATGCTGCAGGGCCGCCTGTTCTCGTACAGCGATACGCACCGACATCGCCTCGGCGCTAACTACCTGCAGATCCCGGTGAACTGCCCGTTCCGCGTGTCCGTCTCCAACTACCAGCGCGACGGGCCACAGGTGCTGCAGAACCAGAACGACTGCCCCAACTACTTCCCCAACTCCTTCTCGGGGCCTCAGGAGTGCCCGCGCGCGCAGCGCCTGCAGCCGAGGTACAACGTCAGCGGCGACGTCGATCGCTACGACAGCGGACAGACCGAGGACAACTTCTCTCAAGCTACCACCCTCTACTACAAAGTTTTTGACCTCGAGGAGAAGAAACGCACTATCGCGAACATTGCCGGTAACTTGAAGGATGCAGCTGGCTTCATCCAGGAGAGAGCCATCAAGATGTTCACTCAGGTGCACCCGGACCTTGGCAGCCAGATCGCTGCTGCCTTGGCTCCGCACAAGAAATACCACTCTAATTTGTAAATCAAACTTTGTTGTAACTACGAGTATGGGTGGCTGTCATGTGGTAGAATGAATAAAATATAATTATAGACTTTTTGTATTAAGAATGAAAATGTATGTACAATAAGTACTACTTAACTACTAATATACCTGATTTGTTGAAAAATAAGTTTGCTTGTGGTTTTTACAATTATATTAAGCGGGTGCTATTTACCTTGGTCTAATTCATCTGACATAATAATCTTAACTATACCTAATAATTATGATTTCACTTTAACAAACACTTATCTACTCAATACAGCATAATTATTGTGTATTTTTTTCTATCCTTACTTACCTAATACTTGTGCCTGATGTAGGGTAGCAAGGTACATTTCTTTCTTTTACTTATGTTTCAAGTTATTTATAAACGAATCACAAAATAAAAGTATTTTATTTAACCTTACTTTTCAGCCCTAAAGATTTTTAAGAGACATGCTTCCCAGTCTCAATACTTATGTATCTAAATTAAAATAGTTCTAGTTAATAATAAATATACATTATTGGTGATAACTCTAATGTTTTAAGCTGTGTGTGTAAATAAATAAAAAAGAAATGAATTTATATATACTAACACTAGGCCGTTTTACAAACCGGTTCGGCGAGTGGATGTGTACGCCACGCCCTGCATGGCCGTTCGTGTGCGGTACCCCAGCGGCAAGTCGACTCGGATCGTGATGAAACTTTGGGAAAAATTAGTGACTTATGTTCTGTAAATGAGCCCCAAAAATAAAATTTGTGCCCATCAAGGTTTCAGAGTTATTCGAGAAAAACAAATGCCGCTGGGGTAGGCCAGTAAATCTGTGCATCTGTCTGTGACGGACCATCTCGAAGCAAGCTTTGAAGTGAAAACTCGGAAAAATTTCCTAAGCTACCTTTATGTACCTACCTACTACTCTCTTATGTTTTTGACTGTTTCATAAGTAGGTACATAAGTTTCCGATCCTCAGCTATGAGTCGTAAACAACAAGAACAAACCAAGCCGTAGGCAGTGATATCCGTAGTGGTTACTCTCTTTGGTGTTATCTTGAGTTCATTTGCTGTAGGTAGGGTATACACTTCTACAGTGAGAACAGGGAAAATTTGTTCAAGGACGCATCCAAAGATATAATTAGCCTACATTGACTGTGTGACTGCGTAGCAATAAATGGGTAGGTTTTACGCAGTCAATCAGTAGGTATAAACATTCCGTGCATCGTAGCGTATAGGCACAATACAGAGAGGTACAGATACAGTGCTACAAATTTATCTGAACCGGTGAGAGGCGCTGTTAGCGGATTTGGTGTAGGAATTTTTTTTTACAGTATTTATTTACCTAGTTCCTCTTTTGGCCACTGGTCCAGATAAGTTTGTGGCACTCTACTTACTTTACTTTATGACAACCTGACCTCTACTAATACAATATTAGTAGAGGTCAGTGACAGTGACCTAGCAAGTATTTGACCAATTTCTATAGAGATAGAGCCTCTGCCTAAGTCTCAAACTAAAATATTACCACTACCGTTAGTAGATGTAATATTTTTAGTTTGAGACCTAGGGCGGATAGCGCGCAGCACTATAGCCTATAAGTATTCTGTGCTATATCATAGCAGGTTTATATTATTAGAACGGGGTAACAAAATATCAATAAGTAAGTAGGTATACAAAATACTTTTTGAATAAAAATAATGAGACGAAACTTCCAAGGCCGAAACGCGCGTGACTGATGCGCAGCCCAGAAACATTTTTTGGAAATCAAATATTACGAATTATTTTGTAGGTAGGTACTTACCTAATCTTTTTAATCCAACTGACCAAAGCCACGCACGTGTGTAGTGTGCAGCGCCATCTTCTGACAGATGACAGTACATACATATTTTTATGGTTCTAGTTTCCTTGTGAGTTTCCCTGAGGATGTATTCTGTGCCCTAGGTACAAACGTAAAGGAGAATGGGCATTCCCGCCCAAATCAAAAAACTATCGCCCGCAGAGTAGGCGTATGGTGGAATGGGTAGACCTTCAAAAACACTCCATTTCATTGTATGACAGCTAAAAAATCCATCCTACAGAAATCGAGATATTTGCAGTTAAAAGTGGTGACTTTTACCATCATGTTTTTTGACTTACAGGCTTCCCGCAGATAAGCCACTATGGGTAACCGATAGAACTTTAAAAGCATTACATTTCATTGTATGAAAGCAAAAAAATCCATCCTGCAGAAATCGAGATATTTGCAGTTAAAGGTGGTGACTTTTACCATCATGTTTTTTGACTTACAGGCTTCCCGCAGACAAGCCACTATGGGTAACCGATAGAACTTTAAAAGCATTACATTTCATTGTATGAAAGCAAAAAAATCCATCCTGCAGAAATCGAGATATTTGCAGTTAAAGGTGGTGACTTTTACCATCATGTTTTTTGACTTACAGGCTTCCCGCAGACAAGCCACTATGGGTAACCGATAGAACTTTAAAAGCATTACATTTCATTGTATGAAAGCAAAAAAATCCATCCTGCAGAAATCGAGATATTTGCAGTTAAAGGTGGTGACTTTTACCATCATGTTTTTTGACTTACAGGCTTCCCGCAGACAAGCCACTATGGGCAATCGATAGAACTTTAGAAGCACTACATTTCATTGTATGACAGCTAAAAAATTCATCCTGCAGAAATCGAGATATTTGCATTTAAAGGTGGTGACTTTAACCATCATGTTTTTTGACTTACAGCCTTACCGCAGACAAGCCACTATGGGCATTCGATAGAACTTTAGAAGCACTACATTTCATTGTACGACAGCTAAAAAATCCATCCTGCAGAAATCGAGATATTTGCAGTTAAAGGTGGTGACTTTAACTATCATGTTTTTTGACTTACAGGCTTCCCGCAGACAAGCCACTATGGGCATTCGATAGAACTTTAGAAGCACTACATTTCATTGTATGACAGCTAAAAAATCCATCCTGCAGAAATCTAATAATAATTATAATAATAATCTAATCTGTAACCATACCTTATTCTGTAATTATTTAAGTATTTATGAACTAACAGCTCTTTTTTTTAATTGTCTTTTTTTAATAACGTGATGTCACCCAACTAGTAGCAGTCTGAAAACCAGCGTTGCTCTGTACCTCCCCGGTGCAGAGCAACACAAAGCTGAGATACATGTTTTATACATGTTGCATACTTGTTTGATACATGTTTGATACTTGTTGCATACAAGTTTGATACTTGTTGCATACATGTTTGATACTTGTTACATACATGTTTTATACTTGTTGCATACATGTTTGATACTTGTTGCATACATGTTTGATACTTGTTGCATACATGTTTGATACTTGTTGCATACATGTTTTATACTTGTTGCATACATGTTTTATACTTGTTGCATACATGTTTTACACTTGTTGCATACTTGTTTGATACATGTTGCATACTTATTTGATACATGTTGCATACATGTTTTATACTTGTTGCATACATGTTTGATACTTGTTGCATACATGTTTGATACTTGTTGTATACTTGTTTTATACTTGTTGCATACATGTTTTATACTCGTTGCATACATGTTTTATACTTGTTGCATACATGTTTGATACTTGTTGCATACATGTTTGATACTTGTTGCATACATGTTTGATACATGTTGCATACATGTTTGATACTTGTTGCATACATGTTTTATACTTGTTGCATAAATGTTTTATACTTGTTGCGTAAATGTTTGATACTTGTTGCATACATGTTTGATACATGTTGCATACATGTTTTATACTTGTTGCATACTTGTTGCCTACATGTTGCCTACATGTTTGATACTTGTTGCATACATGTTTTATACTTGTTGTATACATGTTTTATACGGCAGACTTTGAGGCTGACCGACATGATGAAGGAACCACCGCAGGTGTCTGCCTGCTTGGCAAACATCTTTTTATAGCTCCTCAAGTAACATACACAAAGTTCAGGTTTTATACTACTACGAAAGCATACTTACAATTACTTTTGTTTAAGGGTGACTTTCAGGGGGTTGGAACTGTACTAGGGATCTGACAAAGGACGACGTGATTTCTAATACTGTTTCAAGCCAAATATATCAAAATGAGCTTTATACCTTATAGATTTCCTTATTAAAATCACCCGAGCTCGATCCTACGGTAAACTTTGCGGCTGACCGACATGATGAAGGAACCACCGCAGGTGTCTGCCCGCTTGGGAAACCTCTTTTTATAGCTCCCTAAGTAACATATATAAAATTCAGCCTTGGTAAAATGACGAATCTTGGGTGCTATTTTGGGCACCTTTGATGCCTCATATCTCTTAAAGCCACCCGGACCCAAACTTCATATTTGGGGATCGTACATAACCATACTGGGACTACACACAGACAAAGTCTCAGCCTTTATTAAATGACGAAGGTCTGCCGGTCGCTGGCTCTCACCCTATAAGTCAAAAAACATGATGGTTAAAGTCACCACCTTTAACTGCAAATATCTCGATTTCTGCAGGATAGATTTTTTAGCTGTCATACAATGAAATGTAGTGCTTCTAAAGTTCTATCGAATGCCCATAGTGGCTTGTCTGCGGGAAGGCTATAAGTCAAAACACATTGATGGTAAAAGTCACCACATTTAACTGCAAATATCTTGATTTCTACAGGATGGATTTTTTAGCTGTCATACAATGAAATGTCGTGCTTTTAAAGTTCTATCGAATGCCCATAGTGGCTTGTCTGCAGGAAGCCTGTAAGTCAAAAAACATGATGGTAAAAGTCACCACCTTTAACTGCAAATATCTCGACTTCTGCAGGATGGATTTTTTAGCTGTCATACAATGAAATGTAGTGCTTCTAAAGTTCTATCGATTGCCCATAGTGGCTTGTCTGCGGGAAGCCTGTGAGTCAAAAAACATGATGGTAAAAGTCACCACCTTTAACTGCAAATATCTCGATTTCTGTAGGATGGATTTTTTAGCTGTCATACAATGAAATGTAGTGCTTCTAAAGTTCTATCGAATGCCCATAGTGGTTTGTCTGCGGGAAGCCTGTTAGTCAAAAAACATGATGGTAAAAGTCACCACCTTTAACTGCAAATATCTCGATTTCTGTAGGATGGATTTTTTTGCTGTCATACAATCAAATGTAGTGTTTTAGAAGGTCTACCCATTCCACTATACGTCCACTCTGCGGGCGATCGTTTTTTGACTTGGGCGGCGCTTCATACATGCCTGCCCGTTCTCCTTTTGTGCTTCTAGCGAGATAGGTACCTAGTTAGTTATCAGCTTGAGAAATAGATGTCGCTACGTTGGCCATGCCGTGCCTCCCGCCTCAATCTAGTCCAGTGAATTGGTATACTAGACTGACTAGACTAGTCTTCTGAATAGGAAATGATTATTAAGTACCATAGATTTAGTATGGTACCTCTTTGGTACAGGAATATACCCACATAGAGTGCGTTTCATTAAATAGTTCCTATGCCGTCATGTTGGCAGTAGAATGTTTTAGGCATAATTTCCTCAAGAAATTCCAATAAAACCTTGAAAAACCTAGAGATACGTCTTTGTAGACGTCTTTGTAGACTTATCTCTAGGTTTTTCAAGGTTTTATTGGAATTTCTTGAGGAAATTATGCCTAAAACATTCTACTGCCAACATGACGGCATAGGAACTATTTGATGAAACGCATTCTACCTACGGCTATTGGGTAGATTAGATAGGTAGGTATACCTAAGGGTCGATTCACATCTGACCGAAGATCCGTCGCGTATTATCGGTCGCGGAACGCCAGAACTGACAAATGTATAGAAAAACACTCGACCGTTCACACTCGACGGACTAACGTATCATCGGTCGAGTGTGAACGGTCGAGTGTTTTTCTATACATTTGTCAGTTCTGGCGTTCCGCGACCGATAATACGCGACGGATCTTCGGTCAGATGTGAATCGACCCTAAGTAAGACATTTGCGTGTATGTACCTAAGTTACAATTACAAGTAGTTATACCTACCTGTCTACCTCCTTGGTACTGACAAAACCTGTCTGTCATTTATTGACACTGTTAGAAACATGGTTCCAGTCATGGTATCATCTTAGTCATAAGTTTTTATATTTTTTCTAGAATTATTTTTCAGGCACTTATTGTCTTTAAGATAATTCTTTTTTATGCTTAATAAAGTGGAATTCGATAAATTAAAGTTTTAGCTACTGAAGCTTCTGGGTACGAGCGGGTAAGCTACCGCTTTAATAAATTGCACAGTTTTCCAAAATAAATATATATAGTTAGATATATCCGAATCAACATGCAGGGACCTTTCCATGGGCCCAAAGCATTGTGCGATGAGGATAGAAACTGACCCTCGAGATACAGTTTTACTAGTTCGAGGGCCAGGATAAGTCCTCACTACTCAACTTTGCAGTCAGTGGAAGGGTCCCAGTATGTTTATTGATTAAATTTAGTTTAAGCTTAAGTTGTACTACTTAACTACCTACTAAAGGTTGTCTGGAATTGAGCTGTGGATTTTGTTAACAAATAAATAAATAAGAAATCGCGATCTAGCGATAAGACCGCCAATTGCAACCAACACCTATATAATAACTCTATTATAAGTTACCTTCCTACTTTTTGTTAGGTACATTGTGTTGCAATAAAGCTTTTTTCTATTCATTTCATTTCATCTACATATAGAATAGAATAGGTAT
This sequence comes from Epirrhoe alternata, assembly GCA_963565295.1. Taxonomy (NCBI): domain Eukaryota; kingdom Metazoa; phylum Arthropoda; class Insecta; order Lepidoptera; family Geometridae; genus Epirrhoe; species Epirrhoe alternata. The sequence continues at coordinate 14,203,360 of OY751375.1, forward strand.
ATCTTTATTGAAAAATACCTAATTACAAAAATATACAAATTGAAATAAAGATAAACAGAAAATATAAAACTTAGGTATAACAATGGGCGATGGCATATACCTACCTATAAAAAAATACCTATCCACCTTTCTTCAAAATCTTAGGTAACTAACTACCTAAGTACAATTTATCTACCTAGGTACCTACTTTTAAGTAAGGTGTTTCTAACCTATGTCACAGAATACAGGTAACCTATGTACTTACCTATGTATTGTATTTATTAACAAAAGGAAGTATAGTACATGAATCAGTTATCTAGTAGGTAGGTAGGTCGGTACAAGCTTTGCTTATTTTTTGCCCAGATACCTAGGTAAGTAGGTAGGTACCTAATAGTTTTTGCTAGATGATGTGTGAAATGTTTTTATTAAATATTTATCTCGTGTCTGGGTGTTACTATGTATAATATGTATGTATTTACAAAACAAAAAGTATATAAGTAGTTTATCAGTTATCTGGTTCCCATAGTACCTACCTACAAGCATTGCTTAGTTTGGGGCTAGATGATGCTGTGTGAAATGTCCAGCATTTTATGGAGGGTGGGAACGGGTTGTTGGCAACATCAGCCCCGCACTGCTCCCGGAGCCCCTCGTTATGCATAGAGGCTGGCCATCGGGCGGTTTTTAGTGGGTCGTCGAGTGCTCGACAACCCCACACACCCCAATTGCGTTCCCTCGACGTAATTGGAAGTCTGTGAGCAGATTTTCCATCTTCAAAAAAAGGTGTGGCTACACTATGGAAAGAGTTTTAAAGTTACCGACAGTCTGATTATCATCACGGACACTTGCGAAGGTTTGCAGAATCGCCATGAAGAAACGGCGCTTTCGCAGTTACGCTACCTCCAAAAAACTCCATGAACTCGCACAAGACATACTAAGTTGTTTGCTGTCTCGTTTTCGTCTACAAACTATGCACAGAATTCTATAGTAAATAGAATGCAAAGCGTTTATAATAAGAAATTCTACACAAATGATCTTTTTTATAACAGTAAAGAAACTTTTAAAAAAGAAACATTGAAACTGTTGGAGGAGGAACAATTGTAGTTCATTACATATACATTTTTTATTTTTTCACAATATTTTTAAGTTTTTATAACCTAACCTAACCTTTTTCTTTTCATCTATGTTTAGTAATAATAATTTAGCTACTTACCTAAAAGCACTTTACTCACTTTTTTAAGTTTAATTTATTTACCTTTTACTGTCTATTTTATAAGATGTACTTTTATAATGTAAATCCTTTATTGGCTGTAAGTTTAGATAAGATGAATCTACTGTTAATATCAAGGGCTGTGGATTTTGTTCAATAAATAAAATAAAATAAAATAAACCAAAACAAAAATCACGATTCATGCACACCCACCTACCTAGTGCAATTTATAAAAACATGTTCACTAACATTGTAAGAACTTAAAATATTTAGAACAAAACTAATACTTTACCTGCTTATGTTGTTTTTAGTCATACTTAAGTAGTTTATTAATAACTAGAAACTTAAATAAGGCGTACCTTTACTTATTGGTAGCGTGGCATGCGCGCAGAACATTATTCTACTTACATCGAAGGCATGCTAGGTACATGGAACTCAATGTTCCAAATGTTGTACCTATGTTTAGAGTAGTCACAAACTCGATTTATCTGCATTGCGGACAAATCTTCGTGGTTTTTGGTTTGCACTTTATTAATGTAATTTAAGTAAAGTTTAAATAAATAAAAAAAAAAAAAAAAAAAAATGTTAGGTATCAGTATGGTTATCTCCAGTAATGTATGTCCAATGGTTAGTGTGCACCGGCTTCACCTTAATGCTAGGTACTATATCGGTTCACTGACTGTCCATGTTATACCTAGGTACGTCCTTTAAATCCATCATTACTATCCTCTCCATACCGACTTGTTAAACTTAGGTAAGTATAAAATATCCTATCCTACAAATATTACAAATCTGAAATTTAGGAACCCAGTCGTTCCTAACTACATTTATACTATACGTACATAAGCAAATATATAAAAATAAGAATTATTTATTCAAATATTACTTACCTTTTTAATAAGCTTTTGTAACTACATCGTGTATTTTTTTGTTGTACGTAGCACAAAATAAACTATTTTTTCTACTTATCTATCTAACTTCTCTTCATATTATTGGGATGTAATTCGGGATTTCCAATCTCTCGAACCAATTACTGTATTATGTACCTACCTAACATAGGGAACTTTCGGAATACATACGAAAGTTTCCTAATGTTTGTGTTTCAATTCACCCATATTAGGTATACATAGATAAAATAAAATATGACTTAACCGTTATATGAATCTTTGGGATACTAAATGTAGATGACCTGAATGCGTGCAGGCGTTCTAGGTAAGGTTGATATCACACGCACGAAGCCGCTAGCGGAAGCTAGTATTCAATACTGCTGCACCTGTTCCATTGATCTAACTGTTATGTATGAGAACATAGAATTATGCTGAAAGTGGATAGGTAGGAGTTGTTGCTAATCGTTCGATGCTGCTACTGCTATCTTAAGGGCGCGTACTACCTCAAAACTGCTTCGACTCTGGATCATATCTATAAAAGTATTGAACCAATATTATTGAGAAAATATATATTATAGTTGAGGATATAAACTGAGTCCCCGTTGTAGTGAAAACACGATTACTAAATATTTTCTCGATAGAAAATAATCACAAACTCAGCTTAGTACACTACGTGGTCCCGTTGTTCCAAATTTTGATCTTTTTTTGTTTTTGTACTTTTAATTAGCTAAAAAGTGTTTTAGCAGGCTACTACAGGCAAAATGGCAGGGTACTACAGGCTCTTAAGCACTTTTAGTTTGTCGCAACGCATGGATGTTTGGTAGAATTTACTTAAATTACTGTCCTTACATAATATTCATTTTTTTATTTGTTGTAGGATGATTTGTCAGCGTTGTCAGCGGTCTCTCCGAAGCAGCGACGGTTTGAAATGCAGCGTGTGCGACTCCAAGTTCCACTTGAAGTGTGTCTCCGACAGCAATAAAGATCTTTTAGAAAGCGGCGACCGTGGGTATCAATGGAAATGCGCACTTTGCCACAATGCAGCCAACAAACTGGCAGAAACCCCTAAAGAGAACCTAATAAATGCTATAAACCTAATCACAGAGAAATTTGAAATAGTCAATAAAGTTCAATTACCGCGAATAAACAACGAACTCACAGAGATAAAGTCAGTCACGGATCGAATTGTGAAGCAGAATGACGATTTATTGCGGAAGATCGATGAATTCGAGAAAAGAAAGAGCGAAAAGAAGGCAGGCGCACTGTTCGCTCAGAACTATCGCAAGAGGAATTTAAATTTTATTCAAAGATCTAAAAAGTCTGTGGAAAGTAACGATTACATAACCCTAACGTCGTCAGTGCCGCAAAAGACGGCGCGGTATCACACGCGGAGGAGATCCTACCTCCTCACCACAATGTTTCATCTCCTCAACAGGAAATCAAACAGAGCATCCACACCAAGAAAATCATAATTAAAATTATATTTCCGCGATGTTGACATTTTATTTTGATAAACATTGTTTATCTTAGCCTCTAGGCTAAGATAAATAATGCTAAATCCATGGGTAGAGGCTATAAGGTTTTATTTTATCTACTAAGTAGGTATACAAAAGTTAAAGTTGACGTTGCCGGTGTTCTTCACATCAGGAAAAGGTTGCCTGGGAAAAATCGCTCTTAGCAATAACGACCAGGTACGATGATAGCCTCGCAACAGGAGTACAAAAGAGTGAAAGATTGAAGTGACTTCATTATTAGTTTAGACAACTATGCGTACCGACACGGCGTATTTTACCTACATGAGCCCAGTATGATCATGACCGATACGATAACGTTCAGGTTTTCCTTTTACCTAAGTAAATTCAATGTTTAAGGTGTAAATTTTTATTGCATAAACCATGAACGGTATTTTGCAATTCAAATATAATTTATTGAGAATACCTACTTATATTAATATTATGTAAATAAGATCAGGAAAATATCAGAATCTTAGGAAAAGCCGTTCAATGTGCACTTGTTATAACCCATCCTGAATAATGAGCGAGCAAAGCTAGGTACGGCAGAGTGGAGGCATTAGAGTGTAGGTAGGTACCATAATGAGTTCACCATCATTTGCCTATAATCTGTTGGATAGGTAACTAATAAAAAGCCGAAGCGCGGGCGTCTGTCTTCATTTCGTCTGTTGAAGCCGGTACAATGACGATCTCCGTCAACCGAAACTGGTTTTTGCGAAACGTAGAGCAAAGTGTTATTAGATTGTTATTTTTGTTTGTTGTAAGTTGTGTGAGTCATGTGAAGAGCGAGCCTGTGGTCAGGACGCCTTTGGGAGATGTTACTGGATATTTTATGGAGAGCAGAGGAGGGAAGCAGATATCTGCGTTCACAGCTCTACCCTACGCCGCGCCTCCTCTAGGGGATTTGAGGTTTAAGGTAAATACTACACTATAACCGATGTTTCTATATATTTCTGTGTATAAAAAAGTTATTTTTTTAAATTTTTATTAAGGTTTCCCAAAACTGGACATAGCACTTAATAAAAACTATTTAAACTTAATTTATTTATAGTATCTAGATCTACAGTAGTGAATGTCCTTCTAGATGAGACTGAACAAAGGGGAATATCACAAGCTTTGCTTACTTTGTGCTCAGAAAATCCTGAATGAAATGTCCCTTTCCTCCCAGTAGTACCTACGTACCACCACCCTGGTGGTGCTAGTGGGAACTATTATTCTCTTTAACTAGTTATATTTAACTCTATATTCATTGTATATACGTAGTATTCATAAGCGAAATCTTGATTATAACTATTTTTAACGTAAGCGAAATCTTTAGCGTGTTAATATCAATAGCGTGTAGATAACGTAATAAAATATATAATATAATTAATTGTAATTAACAAATTGCTATAATTAACATGACCCATGACCTACTCATTGTATATTGTTTATTTATGGGCATGTTTTGAGTTAAAAAATTATCACTCTTGCTATGCTTAGTTTGGGGCTAGATGATGCTGTGTGAAAATGTCCAGCATTATTTATTATTATTATTTATTATACTTTAATTATACTCGTATTTACAATGCCTAATATCATTAGGTACTTAACTAATTATTAGTAGGAATGTATATAGAGATATACATTCCTACTAATAGAGACAGAGACTAGAGAGTCTCTGTCTCGGAATTGTATACAATGAAATTGTTACACGTCCTCAGTTTGTTTAAACTGACCGATGCTTATTTTGATAATACAGGCTTACCATAGAACGTGACATAAAGTTATTCCACCGAATAAATCAAGAATAACCATACATTTTGACAGTTTACACTCCGGAATAACTTTATGTCACGTTCTATGGTAAGCCTGGGGTTTACTGTTATTTGGGGAGGTTCATCTAATAGATATACGAGTAAACTGCGCAACAAACCAAAACAAGTTTGTTACGTCACAACTAATCTTTTTTTGATGAATAATATCTTAGTTTTAATTTTTATAAATATTACGAGCAGGTTTATCGTAACCTATAATTATGTTTCAAAGTTATGCACCAAAGAGTAATTATTAAAAATGCACTCGTGTGAATTCATGATAATTTAAAAAAGTAGAACTTACTATATTGCTCGTATTATTAAAAACTGTGTTTGATAAGAGTTCAACCATTGCCGAGTAAAATCGCCATACAAAAGACTTGAACGCGCGCGTAGCAAGGCGTGGGATTGATCTCAAAAATACAGAACACTATGAAGAAACGTTTTTGAAGTTTGAAGAACTGCATTATATTTTGCAGGCACCAGTTCCAGTTTCTCCTTGGGAAGGTATCTATGACGCTACCAAACAGAGCCCCGTATGTGTGCAGAGGAACCCGTACACTCGTCAGAAGGAAATTGTTGGCCAAGAAGACTGTCTCTACCTAAATATATACACGCCGTTCGAAAATAATGTAAGTGATTTATGATATTTTGACTGAATTGCAACAATTCCTTATCTTAGAATAGGTTATCTACATAAAACAAGCGCTTCTGTCTCTCTGTACCTACGCTTAGATTATATCTACGCAAGGGATTTTAATGTGGTTTCATTAAGCAAAGTGATTTAAGGGGAAGGTTTATACGTAATTATTAATCACTCCACACCCCATTACATTAGGTAGGTACCTATCTATATTGAACCCATGCGAAGCCGGGGCGGGTCGCTAGTTAATATAGATTATTAACTAGCGACCCGCCCCGTTATAACCATAGAACCATAGTGGCTATATGATTATTAGGGTTATTACATTACTAATATAGGATAATTACGTATTAACTAAACGGAATTTATCGCGTACCTTATTTTATTATTTCCCAACGTTTCGCCTGTGTTGCAACAGGCGTGGTCGCGGGCAAACTCAAAAATAAGGTACGCGATAAATCCCGTTTAGTTAATACGTAATTATGAATAGTGATCGCGAAAGTTTAAGAAAGACTAATATAGGATAAACCTATTTTTTGATTTTGACATGCAGGAGTTGGGAAGAGATGAGAAGCTGCTGCCAGTCATGGTATTCATTCACGGAGGAGGCTGGATGTGCGGAGACGCCACGACGGGCATGTATGGTCCGGAGTACATTCTGGATCGGGACGTTATACTCGTCACCATTAACTATAGACTTGGTTGGTCTAAGTAATTTTTTTAATAATATTGCGTGGTTACTAAAACAATTAAAAACGACTAAATTATGATGACTTAATTATTAAGGTTAAAATGATTTCCAGGTCCACTGGGTTTCCTGTCCACTCAAGATGAGCAATGTCCCGGCAACAATGGGCTGAAGGATCAGCAAGAAGCACTTCGGTTCATACAAAAAGTGATAGAAAGCTTCGGAGGCGACAAGAAATCCGTCACCTTGTTCGGAGAAAGTGCAGGGGGCGCCAGTGTCCACTATCATATGATATCCAAATCTAGTGCAGGTAAATGTAAACGTCCATCAGGCTTATAGCTGAGTTTCTATTAATTCTACGTATAGAATGAACACTTCAAAGCATTACTCTAGACCTTTTATAGATGTCTAAGAAACCCAAGTCAGAGTAGGGCTCAATGTACATTAAATTGGCAAGCGACGCGTCAATTAGTTTTATAGCAAGCCGTTATAAACCTTATTAACAATGGTACAAGATATAGAAACGCTTTTAGAATGAAAGTGCTCGAGCCAGCGCGGCCAGATAGATAGCTTCGCCAGACCTCGTTCAATCTACAAGCGTTTGCTATAAAACTATTTGACGCGTCGCTTGCTAATTTAATGTGCATTAAGGCATGTCCAAATTTTTTTTTATCAAAATGATTTATTAAGAACAAAGTAAACAAAAAAACTAATGACAAAGAACTGCAAAAGTTTTATAAACTGTGTAGCAGTCTCAACGTCATAACAACATGGTTCTGAAATAAACTTTATGTAAGTAGGTAATTAGGTATCATTTAACATTTTATATTAAACTAATTCTGAACTAAATTAAAAATTTTCAAACAAGAACAATAATATGAAAGTTAAAGAGCAATAAGTGCAGTACATCGTAGCGTTAAATATATTGAGTTTTAAGTGCATGTAGGTATGTATTTAGCACTTACTTGCTCCAAACGTGGCAGTTTGAGAATATGATGGTATGATGTTTATTTGTTGAAATATTTGTGTTTTTCGTGCTATCGTCTTTACACTAACATCTATAAACTTATCCGTGGTGCAGGTCTATTCCATAAAGGCATTTCGGAGTCCGGTACGGCGTTAGTGCCATGGGCTGAGGCACCACCTGGAGAGGCTTTGAGGAACGCGTTCCGCTTGGCCAAGTTCCTGGACTGCCCCCAAGCCCCCTCCGAGACCATGCTTGCTTGTCTCCGCACCAAGGATAGCTACGATATCATCAACACGGAGTACAGATTTTACGTAAGTGCTACCCGTTTGTAAGGCTAGGCCAAAGTAGGCAAAATGGTTCCCTTCTTTTTTCCAATGATACCCAATTCCGATGACCAAGACCTGTGAGGATCTGGATAGCCTTTGTGGAAAGAGTCGTTTGCCTGACTTATTTAGGCTTTTTTAGGCTATTATGCATACTTCGGTGTTGCCGATCTTAGACCTCAGTCTGTATGAAGTGGTGAAATAAAAATACTCCAAATGTAAATTATGCATGAGTTAAGCAAGGACAATGCTGACTGGATCAGTCCTTAGAATAACAATAAACAGTTGACGAATTGGGCAGACAGACGTAACGGATTAGATGAATTGAATATTTATTTATGGTCTCGAACCATCAGGCCGAGCTGTTGTCAAATTGCTTCGATTCAATGTATTGTATTGTCTTTACCATTGGAAAGGAAAATTGAAGCAACAAGACATTCAAATACACACCCGGTATTTTGTAACTACCAGAACAAAAAGGGCAGTTGCAGCAGATGCAGAAAATGATAATGGCAGGGTTAGATTCTTTATATTGAACAACTGCAGTCTCCTTTTTAGGTTATACTCGTATATATTTTTTACCTTTTTTTGAGTTTTTACTACAAAAGTGTGATCAGTGCGAGACCATGTTTAAATATTTTCTGGTGATTAAGAAAAAGGGGTATACTATATGCAAGTCTTTTGTTCAAGATGTCTGTCAGAAGCGCTCAGTTGATGCTACTAGCGATCACCCGTCCACCACTTGGCTATAGACGGACAAGTGCGCCGTTTTATTACGAGTTTTATATCGATTATTCTTCAATCAGTCAATTCAACCATCGTAAATTCTAGCCTTTCATTTTCATCTCTCACTAGAAATGAACCGTAACAACGGTGATAACTAGGGTGATCATTTTGCCACACTTTTACTTGAGCGGACATTCTCTCGAGCGATCATAAGCTATGTCTACACCAGTGCGCTTTCCTATTCTACTTGAATTTTCCTTGCACGCTGAGTAACCATAGGCCATGCAATAACGCTTCAATAAAAGCTGCATGCGTCTTATGGCCAGCGCTTGACGCAAGATAAGAACATGAAAACCGACAGTGCACTGGTGTAGACATACCCATACGGTGCTAATCTTGTCAGTATTATCTACGAGTATACGACCCTCGTCAATAACTTTATCGTATATGACCATTAGGCTGTCGAAAGCTCTACATGTCCGCAATCGTTCATACAAACTTCCGCTAAGTTTTACTCTTAGGTATTAACTTACTTGGATTTAGTAATGTATGCTCCTAAAGTCGTTTCGACTGGGCTTAAAATTTAGAGACCTGGGGGCCTATTGTCTAACTTGAAATCCATTTCCATTTCCCATTCCAACCAATCACACAATACGAAAATGACGTATTTTGTCATGATACGTCATTTTCGTATTGTGTGATTGGTTGGAATGGGATATGGGGATGGATTTCAAGTTAGACAATAAGGTCTCTGCATGGTGATTCAGATCTTAAAAAGCATTTGAAAATCCCATCTGATATTCGAGTTGGACGTAAAAGGTTGCGGGTTCGATCCCCACCGCGGGACAAATGTTTGTATGATCTACAGTCTCGGGTCTGGGTGAAAACGTGTTTTGAATTTAGCAAAAACTTGCGATTTTATTTGGCGCGTTACTTTGGGAAAAGTGTTCCTGATGAAATGGCGAAATGGCGAATGGGAAATGGCGTCGATTGAGACCACCTTCTTTTTTTTGACAAATGTCATTTTCAAGGCTGTTTGTAATTTTTTTCAAAAAATACAAAAATGCAGTTGTTTTTATTTTTTAAAAATAAAGCTATAAATTCCTAAGAACCTTCTAACTACAAAAGAAAAGGTAGCTGCCCTCAATGTTGTAAAATTTTGTAACATCCTGTAGTGTTTAAGTAGTTTAACAGTCATCTAGTACCCATAACACAAGCTCTGCTTACTAATAGGGCTAGATGATGCTGTGTGAAAAGTCCAGCATTATTTTTATTTCGAATTTATATGACAAAAGAAATGCGACGTTTTGAATCATACTCGTAAGAAGATGTAAGAAATAAGCCATTCGACCTTCGAATCTAATCTGCTCGATAATACACGAAAGAAACTGTTATTATATTCAGGAAGAGGTCTCATAGAAATTCGTGGTCAGATTATAAGACGTTTCAGGCGTGGGACTACGAGCCGATGACTCCGTTCAAGGCGGTGGTAGAGCCGGACCTGCCCGGCGCGTTCCTGGCCAGAAGTCCGCGCAAGCAGCCTGATGTACCCGCCGTGCCTTGGATGACTGGCTTGAACTCCGACGAGGGCTGCTTGAAGTCTGTCTGTAAGTCTATGAAGCCATTTTTAGAGTTCCGCACTCAAAGGCTAAAACGGTACTCTTTTACTAAGACTCCGTCTGTCTGTCAGTCTGCCCGTCTGTCACCAGGCTGTCATGGAACCGTGATAGTTAGACAGTTGAAATTACTAAAAAACAGAATAAATATTTAAGGGGGCTCCCATACCACAAACGTGATTTTTTTCGCCGTTTTTATAGATAAATGGTATATCTTCGTGCGCGAGTCCGACTCGCACTTGGCCGGTTTTTATTATTTTAGTCTACGGTCTTCGGAAACTACCCAAGTTACGCACCGAATTTCGGCGCTAGTTTCTAACATCGAATTCCGATGGCCTTTTTAAGTACTTTCAATAATTATTAAGGTAATTAAACTTTTTAAACTTTCGTGATTTGGTGACATAATTATTATTTTAAAACCGGGTATTTATCACGTACCTATTTTTATTATTTGTTTGTTCCGACGTTTCGGACGCATTGCAGCGCCCGTGGTCACGGATGAACTGAGGCACGGCGAGTTAGCTTCTATTATTGAGAGTAGATTGCGTCTACCCTCAATTCGCAATCTACTCTCAATAATAGAAGCTAACTCGCCGTGCCTCAGTTCATCCGTGACCACGGGCGCTGCAATGCGTCCGAAACGTCGGAACAAACAAATAATAAAAATAGGTACGTGATAAATACCCGGTTTTAAAATAATAATTATTAAGGTAATTCTCGATATCGAATCCATCCCCAGGTGCCGGGTAAGCCTAGCCTACTGCATCGTGGCGAATCCTGTTGTGTAGGCATCTGTGTAATTCATTTAGGTACCAAACAAAGACATGAAGGTCTAAGTTATTTCATGTTACCTCATTAATGTTGTACATTGATAAATTGACACCATTACTCAATGCTGTGTGTAATGGTGATATCTGTCTACAAGCCATAATCGTTCGTCGTTAGTCGCACTATTACCAAAATTACAAGTATTAGGTACTTCCTTCCGCTATCAGTCATCCTTAATAGTATAAGTATGATAAGCTAATAAATCTAAGTCGTTTCAATACATAACCGCGATAAAGTTATCTAAACCAGCAAAGCGACTCATACTTCAGCGGAACGAATCCGCGACGGAACCGGTCAGCTGTTTAACCGACAGTAACTAATGTCAGTTCTAGATCAATAGGCATGATGACAGTAATCAAGTTTCGCCAAAATATTTAACTGGTCTACTTAAATAGGACCTTTTGGGCGCGTCTACGGGCATCTAACAACATTATTTTAAAGACAATCGCTGAATGTCTAGATAAGGATTTTTATCGTCACTGGACATTTGTGCACCACAGCGAGAATAAAAAGTGACTTCTACATAATGTAGCTTGTATTATATATTATGTTTTTGTTAGGTCTATAGCTTTAACCTACTAGTATAATTAATAATAATAATAATGCTGGACTTTTTCACACAGCATCATCTAGCCCCAAAGTAAGCAGAGCTTGTGTTATGGGTACTAAGATGACTGATATACTACTTATACTTTTTTTTTTGTAAATACATACATATTATACATAGAAACATCCAGACCCGAGACAAATATTTGTAGATCATACAAACATTGGTCCCGCCGCGGGGATCGAACCCGCAACCTTTTGCGTCGCAGGCGGGCCTTAGCCCACTGCGCTACAGAGGTCGTCAATTGTACCTAATTGATATGGAAAGTATTCTGAAATAAACAATTATTTATTATTTATTAAGTCGAAATAAGATAAAGTTAACAAGGGATTTACAGGAAGTAATTGTAATAATTACTCACGGTACCTTTAAAAACTTGCGAGGAAAAACCTAAGACATATCATTTTCCTCAAAGTCACTTGTTATTGTTCTGTGGTAGTATGGGGGTTTGGGTAATTCTACAAGTATTTATGGTCTTAACTTGCATCATTATTTTCCTGCACACAATCTGTTTATCTCGTCTGAAGATTAGAGATATCATTATTATCTCATATGTATAAACCCATATAAATGGACTATTCCTCTACTACTAGACTACTTCTTTCATTCCATCCAAAGTTTGTCTGGAAGAGATCACTTCTTAGCGATAGGACTTTCCGTTGTACGAGTATTTTATGGTCAACTAGGTAGTCCTATTTTTAAGGTTAATCACCCACTGCTTGGCAAAGGTCTCGGCCTTCTCTCTACTCAATACAATATTTTTATTCATTTATTCGTTTTTCCTTTGCCATCAGGGATTACAGCAAATGGCACCAGATTCCAAGAGTTCCTCTCCGGCTTCAAAACCATAGCGCCTGTGACGTTTTACTACGAAAACTCTCCGTACGTCGACTTTATAACTCAGAAGATCCAAGACACGTATTTCAAGGATTCAGACGAAGAGACGATCAAGTCTAAAATTTTAGAGGTAACTGTTAAAGCATATATTTTCAATTCAGCTTATTTGGTAGACATAATAATGTTTTTTGGAGAAGCCACTGGCTCCTGACAGTTTTTAACTACCTAGTTTGGGAGCCCATGGATTCAAAGGTTCTTTGTACACTCATATTAAGTCAATAAACGATTTTTTTACTTTTACATTTCTGTTTTAAAAGAACGAAGCTACGATAGTTAGAATTAAGCCGGCCACATACATCCTGAATGTCTTGCTGAAATCAGAATCTAAAATTCAGATTGTTCATACATTCATAACCTTTGCACGACTAATGTCCAATATCAAAAATGTTCAATTAGAACCAATGTAAATTAAACCAACACGAATTTTGTCCAATATGAATTTTGACCAACACGATATCTGAAAAAATCTGAATGTGTGTGGAGAAACACGTTAATGTATAACAATCTAAATTTTAGATTCTGATTCTTCAGCATGTACCCTATGTGAGGTTGTTCGTGGGAGATTTCATTATGAAGAATTAAATCATTATCATTACTTTATTCGTAGATTGATTTCGGATAACCTAACCTAAGGACACAAAAACTAATTAATTCAACTCCTTGGTTAGAGTCTAAGTGATAATATAAAACTACATCGTTATTAGGTTTTTGTGACCAAACTGCATAATTTACCATTTTTTTATATTTTTTTAGATCTACTCGGATTCGTATTTCAACTACCCCGCTGTGGAGGCAGTGGAACAGATACTTCAATACACTAAACAACCGGTTTACTTGTACGAGTTGGCTTACAAAGCTACCAACAGTTTCTCTCAAATTTTCGGCGATTCCGACGGTGATTACGGTAAGGCATCTTTGAATTGAATGTTTTTTTACTTTAACCTGTTTTTCCTGGAACTATAAAGTACTTTTTCAGTACCTACCTATCAAAATAGACTTTATCAATACTGCTGTATTAGGCGTCCTAGACTATTGTGTCGTTGATGTGCGCGCCCGCATACATACAAAAGGGAAGCCGACAATCGTTAGTCAGACTTGTCGCCGTGCGAACTGCACGGCGACAAGTCTGACTAACGATTGTCTAACGATTGTAGGTATTAGATAATTTTGTCTATGAAACGTTTTGGTTTCAATTGTGGATGTCTTCATATTTTTTGTACAGCAATAGTCTGTCTTAAAAGTTCTAAGACAAAACTATCGTGACTCAAGTCTGCGCTCAGCATAATTTATAATGGTCTTTCTATCGCTCAAATACCTAGCTGTCGAATATAATAATAATAATAATGCTGGACAATTTCACACAGCATCATCTAGCCCCAAACTAAGCAAAGATTGTACTATGGGAACCAGATAACTGATATACTACTTATATACTTTGCTGTCAGACATAATACCTACACATTGGGAAGAAAAGAAAACATTACTTACAAACCTTTCAAATAAAAAAAATGAATATGAGCTGTGATGGCGTATGATGTAACCTAATTCTTCAAGGGTATCTTTTTAAATGTTTGGATATTTGTATGTTTGTGTTTCAATCACGCCTAAACCAGTGAAACGATTTGAATGAAACCTGGAATAGGCCTAGATAGTGACCTGGAATAGCATAAAGGCTATTCAAAATTATGGTGCCACGCGGGCGAAATCGCGCGCAGTAGCTAGTAAACCATAATTATGTAGTGTCGTGTACCATTCTACAAGGCGTGGTAACATTTGGTCGTGGATCAGCAACCTTGAAACGCACAAACATGTACAAGTACCTACCTATCAACTAAAACTGATTTATGTTGGTGTGTGTGAAACGAGTGTGCACTGTGAATTTTGAATAAGTATCAATAACTGTCCATATCCGGACGTAGCGCCTCTGCGCCTTGGATATAAATATATTATAATTTATAATACAATGTTAATAAAATTATTATTTGGGCAACGTATTAGTCACCAAACTAGGTAGATTTAATGATTTGATGGTTCGCTCAATAACTTAATAACAACACAACATAGAACAGTAAGACCCCTCGCAGACTACAGACTTTCTATCGGCCGATAGTTGAGACGGGCTATACTTCTCCATACTCATTACGAGCCGAAGTATATTCCGTCTTAACTATCGGCTGATAGAAAATCGTAGTCTGCGAGGGGTCTAAGATTATAATATAAAAAAAAAAAAAAAAAAAAAAAAAAAAAAAGCCTTTATTCTACTACTATACTTACAAACAATTTAAACAAGTTACTTAGCTAATTTTGCTCTCCACTATTATTATACACACTTATTTGTTAAATTACGCATTTTAATCTAGCGCCTCCGCAGCAGTCGCCTCTGTGGCGTAGGCCTCCCCTAAATCCCTCCATTCGTCTCTCTCCCTAGCCTTCCTCATCCATTCCGGTCCACCTCGTTGGGTAAATATATCCCTCCATCTCTTTCTTGGTCTCCCTTGTTTTCTTTTTCCTTCCCTTGGGATCCATTCTGTCACTCTTTTGGTCCATTTCGAATTTTCTAATCTACAGATATGTCCCGCCCAGTTCCACTTAAGTTGTCTTATTCGTTCCTTTAAATCTATAATTTTAGTTTTTTTCCGTATGGTTTTGTTCCTAACTTGGTCTGATATCTTTAACCCTAGCATGCTCCTTTCCATTTTTCTTTGGCAAATAGCTAATTTTTCTTCGTCTTCTTTTCTTAGAGCCCAAGTTTGGCAACCATATGTAAGGCTTGGGAGGATTGCTATGTTAAAATTTTTTCTCTTTATGTCTATCTTGGTTTCTTTATTTTTCATTAACTCTAAGATTATAATATAATGAATGTTAACTGACAGAAAATAACCCTTCTTGGCAGTCGGGAGATTAAATAAATAATTTTTGGTTTAGTAGTCAGCATTGAAGCTGTTTTTTAATCTTATTAAAAACTACGGTTTAAAAAAACATTGATCTCACAACCTCTGCTCCAGAGCAGAGCACTCCATGTGATCCTGAGATCACATGAGTGAAGATTCTACTAATTGCCTTTTCGGGACCAATATGTACCTACTTACCGTAAAAAACCAGAGCAACAAACACAGTTTAGGCCTACTTTCTTTTAGGTGATCCATCCTAAAAAAGCTAGGCCCCAAACCGTGTTTGTTGCCCTGATTCTTCACGGTATTGGTCGCGAAGGAACAGGAGTAAAATCACCTAGTTTTAAGACGATTCAAAGTGATCCCAGTGGTCCTACTGAATTTTAGAATTTTTTGACTTTGACTAAATCTAAATAATCAAGCTTTAGTGGGCCTGCTACAATGTTCGTCAACCTTTGTGTCAGACAGTACCTATATTGTTTTAATATTCCAGGTGTTTGCCATGCTGATGAGCTAATGCATCTCTTCCCAATACACTTCCTGTCAAAAGCATTTACGGCCAGGGACATTTTAATGAGCGAGACTATTATTACCCTGTGGACAAACTTCGCTACCAGTGGGTAAGTGAATTTAATCAATTATAGAGATAATCTATCAAAAATGTAAAACAAACCGAAGCAAGCAGCGTGCTGTTGATAGGCACGTTGCCTCCTAACGCTGTATCATCATCATCTAAAAAACCGGCCAAGTGCGAGTTGGACTCGCGCACGAAGGGTTCCGTACCATCTATACTAATATTATAAAGAGGAATGATTTGTTTGTTTGTTTGAAATGAACAGGCTTCGAAACTACTGGACCGATTTGAAAAATTCTTTCACCATTAGAATCCTGCATTATCCCTGATGAACATAGGCTATATTTTATCCCGGGAAAGTGACGTTTTCCCGAGGGAACGCGGGTAACACCGCGACGGACAGCTAGTTATCTATAAAAACGGCAAAAATGTCACGTTTGTTGTATGGGAGCCCCCATAATATTATTCGGTTGTTTAGTTGGTATTTGTTGTTATAGCGACAAAAGAAATACATCAACTGTGAAAAAACTATAACGGTTCATGTGATACAGCCTGGTGACAGACGGACATACAGACATACAGACAGACAGCGGAGTCTTAGTAATAGGTAGATCTATGACTCGACTCTACAACTTGATAGTCGACCGAAAGTCCGTCGCCAGAGTGGCCATATCTCATATGAACTTAAGGTGATAGAAGAAAGACGTTGCCTGTTCAACTGACCACACTGAAACTTATAAGATATTATTATTATCATTATTTCATTGCCCTTGTCCTACTTTTAAAAGGGGTTTACAACAGGTTCTTTTCTTTCACTCCGCTCTCCTTCTTAGCCATAAATCATGTTTCGCACAGCCAGAAAAGATGGATAAACTATCCATATTTTCTTTGGTCTGCCACTTATGAGATGATAATCTGCAAAATATAATTATTTCCAGGAACCCGAATAAGCCTATTAAAGTCCCAATGAAATGGGAGCCTGCGACTAGTGGAGCTAAGATGGAGTACTTGAAGATCGATAATGAGTCAGAAATGAAACTGAACCTCGCAGCCCAGTCCCGGTTCTGGGGAAGCATCCCGCTGTGGCACAAAGTACCTAAATATAGGTTCGATGATGAGTTGTAATCATATTGAAATAATTGTAATAGGTTGAGGTTCATTTGACGTTATGAAACAACAAGGTTTATTTTACTATTATGACAGTTTGAAAAGTAAACCTTAGCGGTAGTTAGATTTCACAGAAACTGTTGTCAAAAGTGGTAGACCACTTTCTTTGCTGATCGTACAATAAGTTAGTATAATTATTTAGTTTTATGTTTGTGGGAAAATAATTTATACGCACGTACGCACAATTTTTCGAACTGTTAAGTATTTATTAAAGTGTTGTTCATTGACAGACTTTTTTTCATGATACTTTGGTAAGTACCTAGTAATTATTTTTCCTTGATGATTCTATAAAATTACATGTTTGTTTACGTACATTGTCAAAGTCAAAGTCAAAGTCAAAAAGCATTTATTCAGTAGGAACGCTGGGATCACTTTGAAACGTCTTAAAACTAGGTGATTTTACTCCTGTTCCTTCGCGACCAATACCGTGAAGAATCAGGGCAACAAACACGGTTTGGGGCCTAGCTTTCTTTTAGGTGATCCATCTTAAATCTAAACTTATGATAACTTAGGTGGTACCTACCTACCAATTGCTTAAATTATATAATACAAGATAGCAGACATTGAGGACACATCAGCCGTCGAGGGGCAGAGCGACATCAGGCCACGCGAATTTATCATTAATATAATCCTTAAGTGAATAATAAGCTTTTTTTATAAGAGTATTTTTTATGTAAGTTTTAAATCTTCGAATAGGCAGTTTAGTCGCGTTTTCAGGAAGTTTATTATAAAAAAGTATCGTATTTCCCATAAAAGAACCTTTTACTTTTTCTAATCTAAATTTAGGCAAATAAAGTTTATTCTTATTTCTTGTGTTAATGCTATGCACATCACTTTTTTTCCTAAAGTTATTTATATTTTTATGAGTATACAAAATGTTTTCATAGATGTACTGGGAAAAAACTGTTAGAATATTTATTTCTTTAAAACGTTGTCTCAGTGAGTCCCGTGGTTTCAATTTGTAAATCGCACGGACAGCTCGCTTTTGCAAAACAAATATATCTTGAATATCGGCTGCTTTACCCCAGAGAAATATACCGTATGACATCACACTATGGAAGTAACTATAATATACTATCTTAGCTGTCTCTTCGTCAGCCAATCTCCTAATCGTACGAACTGCATATGCGGCGGAGCTCAGTCTACCTGCAAGTCTTTCAATGTGAGCCCCCCACTGCAAATTGGAATCAACAGTTAGCCCCAAGAAAATAGCGGTATCGACCAGATTGAGTGCTTCCCCATTTAATTCAATTTTTGTTGCTTTGTGAACCACGTTAGGCAAAGTAAATTTAATACATTTAGTTTTCTTGGCATTAAGTAAGAGATTATTAGCCGTAAACCAGTTTAAAATTAGAGACAGAGACGCATTAACATCATCGTACTCTTCTTTATATCTATCAACTTTAAAAACCAAAGAGGTATCATCAGCAAACAGAACAATGTCACACATGTCTTTTACAAAAGAAGGGAGGTCATTTATATACACTAGAAACAAGAACGGGCCCAATATCGAGCCTTGTGGTACACCCATGTCAATAATTGACCCTGAAGACCTTTCGCCACCTACATCGACCTTAAGGACTCTATTGGAGAGATATGATTGGACAAGGTCTATAGCTTTATTTTGAACGCCATAATATTTTAACTAAGAAATCAGAGTCTCGTGACATACACAATCGAATGCTTTGGACAGATCACAGAATACTCCGATCACGTCTTGTGAGTTTTCAAAGGCTTCATAGATGTGCTTTAGAAGCAAAGTACCCGCGTCAGTTGTTGAACGACCTTTGGTGAATCCAAATTGATAATTATGCAGTAGTCCATGGAGATTAAAATGAGCTAGCAATTGATTCAAAATAACTTTTTCAAATATTTTACTTAATGCAGGCAGAATCGAAATTGGTCTATAGTTAGCAGGGTCGCTTTCATTGCCAGATTTGAATAAAGGAATAAGTTTGCTAAACTTCATAAGGTCAGGAAAAACACCCTCGTCAACACATCTGTTAAAGACATAAGCTAGACATGGTGCAATATCAATGACAATAGTAGCTAGTATCTTCGTTGATATTCCCCATAAATCCTCAGTATTTTTGATATTCAAAGTCTTAAATGTTTTGACTATATGATCTGCGCTCACATAACTGAACTCAAACTCACTGTTAATCTGAGTAACACCAGTTTCTAGATAGGCGAGTGCGCTAGAAGCTGAGGAATTGAGTGACCTGGTCGCAACCTGGGCTACATTAGAAAAAAAACTATCAAACGCGTTAGCTATTTCAGTGTTATTGGATATAAGAGTATCATTAACTTTTAAATTTATCTGTTTAAAACCATGTTTTGATTTACCTGATTCATTATTTATTAATTTCCAAGTGGCTTTAATTTTATTCGAAGAAGATTCTATTTTATTTCTCAAATGCATTGATTTAGCTGCTTGACATACTTTTTTAAATATTTTAGAATAGTTCTTAATGTATAAGATATGTGATGGGTTGTGAAGCATTAGTTCTCTAGTAGCATAAAGATCATACAGTCTATTCCTACTTCGATAAATACCTGGCGTTGCCCAGTCTACAAAGCTCACACAAGCTTTAGTTAAGCAGGTCTTTAATTTAAATATTTCCGTATGCTCCTCAATAATAAGATTTGACAAACTGACAAATAGGTCATTTGGGTTTTCTACACAAGGTAAAAGTGACATTTTGAGTTCTATATTTCTTTGAAACTTTATAATACGACTCACTGTGATGGGCCGATATGAGAACTTTACAGGTTCATTTAATGTGAAATTAGGAAAAACGACACTTTGACCATAGTGATCGGACTCAAAATTTTTTACTAAAGATTTACTAATCGGTAAACAGTTACAGAAGACATTGTCCAGACATGTGGCCGTTTCTGATGTCACCCTAGTTGGCTCATAAAAGAGATGTTTTAAATTAAAACATTTAAATAAATTAGTTAACCTGTCAGTGTCTACCAATATGTCAATATTAAAATCGCCGCAGATTATTAGGTTTTTGTTACATTCAAAAATTTTAAGTAAAACTTCTTCCATAGTGGACTCATATATCCTATGATCAGCACTGGGGGGACGGTAGATACTTACAACGATATGTCGCTCTAGCTCAACGCACGACAGCTCAATAGTCCTCTCGATAGAGAGGTTAACAATATCTTTACGTTCCTTGCATTTCAAGTTATTTTTTATAATAATTAGAGAGCCGCCTCTTATGGCGCTCTTGCGTTTATATGAACTTATTACATTGTAATGGTTAAGATAAGGGAGCAACTCATTTTCTATAATCCAGTGTTCTGTGACACACATAACATCTACATTGAATTTATTTAAAAACAACTCTAATTCTAATTTTTTGCTGGGGAGACCTTGCATGTTCTGATGTACAACATGAAAGGTGCCAGTCTTACCCATTGTCGAAGTGGTCAGTTTAAATGTTGACCCACAGTCCCTATTTTTTTAATACCCTGATTAGTAATATTACTAACCCCCGGCTCGTCAGTTAATTGTGTTATACTACTTATAACACCATCAAAAATATTATATGCTAACAATTTAGCAATTATCAATTTACTATTCCTACTATGGTACATTGTACCTTTTGTCAAAATAAAATCACTAATAAAATTATTAGTATCTAAATATAAAACGTCACTATGACGACATGTCAAATTATAAAATAATAAATTAGCTTTATGAACTCTCTGGTTCTCCTTTTCAGTTGAGAACTGAGAGTAAGGAAAAGCACACAAAATTAATTTTCCTAACCCTAGATCTAGCTTCTCCAATAAAGTCTCAACAAGGTTGATTATGTCCAAGCGCTTGACACTACTACTTTCGCCTAAGTGCAATATCAAAGTGGTATTGCTGTCAAGTGATGAATCTCTCTTGATGATTTTAGTGAAGTGGTCAATGGGGGCATTCGGGAAACAATTATTAATTACATTTTGGCTCAGTTGACCACCAAGTAGCCGCCCTAAACCCTCGCCTATTTGGTCTGAGAAAATGACAGTCTTCCGGGTCTGCTGACAGACTTGTTGCTGTCTAACCGAAGACTGTGAGACATTTGCTTCTTGTGCTTCAGTCGGAGCACAAGATGAGGTTTGTTCAGATAGAGACGCCTCATTTAAAGACAGGTTTTCATATATAGGTATATCAGTTTGGGAGCTACTGTTACAAACTTGCACGTATAAACTATCATTACTCACTACATTTACAATATTATCAAATTTTTTGAGGTTATCTAAAACCTCTTGTTCTGATTTTTTGAGTTTACATGTCATTTCATGTAGTGATCGTTCAAGACCTATAATTTTTTCCGCCATATGGTCTAACTCTAAAGAATTGCGGCCTATCAGATTATAACATGCGTTTAATTCCTCTTTCAAATTACATTTATCTTTACAAAGTTTTGCATTCTCAAAAATTTTTTTGTGCATTTTAAGTTTTTTTTCAGATTTTTTAATAAAATTGTTCAATTTTATATACTTTTTTATCTTGTTGCTCCCTTTTATTGCAGGCAACGGGCCTTTACAATTTGGGGTAGAAAGGTCAATCGTTAAACTATTGGGCAAACTGCTCAGAAGCTCAGTCTGCAAATCCAGACTATTATTACAATTGTTATCTAATGGCACTTTTTGTTTAAGTTCTAAATTGTCTATTCTCAATCTACACTCAGATAATTCTTGCTGTAGGTCCTTGTTCAGCCGCAGAGCCGCCTCATAAGTTTCATGTTCATTGCACTTTTAAGTACCAAAAAACGTAATATGATATGATAATGGGAAAAATATGTACTTTAAATAACTACTGACCTGAGTAGGTTTGCTATCTTTGATTTTTAATTCTATGACGCAGACTGTGGACGAATAATTTATTTTTAAAGTTGAAGGCCGAATGTTGGCTTAAGCGCGTAAAAAATATTATACATTAAGCCATTTCACACATTGTAACATATCAGTCTTGTTAGTGAAGTACTCATAATCATCATTATCATTCCCTTGGGGTCGGTAAATGTGTATTTCCCTACTCACTTTTATCAATCTGTGAATTCACTCCTATCACACCGTATCACCTTTTACACAATCCAACCACTTCAAGTACATTGACATTGAATCTGAAATGCCTCGTTACCTTTTTATACAGGATGTGTCAACATTTTTGCCGTGGATAAATGTTGCCATTTTAGCAATACACCTACCGCCACGGCCCCAGGTCAAAATCTGGGAGTTCCACGAATTTTTCTTCCTTCATCCACCAACTACTGAAGTTGTGATATGTACTATGTGACCTCATCAATGTCTTGTTGTTTATCATCGCACAGAACTTGCAATAATCATCAGTCTCTGGTGCCTCGTGTTTGAAATGAAAGGAATAGTGCTTCTTCCACCAAAAGAACTTGTAATACCTCTGAGGGTCCTGAATTATCTCGTACATTGTCTTAGCTAACTTTTTCGGGCCTAATTTTATCGCATCCAAGTAAGCGCCTTCTGGGAGGAACCTGTAATATGGATATTTTGTATTTCACTCCATAATAATAAATTCGCTTTGTTTATGGAGCTAAATTCATAGTCATTTCAAGCGAATTCTTTCTAAGTCATAGTGTAACGATATTATTAGGTAGTACTTACGTAAGTATTATGTCTGGGGTGTGACATAAATTAATAAAAATGATAATTGGGCATTGTTTAAAATTTAGACGTAAGAAATTATGTATGAATCGGATAATTTTAAAACCTTCGTACCTGGAATAGTTTGCTCCACCGTACACAATAGGTATCGCGTTGTTTTGAAGTGCATACACCACCTTTTCGGTGACGTAATCGTCACTAAATGAGTTCTCGAATGCCAAATAAAAATAGTAGTCTTTTCGAACCATCTTGAGGCAGTGCTGCATTATTCCTCTTGGACACTGACTTGGCCCACATGCACCATATATATCTACATCCATGCTGTAATTGTTCAAGAATTGTTTTAACGAGTTTACGTACACCTCGCGCCTACTGAACGTGAGACAGTTTGAAGCGAACCAAACTGCAGCCTTCTTTTTGCTCTTTAGTTTGATCTTCAGCTTCTCATCTATAGACCCCATGCTGTCGTTATTCTTCCAGTGCATGACCTGTTTTGGCCCGATCACATTTTTGTTAGAGTCTTTAATTACAAAATATCCCCATACTGCATCAGAGTTCAGTTTGTATGTCCATGTCCAGTTGAAAAAGCCTTCGAATCTATCTGTGTGAATCGGATAGTTTTTGGCAGACTCTATATTGGTGTAAACATACTTTTGGTGACTGTTTCTCTCGGTCGGTATGTCATTTTTGCGCATTATGGTCGATATCTGCGGCCCATTAAAAGCGATGACATCGAATTCAGTATATTTTTTTAAATAGTATCGGTCTCTAGTTACGTAACAATTACTCCATTTGCATTTTTTGGTGATGAATACTTGGTTTCCTTCACCGAAGTAACAGAATGGGAAACATTTAGGACACGTCCACAGAAGGATGTACTTAGTGGAAACATTAGTTGCACGCACATCATAAGGTTTCCGAACCTCTACAGTTGAACTTATCGCATTATCAGGTGTTAGATTTTCCTGTTTGCTAATTAGACTTTGCCGTGTGTTAATAACAAAAAACCAAATGATCATTGATTTAATAACAAAGAAACAGTAAAAATATCTTTTGACAAAGAAATGTCTGTACATATTTTTGTAGTAAGACACCATTTGGTGGTTTTATTTCTTCACATTGTCTTACGTCGGCTGAGAACGAATGAAAGAGTCGAGCTTGGGAGTAACAAAGAAATATTCAAAACAATTTTGGCAGTTTGTAAACATCTTTATTGAAGACAATTCTTACATACTTTTCCTGCATTTGTTTTGTTATGCATTGTTTGCACGCGTTGATATGTTACCTACGATGTACTAAAGTATTCGCGATGGACGGAGGCCTTAAAACTGACCAGAGTTACCACTCATACGAAATTACTTTTTTTATTTGCTATTTAATTTTCATTAGGTACCTCTATATACCTACAGCAATATGATGGTGCGAATTCAGTAGAATAAACTCTTAAGTACATTAACGCGACCCAGCGATTGTTCTTACTTGGTTTTTATTCGATTTCTCTCGTGAACTATTTCGTGTATTAGGTACAACCCCAGATAATATAATTATAGTACCTATTCACGATTTCACCTGAACAGATATGTTGTTCACAGTAGATTTAAAGAGTTATTATTATCTAAAGTGCAGTAGCCAAGACCGATCTCTGATTTGTGATCGAAAAGATGATTAAATAGCACAAGTAGGCAGAAACTTTTATTTATTCATTTGTGTAAACTGCATACCAATGGCCACTAATTTAGTGCAAATATACCAATGTATGACCACACTATGAAGCGACTTCTTCCACAGAATACAGATGCTTTTACTTCGTGTTTACCTTGACTATTTAATACGATACCAACGAAAAATATTAATTCGATCGGTAATGTACAAAGAACAAATATTTCTTAATACACTCTGATCAAATATTTCCTAACACCCGGTTCTGTGCGAAGAATATTTTCCTTGTACATTGCTGGTTAAGTAACTCGGTTATGTACGAGTTACAAGCAAATTTGATTCTTAATTCATTTTTAATTTGATACGACTTAGGTAAATACTTTTTTGTGGTAGATTCATAAATATCTAACTTCAGCCACACTTCAACGTGATTTAAATCTAAGGTTGGGTTAGTTGTGTAGAGTAGGTAGGTAAAAACATTAGGTATTATAAGCAATTATTTTGAAGTAAGTATTATGCGATTATTGCGAGTCATTTTGAAGTCATAGATAGGTACATATTCCTCGAAATTAGAAGGCTAACTAAGGTTGCTAAATGACACGTTCAACTGCAATTTTAATTTTTAACCTTAGTCTTTCTGTCAGGACAGGTTTTTTTGAAATCCACGAGAAACGAGTATTCCTGATGGACTGCGGAAAAAACCGCGGGGCACACACGGTTTAGTTATAATATACCTATAGGTTGTGTTGTGTTATGTCTCGCAGTTAAACGTGTCTTTCTCTCTGCTAAATCCTAAATTAAGCATTATCCTACGACGAGTTGAGGAATTATAATTTGAAGCGCCTTAATTCATGGTGCATGGAGTAGCTTGGAATCCCTGGAGTGATGATGACCGCTGCGTGTGTTTAGCCCCAGACCTTGACTCCCTGGTCCCAAGAGCAACTGGTCAGAGCGACGCCATTGGGCGACATTGCAATGGAGGTCACTCGATTCTCGTGTCCATTCAGGGTTCCTATAAAATGTTGATTTATTTAATTAAAAGCTCAATAAAAACTCATATAATAAAGCTGTAAGTTTGTTAAGAGGTTTGGAAATTTGGATGTTTGTATGTTTAATTTTTATTTCGATACTTATTTAGTACTGGCTTCTGCGCGCGGCTCCGCCTTGAATAGCCTATATGCTTTTCCAGGTCATCATCTACGCCTATTCCAAGTTTCATCCAAATCGGTTCACTGGTTTAGTTAGATTGATACACAAACATACAAACATCTAAACAAACTCAGCTTTATTATATGAGTGGGATAATATTTGAACTAACTAATAATTAACTATTAGTACTTATTAATTACTATAATAGGTATACCTATCCATATTAGGTTAGTAGTATACCTGTGTGATTGACTTTGAGGGTGTCCCAGGAGTGTACAGCGTTGTCGTCAGAGCCGGCGAGTAGATACCGTCCGCTCAGAGACAATGCTGAAATAAAACAATAAAAAAAGTTTCACGGCTAGCTATATCTTCAGGTATTGAATGACGTTGAGAGGCAAGTCTATACAAACAAATGCATCAGCTACCAATAAAGGAGACGACTTCGTCTCCTTTATAATTGGTAGCTGATACACGCTCTGAACATCCAAATAAAATCGTGACGTAAGCTACAGTGTGTGCCACTGCCCATCAGATAAACACCAGCTGTTATTTCCCATTTAAAAGATAAGATTCCTAAGAATTACAAAAAAATTTCTTCGAATAAAAAAATATTTTTTATTACATTACTTAGATGTTTTTGGGAGAAATGCATTCGGATGTAGGTACCAATCGGACCACGTACCTAGTTTTTTAAACGCGCGTTACGTAATGTATGTACCAGGACCTGGGGCCGTATTCCATTTTTCGTTTGTTTGATGGATATTCGGATGCTTCCCACCACGATTTCTGACTTCAAGAGCCAATTTTTTCAAACGACCAACACGGTCCAACCTAGGACCAAATATTCTAAACCGAAGAATCAGCCCTTGAAGTCAGAAATCGTGGTGGGAAACATCCGAATATTCATCAAACGAACGCAAAAAGGAACCCGAATACGGGCTAGGTCCCTAAGGTCAATGTTCTGGGCTCGTGTAAAACACGGTCAATGCAATGGATATGGGCATTCGTTTGACGTATGAGATAGTCTGTGATTTTTTGACTTCTGCGTAGTATATGTTCATTCTTTCGTCATTACTGACCACAACTAGTGAAGCCGCCGGCGCCAGGCGGGGTGTAGTGGCCCAGCTGCTGGTCGCTGCGGATGTCGAACATTCGCGCTGTTTTATCCTCGGAGGCTGTTGCGAACGCTTGCCCGCTGGCGTGGAACTGGTGACAAAAACATAGGTACATACTTAGAAACGTACATATAATTACGCCTCTATATTAGGAGTAGGCAGTGACCTTTGGAATTCTACTAGAACTTACTAGAACCTGGAACAATACTTGTTATGAGACAGACTATTTGACTAAATATTTTTAAATGCTTCCCAAAAATTGCACCCATGCGGGACTCGAACCCGCGACTTTTACAGATACGTTTACCGAACCTAAGTCAACCCATGCAGTAAACACAACAATAATAAACAAGTTGTAGGTAATACCTTGGGACTTTGATGATAGTTCTCAGGTTTGGATCTAAACAATCAAAAATGTTTGACAAGTTTTCTGCAAGATTTAGTCCGAGTATAGGGACCACGGATTTCCACAATAACAATATTATACGAGTAAGTACCTACTAGGTACATGTAATTATTATTGTCCTACATAATGTCATAATTATTATTTTAAAACCGGGTATTTATCACGTACCTATTTTTATTTTTTCTTTCTTCGAATTGAGGGTAGACGCAATCTACTCTCAATAATAGAAGCTAACTCGCCGTGCCTCAGTTCATCCGTGACCACGGGCGCTGCAATGCGTCCGAAACGTCGGAACAAAGAAATAATAAAAATAGGTACGTGATAAATACCCGGTTTTAAAATAATAATTATGTCACCAAATCACAAAAGTTTAACTACATAATGTCCTTTGTTTTTAAAATAAATGTCTATGTCTTTGGTGAGAACGAGTACCTACCTGGTTATTTATGTTGTATGCAATTACCTGCTCTACCTACTTGAACTGGAACACTATCTAGGACCTTATCCAAACCAAAGACTAATGTACCTAATCTCCACACTCGGTCTTGGCTTTCTAGACAGTTTTGACAAATTGAGTAATGGATCATTGCTGGAGACACGATTTGGCACCTATTCTATCGCCGATGATTAACGAGGAGCGAGTAGAGCTACTCTAGAAACAAGTTAGGGAGCTGTGTGGTTCCGAGGTCTAAGTTAGGGTGGTTAGGGCGCTTACGCCTACGTTGTTTTAGCAAGAATTGATGTTTTGTTATGAGTACCTGTAGAGGACTTCAAGGGAACTTACACAAACACTATTGACGTCCGCCTCGTGGCCGAAGAAAGTTTGTTTTGCTTTCTCATCCCTGACGTCCCAGAGTTTACAGGTTTTATCCACGGAGCCAGTCACATACGATTTCATATCTGTAAAAGGTATGAAGTTACGCATTGTTAATAGTATTTTTACAAAAAATCTAACTAAGTATAATAAAATAAATAGATAAATAATGCTGGACATTTTTCTCCCAGCATCATCTAGCCCCAAACTAAGCATAGCTTGTACTATGGGAACCAGATGTACTTTTTTTTGTTTGTAAATACATACATAATATACATAGAAACACCAAGATAATATGTATACATAGGTAAAGTTTTCGAACCTTCCGCGTCGAAGGCGGCCGTAGAAGGCTCGTCCACTACGCTACTGATGTCGTAATGTGTGGTTGAAAATACGGATGCGGACTACGAACTCGTGGTCACACCAGACTACCCTAACAGGGATTTAATTTATATACCTCGTGGTCACACTACGTACCGGGTGATAGGGATATGGTCACCACGTCTCCGGCATGCGCGTCGAATTCCATCTCCCTCTTGCCGGCTTCCAAGTCCCACACACATCTAGAATTAATGCCCATTTCATATCACTGGTTTAGTCTCGAGAGAAATCTATTTTGATTTTAACAGATATCCTTAGGCACTCTAAGGCACTAAAATGAGTCTTATTGTCTGGGTTTATATAATTTATGACTTCTCCAATCATAAAAAAATGGAGTAGATAGAAAACTTTTATAAACTTTTGATTGTATATTTTTATACCACCATCTCTACCTCGTTGTTTCATTCCTATAGGATAGGGATTATAATTTTTTTTTATTAATTTTTTTTTTACTCGTAATACCTACCCATTCTTTGGAAGATTGCCTGCAGAACAAGCAATAGCACAGCAATACTTGCGCGCCTGACTTATCAATCATAGTATTCGTTCTATGCAGTGCTCTGACAGATCACCAATCTGGCTTTTGATGAGTTACTAAGAAAATAAAATTCATACATTTTCATATCTCCCGAGCCGGTGAGGATGTGTGTGTCGTCCAAGAACCGGCAGCTGCTGAGGAAGCCCTCGTAGCCGGCCAGCTCGCGCACCATCTTCGCGGCACCGGTCGAGTCGCGGTTGTTCACGTCGTAGATTGTGCACATGTTGTCCATACCACCGCAAGCTGGGGAAGGGTACATTAAAACACTCTAGGTACAACTGGGTACTACGCATAAGATAGTTACACATACCTACATGTACTCTTCTGGTACCACGCAGCTACTCATCTACGCTTGTAGAAGACATTTATGGTGAAGGTCGCGGATTCAAGTTCGGCATGATATGCATTTTCACATTTTAAAATCTTAATGATCTAAAAATGTGATTTGCTAAAACTTACTAGGTTCTCTATCATAGAACTAGGAGGCCGCCGCAATAATCAGCCTGAACACATTATGAAGTGTTTAAATTTTTTATTTTTATTATTTATTCTGCAGAAATAACAACACCATAACAGATAAGCCAAAGCAATGTTATAACACAGTAAAACATCTAGTATAGTATACGTAAACATATCAGTATCAAACCAATCAGTTACGAGAACTATAAATTCTCTAGAAACACCTGCGCCATAGCCATGAGTTTCGGCAGGTTGTGAGACACCCACATTGTTTTCAGATAGAAAATAAATGACTCGTGACATTGGGGCAAACTTAGATAAGTTAGTGCGGAACTGAGGAAGACTGAGCATGGCGGGGCGAGACGGCGCCATAATTGGGGATTTAAAAATTGATTTTAAATCCCCAACGAAGGAAATACAAAAACACTTGTGATGTAACACCTAAAACCCAAAAAACTGGTGATGTTTCTTTGTTGGATTGCTATTGTTATCCTGTATCTACTTACTTTATAAAAAAATGTGTAAGTAATGTGTGAAAACTACGAGACGTTGGCTACTCACCGACAAAATTCCCCGAAGGAGCGAAGGCCACACTCATGACCCAGGCGGAGCGCAGGGGGATTACTTGCACCTTGTTGCCGCTCCAGGTGTCCCAGATGATCAGCTTCCCGTCCAGGGAGCCAGTAACGCAATGTCTGGTGATACAGTTCTCATACTTAGACCTCTCCTCTACATATAGGAAGATTGCCCACACTTTAAAGACCTAAGACTTAATTTTAGATCATCCAATTTCTGTTGGATGACCTGTGGGATGATTATCTCACATCTACCCATTCCTGTGTATAGCGTATAGCCTAGGCTACATTTTCATTATTTCAGCCCTGTGATTCACTTATGACTTGTTTCCCCTGTAATTGTAGGTACCCCTACTTGACCCCTATTCATAGAGATTTATTTAATAATGATGTTAGTTACGAGCGTAAAAGAATAAACGGGATAGTACATACTTAGCCGTGATTTTTTAGTTTTGTTATTTTATTCATCGCAACCAAGGGGAAGAACCATTGAGTGAGTATTTTAATTAAACCCAGTGGAAAGAACCTAAGTATATTTTCGTTTATAATACAGTGCCTGATACACAGTGCACTTATTGCCCGATAAGTAGTTGAAAAAGCACAAAGTTTTGTTGGATATTTTAGAAAGTAGATTAAAATAAGATCGAGCAACGGAACCAGATGATTGTTACAGTACAGTCGAATTTGTACCTTTTCTTCTGATTGGTACTGATAACTTGGTAAGTGGGTGCAAACATTTTAATTCACTATTTTGCAGCAGAGCATGCAAAAATATAGACCTCTAAGCTCGTGCGTTAGATAGACGTAATCATTATTTGGTTGATTTTATTTTGGTGATCGCAGGAAAAAAATATTTAGATATGTATGTAAATAAAATGCCATTCTAACGATTCCATTCTGGCATACCATTATTGCCTCTAGCTTTCTCAAACTTAACGGAGCTATTATTCGTTGACGGACTCGTGGCCAGATTGTCACACTGGTCTCTGTGGCAAGAATCCTATCCTATCTAAAGCGTCTGTTACACAAGGAGAGTTTCTCGCAGAAACACGAAAGGCGACGCTTGCGGTCGGTTACAATATGACAGAAACTCGTATTCAAGAATCCCTTGAGTATTCTCGAATGCGAGTACCTATAACAGGCGAGAGGCGAGGCTCGAAGCAATAGTTTACACTAGGCGAGCATGTTTTCTCGCATGCGAGAAACTCTCCTTGTGTAACAGCCGCTTAGTAATGAATTAAAACAGCTACCGAGCGATTTTCCTCTCATAAGTTACTTATCTACCAGGGTTGTAGAGTTCAGTTTATAAAAAAATACTATAATTACCTGGAGTCTCCGCTGTAGTGGACTGAATTAACTTTGTTGATGTGGCCCTTCAAGCTCTTCTTCACCTGCAGCCTTATTTTTGGTATGTCTCCGAGATCGCCACATTTCTCGACCAGTTTGCAATCAGCTAACTTTTCTTGGTCTGCCTACAAGTTCAGTGGCACAAAGTCACAACTCTATTGATTTACGTAAGTAACAGAGCTGGTAGAACACTTGATAAGGGGAAATACCTCGCTATGATGACGATGACATAATATAAACAAGAAACATTTGCGGTCCTGTTCATTGTGTTTTGTGCGTTTATACTTACAATAAATATGATTTGCTGAATTTATAGAAAACCTAGATAATACTATTTATCATCAGCACACGGCTTCGCCCGTATTAGCACCTATCTACAGGGTGTGGCAAAACAACATTTTCTTTTGTACGAGAAGTTTTTAAGCTACCAGTTATTCATGTTTTTGAATTTGAAAAAATTACAGAGAGCCTAGAAAATGTCATTTATTAAAAAAAAAAACAATTTGGTCTCAATCTCATCTCAATCGACGCTATTTATAGGAACACTTTTCCCCATACAGAAAAGTAGCTAGATACATTTTTTTCCTAAAGTAACATGCCAAATCAAATCGTAAGTTTTTGCAAAAAAATCAAAAACCTTTTCCATACAATTTGTATGAAATGTGAAATATTTATCAAGAACTTCCTGTTCTACTTCTTCCTATTATGATATCTGTTACCTTTAATTGAGCGATTAGATCGGTTAGTTCCTTCTTGAGCGCCGTTTGCTCTGGGTCTTCCTTCGGCATTTTGAATTGAACGTAATGTTTTTCTTGACAAGCACTGGCACACAGGTCTGCACTGGTCGCACTGACCGAGTTGCTTTATTCTAGTTGTTGTTTAATCTTGTTACTCAAATTGGATTGGAGTTCCCATCTGAAGCAATACATGTGCTGGCCAGCCTGCAACGTTCCATCGTTTATCAGAGTTTCTCAAATATGATTAGATTTCTGATCTGAGTACCTAGTTTGACTAATTATACCTACTCCCCTAATTCATTATTGACGAGTTGAGCCAGGCCTTTTGCAGCGTTAGATCGCGAAGAAGGGAAGGGAGGCCATAAGTCTACCATTTTCGGCATCCTCTTTGCATACCACTTTGCAGTGGGACAACAACGTCAAAATCACGTCAAAATAAATGCATTGTAGGCAGGTAAGTAGGTACCTACTCGTATTTAAGATCTGGTTTTACCTCAATTACCGTTTCATTTCAAATCAGAAAAACAAAACTTACTTAGCTAATACGAGTAGGTCTACCTTCCATCTAGGTACCCACCTACAATGATTTTGGAATCTACAATAGGTACATACAGGTATAAAATGAGTTTTGTCAGTTGTGATCGACTCTAATAGGTACAGTGAGCTACGAATTAGGTCTCAGAATTTTAATCATGAAGAAACTACCTCTAGGATTGTTGATTTATTTCTTTAGCGCGTCATTAACATGAACGTTTCATTCAAAAAAACATTTTCATCACGAAAACCTGCAACTCTTAATCAATTTTGTCCAAGCTGCAATTTCCTACCGTCGGTAGGTACATTATCAAGTAAGTAGGTAACACAGATAAGTAGTACCAAAAAACGGGATTCGATGTAATGTAGAGTCGCGTAGAAAACTAATTTCCATTAAGTATTCCTGTCAACTCAGCTTTACAATGACGTTATTGTATTGTATTTTACCTCCCGTTTATAGTCTAGACGAGTATTACAACAGGTAATGTATGTATACAAGTATACAACATACCTATATATTTTTAATTTAAGTAAGTAATAATTTATTCTAAATTATTCTAAATTAATTCGCATTTGAGTACTACCTATTGTTTCTTTTAATTTTGGTTCGAAAGGTATAACTACCTTTTTACCTACTTACCTATTTGTGCTTGTATTTAGGTTACTAACCATTGATGTTGCACATCCGAAATGGATAGACTGTAGAAACCTGTACCTATTTAAAATAAGACCGTAACATGTACAACAGTTATGCAATAAAATTATTCTGATTCTGATTCTTTATAGGTAAAAGAGGTAAGTAGGTACATAGATCTCTGTACTTAGGTACCTAATCATCCCACGGATGTACCTTAAAATGTCAAACTGCGTGTCTGCCACTGTCTACCATGGTATACGAGTAAAAGAGGGACTCCCTCATTGGTAGTCACTCATTGATCTCCCAGAGGGCTTCCTCTCCTGATTGGACCATATTAGCTCACGATAGAGAGGAGTGGAAGAAACGACGACCACAGGCTATCCTAATCCTATTATAATATAATAAATCTGAAAGTTTGTGAGTGTGTTTGGATATTTGGATGTTTTGATAACAATCACGCCTAAACCAGTGAACCGATTTGGATGAAACTTGGAATTGGCGTACCTAGATAGGTAATGACCTGGAATAGCATATAGGCTATTCAAAATGTTGGTACCATGCGGGCGAAGCCGCGCGCAGAAGCTAGTCAATAATAACGAAGGAGGAAAAGTTTCGACTGAAATAATTGAAAGAGGTTTGCTTTCACAAAAATTGAGGTAGATTACCTATCTACAACATATAACTCAATGTAAACAGAGCTCAATGATCTACAATCAGTATTGCGACTATTGGTGATTGTAGGTAATCTTAACGTAGGTAGTCCTAATCTTAGTAAATAAACTGAACCCTATATATTTATTACTGAACCAATAATACTGAACAAACAATTCTCTTGTTGTTTACGCAACTGGTGTCTCTTATCAATAGTAGGAACCTATAATACCTTCAGATTTAGACAGTAGGTACCTCTACCCGTAACGGTAGCCAAGCGTACTTTCTTTGGCTGCGCGCGACACTTTCATTTCACGGTGCATTAGCTTTTTCTGAAAGCGATCAAAATAGAATAGGCAGTACCTATCGCTTTCACCTTTTCCGTTTATCAATTTGATAGATTCAATCTTGGACACAACGCAGTCTTTCGTCGGAAGCTTCAGTGAAAACATGCTTAGACATCGGTGTTTTCCACTAAAATGTTGCGTTTTAGTGTTGGCTATATTTTTGGCACTGAAACCCAGCACGTCGTCATCTCAGGGGTTCTGCAGCAAAGAGGCGAAGACTGAAGAAGCATCCTGCCGGAAACCACAATTATATTTGAAAGGTAAAGGACCTTGGACCGACCACCGACGGTAGGTAGTTATGTACCTATAGCCCGGTCAACACAGACAACTTATCCTCGTCTGTACCTACCGGTCAAATTAGATTACCTATTCCTTACAATAATTCGCCTCAAGCTGAAAATTGGTACGAACCATTGGGAGAATGAAATGAAATGTCGAACGAAACGGGGCAACAGTTTTCTAATGTGTCTCTAGCTTTAGTTTAGCTGTAGTTTACCACGTTTAGTCTTTGGTATACTCGTAGTAGGTACCTTATACCTACCTTATACCTACAGTCAGCAACGAAAATCGCTGAACATTTGACGTTTCACAAATTGCAATGTTTCCAAAATCTGTAACATGGGGACCAATATTTTGACAAATAGTGTCCCCATGTAGCCCATGTTAATTTTCCAGGAAAAAAATATATTTAAGAAATCGAAAACAAATGGCGTTATGTACGTGCAATCCGAGGGTGAGTGCTCGGCTGAGGGAGTTGCGTGTTCGATTCTAGAATTTGAACTCTACCTGGTAGAGTCAATAGCTAGCCATGCACGCACGGATTTGGACCCCGACACCCGTCAGGCAAAACTCGGATCCGTACATTTTTTATACCTATTGATTAGAAAACAAACCCTACCTCAGCAATTTTTATAAATATCAGTGTTTGGAACATTAAATAAAGTAGGTACGTACAAACCTTACCTACTTTTTCAAAATATTTTTTGATATAATATGTCATAGGTATATCATAAATACGAGTAGATGATTTAGGTGTGAAATCGAATTCCATCAATAGCGGCTCCTTACTTTTTTGTCTTACTGAGCCCACAACGTTATAGCACACCGGTTTATTGTGTGTAGTTACTCTGAGCCCACGGCCTAAAGACAAACAAAAGACAAGATAATTGTCTTTGGTTGGTTTGGTACTCAAGCAAGCAAGATTGAACGCGAGCAAAATTAGTGAAAACAAAAGAAAAATAAACAAAACAAATTCAAAATTATCTGCACACGTTAATGATCTCTAATAAACTTTGCTCCATCTTTCTAGATAAAGCATAATTTCAGTCAAACGTCAACCTTAAATGCAACGATGTCAATATAAAAACTTAACTGGTAAATGCAATGTGCGCTCGGGTATCGGGCAGGATATGAAGTGAAGAGTGAAGTGATCTCATTCAATAGTAATCTCGTTGCTGAAGGGACACACTGGGTGAGGGGGAGGATGCTTATTGTGACGCCACGCGTGTGCCTCTGAAAGCTTATCAGGCGGTCGCCGGTTGGCTAGTAGGAAGCAAACTATCTGGAGCAACCGTTTCGCGTTTACTTTATATCCAGCCAGTGCCGCTCTGGACGCCGGCCGGGCTGTTTACGACAATATTAATGTGCTAGCGAACGGAAGTCCATTGTACCCGAGATTTCATCATGGAACATTCTAGAAATATGTTTGTATTCAAACTTATTTGTATAGTTTTCCTGCAAATACTAATGAGAGCTGAATGTTCAGGTGAGATATATTGTTTTAGCTGTGATTTGTTCTATTACAGCATACCTACTCTCTGTTACTACACTGAAGAATTGGATAAAACTATGTGTGTAATCATTACGCTTCGCCTGACCTCTTGTTGACCTATCTTGTTCCGTAAGTGATGCAATGTAAATGAAACAGTTATTTCTTCAATTTCAGATGATGTGCTAGTACTCACTGTAGCTACAGATGATACTCATGGCTTACAAAGATTCCTGCGGTCAGCACGGGTCTACGGCATTGATGTGGAAGTCTTAGGTCTAGGACAGGAATGGCTCGGTGGCGATATGAACCACCCTGGAGGTGGTCAAAAAGTTAATCTATTGAAGAATAGACTGAATGAGTTTGCAAAGTCAGAGAACAAAGAAAGAATTGTGCTGTTCACAGATAGGTTCGCTGATATTTTTATCATATTTTTACATTATGCAGTGTTAAAATCTGCTATCTAACTGACAAAAGTGGCATGTGGCAAGTTAATAATTCACTGAAAGATTTCCTTCTCACAAGTATATGATTGTTTACTAATTGTTATTCATTTCAGTTATGATGTCATTTTCACTGGTGGCATGGATGAGATAATCAAAAAATTCAAGTCATTTGAAAATGCTAGAGTTGTGTTTTCTGCTGAACAGTTCTGTTGGCCTGATGCCAAACTTGCTACCTCATATCCCAAGACTGAAGGACCAAATCCTTATCTGAATTCTGGAGGATTTATAGGTAAAACGATTGCTGCCAACCAGCATTTATGATTGTATGATATGACCTCATACAGAGGAATGACCCCTTGTACTGATATTGTTTTCTAGGTTATGTACCGGAGCTGATAGAGTTGCTTGCTTACAAAAATATCAAGGATAAGGATGATGATCAGCTTTATTACACAAATGCGTATTTGGATGCAACATTGAGAGAATCACTCAAGATGGTTTTAGATCATAAATCTGCCATTTTCCAAAATCTGAATGGTGCCTTGTGTAAGTATTTATTTTACTGTTAGTTAGATTAGTTGTATTTAGTTGAGGAGGAAAAAATATGAATTTGATTGAAGCTAGAAAAAGAGTTCAAACCACAGGGAATGTGACCAAAGCTCTCGTAAGCTCTCACCAATTCAGTGTGTGTCATCAACTCTGTTAAAATATAAGTTACACTCCTCTATTTACTATGTTTTTGTTTGTAAAGCCTTTATTTGCAACTGTTCTTGACATCAAACTGTCTCACCCAGCTGATGTATTCAAAATAAAAATCAATGTCAGTTGAGCTATCTATAGATAGTTTTCAAAAACCTTTTAGATGGCTTAACCAATTTAAAAAAATGTTAAATGGCTTGTTAGCTTATGTTCTATCTACATCACACACACTTTAGAACTATTTGCCTACGCGCAAAGAGGAGAATTGTTTCACTCGCTAAATTAAAAAAAAACTATTAATAAATAAATAATTGTTTAATTCAGAATACTTTTACTATTTAGATAATATTATGATTTTAACTTTTGGTGCGCCGCGCCGATGCCGCCCGCCGCTCGCGAATTTTTATTACAAAAATTATGCATTTTAGACACTACGCGTCTTACCATAGAACGTGACATAAAGTTATTCCACCGAATAAATCAAGAATAACCATACATTTTGACAGTTTATACTCCGGAATAACTTTATGTCACGTTCTATGGTAAGACGCTACGAGTACTAGGGGATTGATTATTTGAAATGCGAATTCTATTTCTGGAAATTATATTTCGCTGATACGAAATTACATTATTATGTATTTTGAAATATATAATATGATTTGAAATCAAATACTTATTTTATTTACAGCTGATGTGGAATTAAAATCAAACACTACTGAAGATTGGCCTTATTTAGAAAATGTTATGACAAAAGAACGGCCTCTTGTGATACACGGCAATGGACCTTCGAAACTGACGCTTAACCATCTAGGAAACTATTTGGCTAAGGCCTGGTCTGTCAAGGAGGGATGTGCTATGTGCTCTGAGAAACAGATTCAACTAGATGTAAGTACTGTTTGTGCTATAGGTACTAGCTAGTTCCTTTTACCAAGATGGATGCCCTGATCCATTGATCATTACGATATAGCGTCGTACTTATCTGGACCGCTGTTGTGCAGTCCGCAGTTCACAGTAGGCGGCTTACGGTCCAGACTAGCGGGAGATCGAATTCTTTGGTCACAATAAAAGAAGCCTTTGTCCTAAGGGCCACTCAAACGGACAAAATGACTGTAATATTAAGCTGCAATAAAATGTAGTTTAGAAATAAGGAACTGTAGAATGTCTGAATAAAAGGCTTATTTATTTATTTTATTATTATTTGGACTACATGCAGCTTTCGGTTTTATTTATTTAGTTTAACAGAATTGTTATCAAATCGTAAACTAATGTTGGTATAATATTTTTTTCAGGAGGAGTCTCTACCAAATGTAATGTTGTCTGTGTTCATAGAACAAGCTACACCTTTTCTAGAAGAGTTTCTGGAGCAAATCATCGATACCGACTATCCCAAGTCAAAGATTCATCTGGTGCTTAGGAACAATGTGGATTTCCATGAGAAGCAGGTGGATGCATTCTTCCAGGCTCATTCCAAGGACTACGCGGCCGCCAAACGTATCAAGCCCGGCGACTTCATAACAGAGGCAGAAGCCAGGAAGATAGCAATGTAAGAACTTTATATTACGTAATAATGATGCCATGGCTTAAAATCAGGTCATTGAACTCTCGTCGTTAAATTTATATGCGCACTTAAGCTCTAAACGGTTCGTTATAATGCATTTTGATATGAGAATAAAAAAACCGCCAAGTGCGAGTCCGACTCGCGCACGAAGGCTTCCGTACTATCTATACTAATATTATAAAGAGGAAAGATTTGTTTGAATTGAATAGGCTCCGAAACTACTGGACCGATTTCAAAAATTATTTCACCAATTAAATTCTACATTATCCCTGATGAACATAAGCATATTCTTTTATTTTTTTTCCGGGAAAGTGAAGTTTTCCCCAGGACCGCGGGTAACACCGCGACGGACAGCTAGTTAATAAAAACGGCAAAAAAATCACGTTTGTTGTATGGGAGCCCCCATAAATAATTATTTTATTGTTTTTTAGTATTGACTGTTATAGCGGCAACAGAAATACATCAGTGAAAATTTCAAGTGTCTAACTATCACGGTTCATGAGATACATACAGCCTGGGTCCGTCCGTCTTAGTAACAGGGTCCCGTTTTACCGTATGGAACCCTTAAAACGACATTGTTATGTAGTCTGAGTAACGAAAAATACTGTTACACAAATTGTAGGTTTACGATATGTTCTCTTCAGCGCTTACTTTCCAATGGAATACCTCAAACCCGCCTATCATTGAAAAAGTATTTGACTGTTCTTTGTTTTCAGGGAGAGATGCCTAAGCAGCGATTGCGACTATCTGTTCTCAGTGGACAGCGTGGCACGTTTGGAAGCCGGTACTTTACGCGAGCTATTGTCGTCTGGATACGACGTGGTAGCCCCAATGCTAGTCCGTCCCGAACAAGCGTGGTCTAACTTCTGGGGTGCCATCAACTCGGCTGGTTTCTACGCCCGGTCCTCAGACTACATGGATATTGTTTATGAAGTCAATAAGTGAGTACTTACTTTATTCATTAGTTTAGGCCTTAAGGTGGCCAAAAACTCCGTCACTGGAACTTAATAAATAACATCACGTATGCTTTAAGTATGCTGTACGTACTTTATCTACTACACACGCCTTTGTTTTAAAGGTGTCTCTGAGCACATAGTCTTTACATCTATAGATACTTACAGCGTCAGAAGGCGAACCTATCTTGAAAATCCTAGCGATCTGAGAGAATGCCTTCTGTGCCTCTGCGCCTGAGCCATGATCCTTTTTGTATTATACAGGAGGATTTTTTTGTAGTTACTTTGAAGTTGAGATTTCATTTTATTTTCTCAAAATAAAGCGAAAAAGTGAAACTGTTGCCTCGGATTTTGATTCCTCATAAAAACAGCGATTCAGTAAAAAGTTTATTAATAACTTAAAATTATAACTTAGGCGCTACAAGTGTTCTCAAAAGTTTTTCGAGGCCTTTTTTTATTACTCGAAAGTTTTTTAAGCCCCCTGAGTCGTTTGGCGACAGACGACAACTTAGTGCAACCACTGTCAATTTCTAGCACCAACTTAAAGTATTACTACATGTTATTAACTACTATTACTATAGTAACGTTATCTCAAACATAAAATCTAATAACATATTTGAAATCTTTGATTTATTCTGTTTTGAAAGTATCGAATGCACCTGGTTATAATTATATAAAGCATAGTTGGGACTTCTTTCGCCATTTTTGGAAGAGCTGGCTCTGCTATTTTATTTAGTTTTCTTGTGTTTTACTA
The DNA here is from genome assembly GCA_963565295.1 of Epirrhoe alternata. NCBI lineage: Eukaryota > Metazoa > Arthropoda > Insecta > Lepidoptera > Geometridae > Epirrhoe > Epirrhoe alternata. The sequence goes on from OY751375.1 coordinate 14,243,840, forward strand.
GGTTTTATTATGTAATTTCGGTGGCATTTTTGGCGGAGATTGGCAATTTTCAGTCAACACTAAATGCGATAACAGCGCCTCTCTCACCGGTTCAGATAAGTTTGTGGCACTCTACATTAAAACTTGACATTGGAAGAATTATACAGATATTGTGTGCCATTTAATAAAAGAAGTATTGTTCATGATCGGTTACCGGACTATCTTTATATAAATCTACGTTTACTTACTATTTATAAATAAAGAAAAATAAAATAGTAAAGTCAAACTTTGTTACCTGCTTATAAAACCGCAGACAAAACCGCGAGCCAAGCCAAGTGTACTAACACCGGTATTCACAAACATTACTTTGACGTTTCACAGTGCGCGCGGAAGCACTGGGTCCCAAAATGAGTAGGTTTTTGGAATCCTGTGCATCCGCGCGCACTGTGAGACCTCATAGTAATGTTTGTGAATACCGGTGTAAGTAAGCTAAGCTTCAACTATGCTAGTTTCGCTGTGTACACCAGAAAGTTTTATTTCACATAGCTTCCTCGCGATTGAGTTTACGTAGATCAAACAGCTTAGTTTTAGCTTAGTTCGCGGCATGGTCGGCGCTTGAAACCTATCTCTAATTAAAGATAAATGACTGGAACTAATCGAATGCAATAGAGAAATCAGTTTTGAAGGAGCGTCGATCTATAGAGTACATGTTGTCTGCTGTGCACTCGTACACGCCGGCGTCCATCTGAGTCGCTGGATCGATCTCTATCTTGGATTTGACGCGGTCGTCACCTATTGGCCACTCGTGGATCTGTAGGTCAAAATTATACATATTGGTAAAGCCAGTATCCTTGGTCCTGCCTTACAAAACAAAATACTTAGCTAAAAATGTCACACTTTAATATATTTACGCGTCTTATGGTTGGCGTTGTCGGATGGTTTGTGATGATTCAGATGTGTGGTTATTCGAATATCTTTCAAATGTATGTTGATCAAATTGTTAGTAGTTCAAACAAGGACTTCAGAAGATTTCTTGATTCGAAGTATCAGTTCATTTTCGCAAAAAGTTTTTATTATATTGCCGTTCAGTTACTCACGTGCAAGTAGTGATGAGCAAATATTTCCACCCCGTCTTTGAACCATGTAATATGTGGCCGTGGCGACCCCTTGGCGATGCAGAGAAATGCTATCTTGTGTCCCAAAACATACTCAAGATCGAAATGTGACGCCAAAAGGATCTTAGCTCCCTGGAAAATAAATGATCAATTAGTACTCCTGCAGAATGTAGGATGGACTTGCCTCTGGCTACCCCTTAGACATCAAAGGACATGTATACCTCATAGTATTATTTCATATCATAAATGGTGTGTGAATTTGAAGTGTGTTCCTCAAAAGAAATGAAATATAATATTTTTTACGATATAATCATCTCGAGAGCTGAGTATACCTATAAAGGGACCATCTGAGGAGCTCATACTCGTACATAAATAACAGTCGCTCAATCTCTGGAGAGATACTAGAACATACCTACATATTTATTTACGTGCTCTCCCCTGCTCCCAGACAATGATGAAATTACTCCAACGGAAAATCTATGTACCCGTTTAATGGCTCTGCGGTTATTATAGTTGGCTCGTAAACATCCTCATACGGTGATCGTTTGCATGATATATTTATAAGTTCGCATCTTCATGCCAATGTGAGTGACCGGTATGTGATGAAATCCATTACTTCTTTAGTTCCAGTAATAAATGTTATCGCAAATAAGTTTTATGCGCTAGGAAGATAAGGTCGTTTATAGAAAAACAATGTAAATGTTTTACTTACATCATTATTATTGTAGTACTGATCAGATTCCGGGTCTCGATATTTTCCAGTGATAGGAAGTCCAATTTGTACCTAAAACATTGTCTTGCAAGTTCACACAAATACTTTTAGGTATGCATTTATTGTTATCACCTTATCCAAAACAATTTATTTTGAGCATACGTACATTTGTGCCTTCTCTTATACTGATATGTTTGTGGGGTCATCTACTAATTTGATCTTTCTAGAGATTCTTGGTAGAGATTTGTAAAATGAAACGCAGCTAAGTGATTTCTGATAAGACACGCTATTTATTATAAATATTTTTTCTTTCTTTCTTTCTATTATTATTTTATAATATAAAATTTGAAAAATGTATCCTTAAAACTTTACCCATGCATACGCGCGTACGCCATGAATTTTTAATCCCTGTATCGGTTAAATTTTTGGGATATATTTTAAAATCTTTTATCTTCCATCATGTCGCGTTCAGAAAATCACTGAGCATAACAAATGATAAAATAATTACTTTAATAATAGCTTACCTTCGACTTTGTCCTGCTCCTGGTTCGACCTCGTCGTGCCTCACATTCGAACAAAAACCAATAGAGTATGAGCAACCCCAGAAGTACCCTAACTTTAATGATTAAAAGCATTTTCAAGGATAGTTTTCGAGGTTCTTAAAGGTCCCTGGGTGGTTTGCTCTTGCGTGTTGTCCGTGTGCAACTGCTGGTGTGGCGATCCTGTCGCGCCAATCTCTCAATTGGCTAATGACGGAGGTGCTCTGGGCCCTTGTCTCCCCTATATACCTACCGCAGCTACCGCCATTTCCTTTCGCATTTCGTGCGACGATACTTTCAATTGGATTTACATTCGAGTTAAGGGTCAATGCTTGTCGCTTCTGGAATATTTTAAATCATCTTCTGTAGACGTCTTTTGGAACACAGTTCTACTTGAAGTTAGAAGTGTTTTGGGTCAGCAAATACTATACTACTACTGCGCAAAGCTCAGGAAATAAAAGGAAATATCTAAGGCATAAGCTGCCTCGTGACGCTGTATAAACCATAGATGAAATAAATGTTAAACTCAAAGTTTTAGCGTTCTTACCAATACAGAAGTTTACTCTCTAGCAAAATAAATTTTATGTGATGTTTTCAGGGGAATTTGGAATGTCCCGTTCATAACCAACTGTTACCTACTGAAGATGTCCGTATTCAGGAAGCCATCGGTCCAAGCTGTCACGTATTCCAAGAAAGATCTCGATCCTGACATGGCTTTCTGTGCCAGTCTTAGGGAACTGGTATGTATATACATTTAAGAGATGTGAAAGCGCCTAAGGCTTAAGTGAACATTTTATCTAATTTAGTCTCGAAGTTGTCACAATTTTCTTATCATACTCCAGGGTATCTTCATGCACGTGAATAATGAAAAAGACTTTGGTCATTTGGTGAACCCAGAGTCTTTTGACATCAGCAGAACCAATCCTGACATATACCAGTTGTTTGAAAACAAAATCGAGTGGGAGTCGCGGTACCTCAACCCAGAATACTATGACAGCTATGAAGAAGGCCGCAAACATGCTATGGTTCGTTAATTTTTCAATCCTGCGGCAATGCAATATTTTCCTCAACTTTTCCTTATTTTTCTTTGGTTTTTCTTTTTTTTAATTGTATTAATGGTATGCAATAAAGAATTTTCATTCATTCATTCAACTTTAAACCAAAATAAAATAAAATATTTCAGCCCTGCCCAGACGTGTACTGGTTTCCACTGATGTCGCAACGGTTCTGCGTGGAATGGATAGCTATCATGGAGGCATTCGGTCAATGGAGCGACGGCAGTAATAATGTAAATATAACGTTTTTTATTAATGCGTGATTCGTCAAAATTTACGAAAAGAACGCTTAGGTAAATTCTCGATCTACCTAAGCGTTCTGAACACGTGTAGGATTGTACGCAAATTTTTGCAAAGCGACCTCTCCGGTGATGTGCAGACATTGAACCCCGGAATCCGTTATCAATTAGGTGAATCAAATTATGTGCACTTGGCTTAGGCCCGTGCTCATCATTAAACTACCGACTCAATTGAGTCGACTGGATAAAAATCTAAAAACAATAAAAAATGCTGGACATTTCACACAGCATCATCTAGCGCCAAGCCCCGCCAAACTAAGCAAAGCTTGTACTAATTATATACTTTTTGTTTGTAAATACATACATATTATACATAGAAACACCCAGAACTGAGATAAATATTTGCAGATTATAAAAACTATAACTGGGGAAATACTAGATATAAGTAGCTTAGTTAAGAAATTGATAATATTTTTGTCATTTTTCCGTTGGGATATCCTTAAATAAATAAATAAACATATGTCCCGCGGCGGGGATCGAACCCGCAACCTTCTACGTCCCAAGCGGGCTTTCACCCACTGCGCCACAGTAGTCGTCATCGGGATAATGTCTTACCACCTGCGACGCTGTATTCAATCCCGAGGGCATCGTAGGATTCTAGAGTTAACTCCCGAGGGAACTGATAAAATAATCAATAATGTTTTACATAGGACAAGAGGCTTGAAAGTGGATACGAAGCGGTTCCAACGCGAGATATCCATATGACGCAAGTCGGACTGGAGCGACACTGGCTTCACATCCTCAAGGAGTACGTCCGGCCTCTGCAGGAAATGGTCTTCACTGGATATTATCATAATGTAAGTATAACCCTGTACAGTACGGCCAAAATGATTTGAAGATGTCTAGTCGCCGCACTCGAGAGATGAATTCTTTAGTAAATATTTTCTATATAAATCAATTAGATTGATTTAAGTAGCCATTAATGTCTCTGAATGCGACAGTGACGGATATACGAGCCCCGATGCAAAATACTTCGTCTAGTATGGAAAGCAGTGCAAAGCGTAAAATATAGAAAGTAAATATTGGTAAAATAATTAAGAACGTTTAGTAAAAAGTAAACCACAATTTGAGGAACATTTTAAAGTTTATTTTAACATAACTGAAATTCTTTTTGACTTTATATAACGTAAAAAAAATTCAAAAATATTCTAAAAAACATAACGCAAAAGTATTCGTCTACCCTTGTCACTCACGCAAAATAGTTCGTCTACTACTTAGTTGTGTCGCCTTTGCTCTCAATGACAGCTTTAATGCGAAGAGGCATGGTTGCATCCAACGCTGCACACTCCTCAGGCGTAATTGACTTCAAGATAGCCAAGAGTTTAGCCTTTAAGTCGCTCTTCGATCTTGATGGATTTTTACGCCGAACTTTTTTCATTTTCCACCATAGGGTTTTGATCGGCGACAAGTCCGGGCTGTTAGATGGCCATTCGATTGTAGGGATGCTTTTCGCCAGTAGCCACGTCTTTGTTGTCCTTGTAGTATGGCAGGAAGCACCATCCTGTTGATAAACGAAGGAATCTTGATGCTAAAGTGACGTTGTAGAGGGCAGTCAATTCTCTTCCTAAAGGTTTTGATACCTTGCAGCATTGATAGAACCATCCACAAACTGCATACCACCAACACCTTGTGCAGACATGTAGCCCCATATCTTATGAGACGCCGGAAACTTCACTTTGCGTTTGAGACAATCAGTATGAAATGCCTCATTTTTGTTCCGAATCCCTTTTTTCCTTTCATCGACGACTGCTACTTCAAATTTGGACTCATCACTGCAAATGATACTACGCCACTGATCGGAAGTCCAATTTAAATGATCACGAGCAAACTTCAACCTCTTTTTCTTTTGTACAGCAGTCAACAGTGGTTTCTCCTTAGCGGTGTAAAATCCGTAACCCATTATTTTTAAGACTCTTTGGCAAGTATCAACTTAGACGTCTTTGTGAATCCTTCCATTGCACCGTGAGTTCTCCAGCTCAAGCACGACGATTATTTTTGATAATTTTCTTCAGAATTCTGTTTTCTCCTGCACTTGTGATGCGTGGTCGACCAGTTTTCTTCAAACAAGAAGTCGTTCTATTCTTTTTATAGTGCTGAATGATAGATTGAACTGTAGACCTGGGAAGTATCAAGTCTTTAGATATTTGGTAACTTGATTTGCCAGCATCGACCCCACAAACTATTCACTTTCGAAGCTTTTCACACACGGGTTTGCCACGACCCATTGTTATTTAAAAACGAATGAAAAAAGCTGAAATTTTCAGATTTATACTGTCTCACTTGACGAATGACATAGAATTACTTTTACAAATTTAAATTATGCAACATAATTGTACAAAGAAGGAATAATCTTATTTAACTCACCGATAGACGAATTCTTTTGCATCGATTAACAATTAGACGAACTATTTTGCTTATAACTTCTTCGAATTTAAAACAGGATATGTATAAATTTAAAAAGCTAAAATAGATTATTGGTTCATAATTAAAAAATGGCATAAGTAACGCGACATGTGATAGTAGAACAGCTTAATATTTTATATAGATATACAAAATAATGAAGTTAGAAAAAATCTCACACAGAAAATTTCACACTAGACGAACTATTTTGCATTGGGGCTCGTATTTCAAGCTACCAAGTTTTAGGTTTTTGTTCTTGTTCTGCTCTGTCCTTGGTATCTTCTGTCTGTATTATTATAAGTAAATAATAAAATTGTTTGCAGCCGCCGAAGTCGACAATGAACTTCGTGGTGCGCTACCGTCCAGACGAGCAGCCTTCGCTCCGGCCGCATCACGACTCTTCTACTTACACCATTAACCTCGCTCTCAACACACCAAGTAATTACTTACATCTTTCATGTCATGTCATGGCCATCTTTATGAATAATGAATATGAATATTTATTTAAGTTCTTAAGATTAATTTGATACAAAGGTCATCTTATGGTTAACGTGTCTTATAATCAATATGCCTTATCTTCGATCAGATTATGACCTATGGAAGTACCTAACGTAACTCTGTCCCCTACACTAGGTCTCTAATGAGCCTGTATTGTAGGATCACAGTGCCCCGCTTCGGCTACTCATCAATCAGACTTAATTAGAGAATATAATAAATAATGATTGCTTTTGTGGCTGGTTGTTTGATGTGCACGTGAAAGGACCGAATATATCAAAACTATAGCTAATCCAGCACGAATACAGACGACAAAGTAATTATGACAGTTTTGGTTTTGGTTATCTTTTCACAGTATAAAATGAAGTCGCTTCCGCTGTCTGTTCGCTTAGATCTTTTAAACTACTCAACGGATTGTAATACAGTTTTTAGCAATAGATAAGTGATTGAAGAGGAAGGTTTATCTATATATATAAAAGAAAGTCGTGTTAGTTACACCACTTATAACTCAAGAACCGCTGACCAGATTAAGCTGAAATTTGGCATGGATAAAGATTATACCCCAGGGACGGACATAGGCTACTTTTTTTTTAAATAATCATAAGGGGGCTTGAAAATAAGGGTTGCAAGTTTGTATGGGAAAAAAAGTTAAGCAACCCTGGGCGCCGCCATAAAGATGATGGGTGACCGCCCGGGGCCACTTTTTGCACGCCAGATTTTTTTTATTTTTTTTTTATTTTGCACGATAAATGATTTTAAAATTAATGATAAACATGTAACATGTACCATTCCCATTCATCAAAACATCCGAACTTTTTAAACTTTCGTGATTTGGAGATATAATTCTTATTTTAAACAGGGTAAGTATAAGTACCTATAAATCACGAAGGTACCTATTGTTATTCTTTCTTTTTTCCGACGTTTAGGACGCTGTAAAACGTCGGAAAAAAGGGTAGGATAAAGTTACGTGATAAATACCCGGTTAAAAATAAGAATTAATACATGTATCCGAAGTTATGATTTTCCTTGACTTTGGTTAGAACGCCATCTATATCGCCGAGTTTTCGATTCTTTTTGTTGGTTTTCAAGTAATTACCTAATGTTATTTTATTTTGCTACCTTGCGCGGGTTTCAGGAACCAGCTAGAAACTAAAATATATTTTTTTTGGCGTTTATTTTACCTGGTAATTTAGAAGTTTCAGTTGTAACGCAAGTAGATGGCGCTGCTAATTTTGACCGATTTCTAGATCGCGCTATCGTTGCGTTTTTGCAAAGTTTACCTTAGCTCAAAATTTCTTAGCTCATTTCGTATGAATAATTATTTCAAAGTTCGCTTTTTCTTTTGGTTGGTGTTTGGATTTTTGGATATTATTTACGTTGATTGAAGTCTGTCTGTCTGTTGAACATTATAAAAGATACTAGCTGACCCGCGCAACTTCGTCTGCGCAATATTAGGAACAAAGTACAGGAGTTTTGAGTGAATCGAGAGTATAATCATATTTTTTTTTATATTTATGTTTCTCTCAAAAATCCAATAATAGATAGAGGTAGGTAGGGAAAATCTTATTAAGATTTTAAGATAAGATTTTCCCTACCTCTATCTATTATGGGATTCTTGAGAGAAACATAAATATAAAAAAAATATTATTATCATAACAAGCGACGGAGTTTTATATTTTGTATATACCTACTCTCGATTCACTCAAAACTCCTCTACTTTGTTCCTAATAATGCGCAGACGAAGTTGCGCGGGTCAGCTAGTTTATAATAGGTACCACGTGGACGAAGTCGCGGCCGGTATCCACTGGTATCTATACTAGAGCCAACTTGAAGATGCCATATTTACAAACATTGCGCTGACAGTTCTATGGACCAATGGGGAACAAGACGTGAAACCGGAAAATCATATTTAATAAAAATATGAAAACTGTGATTTAATTTTCGTTTTCGGTAATTTAATGAAGTTTAGTAAATTCCAATAAGATTCTTCACAGCAGTGACGTAAACATTGAAAATTTTAACAAATCTAGTAGAATTTATAGTGTAAACGTCATAGTTGTGAGAACTGAACATTACGTAAGTGATGTGCAATGTTTGTAAACATGGCATCTCCAGGCTGGCTTTAGTATAGCTGCGAGAGAGAGGCATCATTTACGCGAAGGAACAGGAATAGAATCACCTAGTATTAAGACTATTCGAAGTGAGCCCAGCGGTCGTAGTGAATAAATGCTTTTTTCGTTTGCTACAACATTCTGGCATTTCTCTAGAGCGCTGTATACTGAGAACAGTTCCTTTCTGTTTGTGTGCCATGCAGTCTGTTCTTTTGTCCATACGCCTGACAAATGATAATCTCTAGGTAATCGCGACAAGGGTTGCCAATCCTGCTATGTTACCCGCGGTCTCTTGGGAATGCTTCAACACATCCTCACAAACTTTAGCATTTATTAAAAAGATTTAATTTAATCCACCATCATATTAATTTCAGTGGTGGACTACGAAGGTGGCGGCTGCCATTTCCTCCGCTACAACTGTTCCGTGAAAAACACCAAGCAAGGCTGGCTACTGATGCATCCTGGACGCCTCACGCATTTCCACGAAGGCCTTAAGGTCACCAAAGGAACCCGATACATCATGATTTCCTTCGTTGACCCGTGAACGAAAACCCACATTTAAAATTGCTATATCATGCCGAAATAACATTCATATTACAATTTATTTTATAAGAAAAAGTTATCTTATTCGTCTGTAGCGAACCTTAGTTGAAAACGGACCGGCAGATAAAGAAATAGAACCTATCATAAAACTATCCCCAGATAAGAAGACAGATAAGTCTAGATACAAAAACTTAAACATTGAACTCAGTGAGATTTTTATTCAGAGTATTGCTTAACCATATTATTATTATGAATTTTCATCAAAACAAATAGCGTTTTGTCGAAACTGGTGGTGTTATTAACTCAAACAAATCTAATATAAAAAAACAAACGACGTAATAACAATAGTAATAATTACTAGCATTTACTAAATAAGTTAAAAATAATTTAAGAATACCTACGTAAATATTTAAATACGTAAATATTTAATTACGTTAGGATACGACTGTACACCTCTATTTTGTAACTACCAAAAACAATTAAAGGGCAGTTGCAGCAGATGCAGAAAATGATAATGCCATGGTCAGATATTTTTTATTGAACTATCATAAAGTTATTAAGAATTGTTGTCAACAAAAACCTAACAAAATTTTATGAAAATTGTATATTTAAGTACTACAGACAACAAGCGCGTGCGCACTCTCATTTTAATTATGCTCTCGTACCATCCCCAGTTAGTAAAACCACTGTCTGACTCGTCTCGTCTCCATTTTAGATTATTTTTTTTACTCTTTTTGAGTTTTAACTACTAAGATGTGATCAGTAAAAGGCACCGAGACCATGTTTAAAATGTTTTAGGTAATTGAAAAATGGAGGTGCATTATAAGTTCTTAGCTAAATAAGCCTCATGAAGTTCATAATGAATCTCTTTTAGTGATGGAATTACTCAGTACTTTATTACATGCTCTTAAATAATATATTAGTAACAAAGTCCAATTTAAACAACGAAATATTTCTAAAATATACTACTTAAATTAGGTGTTTCAATTAAAATAGCAAGCCAAGCCAAAGATTTTATGAAACTGGATGAAATTATTATAATAAATGTTATTATTAACAATAAATAAATTGAATAATACATAGCTGTATTTTATTTGAGTATCCTTAGACTGGCGCAGGACCGAAAATTGTGGCGTGAAAGAATGAAAATGTCCTTTATTCCATCCAGTCCTACCAGTAGTTCGATAGTCGAACTGTTTGGATGCTTTTTTTCCAAATTGTTATACTGAAGGTTGGAACTATTTGGAAACATGGATTTTATTCCAAATAGAACTACTATGATTATAATGGTACTTCAAATGCGTTTGTATCTTGAGAGGAAATTGTCCTTTTTGTTATGATATAATAAATTATCCTATTTGAAGGAAAAATATACTGAAGCTGAAAATGCATAGTATGCATTTTCAATTACTATGCATTTCCAGCTTCAGTATATTTTTGTCCTGGAAACCAAGAAATACCCAAATTAAATACGGGTCGTCAAAATTTGAATAAATTTAGAATTACGATAATAGTATTTTTTCTTGGATCAAATTGGCGACATTTTGGAGAAGGGCCAGGTCAAAAGTACCCTAAACCGACGAGTATGTATGAAGAATGTAATGAGAGTGAATGAGGCGAAAGTTGTGTGTCAGGATCGTAGCGACTGGAGATCCGTGCTCTCTGCCTACCCCTTTGGGAAAGAGGCGTGACTTTATGTATGTATGTATGTATTTTTTATCCATACATAGGCTACTAATACTACCTACTACTATAAATCTAGTAGCAAATATATATTTAAAACATCTGTAAACTGTAATCCAAATTTTGCAAAAAATTACATAGATTTAAAAAAAATACATCAATGTAAAGAACAGGTTGCTAAACATCCTGAGGAATCAATACCAAATATTTACAAACAAACTTTAGTAGATATTAAAGATTCCGGAGTTGATTTAATATGTAAAATTCCATCTTTTACTTCCGTCAAAAGCACCTTATACAACAAAAGGAACAATGCTGTTGGTATGCAAAAAACATGTTTCAAAAATGTTGATGATGTCATTGTTCCTCCTCGGGATCAGTTATTTCTACTGGGAGATTACTGCTGCCAAAATGTGCGTATTTTAGTATTTTGTACAGATGAAACCAGATAACTCTTGAAAAATATAAATCATGTTTGTATCAGGTGATGGAACGTTTTAAAAGACGGAATTTTTAAACAGATCTTGAACTTTCGTTGGTTTTTCCTGCTTTTTTCTTGGGTGGTGGGTGCTGGTGAATCATGACTACACATTCTGCACGTTGTAGGCCTACTACGTTGGTACCTATTATGCTCCTTTTAGGTTAGGAACACCATGAGATATGAGCATAATAGGTACTGATATCTTCTCGATATAGGTGTACCTTTATTTGGAGTACCAGCATTACTAGGCCTCGTTTCCTCATTATACTCTTTCCAGTCTCGCAATAATGTTCCGAAATGGCTAGTTTGAAATCATATATTGACATGTGTAGCGCGGGATATTTATTTTGGAATTTATTCGAACCCTATTTGAATATGCAAAGGGACCCTAAAAATCGCGCTAGATTGCTGTCCAATGAGGACACGGAGCGCCACGCGAACGTTGCGCGTGAACAGCCAATCAGGGATAGCGTGGGTCGTATAGTTCGTCTTTTCCTCACGTGGAGCCGCTGCATTGCTGGACGACAATCGTGCGCCGCCGTTACCGAGTCAGTCGGCTTGAAATACAAGCGTGTTGAGGTTGTCTCACGGCCACTCCTCCGCGATCCGACCAACGATATATTTAATGTAAATTGTGTGCAATATAATAAGAACTGTATCCGTGTAAAGAACTTTAATCCCGTTTCCATTTCTTGTGTTGCCCTTGTACTTTGATTGTGTTTTATTTGTGTTTAAGTGTTATCGTGCTTATTTTCTTATTATATCTTTACAAAACTATTTAACGTGTTTCGCATTTGTGAAGAAACCCCAAGTTCCGCAAAATAGGAGAAAGACCCGTTAAATCTGGCGCCCAACGTGGGGCGCCAGATTTAACGGGATTCTTTTCGGAAACGTTTCTACGTGACCATTTCAGACAGCGACAACAAATAATTTTTGTAATTTTATAGTGCTAATCCACACTTGGTATTTCATTAAGAAATGAAAAGTCTTATCAAAATTTTGGATTCCGACGTGATTCGAACCCGCATCGATCGGACGATCCTCTTAAAGCCGGAGTGCCTTACTGCTCGGCCACAGAATCCTACTTGCCGGTATCAAGCGTCCGATTAGCGCCATCTACAAAACGTAGATGGCGCTAATCAGTGCTTAACCGAAAAATATGAGCTTATCGAAAATTTGGATACCGGCACGGTTCTTCGAACGAAACCCTTTGAACACTTACGTTTGCATTAACAGCTCTAAATAGCGGTTTCGTTAGAACGTAACTGGAAAGTAAAGGTTCGACCCTGGGCCTTTATAAAATGGGGCATAGCATAGAGGGTTTGCAAGGGGTTCCTTACGCAATAACCAGCATGATCTAGCAACATCACATTTCAGAAATATATCAAAGTTTCATTGTTGGACACCTGACCCTACTTTATTTTTATGTTATAAGCTATGTGTAAGTTAAATAAATAAATAAATATTAACAATGAATAGGTATTTAATATATAGCTTTAATATATAGCTCAGAGAATTAGCAAGCTGAAGTGGCAGTGGGCTGGCCATATCTGCCGAAGAACCGATAACCGCTGGGGTAAACGAGTTCTTGAGTGGAGACCGCGACTCGGCAAACGTAGTGTAGGACGCCCTCCGGCCAGGTGGAGTGACGATCTGCGAAAGGCTGCTGGCAGAAGCTGGATGCGTCGAGCCGAGGACAGGGCGCAATGGCGCTCATTAGGGGAGGCCTATGTCCAGCAGTGGACTATTATAGGCTGATGATGATGATGATGATGATGATGAGGTATTTAATTATGAAATTGCATTTGTCTGATCGTATTTCAAAGTCTGAGCTCTCCAAAAGCGGAAAGACTATTTGTGAGAGAATACACTCTTTAACTAAATCAACTTTGGACTATGAAATTAATATGAACAATGAATGAAAATAGAATGAGGTAGGTACTAGCAAGTTCCTAGATGCCAAATATGGTTATAATTTTGTGAAAATCGAACTTGAATAAAGGTACAAGATCAAATCACTCTAATTGCCAATGAGATCCAGGTATTTTCAACCTTCTCTCTGTTATTAATTATTTACGAATTCGTACAATCACATTCAAATATTAATGAATTTAGTCCGCAAAATTCCAAGTTACAATTTAAATCTATTTGTGCCAGCCCCTTTACAGCAGTGGGTGATAATGGATGCAGATAAAACAAATCAAAATCAATAAATACGATGGACAGTGATAGGTATCTATACCGTAATATTGACGTCTCTTGCTAAATTGAGAAGTAATCTGGTATAAGGCGACTAAGGAATGACTCCAGCATGAGTTCTAGTTAAAAATTTAACTGGAACAATTCATTCAAACAGTATAGATATCTATGCATTTACCTACTGCCCTTAAAAATAATTATCGCAATTAAATCGCTTGCAAGTTTAAACTCAAGTCTGATTGTATACATTTTGACCTTAATAAAAACATCACAACTTTGTCCAAAGTTTATCCACCTTTTGTTATTGAAGAAGAGTCCAAGTTTTCAATAGTTTCTTTGGTGTTTTGTGACGCGAAATTATTAAATACCTTTGATGGATACCTATAGTGCTTTCCAAACGCAGGTTCAGCATATTTTTTGAACCTCTTCAGTTCAATTTCTTCCTGTTTCCATTCTGCCTTGTCGACATAGGGGAACATATACCTCATCCACTCCGGTACCAACTCATCCATGTAAAAAAATCGCCTTCGCCAGACCTTATGAGTATCGGCATAATTGCTGCTGCCTCCTAGCCAAACCGGTAACCTACAAAATAGTAAGGTACGTTCTGTTATCGGTTTTATGGTCTTTAGAAAAAAGACTGACCCAAAAGCGGCATTGAACCAATAGCGATACTTTAGAATATAATATAATTTTTATTTGCTAGAATATAGGTATCGGTTGTTAGGGAACGCGGGGTAATGAGAGCCATCGGGTAATGGGAGCGATGGTGATTGTACCGGACGTATGCACATTTGCGCGATCGTTAGCACTTTGCTGCCTTCGTCAACCATCGTGTAACTTCGCCTGACGCGCACGAGTCCTTAGTGCTCGTACGCGTCAGGCGCAGGCTCCTATCTACTCTTATTTCATTATGTTTATTACATCCCTAGATTCATTTACAAAAAATACCGGTAGGTTAAATAGTGATTGAAAGTAAAATGATTATTTAATGTTTTTTTTTAATGGTGGTCAGCGGATAAAGGTGGTTTTCTCATCTTTTTTCTATACTTATAAAAAACAAAAGTCTATTAACTTATATAAAAAAAACTTATTTTCCAACCGTCTTCAGTAATATGCAGTGCATACACAGCACAAAACGGCTGCTTATCGTGGTAGGTTATATATGCTGCCGCGAAATGCCGGAATAACTTGCCCCGCCACAAAAAAAAAAAACAAAAAAAAAAAAAGAAATTATGCAAATAAATTCTGCTTCATGTAAGAATCAAAAGACAATGAGACTATAAAATGTTTCACGTGATCCGTAGTAAGCTGGAGCGTCTCTCGAAAATTTCAAGAGATGCTCCGATACAACAAAACGTTGTGTCGGATGTCGGAGTATCTCGCTTCATAATGCAATAAGAACTCCGCCACATCCACTCAAAGTCAAAGTGTTTTAACCATGGCCAGTCTTCTCTACAATAAGACGCGTAAAATCACGCGGCGATGAGTCGTGGGAGTCGTAAATGACGTTTTAAGCGCGACTTTAAGATTTTTCGCCAAGAACATTTTAACTGAGTGATTGGAGCCTAATATGTTCGAAGAAAGACTAGCAGAAACTTTAATAAACACCTTCCACGAACCCATCAGTGTTTCTATACTTCCTTTTTACAGACAGAATAAATGAGGATAAACGTATATAATTTACTAGGGAGCTTCGTGAATGAAAATTATTTAAATAGGCAACGTGTAGTTTCAGAAATACCAGGAGACTTGCCAGCGCTAAATAACTTATCACGCCTGTCCGAAAGTAAAGTAATTGTGTTTGCACTAGGCTCGTACCAACCAAGTAAATCTCGCTCGAAGTTATTATAGTGAGCACGTGAGAAACGGAATGTACCAATGTTATTGTGGAGGAAGGCTCGGACACATGGCATAAATTGGGGGAGGCCTACGCCGCTGAGGCGACTTCATAATAGAATTAAAAAAAATACTTTTTTACTTATTTTTCAAGTTTAAGTAAATTACCCAAGTTATTTAGTGTCAAAAATGGTATGTAGAATAAAGGCTTTTTTTATTTTAATAATCTCGATTTCTCGGAGAGAAGTCTCATAGGAATACGGCTTAAAGATAAAATTAAAAATGTAACTATTAGGAAAAAAACAAAAGCCAAAGATTTTGTACAAAAAACCCTAGAGCTTAAATGGCAATGGGCAGGTAATTTGCAAAGACTAGAGCCAAATAGATGGTCGCATATCGCAATTGCATCCTTAGAGAAAAAAAAAGAAGGCGAGGCCGACCAATGAAAAGATGGTGCGATGACATCGCCGGAGCCGCAGGTAATACGAGGCCAAGAATAACAAGAGACCGAAAAGAGTGGTAAAACTTGGAGGAGGCTTTCACTGCCATAGGCATTCTTTACCGGACAATTGAACCGGAATAAATTAGTTTTTAAGTATGTACATACATATAGTGTAATAAAGTAGTTTAAATAATTGTATTGTATGCTGGCAAGGAAAATAAAGCTCTTTTTATTTTTTATTTTATTTTTATATTCTCGATTTCTGCAGGATAGATGAATGAAATGTAACGATTCGTAAGTTCTATTGAATGCCCATCAAAGAGCTAAATTAAAAGGGTCAGATTTTGAGTTTTGCACAATGACGTTGAATTATCCACACAAAAAATACCATTAGGTACAGTATCTCTACTGGTTCATAGACCACGTCCCATACAACTTTGATAAATCATAAATCAATGAGTACCTAATAAGTAGTAGTGATAAGCGATGGTACAAGAGAAAGCAAAATCAGTTTATAAACAATATTCTACCGACGCACATTTCACACAAGTTTAAAAACGGATGCAGTATAGTCATCTTACTCCAAGTTCACACCAAAAATACATTGTATAGGTACTTTGAAACTTAAAAAAATAATTATGGATACTTTTTTCATACAAACTTATTTGCCAAATTTGTTGCAAGATTAGTATAAAAGCTATTCCCAAAAACATTTTGCTAAGTGCTTAGGTTGGTGCTTTACGTGTAAGTAAACTAAACAAAGAAAAAAGTGTATGTAATGTAGAAAAGAAACATGTTCTCCCGCTTGTTGTGTACGGGGGAGAGACACTTCGTTTGTTAACTGGTAAGTATAACATTCGATCGTTTGTGGAATCTATGGAATCAAACGGATAAAACTTGTGACTTGGTTATTTGATGTTACAACTACTTAGTGGTTCTGTGAGAACCGTACACAACATCTTGTATAGTATGAAGTCCTTAGTGTGCCTCTCAAATTCGATAAATAGCGCTTAAGCAAACTTCCCCCCCTTTTTTGCAAAAAAAAAATCACGATCGACAAAAAAAATTAAAGAAACTTGTGTGCCAATTTTCATCAAAATCGATTCAAAAATGCGACCTGTAGGTGAGAACAGCCAAACGACCAGAAAGAAGAACAAAAGCATTTATGGCCAATCTCGAAACTGAGGCGCTTCGCTCGCTCGATCAAATAGTTTGTACTTACATGCTAAAATGTCTCAGAGCCCATCTGTAGCTGTTTGTGTAGAAATAGGCTGACGCTGGGTTCATATGGGGATGCGACCTTGCACTGGATACGCCAGCAGCGAGTGCCACTAATGTCATACCGGCTTTGTATCCGTCTATCATCACCACCATGCCTTCTTCTATGGTCTGCCGGCTGGGCAAATTAACTGCCATGGTGCTCTCTGTGAATCCGTCAATCGATTTAGGAATAAGATCGGTTTTAGCACTATCGACCATAAACTATCTCAATGGTGTCTTGAGTAGGTACCTTTACTTCGTCTTCAATTTAAAATAGGTATAAACCGCACAAAATAAAAAACCTTCACACAGCTTCTTTCCATTTACCATTAGGTGGGCGCAGACTTAACCTGATCGCACACTTGTCTGCGCCGTACGCGCTGCAGTCATTTTTCTATACAAAAATGCTGATGACGTCAGAAGCGAGCCGAATTTTTTGACATCATCAGTATTTTTACTACATATACTATACAGGCTGAGTTTTTTTTTCAGGGTCACTGAGGGAAACCCTGAAACCGTGAGAGTTATCAAAAAGTCATGTTAGGAGTTACGCGCTCGATTTCGATAAAATTAAGCACTATCTGATAACGAACAAATACTTCAAAATAACTATAGGTCTAATGTTGCCGGAGAATTCAAAAATCCGTTCAACAATATTAGACACATAGTTTCTTCGAAGTGTTATTTCGTTACCAGAAGCATCCAAAAATAAAAAATAAAATTCTCCATACATTTTGTACGACAACTAAAATGTAGGATTTTTTATTTTTCCAGCAACATAAGACCTATAGTTATTTTTAAAACGACTTTAAAAAAGGAGGAGGTTCTAAGTTCGGCTGTATGCATATTTTTTTTATGTAAGTTCACCGCTGTTTCCGTCAATTGTAGACCGATTTCCAAATATTTTTTTTGGTTTGAAAGAGTAGGTATGCTCTCGAGATGATCCCATATAAATTTTATTCCTGATGGTTTGATAGTTTTCCCGTAAAACCTTCCCTCCTAGACATGTTACAAATAGAAATCGAACCGACAGATAAGGGTAAGACCTGACCATTAGTCGCAGACGTCTAATGGCATTATTTGTCAAAATTTTATACATTTCTTATGTGAAGTTTTGCGGCACGTAGAGTGCCACAAATTTATCTGGACGGGTGGCCAACAGAGGAACTAACAAATTTTACTCTAAAATTTATTTTTCTACCAACAGCAAATGCGATAACAGCGCTTCTCTCGCCGGTTCAGATAAGTTTGTCGCACTCTAAGTTCCTAACATTACCTATGTTAAACTGACGATTTAATAAGCAGTTCATCCGACCTATCCATGGCATCCAGAGTTCTCTTACAAAAGGAGAGGATTATTCAAGGGGGCATCAGTCGGGATCCCATGAAAAGCCTTGGCAAATTATCCAGCAGGCTTCAAAGACACCAAAGAGTATTAGAGCGGGCAATTGAGGCAATGGAGGAGGTTCAAACTGTGGAAAAAAGCCCTTCAAAGAGACGACAGAAGAAAGACACAGGCACCTCAGCCCTCCCTTTCATACCAAAGACAAAGATCGGTAGCATCCCTCATGCTTCAGAGTCCACCCGAGCTCGTCGGCACCCAACCGACCCGCGGCGCACCGGACCCTCATCCTCAAATAGTGCCAGGAACTCAGGTGCCGCGATACTTCACATAAAATGTATGCAGTTTTGGTAATAAATTCCACCCAGGTAGTGTCTAAGCGTTATCTGTCGATTCGATTTCTATTCTATTTCGATTTGTATGGTGGGCTTGTGGCGGCACTTGATGCCCCGAGACACGCCGCCTCCTGAGTCAAACATGATGTCGGTTTGCTTTTTATTTTTTAAAAACGTAACTATAAGAGTATTGGTTTGTTATCGGATAGAGCATCCAAAAATTCCAAAAATGCCAAAAACAAAACAATACCAAAAAAGTAAATTTTCTAGAGAAATTATATACTTTTTTAATTTTTTTAAAATGCAGTTCTACATTTTATAAAAATCGAGCGGATAACTCCTAACATGAGTTTTCGATAACTCTCACGGTTTCAGAGTTCTCCTCTGTGGCCCTGAAAAAAAACAACCGGTATAAAAATGACCGCGGCGCGGAAAAATGTGCGTTCAGCTTTTCTCTACAAAAACGTTCCAATGAAATTACTATTTACCGACCTGTTGTTGGAATGGCCAAGTCGATGCCAAGACGAGGCTTCCAAAAGAACGTTCCTGGAATGGAGCCCTGGAATAAATTAGCAGAAAATTATGATATCTCTCAATGAAACAACTTGTAACTAAATCATTGTTGGTAGGTACCATTTATTTTAATGACACTTTATTGCATTTACTTATAAATTTTACATATGTATTACATAGCAATGATTTTTTTTAAATATTGGTCCTACATTTTTGTCACCAAGAGATAAAAATGTTTGCAACCGAATACTTCGGACGAGTTTTGTCGAGGATGAATCCTGTCATGGTAGGTATAGGTATCAAATGCAATGAAGTCAGCGGTATTTATGCTTTCCGTGGGATTTTTGCGGTTGAACCTTCGCTAACTCTGACTTTCGCTCAAAAGTATAATATTTTAGGCGAGTGGAACGTATTTTGTGACCTAATTTTGAGAATTTTCGTTGGCAATGATTAAAAAACTCAGAAAACCATATTTATCAACACTTTACGTATAGGCTAGTGTTGCCAGTAGCTATCATAACAAGTGCTGAAGTGCCCCAAGCAGACACTGCATAAACCGTCTGCAATACTTAGACGTAAAGGCAAATGATGATGATGATTTACGAATGCATTACTTACAATCTGAATAATAAACAAGTACTTAGGTAATTAATTACTTTAATAATAATGCAATAACCAGCTGTCATTAATGTAGATACAGTCAGCGTCATCAAATGGTAACCCCCTCGTACGAAGCGCGCAGGAACAAACTGCCTATTAGGGGGGTTACCAGTTGGTGACGCTGACTGTACGTACAATACAGCTACTTACACCGCAACGATACAAATAAAATAACAATCAACTCTACTTACATTTGCAATGGGAATTGCTATCACTATTATAAATGCCACAAAATTTATTGACTCCATGGCGAACTGACCACTCGTGTAGGTACACTAAAGCCGAATGCTGCTTTACTGAACGAAGTCTCATTTGATTCTGTTTCTAGTTCTAAGAATGCTTCTATGTTGTGCCTCGTTATGATAACAATGAATTCTTCAAGTGCCACTGGCAAAGGATGTGGAGATGTGAAGGACTGAAAACACGAATAACATGCCACACATTGTTAGGATGACAGCTTGTTACCAATGCATGCTACCTTCGTAACCGGCGAAATTCTAAACACGAATGCAACTTCTTAAACTCTTATATTTTTGTCTACTATACCGTGTGGCCATTTATTTTTGTACTTATGGCGCAGGTCATATCTAAATGGTGTCGGGCGCTGAAGACTTCCTATTCACACGGTATAGCGTGCATTTAGGCATATTTGAATGGAATAGGAAGACGCCCGAGCCATGTCCACGCCAGACGCCAGTTAGGTGGGGCTTGCGCCTATGACGTCGGTCAGCGAAAAGCCATCTAGTTTATATATCTTTTTGCCTCTATAATGAAAAAGTAATCATATATTTATATCCCACTAATATAATTAATGATAAAACGAACTTACCTGTATGTGAAGTTCTATCATAATTATGTGAGCTGCTCAATTCGAAGCGATTAATTTTTACTTGTAGTACTGTTTCGTATTTCCCGGCTATTATCACGAATATTTTAAAGAAATAAGAATAAATAATCTGAAAATAGAAATTATTTGAGGGTATCTCGCTACTCAAGCTCGGCCGCGTCGCCTCTGTCTTCATTAAGTTTAAAGTAGGTGCCTGAAAACATTAAGTAAAATCATAGATTAGCCTACCTAATCTATGACTACTACGTCAAATGATAAATCAGATCTTTGACAATATTATGGGAGGGAATTAAATTTACAAAGATACTGGGAGGGATATTACAATTAATCGCTTCGAATTGAGCAGCTCACATAATTATGATAGAACTTCACATACAGGTAAGTTCGTTTTATCGTTAATTATGTTTCGCTGCTCAATTCTCGCGATTAATTTTTACTTGTAGATGTTCAAAGATGTCAAAATCTGATTTATAAAATTGTATCTTTCTGCAACCTGTCTGAATATATTATAGCAAACAGGTACAGTAGATGCCTATGTTAAGACAAGTACCGTAGGAAATCTTAATATTACCATCATTGCAGATTTTCTGTAAAATAATAATTACTAATAGAATCGAATAAGTAACTTAATTATTTTTATTACTTATGATATCACGGATATAAATCCTTGCGAAAACGAATGAGAATGTGTGAACCTAGCGGTTTTACGAATGGTGTCCACATTTAAACGCTTTTTTGCCTTTGACATAGATGCGTGTCGCATAAATACTATGCGCAGTAAGATATGAATAGACATGTGTTTGTGCCTATACCGCTCCAGTGGAGTATCTACACGTCCTATGTACTATAGCCAGGGACTTAGCGTTTGGCTAGTGACTTTAGCATGAGATTTCGTAAAGCTAATAAATAGATTATCAGACTTTTATAATAAATCCGTTCTATTTTTATAACAGATGATACGTGCAGGACACATTTACGGTTTTTCGTGTAGCATGGCCATTTTTTTTTTTTTTTTTTTTTTACAATAGTTTAAAAATATTAGGCCTAGAAGATTTTATCAATTTGAAATTTTAACCAATTTACAAGCAGGCATAAAAAATATATTTTTGAATTTTTGCCAATATCTAAACTCTGTGAGCTGTTACAATAGCCAACAGTGTAATAAGTTTTTCAGTCAATAATAAATTCAATGTTTAAATCTTCATTGGGAGAATTTGTGACAAAAAATCAAGAACAACATTCCAAGTAAACTCATACATTGGCTGTGGTGGTCGGTATCTAAAAACACCTTTCATAAATCTTACAATAATTCTATCTTCGTTTAGGTACAGTTAGTCGGTCCAAAATGCAAAATAGTGCAGATTCGTAGCAAACGAGACCACAATGTATAAAATGAGTTCTAATCCCTGCCTTTATAAAATAAAGGATAAATTAAAGGATAATTGGGACTGATGCTGCTAAGTAATTAAAATTTTGCGCCTTACAAAAATGAAACCATTCTTTATAATAACAAACAATTATATTGTTTTTGTGCTTTTAAGTATTTTTTAAATCTTTAATAGACGATGGGGCACACTTCTTTTAAAGAGAGCTTCTCGGATAATATTGCTGCATGCAGCCAGGGTAAGATTTTGTGTAGTTTGTGATGTGACCATTAGAATTTAATAATTTGGATTTTAAAATAAATGATTTTTGATAAGTACCACCAATTTTTGAAATACCGGGTACCATGGACCCACCTACTCAGGTGGGTCGATAAGGTAAGCTTTTTTCGGCAATTGTTTTATTGAAGGTTATTAACAAAATGGTGGGAATGCATGAAAGAAGAAATCGTTTCATTTTGATGTAAAGGCGTCAATGCAAAATTAATTATGAATTTGCTTTCCATGTAAATTTTAGTGTTCGATCGACTAGCAAATAAAGCAATTTCAGAAGGTCCATTTTAATTATTACAACATTTTATCTAAATACCGCTATTTTTTAACTACCAAAAAAAAAATAGTTAAGGGCAGTTGCATCAGATTAACGTGCAGAAAATAATAAGGTAATGGTCAGAATGTTATAAGGCTTGTAGTAAACCAAAACCGAACAAATCTTTATGAAAACTGTACAACAAGACAATATAATTTGCAAAAACGCATAGTCAACTCGCATTCGGTTTAATTTTATGATTTACGCCACTCAAAAAACTGCAACGACATTGTCATGAGATCGAATACATATGTATAAGATGCTAATAAATATTTAATATTATAATGATAATAAATATTTTTCTTTCCTCACAAGTTTCCAATTTTTCTGGACACTTCGTTCAAATGAGGAAACTGGACTGGTTGCATTATCTACTCGACGACCTGTAGGTATAAGATAATTATCATTTGCGACAATTCGCAATGCGAATAGTGCTGCAGTAATTCAAACACATAAGTTAGTTTATGATCCATTCGCATTTTTATCAGAAGAAGAAGCACCCCATCCTGATAATGATGCGTCTGAGAAGATCTCCAAGATCATAGCTTTGGTAATGGATAACATTTTTTTTTTTTTTTTTTTAATTTTCTTCGACCAGCAAATCATCTTTTTAAAAAATATTCATTTTACCATAATCTTGTCATCGTTTTTCGGTAATATTACCTTATATTTAAGAACTTTTGTTTTTTGAATATTTTTAAGTGTAGCAACAGACAATAATATGTAGCCAATCAAATAGCAAAGGTACTCAATTCAAGGACATACTGGTATTAACAACCTCATAAACTTGCCAGATTCTCGAAGTTATCACATAATTAAAACTTACATTTTTAAGCTGCTACGAGTATGTGTAATAGGTAATGTACAGTTACATAGGTACATATTTTAAGCAATATTGTTATAAAAAACAATATTTTACACTCGAACTGCCGCGATACAGGCATAACCTAGTGCGGGGTTCGTTGTCAATTATGTTAAGATAGGTACCTAGTAAGTGTAATTTTATGTAGGTAGTTAATATTAGGTTTTTAAGAACGTTTTTCTTCCGGTGGTTGTACATAGAAGAATATTTATGTCCAAGTAGTTTAATGACAAAAAAATTGCATCTTTGTTTTTATCGTAATTCATAATTAAGTTTATGAATTCTAAGTTGTATTAAGGCATTTTTATCTTTTCATTTACTTGCATAATGAAGTATCGATACACAAAATATCATCTAGGTCAATTGTATACAGCCAGCCATGTAAACGTAAGTGTTCCATGACTGGTTTCATGATCTTTGCGAATAATACCAACACGGTAGACAATTAAACTCATAGCCAGGTATCCTCTCGATAAGTAGATATAAAGGAATCAACAAATATGCATCCTTTAAGTCAACGTTAGATAATAACAAGAAGTAAGATACCAAGTTTCGGTAACTGTTTTTAATGCAGTTCGCAGATCCTTCATTTTAAAATGAGGTGGTTTAAATAATGTATTAAGCTTTTATAGATTTAGAGTAAATCTGTTATCACCGTTTTTCTACAAGAAAATACTAGATATAGAAAAAAAAACCATCAGTTCTATTTCATCGAGAGATAGGATGTAGAACCGAAGTGAATGAAAGGTATTTTATAACCTTGAGCCCAGAAAAGTACATTCGGGTAGGTAATTTTTGAGTTTTGCCAGACACGTGAAAAAATATCAATCTGTCTGTAGGCTTGGTTACCTGAGTAGGTATCCAACGCCTCCTCTGGTTCTTGTAATGGCATGATGCCGGCTAGCACGCGATGTCGTTGTTTTTCGCGACGTCGTATTCCGATTCGCATTCGCGCATTAGGCACGTAACAGAACCATCAGGCAGGTATCACATAGGTAATAATAAGCAAGACGCATTACCTACTGACCTGCTTTAATAGCATTTGGTTTGTAAGTATATTTTCCCTGATACCAAAATGTATTACGCTTGATAAAGCTGACAAGGCTACCAACGTGACTATCTCGTGCAGCTAGAGAAAAGTATTTTTTCAATCTATTCTGAAGAACATCGACCAGCCTCGCCGCAATGTCGCTGTGAATATCCTCTTCGACAGCGGATTCTTCCTTTAGCGCATCTCTAAGCAATAAGGATCTCATCATCCAATGTTTCAAGACCACCGCAGCTGCAGGGGACGTTAATGATTCATGAGTAACTTTCGTCGTCTGTGGCGTCGTCTGTGGTGTAGCTTTAGCAACATAAATGTCTCTTTCATTGTCAAATTGCTGATAAATGCAATATGGTCACAGAGAGCAGAGTCTGGTAACAGGAGTTACGCCATCAAACTCGTGAAGGAAATGGTCCCGAAAACCATTCGCATCACTAGGTACTCATATAACACCCATTAGTTTAAAGTATGTATGTAGGTACCTACCTAAGTAGGAAGGACCTACGATTCATATTATTAGTAGGTATCGAATGTTGTATACTATCTATATAGGTAGGTACATCTTGGTATGAGAAGGTAACAGTCCCCAAACGTACTGTTCGCATCTCTTATGTAAGGACCATTCATATTATTAGTATCGAATGTTGTATACTATCTATATGTATACATCTTGGTATGAGAAGGTAACAGTCCCCAAACGTACTGTTCGCATCTCTTATGTAAGGACTATTCATATTATTAGTATCGAATGTTGTATACTATCTATATGTATACATCTTGGTATGAGAAGGTAACAGTCCCCGAACGTACTGTTCGCATCCCTAAGTAAGCTTTATAACTGCTATGCCACAGATGCTATTCCATAGGTGTGAGATAAGATAAGCCTGTACCTATGCATCGCATTTTTCTATTTATTAATAAAATAAAAAATAAATATGATCAATTGATCATGACCCCAATGCGCGTTAGTCATCTCTTTTTATATTCCAGATCCTTGGAAGATGTCTAAGGGGGTTGTCAGAGGCATATCTAAATATAAATAGGTACGTGACCATGTAAATAGGCAGTTATGTAAGTACATGACTAATGTGAAGGTAACAGTCCCAATGTACTGTTCGCATCACTTACAACAAAGCCAGCTAAAAAATAGCCTTTTGTTCTTGTCGGGTAAACGTGATAAGGTGAGCATTCAAAATCAGGTGATTAAATTTTTGCCCACTATTAAGGCATAGGTAGGTATAGTAGCGCAGCAAGTAGGAAGGTAGGTATTACCGTACGCTGCATATTTTGTTTACTTACTAATCACCTAATCGTACCTCTAGCTGTATGCACAACGGTAAGCAAGAACAAATAATTTGCTAAAATTAAAACTCACCGACATCTGATCCAAAACTTGTTGTTTTTTACGTTTACGTTAGTTCACGTTTTTTCCGCTTTCTCCTCATTTTTATAAACTCGATTCTGAAAACACTAGCTGAAAAAACCTACTAAATATCAAAGAAAACCTTAGCGTGAAACAGCCGGTACCGCACGAAAACAGGTAATGAAGACAGAGGCGACGCGGCCGAGCTTGAGTAGCGAGATACCCTCAAATAATTTCTATTTTCAGATTATTTATTCTTATTTCTTTAAAATATTCGTGATAATAGCCGGGAAATACGAAACAGTACTACAAGTAAAAATTAATCGCGAGAATTGAGCAGCGAAACATAATAAAGGTGAAAGTTTGTGAGTTTGTTTAGATGTTTGAATGTTTGTGTTTCAATCACGCCGAAACCAGTGAACCGATTTGGATAAAACTTGGAATAGGCGTAGATAGTGACCTGGAATAGCATAAAGGCTATTCAAAATGTTGGTACCACGCGAGCGAAGCCGTGCGCAGACGCTAGTAATAACTAGGTATGCTCAAACAGTATTAGTACTCGTAGTAGGTATATTACGAGTATACATAGTGGGGCAAACAACTTTATTCAAATCCGTTTCAGCGTGAAGGGACAACAAACGTTTGTCTATTCAAAACTTTCGCATTTAGGTTTTGTATTGTATACTCGTAAGTTACCTAGTAAGATTTTAGTAAGATATTGACGGCGCAATTGAGACGAGTACCTATAATTAGTAATTGTGTAAGTTTTAATTTAATATCACAGATCATAAATTCCCTTTAGCATCATTAAAGTGCTTGGTACTATCCAAGTAAAGGGTTTTTCAATTCCAAAGGCGCGGGTAGATTTTAGCGGCCTGTGGCGGCGATTTGGTTTTAGTTACATCTGTCAAATCTTTTGCATAAGATCAGATACTGATGCCAAATTACCATGGCAGGTTACACGGTTGTTGATCAGCACGTTCAAATTATAAAGCTTTATTAACAAAATTAGTGTTCGTAAGTGCAAACTTTGCGCGCATAGCGTTCATTTTAAGGTACCCGTGGTGGCCTTTCACAGTCGACTACACCTGTACAATGCCGGCGCCGCTTGTTCGCTTCGAATCGTTTGGAAGAAGACTCCGAATTTGCGGAATATCATCTTTACCGACGAGGACACCACGGTCATGCGATTTGACCCCGCTACACTTTGTCTTGTAGTTTCTTGAAGTCACAGGTCTATGCAAATAAACCACAATCGACCGATGCCGTAAAGGTGAACACAGGCCATCGCTCAAATTCAGTCGGATCTATGCGGAAAAGTTATTGAAAATTGGACCACTAGGATCTTTGCCACCGTAAGAAGCCAAGACGGAAAGAACAATGGCTTCAAACAAAATTATTTTTTTATTTGAAAGGTCCATGTAAGCTTTCAAATAAAAAAATAATTTTGTTAATACCTCGCACACAGCTTATTTTATTCCATTTCAACATCTACCTGTCCTTATTGGAAAACCCTTTACTACCTTCCCTTGGAATGCACTAGAAGGCTAAGATTCAAGCTCACGCTTAGTTTGGCTTTCGCTGGTAAATCTTAAAACATACCTACCTTATTCAAAGTCAAAAAGCATTTATTCAGTAGGACCGCTGGGATCATTTAGAATAGTCTTAAAACAAATTTTACTCCAGTTCTTGCGCGACCAATACCGCGAAGAATCAGGGCAACAAACACGGTTCGGGGCTTAGCATTCTTTAAAGTCAAGCTCCAGGAGAGCCAGTCAAACAAAATTGAGGCTCGTTAAATAAGATGCTGATTCATATTGTACCGTCTAGATAAGTAAAGTCTAATAAATAAATAAATAAATAGATAAGTAAAGTGTAAACCTGTTTTATGTAGGAAATAAAATTTGTATCTGTAAGATCCTAACTTATTCGTTAATGAACTTTTTTGAGTTGTTGTCATGTATGTAACCCACTTCGGGTCCATCGTAGTAACAGTGCCACAAACTTATCTGGGCCGGTGAGAGAGTCGCGGTTATCGCATTTGGTGTTGGCAGAAAAATAAATTTTACAGTAAAGTGGGTAGGCCAGGGATCGAACAAGATTCTGTAATACACAGGTACATGTGTAAAATTCATTATAAAATGAATACCTACTAAATTCGTTACTTCCTCTTTTGGCCACCAGTCCAGCTAAGTTTGTGTCACTGTACATATTTATGACACCTTGTCATCATAAATATATAATGATAGCAGTCTGTACGGCGCTGTGGTGCTGACGGTGAAAATCAGAAACATTGGAAGCGCTCCCGTAGTAATTTCATCGATCCGCCCCGCCCGAAATTTTGCTTCGAACAACTTCACGCTAGTAGTGCTATCGTTCGCTCACTTCAAGGCGCCCACATAATGTATGAAACGTAGTATCTATACGATCTTATTGTTTAGTCACCCCCCATTAACAAACTTGACACCGTTTGGCGGCATAAGGTCACTAGTCAATCGAATCGAGATGCAGTGACGAGCGAGACGTTCGTTTGTCTTCGTCTGATATATTTTCTTTTATACGGTTATTATACGTTGGTGTCGACTCGGATAGTCTGTACTCTAAACGTGGGATAATAAAGAAAATTTTGTGATAAATCGAACATATCATACATATTGTGTATTATTTAGATGGAATGCGGTAAACTCGAACAACTGTAAGTTCCGATGTCAATAACAGTGATAATGCTATAGGTAAATGCTTTTGTAGAACCTTCATTTGTTGTTGTGTCAAGTGGATCATTACTAGTGAACATAAAACTATACACATTTGTTGTTAGATCGTGCTTGGGTGACCAGTATTAAATTACATAAGCAGAAGAAATAAGGCACCACCACGTTTCGCCACAGCAAGCTACGTTATTCGAATCATTTGCCTGCGAAAAGTTCGCCATTAAATATTCGAGGGCAATCCGTAAAGGCGGCGTCATTGAGTCGTATCGAGGCTTCCCCGAGACTGGGAGCAGGGGTGGAGTGCGGCCGCGGCGGGGGCGGCGCCATCGTAGGCAGCGGCGGCGGCGCTGGCGGTGGCGGCCGCCCCGGCTACGGATATGAGGCGCTCTCGGCGGCGAGCGACGGCAGTGACCCCGAGCCTGACGACGCGCCAGAGTACGCCGCTTTCGAGATGGAGCTTTCAGGCGGAGGAGAGTCTGTCGACGGTCCCTCGTCGCGAGCATCAACCAAAGTCAACTTTCCTCCAGATGTAGAGCTGGAGCGCCGGCCCACCGCCACCGCCGTGGCCAGCGCAGTCTATCACCGCGGCCGCGGCCGCTCCATGAGCGCATGGAGTGATATCAGCCGATCCAGCATTCGATTTGAGGAAAGGTGATTATTATTCAATTTCATTTCAAATACTTAGCTGTGTTTAATAAGTTGTTGGCAGACTAACAGTAGTGTTTGTTGTTGTCTTAAGGGTAGTCAGGAAAAAATCTAGAGATTTAGTAGGTAACTACCATGCGTCAAGAGAGTTAGCCAGGGAGTGCGCGATGTTGAGAAAATCAGTGCTTAATTGTATGCATAGGATATCATTCTGTAGAAATGGACTTCAAATTTTAATCTCATTTAAAAGGGTCTACAACAACTTACCAAAAATAATCAAATCAGCGAACCATTCGCATCATGTACTTGTAAAGTTTGACGCATTCTACGGCATTGACTAAGATTTCGGCATGCGCAATTGGGACCAAGTTTCTAAGCGTAAGAAGGGCTTTAGTCCATTTGTTTGTGGTGAAAAACCGTCCCTAATGGTTTGATCTCTCATTATTTCTGTGTTAAGTTTTAAAAGTTGTGAATCAGTTTGCTAATAATATCTAATACCTACATAAAGAAGTGCGAAACAAAACCCGCTAAAGTAAAAAAACTTTCTCGTAGTTTGAGATACAAATGGGAATTTAGGAATTCTGATCACGCTTGATATTGGCATGGCATTGCAATGAGTTCAAACGATTTCAGGCAGTATACGCGGTTTACCTACAACTACCTAACTACCGTAATAATAATTTCCCCACATAATCTCCTATTGCATTGTAGTTTGACTGCTGGTGCTTTTAATTTCAAATAAATAGTTTTAAAAATAAATATATTTAATTTAGTCATCACATGCGAAACTACTATGTACCTAACTACGTAAATTGATCAACTTGACCCAACGGACGACAGGTTAATTTGATCAAACACGATTACAAGTGAACAGATTTGCACAAAGTGGACCACTGATTTACCCAAGGTAGGTAGATAAATGAAAGGTATTGGGTGCTGGCGTATTGGAGAACAGGAGATTGACTGGGGGTGCGGGGTTGGAGTTCGTGATAGGGGGTGCGCAGAGGGTGGAGGGCAGTTTCACGTGACTCACGCGAGCTGAAATCACATTTAGTCTTACGGCCGGCAGCGTGCAACGCACGGTGGCGGCGGCGAGATTGCGCGCTACCGAGCACGAGCCGACGACACCGCGATTGTAGCCCCACCCGCCGCGAACTTGCACTCAAGTGATAGAAAACCCCCCTAACAAAACACTTTTCTACATAACTGCCCAGATAGCAATGTTAACTATAATTGTTTTGTACAAGCTAAATCCGGTCCACTTATCTACTAATTGACTCGCTTTAGATAAAATCTCTAGTAATCTCTACCCAGTTTTGCTACGAAAACTTCTGGTTTTGAATTTATTTTAATGGACGTTGCTGTTATGGAATTAGGAGATGATATATTTTTCATTCATGGACGCAGCGGGTTCGTATTTTTGTAAGAATACAATCACTTCTCAAATGCCCCATATCATAATATTTTGTGCACGTTATCACTCAAAATAAAATTTTCGATCAGATTAACACAATTAAGTGTCACCAAATCAATATTTTGAATACTTAGTTCCATTTTTAACAAAACTTTGGATAGTCACTGTAAAGTAGCGCACATAAAACAGCAATAAATTTTGGGGTCAACTATACCAAGACTACCTCCGTGCACACCTGCATCGCCCTTACACTCTACGAACAAAAATAGACTATTGTGAGACGACACAACACTCGAGACACAAGCACATGTTCTCCTTCTTTTTCCTATACTTTATGTTCGTTGCAAGTTTTCTTCCTTTCTTTGAATAATTCTAGTTATGTTACTACTAAGTATTGATTATATTCTGGTTATGTTACCTACTAGAAAGCGAGATGTACGTACTTTCGACTTCCGATTTGGACATAGCTTGTTTGATCCTCCTTCAGCAATGCATCAATGCGGTCTATTTTTCTAAAAATTACATTAAAAAAAACACTATAATATAACTCTCTCAACGGCGAAGGAAAACATTGCGTCAAAACCAGATATGTCAGTGAGCAATGTTGTGTTTGCAACCCGTCGCGTATGAATGTTGACATTGAAATGCAGGCATGGGTTAAATGTTTATTTGGAAGAGTCTAACTAGAGCGTAGAAATTACAAATAATAACTATGTATTAATAAATAATGTTATAGGTAGTCAGAGTCAGTTTTCAAAATATTTAAATCATAAAATGTTCTTAAATAATTGCGATTTGCCAACAAAAATGTAGGCTTACACGTATATATGGCTATTGGCTGAGCAGTGGCATGAGTCAGTCTCGGAAAGTAGTCGTAAATTGTTTATTGTTTATGTTGCTTATCTTAGCTGCTTATCTCAAGCAGAGTTATAAATAGCGTTACCACAGATATCCGACTATTCGGTACATGATGCCAGATATTTTTTTTAATTCTTTATACAGATTTCCGGCATACATACATACATAAAACCACGCCTCTTTCCCAAAGGGGTACGCAGAGACCACGGATCTCAACTCGCTACGATCCTGACACACAACTTTCACCTCATTCTTCATACATGCTCGTCGGTTTAGGGTACTTTTGACCTGGCCCTTCTCCAAAATGTCGCCAATTTGATCCAAGAAGGTTCGCCTAAGCCAGCTGTCCCATACACACTCGCCTTTCGAGATTTCCAGCAACATAATATATATTGGTAATGTTCCAAAATTGTGAGCCCATCTCTGCTGTGAATTAAAGTTATACCTAATTTTTTTTTTTTTTTTTTATTAATTAAAATACATAGGTACTAGTCCATAATCTAGACTTTTGGCAAAGGTTTAACGACGCCTATCCCAACCGTTGATTTGTCTTTTGAATTGAATAAACCTTTTTAAAACTTTCACTAACCTAGTTTAGGTTTCATTTTAATGGCACAAACTTTTTCTAACCTTACTCAAGACGGAAAAGTATTGTTATTATTTCTTCAATCGTCTTCAACGGCTGGAGAATTTAATTCGCTTAGAACTATGTATTTATTGGTAACGTGGTAATGCTACATGAACACTGTGACATTTTTTGGCAAAAATGTAGTCCTATCACAAATTACCTACGTATTTAAATAACTTTAAAAAATTTAACAAACCACCAAATTTCCCTGTAGGCTTCTGGACAAAATAAAATACTACAGAAATATTGTGCAAAAAAATATATAAATAAAAAAAATAAATAATGCTGAACATTTTTACACAGCATCATCTAGCCCCAAACTAAGCATAGCTTGTATTATGGGAACCAGATAACTGATATTCTACTTATATACTTTTTTATATACCTCGAGGATTTACGAATCGTGGTTATAAAAAGTTCGAAGTTGTTGTTGATATTCTCAAATTCACGTGGAGTGGTAATTATGTCAGAAACATAAATAAAATGGAGAAACTTATATAAGTACACTAGCTGCGCTCCCGCGGTGTAACCAGCGGTCCCTCGGGATTTTTCCGGAATAAAAAGTAGCCTATGTCCTTCCCTGGGATACAACCTTTATCCATGCCAATTTTCAGCCTAATCTGTTCAGTGGTTTGGGCGTGAAAAGGTAACAAACAGACAGACAGACAGACAGAGTTACTTTCACATTTATAATATTAGAATGGATACTACTAGCTTTACCATCAAACATGACATACAGTTATTTCTCGGAATAAACCTAATAAGAATAAACATACATTTTGACAGTTTGCACTCAGGAATAACTTTATACTAGGTTTATTAGCCTACGAGTGCCTACGAGTCGATTATGAATTCTGTCCGGGAACTATCTCCCGTGAATCACAAACATTTTACCGAAAACAATAACTAAATCGGCCGAGCCGTTATGGAGATAAATGGGAATAAAAAAGTGCACTCGCAACCTCTGACCCATAGGTACTACGAGTACATCTCTGTTCCGTCGTGGGTAAAAAATAGGAAGGATATTGTCAAAACCTTTTATTTTTAGCTGCCATAAAAGAAAAATCGTTTTACGCTTGAGTGTTCGTGCTGATCTCAAGTCTCATGTTAAGATATTAGTGAAATCTTTCTGTGATTTTATTAAGATATGAACACAATAATATGAATCATAATCAGCTGTTTTTTGTTCTATTATTTCCACATATTCGCGATGCGAAAAGGATTGTGGTTTAAAGAAAAAGAGATGTTGAACTCTTTTTGCCTGGATAAAGTTGACTAAACTTGAGTATGGTAGGTATAGGTTAAGAGCTAGTAACGTTCCATCTTAAAAATTGCCATATGCTGGCTTTCAGCATCTCATTCAGCGTAAGCGGTTGGTTGATTACTGATGCTGTTCAAAAACAGTTTAAATAAGGGCCTGTATTTTTTAGTAAAGAAAATTGTAACGATGTAGAGTAATTTTATTCAGCACAGCCTGAGCTGAATAAAATTACTCTACATTCTCTTTAGCTTTTCGAAATAAAAAATTTGTTTAATCACAATTAATCAAATACTGAGCATATTCTACGTTTCAAGTAGTATATAACAGTAATTCAACACAATTAGAAAGCCACAATGGAAGTATAGTGAAAGGTGAAGAGTGTATATTAAAGAGGTGGAAGGAGTTTGTTTGAGCGAGAAGATACGCCGGCACCTACCTCCACGTGTTCGTGTGAAGAAGTGAACAGTGACGATAGTATCAGAATGGATGAAATTTTGATTGCATTAAAGAGTATGAAATCTGGAAAGGCTACTGGGTATGATAGGATTACAGTCGAAATGCGCTGGACATGGAGTTGTAGCTAGTCAGATATACCGTCTTTTTAATTTGTGCTGGAGCTCTGGCAGAGTACCGAGTAATTCATTGGTGTTAGAGTGGTTATAGTTCCTCTTTATAAAAGAAAAGGCTCGCACCAAGACTGTAAAAACTATCGAGGCATTAATTACCCTTCTCAGCATCGAAAGAAACCTATAAGAGCTTAAGGGATGCACAAGTGGATTTTTGAAACGGAATGGGATGTATCAGGTCTTTTCCTTGCGAATTGGTCTTTAATTTTTCGGTTGTCTCAAATTTTTTCGCTTCATGATATATATATATATATATAATCAACCTAGCCGTTTTCGGCTACAGAGTCTTGGCTTTAGGACTTCAATCAATTAGGTAGGGCTTGGGTGTTTTGCCCTTAAATGGAATAGGATGTATAATTTTTTCGGTTGTCTCAAATTTTTTCGTTTCATGATAACAACAAGATTATATTTTGAAAAAAAAAAACATTTTACTCTCTAGGTTAAAGATTTCTGGGTTATTTTAATAATGAGTTGATCTTGTGTGTATGACAGGCAGGCTCCTTTGGGTTTCAGAGAGCTAGCATCTCTTTATATCTCAATTTCTTAAAAGTCGGTAGAACATACACCCGTGTGTAGTAAATGCTATTGCATACAGACACGCGACACTTCAAATAATGCAAGTAACAACGGGCTCGAGCGAGATCAACACTTCTGAAGTGGAATGGAGAAGCACTGCTTTTATTGTGAATGCTTTTGAAAACGATTCTTGGCTCAAAGCGTTGCCTATAAAACAGTCAATTCAACATTAAAAAGATCTTGTAAAAGGTCGATCCAAATTTTAATGGCAGGCTCTAGTTTATTAAAAGTAGATTTATTTACACTGTAAAAAAACTGCATCTACATACGAAATACATCTATACCTACGTTCGTTTACCAGACTTTAAGCACAAGCATCAGGTCACTGACACATAAGACTACAAAACAAACACGCGTAATAAGTCTTAAATGTACTAATTAATATTGTATGTATTTCTCAAATAGCTCAATAAAACTCTCTACTAACTTTTTAATAACAGTGTGGTCCATTAAAACAGATAATGCCAAACAGAAGGCCTGAGTACATAAATTATGTAGGTGCCTTAAAGCCGGCGAGGATGCTGAATGTAATGTAGGTCATCATATTCGAGAAAAG
Source organism: Epirrhoe alternata (assembly GCA_963565295.1). Taxonomy (NCBI): domain Eukaryota; kingdom Metazoa; phylum Arthropoda; class Insecta; order Lepidoptera; family Geometridae; genus Epirrhoe; species Epirrhoe alternata. The sequence goes on from OY751375.1 coordinate 14,279,205, forward strand.
GTTCGACACGACACCATTCTGTATTATTAGGTACCTACTAATCTATACATAACAGCTAAGCAGCTTATGGATTCTAGATGCTTAATCGTGTTTTAGAATTCTTACTTTTGTTGCTCTGTTCATCATAACATTCCCTCAAATTATTATTTTTTTTCTTTTAAATCAAATAGAAACTTTATACTGTTATGGTAAAGCTATAGTGAGAAGTGATCATGTGAATATCTCAAGTGGACGGAGGTCTCTAAGCCCTTTATATTTGTCGAAGTGTATCTATCAAAACGGCTAATAATGTCCATGTTCTTCTTCCGATTTCACAATCTGCGTCGCGCTGAGGAAATGCGAAAGAAACACGGTGAAAATAGGAATACTAGACGAAACATGAATTCAGACACGTTGACAGCTCCTTCCAGACTGCTCGAACGACCGCTCAGCGAGCCTGTCGACAGCATGGACGAGTACCAACTTCAAATACCAAGGTTCTTAATTAATTGTATGATTTGTAGCGTACCTAACTCTTCCGTAGCTCACCTTTCCTTCATAGAGTTATAGTGCCTATCCCAGATATAATCCTGAAGAACCTTTTTAGATGATCCGTTTACAATCGACCCCCTAGGAGCCCATAAACTTGCTTGCTCTGCGTTTATTTCTGTTTCTTGATATGGTAAACGACACAACCATGTTTACTCTGACGAATTTGTAAATACTTTTCCGTTTGTATGTTTTCCAAAATACCAACTGTCCAGTAGATGCAGCTAATTTAGAGAAAATAGTGTTGTCATCCACACTGTTCTGTTCTGCATTTTCATTTTTCACATCGCCAGTACATTCAAAAACAAAAGACTGCAGTAGGCAAAATGTGTTTTAGGTCTTTTCGGCATAAGTCAATAGTGAATGCTAGACCCATTATGTAGTAGTCACTAGGCGCTAGGCAAATATCAAACGTAGTCAAATTATGTTCTAGCTAGACAGTCCAAGACCAACCCTAAATAAATACCTATAAATCTATTAGTAAACAGGTTTACACACACAATACCACACTTTACCACAGTGCAATACCATAATTTTATTGTTATTATTTCAAAAGAAAAGCTCTCTAGATTTTACTAAAAAAGTTATGCTCATATATGTACGTTAGCCGCTTAAAGTCTTTAAACGCAAGCCCCACCTAACTGACGTCTTTCTTCGGACGTCTTCTTATTTCATTCAAATGTCATAATACTACCATAATTATAAATGCATGGAACTAAGAAACAAGAACTCCATAATTTAATTCCGCCTTCCCAGTTCTTTTATCGGGCCAACAGGTTCCCGGTAAGACGCCACTTGGACATGCATGGCCGACATTCCCAGAGTTCGTACAACGCGTTTTGAGTCTACATTTTTCATACGCACCGCCAAGATGTGGAACTCATTGCCGGGCTCTGTATTTCCCGAAAAGTACAATATAGGGGCCTTCATGGTCTTTATGCTCCATTTTAGACCTCACTTCTGCTTAACATCAGGCAGCGTGAGGTCAAATGCTGACCTATTTTATTTAAAAAAATAAAGCACAAATTCAATTCACAAAACCAAAGCAATCGGACGTCCGATCAACGACATACCGAGTGTCCTAATTTGTGCTTTATTTCCATGCATTTAGTATGACATTTGAATGGAATAGGAAGATGTCCGACGTCCGATAAGTGGGGCCTGCGGCTTACAACGTGCTCTTTCAAATGCTTCGCGCGTGGCCATTCCTACTCACTACTCGTACTGACCACAGAAATACAGCTCTGTGGTCAATCGAAAAGTTCTGTCTGATGCACTTTTATAAAGATTTATTGTCTAGCTCAACTCGACAATTAAACTCAACTTTATCGATTGTTTTAAAAATGATGACAAAGACACGAATAGAGCCCAACAGGGGGTAATGTCGGGTTGCAAATTATGGGCCAATATTTTTTTTTAAATCAATTGTTAGGTTATGCATAATGTAAAAATAATTTCAATCGACATAATAACATAATAAGGTACTTTAAAGTCAATAGACGTTATAAGGTACTTTAAAAATCTTGTTTATTGTATCTTGCAAGCAATCCGTGATTAACTAGGCAAAAGGTACTACGATGAGTGTAGTCAGCATAGTGCTTTCGGTAATTTCCTAATCGTAATAAATTTGCGACCTGATAAGCATATATGATAATGATATGAAAGAGAAGTTCGCACGGCCCCGAGCGAGGCAAGGCGAGCGCCCGCCCGCCCATCGCCCGACATGTCGCTCGGGAGTCATGGAGTCGTCCGTTGCTCTTCAGTCGTGGGCCGCGCGTCGCCTGCCTTGCTCGCAGTGACTCGCTCATTTTTCCAAACAAAATACTTTCAAACACAATGTTACTCACTAATACAATTCTCCCATAAAAACAACATTGAATATAAATAACTTTTTTATGTTTTACGAGTTTACTGTCAAGTTTATTATTAATGTGACTAAACTTAACACATTTAGGAGTGCTAACTTTTAGTGGTGGGATTAACAAATGTTCATTATAAACTAATTTGCTGAACGACTGCGACACAGTATCATAACTCCCTAAAATTATTTCAACATAGTAATATCTCGATGGCGCTTCTGATAAATGCTTTAAAAAGTAATGCGATACAAAAATAAACAAGTTTTGGCGGTAATAAACTATTAACACAATACTACGAGTATAATAGGGGATATACTACAATAGAATAGGTATATTAGGGGAAGTTTGATAGTGGCGCCTATTTCTGAAAAGGTAAGGAGTGCTAGATTGAGATGGTACGGACACGTTATGAGGAGGGATGAAAACCATGTTACCAAAAGAGTTATGAATATGAGTGTGGCTGGGACGTATGCAAGTAGAGGAAGGCCGAAGAAGATATGGTTGGATTGTGTGAGAGAGGATATGAAAAAAAGGAATGGATGAACAGTTGACGAGGTGAATAGAGGAAGAGTACATGCTGTGCCGACCACACTTAGCGTCGGATAAGGGCAAAGGAATGATGATGAGATCTACACTATAATATCAGTTTATTTCGATGGTCCACCTTATTTTCTATATCCATTTAATAACGTCTAGAATATTAAAAAAGGTGAACTTACTGACATACATACAATACTTATTATATTATAATTTAATTGTAAACTAACACTTTGTATATTTCGTTGCATTGTTCTAGTGGATTGGCGTTTAAATAAAACCTTTTAGCGTTATTAAAATGTGTTAAGACAGTGTTGGCCTAGTAGGATGTACTATCGACTTTCGAACCGAAAGTCGTGAATTTGAATCCCGGCAGTGCATCAATTGGTTTTTCTATTATTTTATGCGCGTTAAGATGAGCTTTTAGCGTTGAAGGAAAACATCTCGAGGAAAATAGTTCATATTAAAATAGGCGACGAAGGGCTTGCAAATTGCTACGAATGAAGTGCATATGCCAAATGTATTTGGACATGCTTCTTACTACAGCTATAGACATCTTCAACGGATCTAGAATATAACAAAAGACCTGAGAAACTCTCTATACTTTATTATATACCTACCTAGCGCTTTGGAGTTATGAACACCAGTGCAACTAAGGACTTAAAGAAAACTGAACGAAATACCAACTAGATAGGATACCAAGGAAAACAATCTATAAAATAGCTAGCTTAACTTATTACTCATTAATTTGACCAAGCTATTTTTACTTAAATAATTCAATGACAAACAGGTAATTTAACTCGAACATTGAAGTCGGTTTTTCTTTTAGTTTTAAAACGTAATTATTTCTCTCTAGTCTTTATTTTGTTCGACCTCAAAAAAATAAAATTTAACTCGTTCTTGATGTTTTTATATAACTTGCACTGTTGAACTAAGTGTTATGAAATTATTTTGTAAAAGTCAAAAAGACAGCACGGCGGCGGTCCAAATGGCAGGCATCAGTAGATATAGTTCCTACAACTGCTTGAACGGCTGGGATAGTTATGATAAAATACCGAGGTAAGTATTTCTTAAGCGTATTGCATGCAAATTTTGTAGCGCACTACTTGATTAATGATTTTTATCTATTGTGAGCTGTAATCCCTGTTAAGCAAATAGCTGACTCAATTCTGCTATTTCAAGCGGATTTTTTTCGTACAAGGCACGTGCTAGTTAAGGGTCCTGTTCGTTGAGTCATCTGGGCCTTTCTCGCTTTCGTCATTAAGTCGTTGTCACACCCAAGGATGCTTTTCCATTTACCATGTAGTATTCCGTTGATCAGCAAAATGGCAGACTGAAGCACAACGACGTACCCCCTCTCCCCCAACTCCCGGCCATCTTCCCATGTTCGATAAACCGGTGGATTTATTTATTTGCTAGCCGGTGCTTTTGAATTACGTCGACAATCTCCAGAATTTGGAGCGGATCGTGTGATTTTAAGAACTTATAATTTTTTTCTTATATATGCTGGAATTAATCATATTTTTTAAATAACATTAATTATTGGTTCATGGGACAGGAACAAGATATTTTTTCTAAAACTATAAACAACCTTCTACAACTATTAACATTGTTTATTATAAACCTAGCATGTACCTAAAATAATGTTGCTATAATGGCTACACTCAAACATTATAATTATTAATTTGATAAAAGCTAAAGCGACTACTTTGGTCATTATAATTATTAATTTGATATCGACATCGGCTGTATTGTATCGCATTTCTATTTTAGGAGCGGTTCATTTGAGTATTCATTTGCTTTAGTTCCATTTTGCGAACTCGTTGCGGTGACACAATTGAGGTAATATAACATTGTGAAACATTTTCAACACATTTTGAGCTTGAACCCGATGAAGGGTAGGTGACCCTAATAGGCGAGGAAGCCTCGGAACTTTATTGATACAGATGAGGTGAACGACAAAGACGCGTCACGAGTCCACCCACACGACAATACGAACCTGGTTTGCAATTGAAAAATACCTAGACTTTCTCTACAAAAATACCTATACTATAATAATACGGTGTCCTGCAGATTGAAATATAAAAAAATATATTATTTATTAATAAAAAGAAGCTCTACTGGCTTAGAGCTCCTTTTTATTAATAAGATTAGGATTAGCGAGGGAACCTACGTTTAAAAGCTTTTAGTACGCATACGCCCCGCCGCAAACATGTATTATCTATGCATACAAGAGATAAACTAATTTGCGTCCCCTTCGACGAAGAAGGCTTCAAGGATTCGCAGCACAAAGCGGAGCTCAGCTAGAACCTTGGTTCTACTAATAATAGATATCATCTTATTACAGTGAAAGCATTATGAACTTGTAGTCTTGGCAAGTTGAAACACGGACTTTATTGGAGAACTTTTGAAAAATACTTTCATCTTCTCTCATTTTATTTAAGTACCTTATACTACTGTATTTTTTTTATTATAACTACGAAGTAAAGTGTTCGGGTGTTAGCGTAAAGTGCCATTAAGCTTTTTACATAATATATTATCTTGGCTGTCTTCTACTCTACTTTAATATATAAATCTTGATCGGGTTTATATATTTGAACCGTTTGGGGTCGAGACCCTGGGTCCGTGGGGTTCCAGGGCCCATCGCGTCTACAAAAATCTTTCAGGGCGTCTGGTCGAAGCGTCGCGTGATTCGAGAGCTGGCGATTTTTGGGCACAGAGAATCAGCATTGCAATTCAGCGTGGCAATGCCGCCAGTATTTTGGGCACGCTTCCGACTGGCAGTGACCTGGATCAGTTGAGCTATCTATAGATCGTTTTTACGACGATCCTTAGATAGCTTGACTGATTCTATTGTATTTTTGTAATTTTATGTACATATTGTACTAGCTTAGTAAATAAAATAAATATTATAACATGTTACCTGACCGACGCCACCCAAAATATCTACAATATGCAAAAGGTCAATGATGATGATGATGATTAACTTTGAATAGACATGATGAAAGCATTTTCCCCATGGGCTGTGTTAGGTAGCTCTTAATCGGGTCACGCAAGCGCTGTTTAAGCCCATTGTAATTTCAAAACTAACCCTGTAGTTGTTAGACAAAAGACTAGTTTTTGGAAATCCATTTAAAATTTTATTAAATGGTTCTGTTAAGCCCATGAAAACCCATGTTTTTAATATTAATGGTTTTAAGTATACTCCAAATATAATTTGAATTGGTCTCAGGGACGCTATGGTAAGCAACATGGCGTAACCTTGCTGGTTTAAGTATTATTATTTGCTGTCATAGCGGCCATAGCTGTGAATATTACATATAATTTTAAATACAAATATTATATTTTGAGTATAGGTACTTGAAACTATGAATATTAAAACCATCTATCTGTCCGACCATTCTTCTGTTACAGAGCCGTTGTTATAGATGGTCAGCGAAGCCTTATATAGAGTATATTATGTATTTATTAACAGCGTTGCTAAATAACACAAATTTATTGCAAAAATATGTTTATGAAATAAAAAAAATATTGGTGCACTACTGTAACAAATTACTTTTTCATTATATTAGTCAAAACTATGTAGGTGACTCGTGATCGTGAGTTATCAGGGTTCATAAAATTAGTTGCGATTAACTATAAAACCGAGGTAGGTGAACGAATCGATCGTTTCGTAATCAGCTATGCAAATAATAATACCTTACCTGAATGAAAGCCATCATAAATCTTTCAAACAAAATGACAATATATAGACTAAAAAACGTATTCGTAATAAAGATAATTTCCTCAACAGTGTTTCAATGGTTAGGTAGCAACTTTACTTTCCATCTTACGACCAAGTCTACGTCTAAGAATATTTGTCTCGGGTCTGGGTGTTTCTATGTATAATATGTATGTATTTACAAAAAAAAAAAGTATATAAGTAGTATATCAGTTATCTGGTTCCCATAGTACAAGCTTTGCTTAGTTTGGGGCTAGATGATGCTGTGTGAAATGTCCAGCATTATTTATTATTTATTTATTTATTTAAGTAATCCCTGTATTTAGCTTGTCTTCAGAATAAACATAGGATGTTAGTAGCTAGTGAAAGTAAATGGTAAAATTGATATTATTTAGGGTTCCGTACCCAAAGGGTAAAACGGGACTATTACTAAGACTCACTTTCCGTCTGTCACCAGACTAGTAAGTCACCAGACTGTATCACATGAACCGTGATAGATAATTGAAATTTTCACAGATGTATTTCTGTTGCCGCTATATTGTTTATTATACCATACGTTGTATGGGAACCCTAAAAACAGTATATAATGAATATTTAAGGGGGCTCAAACGTGATTTTTTTTGCCTGGTTGCGAAGTCGTGGGTGCTCATATTGTATCTATACATATGAGCACCCAATAGATTGCCCTCTGTGCACGTACAATGTCATAGCCGTGGCTAAGTTTTTGGGGGATAGTGCCACAAACTTATCTAAACCGGTGAGAGAGGCGCTGTTATCGCATTTGGTGTTGGCAGAAAAATAAATTTTACTGTAAAATTCGTTAGTTCCTCTTTTGACCACCGGCCCAGTTAAGTTTATGGTACGAATTTTTTGTAGAGCTCTTTGTAATAATTTTTTGTACTCGAAAAGAAGAAGTGAATCTTCCTACCGCCTAAGCATTGATAAGCGAGTGTTCAGTTCATCGATATTCACACACATTAAACTATCCTATTTAATTCAGTATGTTTGATAGTAGAAGAAACCTTTATTTTCCTTTATCATGACTTACTATTAAAATCCTTATTTACTTCAGGCTCACGAGCGAGATAAAAGCGAGAATTTATGTACGTTTCGGCAGACTAGTCGGCTAGCCTTCGAATTAAGCGAGCATAGTGTTCGTTCATTTAAGTACGACTGATATTACGGTTCATTGCAAAACCACGAAACGAGCGGCAAGAGCCTTTTTAGGTCACTAAACAATTAGCAACTTCTGAATACCTATTCATCATTGCCCTGACCTTATCCCCTAAATGGGGTCGGCACAATTAGTTTCCTATCTCCATTTCCCTCTTAACTTGTCATTTTATCCGTCACTTCCTTCACACATATATCTGTATTAAACAGTCCACCCATATTTTAAGGCCTACTGGTTAGATGTATCTTTCCACATGTATATTCATCATAATTCAATAAGGAAAGTAAAAACTTTCACAATTTCAGTGAATTATTTTCAATGATGCAATAGTTTTTTGACTATTATGATTACGTTTAGGTACCATCAACGCCCCGCGATGTTAATCAAAATTAAAAAATATCATTATTAGAATCCCACGGAAATATTTTAGATGCCTATTCGGGCATGTGTTAAACTGGTAAAAAGTAAGTAAGTTCGTATGAGTTATATAACCATACAAAACCATTTAATAAGTTCTCGTTGAAGGAGTAACGAATGTATGTTTTATTAACGTAAAAACGTATATGTGTGTATACACACATACCGACAAACTTTCGCATTCATAATATTAGTGTGATGTGATATTCAAACGGATTTTTCTGATTTCCATTCGTTTATTACGCTGACTCTGTGAGTAAATAACACCCTGAAAATTCACTACTCAAATCATTCATCAATCACCTTCAGGCGTCCAACGGACAGTTTTCTGTTTCAAACAAACTACTGAACTCCCGAGTTATCTTGTTCTTTGACTTAATTTTTTTTGCCATTTTGGGTTGCGCTAATAGGTTGGTACGACTTCAACCAAAATATATTGATACTCACTAACCATACTAGGTTAAATTTGGGGTAGCTCATCAACTCTACATTTATATAATATCATCCACACCTGGTTGTTATTCCACATAATAGAACTAAGCGCTTTCTAAGCTCTTTTACTGTGCGCATTGCAAACATTTGGAATCAGCTTCCCGCGTCTGTATTCCCTGTTGTTTTTAAGAAGAGAGTTAATAGGCACCTTCTGGTTAGGCTCGCTTCATCGTAGACCTCATTCTTGCCTGTGTAAGTTTCGTGGTCAAGAGTCGATGCATTCATCATAAAAAAAAATCATGGCACAAGTTCAAATCACAAAATTAACTCATTCCACTGTTATACGAACGCTTAAGAAAAACACCAGCTTCGATAATAGTATTCCTCCACCATGTCAATCAAACGCTTTTGCGACTCTAGCAAAATATAAATAACAGAAGTATTACGAGTAGATTGCATTAATAATGACGCCATGCGATTTGATGTGAAATTAATTAATTAAAGTTTTTACTTTTGTACTTGATCGCGTTAAATTAATACATTCACGATGAGTGCTTTAAGAAACTAGAAGAAAAACTAGAGGAATAATTCAATTGGTTTATGTAATAAATCTCGGGACTGTCCGATACTGCGCTAGCTCGTTCATAAATACTGGGTCAATATTGTTTGATTCGCGTCCAAAAACCAACAACAAGCAAGTATCCAGCACTTTCGCAGCACGAAAATAACTCACGGATAGTGGTGCATCTGAATTTCCCCACGCTAGCATTCGCAAGCGTTATACGGGTAGCATTAATAAACGTTTACTATCTCTAAAGGTCTCAAGTAATCTTTGTGAGTCAATCTCACATCATGGCTGTATAGAAATCTCCACATTTTGTAGCTGCTATGGTTTATACGAGTAGGTACTATCTATAACCTTTTAGGAAGTAAATTCAACACTTTACTCAGAGATTGTAAATTAGCTTTCAGTGTAATGTTCTCTTTAGTGGCCAGACCAGTTGATAGTATTCCACTAAAAGCTATAATAGTCAACCAAATAATCGTAACTTAATTCAGTAACTTCTATGTCCTTCCCCGGGATACAATCTTTCTCCACACGCCAATTTTCAGCCTAATCTGTTCAGTGGTTGGGGCGTGAAAAGGTAACAATCAGACAGACATCTGTATGAACAGATCCTTAAGTTTTATCAACAATTGAGAGCTCAAACACAATGTTCAGAAGGAAACACAATAATTTTCTCTTGGAGACACTCTTGCCTGAAGACGAGGGAAGGAAAGATGGGAACGAATCGTACAGCAGAACATTTGAACCTAGCATAACATTGAACTTGTCTACAGTGAGCGCACTTTATATCTACACTGGAACACCACCACATGGATATGGGACTCAAGCTCCAAAGGTTGCGGAGACGGTAAATCGAGCTCTTGAATACAACAGAAAAAAGAACACTCCCAAAACAATCAACATCGGAGGAATTGACGTGGAGAGATTGCAGTGGGAACCCGAAGATGGAACTTTCGTGCACGGGGAAATACATGGAAATTATATCCCTTCTGTGATGAAGGATATGTGCAGTGAGATGCTTTTCGTTCATAAAGCTCTAATAGACACGGTTGTAGACTGAATCATGGACAAAATTATGAACCAAAGCTCTGACATTCTCACTCAAGCTAGGCAAACATTCTGTGCGTTCAGAGAACAGAGTGTGACTGCTGCGCAGGCCTATGAAGCGACTTTCGAATTCTTACACGAAAATACAGAGATTGTTTCAGTTTGATTGACTGGATTACAGCGACCATGGAATGCTTCGAGAAAGATAAGATAGTAGTAATTTCAACCGTTGAGGAGATAAAAGAGATAAGTGTTTTAGACAAAGAGACAAAACAGAGAGTGAAGAGAGAGAAGAAGGTACTGAAGAAGAAAAAGATAACAATAGAGGGAGTTGACAATGTCAGGAGAAAAATGCAGCATTTGATCTGTAGTTTTGCTTCGTACATCAAACACAAAGAGAGAGGGAAGAAGGATAGAAGGGCAATTGCATCAGCTACGATGTTGTTGAGACCATTCTTGCATATCATTGAGGCTTTCCATTTAGAGTTATCTAAAGATTTGCCAGGTTCAACAATATCTATAGGAGGAGAAGAAAAGAAAGCCAAGATAACTTCAAAACTGGAAATAACTTCCCTTGACACAATGCTAGCAACTCACATCTCTCAAGAGACTGAAGATGCTACAAAATGGAACGAATGCTTGTCTCCTTCTATTTTCTACTTGATGCATCATTACATCTTTTCACCGAAAACAAGAATGGCTAACTTTACCCCTCTAGCAACTAGATCAGGTCAAATATTCTCAAAAATATGTAAGTATGGACATTTATTTCAAGCATGGAAACGAATACAAATTGGACCTGGTCCTATTGTGCAAGACAAAAACAATTACTAAAGATTGGAATGGAAAAATGAGCACATGATATCAATGAATGAAAGAACCACAGAGTGGTACACAAAATTGTCCAAATATATGTCAAGTCCTGGGATGTTAATGGGAATGTTGAATGCTGCAAGCACCACCGTAGGGCTTCTTCCAATGAATTACCGAATGGCAAGGAATGAGATGAAGGTTATCTGCATGAGATCAAGTGATGATTCAACAACTAAGTACCTTTCCAATAATGCAGAAAACAACATCAAATGTCAAAACAAAATCAGAAAAAATCATCAATTCAGAACAAAAAAAATCTGTCACTCATAGGAATCAACTTGAGCCCTGACAAGACATTCTTCCTACCTGAGGGTATCGCTGAATACACTTCATGGTATATTGATGGAAAATTTGTTTCTCAATATGGAACAGAAGTTCCCAGCATCAGACCACAAGGAAAGTCGCCTTATGATGATTTATATTCAGTGGCAAAAGGAACCTCAACACTTCTCCAAACACTTATGATAAATCACATGGGCGCAACAGCAAGACTAAGAATAGGAGTTGCAGAATGCAAAAAACTTTGGAGAATAAAAAGAATAGGATCTAACATTCGGGACAATATCTCTCTCCAAGTTCAGCTGATAGAGGACGGTGGAGAAAACCTGTGGAACTGTGCGAATTGTCACTTAAACAAGATCTCAATGAAAAGAAGACTAGCCACCACAGAAGAGGAGAAGTTATATCTTCATAGAATAACCAATCCTGACAATCCATTTTGTGAGGAGATTAATGAGGAAATGAAATATTCAAAAGAACATGGGTGTCTTACTTTTGAATCAGTTGACACGCCCAACTGCGTTTATAGGTATTGCAAGAGATCCAACAGGAGTTTCAGAGGACAGGAAAAGATGGCCCAAGCTCTCAAAGAGAAATCTTGTTCTGCTGTCTTCAACCTCTTGAATCTAGTAGACCCAACAATATGTCTTGAATTTCCCTCCACGTCTGTGACAATGAGAGATCATATGATGGCAATATTGCAGATGATGAGAAGTAAAGTAGTTCTAACTGATCATGAAGAACAGGATTACAAAAAAAGCTATTGCTGTCATGACTTCAGGACAGGTTCATGAGGAAGAGCTGGGCATATCGTTTTGGGATGCTGAGGAACAGGATTAGGATTCTCTTGTCAATTTTTATTTGTGATATCAATTAAATTAAATGTTATAGACAGAGTTACTTTTACATTTATAATATTAGTATGGATTGCTGCTTTGAAGAGTCATGTTGACAATGCATCACAGTAGGTGTAGCGCACTTATCGCTGTCATAGAAAAATTATAATCTATTTAAACCAAAATTTAAACACCGTTCTGCTTTGTTTCAGAGTGCGCGTGGAGTACTATGTAAATGAGAATACTTTCAAAGAAAGACTGCAACTATATTTTATAAAAAACCAAAGATCGAGTAAGTTATATTTTATTAAAAAGCTTATAACAATGCATTCATTACATTTACACGGGATTGCTTAGCGGTTCAGTTTATACCGATGAGCCCTGACCGAAGCTACCATCGGTAATAAGCTGAATCGCGATACGATTACCGTTTGAGACGTTACTGAAAACCGTAGATACACCGTACGGTTTTCAGTATGTCAGTCTTCTTTGTCTTGAAGAAAATTAATGTTTCAGAAAAAAAATTTTTTCGCTAAACTTAGCGTTGTTTCTGATACTTCTTATAACGCTAGAAAGGTGTTTATCCATATGAATGCATTGTGATAGTTGTACGGCTTTTGCATGTGAATAATTTATAAGTCAAGCATATATTATGACCATTTCTTGTTCTACTTCTAAAACATGAATAAAAGTAATTGAAGGGTCTTATATTTCTACCCTTCTCAAAATCCTAAGGCAGATCCCAAAGATGTCAGCTTGTCATCTATATAATTGTCGAATACTTTATTACCCTGTCATCATTTGCACATAAAATCTCTTTTTCATCATTTTTATGATTGAGTTATATGATGCATGAAAATTAAAATAGTTGTTCTTTCCCTCAAGGGAAGTCTTCGTGACGATATTTAATTTTGTTTGAACTAAAATAATATGTTAATGTGATTATTTTTACACTTAAATACCTACTACTAATGGTAATGGTGTTTCGTTGGTAGTTCTGAGTGACATTTAGTTAGGGTATTTACCAATTTTTATGGCTCTGAAATTAAGTGGTAAAATGGTAAGCTGTATAGTGTATATTAAACTGTTACAGACCATAATCTTGAGAATTAGAACATTAAATACGGTACTTACCCGTGGTACTAAGTAATACTTGCCCAACGTGAAAAAAAATATGAGTTTTTATAGCAAACGGGTTCAAGAAAGAAGTTTTAGAGTTATACAGGGTTATTTGTAAAACACCAGTAACCTCTCAGGACTGTATTACTATCATCATAAACTATGACTTTTAAAAATACATCATTATATTTTTTCATCAGATTGTCATACAAAAATAAAAATATTTAAATTGAACGCTCTAAATGTTACAAAGTCTATGCGAAACAAAAGAAAGCGATAGTACAAAGCGAAGGGAGCGGGGGTGGGGCCGAAATGTGTTCGATAGGACAATGTTGATAGGAAAACGAAATCTTGAATGTTTGTTTTTGATAAATGTATTATGTTTTGTAAAAATCATAGAACAAAAGTTGTTGTTTATAAAGATAGTAATACAGTCATGAAAGGTACCGGTAATTTACAAATAACCATGTTTAAATAACTCTAAAACTTCTTTCTTACATAGTTAGTAGAGGTCTAGTTCAAATCGGTTTGAAAGTAATAACAGTTTGATTTACAATATAATTATGTATTTTTTTCTATTAGGTACTCATTGTTCAAAAACTAGATCAATACTTTTATACATGTTTTGCAATAAATGAGGTTTATCTTCTATTCAAGCTTGCATTTATCATGCATTGCCAACGTCTTTACATACTTGGATAAACGTCACCAGCACAAAGAATACCAATCACTGATCTAGGACACTGGTACCACAAGAGAGTACGTGTCCGTGAGTTGAAACATGTTTATAAATGTAGATCAAACATGTTTGTTTTGTTACAGGTTTACGCATTAGAATAGCTAACTTAATTTTCAAGATATTAGCCTGCGTGTTGTATATATGTCGTGTCTGCGCTGATGGGGATCCTATCTCGGCCTCATGGTGAGTTACTTCATCTTCCTCTGTAGTTTTTTACGTTATCACTTTATGTCTTTAATAAATTCCGTGTTCAATCTAAGATCTAATCTCGAAATAACGGTAAAATACTGAAATAAAAGGAAGCTTTACTCCATCTTTACCTTGCCAGTTACAAAATAAGAGTGGATGAGATAAGCGAGATTGGTTCGCTCGCATTTTTCATTACACTTAGGGCCTTAATCACATTGGCGGGTGCGGAATACTACGTGTCTGGTGCGCACGTCCTGAAGCTTAAGCGTAATTTGGTTGCTCTTGGAGAGTTTATATTTTGTTCCCTAGTTGTAGAATTCAAGCGGATTCGTTTCAAAATTTTAGCTATTTCGATTTCTGACGTGCGGTATAAAATCAATAGAAAAAATACCAATGTTACATAATGCACTGCAAGACGTGCCTCAGTCGCCCAGCTATTCATGAATTCATGGAATGGATAGTGTATTTTTCTCTAAATTATTTGTCAGAAAAATACCGGTCGGTTTTGTGTGTATATATGAAGGTATGGATGGAGAAGTTGTGACAGACAAATGTCTCTTTTTGACAATGTATGAGAAGGAACAGAAATAAAACTTTAGGTTTGCAGTTTTTGTAATAGTTTAGTACATTTTGTAATGAAAGTATGAACTTCAAAATTATTCCTCTTACAATAAACTTATGAAACTTTGGATGTCCGTGGCATTCTTAACTCCAATTACCTACTCGAAACTTAATTGTTTCTATCCTTGGAATTGGACGTGACTGATTTCTCGATCGATAAATTAATTAAATAAATTGAGTGCCCCAACAAATGGACTGATATCAACTAAGTACCTACAATAAGAGTGTAATACTGGATGTGGATATGCAGGTTTGAAGGTCGTCGTTGAGACTCACGATGTTTCGAAAAAGAATATCAAGCGGTAAACGTTCTTAGCATTCATAATAATCATGCAAGCATGCACTGGCAATTAAATAATTTAGGAAAACCGAAAACTTGGTTCGTATTTGTACGCTTGTCTTCAAAACTCATTGATAAAATTATGGATATAATGCCCCACAGACTCCGCCAACGAAGAAAGCAAGAAAAACGAAAGAAAATTCTATTAAATATATTTTAAAAAGAAAAACACGATGAGTACTTTGGAATTTATGAGAACTCAGCATACTCAGTGTATTTAGAGCTACAAGCTTTAAATAAATAATAAGCTCTGAGTTCATTTTAATGTTTCAGACTCTCGGATGTCTGTCATTGTTATTTTTGTTACCTAATTAGTAACGGTGGTGTTAATTTTGCAAGGAACAATCTTCGACCAATTGTATTTTGACTAATCTCTGTGTTTCCTTGGCGAATTAAAAGTCACAGTTTAAAAAATCACAGTAAATAAAGGCTTCGAAATTTTCGTGAATTTGGACATTTTACGTTAAAATATTTCAACCTAAAAAAAAGCGCGAATTGATTTATTTTTATAGTTATTTGTTTGTTGTGGAAATAAAATGGATCGAGTTTATTATGTTGATGATTTAAGGGTATTAGAAGAATTAAATAAGAATGAAAACCAAATGCCGTTAATGGAGCAAGTGAAGCAAATAAGCTCATACTTACAGTATAATTTACAGTACAGTACAATAAATTACAGTATAATCCAACCCCAGAGTGTATTATACGAACTTCTTGATAATGTCAATGCCTTGTGGTCGGGTAGGTTAGCAACAGCTTATTGATCATCTGCTTGATAGGTATCCCAAAATTGTTGCGGTTACACGGATCGCACCAGGGGTAAAAAGCTCTTTAATATTAAAGCTGAAAGCCCCCGGCGTGGGCTTAAGTTAACTCGAAATTGGCACTGAACAATTCAAAGTCCACATATCTCGGTCAGTTCCCTGTTTGTTTAGGACTTTCATTTTGTTTTACACCCTAACTAAATATAGGTGCTTATTATTTATCTTTGGTATTCAAATCCAATCTCAATGTTTTACCTTTGTATGTAGTATTTTCCATGGTCAAATTGTCAAATTAAAATAATATTTCACGTAGCAAAATGCTTGGCAAAAAAAGATCAAAAAAATAATTGGAATAGGTATTATGCAACAACAATAAAATCGCTAAATAGTTTGGAGGCATTAGTAACATTTTTTTTCTTTTTTTCGTATAAGTTCTATTTGGTACAAGACTCAATGGTAAAAAATTCTGTATACTATATGATTTCATACTAAAAATACCGAACAGCGTGTGTTGAGGCAGTGAAGATCTGTTTCCGAGTTAGTATGTGCTAAAAGCTTTATCGCTGAATCACCTACGTGCAACCATTTCATATAATGACGAGCAATTATTGAACATCTAATCAATATAAAAGTGGGTTAACAATGTAGGAGCTACATTGTAGGTAATCAGGTCGACATCATTTCGTAATTTTGTATGGTACCTAGAGTGCTCACAAATAGAGAAAATTAAATTATAATAATGGAGACATTCTTTCGAATCAGCACTTATAAATCGTCATCCCTGTTCTTGTTTATTGCGGTTAATTACTTGCATAATCTCTCGTTGAAGTCATTTAAATTATTCGAGCAACTTAATTGACCGAGCGAGCGAAGCGAGCGAAGCGTCTCAGTTTCGAGATTGGCCAAAAATGCTTTTGTCCTTCTGTCCGTCCGTCCGTCCGTCTGTCAGTAATCGCCTACAGGTCGCATTTTTCAACCAATTTTGACGAAAATTGGCTCACTGGTTCCTTGACTTATTAAAAAACGATTGTCGATTGCGATTTTTGATTGGAGCGAAAATGGGGGGGAAAAGGGGGGAAGTTTGCTGTAGCGTTATTTATGGACAGATTTAAGTCAAATTTAAAAGGCATATTATGGACTTCATTCTACACAAGTTGTTATGAAAAAAAAATCCAAAAGGGGGAGGTGAAAGGGGGGAAAGCGGCTGGATGTTTGTTTTAGCGTTATAAAGGACGTTTTTTCGTAAAATTTATATCTACCTATACCAATCAGACTACGCAGTCCTCTCCGCCTTTACAAGACGAACCCGTTGACACCAGATTCGACCCCCTAGGACCAAAGGAACGCGAATAATCACTAAAACTTATCCCCCTCTTTTGCTTAAAAGTTTACATGGGCATAGGTAAACAGCGTCGGTTAGCCTAGGATAGGCTACCTAAGTAAGCCTATCCTACTAATGTTTGTGAAATAAATGTGAAAGTCTGTGTGTGTGTGTGTGTGTGTGTGTGTGTATGTGCGAATGTTTGTTGCCACGTATTTCTGTGACGACTTAACCGATTGTGATGAAATTTGGAATGTAGATTGATTAAGCGTCGAGCCGAGCGTCGACAGGGCGCAATGGCGCTCATAAGCTAATAACGATGGGGAGGTCGGGGATGAATTATGGGAAGATCCCAATGTTTCTCTTACCGACGAACAAATGACGGTCCTACATTTTTTGGAACGACGCATTCAGGCAATTCATTCTAATTCACACTTAGTTCACACTTAGCCGCACAAGCTTGTACTGATCAGCTAGCCCAGGGGCTAGAAAAGACACTTTACCTATGTGTCGGGAGCAGGGTCATGCTTAAGACTAATTTGTGGGTTAAAAAGGGCTTAGTAAATGGTTCTCTGGGCACTGTTACTCATTTGGTTTACCCCCCAAATTGCGCTCCACCTACAGATCGCCCGTTGGTGATAATGGTAAAATTTGATAATTACACTGGACCAAATGTTAAAAACTCAGTGCCTATAGCAGCCATTACAAGAACTTGGCGTTCTGGGGAGATCACTTGCTCCAGAACCCAGTTTCCCTTAATCTTAGCATGGGCAGTAACCATCCATAAATCGCAGGGATTGACACTGCCGAGGGTGGTTGTAGACATAGGTACTCGCGAACTAGCGACGGGATGCTCCTACGTTGCCCTCTCCCGCTCTCGACGGCTAGCGGATATAGTCCTGGAGCCATTTAATTTAGACCGCCTCACAAGAATAGGTGTGATGAAACTTCTTCATTTAAGAATAGAGGAAGAACAAAGATTGAATAGGTTGGCAAAATGTAGATAGGTTATGTTACGACAGAGAAAACGCGAGCGAGCGTACCAAGCGTGCCGCGGTAAAAAAGTAAGTAAAAAAGTTCCGAATCGCAGGAAATGTAGGTAGATGAAGTTACTTATCTATCTAGATCAAAATCAATTGGCTATAAAAAAAAATATAGTAAATTAATGAAGCTCGTATTTATTTTCTTCCAAAACAACCCCTTGGTGTAGTGCAAGGCAGTTTCAAGGTCTTAAGATTCTAAAGTCCGTGTTGGCGAAATAATGAATAATAGAGAACAACAGAACAAAACAAATAAATAAATAAATACCTATTCCTCTATTTTACTTAAAAGTTTACATAGGCATAAAAACACAAAGCACCTAAATTTCAATTTTGGTCGCGAGGTCTACTGTTCTCACAGAACCACTAGTTTAATTATTAGTTCAAATATTCATTCATAATTTAACATAGATATTCATTATTTCCATTCAAATATTCGTAACCTCATCTAAAAGTAACCTCTATGCACTAAGAAATAAAAACCAAATGCGTGTGGATGAATAAACTAGTCGTTTTATTCGAATTTGAAAAATAGCGAGAAGGAAATAAAAATGTTTTGCGTCGTCTCATTCTATTTCGATTATCAATCAAAAGAAGACTTTAGTGTACGAGAAAACCGCTCAATTTTGTATGGCGAAAAGAATGAATGAAACTAGTTGTTTTATTCGATTGTTAACAATATTGGTATCAAACCATTCGATTGCTGGAACTATAACAATCGCGCATCTCTATTTCTTACTTGCACTATAAAAGCTTGTTGTATGTACGTAGGACCTTTGAAAATGCATAAAGATGTTAAAACTGTAAATATAACATAAATAATACCTAATTTCTTTCATAAGTGGTAGACAATTTATTTATTTTGCGGATTAAAAAAAGTAAGGTAACATTTTACAGTTATGGCTGCAGACCTGGAAATAAGACTGAATTTGAATATTCGGCCAACTTGACGGAAGAGGAATTTCAAGAGCATCCGATTATCAACTGGGACGGAATAATATGGGTCAATCGACCTCTTTATTTGTGGATTGTACAGGCCGTATTGGCTATGATATCTTTTACTGAAGCTATACTACTTGCCTATTTGGGTTATAAGGTAATATTGATATGAATAGAGGTAAAAAATAAAAGTAAATATAATATAAAGGAATCTGATAATATGTATTATTCAACAGGGTAACATATGGCAACAAGTATTATCATTCCATTTTATACTAGAAATGATGAATACGATTCCATTTGCTCTCACTGTAAGTACTTACTTGTTTCGTATTCATACTAGATATCTACGAATAGGTAGATAGATAGATACTTTATTGGCACAGATTCACAGACACACTTAATAATGAAACAAACAAAAACATAGACAGGTACTTAAACTAACACAAGATAAAACAGCATAACTAACCTAAAGCAAAAAAAAAAGCTCTACTATTTTTGTTTTCTCAATGTATTTTCCCACAGCTGGGCAAAGGTCTTCCCATATTCTTCCAACCATCTCTGTCCCGGCCCATTTCCCACCAGCCTTTCTCAAAGGCATCGAGATCGTCACGCCAACGTTTCTTCGGTCTGCCTTTAATTATAATAATAATAATAATAATAAAAAATTGCCCCGAATTAACGAATACTTACTATAATATTTTCAATTTTCCAACTTTATATTTTTCCTTTAACATTTCGCACGAGATCTACTCGTATCTGGATGACTGTTTATATTTCACTGGAAATGCTGCCACCGCGCCGCCTCGTTCTACATTAATTAGGTCGTTGTTATTTAATATTTTCATACTACACACAGTACAACTAAAGGAGAATGGGCATCCCCGCCCAAATCAAAAAACTATCGCCCGCAGAGTGGGCGTATGGTGGAATGGGTAGACCTTCAAAAACACTCCATTTCATTGTATGACAGCTAAAAAATCCATCCTACAGAAATCGAGATATTTGCAGTTAAATGTGGTGACTCTTACCATCATGTTTTTTGACTTACAGGCTTCCCGCAGATAAGCCACTATGGGCATTCGATAGAACTTTAGAAGCACTACATTTCATTGTATGACAGCTAAAAAATCCATCCTACAGAAATCGAGTTATTTGCAGTTAAAGGTGGTGACCATCATGTTTTTTGACTTACAGGCTTCCCGCAGATAAGCCACTATGGGCATTCGATAGAACTTTAAAAGCACTACATTTCATTGTATGACAGCTAAAAAATCCATCCTGCAGAAATCGAGTTATTTGCAGTTAAAGGTGGTGACCATCATGTTTTTTAATTTACAGGCTTCCCGCAGATAAGCCACTATAGGCATTCGATAGAACTTTAAAAGCGCTACATTTCATTGTATGACAGCTAAAAAATCCATTCTGCAGAAGTCGAGTTATTTGCAGTTAAATGTGGTGACCATCATGTTTTTTGACTTACAGGCTTCCCGCAGATAAGCCACTATGGGCATTCGATAGAACTTTAGAAGCACTACATTTCATTGTATGACAGCTAAAAAATCCATCCTGCAGAAATCGAGATATTTGCAGTTAAAGGTGGTGACTTTAACCATCATACGAGTATTTTTTGACTTACAGGCTTCCCGCAGACAAGCAACTATGGGCATTCGATAGAACTTTAGAAGCACGACATTTCATTGTATTACAGCTAAAAAATCCATCCCGCAGAAGTCGAGATATTTGCAGTTAAAGGTGGTGACTTTTACCATCATCTTTTTTAACTTACAGGCTTCCCGCAGATAAGCCATTATGGGCATTCGATAGAATTTTAAAAGCACTACATTCGATTGTATGACAGCTAAAAAATCCATCCTGCAGAAGTCGAGATATTCGCAGTTAAAGGTGGTGACTTTTACAATCATATTTATTGACTTACAGGCTTCTCGCAAACAAGCCACTATGAGCATTCGATAGAACTTTAGAAGCACTACATTTCATTGTATGACAGCTAAAAAATCCATCCTGCAGAAGTCGAGATATTTGCAGTTAAAGGTGGTGACTTTAACCATCATCTTTTTTAACTTACAGGCTTCCCGCAGATAAGCCATTATGGGCATTCGATAGAACTTTAAAAGCACTACATTCGATTGAATAACAGCTAAAAAATCCATCCTGCAGAAGTCGAGATATTTGCAGTTAAAGGTGGTGACATTTACAATCATATTTATTGACTTACAGGCTTCCCGCAGACAAGCCACTATGGGCATTCAATAGAACTTTAGAAGCACTACATTTCATTGTATGACAGCTAAAAAATCCATCCTGCAGAAATCGAGTTATTTACAGTTAAAGGTGGTGGCCATCATGTTTTTTAACTTACAGGCTTCCCGCAGATAAGCCACTATGGGCATTCGATAGAACTTTAGAAGCACTACATTTCATTGTATGACAGCTAAAAAATCCATCCTGCAGAAGTCGAGTTATTTGCAGTTAAATGTGGTGACCATCATGTTTTTTGACTTACAGGCTTCCCGCAGATAAGCAACTATGGGCATTCGATAGAACTTTAGAAGCACTACATTTCATTGTATGACAGCTAAAAAATCCATCCTGCAGAAGTCGAGATATTTGCAGTTAAAGGTGGTGACTTTAACCATCATCTTTTTTAACTTACAGGCTTCCCGCAGATAAGCCATTATGGGCATTCGATAGAACTTTAAAAGCACTACATTCGATTGTATAACAGCTAAAAAATCCATCCTGCAGAAGTCGAGATATTTGCAGTTAAAGGTGGTGACCATCATGTTTTTTGACTTACAGGCTTCCCGCAGATAAGCCACTATAGGCATCCGATAGAACTTTAGAAGCACTACATTTCATTGTATGACAGCTAAAAAATCCATCCTGCAGAAATCGAGATATTCGCAGTTAAATGTGGTGACTTTTACCATCATTTTTTTTTACTTACAGCCTTCCCGCAGATAAGCCTCTATGGGCATTCGATAGAACTTTAGAAGCACTACATTTCATTGTATAACAGCTAAAAAAAATTCATCCTGCAGAAGTCGAGATATTTGCAGTCAAAGGTGGTGACTTTTACCATCATACGAGTATTTTTTGACTTACAGGCTTCCCGCAGACAAGCTACTATGGGCATTCAATAGAACTTTAGAAGCACTACATTTGATTGTAAGATATCTCGATTTCTGCAGGATGGATTTTTTAGCTGTCATACAATGAAATGTAGTGCTTTTAAAGTTCTATCGAATGCCCATAGTGGCTTATCTGCGGGAAGCCTGTAAGTTAAAAAAGATGATGGTAAAAGTCACCACCTTTAACTGCAAATATCTCGAATACATGATGGTCACCACATTTAACTGCGAATATCTCGATTTCTGCAGGATGGATTTTTTAACTGTCATACAATGAAATGTAGTGCTTCTAAAGTTCTATCGGATGCCTATAGTGGCTTATCTGCGGGAAGCCTGTAAGTCAAAAAACATGATGGTCACCACCTTTAACTGCAAATATCTCGACTTCTGCAGGATGGATTTTTTAGCTGTTATACAATCGAATGTAGTGCTTTTAAAGTTCTATCGAATGCCCATAATGGCTTATCTGCGGGAAGCCTGTAAGTTAAAAAAGATGATGGTTAAAGTCACCACCTTTAACTGCAAATATCTCGACTTCTGCAGGATGGATTTTTTAGCTGTCATACAATGAAATGTAGTGCTTCTAAAGTTCTATCGAATGCCCATAGTGGCTTATCTGTGGGAAGCCTGTAAGTTAAAAAACATGATGGTCACCACCTTTAACTGTAAATAACTCGATTTCTGCAGGATGGATTTTTTAGCTGTCATACAATGAAATGTAGTGCTTCTAAAGTTTTATTGAATGCCCATAGTGGCTTGTCTGCGGGAAGCCTGTAAGTCAATAAATATGATTGTAAATGTCACCACCTTTAACTGCAAATATCTCGACTTCTGCAGGATGGATTTTTTAGCTGTTATTCAATCGAATGTAGTGCTTTTAAAGTTCTATCGAATGCCCATAATGGCTTATCTGCGGGAAGCCTGTAAGTTAAAAAAGATGATGGTTAAAGTCACCACCTTTAACTGCAAATATCTCGACTTCTGCAGGATGGATTTTTTAGCTGTCATACAATGAAATGTAGTGCTTCTAAAGTTCTATCGAATGCTCATAGTGGCTTGTTTGCGAGAAGCCTGTAAGTCAATAAATATGATTGTAAAAGTCACCACCTTTAACTGCGAATATCTCGACTTCTGCAGGATGGATTTTTTAGCTGTCATACAATCGAATGTAGTGCTTTTAAAGTTCTATCGAATGCCCATAATGGCTTATCTGCGGGAAGCCTGTAAGTTAAAAAAGATGATGGTAAAAGTCACCACCTTTAACTGCAAATATCTCGACTTCTGCGGGATGGATTTTTTAGCTGTCATAAAATGAAATGTAGTGCTTCTAAAGTTCTATCGAATGCCCATAGTGGCTTGTCTGCGGGAAGCCTGTAAGTCAATAAATATGATTGTAAAAGTCACCACCTTTAACTGCAAATATCTCGATTTCTGTAGGGTGGATTTTTTTGCTGTCATACAATCAAATGTAGTGTTTTAGAAGGTCTACCCATTCCACTATACGTCCACTCTGCGGGCGATCGTTTTTTGACTTGGGCGGCGCTTCATACATGCCTGCCCGTTCTCCTTTATAAAGCGCACCGATAAAAATCGGCCATAACCTTATTTTATTACAAAGCATTATTATTTAGATAAATCTAAGTAAAAAATCGACTTCTAGAAATGTAGACGACCTAATTCATTGCACCTGTTATTTCGACCTCATCAATAAGTGTCACGATGAATTTTAAGAAACGCAATTAGTTACAAAATGTGCGAGTGACACGGTGCAGTATGCACGAAACTTCAGAGCCCCTGAACTCTGAAGTTCTCTCCGTATTCGCGTTCCTTTTTAATATTCATCAAACATATTCATAACGCGAATACAGCCCGGTTGTCATCTACCCTCGACGCAGCGAGCACGTCCGCAACGTTGTACGGAATTACATAGAGTCGTTACAACCTCTGTGGAATCGAATTGGTGTTTGAATTAAGATTGTTTTTTTCGTGAAAATTAGCAAAATTAATTATCATTTACAATAGGCTATTTTACACCATGTAAGAAAACACATAAAAATGCATGTATACCAAAGGTTTCGTTACAAGTAAACGATAAACGTCGATATTAATTCATAAAAATGCAATAAATATTTTAAAATTCAATTTCAAAAATCGTAATTTTTCTTCTATCTTCAAGCCACCAAATTGGCCAAATTAAATGTGGGTCCCCAGGTTCTAATTAATCTGCTGAATCAAGTCCTGGCATTATTGAATTGTAGAATTAGAACACACCCAAACATGGACAGAGAATTCAATGATTTAATAGAACGAACCAAGAAAATAGACTGGTTAGAATCTGTTTTCGGGGATATTAAAACAATAACCACCAAAATCCAATTAATATACAATATCAAATTTATAACCCACCTATCTCAATCTATTATATCACTTATAATTATAATATTGGTGCTATTATTATTTAAAAAAAAATTACAACTACCGAAAACTGAGGGATTGCGCAATCAGCCCATGATTCTAAACATAATGTAGCGCCAAAAAAACGCAATTTTTGGCTTAGCTTAGTCATTTTATGTTATTTTCGGTTATTTACTACAATTACAATATAATAAGACCATACCTTCATTTATAAAAGAAAAAAACAGTTAAAACTCAAAATCTAGCAATCTACGTAAAACAACACGCCCAGTACGCAAACAGTACTCTTCAAACGCTGTTTTCTCCGGATATAATGATTTTGTCGGAAAATTGAGTTTGAACTGTTTTTTTTCTTTTATAAATGAAATTATTCGATATGTATGGTCTTATTATGTTGTAATAGTAGCATTTAACCGAAAATAACTTAAAAAAACTAAGCTAAGTAAAAAATAAAATTGCGTTTTATTTTCGCTAAATATGTTTAGAATCATGGTCTGATTGCAACCCCTCAGTTTTCGGTAGTCTTTTAACACCCTGTATAATTGCCGACCTGAAGTCGATCGGATGTATTCGGAAATAGAGAAAATACGAACTGCCTGAAGCGCTTTATTAATTTAGTTGTACTGGACCATGACTGGACCTTATTATTATAATAGCATTATTATTATTTTTTTTTTTTTTTATTTAATCAGCTCGGCTTGGAAGGCCGGAGTATACTGACGAGCATTATTATTATTTTGTGTCCCACTCACTGCTGGGCATAGAATTTGTTTTTTAAGAAACAGCCAGAAATGTTTTTTTTTTATGAAAGTTTATTTCAGTATTAAAACAGTTTTAAATATATAGCGCAGCGTTTTGAAGATCAAAAGAACCGATAGAGTCCGAAATACCGTAATCCGATCAAAAACAGGCATAGCGGATGTAGGTACGAGGACTGCACGTTTGAAGTGGGACTGGGCAGGTCATGTGGCTCGAATGCACACAGAACGTTGGGCGAAGATCGTCACTCAGTGGGTGCCTGAAAACAGTCGAAGACGACGCGGCAGACCCAGAAAAAGGTGGCGAGACGATCTGGATGCATTCGAGCCAGACTGGCAAACCGTGGCCTTGGAGCGCAAGGAGTGGAAGCTAAGGGGGGAGACCTTTGCCCAGCAGTGGGACACTATAGGTTGAGAAAAAAAAAGATTTATAATATTAAATTAAAGTTTTTGGTAACGATATAATTGTTATTAAATGTATTCTTTGTGTAATTTCAGTTGCCATTTCCGCCTCTTCGTAATTTGTTCATCCCAGTATTCCTTAACTGTTGGTTGGCAAAAAGATCACTGGAGAATTTGTTTGTAAGTAAATAAAAATAATTTCAATTGGACTGATAAACGTGCGGTATTTGAAAATAATCTCAACAAACAATACTACCGAATTATCTTGTAGAATTAAAACATTACATTCAAATAGGACATACATTTTTACTTTTTAACTGCCCACGCAAAAATAGGGGAATTCTTCACTATATTTGTTCCAAGCATCTTTTTCCTACACCAAACGATTAGATCCAGCAGTAAAGTGGTACGATACCTACCTCTAAAACTGCTCTAACTGTAAGTTTCCTGCTCTTAAAAGCAAGTGTTGCTTTTCCATCAACAAAATCATAATTATTTGTCATTACGCTCTCTGTATATAAAATAAATCTACATAAAAAAGTAAGTTTGTATGAGTCGAGTCAGTGGCCAACTCTGGTGACGGTTTTTAGGCCGCCTTTAGGTCTCCGTCATGGCTTAACGACTTAAATAGCCGGGACCGTCAATTTAACGTGCCCTCCGAAGCCCGGAAGCGCTCAGATAAAATTGCCACTGGCGGTCACCCATCCACTTACAGACCGTTTCGAACGTTGCTTAACTTCGACGACCTATCAAGAACCACTAAGCACGACCACGAGCGCTTCAATCTACATTTACATCGGTAGACAGTTCGGAATATAAAATAATGTAGATTTGTGGTTTCAAGAGTATTAGCCACAATTGGCTTAATTGTGACATCGGGCAATTAATTTATTTTAGAAATACAAATATACAATAACACGTATACTCGTACGTGTGCACAATTTGTTATAAAACATACTCATGCCTATTCATAATGTCGAGGGGGAGGGTAACTCTCAGTGAATCCTGACGTAACAGAGTAGGTAGGTACTACTATACTCAACAATCTTATGTTACATTTTCGATTTATTAATTTCAGAACGACCTTCATCGTGCTATGCAAAAGTCCCAATCGGCACTTTCACAACAGCTTATGATCTTATGCGTGACACTTTTATGCCTTGTTTTTACGAGGTTAGTAATTTAACTATTCGCTTGATGCTTTCAATAATTAAACATACAAGAGCTAGCGAGGATAACATTTTAACAAACCTTCGTAAGTTTAATTATTCATATTGGATATTTACCTCTTAGGGTCGATTCACATCTGACCGAAGATCCGTCGCGTATTATCGGTCGCGGAACGCCAGAACTGACAAATGTATAGAAAAACACTCGACCGTTCACACTCGACGAACTAACGTATCATCGGTCGAGTGTGAACGGTCGAGTGTTTTTCTATACATTTGTCAGTTCTGGCGTTCCGCGACCGATAATCCGCGACGGATCTTCGGTCAGATGTGAATCGACCCTTAACTTGTTAAAGCTTGAATTTATCCCATGTCCATGACTTGGATATGGGTAACTTTAAAGCCAATAATCGATTTCTATCCAACTTCGGTGAACTCAAGCTCGCGTAATCTTTGCCGTCCTATCTAGTTAAATATTCAGGTATTTAAATCGTCAACCAAAGGCCAGTAACAGATCCGCCTAAGCTTTCAGCAACATCTAAAGGCTGGTTTGTCACTAATTGAGCGTCAGGGCTCAGGGATAGCTTTAGAATGTAAAATTCAAATTGAAGCGAAAAAATATGGTTGAAATATACAAATGAGATTTTTTTTTATATGTAAAAATTTTCCGAAGTGAATGTACCTTATTTTAAGGTACGTTAATGCTGACGTAAAATAATTTCAGTGTGTGCGGTATACAACACTTCCAACGCGCAGGTCACAGACACTTGAATTTGTTTCAAGCTACTTACTTCGTGGTGGTAACGTTCTCAACAGTGGGATACGGAGACTTTGTGCCTGACATTTGGCCTTCGCAACTCTTCATGGTTATTATGATAGGAGTAGCTCTAGTCGTCCTTCCTACGCAGGTAAAATGAATCAAATGAATTAGATTTATATTTTCTTTGGAAGTCACTCAAATTGACCCATGTATTCAATATGCAATGGTTTCACAAAGCTTAAGACAAGCAAAGATATTATCTTATAATTCAATTCATTTCATTCGCTACGGATCACGGTATCGCTAATGATTTTTTTGGGTTGTTTTAATGTTAGTTCGAGCAATTGGCTTTCACTTGGATGGAGAGGCAGAAATTGGGTGGATCTTATTCTTCGCACCGCGCGCAGTCAGAGAAACACGTGGTTGTGTGTTCGACTACCCTTCATGCCGATACTATAATGGATTTTCTGAATGAGTTTTACGCGCACCCTCTTCTTCAAGATTACTATGTAGTACTTTTGTCACCAATGGAATTGGACACCACAATGAGGATGATTTTGCAAGTACGTATTTCATATAGGTATATCTAAGTACCATATTTCTGTATACGTATTTATATTTCTTAATCATAACTGTGCTATTTACGTTTAGGTATATAAAATGGAGTCGAATTAGTTGTATATTTATGGCTATATTAAGAATAAATTTAATATAACAAACACCCTATGAACAAATTGATAAAATAAATGATTTAAGTATAAAACTAGGCCTATCGGGCTTAATTAAATCGTCATGCCGGATAAGAAACATTACGTTCAAACGTTTCCAGGTACCAATATGGGCACAAAGAGTTATTTACATCCAAGGATCGTGCCTTAAAGACACTGACTTGATCCGCGCCCGCATGAGCGAAGCCGAAGCTTGTTTCATATTGGCAGCGAGGAACTACGCCGACAAGACAGCTGCCGATGAGCATACCATACTGAGGTGAGATTTTTGCGTGATATAAATTATGAAGACATCCTCTAACTACGGTAAACATCCCCTCTAACTACGGTAAACATTCATCATTTTTCAGTAATTAAATAAATAAATAATGCTGGACTTTTCAAACAGCATCATCTAGCCCCAAAGTAAGCAAAGCTTGTGTTATGGTTACCTACTAAAGATGACTGATATACTACTTATATACTTTTCGTTTGTCAATACATACATATTATACATAGAAACACCCAGACCCGAGACAAATATTTGTAGATCATACAAACATTGGTCCCGCCGCGGGGATCGAACCCGCAACCTTTTGAGTCGCAGGCGGGCCTTCGCCCACTGCGCTACAGAGGTCGTCAATTCATCTTCTATTGGTTCTAAGTTTGGATTAAACTAAAAAGTAAGTCCGCCCCATTCGTCATTTCCTGAGCTAATGTAGTGTAAACAGACTATGTTTGTGAATTGTGTGTGTCGGCCACAATGTGTCGGTCACTGTAACTACGAGTAAGTATAAACTACTTACTCGTAGTTACAGTGAACCAAGGCCTAATCAGCGTCAAATTGAAATAAGTATAACACGTTAGACTAGTGTCCGTTTAAAAATGCGGTTGTTGTTTTCTTCAATCTAAAAGTTTCCTAAAATCAAAACAATATTTTCACCTACAACAAGGCGTGGGTCCAAATGGCAGAAGACCGAGGTAAGTGGAGAGATCAAGGGGAGGCCTTTGCCCAGCAGTGGGACACGAATTGACACGATGGGCTAAATATATAATATGTAAGAACAAAACCATGAAAATGAAAAATAAATAACAACAAAAGAAAAGGTAGCTCAATAAGGTAACATTTTGTCTCACGCTGTATAGAGAAAGGCCTGCATTTAAATGTAACCTATTTTAAGACAAATTTAAATAAAATTGCTGATAATTAGTTGTTGTGCCGCAGATCCTGGGCTGTCAAGGACTTCGCTCCGATGGTACCCCAGTACGTTCAAATATTTCGGCCAGAAAACAAATTACATGTGAAGTTTGCCGAATTCGTCGTTTGCGAGGATGAGTTCAAGTACGCGCTCTTGGCAAATAACTGCACTTGCCCGGGAGCCTCCACACTGGTCACTCTCCTTCTTCATACGAGCAGAGGACAGTAAGTTAAATTTTCTCACTTTTCTTTTTTTTAAATGAAATTATTAGGTAGGTATGGCCTTATTACGTCGTACTAGTAGTAAATAACCGAAAATAACATAGCATGACGAAGCTAAGTCAAATTTTTTTTTGCGTTTTTTTTTTTCGCTAAATATGTTTAGAATCATGGTCTGATTGCAACCCCTCAGTTTTCGGTAGCAGTCTTTTTACACTCTGTATATGCTGTTGAAATGAGAGCGTTGCGTAGGATGTGTGGGGTAACGTTGAATGATAGAGTGAGAAATAGTGTGATAAGGGAACAGTGTGGTGTAATAAGAAGATGTGGTGTTGAGGATCGAGAAAGGTATGTTAAGATGGTTTAGGCATGTAGAGAGGATGGATGACAGTTGTTTGACAAAGCAAGTGTATGATGCGAGTTTGCATGGGACAGCTGGAAGGGGAAGGCCTAGGCGAACCTTCTTGGATCAAATTGGCGACATTTTGGACAAGGGCCAGGTCAAAAGTACCCACCCTAAACCGACGAGCATGTATGAAGAATGTAATGAGAGTGAATGAGGCGAAAGTTGAGTGTCAGGATTGTAGCGACTGGAGATCCGTGGTCTCTGCCTACCCCTTTGGGAAAGAGGCGTGACTTTATGTATGTATGTATGTAATATATTTTCATATTCGATTTTGATACTTTCAGAGAAGGCCAGCAGTCCCCGGAAGAATGGCATCGTCTTTACGGAAAATGCTCTGGAAACGAAATATACCACATAGTTCTTGGAGACAGTCGGTTTTTCGGAGAATATGAAGGAAAAAGCTTTACTTATGCCAGTTTTCATTCTCACAGAAAGTAATAGTTTTTTTTTTTTCAAACATCTCAAACTGAATAACTCGCCAAACAGAAAATAACACTAATTGCATTTTAAGGTACGGAGTGGCTTTAGTAGGTGTACGACCATCAGAGTTACCTGAATTCTACGAAGAAACAATTTTACTAAATCCTGGACCAAGGCATATAATGAAAAAAAGTGATACGTGCTATTACATGAGCATAACAAAAGAAGAAAATTCTGCATTTGTCGTAGCAGAGAAACAGATCGAACAGAGACCAGCGATACCTAAAGATCAAACAACATGTAGCTTGCTTTCCAACGAGAAGAAAACAGGTGACGCAGAGGAAGGCTCTGTGCCGCCGAAGAAAGCTGACGGTAGTAACGTCGTTCAGTACCAACTCCCACAAGTGATTCTGCAAGCTCCCTCGAGTTCCACACCCAACGCATCGCCATCACGCATCAACCAAGCTAATACCGTATCATCCGCTAATTTAATTGTTGCTAGCTGTGAGTCACGGTTTGATTTACGCGAAAAATAGACCGAATTTGAAAATTGTTCCTATTTATAACTTATAATTCGGTATACTTTTTGCTTGAATTGTACTTGTTGTTCGATGTCTAAGTTTCTGACACCGGGCAATTCACTCACTTTCATGTCTATTGATGGGGAAGTATTTTTGGTTGTGGAGCCTTTAGCTATTTTATTTTTATAGTTTAGTGGCCTTTGACAATATAATTAAATAAAAACGCATTAATCGGATATTAAACGACTATAAGAACTAGGCCGTCATAAAAATAAAATAGTTATTCATAGCGAAAATATTTATATCTTGCTAATTCAGAATACAATTTAGTTCGTAACTGTTTGTTTTTCGCATGCAAAAAGAACCATTCAGTGAGAATTAGGAGAGTGCTCGTTTGTTGAATTAGATCAGTTTTGCAATGTGTGTATTTGAACATTTATTTTATATTTGAGGACCTGAAAGCTTGATCACCTCAACAAAGTAATTAACTTTTACGTTTAGCTACTTCCATTTCGTACTTTGTGGTTTATTATGTCTTTGTTTATTATTGTTGTATTGCCTTTTTCTAATAGTTGGATTGTTTTAAAACTCGTTTCAGTTTTGACCTCTTTGGTACTATTGTACCAAATGATAATATTGTAACGTAAGCACTCGAACGTTCTAGAGGATTAGCGCGCAGGAAAGATTCAACGAACATTCTCGCTTAGACATAAGGAATTAATAAATGGACTGTAATACCTAGACTAATAACAATTGGGGCTTAAGACTAAGACCTTTGCCCAGCAGTGGGAAAGTATAGGTTAATGAAAAAAAAATACCTTGACTTAAGGTTCATATTTGTTTCGATTACAACAAGACCTTATTACAACAAGTGTATAAGGTTCAAGGTCGCTTGTCACGTGTTGTTGTTTGTTTATAGAAGCTTCCTGTTCATTTGTAGAATTTCCACGTGAAGATCTTTCTAGGCGTTCTTGTTTGGTATAAAAGCGGGCGGTTTGCGCATCACTGACAGTTGTTTGTGAATTAGGAGCGAGTTAACTTGTAATAAAACGAAGTGAATAGTGACGATTCTATTCTCCGAAAACCTAGACAATCTTCAAGAGATGATTAAAGAATTTTCCGATGCTTCTTTACAAGTTGGCCTGAAAATGAATATGACCAAGACGAAGATCATGACCATCTCACTTGTCTCATCGGATTCAACTATAATGGTCGGAAACGACAGACTAGAGAAGGTCAATAAATATCTTTATCTTGGTCATATACTTTCTTTTGGCAAAGAACATCAAACTCAGGAGATTGCTAGGAGGATCCAGCTGGGCTGGGCGGCTTTTGGAAAGCACGAACTCATTTACCGGTCAAAGAAAATCCCACAATGCCTGAAAACTCGTCTCTACAACCAATGTGTCCTGCCAACCATGACGTATGGCGCCGAGTCATGGGCACTCACGAAGGAGGCTGTGTACAGGGTACGTGTTGCACAGAGAGCCATGGAGCGTGCCATGCTCGGCATCAACCTATAAGAGCGAGTCCCTAATGTCGAAATCCGTTGTCTGACTAAAGTTCAAGACGTCGGAAACAGGGTAATGGAACTCAAATGGAATTGGGCAGGACACTTGGCCAGACGAAGTGACGGCAGGTGGAGTAAGACTTTGACCGAGTGGTGGCCGAGAACCGGATGTAGAAATCGTGGTCGTCAGATCGCGCGATGGGTCGACGACATCAAAAAAGTCCATAAATTTTGGATACGCGAGGCACAGGACCGGAATAAATGGCGTCAACAGAGGGAGGCCTACACCCAACAGTGGGATATTATCGGCTGCGGATGATGATGAATAGTGACGAGTGATAATCAGTGCGATTGTTTATTACTTTAAAGTGTGTTTTGAGTAATTTAGCGTTTAATAAAGTCTCGAAAGTTATACCTAGTGTTTATCTTCAGAATCGACGAACCCCAGCACGTAACAATATCTAAAGACTCTTATGAAACATCTCTTCTGAGATTTAGCCGGTGAACCATCCAAAACAATTGTTTATGGTGGTCCTTAAAAAATCGGCTAGCCTTTAATTTCCAATTTTGGTCCAAGTATCTTTCACTGTTAGTCTGTTATTCACAGGTACAATAAAAACCACTTTCAGATTAAAATATCCGATTTGATACCAAGGTCAAAGTGATTCAAACGGGTTGGTTTTGGTTGGAACAGGATAGGTGTCAATTTAAATGCTAAATAGTACTTACCACTCAAAATGCTGTTTGATTTGCTGTGTTTGGTTATACTAATTACATAGAATGCATAGGTAATGTGTAAGTCAGATAGGTTATCATGTACAAACAAAGTTATGTCATTAATTATATTGGCAAAATATTTACTTGAAATCACTGGTCAATAAGTTTTTTTAATATTATTTAATTTAGTATTGCTGTAAGTTTTAAAGGTGCATTTACACGATGCGATTTCAACCCATACGATATCGTATCGCACGGTAATTTTGCCTGTATCAGTAGTACTACTAAGAAGTACAACTGGTAGTACAAATGACACACCTTTGTATCACTTGTACTACCGGTTGTACTGATGCCACTATTATAATTTTTCACGTGTAACGCTGATCGTAAGCGATTCATAGATAGCGCGACCTTCGTCTCGGCACGTTCAATGGGCGACAACTCGTACGAAAAATCGCATCGTGTAAATGCACCTTAATTTACATACAATTGTCAAATTATTTCTACTACACACACAAGCTCAAAAATAAGATTTAGTCTGTGTTCAAAAATAACGTAATTAATGTTTGCTATTATTTCAAAGCTTAAAATAATTTAAAGGAATTTATTGACTAATGCTTTAGGTATTGAGTACTTAGATCATTTAATCAAAATTCAATTCACTTTCGTCAAGGTCAAAGATCGGAGGCACATGCAGTCATAGTGATTGACGATTACTCGGGAGTTTTTACTTATTATATTCATATTGTATTTATTAATGTGTTACATGACCTCTGACCATGACAATGCAACATGGCATCCACATTATTTATTATATTGGCAACATCACTGGCAAAAACTATTTATAATCTCAATGGGTCAAATTGTTACCACCTATCTATAATATCATTTTGCCCCTGGCTTGTGCAGGTAAATTCGGCGAAGGTACGTCCACCACTGACTCCCGTCTGTGTCCGAGGGACTCTCCGGGCACGGACAGCGCTACAGATAGCCACCTATTATTACCTAAACACGAAAATCCCAATTTACTCAGTCCAGACGCACCGAATCATCGAAAAGGTCACTTATATAGTTTTACTGTACTAATTCTAAAAGCTTATCTGTGATATGACTTCTTAGAACCGTGTTATGCTAACAACATGTTCAAATTAATTATTGACTATAAACAAGTTGAATACAAAATTTACCCAATTTTTACCTTGCAGAAAAACATTCAATATTTTAGCAATATGACTACTACGTATACGAAGTCCCTTGTTATTTCAGTTTGGCATATCTGTAGGTTGGAACGTTTTGGAATAGCATGGATTAGCCACAGTATTTATTAAGAAAAGTTTTATTTACAGGTAGCCGAAGGCCGTCTATATTACCCGTACCAGACATGGTTACAAGTAGCCTTAATATAGCGACTGATAATCAAGACGAAGAGGCCGAGGTAGATGAGAGTGAGGATGAACTTGATGATGATGTCCCATGGAGATCACCTTCCGAGAAAATAGCGTAAGCGACATACAAATAGAATGCTTTTAATGCATTTTCTACATGCACGCATTTAAATTACTCTCACCCTTTATACATAGTTCTAAAAAGGTCTCTTGGTAAAAATGTTGTAAAGAATATCTAATCTGGTAAACATACATTTTTATGATGTTTCTGAGTTGGATCTTCTTACAACGTTTTGCCATATTCCTCATTTTTTTACATTGTAATTTAATAATCACTTTTATATTACTTTACCATGTGACCTCATATACATAATATGCCTCTTCTATTAACATCAAATGATATGTGGTTCAGATAATACACTAAACGGTTTTTCAAAGCACAAAATTGCTCAATAGAAATAGCTCTAGTCACTGCAACCTTTGAACAACCACTCTATGGCAAATCTTGATAGAATACTGTATAATACCGAGCAAACGCTAAAATTGCTTTATGTTTGACAAATTATTCTCGAGTGAGTGTAAGTTCCATTCAAATAACGCTTGCTTTGGTACTTTACTAATAATAAGAGGTAGAGGTTACAATCTACCCAGGCGTCTACCGATTCATTATTATTCATTGGTTAGAATATCGATCAAAATATATTATGTCCGACCTGCAAATCATTTTTATCATTTACATTCACTACTCCTTTATTAGATAGCAGATCTGGATCACGCAAGACGCATGAATAGATTCTGCACAAATTCGTCATTTTTTCAGTAAGTGTTGGCTTTTACTTATTTGATATGTGGTAGTTTGCTAATCTTTTAAGTTGGTATAAACATCTTTATTTGTTTATTGTCTAAAGTTATCACAATCGACGTCCTTATCTGATAAATCTGAACTAAAACATCTAAAGTAAAAACAAACATGATAAAAATTTCCGATCATTAAATATTATTCGCTTTCATTATAACTAAAACTAGCTTTGCTTTGTAAGATCTTGCTTATTCCTTGTTATTAATATTCTATTTTCCTTTTTTTATGTATATTTTAGGTATTTTCATCTCATTCAATTATTTAATAGTATTATTTATCTTTCTTTAATGCCTATCTATAACTGGTCAAAATATTCCATAATGCACCAAAAAGCGAAGCGTATATGTGATCACCCTTAGGGAGTGTATCAATATTAGTAGTAGGTATACACTGATCTTTTAATAAAGATATTGTTTTTTTTCTTGTGCAATTGTGTGCATTGTGTATCTGTAAAACCCCTGCGTAAATCCCAACTGCACGGCCCGTACCCTGCTCCAGTGATGACGCCACCACCAGCAGCTTCACGTCGTTGGCAGGCAGTGATGTTCCACACAGCGCCTGGCGAAACGATTATACAAGGTAAGCCCCCACCTAACCGCTCATCTAACTCAAAGGCTTAGTCGCGATCCGTCAACTTCGCATTTAACCAACTGCGTTTGCGTTGCGGTCTTGGCTATCAAAACTTTAAAAATCAATTGGAAGACAATCAAACCAGGTTTGTGTCTCCAACAAGCAGGTTGGTTCAACTGTTGTAGACGTTAGTTGGATGTATATAAAAGTTTTTTTACTATTTGGATAACACTCTTTCAATCCTCAACTTCAAACCAGCGTTGTTCTCCTGTGATAGATAGACATCGTTTCATTACGTTGAAAAAATGCAATCAAAACGTAGTTCTTAAGTTAGTTTTTTTCCGGGTTCAAAGTTTTTTAGTTCCACTTAAACAATCCTAGCCTGGTTTATGAATCAGATATGATATCCCACCAAAACTAAAATTAAAGAAGAGTGCATGGAACTTAGATGCGAATAATGAGATGGATATGGTAATGCGGCAGACCACCACGGAGATGGCGGGACGAGTTAGATGTGTATCTTCCAGATTGGCCCACTGCAGCCATGGATAGGAAAGACTGGAAAAAAGGGAGGGAGGCCTTTGCCCTGCAGTGGGACGATACAGGCTGAAATAATAATAATAAAAGACCGTAACTGAAAAAATACATATATAAAAAATACATAATACATATATAACTGAAAAAATATACTGAATTAAAAGAAGAAATAATAAGAATGTGGAAGATAAACAAAGTCTATATTGTCCCATTGGTTTCCTGTACGGGAGTAGTACCAAAAAATCTATTCCACTATCTCAAACTAATAGATTTATAAGATAGCATTTTCATAACGATGCAGAAAGCTGCCATACTTAATACCTGTAGGACCGTGAGAAAGTTCTTACAGGACGACCCAAATACACCACATATCACAAATGATTCTCACTAGGCCTAGGCCCGTGAGCTTCATTTAATAACGAGGTGTCCTACATCTCGAGAAAAAAAATACTGTAAAAATAATAATAATAATATGGTAATGAAGAAATATTTTAGGAGAAGTAAATAACAGCGCCAGACTGACTAATACATAAATAAATGGCTTACTTTGCCCAGTAGTGGGACAACGTAGATTAGAAAAAAAATTCTGGACATTTTACATAGCGTCATCTAGCCCCTAACTAAGCAAAGCTTGTACTATGTGAACCAGATATCTGATAGAATACTTTTATACATATAAATTGAAAAGTGTAAGGTCACAATGATGAGCTCCGCTTGATTCCGCGAGACTTTGTTTGGAAAATTACTTTAGATCGAAAGCGCGTACATCAGGAGACAAAGTATTAATAGATTTTTAGAAAAAAATACTAAATAAATAAATAATAAATAATGCTGGACTTTTCACACAATTTAATTTACTAATTTACTAATTGATTTTTATGTTTAAGTGATTAGATTAATCACAATCTATTCTATATTTTTACTAAAATTGAGCATAATACAGAAAAAAAAAACATAGTCAAAGCAAGCACATGCAGATTTCATGTCACATGTTACTATATATGTTATGTTCGTATGGTGTTACAGTATTTCTTTCAAAGTTATATTTGTCAACTGATCTAATTGATGCGATTGGCCAAATTTCGAAGTTGGTGAAACGCGACTAAGTCCAAAATAATAAGGTAAAAATAAACAAAATAAATCATTTAATACCAACTTAAAGTCATTTTACGTCGATTTATTTTTAATAATACGCCAACGGGGCTGAATAATTTGTTGATTGAACTGCATGACCGAGTGCTGCTTTTAAATGAATAATCAACGACCTCTATTTCAAATGATTATTACTATTCGGTGGTGTTATTAATTATTATTATAATTTAAGTGAATTATATCAATTTGGTCAATTTTAGATTTTAACGTAATTGTTGTGTTGCTTAATAAAATTTCTTGATCGCAGGTGTATTATTTTACCTACACTATTGAGTAAATAAAATTGTATTGACTGGTTGTTTGTTATATCGACATAAAAGTTGACTTTGAGTATAAAGTGAAACTGTGCAAAGGGGTGGTATGTACTCGAACTTATTTGTTTTAATTTATCGAGATGTTTCAGGATCGTAAAAGGTTTCCCACCGGTATCGCCATTTATAGGAGTGAGCCCCACTTTATGTTATCTTCTGAAGGAGAAGAAGCCCCTATGCTGCTTGCAACTGGCTCAAGTCTGCGAACACTGTGCATATCGGAATGCAAAGGAGTACCAGTGGCAGAATAAAACGATAATACTTGCAGCAGATTACGCGTCAAATGGAATTTATAATTTTATTATACCTCTGCGAGCGCACTTTAGGTCCAAAACCTCTTTAAATCCAATCATTTTGCTACTGGAACGTCGACCAGATATTGCATTTTTGGACGCTATTTCGTACTTTCCATTGGTATATTGGATGCTTGGATCTATTGATTGGTAAGTAGAAATATACCTGCTTAAATAATGAAACACAGAAACGTAAGATTATAGGTCTAACAATATGATTTCCACAGCTTAGATGATCTTTTAAGAGCCGGTATTACTTTGGCGGAAAATGTGGTTGTCGTGAACAAAGAGTTATCCAATTCTGCTGAAGAGGACAGTCTCGCTGATTGCAACACTATAGTGGCGGTTCAGACCATGTTCAAGTAAAGTTGTTATGCATAATGTTTTGCATTCTGTAACTCTTAGCTTTGTGGCCTGAGCGATTTATTTTCTACTAGCGATTGTTCTTAGTAGGTTACTAAACATGGACTATTCCTTTACCCCTTTTTCCAAAACGTTTTTATTTAATGTTAAGCCTGACTTTTGGGGTAATTGATTTAAGACTTACTACTTATTAATTTGTTTGTGCTTGCGGTCTTGCGATTGAAAACATAAAATAATTTAATTATTAATTCACTTCATGTTTCAGGTTTTTCCCTTCCATAAAGTCAATCACAGAACTATCTCAGTCGTCCAACATGCGTTTTATGCAATTTCGTGCACACGATAAATACGCATTGCATCTGTCGAAGATGGAAAAGGTGTTTTTTTTTCTTCAGTACTTTACCATGCGGTTAACTAGATTAAGTGACTATGGAAGAGACTTATTGAATTATAGTAATGTCCTCATTTTCACTTAGTCAATTTTGAGT
This sequence comes from Epirrhoe alternata, assembly GCA_963565295.1. NCBI lineage: Eukaryota > Metazoa > Arthropoda > Insecta > Lepidoptera > Geometridae > Epirrhoe > Epirrhoe alternata. Next base: position 14,318,863 of record OY751375.1, read on the forward strand.
ATCTTATCTATACTTAATATTAATTAAAATGCTTTTATCTTCTCTTTTTCTTTGAGTAGTTTTGACCGACCGAAGTCATATTTTTCGGAAAGGAGTAAACTTACTGAATCTCTTTTTACAGAGAGAAAAGGAACGTGGTTCGCACATATCATACATGTTCAGACTTCCTTTCGCAGCAGGCTCAGTGTTCTCTGCTTCTATGTTAGATACCTTGCTATACCAGGCATTCGTGAAGGATTATGTGATAACATTCGTCCGCTTGTTGCTTGGAGTTGACCAAGCTCCTGGATCGGGATTTCTCACTTCAGTAAGTTGTATTAAGTAGTTTATTTGTCAGTGCGTTTTTGCGACTATTTTTAAAATCTTAGTTGTTGTGGTAAATTCATTTTTCTTCTTGTCGAGCCACTAGTTCTTTCGAAACATTATGAGGAAAGATTTTGAGTGAAGAAAGTTTTTTATTGCGCTTCAAAGAAGCACCTTTCATACACTCGTAAATTTATTGGAGACTACAAAAAGTGTTCTTAATAAAAAATGTGCAAATATACCAAAAAAACCCAAACAACTAAGTTTTTGATATTTTGCTGTTATAGCGCGTTGCGAATTGTGTCATGAAGCAAATTCCTTAACGTTCTTCTAACAATGCAATATAATCTGTGTAGCGTTAAGGTACGAATAGAATGTGAACGTGTATAGAACAGTCTTAATCGCGGTTGCGAGTCGAGTTTGGTGCTAGGATGAGTTGAGGACTGGCCGCGGCAAGCCGCGCGCGAAGGGCCCCGTGGACGACCGTGAATTGCAGCCCTACAACGTCTATGACTCATGTGAAGAGATTTATTAGAAAAATTCGCTGCAGCAGCAAAGAGGGCCATGTCCCATATGATATCCTTTGCCCATGCAAGATGCAGGCCGTACGAATTATTAGAAATACTAAAAAATACTAAACAAGCTTCTGAAATATCTACCAAAGGCGTAGCCAGGCTACGTGGATATTTTTCCCAATAACTATTTTCTAGGTGGTATGGAACAATGCCTAAAATAATCATGATGATTACGTTCTTCGGTAGCAGAACGGTGGTACCTATGCATATAAAACTTTGTCTAAGTTGGGAGATCCCGCGGACTATTTCTGGCAAAATAGAACAGGAAAAAACTTCACAGATGGGGTTTCATGGGATATTTAGCAGCGATATACCGGTTAAGGTTAACAACGGAAGTGAATCTGTTATTAACCGAATTGAATACCGGTTAACCATAGCAATAGGTTAACCGATACATTTGTGTTAAACAGTAACCGAAATGATAAGGATTTTTATCATAAAGTTTAAAATTGGCATTTACGGCGTGTACTGCAAGTAAACGTAATAACATGACATTTTTTTGCAATTTTCAATTCTTTTCATTTAAAATTCAAATACGAAATCTAGGTATGTTGCGTCATTGACGTCAAAAAATACCGATATAAAAACCCAAACGTTTCTGTTAACAGCTTAATTTCGATTACTGTTATTATTTCTGTTTTTCATTTCGGTTAGCGAAATGATTGGGTTAACCGCTTCTATCGGTAACCCTTTGAAACGGTTAACAGTTATGAATGGGTTATCCAATCCCTGGTATTTATTAGAGAAAATAACAAACGTTTCACTAGTTAACCAAAGAAGATAAGATAATCATTTATACGGATATTATTCATATTATTCACATTATTTCATAGGTTATGTACAGAACTTTGTAAATGAAGAGAAGAGATGGCATAGTGTTTTCGAAACCAAGGGTTTGAGAACCAAGTTGCAACTGTTCCTTTTTTAATCAAACACATCCTCGCATCGAACGCACTCGCGACTACGAGACATCCGTACCGTGTACCTATACAATGTAAACTGTTAATAACATTATTGTTACTCTAACTGCATTTGTACTAACAGATGAAAATTACCAAAGAAGATATGTGGATACGCACATATGGTCGTTTGTACCAAAAGTTGTGTTCAACGACTTGTGAGATTCCGATAGGGATATATCGAACACAGGACACGACCATGGCCGACGCATCTCACCACGTGAGTATGTCGCCAAGGACCCCAACAAACTGGTTTTGGTCACGACTCGCGAGAATGCGACCATCGCGGTTTTCGGTGAGTTGGTTATCTAACTCCTAATGTTATGATTATTTCTCTCCTTAAATAAAGTCCATTAACGCCTGAACGCTATAGCAACATTACCTTTCTTCTCACTTTATTTTCTATTGAATTCTTAATATTTAAAATCCAGCTTAGTCTTAGTCCTAAAGTTATGGGACTATTCTGTATTTTGTTTCTATGTAGGTTCCAATAAAACATTCTGTGCATTCATGCCTGTGGAGTGTCTGTAACTAGGTAATAGCATAATATTACAATTTCTTTATTAAATATATTTCACGCGAAAGGTCTTCTTGTAAAATCACGTGCTTGAACTTTTATAATATTTTGCAAACTGCTACAGCCCGATGAGAAGGATCTTGCTTTTGCGCGTACACTGAATTAGACTTTTCATAAAATTATAAATGAATATCGAGAGACGGCTGTGAACTAGGTATCCTAATTAGAAATAAACTAAAACGATAAAATAACTCGATGATCGCAATCCCGCCTCAGTGTTGTAATTGTTGTTGTAGTGTGGCATGCATGATTTAAAATACTTAGCTTATCGACGACTTGTAAACCTTGTTTGCTGTGGGTGGTTAATGTATGTCCTCCATGGTTCGACGTACAACACTATACATAGGTAATACCTGAAACATTATATTAAGTAGCCGTTTAATCATTGCCGCATGATAAAACGAATACACCATTACAAATTGATCAATCAAAATATCAGACAATCAGAAACGAAATAAGTTTCCCTCTAGATAAAACAATAAAAGTGCACTGACTCTGCAACTGCTTATGCTTTGCATGTTTGTTGAAATAGTTCTCATTAAGTAGTCACAGATATGATTGCTGAGTTAGGGTCGAAAGCCATATTAATACTGATCAAATTTGTAATTAAAATAAAAATGTGTGGAAAGCTTTGTTTACAAAATTCGGGAAAGCGTTAAACCATCGTATAGAGTGTAGGTGTACTCCTAAAACAACAGTTGCAGCAGGAGGCAGGCGGGGGCGGAGGCGCGGGCCGCGCACGCCTGGGCGCGGGCTGCCTGGCCGGCTGCTACGGGGAGCGCACGCCAGCGGTAAGACGACACGCATCTTCTGCCTTCCTCTATATCTTTTATAGTATGCAAACAATTTTATTTAAAACTAATAACTTCTCCTTATTTTTTGTCAGTGTCCAAGCCGTACGCGAGTAAACTCAAGGATGTTTTTTCCTTTGTTAGAATAACCAGACTCGGTGACATGATTAAGAAGTAGAATATAATACGGTTTAGCTGTAATTCTATCCGGTGATGACCAACGATCATTTAAACGTTTCGGAAAATAAGAAAATCGTAGGTACAATGCGAAAATTATTGCTGACTGGGCTTTAATAATCACAGAAGATTGTTGAGTCTTAGTTTCTCACTAGCTATTCAGAATAAGGTCGAGAAGATACTACAAAATGGAAGACAAAATAGATGAACTTAATAAATCGGCATATTCAAATAATGGGTTAGGAGCTTTTTGACCATATCTCAAATGGACTTATTAGCTGTATGACCAGATCGCTTTAAGGCCAAATCTCGATATGACTACATCGCATTTGGACGAGATCGCGTTTGGTCTAGATCGCAATAAGACCAGCAAGATAGCAATCGAAGTCTACAGCATCGTTTGTTTTCTAAAGTACAGTTAAAGAGATATTTACCTTCATACCTACGTACTCATATTAACTTAGTACTTACATATACTTTTTTAGAGATGTTTTGGTGCCAGCCTGAAGGTTATCAAAGTTTAATGAAATTTATTCTGCTAACAATCTATCCAATATCTAAGTTGAATAGGTGGGAAGGAGTCTGTGGTAAGTGCTTTATTCTTGAAAAAGTACTCAAATCACATCCAAAGTATTTATTAGTATAGCTACACCAGCGCATTGTAAGTACCTATAAAAAAACATTTAAAACATTTTTATTCAGGTGTAACAATCTTGGGTACTTAACTATAGTTACAAATCATACCTCAGAGTAATATTAACTTACATAACTAAGATATGCTAAGGTATTTTTGTATAAATAATATAAGTTGTAACTGCAGATTTAGTTTAGTAATACCTAAAAAGAGATACAAAACAAAATAAATTGGTTATTGCGGGTACAAATTTGCGAGTGCGCTAGCTCCCACCCTAGGAGAACCTGTGTTGTGGGTAGCTAGCCTCTTTCGAACTTTGTGTCCAAGTTGTGTTGCCGCAGTTTCTTATACGCTAGATTAGAGTGCGACTGTTTTTGCGGTCGACTAATAATGGTAAACTAGTTAAATAATTAGTTTAATAATTAGATTAGCAGTGTAAATAACATTAAATAAATAAATAATGCTGGACTTAAAAAAATAAGTGGAAAATAATAAGTGATGATAATTGAATAGTAAGTAACACAAAGATGAGATAATACCAAATAGATATTATAATGCTACATATATATAAGTAGGTATATCGATTATTTTTAGGAATGATTAATAAAATAATTGGGGGGGGGGGGGGGGGGTGGAAATGGTATGGGGGAGGACCAGTGGATTATGTTAAGTTGAGGGGGAGAGAAAAGCTTCACATTCATTATAGTTTAAGGTACTAAGCCATTCCGTTGTTTTTTTCCTACACATTCTTCTAGTTAGTAGAAGTAACTTTAATTGTATATTTAGTTTATTGTAGGTGTGTGGTCCAAGGTAATTGAAACAGCGCTGGCCAAAGCTTGTTTTGGTTTTGGGTGTTTTCCAGACTAGTCTTCGGTTGTTGGAATTTGGATTATTTGTGAGGAGAGCAGTTTTATGAAACTTTAGAACGGTATTGAGTACAAATAGTTGTCTGACAGAGAGTAGTTTTACATCTTGATATAGGTTGGTGGTTGGGTATCGGAAAGGCTTTTGGAAGGCTACTTTTAGTACTGCCCGTTGGGCTCGTTCTAGGCGAAGTAAGTGCGTTTTGCATGCGGAGCCCCAAGCAGTAATGCAGTATGAGAGTATCGATTGGCAGAGCCCTTGATAGACCAGTGTTATGGTTTTTTGTTTTGCGCAAGATCTTAGTTGCTTAAAGATGTATAGCAGCTTACGTAGTCTCCCACAGGTTGCAGCTATATGAGGTTTCCATGATAACTTCTCGTCGATTACTACACCTAAGTACTTTGTTTTGGTAACTTTCTCAATGCTCGGGCAGGTACAAGTCTGTCCGTCGGAGTAAGGGTGGTTGTTGTGGAGTCTAAGGCCAGCGTGGGATTTGGAAGATGTGCGGTTGGAGATGCTGAAGTTTATGTATTTAGTTTTGTCGATGTTGAGGGTAAGCAGGTTGCGCTGTAGCCATTTCGAGACGAGTTCGAGACCTATCTGAGTGTTCTGGGATGCTTCACTCCATGTGTCCCCGTAGAAAATAATAGCGGTGTCGTCAGCGAACGCAAAAATGTTTGCCTTCACCAAGTCAAGCGTACACAGGCTGTTAATATAAACAAGGAATAGAGTGGGACCTAGGACACTTCCCTGTGGCACCCCGAATTCAACCTCAGTTAGGTTACTAGCGTAATTGTCTAATTTAACACGTTGTTTGCGCATGCTTAGGTATGATTGGAACCATTGGAGTGATAGACCTCTTATGCCATAAGCCTCCATTTTTCGCAAGAGAATTGGCCTGGATACTGTGTCGAAGGCTTTAGCTAGATCTAAGAATACCCCGACACAGTGTTTACCGCTGTCAAGTTTTGAAGCGACAAAATCAGTGAGGTTGGTAACAGCGTCCTCTGTTGATCTGTTTTTACGAAAACCGTATTGGTTTTCAGAAAGAATGTGCTGTTTTTCAAGATAACTGAGGAGGCGTTTGTTGATAACTTTTTCGATAATTTTAGATAGAGCAGTAAGAAGAGATATTGGTCTATAGTTTGAAGCAGCCTGGGGATCTCCTGATTTGTGGATGGGAGTAATGTTGGCTATTTTTAGAGAGTCTGGAACTATTCCACTGCTGATGCTTAGATTCGTAATAAACGCTATGATGGGAGAAAAAAAGTTTTTGCCATGTTTAAGTATTGCGTTACTGATGTTATCCCAGCCTGGGGCTGACGAAGACTTAAGTGAGGAGATTATTTTAGATATTTCGATGGAGTCGGTAGGAGTCATGAAAAAGGAATTTGGTATCCTGCCGCTGGGTGGGCTAACCGAAGAGGCAAGTTGCTCTTGACTCGTGGAGAGGGACCTGAGTATAACATTAGCCAGATCTTTTCCTACGGATGTAAAGTAGGTGTTAACTTTATTGACGGCATCAGTGGGGTTCTCTGAGTCTTTAATGAGGTCGTTATTTTTTTTATTTGATTTGTTAAGATTGCATATATTTTTAATACATTTCCATGTCCGTTTGCTATCACCATTCGCATCAATTAGTTGTTTACTCTCATAGTTTCGTTTGAGATCATGCAGTAGGGTCATGCATGTATTTCGGTATCTTTTATATGTTTCCATAATCTTGGTATCTTTGGGATTTTTCTTGGTTAGTAGGTGTAACAAGTCTTTTTTTCGTATACATTTCAATAGATTAGGTGTGATCCATGGCTTAGTAATAACTTCCTTATTCCTGAGGTGCATAATGGTAGTGTTCTTAGTGATTTGTTCCCTTATCAGTTTAGTGAATTCATCAACTGCTTCACTAACATCTTGATGGCGATAGAAGTCATTCAGGTCGAGTTCTTCTAGGTCACTGATTAGTGAGGTGTAGTTAATTTTAGGAAATGCTCGATGGGCGAGTTTAGTTCTCGGGCGCAAGTCTTTGTCAGTAGTTACGATAACGGTGCTATGATCCGTGATTCCCGTGTCGCATATAGCGATTTGGGTTTGTTTTTTAGAGTTAACCATAACGTGGTCTAGACACCTCGATCCACGAGTAGACAGGTGGTGCCCAGGAATAAAGTTGTAGTGGCCTACTAGGTCTAGGTAGTCCATTGACCGGTTGTCTGTTGTATCGGCCCCTATGTCAATGTTGACATAGGGGCCGATACAACAGACAACCAACCATAGAATAAATAATTAAAATAAACCAAAATTAGGGTCAGCAGGTTTTCTAGCACCGTTTTGGTATTTTGTTATTCCTGACAAAACTAAAATAAGCTCCTAACCCAAAATAATTATGTACTAATTAGTGATTACCTACGATGAAACATTACAACGATTGTTTAACGTAATTGGATTACTTTCACATCACAGTATTCAATATCGTTTTCTGGCAATGAAATCTTAGCTTACCCTAACAACCTTAGTTTTAATGTCTTTAGTCCTAAATTAGAGTTATTCATTTCGATACAGGAACATTTGAAGGAATAATAATTCCTCAAGTATATTATATGTATTTATTTTATATAAAAACCTTTATTTTAATAATTTTAATTAAGGACTTGGGCTAAAATGTCACCATCACATTATTAGAAAAGTCATAAACTTACTGAACTACTGGTCCAGAACAAGGACCCACGTAGTACGCGTATAACCTAGCTAGTACAACATCTAGCTGTTGGGTCAGATTCGACCTCACTACCTACTTTAGTTCAAGTCGAATCGGACCTAAATCACATTGACATAGGAAAAATAATTATCATACATACAAAACCATAGGTACTTTAAAAAAATAACCTTAATTTTGTTAATAACGTAGACATATAAGTAGCAACTTAGGATTAACCATTGTAGTTCTCTGAATAAGGAAATATTATCAAACTTAGGTAGAGCGTAGCAATTAGAACATTAGCACATACACAGCTTAATTGTTACTGCACAATTTCATTTTAAACTCAATATATAATAGCAATTAAAGCTGTTTTCATCAAGCGAACTAAACACTAACATACATTCGCATGATGAGGTAAATCAGGAGTCGCTTATTTAGCTTTATAAAAGAAGTAAGTTTAACAATTCTTAAAAATATTAATCTATTCTTTTAAATGTTTAATATTAAAATCGATTTACTTAAATATGAAAAAGTAAAATCGATTTACTTAAATATGAAAAAGTAAAGTCACTTTACTTTTTTATATTGCGAAATAGTACTAGGTACATCGCAGGATGACATTTTATTAAAGTCAAGTCAAACAACCTCACGAAATACATAGATTGAAGCCCTCATACAAACTCATTTTGAAATCGTGTCCTACCCAACACTAGTAAAGTGAAAAAAGAGAATATAAAAAATGAAGAAGCATAATTATATATGCTTGTGATAAGGCTCCATCATTCCACGAAATTAAACTATTACTGAGGTCTACTTTAGTTTTACTTTATCCATGTCATATGTGATGTCCAATAAAAACCTTACATATTTTCACAGTATTCCACAAGTTTAGCAGACGAGGCGCGAGACAATCACGTGCAACAGATAGAAAGAGCCGAAATAGCTAATCTTGTACGCTCACGAATGGAATCATTGAATCTCACTGGTATTGACTATGACGACGTGAGTGAAAAGCGAAATAGCTTATCTTATGTCATAATAAACCCCAGCTGTGATCTGAATTTGCAAGAAGGAGATATCATGTAAGCAGTTAGAATAAAATAGATCATTATATTATACATGTCAACTACTAGTACAGGCAACTGGTTTAACTGAACGCCTAGCCATTTCATTAAAAAGCGCCGTTCAACTAACTTTAATCAAATGGCTAGGCGTTTAATTAAACGGCTGATTAAACCAGTTGGTTGCGACATATACATTTTAAAACTGTTTTAAAATTTATATGTCGCAGTAATGATCTTAAAACTGTTTTAAGATTTATATGTCGCATTGGGCCTCATTTACGGAGACACGGGACGTCGCGTGTCGCTTTGGATGGCGCGACCCGCAATTCAATTTAGATGCGGAAGAGATAGACGGAATAGATTGAGTATTTCATCACCGCCGCGAGACGCCACGCCAAACGGACGCGCAACGTCCCGTAAATGAGGCCTGCGTATCCTGATACGCAGGCCCCTGGGCCTTATTCGCGTTTTCGTTTTTCGATCGTTTGATGAATATTCGGATGCTTCCCACCAAGATTTCTGACTTCAAGGGCAAATTTTTCAAACGTTAAAACATGTACCTAACCTACGACCAAATATTACAAAACGAAAAATTGACCCTTGAAGTCAGACATCGTGGTGGGAAGCATCCGAATATTCATCAAACGAACGAAAATAAGAAAGCTAATACGGCCCCAGTTTATACAAGCCTTTTGTTTGTTTACAGTTACCTAGTCCGACCGTCGCCCTTTTCGGCTCAAAAAACATTTGAACGTCACAACAGTCGGCGAAAGTCTAACATTAGTTTCTGCTCGCAAGCTCTCATCCAAAGCCAAGCAGGAGTGGTAAGCCGACGAGGGTCCACTATCGGCGCGGCCTTCGCGCAGCCCCGAGCTCCACCCCTCGCCACAACTAAAGCTAACTCTCTCTCTCTCCCCGACAGCCCAACTATAATTTCAGACTTCAGGGGCCGTTCTAATTCCCTCAGAGTCGTTGACGATATTTTACTGCGTAGATCAAACTCTCTTCGACAAGGTCTTAGCGGAGTCGGAAGACGCAGGAAGAGCAGTCTTGAAGAGATCGGCATATCTCACTTTAATTCATTGTTGCAACACCAACAGCAACAACAAAACGTCAATGCTATTAAAATTGCACTAAATGGAAGCATAGGCTTAGAAGTGACCCCGCCCGAAGAGCCGACCGATAGATTACCTGGACATGGCTTTCCTCTGACTAGCTACCAAGAAGTAGCCGCTGCCTTGCCGTCGACGTCCATAGGGCCCGCGTTGCCACCAGCCGCGCCCTCACCTGATCCGCAGCACCTACAAGGCACGATTGTATGATACCACCTCATGTGGGGACGCCGAATGAGTTCCGTAGTGAGAAACAAGTGGTTTTAAAAGTGTATTATGCAAACCATTTTCAACAGTGGGCTTCAAATGTTTTGTCTCCTAACAAAAAATATTGTTCATCGGAACTCGAACTATCTTGAAGCGTTCCCATGTCGTTGTGGTATTAATTTTCATTTGTGTATAATAATGAAATTTATATCTAAAATGGTGTAGACTGGTGGAAAAAGAGCTGTGTAATGTAAGAGGGATCAATTAGTTTCTAGGTAATGGTATGTATGTACCCGTGGGTCAGCAGGGAAATACTTTTATTATTGTACCTACTTGAGATGGGCCATGAAGATATTGCAAAAACGAGTACATACGCTGATTTGAGAAATCCATCGGTTCTATTGCCTGAATTGTAGTCTAATTCTAACCTTGGGGCATTGACACTTTCTCATATCAAAAAATACTCTGTTCAACTTTAGAATGAGCCAGGATCGGGCGGCATAATACTTTAACAATTTGCTTTACGTTTACAATACAATACAAATTCAGTAATAATATAAGTATCTTTTATAAAAGGAACTAGTGGCAGAAGTATTTTTTTCCATATGGCCCCTTCCTATATTAAAAATTAGTGAAATACAAATTGTAAATAACGAAAATGATAAAAAACATAGGTATATCTATGAATAGTATTGATGATATAATTGTATATATGTACCCATAGTTCATAGAATATTATAAGTACTGAGAATATATTAATACAAAATTATTAGTAACTATAATTAGTGTGTAATTGTAGTACTTCTTTAAAGACCAAAATATTATCTGTCTAAAAGTGTAAGATGTTTCAGGCTGTTGAAGATAATGTATAATATAAAGGCCGCAGACCTTAAAACACATCTGAACTAAAAAATGCCTGATATTAGTCCATTAGGTATAACTTTATTGGTCATTAGACTTTAAAAACTATACAAATTATGTAGATATCAAATAAAATCAATCAGTACCTACCGTATTTAAAAATAAACAACATTATATCAAGATCACTAGTTTTTTATTTCACTACTAAATGACCCAGTAATCTCCATATCACTTATGAATTTTAAAATAATATAATTCGGAAGTAAAGCGAACAACTTAAAATAAGTAGTAAGTAGTGTCTAGTAATAAAAAAAACTGTAGTAAACAAAAGTATGACGTGACGCCGCTCTGATTGGCATTCGGGTATAAATGGCGGACTGCTTTGTTTTTAATGGTTTAAAGTGTATTATATATTGAAGTCAACATTTATTGAGTCACCTACCGCTATTTTTTACCGTGTATTGTATGCTCCAAACATGGCTTTCATCACAAACTTATCTTATTCCTATCTATATTCTGTAACAGAACACTAGATTTCATACAAGCGTACATAAAATGGCAGCACAAATGCTTTTAATGGAAGAGGCGTTGGAAGAAGGACAAAAAAAGTAAGTAAGTTCGTATGAGTCAGTGGCCAACTCTGGTGACGGAGTTTTTAGGCCGCCTTAAGGCCTCCGTCATGGCTTAACGACTTAAATAGCCGGGACCGACAATTTAACGTGCCCTCCGAAGCACGGAAGCGCTCAGATGAAAATGCCACTGGCGGTCACCCATCCACTTATAGACCGTTTCGAACGATGCTTAACTTCGACGATCTATCAAGAACGACTAAGCAAGCACGACCACGAGAGCTTCAAAGAGCTCATAGAGCGTATTACAAACAGCAGAAGCGACTCTCTCAATATCAATTTAGTACCCGACTTTGAGTTTGTAGCTCATTTCAGACTCAGAGCATACAATACACTGTCGGCTATAAAATAATTCAATTCGATTCCAAAACCAGCTCCGGCTTGAGAAAGACAAAAAATAAATTACACAGCAAAAGTTACGTTGTAAGCAAGAAATGAGGGAGTAGGTCCTTTAAGACCGTGTCCATTATCGAATCTAAACTGTCGGATAGTTCATAAAATAACCGCGAAATTGATATTTTACGGTAATAAAACTGACAATGCAAAAACCAGTAAGTACAGCGACAAACATAAATAATGCATTTGCAGTTTTAAAACTCAGCAAGTTCAGAATTAATAATAAACAAAACTGTTAATATTTACAGGTTTTTTTTTTTTCAAATATTTTTGGAAAATACTTTTGATTCAACCTGTATCGACAACTATTTATCAAATGTTTGTTAACTTTTGTGGCCAACAGTACAAGAGTAATCAATAACACACAGATAAAATTATGGTTTGCTGTCGACTTCACATTCTTTTTTCTGGTCTTATACGAATCGGAGTATTCCAATCATGATGTACATTGATCTTTTTATTTGCGTTTTGGTATCATTTGGATATAATATTATGGTGAGTATTGTCATGAATTCGTTAATTTTATTATACCTAACCATTGTATCTATTAACACATATTATATTACTATCCATAATATTTTGCAGCGAGTGGTACAATCTGAAACCACAAAAAGTGAATCAAATATGGTGAGTTGCGATTAAGGGTAGAGTACTGTCTAAAGGCGAGTTCATTATAATCCTAACACCATTTTTTTTTGTTTAGAACAAAAACTGCACTTCCAAGGTGAGAATAATAAATATTTTCATGGAAAAAAACCGATAGAATGATGCTCAGTATTAATATAGCTTATAATTTTTTTTTATTTATTAGTGCAAAGGAAATGATTGTTATGCCTATGTAAGTTTACTACTTGTTTGTAAATATTTTTTTTTTTTTTTTTTTTTTTATATATATTATTGTTTAATAATATTAAACCCTAATAATATTACAATCTGGCCAAGTAGGCCAATGAGTAATTTGTCTCTGACATAGTTTTAGAAATAAAATACGACTAAGAATGTGTCCATTGGCACTTTTCTTACTGTCTCTATTTAAGGGGAAGACACTTTGTTCTTGTGTTCTTTAAACTACACTTATCACTTTATTATTTTACACTACACTAACTCAAACGGTTTTGTTCGTTTGAGTCTTCTCACTAAGTCCGTGTTATCGAGGAGCTGGATAGCCTCGACGTTCACATGGTGATGAAGTCTGTTTTCATGAGCTTCTGCATATTTTTTAATAATTTGATCTACAAAGTCTATGTTAAGGTCCCGGTGAAGATCTTTGTTTCTTACGTACCACGGAGCATTCACAATGTCTCTAAGCACTCTATTTTGGAATCGTTGTATAATTTCGATGTTACTTTTTTTGGTACAGCCCCACAGCTGTATACCATAGGTCCATACTGGCATCAGGACTTGTTTATACAGTATCATTTTGTTATGTACTGAGAGGGCAGATTGCCTTCCAAGGAGCCAGTACAACTGTCTGTAGCGTAGCTCCAACTCTTCTCTTTTTTTCTTGACGTGAGCTTTCCAGCGTAGCTTTGCGTCAAGCGTCATACCCAAGTATTTGGCTGTATTTTCGTGTGGTATACGATTGTGATTTATGAATATGGGATGATATTCTTCCTTTTTGTTAGTGAAGTCTATATGGATCGACTTTGATTCGTTGAGGTTGATCCTCCATTTTTTTGTCCAGTCATATACTTGGGTAACTGCGAGTTGAACTTTTTCTGCCGCTTCCGCATGAGTTCTGCCAACGGCCATAATAGCGGTGTCGTCAGCAAACGTAGCAATCGTGCTATTTTTTAGATCGGGGATGTCACTGGTATATAGAAGGTAAAGGACCGGGCCTAATACGCTTCCTTGTGGCACCCCAGCTTTTATTTCTTTGATTTCAGAATAGGCATCTTCTTGCCGTATTCGAAAAACTCTGTCCGATATGTATGATTCTAGGATATTTACATATGGCTTCGGAAGAGTTTTTTTTAGTTTAAGTATAAGGCCTTCATGCCACACTTTATCAAAAGCTTGTGCTACATCTAGAAATATAGTAGAGCAGACCTGTTTACTCTCCAATGTTTTCTCAATAACATCTGTGATTCGATGAACCTGGTCTATGGTTGAGTGTTTTTCTCTGAACCCAAACTGGTGCTCTGGAACGAGATTTTTGGCATCTATGATAGGTTTTAGTCTTTTGAGAAGTAGCTTTTCAAATAACTTTGATATAATGGGGAGCAGAGAAATCGGTCTGTATGATTTTACGTCATGAGGCGACTTTCCTGGTTTTGGTATCATTATTACCTCAGCTACTTTCCATAAGTAAGGCACATATTTTAACCTTAGCGCAGCATTGATGATATTAGTTAGCTTGACTAGGGCTTTCTTTGGTAGGTTATGTAGAATTTCGCCTGAGATAAGATCAAATCCTGGCGATTTCTGTGGGTTTATGTTTTTATGGATTTCACTTCGGACCTCCCTAGGGGATACCGGTGGTATATAAAGCTCTTCATCTGAAATATCATACGCCGAGTCTTCTGGGTTGTTGTCTGGTGTGGGCCCTTCATTAGGTGTAAATATTTTTTCTAGATGCTCTGCAAATTTTTTAGCTTTATGTTCATTACTGACGGCCCATTTCCCATTTTCCTCTTTTAATGGAGGAATTTGAGCCATTGGCCGTTTCATGTTTTTGGTAGCTTTCCAGAGCGAATAGTTAGTTTTGCGATCATTGGTAAGCTTTTGTAGGTAAGATGTGGTTTTGTTTTCGTTGAAAGATTCTATTTCTCTTTTCAGTTGTTTTGTGAGTTTGTTCAATTTGGTTTTGTCCTGTGGGCATCTAGATAGATGCCATCGATTTCTTTGTCTTCGTTTTTCATATATTAGTGTTTTAATAACTTTAGGATAGTTGTTTTTAGTGATCTTTATTTTTATTTCCGGAGTGTTTTTCCAGGCGATCTGTTGAACAAGGGTTATAAATTTTTCTACTTCTATGTTCAGTTCCTCCGGTGTTTTTAGTGGAACTTTAAGGTTAATATTCATATCCAGCTCTAGTTTGAAGCTCTGCCAATCAGTGTATTTATTCACTAAGGCCGGAGTGCTTTCTTTTAGTGAGATTTGATCATTAATTTCTAAGTGTATTGCAGAATGGTCCGAGTTCATGTCGTAGCTCTGTTCTATTTTAAGATAATTAGACGAAATGTTTTTATAAACAAAGAAATCAATCAGGTCAGGTATTTTAAGCGGATCAGTTGGCCAGTAAGTTGGCGATCTCGTTGATATAGCTTCCGAGTGATTTTCTTTAATGGCTCTAAAGAGTTCTTTCCCTTTAATATTTGTTAGCCTTGAACCCCAGTACGTGTTTTTGGCGTTGAAGTCACCTCCAAGAATGAACCTCTCACCTAATTGCTGAAGGAGACTCAAGTAGGTGTCTGTTCGAATGGTATATCTCGGTGGGCAATATACAGCCGCTACTGTAAGCGGATACCGCTTAGTATCAATATGAATTGTTTGTAAATATGATTCAAGTATCTATATTTTTGTTAACAAATATTAAATTGGACTTAGGCCCGAATTAATAAACGTTACTCAGCTCAAGAGACCGCACTTGATATCAATCTTGAGATCCTGATCGTATTAATAAATTATCATAAACGAGCCTTAAAACATAAATAAAACCGTCATTTAACAGTATTGAGTAAAATGGAACGTAATATAGAGAGAGTGCGAAAATTAATTATTACGATGAAATAGATTACTATATTTTGTTGCCTTTGCGATTTCAATTACCAAAAGTGTAGATAAGGGATGCTTCAAATCCTTTTAGAGAAAATTAAAAAAAAAACTATTCAGATTTGTTCAAGATTCAGTGTTGTTTATAGTTATCAGGCTGAGTGAGGTCAAATGCTAGGCGATATAATAAAAAAAAATACCATAGCTAAAACGAAATGCGACAGCGGCGGATGCTTCCCACCACGATTTCTGATTTCAAGGGCCAATTTTTCGGTTTGGAATATTTGGTTCTAGGTTAGGACCGTGTTTTAACGTTTCAAAAATTGGCCCTTGAAGTCAGAAATCGTGTTGGGAAGCATCCGAATATTCATCAAACGAACGAAAAAAGGAACGTGAATACGGCCACAGATCTCATTCAAACTTCGGTCAATGTGACGTCATCGTTCACGAGACGCACATTGACACACCCATAAGTTAGTAGTAGACATGAAAGCAACGTCTAAGAAATAATCAGATTTATTAAGATTTTCTTTAGTGGCGCCAAAGTGCGGTTTAGAGCAGTATTTGGTCGAAGGTATGTTGCTGTCGAAATAATTATCTGCCGAACAAGTGCATGTCGCAGTAGGTTCTGTCGTAGTAGTGGTCTTCCGAAGATTGTGTTCGACAACACAATCTTCGGAAGAAGTAATGTTCCGTCGGAACAAACGCTTGTCGAACTTTGTCTTTTCGAAGTTAACCACGTGTCGAAATAAAAAACTGTTGAAGTTCAGAGACCAGGTACCCTATAGCATCGCATTCGAGAGATCAATGACGTTCCTGGAATTGTAAATCGATGAAATATTTTTATATAACATAGGTACCAGTTTCATTTTTTATTGCAGTGTTCGGGATCAATGTCTACATCACTGGTAAAGAATTTTTATTCTAATCAAAGCAAATATTGTGAATATATAGTGTGTCAAATAATAACAACCTCTCTTCCTTTTAGTCAAGGGGCTTTAACGCAACTGCAACGGTATATATATTTCCAAAT
Organism: Epirrhoe alternata; assembly: GCA_963565295.1. NCBI lineage: Eukaryota > Metazoa > Arthropoda > Insecta > Lepidoptera > Geometridae > Epirrhoe > Epirrhoe alternata. The sequence continues at coordinate 14,335,454 of OY751375.1, forward strand.
TACACTAGTCTTCCGCGGCCATTGTGTATTACTATGTAGTATATATGTTTCAGTCGAAACACTTAACCTAGTCAAAAGTAGTTTTGACTGAAATAACAGGCAATACTACTTTGGGAGGTGGATGAGAGCAGGGGATTCTTGCTACCGCATTAGTGGTCACTATACTAACATAAAATAATATCTCTGAACTCTATCTCTAACAAGATCATGGTTAAGTTCTGGAATAGCACATAGGCTTATGTAACTTTTAGCACCCTTACTCGTATTTGGTCCAAACTGAATCATTACCGCGAGTGCATTTTTCATATAACTGTTGTTGGGTTGTGAGAGCCCTTCGTAAAAATGTTTTTAGAGAATCCTTTTTCTCGTTAAACATGTTTACGAAGGACAACTGAACACTAAAATATATTTAGAAATAATTGAGATTTAAGGAGTCAGATTAAAATACTTTCGGTTTAGAACAGCGAAATCTCATCCTTCAGCAAAATGGGGCTCCGGCTCTACACAGTACCTATAAGAACAACAGATTTTTTAGAAGATCCTCTTCTTTTTTTTCAATGAATAGAATAGAAAAATATATAAAACATATATATTATGTATGACATGGCCGCGGGAAATCTTTCGTACATAATTTATAATTTTTAATACATATATTCATCAGATTAATTAGATAATGACTATTTTCAGACATACGGAGACTTGTCCACATCTGAGGTAGTTATGTAGGAATCTCATTCATTTACACACCTACTGTTTTCATAGACCGCTTACAAACAGATTGACAGGTTGTCTAGGCAACTCTGACAACGAAAAAGAAAAGAATAGAATTACGTTTGGAGCTGATTTTTAGTTTTCCAATAAACTTTCATATTTTTGGGTTAGGAGCGTTTGGACCACATCGCAATTTGACAAGTAAGCTGTATGACCAGTTCGCTATAGGACCGCTGTAGGATTGAATTTTCACAAATTGTGATTTAATAAAATATTCTTTTGATTGCAATTGAAAAATGCAAACAGACGAAGAAAAAAGTTTTATAAAAATGTATTTAGTATTAGGCATGAAGGTAGATAGATAAGGTAAAAAGAAATATCTCCTTATAGTTAGGGAGGCGAATAGGGGAATTTTCGGTAATACTCGAGCGTGGCAGTTTAAGATATGAGAGATACCTTAGACCTAATAGAAAAACCTTGTAAAGTATTTAGCTCTATAAGTAGTGACGCGCACCTAGGATAGACGATCAGATTAGTAAAAAAAATCGATAGTCTGAAATACTGGAGCGCGTCAGATTAAGATATTGGGGGTTGATTTTAGTGTTTTAAGACTAAATTTAACTAATCTGACGATAAGTCCTTGACGCCGCCGAGTTATAGGGTCGCGAACTTGTAAAAAAAAACGTTAATCCGACATTCTCGAGCGCGATTTTAATTTTTTTATTTTGAAGAATATAATCTAAAACTTACTACAAATACAAAATCTGCCGGTTTCCGCATGACTGGAAGTGTGGAGGAGCCATTTCGTCTTCCGAAAAACGCGTTGCGGCATATAAGTCCCGAACGATACATCTTACAAAAAAAAAGTTTGAATAAACAAAAACGGTAATTTTATTTTACACAAAAAAGGTCTTTTTACATTTTTGTCCAAAGTTAAAACTTTTTGACTTAAAGCATCATAAAAACTCAAACTCCCGGTTTTTTGAGTATATCTCGAATCGGTTAGAGTGTGGATGGATCTCGGAGTCGGTAATGCACGTCGCTATATAGATGTTTCGGCACTGTCAGTTCAGTTAGGCTCAATGCTTTCACGCGCACTGCCTGCTTTCCACGCTTTACCAGGATGCGATTTTAATCCAGCATTGTATAAACGAGGCAAAAAGAGACCTTTTGATATTTTGAGAAAATCTGAGATCTTTCAAAAAGCGCTCGCTGATGTAGGGTCCAATCGTTGTGATATCCAAACAATTTTCCCCACGCTTCAATCTTATATAAGTCACATGTACGGACTGAAGAAACTCGCTGATGTCAACGAAGCTCGATTCGACATTTTTAATAAAACATACAAGGTGCACGACACATCGAAGCCGTTCTCGTTGGACGTACGCAACTACGACGCTTGCAATTTACCCCCATGCCAGTCAGAGCTATACCAACATTGCCTCAGAACTCGGTACATCGCCAATTTGTGGAGGAATGCTTACAAATCCGACATCACTGACCTTGCACCAACTGATCATGGGTGGAATGAAAATAATAATAAATTCGAGTTCACGTGGTTAATCGGGAATCAATTGCCCGATGCGTATGAAAATGTTGTTGTATCGCCGGATATTCTGGGCAACGAGAATGACACTGAGGACAGCAATGACGAGACGCAAGATTCAGGTAAATTTTTGTACTTCTATAATATTCTCGCAACAAAATTACTGAATAGAAATAATTGTTACGGATGTTGCAGGCACTCAGCAGGAAAGAATTGTGGATGAGGAGCCACAATATGAAAGTTCCAGGGAAGAAGAAGAAGATGAATTGTATTGAGCAAAAATGTAAATGTCATACATAACAATACAATTATGATACAATTTTTATATCATTTCATTTTTTTATACAATAAATAATACAATTCGTACTACATTTCATCTACATTTACGTTGGTTGTATCTATCACTTTATTGTCATTCTTAAATTTCCCGTTTTATCAAGGAGAAAGAAAGGAAAAAAAAAGAAACCAAAAAACCTTTTTCGGTCAGATTAAGAGAACCCACCAACATTTTTGTCAGATTAAGAAAATATGCTTTCAGTATACCGAGATAAACCTCCCCTATGAAAATCTGACGCGCTCGAGTATTTCAAAAATACTTTTTATTTTTGCATTTTCAAAAATTCATCGTAACTTATCGTCACGCCGAAATCGTCAGTTTTTTTAAAGGTAGCTTCCTTGGGGCCTACTTAACACCCCTTCCGAAAATCTGACGCGCACGAGTAAACTTTTTTTTTTTGCATTTTTGACTACTTTATATGCCTACCCCCACCACGCAAACCGGTAGATTAGTATACCGTTGTTATCAGAGGCACTTGGGGCATACGTAGTATGAATATCTGACGCGCTCGAGAATGCCCAAGTAACTGTTTTTTTTAACATTTTTGAAAAACCGTACACGCCAAACCCACCGCTAAAATGGTTTTTACTATACGAGCTTTTTTTTCGAAATTATTTTATCTTTCGATTTTGATAGGTCTCGATGGCGCCGTTGAATTACGCCATTTAGCTACCTCGCCTCCCTAACTAATAGCTGTACTTTAGAAAACATACGAAGGTGTAGTCGTAATGCTATCTGAGGCTTTATTGTGTAACTTGAAATCCATTCCCATTTCCCATTCCAACCAATCACACAATAGGAAAATGACGTATCATGACAAAATACGTCATTTTCGTATTGTCGTATTTCGTATTGGTCATATTGCGAACTGAACCAAACGCGATCTAGACCAAATGCGATGTAGTCATATCGAGATTTGGTCCTATAGTCAAATTGCGATGTGGTCCAAACGCTCCTAACATATTTTTGTCTTGATCCTGCTAGCGCCTTTTTAATTCTACTAGTAAATATCATTAGAATACTTTTGCGTTTACCGACTTTCTTACTGCATCATTTAATTATTTTCTTTAATGTACATCTAGAGGAGATTACATTTAAGAAAATAATAAAAATATCATGTGAGAAAACGTGGCGGTAATTTTTTTTTTTAAATTAAATAGGTCAGCATTTGACCTCACTCTGGTTTTCTTCTTTGACTCTATTTGAATGTAGAGACTAGTGATGTATGGGTGGTACCGTTTATTATTACGAGTATATAAAATTTTAACCTCATTCTGTAATTTTAGTGTAATGGTGCCTTCTGTAAAGCAATAGTGAGTAAATCCTAATTATATACCTCAACTTCTTCTTCTTCTAATTTAAGGATATACTCCTTGTTGGCACAACTGATGAATCCCTCTCCATGTAGCTCTTTCCAGGGCTGTTTCCTTGGCATCTTTAAAGATAATTTAATTTTTTTTGATTTTATATTTATCTCATATATAAATGAAAAATATGTTCTTAGTGCGATGGATATATGAATGTCTGCATGGCTAAAGTAAGTGGTTAATATATTCAAGTTTTTACTTGTATTTTGAGCGTACTAGTAAAACAGCAATGAACTGAACCCGAGGCTCGGATGTTACATACATTGATATCCTGCTATCCGACTAAAAGAACAGGAATATTTTTAGCCGACTGTCAAAGTCAGAATTTCATCGGTATTTTTTTTATTTATTGGTATTTTATAATTTTTTTCGCTGACTAATTTTTTTCCAAAATATGTGAATGCAGTTCAAAATATCTCACCCGTTCTTTGAGTTAGGGAATTGACGTTACAGCGGTTGTCCGTAACAGACAGCCGAAGAGTACCGAGGTGGATATCGAATAATTCACCCCGATTAGGGCGGATAAATGGAATAAAATAATAATAAATATAAATAATGCTGGACTTTTCACAGCATCATCTAGCCCCAAAGTAAGCAGAGCTTGTGTTGTGGGTACTATGATGACTGATGTACTTCTTATATACTTTTTGTTTGTCAATACATACATATTATTATACATAGAAACACCCAGACCCGAGACAAATATTTGTAGATCATACAAACATTGGTCCCCCCGCGGGGATCGAACCCGCAACCTCTTGCGTCGCAGGCGGGCCTTCGCCCACTGCGCAACAGAGGTCGTCAATAAGCCTACCGTTCGAATTTTCCTACAACTAAGCTTGTGGAAAATTATAAATCTACCATAACCGAAAACCTAGAAAAACGCACAAAATTGCTCTGGGGTGGTCTGAAGATGACATCCAGCAGATGACTCTGGACTTGGGTCTAGAGGGAGAGAGAGCTGAAGTGGTTAGCTTGCGTTTCACGGAGAATGAATGGGCTAACAATGCCAAGATCAGGGAAGCTGTGGCTTATATAGGGTTTGATGCAAAGAAGATTGTCAACCAATTGTTCAAGAAGGCTGAGGAGAATTTGATAGCACCAACCGATAAGCCAACCAAGTATGGAGATTTTGTGTTGTACGAGAAGAACGACGCCCGCACCGACCTGATGATCTTCCTCAATATGTTTCTAGAGAGGGGGAACAACTTGCACAAAGCCTTGCTCAGGTGTGATGAAGTCGTAGCCCCTGCGCTGCGTAGAAAAGCCAGTGCTTATGGGATCACAATTGAGAAGACCCAGAACCGAACTATCCTGGGTACACGCCACTTGACTTTAGCAAGGCTGGCTTAGGCCTTCGCTCAATGTACAGCTGCTTTGATACTCAAAGACAAGATAAAGAGCAAGCTCAATTCAAAACTGTTCCCTAATGCACCAATGCTCATGACGCACACAATCTTCCTAGCACTGATACCTCTGAATGTCCCTGGGGTAACTGAAGTGCTGAAAGAAATGGCCATCCTTATCAACGTAGAAATGTCTGCAATGCTTGCTGATGCTAAGGAGAAGAGGAAGATAGCCACCAGGCCATTGGAGGATTTAATTGAGCAATCATCCATGTTTGTGGAGGCCGCCATGAATGGGAGTCTGATCCGTGATTCAAAGAGAGTGGCTGCTCTTCTGAAGGCTGAAGTGCTGGTCCTGGAGTCAAACACTCAGTCCTTCAAGTTGTCAGATATCGTGGCATCCTTTGGACCCAGGTTGGCTTCGATCCGATCCCGTCAGATGCACAATCTGTCAACCATCATAGCCAACTGGAAAACTAACGCCCCCGGATGATGATGATGTCCCTAAACCAATGACGACCCTTGCGACCAGAACTCATCATCCGGGTGTTGAGCCAGTGGTAGGTGGCCACCCTCTCCCTATCACTTTATCATCTTCTGTGTCTCATAAGGTTTACATTTTAGGATCACATATTATTTTTTCACACCCGGTACCTCGAAAACCATTCATTTTTTCGTCTCACATTCTTAACAGAAAGTAAACCATTACTCCCTCCTAAAAAAACAAAATGGCCGGCGGGAGGTAAAGTTGTATGGGATTTCATTTCTCCCTCTGAACCTCATGTGAACAGATAAGTAATGAGATTTGAATTTCGAACTTCAACATTTCTATTAAAATTTTTACTATTGAGTCCACATCCAATAGAACATATACGAAAAAAAATGAAAAAATGTGGCAACTAATCTTTTTCTTCCGAATTTATTTTTGATGTTTCTATGAAAATGTTTACCATAGAGACCTGCACCAAGTAGAATTTATTCAAATTTAAGGAAAAAGTGTGGCTAATGCCTCCAAACTATTGAGCGATCTAATGTTGTTGCATATTACCTAATGCTAAAATATTTTTTGAGAACGAAAGGACGACCTCAATAAAATATTTTTTGAGAATAAACGGACGACCTCGACTCCTTCGATAGCGGGTGGTGGGAGCTATCGAAGGAGAGAGATGGTTGGAAAGAATTGGGGGAGACCTTTGCCCAGCAGTGGGACAGTATAGGTTGAATAAAAAAAAAACAAATTGATTATTATTATTCTACCTATAAAACCTGACTTGCTTGCTATTTTCTGGGTGTAAGTATTCACTAGTTTTCTCGCAGTACCTATGTGTTAACTAAAGAATCCTTCGATGCGCTTGGGATTCAATATGGCGCCCGTGACATAATACACTGCTTTATCCCCTTGGTGAATAATCTACTATTATGTGTGTGTAACTTTAATGCCAAACATGGATGTTTAAAATTGTGTGTCAGTGGGAAAGTATTCACATGTGTCTCACAAAGTATTTTTTTCTCAGTTCAAATTGCTTACCCAGATCGTACGAATATTTTCGAATGAAAAGTTATGAACCGCACCATAAGAGAGATTCCCCCATAGTAATACGCATGGGCGTAGCCACGGTGGGTCAGGGTGGGGCGCTTGCCCTACCCTTGCTCTGACCTGTAAGGTACCTAACCAAACCTAAAAAACTTAAAATGACGACTGTCGACCGCAAAAAAAATGTATGGGAAGAAAAAAAAAGACATTGAATGTTCTGAAAGACATGGAAGTGGCAGAACTGATAAAGGATTCAGAAATCGTTTATCCGAGCATAACAATTTAACTGGCACAACTGTGTACGACCTGTACTATGGAGAGGTCTTTGAGTACGTTACGGCGTGTCAAGACGTAGCTTCGCTCCACCATGAGTGAAAATCATCTGAGCGGTTTCTGTATGCTGAGTGTTCACAGGATGAGGATCGCCGAAGCGACAACTAAATTGGAAGCCGAAGTGCTAAGGAGGTTCTGCCAGAACCTACGCCGGCTTCTCTTAAAATAATATTATAACGTTAGTTACAGTGGGGGGTGGAGGGGGTTCCGCCCCGCGTGGCAGGCTCCATGGGGGTGCCAACGTGACCACCGTGGCATCAGGCACCACCGAAGCAGGCAAAGGAAATGATAGTAAGCCGGGCGCCCCTTTACACTACACAAACGTGAAGCCTTGTCAGTTTGTGTAGTTTAAAATGAACGACCCTGTAATATCCGACGATATTACAGGGTCGTGTATTTTGTATATGATATGAATACAGGACGACTCCTGTACACATAACCTGTCGTACCTAAAGAAAAATATAAACTCTCGATAATAAATAATAATAACAGATTATATTAATATTAACATTAAGCGTCTTACCATAGAACGTGACATAAAGTTATTCCACCGAATAAATCAAGAATAACCATACATTTTGACACTCCGGAATAACTTTATGTCACGTTCTATGGTAAGACGCTAAGGATTTAGGTGATTTTCATTTTCAGAGTCAAGGAAGGGCTTGTGAATCATTAGTAAGTTGAAATCTTATGCTAAGATAGTAGTATATTTTGATTATTTCTTTACAGCCTAAATAACTGTTTCAGTGTCGCTCCGCATCATGTATAACCTATGTAAGTTACGTACAGTCACAAACTTTAATTTAGGACCCATTTTACTTTGTATGTTTTTGACTGAAACAGCAAGTTTGATTTGACATAATGTCGTCGAACCCGTAGTTTTTACATTCTTTTTTTTTTGTGTCAGTTTATATAAGTTTTTAATCAAAATTCATTGCGAAAAATATAATTTGAAAATGAATAACATGCTCGCTGCAAACCGGGAAGAATAGAGTTAGATTGTTCAGATACTCGTCTAACTGAACAATTTGAACCCTCTATTCTTCCTCTATCTCGGCAATTGAATGTAGTTCGCCGTTGGATAGAACGTTTCGAAGCTGAAGGAACTGTTCGTAACCTACGGTAAAATAACCATGTGCCGCATGTTCTATCTGAAGAGCGATGTCGCATTATGCTAAGACAATACATGCTGGATGATTTCACACCAATCGGTCAATTTGCAGAGAAATTTGAGATGCACCCATTACAATCAGGAGGAACCTTCATGCTATAAGAGTGCATTACAGGCGGCTTGCGAAAAAGTAGCGTTAACATTGCGGCACAAACAAGACTTAACTCGCACGCCAATATTTAAATTAGACTGAATGTCTATGGCTCTCATCGACGAAAAGACATTTTCTTGTCAAACTGGAAGATCACATTTGTGAAAATATTTGATTATTTATCAAATATTTTCATATAAAAAAATTAAGAAACTATACAGGGTGTAAAAAGACAACTATCGAAAACTGAGGGGTAGCAATCAGACCATGATTCTAAACATATTATCGAAAAAATAACGCAAAAAAATTTTTTACTGAACTTACTCATTTTATGTTATTTTCGGTTATTTACTACTATTAGAACATAATAAGACCATGCCTACCTGATAATTTCATTTATAAAAGAAAAAACAGTTAAAACTCAAAATCCAGCATTATACGTAAAATAACGCGCCCAGAACATACGCAAAAAGCAATCTTCAAACGTTGTTTTCTGCGGATATAATGATTTTTTCGGAAAATCATTTTGGATTTGGTTGTGTGTTGGGATGCTGTACCTACCCCTTTCGGCTTCGGTAGACGTCTTTTTACACCCTGTATATTTGACATTAGATAAATATATTTTCTGTCAAATAAGTCACTTTAAACGCGAAGACGCAGGTGGAGCAGTAGCATGACACGATAAATATCGACCAGAGACTAGACACTCGATATTAATCGACGATACTTGATATAAATCGTGGGATTTATGGATTTTTAGAAAAAGTATCAGCGATCCGTATCACGATACGCTATAGCGTATCTTGATACGTACCTATATCATGCCCCTTACAATAAAAAGTTTGCCATGCTATATTCGACCTTAGGTGGGTCCCAAATTTAAGTTCGTGACTATCTATACCTATAGTAAGTTTTAGATATTATGTCATTGTAAAAATTTAAAAATATATATCTTTCAGAGTGATGGTATTTCATCGGTATCAAGTGTATGTATTTTTGCGGTATAATTTGTGTATAATATATTTGATAAATGTGATTCAAGATTCTTAAATGTTTTGTCAATTTAGTGCTTAGGTCACAACTGCCATTCAAACGTAAGTAGAAAATGTAAAACCTTGATATTGAACTTGATATATTTAATATCTTTATAAAATTTAAATTACAGTGTAGTGGTATCGAATGCACATCATCGGTAAGTATATCGTAAAAGGGATTTCCCCGTACTCAACAGTCACATTTCCTTAATTCTGGAAATCTTATTTCAAACGACAATGTTGCTTTTCCTATAAAACCAATAATATCTACGAGAACAACTCTAGTCCAATCAAAATTTATTTTAGTTGAATTAGACTGATGTTCGTAGGTAGGTAGGTCCTCAGAGACGATTTTGACGCTACTTAAATCCTTTCCTTTAATTAATTTATTTATATTTGATTTATTTCCTGAGTAAGATTAAGATTTTATATGGATTTTTTTAACTACGAAACGGATTTAGTCGTAGCTTAGGTTAGCATCTCTGAGTACGGGTATAAAAGTTACTGATATGATTACTGGTGAATGATTTTCCAAAGTGTCCCGTTCCAGTCATACAAAATTTTGGATAGCCAAATTGGCTCGGAGCTGTTTTTGTCTCGGTAGAGAGAAGCAAATTTCTATTTTTCCGACAAAAACAGTGATTGAACAAAATAAGGGTTACGTAACAGGAGATTGATATACATTTTTTTTACTAGTGCGAAGGTGCAAGCTGCTTTGCTGAGGTTGGTTTCATACAATATAAAAGCTCAAATTCTATCATCGACATTGAATCTTATTAAATAAGGATATTTAATGTAATTAAAGATCTTTAGCTTATTTTCATTTAATATTAAACAAAATGTTGTGAAACTTTTTTTTATTCCTTTTAGTGCTATGCATCTCGCTGCCATGCTCACGTAAGACATAGTTTTTACGATACCTTTAGACAATTTTAAACATGAATATTTATTTGTTGTTCATATCAAGAGGTTTGACACCTCTACAGATAGAAATTGATTATCATTTCTATAGTAAACTGTTTTTAGATACACCACAATATTCGTTAGTAAAAACAGTTTATTGAATGATTATCGATGTTATACCAAAAGCTATTTCATCGATGTTAAAAGAAAACATTTTAAGAATCAATATCATATATTATACTCAATATTTTGTCAGTGCCGTTAACGCTATGTGCTGTACTGTACATACTGTCAATCCAACTAACTGGCAGCCCTCGCTCATTATTATTAAAATGTCATCGATATTATCTTTTGATAGATGAATTTTTATGTTACATATTTATCTATGGTAGTTAATACAAAAATTTGGTTATTACAGTGTTCAGGAAAAGGCTGCACTACTAAAGTGAGTGACTTATTCTAAATCTAGACTATACCGGGTGTAAAAAGACTACTACCGAAAACTGAGGGGTTTCAATCAGACCATGATTCTAAACAAATTAAGCGAAAAACAAACGCAATAAAAAAACTTGACTTAGCTACGTCATTTTATGTTCGGTTACTTACTACTAGTACAACATAATAAGACCATACCTACCTTATAATTTCATATATAGAAGAAAAAAACATTTTAAACTCAAAATACAGCTATCTACGTAAAACAATGCGCCAAGAATATATGCAAACAGTAATCTTCAAACGCTGTTTTCTCCGAATATAATGTATTTTTCAGAAAATTCTTTAGATTTGGTGGTGTGTACCTACCTAAGTTTGCAAAGTGGTGCTGCGCAAATGTTAAAGTCTAAGTTGAAACTTCGTTCCACGACACTCATTACGATGTACCTATTGTGAGTTTTTCGCGACTGTTTTGACTGAACACATGAGAACTCACTCGCGATAGTCTAAAGAAAGGCCATATTCCTGCGATGGATGTGTAGTTGTATGATTGTATGTAGGTATATAGATAAAAATTACAATACAATATTATATTTTCAGTGCATCGGACGTTTTTGTGAACAAACTTCAAGCAATACCTAAGGTTTCAATCAACACTGCACAGAAAGCTATTGAATATTATTACATAAAAACTTTGAATCTTTTATTATTTCGGTGATATAGATAGCCCATCTTATTTCTTATTATTATAATAGTTATAATAATAATAATGCTGGATTTTTCACACAGCATCATCTAGCCCCAAAGTAAGCAGAGCTTGTGTTATTATTAAACCAACTGGGGTGTAATTTCTCTAAATATTAAGGTTTTCAGAAACTTTCACAGATTCTGAGATAAATAACGATTTCGAATTATAAATTGCTCATGGCACACTCCCTAGTTTTCAATAAGCCTGTACACCGGTAACCAGACTGTACTGTTTTGGTGTATACTCGAAGTAATAAAAAATATTTATAAGGAATTCATTTATTTCTATGATTACATGTTTTGCTTAGACTTGCGCTTACTTGGCTATACTCATTTTTAACCTAAATAAAGTGTACTAGACATCAACATATTCTTCTTTAATACCGGTCGTAGTGGTCGTCGTCTCGCTCTTTATCGGTGAAGGAGTTTGAAACTAAACAAACAATTGATTGATCCTTAAATTGTTCGAGTTAGTAAAAACTTAATCAACACAGACTATTGACATTAGCCTTCGTAGGTTTAAATGATAACGACAATTAACTTCAAAACAATTTTTGCGGAAAATGTACTTGCTATTAAAAATCAATATGGGACACTAGGCTCAACCGAGACGAAAACGTATATCACAGAGTGACAGCAGAATGCTGTAACGTTTCTTGATTACCGCTGCTATAAGATACTGAATCCAAAACGAAAACCGACGCTCCAACCAAAACTGGAACTGATGCACCAAAGTTCATTATGCAATGTGACCAAAAAGTTTAACGCGTGCCTCAGTAATTCAAGGGCATTCAATTATGAGGACCATGTATTAAGGATTTTGGTATTTTATTCACCAGATAATGAAAAGAAATACACTACGTAGGTTCGTATGAGATTCGCCAACTCATTGATTGAACAGAACTGGGAAAATCTTAAAAGACGGGCATGAGCAAGAGTACAAGAGTCAGATGTATGTATACTCGTAAATAAATTAATACATACTTATTGGCGGACATTTTACATAACGACATCTAGCACAAACTAAGCGCAACTTGTATTATGGGGGCCAGATATCTGGCTTACAGGACGAATTAATAAAATTTATTATAAGTGAACTATCGGCAGCAATTTACATATGTCTAATTAATATACATATATATGAATGTAATAAAATACTTGTCTATGTTACATACAAATTACAAAGTCATCAATCCTTTCAAATAAACAGAATGTACTCACAAACTTATCGATAATTCTGTGTAAGGGAAAGGAGTTTCATTAAATTTAGATATAAATAATGCAGGAAGGACTTACAACAAGACCTGTATTTACAAACTAGTTCAATGGTGGTGGTATGGCTTAAACATATTTGAATAAAAACTTTATAATGAATAAATACTTGTAAAAGTAGAATCACTTTGAGTCCTTGAATACAGACGCATTCTTCGTCGTTAATCGAATAAAGGTGATCGCACGACCCACCCGCGCCGAACAGTCAATTCAATTGAGAAAAAGATGAGACGTCAGAAGCTAGCCGCATTTTCTGACATCATCTGTATTTTTCTATAGAAAAATTACTGCGGCGCGTACGGCACGGACAAATGTGCGATTAGGTTTCAAAGTCATGCCACAGCCTGACATGACCGACATAGAAATCACTAAAGATTCGTATTACCATTTTAAACTTTCGCGACTTGAAAACACATTATATAAAATTAAATATTATACATATTATGTAAAACATAAACGGGACTTAATCGCACAGGTGTTAACGTCGAGGTAAATAAATAATACCTACGCGATTAAGTCCGGTATATGTATTTAAATACTAAAGACTTTGTTTTGATCACCCTGTTAAAGAAAAATTAGATAAATACTGCTACAGTGCTTATTTATGTATGTTAGCTACATAAATAAACACTATTTTTTAATTTTATACTTTCAAAGGTGAAGCGTTAAACAAATATGTATTATGTATTAATGCTAGTATATAATAAAAATATTTGTTTAACACTTTTTAAATAAATTTTCAATGTTTTTGTTGTATTCCACGAGGAACTTCAACATGTACTCGTAGTAATTGGGCACATACAACACCTCTGTTGTGTGTAATATATCATGTAATCTACACAATGTTTTGAGCAAATAAATTATCTTTATGTCAATTTCGCATAATAATACGGTTCACTAAAGAAACGTCGATACTTATCATGTTCTCTCGCTTGCACACCAGTGCAGTCATTAGTGTGCGAGCGAGATAACATTACCCTTCAAAACCTGCGTCAAGGCTCAATGAGATATAGCCGAACGGCAAAACAAATACTTCAGTGCCGCAGCGAATTTCCAGTTGCGGAGTAAATATTAAGAAGACATACAATATAACCAACTTGAATCAATAAATATATTGATACGAGAGTGGGAAGACAATTTTACAAAATTACAATTATAAAAAGCAGGATCATGAATAAAAAGATTTTATAGAACAAAACCAGAATAAACAAGCCTTGAAACCAAAATCAACAATATTTAATCATTAATCAAAGTATTCAATATTTGTGATTTAGTTTTTTTGACGACGATTATGTATAATTAACGGTAATTCAAGTAAATTACCTCATTTTGTTTCACGACGTTTATAAGTCGCATTCCCGTTCAATTAAAATCACAAAAGTTAAAAAAATCAATACGTGAGCCAAGATAGATGTATAGACAACATAATAATCCTATATTATTATTACTATATACAAATATCCATAATTACTTACTCTGTAACCAAACTAGACTTATTCATTATTTACAAATAAATCTATTCTTATTTTCATTTTAATCACCTAGGAAACGATAGATGGAAAAATACGAATTTCACCAAACAATTTTCGTCAGAAAGTCACTTTAACGTTAGCGTAAACACTGTTTAATATAAACTAGATATTTTGCACACAATCACTTCACAAAGTGCGTTGAGCTGTTTGTCAATTCACAATAGTGAGCACGTACTAGAGTACGTGCTATGTACGTGTAGCCGTAGTGTATGTGTTAGTTTTAGTGCAAAGTCTACTTTGCACTAAAACAAACACATACACCACGGCCAAAGGATCTATATATTCATCATATGTATCAATTCAGCGCTAAAATGTAAAAAAATAGATAACAGAGTAAAAAATGGGTAACATCAAATATATGTTTTTTACTCAGGCTGGTATCTCTTAGCTAGATAGGTCTTAAGAAGTGCTAAGCCATGGGTTCGTTGACTACATTTACAAAACAATAACGACGATTACCGCGTGGAGAAAAGAAGCTGAACTGTTTCAAATTGTACAAGAAAAGAGAGTCAATATATTAAGTTAATATATTACATATTTTGTCGTAAGAATATACCAATTTTTGAGTTATTTCGCTTGGTGTTAGTGCTAATAACATAGTCTCGAAATTCTTCTACAAAAAAATTACAAGCGATTACCACAATGAAATGAATGCAGCGAGAACAACTTAAGTAACGTACAAGGAAAATATCAATAGCTGAATTGTTAAAAATTGGACAAGAAAATAGGACACAACTTAATAATTATGGTGTGTATAAATTGTCTGACCAGCAGGGCTGCAGAACGGAGTTACCATTTTGCGACTGCTCCCTTACCATTGTGAGCTCAACCAAATTGAGTTCGTATGCGCTCAAGTAAAGGGGCATGTCGCTAGTAATAATAAAACCTTTAAATATTGTAATAAAATAATTATTGGAATACTCCAAAAAGTGCTAGAAACAACGGTTTTGTTTTCTTCTTAAAAATAAACGATTACCACAATGAAATGAATGCACCGAGCTTTGAAAAATTGTAGTTTGAAACCAAATTCAATTATAGTCATGGAAACGCTCCATAGCACAGTCACAAAGTGGAGCATAACAAACGCCGCATCGAGAAAGACCTCTATTTGGAATGGCAGAGAGAAAAACTTAAGGTACATTGAAAATATATGTAAGATGAATAAAGTGAAGGTCGGAATGATAATGATAGACTCAATCTGTTAGAAGTTAACTACGAGTATACTCGTATTTCTGACATTGACCAGTAAATAGCGCTCGAGCGGCTCCTCTCCGTTTTATAATTTATTCATCAAGTTTAATACGGAATATAATAAGAATACAGTTTTAAAACTACTAAATGAAGATGGGGTGTACCTACATCGAACCTGGATAAGGCGAGAAGCAGAAGCAGAATTCGCTTTACTCTACAAAGAATTAATAGATGACGAGCAAGTTTTATGGTTATCTTTATTATTCATTTCGTTCATGGCTGAAAAGACCTATACGAAAATGTTTGAACTCCACATGTGGTGTTACTTGACTGACGTCACCTAAATCATCTTTATTAGATGGAAAAGGCCAATGATGATGATGATGATGATTATTCATTTAATAAAATGTTATGGACCGGGCCGTGCCGGAGCCGGGAAACAATACCTACAGACATTTCGACGCTGGCGCACGGCGGACACGGCTGGGCCACGGTCAAGCATGAATCACTTTATAAAAATGTATACTATAAATGTTTGACCGTGTCCCGTGTTATTTATCCTTAAAGTAACGTTACGTTAAAGTGCGCCGGAGAAATGGGCAGACTGTGAACAGCATGTCATAAAAATAGAAGATGAAATGTTTAAACCAAATAACATAATTGATAATGTTAGTGATACATTTATAATTAACGTCAATGCTGAATCAGAACCAGGTTAATTGGATCCGAGATGAATCAGAATGCATGCGGCTGAAATGCGTGAGAAGTCTGAAAGTAGCAACCAGTGATGAATAAAAAAACAGAGGCACTCCAGGAGTGCCGGCAGAAGTGAAAACTTGACAAATAACCCAGTGTCGGTGAGCAGTTAAGTGACTCGCACGGACGAATCCAAGAATTTTTCTCATCTCAAAACTGCCAAAAGCTCCTTAAGAAGTTTTCACTTCAAAAACACTGCGCATGTCAAAATGCTTCTTCACGAATGCCAAGATCCGTAGACCGTGTTTGCGAAAGACAAACGATTTCCTGCTTTAGGGTGGTAAACCATATTCTTGGTCGACTATACATGATTACGACATCAATAAAGATATCACTATATTTTAGATAGACGTTATGGTGTTAGATAAATGCGAGTCATCGTGATGTGTCATATTTGTCACCGCGTATGTGATAGCCTGCACTTGGTTCGTAATGCCAGTGGGAGGAGGCACGCTAAAATGGCCATGTGCTCGACGATGGTTCTGCAATGCAGTGCCCTGAAATAAATAAACATTCCATTTTTATTTTCGGGAAATTTACATAATTACATAATGTTTATTAACTTTATGTCAACTATTAGACCATTGGTTTAAAGGAAATTGCCCCCTGACCATAATTCTTTTCGTCGTACGAAGGTCGTAGATAAAGGTATACGGAATGCGAGGCTTAAGTGGAGATGGGCGGGAGTCGGAACATTTGGCCAGACAGGACGGCAACCAACGGACCAAGGCGGTTACAAGCTGTTGTTTTCCTACGATGGCCAAGATAAACAACGTGGTCAAAACAGAAAAAATCCTCCGACCCAGGGGTATCTGAAAATGAAATACATGGGGCATTTTCAGATACCCCTGCCCTGGGTCGATTTTTTGTACTTTTCGAATTAAGTATTTAAGATCATAGTTAATTTTGAGAAACCTTGGCCGGAACGGTGTAAACTTATCAATAACAAAATCAGGTTTTTTTCTTGCAACATAATCCATTTGAATTATTCATGTTAATTAATGATCGATGAAGAAAAGTGTTTTTGATGATCATTCTCAAATCTCAATACAAACTTTCCGGCTTTTCGGCCACTAGGCAGACCACCTGCTCGTTGGTCGGACAACATGAGGCCTTTACCCAGCAATGGATGTTACCAGCTGAAAAGATATATAGAAAGACGATTTAAAATTATCACCTGAATAAAGCGATCCCCGCAGACCTCGCAGATGTAGGGCCGGTCGCCAGTGTGCCGCCGCACGTGCAGTGTCAGGTCGTTGCTTTGCGAGAACGCCTTTTCGCAGTACGTGCATTTATAAGGTCGCTGGCCGGTGTGAACGCGCATGTGACGCGATAGTTTGTTGCTGCGGGAGAACGCTGCAACAAGCATTCGACATGACAGAATTGGAAATGTTGTTCGCCGGGAACTCGATGTTTTTTTCAGCAATTACAAAACATATAACTGATTCTTTATTTCATAGACTTCATTTTGTTGCGGTTTCGCTAATATACCTCACTTTTTATCGGGCATTAAGATATGCCTGATAAGAAAAGGAAACGTACATTTATTACAGTTTTACAATTAATATATCCCAACTGCCAACATTCAAACCCAAAAAAATATCATTGTGACTTTGAGATAAAGCAAATTACGCTTTTAAAAACAGTTTTTGTCAGCGACTTCAAAAGTTCCGTACTACTCAACTCAGATAGCTCATCATCACCATTTCCTTGCCCTTGTCCCACGCTAATGTGTGGGTAATCGATACTGGGTGTTCATTCGTCCACAGAAAGTTCCCGAGCTTACGCACACAGAAACAACGTTTTTATGTGCAATGTGCATGAACATATTATTAGACAAACCCACCTTCGTGAGATAAAACAAGCATTACTTTGTAGAAAGATTTGACAGAGTCATAGCAAGCTCTTGGAAAAATAATGAATGATTATCAAAGAAGATGCGCTAACAAGCAAGAGGCGTCTGAAGGCCAAACGAGACGAAATAGTATTTATTACCTTTGCCACAAAGGCGACAGACGCAAGGTTTCTCGCCGGTATGTGATCTCCTGTGAACCATAAGATCTGAAGATCTTGGAAAACCTGTGAATAAAAGAAACAATATTTAAGTTTTATAGCAAGGAAAATAGAGCATTGAAACGCATTTGGCTATATATGGAAAAGTTAGGGGTCGAATATGGTTTGATAAATATACCTTTTTCACAAAAATCACACTTGTATGGCTTCTCGCCAGTATGCCGTCGCATATGCACGATGAGATTCGAGGAATTGGAAAAGCCTCGGCCACAGTACAAACATAGGTGATTGTTGGTCGGCGGCTTCGGCCGGTCCGCGTCGTGAATGCGTTTGTGTGTACTGAAAAACACCATTTTAAATCATAATTATAGAACTATAGTTTGTTATGCGGGACATTGACATCAAGATTCACGCGCTCTTGAATTGACCAATTACAATGCTTTGTGATTGGTCTAGTGCAGGGGTCGGCAGACCGCGGCTCGCGAGCCGCATGCGGCTCTTGCCATAAGACTATATGGCTCTTCTTACAACTCCCTCACTGCCTAACTGCGCCGCCGTAGCACAAATAAAACACTTAAATTAAAAAAAGTTTCGGGAGCGCTTTCAAGAATTTAGAGCAAATAAATCTACGTTATCCTTTATCTTATACCCCCTAAATATCATTGTCGGTGACATGAACTTGGCGCCGTTCAATGCAGATTCTACTGAACTTCAGATGCAACTCATTGATATCAAGAACAAGCAGCTGTGGAGCAGTAAGTTCACAGCTCTTATAAGCCGTTTGGAAGAGTACGAGAGAGAGAAATCAAAATTGATTGCTGAAAATAAGTGGACGGCTGTAAAGCAATTACCCAAAATAGAGCAAATCATGTTTGATACATGGAATAGCCTTCCTGCAACATATGACACGACTAAAAAACTAGCATTTGCTGTCATATCAATCTTCGGCTCTACATATTCATGTGAGCAAACATTTTCGTCCATGTATCAAATTAAGAAGCAAATTAACCGACGACAATTTACAGTCGTGCCTTAAATTAAAAACGAGTAATTACTTGCCAGACATAAGCAAGCTTTCGAAAGCAATGCAAGGACACCGTTCCAACTAAAACTAAAATATACTTATCGAAAAATGCCAGAGGCCTAAGCTTTTTAAAAATAAAAGAGGCAGAAACGTTGACCTCGTTTCTGCATTAAAACATTACTCTTAACTATTCTCTTTATTTAAGCTTTAAGCAACACACTTTTTAACGAATTATTTTATTGTAAAATCACAAAATAGTTTTAAAAGAAAGTTCAAACAACAAACTCAACAAAACTCAAATTGCTTTATTAAAGTTTTAGCTCACATGTTAACAGTTTGACCGCTCAACCAAAAGTGTTCATATTTTTTCACATTTCATTTCAAATGGACGCCATCTTCCCCACCTGCCAAGCTTCCGCTTGAGACTTTTTAAAGATGGCGTTATAAAATTAAAACATTATGAAAACTTACATAGAAAAATCTAAATCAACTTCCAAAAATCCTAAATTAATTATTCATGAATTTTAAGAATGATAGAAACCTTAAATTAATTTATTTGTCCAAGGAAGTTATTCACATTTATTGCAAATGGACGCCATCTTCCCATAATTTAGAGATGGCGTCAGAAAATTAAAACATTATGAAAACTTACATAAAAAAATCTAAATCTACTTCCAAAAATCCTAAATTAATTATTCATGAATTTTAAGAATGATAGAAACCTTAAATTCATTTATTTGTCCAAGGAAGTTATTCACATTTATTGCAAATGGACGCCATCTTCCCATAATTTAGAGATGGCGTCAGAAAATTAAAACATTATGAAAACTTACATAGAAAAATCTAAATCTACTTCCAAAAATCCTAAATTAATTATTCATGAATTTTAAGAATGATAGAAACCTTAAATTAATTTATTTGTCCAAGGAAGTTATTCATATTTATTGCAAATGGACGCCATCTTCCCATAATTATATTCATCCTTCGTATTCGGTATTAGTAACGTGAGAATTTATATGAACACATGTAGTAGGCATAATTGTGTCTCTACTTCGTTGCACTGTTGTCAAAAGTAACTAAAAATAATGGCCACACCGGCTAGATGTGGCGTCAATTGTTTTTTGCATCCTACCTCTACCAGTTCCTTCCTGTCCTTTTCATTCGCATTTTAGTGCTCAACCACTTCGTATCGCACAAAAATATTTTAACTTCGTAGTCATGCCGCAAAGAAAAAGTGAAGATAGATTAGATTTTATTACCAAAAAGTTAAATTATTAGAAAAAGAACGACTGTCGAGACAACGCGGACCAAGTGCGTCGTCGTCATCTTCAAATAGGTCGTCATCCAGCTCTTCAACTTCAACATACTCACCTCGCTGTGGAAGCATTCCAGCCGAAAACAGAAACAGTAAGTAAAGGCAACCATATCTTTACAGTAACGAGTTTGTTCGTCTTTGTGATTTTTTCGCCGCATCCTACCCTCATGTTTTTGAAAATGTACCTGAATAGTCTTTGGGGCTATTTCACCACATTTTCGTAATTTATGCACCTGAATAGTCTGTGGGACTATTTCAACGCATACACAAATCGGCTCTTTGCCTAGTAGTCATAATGCACCTGAGTAGTCTTTGGGACTACATCGCCGCATACAATGACTGAACGCCGCATCTCTTGCTGCAATGAGGAGATCACCACACCACCCGTCGTGTACATTGTCGATGCTCACCGACGCCTGAAGTTGATGCGGAACCTCTCATGATCCCATACCACAAGAAGAGATTGACATGAACTCTGAACTACTGGGTATTTTGGGGATAGACCCGTCGGTTACAGTCCAGTATGGCCCTCAGATCTCCAAGGAAGTTGCAAACAAGTTCGAACATGTTTCAACAAATGGGTTATGCAAATAAGTACGAAAAGATCTTTTACATAAGTACCTTAGTAGGTAACTGAAATTTGCACGCTCCACAGCTAAACCCCGAGTTGCCTAAAGCAAAAACAAATGTCCGCTGGAATTTCCTGTTTAGGTAAAATTATTTTCCATCAGCTTAGATCTAGTAAAAGATCTGATGGACGTCAGTCGAATTCTTTGTGATTTGTGATGTGCAACATACATAATGCACAGCCAGACGCAGCTTCGCGCTGTATTCAGTAGATAAATATCAGCTGAAAACGACGAAAATCTAACATTTCTGTTTGGCCATGATTTTTTCCCGAGACACTTAAGGTGGAAAAGGCTGTTTTGAATTCTAGCTCAGACTTAAGGTGGAACCTACTGCAGAAACTGCAAAACCGTCAACCAGTAGCTGCCTTTCCATCTACTGCAAATAAGGGTTTAAACTGGAAGGCGGGGACGTCGACACGCAGGCAACCGCCTCGCCGCGTCCAACACCGTGCCATCAGCCACCCGCCGCTCCGCACCGCGGGAACTCATCGTGCTTCGTGCATCGTGCATCTACATTTCTTGTGCATCTTCATTCCTCAGCCCAGGCAGTCACATCGTCGCTAGATCCAGTACGATATGCGGGTAGACTTACCCACTTTTATAGACAATGGTCTCTAATCATCCAAGATAATACCTACTATTTTATCTTGATTAAAGGGTATAAATTTAATTTAATCCGACTGTTTCTCCATCCTACCCGCCTTGTTCTAATAATATTACTAACTCAAGATAATACTATTTTATCTTGGATAAAGGGTATAAAATTTAATTTAATCGGGCTGTTGCCCCATCCTACCCGCCTTTTTCTTATAGTATTACTATCTCTATGATCTATGATCTCTATGACTATGATCGTTTTCGACGCAACATTAGAAAATCTATTGATTAATAGAGCAATTACCGAATGTAGTCCTTGCTCAAATCAATAATATGTTTCTTATTTATTTATTTATTCGGGTATGCCCAACGGCAAAATGAGATTTAAACTACCTAAATCCTGAAAATTTGGATAAACACATAATTCTACGCTACACTTTAAATTAGATCACATATTTAATAAGAACTTGTCTCCGATATCCAATGATTGTTAAATAGCAACACTTGACCTGAAATAGCGACGCTTGTAGACGCATATTTTTCAATGAACTTATGTACATTTCGATTCCCGAATCACGTAAATGTTTTACGTAATCTTTTACGTTTCTACGGAAGTGATAAATAGTTTCAATTTAACGTTACTTTCGCTTGGGATTCGCAACGCCTTATTTATCTTTACAAAGTTGGTGAAACCAGTAATTAAGTTATAACGATCAAGTGGGTTTATTTCGTCTATTTATTTAGACGATTTGTTAACGCCTCTTATGATGAATGTAAACTTAACGTTGAGTTTACGGTTCATTTGGGTTTATGATAAAAAAAAAAAAGCGTTTAAGTACCCTAAATATCCTGCAAATATCTAGGATTCATAATCGATACCCACAAATGGGAGCTCCGCCTACCTCAAGAGAAAAGAGCTCGAATAAAAACAGAATTGTTCAATATCAAAACTGGAAAAAGTTGTTTAATTAGGAAATTTGCTTAGCTGATAGGACTAGTTAGTCCTGTAAATTTTTTGCAAATTTTTAATTTTTAACGATTATCGATAAAATTGTGACATTAAGTACCTGCAAAAACATTTATTTTCGGAGATATGTTGGTAGATAAATTCAATTGACCACCCACTGCATACAGAAAATCAGGAATGACAATTCTGTACTAGAAATTTATTCAGACGCTTCAACAACGGGCTGGGCGCCGCTTGAAATGAGCAAAAGCTAGTGGTCGTTGGTCTGACAGTGAAACTTTATTGCATATTAATAAACTTGAACATGTAGCAGCTTTTTTCACCTTTCGAATTTTTGCTAAGGATTACACAAATTGCCAAATATTATTGAAAATTGTCAATACAACTGCGATTTGTTACATTAATCGTATGAGGGCATTCAATACCTTCAATTATCTAAAATAGCTAAGACATTTGGCACTGGTGAATGGCTCGTGGCAATGATATTTAAAGTAGCTTCGTACATTAAATCTGCAGACAATATTGTTGTTGCTGACAGAGAATCTAGAGTAGACCCACCCAGACGTAGAGTGGGAACTATCCAGTGTAGGATATCAGAAAATATTAGACAATTTCTGAACCCTTCAAATTTACTTATTTGTCTCTCGCCATAATAGGAATTGTGAGACTTAGTATCTTGAGACAGAGATCGTGCCTTAGTTTTAGATGGTTTTACCATAGATTGGTCTTATTTATTTTCTATGCATTACAAACAGATGCCTATACATACTTACAGTACAGAATAAGTAAAATTTTAGCAGTCAAAACAGAAGGTATCGTGGTTGTGCCTGATTGGCCCACTCAACCATAGTATCCGTTATTTTCTCAATACTTAACAAAATAACTAAAGTTATCATATTAAATTCTAATGACGTTTTCCTTCCCCATTCTAGCAAGTGGAATGTACACTGTGTGTTGTCCGGGAAGCACTCTTACGACGCTTTGCCCCACAATCCTCATTAGACATCACGTTAGCTTCACTCTCGGATACTTTGAAATAATACGATGTTTTTCATTAAACGCTGGTACTTCTTTGGTATTCAAAATTAAATATATAAGTACCTATCAACCTTCATGTCCAATGGTCCCTAGGAGTTTTTTAACCGAAATCTATAACGAAGGTGGCCAATACAGATCAGTAAAAAGTCACAGATCAGCTATTGGATTAATTTTTGGAGATATTTTGAAGGATGTTCGCTTTGCGACGTTCTGCAAAGGTGTAACGTCTCAACCAAGGTCTATTACCACGTGGAATGCAAACATCATATTTTAGCATCAATGTATCCATGACAGCTTAGCATTGGAACAACATTAAAAAACAATTGTTACTCCCCATGCGCTTGTTACAGCGCGGTACAAACTATAACTAAGATTTATGTTGACGAAATAGTTACAGTTAATATTACTCTAGTTATTAAAATTACTGAACCTATTAAATCTTCTAAGTTAGGTACAAAACAACCTTCGTTACATTTACCATTGTACCATTCTTTAATGAATGTCCTGAAATCTGTTCTGCTAAAACGCTTACTACTTAATTATAAAAGACTAAAGATATCAGAAAAACTAATAAACTTTTTTATAAGTTTTCGCAAGCCTTACAACTGTGTGTGTTCACAAACCCTCAGTCGATGGACTAAATCTGTACTTTAAGACAGTGGAATTGAAGTGTCCATATTTACATCCCATAGTACACGCCACGCTTCAACCTCGATGGCACACAAACTTGGAGTCAGTCTTGATGTAATTCGACAAACTGCTGGATGGATTGGCAATTCCACTACCTTTGCAAAATTTTACAAAAGACCTATTTTTAATAACATGATTCTAGCTAGATCAATACTGAGTTCCTCATGATTTTGGGTACTTAGGTATTATTTCTTAAGATCTTTATTTACACCTAAGTTGTTAATTATTTAGGTGGTACCTACTTACTTTATTCTTTTATGAATTCTTGATTTATAATTACTCATAAATTGTTTTTTACATACCAATATTTCCTCGCAGTTCTCTCAACATCTACATGTGTTCATATAAATTCTCACGTTACTAATACCGAATACGAAGGATGAATATAATTAATGATTAAACGAACTTACCTTGTACGTGAAGTTCTATCATAATTATATGAAGCCTTCGTATGAAGGTATTAGTAACCCCACCCTCCCAGGTCCCGACAAGCTGCGGAAATATAGATTCACTCTAAACTTAATGAAAAGGACAGGAAGGAACTGGTAGAGGTAGGATGCAAAAAACAATTGACGCCACATCTAGCCGGTGTGGCCATTATTTTTAGTTACTTTTGACAACAGTGCAACGAAGTAGAGACACAATTATGCCTACTACATGTGTTCATATAAATTCTCACGTTACTAATACCTTCATACGAAGGCTTCATATAATTATGATAGAACTTCACGTACAAGGTAAGTTCGTTTAATCATTAATTTAGAGATGGCGTCAGAAAATTGAAACATTATGAAAACTTGCGTAGAAAAATCTAAACTTGCTTCCAAAAATCCTAAATTAATTATTCATGAATTTTAAGAGCGATAGATCCCTTAATTTATTTATTTTTCATAGGAAGTTCAAGCCTTACGAGGCTTGAAATAATAATCAAAACATTACACAAATCAATTCAAATAAATTCTAAAAATCATTATTAAATTATGAAGGAATTTTGGAAGTATCTACTTATAACTTTACTAGAAATTAATTAAATACAAAAGAACACTGTTTCACAATATTTTGGTCGTGAAATTATTGTTGAAATAAATAATAATAATCCTAAAAACATTTTCTGATTTACTTATGAATTATCAAGCATTTAGCGTATTAACAAAATCAAATGGACAAATTACTTACTTTTTAGATAACATCCTTTTGTTGGTAGTCAAATCAATGCACAATTTGACGAAACCGATTGAAAAATAACTTGTGATGAATTAACTTTACATCTAAATAACCATAAACGATTTTAGGGTCTATAAATAATCATCTTAATTAATGTTTGACAAGCCACATAATTAGCGCGGCGACATACTTAATGTAATTAATAAGAGTGTTATTTTAATAAATGTCTATAAGTAAATAAATATTATTTTTTTCATTTCCCGCATGTTTTAAAACTGTAACAGTGTCACTCATTATATTTTTATTAAGCTTTGTAGTATGAAGCAAATTAGACTCTAATTATTAGACTAATACAATTCATGGTGCGGCTCTTTGAAGGCATGGGAAATCTACGAACTTGATATTTGGCTCATTTGGTTGGTAAGTCTGCCGACCCCTGGTCTAGTGCACGTGATCTCGTGATTTTATGTCTCTGCGATACTCACCGCAAATTGTCGCTCCTGTTGAATTTCCTGTGGCAAACATCACATTCAAATAGCTTTTGGTTGGGCATGTGCAGTTTGGTGTGCTTTGCAAGCGCCTCTTTTCTGAAATAAAGACATGCGACATAAACATTTTTATCTATATTTTGACTTGAGACATATTAATAAAACACGATATATATCTATATAGATTATATTCTGGCAACAGACACTTTATTCAAAACCGCACAACGTGTTAGCTAAACCATAGACTAAAACTAGATACAAACATAGTGCAACCATAGCATAGCGTTCACACCACAAAGATTGTGTTCACACTACAACGATTGTTTATTGGATGTAATCATAGACAACATTATATCTAACTTGTATTTCTAGCACATATCCAAAGATTTTTTTGGCTATACTATATTTTGCAGAAGTAGTAACTCACCTTTGAAATATCTTATTACAGGTGTCACATTGGTATTGTAAATTTGACGCAGGTTTCGGTTGTTTGCCTTGATGTGCAACAGATACCCTTTCTCCCTGATGGTATCTGAGTATATGTTTGTTCAGTGATATTTCGTAAGCAAACTTGAGGCCACAAGTGGAACATCTGTGTACTCTATCAATGTCTTTGCACATGGTCCTGTGGCGGGCAGCCGTTTTTACTGACGCAAATACCTGTGGAGCAATCCAACGTGAATTTCATTATAATTAATCACAAACATTATTTTTGTTCTGAAATTAACGGCATCATGTTGAATCTTGCAAACAAAAGAAGTCAAATTCTCAAAGGGGCGACATATGACTGTGAATTATGAAATTTAATAATAAAGCAAGCTGAACTTCAACATAAAGCCAATAGATGTAGGCATAAGTGAAGTCAGCGGTTTTGCGCAGTAAACGAAAAAGCATCACAGATAACTTCACGCACGCATGCCAAATCTATTGAGACGTGTTGCTCAGCACAAACTATGAAAGTGCAATTTAATATAAATAAATAATGCTGGACATTTCACACAGCATCATCTAGCCCCAAACTAAGCAAAGCTTGTACTATGGCAACCAGATAACTGATATACTACTTACATACTGGTAAGTATTATATTCGGGTCTGGGTGTTTCTATGTATAATATGTATGTATTTACAAACAAATAAGTATGTAAGTAGTATATCAGTTATCTGGTTCCCATAGTACAAGCTTTGCTTAGTTTGGGGCTAGATGATGCTGTGTGAAATGTCCAGCATTATTTATTTATTTATACTTTTTGTTTGTAAATACATACATATTATACACTCAACCCAGAGATAAATATTTGCAGATCATACAAAAAATTATCCCGCGGCGGGGATCGAACCCGCAACCTTCTGCATCCCAAGCGGGCTTTCACAGCGCCACAGAGGTCGTAAGTATATGTTTTTTCTGTTGCCTGTTTTATTTCAACGTGTCAATAAAAAATTACAAACCTTGGAGCAATGATTACATCGTAACGAAAGTTCTGGATGCTCCAAATCGTGATGGGTTACGAGATCACCTTCGGAGATAAACACGGCACTACACGCGCCGCAAATTTGAATCGCACCAGCATTCTAAAAAAAAATGGTTGTCTGTAAAGTCGGTTTACTGACGATAGTTGAACGTGATAACGTTTGTTTTTTTTTTTTTACTTTGGCTTTGGCTTCGGCTTCGGCTTCGGCTTCGGCTTCGACTCTGACTCTGACTCTGACTCTGACTCTGACTCTGACTCTGACTCTGACTCTGACTCTGACTCTGACTTTGACTTTGACTTTTGATCGGTTTACTGACGATAGTTGAACGTGACGACGTTTGTGCTTCTTTGTCGCTCGTTCCGCGCTCTCGCTTGCACTTCAAGCCTTACATGGAACGCCTCAGAGCGAGGTAACGACGCATGACGTCATGTTTTTTCGTGCGTGCAGCCGGCTCCATCGAATTATAAGACGTTAACACGTCAAAAATAGGGGTTTTTATTAAAAACGACAAGGACAAGGGTAAAGTTCTGACAAAGTTCTGCGGTTAAATTACGTGCTACGTGATTTGAGAAACGAGCGAGTAACGTTTCACATTCTGTATATCAAGTTTATATTTCGTACTTAGACGCAAAACAGGCCACCTCATCTTGTACTAAGTTACATACAGAGTAGATTAGTAGCGCTATACTCAAATAAGTAAAAAGATTAAGTAAAAAATCTTTGTATGCCGAGTATGAATGTACAGTTCACAAAAGAATCTCCGCAGACTGATAAACAAAGTAAATACCCTTACCGATTCCCAATCTGAATCCAAAAGCTCTTGTAAAAGCATTTCCGTTGCAAACATTTTCTTACTCACATCAGAAACCTGAAAGAAATTAAGTATTAAAAGTTACTTCCATATACATATTTAATCTATCTATCTATTATTTACATATTTCAGAAAGCAAAGCTATTCTTTCGCGAACCGATACGTACAGTAACGGACAAGAAGATGTGGGTATACACATCATAATTTACAGAAAAATGTGTCCAGCAGTCATTTTCAAATACATGTCCACCAATACGTTACAAAAAGATTTATCCTGATTAAAAGTAATTTCTTAAATACTTAGTATCAAACGAGTCATCAAGGGTTGAAAGGAAATATGAGGAATTTCACCGCAGAAGGAACAATAGGCTATTTTACACTTTTTTGAAAACTGTTTTAAATCAATCCTGAGGTCATAATAAATCACTAGAATATTTTTTTAAACCGTAGAATGCCTTAAAAATGCATTTTACGTTATGATTTTTAGTTGCCGCACGAAAGCGCGAGCCACCATGTTGTGACGTCATATGGTTTGTTTTGTGAACAATACGACTGTAAAAGATAAACTTTTTGTTCCTGACTGAACACAGTGACGTCACAAAATGGCAGAAGGCGTTGTTGGTGGCTTGAAGATAGAAGAAAAATTACGATTTTTAAAATTGAATTGTTGTAATTTTTATGATGGGACATTAATCTGATTGGACATTATTATGAATGGACATTTTTAGACCGTTTGTCATTTTTCATAATTGGACATTAGTCGTGCAAACGGTTTTCTTACATGGTATTAAACAGATCATGATGATGAATACTTACTCGTTCACCTTTTGGTGCAGTCTTGGTTGCATCGTCAATACAAAGGTGCATATCAAACTTCTTCTTTTTCAGATACATTTTCTTGCATTGAACACAGCACAATACTTTGACATCTAAAACGATAAGGAGATTAAAAAATTTTTAACTTTAAAAATAATAATTTCTTCCCAGAACATGCTTTACAATGAGGAAGAGAATCAATCTCTAGGAAAATAGACAAATTACCAACCACTGTGTTGAACCATGTGTGAATTTAGATCCTCTTTGGTATCAACTTGCTTCTTGCAAAAGCCGCATTTAGTTTTCTTTCCGTGAACCGTCTTTATAAAGAACCCATTCTCAGATAATTTGCTGAGTATAGTCTGAAAACAATAATCTACTATATAAAAATAAGTCGGGTTTTCCTTCCTGACGCTATAACTCCAGAACGCACGAACCGATTTCCACGGTTTTGCATTCGTTGGAAAGGTCTCGGGCTCCGTGAGGTTTATAGCAAAGAAAATTCAGGAAAAATCTGGTGGCATCTGGTGGCGAAACGGAGTTCGCTGGGTTTGCTAGTTTATTATGAAAATACAAAAACCAGCCCTATTGTGTAACTCAACTGGTAATGGATATCAGCTTCATTTTGATATTTGAAACCTAGCCTGGACTACAATCGTCATTTTCGTATTGTGTGATTGGTTGAGCTCTATTGGGATGACTCTATTGAATGGATTTCAAGTTAGACAATAAGGTTACAGGTCTGATAGAGAAGGTGGGTCAATATTGACAGGTCTGAAAAAGAGTGGTGGGAGATCGCCAAAGACCTTTGCCCAATAGTGGAATAATGGGTAGATAAAAAAAAATATCCGATGGTCGTGGGATCGAATCCCGGCCGTACATCAATGGATTTTACGTTTCGTAAAATTTATATGCGCTTTAACACGAGCTCTGAACGGTGAAGGAAAACATCGTGAGGAAACCAGTTAGTATTCTTATAGGCGGCGATGGGCTTGCAACCTGTCACGTATGGAATACTAACTTCTGCAAGATGTGGGCATGTATCAAATATGTATTTGTACATGCCTCTGACTACCCCCTTAGACATCTTCAAAGGATCTGGAATATAAAAGATCTGAGAGAATGTCTACCGCGCCTTGGGGATACAGTCGTGACCCTGTTTACGTTTTTTTTTTTATATAGAGGAATGCCTCTTAGAAGTCCTTTAAAAATATACATAAAACACAATGCCTTTATTTTTCAATTAGGTAATCCAAAAAGGTGTAAATACCGAGGTCATAGCCTTTTTTGGTCGTCCCCTCTTCTTAGGTCCCATGAGCTCAGCATGAAACTGCCACATATGGTTTGAAAGACTGTTTGCGCCGTCATAGCTTGTACCACAAATTGGGCAATGTGCCCCACTCTGGTCTTCAAATTCAACTGAAAAGAAACACTTGTACAGTACGCACGACCGGTCTTTAGCTCTCTGAAGAACCCGCTTTTTGAAGCTTTTGATGAAGCCTAAAAGACGAAGACAGCGTTGTATAGCATAGCGGCCTCGCTCACTCGCTTAGTTTGTTGCATCGTATCTCGCCTACTCTACCAAACCTACGCAATCGTTTAGTGCACCTAACTTCAGAGAGCTAAAGATTGGTTGTGCGTACTGTAAACATCTTGTTTTTTGTGGAGGAATATTATAAAGGGTATGAATTGTGTGAAGGTAAATCTTTGGAATAAAAAAAATTACCTTTAACACATTTCATTTTCTTGTGTTCTTGATACTTTGCCCGAGTTTGGAATATAAGGCAGCATGTTTTACATTCAAAAAACTCTCGATTGGTGTTTTCATGTTTCACTTTCACCTTGATTTCTGCAAAAAAAAAAGATAAAGTAAATTACCAGTCATAAAGTAGAGATCCATTGTCAAATCAGGGGCCTTATTGCGTAACTCAACTGGTAATCGACATCGACATCCATTTGTCATTTGAAACCTAGCCTGGACTTCAATTGTCATTTTTGTATTGTGTGATTGGTTGAGCTCTTTTGGGATGACCACTGGGAATCGATTTTAAGTTAGACAATAGTGGGATTTATTTAATACTAGCTGACCCGCGCAACTTCGTCTGCGCATTATTAGGAACAAAGTAGAGGAGTTTTGAGTGAATCGAGAGTAGGTATATACAAAATATAAAACTCCGTATGTTTCTCTCAAGAATCCCAAGATAGAGGTAGAGAAAATCTTACCCAGATGTTGCAATGCTAAGAACAAAACGAATACGGTAATTGGTATAGAATCCCTGAAGCGAGCGGCAATTTTTTTGAAGAAATTGACTCGAAACATTTTTTTTTTTAATACTTAGCAAGTACTGTATGGTGTTGAATTTCGAAATAAAACGATTAACTAATATTACCTACCCGCGACTTCGTCAGTAATATAAAAAATATCAAAAACTCTAAGCAAAAATCTCCATTAACTTTTCAAAACTCAAAATCAAAGAAAATTATACAGTCCTTCGTATTTCGATCTCCGCTAGAAACGCCACCTAGGAGAAAAAGTGTAAAGTAGTTTTGACCTCTAGACCGATAGTTGGCGTTCTAACTATGGCCAAGGAAAAAATATTTTAATATCAAAAAATCAGAACTTCGGAGTTCGGATATATTGATGGGTGGGAATACACATGTTACATGTTTATCATTAATTTTAAAATAATTTATTATGCAAAATACAAAAAAAAAGTAAAAAAATCTAGAGTGCAAAAAGTGGCTGGCGGCGGTCACCCATCCTTTTTATGACCGCGCCCAGGGTTGCTTAACTTTTTTCCCCATACAAACTTCCAACCCTTATTTTCCCGCCCCCTTATGGTAATTGACAAAAAAAAGTAGCCTATGTCCATCCCTGGGGTATACTCTTTATCCATGCCAAATTTCAGCTTAATCGGTTCAGCGGTTTGGGCGTGAAAAGGTAACAAACAGACAGACAGACAGACAGACAGACAGACAGACAGACAGACAGACAGACAGACAGACAGAGTTACTTTCACATTTATAATATTAGTATGGATAGTATGGATATATGGATTTAGTGGGAGCTCAACAATTGAAAGACCGAGTCCGCAAACCAACTGATTTATTTTCTTACCCTCATTTAACATAAGATACCACAACAATAAGGCTGCAGCTTGCTGTCACCAACAATACAAAAGTAAAGGCCTACGCAGATCGGGATGGCATTAAACTTTTACGAATGGACATTCCAACATATTATCTAAATATAAATACGATATGAATTCCTATGCTTTAATATAATGCTGTGGCATGCCTTTCGATGCCACGGAATCATATGAAAATTAAAAATGAATTTGTAAATTATCTGTTAGCTTCCTCACTAGGCACAGCCTGAATCGAGGAAGCTTTAGTACGCTAGGGATAGGGGAGATTTAATATGGTATTTATATCTCATTTTCTATTGGGATAAGTTTGAATGACCATTGCCATGCTTGGGCCAGGATGCGATAAACTTTACACTTACCAATATTATCAATATCTGGTGGACCATTCTTCAGGGGCATATTATAATCAACATCGGAAAAATCATCATGGTCACTAAACTGAGTGTCCTCAGTCTTAAAGTCAATGGATTTCTAAAATAAAATGTGACAAATTAGAAATACATTAATAAGCTTGGACCTGAAACCAGATACTGATATAAATCACATCACCATCCATCTCTTTTCACACATCATGTGGGGTCGGCACACCATGTTTTAATGAATTTAAATAACTATCTATTTCAGCCCATATCCACCCAAATATTTGATATGCCGAACATTAGGTATGGTATATCAGTTATCTATTCACTTTAAGATAGAGCAAGACTGATATCGAGAATCATATGGAGCCTGCTGGCTCCGAATACACCTTACCTGCCATTCGCAATTCAGTCTACAATAGTCTACATCCTCTAAATCCCAGCCCATTATCCAACACAACAATAAAATAGGAGTTTCATTCATGAATCATATACCTACTTGTATAAATCTATCCAAATAGTGTACCTGTTTAGAACCATCATCATAATCAAAGAAACTTTTTTCATCCTTGTAAAAGCCTTTCAAGGAGTTGTAAGCTTCTTCAGACTTCTTTTTGAAATCAAAAGCTTTTTCAGCTTTGTCTTTGCATTCACAACATATTGTGGTAGGCAGTCCATCTCCTTTGCGAATCTGAAATTTATAGTGTTTATTTAAAAATCCTGATAAAAACAATAAGAAGATTTGTTAGTTGTTAGTTTTTTTTATTCATTGATGTTCTCTTCATGACATAATATGCGCACAAATTACGCATATTATGCGTAATTTCGCAATTACCATCACTAAAACATTCGCTCTTTAGAACATGTTTTGTTTAAATACAGTACCTAGTTATTTTAGAGTAGGTTATGTATTTTTCTAAGTATGAGAATTCTATAATATATTAGAAATAGCCCAGTGTTATTTTATAATAAACATTTTTATTATATTATAAGTTGTATTTTTATGAAAACTGTTACTCGGGTCTACCGCGACACAAGCTTTGCTTAGTGCGGAGTCCTGTGTCAAAAAGTCAATAATTTAAAGAAGATTAGCTGGTACCCGCGAGTTCGTCACAAAAATAAAATATAGGCAGTACTTGAAAACCTGTCAAAAGATTCAAAAACTCTTTCTTCAAACCTTCGCTGCAGCTGTGAGTACCAAATGGCAAATAGTACATATTATTCGCATTAGATTTTGGCTCAAAAGTAGCAAAACATTATCAACAATGTAGATTTTAAACAATCATTGTTATGCTAATTGTTAATAAAATGTAGGAGAGCATTAAAAAGTGCAGAAAAGAAAAACATTGTGAGGAAACCAGTAAGTTTTATAATAGGCAGTGATAGGCTTGCAACCTCTCACCCTGAGAATGTTTCACCTTGGGGATACAGCCATGACCATTCCATAGGCTATATCTTATTTAAATCTTAAAGGTGAAGTATAGCACTAAACTTTTTTTTTTAATTCATGGCCATGTTTTATCATGGAACCTGCACAAGACAGGACCTCAATGCCGCCACAGACAGAGCTATTAAAGTGGCCTTTCATTACTCTAAATGTATCTAATGAAGCATCAACACGACATGAAGAAGATCATGGAACCAACTCATTACAGACTAAAAGAATAAACCATTTGGAAAACAATTCGCATTATGTCACAGTTGCTGTATTCTGCATCATAGGACAGAATAAAGTAGTGCCAAACATCGCCAAATGCCAAGTTAACTAAAGTAAATACTGGTATTTAAAATAAAAACAGATGTAGTAAGTATTCTTATAGGTAACAAATTATAATTGCCAATGAATATCCTAATTAAGTAAAATGTCAGAATGTTAATTGGAAATACAATACTTACAATACAAACATTTCAACAGACAAAGTCGGATCTAAATGCAAATTGAAATGGATATTGGCAAGACACAAAGTTGAAATACAAAACAGGCACAATAAAGCAGTTTTATACTTGCCTTCAGTCCAGTAATAGCCGTCACTAAGAAATCCAGAGACACTTCTCCAACAATCACATCAAACAGAGAGTTTAGCTCATTGTCTTTTGATAAACATGTTCGACACAATTTTTCAATCTTGATTTCTATTTTATCATTAGTTGATGCCATTTCGTGGATTTGTCATTGATTTTGTAGAAAGTGAATCTTTCTATAGCTGAACAGAGATGAAACAAAATTTCACATTTAGAACAACTTCATGGTCCAATGAGAGACTCGAGAGACATAAAAGCTTAGAACCACAAAATTCCTCCGTTCCTGCATATCCTGCAATGAGATTTAGGTACGCAAAACCCTATTATTTAAGACTTGGCTGTCCGTCTGTCACCAGACTGTATTTCAAGAACCGTGTTATTACAGTTGAAATTTTCACAAATGATGTAAGTATTTCTGTAGCCGCTTTAACAACAAATACTAGAAAAAACAGTATAAAATAAATAAAGGGGGCTCCCATACAACAAACGTGATTTTATTGCCGTTTTTATAGAATAAGCGTGAGTTTTTCTCGCACTTGGCCGGGTTTATTATTGTATAGGTTAACTATTGACTTGATTATTTGTAAGTCGGAACAAATACAAAGAAATACAAAGTGCATTGCGCACTAATTTCAGCTTGTTGAACTGCTAGTAAACATAACGATCACTATAGACTCCATAGAATTGTACTCTGTGACAATGCTAGAAACACATCGTAGGTCTTCCTCCCAACTCGTAAACCTCGAACGAATTGAAGAGCCTATTCAGAGAACCAAAGCCCTAGATTTTATTCTGAGCGCAACGCGAACGCGTTCTTCTAACTAATAAAAGATAACAACGACGACAAACAAATTACAATTTACAAATCGAACGAGAACGAGATTCATGAGAACAGACACAGCACAGCACAGACAAGACACAGATTATTAAAGTAGAGCACAGATGCACAGAAGAAAAGAAAAATAATAAATAAATTACTCTGACGCACGCAGGGGAGGCACAGTTGTTTATGGTTACCGCGAAGTATGGAATGGAAAGCAGCGCCGCCGCGCCCACCTCGTGAATAGGCAACCTGAGGCCTCAGATAAATAAAATAGAAAAAAAGAAAATAGAAGAATATTCTAATCGTGATTTTGCATTACTCCGAAGTTTGCATGGTTTGCAATCTTTGCAATAATTTGATATACCACAGACATTATTTGAAACAGATTTTGGTTGTCAATCATAGATTGAATCCTTACTCTGTGATTGAATCCAAGATAAATAATGTACCAATAAAGTACCATGCTAAATCCAGGGATTGAAAAAAATCACAAATAAAATATTTTTTATAATGGAGAACGGGCAGGCATGTATGAAGCGCCGCCCAAGTCAAAAAACGATCGCCCGCAGAGTGGACGTATAGTGGAATGGGTAGACCTTCTAAAACACTACATTTGATTGTATGACAGCAAAAAAAATCCATCCTACAGAAATCGAGATATTTGCAGTTAAAGGTGGTGACTTTTACCATCATGTTTTTTGACTAACAGGCTTCCCGCAGACAAGCCACTATGGGCATTCGATAGAACTTTAGAAGCACTACATTTCATTGTATGACAGCTAAAAAAACCATCCTGCAGAAATCGAGATATTTGCAGTTAAAGGTGGTGACTTTTACCATCAATGTTTTTTGACTTATAGCCTTCCCGCAGCCACTATGGGCATTCGATAGAACTTTAGAAGCACTACATTTCATTGTATGACAGCTAAAAAATCTATCCTGCAGAAATCGAGATATTTGCAGTTAAAGGTGGTGACTTTAACCATCATGTTTTTTGACATACAGGGTGAGATCCAGCGACCGGCAGACCTTCGTCATTTTATAAAGGCTGAGACTTTGTCTGTGTGTAGCGACAGGAGTATTATTGTTCTTTGGTGTGTAGTCCCAGTATGGTTATGTACGATCTCCAAATATGAAGTTTGGGTCCGGGTGGCTTTGGGAGATATGAGGCATCAAAGGTGCCCAAAATAGCACCCAAGATTCGTCATTTAGAAGCACTACATTTCATTGTATGACAGCTAAAAAATCCATCCTGCAGAAATCAAGATATTTGCAGTTAAATGTGGTGACTTTTACCATCAATGTTTTTTGACTTATAGCCTTCCAGCAGACAAGCCACTATGGGCATTCGATAGAACTTTAGAAGCACTACATTTCATTGTATGACAGCTAAAAAATCTATCCTGCAGAAATCGAGATATTTGCAGTTAAAGGTGGTGACTTTAACCATCATGTTTTTTGACTTAAAGGGTGAGATCCAGCGACCGGCAGACCTTCGTCATTTTATATAGGCTGAGACTTTGTCTGTGTGTATTCCCAGTATGGTTATGTACGATCCCCAAATAAGAAGTTTGGGTCCGGGTGGCTTTGGGAGATATGAGGCATCAAAGGTGCCCAAAATAGCACCCAAGATTCGTCATTTTACCAACGCTGAATTTTATATAATTATGTTACTTAGGGAGCTATAAAAAGAGGTTTCCCAAGCGGGCAGACACCTGCGGTGGTTCCTTCATCATGTCGGTCAGCTCAAAGTCTGCCGTATAAAACAAGTATAAAACATGTATGCAACAAGTATAAAACATGTATGCAACATGTATGCAACATGTATCAAACAAGTATGCAACAAGTATAAAACAAGTATGCAACAAGTATAAAACATGTATGTTACAAGTATAAAACATGTATGCAACAAGTATAAAACAATGTATGCAACATGAATGCAACAAGTATAAAACATGTATGCAACATGTATCAAACAAGTATGCAACATGTATCAAACAAGTATGCAACAAGTATCAAACATATATGCAACAAGTATCAAACATGTATGCAACAAGTATAAAACATGTATGCAACAAGTATCAAACATGTATGCAACAAGTATCAAACATGTGTGCAACAAGTATCAAACATGTAGGCAACAAGTATCAAACATGTATGCAACAAGTATAAAACATGTATGCAACAAGTATAAAACATGTATGCAAAAAGTATCAAACATTGTATGCAACAAGTATCAAACATGTATGCAACAAGTATCAAACATGTATGCAACAAGTATCAAACATGTATGCAACAAGTATCAAACATGTAGGCAACAAGTATCAAACATGTAGGCAACAAGTATAAAACATGTAGGCAACAAGTATCAAACATGTAGGCAACAAGTATCAAACATGTAGGCAACAAGTATCAAACTTGTATGCAACATGTATCAAACAAGTATGCAACATGTATCAAATAAGTATGCAACAAGTATAAAACATGTATGCAACAAATATAAAACATGTATGCAACAAGTATCAAACATGTATGCAACAAGTATAAAACATGTATGCAACAAGTATAAAACATGTATGCAAAAAGTATCAAACATGTATGCAACAAGTATCAAACATGTATGCAACAAGTATCAAACATGTATGCAACAAGTATCAAACATGTAGGCAACAAGTATCAAACATGTAGGCAACAAGTATCAAACATGTAGGCAACAAGTATCAAACATGTAGGCAACAAGTATCAAACATGTAGGCAAGCTGAAATTTGGCATGGATAAAGAGCCGGGGATGGACATAGGCTACTTTTTTTTGTCAATTACCATATGGGGGCGGGAAAATAAGGGTTGGAAGTTTGTATGGGGAAAAAAGTTAAGCAACCCTGGGCGCGGTCATAATAAGGATGGGTGACCGCCCGGAGCCACTTTTTGCAATCAAAATTTTTTGTTTTTTTTTGTATCTTGCATAATAAATTATTTTAAAATTAATGATAAACATGTAACATGTGTGTTCCCATCCATCAATATATCCAAACTCCGAAGTTATGATTTTTTGATATTAAAATATTTTTCCTTGGCTATAGTTAGAACGCCATCTACATCGCCGAGGTCAAATCTACTTTATACTTTTTCTCCTAGGTGGCGTTTCTACTATAGCGGAGGCACAGCGGAGATCGATCATTTTGAGTTCCGAAAAGTTAATGGAGATTTTTGCTTAGAGTTTTAGATATTTTATATTGCTGACGAAGTCGCGGGTAGGTATTGCCGCTCGCTTCGGCAAATCTGACACCAGTTGCCGCTATCGTGTTGTTCTTAACATTGCAAGATTTTCCCTACCTCTATCTATTATGGGATTCTTGAGAGAAACATAACGCAATATTAGTTAATAATTTTATTTCGAAATTTAAAACCACACAGTTCTTGCTATAAAAAAATACGCTGCGCTCGCTTCAGCGATTCTGTACCAATTACCGTATTCGTTTTTTTCTTAGCATTGCAAGATCTGGGTAAGATTTTTCCTACCTTTATCTATTAAATAATTCTTGAGAGAAACATATATAAAAAAAAATATTATATCATGCGACGGAGTTTTATATTTTGTACTCTCGATTCACTCAAAACTCCTCCACTTTGTTCCTAATACCTAATGCGCAGACGAAGTTGCGCGGGTCAGCTAGTGGGGAAATAAAACACGTAATAGTTACTAATAAATGCACACAAACAGTATCAAATCGATTTTAATCACAAAATTTACAAATCATCATGTAGGTATAAGTAAAGCATTTCAAATCAATTATTTGGCACATTTTCAAACACAGATCATGAATACATTTCTTTATGTACTTACCTACTTAAAAGTACTTATAAAAAAAAATTAGCACAATAAAAATAGCACAAAGATTGGTAAGTAGGTAGGTACTTACTAAATAGTAAATACTGATAGTGATGTAAAAAATATTTAAAATGTCTTAATAATACTATCAAAAAAGTCCATCAAAAGTAACATTAAATAAAAAATGTGATCTTACAATTATTAATTGAGTTAATAGTCTGATCACTTTTAGCACTTTGATATATTTACCATTAAAATGATTTGAATATCCCGTTAGTGCTTAAAGTGTTCATAACTAAGGTAGTTTAATAACTTTCAGTCAGTTCGGCAGCCTTATTGTCTTACTCGAAATCCAACTTAAGTAACTTCAAAGTAATTTTCGTATTGTGTGATTGGTTGAGCTCTATTGGGATGACAACTGGGAATGGATTTCAAGTTAGACAATAAAGCTGCAGTTTTAATAAAATAAAGATAGGCGTGAGTGTTTACAGATTAACACTTTCAGAGTGAGCTGGTCCGAGGTCTACTCGGGAGACAAAATAAGCAGATACATTTGTGAGAAAATACTTTGACAAAGGACGGTTTAAATTAATGCAAAGTAATGACTGAATATTGAAAATAGGTCAGTACCTATTTTTTTACCAACTAGCGACCCGCCCCGGCTTCGCACGGGTGCAATGCTGATACTAAATATTAGGGTTCAGCCAGTGTTTGCAACGTAAGCGCAATTTTTTTTTTATTTACGACATCACATTAGAAACCTCTAAAAGTATCAGTGTTTTTCTACTATATTATGCATGTTTTATACATACATAAAAACCTTCATCACTATCTATTAAAAAAAAAACGCATCAAAATCCGTTGCGTAGTTTTAAAGATTTAAGCATACATAGGGACAGAGAAAGCGACTTTGTTTTATACTATGTAGTGATGATAATAAGCCAATAATGATGTTTGAAATAGGACACTCGTATATCTAAGCACATAAGTACACCTGAAACCTACCTAACTATATCTAATTGATTTAGATTTTTTAAAATAGCCTCTTTTCCTTGGTCTATAAGGCACAATAGTTTATAACATTCAGTCAGCATAACGAAATCAGATCAAATTGTTCGTGTGGCTAAGCTTGAGATTCTATAACTTAAATATTAAGGCACGATTTGAAGAACACTATTCCTAACAGGTTTTTCTTTCGATAAAAAACACTGATTGAATAAACTTTACATAAATTAAGTACAGTAATGTCGTGTAATGACTTGGTGATGTTGCTACTCCTGATTACGATTGCTCTTTCAATAAGAGGATTAGGCTCAATGCACATTGAATTGGCAAGCGACGCGTCAATTAGTTTTATAGCAAGCCATTATAAACCTTATGAACAATGGTACACGATATAGCTTGAAGAATGAACCGCACGTAAGTGCTCGAGCCAGCGCGGCCCGCTAGATGGCTTGCTATAAAACTAATTGCCGCGTCGCTTGCCAATTCAATGCGCATTGAGGCTTAATAATAGTACCTCGAATGTGTACAGATACATAAGTTAAGGCTCTGTAACATTTAAGGTCATTTCGACATTTGCATTTTACTTGAGGAATTCCGACGTTATAATATTTAGTTGAGGTAGAAACAGTGAAGACACATAAAGCTACTTTGAGAGAGACATTAGAAAATAAAACTAATAAAATTTAACTATAGTGTTCTATGTTCATTCTTCTTTGTCTTCAACAGCTGATAGGAACGTCTTCTGGCAGAGATGGGTGAATTTTGCTGTAAAAAATACAAATTAAAGTATTTTCAGAAGCTGCTGTTCCATTAAGTACGTCAATAAATAACGCTGGGCATTTCCCACAGTACCCCAACACTATCGTGGTTCCAATACAAGCTCTACACTATTCGTGAAATTGCTTGACGAAGACGATTTTTTACGAACAGAATTAATTTAATGTTTCTAAGGGTAATCTTGAGGTGGTCCCATATCAATTTTAACATTAAACATTGAAGTCAGTTTTCTTTTTAAACATTTTTGAAGTCATAAAATGCAATACTCACTGGAGAGAGCGTCGATGAAAGCTGGGCGGGTACGTACAACCGCGAAGTAGACCGGCACTCCGGCCAGCGTCATCGCGGCACCGGCCAACACCGCGGCCGGCTCTGACACCACCGGCACCACTAGCAACACCACCGACACCAGAACGAACACCATCGGCATCCATATCTGAACCTAGAATAGAATAATGTTTATTTGACATCAAAGTTACAAACAGAAAGGAACAGACAACTAAAGATAAAATAAATACTTATAATAATAAGAAATATCCTAGAGGAAGGTAATTTGAGATGAAGGTTTCACAGAAACTAGTAATGCCATCTCGTTTTAATGGCCGTGCGTGAAACTTTAAAGGCGCCATCTATCGGTATGTTTACACGGTTATTTCGCCATTCCAAGCTGACGATCAGAGACCTTGTAAATCCTATCTGCTATTCCATTCCAGACAATAGTCAATTTAAGTACCTTTCATTCAATGAAAATCCTTATAATAGTTTTCATGCATTCTTATTCCTAAATCCTTAATCTCGTTAAATTTCTGAGGATTATATTTACCTTGATAGGCCTGATGAGGTCAGGTCTCTTGTATCGCAGCCACAGCACAGCGGAACAGCTGAGGGTAGTGAAGAAAGACTCCACGACGGTACAGTACGTGATCAGAGATGTCAGGTTCGACGGAATCAGCATTATCAGGGATATCGTCATCTGAAAACGAAGTAGCTTTCCATAGTTTTCTAGGTGATATAACATATGTTCGTATAATGAGAGCGTTGCGTAGTATGTGTGAGGTAACGTTGAATGATAGAGTGAGAAATAGTGTGATAAGGGAACAGTGTGGAGTGAAAGAAGATGTAGTGTTGAGGATCGAGATAGGTATGTTAAGATGGTTTGGGCATGTAGAGAGGATGGATGACAGTCGTTTGACAAAGCAAGTGTATGAGGCGAGTGTGCATGGGACAGCTGGAAGGGGAAGACCTAGGCGAACCTTCTTGGATCAAATTGGCGACATTTTGGAGAAGCGCCAGGTCAAAAGTACCCTAAACCGACGACCATGTATGAAGAATGTAATGAGAGTGAATGAGGCGAAAGTTGTGTGTCAGGATCGTAGCGACTGGAGATCCGTGGTCTCTGCCTACCCCTTTGGGAAAGAGGCGTGACTTTATGTATGTATGTATGAGTCAGAGGCCAAATCTGGTGACAGAAAAAATATTAAATCCGTAAACGTTGAAAATATTATTAGACACCTTAAAATTTACGCCTTTACGTGATGCGCCTTCTACTTCATAAGATATCTCACGGATACTGTGTAGGTATATTCACATAACAACATATTTGCGCAAAAGTATTTTTTCGTGCGTGAAATCCCAACTAGCGGACGCAAAGACTTAGCGGTGAATGATGTTATCAATCTTCTGCCACTTGGCTAACCGGCTGGCCAAGTGTCTCCTACACTTACCAGAAAGACGAGAGATGGCAGCGGAGACATACACTTAGTGTTTATATGCGCCAACAATTCCGGCATGTGCCCGTTACGCGCGCCCGCAAAACACATTCTCGAAGACGCCATTATGTGCACTGACAGGCCACCGAGAATGGCGATGGCTACTAATGTGGGCATCGCCCAACGTAACCAGCCAAGTGCTACTGCCGCAAAGTCCTGCAAACATCATTATAGTAAAAAAACCGGCCAAATGCGAGTTGGAATCGCCCACCGAGGGTTCCCTCGGTGGTATACATGAGAATTTTGAA
Organism: Epirrhoe alternata; assembly: GCA_963565295.1. Lineage (NCBI taxonomy): Eukaryota > Metazoa > Arthropoda > Insecta > Lepidoptera > Geometridae > Epirrhoe > Epirrhoe alternata. Next base: position 14,378,768 of record OY751375.1, read on the forward strand.
TGATTTTTTTTCTGTCAAAAATCGCAAGCTATGTATTATAAAAATGATTAAAAATCTGTTTAACCTTGTGCTAATGAAGCCCTTTCATACAATACCCCACATGACACGGTTAACTCACTTCAAAATTATGACCACCCTTTCTTGTAAAAGGCACTGTTTTTTTTTTAGATTTACTAAAAATATATGGTTTTGTCCCTGTACTTGTAGTCTAAGACGATACTACTTGCCTCATAGTTCCAGGTCAACGGGACCCTATGAATTTTGATGTCCTTGAGTATCGATATTATACGTTTTTTTTGCGGCTTAAACGGCCGTATCTTTTTTGTGTTAACATACCAGTTTGATTTTTTCATAGCTTAAAGGGCCCGTAGACCTGAGTATATGCTTTTAATTTCAACTCGACAGACGGACAACAAAGTGGTCATAAAAGGGTTCACTTTTTTCCTTTTGAGGTGCAAAAGGGGAATTACCCCCCGATCCTATCTGGACGTAACACGACCGTATACCGGATTCATACATTAATACACTTATGCCAGAGTAAAAGATATACTGCGGCGAACTGGTTTGCTTGAAACCGACCTTATTTGAGGACATTGCAATATTTGTTTCATGTGTTGTGACGACTCGATACAAAAAACCTCATCATCATCATCAAATTTAAGAGCTCAGCTCTTGTCGGTGCAATGATGCAACAACCTCCACCTCTCCCTTTCCAATTCCTTACCTTTACTTCTACGACATGATAGCAATCTTCTCTTTTATCTGACTCACCATTTTTTATATTAACCTCACCATGCATAAAACCAAATCCGATACGGCACTAACAACATCTGTCACACAATTAATCCGCCTTCTATGAGTTTTAAACAGCGTTGGAACACAACCTATGTTTCTAGGGAATAAGTTTGTTTAAACGGTCACAGGACAGGACTGCGTTATTTTGTATGGAGTTTTTTCGTGTATTTGCGTTGGGTTGTATGGCAAACTAAGGTATTGTAGACTGACCACGGCGATGGCTTCAGTGGCGCGGACTCCAATAGGGCCGAGCACAGCTAGGTAGGACACGTTGGCCAGAAGGTAGATAGCAGTCACCATCGGCAAAGACACGTAGATTGCCCTCGGGAGATTCACGAACGGATCACGAAGCTCTTCCGTCATAAAGTTTAGGTAACTCCTGCAAATGCCACAGCATTATTATAATGTTCACCTTGCAAGAATTAGCCACAACATGAACAAGCAAACTTAACTGGTAAAATAAAAAACTTAACTGGGAAAATGGAAAAAAATTACATAATAATATTTTATGTAAGCATATTTACAATTTTTTTTTTTCGTGGTACCAACATTTTGTATAGCCTCTAAGCTATTCCTGGTATTCCACTATCTACGCCTATTCCAAGTTACATCCAAATTGGTCCACTGGATTAGGCGTGATTGAAACACAAACATCTAAACAAAATCAACTTTCAGCTTTATTATATTAGTGGGATGGGATTTAAAAAAAAACATCAAGTATTTACGAACACTTATCTCTTGACTTTACTTATGAAACATTTTTCTTCTGTTACTTACCATCCAGAGTAAGAGAAGATGCCGGAATAGAATGCGACCGACCAATCACTGACTGATGTCTTTGTGCCAGCCCAACCATCTTGGAAATGCTCTACATTACCTGGAACAAACAATTTGTTTGTGAACCTTGTCAGAACTGTGCAATCAAAAAACATAATCAAAAGTCATAAAACCATTTATCAGTAGAACCATTGGGATCACTTGTAATTACTATTTTATAGACAGGACTAAAACTTCAACAGCACCCATCCAATGTGAACAAACAATTTTTTATATTTAGCGTAACGATTGGGGACAGGGACATGGATAAAAACTAGTTTATAAAACGGTTTAGATTACCTTGACCCAGCCAAACAATGCCTCCAACGATGATGATGACCAGCGCCGCAATCTTAGTGAACATAAACACGTTTTGTATTCTCGTCGTGAACCGAACGTCGTACGCGTTTATAAATGTCAGGAAACCTACAATTTGATTCATAAAATTATAATTTATCATAGAGCAGACAGATATTCATTACAATAACCCATATAACCTTGTCACATGTTTTCTTAAACATAAATAAACGCAAATGAAAGATGGAAGCATTACATCATGGGAATCTTGGTGCTAAATGATACAACAATCCACACCACACTTTGGCACTATATTATCGTTAAACCATAACAGTGGCATAAAAACTATCGTCACCAGAGTTGGTCACAGAATCATTACAAACTTAATTTGGAACTTGATCGAAGAGATCTTATTTCTTAGGAACTTTCCTTGCTCAGTTCTACTCAGTTTGTGGTGGGCTAGTGAAGCAAGAAATAAAGTAAGAAGCTAAGATACTTCAATGTTTTATTTGTGTTTACAGTAAACAAATAAAATGTTAAGTAAAAAAAAACTTACAAATAGTGACAGCAGCAATGAGTTTCTTGCATATTGGATCTATTGGGCAGTCAGGGAATATAGGGTCCAGGACATTGCTGGCAAATGTTAGAGCCATGATGGCATTTGTACTAGGCCTGTGAATCACAAAAAAATATCAATTAGAATATTCAACATTTTAACTAGCTGTGCCGCAACTTCATACACCAAGGTTAATTTTTCCACATAAATTCCGATCCGAATTTCGGGCTAAAAAGTCAGTTATTGCTAACTTCCTCTATCTTCCAGTGAAAGTAATATTAAAATCGGCTGAGCCGTTCTAGAGTTAGGCGGTATTCATTCAGCCGTTCTAGAGTTCCGGTTTTACCCACATATGTCCCGATCCCGTGGAATTTCGGAATAAAAAGTAGCCTATATGATGTCCGGCAACCTCCTCTATATTGCAATGAAATTCCCATTAAAATTGGTTGAGCCGTTCCACAGATTAGCCTGGACAAACAGACCGGCAGACAACAATTTTAAAATAACTATACACATGGGAAAACACAGTTATTTTGAGATCACAGGCAGACAATTCAATTCATTTATAAGAATTGATGTTTGATGAAGTCTACCATGAGTAATATTATTGCATCTTAAAAAAAATTGTATGACTGAATGGTTATTTCTTTTTAAGTCAAAGCATTTTCAGTACTTCTCTAAAAGGTACTATATGAAGGAAAATAAATTGAATGACAGTGAACAACAACAGAGTTAAAAGTCTGAGTAACTGGGACAGTAGGTCTTTAGGGTAAAGATGATGGCAAAAGCAATTCAGATTTAAAGTACTCCCAGATACAGCAACAGCAATGACCTAGAAAATCCTTAATTTTTATACTGACATGTACGGGCAGCAAAGAACGTGGTTTACCACTTTTGACAACAGTTTCTGTGAAATCTAACTACCGCTAAGGTTTACTTTTCTAACTGTCATAATAGTAAAATAAACCTTGTTGTTTCATAATGTTCAAATGAAACTCAACCGTAGGGTGGAAGACCACATTTTTTGCTGAGACATTTGGTACTTACACAAACACCAAATTAGCATCCCATAGGTACAGGAAAGCCGGCAATGGCCCAAAGGCTTCATTTATGTAATGGTAGTCTCCACCACTCTGTGCCAAAGTTGTCCCTGAAATTATTACAAGTTTTAGACCAATCATAGAGACTGGCATTATGTAAATGAGAAGAAAGTTAGTAACAAGCTAGATTATACTCATAGATCAAATCAGGAAGGTGTATTTTTATATATATTTGAATGTTAGTACTCACCCAGTTCCGCATAGGACAAGGCTCCGAGTGTGGCCAGGCCACCACAAGCCGCCCACACAATTAAGGCACCCCATACTGACCCAGTTTTCTCTAAAACTTCCTTAGGTGATATAAAAATACCACTTCCGAAAATAATTCCTAGAATTATAGCAACTCCCTCGAGTAGCCCGAGCTGCTTGCGCATTTTTACTTTTTCCGCAGGCATATTTGCGACTTTGTAGAACGAAATACGTTTTCACTAGCCGCACTGCTCAGAAAATATGAACTTTAGTTTCTAACTAACCTCTGCACACAAATAGCAAAATTAACCTTTCACATTTTTTAATTAGTGTTAAATAGAGTCCTTGTTGTTGATTGACTGAATTATACCCACTTGAGTTTTAATAAGAAAATCAGTAAAGAAACAAATTAATTCTTAGACCTATTTCATTTTGTTTTGCGTGATAATGTTATGTAGCGATGGGCGAGTCGACTTGTCTGATTCAAATAATCAATGGATTTTTGTTAAGCTAGGCGTCCATTGTCGACGGGCCGGGCCGGGCCGCATCGGCGAGCATTTTTGCGTACTGCGTCCATTATAGGAGACGGGCCGGGCCGCATCGGCGGATTTTTACAGCCATTCCTACGTAAGACAAGCTAGCAAGCGGACGATGGATATCATGGATAGTTCTGACGAGGAGTTATTTTTATTTATGATGTTGGATGAGGAGGATGAGGAGCAAAAGAAGAAACGCAAACATACAGTGTGGGTTCACGATATTTGCAAGAAAAGAAGATGTTGTGGAGAATTTCACCACTTATTCTATGATCTAAAGAATAGTCCGGTGAAATTTTTTGAATATTATCGCATGTCATACAACGAATTTGAAGAATTGCATAATATTTTAATATATGCCTTATTTTTCTTTCCTTCCTTATTATTCTTTCATAACACTGCCTATTTCAGCCCATTTATTACTCCTCCGTAATTCGTCATGATACCTTCTATCACCAGTATCGTACAATTCCGAATACTCGATCAGTATCGATATCAGTAGTTCCTCGTTCATTTTTCCTTTATGCGTCCGCTCGCAGCAATGATCTCCAAAAAATGCGGCGCGCATTGCGTCCACTAGAGGCGGGGCGGGGCGGACCGGGCCGCATCGGCGGAAAAATACGCTCGCCGAGCGATCTGCCGACGGATTTCGATGCGGCCCGGCCCGATCCGCCTGTAGTGGACGCAGTTTCATACAAAATGTATAGCAGGCGGATTTTTCTCCGATGCGGCCCGGCCCGTCCGTCCGCCTAATGGACGCGATGCTTAAAGCATCGCGTCCATTAGGCGGACGGACGGGCCTAAACCTAAACACAGAGATCCGCCCCTTGATTACGGATCTCGCGACAGGCTAATCTCGCAGTCACTGCTGTCAAAATTGTTGTTAACGGACGTAGTTATAGAAACCAATCCACACTCATGTCGAAATTGAGTATAATTGACGTGTATGTAGGTTATAATGAAACTATGGTTCTTGAACGGAGGCTCGTTTATTACTAAACCAAATCCTGCTGCTCGCGCAGCGAACACAAAGCGCAGATGTCAATTCAAATACATATCATTCCTCCACACTTAATTTGGAAAACCTGGTGCCAAAACAATAACAATAAACAAACTTAAAAATACTTCTTATAATCTATTATTCTATTTCTCTCACGCAAAACACGAGAGGTCGTGAGAGGGGGAACCTCACCGACAGGAGGTTCCTCATCGACAGGCGACGAAACCTCACTTGCGGGCGCCGCTGATGGCGTCTCCACAGATGAACTTTCTATGTTCCCTCGCTCATTCTCTCCCGCTTCACAATCTAACCACTCCTCCACACATTCTGAATTTGAAACAGGTGGCGCTCCACCAGATCTATGCTCTGTCGACCGTTCTGCTTCTTCGACACTACTTGTGGCCGGTGACGCAGTGCCCTGTGCCGGTGGCGGTGCCGGAGGTGGAACAAAAGATGGAGACGTAGAAGAATAGAACGGATGAGGCGCCTCACATTCATTTTTATTAGCTTCATCATTCACTCTTCCTGAAAATTTAATTAATTGATCGACATGTCTGATACAAAAAATATCTTGTGCAATTACATAAATTTTAAACATTTTACTACCTATTTTTTCTCTTATAAAACCTTTTTGCCAGCATTCTTTCCGTGCACTGTACCAGCGAACCCAAACTGAGTCGCCTATCTCAAATAACCTCCTACTGCTTGGTACTGAAAAAGAGTTATCGTGATTTCCTTTAGAAGGCAAAATTAAATCGAGACGAGTTCGTAAGTCCCTACCAAACATCAACTTCGCCGGTGTCTCGCCGGTGGTACAATGCACAGTATTCCTATAGTTGAATAGGTACCCCAGCAGCTGTTCATGCATTTGATGCGATTGTGGATTAACTTTAATAATACATTTAAGCATTTTCTTACAAGTCCGAACAGAATTCTCAGCTTGTCCGTTACTAGGCGGGTGATAAACTGGTGACGTCATGTACTTAATACCATTAGATGCACAAAACGTTCTAAATTCTACTGAGTTTATTTTTACATCATTATCTGATACCAGTACATCTGGTACTCCAAAAGTAGCGAAAACTCCCTTCAGTTTCGATATCAAAATGCTCGTCGTTGTGCCATTTGACATACAAATACATTCCAGCCATTTGCTAAAAGCATCGACTATTACTAGGTACACCCTCTGATCTACGGTCAAATAGTCGATGTGCAGTCGCTGCCACGCGCGTGCGGGTACGGGCCACGGCGCTGGCGGGTCGCGCGGCGGCATAGCGCGCATCTGGGCGCACGTCTCGCACGAACCTATCCAACCTTCGATATCACGATCTATACCCGGCCACCACATCCTAGCCCGCGCGTTATTTTTTGTCTTAATAATTCCTAAGTGAGAATCGTGCAACTCCTTCAACGTGCCTTCTCTCAACACTTGCGGCACGACAACCCTATGCCCTCTTAACAAACAACCATTTTCAAACTGCAAATCTGACTTGCATTGAAAATACGGCAAAATCGACTTACAGTTTATCTTTCGCGGCCAACCACATCGCAAATATTTAGCTACTGTCTGCAGTGTCTTATCGCTCTCTGTTATTTTTACAACTTCACTTATTGTAATGGCAGGCGATGATGCATCTAAAAACTTAAGCGTATAATAAGCATCTATGTCGCTATCGGTGCTCTCCAACGATTCGCCCTCTACAGGCGCACGTGAAAAATAATCAGCGACCTGATTGTTCTCGCCCGATACATATTGAACCACATAGTTATTATGCTGATAAAATTATAGCTTACCTTTGCAACCGAAGCGCTGTCGTCACCGGAATTCCATTATTGTTGTTGAAGATCGAAACTAATGGGCGATGGTCAGTTTTTAAAACGAAAGGAATATTCTGACCATACAGATACTGGTGGAACTTCCTCACCCCAAAAATAATACCTGCCGCCTCCTTTTGTATCTGACTATAATTCCGCTCGCTAGGTGTCAGCGTGCGTGAAGCGTACGCGAGCGGGCGTTCGACGCCGTCGGCGTCTAGCTGCGACAGCACTGCGCCGAGCCCGCCCGGCCCCGCGTCCGTGGCCAGCGATAGACGCGCGCCCGGCTCGAAATGCGCCAGCACGCGCTCCGATGCCAGCGAGCGCCGCACTTGAGCCACACTTGCACGCTGACGTGGGCCCCACTCCCACACAGCGTCTTTACACAACAGCTCATGTAAAGGACTGAGTAAAGCCGAGGCGTTCGGAATAAAATTCCTATAATAATTAAGAACGCCTAGAAACCTTTTTGCTTCCGTGACGTTACTCGGTTCCGGTGCATTCAAAATAGCTTTGACCTTATCGGGGCAAGTTTTCAAGCCCTCCTTACTCAATACATAACCTAAATATGTAACGCTATCTTTGAAGAATTCACACTTTTCTTTCTGCAAACGAAGACCCGCGCTATTCAATCTATTCAATACCTTCTCTAAAGTTTTGCAGTGACTATCTGTACAGTCTTCAACTGTACATTTTGCTGACGCCGCTATTGACACGAGCGCGCGTCATCGTACTTAGGTATTTATTCGTATTTCAATCATTTTTATATTTAGTGTGTTATTACTAACGAGGAAGGAATTACCAACATTGTACGAACTCAGCATTATCAATAAACATATCTACATTGATTGGGATCTTTTCTCTTCACACTCAACTGCAAGTGTATGAAACCATACATTTTTTGGTCCTTCGAGGTTTATTGCGTGCAGCATCTCTATTTACGATAGCGATTCGGTTCAGCCGGTCTCCCACAAGCGGGTCGCCCCGGATGAATTGAGAAGGCGCATAATATCGTACGTGGAGTGCAAACGCAGTAAGAAAAACCAACGACTATTCAAGTTGCTGAGGATTACGGAAACTTCAAGAACGGATCCTTGGATACTTGGAAGCGGAAACACTACGCTCCTAGGTCGCTGTCAACTACGTGACTACGAGCTATCTAAACTAGCTGCTAGAAGATACCTGTAAACTAGGGGAGCTTCTGGTTGTCTCAACTCAACGCTTTATCAGTCGCCGTCAACTAAGTGACTTAAAGCAAAGCAAACAACTATCAACAACATGGATAAACTGGAGCTTCAGTCAACATGTTTTCAAAACATCAAGACCTTGTGTGTCAACTATCGCAAGGACTCTTCGGCCCGCAAAACTGCGGACTATCTCAACAAACGCTTGTCCTCGCTAGAAAGCCAATGGCAGGACTTTGATAGCAGAAATGCTCTTTTAGTGCTGGAACTAGAAGATAAAAATATTAACTACTTCGTGGATGACATCTACGGAAAAACTAAGGAGATGTACCAGACAACTAAACAGGACATCGCCAACAAACTGTCGGACTTAACGAAAAAACAGAACGTGAAGTTTGACTTAGCTGGGACGTCAGCAGACTCTGCCGCTCAAGGTGAGGATGGGGACAGAGTCCAAAGTCTACTCAACAAGCAACAATGTCATTTCAACGCCATATACCGAACTATAAAGAAGATTAGCGATGCCTCAATAGAAGAAAAATGGGAATTAGATGACCATCTTCACACCCTTAACTCAAAGTGGGAATCCATCGATAAACTCCATTGGGAAATCGATTTCCTACTGAAGGGATCAAACGAAATCTACTATGAGACCTATTCCGACGTCGAACAAAAATACGACGAGCTGAAAAAACGTCTCAACTCCAAGCTTTGGTCGACAGTTCATTTCTCGAAATCGGCACCTAAAATCGAACTGCCGGAATTTTCGGGTAACTACAGTCAATGGATTTCGTTCAAAGATCTCTTCCTGGAGGCTATTCATAAGAATCCGATGATCAACAGCGCGCAGAAAATGCAACATCTGAAAACGAAGCTGCGAGGTGAAGCGGAGCGATTAGTCCAGCACCTGACCATCAGCGCTGATAATTACAACTCCTGTTGGGAAATTCTAAATCAGCGTTATGATAATCGCCGTCTGCAATTTTCATCATTCATGAATAGCATGCTTAATCTTCCGAACATACAGAACCCGGACTCGTTTAACTTGAAGAAGATGCACGATGTAATCACTGAATGCATGAATGGAATCTCTAACATCGGAATTGAAACATCTACGTGGGGTCCAATGATCGTTCACATCATGTCACTTAAGCTGGACTCTAGCACATTAAGTGACTACATGAAAGAAAATCAAGATCACCGTGAGATCCAAAACTTAAAAGATTTTCTGTATTTTCTCGAAACTCAATTTATGGCATACGAAACAATGAAGTCTGCAAAGAAAACAACTCCTACAACTTCAACTGAAAAATCTTCAAACTGGAAATTTAACAAGCAAAACCACACGAAAAAGTATAACTTCTCTTACAAAACTTGTAACTTTTTCGCCAAACAACAAAATTGCCCACATTGCAATGGAGGTCACGTGTTGATGCAATGTGACAAATTCCTGGAAATGGATTTGGCTAAACGAAATAACACCGTGTCCAAACTGCAGCTCTGCAAAAACTGTTTATTTAGCCACGGAAACGAAGAATGCAAATCCACAAAAACTTGTCGAGAATGTAATTCAAAACACCACACCTTATTGCACAACCCAGCCCAGAAAAATACGATGACATGGAATAAAACTAACAAAGACAAGGCATCATCATCATCATCTGCGGCATCTCAACAACATACGTCGAATCACGTAAATACGATGGATGTAGAAGTCTTATTAACTACAGTGCAGCTTAAGGTCAAGTCCTTAGATGGGACTTATGTGAAACTCCGAGCTCTTCTCGACCAAGGTTCGCAGGTGAATCTTATCACCGAAAACGCAGCTCAACTCCTTCGACTTCCACGATCGAACGTTAACGCTTGCGTAACCGGAATCGGAACTGTGTCTGGAGACTGTAAAGGACAACTCAACCTTACATGTCAATCAATTCACTCCGATTACTGTTTTGCAACTCAAGCGCTAATTATGAAGAAGCTAACGAACAAAATACCTACGAAAACTGTAGGTAAAATTGAATGGCCACATTTAATGAACTTGAAACTTGCCGATCCGGACTACAACATTTCCAGCCAAATTGATCTTTTATTAGGAGCCGAAATATACTCAGAGATAATTTTGGATGGAGTCCTTAAAGGAAACAATCAATCCCCCGTCGCACAGCAAACGCAAATAGGGTGGATTTTATGCGGCAAAACAAAAACAACGTTTAACTGCAACGTTGCACTAATTAACTTGGAAGAACTGACAAAATTTTGGGAAACTGAAGATATTCAACTTTCTAAGGACATTTCCAAGGACGACCTATGTGAAAAGTTCTACACAGAAACCGTCCAACGCTCACATGATGATGGAACATACATCGTGAAAATGCCACTTTCGTCGAACTTTGAGGAAAAGCTGGGAAAATCCAGATCAGTGGCCGTCTCACAATTTCTTCAATTAGAAAAACGTTTTGAAAGGCAACAAAAACTGTCGATTATGTATAAATCATTCATTGAAGAATACATTCAACTCGGTCACATGAAGCCGGCAACTCAAGTTTCACCTATCAGCTGTTACCTACCACATCATGGAGTATTAAGGGAAAGTTCAACAACAACAAAGCTGAGAGTTGTGTTTAACGCATCTCAAAAAACTTCTAGCGGCTACAGCCTGAACAGCCTCATGGAAAAAGGTGCCAATCTTCAACAAGATATTCTGGCACTTATCCTTAAGTGGCGAACGTATAAATACGTTTTTACTGCAGACATCGAGAAGATGTATCGCTGCATCTGGATGTCTGAAGAACAACAAGATCTTCAAAGGATCATCTGGCGAGAATCGCCTGATCAACCCTTACAAGATTGGCGACTTTGTACAATAACGTACGGAACTAAAAGCGCGCCTTGGCTGGCCATGCGCACTTTGAAGCAACTTGCTATTGATGACGAACACAAGCATCCCGAAGCTGCCAAAATCATCCAAACGGAATGCTACGTTGATGACGTCATAAGCGGCCACAACTGCGTCAAAGAAGCTCAGAAACTACAAAAATCCCTTATTCAGCTTTTAAAAGGAGGGGGGATGAACTTGCGCAAATGGTCAAGCAATCACCACGCCATACTTGAAAACCTAAACAAAGATCAAATCTCAAACCAGAATAACTTTGACTTTAAATCAGATGAAACTTCAAAAACATTGGGACTTGGTTGGAATCCTTCAAGCGACACCTTCCACTTCAACTGGCCTGTAAAACAAATAATTCATCTGACAAAAAGATCTTTACTCTCAGAGATTTCGAAATTCTACGATCCCCTGGGATGGCTTTCCCCAGTGACGGTCAAAGCCAAACTATTATTTCAGAAACTCTGGATCAGCAAACTAGGCTGGGATGATGAAGTACCCAGCGATATAAAAACAGAATGGATAAAACTGAATGCAGATTTGACCTACATCAAAAACATGAAGTTAAAAAGATGGATCAGCAATACACAACAACGAGTAGAATTACTTGGCTTTTGTGACGCAAGCGAAAAAGCTTACGCTTGCGTTATATACAGTCGAGTACAGTCGAACACAGAAAAAGGTCAACCAATTATAACGCTACTCGTCGCAAAAACCAGGGTGGCACCATTAACACAGAAAACTACGCTACCCAGACTTGAACTTTGCGGCGCAGTACTACTGGCTAACCTGATGGAAAAAACCATATCAGCACTATCTGGGTTTGACATCTCGATACAAGCATGGTCTGATTCTCAAGTGGCGTTAGCCTGGATTCAAGGTGATTCTTCGAAGTGGGAAACTTATGTAGCGAACAGAGTTACTAAGATCAGACACATCATCCCCGCAGCTAAATGGAACTACGTGAGGTCCGAAGAGAATCCAGCTGACTGTGCTTCGAGAGGATTACTGCCAAGCAAACTTATGAGCTATAACTTGTGGTGGCAAGGTCCGGACTTCCTTACTAAACAAGAAAAATCTGAAAATACTCCATGCTCATTTGAAACTATCGTCGACTGTATACATCATGTGGAAGCGAAACAATTAACTCAAGATCAGCAAAATTTTATGAGCTGTTTATTGAACAATTACAGTTCAATGACACTTATTACTCGAGTCGTCGCATGGATACAACGATTTATTTTTAACACGCAAAACAAAACGAAGTCTGGAGCTACCTACCTAACTACAAGGGAACTTACATCAGCAAAAATAATTATTATAAATTATGTGCAAAGAATAGAGTTCAATCTAGAGTACAGTCAACTTCATCGTAAGGAAGATATATCGAAGAAAAGCACTATATTTAAACTGAATCCCTATTTGGACGAGGAAGGGATGATTCGCGTGGGAGGACGACTGAAGAACTCTAGTATGCCGCCTGAGATGAAGAATCCGATCATCATACCACATAAAGGACGACTCACTCAACTTTTGATTAAACAAGCACATTCTTTTACGCTACACGGTGGAGCCCGGCTGACTTTGATGTATCTGCGGCAGAGATACTGGATTGTCGGCGGGAATAGAGCGGTCAAAAGTATACTTCGAAACTGCGTCCGCTGCCACCGCTTCAACAAAACAGACAGCCACCAACTGATGGGAGATCTACCGCGCCAAAGGATAACTCCGTGTCGGCCGTTCACGCATACAGGAGTGGATTTCGCCGGACCCGTGGACGTCAAGCACAACAAGGGCAGAGGCGTCAAAACATCGAAAGGATACATCTCGATATTCATATGTATGGCAACCAAAGCCGTTCATATAGAGCTTGTGTCGGACCTTAGCACGGAGACCTTTATAGCGGCCTTCCAGAGGCTGTGCGCGAGGCGCGGCACTCCGACGCATATGTACTCAGACTGCGGTACAAACTTTGTCGGAGCTGCAAGAGTGCTTCGTGAAGAATTCGAACTCTTCAAGCAAATACTAAACCCAGAAGTCTTAAGTGACATAGCAAAACTAGAGGTCGAGTGGCATTTTAACGCGCCAGCTTGGCCCAGCGCAGGCGGCCTGTGGGAAGCTGCGGTGAAGTCAATGAAGCATCATCTGCGAAGAGTATTGGGCACTCAGAAACTTACCTACGAAGAGTTCTCTACACTGTTGGCCAAGATAGAAGCTTGTTTGAATTCTAGGCCATTGTGTCCTCTGACAGAAGATCCAGAAGAATTCAACAACTGCTTAGGCAGTTGTTGAATTCTTCTGGATCTTCTGTCCGATACTGTCATTGCCGCTATCAGATTATAGCGATTTAAACATAGACTTACGCCGCAGATGGCAACTTTGCGAAAAAATGTTTCACCAATACTGGAAAAATTGGTCAAACGAGTACTTAACTACACTACAAACGCGCAGTAAGTGGAACAAGCCTAGCAAAAATATCAAAAAAGGTGACATAGTACTGGTGAAAGACGATAATCTGCCGCCGGGAAAATGGGCTTTGGGACGTGTCATGGAAACTCACCCTGGATCCGATGGCTATGTTCGAGTCACGACAATAAAAACTCAAACGGGAACCATAAAACGCCCAGTAGTCAAACTATCACCATTACCCTTGGACACTGAAATCGAAGCTGAAGAAGAAAAGCAAGCATTAAAGAAAACAAAACAGCAAAAGAAAGGAAACAAACTTATTACCACATTACTCTTAACAATGTTGACACTGTTTACATTTATATCAGGAGCTTATGGGGTCAGTGACACTGAGCGTACAATTACCGGCGCTCGTATCACCAACTTGAAACCGGAGCGGCCTGTTTACTATGACACTGTCGGCAAAATGCAAGTAGTGCACGATGAATGGATTTTAATCATGTACTATAATCTAACTAATTACTGGGATGGAGTTCAACGCACAAAAACTTTCTATGAAAATCTGAAGAACATGTGCTTCCAAGCTAAACTACAACACTGCCGAACAACTATGGAACAGCTGAGTCATGAAATGGAACTACTCGACTACTACAACTCCGTACTGATAAATCCACATAAACATTTGAGCAACAGAAAGAAACGTGGTTTAGTGGATGGAGTCGGCTACATAGCTAACAGTTTGTTTGGGATACTGGATCAACGATTTGCAGAAAAATATCAAAACGATATTAAATCCCTTCAAAACAATGAAAATTACCTACTTACTCTGATTAAGAACCAGACAACTATAGTAGAGCTTGAGAATCAAGTATTGAAGAAAAGCGAAGCCAATATTCAGCGTCAATTTAATATCATTGAGGCCTTCGTCAACCAGACCAACATGAACTTTGCATCCATCGAAACGGAAATGAAAATACTTTCAGCTACAACCTATATTAACTCAGCCTCCTTGAATGCATATCTACTAATAAACAGCTTGAGGACGTTTCAAGAAATGCTGTTTAACACGCTGACCAACGTGTATCAAGGACACGTAGATGTTCATATGATCACACCGGCACATTTGATTCAACAACTGGGAGAAATAACAAGAAATCTACCAAAAACTGTGTCATTGCCGATCGAAAACTACAGCGAAAACATCAAGGAAGTTTACAAATTGATAAACGTAAAGGCACGAGTCACAGACAGCTACTTTATTTTTGAAGTGCATATTCCACTCGTGTCTAACGAAGATTACATCATTTATCAAGTTATACCATTACCGTTTGCAAAACCAGAAGAAACTACGTCGAAATCTATGTATGTTCAGTTATCATCCAAGTACATAGCTGTCAACCTTAAGAAGAGCGCCTACGTTTTGCTGACCGAAGATAACTTCAAACAATGTGTACTACAAAGTTCACTCAACTTTCTTTGCAAGAATACCTTACCGTCATATGATCTACATAGTAGCAATGCGCCTTGTGAAGCCAAACTGCTGTCGCATCAAAACAACGCGCCATGTGACCTAGCGACTACTGTATGCAAGGATGAATGGATCGAGTTACACGCGCCGAACAGCTGGTTAGCAATATGCTGTGATAAGTGTTCATTACGTACTATATGTAGTAATGACATTGCAACGCACACCATGACGTCATCGAGCCTAGTGACGTTATCACAAGAATGTGTACTGCAGTCCAAAGACTTAACGATCTACGCTCATCGCCAGTACAACAGCCGTATGAAGATGGACTACGAGTGGGCTGTTCCTTCTTTGGACTCGTCAATAAACAATATTGTGAACTTAACATACAACTACTCTGCAAGTACACATCATTTCTCAGCGACAAACATCGAAATTACTAAGATTGAGGAGAACATAAAATCCCAGAAGGAAAACGAAGCACTACAAACAACAGTAACGATACATGACATCCATCAATATGTCATCAGTTACTTCCTACTGGCCGCCGCCATTGTAACTGCATTTTTGGTGGTTGGGAGGAAGCGCTGCCGCCGCTGTTTCAACTCAACGCCTACACAACAGCGCCAGCGCCATGAAGAGATAGAGCTACAAGTCATCGAGAGGAAGGAAGCAACCAAAACGCCATCGTCGAGCAGCAGCAACGGAATTAGAAATATTGCTTTCGATTTTAATTAATAGCTTAATTCATTTATTTGTTTTGTAATGGTTTTTCCTCCTCTCATAAACAACTGTTCTTTTGGGGTTGCCAAGATGTACAGTCTTCAACTGTACATTTTGCTGACGCCGCTATTGACACGAGCGCGCGTCATCGTACTTAGGTATTTATTCGTATTTCAATCATTTTTATATTTAGTGTGTTATTACTAACGAGGAAGGAATTACCAACATTGTACGAACTCAGCATTATCAATAAACATATCTACATTGATTGGGATCTTTTCTCTTCACACTCAACTGCAAGTGTATGAAACCATACACTATCTCTATCCGGTCCGGTAATACAAATATCATCCAACCAAACACTGACCTTATCTATTCCTGCAAGCAGAGTCTCCATAGCCTTTTGAAAGATAGCTGGTGCGTTAGCTAAACCATATACCAACCTAGTATATTTAAACAATCCCTTATGCGTGTTTATTGTAGTCAGCTGTTGGGAAGGATCGTCAAGTACGAACTGATTGTAGGCATTTTTAAGATCGAGTTTACTATATTGCTCACCCCCCCCCAACTTTGGCAAAAACTTCCTCGATTCGAGGCAGCGGATACTTGTCAATCAAGAGATCTTTATTCAAGGTAACAGAAAAATCACATGCAATCTTAACCTGACCATTATCTTTCAACACGGGCACAATAGGTGTAGCATACTGTGAATAACTAACCGGCAACAACACACCTAAACTTACCAATCTTTTTAACTCATTTTCAACCTTATCGAGTAGCGCAAATGGAACCGACCGTGGCTTAAAAACTTAGGTTTACAATCCTCTTTTAATTGTAAATGCACCTTAAACTTATTAAATTCACCCAATTCATCACGCCATAAATCAGGATATTTTTTTAATAATTCAGCTGCTGTGTTACTACTCAACGAGTATATATTTGTGTTTATCTCGGATGTGATGACAAAATTGAAAGCGGACATAAAATCTCTGCCTAGCAATGGTGGGCCGCCATCGCGAACAACAAATATTTTCATTATCTTTGAAATCTTATTGTACTTCAATTCAACATTGAAATAACCCAACGGAGTGATTTTATGTCCGTTATATAAACACATCTTCATACCTACAACTTTTCTCCAATTTGAATAAAGAAAAGTTTTGTCTATACAGATCTTCTGCAATAACACAAGCACCTGAACCCGTATCTAATTCCATTGACAATTCTAATTTGCCCAATTTAACGCAAATTTTAATAGGTTTTGTACCAACATACCTCAAATTGAAATTGTTACATTCCTCACAATATGAGTCCGTATTATGATCTTCTGGTTCATCTTCTTGGTCCGTTTGGACATGAAAAACACTCTTAGCTCCGTTACACACACGCTTTAGGTGACCTTTCAAACCACATTTTTGTCATTTGTAAGCCTTGAATCGACATTTATCGCTGGAGTGATTTTTCAAACCACAAATGCTGCAACGCGAGGAAACCGACGATCCGTTGTCGCCGCGGATGGATTGGGCGCTTGTGCCGCCACTCCATCGCGATTCCCCGCCGCGTCCAGCTTGAAACTTCGCTCGAAACACCGGCTCCTCCTTGATAGTGACAGCGTCGTTGGTGGACATCATCACCTTTGCCTGCTTAGCACACGCTGCCCGCTCTGCCACTTCAATAGCACACGACAATGTGAGTTTAGACGGGTCCTGCTCGAACAGCTTGTCTCGTTCCGGACCTGAGCCCAAACCAAGGACGAAACGATCCAAAAGATTCGTTTCCAAGGCGGTGCCAAAGCCGCAATAGCATGCTAAGCCTCTCAATCGCGCCGCCCAGTCTCCCAATGATTCGCCTGCTTCGCTGCTCGCTGCATAGAACTTCGCCTTCTCCACAAAAGAAACCTTTTTGGGCTTGAAATGGCCGTCGAGTAATAAAACGAGCTCTGAAAAGGCAAATTGCTCCAATTCTTTTGGAAATGCAAGATTCTTCGCGAGGCGGTAGGTTTCATCATTTAGATGGGTCAAAAGTAATCCGCACTGGTTATCTACATCTACTCTATTTATCTTCACAAATTGGTTCAACCTCGCTTTAAATATTGCCCATTCACTGTTTTTGTGATCAAAAATTGGCAAATTTCCCAAAAAAGTAACTGCCATATTTTTTCCGTTTATCTTTTTTTTTCCTGAATCCTCGTCGCCAATGACGTGTATGTAGGTTATAATGAAACTATGGTTCTTGAACTGAGGCTCGTTTATTACTAAACCAAATCCTGCTGCTCGCGCAGCGAACACAAAGCGCAGATGTCAATTCAAATACATATCATTAATACAATTTAGACTCGACATGAGTGTGGATTGCTTTCTTTACGCTACGCTAATCTACGTCCATTTAACACAAGTTTGACAGCAGTAATTGCGAGATGACGCCTGTCGCGAGATCCGTAATCAAGGGGCCGATCAAGTAGGGATGATACTGCGCGACAGAGATAGAAATAAAAAATCTACGCGCTGAAACAAGACATCTATAGTACTTTTTAAATTTAGCCGTGCAGTAACGCTACACATGCAAGGAGTGCCGTGCCACCACGGGCGGTAGACTCCATGCAAAAAAATTAGGTATTAAAAAAGTAAAAAGTAATTAGGTATTTTGTGGGACCTTTAATAAAATATAAAATCTGAATAAATTTGATCGGAACCACAGATGAAATAACGTCGTCTGTAAACTTCTGTGATTCTTTTAATGTTGGTTCAAGAGGTATAACTGGCGATTCCGAGAAAAAGTGACCGTAACGTAATGGATTTCCACCCGGAAAAAAAAATGTATCGAATCTTATCTTATTTGATGTACAATATATCTATCTTTAAAAAAATACTAAAGTTCCAAAGAAAATGTTTTGAATAAGTAAGAAATTTATGTTTGAATGAAATATGGGCCATCAAAAATTCCGTTACGTCACAAAGTTTAGATATGATTTACATAAAATGCAGTGGGAATTCAAGTTAACCATTTATTTAAGTACCTTCGAAACCCATCAGCGTTCAATTAATACGTAATTCACGTAGGACATAACATAAAACAAACATAATATGTAACAAAACAATTCCTAAACGCTACTTTATGGTAAGTTTAATTGCACATTTTTTGTCTTAACTTTGGTATTATGTATGATAATTATGTCATTTTAAATTTAAACGAAACTTTAGTTACTACTCTACTTATTTGTCTTAAATTTGAGCGTTCTAATTTGCAAATGAATAAAAATAAGTTAAATCTAATATCACAATAATATGTGACAAGTGACGTTAGTGGAAAAGACGCCACGTTTAGGAATTATAGGGCAGGGCTTACATGAACAAAGGGTCAGTACCACCACTAACATAATAATGTGTCTGATAGCCTTAAAGACCAATTATAATAATCATGCCCATGATTTTGAATCAATCAAGAGAGATTCGCACATGAAAAAATGTTATAAAATATTTTACCAGCAAGATATATCAGCCATTCCAACAAATTTAATAAAAAATAACAATTGTAATTTTAATTATTAGGTATTTAGGTACCGAAATCACAAATATTAGTAGCCGAAAAATATTGTTTAGCTATACATGATGAGTTTTTGAAACCGCACTCTGGTATTTTTCGCATTTATTGATGACTAGATATCCGTCGCGGTGTTACCCGCGGTCCCTTGGGAAAACTTCACTTTCCCGTGATAAAATATAGCCTATAATCATCAGAGATAATTGTAGGATTCTAATGGTGAAAGAATTTTTCAAATCAGTCCAGTAGTTTCGGAGCCTATTTAATTCAAACAAACAAACAAATCTTTCCTCTTTATAATATTAGTATATACTATATATTGTTTGTTATCATTATAGAGCATCCAAAAATTCGAAAAAAAGAAAAAAATATACTGGGTGTAAAAAGACGTCTACCGAAGCCAAAAGGGTAGGTACAGCATCCCAACACTCAATGAAATCCAAAATCGCCCAGCTGGATGAGCGCTATTAGGCGCGTTGTTTTACATAGATTGCTGTAATTTGTATTATGTTGTTCTCGTATATTCTCGTATCGTTGTGTTCGTTTTCCACTTGTTTACATAAGTGGAAAATAATAACATAAAATGACGTAGCTAAGTAAATTTACGTTTAAATTATCTTTCACTGAAAGTCTCATTCAAATCAGTTCAGCCACTCCAGTGATTAGCCCGGGACACCAGACAAATAGACAAAAAAATTAATAATGTTTGTGTGTGTTTAAGTATCGTGTCGATAACTACACAGACTGAGAAAACAGTTATTTTGAAATCACAGGGAGTTCTTTTGGCGACTACTATCTTCATACAAACAAACTTTTACCAGCATTATTTTATTCTATTCGAAATGCATCAATCAATAAGTCGGATAATAATATAATAGTAGGCGATATTATTGCAGGCACAATGTAAACCATGCTTAATAGTTCCATTACGTCACATTTTGCTTTCCGCTTATACATCACGTCGCGTTGCGGACGTAACGTAATGATGCCGGTCAATAAACAAACTCAAATAACGTAGTTGTTTATTACATTTCTACTACTACGCACGATCTTTCTAATCCATGTCACAGGCGCTACTGCGCCTAAAAATCTAATATGATGTTTATCTATGGTCTAAAATATTGCCATAATCCTAAAACAACTGTTAAAAATCGATATTATTCTCTAAATATCGATACAAGATCGTAGCGTAAGCGGAATTTTCCACCGGTACCGATTTTAGTCTCAAGACAAAATAGTATTTTTTTAGTATTTTGAACTTATAAACGTTGTATTCAGGGTATAAAATTGCATTTCGTGCATATCTTCTAAAAAGCATAAAATTGACATGCAAAAAGCAGGCTAGCTATAAAATTTTGCCTTCAGAAATTTTAAAAGTTGGGTGTGACACTCGAAAAAACAGCCTCCCGAGATCTTATTTTGCCAATATTTTTGCGAAAAAAACGTATTTATGAGCTTTTTGTTATTTAATTAATCAGTTTTTGAATTATATTGTACGATGTTGTTAAAAAAACCCTTGTTTAATTATCAATAGCCTGCAGAATATGAGTCGAAAGTTGTGTGACAGGCCATTTTTGAGTGGGTCATTTATTCTCGGAATAGGTAAGTAGGTAAAAAGGTAGTTGGACCTTTTTACCTACTTACCTATTTGTGCTTGTATTTAGGTTACTAACCATTGATGTTACACATCCGAAATGGATAGACTGTAGAAACCTGTACCTATTTAAAATAAGACCGTATCATGTACAACAGCAATAAAATTATTCTGATTCTGAACGGAACGAATGTCTTTTTGTAAACTTTCCGTTTTCGGCTGTACGGAAAGGACAAAACTGCCTTGATAGTGTGACCTTGACAATAAATTAACTTATTGCTATAAACTTAAGAGTAAGAAGCATTTATGGCTCGTTTACGATAATTTAAGAAATAATTAAACAGGAAATAGACAAAAACATTTTTTTTTGTATGTTTTATCGTATCAATTTTGTACTTTATTTTTTTTGTTTCAATATTGTTGTGAGCTACACAACGTGAAACGAAACACAAACGAAACAAGTTTAATGTGTCAGTCACGAATTTTAAAATAAAAATCGTTTAATCGTTTTGTCTATGGTTAGCGTCTTCGTCACGGTTCGCAGTTGTGATATTTTTACAATAATCATTGTAACTAAGCCGTTTTCCGTAAATCTGCAATATTAATCTGTGTGGAGAAGGGCCAGGTCAAAAGTACCCTAAACCGACGAGCATGTATGAAGAATGTAATGAGAGTGAATGAGGCGAAAGTTGTGTGTCAGGATCGTAGCGACTGGAGATCCGTGGTCTCTGCCTACCCCTTTGGGAAAGAGGCGTGACTTTATGTATGTATGTATTAAGCCGGGTCCGCAGCGACGTGTTTTCATGTTTTTGTACAAAATATCATGTCAATTCGGTCTTGGCATAGACAAAAATAACAACAAAATGTTTTCCGAGAAGAATGGATAACATCCCCCGCATTTGCCTGCGGGGAGGGGAATTCGTTTGTGTTGAAGAAGTCAATGTCAAATGTGTAAATTTTTTTGGTCTGGAACTAAGTTATTTATTGTATCAAAGAGGTACCATGCTAAATCCATGGTCTGGAACGTCTGGAATAATTGGTTTGGCGCTTAGATTTTCATCATCATCATCGGCCTATATCACTGCTGGACATAGGCCTCCCCTAAATGACAGACGCACTGATAGAAGACTTTCGTTTTCAAACATTGCGGTATGGGTGACGAGAAGACTCGACGTAGTTTTTCAAATGCTGCCCAACCTAGCTGAATCCTTCTCTTGGAAATGCAGTGGACTAAAGAAAAAAAATTAATCTAACAAACTAAAACTATACATTTAGCATGGTACCTACCTACCTCTTTGATACATCCTATTTTTATATGGCTAAAACAGTTATCGTCTTCTTCGTCGGAACTCATTTTTGAAATATGAACAAAAACAATAACTACAAATAGGCGCAGAGGACGGGCGGTTATGTTTTTATTTTGTACAAAAACACAAAAACATGTCGCTGCGGACCCGGCTTTAATCTGTGTTTCGTATCGTTGTTTAGACCATGGATTTAGCATAGTACCTTTTTGGTTTAGACCGTTGATCGCAATCGTTTCGTTTGTTTGTTGAGCACCACCAAAATGTCAGATTTAGAGGTGAGCATATATTCCCGTTTGGCGGCATTTTGATCGCTGTGTAACGGTCGGTAATTGTTATTTAAAATGCGCTTACTTTTCCATGACTTTTCCATCCAAAGTTAATGTTTCACTGCATTGATATTTCTAAGATTGAATTAGAACTGTTGTTTCAATTGACCTTGCCATGCTCGGTTCGCGTTTGATTTTACAAACGGTGTTTGTCTGGTCACTCCTCGATTTTATTGATGTCTTGAACATGGCCTTGTTGTATTCATGGGCGGATCCAGGATTTTTTTCTGGGAGGGGCACAACAAACAAAAACTGACAAAAATTTCACAATTTATTAATTTTTCGTAGTTAGTAGGTACACAAAAATAACGTCTGCCACGTGCCCCCGTGCCCCCCCCCCCCCTGGATCCGCCTATGGTTGTACTCGTATTCATTGAGTTATAATTATAATGTACTAACGTACAATGGTTGTATTAGATTATTATCCTCTTTAACTATCCTCTAAAGGTAGGTAAGAAGACCGTTATGTTCCATTTGATTCAAACAATAAAAAAATCAAACCTACCTCCGAAAGAGAAAAAACAGATAGGATCAAGCTTTGAAATAATATTTCAAAAATGATTCAAACGCTGGAGCACTAGCGCAGTGTACAAAAGGGTATGCAGAGATTAGTAGGCAGCCAAAATTTCTAAAATTGTGATACCTTGCTTAATAAATTCTAGCTGTCTGTCGCGGTGTTACCTGCGGTCCTATCGGGAAAACTTCACTTTCCCGGGCTAAAATATAGCCTATGTTCATCAGGGATAATGGAGTCCAGTAGTTTCGGAGCCTATTCATTTCAAACAAACAACCAAATCTTTCCTCTTTATAATATTAGTGTGGATGAGTAATTAAGTTAGCTTCAGCTTACTCTACCTTACAAACCTATGTAAGTATCAAAATGTAAACCATAATAGGTATCAACTTTTCAGTCTACTCAAAATGGCGCTGGAGATGCGTCACCAGCGGGCAAAAAAGGCTCCATAGAAAAAACTTATCAGAAAAAATCACAACTGGAACACATCCTCCTGAGACCCGACACATATATCGGATCAGTTGAGAGGGCGACGGAGACTATGTGGGTTTTCGATAAGTCTACGGAATGTATGGTGCAGAAAGAACTGACTTTTGTGCCAGGTAAGTCTTTAAACTTTAGTTTTAGACTAAACTTTGAAATTAATCATAGGTTTGCACTACTATAAAAAAAGTAAGTAAGTCCGTATGAGTCTAGGGCCAACTCTGGTGACGGAGTTTTTAGGCTGCCTTAAGGCCTCCATCATGGCTTAACAACTTAAAGCCTGGACCGACAATTTAATGTGCCCTCCGAAGCACAGAAGTGCTCATGCACAATAATATATTCAGTACCAGTACTGAAGCGCTCGTGGTCGTGCTTGACTAGTCGTTCCTGCTAGATCATCGAAGTTAAGCAACATTCATAATGGTATGTAAGCGGATGGTCCACCAGTGGCATTTTTATCTGAGCGCTTCCGTGCTTCGGAGGGCACGTTACAATCATAATCAGTTTTAGGTTACATAATTATGGTCTTATTTAAATACATTACATTGTTGGTCCCGACTTTTTAAGTCGTTAAGCCATGATGGAGGCCTAAAGTAGCCTCAAAACTCCGTCACCAGAGTTGGCCACTGACTCATACGAACTTAATGCTTAGAACCTTGAATTATTATTCAGCTTTGATACTTACTGTTCGCTTGCAGGTTTATACAAAATATATGACGAAATATTAGTAAATGCTGCTGATAATAAACAAAGAGACGCTAAGATGAATGTCATAAAAATAGATTGTTTTTGTTTTGTTTTTAGAAGATCTTTATTAGACATAAAATATATAAACAAAAAGTACATACTCAAAACACAGCTTTGACAGACTTAAACATAAAAAACACTGACTCGACAGGCTATTGCACCTTTTAAAGTCTTTAAACAAGATGGGTAGCACTTTATAAATCGGAGATGCAAAGCAATTTATGTAGAAAATTACGACGAACGAAGTTTAGGTACACTCACTTTGTATAGTTTATGTTTTTAACAATATGCATATTTACTTACTAACCTAATTGTCTACCAATCTAAGGTAATCCTCATTATAGGTACCACTACGATAACATGATTTTTTTTAATCAAATTATTAAAAGATAAAATAGTATTCACTAATATGGAATGCAGACAACACACGCACAGTGCCAGCCTACCCTCAAAAAGTGCACAACCGATCCGTCCGGCCGGGCCGAGCCTATCGGTCGCACCAAGGTTAACCCTACGCATAGCAGTGGCAGTGGTTAGAGTAGAATGAAGTATACGCACCTGAGTAATTTTATTATTTTATACTCTAAAATCCTAAATATTGTAAATAAGATTAAAAATAAAACTGGTAAATAAAAAAAAATTATTAAAGGTCTAAACATATAACGGTCTATAAATATGGTGTTTTTTTTTTTTGTTAATAATTATATTTTTACGGATGTTACCTAAATTTAAATTCTAACTACTTAAATAAATAAATAAATTTGATTTAGTTTTTTGTTTGTATAATTAATAAGTGCCTAGTTAACTTATAAACTAGTATGATGAAGTAGCATGCTATCACTGACGGGTTAACTGGAGTCAAAAGCGCTGCCAATGTTCTCGGACTCGGACTCGCTATTGTCTTCGTCCAACACGTAGTGATGTGGTAGGCGATATCGATTGTAGGTATCGATGTATGGAAGATTGGATGAGCGTGTTTTTCCAATTGAAGACACTAGGTTGTTTTTGTGATTTGCCGTGCGAAGAAGATAAAATGTTTTCGTCATATGTAAAATGTAATCTTTGATCTTAGGAAAATTTATATTTAGATGTAATCTGTGGATATTAGTTCGAAAAGCTGTGTTATAGGCTATTTTAAATGCTTTGTTTTGCAGTACTTGTAGCTTTTTATAGTTAGTGTTACAGGTGCTACTCCAGACTGGTGCAGCATATGTAAGACAAGGGCGAATTAGTGCGCTATAAATTTTGAGTTTAGTTTTGGGGCTGAGGTTACTACGCTTATTCATTATGGGGCTGAGGGCACCAAAGGCTTTAAGACCTTTGGCTCGAGAATATTCTACATGAGATGACCAATTGAGTTTGCTATCAAGATAAATGCCAAGGTATTTTACAGTTTTATTCCATGGTATTTGGTAGCCATTTAATGTAAGTCTTTTGGGAGGCAGTTTACGTTTTCGAGAAAACATTATGGCTTCAGTTTTAGCCTCATTCAGCTTGAGCTTCCATTTTTTGAAATAGACAGAAAGCAAATCTAATGCCAACTGCAGTCTGCCTACTATGAGGTCCTCGTCATTGCTGGAGCTATAAGATGCAGTGTCGTCCGCGAAGCAAGCAAGGTAAGTACGCGGTTGTTTTGGGATGTCATTTATATAGGTCAGAAATAATAGAGGACCCAGTACTGAGCCCTGGGGCACACCAGCTGGGATAGTTTGAAGATCAGATGTTTCATGATCGATGTAAACTTTAAACTTACGATTCTTTAGATACGATCTAATTAGTTCAATTAGCCCAATCGGTAATCCGTGAATATAAAGCTTGTGCAAAAGACCTTCATGCCACACGGTGTCGAAAGCCTTCTCAATGTCTAATAAACACATTCCAGTAGAATTTTTCAGGTTAAGATTATGAGAAGCATGCTCGCTAACCCTAGCCAATTGTTGAATAGTCGAGTGAGACCTACGAAACCCAAACTGTTCGTTAATGAGTTTGCGCTCAAGGGACTCCATTAAGCGGTCGTAGATTATACGCTCAAAGACCTTCCCTAAAGTTGACAATAGACTGATTGGACGATAGTTTACTGCTTGTTTACGGTCTTTTCCTGGTTTTGGAAGAGCTATAACTTTCGCAGTTTTCCAAGTCGATGGATAATGTTTTAGCTTAATGCACCCGTTGATTAATTTGGTTAACAGCACTAAGCACTTCTGAGGCATATATTTTAATAGTAGGTTGTGAACATCATCGTCACCGGGAGCCTTGCGACTTTTAAGTGAACGAATATGTTTTAATAATTCCCAGGGAGTTACAAGGCGCACTGTGTTCGTACCGTTATATGAATTGAGTAGATTAATAGAAGTCGCAACTTCACGATGAGATTCCTCATCACACCAGTCTACTGTAAGGCTCATATTTTCCTTAAAGGCTGATGCTAGGACGTTACACTGCTCAACCACAGAGGATGTGAGTTCCTTATTAGGCTTTTCTAGAGGTGGGATAGTGGCAGATTTCTTTTTCAATGTTTTGGCTATACGCCATAGATCAGAGGGTACCTTATCGGCTTTAGACAATTTTTCATGCCAAATTTTGTCATTATATACTTTTACAGTAGTTTTAATTTTGTTTTGCAGTAAATTTACTTGAGACCTAATAAGTTTACGCTGTTGAAGCTCATGTGTACGGTGCTCACGAAATCGAAGCATATTTTTACGATGGATAAGCTTTTTTATAAATTTTGGTAGTGGTTTGGTTACCTGATCTGAGTTGAGTTTCGGCACAGAAATGTCTCTGGCGTTCTTTAATGCATCAGTTAGGGTGAGCACTACCTCATCCAATGCTTCAACGGATTCATACACAGAGCTAGAGAGTGAAATGATATTGTTCAAAGTCGCACGAAACTTAGGCCAGTCGGCTCGGGCGTAGTTATAAACTTTTTTAGTGCTTTCAAGCTGTGTGAAACCTTCTAGTCTTAAGAGAACAGGTAAGTGGTCCGAAGATAGTGCTGTGATGGAGGTTAGAATTTTTGAGGAATGAATGTTGGATGCTAGTGCCAGATCAGGCGTAGAAGGTTTATGTCCTACGATATAATGGACTAGAGTTGGTGTCGGAGGTGCATGTATACTGAAGTTATTGTGAACCATAATGTTGTATAATTTTTTACCATGTGGATTCATAGCGCTACTACGACACCATTCAGGATGACGTGCATTGAAGTCGCCAACGAGTAAAACATGCCTACCGGAGTCAAGGAGGGCTTTTAGGTCCTGATACGTTAGTGGCCGATTTGGGGACTGGTAGATTGAATAGATTAAATGTTTTTTACCCAATATAACAACTTCGACTCCGATAGCTTCCATGTGTTGCAAAGTTCGAGGGGCCAATTTCTGGATATGTGGTATGGTATTTTTAACAAAAATGGCAACGCCCCTTCCACGCATTTTAAGTTTATCTTGGCGATAACAAGAGTAGCCCGGAATATGTAGTGTAATCTGGTTAGTTAGCCTTGTTTCAGAAATTGCAATTATATCAACAGCTAAGTTATGAACAGCGAGATCTGTAAGTTCAGAGAGTTTAGTACGTATGCCGTCCGCATTCCAATATAGTATTTGAAGTTCGGTAGTGTCAAACATACTGGTGAAAATGAGTCATGATGAGAATTACCTTGTCCATCATGGTAGTACAAGAAGTGAATTCACTCTTAATGCGCCTAATGATGTTGAAGATCTCCAGCATCTCCTGGGTTGCCGCGTCAGGTGAAGATGGCGCTGCTGGATGTGGTAGCGCTGCTGGTTGGGATAACGCTGCAGGCTGGGGTGCAACGACGCGCTCAACCTGGACCGCTGTAGCAGCTGCAGTAACCGCAGCTTTTGATGAAACGCGTGTGGCAGCTGCAACGCGAGGTTGGAAGCTAGGTTGTTTTCGTGCCTCAAATGACGCAGCTGGCATCGTAGATGCAGCGCGAGGCGGGCCTCTTGGCTGTCTTGGTGTTTCCAACGGAGTTTTAGACATTTCAGTATCCGTATTCATCACTGGTATGCGCTGGCTGCTTTTGCCGCGATTGTTTCTTTGAAGCCGCTCCAAGTAACCGATACGAGCAGGGCACTGCCTATAGTTGGCTGGGTGGTTTTCTTGGCAATTGCAACACTGCGCAGGACTAGTACGCTCCTTTTTAAGGCAGTCCTTGGTAGCATGTATTCCAGTACATTTAACGCATCTCGCCTGGAGGTTGCAGTTCCTTGAGGCATGACCAAAGTTCTGGCAGCGATAGCACTGCGTGCCAGAAGTAGAATTAGGCTTGAATCTTTCGATCTTAATGACGCAGTTGCAAAGGTATTTGATTTGTCTAAATTTGACAATGTCAGAGTTTGCTGGTAAATGTATTAGCAGAGGCAAGCATGCTAACGCATTTTCATTTTCCACAGATGAGCTTTTGAGCATGTTCACTGAGGCGTTATTAAAGCCCATTGATGCAAGTTCCTCGCGTACTAAGGGAACGGCTTCTGAAGGTATACCACGCACAACGACCTTATAGGTTCTTTCTTCTTTTCGTGAAAAAGTATGAAAAAGGACATTTTCCTTACGTAGGCCTTCAGTTACCATGCGGTGACTTTCATTAGTGTAACAATGAATAGCCACCCTGCCATTTCCACGGTACTGTAGATTGAAGTCATTTGTGAACTCTTTGATCATCGTGGTGATAGCTTGATGAGACCAATCCTTTTTGGTTTCTACCACTATTGGTGGGATACGTCCTGAGCGAGTGCCGGAACCTGAGTTTGAAGCTTCAGTTTGATCGCAGTCGGAGTCATCTCCTAAGCCTTCGAAGCGATTTTTCGTGCTGAAGGTCACCTGGCTGGTAGTCGTTCCTCTGGTAGCAGTTCTTTTTGGTTTTCTCCAGATGTTGTCTTCAGCGGGTCTTTTGTTCGACAGGCTCTCAGTCGACGAAGTCCGGACGAGGTACTTATCCATGTTATGGAAATCAGATTTTATCGATATCCGATTTATCGAGTGGTGCACCACCCTAGTTTGAGTTTAACAACGAGTACCCGCGCTATGCACTAGCAAGGTGGATGCGTGTAGACACCGCGCGAGTCGACCGACGAAATGAATAATATAATGAAAAATAGATATCAACCAAGAAACCAACACAATATCAGTGTACAACAACGGATGTGGTATCCCAGTGGTAATGCATAAGGAGGAGAAAATTTACGTCCCAACCATGATCTTTGGGCATCTACTGACATCATCAAACTACAATGATGAGGAAGAAAAAGTGACAGGAGGCAGAAACGGCTATGGCGCCAAACTCTGCAACATTTTCTCAACCAAGTTCACAGTTGAAACTGCATCAAAGCAGTACAAAAAACACTTCAAACAGACCTGGGGATCCAATATGACAAAGGCTTCCGAACCTAAGGTTAACGAATCTGGCAAGGATAATGATTTTACAAAAGTCACATTTAGCCCTGACTTAGCTAAGTTTAAAATGGACAAGCTCGAAGATGATATTGTTTCTATCATGTCTCGCAGAGCATATGACGTTGCCGCGTCTTCTCACGGCGTAAAAGTTTATCTAAACGGTGAACGACTTAAGATAAATAAGTTTAAGGATTATGTCGATTTATACATAAAGGGTAAAGAAGATGAGAACGGACAACCATTGAAGGTGGTCTATGAGGAAGTAAACGACCGCTGGGAGGTCGCACTGACTTTATCTGATAGAGGATTTCAACAGGTATCATTTGTGAATTCAATCGCTACCACAAAAGGCGGTAAACATGTTGACTCAGTATCTGACAGTGTTGTTAAAAGCATAATCGAAGTATTGAAGAAGAAAAACAAGGGAGGTGTTAATATCAAGCCTTTCCAAGTGAAGAATCACATGTGGGTGTTTATTAACTGTCTGATCGTAAACCCAACCTTTGACTCGCAAACTAAAGAAAACATGACACTCCAAGCTAAAAACTTTGGATCAAAATGTAATTTGTCTGAAAAGTTCATAACTGCAGTAAGTAAGTCTGGCTTAGTTGAATCAGTATTGACATGGGCTAAGTTTAAAGCACAGAGCGAATTAGTAAAAGCATCAGGTAAGAAGCAGAGCAAATTGAAAGGAATACCCAAGTTAGAAGATGCAAATGATGCTGGAACTAAGAATGCTCATCTTTGTACTTTAATCCTGACTGAGGGAGACTCAGCTAAAACCTTAGCTGTGTCTGGACTGAGTGTAGTCGGTAGAGACCATTACGGAGTCTTTCCTCTAAAGGGTAAACCTTTAAACGTCCGAGACGCATCACACAAACAGATCTTAGAGAACGTTGAGATCAACAATCTGATCAAGATCCTCGGTCTACATTACAAGAAGAAATATCTCTGTTTGGATGATCTGAAGTCTTTGAGATACGGGAAGGTTATGATCATGGCCGATCAGGATCAGGACGGATCACACATCAAAGGTTTGATCATAAACTTTATCCATCACAACTGGCCGGAACTTCTAAAGCTACCGTTCCTCGAGGAGTTTATTACTCCGATTGTAAAAGCTACTAAGAAAGATAAAGAGATTTCGTTCTTCTCGCTGCCTGAATTTGAAGAATGGAAGAAAGATACAGACAATCATCATACATACAATATAAAGTACTACAAAGGTTTGGGTACCTCCACATCCAAGGAGGCTAAAGAATACTTTCAGAATATGGAACGCCACAGGATTAAGTTCAAATATGGCGGCCCTACTGACGACCACCATATTGAATTGGCGTTTTCTAAAAAAGGCGCGGATCAGCGTAAAGATTGGCTTACTAATCATATGGACGAGGTTAAACGGAGGAAGGAGATAGGATTGCCTGAGAGATATTTGTACACCAAAGAAACTAAGGCAGTTACTTATTCGGATTTCGTTAATTTGGAGCTGGTTCTCTTCTCAAATGGTGACAATGTCAGGTGAGCTGACCCTGTACTTAGAACAGCCTGCTTGCATTGACATATCTTTATGATACAAGACTATAATTAATTTGAGATGAGGCAAAATAATTTTTTCTAATAACACGATAAAATTCGTAATCGTCTGAACTTAAATGATTTTAAATTACTCTATTCAACCGTGTTCTGGTACTTTTATTCAGCGTAATTGATTGGCGTAGGATCGGAAAAAGTGGCGTGAAAATGAGAAGGGTCAGCAGTGAGTAGATGGATGTTGTCTAATATGTCCAACTATCTGTTCAACCAGTTGAACATATTGGACAACTTTGATAATTCGTTTCTTGTAATCAAAGTTAAATATTTTCAGATCAATTCCATCAATGATTGACGGCCTGAAGCCCGGCCAGCGTAAGGTGATCTTTACGTGCATCAAACGTAATGATAAACGAGAAGTCAAAGTGGCGCAGTTGGCTGGTTCAGTGGCGGAGCATTCTGCTTACCATCACGGTAAGAATATATCCCTTATTTATCTTAAGAGCTAGTTCGAATTCGTGTTTTGTTAAAGTATCCGTGTGTAGAGTATGCACAGACTTTTTATTTTAAAAAAAAACCGTAAAACACGGTTGCTTGAATATAAAAAAAGTCCAAAGAAAATGTAGTTCACTCCACATCTTTATTCCTTACCAATAAAGTCCTTTTTCCCTTCCAGGTGAGCAGTCCTTAGCTATGACGATAGTAAACTTGGCGCAAAACTACGTCGGTTCAAACAACATCAATCTATTGGAGCCGCGCGGTCAGTTCGGTACGAGACTGAGTGGAGGGAAAGATTCTGCGTCCCCTCGTTACATTTTCACCCTTATGTCGCCGCTGACAAGGCTTATATTCCATCCGCACGATGATCCGTTGCTTGTGGTAAGTAGAAAAATTAAATTGTGAACCTATACTTAACAAATCACATGTTTGAATCTAAACATTGTATAAAAGGAGACTCTTTGAGGCGCACTTATTAGATAGAATTAAGTTATACGACAAGAACGAAAAAGATCTTGTGGCGACCTCTAACTAAGATCGCGTGAACTACAAGGGCATCATAGAGTTGCCAATTACTGCAGCGTCCTAGCTACTTCTTGCCTGTGTAAGATTCAAGGTCAAGAGCCGGCCCATTCATCATAAAAAAAATCTTATATCACCAGCAAAAGTTGTTATAATGTTAGAAATAGAAATCTTGAAGCTTTCAAGATTTCTTAAGTGTAATTGCTCCATAGAGCGTGGTGTTTTTTGGCGCAAAATTGTTCTTGCAATAATTATAACGCTAACTTACCTTGCTTCTTAGCACGAGTTCGAAGATAATCAGAAGATAGAACCAGTTTACTACCTGCCTATAATACCCATGGTGTTAGTGAACGGAGCTGAAGGAATTGGCACTGGCTGGTCTACTAAGATACCGCAGTATAACCCTAGGGACATCGTGCAGAACTTGCGGTATGTAATGTTACCATGTATATTATCTGGTATTGAAAAGGCCTAAGTATTTTTACGATATGTATTACTAACTTCCGCCCGCGTTTCGCTGATTACAGGCCCTTGATTCTGACTTAAGCGGAATGCATTCGGGTCGGAATAGGACAGCTGTTCAACCGACCGCAACCAATCACAGTGCAAGAAACGTCAGTTTTGGATCGGTTCCTGCACTGTGATTGGTTGCGGTCTATTGAACAGCTGACCGATTCCGACCCGAATGCGTTCGACGTAAGTCTAAATCAAGGGCCAGGGGCCGTATTCCCGTTCCTTTTTTCAAACGTTAGACTCACTTGAAATCCATTCCCAGTTATCATCCCAATAGAGCTCAACCAATCACACAATACGAAAATGACGTTTTTTGTAATTTTACGTTTGTAGACTTAGACTTGGCCATGCCTGTACACCTGTTTTTCTCGCTAAAATTAGATCAAGGACCATTCATTATGCGAATGTGGCCTAGATGAAGGAAACGTGAAGCACATATTTTTCAGCTGCCCTAAACTTCGACGATCTCTCTATGATATCCTCCCCCCTGATATTCCTCGTCCTACATCCTTCAAATGTATATTATCCATACCTTCTCCCCTTTAATTAATTATATTCTATGTTTTATAACTATAAATAACATTAAACTGTAAATATGTTTAATACTATTAATGTACTATGAATCTAATACCTATTTAGTAGATAGTTTAACTAACAAACTGTGTTGTCCTATATGTTGTGTTGTCTCTTTTGTTTTAGGAAAATCACTCTGGCTTCACTCTCTTAAAACTCAATTCTCTCAACACCGGCCAATAGCATTAAATTTGGACCCGCCATCTACAGTTTACGAAAATATCTTGACACGGACACTGGCAGAATTCTGACAACAAGTCGCAGAAGCCATAAACCAAGAAGTGAAGTGGATTTCAAGTTAGACAATAAGGCTAAGTCCTAACCTAGATCCAAATATTTCAAAACGAAAATTGGCCCTTGAAGTCAGAAATCGTGGTGGGAAGCATCGGGAATACGGCCCCTGGTCAATATCATTACGCCCATTTCGAGTTTCATTCAAATCGGTTCACTGGTTGGCGTAATTAACACAAAAATACTTACATCTGATGTAGTAACGATCATGCTTCTATGAGCGGATCCATCCTCAATCTTGTGTAAGCTATTATTTTAGATAACAAGCTTTTAGAGCTTGTTTTTTTTAAATATGTTTCTACAAAAACATTTTTAAAAGGGCGCATCATGGTTTTGTTTGAGTTGACCTATCTTAGGCTGAATGCAGACTAACAGTGACGCGACGTAACAAGACATTATAAACCTTAAGAACAATGTAACAAGATATAGAATGAAAGAGGTTTGGCGAAGCCTCGCGCCAGCTCCACCAGTCTCGCGCGGTTGCGAGCTATCAAGCGTTTCTATATCTTGTAACATTGTTCATAAGGTTCATAATGTCTTGTTCTCGTCACGTCGCTTCGCTGCCAATTCAATGTGTATTGAGCCTTACACTCACATTTGTTTTATTCTTTCAGTCAATATTTGGGCTTATCGAATCAGGGTAGCGATTCAGAGTTCAGCGGAATGCATTCGGTTCGGAATAGGCTGTTCAACAGACCGCAACCAAGCACAGTGCAAGAAAAGTCAGTTTTGGATCAATTCCTGCACTGTGATTGGATGCGGTATTGAACAGCTGACCTATTCCGAACCGAATGCATTCCGCTAAAGTCTGAATCACTGGCCAGCTCACGGTAATCTATAAGCTTGTTTTAAATTTCCAACCTAATTTCCAGTCGTCTTCTCGACGGCGAAGAGCCAAAGCCGATGCATCCGTGGTACAAAAACTTCCGCGGCACAGTGGAAAGCTTCGGCGATAAATATGTTATTTCCGGCGAAGCGGCCATCTTGCCCGGAGATAAAGTTGAGATCACAGAGCTACCAGTCGGTTCTTGGACGCAGAATTATAAAGAGAATGTGCTGGAACCTTTGCTGGGCACCGATAAAGTGAAGCCGCTTATATCTGAGTACAGGGTACGTGTTTTACAAGATTTTAAGTCTAAATAAAGCTTGAAAGTTAAAACTTGTGAGTATTCATGTCCTATCTTGTAATTTGATTCACTTTATGTCTGATTGAGCTGAATTTTTGTACACTTATGTGACTTTGGTGGTAATTTGTAAATAAGGTGATAACTGACAGCTGATCTGATTCAGACACTTGTTACCTATCACAGTCAACGGATCTTGACTTACATGAAGTTAGTAGTTTAACATGCGCAGATGCGCTATTTTTCATACAAAATTGTCTAATTAATAATCTCTCTGCGGTCCCGCGGTCCCTGGGGATTTTTTCCGGAAAAAAGTAGCCTATG
The DNA here is from genome assembly GCA_963565295.1 of Epirrhoe alternata. Taxonomy (NCBI): domain Eukaryota; kingdom Metazoa; phylum Arthropoda; class Insecta; order Lepidoptera; family Geometridae; genus Epirrhoe; species Epirrhoe alternata. The sequence continues at coordinate 14,413,847 of OY751375.1, forward strand.
CCCTTCCCTGGGATACAACCTTAATCCATGACAATTTTCTGCTTAATCTGTTCAGTGGTTTGGGCGTGAAAAGGTAACAGACAGACTGATAGAGTTACTTTCACATTTATAATTATATAGTGTGGATATTTAATTAATTTGTTTCCGAAGGCTCAATAGGTATGCCAAAATTCATCAGCTATAGTGTACATGAGTTCCTATGCTTGAATGCGTATAAACGCTCTTGGTGCAGCTTGCATATTCCTTGATAGATCGTCAAAGTAAAACAACTATTATGCGGTCACAAAGTTTAAGGGTGACCGTTAGTAGCATTATCAAATAAGCGCGTCAGTGCTTCAGAAGACGTGAATTATCAATCTGGCTGTACAGTCGCCTTGACGGAAGCCTTTTTACAGCCTAAAAACGTCACAAGAGTTGTGTAACTACATTTGTTTCTCCACAGGAATATAACACAGATACGACAGTACGTTTCGTGGTATCGCTGTTACCGGGAAAGTTGGCTGAAGTCGAAGTGGAGGGCATACACAAAGTGTTCAAGCTACAGACTACCATATCCATGACTTATATGAACGCGTTCGATCACAACTGCTGTCTGCACAAGTAGGAGACTTAATTTTTTTAAAGTTTCGTGATTTGATGACATAATTATTATGTAACTGCACTGCACTGCCTTTGGGCACAGGTAAACTACCCTTGACCACAGTCTTTTACTTTGCATAATACGTTTTACCCTTGCAAACTACCTTTCACCCTTACAGAAAACTGGTTATAAATATTTATTTGTATAAAAGAAGAGCATGTATTGAAGTGCCTATTTTATTAGGAACTTGTTTTTTGGTGCAAAAATGTAGTTAGAATTATGTCTTCTACTTTATATAGCCACTATAAGTGCAATACCTTCCACAGATACGATAAAGTCGAAAAAATCCTCCGCGAGTTCTACGAACTCCGAATTAAGTACTACAACAGACGTAAAGAGTACTTAGAAGGACAGCTACAAGCTGAAGCAGATCAGTTGTCCAACAAAGCGAGATTTATCCTAGAAAAGTGTGATAAAGGACTCGTTGTAGAGAACAAGAAAAGGAAGGTCATGGTTGAAGAGCTTATCAAAAGAGGTAAATAATAATAAATAATGCTGGACATTTCACACAGCATCATCTAGCCCCAAACTAAGCAAATAAATAAATAAATAATGCTGGACTTTTCACACAGCATCATCTAGCCCCAAAGTAAGCAAAGCTTGTACTATGGGAACCAGATAACTAATATACTACTTATATACTTTTTGTTTGTAAATACATTATACATAGAAACACCCAGACCCGAGATAAATATTTGCAGATCATACAAACATTTATCCCGCGGCGGGGATCGAACCCGCAAACTTCTGCGTCACAAGTGGGCTTTCGCCCACTGCGCCACAAAGGTCGTATTTTCTAACTATTCTATTCTAAAAACACAAGAATATCTAACACGTCTTGGGAATGGGTGTGATGACTTTTTGTTTAGTAATTTACAAATCTATAATTTTATTTTCATTTCAGGTTACGCCCCGGATCCAATCTCGGAATGGAAGAAGAAAGCCAGCAAGATCCAAGGTCTGACTGCTCTAGAGGAAGAAGAAGTAGACTCGGAAGACGAAGTTGAGCCCGAGTCAGAGAAGGGGAAACTTGCTGATCCTGGTATTTAAAAACAAATATTTAAATAATCAATCATGAAACTAGCTAAAAAATAAAAAAATAGAAAGAAAGAAGAAAGAAAGAAAATACATTTATTCAACTAATCAACTAAGTAGGTAAGAAAATAAAACAAATAATAAATTAAAAAAACAAATGAAAAATGATTGTTGAAAAGGCAACTACTCAGCAAAATGCCTAGATCCAAGGATCAGGCGCTGTTTTTCAGTGTCGCCTTAGAGGGAGGGGAGAGGGGAAGGGGGACGGTGTGTGTAATGTGCTGTAACTGTAAATAGAAAATAAAGTTATACTCGTATTCCTTAAAATATGTTCTGAAACCATTGAATTAGGATACTAAAGAGTCGCAATCTCTAACTGAAAACACTCAAAAAATGTCCGAGCATTTGATGACATTTGCTCGAATGTAGACGTTATCTCACTTGTATAAGTGTTCAATGTCGCTTGCACGCAAAAACAAAAACTCGGCGCCCTGCCGGACATTTTATTTGTATTGTAATTCTAGAGTATCCTAGCTCAATGTCTGAAACACATCATTATTTTTGGTCTTTGAGCCAATTCTAACATTCAGACATAAAGGACAATGCCCATTTTGTATGACAAGCCGTACCACCTTGCGTCAAAGCCAATTAACATTAAAAAGACTTGCTTTTATTCATCTTCTCGTTACCAATAAGAATTTAAATAAGTTTTTTTGAAAAAAAATTCAACAAGTACAAGCTTTCAATAGGTTGCCGTGAGCTGATTGAACTCACCGATGTAAGTATAAAATTAAATTTCAATCAACCTATTTTCCGTTCCGTTCTCCATCATCGGACCAGCTTGCAGTCATATTTCCAAATAGTAGATAAAACTTGACCGATGTAGTGAGTTTTAACTCAAGCAACCTATTATCTGAAGAGTTCCACTTTCCATCATAAGATCAACTCGCTGTCAACATATTTCAAAATTTTAGATGATACTTCATTTACAAACCGAGTTTCAACTCAATCGGCTTATTAACAGAGGAGTTCCGTTCTCCATAATCAGATCAGCTCGCTGTCAACATATTTCAAAATTTTATATGATACTTGATCTACAAACCAAAAAAGTTTCAACTCAATCGGTCGATTATCTGAAGAGTTCCCTCCATCATCAGATCAGCTCGCTGTCACCATTTTTGTAAATTTTAGATGATACTTAATCTACGAACCGAGTTTCAACTCGATCGGCCTATTTTCTGAGGAGTTCCCTGGAACAGCTCATGACTCCATCATCGGATCAGCTCGCTGTTACCATATTATTGCATTATCACCGACGACTCACAAGTGTACCAAAATTCGACTTATCTTCAGCAATCGAAATTAAGCTTGCAAGATTTACCCCGGACAAACATACAAACATTGCAAGTTAATTAAAAGCTTTTAAAAATATTTACCCTCATTTTTTAAATACATTTTTTAGTGGGGGGGCATAGACCAGTAAGCTTGTTGTTTTGGTAAAAATAAATTATTTGTGGGGAAAGTTTCTGACGATTTCTGACATTTCTATAGTCTTTTTCACGCCGGAACGTATGCATGACACATTGAACTTGTTTCGTTTCACGTTGTGTGGCTCACAACAATTTTGAAACAAAAAAGTCAAGAAAAAAATTAAACGATAAAACATACAAAAAAAAATGTTTTTGTCTATTTCCTGTTTAATTATTTCATAAATTATCATAAACAAGCCATAAAATATAAATAAATAAACAATAAACATTTTCTAAAAAACTCCGCCAATTAACAGTACTGAGTAAAATGGAACGTAATCTATTAGAGAGTGCAAAAATGAAAATCGAAACAATTGATGAATCGATAAGTAAAGAAATAATCGTTGGTTTAGTAATTTTGTCTATGAATGAACCTTGTAATCGATTGAGATGAATTGATAGTAGTGAAACAAAAATGATTTTGATAATCTCGATTAAACTTTAGGACATTACTATTAGACTGATTTTGACATTATCTCGAAGTGTCTTGCATACGTTCCAGCGTGAAAAAGACTATAGTACTAAAAACAAAAAAAATACTACATATTGGTTTAATATGTACCTGTGACGCAACATGGTACGGGGTATGGGCATTATCCTTTAAAGAGCTTTGCGGGTTCGAATCCCGTTACTCATACAAATTGAATTATTTCTACTTCCAGACAAAGCATTCCAGAACCTAAAAGAAGTAAAGAATTTCAACTACCTGCTCGGAATGTCTATGTGGATGCTGACTAAGGAGAAGAAAGACGAGCTTCTGAAGCAAAGGGACCAGAAATTATCTGAACTTTCGACACTCAAGTAAGTAAATCCCACTAATATAATAAAGCTGAAAGTTTGTGAGTTTGTTTAGATGTTTGTATATTGGGATGTTTGTGTTTCAATCACGCCTAAACCAGTGAACCGATTTGGATGAAACTTGGAATAGGCGTAGATAGTGACATGGAATAGCATATAGGCTATTCAAAATGTTGGTACCACGCGGGCGAAGCCCCGCTCCACTTAGGTTTAGGCGTGATTGAAACACATTCAAACATACTTATAAACTTTTAGATTAATTAAAAACTTAGGATTTTACATCTATATTAGATGATTTATACAGTGTCAGGAGGCAACCTATGCCTACACTCAACGGGACGCTGTAGTGCCTGGGACATTGTTTGAGATGGAATAGGCTTGCCCAGCACCTAAACCATCCTCTCAGCTTAATCAGCCTGGCCCACAGGAAAGACAACGTCAATACGTGTGGAGCTGGCTAAGCTGCCTGCGGGTTTCCTCACAATGTTTTCCTTCACCGTATAAATGATGCCTGCAATAAATAATGTTTTCAGGGCAAAAACACCATCATTGTTGTGGCAGGAAGATTTAGACGCGCTTCTGATCAAACTTGAAGAGGTCGAAAAAAAGGAAAGAGATGAAGAAAACGCAGTCAATAAAAAGAGTTCCAAGTGTATGGTGAGAAATACATTACCGTCTATAAAAACGACAAAATGACGTTTGTTGTATTGAAGCCTCCTTAAATATTTATTTTATTCTGTTTTAAGTATTTGTTGTTATAGCGGCAACAAGAATAACAGAAAATTTCAACTATCTATCACGGTTCATGAGATACAGCCTGATGACAGACAGACAGCGAAGTCTTAGTAATATAGTCCCGTTTTACCCTTTGGGTACGGATCCCTAAAAACAAAGCCAATTCAATAAATAATAAATATTTACTTTTAATTTAAGTATGTTGCTATGTATTCTGGTGCCACAGAATACCAGCGCTTGTGCAGGGGAGGTGTCCTTCTCTGCACTTGCACGATGCTGAGTGGTAACCTTTTTTGCTAATAACATGAATGTAACTTGTACCTTGTAACTTGTACCTACCACAAATTTAGCAAAATAAACTTTTACTTTACTTTACTTTACTTTTAATTTATCTGGCGCAACCTGTTTAACAACTAGTTTGTTATTTTACTGGCGCAGCCTGTGTTAATACATATTCTTCTTTTTACATGCATTTTGACTTATTCTTGCTGTAATAAAAAAAAACTAAAAAAAACCTATTCGTATTTCTAGAATGCGAATCGGAAATCCCTATTCGAGATAATTCCTGCGGGCAACGGCCGCCGAGTGGAGCCGAAGATATCCGAAGATCTAATCAAGAGGATCCAGGCCGCGGAGAAGACTAAGACGAGGAAGGAAACCAAAAAAGAATATGATCCGGTATGTAGATGCTTACTTTGGGGCTATATGATGCTGTGTGAAAAGTCCAGCATTATTTATTCATTTATTCAACAACACTGTTTCGTAAAAACTACTGACACAAGAGGAAAATAGTAGAACAAAAAACTGCGCCAATTTTTGGTGCGTAATCATTGCGAGGACATTCATTTCGTGCATTTTCATCTGAGCGCTTCCGTGCTTCGGAGGGCACGTTAAATTGTCGGTCCCGGCTATTTAAGTCGTTAAGCCATGACGGAGGCCTTAAGGCGGCCTAAAAACTCCGTCACCAGAGTTGGCCACTGACTCATACGAACTTACTTATTTTGTGCCCAAAAGTCATAAGTGTCAGCACTATTGGGGAAGTCAATCTAAGTATTATTCAATATGACACCAAGTCTAAGTCAACTACTTCCCCAAATGATTTTGTAAGTGAGAAATATTAAATGGTATGAAAATCCAGATTTTTCAACTTAAGAAATCTTTTGAAACAGTAGACTTAAAGATTTAGTGCCATACTCACATTTTCAAGGGACCATAGACATGAGTATATGCTTTAAAGTTCATCTCGATACCTCCACGCGCTCTCGATATAAAGGGTCTTGACAGACAGACAGACGGACAACAAAGTGATCCTATACGGGTTCCGTTTCTTCCTTTTGAGGTACGGAACCCTAAAAACAAAACAAATCTATAATCATCCTACCGACTGCGCCAATAACTTATATCATTTACAGGAGGACCCCACTGGCATCAGTCCATCTAGTCAAGATAAGAAGCCCAAGGGGAGAGTTAAGAAGGAGAAAGCAGAGAAACCGAAAAAACCTGAGAAAGACAAGGATGACCTCAAACAGACTAAGCTTGTCTTCAAGAAGGAACCTAAGAAGGTTGACTGATTGTTTTACTTTAAATACTTCAGTAAATGTTAAGGCCTTTTTGACGACCTCTGTGGCGGAGTGAGTGAAAGCCCGCTTGGGACGCAGAAGGTTGCGGGTTCGATCCCCGCCGCGGGATAAATGTTTGTATGATCTGCAAATATAGATCTCGCGTCTGGGTGTTTCTGTATGTATGTATTTACATTACAAACAAAAAGTATATAAGTAGTATATCAGTTATCTGGTTCCCATAGTACAAGCTTTGCTTAGTTTGGGGCTAGATGATGCTGTGTGAAATGTACAGCATTATTTATTATTATTATATCACTGTTCACTATCTTGCTGGATGGGGACCCCTATTTGGGTATAAACCTCCTCCAGACTGATCAACGTTTCTCTGTCCTTACCTTAGCTTTTCTTATCCAGTCTGTAGCTATGAAATCTGAGTAAATAATTAAAGGAAATATTATTTATTAAGAAGAACTATACATTGCAGAAGAAGATGACATTCAGCAGCAGTGATTCTTATGAGCTGTCTAACTCTGACGTGGAAATAGCAGACGCGCCGGCGCCGAGAGAACGAACCCGTTCCAGACGAGCCGCCACCAAAGTACGTATCTTAAGTCAGTATTCTCAAATGGTAACTTAAAACATCGTGAGGAAACCGGCATGTGCGAGCACCTATGTAGCGCAGTGAGCAAAAGCCCGCCTGCGACGCAGAAGGTTGCGGGTTCGGTCCCAGCGCGGGCTGTTTGTATGATATACAAGTATTTGTCTCGGGTCTGGGTGTTTTCTATGTATAATATGTATGAACAGTACGCATACTCGATATTTAGCTATCTGAAGTAGCTGCACGGAACCCATTTTTGATGACGACTAAAAGACGAAGACAGCGTTGTATAGCTGCCTCGCTCACTCGCTTAGTTTGTTGCATCGTCCTATCTCGCCTACTCTACCAAACCTGCGCAATGGTTTAGTGCGCCTAACTTCAGAGAGCTAAAGATTGGCTGTGCGTACTGTATTTACTAACTAAAAATACATAAGTAGATTACTTAATCTACTTAGTAATGATATCAGTCATGTAGTATGCATAACACAATTCTATTCTATTTGGGGCTACATGAAGCCGTGTAAAGTACAGAAGTATCTATTATTTATTTCACCACTCACTAGTTTTTGAAGCGCTCGTGGTCGTGCTTGCTTAGTCGTTCTTGATAGATCGTCGAAGTTAAGCAACGTTCGAAACGGTCTGTAAGTGGATGGGTGACCGCCAGTGGCATTTTCATCTGAGCGCTTCCGTGCTTCGGAGGGCACGTTAAATTGTCGGTCCCGGCTATTTAAGCCGTTAAGCCATGACGGAGGCCTTAAGGCGGCCTAAAAACTCCGTCACCAGAGTTGGTCACTGACTCATACGAACTTACTTACTAGTTTTAAAGAACCAAAAGAAAGGAGATTCTCTCAAATATCAAAGTCTGCATACTTTTATTTCAAAAATCGTATAAAAATTATCATAAAGCTACTTCTAATAACCTTCATTAAACAAAACTAAGTCCTTTACATCTATAGTAGATGATTTATACAGCGTCAGGAGGCAACCTGTGCCTACACTCAACGGGACGCTGTAGTGCCTGGGACATTGTTTGAGATGGAATAGGCTTGTAGCACCTAAACCTTCCTCTCAGCTTAATCGGCCGTGTGCGTTACCCCAGCGGCATGTTGACTCGGATCCTGATGAAACTTTGGGAAAAATTAGTGCCCTATGTCCTGTAAATGTGCACCAAAAATAAAATTTGTGCCTATCAAGGTTTCAGAGTTATTCGAGAAAAACAAATGCCGCTGGGGTAACGCCGGAAAACGTTACCCCAGCGGCATGCTTTTTATCTATTAGTCGTAGCCAAATGGGGAAAAGCTTAAAAGATAGCTTATATTTGTGCACTTCCATGGCCAAGTAGCGGCATTTGTGCCACCTGTGGTTGATGAGTTATTTGCAATTGTCGCCGCGGGAACATTTGACAGATTCCCATATCTTCGGAACGGCTGGACGCACAAATATGATTTTTTGGGAGCAGTTGCGGTGTAATTTGTGCCCTAGTTGTTTTTTCAAAAAAATGCATGTTTTATGAATTAGACGAGTTTTAGTGATAATCGAAAATAGCCTCTAGCTCTTGAACTACAAAATGAAGGCGCTCTGTGATTACACTGGTTGATGCCTATTAGGAATATTATCTTCTGACAAAATTGTGAAACCCTCTAATTTTCGACGAAATAAATCAATTTTACTACTGAAAGTGGTTTACATATTTCGGGCATCAAATGGGGAGTTATTACAAGTTATCAAGATTCCATGTTTTGCCAATAATTAGTGCCCATACACAAATAAACGCACACTGAATTTCAGCTTTCTACACCTCTTATTTAACCGATAATAACTAAAAATATGAAAACAAAACATTTAGACAGTTACCCGACCAAATACGAAAGGCCACAAAAAAGCGGCTGTTCAGTACTTCATGCCGACATCTGTAAATCGGTAGCTTTGTCATGTTTAAAATTTGGTACACTTACGTAGACAAGTTTTAGAGTGGGATAAAATCACCTTGGTGGACAAATATAGTAATGTTTCAAGTAGCAACAGCAATTATTATTCTTAGTTTTTCCAATACCCTGAGATTTTTTCTATCGTTATAGACCAAAATATAATACAAGGTTTTGCATGCCTAGATCCATTGGAAGAACTGTATGTAGTTAGTACCTAATTATGTAATTTAAAACCTAGATATAACCTAATTAGGTACCTATGGGTTATGAAATTAGGGCAGTAGGTAAGTAAGTAAGTAACTCACATAAGTCCTCATGTGTTGCAGACGTGTCGTAGCAGTGGCCTTTAAATTGGCAACGATAGGAGAGCAGACCCACACACAACATTCATGTATTTACAAAAATTATGTCAGACCAAGCAATTTAAAACAACGTGACGTAGCAATCTTTCTTGTTATGTCTGACTGACTGATCTGTCTGTCTGCCTGTTCTACTGAGGACTGCCGGTCGGAAGGTGGGGCGCACGCAGCACGGCTCGGCTGGACTCTATTATATAGACTAAATAATAATACTCAGCATTACTGATTATACGAATAAGGTTCAGATTGCCTTGTTTTTGGTCGTGTGTTTTCGGTCGTTCAGTCACGTGTCGCGTCGGCCCTCTCTTTCGCACTCAGTAATGACAGACTATTTTTATTACGGTTATTGTTTGAATTTTTCTCGTCTAAGCATAAACAAACAAGGCTAGACCCTAGCTAGGTGCTTCTTTTTTAACCTTCGGGGATTTAAATATTTGCTTGTTTATGATGATTTAAAAATGTCTGTACCTATGATAAGACATCATGATAATTTAAAGTGCATAAATAACTAAGTTCACACAAAACACGTACCTAGTCTACACTCAGGTTGTTGTTGTTTATTTTAGTACAAACTGAACCTAAATTATAGGTTTATTGAATTTTATGCAATGCTGAATCAGGAAGCATGAATTCCTAGTACTCTCAGACTACAATAGTTATCCTTACGTGCAGCCAAATAATGGTAGATAAAAAATCGAAATCAAACTGAAATGCTTTTCTGCACCACTGTTCAAATATAAGATAAACTGGTAGATAAATTAAGAAGGTAAGGTGAATGTTCCTAACGGCCGCTTTTTTGTGGCCTTTCGTATTTGGTCGGGTAACTGTCTAAATGTTTTGTTTTCATATTTTTAGTTATTATCGGTTAAATAAGAGGTGTAGAAAGCTGAAATTCAGTGTGCGTTTATTTGTGTATGGGCACTAATTATTGGCAAAACATGGAATCTTGATAACTTGTAATAACTCCCCATTTGATGCCCGAAATATGTAAACCACTTTCAGTAGTAAAATTGATTTATTTCGTCGAAAATTAGATCTAGGGTTTCACATTTTTCTCAGAAGATACATATTCCTAATAGGCATCAACCAGTGTAATCACAGAGCGCCTTCATTTTGTAGTTCAAGAGCTAGAGGCTATTTTCGATTATCACAAAAACTCGTCTAATTCATAAAACATGCATTTTTTTGAAAAAACAACCTGGGCACAAATTACACCGCAACTGCTCCCAAAAAATCATATTTGTGCGTCCAGCCGTTCCGAAGATATGGGAATCTGTCAAATGTTCCCGCGGCGACAATTGCAAATAACTCATCAACCACAGGTGGCACAAATGCCGCTACTTGGCCATGGAAGTGCACAAATATAAGCTATCTTTTAAGCTTTTCCCCATTTGGCTACGACTAATAGATAAAAAGCATGCCGCTGGGGTAACGTTTTCCGGCGTTACCCCAGCGGCATTTGTTTTTCTCGAATAACTCTGAAACCTTGATAGGCACAAATTTTATTTTTGGTGCACATTTACAGGACATAGGGCACTAATTTTTCCCAAAGTTTCATCAGGATCCGAGTCAACATGCCGCTGGGGTAACGCACACTAATCGGCCTTGTCCACTGGAAAGACAACGTCAATACGTGTGAAGCTGACTAAGCTGCTGACTTTCCTCACGATGTTTTCCATAACCGTTAAGAGTTCGTTTTTTACGAAATGAAAAATCCGTAACCTTCATTATCCCACTCATGTAATAAAGCTGTAAGTTTGTGAGTTTGTTTGGATATTTGGATGTTTAGATGTTTGTGTATCAATCACGCCTAAACCAGTGAACCGATTTGGATGAAATTGGAATAGGCGTAGATAGTGACCTGGAATAGCATATAGGCTATTCAAAATGTTGGTACCACGCGGGCGAAGCCGCGCGCTGAAGCTAGTCATACATAATTTCAGGTACAAAAATACGAGGACGGCGAATCAGACTCTGCTCAGGATAAAGTGGAGTTGCACGACAATAAGGTGGCTAGCGACCGACGCGGAGAAGCTGCGGGCACTGTCCACTAGCGATGACGACGACTTCAACCTCAAGAGTTAGATTTGCATTTAAAATCTGGATTGTAAATAAAGAAAAACTATTATTTGTTATTATGTACTTTATTTGTTTGAGCAACTAAACTTTCCGTTATTAAAGTAGTTAAAACAAAAACTGATATCTTGGTATTTTGTTTTATTTTAACTTCTTTCATACAGGCAATGAAATTGCCCTTTTAACAAGAGTTTTTTAGCGTTAGATTTAAATTAATCACATCCATTCGAACAGGTAAACAAAACTAACATTTGTCATGAATTGATAGACAAATAAATGAAATTCAGGAGAGTACTTTAGCCACTTTAGTTTACTAAGCTACTCGCTAGGTGACTTCTTTAGCTGTGCAAGCGCGGCTTAGGCGGCTTGATTAGCGCCTAGAGCCTAGTAGCGTGGATCCTGGCTACTTGCTAGCTAGATGCCAAGCGCGCAGTGCGGCCGGTTGCGAACATTTTAGAACATTCGTTTTACTAAGCTACTCGCTAGGTGACTCGCTAGGCTCTAGGCGCTAAGCAAGCCGCCTGCCTGTGCGTTCGCGGCCTAAGTGTGGCATATCTAAAAATGCAAGCATATGTTTAAATGCTAGAAACACTACCCTTCCTTAGGCTTTGTAATAGAAAGAATCAAGCACTGCAAATGTTCAATTCTCAATTTCTACATCTAGGATTTTTATCCTAGAGGTACTTGTTGACGACTTTCTGCTTACCATCAGTCAGGCAACATTTAAATCAAGTTGTCTTGCAACATTCCTCAAGAGTCCATTTCAAATTATGCGGTACCTAAGTGAAGTTCATATTGATATATTTTTTCTATTATTTGACGTGCACGGCGTAGCCTATAGTTAAACACTCTCTGCGATGAAATTTGTTGATGTTCTCCACATGGATTTAGCATTGAACCTTTTGTTCTCCACCATAGGGTTTCATCGTGTGCGTTACCCCAGCGGCATGTTGACTCGGATCCTGATGAAACTTTGGGAAAAATTAGTGCCGTATGTCCTGTAAATGTGCACCAAAAATAAAATTTGTGCCTATCAAGGTTTCAGAGTTATTCGAGAAAAACAAATGCCGCTGGGGTAACGCCGGAAAACGTTACCCCAGCGGCATGCTTTTTATCTATTAGTCGTAGCCAAATGGGGAAAAGCTTAAAAGATAGCTTATATTTGTGCACTTCCATGGCCAAGTAGCGGCATTTGTGCCACCTGTGGTTGATGAGTTATTTGCAATTGTCGCCGCGGGAACATTTGACAGATTCCCATATCTTCGGAACGGCTGGACGCACAAATATGATTTTTTGGGAGCAGTTGCGGTGTAATTTGTGCATATTTGTGCCCTAGTTGTTTTTTCAAAAAAATGCATGTTTTATGAATTAGACGAGTTTTTGTGATAATCGAAAATAGCCTCTAGCTCTTGAACTACAAAATGAAGGCGCTCTGTGATTACACTGGTTGATGCCTATTAGGAATGAGTGTCAGAATGGCTGGTGTACCAGAGCGAATCGAGTCGTGTTTGGTATCAAAAAAATGTACCAAAATTGTACTATTTAGTACTTCTGATTAAAAAATTTGTACCTCTCTGAAACCAAAGTTATAGCGATTTCAAAGGTACACCAGCCATATTGACGTCAAAGTGGCTGGTGTACCTCTGATATTTTAATAATTAGCCATTACACATAAAATATAATTACACCAAAAAAATGTACCTAAATTGTACCTCCATTTAAAATAAACACACACTTATTCGGTTGGATAGTTACTGAGATATTAGACATTATTTTATTTATCGACTATTATTACAATGTTCCTAACGGCCGCTTTTTTGTGGCCTTTCGTATTTGGTCGGGTAACTGTCTTAATGTTTTGTTTTCATATTTTTAGTTATTATCGGTTAAATACGAGGTGTAGAAAGCTGAAATTCAGTGTGCGTTTATTTGTGTATGGGCACTAATTATTGGCAAACATGGAATCTTGATAACTTGTAATAACTCCCCATTTGATGCCCGAAATATGTAAACCACTTTCAGTAGTAAAATTGATTTATTTCGTCGAAAATTAGATCTAGGGTTTCCCAATTTTGTCAGAAGATACATATTCCTAATAGGCATCAACCAGTGTAATCACAGAGCGCCTTCATTTTGTAGTTCAAGAGCTAGAGGCTATTTTCGATTATCACAAAAACTTGTCTAATTCATAAAACATGCATTTTTTTGAAAAAACAACTAGGGCACAAATTACACCGCAACTGCTCCCAAAAAATCATATTTGTGCGTCCAGCCGTTCCGAAGATATGGGAATCTGTCAAATGTTCCCGCGGCGACAATTGCAAATAACTCATCAACCACAGGTGGCACAAATGCCGCTACTTGGCCATGGAAGTGCACAAATATAAGCTATCTTTTAGGCTTTTCCCCATTTGGCTACGACTAATAGATAAAAAGCATGCCGCTGGGGTAACGTTTTCCGGCGTTACCCCAGCGGCATTTGTTTTTCTCGAATAACTCTGAAACCTTGATAGGCACAAATTTTATTTTTGGTGCACATTTACAGGACATAGGGCACTAATTTTTCCCAAAGTTTCATCAGGATCCGAGTCAACATGCCGCTGGGGTAACGCACACGGTTTCATCAAGTAGTTCGACAATGGGAAAGCATCATCACCTAGCAACTTAAGACAAATTCACATTTCCACAAGGTAAAGGCTCATCTTCGGGTATATTCAAAGTTTTATTATTTAGGCTTCTGAACAAAGTAGACTTCCGAAAAACCCCTCCGTCAGAGATTCTACTTTGGCAGCCAACATCTATATAAGTAAAATTATAATCATAGTCTGCCATGCCGAAGTAGGTACAACACTGAATGTTTTTTTGTAGTTAAAATACAGACTTCCTGTATTTGCTGGGGCTTCCATAACTACATGTTTTCTGTCTAAAGCGCCTATTGCATGAGGGAAATTCCACTTAGCGTCAAATCCTCTTGATATTTTTCTCCATTCTGCATCAGTTGAAGGTGTCTATGAGTTATAGAAAAACATTATGCATTTATTTCAGATACCGATACCGACACCATCACCGCCAGCTATGCCGACCCCACCACTATCTACGCCGACACCACCACCACAAGAATCGGACACAGTAAAAAAAAGCAAAGAAAATCTAGTTTATAATGTAGAAGCTTTACTAACATTGAAAGCAATATAAGAGCGAAAAAATAAAACGGCGGAAGATGAAATAACCACATTCGGGCAGTACATTGCTGCCCAAATGCGGAAATTTCAGCCAGTATTACAAAGCAAGCTGAAACTGGATATAAAGACTGCTTAGCAAGTATGAAATTGAAAACATCGAGTGTACAAGTATCCACAACGTATATTAAACTACTATTGTTCGATTATAAGAATAAAGATTGATTTCATAAAAAGAAGTAATAATTTAATACTTACCTAATACACGACTGTAAAATTGTAATTGGTTCAATAAGAAAAAAATACTTAGGTAAGTAGGTTTAGATGCCTTTAGATACACATCTTTCAGTTTATTGTAGAGAGCTAAACAGACTTCTGGAATCGGTTTTGATAGTAAGAAAGAAAGAAAATACTTTATTGTACACCACATGGACATTACAAAATACAAACAAAGATACAAGAAAACATTTAAAGCGAAGTACAATGTAGTAATTGTTTAGAGATTCTTAGGCGATACATTAAGCTGGTGTAACTGTCTCCGGTTGCTAATAACCGTAAAGTCACACCTAATCTCATGTCAGGAGGAACCAAATCGTTCCTTCACGTTGTTTTCTTCTCTATAACAGGTAAAATTAATGTCACTTTCTGAACATCTAAAAAGATTTTTTAGACCGAATCTATCATCAATATTAAGTTCTTGGTAAAAATTGAAAGAACAAGCTTCCAGGTAAGGTCGGACCCGGAATGTATTTCCGTTTCTTCTTCTTCGGAGAACGAAATCGACTATTGTTAGAACAGTTTCCATGTCTTCTGCGTCGGAACTCATTTTTGAAATGTAAACAAAAACAATAACTACAAGGCGCAGAGGACGGGCGGTTATGTTTTTATTTTGTACAAAAACACGAAAACACGTCGCTGCGGACCCGGCTTAACTCTTTATCTAGAATTGATACGGTCGGACAAATTAATGCAGTTCTATCCATACCAAAAAAAACCACTAAATATAAATTACTCATTTCAAAATAACCCACTAGAAACCGTGAACACTTATCCTCTTTTAGGTATGGAAATAGACTCTAATATAAACTGGAAAACACACATCAAAAAAATAACATCTAAACTCTCAAGATTTACTTATGCTTTATACGAACTAAAAAAATTAACAGATGAAAAAACAGCAACCTGTGCATACTATGCTTATGCACACGCTTGGCTCCAATATGGTATTATTCTTTGGGGCAATAGTTCAGATGTCCACAAGCTTTTTATTTTACAAAAAAGATGCTTACGCATAATATATAATCTAGATACAATGGAAAGCTGCAGACCATATTTTAAAAACAAAAAAATTCTAACAATACATAGTTTATATATCCTAGAAGTAGGAACATTTGTAAAAAAACATATAGACCTTTTTAAAATTTACACCCGCCCCCAAAATCTACGACAAAAAAATAAATTAGACTTTCCTTTTTCTAAACTTCAGATGATTCACAACGCTCCTTATGCAATGTCTACTAAAATATTCAATCAAATTCCCCAAGAAATTCAAAAACATAATCTCCCAAAATTCAAATCCATCCTAAAAAAATATTTAACAGAAAACAGCTTCTATTCTTTGGAAGAATTCCTTTCTAAATAATTTACTAGGTATTTTATTTTTATTTTTATAGCCTACCGGCTATAAAAATAAATACTTAGCTATAAAGTAGTACTTAGGTTATCTAATTCTAATAAATGTAGGTATATCTAATTGTTTTTATTTTTTAAGATTTTAATAGAAGATCTCATAATTTTAAGAAATGTTTGTTACACAAACACAATTTTTATATTTAAAATTTTGCGATGTCCTTGCAGGACTCATGTGTTAGCTATTAAGTACACCTATGCCTAAGACCTTGTACACACACATGTAAGCAATAAATACTTTGACTTTGACTTTGACAAGTGAGCGGATAACAAATGCCAGTGATGAGAGTCAGCGATTCGCCAACTCGAAGCCAAAGATCCATATCCGTAAACTCGAATCAAGAATACGAATACGGTGAACTCTCGGAAGAATTAGAACGGTGAACTCGACTCGACTCGGCGCCCACTGCCCAGTAGTATCCCTCCCTAGTAGGTACGTCTGTCTGTGTCGGCGCCGGCGCCGATCCGTTTGGCTGCTGTTGCGGAGCGAATCCCATCCGGTTGATGCGAGTCGAGTCAACTCGAGTTGCGATTTGAGTTAGCAGCCGAGTCTCGAGTTAACCGAGTTAGAATTAATTCGACTCGTAACATCGCTAGTGGTAGCCGTACGTATAGGTAATACGTCACAGAATATTATTAGCGTCTAAGTACAAAACACAGAGTAAAGCCGGGTCCGCAGCGACTTGTTTTTGTGTTTTTGTACAAAATAAAAACATAACCGCCCGTCCTCTGCGCCTATTTGTAGTTATTGTTTTTGTTTACATTTCAAAAATGAGTTCCGACGCAGAAGACATGAAAACTGTTTTATCCATATAAAAATAGGATGTATCAAAGAGGTACCATGCTAAATATAAAGGTTTTAGATTTTTAGATTTAGTTTTTTTCTTTAGTCTTCCAACGTAAAATCCCAAAGCACCGTTCTTACTCCTAACAGTTGTATTTAAAGCAAAGTTTTTTCTTTAGTCCACTGCATTTCCACAATAATGGTCGCTGTTAATGGTCACCTTCTTGAAGTTGTCTCGCAGTACACATACCTCGGGCAGATTTTGCCGTTAGGTAGAAGCAACTTTGAGAAGGAGGCCAAGAGAAGGATTCAGCTGGGTTGGGCAGCATTTGAAAAACTACGTCGAGTCTTCTCGTCACCTATACCGCAATGTTTGAAAACGAAAGTCTTCTCAGTGCGTCTGTCATTTAGGGGAGGCCTATGTCCAGCAGTCATATAGGCCGATGATGAGATGATGAAAATCTAAGTGCTAAACCAAGACAAGTAATTTGTACAAAAACACGAAAACACGTCGCTGCGGACCCGGCTTAAGTAAGTCTATACAAAAAAATCAAACTAAACTAACCTACTTAATCTTCTTTTTTTTACTGTTACGGTCATGTATCACAATTTTGCCTATGTCAGTGTCGAATGAACAAAAAGTGTTTTTATTCCAGTTGTAGTGCTGCACATCTCCAATTTTATAAAGATCGACTAAAATGCGGCTTGGCTTTGGAATGGTTTAACAGGAGTTGAGGGTTAAATAGGTTTAAAACCGGTTGGGTATGCTTCTTAATTACTTACAAGTCACTAATAACTTCAGGCAATGCATGTTTTCGAAAAAATAATAAAAAATATTTCTAACCTGAAATCAGACTACAAGCGAAATTCAACGCTAGAATGGATAATTTGACAACTAAATCTGTCTTTTACATTGTCTGTGGTATAGAATTTCGTGAAAGATTGATGCAAACGGAACGTAAAAAATATGTCAGTGTTATCGTACTATTTTTGGCGCAAATGCTGGAAATGTGGAATCATATGAAAGTTTGTAGTCAGTTGGTTTTGTAAGTTGGTTAGGTTAGGTTATGATAGTGACCATCAATGCCATTAGGCCATATAGCACCATTAGGCCTCATGGCTTGCCTACGCAAATTCAATCATGAGAACCGAATAATTTAATAAATAACTGAGGTGAAAGATTAATCTAAGTCAGGATCTTACGAAGTAGAAATCTGTGGTTTCTTCTTGCCCGTATGTACCTACTGGAAAGAGGTGTAAGTTATGCGGCATAACTCCACCTAGGAGTAATAGTGTTCTGTGAACTCTACGCAATAAAGGTACCTACTATTTAAGCGTAAAATCACAAAAAATATTTAAGTTATAACCTGTTCTAGCTTGATAGGTAATGATCTGTCGTCGACGAATGGCTCGTACGAGGCAAAAATGGTTGTCTAAATAAAACTAGTGATTTTAATCAATGTAATTTGAATTCCTTAAAAACGTTCAAAATTGTTTCGGTGAAATTTCTGGATCTGGATCTGGATAATACTGTAATAAATCTGCTACAGGTGACTCTTGATCTTCGTAAAAGTCACATGCCAAAAGAAACTCTCGTTTTGAATAGTCATCACCTTTGCAAAACATTTCACCTAGAAACAAAATATTTTTTGTAAGATATATAGGTACCTAACCTACTTATGTACCAAAAGTGTGAAATAATTTACTCACAAAATGGGGATATCGGCAGGTTGAATGTGATCTACTATGAGGATCACTTCTATAACTTTATCTAACTTTGACTGAGAATATGTGTTTTGTACGCCACCACATTTTATACGCTGAAGTGAACCTGCGTTGGTAGGTACATCTCGTCTTTAATCGAATCGGTTCCAACATTGGGTTTTGTACATGATTACTTACCCTCCAAATCCATGATATGGACTGGAGTTTTCGATTCCAGGGCTCCCACGCAATAATGTTCTTCCGTGAGATCGGGATGCCAATACATAATAGCATCTCTGCATGAAACTCCAGCAATTGGAAGGAGGATTCGGTCCTAGAACAATTTTTTAAGAGGATTGGAAACTTTGGAAAGCAACTATGATCATCCCTCTGGCTTTAGACTCTAGGGCTAGAGGGATGGTCATAGTTTCTTTAGAGTCTAGAGCCTGTCTTATACCTAATGGTATCAACCACGTTTTTCCCGTTGATCCCTTTGTATGTAAATACACACAGAGCCACTTTCTCTGCTCAATTTGCGGTTTTGTTTCTTTGTTTTCTTGAATAAGGTATTGTTACATGTTACTCAGTAACATAAGCAAACGTATACCTAGTTAACTAAAGGATTTACCTACTTTTTCTCTGATCTCTGAGCGAATATGTACAAAAAATTGGCCAAACCTTGCATATAATTTTGTTGTTCACTATTGGTTCCTTGACTTCACTGGTACAGAAGAATTTTCTCTTCTTCCTCATTATGATAGTGCTGATTTCTAGTACAGTCTTGATACTATTTCCTAAAAACAAACCATTATTGTTTGACTTTTTAACTAACTGATTCCACACACAATAGTAAGCATATAGCCGATCAAGCGTTTAAACACACCTTTTTCACCATTTATAGCATCTAGCTCACGCATTCCTCTGGCTTGTGTCTCCCTACTGTTTTGCTGTTTCATATAGTTAGCCAAACGGTACATCGCGTCTACAAATTCATCAATGGGACCTAAAAAAGCAAACCAAGAAAATCATTTCATTGTCTGACGATCAAAATATTTTAAATTTTATTACGGGACTTAATCGCGTAGGTATAACATTTGTTTATTCGACGTTTCAGTAGCGTTACAGCTACCGTGGCCACGAGATTAAAATGTCTTCGAGTCGTGAAAGTTTAAAATGTGGATCAAAATATTGTCTTTACTTAACTACTTAAGTATTAATCATCCCTCCTAAGTCTTCAATGTCGTTCGTAACCAAATTGAGTAATAAAAACTGTAATGTGGGTAGATACCTAATGCTAATGCTATATATAGGTAGGTAAGTATGTTCTCATATTTTAAACGTTACACAGATGCCGTCTGAACATGAAAGTGTAATATATTTGTGCGAGTATTTTTGTAACCAACTGTTAAAAGCACGAACCAGTCCCAAAACTTCCTCCATCTAGATAGTTTAGAAATTGGTAGAACCTCAGTGCTTCATCGGATTCTATCTCATCCATCACTGGTCTCTGAATTGAAAAGGAAGATTATTATACAAAAGTAAAATTTACCAATTCATTTCTCATTTACTCCAATAACATTAATTGATGACCTCTGTGGC
Organism: Epirrhoe alternata; assembly: GCA_963565295.1. Classification (NCBI taxonomy): domain Eukaryota; kingdom Metazoa; phylum Arthropoda; class Insecta; order Lepidoptera; family Geometridae; genus Epirrhoe; species Epirrhoe alternata. The sequence continues at coordinate 14,434,062 of OY751375.1, forward strand.
GCAGTGGGTGAAAGCCCGCTTGGGACGCAGAAGGTTGCGGGTTCGATCCCCGCGGCGGGATAAATGTTTGTATGATCTGCAAATATTTATCTCGGGTCTCGGTGTTTCTATGTATAATATGTATGTATTTACAAACAAAAAGTATATAAAGTAGTATATCAGTTATCTGGTTCCCATAGTACAAGCTTTGCTTAGTTTGGGGCTAGATGATACTGTGTGAAATGTCCAGCATTATTATTATTATTTTACAAATATCTGTAGATCATACAAACAGTACCTAGTGTGGGTGTTTTTATGTTTGTATTTACAAACAAAATGTATTTAAGTAGTATATCAGTACACAAGCTCTGCTTAATTTGGGGCTAAATGGTGCTGTGTGAAAAGTCCAGTATTATTATTATTATTAAAATCCATATAATTCATAATTATTATAAAACTTCTTACAAATTTTCCACTCCAGGCTCCAACATCGGAGTAAAGAGAGTTTACTCTGCTCGGCATCCAATCCAGAGACGAGCGAGCCACCAAAACAGGGTGCTAAAAGTAATAATAATTAGGTAGTTAAAAGAGGTTGGAAACTGTAAATAACATGGTAATTTCATAATTATACTCTAACTAGCTGGGTTTAGGGATAAAAAGTAGCCTTTGTCCTGTCCTGGGATACAACCTTTATCTATGCCAATTTTCAGCCCAATATAATCAGTGGTTTGGGCCTGAAAAGGTAACAAACAGACAGACAGGCAGACAGAGTTACTTTCCCATTTATAATATTATAGTATGGATGCTTATAATCCATTCAAAATGCAGCATCATTAGCATTATCCGCCAATCTTTATTTTATAATTTGAGAAAAAAGAAAAATTTACTTGCTCTAAACACTTCTAAAAGTGATAGCTGCGTAGGTATATAATTATGTAAGAGTATAATTGAGTAGATTACTTTTACTTTGAAGAGTTCATTAAAGTGACCACAATAAAAATTAGGTAGGTACTTACCATCGATGGCAGTTTACCCCAAACATCTTCTATTGATAGGTTGAAAATGAGTAAGAACAAAGTTACTGAAAACATTACTTTATTTCAAGCAAAGAACTTGCTTTATAATGCTTTGGTTTGAAAAAATCCATCTTGTGATAAAACTTTCCTAATTGGTTACAAAAACTGATAAGCCTTTATTTTAACTAATTGGCAATTGTGTGCCTAGTGCCTACGTACTTTGAATTTGAGTACCTAGTGTACCTACTTACTCAGCTACCTAGCTAGGTACCTCCCATTTCCCCCCCGAAGGATTCCAACTTTGTCGCGATGGGGGGGCTCAGTAGCCGTGGATTGGGAGAGCCACGGTGAAGCTAAAAGGAATCCCAGGCGGGGACGCCCTGGAATCGTCCGAGGAGGGTGGGGTCGCGGGAAAAGAGGCGTGTCGGTGTGTCGTTGCCGCTCGCCCTATCTTCCGCGACCAAACGGGGGCGCACCGTTTGATGCGTTGGCGGCGGGGCCGCAGTGGAAGAGGAGTGTCGGTATTTCGTTGCCGATCTCCCTGTCCTCTGCTGCCATTTTGTGGAGTAGCTTCTCCGCGCGTCCCTCTGACTCGCAGAGGGCGCAGTGGATCAGGCTAGAACGAGCTGGTAGGCTCGTAGGCGGTGGAACACCCAAGAGGTGGAAGGCGATGATACCTCCTTTGGAGAGTGCGTGGTACGCAATATCGCCGCCTTCACTACTCTTGTCCGGCATCAAGGGATGTGGGTGCCTTGGCGACTTGGTCGGATATGCACTGACTGACTTGCCTTGGCACCAGTCACTTGTATGGTCTGGATGAGGAGGCCGCGGAGTGGGTTCGGAGCGAGGCCGAATCCACTCGGGATGGAAGGTGGGAACGAACCGCCTGCCCTGCGAGGGGGCGAGTGGTATCCCCTGCCTACAGGGGACTTTTCGGGTCTGCGGGCGGTCGGAGTGAGGGCTCTCGCTGCTCATCATGCAGATCCCGGGAGGGCGGCAACACTGTTAGGCAGGTGTCGTCGTGAGTTCCACGCACGTAGTTTAACAGCCGCGTGTGTGGGTGCCGGGCGTGGCTGTGGGTGCCATTACCGGGATTGTGCTCAAGGCAAAATGCGAGAAGGGCACTGCGTGCGTTCCGTAGGAGATCCCGGAGCCCTTCGTTATGCATAGAGGCCGGCCATCGGGTAGTTTTTAGTGGGTCGTCGAGTGCTCGACAACCCTGCACACCCTAATTACGTTCCCTCGACGTAATTGGATGTCTGTGAGCAGATTTTCTATCCGTGAAAAAAAAAAAAAGGTACCTCCCATTTGTTGCATGTTTAGTTTAATTCTATGGGGGATGCTACACACTCGATACGGATCGTGATATTTGGATCGTGATACAAGATTTTATTCAGCTATCCGTATCACGATCCGCGATACGCAGATGCTACACACTCGATATGGATTGTGATCCTCGATCACGATCCAAATATCACGATACGTATCGAGTGTGTAGCATCCCCCAATGACATGAAATTTGCAGGTATGTAGGTACTTCACTTCTTACCCAATTCCTTAATATATAACTAGATTGCTCAACTAATTGAGTAGTTTCCCTACCTAGAACATTTTATATGCTCTATAACTTAACTATTTTTGCTCAACTCAGTTAAGCAGTGGGTCATCTTAAGACTAGGTAGGTACTTGAAATAGGGAATAATAGAATACTGGAGATATAAATGTCAATTTGGGGTGACACTTCCATCTCAAGTACTAATTCAAAGTAACGATTATTTTGCCCTTCTTTGTCATGGTTATGAAGTTGGTTCCTAGTTACGATTATTTCTCAAATAGCCGTTGGAATTACCACCATGCATGGCTGGGCTGGGCTGGGCGGTCTAGGCAAAGGTCTCCCCTCATTCTTTCCATAAGTCGAAATTTTGTTTGCTTCAAACTTGTTCAGTATTTTTCTAGTCGATTAGTAGTGAGATCGATAGCAAAAATCGACTAAAATAATTGTCTGTCATGTTTAGACATCTCTATTTTCCTGCAGTGCAGAGAGTTCGCGCCAATTCTCTGCTCTGTTGTCATTATACGTTGAGCCAGGCTGGCTATGGCATAATTTTCGCAGATTTTCGTAAATAACGATTGGTATCGTTGAAGATGCATGTGCGCGTCCGTTTATTTGGCAAGCCCGACGCGATTGTGGTTGTTGAATCCAAATTGACGAAAATAGAAAAGTTTCGTCAAATACTACAGGATAAGTTCGACGTGAAGCCAAAACTTCAACGTCTATTTTACGGCGGCAAACTGGTAAATACTTTATTTTCTATTGTGTTAGTACATAAATGCGTAACCCATTGGCGAAAATATCTCTCTTGCATTGTTATAAACAGCTGCAGTGAAAAAGTAAGTTACGCATTAGAAAACTGACCCTATTTCTAGTATTGCTTACAAAAGTACTAACCCACAAGTAAGTGTAACTGAAGACAATTCTCAAGTATCTTGATCCTTTTATGTTCTGTTCATGGGACGCTTTCATCTAGATTCTACAATATTCTTTGTTTATTCTTAACCTTAGCACTAAACATCTTATTAAGAGTTGTAACCAATGCAAAACTTTAGTCAGAGAATAGAAAATGCTCAATTACACTCAGAGACTGATTTAGAGGAATGTTACAAAATTCTAGAAATTTATTAAAGTAAATAAGATTTGTAATAAAAGCCTTCTAGATAATGTACTTTACAAATTAACACGTAAAAATAAGTCTGAATCAAGTTAGTAGTGCTATAACTTAGCTCACAAATAATAATAAGCCTTTCTTTTACTGAGAATTTTACAATTAAGTAAATTGTAAAATTTTTGCACACCAGTCCGGCTATTCTTCAGCATGTCCTGTCGACTCATAAGCCTCCTCCAACTGCTTCCACTCGGTACTGCTCCTTGTCACTCGCAGACACAGTGGTCCTGCAATCTGTTTCATCACAGAGGTCCTCCAATCTCCTTACAGCATATTATACAAGAACTAGCAAACCCAGCGAACTCCGTTTCGCCACCAGATGCCACCAGATTTTTCCTGAATTTTCTTTGCTATAAACCTCACGGAGCCTGAGACCTTTCCAACGAATGCAAAACCGTGGAAATCGGTTCGTGTGTTCTGGAGTTATAGCGTCAGGAAGGAAAACCCGACTTATTAATACAACTGTTGTATATTTATACAACTGTTGTTAATATCTAAATTTAAACATGCACTTCTAACTCATTTCAGTTAGAAAATGGCTACACATTCCATGACTACAATATCAAACTTAACGATGTCATCCAACTTATGGTCCGTGTTCAAGCTAGCCCTGAGAAGGAGAAGTCTGAGACCAAAGTTGAAAAAGAAAATAAGGAAGACAAAATAGAATACCAAGGTAAACTTACTTTTCCTATTCTAGGTTACTATCTACGCCTATTCCAAGTTTCATCCGAATCAGTTTACAGGTTTAGGTGTGATTTAAACACAAACATACAATCTAAATCACCATTTAGATTGTATGTTTGTGTTTAAATCAGATCCCACCGGATCCCACCCACCGGATAGTGGGATTATTGCTATAATCTTCAACACTGTTCAAACCTTAATAATTCTTCTTTGCAAGGGAAGAATGTGTAAACTGACTGAATAATTGCATGTGTTTTCAGATGCTGAAAGCATGTTATATGCTGTTGGCGACTTCATCGATATGCGAGATAAAGAGCAAGGTGCCTGGTTTGAAGGCAAGATTGTGCGCATAGTACATGACCCTAATGCATCGAACCCCTCCTCCAAAGAGAAAAACATACAAAATAAGGAGAACGACCCGGAGACTAAACCAGAAACAAATGGGATTAAGCCTAAGAATAGCATAGCTAAGTACTTTGGCAATATGCCAAAGCGACGGAAGAACTCTGAAAAGAATGGGGCTGCTGTGCTGAAAACAGACATGAACTTACTTTATAAAGTTCAAATTGAGGGCGAGTAAGTATCTTTATCTTTCTTTCTTCTCTTTCACGCCAGGAGTGGCGTGAAAGAGAAGAGGCCTATACCCAGCAGTGGGTGTTACTGGCTGTATAGATAGATAGAAGTATCTTTTTATTAAATAATAATAATTCTGCAATGCTCTATTTGTGAAACATGTTTGGTAATGGGCAGTGACAAATTGTATTTTTGAATATTTGGTTTTAGTTCCAAAGCATTGTTTTGCAAATAAATTGTGTTCTAATCTATTTTGTAACAAAATTCTTTTGCTACAGTATGTGTACTTTATAATAATTATTTTAGCAATTAAGAGATCCATAAGTAATGGATAAATGAAGTATGGAAAGTTTGTTGTGAGCAAAGCGAATGATAAATTAAGTTTTTCTTTGTAGCTTAACCTTTACATTGTTATTCAAAATATTCTGTTGCTCATTGCCCTTTCATTGTAGAGGATATACTTTAAAGAGCAAATCATCCTAAAAGGAAAAGAGTATGATGAATAATGATTTGCTCCCATTGAACTCTATTATTATTATTTAGCCATTCTCATCTCACTGCAGGGCAATGGCCTCCCTTCCCTTCTTCCACTCTTCGCGATTAACCTCTGTAAACAGGCCAGGTTCTTAGGTGAGAGTTCAGCTCGTTCCGCCATCTCATTCAAATGTGAATGGACCCAGAATGAGATGGCGGGACGCGCTGTATTCTCATCAAACTCTATAACACGTATATCACGATATTTAAATGAGACATTCTGGTTTTTAACGTGTTTTATCCTCTGTACTGTTTTTTATAGTCCAAATTATGTCCAAACTTATAGTTTGGATTGTATCACAGTCCTGAATTATTTCAATTTACATTCAATGTTTTTCAGTGAAGAATCAGACACATATTGCAAGCTGAATGATCTCCGACCCCGAGCCAGGACGGTGGTTGAAGTGACGGATCTCAAAATAGGTCAGAAAGTGATGGTCAACTATAACCCTGAGCAACCCCACGAGAAAGGATACTGGTAAGCAAAAGTAGGCATGTATCAAATATGTATTTGGACATGGCTCTTACTACCCCTTATCTAGAATAGATTTGACACAATGTCTACCGCGCCTTTGGGATACAGTCGTGGTCATGATTGTCTTTTTTATCTCATGGTGTCAGAAAATAACTTTTGTTGTATGAAATTGTGTTCTGGAATAAGACCGGCAACTACAACCAATAACATTAGTGTATTATTACTACAACTGTATTACAAATGTATTACTTACTAGCTGTCCACCGCGGTGTTACCCGCGTTCCCTCTGGAAAAATTCACTTTCCCGGGATAAAATATAGCCTCTGTTCATCGGGGATAATGCAGGATTCTAATGGTAAATAATTTTTCAAATCGGTCCAGTAGTTTTGGAGCCTATTCAATTCAAACAAACTAACATACAAACAAACAAATCTTTCCTCTTTATAATATTAGTGTAGACTAGATCAACTTTTATATTTTAAATTTAAATGTTTTGAGGGGAGACTTTGTATTGAAAATATAGTAAAAATGTAAAAATTCCTTTTGCAAGTCTATTGTCCCCTTTTAGCATTCCAACATGATGAATAAGTACCTACCACATTGCTTTTCTTTCGAATCGTCAGTCTAGTTACTGTCTTATCATAACGGCCCTACAAAATGTATCAATTGTTCATCACAGGTACGACTTCAAAGTGAGTGAAATAGTAAAGAAACTCCGTAATTCATACGACTTGATAGGCACAGTATATCTTGGCCCTGACGCGGTACCGCAGAACGATACTAAAGTGGGACTACACGACAAGATATTCGCTTTAGAAGAAGTGGTACCATTAGCAGATAGAACAGACGAGGTAAACAAGATTATGAAGACGCAACCAGACAAAAGTAAGTTCTAATCTAGATAAGCTAGTATCAACAGTTTTTCTTAGAGTATTATATTCTAGATGTGCCCGCAACTTCGTGCGCTCCTTAGTTTGCTCGGTTTTCCCCGCGCAAATCCCGATACGGTTCTCCCGTAATTCCCGCGAGATCGGGATTTATGCGGGAAAAACAAATCCACGCGAACGAAGTCGCGGCACGCGGGCACAGCTATTGTTTAATAAAACTAATGTTTTCAGGGTCATATCCACTAAACTGCTTGACGTGTCGAGATGACGAGGGTGCTCCTTGTAAAGACTGTGGCTGTTACCTCTGCTCTGGCAAGGAGTTTCCTGAAAAGGTATACTTAATAAATATTGCTGTTTTTTTCAAACAGCATCATTTAGCTCCAAAATAAGTAGAGCTTGTGTTACTGCTGCTGCGAGCAGCTGTGAGCTGATAATAACTTAGACTTAGGTCGGGTTAAAGACAGTCATATGGTTTCTCTCATAGACCTAGCTCTACTGACTGCGTAATCTGTTGCCATCTCTTTTCATTACATGAGAGTGACAAGAAGACTTACCAAATTGGCAAGCTATGAGACTGACTTAGTGTACTTTATAGATAGTACTATGTGACGAATGCAACCGAGGCTACCATATGGCATGCTTAGACCCGCCTATAACGGAGCTGCCTGAAGAAGACTGGTACTGTCCCGATTGCAAGCGCGATCCTAATGACGTCATCGCGCCCGGAGCCGCCAAGCAAACCAAGAAACGACAGACAAAGAGCAATAGGGACTGGGGTAGAGGAATGGCTTGTGTTGGTGAGTTGAAATACTTTTTAAACAAGATCACTATGATTTACCAAATTTTTTTATACCTCTAAGTCACTTTACTACAGAAAGTGATCTGTCTCTGTAAAGTTTATTGTCACTACAAGTTTCCTGTCCATCGACAAGATGGTTCATACCGTATATCCGTAGACCGTAGACCGTGATATCCACAGCGAGGGCAAAATTGGCTCAGTATAGAGGTGAATGGCAGGGACAGAGTCTATATCCAGCTTTGGAATACGAAATGCTGATGTTGATGATAAGTTTTCTGTAGTGTTGGAAGTTTTTTGTGACACTGTCATTACTAGATTGTAGTTGTACGTAGGATTGAAACTATGTTTCTCGATTTACAGGAAAAACGAAAACATGTTCCATGCCTCCAAACCATTTTGGTCCCATTCCCGGTATAGAAGTGGGCATGTGTTGGCGTTTCAGGATACAAGTAAGTTTTTTATTTTGTTTAGCCATATCACGGATTTCTTTAAACTTTACCTTGCGATAGTTTTTAGGGTTCCGTGCCTCAAAAGGAAAAAACGGAACCCTTATCTCACTTTGTTGTCCGTCTGTCTGTCAAGATGCCGCAAAATCATTATGTTCAATTCATCATTATCAATCAAAATTCATTACGTTGACCTAGAACTATGAAATTTGGCAAGTAGTATCGTCTTACAGTACTATATAATTACTATAAGTACAGGGAAAAATCTGAAAACCGTATATTTTTAGTTAAGTCGCAAAAAAAACAGGGCATAATGCAAGAAATGGGAGTCGAAATTCTGAAGGAACTGTGTCATGTGTCGTAGGAAAGGGCTTCATTAGCACAAGCTTAAACAGATTTTTGATTTTGATTTTTATGTTTTCCATTTTCCCTTATGTACGAGTATTACCTAACTAATAACTTTGGTATAACTCGCGTCACGTAAAAAGAACGCTGGAAAAAAGTGGTGGGGGTATGTTTGCGCATAGGTACACTCGCGCGCGAAAGTACTCAACCTACTGATTTATTTTTGAACTACCCTTTCGCTTGCGGCTTCGTACATTGGTTATTGGTAGGTACATTCAAATATGTTAGATAGAGTTATCATTAAATAGAATTAAAAACATATTTAATTCCGTAAAGAATGTTTAATCGTAATAAAAAACATTAAAGATAAGGTTGAAACTCCTTCCACTAAGTCGTAGTGGTATTCCGAATCTTTTGAACCTTTTACAATTTTATTCGTCTCACTGTAGACTCGGAACGTTTTGTTGCCTTTGTTGTCCGTTTCATACATTGTTTTTCAATATCAAATGCATTATTATCAACCTCTATTTTCATAAAGCACTACACCTACGACATAAATATTTTTCAATTTCTTTTATGCTAAACGATTACGTAATTAAAAACTTTTGTGCGCGATGGTATTTTGGGAGAAAAAGTAACGTGGGCTCAACGCGGAAGGCAAATGCCAACTGACGAACCAATAGCGCTCTGGCAAGTGTGTGGCGTGCGACCATCCCGCCCCGCGCCTCACCTCGTACCGTCAAATGGACCCTTAAAGCGTTCATGGCGCAGCTTGACAGCCAGCGTTCTTTTTACATGACGCGAACTATACCTAACTGTTACGTACATAATTAGGCCTTTGTACGGAACCCTCAGGGGGCGACTTCGACTCGCACTTGTGCGGTTTTTTGCAAACTTATCTCCTTGGCATAATATTGTCTAATGGTTTTATTTATGGACGGATATTGGATTCACGGTTATTCAGAATGATTTTAATGATTATCAAAAGTATTAAATTGAATAATTGTATATTTTTTTTCTAGTTGTCGGAGTCGGGAGTGCACAGGCCACCAGTTTCGGGCATCCATGGAAGGGACGTTGAAGGAGCTTACAGCATAGTGTTGTCTGGTTCGTTGGCTATTACATTTACAATTATCTTTTAAAACGTTTAGAAAAACGACAAAAAAAAAAAAAAAAAAAAAAAAATGCTGGACTTTTCACACAGCATCATCTAGCCCCAAAGTAAGCAGAACTTGTGTAATGGGTACTAGGAAGACTGATATACTACTTATATACTTTTTGTTTGTAAATACATACATATTATACATAGAAACACCCAGACCCGAGACAAATATTTGTAGATCATACAAACATTGGTCCCGCCGCGGGGATCGAACCCGCAACCTCTTGCGTCGCAGGCGGGCCTTCGCCCACTGCGCTACAGAGGTCGTCACACAAACTACATACACATTTTATCGCATTGGCAGCTTCCTTTTCTTTTGAAGATTTTGTTCTTAGGAAACCATATGATCTACGCCGTTTCAGATTAAAAAATAACGTACAGCTTTAAAGATAACTTTTGTCGAAAGAAACATGTTGCTCAATCAACGCTCATTCCATCAGAAACACTTTTCCCAAAGTAACTTATCAAATCATAAGATTTTGAATATAATTAAAAACTTATTCCTTTAAGTTAGTAGCTCTACATACGCACTCTACAAATTATCCTCCATTGTTAATACGGAAACTCTACTTACAGCTTACTATGGAACAGTAGAATCCATCCTAAGGTTTGGTATTATATTTTGGGCTAACTCCACTAAGAAAGACCTAATCTTCAAAAAACAAAAAAGGTGTATTCGATCGATGTTTAACTTGTACGTTACCGACAGTTGCAGGCCTTTGTTCATTGAGCACAAGATTCTAACGCTTCCATCGTTATATATATTTGAAATGGCACTTTTCGTCAGAAAACATTCCACCTTTTTCCACGCATGGCTGATATTGTAGTGCGAAACAGACGTGATAACAGTAAACTCCAAATGCCTTACAGTAAGACTACTTTCCTACAAAAAAGTGTAGTGTATATGTCACGTGCAATTTATAATAAATTACCTACATCATTGAAAGATCTTGGCGACAATATGTTTAGGACTAAATTGAAACAATTTCTAATTAATAAATGCTATTATAATATTAACGATTTTATGACCGATAAATTTTGACATTACCTAATTTTAATTCTAATATTTGACGAAACTAGTACCTAATTATTGTCTGAAATTACAAATCATTAATAACATTTGCATGCTAATCCTAGTAGAACATAATTGAAACGAATTATTCTAATAACTGTACCTAACCCACATTGTGTTCAAGCAAATAAATTATCTTTATCTTTATCTTTAAGTTTTTTTTTTTTTTTTTTTTTTTTTTTTTGTTTATTTATCGAATGAAATTTAACAAAATATAAACTTAGATATCTATAGCACCAAAAAACCACTAAGGTTTGAAGGGGATACTGTACATTGAGCCTGTTGAATTTACATAAATAAGTAGTAATAAAATAATGTTACCTACTGTTTTCCTAAATTACTTAAAAAATATGATCTTAACTTAATTTTGATGTTAGTTTCCGTAATACTATCGCGTAAATCAGCGGGTAGGTCATTTATTAGCAGAGGAACAATATGCCTACTAGTTCGCTCGCCGTAAACATTGCAAAGTATCATTATGTATGCCACCGTCCTCATTTGTTAATCTTTATACTGTCCATCCAAAGGTTACCTGGAAGAGATCGCTTTTAGCGATAAAATCGCCGTAAAATATTTTTACATGTTTGTTTTTAATTTATGTTATTTTTATGGTGTACAATAAAGTTGTATTCTATTCTATTCTAAAAACACCATTTCAGTAATATCTATGAATTGCCATTAGCTACCACATTTTAGTCTATGTATGCCATTCGAACTTGCATGTGAATACTTGTTTATGATGTTTCCTTTAACAGGTGGTTATGAAGACGACGTAGATAACGGCTACGAGTTTACATACACGGGTAGCGGCGGTCGCGACCTCTCCGGAAACAAACGCACCGCAGAACAATCCTGCGACCAGACTCTCACAAGGGAGAACAAGTTAGTTTTTACGTGGACAGTTTACATTGGAAAGAAGCGCTCTTGCTTGCTTAGTCGTTCTTAATAGATCATCGTTATGTGCGATCAGTAAGTGGGTGACCGCTAATGGCATTATCAATCATGACGGAGGCCTTAAGGCGGCCTATAAACTCCGTCACCAAACCTGGTTCCCATAGTACAAGCTATGCTTAGTTTGAGGCTGTGTGAAATGTCCAACATTATTTATTTATTATTATTTATAGGGCGTTGGCTCGGAATTGCGCGGTATCACGTGTCTCCGACGAGGGTTCCGACGCGGGCGATGATTGGCGCTCCGGCCGGCCCGTTCGTGTGGTCAGATCATACAAGATGATCAAACATTTTCCCAAGTACGCGCCTAAGGAGGGCATAAGGTATACCAACCATTATCTATCCTTCTTGTTGTATCACTAGTTCTTTCGAACCAGTGTGGTGAAAAGAGGCTCTAGGATGCTCCTTTCATGCACTTACTATCACATACTATATTATACCTAAATCTTAAAGATTGTGAGTGTGTTGATTCGGATGAATCTTGAAATATTATAAAGGTTATTCAAAATTATTGTGTACTAAACTAAGAAACCGAATATGCGAGCGAAAGGTAGTTTTTAGAAAAAGGAAACAGGAACACGACTGTTTCCCCAAGCCATGATCAATATTCAGAGCAATCTCTGAAGACCCTTTGAAGATGTGTAAGGGACAACTCAGCAGATGTCCTAATACATAATTTTTTATACTATAGTGTTAAACTACACTTAAAAATTATAGATTTAGCTAAAGCGACATCTCTTCGTCATCTGATTCTGAATGTAACTTCGGACAATGAGCATGAGTTCACTGAGTGAGACATGTAGATGGTGCTTAACCGATAAATGTGAGCTTATCAAAAATTTCGATTGTGACGTTAGTAGTTCCGTGGCCGAGCGGTTTAAGGCACTCCTTAGTTCATCGTTTGATCGGAATCGAAAATTTTGAAGACTTTTCATTTCCAAATACATAGTTGGCAATACGGTTGGTGCGGCGGTTGCGTGGCGGCTCCAATGGCTTTCTAGCCATTGTTGCTAAAGACCTGTGCTCGACCTACATGAGACACTGGCTGGCTGTACTCAAGCCAGTGGCTCGTTTAGTGTCTCAATAATTATTTGTGATTGTGAATGTGAATGTGATTGTTATTTTTTAGGTTAAGCAAGTACTAACATAGTTTATAAGAGCCTACTAACAAAATATGGACTAAGTCTGAAATAAACGAATTTTATTTATTTATTTATTTAATACCCACATGACATACAATATGCCGCTGAAGAGAGTGTTTTTGTATTTTCGCAGATACGACGGCATATACAAAGTGGTGAAATACTACCCAGAGAAAGGCATATCGGGTTATCGCGTGTGGAAGTACCTGTTGCGTCGTGACGATCCCGCGCCTGCGCCCTGGGAACCCGGCGCGACGCAATTCAATATTATCGTATGTATTGTATATCAACTATGAACGCCACTAGGTTGGAAAAAAGGGACTTGCATGCAGGCTTGTAATTTCCTCCTGAATTTTGGCCCAATTACTTGTGATGAGTTTGACTATATTCTTAAGCGACTGCTGATATGTCTACAGCGGAAAAGTGATCAAAATCGCTTCCATAAATCCAGGATTGATGTGTATAATTAAAAGCAAGATTGTATGAGCTGCCAATAAATTATACAGACATAAAGTCTCGCCTATTTCTCGTAGAGGTAGACAGAGCCGAACTCCACTTGCTATCCTTACATACTTGGCTTCATTCACTCTCATACACTTACCTTCATACAAGCTCGCCGGTTTATTACCTTCTCCAATATAAATTCTCATTTTGTATAGGTAACATAAATGTTCTCATTCCAGTACCCAGACGGCTATCTAGAAGCTGAAGCAGAGAAGAAGGCGCTCAAAGAAAAAGGCAAAGGACTCAAAGGCCTAAAAGTTTCTAAATCAAAGAAGCGCGCTCTCAGAGAAAGCAACCATTCCACAGACGAGGAAGTTTCTCCACCCGCCAAGAAACAAAAAAGTGCTAAAGTACATCCTAGTGGAACACCTAATGATACAACTAAAAGGAAAGGACGATGTAAGTTTCACAAAATTGTCTTAATTCAATTCATTTGTTATTCAGATTAAAAAAGTTCTTTTTATCTACTATAGTCGGTCCATTCTAATAAGCCACATTTGACATTTCATCAAAATTTAACAACGTAACTTTGTACCGGCGGGCATAAAATACTACTATTTTATCGAAGTTAGTACTGCACAATTGCTTAACTTTTTTCAATTGCGGTTAAATAATTTATTGTCTTAACGACAAAAGAAGGTAATTTTATGATTTATTTCCTTATTACACCATCCAAACATATTATGTTTCACAACAATTTCTGTTTTCGAGAGAACTGAACGTTGTTACAATGTTGCGTCAGTAAACCCTTGTTCTCTTTTGACACTAGGTATGTTACCCAAAATAATCGAAATTTGTGAGTTAGAATCGAATGAAATGATTTCTCGTACGGGAATATTTCACCTTTAATGATGATGATGGCACATTAAATACTTATTGTTTTTTTTTAAATAAACTTATTTATCCCGAAAAACGTTACTAAATACCAAAAAGTACTTATGTAAAAGGACAACGGGAATATCGCATAAAAACTTTTTTTCTCTGTTTGACATGACAACTAACTTTTGAAATTTTTTTATCAAAATAAATAAGTAATGGGGTTGTGACGCAGTCTTGATCGTTGTGCAAATTGACTTTGCGTTCTTGGTGTGCTATTTTTTTCAGACCCGGTTTTTTTTAACTGATCTTACCTACTCTTAGTTTACGGTTTACCTGGCAATTTTAATTCATGTGAATGAATCGATACGGACTTCGAACATAATCGAAGTTTTTAAGAAGGTCACCTCACTAGAAAGCTCAAACTGACAAACGTCAAATGTGGCCTATTAAGTTGGACCGACTATAGATGCTATGATGAAACAGACATGTTACCTTATTCTGTTACTAATAAAGAAACTGAACTAAACTCACGCATCTTGTCTTATGATAGTAAAACTCAATGCACATTGAATTGGCAAGCGACGCGTCAATTAGTTTTATAGCAAGCCATTACGAGTATAAACCTCATGAACAATGGTACAAGATATAGAGACGCTTGTAGAATGAACCGCTCGAAAGTGCTCGAGCCAGCGCGCCCCGCTAGATCCCGCTAGATCAAATCTTTCAGAGAAATAGGAAATATTTTTTTTTGTTTTCATACAGCCACAAAAAACAAGTCTCCGTCAAAAAGTCCAAAAACGCCCGTTGCCAACCACAGTATTATTGATATGCTGACCAAATCTCCTAAATCCAAGTCTCAGTCTCCAATCAGCAAACCCAGTAGTGCGAGTGGAACGGCACTAACTGATGAAGAGAGAGAGGCGATCAGTGCAGACACTCTAAACAGCAAGATATGGGGAGAGTGTTTGGATGTGTGCAAGAAACAAGGAAAAAAGGTGAGCTATTTCATTTTGATCCTTATGCCGCGTGGTATTAAAGCATGTTTCAAAACTGAAAGAAAGCTGACTTTGAGACCGCAGCCTAAAACACAGGTTTTAGTCATTGACGACCTCTGTAGCGCAGGGGGCGAAGGTTCGCTTGCGTTGCAGAAGGTTGCGGGTTCGATCCTTGATACAGGTATTTGTCTCAGGTCTGGGTGTATAATATAAAATAAATAAATAAATAAATAAATAATGCTGGACAATTTCACACAGCATCATCTAGCCCCAAACTAAGCATAGCTTGTACTATGGGATATGTTAGTATTTACGAACAAAAAGTATATAAGTAGTATATCGGTCATGTAGTACTCATAACACAAGCTCTGCTTACTTTGGGACTAGATGAAAAGTCCAGCATTATTATTATAATTATTGAATAGGTTAATAAAAAAAATGTTTCTAGGAGTTCGTGGAGTACGTAAGCCAAGTATTCGTCTGCATTATCTGCCAGGAACTGGCCATCTGCCCCACCACCACGCCGTGCCTACACAACTTTTGTATGGTAAGTAAATAATTACAATACAAACTAATAAGAAAATCGACTTCAATGTGGGAATCAGGTCAAAGCGAGGATGAGGTTTTTTGTGTTAAACAGGAAAAGTATCAATGCCTCAAGAATACAATTTAATTTTTATGAGACCATCTCCCATTGCAAACAAAAAAAATATTTTGAAAACAGTCCACAAGCGACGGAGACATTGGTGAACATGCATGTAAAAATACATTTATTATGATGTATTAATTCCAGGCGTGCATAAAGCAGGCGTTCAAGGCCACTGGTAGCCAAAGCTGTCCGTGCTGCCGCAACAACCTGTCCAAGTCCGAGCCCGAACCCAACGAACAACTAAAGGCCGCACTCCAACGAATCATGGCCGGCTACGACGCTGGTAAGAAGTAATTGTATCCAATGAAATGTCACACGCGAAAGTTATACGAATATAATGATAGAATAGAAATCATCATCATCAACTTGTCAATACTTACTCGGTCCATCCTCATTATTGTCGTCCAACAATGGAACCTAATACATTCCCTTTTAAATCTTAATATCATCGTATTTATTTAAACTTGCAATATAATTATGTAATTGTTATGTTCGAATCTCTCCTAATCTTGGTCTGATGTAACATATGTGTATCTTAAGACGGGACGACATCGCCGTGTTTTAGTGTTTTCAAACATGTTAGCATTGTTTTCCACCAATGACACGCGCCTTTTGGGTTAATAATATGTTAAAAACACGAAAATACGGCGCTGTGGACCCGGCTTTAGCCGGCCTTATCCATCAAAGTAAAGCTTAGTTTTGTGCGTAAAGGAAATGACGTCATTGAGCCAACCTGATAGCGCGACTACACGCTTGGCAAGCCTCGGCCAACATAGCCTGCAAGCGAGACAAATGATAAGCACCGTCACTGCTGTGCAAGCGAGAGAACAAGAGTTCAGCAGAGTTTGCCAAGCGTGTAAATCTCGGCATAAAAACTCTTAAAACGTCCAGTTGGACTAACAAAGGCACAACTGAAATGTAATGATGCCCTAAAATATACAAGGCATGCAGGGCAAATAGGCTATTTTACACCTTTTTGAAAACTGTTTTAAATCTATCCTGAGGTCATAATAAACCAGTAGAATTTTTATTTAATTTTTTTAAAACCGTAAAATGCCTTAAAAATGCATTTTATTTTATTAGTTGTCTCCCGAAAACGCGAGCCGCCATGTTGTGACGTCATATGGTTTGTTTTGTGAACAATACGACTGTAAAAAATAAACTTTTTCTTCCTAACTTAACACAGTGACGTAACAAAATGGCAGACGGCGTTTTTGGTGGCTTGAAGATAGAAGACAAATTACGATTTTAAAAATTGAATTATAAAATGTTTATAGCATTTATATGAATAAATATCGACGTTTATCGTTTACTTGTAACGAAACCACCATATACCATAGGTTTAGCACATAAAAATGCATGAATACCACATGCATTTTATGTTTTTTCTTACATGGTGTAAAATAGTCTATTCTACCACCTACACACAAGCAGGCTGTAAGTGTAATTTATTCAATAGATAGAATAACTTAATCATGTTTTTTTAGGAACTTAGACTACCTCAGTTGGGGCAATTTTAGCGAGTAGATATTTATGTCAATTTGCCCTCAATCAACCAAAATCCTCCATCAACCAAATCAATGTCTTATTATAAAATATTAAATAAATTATAAGTTTGTTTAGAACTCGATGTTATTGATTTAAATATACATCCTAAAAATCTTTATTTTAGCAATTTAAGCTTTTAGTACAAAGTTTAGTTTATTAAGTTTCAACTGTTTTAAGATAAATTTTCAATTTCAATTTTATTCATAATAAACATAAATATTACAATTATTATAAATAATTGACCACGAACCCCGCACAAATAGAAGAACAATACCAATCTGTTACACACCGTCTTCATCTCAGTTTTAAATTTTATTTATCTGATAATTAATTAAGCGGTAACAAGGTAGTTATGTCGCAGCCAACTGATTTAATCCACCGTTCTACTAAACGCCTAGCCATTTGATTAAACGGCGCCATTCAACTAGCGACCTGAATGATATAAGGCAAATGGCTTGGAGCCTTATTACGTTTAACTACTTCCGTAGTCAATTCATTTCTTAGGTAGCATTATTCAATTTCTGGCACATCGGTGGTCGCTGCCGCGGCACTCATTCCAAGCGCGTAGTTTTTCACCTGCCTAACATAACCAACTGATTCGGATGTAGAAGATATATCTTAGATCAAAGTCAGTTGGTAAGGTTATGTGAGGATAGTGAAAAACTACGCGCGAGGCGAGCGAGCGTAGCGAGCGTGCCGCGACAGTGGTCGCCCGGCAGAAATCTATTAAAACTATTTATAACTAGCTTCTGCGCGCGGCTTCGCCCGCGTGGTACCAACATTTTGAATAGCCTATATGCTATTCCAGGTCACTATCTACGCCTATTCCAAGTTTCATCCAAATCGGTTTACTGGTTTAGGCGTGATTGATACACAAACATACAAACATCCAAACATACTCACAAACTTTCAGATTTATTATGTTATATTAGGATAGGATGCCCTATTAAATAAGCATCCAGGCAATCAGTTCATTGAATGTTTGTATTTAACCAGATGGCTGAATATCATTCAGGCCGTTAGATGAACGGCGCCTTTTAATGAAATGGCTAGGCGCTTAGTTGAATGGCTGATTAAACCAGTAGCTGGCGACAGTTTTTAAATTATGTTATAGGACTTAAAGGTTAATTAAAGCATTGTGTTCTTATTATTCTAAGCTTTTTGTTGTTAGATCTGGAATAGACTGACCGCTACAAAGATATCTGGACCGGTGGCCAAAAAAGGAACTAACGACGCCATTTTGAAATGTCAATCTGTCTGCCATTCGTTTCCTGTGGCCATTTCTTGCTTGCTCGGTGTTTTTTTTTCGTTTGGTGCTTTGTGCTGGGAGCTTTGGTCCCTTGTTTACCCACTTTACTGTGAATTTTTTTTTGGCTACACCAAAGGCCATGTCATTTACTTTCTCTATACCAAATGCGATAGCAGCGCCTCCCTCACCGGAACAGATATCCTTGTGAGACTATACTTTAGAATGACATTTCGCTATTCAACAACTTATTTGCCAATCGCTCCGTTGGTACTGTGCAAGGCTACTTTTACAGCTACTACCAGTCTGTCAGTCAATACCAGATCATTAAGTATCATGTGATTTACTGTAAGGAGTTTAAAATAAAACAACCAGTACTTACATTAATATTATTTTTATTGTTTAATCGGGTATAACCCATCGCTCTGAGCATTATATCACGATGCGAACACATCACAACGACTTAACGTCCTAACACAACATCACAGATATCCATGTGCCCGTGGGGAGCCAAATAAATAGAAACTAGCTTAATATATACGTTTGTAAGCCGAATTTAATGGTCCTTTAAAACAATATGTTGAACACAAATACAAGGAAGTGAGGTTTAAGAGACTTTAGATAAAAAGAGTTATTTCATTATGGAATCAGCTAAAAAGTCACCATTTGATTAAATAAAATGTTGGTAATAACAAACTAGCACATACAATGGAAGTGGTTAGAGCCCCTACGGACACCTTACATGGCTGGTGCTCGCTCCGTGTAGCCTGCGGTTGAATACGCGCTCTGGCAAACGACCCGCAGATTACTCGTAGCTCAAGCAATATAACCATACTTTGTACATGATTTTGTAGTACAGAAACACCTAAAATATGGAACTGGTTTGTACATAAGTAATTGAATTTCAGATAATAATTATTTCAAAATGTAAAATAAATAAGCGTTTTTTTATTATATCATTTCATTATTTTAGGTAGTTATTAAAAAATTATACATTTAATAAATTAATTAGATAGTTAAAAAATCTGAATAAAATTATGTTCCAAAGTGACTAAAATACACAATAACTCATACGAAAACTATTTATCAATACCGATGCCGATAACGATTTCATGCAACGATTACTATATTCTACTTCGATTTGAGTTCAACTCTAACAACCAAAACAGATATTAAAATATAAAATTCGAGTACCGGTATTGATAACTAACCTTCATGCACATTTCAAATGTACAAAATAAGACACGCTAGGTTTATTACGACTAGTTAAATCTTGTTCAACTAAACTCAAGTCAAGTTTACTAAACAGATTCCAAATAGTCATGCCACACCTTGCGTTAATAAAAATAACAGGTTAAAAGTCTAGACAAGCATCAACGAATCGCAATTGGTTTCATTGACGGTATCTTGTGTAGCTGCTCAACTTACCCTAATATCTCACCATAATGACGTCATTATATCTAGTTGTACTTAAACTATACTTAACCTAACGCCTATTTTGCACTTGCCCAGTTTCTCAGTCGACAAGCGAGTACGCTCAGTTTGCATTATGCCGCACGTTGGTCTTGCTGGTTGACCAAAAAACGAGACTCGTGAAAACAGACCCTAATGAAATGCCATTATTTACTGACATTATCTCACTGTCGCGTAGCACTAACTTATACAACCGCATTATGGCTAATGGCCTGCAATACAAAGTAGCCGTATTCACAAACTGCAGCTGTCCTGACATCATGTCTCATTGCACTTCGTCAAGTATGACTATGATATAGGTATGCGGAAACTATAGACGCAATTGACAATCACAGGCGAGGTTATGTTTGTGAGTACGGTCGTTGTTATTACAGAAAAGGAATCTAATTTTGTTCGCAAAATAAATTAATACTGTTAGTTATAACTCCAATGCTAGTCTCATTACATTTCTAATAAAGGCTGTCATATGGTCAAAGTAATCCAACAGCCGATCTTAGTGAAAGACAGTTGAATTAGCCGAGTGAAACCACCTGACGAAATTGTATATCGGTACGCCATATTGGAACTAGGTACAACTGTCTTTCGTTAAGCTGTGCTTGGTGACAAGCGCCGCGATACCTGCGAGGCCGCGAGCTGTAAGCACGACGCTTTGTAAGATCAACTTAAATTACGTTAACGGTTACATGGAAAACTTAAATTTTATCTTAAAAATACTTATTCGAATCTGCGTTAAACTATCAGAGCTCGAGCTGACGAGCAGGCCCTAGAGCCAAGTCTCCTGGAAGCTGCCAAATCAGCGAACTACATTTTTTTTTTAGCTTTTTTGCTCGGTTTGGTAAAATGATTAAGGCTACCGTTTACTCGTTTCATTTCTTCGCTATGAAAGCAAGCGAACAGCTCCCTGCGCTCGGCTCTCTAATGGCACTAAATAACGTCCACGCTAGTAACTCTCTGTTACATTCGTCATTGTGGCATTGATGGCTTCATGGCTGCCTGAAAACTTCTCAATGATTCCCTCGAGCGACGTCCAGGTACCTACAATGAGACCTAGGACTCCGAATAGTACCACGATGACATTTTTCACTATCATTCTAATGCGTTCCGAACGAGAAACGTAGTACCAGTACGTGCAGGATTGGATGATGGCGGGGAAGGCCAGGCCGAGGGCGGACAGGCAGAGCGCGCCGAACAGAGAGATGAACAGGTCCAGTTCCGGCACCGCTGCGGCTATGCCAACTAAAACAACAAAACTATAGTCAGATTTTACCCCTTCAATAAAATAAAAACATAATTAGCGTAGAAAATCGATAGGTTCCTTTCCAAATGGGATCGCTTTAATATAAAACAAGTATCATTCAATAGCACGAGACCGTAAAAAGTGGCATATAGCTTCTATATGCCACTTTTTACGGTATACGGAGAGGCCTATACCCAGCAGTGTGCAAAGTCAGGTTGTGGATGATGATGATCATTTAATCTCGACAGTTAGTCGAACTATATCCACTATCGTCTATCCACAACGTAAACTAACGTGATGTTTGGTAATAATTCTCTCAGATCAAGGGATCTAGAAGTGGAATAGGATGAACTAGTGTTAAGTAGACACCTCCCTAAGAGAGTGGTAAGGCCCATGTGTATTGACTTACAAGTGAGTGCAACGATCGTTGTCCTCAGCAGGTACTCCCAGATCGTGCGGTGTTTGCTGTTCAGCATACGGTTACCGATGTACTCATTCCAAAGGATGTCAATGGCGACGTAGCAAGCCAGCCCGTGGGTTATGAAGATGGCGAACGCAAGCAGGCACTGTACCACGGCGGCCAGACTGTAACAAGTCCATGGTCAGAACCATCCAATATAGAATTCTACGATCTTACTAATATTACTAATCTCAAAGTGTGAGAATGTCTTGTTTCGGACAAAACATGGTTTGTTTTAAACAGTTAAAAAAATTTGAAAATTAAATGGAGTATACAGCGATAAACTTGGAATATAGATACCTACAATTCGAATGACACTGTAGCCTGGGCAGAAGCTATTAAAAATCATTCTGACGGAAACTTTTAAGGTCAGTATCTCCACACAGCCCAAAACAAATAAACATTAACTCAGAAGGGTAAGAGGTAGGTACTTTTGCTTCATTAATACATAAGACCCTTTTTAGAGCTAACCTCATCAGCTGGTCAATGACCTGAGTAAGTATCAAATATTGTCGGAAAATGATTTTCCAGAACCTAAAAAAATTGTTGTAAATAAACATTATCGTTACGATTCTTGTTAGATTTTGGATTCAGTGGTAAGAAATTGGATTCCTTTTTCGAAATAGTTTTGGTCTTTGTCATCTCATTTAAAATATCATTAGTTATGTCTACACTGTGCAAAAGGCACATACTGCACATAGCAAGGTCATCTCAGTATTTTTTTTTTATATTTTGTATGTTGGACAGCACAAAGTCATCAAACTAAGTAAAATACACTTACACTTCAGTATCGGAAGGTAGGTTGAGCGTGATGCTTCCGAGCGCGTTGTCTCCGTACTGTAGGTAGCCGAAGAGTCCCATGCCTACGTAGAGAATGATGATGGAAATCATCGCGCGGTTAAGCACTCCGAACTTGCCTACGAAGTCCTTAGGCGTTTTCATCTCATTCTCCAGAGGCAGAATCTGTGGACAACGAAATAAAGATTGTTTAATTTCAATGAGTAAAGAGGCATTCGGAGCTTTTTTATGAAAAAATCCTACTGTAGCTAAAGGTGAAACATCTTACTATGAAGCTTTAGTATCTGTCCTTCTTTGATTTGTCCTACTTGAATTGCTCTCGTTGGGTTTTCCCACAAAGGCTACAATTCCTTTTACTGCTATCAAGTTTTGATACTTACCACACCAATAGCTTCCAAGGCAAACAGTACCGTTCCGAAAAACAGCGGGAAGTTTGCCAACTTGCCCGCCGGCACCTTCCCTTCCAGAGTGGGTGACACCCTGAAGATGTAGTAACAGATGATCCCGAAGCTGACGATGGTCACCGCATTGGCAATAGCGGAGAAAGGCGCCAGGTACTTCAAGTCTCTAACCCAGTTGATCAGAACCAGAGGCAGAAGGATGCACAGCATCACTTGGAACACCGTTACATGTAGGTGAAACTGCTTGACGAGAACGAACTGGATGTTTTCAGAGACGAAGACCACGTAAACGCAACATGTCCCGATTTGGTATACCAAGAGGAATGCGTTTACTACGTGCCTGAAATAAAATACAAGTTAAAATAATATATTTGGTCCGTCTTGAGACGTATGCCCGTCTCAACTATCGGCCGATTGAAAGTCTGTAGTCTGCGAGGGGTCTAAACAAATTCAAGACAGTATCAACAATAAAATTGTAGCCAAGTGCCAATCCTTAGTTTAGTTAGACGTGCTTAGTAGCATTACTATCAACTAGTTTCAAGAGAAGATTAAGTGCAACAAAGTTCAAATGCACCTGTTATCTGTTGCAAAACGTGATGATTTCAATTCATTGTTGATTGTATGTTTTGGTTTACATACATCAAAAGTAAATAATACTTTATCTTATCTAATGGACACTTGAGGTGCCATTACCGTTAAAGGAGGCGTCAGGTTTGAAGAGGCCTGAAGAGGTATTTAATTCGATAGCTGCCTTAAACTCAATGTACTTAAGTATTATATTCTTGAAAACAATGCACAATTTCTACTACCTAGGGTATGTCTCAAAAGATTTCCGGTTCCTTCCCGTTACAGAATGTATTTCAATTTTCAAACCTTTATCTATTTAAGTTTTAAATACAGCCATGCATGTGCCTTTGAAGCATGTGCCTAATAGGTTTTTGAACATGTCTTAGTAGGACTCCCTTATTCAACTTCAAAATGACGATCTAAAATACTCACGCTGCGTAAGGAGCACATGCTTTGCACCAGTCTGGTCCCTCAGACAGCGCCGCCTCAGCCGCCCCGGTATACGACAAGCTGGCCACTTTCCGTCTCTTGCAGAGCACGTAGCACGAGTCCAACAGCACGTGGATGCAATACGTGCACAGCACTCCGATCACGATGGTGCCGATGCTGCCGACGACGTAGCCGGAGTTTGAAAATGCTTTCGGCATTGCCAGAATACCCGTGCCGAGACTGCCTTTGAGGAGGTGGAGGAGTGTTTCCGTGTTGCTGTAAGAGTTTTGTATACTTATTACTAAAGGCTGAAGATTGACAAATTAACTAGTCGGTATTCTAAAATAAGTAAATTTAGGTTTATACAAAAGAATAATCAAAATTTCAACGAAATATATATTTCGTAGATTTGAAATTTTGACTATATATGGATGCATTTTCTAGTCTTGGGTGTATCTTGGAAATCGATAGGTACCTAAATACTCCCTCTCTGATTATTGGCTATTTAGGTAGTTGGCAAAAGGGGTCTGGCGATGGCCACCGAACCGGACTATCTTAATTTTAAAGAAGCCGGAACTAGGATGTCAAACAAAAGGCCCTGAGTATGCATCTGTATTAGGGCGACCATGGCAAGACAATTCAGGTTTTCCTCACCTTTATAATATGAGTAGGTACGTTGATAAGTTTTTTAAATACTTACTGAATGAGTGATCACGACCTTCAAATGCGAGCTAGTAACGTATCGCTTAAAACGTGTCGCGACCACACGTGCTTCAAATGTTAGTAAATCTGTCAACGTGTGTAGGTAGGTAGGTAGCTATAATCGGCACTTTACAAAATAATACACTCATTTCCTAGGTAGATAATTTCTCACTCAACAACTAAACAATAAATATGTAGGAGTAGGTATCTAACTAAGATGTCATATCGTTACTACTGGTCTATGGCTATTTTGTGTTTGCATTCATAAATATACTTTACTTACTTACTTTTACTACTTTTATTTACTAAAAGTAATTAAAATATGTGTTTGGAAGATCATCCCTTGAAGTTTTCAAGACAGTAAAGAAATAGTAATTGTATTCGTCATTACGGGGTACTGCCTGTACCTATGGTATGTGTACCTACGTAAAAAACTATTTAGGTAGGTCTAATATTTCTCAAATTTCTAGTACCTTCGAAAATCAAAACAAAACTAGAAAGTTGTACCTCGGACTTCGGACCATTACTTTTATAAAAAAGGTATCTAAATGACCTTATATTGCATGAGTTTGTGACATGAAGTTAGTTACAAGGATAAAATAACGAGGTTATTACAGAAGAACATTTTTAATATTACATTATTAATATTACAGGTAATCAGCCAGGAAAAGGCCTTGGTACTTCGGCAATAGCCCGAACTCCCGAGAAACAAGGAAGTCGTTCAAAGGTCGATGAATCAGCAGCATACATAGCGCAGAATACATAATACTCCCATGAATCAGAGTGCAAGGTTGACGTATATTTACCAGCTTTTGGATTGGAAAAGGGAAATAGAACGTATTAAATTCACGGGTGCAACGAAAACTGTAAACAATGGTGGCTTCTAAGCTTGATTCTAAGCTTGCCACGGAACCAAGGCTAGTGAATTTGAGTTCAAAAACAATAAGTTGACAACATGTAGCTGCCAATCTTTTCGCTTCGCAGCCTTTCTCTTGCCGGTATACCTACCGAGATCAAGGTTTTTTTCGACTTTTATATTAATTTTTGCTTAAAATTATTTTTACTTTTATATTCTTGTCGAAGTGGATGATCTGCTCAAGGTGATGCGTGATGTGTGGGGGGAATGGGGGGAGGTCTTTGTTGTGTTGTTGTTTTTAAAAATAAACTATATTTATTATAAACATGCCCGCATGCAGCAACACACTTCCTTATATCATTTTTAGCCTGTTTTTGTTAATTACCCTTTAATTTGTTACCTACCGAATCCAGATCACGATCTACCTACATCTCTTTGAAGATTTACCTAGCCTATCATAATTTGGATCCAATCTATTCCAAGTTTCACCCAAATCGATCGGTCGGTGTGATTTAGCGAACATAAAAACTGTTAGTTCATTTCTACTTACGTGGTAGGGTGGTCGACAGTCCGGTTATCATAGGGCTCGTATTCTTCCACCTCCGTGAGGTTCTTCTCCTTCATGTTGACGAGGAAGATCCCCTTGTCCCCGGGCCTTTTCTTCTCATCCTTTACCGGTGATAGGCTGTCAATATAAACGATGGTGTTAAACATGCGCCGGTAGCAAATTCACTACATCTAAGGTTCCTACTAAGTTTCATCTTGCATTCTATAGATAAAAGTATCATATTAGCTACTTATGTGAATTGGGATAATATGAATGTGTAACAAGTGAAGATGATAAGTCAGCCCAACCTTGTAAGATAAGGACAGGAAAAGGATAGGCTATGCGTCTTACCATAGAACGTGACATAAAGTTATTCCACCGAATAAATCAAGAATAACCATACATTTTGACAGTTTACACTCCGGAATAACTTTATGTCACGTTCTATGGTAAGACGCTATGACTCTAAGTGAACTGGTTCTATTCTACCACTTGAAATTGAACGCAGCATTATCTAAGCCACTTATTGTTTTGCCTAAGATACGAACAATCTATGGAAAAAATTGTCTTTGAAAACGCCTACTTCTATAAAAACGAAATATTAAAAAAAGCTTAAGTTATAAAAGACATTTCGATATTTCTTACTTCTGCTTTTACCTATTGCAATTGTTCTCAGTGATTACACTTTTTGGTTAATTCAATTCCATTCATTTAAACAAAAATATCAGAAGATAATATACCTAAGGTACACCAGGTACACCTACACTTCTTTCAAATTATACCTACAAAGGTAGTCTTATGATGATAGTCGAGCAGGGCTAAACAAATGATAGTAGGTATAGATAGGTGCCTACTAAATTATGCAGCGCTGATCATGAGGGTGTTGTCTAGACTAATATTATAAAGAGGAAATATTTATTTGTTTGTTTGTTAGAATTGAACAGGCTCCGAAACTACTGGACCGATTTGAAAAATTTTTTCACCATTAGAATCCTACATTATCCCTGATGAACATAGGCTATATTTTATCCCGAGAAGTGATGTCTTCCCGAGGGACCGCGGGTAACACCGCGACGGACAGCTAGTGTAGTATAAACACAGTGTTAAGCGTGTGTTAGTTCGTCCTTGTGTAAAGCGCTGTTGCGTCTAGAAAATGACCAGGTGCACTGTTTATGCTTTGAGTGAAGAGCAGTGAGTAGGCAATATTTATTTCTTGTGCCTACAAGAAGGTCAAATATTTTTAGCTCACTGATACTTGAGTATGTTTACCTTATGGTGACCAAAGAAGAAATTGAAGCCTGTTCGCCCATATGACTCCTTAACCTCAGACTAGAACTTCCACTGTAAGTCTGCGGCATGGAACTTTAACCATCCGAATTATGTAGTTTCTCGGACAAACAGATTCTCATACACACTCAAATTATTTCAAAGTACTCTGATCCTAAAAATATTTATTCTGCGAATCAAGGTTGCTTTGCTTTGTAGCACGCAAAGATTCTAAGATCAATTATTTCATTAACAAGTCGGTGTAAGGTATGTAATAAAAAAATTAAATAACGTTATAAATACATACACTTTGTAGACTTTGCTGTAGCCTAAAAATAAATAGGAAAATTCACACTTCGCAATACTTGTACAATTATTTAAACACGGTAAAAATAAACTTGTTTCCATAAGCCGTGACTCATGGCCACCTACTAGTTTTTATTCGCCTGAATATTGACATACTTTGAATGAACACTTTAACTAGAGTCCAACTCCTACAGCTTCTTTAGACATCACATTTAGTTTCCTGCGACAGTTCTGTCTGGCAAAGTACATTGTAGGGTTCTGAAGGGGTTGTTTGCGAACTGCTAAGCAACCGCTGCTATTGATTTGCTACGATTATTTTATGGCCTATATTTGTTCTTGATTTAATTCAAAACTGTGCTGGCTCTATGCCAAGTCAATGCATGGATCGTTAATAATATTTTATAAGTTTAAAAATACCCTACATAGGTTGACTGACTCTTTAACATTAGAAAAGTTTATCTTATACTTAACGGGTTATTTTTGAGTAGGTATTCTATACCTATTCGAGAAGAGAACTATTTGGTAAAACCTCGTTTTAAATTATCAGTGTTAGTCACTCCAATTTGCAGCTTTATTAGGAGTTGTGACGTGATATAATCTCTCTTATATAATGGTACAATAGGTGATTATGTAGGTAAGTAGGTGGGTAGATGGTTGAACTGAGTGACTGCCGATCAGCTGTAGTCTAGGTTGAGGTCACCTCCATTCATTAGACATCAATTGAGCTAAGTCCGATCCGAACACTAGATCTCAATTAGCGATCTTCTAAAAATATCTTGCGAAAATATTATTCCGATCAAAAATGCACTGCCTACTTCGTCGTAATTTTTAAAGTCGATACCTAGGTAATGTAAGCACAGTTCTTGGCTTAATAATACTGACCTTGACTAAAGAATACCTGTTTTTTAACCCCCGACGCAAAAAGAGAGGGGTGTTTAACGTGTCTGTCTGTGTATCTGTCTATGGTATCGAAGCTCCCAAACGGATGAACCGATTTTCGATTAGTATTTTTTCGTGTCATTTTATCCCGATGTTTCATGAAAATCTTTTCAGCCGTTTGATGATCATCAACTCCTTTCTAGTTGATGAGGGGATCTGACTAACTTCCTTACCTATGTCCAATCGATTTGAAATTTAGTACCGTGTTGCTTTAATCGGTCGGGGGGTTTTTTAAATTTTTGTTATTTGAGAAATGGCTCTGTAGGTGTAAACTTGCGCACATTGCACCTACGAGCCAAACTGTGTAATTTTTGTACAGTAGGTTATTTCACTCTTTATATGTATATTTTAAGAGCCTTTTGGATAAAAAAAAAAGGTTTAGAGTTCCTCGTATGCGTAGCACAAACTACAAAATGTGGGGCGAAACCTAGTGTTAAATCCAATGCATAATGGAAAATTAGTACCAAACACTGTTTATTTCAAAACAATAGTTTGAAATAAATAAAACTACTTTATCTTGCGTTTGTAGAACTGTTTTAGTCTATTGGTTTGATCAAAACAGGTATAATGTATCGGGAGCAACAAACAGCAACAATTTTCAAAACAATTCATTCATTAGATTCGAATCTGCTTCTCAACAAGGTTTTAAATGTAAAGTTAAAAGTTTGCTTTTACAAAAGGCATATTATAGTGTTGAACATTATTTATGTGACAAATTTTGACTTAAACTTGAAAACTACTGACATAGGTACTATTTATTGTTATTTGAAAGTGTAGTGTTTTTATTAATTATTTGGACACTTAAAGAGTATTAATCTAATTTATGACATTAATTAAGCTTAATAATAAAAATATTCTATGATTATGTACTACCAAATATTGCATGCTGAAAAGTTGATAATGGCTGATCTGTAATTTTTATTTAATCTGACATGACTCTTTGTTGTACTACCCATTATCGCAATGAATAAATGAATTGAATTGAATTAGATGGGCTTACAACCTCTAAAATGTTATTTGCAAAAAGTGACCGTGATTCTTTTTTCAGGTATTAGGACTGGCCTGACTTACATCTTGTTAGGATTTGTGTATACAGTCGTGAGCATGTTTACTGTTCATATTATATTTGTACCTTTGTGGTAGAAAATCGTCTGGCTCGAAGGAGGGGTTGACCATAGGGCCACTCTGCCGCCGCGCCCATTGCTCTGCCTCCTGAAAAGAAATAATGGTGTGTTAGTGGTTGAAGTCATAGACGAATTAGCCTATGGCTCCCTTGTCTGTGGTTGAAGATCATGGCAGGTACAGGTTTTAACATCCTAATATTAATACCTACTCATCCGAATGTTTGTATGTTTGAATTCATGTTTTGATTTGAAACTTGAAATAATAGCTATTATGAAAGGAAATCGTTGACTAGCTAACAGCAAAATTCTTGTGAAAAAGTGGGTCCATCGTCCTGAAATCCTAATTAATTCCTGAGCGTTTTGTATTTTTGTTATCTGGATTTTTTAATTATATTGTTTCTTTGTTATTTAGATTGTTTCTGAACGATCAATGAATAATATTTAAATGAATATATTGCAGTAGCTAGAGGAATGCGTCATTGCCAAATGGAATTTTACCTACTCCATCAATACCTTTATGTTGGTCAATAAAGTTCTTTACATAATATATGTATTTAATTTACCTACTTATTTACTTTAAGCGATGTTTTAATCTTCGAAACTAATCAGGGGCCGTATTCGCGTTCAATTTTGCGTTCGTTTGATGAATATTTGGATGCTTCCCACCCACTAGGATTTCTGATTTCAAAGGCCAATTTCTCGACCGTGTTTTAACGGACAGCTAGTTAGCTATAAAAACGGCAAATTATCTGAAGACTAAAGTTTTGTCGATCTACCAAAATGGCAAGCTATAAGCTATGGCGTGGCTATGGTACCCTACCTGGTATACCAACTGTATTCTGTGGCTATGGCTAAGCCTTGCGCTCAACAGTAAAATTATATAGATAGGTAGGTACCTATATTCTAACGTAGGTACCTACACAATGTAGGTAAGTGTAGCCGGACACCATTTACTACAGAACTATTTTTATTCTCGAACACATTTTGTTTCAATAAAAAAGATTTTGAATTTGATCAAATTTAAAAGAAACATTTTTCATTTGCAATCCGAAATATCAATACCTACAATTGAATAGAAAATGTTTTACGATGAATAATGCTTGAAGCTCTTTGATCTACCAATAGATGGCGCTACTGTGACAAATCACTGTCTAAAAACTTTATCTCTTCATTTTATTTCAAAATACCCTTAGTTTTTGCATAAATATGTAATTTTATTTGTATATTTAATGTATCTGCAAGTTAATTTAAGCAAAAAATTTGTATTTTGTGGCGTATTATCATCATTTTGAAGGAGAAATCCTAGCTCGCGCAAGCTGTTGTTTTACATTGTTTAGGGATATATACTACTTCGGACTTCTCTCTCTAGGCGCCTCGGCACCTTCAGTGCCCGCCATAGTCCGGTAACACTAAAACGGCCTCATAGGCCATTAGTAATAGGCCCTATAAAATAAAATTTACTTCGGGGGTCAGGCTGCCTGACAGTACACCAGTCTTGTCAAGCTGGTTTAAATTGACCAGATGCTCGCCTGTTCTCGCCTGAGTGGAAGGAAACGACTCTTACTAACTAATTGTGCGAGCGAAGTGTGGTTACATAGTAATCCCCGCAGGAATAGTCCAACACCGATGTTTCTACATTGCGGTAACTCGACCCCTTTTTGGTTCTAATATTTTTTTATATAAAAAGTAAGTTCGTATGAGTCAGTGGCCAACTCTGGTGACGGAGTTTTCAGGCCGCCGTAAGGCCTCCGTCATGGATAAACGACTTAAATAGCCGGGACCGACAATTTAACGTGCCCTCCGAAGCACGGAAGCGCTCAGATGAAAATGCCACTGGCGGTCACCCATCCACTTACAGACCGTTTCGAACGTTGCTTAACTTCGACGACCTATCAAGAACCACTAAGCAAGCACGACCACGAGCGCTTTTTACGATAATTTATAACAGTAACCATCTACCTCAAGTCAAAATGGTTGTACATGTCAGTTTGGAATCCATACGAACCGAATAAAGCGTTATTCTTCATCACATTATAACTCGATGTTATTCTTGAGCAATTTTATTTGAATTGAATGAGACGTGTTGGCCGAATGGGTTTGTGCCTCGACGTACAATCCAAAGTTCGTGGGTTCGAATCCCGGGAGTGTATCAATAGATTTTCGTTTCGTAAAATTTAAACGTAAACAGGGTCACGACTGTATCCCCAAGGCGCGGTAGACAGTCTCTCAGATCTTTTATATTCCAGATCGTTTGAAGATGTCTAAGGGGGTAGTCAGAGGCATATACAACATATACATATAGGTATTTGATACATGCCCACAGTAGCCCAGTTAATGTATAATACTAGGTAGGTAAGGTAATGTATAATACCTAGTATTACCTACCTACTTAGTTAGAGTAGGCGATCACTAGTGTTAATTTGGTATGTATGTATGTGGGCATTTACCGAAGATCGTGACAGTTTAATTCTCAAAGCAACAAAATTCATATGAAAATTTTCACAACGTGTTAATTTTTGATTCGAGTTTATTGTTCCAACGTAAACATACTCGTAGTTGAAGTGTGAATAGCTAAGTATCTAAGCATCTGCATAACTTCAGTCGCGGTGTTTATTTTTAAACGACGATAAAAATTACCTACTGACATGGCTTAGGTTGACATGGCTAAGACTCTTATGAACAATTTACCCCCTAATGAAAGAAAGCGCTCATTTTCAATGTCACCCATCAATTTGGTGATCTCGCCAAGCGCGCGCTCAACAGAGCGATTCCACGAAGTCATTTTCATTCCCAATCGCAAGTTTGAAACCATAATGTTTTGCATCACGAACTCTTGGCTCATCACAGCAAGAACAGATGACAAAGTAAACAACAATAATAGTAAGTGCATAAATAGACTGGATAGATCAACTATTTAAATAGAATAAATTTAGAGCTCAAGCGTTTCGTAAAGGCAAATTCATTTTCTTACAATTAATCATTTTGTTCCTAGTTTCCTACCAGATAAAATACGTTCGCAACTCTGCTATTCAGAGTTAGAAATATACATTTTCTAGGTATCACTAGGCAATCCAGTACGAAGTTTACAGTTGCCCCATTTCGATTCACGTGATCGAACTGACAGAGCTTGAGGTCCGGTTTTGGAAAATGTTTTTGTGTCGATGACATTCATTGAAATAACCAGATGACGTAGCTGCTTGTTATTTTGGGTTTACCTAGTCTAATGTCCTATAGGGTATAAAATGGCATCGCTCTCTGCTAGTAAAACGTCTTGAATCTTGATACGGGTGTGAAATAGGTCAAGTTATATATAAAACACGACACATCCTCTTCTAAAGTTAGCAAAACTGCAGTGTCCGGCCACGTACACTTAGCCTGTCTGTGGTCGAGGGCCGACGAATATCTAAGTACTTCTTCCTGCCAGGGAATCTTTGATCTAAACACAGAATAGGTAGGTACCATGATCTAAGTACCTAGGGGCTCATGCCATGCTTAAAAGGAATGGGAACTATAGGCTTGTTATGGGAATACTACAGAAAATTCATCCAAAGAAGGTCCATCCCTAAACAGACGACGATTTTAGTACTTAGTTCAATTTTATTTTCATCCCTATGACATTTCCCGAATCTATCTTTATCGAGGGTCGTTGTCATGTCCTTGAAAGAGGTAATGGAGACCCTGGAGAGGGTTGCATCAGTTGGTATACTATTAAGCTAAATAAATGGGTAGGTACCTATTTATCAATGTGAATCAGTTTGCAGCAGTAATTTCAAGCTCCATGACACATAATAAAGGTACTTGCTAAGTCTACGTGTAGGTACAGTAATGTTCTAATCAGGGCTGACTGAGACATGCAGATGAATAAATTGCTCTATCCGATCTTGTCTCGTATCAGACATCCTATTGTGCGAGGCCAATGACCATATCACCTTTGCAATCGCCGTTACTATCATGAATTATTGTATGAAAAAACCCGTTACCAATATTAATTTGAAAATAATTGTCTAACTACTTTATTGAAAGTGTTATATCCATTGTCCGTTTGTGGGTCATATGCTAATCTGATCTAATCGGCATTGACAAAATACAATGTATATTTCAATCTTCACTGTCTCATGTTTTTAAGCTTTATTTTTTAGCTTATTGGCATGTGAAAAGTATCTAATTGGATCTTCTCATTTTGTGATAACGATTTGCATTACGATCTGAGAATATACATTGCTTCTTGTTGGGTCCTGTTCGAACCAAGTTTGATAAATTATGTCTTTTCATGTTCCTCAGACACAGTAGGTACCTACCTACTTCAGATATTGTTCCGAGGAAATACCTCATAAAGGTCTGCAACGCTTGAGAATCAGGAACAGGGTATTATACCGTATTCGCGTTCCTCTTTCGTTCGTTTGATGAATATTCGGATGTTTCTTAAAACGATTTCTGACTTCAAGGGCCAATTTTTTGGTTTGGAATATTTGGTCCTAGGTTAGGACCGTGTTTTTACGTTTGAAAAATTGGCCCTTGAAGTCAGAAATCGTTGTAAGAACCATCCGAATATTCATCAAACGAACGCGAATAACCACCCCTGTCGTGTATTGAAAATATTAAAACGCAAATTAAAATGAATCGCAGTTGATTATAAGTGTACCTAGGTACAAATCTTAAATTATTTATTAACAACAAAGTAAAACTAATATTTCTAACAAATACAAAACAGCACACATGTGTATTTAATAGCCCACTTAAATTGCATAATTTATCTCTGCTGCTAAAGTACCTACCTGCCTAGCTACGTGTAGAACCTACCTGATAATTTTCCTCTACCTACATTTTAACTTTGTGCTAAGTTTATAGATACCTATACCTACCTACCTAAAGCCGTATTAGCCGAGTACCTAGGTAGTGTTTCGACTTACATCCGAAGTTCGGGGTACCGATTCCGGCTGATTTTCCCGATAGATTCTATTAGTAAATTATTAGATTTTTTTGTGTGTAAAAACCTTTTGACTCTCCATAAAAAGAAATACATCCGCTTTGATTCCGGACCGGACGCAGAGCTACGCTTGATGAGTGGCCTACACTGAAAATGCCACATCGTCGGCGTCGCGTCGGGGTCGAAAACCCAACTTAACTTTTGAGGTAAAAACCACGTGAATTCGAGTCCCGCTACCGTGCGAACCGATCCGGGTGAACAGGTTTTTTATAACATTTTGCTAAAATTAACGATGCGTGTATTCTGCGTTTGCGAAAAAAGTTGTCAGCGCATGTTGATAGTGAACGGTGGCTTTTACATATTAAGCTTTTTATGTGTTTCCACAACTTTAATTTCTCCGTCAGTAAAATTGTAGATCGGCTCTTAAAATGTTATAAATCACTTGCTGATAGATATTTCGCTCAGGAATCAACATTTCCTATATACTTATTGGAAATGTAACCTAACCTACTTAACTAATTTTTTTTTCTTTTTAACCGACTTCAAAAAAAGGAGGAGGTTCTCAAATCTTGATATGCGATAATTCCAACAATCATAAACCGATTTTGAAAATTATTTTTTTGTTTATAAAACGCAATTATTCAGCCTCGAAATGATTAATACCTACAATAAAAAATAAATAAAGATCGTAATAATGACGGACCCCCGTCTTGGGAAGTTTACATACCTATATGTATTGTATACCTACCGAGCTACCGACATAGGTAATCTTTTACTTGACCCATCATTGCTTACGCAATTTCCATTTTTAACAGACTTCAAAAAAAGGAGGAGGTTCTATTTTCGGCTGTATGTATGTTCACCGATATTTCCGTCAATTGTAGACCGATTTCCAATTTTTTTTGTTTGAAAGGGTTTATTCTCGAGGGATTGATGATTGTCCCGTAAAACCCAAGAAATCACCGATCTTTCCGTCAATTGTGGACCGATTTCCAATTTTTTTTTGTTTCAAAGGGTATTCAAGGTGGTCCCATAAACTTTTTTTACCTGAGGGATTGATAGTTTTCCTGTAAAATTCAAAAAACCACAAGTCACAATCTGAGTCAAACATTGAATAGTTTGAAAGGGTTAGGTTAGCCTAATACCTACTCGAGGTGGTCCCATAATATAAAATTTGATTACTGAGGGATTGATAGTTTTCCCGTAAAACACCGCCCTGTACCTAAGTCAAACATAAAAGTCGGTTTTCACGTAATTATTGCATTTGTGTTTACTCATAAATAAAAGAAAGTTTCATACATAAAACACTCCAAACCCACTAAAATGTTGGATAATTTATTTCCCCAAAGAGGTTAGATAAGTTCGAAACTGTAGAACAGTGACTTTAGGCACTCTTGGCAAGAAGGTATAGGTATATACAAAATAGTGATTGGGCTTGAT
Organism: Epirrhoe alternata; assembly: GCA_963565295.1. Taxonomy (NCBI): domain Eukaryota; kingdom Metazoa; phylum Arthropoda; class Insecta; order Lepidoptera; family Geometridae; genus Epirrhoe; species Epirrhoe alternata. The sequence continues at coordinate 14,470,086 of OY751375.1, forward strand.
ACCGGGCGCGCTACTCTGAAACCTTTATTTTGTTTACAAATCAGTTTTTAATGAATTAAATAAAATCAACTAAGTATGTAAGTAAGTAGGTATATTCAGAAGTTTATCAGTTATATTAGGTTAGTACCTAATTCGTTAAGGTGAAATGATCTAATCAAGAAGCCTATACGTACCTACCTATTTTTAATTTTCGAAGCTTAAGTCATGACTTTATAACTTTTTACTGGGTTAAGCCTTCGGGGACTAAGTAGGTACCTTCCCCAAAACATCACCGAAGATAGTAGGTACCTACAAGGAAAGGAAGTTTCTACTGATTACAAGCACACCTTCGCAGTAGTGCGATAATTTGCAAATTATGTTCATATCGTGAGACCTGCGGCCTCAGAGTCAGGACCGGCTCTAACCGGTCGCACCGCTGCGCTTGGAGCCAACCACTCCTTCATAATCTGCGCCTCCGCAGCATGTACATACGAGCGTAAACAATACAGAATACACAACAGTGTTGTCTCACATAGCACACACGCCTCTAATTAAAACAAAAAAAACACTAGGTACCTTCTTACTATAAAATTCTATAACGATGCGCGAATGTGACAAAATCGTTTTAGGTAAGAGTATTTCAAAGTAAAAAAGGAAGCCTGACTTTTACATAGATCGTAGACACACGCTAGACATAGGTACACTTTAGGACTACAATCACATACCTACTATGGCAGGCGAAGTTCTTTGAAAATCCCACTAATGAGTGTACTACCCCTGGGCCCGTATTCGCGTTCCTTTTTTCGTTCGTTTGATGAATATTCGGATGCTACCCACCACGATTTCTGACTTCAAGGGCCAATTTTTCAGGGCGGCGACACTGTTACGCAGGTGCCGTCGTGAGCTCTGCGCACGTGGTTTAACAGTTGCCTTGGCTTGGCTTGGCTGTGAGTGTCATTACCGGGATTGTGATCAATGCAAAATGCGAGAGGGGCACCGGCGTGTTCCTTAGCAGATCCCGGAGCTCCTCGTTATGCATAGAGGCTGGCCATCGGGTAGTTTTTAGTGAGTCGTCTTCACGGTATTGGTCGCGAAAGAATAGGAGTATTAAGGGTCGATTCACATCTGACGGAAGATCCGTCGCAGATTATCGGTCGCGGAACGCCAGGACTGACAAATGTATAGAAAAACACTCGACCGTTCACACTCGACGGACTAACGTATCATCCGTCGAGTGTGAACGGTCGAGTGTTTTTCTATACATTTGTCAGTTCTGGCGTTCCGCGACCGATAATCCGCGACGGATCTTCCGTCAGATGTGAATCGACCCTAAGACTATTCTAAGTATGTGATCCCTGCGGTCCTACTGAATAAATGCTTTTTGACTTTGACTTTGAGATCTGCTGGAGCAAATGCTGAGGGGTAGGTTTATTTTCAGCCACTGAAATAGTTTTCACTTGTACCTAAAGCTCATTCGGGAATTTTCTGTATTTTTTTTGTGTTTGTAAATAGCTTCGTTTCTTGACTAGAAAACAAAAATGTTCAGTAGGTATTAATGTTGGAGGGAAGGGAGAAATCACAATCAATCAGCGATGGCCATGACACCACTAACGCTAGATCACTGCGTATTGGCACATTGGAGCCAAGAATAACGTTAGCATGATGCATAGTCCATTTCAATCAATATTAAAATTAATAACGTAACGGGACTCACACATTTCATAGGAAAAATGTTATTATACATTCTCATGCCTATATTTGAGTTTAAGAAAGTCTTTTGATGATAGCCGAGTTTCCTAAAATAAAGATAGAGGATTGCCTGGTTTATTCAATTCAGAAACTAAATAAGTAGGTATCTAGAAAATGGCACTGCATCTTGCCTGCGCATAACGTAGTATAACCAAGAGTGACGGATCTTGCACTTTGCAATTTCCCTTCAACTAGAAGATTGGTTGTAACGAGCGGCAATTGATGCATCCAGATCGGATTATTAGCAGCTAAGCAGTGGGAACAGGCCCACCCTCATGCTCCACTCTCTGGATTGTCATTATCACGGGTCATTATTAATTGAAGATGTTACGTTGCCCTAACCACATATATACCTATACTGTTTACCAGGAAGAAATCGCTTTTAGGATATGGCCGCCCATTGTACAATATTTCAATTTTTTTGTATTCTCTGTATTATATCTTTGTGTACAATATATAAAGCGTTAATCTATCTATCTAATCTCGGTACACTCTTGAAATGTTCTGTCTAGGTACCTAACCTAATGAAATTCTGGATCTCGACAATAGCTCTCCCACCGGATTAAACTATATTGCTTCAGATCATATAATAGAGGAGTACGAGCACATACGAGGACGGTACACCTTCTATAGAGCGATTGATAAATTAATGTTAAGTATACGGCATTGTGTTATATGTACCTAACTAAAGTCGTAAAATCGTTTTACCTAGGTAATCCAAGTTAATCCTAAAACAGTTTATTTTTATTGTTCGCTAAGTTGCGAATCAGCAATGAAGCAATAAAATAGGTTAGGTATGATTTATATTTATGAACATATTCTGACGAGAGCCGCAAGTCGCAAAGCCACTGGCCGTGACGTCGAAATGTCATATAAAGATTTCCCACATTTCTGTTAGAGATATCTATTGATAGCAGTGCAACAAAGAGAGTGTAAATGGTTGTTTTTCGCCATTTTAGCTCGGCTATTTTATTCTCTTGTGTTTTACTAGGTTTTATTAGGTATGTAATTTCGGTGGCATTTTACTAATGAAGCCTTAGATTCGTAACAGGAGATCTGGCAAATGGAATGGGGGAGTATTGAAGAAGATTTTTCATTTGACGAAAAATTTCCGTTGGAGCTTTGAAGAAAACAAGCCGCCGCCGTGTTTTGTTCAAACCAGTGACAGGACTGACTGACTGACATGATATAAATCTATATTTAAAACTTGACATTGGCAGAATTTTATATACCTCGTTGTGTAATTGCCTAGTTGTGTAGCAATAGGGAGAGGAGTGCGTCAAGGCGACACGCTATCCCCAAAGTTGTTTACACTGGTACTAGAGGATGTGTTCAAAACTCTTGACTGGCAATATCGTGGTCTTAACGTATAGGGGACAAGACTGAGTAACCTGAGATTAGCTGATGATATTGTTTTATTTTTGGATAATCACCACGATCTAGAAACTCTGATACAGGAACTGAAGCCTCTGCTCGGGTAGGATTGGAAATGAACCTAGACAAGACAAAAATAATGACCAATTCTTCGTCTAACCACCAGAACATCCAAGTTAACCAAACCACCATCCAGCGAGTGCACAAGTACGTACGTATATCTTGGTCAGGAAATAGTGATGGGCAAGGAAAACCAAACGTCCGAAATCGATCGGCGCATAAGACTAGCGTGGGCAGCCTACTCCAAAATAGAATTTGCCTTGAGGATGAAAATCAAACTTGAACAGAAAGCTCGCATACCCGACCAGTGTTTCCTACCAGTACTTATCTACGGGGCTGAGACCTGGGTTTTCACAAAGGAAATAATAACCAAACTCAGAATCGCCCAGAGAGCAATCGAAAGGAGGATGGTACGGGTTACACTGAGAGAAAATGCTTACCCTCCTGAAGAACCACCAGAGGATCAAAAATGTAACATTGACGTTGAGGAGGGGTCCCTCCTCAACACCAAAGTTACATTTTTCATCTCAACGGCGCCGGCGCCGGGTTAACACTTAATTGTAAACAACAGAGGAAATTGATAGTAGCTTCCTACCTAGTTGAGGTTTGTTATTTGGTTTGAGGAAGAGCTGCGCAGGCGCCGCTTGGCACGCGTCACGTGAACGTTTGCCCATTCAGATTCCCGCCAAATTTTAACTAAGTATTCTAAATTTGTCGTTACACAGCTGCCAACGATTCACTACCTACAAGAATTTTTGCAGTTACAGAAACAGACATGGAATTTTTATTGCTTCTTCTCAATTAAATATTCATAGGAACCGAATTAATCCGCTACCAAAATTACATACCGTGACCGAACCATGATTTTATGTTTAATTTTCCTTACAAATATCTGTCTCAAAACTTTCGGTGGAACGGTAGGGTTTTTTGTAAACTTGGTAAACACATTAAATAAAGTTATTCTACGCGACTTACGACCTCGAGTGTCGTAAATCCGACATCTATTGGATAAACAACCTTATTAGCACGGTGTTCAACTCAGATTCGCCCGGACGGCGCGATGGAAAGCGTGGAAATTCCCCATTAGACCGGTCTACCGCGCCGACTGGTCTGGGTAAGTCCGATTAACTCTACCTACGGCACGCTGAAAACACTGGCCTCAGTGATCAGCTCCATTGCGTACCTACAGCTGAGCAAAAAATAAAATAAAAAGAAATAGGATACAGGCCTCGAAGGATTTAGCAGATCTTCAATTCACTATCTGTGACAGACGATCTGCCTGTCGGACTTTACATCAACTGTTATTTATTTGTAATGACAAAAGTGTATGAAGTGTCCGATCCAACGTTAAAAGTAGAACGCTATGTTCGCAAAAAAGCTATTCGTTCAGAAGAAACAGAAGATCTTCGAATCGAATAAAGTATGAATCAGCCTGCAGATCATTAGAGAACAGGGGGTATGTAGTTAGAAGAGGCATAATATGTCGTTTAATTTTTTTTGTATTTATTTAAAACATTACATTATTATTACAGGTATGACCTAATGCAATAGAATAGTAATTTAGAAAACTAAACGGAAAAAGTAAAGGACAACACATTCATAAAATGGGTCGCTTTTGCTATATCTAATTAGGTAATGATAAAGCAGTCATCAGATTTTTAGCTATAAGTACACGAGATTATTTGAAGGTTGTCTGACTGAGGAGATCAGATCATCAGAAGAGTCAATCCAAGATTCATTCAATAATTTCGAGTTAATGGTAGTACCTACATTTTGATCACCTACGCCTCTACAGCCTCTATCTGTCACTTATTGTTTTTCAAGACAAGTAGCAACTTGACAGATGCAGGCCCATTGCTACCTAAAAAGGTTTCCCAACGATGTTTTCCTGTTGTTTACTAGTATCGACTTTACGACATCAGTGGCGTAGTAGACGAGGACGCAAAAGGTGTTTGTTCGATTATGGCAGCGGGACAAATGTTCGCATATTCTCTACCCGTAGGTACAGCAATTTCCAGTCGCAATATTCAGAGTAGGTTCAGGGTAGGTAGAGTAGGTATAAGTGGTAACAGAATTTGCATGTTCCAGACCCGGAACAATATATTTTATTTTGTTCCGGGTCTGGGTGCTGCTGTGGTAGGTACACTCAGCAAAAAATGTGGTCTACCACCCTACGGTTGAAGTTCATTTGAACGTTATGAAACAACAAGGTTTATATTACTATTATGACAGTTAGAAAAATAAACCTTATCGTTAGTATCTATACCTACCCACTTATATCATATATTAAAAAATAAATAAGTATTACAAAATTCGCAAACATTCGCAAGTGCAGGTTAGTAGGTCCTACCTATGATACGAGTTATAGAAAAACATAATTACCTACATAAGTAATCAAGACTCGAACAGGTTGACCTACAAAATGTGAACCTGTACTGCAGATACTATTACTTATTCAGTGTTATTTGATACTTAGAACATATTTTATAATGCAATTACATCTACGAGCTAGACTAGACACACCAGAAGTAATACTCGTAGGTAGGAGGTATTACAATTGCATTACATGCTAGGCCCCAAAACGTTTGTTGCCCTGATTCTTTACGGTATTGGTCGCGAAAGAACAGGAGACTATTTTAAGTGATCCCAACGGTCCTACTGAATATGCTTTTTCACTTTGACTACAAAACTGTCAGTCTGTCCGATTACACTAGGATATATTTATTAAGTGGTAATAACTTGGTAAAATCAACCGACAATCTACATGATATAAAGCTTTTACACGAAGCGACGCCGACGATGACGATGCGTTTTCAATGGATTTAGGTAATATTTTTGTATTTTGTTTGTTTGTGTTAATAAATAACTTATAAGAGCCTATTAGGTTAGTGCAACAGGTGCATCGGAAGGTAATTTGCCTGGCGTAATAACAGACTGAATGCCCTGGAGCCCCAGGAGGGCATTCAATCAAGTCCACTACTAAAGCTTAACAGTGCTTTAGTCATAAAATCCAGTTGAAACTGGTTCGTTAGTGGTAGACTGCAGTTAATCAGGAGCTGCACTCTTGATTGATCAAAGTGCCTCTGTCGTAAATTGTTTTCGTACACAAACACTAGTTGTCTGAAGAAATATCATGAAGTTCATTTTGTACATAAATGTCTCATTCCTGCAATCAACTCACTAAAGTAAAGTTTATTGCATCTGTCAGGCTATTGAATAACCGTAATTGATCAAAAAATACCGATGGCTGGTTCTGATAATAATTTAGCTATGATCCTCATAGGTGTATGAGGAGTGCAAAAATATAGTCAGTTAACATTATTGTCAAGCCGAGCACGAATGGGATACTATTAATTACCTTAGACAATAAATAAGCATCAAACGATTTTTCTTTTCCTAAGTATATTCTGTAGAGCTTAAGTATTAACTTAATTAAGTACGTGCTTAAACGAACTTTAAATGGCGAAGAATATTTATATTGTGGGAAAACCTAGCTGTTATCTTAGTGACCGATGGGGTACTATATACTATACTGACTGGACAACCTTGGCTTCCTTCAAGAACTTCAGGTTTTTAAAGGGGTTTTAGGTAACACCACAGGTTTATTTCATTATTTTATTCATTTCTTTCTTGCTCTTCTATGGTGTGTAATTTTTGTGACCCTAATGAGTATACACGTCGCGCTTGTTTTCCCTACAGAGTTTTTGCTGTTTTTATTTAAATGGTCAAAATGGGAACTGTCCCTTACCTACTGAGGTAAGGTAGGTACGTAGTATAAAAAAAAGAACCATTATTTGTAAGGCATCGTACCTACCTACAACAAGGAAAAAGTCCATACATAAATTATGCTAAAAAAGAACTACCTACCTACATACAACAAACAATATTGTGCCGAAAATCATATCTTGAAGGACAACGACTTCAAACAACCTTTTGAAATCGTGTTTAGGTAAGTAGGTATATATTGCTTAATTTTAAAACGCAAAGTTGATAATAGCACTCCTTATATGAATGTAAAATCCAGCTACAATACTGACAAGAAGGCGAGGCGTTATGTCGAAAACCTCACAATTCGTTTCTTTACGGACAATGATTTTGAATCTCTTTAAATTGAAAAAAAGTCTGACCGGATTTTTAAGCATTTTAAATTCTGTGAGGATATTTACAAACAAGTCAGTGACATACCTACATGTCCTAAACATAGTAGGTATGTTGATAGTTTGCAAGCGAAGGACGAATTAACATCGTCCATAATGCAATCTCTTCCTACAAGTGGCGGATCGCAAGCCTATCGTTGCCTTTTACTTATTGATGATTGATGAACAATTAGATTGACAACTGTCGCATTACCGATTCAATGTTACCTCGGTAGTAAATAGGTAATAATAATATTTAGGCCAACAAAATAGGTATTTTATTTTATTTTTATTTATTTATTTGGCAACACCAACAGCATACATAATACACATTTTGTAGGAACATTTTAAATCAGTCACTCTATAGAATGTACACCCATTACAGGCATGCACAACATTTACAATAAGTTTTAGGAACTGACAACAGCTAAAAAGCTAATATAAGTTAAAGGTTAATATAGTTAATATAAGTTATATAATATAAATTAAAGGCTAATATAAGTTATAAGTTAAAGGTTTATAAGTTAGGTACCTACGCTTTATGTAACATACTTTTTTGTGGAACAAATAAAAAACAGAAAGCATTACCCACCACTTTAATTTATTACCATAATATTAGATACCTATTATATAAGGAGCAATATGAATGGCTGTTTATTGTATTGATAAAGAATATTGACAATAATGTTGTTTGTTGTTGCCGACTGGTATGTGTGTGACTTTCAACTGATGACGTTAGCTTAGCTAAATTAAAAAAAACCGGAAAGTAAGAGTCAGACTCGCCCACCGAGGGTTCCTTACCAAGGACTAAATACGTAGGTACGTTACGTATAACAGTGCAAACTGTATAAGTTTGCACTGTTTGGGTAGGTATTTTTTTTTAATTTTTCATCATACATCGTAAACTATACTTGTTTACATCATAAAAATGATTAAAAAACTGTTTTGATCCTCGTGCTAATGAAGCCCTTTCATACGATACACATGACTCGGTTTACTCACTTCAGAATTTCGGCCCCATTAAGCCCTGATTTTTTGTGATTTTACTAAAAATATACCAACGGTTTTCAGATTTTAGACAATACTAATCCATAGTTCTGGGTCAACGGGAAGTAGAGTGTCGAAATATCGTATAAGTATCTTTTCTTACGAGTTTGATTTTTTCACAGCCTAAAAGGACCGTAGACCTGAGTACTTATACGGTTATACCTCCACGCGTTCCCGAGTTAAAGGGTCTTGACAGACAAACAGAGGGGCAACAAAGTGATCCTATAAGTGTTAAGGTGTTTTCCTTTTGAGGTACGGAACCCTAAAAACGGTCTTTACCTACCTACAAAACAACATTAAATATCAATATCGTCAGAGACACCATCATAACTCATCTTAGGCACATAATACAGACAGTCTTAGGTAAGTAGTTCAATAAACCGCTTTTGGCGGTCACATTAATACAGGGTGTAAAAAGACGTCTACCGAAGCCGGTAGGTACAGCATCCCAACACACAACCAAATCCAAAAGGATTTTCCATCCGGAAAAAACAGCGTTTGAAGAGTACTTTTTGCGTATGTTTTGGGCGCGTTGTTTTACGTAGATTGCTGGATTATGAGTTTTAATTGTTTTTTTTTTCTTTTATTAATGAAACTATTAGGTAGGTATGGTCTTATTATGTTGTAATAATAGTAAATAACCGAAAACAAAATAAAATGACGTAGCTAAGTCAAATACTATTTTCAGAATCATGGTCTGATTGCAACCTCTCAGTTTTCTTTTCAGTAGTCTTTTTACACCCTGTATAAAAATGCGATCCAGTTGTTTAATCGGCTGACATTTACCTACATTGTGCAATCATAGCATTCATAGCTGGCTACTGTGGTAATACGTGGAAGGTCGAACGTACAGATACCAGATTTTTTTTTTTACCTAGGTAAAATGCGTCCAGAGTGATAATGATGTAGTGTGAAGCCGTGTGCCACCAAAAATAACAAAGCATTCTAAAACATGTTTTCCGTCCGCCTTGGATATTTTTTTTTACATACAAAAATGTTAGGCCACGCCCATGTTTTGTTCGATGTTTGATTATAGGTGAGTGGCCAAAAACAGTGTCGCAGGAGACCTGGCTTTATAGTGAGCCCAAAAAATATAGATAACAACTTAGGGGCATTTATAAGTCTCATAATATTAAATTCTCAGAGTACTTTAAAAGATCGATTTCGAACTTCGCCTCCTCACGAAATTACAAAAAGATTGAGAACAGTTTCAAATTACCAACGTGAAAACTAGCCTGTGTTTTGTTAGACTGCTATTAATTTCTTTGTTATTTCAAATCGTAGGTCACACAAGCAAATTAGACACGTCTAGTCTGCAAACAATTATATTTCTAACACCTAGCTTTATTTAATTTTGAATAATAAATTGTTTTCGGATACTTAGGTACCGACCTAAATCATTAATTACACACATGAATTGAAAAACCAGGTACCTAAGGCCCAATTTCCTATAGGTATATATCTATCTAATTAATTGTAGGTATTGCTTTTGGCCTTATTTTGTTCGATTATGATAATTATATTTTAGATAGGTATCTATTTCCTATAACTCAAAAGTTAACGCTTCTGTATTTTTTTTCAGGCTTGTTACATACCTAGAGGATTTTCAAAACTATTTGTAGGCAAGTTATAATTTGAATTATTTTCATAAATGCTAATTTACGCTTATGTTAGACTATTTCTAAATTTCTTACATTGATGAACTCTACGGTATTAAATGTATCTTTGTAAAACCAATATTTTGCTGATTAGTTTGTTTTGTAATCAACAAGAACAGTAGGGCAAGCCGCGAGCACACCTTCTGGCGTCATTTCATTGCCGACTAGGATTGCCAACCTTGATATTTTTCTCTTTGTTCACTGAACATTCAAGGTAGAATAAAGAATAAGTTTTTACGTTTTAAGTGCAGAAAACTAGCAATAAAATAAAACAGGTCTAATTTATTCTAATTATACCTATTTTTTTAGTACTTACCAAGGTTACAAAACTTATGTTTAATTTTTTATGTAAGTATACATAGGTACTTCTCCTTTCGACACAAAATTTATCATTTTGGCATTTTAAGAAAATCCGTCCTATGTAGGTAGGTACCGCCTTATTTACCTATTGTAAGGTGATGTTAAATTGTAACAGTTGGTTACTTATTTGAAAAAAAAACAAACCGATAATTTAATGGAGAAAGAGATCTTACTACCAAGTAATAAAGACTATGATTTACTTCGGTAGTACCTACGTAGGTATATGTCTGTATAGTAGGTACCTTACTACAGTTTACTGTTTATTGCAATATTGTAGTATTTTTCATAAACAAGCAATATGTCTACTGCGTGGCTGATTGATTTCAAAACAATTCAATAGATTCTCGTCCGACAACAGAACAATTGAGACATCCTACTCATAGATTAATTTATAATCTTAGTGCGCTTTTCTGTAGGTACTAGAGCGTAAATCGGTTCTCGTTAGACTGGTTTAATATCCATTATTCTAAATCTCGTGTGTGTTGAGTCTCGCACAGCGGGTAGAATGTGATATGGCGTCGTTGAACAATATGCCTAGGCATATCATGAAATTAAAAAAAAAAAAAAACAAACAGGGTCACGACTGTATCCCCAAGGCGCGGTAGACATTCTCTCAGATCTTTATATTCCAGATCCTTTGAAGATGTCTAAGGGGGTAGTCAGAGGCATCATGAAATTATTTATTTGGAATTATTGTATTTTTGTTGTGTATTTATTGTAGTTTTACTCGCATGTGTTTTTGTTACAAATAAATAATTGTTGAAATGGCTAATTAATCGGCCGGCGACATACATACATATTACACACCTTATTATTTATCTTTATTATTCTATCATTAAGTATATTTTTTTAGGTTTTAATTTACCTCAAGCTAAGCCGCAGGTGACTAGTTTATTTGATTTATGTAGGTAGAGTCACGTAGAGTTCTTTGATCAACAATATTATATGTAGAATAGCTGTCCGCCGCGGTGTTACCCGCGATCCCTCGGGAAAACTTCACTTCCCCGGGATAAAATATAGCCTATGTTCATCGGGGATAATGTGGGATTCTATTGGTGAAATAATTTTTCAAATCGGTCCAGTAGTTTCGGAGCCTATTTATTTCAAACAAACAAACAAATCTTTCCTCTTTATAATATTATTAGAGATTTAGGGTCAGCGCAGCAAAACTGTCTCCGGTAAATAACAGCTCGGGTCGTTATTTTGTTTAGCATTTTGACGTTTTTCGTTTCGATCTTAAGTTTATGAAAATATTTTGAGGATTTGTGACTTTATTACTAGGTGCAATGGGTTTAATTCGATTATAGGTACATAAAACTTTTTTGTCACGCGAACAGAATTTAGCTTTGAATTTGTACAGTCCCGTTCAATAAGATGTATATACACTCCATAATGTTTCAACCCATGTACAGGTCAACATGTCCAACAAATTTCTGGTATTTTTATTGATTTCGCCACTAGTTCAATTTAAAATCAATTTCCGCTTTTTGTTTTTAACCTACTTAGTGTGATATTAATTTTAAAAGTATGGAGTGTATACATCTTATTGTCCGTGACTGTACGTCTCGCTATATGTATAATATGTGATCGAAGGTAGAGTTAATAATCTGAAGTTTCCTGACGCAGCAGTCTTTCTGAGGGCTGAAGGATAACCGGCCGACCTGCCATCGGTTCCGCATTCGTTACATTTTAACAGCAGTCTGTGTAATATAAGACTACAGGTACCTAAACGATTTATGTCTATGTAGGTACGTAAATACCACACACAAGAGGAAAGATATGGACAAGATTAACAAGTGATAGAGAGAAATGGAAGGAATTGGAGGAGGCCTATGCCAAGGGGCACACAGACCAACAAATAACATAGATAGGAATTAGTTATAGACATACAAATTATATAAGTCTGAATAAACGGCAATTATTATTATTACGAGTATTATCAATGTTCAACATCTTGGGACTATGGAGCTATTATTATTACGTAAATACCTAAGTAAGTATTTAATTTTGCAGTAAGTAGCAGTTTTTTTTTAGGTTTTAATTTTGTACCTAGTACCTACTGACTTAAACAGGCCACTGTTTTCTAAATTAAATAGTTTTCATGACGATAAATCTACTTTTGTTGTTGATCGTAGCTCCTATAGCTTTCGTGGGCATTTATACTACCTACTTAGGTAGGTTAGTATAGATAATTAATAGGTAGGTACCTATCTATTATTTGTGTAATTAAATGAACAAATGTCCCACTAATTACAATCCTTCGAATTCCTTCAAAAGGAAAACATCGTTTTCCTCCATCTAGGAACAAGCAACGGCGACGTGCAGATCGACTGATTGCACTTATTTGCAATATTTATTGCGTAACACGTTCTTACTTGTGTAGTGCCGACACACTGGAACTAGTCTGCAATGAATTCAATGAGACACACATTAGTGCTTGGGATTCCCGCGAAATGGCTGCCGTCATAAAATGTTTCCATTGAGCTGGCTGGCCGCTAGCTAGCTCATAGTTTTTTAATCAGTTTTTTCTGTGGTGTAATTGACTGCAAGTAGGAATTAATCTGTATTTTACTATACGACCGTAATATAACGGAAACTTTTCTTGAAGCAATCAAGACTGTAGATAAGTATTATGTAATGTGAAGGCTGATGGTGACCGGAAACTTTACTAAAAGTTTTTATATTATTTTATTATGTTTCTGCAACACTCGAATTACCTTTCTAGGTCTATGTTGAAATAACTGACGTCAATTAATGCGTATAACGTATCACACTACGTAAACGGGAAAGTTTGTCGTCTTTGTCAAAACAAACTAGCTAACCTTCGATCAAGAATATTAAATGGTAAGCAAGCGCAGCAAAATCGCGCCTTTATTTTGTTTAGCATTTTGACGTTTTTCGTGATGAATAATCGTAAGTTTATGATAATGTGAGGATTTCTGAAATTACTAGGTGCAAAGCATTGAGTTATAATGTAGAATAGAGTAGAAAAACACTTTATTGTACACAAAAGAAACACATAATAGGAAATACACAAAGACAAGTAAGTAGGTACAATGGGTCTCATCGCTAAAAGCGATCTCTTCCAGACAACCTTTGGATGGACTGGAAAAGTACGACAGAATATCGGCGATGTACAAAAAGTGTAAAATTAGAAAAAACAATAACAATAGAAATACCCTAAGCGTCTTACCATAGAACGTGACATAAAGTTATTCCACCGAATAAATCAAGAATAACCATACATTTTGACAGTTTACACTCCGGAATAACTTTATGTCACGTTCTATGGTAAGACGCTAAAAGTATAATTATGCGTAAGTATAGACAGTGACAGTGAGTGTGTTAGTACATTATAACTCAATGGTGCAAAGGTAAATTGGATTAAACTTAAAACTTTTTTGTCACGCAGACAAAAATTTAGCTTAGATTTTGTACGTCACGCTATATCTATCTATATTATTCTTGATCGAAGTAGCGAACCAACGTTATTTCTTCAAGCTGAACTGATTTGGATAAAACTTGGAATAAACTTAACTAACATAGTCTGGGTTGGCTAATAAACAGAATGCAGATGTTTTATGTAATGAACAACGGTACCACGATCAAAGCCAGCCACTTGTGGATGCTAGCGATCAATAAATTCACCAGATTGTTACTTGTTTGTATTTTCCCAAATCGATTAACATTATCCTTAAACGATTTAAGACAGCCATAAGGAAATCACCAGTCGATTAATTTAAAAACCCAGTTTCAAGCAGAAAACGTAGCGCGCTCTGCTGTTAAAAATAAATGAGGGTGTGTTGTGTTGTGTGACTGGTGCGATTATTGCGCTGTGAATATTTATTTCATCTACGCGTTCGCGCTAGTGACAGTGACGCGAAAAATAATATAAAAAATACGGCCAAGTGCGAATCGGACTCCCACACAGAGTTCTGTATGTAGGTAGGTTAGGTACCTAGGTTACAATATTAACACTATTACCTTTTTTTTAGTATGTTCGTATGAGTCAGTGGCCAACTCTGTTGACGGAGCTTTTAGGCCGCCTTAAAGCCTCCGTCATGGTTTAACGACTTAAGTAGCCGGGACAACGTGCCCTCCGAAGCACAGAAGCGCTCAGATGAAAATGCCACTGGCGGTCATCCATCCAATTACAAACCGTTTCAAACGTTGGTTAACTTCGACGTACTATCAAGAACGACAAGCACGACCACGAGCGCTGGTGATAAGCTTGATAAGAAGCTTTTAGCAAAAGCCGTTCCGTGGGCAGAGACCGCGGCTTTCCACTTGCTGCGATCCTGTTCTGACACAATCTAATGTAACATACACTCTCATTACATTCTTCAGCTGGTTCAGCTCGCAGGTTTAGAATACTTAGGTACGTTTGCCTAGCCCTTCTCCAAAATGTCACCTATTCGTTAGGCAACGATGATTTATACCTAAATGATCCTTGGTTCCATGTATGTTCGCCTAGGTCTTCCCCTCAACATAGTTATTATTAACTGCATTTTTTCCTATCGTCTTGCGGAATCCTAAATAAAAGAGTTTGAATGTCAAAACAAAAAGCGAATGTTCCTAAAATACCTATAAGTTGCCCCTGCCAATTCCTTATTTTCTCTGTTATACACATACTACTGCTGTAGGAGTGGTCGTTTGAAAGGAGAGCGCGTGTGACAGCCGGCGCCGGCGCATGCCAGCAGCTCAAGATCAAGGTCACTTTATGAAGACCTGAAAAGATGTCCAAGTTCAAAACCAATAATGGCGTACAGTCTTAACGTCGCGTCGTACCAAGTGGTTAGGGTTATGTGACGTGGGTTCGATTTCTATCGAAAATATTTTGACTTTGACTTCACTTCAAATATTTATTTGTTTCAAAGTTTATGCTAGATCAAAGATCAAATTCCTACATACCTACTCCTTAATCAAAATATAGGAAAAAACCTAAGTATCTTTTCATCAAAAATAAAAAGCTGTTATTGAAAATGCGTCAAATGAAACTGAATGTAGGTGATTGGTCGTTTGATAGCGAGTGTGACCGAAATCGCCGCATGTCTTGACTCTTGCCAACGCAACTGAAGATCAAGGTAGCTCGGTACAACGCTCGTAGCTCACCTAGCACACCAACAACCTGATAAAGTAAGGCAATCATCATAAATTAAAGCAACCAAGGCCATTCGATCCCAATTCTTTCATGTGACGTTTCTTCGAATCGAATGTTTTGTTGTTGCGATTCATACCGTCGGATCGGAAACATCATATTGAAGAGACAGGATATTTTTAGAATATTTTTCGGAAAGTTCTTCCGGCAGATTTGCTGAATCGCCATATTCGCCATGCTTATGATATTTCTTATTACTAACAAGAAAGACCCAACCTTGAAGGAAAACTCAAATTTACTAACTTAGGTACAATGGTTCAATTAATAAAACAATAAGTAACTTTTTTATCAACCTGTCTCGACCCACTGCTGGGCAAAGGTCTCCCCCAAAATCTTCCAATGGTATCTATTTTCTGCCGAGTTCCATCATTCTTCCTCAAAGGCATCGATGCCATTTTGCCAACGTTTCCGAGGGCGACCTCTACGCCGCCGTCCTTCTGGTATCCATCCGACTCACGTGGCCTGCCCAGTCCCACTTGAGATTGGCGGTTTTCATGCCCACATCCGCAATGCCTATCAGTGAGCGTAGTATTTCTCACTCGATCTACGCGCTTAAATCCAATAATAACCTAAACAACATAAAAACAATACTAAGTAACTATTTTATCAGTCATTTGGTAACCAACACACAAGCTCTGTTTATTTTCGGGTCTGATTATTACATCCAAGTAAACTATGTTCTTTGAGAAATAAATTATCAAGAACCATCAAAAGATTTATCAGTCTATAAAAGCTTCATAAGTTGAAATACTGGTGCATAAAAGTTCACTATGCTCGCTCTTGGCACAGTTCGATCACCGAAGCCGGCAGAGATCTCTTTGATATTTATAGTTCGAATGTTTCCTTCGACACCGTTTGCTAACATTCGGTGCGACCTTCGGGCAGATTGTGAGGTAACGCAAAACAGTTATAATTAGTTAGAAGTTATGTACATTTGTAGAAGTGCTATGCTAAGGCCGCCTCGGGTTATGTTTTTTTAACTAAGTAATATTTTTTGGGATAGGTATTAAATAAATAATAAATAATGCTGGACACTTCACACAGCATCATCTAGCCCCAAACTAAGCAAAGCTTGTAGGTACTATGGGAACCAGATAACTGATATACTACTTAAATACATTTTGTATAATATGTATGTATTTACAAAACAAAAAGTATATAAGTAGTATATCAGTTATCTGGTTCCCATAGTACAAGCTTTGCTTAGTTTGGGGCTAGATGATGCTGTGTGAAATGTACAGCATTATTTATTTATTTATTTATTATACCTACATAGAAAACCCCAGACCGGAGATAAATATTTGCATATCATACAAACATTTATCCCGTGATGGGGATCGAACCCGCAACCTGCTGCGTCCCAAGCGAACTTTCACCCACTGCGCCACAGAGGTCGTCTTTTAATAGTAAGTATATTTTTCACCAAGGGGATAAATCAGTGTAATATGTAGGTATGTGTCCCGTGACCAAATACACCCAGAAAATAAAAAGTAAGTCTCATGAATAGGTTTTATAGGTACAATAATAATAATTTATTCGTTTAAAATTTTCTCAAAAAATATTTTGCGAGGCATTAGCCACATTTTTTTCTACTGCTAGAGGCTATTTATGATGACTGAGCTGCCTCAAAGCTTCCGTTATGCCTTAGTGTTGCTCTAATTCGTCAGCATGCGAAAACCTCAAAAGATACTATACTCGTATAGGTACCTACATAAACAAAGTACCTAACCTATCACTTAGTCCTGTTCAATACCAGTTATAAACCGCGCAGGTAACACACCAAGGTTGCTCAAGCAACTTAATCACCCAAAGTCACCAATTGAATACTCCGGTTTTTCTAAGTGTTCATTATTCCACAATACCTAATATGAAGTGAGTCATATCACAGATATTACGGTCACTCGAACAATCGCCATATAATTGCCAAACAACACTTGCAGTCGCAATGCACTTTCGCCGGGCAAGGTAGATGAAGTGGCTGCCAGTAGACCCGCAATGCCGTCCCGAAAGTCAAATTCAATGCACTATTTTCTATTTTCTTTGGGGCTAGATGATGCTGTGTGAAAATGTCTAGCATTATTTATTATTATTATAATTATTTTCTGTCTTTAGTTAAATGTCAAAAACAGATCAATTTCGGCAATATACTATTCAGGTATGGCGAATGAAATGCACCTTAGTCTGTTTGTTAAACAGTAGGTAAACATTTCGAACCCACGACCTTCGGATTGAATGTCGAGATACAACCCCATTCGGCCAACACGGCTCATGAGACAGGTATAAAATGTACAAAATAAAAATAAAAGAGGTGTTAATAACCTGATCAAACAACGTACCTACGTCATGAATTTAACATACTTTATAATTCATCAATAATACAGAAGTACCTACTTTTTCCGGTTTTTGTAAACGTACCTACGTACCTCTCAGATATTTAGAACTAAGGCTAAGCGCGCATTACGATTTTAAATAGCGCGATATTTTTGTCGCAGAATAATAACGTGTGTGTTTCTATGTCATATTGCATTCCGCCATCTAGTATTTTTATTATTCAATTTGAGGCCCCAACCCCTCTCAGTAATTCGTCAATGTTAGAATCTTCATTCTATAATAATAGCCAAATATTTTTTGGGATATAGTCGAAGGTCGCTATATTTCAAATAAAAGAAACCTTTGAGACATCTTTCTGCTGTGAGAGGATGAGTCCAGTATTGACGAATTCTGTTTATTTTATTTCTTCTTCTCCTCATAAGCAAACGAGACAAGCAATTTGTACGGAATCCATGTTGAGAATGAATAATCCATCGATTTTTTCATTGCAGTGCGCCCAGTGAATTTTCAGCGACATTATACAGCGCGATTTTAAAATCGTGTCGCAAAAGTGAAATCGTAAGGGTCGATTCACATCTGACGGAAGATCCGTCGCGGATTATCGGTCGCGGAACGCCAGAACTGACAAATGTATAGAAAAACACTCGACCGTTCACACTCGACGGACTAACGTATCATCCGCGACGGATCTTCCGTCAGATGTGAATCGACCCTAATACGGGCTTAGCCTTGATCATAATTTGAAGCTTTGTCAGAGTTTGATGCGCATGTGGTGTAGCTTGCAATGATCTAAACGGTCAGTAGGTAAGTGGATGGGTGACCGCCAGTGGCATTTTCAACTGAGAGCTTCCGTGCTTCCGAGCGGCTCCCGGCTAAGTCGTTAAGCTATGACGGAGGCATATTAGAAATGGTCTTTTCTAGATTTCTCAAAGCAGATTTAGCTCAAAATTCTTGCACAGCACGATATCATTTACTTTTCCAGGTGTCCAGTAACCACTTGTTTATTATAGTTATTGATTTATCGGATTCCTGCACTTGTTATCTCTAATGGCAAGTGGACACTTGAAAAATTCCATTCAAACCAACCAAAGTTGTGAAATGTAGGTACCTTACCTACTATGATATTTTGTTTGAACATATTCTTGTCGACTACGAAATAGTAAAGATATGGTAATATTGGTTTAGCACAAAGAGGAGCTTACAAACAGTCAGACAGTTTAAAATTTTAGTACGTAAGTAACGTAAATTAAGATAGGTAAGTATATAGGGTATTTCATTTTTAAACTAACTTTACCCAGGAATTGGGTTCAACAAATAAATTAAAAAATATTTATGTAGGTAATGTTTTTTTTTTGTTTTGTTATGAAAATCTTGAGAAAATCGATAAAGACTATCCCTTTAATTGATTGTTGCTTTTTGTATAACTTAGTCCATTCGAGCGTGTGACGTGATGTTGCTGCGCTGCGATTGGTCAACGTCTGTTCTCCTTGAAAATGTTATGCAACATTTCATAAAAAAACAATAAAATATATATATAAATTGTATTATTCAAGACTTTTAGTTTTTCTATTGTTATTCTTTTTTCTATGTTTAAGCTTTTTGTACACCGCCGTTTTTCTGTTATATCTTTTCCAGTCCATCCAAAGGTTGTCTGGAAGAGATCGCTTTTAGCGATAAGGCCGCCCATTGTACCTACTTGTTATTTTGTGTTCCTGTTATGTTTCTTCTGTGTACAATAAAGTGTTTATCTATCTATCTATCTATCTATACTTTTTGAAGTGAAAACTAAAATCAGCTTAGGAATTAAACCACACAAAGGTACCACGTAGGTTTAAGGGTAGCCCTAAAATAAAATACTTAGTTACGTTTTGGTTTCTTGACCGACTTGTCGAGAGATACAATTTTTTACATTTTACCTAGCCTCTATTAGATCTGTCAAGATCTGTAAAAATTAAAAATGTTTTTTGCTGTTGGTATCATATTGCCATGAGTTTGCGAGTAGCACCTAGTTAAGATAAAAAAAACGACTTTAACAAATCGTTTTAAATATAATAAGTATGTATAGATAGTTGGTACTTAGGTAGATAAGTATATTGAATATTTGGTAAGGTAGAATACCACGAAAAACAACAGGTACCTAAGTACCTAGTTTGCCTTCTTAAAAATGCCTGAAGGCAAAGTTTTTCTAAGGTACCTACCTACTTTAGTAGGTTTGAAACTTCCTCTTCTTCTGCTTTTTATTCTGGCGCCTATAAGTTCTAAAAAAAGTTGAAAGAAGTTAGACGTAACGTAACACGCAAAATAAAAGACACTCTATTCATGAAGCAGAATACATTCCGACGTCATTATTATACCCATTTTATTTTTAATAGACAATTAGTTAATCTCCAATCTGGTGAAAATGGATGCATTGGCTTGGAATTTTGGCTGACTGCCGAATGCTTTAAAAGACCACATCAGGTGCAGTTATTGATTCATTATGAAGTGAGCACGTGCTTTCGACGTGCTCAGCCCGGCGAGTTGATTGATCTTTATAGATTCCGTGGAAAAGTTGTGTTTCTAATTCTAAAGAACACGTATTATAGGTTACATTCTATTAGATCGTAATTAGTGGTTTGTTCAAATGTTTATGATACGACCGATGCCCCGTGACTTTGTTTATATGTGACCTACAGAAAGACACAGCGAAGAAGTCAGGCGTAGGAAAAATCGTTAGATAAACGTGAAACCACAGATAATATAAAACGTAGACAACCTAGAGAACTGCTTTAGCAGCATTTAAATGCATTTAGTGATAACTAGCTAATTAACATTAGCTCGTAGCACTTCGACGACCGCTCAAAGAATAGCTGTTTCACTTCTCCTATAATATCCTTTTTAAAAAATAACAGGAAAGAGGAGAGTGCAAGGGAGTGCTCGTGGAATTTATATTTATATTCCGTTATAAGAGCTATAAAAGTAAATCCCAATCCAGTCATTCATTGACAAGTCAAGTCCGTAAGTACCTACAAGCAGAAAAAATATACAATTTAACAACGTTGATCTGTTTTTATCCGCTAATTTATGAGACGACTATGCGATAAGCATGGTAAAGGAAGGGCCTTAAAAATGGACTCCACTTGTCTTGGTCACGCATAGCATCACGCGGCACTGATTTCGCTAATTCCTTTTTTGTGTTTGTTTGTTTTATGTTGATAATAAATAAAAAAATTAGAAAGTTTTTTGGAAAATTATAAAATTTTGAAAAAACTTATATTTTGTCAGTCGTTTGACAGGACTATGTCTATCGGGTCAGCTAGTAGGTGTTCCTTAGCTATTTTGAATGAGCTGTAGTACCAGTAGTCCGGTCGGCCCTGACATGATATTGGCTTGCAATACGAAACAAGTTATTCTTATTTATTCACAAAATTTAAGCACAAGGATATTTTATTACTGAAGGAAAAGATTAAATGACGGTCACATTTACGACTTGTAAAAAGTTTTACGTACCTAGATAAAAAATGGTACGGACCAGTGAGTTCTTTGAGTTCTATGGTATGGACGTGTCGATGTCAATTACCACTAAGATGAAAAGGAAAACTTAAGCTTGCGCTAAAAATATGATTCATTGTTTATGAAATGCAACAGTCCTGGCAACGTTTAATTCTTATCTTAGGCTTTCATCTCATCCGAAAGTTTTTATGTTATGCTTTCACGAACTCCATAACCGACCAGTATGAAATTTTGCATCATTGTCAGGGATACAGAAGGGGACTGGATAGTGCCAAGAAAAACCTGTTTCGAAGGACCAACCTTGTTGACCAATTCAATTTTGAATAATCCTCCCCTCTTGAGTACCTATTATTTACGTCATTGCTTGTTGTTTGTTACCACTGATCAGATCACATTCAAATGCACGTGAAAGATCTATTGATGCATATGTAAATATGATAAAAGTTATTATTCTTATTTTTATTGACCATTAAGTAAGTACTTCTTGGGATGTAGGTAACTACTTATTTTTAATAGCTCCTTACTCGACCATAATAAAGGCACTTTAAAGTTTTAAACATTCAGGTATTTCCCCATATTCGCTAAGCAAAATGGAATAAATTATTTAAAAAAACATTAGGGTAGCTAGATAGTGTACCTACTTAAAATTTATCACACAAACCAAAATTGAAAACTTGATACTCTTTCCCTTTAAATAGGTACTGCATTTTGGTAATGACTGGCGAGGATCAATTAATTGATCAATGATAACTATGATCTGCCATGCCAGCAGGGGAGCTTGTGCTTGCTAGAGGGTTGATGGGTAGGTACAGTACAGGCTTGGGGGAGTTTATTATTCCATTCGACGTGTAGGTCTACAGGATAAAAGCAAGATAAAAGTGCGAGAGACGAAAGCTACTTGGAAATACCTACCTATATGCAGCTCTGGGTGGGAAAACATAGGTTTTTATAAAAGAAGTATTGAGGAAAAAATACCAAGTTTAATTTCAGATGTTAAAAAGAGAAATGTTTGTGCCTACAATAACTATGGAAAGGTAAATCCTACAAATAATGAAGTAGCAACTACCCACGCTACACCCGCGTGTCCCACACAAAACATAGGATTGAATAACATCCACAAAAAATTTAGTCAAATCAAATTTTTTTGGCGCTTATCCAACAGCATCGCTCCATGAGAACATTAGTTACAAACTGAAAATCTACGTTACCTATAAGCAAATAAATAGACGCACAAAATATAAGCATTGTTTAGTTGAAAATACTTTAACAGACGAGATTTTGTTCACAGCCAGTCACTACACTACCACACCTGCTCACCAACTAACCATTTCCTATAGGTTTAGGTATTTTCGACAGGCTAACAATTTTGCGCAGCCAGAATTGAACCAGCACCTAACTCTGATTGCGCCTTGTAAGTCAAGTTAGTTTTAGGTCATCGACAGGTAACATGGCTTTAGTTTTACGTTTGATAAGGAAATAATCGATTCACATTTACTTAGAGAATTTGTGGGTGATTTTGTTAACACCATTGAAAGTTCCACTAGGTAACAAAGTAGAATCGAAAATTTTAAAATTAACACAAAAAAATGTGAAAACGAGGATTCCTATCAACCTAGATGATTATTTATGTGGTACTGGCCTTACATACACAGAATGTCTAGTTATTAGAGATGCAATCCTCCAACTAGCAGGCAGGGCTAAATTGGAGCTGTTCTTGATGGGATTGAACTGAGAAGCGACGACACCTGCAGGAGATGCGCCGGAGTCGGTGTTGCTGCGCGGTACGTCTCGACATTGCGGCGAGCACGCCCGCGTCGCGCCCCGCGCGGGTATAGTTTATTTTAGTCCGACCGTGAACAACGTCTAGCCATTCATCGGCCGTCGAATATTGTCGAACCCAAAATATCTACTATCCGCAAACCCTTATAAAAAAACTCGCAAAAACGGCTTTAAAATATACACGCTCCTTTTAAAGCTCAAATTCAGTTTTCAATTTCATGACCTACCTTCTTGTTCTGCCGCGCTGGTGTGAGCCCCACCTGGGACCCCATCTCTGCAAGAATGTTCTTCGGCATTTTGATACTGAACAGTCCCACTGAATATATGTGGAGTATTTTTTTTTAACTTCGCGGTCGCAATGTTTTTGCGAATGAGAGTGAACGCGGTTGCGCAGCGTGCGCGCAGAAAACGAATGAGTGCGCGCTGCGGCCGCGCGGCGATATGAAGGCGTGTTACGTGACGTCACGCGCAGCCTGCACCCTCGCGGCCTGTGTGTGCCTCCAGAAGGAAAACACTGAAACGTCACCACATCGCCGCGCAGCGTCACTTTGCGGTGCGTTTCACTGAAACCGCACTTAGACATCACAGGTGCTCAGTTAGTGCTTGCTGCGCTCCATTGACGACAATTTCGTTCAGTCATCATTTGTTTGACCACACGTTTCCAAAGGTAGGTGACCTAACGTGGGTAATTTACATGCATTCGTCGCGTCGGTTGGTACCTAGGTACCACTACCAACCAGAAAACTGATCTGTAACGTTTCAAAAAGCTCAACTTTAAACTAAAATGCTTCAGCTTTACCTAAACACCCACATGGGGGATCCCATCCCATTGTTTCTTTTATTAAGGTGGAGTAGGCTAATTGCAACTATCAGGTAAATGCAACTAATATTAATATAATACTCCCTCTAAGATCACTATTTGGAACAAAAACAGGCGTGACTAGCTGACCTTATCTAATGTAGGCTAGATAGGAAAAAATCCAATTTCTCTTGAATTGAAATCGCTAATTAAAACTGACTAATACATTGTTGTTGATTAGGTGATATCGCTGAGAATAATGGTGACGGACAACAGCAAAAACCTTTTAACATTTTATTGCATAGGTTTTACCCAACAGACATAGAATACTGGCTGTTTGATATTAAACATATTAAGAAACACAGTGTCTCCAGATTTTCCCAACTCACGCAACACGCACTGCAGCGCTATTAATGGCTACTTGATCGATAGGTACGCACTAACAAATTACCCAATCAATGCGAACCATATTTTATCTAGGATACAAACTCTATCTCGTTGCCACAGAATACCACATACCTAGTTCCTCCGCGCGGCGCAGCTCACCAACGGCCGCGGCCGTACCGTACCATGAAACAGTAGTGTTGAGAGCATCGTTGACTATACCTACATTCCTGCGCCATATGTTGCTTGGATTGTGACTCGTCTCAAGATAAACACAGCAATGTATTTCAAACATTGAATTCACTTTTCATTTTGAGTAAATTGGTAAATCCATATTGCATACGCAACCACCCCTAAAGCGCGACTAGTGCTCGATGTTGACCGAACAAGCTGGTTTAGGCTTGATGTTAAGACGCGGGCAACGCCTCCGTACCAATCCCCTCATTTCTTTATATCCGTGATGCTGAGAATAAAAATAATAACCTACCCCCAACTTCAACATAAAAAAATACAACAAAAACTATGGAGCTACCTACGATTACTCACTCTTGGTAAGTATCGGCAAGCATCTACTACCAGTCACAATGTTGTTCATGAACATGTCTCTGACTGTATGCACTCAAATCGTAACACAATGAAACATTTCATGCTGACATGCTCATTTCAATTTGACTGCTCTCGATAAATTAGATCGAGCTAGGTAAAAGGTTTAGATTAGAAAGAACGAACAGGACCACGACGGCAGTCGTGAGAATGTCTACCTTGCCTAGTTCCACGTAACAAGGCTATTCTCTCGGGTCTTTTAGGGAATGAAAATCATTTGGAGAAGTCTAAAACACTAAGGTAGCCAGATACACATTCAAATACAGAGGAATATGGCACATGAGTTGAGTATGGCTTATTAGGGCACGAGATGTGATGTAGGTAAGTACCTACTATTATAAAAATGCTCAGTCTACATCAGTCGAAACATTATCCTACCAGAACTTGATAAAAGAACAACCTAGAGATTTGACGCTAATAAGTAAGTAAGTTCGTATGAGTCAGTGGCCAACTCTGGTGACGGAGTTTTTAGGCCGCCTTAAGGCCTCCGTCATGGCTTAACGACTTAAATAGCCGGGACCGACAATTTAACGTGCCCTCCGAAGCACGGAAGCGCTCAGATGAAAATGCCACTGGCGGTCACCCATCCATTTACAGACCGTTTCGAACATTGCTTAACTTCGACGATCTATCAAGAACGACTAAGCAAGCACGACCACGAGCGCTTGACGCTAATGCTGGATCATCATGGAACCTAAAGGGTATGGGATTAAATAATAGCATTATCATCTCAAAGACCCGCAACCGGTGATTTATTATGAATGAACATCAGAGATTACTATAGTTGGAACTAAAAATAGTGTGCCATTACTGGACGCACAATAGAATAGTGCCTTCAAGGTTATGTTTGTAGGACGAGAACAGGAAGACGACGATTTGTCCCGACTGACCCTAGTGCTGCGAAATGATTGACAATCTGGATTTAAAACTGTTTTGATTAAAGAAGACACTTATTGTGATTGATCCAATCCAATGAACGCCACGGGTCGTGGGGATACTTCATGCTACGTGGATCCTCCACGTCCTTTACAATTATTTTGGTTAAGAAATGAAAAGTCTTATCAAAATTTTTGGATTCCGACGGGATTCGAACTAGCATCGATCAGACGATTCTCCAAGCAAAGGTAAAGCACGACGATCCTCACAAAGCCTGTTAGGAGGATCGTCTGATCGATGCTCAGTTCTGCTCAGTTCTGATGCGGGTTCGAATCCCGTCGGAATCCAAAAATTTAGATAAAGATAAGACTTTTCATTTCTTAATAAAATACCAAGTGTGGATTAGCACTATAAAAAAATTACAAAAAATTATAATTATTTTGGCTGTCTTAGAACTGGGATAATATTTTTCTAAAATACAAAATATCGTAGTCACGCCCGGGATCCGAATATTGAGTAACATTTTATATTTACTTAAGTAGGTACATCATTAGACAGGTAAAATTACCTACATAAGTTGGATATTCAGATTTATAAATGAAACTCAAACTTGAGGCAATTCCATTGTCCACAAACAAGAATTAAAAAAAATTAAAATACCTAAGTAATAGGTAGGTAGAACTTTTTAAGATAGGTACATTTAGATTAACTTGATCAATCAACTGAAAAACAGTTATTTAGGTACGTATGTAAACGAAATTGTAGTTATTGAGTGAACAACAGAATAACCAACTGCTCAAATTTACAGAATAAAATTAACCTTTATTAAATCAAAAATTACACACTTCACTTAAATACACAAAGAAATATTAACAAAACAACGTAGGTTTTTAAATACTTGTTTAACTAAAACGCAGCAGAATTTTGTTCAGCCAATACGAACAGTTATGATGTTTTGCCGTGTATAAAAAAAAGACACAAATACGTTTTACAAGATTTGACACGTCATCAAACATTCACAAGTGAAATAAAATTAAATAAACTATCACACAATAAAAATCTTTTGGATATACATCGTCACATAAGGTAAAAAGTTAAAACATTGTCATAGTAACCTAACTTAACATTGGAATGATGTAGTAAGTTGATAAGTTCTTGAACAAAAAATAGTAAGTAACATGATAGAAGATGCAATCAATAAATTAAATATTTAGAAAGATATGAAGTGACACATTGATATAGGTAATAATAGGTAAATTAAACAAAAACCTTTTTGACCAGAAAATTAAGAAAAAAAAGTCCTATACTAATGGCCTATCTTATAAAAACTTAATGAACACAATGTAACTTTTTATAAGATAGATCGTTTATGCGCGAAAACCTCGAAGTCAAAGTCGCTGTGTAACTGCGATCACTGAGATTTCCGCGCGGTTGAATAGCCACCTTAGTGAGCAATATTCCATTTTGGATTTTCCTGTTCTTTCCGAATCGACATAAAACGATCATTTTCGCACCTACGTGTTCCATGGCAAAGATGAATCTCACCGAACTCATTTCATTCGAAATTCCGTTTCGGAGAGTTAGTTCATCCATTTGCGGAAGGCTCATCAATTTGACGTAGGTACCCGGATTCAGGGTGTCCGTGTTCAGTTATAGATTTACTCCATTGACCAAACTTAGACGCTCATCTGAATAATGTTGGTGGCCACGTCAAGTGACGAATTTCGGTGACAAGAATGCCATTGAAACAGACCCCATCGAACATGTCAGTATAGCGTTATATCCTTTTAACTGCCGCGCGTCCTTTTGGACTTGCAGATGGGCCGGCTAATAGCCATACCCCCCGCTTAGCACAACTGCAACGCCCTATAGTTTGCTTAGATACTTTACTTCTAGTCCACTTAACGAGTTCGAATCCAAACCTCTATACATGGCCTTATGCCAGATTTCCATTCCTAGTACGTATCGTAAGCCATCTATTGTAAGCGATATTGCAGTGTGTATGGGTGTCTACTCTTTTTCGGATTATTTATCTGACGTCTTCAACCATTCATTTTGCGTTTGTTCAAGCGTTGTTATAGCCTGAATTCCTGTAGTACAGCGACTCTACAGCGGCTTTTGTCAGTTTCCGTCGCCCCATTTAACTTAGATTTTCTCGTTTTAACGCTTGCCTTTAGACGTTATACACACCAAAAAGACGTAGATAATTAAACCGGATACAAGAGAGACACCTTTCGAGACTTACCCTCTCATTCACATAACGGGATAGTCGACATAGCGTCCCGGCTAAGCTTTCTTCTTGTTCTAGTGCTCGCCAAATTAATCAACGGTTAAGTTCGTGCCATTGAGTGACATGTCAGGTGACAAAAGACACGTTTCAAAACGTTGGCTGAACCGCCGATTGAAGTGTAGACGAACGCGTTCGAAATATCGATATAAGAAATCACGACTAGTTTCCCTTCAGAGATCGTCAAGATCCTTAGAAGTTGTCTTAAGTCGCAAGATCGTCCAAACATGACATTTGGAGAAGCCAGGGTGTTTAAGCCAGGATCAGCAATGACAATGACTCTTGCCGAAATGTACTTGCGGAGCTATTCTTGCGAACTATTCGAACGAGAGGTGGTTGTTAGGTCTCGTGTGCCAGTATATTGACCGGATCCGCGCCCTCCGCACGCCAATAATAGAATTGTTCATATAACTGCACAAACTCATAGATAAATTAATCGACTGAACGCAAAATAATCAAATTATTTAATAATAACAAAGAAACAATACATAATTAACAAAAAAATAAATAATAGCATAATGAACTAAACTTTATCAAATTATAGTAATCGGTAAATAGTGCACACTAAGTTATCCTTGTTCTTCACGATATTTGCCGCGAAAGAACAGGCCAGCTCTTATGATGTTTTAACGTGATCATAGATCCTTTTCCGCTCAAAATTAAGTTAGAAATTAATTCATTAATAAATCTAATTCACAAAATTAATAAAATAATACAAAATGTACAAAACCATCAAATAATAACTGACTATGAACGATCAATAGGTAAAGGTTGACCGCACACTGGCCATTGAATGCAAGTGACAACTCGCACCGCGGTAACTCAAGTACGTTTGCGCGGTAAAACACCGCTCAGTCGCTTACGCAACATGACGCTGGCCGCACTCGGAGTCACTAACGGCTCAATTACGGAACGGAACGGATTAAAGTCGTTCGCGTCTCTGAACGGATATAAGCAACGCAAAGGTAGAAGTTGTTTACGATAGCCAATGTGCGGTGAACCCATATTGGCGGCAGATTATGGGCACGTCGGTAGTACTTCCCCGGGCGAGCCCCGCACATAGGGCTCTACTACCTGGCTTGCAATTTGCAACATCACATTAAAAGACAAACACACCGTGGTTTTTTTTGAATGGGCGGTGATGATCACGTCCGAAACCACGAGAGTTAGAGAAAAGTTGTGAAAGGAGTCATTGCATGAAAATTAAAGGAAATAGGGAGAAAATAAGGTGGAATATTATTTAATTTAGAATAGGATTGAATTCAGTGTAAAAATAATGAAAAGATAGGTATTTCCTTTTATTTTTAGTAATACATTACTTTGCAAAGATTGATCTATAACAGCACCAAAATTCGTTAATTCAATAAAAAAGACGCCTGTAAGCTTCTTTTTTTGAAAAATAATTCTTGCCAATTTCCGTTCAAAGTAAAAGATAAAAAAAACTAAATATACAGTTAGGGTCAGTTCATATCTAACGGAAGATCCGTCGCGTATTATTAGTCGCGGAACGCCAGAACTGACAAATGTATAGAAAAACACTCGACTGTTCACACTCAACCGATGATACGTTAGTCCGTCGAGTGTGAACGGTCAAGTGTTTTCTATACATTTGTCAGTTCTGGCGTTCCGCGACCGATAATACGCGACGGATCTTCAGTTAGATATGAACCGACCCTTATTTATGAATCGAGGGCATGACTCTTTTCACAACTTTTCTATAACTCTCGTGGTTTCGGACTTGGCCATCAACGCTCATCTCAAAAAACTATCAATAAACCAAAACCTTATCCTGTGGGGTTAATATGAGCTTTTATACCCAGCCATTTTACGTCATCATTTAATCAAGACCGTGAAATGCGACGTAAGAATAGACGTAAGAAGAGTTCATATTACACCACTTGATCCCACACTAAGATTACCTTTGTCATAGGTATCAGAAACTATACCCAACCGTGGGTATAGGCCCAGATAATATATAATAAATATATCATATTTTAATATAAACATCTTAATAGTAGCATCCATGCGGGATTTGAACTCACTACCTGAGCTCACGAACTCACGAACATCCGTGGTGAGGTGAATCAAAAGTTTTTCATGATAGGTACCTGTAAAAATATTCGTTTCGTGAGAATCGAATAAGCACCTCCAAAGTCTCAGACGAGCATTCGCCCATTGAGATCGTCCAGGTAAAGTTTGTATGTCATCCCCTAATATCATTCAAGTGAAGGGTTTTTGCTTGCTTTTGAGCTGGATTGTCAATAAATAGAAAAAAACTATAAAAACTTTTGCATATTAAATAATTTACAATGTCATTATGTATAAAACTTGAAGAGGAATATTTCTAATATAAATATAAGAAAAAGTTCACTAGTAATTTTCCTCTTAATCGATCACGGCCCTAAAAAAAACCGAATGCCAGACTCGCCCACCGAGGGTTCCATACAAAGGGTTAAGTAAGTACGTATATGGTGCAAACTGTTAGTGCAAACCTACCTACGTACACCAAAGAACGTACAAAATACTTTCAAAATACATTGTCAAATTATGCTATCTATGCCTAACTTATCTATATCTATGTTTTTGGGTTTCTTTATAAAGTGAATCGTTGCACTGCGCCTGAAAGACAAAAAAAAAACATTGTTGATTAAGTGCACTAATATTTTACTTGATTTTGCAAAATGACGCTGAGAAAAGAAGTTTACTACTTAGCTCATAGTTTCATTTAGGCTCAAGCCACATTGAATTGGCAAGCGCGCATCAATTAGTTTTATAGCAAGCCATTATAAACCTTATGAACAGTGGTATAAGATATAGAAACGCTTGTAGAATGAACCGCTCGCGCCAGCGCAGCCAGCATGGACAGATACTAGTTGGGCGAGTATACTTTTGTGTTTTGTAATAATATGTGGACGCACGTATTTTCATGGCGCTGAAGTCGGTGCCAACTACCTATGCATTTACATCTAAGAAGAAATTACGAGTACCTACAATAGAACTTGGGTGCAAAATTGTATGGAGTAGTTAGAGTAGAATAGTTGGCACCGACTTCAAATATCATATAACATAATAATTTATTATTTGAATACTGTAAGTAATAATTGCATGTGTATATTCTTATTTTTCTCTTTTTAGTGTAGGTACATAGAAGGTTCTTAGTGTCTATTTGTGTTATGTGAAGTCGGTTCAATTTTTTTTTCAAAAATTTTTATTTTTCAATTTTTAGTGTAAATAATATACCTAGTAGGTTAGGTTAGATATTGGAATAGTCAAGATCAAACAAGTTAGAGTGAGAATCCCTCAGGAATAAAATTATATGGGATCACCTCGAGCGTATTTAAACATGTCAAACTATTCAATGTTTGACTCAGATTTTGTAGTGAGAATGAGGTTTTTTGAGATTTACAGGAAAACTATCAATCCCTCAGGAAAAAAAAGTATGAGGACCACCGAGATATGTATACCCTTTCAAGCAAAAAAAAAAATTTTGGAAATCGGTCCACATTTTTCGAAAAGATCGGTGATTTTTTGAGTATTACGGGAAAACTATCAATCCCTCAGGAGTAAAATTTTTATGGGACCACTATGGTAGCATACCCTTTCAAACAAAAAAAAATTTTGGAAATCGGTTTACAACTGACGAAGATATCGATGAACATACATCCAAAAAAAAAAAAAAAAACATACATACACCCGAACATAGAACCTCCTCCTTTTTTTGAAGTCGGTTAATTATATAGAGGAAAGATTTGTTTGTTTGTTTATTTGTTTGAATTGAATAGGCTCCGAAACTACTGGATCGATTTGAAAAATTATTTCACCATTAGAATCCTGCATTATCCCTGATGAACATAGGCTATATTTTATCCCGGGAAAGTGAAGTTTTCTCGAGGGAACGCGGGTAACACCGCGACGGATAGCTTAAGAATAAGAATCATTTATTGTCAAATATAGCAACCTTACCTACTAAAGCATGGGTATATGGTTAGGAGAGTTGTGATGTATCGCGGCGTGTAATGCGGCATGTAGCGACGGCGCGGCGCCCGGCGGCGGCAGCAGCGCAAGTACCCGCGCCTCAGAACTACCCCCCGCACCCCCGCAGGAACCCCTCGCTACGCCCTCTGTGCCAGTGTATCTGGCAACTCGGGCCATCGCCGCTGCGCTTATCTGGAAACACAGAACAAAATAATAGTACCACCTTACACGTAAACTACGGCCGATTAATCTAGGCATTCGTAAAGGTACTCGTA
This sequence comes from Epirrhoe alternata, assembly GCA_963565295.1. Lineage (NCBI taxonomy): Eukaryota > Metazoa > Arthropoda > Insecta > Lepidoptera > Geometridae > Epirrhoe > Epirrhoe alternata. The sequence goes on from OY751375.1 coordinate 14,502,408, forward strand.
TAAATTTATTTCATAAACATTGTAAATAAAATAATAGGACAAAAAACAATATAGGACAAATTAATAACTATGGAACTATGGATGTCTTTTTCACCTCGGAACGTATGCGTGACACTTCGAGATGATGTCAAAGTCCATCAAATAGTAATGTCCTACAGTTTAATCGAGACTAGCAAAATCGATTTTTATTTCAGTACGATCAAATCATCTCAATCGATTATATGATTCATTCATAGAGAAAATTACTAAACCAACGATTGCTTCGATTTTCATTTTCGCACTCTCTAATAGGTCACGTTCCATTTTACTCAGTACTGTTATTTGACGGATTTTTGATGTTGTATATTGTTTATTTATTTATGTTTTACGACTCGTTTACGATAATTTATGAAATAATTAAACTGGAAACAAAAACCTTTTTTTTGTATGTTTTATATTTTCATTTTTGTACTTCTTTGTTTTGTTTCAAAATCGTTCTGAGCTACACAACGTGAAACGAAACAAGTTCAATGTGTCAGGCATACGTTCCGACGTGAAAGATTTTATGGTAAAATTCAATATATTAAATGTTGGGCTATTACCTACTATGATATAACTTATTTGAATATAGACATACATATTTTTAAGCAAGGTGTCTCGTGCCAGGATATGTGAAAGAAGAAGCTATTCAAAAGCGCTGGTAGGGTGTGTTCAGGTGCTTGCTTGTTCATAGATCGAAGTTAAGCAACATTCGACGACCTCTGTGGCGCAGTGGGCGAAAGCCCGCCTGCGACGCTAAAGGTTGCGGGTTCGATCCCCGTCGCGGGACAAAGTTTGTATGATCTACAGATATTTGTCTCGGGTTGTATATAAGTAGTATATCAGTCATTTAGTACCCATAACACAAGCTTTGCTTACTTTGGGGCTAGATGATGCTGTGTGAAAAGTCCAGCATTATTTCTTTATTTTTTCCAATCGGTCAGTAAGTGTATAGGTGACCGCCAGTGGCATTATCAACTGAGCGCTTCCGTGCTTCGGAGGGCACGTTAAACGTCCCGGCTATAAAATTCCGAGTTGGCCACTAGCCACGGCCGATGGATCTAGTTCAGGCCTTCGTAAAAGGCGAGATTAGAGAAAAGAAAAAAAACAGTGACTTAAATTACCTGATATTCGTCGTCTTCATCGGTTCGCGTCTCTATCAATTTCGACTGACGCTTTTGGCTGACTGTAAGCTGGAAACAAACAACACAAATTATACATACTTTTTAGTACTTATAACTTTTTGTATTGTAGGTATAGAGTTTTTGATAATTCTACAAAGTGGTACAATAAAGCTTTTTTATAAAAATAAAACAATTTTGAGTTAAGTTATAACTAAGTTTACCTCAATAATTTGACCCTGGTAGGGCCCGATGCTGCAAAACCGGAAATCAAGCATTTCAACGATTCTTTCTGATTCTGGGTCTGCCACTACTAGGAACTGTGAAAAAAAATAATCATCACTTTAAAGAAAATAATAAACTTAATTATTTTAGTGCATGCTTATCAAACTTGATGTAGGTATCTTTTTAGCAACCAAGCCAAGTCAATTTTAGAAACTGCGATCAAACGAAATGTTTTGTTCTAATCAATTTCATAGTGTAGTGGCCTGCATCATAGTTATAGTAACCAGTCATGTATGGAATATTATGTTTGCAAATGTATTTTTATGTAATGTTTAGTTAATTTATAGTTACGTATATATTTAGTTAATATTTAGAACTTACCTACCTATTTTGTATGTAGATAGGTACCTACATTCACACAGGTACTAATATGTTTTTGTTTTTTCGGGGGCGGGCACTGAGGATCGGGAAACAGAAAATCTTGTCCGAAACTCAGGGCACCAAGTCCTGCAGTGTAATTTGTGTGTAATCATAATTTTCTTTAGTCTTAATTTACACTGTAAACTTTTTGATGTTAAATAAATAAAGTTGAAAGTATTTGACACGTGAACTTATATAATTGTCATGGCTTACGATTGGCTCCTGCAACTCCCTTAATACACTCTAGAGTTAACTCTAGAATCCTTCGATGCACTCGGGATGAAATATTTTATCTATCCATTTTGTACATAAATAATTCCGCGGCTTCAGCCTATCCGGCAGATTTCTGACATGTCACAATCCTTAATTGTTATATTTTTTGCCTCTGTCCTGAGCTGTCCGGTTAGATTATATTTTCTCTATTGTTGGTTACAGTCGTACCTTGTGAGTGACGAGCAGCAGAAGAGGGGCGGAGTCGAGCAGCACGGGGCAGCCGGCCAGCGCGCTGAGCTCGGCCAGTCGGAACGCCCAGCGCACGCAGTCGCGCCGCCACCCGCCCGAACACCGCCCGCCGCCGCTCCAATGCAACGGCTATCAAGAAAACACCATTTTACATCTTTACTACTTAGGCCGATGACGCTGTGTGAAATGTCTAGCATTATTTATATAATTCGGAGCTTTCTGAATGAATAAGCTAAATTCCAGATTCAGATTTTTTTTTTCAAAAATTAAGATTTGATTTGCTAAGTTACTTTGGGTAAAGTGTTTCTAATGGGAAATAGCGTCGATTGGGACCTACTTGCTTTTTTGAGAAATGTAATTTTCTAGGCTGACTGTAATTTTTTTCAAAAATCAAAAAATGCAGTTGTTTTTTTCTTTAAAATAAACCTATAGTTTCCTAAGAACAAAACCTTCTAACAAAAGAAAAGGTAGCTGCCCTGAATGTTGTAAAATTTTGCCACACCCTGTATATTCATATAAACTCATCTCAACTAATAACACAGCTGATAGGCACTTTCTTCGGTAAGTTTTGTGGTGTTAAAAGTCTATATCTACCATAGAGAAAGGGTGATCATGGCAGGCAAATATTAGAGGAGACAGTCCAACAATATTATACTAGAATTTATGATATGAAAGATCTCCCTACCTGTGGTACGGGATCCCAACCAGTCTGCGTTAGAAGGCCATGTCCTGCGAAGGCCACTAAATCCGCTGTAGCACTGAGAGGCTTCGCGAAGGCCCCGATAAGGCCACGGCGCAAGGCCGTCGCACCCGATTCCGTCTCGCCCACTGCCACGCCCACTAGCGGGTGGTGGGCTAGGCCTCCAACTGCACCTGTGGGTTATATAACTAATTGGATATGGTGCGTATATTTTCGATTTTTTTTTCACTTGGAATGAAATGTCTGAACATCTTATGAAATAAATGCGATAGACTTCATTCTTTTTTTGCATGTAATGTATCCAAAACGAGCCGAGCATCTTCTATTGCTTTGACGGCAATGTTTGTGATGTTAACCTAGTTAAATGTCGATTCATCGTGTCTGGGGTTTTTTTATACTCAGTTTAGTACAAATATTTGCCTAGAACCCAACAACGGTGTTACATTAATAATTTTACATTCAGATATGCAAACTAAGCTACTAGCACTAACCAAGTATATTAATAGCGAAGTTAGTAATCCCAGCCGCAAGTCCAGCCATGAAACTCGGCGGGGGTCGTCGTCTCGCTGCCGCGGCTCGCTTCGCATGCTCCTCATCCCCGGCGAGCAAGTCTAGGTTGCGAGCGAGCGAGCCGGCCCAGGCGCTCAGCGAGCGCAGCAACGCCGCAGCGGCTGCGGAGGCTACGCCCCTCACTCCGCCTGTTGCGCCACCAACTCGGGCTGCTAAGGCCCCCGGAGCGCCTAGTAGTTCTAACCCGCCTACTACCCAACCTGATGGAATAAAACAACAGGACTGGTAGCCAAGACTTAATTAGTTCATAATGCTTTACTGTAAAAATGCTATGAGGTTTTACTAGTAAAGCCAAACCCCTAGTTACGGTTTGTACAGTATTTCAGATCATATGAAAACGTCTAAGGGGGTCAGAAGGCATGTCCAAATTATTTGGAACATGTCCATTTCTTTATTTGTTTTAGGAAGACAATCAACAGAAAATATTATACTACTACAGTCTCACCAATAAAAACTATTTATTCCGAAGTTCTATCAGATTTACGCATTGCATAGCTTTCATATGTCAGGAATAATTTCTTACCATTAAACAAGGTGGAACTCTGATGTAACTATCCTTCTGATACGTGAAGATGCACAAATCGGCAACATCGCATCCAACGAGAAACCTCAAAATAAGTATCATTTTGTCTATGACAGCTGTGTATATTTGTCAAATTTTACACTTATTTTTGATTTTAATTTTATTTTGGCGGGCATCCGTACTTAGACAAAAACTTCTTGGTGTGAGTAAAATATATACGTACTCTTTGGTGGTAACTATGAAAATATTTTTACAGTACCTACTAACATGTATTCTGTGGTTACACTAGATTTAAACAAGGGTGCAAGCTGGTGTAACTTCGGAATAGCGTTTGTATGAAAGAAATGTCAAAGTTATGCAAGGTGTAACTTTCTAATGGGTTTATTGGTAGCCATTTTGCTTATTCTTAAGTTGAACTAAGGAAAAACTTTATGTCACGTTTAATAGTAGCACCGCTAAGGCTTATATATTACTTCTATCTATCTAATCAGCCTACATTCACCCACTGCTGAGTATATAGGCCTCGCCAATGTTTTTGATCCTGTGCCACATCCGGTTCTCCGCCTCACGTCACACGTCACTTCGTCTGGCCAAGTGTCCTGCCCAATTCTATTTTAGTTCCATTACTTCTTACCGCCTTACTTTTATTTTATTTATTAGTGTCCATCTTCACTTCAATTGTTTACCATCCTACCTACATCTACGACTTTGGTCTGTGTGGTGTATCGACGGACACTCGAAATAACTACCTGTGTGAACCTGGAACCCGACTTGAAGAAATCGGTTTTTTTTAATGCATACGTTTGTACTCGGTATGTACTTGTTTGTACCATCTTTTTTTTTGTTTGTACCTTAAAGGGTTCGGAGATATCGAATTTTTAAAATTACACAGAACCCGACTTTGAGGAATCGATTTTGTTTTAAATGCATACGTTTGTACTCGGTATGTACTTGTTTGTACCATCTTTTTTTTTTTTTTGTACCTCAAGGGGGTCGAACATAGCAAGTTTTCAAAACTTGAAATGAAGGTAAATCGGTCATTTTTCAAGATAATCAAAATCTGCGAGCAGGGTTGGATTCACCATCGTTTGTACCCGTTTGTACCACCGAGCGATTCGTTTGTACCTCAAGGGGGTCGAACATAGCAAGTTTTCAAAAGTTGAAATCGGTCATTTTTCAAGATAATCAAAATCTGCGAGCAGGGTTCGATTCACCATCGTTTGTACCCGTTTGTACCACCGAGCGATTCGTTTGTACCTCAAGGGGTCGAACATAGCAAGTTTTCAAAACTTGAAATGAAGGTAAATCGGTCATTTTTCCAGATAATCAAAATGTTCGACCCCCTTGAGGTACAAACGAATCGCTCGGTAGTACAAACGGGTACAAACGATGGTGAATCCAACCCTGCTCGCAGATTTTGATTATCTGGAAAAATGACCGATTTCAACTTTTGAAAACTTGCTATGTTCGACCCCCTTGAGGTACAAACGAATCGCTCGGTGGTACAAACGGGTACAAACGATGGTGAATCGAACCCTGCTCGCAGATTTTGATTATCTTGAAAAATGACCGATTTACCTTCATTTCAAGTTTTGAAAACTTGCTATGTTCGACCCCCTTGAGGTACAAACGAATCGCTCGGTGGTACAAACGGGTACAAACGATGTTGAATCCAACCCTGCTCGCAGATTTTGATTATCTGGAAAAATGACCGATTTCAACTTTTGAAAACTTGCTATGTTCGACCCCCTTGAGGTACAAACGAATCGCTCGGTGGTACAAACGGGTACAAACGATGGTGAATCGAACCCTGCTCGCAGATTTTGATTATCTTGAAAAATGACCGATTTCAACTTTTGAAAACTTGCTATGTTCGACCCCCTTGAGGTACAAACGAATCGCTCGGTGGTACAAACGGGTACAAACGATGGTGAATCCAACCCTGCTCGCAGATTTTGATTATCTGGAAAAATGACCGATTTACCTTCATTTCAAGTTTTGAAAACTTGCTATGTTCGACCCCCTTGAGGTACAAACGAATCGCTCGGTGGTACAAACAGGTACAAACAATGGTGAATCCAACCCTGCTCGCAGATTTTGATTATCTTGAAAAATGACCGATTTCAACTTTTGAAAACTTGCTATGTTCGACCCCCTTGAGGTACAAACGAATCGCTCGGTGGTACAAACGGGTACAAACGATGGTGAATCGAACCCTGCTCGCAGATTTTGATTATCTTGAAAAATGACCGATTTACCTTCATTTCAACTTTTGAAAACTTGCTATGTTCGACCCCCTTGAGGTACAAACGAATCGCTCGGTGGTACAAACGGGTACAAACGATGGTGAATCCAACCCTGCTCGCAGATTTTGATTATCTGGAAAAATGACCGATTTCAACTTTTGAAAACTTGCTATGTTCGACCCCCTTGAGGTACAAACGAATCGCTCGGTGGTACAAACGGGTACAAACGATGGTGAATCGAACCCTGCTCGCAGATTTTGATTATCTTGAAAAATGACCGATTTACCTTCATTTCAACTTTTGAAAACTTGCTATGTTCGACCCCCTTGAGGTACAAACGAATCGCTCGGTGGTACAAACGGGTACAAACGATGGTGAATCCAACCCTGCTCGCAGATTTTGATTATCTTGAAAAATGACCGATTTACCTTCATTTCAACTTTTGAAAACTTGCTATGTTCGACCCCCTTGAGGTACAAACGAATCGCTCGGTGGTACAAACGGGTACAAACGATGGTGAATCCAACCCTGCTCGCAGATTTTGATTATCTTGAAAAATGACCGATTTACCTTCATTTCAACTTTTGAAAACTTGCTATGTTCGACCCCCTTGAGGTACAAACAAAAAAAAAGATGGTACAAACAAGTACATACCGAGTACAAACGTATGCATTTAAAACAAAATCGATTCCTCAAAGTCGGGTTCTGAGTAATTTTAAAAATTCGATATCTCCGAACCCTTTAAGGTACAAACAAAAAAAAGATGGTACAAACAAGTACATACCGAGTACAAACGTATGCATTAAAAAAAAACGATTTCTTCAAGTCGGGTTCCAGGTTCACACAGGTGAAATAACTCGCTAGAATTATTTTTATTTTATTATTACCTGCGCCTAAAATGGCGGCGGATAGATAATGCACGGTGAGCGCATGCGTGAGTCTCTCAGTTGACGTCATGACGTCATGCAGTTTGAAAGCGCTCAGTCGAAGCGGACTCTGGTCGAGAGCTATGTACATCCGAACCTGCAAATATGAATTATGGGGTAAATGAAGTTTTACTTCCAGACAATGATGTTAAAAAAGTATAGATAAGTTACTAGCGCGTGAATATTGAAGACTCGAAATTGTCTTAATAAGACTATGGTTTATGCGCTCAAGATAACTTATTGTAATTCGATGATTTTTGCTGGTGTACTTATTTGTTTATTTATTAAGTCAAAAAAGGTGTAAGTATACTTACCGCTGTGTGCAATGTGAGCGTGAGGTCAAGCGGATGCACGTGCAACAGACGCAGTCTGAGCGGCGAGCGTAACGCGGCCTCTTCATGTAACACGGGGCCTAGGGGACCATGGAGGCCTTGGGGCGTGGGGGCCGCCCTACTCGCCGAGCGGGCCAAACCCGCGAGTGCGCGTACGTACGCGTCCTCAATGTATAGCGCAAGGGGACCTACCCTTATCTCCACCTCACTTAGTTCTGACAGACAATATAGATATTGATTATTAGAAACGAGTTGTCTTGGAAGCGCACTGGTTTAGAAGTAGTGACACGAGAAGAAGATAGCAAGGAAAAAGAAAAACTTCTTGCTATTTTCCTGCCTGCCTGTGGGTTTAGCACAGTTGTGATTTGCAGTATGAAGTCGCTCGCAGGTTTGGTACAAAATCCCTTAAATGATTTAAATGAGCCCAGACACGGACATTTTACCGTTATTTACTTAAGCCATTAAACAGCAATATCCATCTTCAAATCAGCTTGTTATCGCCTTATCATTGTATTGTCACAAAAAGTACCATACAGAACATACAGAATTCAGCTGGTAACATTATACCCAGCAGACAAACATACAAACATTGCGAGTTATTTGTTTTAAGCTAGTAAATCAGTCAAGCAATGTGTTATTGAGTAGGAATAATGAATAAAATACATACCTGTGTGTTTAAACGTTGAAACAGCCCAAGTGTCATGCGTGAGCCTTAGCAATGCTCTGGCTTGCTTCTGTCTCGCCGAGAACACCCCTTCTACCCCGAAAGGGTTCCAAAGCGGAGGCCAAACATACGGCGGCGCGGGTTCGCCCCTTGTACTCGCGATAACGGCGAAGTCAAACTGACCACTCTCGTATTGCAAGTTGTCGATTTGGACGTTCGATACTGAGAGCGTTGTTTTGATTCTCTGTAACAAAAAAGTAGGGCTAAACTTTGTGTGTCAGCCTGTGATTGTAATTTTATCATAAGCCATCCTGCAATTGCAACTTGCGAAAACCATTTGCTTTTCAGAAATATTTCAAAAACTTCTGGTGGAAAATAATGTCAGACTCTGGAGGACTTGACAGAGCGGATAAGATAGTCTTTGGATACATAGCACAGCGAAGTGAGTATGTGAGGTACCCACCGTAGTCAAATCTTCTCTCTCCCCTTCACCATAGTAAAGTGCCCGTTTCCACTTTTGAACTTTAATTTTTCTTAGCAACCAATCCTTTTTGCAACTCTATTAATAAAGCAATGACTCAATACAGAAACTAAGATCTACTGTAATATCTAGAAGTCCGATCTAGTTTTTCACTACGATCGTACTAGTACGGAGCGCTCTTTTTACTGACCGAGCAAGCACAAGCCTATCGTGTACAGTTCGCCAAACGCATCTAGGCATTCATGAAGTAGACCGTTTGTCTCAGTGAGGGATTTTTCACACAAAATTGTGCTCTGCGCAAACGGCTAATTTCACGAATGGATAGTTCCATTGGAATAACTGTATTGTACGTACCCTCGCGTCCGAGCGCACCAGTAGCGCGGCGCGCTCGAGCTGCAGCGCGAGCAGCGGGCGCGCGTCCGCCGCCGCCGCGAGCTGCACGCCGACTGCCGCCGCCACCACGCGCAGACGGTCGCACGCTGCCCACGACGCCGTCTCGTCCCATTCTGCAGGAAAAATGGCGGCTTTATCATGCTATCTCGCTTGCACTTGAAATGAATACGAGGAGATATTTAGAATGAAGGATGAAGTAGATCTTGCGTGACGTCTTAAGGCCGCTTAATATCCTAACTAGCTTCTTCGTGCGGCTTCGCCCGCGTGGTACCAACATTTTGAATAGCCTATATGCTATTCCAGGTCATTATCTACGCCTATTCCAAGTTTAATCCAAATCGGTTCACTGGTTTAGGCGTGATTGAAACACAAACATACAAATATCCAAACAAACTCACAAACTTTCAGCTTTATTATATGTCGGCGCAAAACCGCTGATTTTAGTAATTTAAGATGATCAGGTTGATTATAAAATTAGTCTAGTGGTTTAGGACCACGTAATATGTTTAACAATTGTTTAATTGATTTATCTTCCATTATTTTCATGTAAAGCAATTGTTTGAATCAAGTTTTAAATTACAGAGGAATAATTAATTATTTTGGTAGGCAACACCAAATAATTATTAACAATTATCTCAAGATTAACTTTAACCACTGGTTATGTGTTGCTAAATTCATGTTATGATTTGTAATCCTTAGAAAGTAATTTAGTTTTGTAACTTTTAAATTCAAATTCAAACTGGTATTGCTGTTACAACTTTCGAAGGAAGTTGACTGCATAAATAATGTTTTAACTGAAATAATTAACTTTAACCACATGTTAGTGTTTCTAAATTCATGTTATGATTTGTAATCCTTAGAAAGTTATTTAGTTTTGTAACTTTTAAATCCAAATTCAAACTGGTATTGCTGTTACAACTTTTGAAGGAAGTTGACAGCATAAATAATGTTTAACTGAAATAATTAACTTTAACCAAATGTTAGTGTTTCTAAATTCATGTAATGATTTTTAAAAGAAAGTAATTTAGCTTTGTAATTTTTAAATCCAAATTCAACTTGTCTTGCTAGTACAACTTCTGAAGGAAGTTGACTGCCTAATTATTGTTTTAATTGAAATAATTAAAAAGTAATCACAGGGAATAGTGTTACAAATGTTAAAAGGATTTTACGTCTATTTTAAAATGATTGTAAGCTAACTGTTTTCAAATATCTCGATTTATGATTTGTAATGACGACACACCGTCCATTTTTGTTCTGTTGGACAGTGGAGTCACATTCTTGTTCGAGCCTTCATTAAATAAGGTTGTGCCTTGAGTTTTGTGTAATAAGCCCGGTGAGTACCTACCTATTTAAGTAGCATAGCTTATAGGATAGGGTTGATAAAAATAATAAAAGTATTGTTGATGGAACACGTGGTTTTCATTATTTGCAATGAGTGAGCCTAGTGTTGGAGCTAGTGACGTTAGCAATGCTGACGTCACTGTTTCCAAAAACTCCAAGGGTCAGGGTCCCTCGTCATCAGAAGTGGGATTTCCACCCACTTCTCGACCTCCTGAATCAAATATTCAAAATACGAACACTTCTGTTAATGGGGTACCCAAGGAGTTTTTCACGGAAATGTTGCAAATAATGAATGGCATGTCGGATCGTATTACGAAGCTGCCTGATTCCAAAATTAAAATAAGTGACGTGTTTTTGCCGTCATACGATCCGGACGCGAATATAGGCGTACGCGAGTGGTGTCAGCATGTGACCACTGCCATGGAAACCTATAACCTCAACGATTATGATATTAGAATGAAAGTTGGTAGTTTGCTAAAAGGTCGTGCGAGGTTATGGGTAGACAATTGGCTTGTTTCAACCGCCACGTGGCAGGAATTGCGCGATGTTTTGATAACAACTTTTGAACCCGAGAATAGATATTCTCGAGATGTAATTCGCTTTCGTGAACACGTGTATGACAATATACAAGACATTGCGCAGTTTTTGTCACAAGCCTGGGTGCTATGGCGGCGTATTACTAGAGATAAACTCGCAGATAATGACGCAGTTGAGGCTGTGATTGGATGTATCGGAGATGAGCGGTTGAGGATTGAATTGTTGAATGCCCGTGCCACTTCAGTGCCTGAATTAATTTCAGTGGCATCGTCTATCAGGCGAATCAAACGTTCTCATCCTGGTACAACTAATCAACAACAAGTAGCAACAAAACGTCCTCGATTCACTGATAGTAAGACCTCTCTCTTTTGTCAAGTGTGTAAAAAACCTGGTCATGACACTCGCGATTGTAGGTACCGCGATAAGTCTAGTAATATGCAGATACCTAGTCAGGACCCTAAACCTGCTTCACAGAATCCAACGAAACCGCAAACGAAATGCACTTTCTGCTCTAGGGTAGGTCATACGTATGAAACGTGCTATAAACGTGAGCGTGCAGTAGTCTCCAATGTGAATTGCCTGGGTGTGCCAAAATTAAATTCTATTGCGGTGAAAATTGGTAACCTAAAATTAAAGGCAGTCTTTGATAGTGGGGCGGAATGTTCAGTAGTACGCGAGTCATTGGCTGCAAAGCTACCGGGACAGCGAACACATGCCGTCAGTTATTTGAAAGGGTTAGGTCAATTCACGGTTGTTTCATTATCGACGCTAACTACGGTATGCATTATTGATGATTTGAGGGTAGAACTTCAATTTCATGTAGTCCCAGACTACGAAATAAGCTCCGACATTCTGATAGGCATGAATCTGGTAGATAAAACCAACTTGAGTGTATTGGTGAATTCTCATGGTGCCACATTGTTTCGGCAGTCGGTGGTAAACCACATACGATCACGAAGCGAAAAATTTGATCAGATAGATTGCGATTTGATGAATAGTGATCAGATAGATGAACTTAAGATCTTGTTAAACAAGTTTGAACATCTTTTTGTTCGCGGTTACCCGCAGACACGTGTCAATACAGGTGAACTTGAGATACGTTTAAAAGAACCTGGTAAATGTGTTGAACGTAGACCTTACCGATTAAGTCCCGTCGAACGCGAAAAAGTACGTAACATTGTACAGGACTTACTCGATCACAACATCATTCGCGAAAGTCAATCGCCATTTTCAAGCCCAATAATATTGGTTAAAAAGAAGAACGGGCAAGATCGTATGTGTGTGGACTACCGTGAGCTGAATCGAAACACTCTGAGGGATCATTACCCGCTTCCAATAATATCGGACCAAATAGACCAGCTAGCAGGGGGAGTTTACTTTTCCACTTTCGATATGGCAGCAGGATTTCACCAAATACCTATTGCGGAGGGTTCAATCGAGAAAACGGCATTTGTCACGCCAGACGGGCTCTATGAATATTTAGCCATGCCATTCGGGCTTAGTAACGCTGTATCAGTGTATCAGCGGTGTATAAATAGGGCCCTAGCTTCTCTATTGAACTCCCCCGACCAGGTATGTCAGGTGTATGTAGATGATGTCCTCTCAAAGTGTACCGAGTTTGCTCAAGGGCTATCTCACATCGAACGAATCTTAATCGCGCTACAAGAGGCAGGCTTTTCGATCAATATTGATAAAACCGCCTTCTTTAAACGCTCCATCGAGTACTTGGGTAATATTGTCTCAGATGGACAAGTCAGTCCAAGCCCAGGAAAAGTGGAGGCTTTAACGAAGGCGCCGTTACCAAAAACCGCCAAACAAGTTAGGCAATTCAATGGCTTAGCTGGGTACTTTAGGCGGTTCATTGCCGATTTCTCGCGCATTATGGTACCTCTTTATGAACTCACTAAAAAAGACTGTAAATGGGAATGGAATGAAAGACACGATGAGGCGCGAAATCACATTATACAACATTTGTCTACTGCGCCTACCCTTATGCTATTTCAGGAAAATTCACCGATCGAGCTCTACACTGATGCCAGCAGCCTCGGCTACGGAGCGGTGCTGGTCCAGACAGTTGGGACCCGCCAGCATCCAGTCGCGTACATGAGCCAGCGCACCACAGACGCCGAGAGCCGCTACCACTCCTACGAACTGGAGACTCTGGCGGTGGTGAGGGCCATAAAACATTTTCGGCACTACCTCTACGGTCGAAAGTTCAAGGTAATAACTGACTGTAATGCCTTGAAGGCGTCCAAGCATAAAAAGGATTTGCTGCCTCGGATCCACCGGTGGTGGGCATTCCTGCAAAATTATGACTTTGAGGTCGAGTACAGAAAAGGGGAAAGATTGCAACACGCAGATTTCTTTAGCAGAAACCCATGTACCCAGGTTGCAGTGAACTTAATTACCAGAGACACTGAATGGCTGCAAATTGAACAGCGACGTGATGATGATCTCCGCTTGCTAATAGACGGTATGTCCACTGATAACCCAGCAGCAGAGTATGTTCTCGAAGAAGGCTTGTTAAAAAGAACATTCAATGACCCTGTGCTTGGTATGCATAACCTACCCGTTGTTCCTAAGTCATTTCAGTGGAGTTTGATAAACTCTTTTCACACATCGCTGCAGCATCCTGGATGGGAGAAGACCCTCCAAAAACTGAGAGAGTCTTATTGGTTTGAGAAAATGAGTACCATTGTCAGAAGGTTTGTCGACAACTGTATTATATGCAAAACTTCCAAAGGTCCGTCGGGTGCTGTTCAGGCGCAGCTTCATCCGATTCAAAAACCTACAGCAGCGTTTCAAGTCATTCACATGGACATCACAGGAAAGCTTGGTACTAGGAATGCAGAAGGACGAGATGAGTATGTCATAGTTGCTATTGACGCATTCACAAAGTACATACTACTTAGCTATTCCAATGACAAGAGTCAAAGCAGCAGTCTCGCAGCGCTCAAACGACTGGTTCACTTATTTGGACCTCCAGTTCAAGTCGTTGTGGATGGAGGTCGTGAATTTCTCGGTGAGTTCAAAGCCTATTGTGAACGTTTTGGTATTAATATACACTCTATAGCGCCAGGAATAAGCCGAGCAAACGGTCAAGTAGAAAGGGTAATGAGCACATTGAAAAACGCATTAACGATGATCAAAAACTATGACACTGAAAATTGGCAGACAGCGTTGGAAGCCTTACAGCTCGCGTTCAATTGCACCCCACACAGAGTAACTGGTATGGCGCCACTCTCTCTACTCACACGACGTCCCCACTGCGTACCACCTGAGCTCCTAAGACTTGTGAACATCGATGAAGAGTCAGTTGACTTTGACCTACTTGAACAGCACGTTCAACAGAAAATGACCGCTGCCGCTGAATATAACAAACAAAGGTTTGATAAGACCAAGGCAAAGATACGCCCTTATCAGAGAGGTGACTATGTACTCATCAAAAATAATCCCAGGAACCAAACATCCCTAGACCTCAAATACAGCGAACCGTATGAGATTCACAGGGTACTGGATAATGACCGGTATACAGTGAAACGTGTAAACGGCAGAGGACGCCCACGCAAGGTGGCTCATGATCAGCTACGGCGAGCTCCACAACCAGGAGATCAAGACACCGTGTCGGCGAGTCAAGAGACGGCTCCACCTGCTGACAACGTGTCTACAGACTCCGCTCAGCAGTCTACGAGAGACGAGCACTCGAGCAGTCGTAGTGCAGACGTTAACGCCGTAGCAAACTGGTTAGTTCCTTCCGTTATATTTCACTATCTTGATCATGGCTGAATCTCTATCAAAAATAACCTACGTAGAAATAATCTACTCTCAGATGTATGTATGAAGCTTTGCTAAAGCTTGAAAACATAACAATAACCATTATCTGTACAAACCAATTTCATCCCTCAACTCCCTTCAATTGCAAATCATTTTCAGAGCCTCTGGGGACCACGGTCATAAAAATAAGGCCCAGGCCCCAGCATCGTCCTTTTCTCAAATCCTTTAGAGCCCCTGTGGACCACGGCGTACAAGACCGCTCAGCGCCACAGCATCATCCTTGTCTACGAGAAACCAATCATGCATGAATGCGTGGAGCATTTGCATTGACACACAACTATAATAAAATACTACGTTTACTTCCCTTTGTACAGAAAATGCTTTATGCTTTATGCCTAAACTATTTAAATATTTTCTTAGGTGTGATATGGTTGGAGTCGTCCACTGTATCATTTATCTTACTCTTATGTGGGATAATATGACGCATATGAAGTTACCATAGCTGACTACTTGGTTAAACTTTTGATTATTGCTTGGTGCCTACCATAGCAATAAGTTTTCTGCAAAAGCAAATACATTGTTAAATGATCAACTTAACAATAACCAAGTTATCAGCTAGTGTACCTATGAATGGATACCTAGCTCAGAAATTATTTCTACTTTCAGAACCGCGACTGGTGCAGAGCACGCACTGTCTCGCAGAACGGCCGTGTCGGCGCAAAACCGCTGATTTTAGTAATTTAAGATGATCAGGTTGATTATAAAATTAGTCTAGTGGTTTAGGACCACGTAATATGTTTAACAATTGTTTAATTGATTTATCTTCCATTATTTTCATGTAAAGCAATTGTTTGAATCAAGTTTTAAATTACAGAGGAATAATTAATTATTTTGGTAGGCAACACCAAATAATTATTAACAATTATCTCAAGATTAACTTTAACCACTGGTTATGTGTTGCTAAATTCATGTTATGATTTGTAATCCTTAGAAAGTAATTTAGTTTTGTAACTTTTAAATTCAAATTCAAACTGGTATTGCTGTTACAACTTTCGAAGGAAGTTGACTGCATAAATAATGTTTTAACTGAAATAATTAACTTTAACCACATGTTAGTGTTTCTAAATTCATGTTATGATTTGTAATCCTTAGAAAGTTATTTAGTTTTGTAACTTTTAAATCCAAATTCAAACTGGTATTGCTGTTACAACTTTTGAAGGAAGTTGACAGCATAAATAATGTTTAACTGAAATAATTAACTTTAACCAAATGTTAGTGTTTCTAAATTCATGTAATGATTTTTAAAAGAAAGTAATTTAGCTTTGTAATTTTTAAATCCAAATTCAACTTGTCTTGCTAGTACAACTTCTGAAGGAAGTTGACTGCCTAATTATTGTTTTAATTGAAATAATTAAAAAGTAATCACAGGGAATAGTGTTACAAATGTTAAAAGGATTTTACGTCTATTTTAAAATGATTGTAAGCTAACTGTTTTCAAATATCTCGATTTATGATTTGTAATGACGACACACCGTCCATTTTTGTTCTGTTGGACAGTGGAGTCACATTCTTGTTCGAGCCTTCATTAAATAAGGTTGTGCCTTGAGTTTTGTGTAATAAGCCCGGTGAGTACCTACCTATTTAAGTAGCATAGCTTATAGGATAGGGTTGATAAAAATAATAAAAGTATTGTTGATGGAACACGTGGTTTTCATTATTTGCAATGAGTGAGCCTAGTGTTGGAGCTAGTGACGTTAGCAATGCTGACGTCACTGTTTCCAAAAACTCCAAGGGTCAGGGTCCCTCGTCATATATGAGTGGGATTTAATGGTAACTAGCTAAGCACTAGTGAGCAAACAATAAAACATGATAAAGGACTTTATTTTAGATTCTTTTATTTAATGAACCGGTAGGGTTATTTATTATGCATACAGATAGTTAGTCGATGGCCAAATTCATCAGTGCAGTTGAATTTGACCTTGTTTCAAATTAATTTTAGTACTATAAATCAGTCTAATTCCGTCTCCTACCATTTCTTAAAAAGATTAGATGAGAATGAACGTACCCGGGTCAGAAACATCTTGGAAGACGCTTTCGGCTTCAGAATCTTTGCTCCCCAATCGAAGAATGCGTCGAGATTGCTGATCTGTTTCTGAAATTAATAAATTCTCACTTTAGTCCATATTTTTAAACATAGGTACCAACTACATAGTTATCAATCGCATGTATGTTAAAGCACTACTTGTCTTGTAACGACAGGACCAATTTAATTGTGGTTTCTAGTCTTTTATTTATTTAAGAATTGTGTAGTTTCTACAATCGTTAGGCGTCGTCAATAAGTGAACCGCGACGTTCAATATGTCAGTTCTGATATGAAACATTAAAGACCCGGTAGGTAGCGCTGTTTCCTACGACCTTTACTATGTCGTCGACCCAACGTGCTTTCGGACGACCTCGATTCCGGTGGTCCGATCTTGGCCACCATTTGGTCAAAGATTTACTCCACCGGCCATCACCACGTCTAGCCAGGTGTCCTGCCCAACTCCACTTAAGATTTATCGCTCTTTCGCCGACATAGGAAATGTTTGGACGCGAGAGGCGCAAGATAGAGGAGACTGGCATAAAAGAAGGGAGGCCTATACCCAGCAGTGGGTGATACCGGGCTGAGATGATGATGATGATGAGGTAGCGCTGTTCAAACATTATTTCTTTATGTATTTTCAGCCTGAATTATCACGTAGCACGACAAAGGCCTCACTATGCCTACAGACATTTTCAGGTTTCATATTCTACAAACTTTCAACAGTAGTGCCGATTGCATATTAGATCAGTTGGCCGAGCGTTGTCATGGATTGGTAAATTTTGATATGATGCAATTTTCGACACTCTGACACACACTGCTGAGTAAAATTTTTATTTTAGAACTATACACACCTATACTGGGTCTATTTTCAGTATAAAGAACCATAGTCGATGGTTTCCTGTTCTTGTCATCATCCGAACTTTCCAGAGAGTCAGTCAGAGGTACTTTGGAAGGCAGTGGGTCAGTAAGGACAGCGAAATCAGGGTCGGTCGGGGCAGTTGAGGTAGCTGCTTCAGTTGCGCCAACAGCGCTGACATCCGGTACGTTTGATTCTAGTGAAGTCTTTGATCGGAAAACGACGCCAGAATCCGGTCTCTCCAATGGATTTAATACTGAAATACAATATTAATGCATTAATTTGTGATAAGTATTTTAAAAACTAGGTAAAAATACACAAAGCCTAGCTTACATGACTTATATGCCTTGGGTATTGAGAACTACAATGAGAATTGATTGAACGTGTCTTTCAAGAAATTAAAAGGATCTTGAATGTTCAAAAACAGTCTAGCGCGTTTTGGAGACGCGGTCGTGGTAATTGTTTTATTATTTATATTGAAGGTATTGTATTATATTTATACAATTTTATTACAAAATATAGTATTTACTTACGTTTATCATCGGCCCCAATGCGTTCTAAATTATGATGAACTGATACTGTTTTCTGAAAAGAAAATAAAAACATTTTAGCTATCAAATAGCTGCGATACGTTTTTACGGCGGCATTTATTGGATTTTTCTCCTTTAAGAAAATGAGTTTGGGGGAGACCTTTGCCCAACAGTGGGACGTTGATATAAAAGAATATTTTATGAGTGCGTCAATGATCAACTTACATCTTCCAAATAAGAGTGAAGAACATCCTCCGACGAGAAAGCTCCCAGAAGTCGTTTTCTGATGTCACTGGCCGATATGTCGTGCTGAAACAAACATACATAACTCATTTATTCATTGTTTTAAGTTACTGCTAGTACATCATCATGCCGATGGTGCAAACGGTAACTGTAGTTAGTTATATTTGCACCATTCTTTATAAATAACGTTGCTTTCTTCAACCATAGCTTTTATAACATTTTAAATACCCAACGTACTTCTAAATGTTACTTCTTGCTATAGTCTTTTTCACCCCGGAAGGTATGCCTGACACATTGAACTTGTTTCGTTTCACGTTGGCCCACCAATGCGCTGAGTGAGGTGTGGGCTGAGTTGACCCAAGAATCCTACCCTGTTATTAATAAACACGAACTTGGGTGGAATTAGAGCTAATCCAAAGCATAAGGCAGTAGTAGGTCAAATCTGTATTAATAAATAAAGACCAAGGAGGAAATAAGCTAATCCGACGCTGCTCTCGGAGAGAGAATTACGCCTAGGTGCAACCTAGTATAGAGATGGAGTTAAGCATACTCTGTCATGAATTGTGACATTTTACTTCATAATATTCATGTCATAACCAAAAAAAGGTGGTGCAAATAGGATGGATATGTTGATGGTTTGAGGAAAAATTTAATGAGGTTGGATGGATACCAATTACGATAAATGAGGCGAGTGAAAAATTACAATATTCGTAAAATTTCATTTTATGATCTTGAAGAAACTGAATTTAAAATCCAAGTAAGTAGATTTTGAGGTAAAAAATCATTTAGCATTAGCAAGAAACAAAAAAACAGTTAAAAATTACTAAGCACAGTAAATAGTTTTTTTATGACTAAAAACTTTTTGGTCAATATTCACTTGACCAAAAATTTTGAGAAGAATAAAACCTCAAACCTCTTTGAATAAAACAGATTATCAAATACAAATTATTGTCTATCTCTGTCATTCATATAATTAGTGACAGAGACAGACAATATTTTAAACGATAATAATATTCGTTCATTCACTCGTTTTTATTTTAAATTTTATGGGTTGCCATAACGCACGCGCTAGTCCCGATGCAAGAAATGTATTACTGATTCGAGATAACTACCGATTTATTAATATCCTTAAACTCATCATGTTACTCCAAGAAGTAACAGTTCTAAGAGCAGTCTCGGATTTAGCTAGAATTAGGGTTTTCTAATTAATAAGGCGGCTAAAGTTTATAGTTAGTCCCCTCGTGCCCACGATCGGTGCTAATCGATCAAAACGTGGACTAAGTAAAAGTAAAGTAAGTAAAAATTCGAGGTAAGATAGTTCCAGTATTATCCTAAACATAAACAGTGAATTCAAATCGTGTGAATTTTAAAAGTAAAATTTCTACCTGGTCCACATCCCGGAGTTCAAGATGCGTGGAGTGCGGATGTGTGCGCACGCGCAACTTTACGGTGACGCCGTCGCAGATCTGCAACAGTTGCTCGCTGTCTGTTATCGCCACCGGTGGACACCAGTCGTGCTCGCCTTCGTCTGAAATAAATCGTAGATAATTTAGGTTATTAAGGTTAATGGGTCATCATTTCCATGCCCTTATCCCACGCTAAGTGGGGTTGGTACAACATGTCTTCCAATATAGGTTTAGGGGTAATCTAAGAATAAAAATAACAGGACGCAGTCTATCAAAAATTACCTTATCTATAGGATTGTCTATACGAGTAAAGCGGCTTTCAGACTACGCTATAATATAATAGCATATATCTCATAGCACAACAACATTGCGCACCATAAATTGTTATGGACACGTTCACACTGTACTATATATTATTGGCTTACTATCTATACTAATATTATAAAGAGGAAAGATTTGTTTGTTTGTTTATTTGTATGTTTGTTTGAATTGAATAGGCTCCGAAACTACTGGACCGATTTGAATAATTCTGTCACCATTAGAATCCTACATTATCCCTCATGAACATAGGCTATATTTTATCCCGGGAAAGTGAAGTTTTCCCGAGAGACCGCGGGTAACACCGCGACGGACAGCTAGTACGCTATAAATTGGTGCGATGCGCTGAGTTCATGCTGTGCTAAATCACGTGACGCCCTCTTCCTCCTCCCTAACCCCCGGCAGTCCCACACTCTTTTCTCCCACCTCTCTCTTTTCACACAAAAATCGCGTTCAACTGAGCTTGCTATAATCCCTTGAAATGTGAATTCGACTAAACCAGACTTGTCAAATACTACTATTAATGCTTGCGATAATATATACACACAGACTTTCGCATTTATAATATTATAGTCTTTTTCACGCCGGAACGTATGCAAGACACATTGAACTTGTTTCGTTTCACGTTGTGTGGCTCACAACAATTTTGAAACAAAAAAGTCAAGAAAAAAAATTAAACGACAAAACATACAAAAAAAAATGTTTTTGTCTATTTCCTGTTTAATTATTTCATAAATTATCATAAACGAGCCATAAAATATAAATAATTAAACAATAAACATTTTATAAAAAACTCCGCCAATTAACAGTACTGAGTAAAATGGAACGTAATCTATTAGAGAGTGCAAAAATGAAAATCGAAACAATTGATGAATCGATAAGTAAAGAAATAATCGTTGGTTTAGTAATTTTGTCTATGAATGAACCTTGTAATCGATTGAGATGAATTGATAGTAGTGAAACAAAAATCGATTTTGATAATCCCGATTAAACTTTAGGACATTACTATTAGACTGATTTTGACATTATCTCGAAGTGTCTTGCATACGTTCCGGCGTGAAAAAGACTATAGTAAGATAGCAGGAGCTCCTTCTTTGCTATACTATATAGCACAATAGTATAGCGTAGTCTGAAAGCCGCTTAAAAGAAATAAAACCATGTAGTGTAGGTATTTCCTTACGTTACTTTTCTTTAAATTACACTGCTTTCAGAAACAAAATGAACTGGAATTCCATTCATGCACAGCCGGGAACCAAAGGTCTTCTCTTCTGATCAGTCAGTCAGTTATAACATCTTGGACTTTATGGCTAGTGAGGTAACGTTCAGAATGGCATACCTATTGTCTTGGCGAAGGTGAGGAAGGTGACGGCATGTGGCGCTGGGATCGCATTTGTTGGCGGCGGGTAGCGTGCGCAGTGACCCGGTGTTGAGTAATGCGTGACTGTATCTGGAGGTACCACGCAGAACCAACGTGTGCCTATACACTCCGGATGCACCTGGAAAAAAGGAAATACAAATTAAACTATTTCTGTGTGAACCTCACGCTCGTGGTGCGAAATCCTGTGTGAGAGTGTGGCGACCTCTAACTAAGATCGCCTGAACTAAAAGGGCATCGTAATAGAGTTACCGATAAAGAGAATAACCATTGGAAGAACTACAGCGACCTACCTACTTCAGAGCTTTACAGCTAGATGGCGCTGGCGCGCTACCAACCGACGCGATTTGAATCCAGAATCTCGCAAGCAACAATATTCTTGGCAATTAGCTTATATAGAACAATCCGACATCAACTGTCGGTCGAAAGGCCCTAAGTGGACCAGTTGGCGTCGACCTTAGTGAGGCGAGAGCTCCCCTCTTTGCCATAAATTGAGGTAACTACACATACTCCCCACAGGTTATTCAATAACAATAGTAAAATCAGCGTTTCGTAGTGTTCATAAAAGGAATCAGCATAAACAAAAACCTAAAAAAAGTCGATAGAATATCCGGATTAAAATGTTGTCCTCGGTCTTTACACATGGGCAACGTCATCCCATAACGTTTATTTGTTTACTAGTTTCTGCACGCGGCTTCGCCCGCGTGGTACCAACATTTTGAATAGCCTATATGCTATTCCAGGTCACTAACTACGCCTATTCCAAGTTTCATCCAAATCGGTTCACTGGTTTAGGCGTGATTGATACACAAACATCCAAATATCCAAACATACTCACAAACTTTCAGATTTATTATATTATTAGGATAGGATATTAGGATTAGGATATAGGATATTAGGATTAGGATAATACCTTAAAATGTTTGTGTAAGATTACCATTAGTTTAGAAGTGCTGGGCTCATCCCCAGTATATGCCGGCTGCGCCACACATAGTCCCGTCGTGCTGCGGTTGTGTACCACGAGCTGTGGACACGGGTCCTTCGCGACCGTCACCACCCAACGACCTTCGTGCTTTATCTGGGTTATGACAACAGGCACCTGTTGAAAACATTTTATTTTAGTGACGATATGGTATGTTTACAGAATGTTTACAACGGTCACAGAAACGTTGGTCGTCCGGCAGCGAGCCGGACTATACCCAACAGTGGGCAAAATCAGGCTGTGGATGATGATGATGGTACAATGCAATGAGTAAGAGCACTAAATTATAAAAAAAGAAATATAAATTTTATTAAACCATTGTTTGTAGCACCTTTAGTGATTCTTTCTCAAAAATCCATAAATCCAGTTTTTTTGTCTTTATGTTGTAAAATTTAGCCACACCCTGTATATTGTCTGTGGTACTTACAGAGCAGTTGTCAGTATCAGAGAGTGCTAGCGCCCTGCGAAGTGGCGGGTGTGAGAGCCGCAAGGGCGCGGTGCCCCGCGCTCCGTCCCGTACTGTCACAGTGAGGTACAGTCGCAACTCGCTCGGGTCACTGCCGCGCCAACGGCCCACTACGTAGAAACGGCAGAGCGGGGTGCCGTGAATACTGAAAAAAATATATCGATAAGTAAATCAAATGGTGGGATGTGGCTGGGGATCGAGACAGATGGAAACAACTGGGGGAGACCTTTGCCTAGCAGTGGGAAGTAGGTTAGTAAAAAAAAACAATTTAATCCAGATTTACTACGTACAACAGCGAAAGTCGTATCCAAATCGTAGATTAGCGTTGTGCACGCAAATCTACGATTTGGTGCACATCTTCTCAGATAATTAGCGTAACTCGGCAATAAAGACTACGAAAATCTCAATCAAACTTAGTTAAGCTTTTAGTTAGTGTAAGATTTAGACCCCTCGCAGACTACAGACTTTCTATCGGCCGATAGTTGAGACGGAATATACATCGGCTCGTAATGAGTATGGAGTATAGCCCATCTCAACTATCGGCCGATAGAAAGTCTGTAGTCTGCGAGGGGTGTAACAACTGATGATTTCTACAAGAAACTATTAAAGTAAGTGGTATCTTACCTTCCCGCAGGCGTGGGTTCGACGACTTTGTATGTGGTAGGCCGCAGTATCGTGTCGTCATCGACCTCCATCGGAACTGCTATCGCTGAGACCTGAGGTACAATGTTATAGTTAGATGAACCAAAAGTCAAAATCAGAGGGCTAAAAGCAAGTTTTTCATCTTTTAACGCAAACGCGAGTTTTAACGTTTTCTTGGTGCTCTTTCAGAAGTAGAAAGCGCTCGTGGTCGTGCTTGCTTAGTCGTTCTCGATAGATCGTGGAAGTTAAGCAACGTTCGAAACGGTCTGTAAGTGGATGGGTGACCGCCAGTGGCATTTTCATCTGAGCGCTTCCGTGCTTCGGAGGGCACGTTAAATTGTCGGTCCCGGCTATTTAAGTCGTTAAGCCATGACGGAGGCCTTCAGACGGCCTAAAAACCCCGTCACCAGAGTTGGCCGCTGACTCATACGAACTTACTTTTTATAAGTACAAAATAAAGTTTACGCGAACGCGATTCAGTACAAAATTCGCATACGTTGAAGCAATTATAGTAACTTACTCGACACTAAATGATTCCAATATTTTCACAAGTTAACTAACCAATATTTCAGTGTCCATTCGATTGACGAGCATGTACGTAGAAGTCATGCCGAGCACGTTGATTTCTTCCTTTATTTCGTAGTACATTGTGAGTAGTGCCACCTGAAACAATTGTACAATCACCGTAAGTCAACAGTCAATTTTAACTGCAGTTCTTAATTTTATCAAAATCGAGCGAGTAACTCCTAACATGACTTTTCGATAACTCCACAGTATCATTGCCACAGGCCAGTTTACCGTCAGTGGCCCTGAAAAAGAATTCACTTTATATTGCATCACCGGAAAGGAATTATGCAATTTTTTAAATGTTTTTTTAGATTTGTTAAAAATATAGAATAGCTGTACCTTATGGTTACAAAGCACAGCTAATTCAGCGGCGTGGTCAAGCGCGAGTCGGCCCCTGGGCGGGGTTCCGTAGCGACCAAGCTCAGCACCGGTCACCGCCAGCTCTCCACTCACGAATGTCTCTCGACCCATCTCCACCGAGATGAAGAATGGTTTCTGAAAATAATTACGTTTTTAAAAAACTAAAAAGAAAACCGACTTCAATGTTTGACTTTAGGGCGCGGCGTGATTTAGGGCGTCAAGTGAAGATGAGGGGTACGGGGAAACTATCAATCCGTCAGGAAATTATATTCATAAGTATGGGAAAATGGAAAAACCTAAATAATAATAATCCCGAGCTGCTACTCGGGAGCCTTACTGTCTCACTTGAAATCCATTCCCGGTTATCATCCCGTTTGAGCTCAACCAATCACACAATACGAAAATTACGTGTTATGTCATTTTCGTGTTGTGATTGGTCGAGCTCAATTTGTTTTTTTGCTGATTTTGTTTGTTTGTGAGAGAAAATAAATAAATTTCTGCAACCTTCATATTAAGGTAAACGATACTTCATTGTTTTATCTTGGATTATGTTGGTGAAAGTTTTCTGGATAAAATATTTTCTTGAAAAATACATGTTTTGCACAGATTTTGCTATTTATAACAACACACATTTTTTTGTGGGTTTTTGTTTTGTCAAGAAACCTACAAGTATTTCTTTGGTTGTGTCTTTTAATATTTCGATTGGTTGTTTCATTTACTTTTAATTAGCTAAAAAGTGTTTTAGCGCCGTAAATAACGTTGCGTATCCATAGCTCTGTACTGCTCACACGCCGAACAAATCACACTCGCTGTCCCGCTTACAAAATGGCGGACTATTATGTGGACATTATACAACGTAGACGATATTGATCATACCAGGGTTTAATTGGCGCACAATGGCACAAGCTCAGAGATGCCCATGAATTTATTGATAAAATCACACTATGAATTTTTTGATGATTACCTGTAGCACAGCCGAAGGCGGAGCTATCGCAGTTCCTGGCTCTAGTTTGCATAACGGGGCCGCGTCATGTGCCCGCAGTGTTAATGCAATGGGAGCCGCATTGCATAAAAGAACAACTGGGCAGAGTTGCACTTCCAGCGAGCAACCACCACCTGCCCTTACCGCTTGGTACCTCACCTGGAAACAACTTTTACTATTAGTATTCGTATTCATGTAGTATTTACATGGAACAAATTTAGCCATTTTTTATATGTAAACGGTCATCGGACACTAAAAGAACTTGGAACTGTGAGGATCTGCAGCTTTATTGTCTAACTTGAAATGCATTCCCAGTTATCATCCCAATAGAGCTCAACCAATCACATAACACGAAAATGACAAAACACGTCATTTTCGTATTGTGCGATTGATTGAGCTGGGAACGGATTTCAAGTTAGACAATAAGGCTGCTGGCCTCCAATTCACTTTTATAGCAGTTTTGAATATTTCTTTGTTGTCATCAAAAGTTGATTGACCAACATTTTGAAAAATAGGATTAGATAAACTATCAGTTCATAATAATTTCTCAAGCTTTTTTTTCTTAGCAATCGAAAATAAATGGCGCTCTAAAAAAACAAACTATTATCAACTTTTGATGCTGACTGTACACTATAAAAAAACATCATTTAAATTAGCTTACATAAAAATTTATGTAAAATGTACCCGCACACGTGCTGCATCAATCAATACTGTAATTGATGACTAGGTGTGCGGGGCAATGTTCTGCCGCCCCTTAACAAGCTAGTACTTTGCGAAATGGCACTTCGCCTAGCCAGTGATTAGGGTCGGCCCAGTACGGCCAGAAACAACTTGGATACACATAAGACCACCAGATGGATCACCTAGAACAAGCTAGACCCCAAACCGTGTTTTTTTTCTTTACGGTATTGGTCGCGAAGGATCAAGAGTAGAATTAGTTTTATGACTATTCTAAGTGATCTCAGCGGTTCTAATGAATAAATGCTCTTTGACTTTGATATTTCAATTACTAACTTTGAAAGGAAAAATGAAGTAGTATGTGTAGTTTCCTTCCAAGGCCCGTTAGTTTTTTCCATCTTGTTTAATCTGGTGTATGTGGGATATTATTTAATACAGTTATGGCTTTACAAATAAACGTGGTATAAAATTATTCCAGGTTTAAACTAAGAATAACCATACTTATTTTTAGTTTAAAACAACAAACAGTACCATGACTATATCACCAAGTCTCGGTAGACATTCTTTCAGATCTCTAGCCTTTTATGTATTAAAGATCTTTTGAAGAAGTAGTTTTAGTTTATATACCTCTTATATACCTGGAACAACTTTATAGCAAGTTTATTGGTAAGGTCGATAGAAATTATGTGTACGTACAGTGACGTCAGACCGTGGCTGTAGTAGCGCCGGTTGCCACGTCCCTGGCCAGTGGCTGGCCACTATGGAATATGGCCATGAAGATTGGGCCCCGCGACCCGCGCGTTCCAACCTGAAGGAGCAAAAGCTGTTTACATTTCATCATCTACACACACACTCATGCATACATACACCCACTCACATTTATACACACACATGCATACTTAAACGTATCAAAACATATAATAGTAGAACGTTTCAAATCCTATACATATTTTATAACCTACACACACACACAGAGATCTACTATACATAAATATTCTCAAAAGGGTTTATCTGTTGGCTTTAGGTGACAGAATATCAGTTCCCTGCTTTCTTTCAGTATACGATTTGAGTATTGTATTGTTTTGGTACTGGAAAAGCCTAATCCATCTCAACCAAAAAAAGTCAGTGAATGTTGCCTGAATAAAAGTGTTTTTTAATGAGTATAGGTAGGTACGTACCAATGCAAAATTTCTGCTAGAACGTCGTCGAGTGAGGTCACAGGAGCACGTTTTTCAAACACAGAGGTGTCCGTCACTCCGTAATGCAAGGGGGTCGCTTCTCGCGTCACTGGACATTCTAAATCCCTGAAAATGAATCGGCTTTAGTGGGCTGTAAAAGTATATTTGTGCTTTGTGCCTAATTCTGGTGACTGATTTATAGGCCACTTAAACGGTCCCTCGGGATTTTTTCGGGATAAACAGCAGCGTATGTCCTTCCCTGGGATAAAACCTTTATTCATGCCAATTTTCACCCTAATCTGTCCAGTGGTTTGGGCGTGAAAAGGTAACAAACAGACAGACAGACCGAGTTAATTTCACATTTATAATATTATAGTATATATAGTACGGATGAATTACGAAAGGACTTCAAGTGCGGCTCAAAGCTTCAAGGAACCTGTTTGGGTTGAGGGGTTGTAAGAGCTTCCATAGAGTAAGTCTTTAGCAATTTCGGGGATGAGTTTTGATATGAGTGAATATTACCTGTATTGGAAGGAGAGGGTATGCCTAGCGGAAGTAGTTCCGGGCGCGTGTAGATGCGTGCTAGTGCCGCGCCCTGGCGTCACTTGCACTAAAGATGGCGGCGGCTCTAGTGACGCAGCAGTCGGTTCTGTCGCTATCAACACCTGTACATCTCTTTATTAGTATATTTATAAACGTGACCCAGCGATGGGAATATGACAAATTGAGAGGTTACATTTTTTTCACATCTGAAGGAGCAGGCCCGTGTAAAAACCTACGTCCGTTATAGAAGATTTTGATACATCCAATGTTCATGAACTCGCATACACTGATTTACCATAAATATTTTACAAAACGATACAAGATCACTGAACCTCCCAGATGTTTATTTAGGCTTTCAGCCTAGTGATGCAGCAGTTCAACCAACCGCAACCAATCACAGTGCAGGAATTGATCCGAAACTGACGTTTCTTGCACTGTGATTGGTTGGGCAGCTGACCTATTCCGAAACGAATGCATTCCGTTGAACTCTGAATCGCCTCCTCACAGTGATAAGTAAGAAATGCAGCGAGCAAGTACAGCAGTCTAAACTGATCGGACAGTGGGAAGTGACAGTGGAGAACAATTTTAACCGCCCAAAGGGGGTGGTATATACAGGGTGTAAAAAGACTGCTACCGAAAACTGAGGGGTTGCAATCAGACCATGATTCTAAATATATTTAGCGAAAAAAAAAACAATTTTTTTTTTACTTGGCTTCGTCATGCTATGTTATTTTCGGTTATTTACTACTAGTACGACATAATAAGACCAGACATACCTAATAATTTCATTTAAAAAAGAAAAAAACAATTAAAACTCAAAATCCAGCAATCTACGTAAAAAAACTCGCCCAAAACATACGCAAACAGTACTCTTCAAACGCTGTTTTCTCCGGATATAATGAATATTTCGAAAAATCCTTTTGGATTTGGTTGTGTGTTGGGATGCTGAACCTACCCCTGTTGGCTTCGGTAGACGTCTTTTTACACCCTGTATGCTTACATCAGTATCCAAAGGCAGGTGCGAGTAGAGTACATAAAGGGGCCACACAGCGACAAGAATGCGGCCGTCACATCTCGCGCGAACGACGCGGCACCAAACACATGTGAAAGGGTTCTCGCCTTCACTTGGCACTGCGGACAAACAGACGAATCGAGTTTCATTGAACAAGCACCCGTCTACATCAAATCAGCACTTTTTACTATATTATTGCATTATCACTCTTCAATGTTTACAGCTAAGTAAACGCTTGTAAGCACAAACTTTTCTTTAAACTTTTGCTCGGTTCTTCTAGGCCTATAAGGCCGCGTTTCCTGCTAGAAAGTTATCATCTCTTCTCTTAAGATTATCAAGTTTGAAACTGAAAAAATGAAAGTGTATAACTTTATGTTGCAACCGTACCTTTGACTAGCCACGGCACGTTTTCTTTAGGGCACTCTTTCAGAGGAATATCGCCAGACCAGCCGGTGTCGTTTGAAACGAACTTTATTCTGAAAGAAAAATATAGTGATACTTACAGATGTAATTTTTAAATATTTTTATTGTTTTTTTTTTTAAATTTTATGTTGGTTAAACTGACGTAAAAATCGCATTCGTAAATGAGGTCATTTACATTTTACGGAAACATAATACCATTTATTTATTTATTTACATGCCCTAATACCCCTTTGAAACAAAAGTATTTGTTGTTGAAGCGGCAACAGAAGTATATCATCAAAATTTCAACTGTCTAACTATCACGGTTCATGAGATACAGCCTGGTGACAGACAGCGGGGTCTTACTAATAGGCTCCCGTTTTACCCTTTAGTTACGGAACCCTAATTGAACATTACTCTTGAATATTAAAAAATAATCAATGATATTTTCCTATAGTTACGTTCGTAAAAACCAACGTTTAAAATCCGATCCTGAAACATCTGACTGTCACTGACTAAAACGTCGCCTTGCTTGACGCGCACTTTTTATGATGAACTAGCTGTCCGTCGCGGTGTTACTCGCCTTCCCCCGGGAAAACTTCACTTTCCCGGGAAAAAATTTAGCCTATGTTCAACAGGGATAATGCAGGATTCTAATGGTGAAAGTATTTTTCAAATCGGTCCATTAGTTTCCGAGCCTATTCAAATCAAACATACAAACAAATTCCTCTTTATAATATTATTAGTATAGATGAGTCGGCTCTTGACCTCGAAACTTACACAGGCATGAATGAGGTCTACGATGGAGCGAGCCTACCCAGAAGGTGCCTATTAACTCTCTTCTTAAAAACAACAGGGTCGTAGCTCAGCGGAAACACAGACGTTGGAAACACTGAAGAAAAAACATTCCAAGTAGGACGTTTTCAAGTCCTCACTTTGCGCGCGCTAGTAACATCTACTAACATCAAAATATAACATTTTTAATACAATTGAAAAGAATACATACAGCCTCCTATTTTTTTGAAGTCAGTTAAAAACAGCATCTCTTTTAGGTACATACTTGAGAGCCATTTCGTTGTCGGCGCCGCAAATAACGCTGTTCCCGATGGTTTCTGCTTCCATCTCGCCGGAACACACGCTGAGCCACTGGTTGCCTCCCGAACGGGTTCGAACCTGCAACATAAATAAACATTATGATATTTCCATCACTTGACAGATTTTCTGTGATCCCATTTGTTGAATTCTTGAGGGATTGATACTTTCCCGTAACACTCAAAAAATATCATTATTGTTTGTAATTTTCGATCCGAGTCTAAAACTGAAGTCGGTTTTCTTTTCCCATCTGGTTCTGATAATACATGCTTAGTTTAGGGCTAGATGGCGTTGTGTGAAATGTCCAGTATTATTATTATTTGTTTAGAGAAGGATCTAAATCAAGAATTCTGTACTTAGTTTTTTCTACCGCTCTTTGAGGTTTTCTTTATAGTTTTAAAACATAATTATTTTTGATTTGTTACCTTGTAGAGTAGGTTGGTGCGTAGCATATTAGCGGTGCAAAGCCTCCCCGCCAACCGCAGCGTGCGGCGGCCGCCTAGCTCCGCGACCCGCGCGTGTAAGAATACGCCGCCTCCAGGCGATAGTTTTGAAGTCGTCGCTTCC
Source organism: Epirrhoe alternata (assembly GCA_963565295.1). Taxonomy (NCBI): domain Eukaryota; kingdom Metazoa; phylum Arthropoda; class Insecta; order Lepidoptera; family Geometridae; genus Epirrhoe; species Epirrhoe alternata. The sequence goes on from OY751375.1 coordinate 14,533,423, forward strand.
GCGTCTGACAACCTCACGCGGTAAGTACCCGCTACGAATGGTATACCTGACACAATAAAAACTTGTTTAATCCAAATCTGTTCACTGGTTAGGTCACTTGAAACACAAACATTCTATTCTATTCATCATCTTCCTGCCCTTTTCCACATTACGTGGGGTCGGCACAACATGTGTTCATACATACACATTATTATTATTATTATTATACACATTGTTATTACATTCTATTCTATTATCCAAAGATAATCAAAAACATATGTTCATTATACATATAAATTGAAGTTAAAAATACAAAGAAAAGGATTTAGGTACTCACTGGAAGACCAATGCCAATCAGCTGTGGGTCCCGCGATTGAGAACCGCAATTTCTTAGAAGCAGTCGGATTTCGCCATCTGTTGGTAAAATATTCACATTGCATCATACATTCAACATTCATACGTAGAAATCAATGAAAAAGAAAAAAAAATCGTTTCCATAATATTGACTGGGCATTAACTGAGGAAGTGTGAAAGCCGTGCCAGTGAATAAAAAGATGAGGAGCAACAGGCTAGCATGGTATGGGCATGTAATGAGAAGGGTAGAATGTCATGTAACTAGGAGAATACTTGGTATGAATGTTGATGGATTTACGAGTAGAGGTAGGCCAAAGAAAAGATGGATGATTGTGTGAAGGATGACATGAGTAAGAAAGGAGTGAGTGTTGAGATGACGGCTGATAGAGGAGAATGGAAGAACACATATTGTGCCGACCCCACATAACACATAATGTAAAAGGGCAGGACTATGATGATAATATAAACTGGGCAACAGCAAACAAATTAGCAATTTCTTTACAGTTTTATTATTTGTTAATATTTAAACAAATTACCTGTATGCAAGACTAGTCCCTGGTCCCAAAGGCACCACTTCGTCTGTTCCCTCTTGTCCCACTCGTAATGCAGAAGCGCAACTATTATGTATCCATAAAGACACTCGGCCTTCTAACGCGGCCGCTGTCACCTCGGCCAATTCTCTGTTGTGTTTCACCTCCGGCCTCGGTATCTCATGCATCGATTTACGTATATACTGCGGGAATTAATACCTACGTTAGAATACACATTCATTTATTTATACAAACAAAATCCAAAAACATCTACATTCGACACCCTCAAATAATAACATGGGCATGGACATTCAAGCGAAAAAGGAAGTTTTGAAATCGTTTGAAAAAGATTAATAAAAGCATTCAAAATCGGCAAATAGTGAGTTATCATATTGTGTTATTCCTTGAGGCTCGAAAATATTGAGTCTGTTTTACAAAATAAGTCCCATAGGATTGTTAAGGTCATTGCACATTTAGCCTCACCGTACGCGCCGCACGCATTTTTTTTTAAATGCTGATGTCGTCTGAAAATGCGGCGCGTTCCTGTAGTGTGTGTTTTATCGGAATACAGTTTGTATAGTAATTTTTATGGAACTTATTATGTATAATGGACTTAAAATATAAATGTCATCCTGCAGAAAAAGGTCCAAGTTATAAAATTTGGGCCAGATGAACAAGAAGATTGTTATTCCCTTTTTGTAGGAGCCAAATGGGTATAAAGAACCATTTGGTGGCTTGCGAAAGGGGTTAGTTTAAGCAACAAAGCCATCAACAAAATGCAAGCATACATAAGATCTGAAATAAACTCTGCAATATATTACAGAAGGCGTCAATCTCTCGTGATTTGCTAAACATTATTCTGTCCAGTCGACGAATAATGTAAGAATACATACATAATGTGCGACATGGACAGGAAGATTAATCAAGCAGTGAATCATTCGAAGATATAGTTACTATAGTCCATCCACGCGTTTTTTTTACTTTTGAGGTTGCATTTTCATCAATTAATGACTCAGACAAAAAAAGTAAGGACTCGCTATTGACGGAATTCCTACCGATTTTGCGGGGGACGAGGTAGCAACGAACACGTTAGGCACTAACTACCCCCTGCTGTCAACACGACTGCTAACGAACTTTTTGATCAAATTATTGATTTATTTTATAAAAACTGAGACATGGAATTCATTCATATTGGGTAATGGATAAGAGATAAAATATAATCAAATAGATTATTATTATTTTTGTCTCGCATTTAAAATGTATGATATTTTTTTTACGTAAAATTCCAACAGTGCGTTACGGTCTCTTGCCTATGTCAAAAGTAAAATTCACGCGTGGACCGACTATAGCGCAGCGGCGTTCGTCCAATTGACGGCAAATAATGGAAAAATAATGTGCGACAAGGACAGGAAGATGAATGAAGCAGTGAGTGAAGCAAAGCAAGACCTCACTACTGCTTAACATCAGGCAGAGTGAGGTTAAATTCTGACCTATTTAATAAAAAAAAAGTGTTATACAGTTAAGAAAGTATAATAGTTACCGGTGCAGCAGCGTTATTCCAATCAACAGCGAGTGCGTGCAATGTCCGTAGTCTCGGTACATGTAGCGCGACATGCACGCACGACATAGAAACACGAGCGCGCGACACTCCGCCCGTTGGAGATGACGCTCCCGCTTGCAGCCGAAACTCGTCTACTAGCCGCTCCATTGTGCCAGTCGAACAATCCATTATGTCACTCCTATACAAAACGTACATTTTACTCTAATGTATATATTTTTAACTCTATCATACCGTAGAGATCCTAATAATATAATAAATGTGAAAGTTTGTGAGTATGTTTGGATATTTGGATGTTTGTATGGTTGTGTATCAATCACGCCTAAACCAGTGAACCGATTTCGATGAAACTTGAAATAGGCGTAGATGCCTGGAATAGCATATAGGCTATTCGAAATGTTGGTACCACGCGGGCGAAGCCGCGCGCAGAAGCTAGTAGAGTATAATTGCCTAAGCGGGTACCGTTTAGTAAATACTCTGAAATAGCGAAAGAAAACATTGTGAGGAATGTCATGCTGTAGAACAAACGTTTCTTTGTTTCATGAGCTGATTCAAATGAGTCCAAACAAGTTTTAACTAAGTTTTCGTGTGTGAAAGCATCTACTTCTTAGAAAAAAAAACTAATTCTGCTTTTATTTTTATGATAATTTTAAATGTGTAATTCTTATTTGCACAGCCAATTGAAGTCTTCAATGCGGAACAGTCTGCCCTTGTTGCCGAATTTAAATGATTTATTTGACATCCAGCCTACGGACAAAGGCTTGAAAAACTTTAGAACTAGATATGATCAAACTTTTACAGTAGTTAAAGTTCAGCCTAATTAATGTAATTTCTAGGTTTACTTTATGAGCGAGAGAACAACTAAAACTTTTGAAAGAATGCGTAATTTACCACACGAAAAGTGAAACTGGCGCAGCCGGAAGGATTCTCTTGACTATGAAAAAGACAAAATAAATGAATGACATTAAACATATACGTCAATAGCTGCGCTAGTTTAACGTATACATGTTTTCTGACTTATAAATCGCCTCTTTGAGGCGCACTTGTGATTCTCATTGTTCACCACACTTGTTCGAAAAAACTAGTGACACAAAAAAGAAAAAAAGAGTAAATACTTACGATAAGTTTGTGTGTAGCAGTATAAGCGCCCCGGCAGGCGAGTTGAGGTTAGCGTGAACACTCGCATCGCGCGCTTCAATCGACAGCACTCGATGACTGCGCATCAGTGGTTTCGACACGTAATATCCTTCCAATGACGTCGCTGTACTGCGAACGGAAATATTATAGTCTGATATCGTCTCATTTATACGAAAAGATGTAAAGAACAAACCTATGGAAACTCACGCATCTTTCTTGTACGGAAACAGACATCACAGATTTATACTAAGTAACAGGTCGCATTTGACGTCTGTCATGTTGTATTCAACTACACGAAACAGAGGGTTCAAAGTTGTTTGTAAAAAATATTTTTTTTTGTCAAATGTAATATCCCCTCGCAGACTGCAGATTTTCTATCGGCCGATAGTTGATACGGGCTATACTTCGGCTCGTAATGAGTATGGAGAAGTATAGCCAGTCTCAACTATCGGCCGATAGAAAGTCTGGAGTCTGCGAGGGGGCTAAATGTAACTAAAGAGGCTTTATATTTCTCTCAAATAAACCTATAGTTTCATTTAAACAAAAACTTCTAAATGCAAAAGAAACGGAAGCTGCTCAATACGGTAAAATTTTGCCACACTCCGTATAATCGGCACTATAAATTACCTGGGTCAGACGCACAAGATGCCGGAAAGAATAGCGTAATAATATAAACGGCTTTTCTCTATTACGCTATTCTTTCCGTTCCCACTGTTGGGACAGTGGGTGTGAAAAGGCTGATATGATGACAAATTACCTGGTGATTGGAGGCAGATCATTATGTAAATGGACGAGTAGACTGGAGAACCGAGTGACGATTTTAAGCCGGGACGCAACGCGCGGTGAGAAGCACGAGTCTATACGGACTACTCCGGACAACTGTTCCACTGTGACTCCATTTGTGGCTTTGGCCAGCGGCGGGTCCGATGGGTTCTCGTATATCTGTAGATATTTAACTTGTTTAGGGTGTAAAAACCGCAAGTTGAACGTACGATGAGCGCTTGGATACTTGGAAACGCGTGTCCATCTATCCACCATGAACGGAGTGGATAACCGGAATTCACATCTGATTGTTCCTCCGACTTTTTACTGCAAGTACAGTTTGAATAACCGTCTATTTATAATCCGTTTAGCCGTTTTAGCGTGAGGGAGCAACAAATATTCATCCATCTCATTTGACGACCTCTGAGTAGCGCAGCGGGCGAAGGCCCGCCTGCGATGCAAGAGGTTGCGGGTTCGATCCCCGCGGCGGGACCAATGTTTGTATGATCTACAAATATTTGTCTCGGGTCTGGGTGTATCTATAAATATGTATGTATTTACAAACAAAATGTATTTATGTAGTATATCAGTTATATGGTTCCCATAGTACAAGCTTTGCTTAGTTTGGGGCTAGATGATGATGTGTGATGTCCAGCATTATATAAAAAAAATATTTATTTAATCTATAATTCGTATTTGTAATGAAAGCAAAATGCACTCCCTTTATTGATTATTATGGTTATATTTTTACCAGAGGGTCGGCTTTAGGCATGAACCGGCTGCCATTGAACTCGTATGGCGCGGCCGCTTCATCAACGCTGCACGCGCGGTACCGCCACATAAAGGCAAACACTGCATCTATAACACAAGACAATATATTACTCTATCAAAAATGTTTACGGCAAGAGGACAGCGAGTTACCTGGTTCCTAGTCTTTTAAACAGTTTGCCTAAGGATTCAATATCAAAACAAGTATTAGGTACAATAAAAAAATCCGACTGCATTGCAAAATCTCTAAGTTGACTTTCTTGCAGTCGGGTTTTTGTTTTTTTTTATTGTATTACTTTCTAGCATATACTCGTACCTAATTTATTAGTGTAGACTTCTCAATATTGGAAAAAACCTCAGTGGTTTTTTTAGAACTAATTTCTATTGTGAGATACTTAATATGAATGATTATTATTTTGTTTGTGAATGTTCAACATCTCGGGACTATGGAGTCCCGGATCTTTGACAGGCATACATGGGGCCGAGGCCAACACATAGAGGTCTTTTTGACAGTAAAACTAAACTACGTAGCAGAGGATGTTACCAAAAGGCATATAATTGGGTTGAACAGAGGCTTATTTCTTACCTGGAGGTAGCACGTAGAGTTGAGTTTCCACCGGCTCGCCAACGGGAACGACGAAGTGCGAATGTGCCTCCCAACGGTTCAGCAGACGATTGTACAGTTCCAACAAGCATTGCGTCTCTGTGTCCTGTGAGATAAATGTTAACATTATCATACTTTATTGTTTCATGTAATGTTGTTTTATGAGAACTCTGTTTTTACTGAGGATCAGCATTTAGGTTTTTTAAGAGAAACCTACTCTATTCCTGATTGAGTATAGATTCATTTTGAATAGCTTAATGCTATTCCAGGTCACTATCTACGCCTATTCCAAGTTTCATCCAAACTGGTTCACTGGTTTAGGCGTGATTGAAACACAAACATCCAAATATTCAATAATTTTTTTCATGAATCAAGGAACCAATGTGCCAATTTTTGTCAAAATCGGTTGAAAAATGCAACCTTTAGGCGAGAACAGACAGACAGATGGAAAGACGGACAATTGCATTTTTGGCCAATCTCGAAACGGAGACGCTTCGCTCGCCCGGTCAAAAAAAACAAAAAGAAGCAGCATACAAATCTAGAGCACGGAAGTATCTTCGGCAAAACAGGCCAAATGAAGCGAGGTACTATCAAGGCAACCCTTTTCTCCAAGCGATTTTTAGGATAATTTGATCTATTTCCTTGATATCTTACCTGGTTAGGCAGCGGAAACACGACAAGCCTAGTGATAGCCCGCGGGTGGGGGTACCGCCACGTCACAGCGTTGTTGTGTAGTGTTACTTGATACGCCATTGGCAGTTGTCCTCCCGACACTATCTTGAAAGCGCCGCTTCTATATAAAAAAAGAAGGAAACTTAGAGTATCTTTATTCTATCAAACAGCACCAGCGTAGGACCCAGTTGGCAAGGCAGGCTGTCGATGATAGCGATTCGATCAAACACCAACTTTTATCGATAGTAGACTGGTCACGCATCTCGCAAGATGTTTAGTTTGCATTTACTATGGATATGGTCAGTTAACCTGAGAGGTTGATTTAGGTGCTGGGTAAGTCTTTTCCATCTCAAAACATTCTAGGCGCACGCATCTCGCTGAGTCAGCATAATGCCTCCTGATACTGTACCAAGGTAAAGTTATACCTAAAGGCCAAATACTTACCTCAAATCATCTTTGTAGAAGTGGTCATCGGGTGGGTCAGAGGTAGGCAACGACTGTCGTTTCTCGAAGGCGACGCTTGACGGCATCGACGTGTCGTGTACCGTCTCATTGCTAGGGGTCAGCTCTAATAACATCTGGGGACAAGCAAACTCAATGTTGATTATCAGATTTCTAGTTTTCTGTTTGAGGTTCTGTAGAAATTGTTATATTGTAGAATAATACTCTGTGTTATGTTTGAATGTTGCAAGGGCAAAATATTTTTTTAACTAAAACTGACTTCAATAATGTAGGAAGGTATAGATATCGCAAAACCGCAGCTTTCCTGTATACACTATCCAGCTTCGCTCCGTGTTACCGATCTTTCAGGAATAAATCAATGTTACGGGATAATAACGCTTATTTATTATGAACCTTTGCAAGACTAATGTCCAAAATCAAAAATGTCCAATTAGAACTAATGACCAACAAGAATTTTGTCAAATAACATATTCGACCATCTATGAAAATTAACCAATAGGAATTTTGACCATGTAAGAAAATTGTCCAATATGAATTTCGTCCAACACGAATTTTGTCCAATTATGAAAATTGTCCTACCTAAAGTTAATTTTAGTTTTCGGGCAAACCAACTAAGCGAGTGAGCGAGGCAGCTATAGAATTGTGGTTTTACTGACCTGTTCTGCGACGAGTTCCCGTGACGCGGCCCGTATTCGCGCCAATGCATGTAGGTCTACAGGTCGTAAGTCTAGATTGAGCCGGTCTGCCTCTACGCAAGCGCGCACGTGCGGCTCCCGCGCCAACAGCCCGCCCTCCGCGCGCCGCCACGCCTCCCAACTAGCTTCCAACTCCAACCTAAGGTCGACATCACGCTCAATTATAATGAAAACATTATAATTGAGCATGATGTCGTTGATATGAAACAGACTGGTTTCAAACGACCAGTCATCTATCATCATGCTACTTAATAATGTTTTATTATAATTGAGCGTGAGCTTCCTCGATTAACCACACTTAGAATACATTTTGGCGCGATTCTGTCGAAGAAAAGATCATATCTAAGTTCAAAGTTAATTTTGCAATACCAGTTCTTTATTTGAATTAGATAGTAAATGTATGAGAACGTCTGCATTTTGGGGGAGTTTTACAAGTAGCATTTTCTGGTGGATGATGCGATATTCTTTGGTGTAGTTAATCGAAGAAACTAAATACCTTTTTTTTTCTTTTTTTTATTAAATCAACAAAATATCAATATAATAATATCAACATAATAATATTAGGTACCAAACTTATACATACTTCTTACAAAATAATAAATCTTATAATATAAGCTAAGCTAATGCAAAAAGGCGTAGTTTGCAAGTATAAAAAAAATTAGGTGCTCCAAATAGCGGTGTATGTTGTTAATTAGGTTTGTCCATTTGATTATAATATCATCATTGGCCTGTTATCCATCTATAAAAGATGATTGTCCATTTGATTATAATATAATGAAATCGAAAATTGATATATTATATCAATTTTAAGTCGTCGTCTTTATATGTACTAAATGCGTAGTTGATTACAATTTCTTTCTCTTCCAAATCAATGTTAGGAAATTTAGTGACAACCCAGTCACAAATGGTATCCAGCGTGAGATCCGGCTTATGTCTCATTCTGCTGCAGTTTCCAAGCATTTTGTGGACGTATTTTATTATATCTTTATCGGTCCCCTTATCCGTGATGCCGTCGTCAGTGACATTCACTGGGTTAGTCGATTCTAAAAATGACCAGTTATTATTACAGAAGCGCATTTCGTTACAGAATCTAAGCTACTACAACATAATTATAATACAGGAGTAACGATTGAGGTTGATTTAGAATAAAAAACTTTAAAATACCCAATAAAATATATTTCTAACAAAAACACCGAGGGTAGAAAGACAATAAGGAAAGAGTGAGCGCTCTCCCCTAGAGTGAGGAGGAATAAAACAAAACGCATTTATTTAATTCATTTAATCCAGGGTAGTGATTCAGGCTTTAGCGGAATGCATTCGGTCAGCTGTTCAACCGACTGCAACAAATCACCGTGCAAGAAATGACAGTTTTGGATCAATTCCTGCACTGATATTAGTCGCGGTCGGTTGAACAGCTGATAAATTCCGATCCGAATGCATTCCGCTAAGTCTCAATCACTAGGCAGATATCCTGAAAAATAATCATTTATTTAGTGGGATCTTAACTATGACATTCCTGATGATATATTATACAGTGTATTATAAAGTGGGAATAAGCATCTTCTACATTTATGTAATTACGACTAGAGATTTGTATACCGTGTTCATACGGTGGAGAATGTGACACTTATTAATAACTTTAAAATCTTTATGTAACCATTCTTCTGACAAATAAATTTATTTCATTTCATTTACAAGAATGAGGTAAATAAGTGACTATGTTTTTTTTGAAAATAAATTTCTATAACATTAAATAACGTTGACTGTTTTCAAAAGTTTGACAACATATACCAACATAGCAACTTATAAATAACAATATAATGTATATCATTTTGTTTTAAGCCGATGCTGAATTATCATAATGTACTAGTGATAACAAAGCATTGCAAACTGTCGCCAGTGCTGCCCCTACTGGACAAATAAACCTTTCACATTACACAACAAAAAAGTAACTTACTTACTTTTTATTATACCACACATAAGTTCTATTGATTACGCGATCGCAAAGGCGCTAGCTCAATAATCCTTCGCAAATAATAACCCGAACGAGTTGCACAAAAAGTACGGTGTAGAGGCATTACAAGAAATGAGATAGATATTTATTTAAAGATATGTTACGGCCAAAGTACTCGATTTAAAATCTGTGGGTTAACATTAATGAACTCATAGTTCCTGGCAGTTTTTAAACTGCATGTAAACCCGTCGTAAATCATTCACTTCAATCACTGACGAAAAGGCCGCCATGAATAACGCGAATTGAAGAAAAAAAAAATAGAAAAAAACACACCGTGACGTGCCGACAGAAGTGAAAACATTTTTTTGATTAGAGTTAGTAGGAAATATTTTTGATTATAGTCTTTTTCACGCCGGAACGTATGCAAGACACATTGAACTTGTTTCGTTTCACGTTGTGCGGCTCACAACAATTTTGAAACAAAAAAGTCAAGAAAAAAAATTAAACGATAAAAAATACAAAAAAAAATGTTTTTGTATATTTCCTGTTTAATTATTTCATAAATTATCATAAACGAGCCATAAAATGTAAATAAATAAACAATAAACATTTTCTAAAAAACTCCGCCAAATAACAGTACTGAGTAAAATGGAACGTAATCTATTAGAGAGTGCAAAAATGAAAATCGAAACCATCGATGAATCGATAAGTAAAAAAATAATCGTTGGTTTAGTAATTTTGTCTATGAATGAACCTTGTAATCGATTGAGATGAATTGATAGTAGTGAAACAAAAATCGATTTTGATAATCTCGATTAAACTTTAGGACATTACTATTAGACTGATTTTGACATTATCTCGAAGTGTCTTGCATACGTTCCGGCGTGAAAAAGACTATAGTCATCGGGGCGCGGCGGGAAACGCCGTGATAAGTCCTTTACCGTCTTTAGTTACGGAGTTCAAATCTAGATGGCGCTGACGGCGGTGAAGAATTTTTCTCTTCAAAAATTACTAAAAGACGTTTTCGAGTATTCACTTTCTTAGTAACATATCTATATTTAATATCATTGATGAAAAGTATACAAAAAAAGAACTATACTAAAAGTGACGTACCCGATCATAAGTGGCTGTAGAAGAACATGTCTGGAGTCGCCTGGAGGGCCGGCGCTTACGACCGCCGCCGTCACTAACGCACGCGCGCAAAGGCGATCCGGTCGGCAACCCGCGCCTAGCTGTATCAAACAAGTTCCTATGAGCTACTTCTTAATGAGGTCCCTAGTTTTTTCCAACCTAGTGATGAAATCTTTCTTTTCCTCACATTTTTGAAAGACACATAAATACATTAAGTAAGTTCGTCTAAGTCAGTGGCCAACTCTGGTGACGGATTTTTTAGGCCGCCTTAAGGCCTGCGTCATGGCTTAACGACTTAAATAGCCGGGACCGATAATTTAACGTGCCCTCCGAAGCCCGAAAGCGCTCGGATGAAAATGCCACTGGCGGTCACCTATCCACTTACAGACCGTTTCGAACGTTGCTTAACTTCGAGGATCTATCAAGAACGACTAAGCAAGCACGACCACGAGCGCTTTAAATACATAAATACATTAGAGAAGTAATATAAAATAAACTTATGCCTTTAAATTATTAGACCTTATTAGATGATTTATACAGCGACAGGAGGCATCCTATGCCTACACTTAACGGGACGCTGTAGTGCCTGGGACAATGAATTTTTCGTTTCGTAAAATTTATATGCTCATACGAGAACATAAAATAAAGGGTCTTGATAAACAGATAGAAAGACGGAAAACAAGGTGAGCATATAAGAGTTCCTTTTTCTGCTTTTGAGGTATGGAACCTTAAAATAAATTAATGTTACCTACCTATTAAACATGTATCAATAGATTTCTTAATATGATATAGTGAACGCGAAAGCGAAATACTGATCTTTTACATGAGGCAAAGCTTTATAATAGACTAGCTGCGCTCCCGCGGTGTGACCCGCGGTCCCTCGGGATTTTTTGGGGATAAAAAGTGGCCTATGTCCGTCCCTGGGATACAACCTTTATCCATGCCAATTTTCAGCCTAATCTGTTCAGTGGTTTGGGCGTGAAAAGGTAACAAACAGACAGACAGACAGACAGAGTTACTTTCACATTTATAATATTAAGTATGGATTAGGGCTAGAGTATGTGGGTTGGCACAATTCATTTCCATAAAGAACTGACCTGTAGCGTCAAATTATCCCAACCGGCGGCGCCTTCAGATCCGCTCACGCAGATTTGACTCGTCGATAACGTCACGCTTTCGATCGACTGCAGTACTGTGGGATAAAACAACTTTAAGCATATTTTATGTTGAAAATACGACTTTTAACATAATGGATTTACTGCTTGATATTTAGGGCATCTATTGCATAAAATGGAGCACAGAAAAAAATTGTAGGTACGTTAAACTGATCTGGAACACAAAAGGATCTGAGAAAATGACTACCGCGTTGGGATATAATCATGGCCATGTTTTGTTATTTTTTAAAAGAAAGGAGGCCATTCACGCTCCGTACAATGCTGGGACCAAAAGTAAAAGTGTCGAGATACTCCGATTGACTTCCCCAATAGTGGTGATACCTTTATTTTCGTTGGCCTGCACTTTTGACTTTTGGGCCTAAAATGAATTTAACTCTTCGATCAAAATGCATTTGCATTCTATTTCAAAGAGTTAAAAAACTGATCGAATCTAAAAAGAATGAAATAAATAAAAATGTACGTATAGATTACCCAGTAGTTTTCTGAACCGGTATAACAAAGGTTGCTTCTTAGTTCCTGAGGCAGTTGATTTCCTAGCGCCTTGTACTCGTACGGCTGTTCTTTTTGTTACCTGAGAAATATAAACATTTATTTATTGGCTCGCCTCTAAGACATTTCATTGCACATTTAGCTATTAATTGATCAATTTATGTTAAAAAGTGACATGTGATGGGTCGTATTTGGAGTCGTTTTGTATGAAATGATAACGTCTACGCACTTTTTCATACGCACTGTCACATTGTGGAACATGCCAGGCTCTGTATTTCCCAAAAAGTACCATAAAGGAGTCTTCAAATCGACAGTAAATAGGTTCCTTCTAGGTAAGCATACTTCTAAGACCCCACAGGCAGAGGTCCAAGGCCAACCAATTTACTTAATAAAAAAAACAAAAGTTTTGTCGAGTTGAACTCACCAATTGTATAGTGCGCATGATTCTGCGGACGCGGTCTATGCACACTTCTATAAGCACGGGCCGCTCCACGTCGATGCAGACGGAGCCGCGTGACGACACACTGCTCGGTGACGACCCTAAACATCACAATCTATGTATATGTCTATATATAATATATATAACAAAATAGCTCCGTGATAAAACACGTTACTCAAAAAATATGTTTTCACAATCTTGCCCTTATCCCACGCTAAGTGGGGTCGGCACAGCATGTATTCTTCCTCCATTCACTCCTATCACTCGTCAACTGTTCATCTACTCCTTTAACTTTCATATCCTCTCTCACACAATCCAACCATACATTCTTCGGCCTTCCATACTATTCATAAATCTATCCATTCTAACATCCATATGAACCGCTGAACAGATTTTGATGGACATGGATAAAGATGTCTCGGAAAGGCTACATTTTTACCTTTTTGTTATCAACCAAAGAGGGACTGATCTGATTGAAATTTGTATGTTTGAATCGATTTGTATGAAACTCGGCTTGATCGTAGCGTAGTAGAGTGCCACAAACTTATCAAAACCGGCGAGGGGGGCGCTGTTATCGCATTTGGTGTTGGCAGAAAAATAAATTTTAGAAGAAAATTCGTTAGTTCCTCTTTTAGCCACCGGTTCAGATAAGTTTGTGGAACTCTAGCTTAAAGGTTATATTAGGGCTGTGTAGGTAACCACCTCAGGGCCAACTTTTGTTCTCTGTTTTTCGTCCCTTTGTTATCTATATCCTGTTTTGTCAATCAATATATTTGTATTTAATGAAACTCACCAACAGATGGCGCCACAATCTTCATAGTGGCGAGAGCGGGAGGTATGTCAGTGAGAGGGTCACTTGTACCCTTCGCTGTAGATAGAAGTTGTGCGTGCCAGTGACCCGGGATCTGACCCGCGCCCAAACCCACCCACGCATCGAAGAGAGATAGCTGTGGAAATATTACTTTGTAATATAACGGGATTTTTTGAGAATAGTTGCTTGGTTAACTTTATAGCGCAGTGGGCGAAGGCCGGCCTGCGACGCAGAAGGTTGCGGGTTCTATCCCCGCCGCGGGACAAATCTTACTGCTTACTGTTGGTCACACACCACGCAGTAAAATAAATTCCTGTTAGTTACACCAGTATGACCTAGTGTAACCACAAGTCCGACATCGATATTTGTCTCGGGTCTGGGTGTTTTCTATGTACCTATAATATGTATGTATTTCAAAATTATTATTATTAATAGCCTGTGGTGTCCCACTGCGGGGCAAAGGCCTCCCTTCGTTTCTTCCACTCCTCTCTATCGTGAGCTAATGTGGTCCAATACAAACGTAAAAAAAAGTATAAATAAATCAGTCATGTAGTACCCATAACACAAGCTTTGCTTACTTTTGGGCTAGATGATGCTGTGTGTAAAAGTCCAGCATTTAATTTAAAGAGGTCGCCACAATCTTATACAAAATAAAAAGTACCTGTAGAGTTCTTTGGGATTTCCTCTGCCAGTAGTAAAGGTTCGGCTGAGACAGTGTGATGTGTATGAGAGGCAGATTTCCTTCGCCTTTCCGTGCTTGAGGAAATATCGTCTAAAAATTTAAATCTTAATCAATATATTGATCTAAAACTAAAACGAGTACCTAATATTTTTAAACGCGAAAGTATGGGCGGATGTTTGTAGCCATGCTGAAAATTTGAACGGATTTCAATCATATTTGTATTGAGATAGCTTACACATGATCATCGCATTCTTTTTAATTTATAGATGCAATACATGAATATGGCTAAATACAGGATAGTCAGTCAGTCAATTACAACCATTTTATAATTAGCTTTTTTTATCAACCTATTGAATTTTCCAGTTTAAATATTTTTAAAATAAAAATTGGAAGATGTTTTGTAAATAAGGACGGTAACTCACTGGGAGCTCCAGTTTGGTCTGACCGATGTCGTTGTTACGAATGGTATCAGTGAGACTCTTGGAGCCTGTTCTTGATTCCAACTCTTCCACTCTACTCTTCTCTGTCACTTTTTCTTTGACCTCATCTTGCGTACTCGGCTAAAAGAAAAAAGTACCTAAGAATTTAGTTTATATTACTCATATAACCCCCCGTCTGTGGGACTTGCCAAGCGCAAATGGTCACTCTGTGGGCGTGCGCGTGGCGTGGCGGCGCGTGAGCGTGCGCGTGACGGTGCGCGTGATTAAAACCACGATATCTCTTATATTTTGTATTGAGCTATGTAATAAAACTTATATCATTGGAATTGTTATGCAATAAGCTAAAACATTTTACGTTTTAGTTCTGTATTATTAATTAATTAATTAATTATCCTAATTTGAATTCAGGGAGAGTGAAAAAAAACTGTTATTACTGAAAAGAAATTGTTATTAATTGTTCGTACAAAATGCGTTTTATTTACTTACCATGATATTTTTCCCACACAAAATTAATAAAAACAAAAGGCCTTTCATAGAACTTATGTTTATATTACGACGTTACATCCAACCGACTTTGTTTATACAATAATCCAAACAAACAAGATAGGCGAAATTGACCCTTATTGCCATGACACTTCAGTCGAAAATCACTGACGCTAGGCAACGGAACAGAACGGAACGGATGAATACATTTTGTTGAGAAAATTTTGAACATGAGATTAAGCTCAACACTCTTATAATCATTTTTTTTTTTTTTTTTATTAGCCTAAACTGTCCCACTGCTGGGCAAAGGCCTCCCCCGTCACCTTCCACACCTCGCGATTCTTTGCGGTTTTTCGCCAATCCATCTTATTTATTTATATAATAGTCAAATCATTGGAATTAGATAGTTTAAGTACATACATTATTTCTTACAATAACATTGTTATTAGCCACGAAGGAACAAAAGTAGTAGTTTCAAGAATATTTAAAGTGATCAAACTGTTCCAAAATAAATGCTTTTTGACTTAAAAGCTCAAATAGTGTGGAAATTCTATAGCATAGAAGGCAGAGTGACTATCAACTGATTCACCAAGTTAAGATTACCTGAATTGATGGCTCTGGATCGTTGTCTTTCCACAAACCGGGTATTCGTAGTTCAATGATCTCTGCTGAGTTGTCATCCACTGTGTATAGCGATAGTTCTATTGTGCCCATCGTCACGTACACTTCTAAGTAATCCGATGCGTCGTCACTGCAATATGGGGCATATTATTTGTAGCCCGGTCAAATTAGCTCAAAAAACAGGGGTAAGCAATAATTCGCATATAACTGAAAATTGGTACGAACGTTGGAAACGCAATTATGAATGAAATGTCAAAAGTCCCCAATTATCCCACCTCTGCTAAAAAAAATTATTCAAGGTCAAAGGGCTCATGATGTCAATGGCAATGTAATTGCAGCCGTCGACACCCGTCGGCGTCGATGGCTGCCATCGACGGCTCTCTTTGTACAGGAGCCAGTTGCAAAATGAATTCCGAAGAAGAAACACTGTTATTGTTTTTACTCCGTCGACGTCGAAAAAGAAGTGTGTGGGTTCAAGAAATATTAATGAATAGAGAACAAGATGGATATTTTTTTACACTTTATCCACTTTTACGAAGGAACGAGCAACAATATTTCGCGCGCACTCCTGAACTATGTGCAGTCAATGACAAAATGGCGGACGCGGCACGCTACAAACACAAACAACTGCAAGCGACGCTATAGGTCGATGTCGACGGCTGCAGTTACATCTGCAGTTGGAATCGTGCTGCTCGTGTGTATGAGCTCAAAGGTCACAAAACTAGTTTTTTTGCATTTTTTAGCTAAACTATAAGTTTTATCAATAAAAATGTGTGCGACGCAATTGTAGATCATGCAATTATCTATAAATATGGTTTGAACACATTTTCTTGGTGCCAAACGATCCTACGTAGGGATCAATAAACTCTATGGAACCATTTGAGATTTAATTACAAGAGAAGTCAGAAAGGCACCAAAATAAAATTAGTTCTGAATGTAACTTCGGACAATGAGCATGAGTTCACTAGTGAAACGTGTAGGTAGATGGCGCTTACCGGTGCTTAACCGATAATATGAGCTTATCAAGAATAAGGCGGTAAGGCACTCCGGCTTTAGGAGGATCGTCTGATCGATGCAGGTTCGAATCCCGTCGGAATCCAACATTTTGATAAGACTTCATTTCTTAATTAGGAGTTCATTCAATAGAATATGCAATCATATAAATAACTCACTTTTTGTCGACAAATCCAACAGAGACGGACTTCTTGATGCCGAGGTTATGCGAGGTCTCGTCGTGTCGCCTCATGGATGTGGTCGCCGAGTCGACTCCCGAGTCAGTGCCGAAGCGAAACTCACTCGCGCTTTTGTCGTTATCTGTTGGGTGATTTAAATTGGTTAATCACAGTGGCAAGTAACAAGTACATGTGGGTTATTATGAACTATTCTTTCCCAGCAGTTTTTTGAAATGCATTGGGAAACGAATTTTAAATCGACAAGTAAACTTTTTTAGTCTAACCTTATTCTGTGTAGCCTTTGACATTAAAGTCGTTTGACAGTTGACGCGATTGACAGAATGCGCGCTACAAATATTATGGGTATTTATTTATCCACATAGTTTAAAATTTCTTTGGAATCTTCGGTCAGAATTAGAATTGCTAAAATAAATTAATGAACCTACATAGTAGCGTTGCTTTACCGTCGGGTAGGACAAACACAAAACGGTGACACCGCTGTGCCTGTGTGCGTGATAGGTACTAATTAAGCGTGTTCATAAATAAGATCAGAGAACTCTAGTGTCAGGATAAACCTAACATAGGATTTAAGACACTACTAACCAGAACAAATGTAATCTTTTTCAATAATAAACACTATCTATCTATCTATCTATCTAACGTCAGCCGGGACAGCTAGTTTCTTAAAAAGAAACGAATCTGAAATGGCGGCGCATAGCATGTTTTGAAACATGAAGAATATTGATTCGACATTATAATATGTTATTATTATTAATATATTATTCTTGGGACAAGGGCAAGAAGATGATGATTACCAAGTTATTAGAAATTAATAAATACATTTTATATCTAAAAAGAGTTTGTTATATAGGCAGTTGATAGATAAATTTGATGTCAGAAAAAAAATATATTGGAAACTCGCCTTCATTGAGCGTTATGTCGCTGATGTTAGATTCTTCATGATGCTCTTCCTTCATCAGCACAGACGCGTATGGACAGACGCCGTGCTTTTCTTCATCGAAAACGATCCACTCATCTTCACTGTGAGAACGAATAGCATGGATAATAAAATACATCTTACCTTAAAGAAAACAGCTTTTTAACTTCATCTGAACATAAGCTATGACGATTCAAAAATGAGACAAAACGCTTCGAGAAAAGGGTGGTAGTGCTTCTTAAGGGGGGTAGTCGTCTTGACGGGGGACAAACAGTTAGCCATAGGGTCCACGGCCTTAGACAACATAGTAAAATGAATAATAGTATATTTAATTACAAGTGCGGAAAGGCTGTCATTGCAAAGAGTTCTGACAAATGTCTACCCGAGCCGAGGCGCAGCCGAAGGTGAGGGTTGACAGTCAGAACAAGTTGCAATGACGGTTCCGCACGTGTACTGAACGACTATTTTTAATACAGCTGCGAAAAAATTAAGCAATTTAATAAAATAAAGGAAAATTCTGAAAAATGGCGCCAACCGTAGAATGTAAGCCGTTTTTTTTTTCTTCACCCATTCCGGTAGGCAAAGGGAACTATGCCCATACAGCCAAGTCTTCAGTAGAATTTTTTAATTGATATGAAATGAAATTTAATGAGATGAAATGAAATGAAACCTTACTTCAATCAAATCATTAAATCTGATATTGAAACAAATTAGTAGGTTCTTTTTAGAAATATACGTATTTGCATGAATCATAAAAACTTCTATGATTTTTTTTTAGTAAAAACTTCATGGTTGGTTTTTCTTTTTATTAGAAATTATTTTGACAGTTGGGAAAGAGAACGCACGAGTGCGGGAAAGGTAAAAGAAAAGCACGAGTATGTAATAGCCCACTTCCCGAACGCTATAGGTCCCTGCAATACGCCACTTTTTGAGCAACTGTATTAAAAAAATCTTTTCTTACTTCTCTTTGAGCGCCTTATAGATGTCCGCGGCGACCCGTCTCGCTAACTCCAGCTGGTCGAGACTGAGCTCCACGGCGCAGTCGGACACGAGATTCAGTTCTATGGCCGGCCCGCTGGCCAGCGAACCTTGGATGTAATATGCTGGGGCTAACACGCATCCCACGTCCACACTGAAAAACATGCTTATATAAATAAATAATTGTTCTATCTCACAAAAAAAAAATGTAAATATAGTCTGAAAACCAGCGTTGCTCTGCACCTAGTGATAGGTACAGAGTAACAAAAAAAGCTGAGACTGGTCCTATTTGGCACACCATATCACAGACCTTGCACCTACCTTTAACTGTTTTGTGTTTTTATTTTTTTATGCTTTAAGTTAGTTATGTAGTTTTATATTGTGTTAGTTTAAGTACCTGTCTATGTTTTTGTTTGTTTCATTATTAAGTGTGTCTGTGAATCTGTGCCAATAAAGTATCTATCTATCTATCTATCTCACGTATTTCCATACAAACTTTTATCACTTCTTCTTATTTCCTGGCAGTTTTCCAAACTGCACATCAATTTCGAATAACCAGCAGCCTTATTGTCTAACTTGAAATCTATTCTCAATTATCATCCCAATTGAGCTCAACCAATCACACTACGAAATTGACGTGTTTTATCATTTTCGTGTCATGTGAGGGGGGTTAACATATGGACTCATATTTCCTTGCAGTTTTTGAACTGTATGTCATATGTCAATATTGACATAAAGAAACGAATCTGAAATGGTACTCACTACTGGTCAAGCGAGAGAACATGATAAGTTGAAACGTTTCTGAACCGGGTTATTCGAAATTGGTATGCAGTAAGAGTTCATGCTAAGCCAACCTGGGGGCCTATTGTCTCTGTTGTCTCCTAAAACGCTGAACAGAGGCCTTATTGTCTAACACCCATTCCAACCAATCACACAATACGAAAATGACGTATTTTGTCATGATACGTCATTTTCGTATTGTGTGATTGGTTGGAATGGGTGTTAGACAATAAGGCCTCTGTTCAGCGTTTTAGGCGTGAAAAGGTAACAGACAGTCAGAGTTATTGATGTGATAACTCCCTTCTCCTCGCGGACCTTGCACCGTACGGACGTGTCGACGATCGTTTCGCTAGCTAAATTAAATTATTAGGCCTTCGCCCTACGTCTGGGACTGCGCCCTGCTGTCTTTTCATCGAGTTGGTGACCTGCCCCAGATTCCTGAGACGCCGCTGCCCTACCCAACGCGTCGAGTGGGTGAGCTTTGACTTTTTGCGCTCCTGTGGATTTGAACTCGGTGCTGTCGGCGCTGCGGGCGGCCATTGATCCGATTGAGCCAGAGAGGCAGTGGCGGTCGCGTCGAAATTTGTAACAAGAATCGTCTGTGTGCTACGAATACGCTACGACCGACCTACACACATGCTACGAGTCTCGCGCAGTGCTACGATCTTGCTACGCGCTGTCTCATACCCTCGGTCGTCCCGCTACGCTTTTGAATAACCTTGCCTAGTGCTGTTGTACGTTTACGCGCTTGGCTTACACGCGCCTGAGTTGCTATTCGGCTTTATTTACCTCCCTGCTACATCCATTGCAAGAGGTAAAACATTGTAAGTGATGCCTCTAAATCGCACTCCTCCATCAACGGACTCGCCAGCTTTGTTTTTATCGCCTTTGCGGCCTTACTCCTCTGAGTCTAATATTAACGTAGAGACTCCGCAGCGGGATCTTATCCTAAACGATCCACCCTCATTGCTTAATATACAAGCGCGCAACATTAAAAAACGGAAACGTCCAGCAACGGAGGAAATTAGTAAGGAGGAAATTCTTGATCTATTCGCTGCATTGAAAGAGGATCAAGACAGAAAATTCACGGCCATCTTAAACTCTATACAAGATGTAAAGGTGGTAATGGATGGAATGTCACAAAAATATGAAGAGACACTACAACGAGTAAGCACTCTAGAGGAGCAGAGAAAGCTTTCAGACATTAAAATTGAGTCTTTGGAGAATAAAATAGAGTTCCTTGAAAAACAGGCAAGAGAAACAAGCATAGAATTAAGGAACATTCCGTGTGACCTGAAGGAAACCAAAGAAGACTTGAGGAACGTCTTAAACAAGACTGCCGACTCACTTGGCATCGTTCTGAATAATTCTGATATAAAAAACGTCTATCGCACCGGCACGAAGCCAAATAATAGAGCAATAATAGCCGACTTCACTTCGGTTTTTGTGAGAGACCAATTTTTGAACTCTTACAAAAAATATAACAGAGAAAGCAAAACGGGTAAACTCCACACTGGTCAGCTGTGCGTTGACGGGCCAAGCCAGCCTATATACATATCAGAGAATCTGACGCCGAAAGACAGGAAGCTGTACTTCCTTGCTCGAGAATTCATCAGAAACAGTGACTATTCATTCTGCTGGATCTCCTTCGGTCGAATATTCATACGCAAATCCGAAGGACTGCCACCGATACGCGTTAAATGCGAGCAAGATATTGATAACCTAAGAATTAATTAGTAGGTTGTCTTATTTTAAGCCCGACAAATCAATATCTTCATTGTGTGGCTACTTCCTGATAGCTCCTCTTATCCTTAGTATTGAACTAAGTGGGCCCTACCTGTTATATAAAAAGTTATATCTGAAATTGTGTAAGAAATTTGTTTCATGTAACTACACCCTAAGTTCACTACTAATATTATTTTATTAGTTTTTTTTTTCTCTTTCTCGCTTTAATTACGCTCTTTTGTTGTTTAAGATAAGTGATTGCACTTCTTAGTAGATATTTATTGTATTTTTAGTTTTAAGCAGGCATACACAACACAACTCTCACTTTACACTAAGTTTAGGTTAAAATAACCTATGCATATTGAACCTATCTCTTTAATTATTATCCTACAGAGTCGCTAACAAAGCATTATATTTCTTCAGTGAGTAAATCAGTAATTTATTAAATATATAACGAGATGATACCCAATACCGCTACTATAAGCTTAGAGCTGGACTCTCATTCTGTTGCAAAAGTACACACGTGTGATATCGACGAAATCAACAAACATGTCGTTACGGGTAAAACTTTAAACGTGCTTACACAGAACATTCGCAGTATTAATTGCAACATGCCTAATTTTACTTCTCTCCTTCAAAGATCCAAATTAACTTGGGATGTCTTGGTTCTCTCGGAATGTTGGCTACCCTCGGCTAGGCACATACCGGAACTTGAAAATTATAACTACGTTAACACTACTTCCCAAAGAACACAAAATGAGGGCGTAGTAATATACTACAATAAGCAATTAAACGTAACGTACGAGGAACCGAATATCAGTGATTCTAATGCCATTTTGCTTAAAATCAATCCAGAAACCTGTATTCTAGGAATTTATCGTCCTCCTGGTCAACTAAACACGACCAATTTTGTGCAGTCTTTAGATGCTCACCTCAATGAGATTAAAACATATAAAAATATTATTATTTGCGGAGACATAAACATTGACATCGTACCTAATAGCAAAGATAGACGTGCGTATGAGTACCTAAACGTATTGGCTAGTCATGGTATTCTGCCTTGTTATACCGTACCTACACACGGCAATACATGCTTGGACCATATCATGATCAAAACTAAATTAGACACCTCTTGCTTCATCTTTGAAACGTCAGTAACTGATCATGAAAGTGTCGCAATCAGTCTTAATTTGAACGTACAAAAAAATTACCTAAATAAAACCTCGTATCGAGTATCCTATGAGAAACTTGACATAGCGATTAATAACATAAACTTTCAACCAATCCTTGAGAGTTCGGACTCCAACATTGCAGCTGACTTGCTGATAGGACTTTTAAATGCGACCATAATAGAGAATTCCCAATTAGTCAAAATTTCTAACAGGAAGCGTACTTACAAGCCATGGATCACTAAAGGATTATTAAAATGTATGAGGAACCGAGACAATCTCTATAAAAAACTAAAGAAGGATCCCAAAAATGAAACTTTAAAAATCACTTATAAACGATACAGAAATTTTTGTAATATGCTCCTAAAAAAAGCAAAACGGAATTATGAAAGGCAGGAAATACATAAAGCGAAGGGCAATGGGAAACAGTTATGGAATGTTATTAAGAAAATTAGCGGCACGAGTAAGACAAAAGACCACTCGCCGTGTCTCTTATCATCTATAACCCCCGACACTAGCATCAATGAAGTAAACTCCTTTTTCGCCAATATAGGTAAAAATCTTGCCGAACGAATAACCGCTCATAGGCCAGGGTCGAGTTATCTCATGGATCCAACTATCACCAAGTCCTTTGTGCTTCTACATACCGACGAACATGAAGTCATTCAACAAATCAAAGGTCTTAGAGAAAACTGCGCAGTAGGAGCGGATCACATCTCAGGTAAAATACTAAAAAGATATATACACTTACTTTCTGAACCAATTGCACATATTTGCAATCTCGCAATCACAACTGGAGTTTTTCCGCAAGCTTTCAAAGTAGCTATCATCAAACCTATTCACAAAGGAGGAGAAACGAACTGCACTAACAACTATAGGCCTATTTCAATATTACCTACAATCTCTAAAGTATTGGAACGTATTATGAATCAACGGCTAGTTAAATATCTGGAGTCTAACAATCTTATCTCTTCTTCCCAGTTTGGGTTTCGACGCGGAAAATCAACCAATGACGCTGTACACGAGCTCGTGGACACGATCATTGGAAATATAGATCATAAAAAGAAATGCATCACAATATTTCTCGACTTAGCGAAGGCTTTTGACACGGTTTCCGTTTCACTCCTCCTACACAAATTGGAAAGATTAGGTGTCAGAGGTCTACCGCTTAAATTGTTTGAGAGCTATCTGGATGATCGAAAGCAACGAGTCAAAATTGATGAAAGGTTAAGTGATGAACTTACGGTAAACTACGGAGTACCGCAGGGTAGTATCCTCGGTCCAACCCTGTTCCTAGCGTATATCAATGACTTGTGCCAACTGCAACTATTAAACGGAAAAATCCTCAGTTTTGCCGATGACACCGCCCTCTTCTTCAGTGCCGACACTTGGGAAGAGGTCTTTGAACTGGCACAAACTGGCTTTAACAAGGTTAGCAATTGGTTGCACCTCAACATTTTAACGCTTAATGTCAATAAAACTAAATACCTGGCTTTCGCTCACAGGTCAAACCTTCTCCCTTCCCCCAACTTGAACTTAATTGCTCACTCTTGTTCCAACTTCTCAAATTGTTCCTGTCCCTCTCTCTCAAGGTCCGAGAGTATTAAATACCTAGGTGTTGTTATAGATCAAACCCTTACTTTTGGACCGCATATAGAGGTTTTGGCCGGTAGGCTGCGTAAGCTCATATTTATTTTCAAAACTCTAAAGCACGTAGCTGATCACAAAGTCATTAAGATGGTCTACTTTGCCTTGGCACAATCTATAATCGACTATTGTATCACCTCTTGGGGAGGTGCTGCCAAAACCTTAATTATCGAAGTTGAGAGAGCCCAGCGTGCAATACTAAAAGTGGGCGCGGGTCTGCCCTATCGTCACCCTACCTCGGAACTGTTTGAAAAATGGGATGTGTTAACGGTAAGAAAACGTTTTATACTACATACTGTTCTTAAAAAACATGCCCAATTAAACTATGACCCACATATGAATAAGGGCAAACGACGTAAGGGTAAAGTCTGTCCAATTCAACTGTTCCACTCCAGTCACGCACAGAACTTCTTCTGCTACCTAGGAAACCATCTTTATAATACATTAAATAAGTCTCTTAACATATATCCCCTCCATAAGTTTAGTTGCAAACAAAATGTAGTAACATTTCTCAAGAGCCTAAGTTACGAGGAAACCGAAAATCTACTACTTACTGTGTCTTAACAACCTATTATGTTCTTTTGCTTTTCCCTATTGCGTCTTGCTTATGTTACTACATAACGTTCATACTCTGTGATTCCCTATTATCTTGAATGTCCCTATTATTTATTGTTCCCTATTTTTGTCCAGACTTTCTTGAATCCAGGTGATTCACACTCATCGCACATTCACTCCCATCGAAAATGTATACACACTTGTCTCGCACATACACACACACACACACACACACACACACACATACACACACACACACAAACACACAAAAACACACACAAACACATACATAATATGCCTGCACTTTGCAGTTTAATGTTTAATTTCAATAATGTCTAATTTTAAGTTTCTTAGATTATAGTTTTTGCTGTTTTATTCTCTTTCGATCATTACCCACATTGTTAAACTAATTCTTACGATCTTAGTTTACTTTGTTATCCTTACGACACAATGTAAAAATTTGCACCTACACCGCGAGGTGAGGGCCTGGCGACCTGCAACACAGGTTTTCACAAACCTATCGCAGGCACCAGTCTCACACAATCTAGGTTAAGTAGCATAGTCTTTGTTGTATGTAAGTACGTAGTTGGATAACCTAATGTGTGAGAAAATAAACGATTTTGAATTGAATTGAATTGAATTGATACTTACGCGTGGAGTATAGGAGTGATGACAGGGGCGAAGACTGGCTGCGTCCACTTGAGCGCCGGGTTCTCATTGCCTGCTTTCTGCATTTGAGCTTCACTTGTCTAAATACATAAATAAACTTTATTTTTCCGCACTTATAGCACTGTAATAGGTTTCTTTATCGATTATCAGCCTTCAACACACATCGTTAAGGAAAAATTAAACCTTTCCTTCTGTTAAATTTATTCTTTCTTTAACAACCCTACATTCGGATTATCGCAAAACTGGTCACTTAAAACTGTCATTTATCGAAAAAAAAAACACTGGTGACAGACAAGAGACGCGATTTCCCTCAGTTGATAATGTTGACTGTAACAGACCAAATGGAAGATTGTTGACCCACCCTGTATATGGACCGAAGCGTGAAATGATAATACACGTAAAAAAAACAGGGTCACGACCTTATCCCCAAGGTGCGGTAGACATTCTCTCAGATCTTTTATATTGCAGATCCTTAGAAGATGTCTAAGGGGGTAGTCAGAGGCATGTACAAATACATATTTGATACATGCCCACATCTTGCAGAAGTTAGTATTCCATACAGGTTGCAAGCCCATCGCCGCCTTTAAGAATACTTACTGGTTTCCTCACGATGTTTTCCATCACCGTTCAGAGCTCGTGTTAAAGCGCATATAAATTGTACGAAACGCAAAATCCATTGATGCACGGCCGGGATTCGATCCCACGATTCGGATTGAAAGTCGAGGTACAACCCCATTCGGCCAACACGGCTCTTTTTTTATGATAATACAATAATACATTAAACCGACTTCCCTTACCTCTTGGCTGACGAGCTGGCGAAACTGTGCGGATCGTATGCTGACGTTCTTGACGATCAGTTCGTATTGACGGCCGTCCAAACCACCGCCAGCTTGCACCCAGCCGGTCTCGTTGCCCGCGCTTATTGAACGCCTGAGGGCATAGCGACAATTGACTGATGCGTCGAAATGGTTGTGTGACGCCATATTGATTACTAGCTGTCCGCCGCGGTGTTACCCGCGATCCCTCGGGAAAACTTCACTCCTCCGGGATAGAATATAGCCTATGTTCATCGGGGATAATGTGGGATTCTATTGGTGAAAGAATTTTTCAAATCGGTCGAGTAGTTTCGGAGCATATTCATTTCAAACATACAAACAAACAAATCGTTCCTCTTTTTAATATTAGTAAAGATACTTTTAATAATGTCACTTTTAATGATGTTCGTCCTTAGCGTGAACGAAATAAGAACGTTTAGGTTTTAGCTTAAATAAGTTTAGTCAGTGAACAGCAGAATCGACGCCATTGCTTCTTTAATAGAGACATGATTAAGTTGAGAATGTATATTGTTGCTTGTGGATTCATTATACAGAGTGTAAAAAGACAACTACCGAAAACTGAGGGGTTGCAATCAGACCATGATTCTAAACATATTTATCGAATAAAAACGCATAATTTCTTTTTCTTAGCTTAGTCATTTTACGATTATGTTATTTTTGGTTAATTACTACTATTAGAACATAATAAGACCATACCTATCTGATAATTTCATATATAAAAGAAAAAACAGCTAAAACTCAAAATCCAGCATTCTACGTAAAACAACGCGGCCAGAACATACGCAAACAGCAATCTTCAAACGCTGTTTTCTTCGGATAAAATGTTTTTTTCAGAAAATCCTTTTAGATAGATAGATATATTTATTTCTCAAAAGTTAACAATCTATAGTTAGTAGTGTTTCTAAGCCTATATTAGGTTTGTCTAAACACTACATACTCGTTTACAGTAACAAAATAAGTATGTAGGTACAGAGTTGGAGTTTGATTACTTACAAAGACATCGAATAGAATAATGTAGGTAGTTATCTAAAAACGTAATTATAAGCGGACGCGTACAGCTATGAGTATTTGAGAACAAAATAGTTGCACGCACACATACAAAATTTCTTGCGATAAGGCTTTTGGATTTGGTTGTGTGTTGGGATGCTGTACCTACCCCTTTCGGCTTCGGTAGACGTCTTTTTACACCCTGTATATATATTGTAGTTTAGGCTTTTGGATTTGGTTGTGTGTTGGGATGCTGTACCTACCACTTTCGGCTTCGGTAGACGTCTTTTTACACCCTGTATATATATTGTAGTTTAGGCTTTTGGATTTGGTTGTGTGTTGGGATGCTGTACCTACCACTTTCGGCTTCGGTAGACGTCTTTTTACAACCTGTATATATATTGTAGTTTTTTGAAATAGATAGACCATTTTATTGCAAACCACTAAACGAGAAAGACATACACAAAAAAAAATGTTATCAGCGCTATATGACTTACCTGCAGATAGGATTTTCTGGATGTGGACTCACATTCACCTTTCCGATCTGTGAATAACAGATAAAATTATGTGCTTACAGTCTAATATATATATTTATATATTTTTTCTACTTAAAACAGGATAGTCTGTCTTAAACTTTCGCGATCACTATTCATAATTACATATTAACTAAACGGGATTTTAGAGTTGCCCGAGTTTGCCCAGGTCGCGGGCAAACTTGAGTTTGCCCGCGACCCGGGCAAACACGCCTGTTGCAACACAGGCGAAACGTCGGGAAATAATAAAATAAGGTACGCGATAAATCCCGTTTAGTTAATACGTAATTATAAAAACAGGATATTTAGTATATTTAAGTTCTAAAAATCTAGACTTACCACAAACATGAATGTGTCGTCTTTAATCTTGCTTTCTTGTTCCTGTGTCAGCAAGAGTCTCAGTCCGCCAGCCGTCACGTAACAAAACGGCCATTGCCATACAGTTCGCCTGGAAAATTATTGTAGCTTTAAGTGTGAACGTTTAGATTTGCTTCTACACTTCTAGAGGGTGTGGCAAAAGTTTCAACTACTTTCTAACTGCTTTGGATTGTAGTAGAAGGTTTTATTCCTACGAAACAGTACTTTTAACATGATAGGAAAAATAACTGCATTTTTGGATTTTTGACAAAATGGACTGGACAGTCAGCCTAGCAACTTTGTAAGAAAAGTTGTCTCAATCTGTGTCCTATTAGGAATACTATCCCAAAGTAACTTACCAAATCAAATCAATGTCTAAGGAAATTTTTCACCAAGGGACTAATTTACGTAGCCGTTAGCGACACTGTTTTTGACTGGCTCCCCACTGGAGCTTAACTTTTTAGTTTTAAGATGGATCACCTAAAAAGAGTTGCCCAAACCGTGTTTGTTGCCCTGATTCTTCACGGTATTGGTCGCGAAGGCACAGGAGTAAAATAACCTAGTTTTAAGACTATTCTAAGTGATCCCAGCAGCGGTCCTATTGAATAAATGCTTTTTGACTTTGACCGAGCATCGACTTATTAAGCGCTCGTGGTCGTGCTTGCTTAGTCGTTCTTGATAGATCGTCGAAGTTAAGCAACGTTCGAAACGGTTTGTAAGTGGATGGATGACTGCCAGTGGCATTTTCATCTGAGCGCTTCCGTGCTTCGGAGGGTACGTTAAATTGTCGGTCCCGGCTATTTAAGTCGTAAAGCCATGACGGAGACCCTAAGGCGGCCTAAAAACTCCGTCACCAGAGTTGGCCACTGACTCATACGAACTTACTTACTTTTTCGACTTATATGATCAAAAGTTATTTACCTCTGTGTGGGTTCTTTCTGTAGCGGACAGAACGACCGTGGCGCCATCTCTTGGACAAGCGAAACAATTTGTTGAACAATATCAGGTTGCAACACCATCTCGAGTGGCGCTAGATTTGCAAATAACTCCCACATACTGTCTGCGGTCTGAAAATAATTATAGTCTTTTTCACGGCGGAACGTATGCAAGACACTTCGAGATAATGTCAAAATCAGTCTAATAGTAATGTCCTAAAGTTTAGTCGAGATTATCAAAATCGATTTTTGTTTCACTACTATCAATTCATTTCAATCGATTACAAGGTTCATTCATAGACAAAATTACTAAACCAACGATTATGTTTTTACTTATCGATTCATCGATTGTTTCGATTTTCATTTTTACACTCTAATAGATTACGTTCCATTCTACTCAGTACTGTTATTTGAGTTTTTTAGAAAATGCTTATTGTTTATTTATTTATTTATATTTTATGGCTCGTTTATGATAATTTATGAAATAATTAAACAGGAAATAGACAAAAACTTTTTTTTTTGTATGTTTTATCGTTTAATTTTTTTTTCTTGACTTTTTTCAAAATTGTTGTGAGCTACACAACGTGAAACGAAACAAGTTCAATGTGTCTTGCATACGTTCCGCCGTGAAAATGACTATAGCACATTATTGGTGTGTACACGAAATATAGAAATATTCTTCATCACACTAATTCTAAGGAAATAGTGATAACTTGACACGTAAAGAAGATCCATATTTAAGAGTTCAAAGTAAGCTTAAGTCATCATCCCACTAGTTTGTTTAGATGTTTGTGTTACGCCTAAACCAGTGAACCGATTTGGATAAAAATGAAATGAAATAATTTCTTAAAAATAGATAGAAGCTTACAGAAAAACCCAAAGCGCTTAACTATCTTAAATTAACATAACTTAAATATTGGCGCATTACTTGCGTGAAAACTTGGAATAGGCGCAGATAGTGACCTGGAATAGCATGTAGGCTATTTAAAATGATGGTACCGCGCGGGCGAAGCCACGCACAGTAGCCTAGTATTATAAAAAACTTACTGTATTTTGTTCGAGTAATTTAGGGTGAAGCTCTTCTTTCCAACTCGCTGGCAAGTTCGATATCCTAAAAAAAAACAAGTTTTATTTAACTTTAGTACGTATGTACTTAAATATTTTTTTGTAATATCAACATTTCAGCAAGCAATTTAATATGGATAAGCGAACAGCGCATTTAAACTAAATATACCATGATCAAAGTATTATCATTGATATTAAAACAGAAAATATTGTATAAACCTGATCGCACACTGTCCGCGCCGTACGCGCCGCAGTCATTTTTCTATACACAAAATGCCGATGACGTCAGAAAATGCGGCTCGCATCTGACGTCAGCAGCATTTTATCTATTGAATTGACAGTACGGCGCGCTCCGCTCGGCTGGACTGTGCGACCACCCTTAAATTCACAAAGCCTCTTTTGTCGCACAATTCCATTCGGCCGAGAATAGAGGCATAGGTAAGATAAAGGCAAGAGTACAGGCAATATTAATAATTTTCAGTTTATTAATTGTGTCGTCTAATGTGGCAACATCTATAAATATATAAAACTCACTGAGCCTGTGTAACCGTGATTGAAAGGAAATGATTGTCTTCCTTAGCGTTGGTCGGTTCGCGAACTTCGAGGACCCTTCCACCCAGAACCCCGGCGGTCCAGTCGTCGCTGCCACTCCTGTGAAAAATTAAAATCAACATCATCATCTCCCTGCCCTTTTCCCACATTATGTGCGGTCGGCACAATATGTGTTCTTCTTCCATTCTCCTCTATCAGCCTCATTACTTTCTTACTGTGAAAAATTAAAATATTTACTATATTATTGCTTGTTATTCAATACGATTTCCGAACTTTTCATATTTATAGATAAGTAGGATCAAGAAATATGTATAAAAACATCATCAGCCGTACGTACTACAAAAAAATAGTCAAAACACTGATTGAAAGTTAAACACGTGTTTAGCGCATGTCTAACTAAACATAAACATTATCTAAACATGTCCATCTCTAAAACGCTTTACTATGGTAACTTATTTTTTAATGAAACTTACTTTTTATAATGCCTAACGGAGGCACTGGCCACTTTGACCTTCAGTTGGTTGTAATGGCTTTGGAGGTCCACCGTCGCTATTATATCGTCGACATCAAACGCTAACTTCACCTGATGCGTAGCGGCAACTAAAGTCGCGCGACTTATCACCCATTGAAACCAAAAGAACGTCTTGAGATCGAATGTCGCTGTTGAAACAAAAAACAAGAAATAAATAAAAATATTGAAGACAGAGCCGAAAATAAAAAAACGTAAACAGGGTCACGACTGTATCCCAAGGCGCGGTAGACATTGTCTCAGATCTATTATGTGTTCCAGATCCTTAAATAAACCAAGGTGAAAATCAATACTTAGACTTACTGATTTACTTAATTTTACCACCTTCAAATATACATAGAATAGAATATAGTACCTGTTGTTTTTTTTTTGTTTTTTTAATGCTGGACTCTTCACACAGCATCATCTAGCCCCAAAGTAAGCAGAGCTTGTGTTATGGGTACTATAGTCGGTCCAACTTAATAGGCCACATTTGACGTTTGTCAGTTTGAGCTTTCTAGTGAGGTGACCTTCTTAAAAACTTCGATTATGTTCGAAGTCCATATCGATTCATTCACATGAATTAAAATTGCCAGGTAAACCGTAAACTAAGAGTAGGTAAGATCAGTTAAAAAAAACCGGGTCTGAAAAAAATAGCACACCAAGAACGCAAAGTCAATTTGCACAACGATCAAGACTGCGTCACAACCCCATTACTTATTTATTTTGATAAAAAATTTTCAAAAGTTTATAGTTGTCATGTCAAACAGAGAAAAAAAGTTTTTATGCGATATACCCGTTGTCCTTTTACATAAGTACTTTTTGGTATTTAGTAACGTTTTTCGGGATAAATAAGTTTATTTAAAAAAAAACAATAAGTATTTAATGTGCCATCATCATCATTAAAGGTGAAATATTCCCTTACGAGAAATCATTTCATTCGATTCTAACTCACAAATTTCGATTATTTTGGGTAACATACCTAGTGTCAAAAGAGAACAAGGGTTTACTGACGCAACATTGTAACAACGTTCAGTTCTCTCAAAAACAGAAATTGTTGTGAAACATAATATGTTTGGATGGTGTAATAAGGAAATAAATCATAAAATTACCTTCTTTTGTCGTTAAGACAATAAATTATTTAACCGCAATTGAAAAAAGTTAAGCAATTGTGCAGTACTAACTTCGATAAAATAGTAGTATTTTATGCCCGCCGGTACAAAGTTACGTTGTTAAATTTTGATGAAATGTCAAATGTGGCTTATTAAAATGGACCGACTATAGATGACTAATATACTACTTATATACTTTTTGTTTGTAAATACATACATATTATACATAGAAACACCCAGACCCGAGACAAATATTTGTAGATCATACAAACATTGGTCCCGCCGCGGGGATCGAACCCGCAACCTCTTGCGTCGCAGGCGGGCCTTCGCCCATTGCGCTACAGAGGTCGTATATTTGGTTCTTACACACACATGACAAATTCTTACACACACATTCAAACAATAAACAGGTAGGCACATACATCCAGGAAAAATAAGAGTTTCTCAAATCGTCGGGATATTTTTTATATATTTTCCCCAATGACACGACGACGGCCCTTTTTGTTTGAAACGGTATATTTCACAGGTAGTCTCAAATAATTTTTATTCCTTAGGGATTAATACTTCTCCTTCACCTCACGAGATCACCGTGTTTATTGCCATAAAAGTAAGTAAGCTCGTATGAGTCAGTGGCCAACTCTGGTGACGGAGTTTTTAGGCCGCCTTAAGGCCTCCGTCATGGCTTAACGACTTAAATAGCCGGGACCGACAATTTAACGTGCCCTCCGAAGCACGGAAGCGCTCAGATGAAAATGCCACTGGCGGTCACCCATCCACTTACTGACCGTTTCGAACGTTGCTTAACTTCGACGATCTATCAAGAACGACTAAGCAAGCACGACCACGAGCGCTTCGCCATGATTCTTCACGGCATTGGTCGCGAAGGAACAGGTGTAAAATAACCTAGTTTTAAGACGATTCAAAGTGATCTCAGCGGTGTTACTGAATAAATGCTTTTTGACTTTGACTCAAAAAATCCCATCACTTATAATTTTCGACTGAGTAGAACATTGAAGTTGGTTTTTTTATTTTTAAAGTAATTATAATGTCTCATCATCATTGGCCTGCCCTTATCCCGCTCATGCGGGGTCGGCACAACATGTTCTCCTCTTCCACTCTCCCCTATCACTCGTCATCTCTGTATCAACTCCTTTCTTTTCCATATCTCCTTTCACACAATCCATCCATCTTTTTATAGGTCTACCTCTACTCACATATCCATTCACATAATTATAATGTCTCAGAATCACAGATATATTTGCTGAATACTTACTGTCTCTGGCGGAAGTTGACTCGAAGATAGAAATGAGCTCGGATGGATTCTCGCTCATTTCGTCAGACGGAGTCCGCAACTCTTCCACTTCCGAAACGGATCTAGCAAACAATATTTATATTTCAAAATACATTCATTCAATAAATAGTTATTCATAATTATTCATTCATTCATTTCATTGTGTTCACATATTTTGATTACGAATCTAGAACTGATCAAATTGCTACCATAATGTATGAACTTTATAGGATTGTAATCTGTTTTGTGATCTTTATAAATAAAAAAATTCATGAAATCTCTTTTCATTCCATTTTGGTGTTTAGTAACTTCGGAAAGCTATATTATACTTTTTTCCCAAATGGGGCGAGAAAGTCATATTATTTTAAACATGATCTCGGTGTCTGTTACTGATTACATTTATGTAGTTACTAGCTGTCCGCCGCGGTGTTACCCGCGATCCCTCGGGAAAAATTCACTTCCCCGGGATAAATTATAGCCTATGTTCATCGGGGATAATGTGGGATTCTATTGGTGAAAGAATTTTTCAAATCGGTCCAGTAGTTTCGGAGCCTATTCATTTCAAACAAACATACATACAAACAAACAAACAAACAAACAAATCTTTCCTCTTTATAATATTAGTATAGAAAAAGAGAGAAAATAATTATAACCTAAAAAGGAGACGAGACGAGTCAGACATGGATTTATGATAGCTACTGCGGTTTTACTGACTGGGGATGATATGAGAGCATAGTTAAAATGAGAGTGCGTACGCGATTGTCTGTTTATTTTATTTACCGCTTGAGACGCAGCAGGTTGCGGGTTCGATCCCCGCCGCGGGATAAATGTTTGTATGATCTGCAAATATTTATCTCGGGTCTGGGTGTTTCTATGTATAATATGTATGTATTTACAAACAAAAAAGTATATAAGTAGTGTATCAGTTATCTGGTTCCCATAGTACAAGCTATGCTTAGTTTGGGGCTAGATGATGCTGTGTGAAATTGTCCAGCATTATTTATTTATTTATTTATTTATTTGTATAATGCTGTGTGAAATTGTCCAGCATTATTTATTTATTTATTTATTTATTTGTATAGTTTCATAATATTTTGTTAAATTTTTGTTGACAACAATCCTCGATATCTTTGCGATAGTTCAAT
This sequence comes from Epirrhoe alternata, assembly GCA_963565295.1. Lineage (NCBI taxonomy): Eukaryota > Metazoa > Arthropoda > Insecta > Lepidoptera > Geometridae > Epirrhoe > Epirrhoe alternata. Next base: position 14,568,122 of record OY751375.1, read on the forward strand.
ATAAAAAAATAAATCTGACCGTGTCATTACCATTATCTACATCTGTTGCAACTTCCCTTAATTTTATTTGGAAGTTACAAAATAAAGGTGTATGTTATTCCAGTTCTCAAAGCATCTACATTCCAAATTTCATCACATTCAGTTAAGTCATCACGGAGATACGTGGCAATGGCAACAAACATTCGCAGACACACATACAGACTTTAGCAATCACCTACACACTAAAAATGTAGGTAGAACAAATAGGTAGATTAATGCACCAACTGATACAAATCAGAGGCATTGGCTCGTAAGGGCATATTAATATGGTCAAAATAATAGGTCATAATCAGTTGTAAAATTGCAACATTTGTTTAATGTAATTTTGAATCGAAATGGCAGTAACATTGAATTGAAGTATCTACCTACATAATAGATTGCATATACCATTTTGATCTTTACACATCTCACGTAAGGTTTATTTTTCATTGTTTCACAGTACCTGATAAGTGAGCGAGTAGAGCTTCCCAAGTTAGTGTAGGATTGCTTCGGGGCGAGTAATGGCGGCCGTTTGAGTAGCGTCACTAAGTGGGTGAAACAGTGCACCGCTGCCGCTACTATGTGCACCTGTAGAACAAACAAGTACGTTAGAAATCAACGCCACTAATAAATGTTATTTTACAACATTTTCAACGGATTTAACTTTGGCCGTTTAACATGTCCAGTATTGCGCAAATGTAATAACCCCTTCCCCCGCATGGGAAATAACGTCGATTGAGAGATGCTGAGGACAAGCGAAAGGCTGCTGGCAGAAGCTGGATGTGTCAAGCTGAGGACAGGGCGCAATGGCGCTCATTAGGGGAGGCCTATGTCCAGCAGTGGATTGCTGTAGGCTGATGATGATGATGAGAGAAGCTGGTTTTTTTTCAAAATAATGATTATCTACTATCTAGACTAAATCTTTTCCATAATCTGAATATTTCGTTTTTAATTTCTTCAAAATAAACTTTTCACAGAGCATAACCTAAAAACAAAAGAAAGCTATCCTAGCTGTCCTCAAAAGTGAAATTTTGCCCTACCTACCCTGTAATGTCATCTTCATTTTGATGTTCAACTAGATAACAAGTAGGTGCCTAAGTTTAATTTCACTGTAATGATGTTGAATGTCCACAATATTACCTGATCGTGATCGAGCCGGACTACCAGCGGAGGCGTGTCAGCATGAAGATGCACGCCCAGAGAGATCAGAGGTCCGTTTGAAGTCGTTACCGGCGGCGGATCGGGTTTCTTCTCCGGAATCTGCACATACAAAGCACTTTTTAAACGATACGAAACGATAGATAACAATTAATTTAATTTTAATACCTAACATTTAATTAGCTGATATTTTTTATTTTGAGTTACCTATGATACCTGCATGGCCGAAGAGACTGGGGAAGGCCACGCAAGTGTTGGCGTGACGACATAGAAGCCTTCAATACAGACGGGAAGCAGCATGTGAGCGAAAGTCGCGGAAAAATATAGGGGAGACCTTTGCCCAGCAGTGGGACATTGCAGGTTAAATTAAAAAAAAAACCTATGATACACTAAATAAAATCTGTATCAGACACGAATCAACATAATAGTTTATAGCCTCGGTTCACAGCTTAAAATTTATTTTAGCTATTTAAAGACACAGATATAGGTAGGTATTTTACTGCATGGTAAAAAAAATTGCAACCCGGTTACCCGGTTTTAAAATAATAATTATGTCACCAAATCACGAAAGTTTAAAAAGTTTAAAAAATTGCAACTTTGAATATAATTAGAACTTGAATATTATTAGTAGAGCTGACGGCTGTTGGGGCAGAAAAGTTCTCGAGTGGAGGCCACGCACCGGAAATCGCAGCAGAGGACGGCCCCCCACTAGATGGAAAGACGATCTTGTAAAGGTTGCTGGGAGCCGTTGGGTGCAGGCTGCACAAGATCGATCACTGTGGAAATCTATGGAGGAGGCCTATGTTCAGCAGTGGACGCTAGATGGCTGAGATGATGATGATGATGATGATTATTAGTAAGATCACGATTTATCATCATCACCTGCCCTGATCAAACTTTTATGTGGTCTTAGATCAGGTATTCTTCTTCCACTTCACGATTTCTTTAGAGTCTAACACCCACAATTATCTTTAGTCGTTATCTCAATCTCGACTCATCCTCTACTCAACTATCACATCAAGGTCGCGACCAACCTTGCGATGACAGTTCATTTCTCTCCACGTCTAAGGAAATTCCCTAAGGCAAAAAAGAGGTTGAGTGGAGGCTGAGTCGACGTCGAGTTATCGACTAAAGATAAGGATGTAAATATTACAATACTTTTTGAGTAGGCACTTACATCTTTGCTGTGTCCTTTTTTGCGTCTGCAACAAAGATACGTAAATATCGTTAAAGTTTGTTTAAACAATTTATATGATGCTTTTATTTAAGTCAACACATAAATAAACTTACGCAGCCGGTCCACGAACAAATTCTTTAAGAGTTGTTGGCTTGAAGTCCATTCCGGTTTTAAAATATTTCAACCTCTGAAACAAACATTTTCAGTTATTAGTAAATAAACTTTTTAATAGAGCATAAATTGAAGCAAAAACGAGTCCTTGCCTCTTGTTTGACCGTGGATGGGTGACCGCCAGTGGCATTTTCATCTGAGCGCTTCCGTGCGGAAGGCACGTTAAATTGTCGGTCCCGGCTGTTTAAGTCGTTAAGCCATGACGGAGACCTTAAGGCGGCCTAAAAACTCCGTCACCAGAGTTGGCCACTGACTCATACGAACTTACTTACTTACATCGTTCACAGGACAAGGACTTTAAAGCGATTCCGTAAGGTTTCCACAGAAAGAAAAGCTATATAAGCTCTATACATATGATAGAGATGGATTGATCTTAAGCAATTTTGTCTCAAGTTTACTTCTCAATCCGCTGTTAATAAAACCTGTTACACACCTCTTCCGCGACGTCTGGCTCCGCATGTTTCTTAGACTCCCTCTTAGGCGCAGTTCGTATATGCAGCGTCTTTGTCACGACCGATAGTGTGACAGTTGTGGTGACTAGTTCTAGAACTGTCCGTGGCGTCGCTACTAGCGGAGTTTTCAATTTGGAACGAAGACCAGTCATCGAACGATCCCGTCCGTATTTGTCTGTGCCAGCGCGCACTTCAAGCGTGTAACATGACACGTCTGCGAGGCGCATCTTCCATGGAAAGGAATCGGGTTGTGTGGCTACAACAAAATAAACTTTTTGTATCCCTTTGATGAAAGATGGACGGGATGGTGGCCAAGGGATGCTCAGGCCTTGGCATATCACCAGGCCGTGCGTCGGATGATATTGTCAGTGTAGTCGGAAATCGCTGGATGAGACCCAAGGGACCAGAAAGATTGATACAATTTAGAGAAGAGGGGGCCTATAACTATTACCCAACAGTGAATACAAATGGGCAGAGTTAATAAATTATTGACGACCTCTGTGGCGCAATGGGTGAAAGCCCGCTTGGGATGTAGAAGGTTGCGGGTTCGATCCCTGCCGCGGGATAAATGTTTGTATGATCTGCAAATATCTATCTCGGGTCTGGGTGTTTTTATGTATAATATGCATGTATTTACAAACAAAAAGTATATAAGTAGTATATCAGTTATCTGGTTCCCATAGTACAAGCTTTTTTTTATGATGAATGGATCGACTCTTGACCTCGCAACTTACATAGGCAAGAATGAGGTCTACGATGGAGCGAGCCTACCCAGAAGGTGCCTATCAACTCTCTTATTAAAAACAACAGGGTCGTAGCTCAGTGGAAATACAGACGCGGGAAGCTGATTCCATATCTTTGCAGTGCGCATAATAAAAGAACTTTGAAAGCGCTTTAAGCTTTGCTAAGTTTGGTGCTAGATGATGCTGTGTGAAATGTCCAGCATTATTTATTTTTTAATAACGATATGAACCCTTTTGAATAACTTCGAAGCTAGTTGACTAAATCTGGTGACATAAACATAAAGTTAGCTTAAGATTTCGAAACTTATTCATTATGATAATATAATATCTACCGTGGTCAGGTTTCGGCGTGACGAAGGTGGGTCCATCGTGTTTGATGTCGTGCCAGAAGTGCTTCGTTATTGTGCTCGAGTACATCGATATACGACCTAGACTGTAAATAAACACGTAATCAGATAATAATTTTTTTGTTGGTCATAAGTTATTTTTAAACATACATACATACATAAAATCACGCCCCTTTCCCAAAGGGGCAGGCAGAGAGCACGAATCTCCACTCGCTACGATCCTGACACGCAACTTTCGCCTCATTCACTCTCATTACATTCTTCATACATGCTCGTCGGTTTAGGATACTTTTGACCTGGCCCTTCTCTAAAATGTCGCCAATTTGATCTAAGAAGTTACTACATTATTTCAAAACATGTTACTAAACAAGCTGTTCGTAACCAGCTGATTCGAATGGACATTAATGTACTTCTAAGGGTTAGTTCAAAGGCCTAGTCACACACAATCACATACTTGGGAAAATTACATAAATCCCTTGAAAGATTTACAACAAAAACATCCACAGATAAAAACATTTATGGAAAACACACATCGAACAAGACAAACATTACACGAACCAGAATAATTTACCTTCATTCCCACCATCACCTTATAAAGCTACTTTCACACTAGACGCATAGTTAGCAATGCATTTGCCAGTAACAAATTTAAATTAATCAATTTATGACTGAAGCCCAGCAATGCATTTACACACGAAAAATTTGAAGTTCATCTCGTGCAAAACTGCACGTCTAATGCGAAATAAGCCATATAAAATACACGTAAAACATGTTAGTCAAACAATTCCAGTAGATTTCTTCACCAGATCATGCTGCGACGCAAGCACACAAGGTTGGCTAGACTGACATGGCAGCGTGCATATTTAGCAAAACCAGTGTCAATCGAGCTTGCCCCATATAACCTGCTTGGACATTCTCGGTACTCTTCTAATGATGTGCAACACCCATGTAATACAATCAAAGATTCACTCGAAACAGTAATGAAAAATCTCATGAGAAAATGAGTAAAATATAGGATCACTACTGTATTCCCCAGGGTAGATGCAAGTACCCTTAAAGATACCGGAAGGTTAGTTGTTATTGTCATAAAGGATCCCAACAAAAACATTATAATTGTTAGTAGAGTTACTATGTAAGGCCTAGGCAAGATTGAACAAATTGGGCGAGCCTACTTCAAAACATCAGCCAGCTTCATCAAGTAGCGTTTCTTTGCGATTTACCGATGAATAAATAACAATTATGTATATAAAAAAATACAAAATCATTATAATACATCAGAACTAGCAAAGAGATCGCTCTAAAAAGATCATCATGAGATCGCTGGCATAAGCTAGTACCTACATAAAACAAATGCACTTTTAAAACACAGCCGTTTTCACTGTCACTCCCTAAAACAATACAATACTTACAAGGCATAGTCATACACAAACAGGGTGTTTCTTAACAAGTTCGTATCAACATAGTCTTGATTTGTTATGGTAATAAATAAATTATGGTTACTTTATACAGGGTGTAAAATGACGTCTACCGAAGCCGAAAAGGATAGGTACAGCATCCCAACACATAACCAAATCCAAAAGAATTTTCCGAAACAATCATTATATCCGGAGAAAACAGCGTTTGCAGATTACTGTTTGCGTATGTTTTGAGCGCGTTGTTTTACGTAAATTGCTGGATTTTGAGTTCTAATCAGTTTTTTCTGTTATAAATGAAATTATTACGTAGGTATTATGTTGTACTAGTAGTAAATAATCGAAAATAACATAAAAGTACGTAAGCTAAGCCAAGTTTTTTTTTTGCGTTTTATTTTCGCTAAATACGCTTTTATCATGGTCTGATTGCAACCCCTCAGTTTTCGGTAGTAGTCTTTTTACATCTGTATACAGGCTTAGATCTAATTTTTGTTTTCTGGTTTATAATATGCATCCAAATTACGAAAGTAACTTAGCTATTTATTTAGATATAGAAAGTAGTAAATCAAAATTATACAATACAAGCTTTGTTATGGGCTTGATGGCGCCTAAATACCCACCAACATTATGGGTGTGCCATTAGTAAACAAGTTCGTATGAGTGGTCAACTGTGACGGAGTTTTTTGTAATATAATCTAAAGGATAATTTTACCTGAGTGCTAGCACGTGCTGCGACGCGCTCGCATGTCGTTCCATCGCGTCGCGAACAGTGGCGCAATCTAACGCGGACGCAGGAGACATTGTCACGTAGAGCAGGGTCAGTCCTAGTTCTACATTCACGAGCATTCTTCGGAGTCGCTCGTGTAAAGCCAATAAACGACCGCCGTGCCACCATTTCTCTGCTGGCTCTTGCTGTGGATATTAGTCTCGTGAGGAAATATAGGGAAAGACATCATAGTTAATAAAAATTTCAGAAAAAATACTAATTGGCGCACGACTGGATTCGAGCCCACGATCGGAATGCGGGGTCACTACCACTAAAGCACTAAAGCTCTTATGTGTAGGTACTACGCCAGTGCTCCCAAATGGTGAAGGCAAAATGAGCCATACTTGTTCAAACATTTAATGAAACGACATTTATTTCAAAATATTTTTAGATAAAACTATTCTCATCCAGTTTCGATTTTTGCAAAAAAAACTGATAATATAAAAATATTAGTGAAATAATTACATTGTTGGTGATCGGCTTGTGTTCTCTGCTCTCAGCTTTCTCGCTAGATTCAACGCTGCGAGTTCGAACATGGACCAATTCTGCGGACGTCCGACTAGCGCCGCGGCCGCTCGACGACTGAGGACAAACATGGAAAATTAGAATAGATATTAAATGGATCTATGCATTGGTAGACGTTTTTGCATACAAAAATGTCTTAGTATGAAAACGGCTAACTTCGCGAATGTCTAGATCCGTTGATCCATGTACCCTCTATCTTAAAGCGATATAAGGCTTTAGGAAAATGAGATGATAAACATTTAGTTACTCACAGGCGGAGTGGTACGCCGTCTCATAAAGAACTGCGATGAAGACGGTATGCCTTTCAACAGAATTTGCGACTGTGACTCTGAAACAAGCAATTTCTTAATAAAGTAACAAATCTCTCAAAAGTGCAAACGCTCTGGTGTAACTTGCTTAGTCTTCCTATGCCGGCCACCCACGATCCAGTCTACCGTCCAGTTTGCACCGCTGCAAACTTGATCAAGTCGGCAGAACGAAGTTCTTTTTCGCTTGTCATGCACACCCATACCAATACACCGACAAGTTTACTGGACGCCGCACCCAGTCCGCTGCAGACTGGACGGTAAACTTGATCGTGGGTGGCCGGCATTAGGTATATCATGGAAATGAAGCAACGTTCTGTACGGTCACAAAATGGACGGGTGACTAGTGCAATTATAAAATAAAATTATTAACTGATCGCTTCCGTAAGCCAAGATATCATTCCATAAAATCGTTAAGCCATGCCTATAACTTAAGCTAAAAGCCATTAACGAACTTACCCAAAGGTTTGAGCATAGGTTTGTAAGCCAGCCACGCTATGAAGAGAGGGTCGACGCAAATAGCCGTTGGCTCTGTCCAAAGCCCAACGTAGTCCAACGAAGTCGGCAGCGTCTCGTTGCACCATTGTATGGCCAAGCGAAGGTACGGACTAAACAAATAAAAATATTTATTTTTAAACATGTATAGGGTTGGCCCATAGTGAGTGGCCGTAAGCGGAGATGACTGGAGAGGGGGAAGTGAGGCCTTTGTCACTTACTGGCTTAAGCATTATCCTAATATCCTGATCCTAATATCCTAATCCTAATAATATCCTAATAATCCTAATCCTTCCTAATAATATAATAAATCTGAAAGTTTGCGAGTATGTTTGGATGTTTGTATGTTTGTGTAACAATCACGCCTAAACCAGTGAACCGATTTGATTTAACTTGGAATAGGTGTAGATAGTGACCTGGAATAGCTTATAGGCTATTCAAAATGTTGGTACCACGCGGGCGAAGCCGCGCGCAGAAGCTAGTGCTTGAATAAATTATTACAACACCTACAAAAAAAACTGCTGTTTTAAATATCACATAGAATGCAAACTTCTGCAAAATTCGGGTATTTTTGAGACCCCAAAAGGAAAAACCGGAACCCATATAGAATCACTTTGTTGTACGTCTGTCTATATGTCTGTCAAGACCCTTTATTTCGGAAACGCGTGGAGGTATCGAGTTGAAATTAAAACCGTATACTCTCAGGTCTAGTTCCTTTAAGCTGTGAAAAAATCAAACTTCGAAGTTAGTTCGCAAAAACGGCCGTACGTTTTTTAGCGGCATAACCGCTAAAAAACGTATATTGACACTGAATAAATCAAAATTCATAGGGTACCTCCCGTTTACCTAGAACTATGTTTGGCAATTAGTCGTAGACTACAAGTACAGGTACCTTCGGTGGACGAGCCCGACTCGCACTTGTCCGGTTTTATTTATTCCTACCATGCTCTGAGAAATGCATTCATAGTGCCGATTTATATATTTTCGATTTGAAAATAAAGGACAAACATTCACTATGTACAGATACTTACGTATTAGTTGGTGCATCGGGAGCGGAAAAAAACCATGCTTGTTTCAAGTCTTCTCCCTCTGTGAACAAAGAGCATAAATATAATATGTTTTATATGGAACAGATGGCAAACGAATATGTAGCTTTTGATAGTGACTGTGAGTGATTACCACAGCCAAGAAGGTTCTTTTTGAATGTCCCGATAATAAAAAACACAGGGCCACGACAGTATCCCCAAGGCGCGGTAAACATTCTCTCAGATCTTTTGTGTATTCCAGGTCCTTAAAGATGTCTAAGGGGGTAGTCAGAAGCATGTCCAAATATATATTTGATACATGCCCACATTTAGCAGAAGTTAGTATTCCATACGTGACAGGTTGCAAGCCCATCGCCCAATAATAAACTTCGGCCTAATTTATTATTATTAATAATTTATGATATTATATCATACACATTTTAAACTTTCGCGACTTGAAGACATTTTAAATTTTATAACGGGACTTAATCGCGTAGCTTAACTCGCGTAGTTACGTCGCGTAACTTGGATGTTGTCAGTGTAGTGTGTCGCGACCCTAATATTATTTTGTGTTGACCGAATGAGGGTAGTTTCTCATCGGTCGAAGAGGCGAACGAGTACCAACGGGCAGTCTTCTCGTGACCAGGGTAGCTGTAACGCTACTGAAACGTCGAGGTAAATAAACAAATATTATACCTACGCGATTAAATCCCGTTATAAAATTTAAAATATTATATCATGAATGTTTTTAAGAAGCTTTCAGAAGCATTACTTGGCTCATGTAGCGCGGTCGCCTTAGCGGATTGAAGCGTCATGATGTGTGTATTAGTGTTATTTGTCAGGTAACCGCGGAGCACAAACTCTTCGAAAGTCAAGTCGATGGCGACGGATTCTGAAACAAAGCGACTTATCAATGCAAGAATAAAACATTTTTTTAATGATCGAGCCTACCCAGAAGGTGTATTAACTCTCTTCTTAAAAACAACAGGGTCGTAGCTCAGCGGAAACACAGACATAACTTATGTCCAGTTTATTAGTAAGGGCCTTTGAATCAGGTACGTTACGTAGCTGGGGTATCTGAACTTTGGTAGTTGAAAATTTAACGAAATGTTGTTCCGCTTTAATGTCGTCTTTGTTTTGGATAAAGCATTCAAAGACATTCAAACATACCTTCATCATTTAGCGCGTCGCTGGGCAAAGTGCTGTATTTTAAGGGCACTGAGAGTCTCTCATGCAGCAGTGAATTATAGACCTCCCAGGCAGCCTCCAGTCTTGCCGATGAGCCGCAAATATTCGCTTCACCTAACAAAGAATTAATATCAACATTTAATTTCCATTTTAGGCCAATGCTGAATCTGCTGCAAAAGGTTCTAGCTAAAATGATAATTGGGCTCGAATCTCCCCTTTCTTCCCTCAAACGGTGCATAGTAGACTCAAACTTACTTGAATATTATAATCATCTATAGTCCAAAGCCGTGTTGGCCGAATGGGGTTGTACCTCAGCTTTCAATCCGAAGGTCGTGGGATCGAAACCCGGTCGTGCATCAATGGATTTTGCGTTTTCGTAAAATTTATATGCGGTTTTACACGAGCTCTGAACGGTGAAGGAAAACATCGTGAGGAAACCAGTTAGTATTATTATAGGCGGCGATGGGCTTGCAACCTGTCACGTATGAAATACTAACTTCTGCAAGATGTGGGCATGTTATCAAATATGTATTTGGACATGCCTCTAACTACCCTTTTAGACTTAAAGGATCTGGAATATAAAAGATCTGAGAGAATGTCTACCGCACCTTGGAGATACAGTCGTGACCCTGTTTACGTTTTCTATAGCCCAAGCTCACTCAATAGACATAGGCCTCCTTATATAGCTCCTAGCAGAGGGCTTATTGTCTAACTTGATATCCATTCCCATTTCCCATTCCAACCAATCACACAATACAAAAATGACGTATCATGACAAAATACGTCATTTTAGTATTGTGTGATTGGTTGGAATGGGAAATGGGAATGGATTTCAAGTAAGACAATAAGACCTCATATTAGCTGCTAAACTGCTCCAATTCTCTACAAAACCCAAGATTACTTGCAATTATTTTATTCGCTTAAGTTGCAAACATAAGAGTACATTTTTGCCCCTAAATCAAAAATGCAGTGAGCTCTGAAAGCGAAGACAAAACTTATAAGCAACACCGACATCGAAATTGTGATTAATACACTTTAAACTGGAATATTACTATGAAATAACTATTATACTGGTACCGGTGGAATAGGTACACATTTTCATAAAACTCTGAACTAATACTTAATTCAGTTTGTAGGTGAGTACCTACCAATATCGCGGAATTATTTCGGAATAACTGGTATATTGTTACAGAATCAGAGTTCCGTCATGGAGCTCTTAGACACCATATTTTAATCCAATTTTTTATTTATTTATGCATACGTTTAATGAATAACATCACACTTTCTAAAAAAATATTTTATTAGAGTGCCGACAATGTTGTTCAACCTCGACTGTATTTTCATCCACCGCCATTCAATCGCAAGCGCTGTCGTCACCAACCGTTCGTGGCCCAGTCCAGTGGTCCGATCTCAGCTATGAGCCATGCGCAAAACATATCACCTAATTGAAAAGATAGATACATATCTTTTGATCGCTGAGAAGTATATCTATCTTTTAGTTCCGTAGTTCACTTTAGTTCAATTGCCTAAGTCATTCTCATCGCTCCAATCGGTATTCATTCATTACTTATCTTCTGAACTAGATACATAGTTTAGTTCAGTAGTCCAATCTAGTCCAATGTATCGCCTGTCTGCCTCTATCGTTCTCGTTCACAACGTTCCTCTCGCTCATTCGCCGCGCGGAACTACGGAACTAGAGATATGATTGGATTGAAATTCGACTAGTGAAGGAAGGACTAAACGCAAAAGAAGTAGTCCAATTGAACTATTAGTTCCGGAACTACACAAGACTATCAGCTATTGACCCCTTTGCTCCAACAGCGCCAGATTCGCTGACAGACCCCTGTCAGCAACCCCATAGTACTTGTTATCTTGCATGCACGAGTAAAGAGCATCATCGATGATCATCGACCATTTTATTTCATCGTGTGCGCTGAAAGACGCTCTTAATCAATGTACCTGCGGATCTATCCGTCCTTATTTTGGTCGTATATTGTACGTATAGAACACGCTTGAACCGGATAAAGTACTCATGCTAGGTACAGGACTCCACAATTTTACGGAAAAGAGCACTATTTAACTCAACTCCTCCCCAACTGACGCCGCGCGTGTGCAAATCAATAAATTGGTTTTGAGCACAATTCCCAATACCGTGGCTTTTAAGACTGTGGATTGACGTCTTTGACGAGTTGGGTTCAGCAGGGGTAGTATGGTGGGGATACAGATGGGAGTGACATAGTTTACGAGTCTCAAAGTCTCAAATTACCGCTCTTTTCTCCTTTCACTATCCGAGCATACCCTGCCTACAACACCGTCACGTCATCCGTGTATGCCAGTTACACCCCACACGGTACCGGCAGGCGGAGAAGATCGTATAAGAGCACATTTCAATGTGGGTTTTAGTACAGGTACAGAGCTGCGGGTACCCTACGAAGGTTTTCAAAAACGTGATCATGATCATTTTACGACGCCGAAGAAACTTGTCAATGATTTGTAGCTTTCTCGTACACAATAATAAAAGTGTCAGCAGCGCATTCCTTGCCATCGAAGACCTTTTAGTAGGCAATTTCATGAGTTTATTTTATGAGTTCAATTTCACCTTAAGAATTACCAAGAGCAGCATATTTAAGGTTATGGGCCGGTACTTTTAAGGGTCGGTCAGCGGGTTTCTTTTGCTTTGGGCCAAACTAACCAACTTCTAAAAGCTCTCTTGACACTCTAGACTAGTGATTTTATGATCTCACTTAGTAGCCCGTTCAAGTGATAAGGGCATTCAGCTAATGGCTAGTGATTCAAGGAATAAATTAAATAAGAATTATATCATAACAGGTTTATAATGAATGTCAATTCAAACAATTATTGTGCTGTGTTTGTAAAGTGTAAAATCAAAATTGACTGTAAAATTTTATCTCGGATACTGATGACATTTATTGTTATCATGTTGAAATTAAAAAAAGTTTTAGGGTTCAAAAAATTTGAAGTTGCAAGCAAATGTTAAAGGTTTTTAGTTATATATAAAATGATATATTTGAGCAATGATGGAGCGCTGATTCTCTAACAATAAAACCACTTACTACGAAACATCAATAATATTGGTAGGTACTCACCCACCATATCGAGTATGAAGTTCAGTGTTTTGTGAAAAGTGTACCTACTCAGCCGATTTACCAGAACTTATAATATATTATTTAATAGTAATCTTCCAGTTCGAAGTGTATGAAGCACAATTTCGATGTGACAGTTGCTTGTAAGTTTTCACGTAGCAGCCAGGAGGCTGGTATGCAACTCTATGCAGTTTTGGTTTTTGGGGAGTAAAATATATTCTGATCTTTGCAATTTTGAGCGATGATTTAATTGAAGAGTCTTGTGTCTATAGATAACTGATGCACTTCAGCAACTAATATGTCAAAGTAAGGATGAGTTTACCATGCAACATCTTTGGTGAAAATAGGGCAGTTCCTCCCCATTCTAAAATTGACACAGTATAAGTACTTACGTAGGTACAGACATGAAAGTTAAACTAATATTATATCAACATAAAATTAAAACTAAATTGAAATGCCATTAAATGTTACACGTATAGTAAATAAGTCCATTTCAATGCATGAGCGCTGGCAGACAGATTGACTATTTTAAGTTTCTAGAGATATAGTAAAAGCAAGCAAAAAAAACATGGTCACTGAGGAAAGAAGACGAGAGATAACTTGCTGTCTGCTTTCAGGCAGAATAAGCAATAAAACTATTCGGAAGCGAACAATAATAACAATAAGTACCTAAGTAAGTTCGTATGAGTCAGTGGCCAACTCTGGTGGTCATGGGTTAACGACTTAAATAGCCGGGATCGACAATTTAACGTGCCCTCCGAAGCACTGAAGCGCTCAGATGAAAATGCCACTGGCGGTCACCCATCCACTTACAGACCGTTTCGAACGTTGCTTAACTTCGACGATCTATCAAGAACGACCACGAGCGCTTAGCTGATATGATATAAATATAATAATAACTCGACCTCTGTGGCACAGTGGGTGAAAGCCCGCTTGGGACGCAGAAGGTTGCGGGTTTGATCCCCGCCGCGGGATAAATGTTTGTATGATCTGCAAATATTTATCTCTGGTCTGGGTGTTTCTATTGTATAGTGTGTATGTATTTACAAACAAAAAGTATATAAGTAGTATATCAGTTATCTGGTTCCCATAGTACAAGCTTTGCTTAGTTTGGGGCTAGATGATGCTGTGTGAAATGTCCAGCAAAAAAAAAAAAAAAAAACTGATATGAGAAAATGTATAAGAAACCTCAAATGGAACTGCTGGTCATGTTTGTAGAATGGGAAACGACAGGTGGACCAAGATTGCAACGTAATGGATACCACTCGATGGCAAGAGGAAACCAGGAAGACCAAAAAACAGATAGCGGGACGTTTTCACCACTATGTGCGGATCTGATTGGATGAGGAAGGCGCGGGTAAGGGACCAGTGGAGGTTATTGGGGGAGGCCTACGCCGATAAGGCGACTTCTACGGACAGCAAATTCAACGAGCACAAGCTTTTATAGGTTACCGTGAGCTGATTGAACTCACCAATGTAAGTACAAAATTTCATTTCAATCAACCTATTATCTGAGGAGTTCTGGTCTCCATGATCACGTCAGCTCGCTGTTACCTTTCAAATTTTAGATGATACTTGATCTACAAACCGAGTTTCAACTCAATCGGCCTATCAGAAGATAGAAAATACTTTATTGCACACCACATAATAAAAATAAACAAAAATGGAAAACTAAACAAAAAAATACAATGACGGCCTATTAACTAAGGAGTTCCGTTCTCCATCATCAGATGACCACGGTGTCACCATATCTTAAAATTTTAGACGATACTTGATCTACAAACCGAGTTTTAACTCAATTGGCCTATTTTTTGAGGAGTTCCGTAGAACAGCTCATGACTCCATCATCAGATCAGCTCGCTGTTACTATATTATTGCATTATCGACGACCTCTGTGGCGCAGTGGGTGAAAGCCCGCTTGGGATGCAGAAGGTTGCAGGTTTGATCCCCGCCGCGGGATAAATGTTTGTATGATCTGCAAATTGCAAATATTTATCTCGGGTCTGGGTGTTTCTATGTATGTATGTATGTACAAACAAAAAGTATTTAAGTAATATATCAGGTAACTGGTTCCCATAGCACAAGCTTTGCTTAGTTTGGGGCTAGATGATGCCTCGTAATTTATTTATTTATTGTCACCGAGGACTCATAAGTGTACCAAAATTCAGCTCAATCGGACATCGGGAAGTAGCTCAAACTCAGCTTGCAAGATTTGACTCGATCAAACATACAAACATTGCAAGTTAATTAAAAGCTTTTAAAATTATCGATTTTCTCTGTCGAATAAAAGATGTGTGAAACGAAAGAGTGAAACTGTTAGCGCTCAAGCTAATTGAAATGGACTATACTTAAATAAGATTTACCGGAGACTCGGCGATACTGGTGACGGCGAAGAAACACGAAACCACCCGAAAATAATTCTAACCCTCACGAAAAAGCCTGATACTCCCGAATCCTGGACCCAACAATGGGGAGGCATACGAAACAAAATATCCCTCACATTACTCTGTACGTATCCACAAATGACTTAAAAATTTCTTAGACTGCCAATATTATCCCACTGCTTGGTGTAGGCCCTTGTTCACACTATTAATTCCGATCTTGTGCCACACGCATACAAATTCTATGGTCATGGATGACCTCGATTTTGTCCGATTTTCGTCAAAGCCTTACTGCTATTATTTCGTCTGGATAAGTATTGGGGCCTATAACATTTTAGTTCTAACATTCTTTTAGTTACATTTTAGTGCTTTTAACGTCTTGGAGAACACGAACTAACATGTTGTCATCATCATTTCAGTCCAGTAGCACCCACTGCTGGATATGATAGACCCCCTATTTATGCCAGACTCCCCATCATTCACTGATCCACTCTCATTGCATTCCTTCAATAAGCTCGTCAGTTTATGAGTTTATGACCTGGCTCTAAAATGTCACCGACAGTTTGATTCGGGTATGTTCGCCTAATCTTCCCCTTTCATCTATCTGTCCACACTCTCGCTTTGCCTTACATATCTGTTTAGTAAAACGTTATAGAGCATCAACTTACATATTTTCAGCGAGTAGCTAAAGTAGACACTTTCTCTGAGCGCGAAGAAATCCCGGTTGAGTAGGATGTGAGCCACCGCTCGTATGTCGGCTCTGGCACACGGCTTGGCTTGAGAATTGGAAAGCGTGCCAAGTCGAGCTTGTATGGAGGTGATTGTTATTGTGGCGTGAAGGCGAGCTCCTTGCCACAGCGGTCCAGTGTCATCGGGCATTTGGCATGCCGCAGCGCACACCCTGTAAACAAGTTTGAGCTGCCATCTCAAGAAACACAAGTTAACAAAAACTTTGCCTAGTATCTACTGCATTCTGTGTGATTAGTTGGCCGGGTGCCGAACCGAAATGCAGAGGTGCAAATGGAGATCATTAGCTTACTTTCTGGAGATATTTTGTTGAACCGCATCTGACTCAATTATCAGATCAGCTATGTGAATGTTACTCACCCCCCAAAAATCTACGGTCCGAACCACATACCCAATTTGAATCGACAGAAACGTGAAAGTTGCAAAGAATTTTCTTGAACGTAAGAAATAAAAACCTACTAGCCGGCGTAGATTAATGAACTAAAAAGTTCAATAATCCCCATTACGAGTTCGCATCATCATTGTCAATGGGGATTAGATGAATAAGCCTCTTTAAGCTACAAATTGGGAGAGCGATATTCTCAACGTCAAGGTAACATTTATTGCTTGAAATACAACATACAGAAGGTGTTGGTGGATAATGATGTGTAACAGTGTATTCTACCTATATTCTAGGCATGCAATAATTCAATTACAATAATTGAATTTATTATTAAAATCGTAGGTTACCCAAAAATAATCTCCTAATGAATGAACTACATATTTTGTACCCAAAATTAAATGCCCAACATAATTAGTTTAATTATCTCGATAAATAAGTTAATGAATAAAACATTTTATATTTTACTTAAATAGAATAAGTATAAAATATCAAAGGGAAATTGTGAGTCTTCTTCATTTCAATGGCATTTCTAAAGAGCTTGGCATTTCTAAAAGATCAAAAGATGGATTTTCGCGTTTCTTTTCAATGTTTAGAGTATTTTCTCGTTGTTAGGTAGGGTTCGTAGGAGGGTGAAAAATAATCCTAACTAATTGTGTAGTCATGACAACGAGGGGTCTGTTAAAAATAGATTTTTACATCGCGCATTGGTAACATTATCGTTGTGCGATGTGTGTTTACTTTTATCCTACATTGACATTACCGACTTGGGAGATTGAGATCAGCCAGGTAGGAAAATATTCTATAGTCTTTTTCACGCCGGAACGTATGCCTGACACATTGAACTTGTTTCGATTTTCGTTATGTAGCTATGAACAATTAAAAAGAAACAAGTAAAAAATCAAACGATAACACAAACAAAAATTATTTTTGAGTTGAAAACTTTTTTAGGCGCGTTTGACTTGATTTTTTTTATTTCGAAATTGTTCATAATTGTACAGCGTGTAACGAAACAAGTTTAATGTCTCAACTCTCAGGGATACAATGTTTCGTGAAAAAATTTTTATTATCGCAGAAAGTCTGCGCCAGATAACTACCAAATTTCTTATTAGGTATATTTGTATGAGCCAAATTTTGAGGATATTAATAAGTAGGTACATACGTTAAATACAGGCTTAAACTTACACAAATTAATGAAGGAATGACACAGAGAAAGAAAAATAATGATAGGGTAAAAAACGTACATGTATGTACAAAGAGCAATATAAGTACCTTCATCTTCACAATATTTTATTACGCCAATTGTGCTCCAAGGTGCAGCAATACCATTAGTGAAAGTAATTTAATCACCAAATAATAAGCCCCAATTATGTATCCCCATGGATACCTAATTGGGGATTATGTTTCGATTTGAGGATTATATTTCGATTTGATATGGTGTTTTTATACGTCAGAATAAACATCTACCTCTCTCTAATACAAACAAATAAAAACAAAGATATTATTATGACCTTAGGGGAAACACAAGTTCAGTGAATTTATTTTATAAAACCAGTGTATTTGCAAAACATTTTGAGCACGATCAATGATATCATATAACTAAGTGAACGTTTACTCTCTGTGAAAATGTTTACACAATGGAATCAAAAGATTGGCTTTACAAAAGAGTTCATTCAAATCAGATCAGATTTAAGTCAACGAATGAGACTGATCTACAATCGCAGTTGCCAAACAAGTTTTTCACAAAATTTTAGACCATTTTCTTTTGAACAACATGAGAATTCGTTTTGACTGCAAGTCTTTTTAATCTAAAACACAAATTTAGTGAATTTATTTTATAAAACCAGTTTATTTGCTAAACATTTTGTGCACGATCAATGATCTATCTTTGTACTAAGTATGTGAACGTTTACTCTCTGTGAAAATGTTTACACAATGGAATCAAAAGATTTACAAAAGAGTTCATTGAAAAGACGTGATACTGGACAGTCTATTGAAGTCGGATTAAATTTGTCAACGAATGACTGATCATTATAATCGCAGTAGCCAAACAAGTTTTACACAAAATGTTGCCATCTGCTCAATTTATTTTAAACAACATGACAATTCGTTTTAACATTTGCACCCTTAATTGTAACCCTAATTCAAAATTTAAGAAAATTGAGTTAAAGTCATAAAACGACCTAAAAAATCTTACTTAAAAAACAGGGCCACGACTGTATCCCCAAGGCGCGGTAGACATTCTCTCAGATCTTTATATTCCAGATCCTTTGAAGATGTCTAAGGGGGTAGTCAGAGGCATGTACAAATACATATTTGATACATACTTAATCGGCTGTTTATTCGAATAGACACTTTTTTATAGCGGAAAAGGTCAACAGAATACTTCGGTCTCTACAATTATTTTCTCTTTCTACCCTCGATTCAGTCTGAGAAAGACTAAATCAGTAAAGTGTCACGAGGTCCCTGAATAAGTTGCTGCGTGTTTGTTATTATCAAGACCTAAAGCCTTATTAGTCGTTATAGAACTAATTCTAAGGTAACTATGTTAAATTCAGTATTTGGGTAAATAAAGGTCTCCCACCTTTTTATTAGTTTGAACGAGTATTTAAGAAATTTACCACGACAGGGACCAATTTAGGAATAATACAAAAAATTACAAATATATTCAGAAATACTGAGACCTAAATAAAATAAGTCTTTTTAAAAACGCTAATGCCGGCCACACACGGTCAAGTTTACCGTCCAGTCTGCAGCGGCTGGATGCGGCGTCCAGTAAACTTAACGGTGTATTGGTGTGCATGACAAGCGAAAAAGTACTTCGTTCTGCCGACTTGATCAAGTTTGCAGCGCTGCAAACTGGACGGTAGACTGGATCGTGTGTGGCCGGCATAACAGTGGCGGAGCGGAGGGACGTTCAGACGGCGGCGCGTGGTCGCAGTATCAACTTACTACGCACCCTGTATAAACTTACTACTGACCTGTGTGGGTATAAAGGTCCGTTGAGGACCACGCTGCTCTTAGGCAGCTCCAGGTCGAGTATCAGTGGCGGAGCGGAGGGACGTTCAGACGGCGCGTGGTCCCAAGGTATGGCTCGTATGCGCAGCCCTCGCGCTTCGAAACTCATACGTCGCTGAGGGAGATTCTCACTCAGTGCGTCACACTCTTCGACTGTGAGCGTGCGCTTTGCAAGATCTAGGAAGAAAGAGAAACCGTTTTATGATATGCTATTTTCTGTATACTGGTAATTCTCGACAAATGGAAACTGTTTTAAGAAATGCTAGTACTCACAAACGTTCAGATTTATTATATTATTAGGATATTAGGATTAGGATTATTAGGATATATTATTAGGATATTAGGATAGGATTAGGATTAGGAATTTTTAGATATCTGTTTTTATGCGTCTTGTGTCTGTATGCTCTGTTTATAAATTAATATGTTTGTTACTTTTTTACGCGGAAAAAGCTGATACTAAAATCCATAATAAAACTATTAAAAGTTTACCTGGTACAGGCAATGCCGGCAACTCGTGATAGATGGACCTGAGCGTCGCGAGTCGATGCAGCAGTCCCATACAGATCCGAATCTCTATCGGTTCCAGAACGATCTTCATGTCCCATTCTTCTGCCCAATCGCTGTGAATATAGCCATGTTAGAAGGAGAAATCTAGAAAGTATTTTTATGTTTTTGACCAACGCAAAAAGCTCCTAGTAGAAATCTTAAAGACAAGCAATATAAAAGGCAGTTTTGGGTTTATTCTTCAAAATATTGTTTTGTTGGTGCTACCTATCTATAGACATCTCCCATCTGAGCAACCAGACCTTGGGCACAGTAAAACTGTTTGTCTTAGTTTCACGAGACTTTACGTTTGATGGGTCAGGCTGTGTATAGCGGAAGCTTCGCAGAATAGTTGGAGAAATTATGAATAGTGGTAGTGATAAAATGGGCTGTAAACGCACTATACATTAGGAAGTCCTAAGAAACTTACCTGTATTGAAAGTCAATCGGGGGGCATTCGTAAGGATTGGTGAATGCCTGGGGTGGTGCCCTTTCATGGCTGAATTCGAGGTACACTTGTGGCGCCAAGTTTAGCCAGAACTCGTCGCTATCATCTTTAGGTTCACTCGGCTCCGGAGCCGGCTGCTCGGGCTGGCCGGGGTCCGATTGTTGCTTTTCAGGCAGGTCTTGCTACAAACATACGTAGTTTTGAGTATTTTTAACAAGAAATTTGCAAAATAATTATTTAATAAGGAGATTCTGTTCGTTCGCAAAGTTAGCCCTAGCTTACCACCTTACACGTCTTACAAAGGACTCTTAAGCGATTAGATATGAAATAATGTCTACCATGCTTTGGAGAGACAAGGAACCAAGGCTTAGTCATAATATAAAGTAAATATGTTTAAATGTAGGCATTTACATCCAATTCAAAGAGTGTTAAGAAATAATATCGCGTTTTGTTCAATCGTGGTTCTCAAATACAATGTATTTTTTATACATAGATGCTTTACAGAGCTTCATGTTTACGCGCAATGCGGTTGAATTGAGTATCAATACCAACACCATCTTAGATGTAAAATTAAATTTGCTGGGTGTCAAAATTCGAGTAGAAAAGAAGATCGCTTGGCAAACAACGCAGCTAAGCAGATATAATAATCTATCTATTCAGCCTAACTAATAATACATTAAGATTAAATGAATGGTCGCTCAATTATCGCACTATCACACAATGTTATTAAATCCAACTTTGATAGAGTCCCGACTAGTATAAAGTATAGTTGAAACGAAAATTATATTGAAACTAAACTAGAATTATATTGAAACTAAACTAGAATTAGTGACGATTAGACGCAGTTGGTTCCTAATTCGCAAATGACCTTATCTTATAGAACCTTGCCCAAAGACCTGAGATTACACAGAGAGACGATTATTCAAAACTAAGTACAATCTGAATATACAATACATTTATAATTATAACTTTGTCACCGTTCAGGATCGCAATTGCAGTAAAAGCGGCTACTGAAACGCTTGCCTTCAAGGGCAATTTCAGCATTGGACCAATAATGCCTCCTATTGCTATGTTTTTAGGCATATAGGGGCAATGGCCATGTGTAAGATGCTTCATAATATTAAATTAAGTTACTCACCAGGTCAGGAGTGGAGCGGAATTGTTCTTTGACCGCGCGGGCGGTTTCAACGCCTTCCAATATCTCGGCCGGCCATGACCAATCCTCGACAGTTGTTTCTTCTTCTAACTTGCGGAGGTACACCGTCGGCTCATCTATTGACTGTTATAGGAAAAAAAAGATGTTATTGTGTTTTAGCTGTTTTGGAACGAGACATGAAGGCATGCATGCAACGTTTCCAATGATAACGTCATGGATAGGGCGAAGTGGAGGAAAAGTGTTAGGAAGGCTGACCCCACCACCACGAGAGATCATTGTCGGAAAGAGAGAGAGAGATTTATGTTCTACAGTGGCTTTACATGTAAAGGCTATCGTCCGATTGAAATATAAGGAACATTTCATATAATTACGATGTTAAAATATGAACTATTATAGTAAAGTAAGATTGTCTGTCTTTTTTTGAGTTTTCAAGGATATCAGCGACGCTTATCACAAATAAATATGGAATCAAACAAGCAACAAACTTACCGCACAGTAGTCCAAATGACCGCAAACGCATTTTCCCTTAGAGAGAATCGTGAACTTCCTCATCCCGAAGCGTAACTTAGAAGTGACGGGCGCGCAAGAGTATGTCTTCACGGCAGCGTGAGTGGCTTTGCACTCCAACACGACTCGAGGCCGCTTACGTGTTCCACTCTCCAACTCCATAACCTGACAACGGACCGCCATTGAAAATACTGCACGAGATAATCACCCGAAAGCACAATCGCACGCTATATTTATTACGACTGTTTTTGCATCTATACAGCATGGGAACTGTAGGGAGAAATGCCATCTGCTATATCGAGGGGTGAATCAAGGCTGGATGAATAAATTACGCATTATGATTTTCTATTTACAATTTCAAAGCAACCGTAATAAAAGACAAAATTAACAGAATTAACTATTACCACCAAAATGATAATGATAAATTATGTCGCTCTTCCCTCGACAGCTGATGGGTCATTGATTAGTTGCTCTGCCTTCTGTCTTGCTTAGTTTATTATGTATCTCTCGTATAATTTAAGCAAAAGCTAGGTAGGTACCACCTATGTTAGTCAAGTGTAGCCAGGCGAAGTTATTTGTTGAGTTCTTTGTACTTTAAGAGCTTCTAAACTTACATTGACGAGCCTCAATTTTGTTTGACTGGCTCCCCACTTGAGAGGAGGAGCTTGACTATTTAGTAGTAGTAGTATAAAGTTTGTTGCCCTGATTCTTCACAGAGAACAGGAGTAAAATTAGTTTTAAGACCATTCTAAGTGATCCCAGCGGTCCTACTGAATAAATGCTTTTCGACTTTGACTTTGATAATAAAAACCGCCCTAAAACTCAGCAGAGTCATAAAAACCAACGTTGTAACGCCCCAAAATGATTAATGGCTTTAGGCCAAACCCTGCCTGCGAGCGCTGACTGCGCGTTTTTCAAAGGAGTTACGAAACGTATCGCCGAAACTTGAGTAAATAATTAATTATGTAAGTTGCTTTGCACAAGGAAATAATTATTTAAGTTTCGTCTGCCTTACGTACAGGGATCCATCAAGAACGACTTAGCTTAACGACCATCAAGAACGAATTAGCGCATATAATTTTTTTTTATTGTTTTTTGAGTTTGGCAGTTTACTGCACTGAAAATTGTATTTCCATATATATATATATATATATATATATATATAAGGTTTATAAAAGGCTATAAAGGCTCTAAAATAAATCTTTAAAGTTCTAATTGATAACTAATACTATCCGAGCTGATGCCTGTCAGCAATCATCAAGTCGTAATACAAAAAAGAATACAGCCAAAATTGCGGGCCGAGGAAAAATAAGGCGTGACTTAGTAGTCACTTTCTTACCTTGAAAACCAGTGAGATATCATCCAAGTAGGCCGCAAATTGTACAGGCAGAGGTGTTGGAGGCATGGGCGTTTCGTCTGTGCCATTGACGCGGTCCACCCACGTCGGTAGCCACGACCATGCCCAATCCGTCCAACTTTCTGACCTAGCAGGCTCTGCCGTGTTCGATGACGTCGAATCTATTCAAGGAATTGCCTTTTTAATACATTTTCAAATTTTAAATTGTCTCAAGAACTAATTAATACTTCATTGTTGTGAAAAAAAGTAAAAAATTAATTAAATAATACTTACTAATTCGCATCGACTGTGTAGCCTGATTCGTATAACCACCAGTATTGGGCATTTTCGGTGAAGGTGTCGGCGGTTTTAATCCGATGAACACTCTTTCTCTATATAGTCTGAGTAGTAGCGTTAACTGATCACTAGTCACACCCCAAGCAAGCTTCGACGAGCGCAGTTGTATGCTAAGACTGCTCGCTCTTCGTGTATTAGCGGATACTAGGCGAGTTAAAACCCTGAAAAATCCATAAACGTTAATCCAAAACATTTATTTCGAAACATTCATGCATTTCACTTAGCAAAAATGCCTCTTGACTGTAATTTAAAGCAAAATTAGGAGCATGAAGCAAATGTGCTTTTCAAACCTTAGATCCAGTTGACATCTATACAGCAATGGTTCCTGATAGAACCGTATTTTTCCATCTGAATCAGCTCGGTCCAGGCACAAGGTTAAGTCATCTAACCGCATCAATCTCCTTATTACCGGTTGTGATTGATCAATGTCTGTCAAACAAAACAGAATTATACCTACTCGTGGTAATTATAAATGAATATATAGGAAAGCAAGTAATAAAAGGGTCAACACACTACTTACCAGCGAAAGACGGTTCCCAATTCGGCCCAGCACTATCCACAGCCAGGTGTTTGACGTTCAGAGATAAGACGATGTCGTCTTGCACATATTTTACAATGAGGTGGTGGACCCGTACAGATATATTGCTGACTATCCTCCGAACCAAGGCTTGCATATAACCAGGTGGTGCTTCTACCACTTGGGTTTTGCGGCTGTTATCAAAACGACACTAGTTAATTTTTATAACACTTTGGAGACTGGAGTAATGCATAATGATGATGATGTTATTATGATTTACTTTGTTACAAAGCTTAGAAACATTTTATGAGGAAAAGTGGCTACCTCGGGGAATCCGGAGGAGGCTGGTCATCAGTTGTCATAGGTGGATTCAGACTTAGCACACATTCTGAAAGAAAATATGAAGGTAAATTCTCCGAACTTACCACAACAAAATGACATTAAAGCAAAAGAAATAAAAACAGAAATACTTACTGCAAAGATGGAGCATAGCTAAGTACCTATAGTACGAATAAACAAACATATAGCATACCTACCTATAGTATCAATAGTGACGACAATTGATTCCGACATGATCTTCGTCCACGGCACTTGGATAAGCAGCTCGTGGATACGCCCGGAGACCAGCGTGAAGGGCAGCGCCACTTCTTGCTGTAGCACGTCCGCTTTGAGCACCAGGTTGTGTAATGCGACTCCACCGCCCCATAATGACACCTGTTGTTTAAAACGACATTTCGAAGGTATACATTTTTATAAACTATCATGTTTATCAACACTAATAACATAATTGAATCATGGTAAATATCCGTTATTAGATTTAAAACATTTGTAGTACTCAAGTCACGAAAGAGTGCACCAAAGGGCAGATCAACGACGCCTTAACATAACATAGAGTTAAATATGCCTGTCCAGCAGAAATCAGTCGCCTTGGCCGTCATCATCGGGTACAGCACATCAGGGTGATCGAAGAATGAACGTTGCAATCATCTTAGTGTATCAAATTTTGAACTTCCAGAAGGTTTCTCAACACTTTTGTGCAAGCGGTGCACTGAGGTAAATTCAGATAAAAGTTGTGATTTCTTTGAAAGTTCACTTTAGTGACCAACAAATAATGCAAGAAAGTGGAGTAAGTACCTAGGACCTAGATCTAATTTTATAGTTTACCGATGCGATTCTCTCTACAATTTAGAGATTATTTATAATTTTAGTAGTTGATTGTATAATTTTAGTAATCATGCTTGTACCATTTTGAATGATACTTGTAAGTAGTGGGAATAAAGTTGTTTCCTCGCGAAGGAAGCCGCTGGCCAAAGATTAAAAGGAATATACCTTCCGTAAAATCGGAAAATAAAAATGGATGAATTCTCACATTTTAACCAACATTTGAAGTAAACAATCATTACAAATCTACATTCACACATCTGGCACGTAGTACGTAAAATGAACTCTGCTTTCTCTTGGCTTTCTCATCCAGTATTTGATAGTGATTAGCTACATTTCGCAAATGGTACCTCCAAATCCTCCTATTTACAAATGAGAGTAAGAGTTGGTATGTTTGTACCTGTGCGTCCGCTGGTTTAAAGTCCCGCACATACTTGTCGACATAACTCAACAATATGGGTGTCACGTATGATTCGATTTTGAACATCGTATCAGTTCCAATGTCATGACATTTTTAAGATTTTTTCTGAAACAATAGTTGGTTTGCATGCTTGCTGTAAATGTTCAATAACAAAAACGTATGTAATAAATAGTAGATCGAAGCATAATAGAAATAGTTGCACTTGACTTTTGGGCATCTACGTTTAGTAGCAATTTTTTGTCTTTATAATCCCGACTGTCAAAGGAAGGATGTGTTTTTCGCGCGTATCTTGTATGTACCTACACACTACACACATCAAAAAATGTTTGCGATATAATCAAGAAATAAATAATCTTATTCTTCCTTGTTAAAAATACAACTTTAGAATAAAAAATACGATGTTATTGTTATTCTGTCTTTATAATGTGTAAATTAACTTAAATCGATTCCTATAGGTATTTTTGATTCACACATGATCTTAACTATTAAATCAATACAAAATAACATCTTCCCTTGCTTCAGCACATGTGGAAGTCCTCCTAGCATGCATTGGGTCAATATTCTAGTCTGTTTCATTCTTGAAAGGCGGTTTCCCGTTACCCAAGCAACTCGCTAATGTGTATCCTTGGCATGCTCGATCGGATTTAAGTCGGGCGAGCCAGCTGGCCAGTACAATCGTGTGATGTTGTGTTCGCGCATGGCCATCGATGAAAACGAATTGGTGCCTATTATTTCATCTAAATGAACTAACGATTCCATCAGTAACTGCTGTTTTGTATAAATTTGACGCCATTTAGCTTTGGTATCAAATCAATATCTCTCTAGATCCAATCATACCGCCCTAAACAGACACTGATTTACTGCCTTGCTGTATGGTTCCCGTGCCAGTTTCTTGCCTTTCTGAGTCTCCAGGTTTTCTCCAAACAACGACATGTCAGTTATCTGGTATACTGATGCGTGATCTGTCACTCGATGTTTTCATCCTCATCTTCTTCTATTTGACGCTCACTGGTCCATTATAATCTGCTACGTTTTCGTTGCCAATTGTCCAAAAACGTCCTTTAAACTGGTTCAAGCAATTCCGAATAGTTTGACTGCTGATTTCTCGCCCACAGAGGATTTTTTTTTCTTAACGTGTTACTATTTCGCGCATAAGATCCACCATTTTGTTTTTCTTATTTTCAATAAACCTTTCTTGGGTTATTAAGACGAATTTAACAATATCCTAATTGTCGAAATCCATGCAGTCGTTTGGAAGACACGTTAGAATATGTTTTTATGTAAATAAAAACAAATGGATGATCTTATGCGCGAAATAGTAACACATTGCCAATCATATCAAATCAAGGCATTTAAAAGGAGATTACAAAAATATATATATACGTTTTATTTTCATTCATTATTTTCTATTTTTCTAATCATATTATAGTTACATTATATTTGAGTAGGTACCCAAAAAAATTTAAAATATTCTTAATGCGAACATTTTTATTTGCACTGTCGCACTATTTTTTAGCGCACTTAAGAACTGACTCAACACGAAAGAGGACTAACTACCCACAACACAGGTTTTCCCAGGGTGGGAGTTAGTGCACGAATTATAACTTGCTATTGCACCGTATAATATAAGTATTTATAGTTTTGTTATGTTAATTGAATGCTTTGTTTAGTACCTATTAGATTAGTTAAAAAGATACTCGTAATGTACTGTGCTTCACATGTTTGTTTGTTTCAAATAAATAAATTTTTACTTTACTTTACGTCATATGTTTAAACTTAATTTGGAATAACAATTTGGCAATGAATGCATGCAAATGTTGCATGTTCGGCTGTATGTATGTTTATGTACCTATGTTCACCGATATTTCCGTCAATTGTATACCGATTTCCAACATTTTTTTTTTGTTTCATTACGGTGTATTGTTAATACATCCCTGAAACTACACTTTAATTGAACTTATAAAAAGGCACATTCAAAGTGACAGGTTGCCAATCGCCTCTTATAATAAAAACCTACCTAATCCAAAAAATATTACCTACCTCATCAAAATCAATGTCATATAACTTGTTTGCAATACAATGCCGGACTAATAAGACCTGGAAGTCGAACCTGGAATATCGGTTGAGGAGCGCGGGAGATAGATTTCCCTTTCCCACTTAGCTTTCCCCGCCCCGTTGCGAGCCCGCCCCTCCGAGCAGCCAGCCCCTTCTTATACTCTCTCCCCGCCCCCCGCATACCACTCAACCCATAACAATAGCTCCGACCCCAGTATTACCCTCCCCGCCCCCCGCCCGCACACTACTCTGGCCATACTAACCGGTCAGATTCGCATAATGAACGCGTATCCTTTACACGAGTATATTGTGAAAATTTAAATTAGGTTAATAATTATCAATTACCTAAGATCTCATGTTTCTGATACTTAACCCATTATGTATGTACCTTGTTTCATTTCATTTCCTTTTCACTGTTTTTCGGTAACCTTAGTTCTATTATGTAAATAGATATACCTACCTAACGAATTGGTGAAAACTGTAATGTTATATTTTATCTGTATGTAAATAAATAAATAATATACATGCTCTGTACTTCACGATACCCGATAACCCGTCAATACTATATCAAAAGAATACATGTTTATTTGGCACACACATACACACACAAGACAATGACTAAAACAAAGACTTATCCAAGAAAATTGTCTACTGAGTTATTGGGTAGGATAATTCAGTACCTACCTATCTACATAAATAAATTAATAAATAATACACATACCTATTAGATAAGTTGGCATTCTACCATCCGCGTAGTAGGTATGTAAGTGTGCCCGGCCATACTTTCGAATTCCATCCAGCAGTAAACATAATTATTTTGCGTGATGAAACAGTCTGAGAGTTCTAAATGTAATAAGTAGGTATGTTTTATTAAAAAAAGTCTCTAATCAGTTACTACCTAACTGGTTCCCAGATAACTCGATGGCATAGGCAGGCATTCCTCATTCATCAAATGTTTTTTGATGATTCATTAAATAGGCAGGCATTCATTAAATATCTTGTATTTGGACACATCACCAACAACTTTTGACTGTTAAAACGCTGAACTAAGGTGGTTAAAACTTGGAATGGGCATAACTTATTGCTAGATCATAAATTAAACTACCTACTTAATCTCTATTGTTGGGAAAACATTGCTATGTTGTTAGAATATCTGGCTTCTTCATTTTCACTTTAGAAATTCTTTGGTGAAAACCGTATTTTCGTAAATGGAACAAAAGATAGACTTCTTACTCTCGTTTGAACTTGTGCCGTCAAGTTACATACATTGACTCATTTGAATGACAGCCAATTAAGACTAGCTTGGCTAGACTGGTTTCCCTCGGACGGGCTGACCCCAAAAGTTTATTAATTTATAAAATAATTACGTTTTTTAAAAAACTAAAAAGAAAACCGACTTCAATGTTTGACTCAGGATGCGGCGTGACTTAGGGCGCTAAGTGAGGCCATAAGCCCACCATACAAATCGAATCGACAGATAACGCTTAGACTCCACCTGCGTCTAAAGGAATTAATTACCAAAACTGCATACATTTTACGAGTATATCATAAACAACAACTTTTGTTCTATGACTTTTTACAAAACATAAGTAATACATTTACCAAAAACAAACATTCAAGATTTCGTTGTCCTATTTAACATATTTCGGCTCCCGCCGCCCTAACCTCGCTACTCTCGCTTTGTACTATGGCATTATTTTGCTTCGCATAGACTTCGTAACATTTAGAAAATTCAATTTAAATATTTTGATTTTTGTATGAAAATCTGATTAAATAAAATATGATGAATTTTTAAAAGTCATAGAGCAAAAGTTGTTGTTTATGATGATAGTAATACAGTCCTGAGAGGTTACCGTTGTTTTACAAATAACCCTGTATAGAGAACACCCAGGGATGGATCCCGCCACCTGCGACAGAATCATAAATCTCAATATCGGACAAAGCCAGCGTTAGGAACCTGGTAACGCCCGTGACAACAGTCCCTATCCCAGACGTGATCGATAGCATTCAATCATTACTGCGCAATCGCGAATTCCCCCTCACCACAGAACCAGTAACAGTCTGCGTCTGGAATACCTGATACGACGCAGAGATTCTATCCACGGAAAGTACCTGTTGTAACAAGCTTCGTTGTTAGTGAACATGTTGCTGGAGGCGCACGTTTCTTTAAGATGGGGTAGGTCAGACGCGTTGGAAGCCTAGCAAGCAAGCTTAGATCGTTCTTCTATCCACATTATTTTTTTGTCTAATTGGCTTAAAATTTTAGTTTAGTTTGTAAAAACACGATTGTTATTGTAAAAAATCTGAACAGTATAAGCTAACAATGAAAGCAATTTCGCCTTTTAAACCAACTTCAAAATAAGTAGGAGGTTCTACTAAGAATACTTTTCGTAATTACGGGTTTGTTCTCATTAGTTCGGTTCGATCGTCGAACTTAATGCTGATTTCATCTTACTCGTATTACAGGGACAAATGACTAGGTCTTTATCACTAATCTTTCGCCTTGCTCTTTTTGTTGCAACATTCAAAATATGCATAATTTATGCACATCTACCGCGGCAAAGGTTTGTCGTGTATTGTGGAGCAGTAGTGTGTTTTCTATTCGATACTGCAGTGCACGTTTGCACCAACTGAAATGATAAATGATTCAATAATTTATTTTGCAAGTTTGGCTTATTTACGACCAGTAGGCGCAGTCGTTTGAGTCTATATACCTAGTAATAGAAGGAATGAGCCTCATTATTATAAGTAGACTAGCTGACCCGCGCGACTTCGTCTGCGCATTTTTTTCCCGCTTTTCTGTTGAAATTTTTCCTGAATTTTCTTTGCTATAAACCTCACGGAGCCCGAGACCTTTCCAACGAATGCAAAACCGTGGAAATCGGTTCGTGCGTTCTGGAGTTCTAGCGTCAGGAAGGAAAACCCGACTTATTTTTATATAGTAGAAGATGATAAAGGCTAAGGTAAAATCTCACCACTTGCCGATAAAGCGGTTGATACATAGCTAGTACAAATTATTCAATCATTTGCTTGATAAATCTACACTATCTACACTCGGCTATCTACTCTCTCTTCGGCATTATGCTCGCCATTTGTGCAATTTTTTTGTAATTTTATGCAATAAAGTATTTAAGTGCCATGCTCGGCATCAAACTTTTAGACCGAGTTCCCAATACTGAGATCCGGAGACGAACAAAAGTCATGGACGTAGGCGGGTCATGGAACTCAAGTGGAGCTGGGCAGGACACCTGGCAAGACGTGGTGACGATAGGTGGTGTAAAAGGATGACAGAATGGTGGCCTAGAACTGGCAAGAGAAGTGTCGGACGTCCGGCAGCGAGATAGGCGGACGATATTATTAACGTCGTAGGTCGACAGTGGATCAGGCTGGCACAGGACCGGGAAGAATGGTAAAAGCAGGGGAGGCCTATACCCAGCCGTGGGTGAAGTCGAGCTGCGGATGATGATGATGATGATGATGAAAGTATTTAAATAAATAAATAATATAATATAGAGGAAAGATTTTTTTGTTTGTTTGTTTGTTTGAATTGAATAGGCTCCGAAACTACTGGACCGATTTGATAAATTATTTCACCTCACATAGAATGTATATTTTATCCCGGGAAAGTAAACTTTTCCCGAGGGATCGCGGGTAACACCGCAACGGACAGCTAGTTCAATATAAAAAACAGAGAGTTTAACAGGCTAGTTATGAAACTTTTTTTATACTTGAACGCTGCCTGTCGGATAAATTGTCGATAGGCTATCAAACAATTTATTTGATTACCTAATGCATTATGTTAATTGTAAAGATTTTTTTGCAGTTTAGGTTTACAAATATTTAGGATCATGTTCTCTTTTGCAGAAAAATAATGAAATGTTTGGTGCCTAGTAGGATTGTTGATGATTTACGTTTACGAGTACCTAATCTAAGTATGAGGGCTTAGTACCTAATCTGTTGTTTGGGATTGGGACAATGGTTTTTATTGCTTGATGATGTTTTAAACGATTGTTTTATAATATAAAATAAAACATTAATTTTTATTCTGCTATCTTTTTTTTTAATTAGGTACTTACTTACTTAGGTAGGTATAAAAAAATCAAAACTTATGATATTATTATGTATTATTAAGGTTACAGGAATACTTAAATTAAGTAGGTACCACTTATATCTTGTATTACTAGCTTGTATACTTGCTAGTGATATCGTGGCTTTGAGGCTTCGTGAAAACAAAATGGCGTCCGAGCACAAAATGGCGCCCTAGCACGAAAGCACGTCGGAGCCAGGCGCGGTCGCAGCCTGAAATTGGGGGGGGGGGGGTCACTACACTAATATTGGACTTTATTGCACAATATACAAGATTTTACTATTCGACGTGTCGACGTAAAATCTTTGTTTTGCATTAAAGTCCTAGTAGGTAGGTACCTA
This sequence comes from Epirrhoe alternata, assembly GCA_963565295.1. Classification (NCBI taxonomy): domain Eukaryota; kingdom Metazoa; phylum Arthropoda; class Insecta; order Lepidoptera; family Geometridae; genus Epirrhoe; species Epirrhoe alternata. The sequence goes on from OY751375.1 coordinate 14,600,462, forward strand.
CATTACGTAATGTAGGTTTAATTAAACGTAGGTAGAAAAAATATATATTATTTTTACAATTTGGTTTTTACGTGATTTTTTAAATGTTTAATTTTAATCGAAATAGCATTCTGTCGAATGTGTAATTATTTTAAGATCATATTTATTTAGGCTATTCTTTCTTTGTCTACTTTTTTTATAAATTCCGGTTTAAATAATATTTTTAAACTACATTATTTTCATACTCACCTAATTTGTTGCTCGACGTTGCCAGCGCCTCACCAAACACGCGAACGCGAAGTTACTTTGTTCACTTGAGTTAATAATTCCAATGGCGCGGTCAACGCAGACGCGTCCGGTCTGGTCGAGGCGTCGAGCGGAAAAGAACCTCGGCTGTCGGTGTTTGCAGGGCGGCAACACCCACCCGAACCCTGATCGATGGAGCTGTGCTCACATTGCGCATGTACAGACGCTTCGATAGCGTCAGGTGGTATACAAACCCCGCATCCAGGTATATACTTTGTTCCACCCTAGCTGACTAGTAGGGTCAACCGATGTTGGAATTGAAAACGTCGATGTTCTTATATTATTTATTTAAAATAATAATAAATAATATAAAAAAAAAACAAATAAATCAAATATCGAAGATTTGATGATGATGAAATGGCAGTTACTTTTATATTTATTTGAGAAATATCTAAGTATATACAAATTAACCACTATTTTTCTATAATAAATAAAATTATAAATAAAAACTGATCTCTTGTGGGGCAAATAAGTGGAGCGAACATGGAAAAAATCTTGTTTCTATTTATTCTGTAAAGTCATGGAGAAATGAGTACTTATCTTATTTATTGTTATGTTTTATGTATTTTTTCCATTAATATTTTTTCTAGTACAGAAACATCGATGTTTCGATGTCGATGTTTCTAACAGTTCATCCCTACGCCTAGTATGATCTATTGGGCGTTGGCTGAATATTTCATAACAATTTCATGCTTGTAAGTCAGGGGGACGGAGCTTTATGGTAAATTATTCTTTATTATCTAAATATTTTGAATTCAATTTAAAATACACAGCGGTTTCATTCTTCCTTTTGTAATAAAAGAAATGATTATTTATTTATTTAAATAATTGACCGCGCTCAGAATAGGTACCTACTCGTGGGTACCGAAGAATTAAATGCCATTAAGAATGCCGAGGAACGAGGAACTGAGCCACCTCGTTCAGAAGATCAGGTGCATCAATCATAGGTACCGCGCAATATTTTTCAGACAGTAAGCATTTGCTGCTTTGCTTTGCATGCGGCTACATGATTGGGTAATATAAAACCCTAGGTAACGCTTGTATAAATACCGAAGAAAAGCTTTCTGAAGCGTTTGTATTTACTCTCATACGGGAACTACTATAGATAGATCATTCTTTATAGCAGACCACACAGCGAAAAAGATATACTCGTACAAGAAAAAGACACTTAACATAAAGGTAGGCAACTGGCGGCCTTATCAATAAGAGCGATCTCTTCCAGGCAACCATTTACGTGATAAAAGCATAATAGGCATAAATGGATGGTGGTTTGCAATATACTACTAATGTAGGTACTGACTTTTCAAAAGGGTTAAATTAAACTGAAATTGTTCAACAGTAAACACATAAACAGGCAACCCCACCAACATAAAATGAATGTTGTCTGAGTACATAAGCATTTTTGAGGCATGTTATCTACTTGTTGCTTTTGGCACACGCTCCTTGTTCGTGAAGTAGGTCAGTTTCTTGAGGCACAGATAAAACAATAGTTGTTAGCTTCGGGGCCAAAGGTTGTTTTTACGATCAACAGGCGACGACTGAACACCACATCTAGGTATACCGGGTGAGGTTTTTTTCAGGGCCACCGAGGGAAACTAGTTACGTCCTCGATTTTGATAAAATTAAGAACGCATTTAAAAAAATTTAAAAGATTTAAATTTTTCGAGATAATTTACTTTTTTGGTCAATCAATTAATAAAATCAAGCAATAATTATTACAATAATTACCCGATAAACAGCTATAAACTGACAAGGACTAAGATATATCATTCGCTATGGTTCCAACAAGACTCCACTTTGTTCAAACGTCCTACTAATTACTCATTGGAAACTAAGGAAGTGCCTTCTGGTTTTCTAGCAGCAAACCACAATTGCGTACCTAACTATTGATTTCACGTTGTATAGGAGGATCACTGATATCCCAAACACAGGGCAACCTAGTTGGGAGTTTGAGATCAGCCATGTACACTGTAAGCTCAATAACAGACTGTAGATAAAAGTACCATGAGATGCCACTTTCCTAACATGTTTGTATGAGCCAAGTTTCGAGGATTACCAATAGAAATAGGTTAGGTATTTACTTTGCAGATACCTTGCATTGTATAGTATAGTTAGTATAGTATAGTTTTAGCACATAAACTGTGCACATGGCTTGTAACTAGTATCATAAGGTTTCTTTTTCCAATAAAGCTTTTATTTATTTTTATTTATTTATATACACGCATCAGCTCTGAGAGCTGCCTGTGTATTATAAATAATAATAATAAGTACCTACTTTCTTTCAAAACACAAGTTTTCGATCTCTTTCTCGCAAAAACTACCTACTGAATAGATTTGGCACAGAGATAGATTACATTTAAATCTATTCAATTCAATATAATGCCAAATCTATTCAGTTCAATCATAACATTTTCATAGAATACGACATTTTCTATCATTTTCCATAGTCATGATATTTGGCAAAAAGCAGGATTCATCGGCGAACCCACTTAAATATTTATTTTATTCTGTTTTTTAGTATATAGAATAGAATAAGCATTTATTTTGTGTAAAAAAGGGTTTACAATAAAATTTGTGGTTATAGCGGCAACAGTAATACATCATCTGTGCTGTGATACAGGTTCATGAGATACAGCCTGGTGACAGACGGACGGACACACAGCAAAGTCTTAGTAATAGGGTCCCGTTTTACCCTTTGGGTATGGAACCTTCAAAATAATATTGGTTTAATATACCTGTGACGCAACGTGGTATGGGGTATGGGCATCATTCTTTAAACTACTTATTAATAAGCGGGGTGTCTCGTGCCAGGCTGCCGATGAACCTTCTGACTACACCCTCAAAACGCGCCATCCATAAATGTGGAGTGCCGATCAGTAGGAACTCTTGCTACAATAGAATCAAAATTCACTTTACGGCGAGATTCTAACATATGATGAGGCCGGACTTCTGTTTCAAATACTCCACCACTTTGTCAGCTGTCACGGTGTTGTGGACGCGGGACAGTAGAGTTGTGTGGTGGGTATCTTGGGACGCAGCAGACACAACTGCCCCTGTGGAATTGGTGCAATGCCGCATTGGTTCCTGGTACTAGTGGATTCCCGTTTCTTCCGCTTCTACTAGTACAAATCTGTTGTTACCGCTGCATCCTTTGGGATCAGGATTCTGCTCTCAACGTTCCTGTTTGCTCCACTTTGTGGTTTGCCGCTTGGACCTTGTTCCAGTTGAGGCAACTGGGTGGCATAGCTACTAAACCGGAGGTTGAGATGCTGTTTCATTTTGCTTTTGAGTTTTTGATCATTTTTACAGGTTCTCAAATGTTATTTTGCTGAAAAAGTCGCGGGTACTAGCTAGTAATGTAAAGTAAGTGAATATAGCGATACTGTAAATGTAGATGCCCAATATAGCCTCAAAAGTGCAGTGACAGTGTGTACAGTTAATAATGCAACCATTAAGTATAATCTTGGAATTGGTTGGTCATATCAACACTCCCAAGGAATTTAACAAGGTTCTGATTTTGAATTAAAGTAAAATCTATGGTATTTCTTAGACTTTTACCATTTGTTTTCAACCAGTAAAGCTACGACTAAAGCCGGGTTTCTAGCGACACTGTTTTTATGTTTTCAATCATCAAACATCTAATTAAAATTCAAAGTGTTTATTTGCATTCATGTTGTGTTTGTACATAATTGTAGGTCTTATAATTTATTGTACATGTGGTTATAACATGAGTCCTGGAAGGACATCGCAAAAAAATTAAATAAAAATACTGGGTTTTATTGTTATGCCAGTATTTTGTTATAAATTTTAAAGAAAAAAGTCTTAAAACTATGAGATCTAACAACGTTAGGCGTGGCCTAATTGTTTTGCAAGCAAATATGTTATCCAAGGTAGACCGAAAAATATGTTTTGTTATTTTTAGTCGCAGGAGACCCGGCCTATGGTATATACAAGTCATGTTTTTAGACATTTTTGATGAGTTTTCCTGTCAAAAGGTAGAAAGTGAGTCTACGGTTACAATGTTATTTCTTGAAAGTGTTGATGGGTTGCAAATAAATAAGCATCTGACATAATAATGGTTTAAGCTAACCATATTTTGTAATAGGAACCCAACAGTCTCAAGAAGACTTTTACATACTCAATATTTATACTACAGTAAGATTGTTTGGACTGTGTCTAGGGCTTTTATGGATACTTTTCCGCAGTTAGTAAGATATCAAGAGAGATTCAGTAATCAGGGGATTTTATGAAATACCGGTGATTATCAATAAATCCACGTACCTGATTGCTGGTTCAGCAGAATCGAGCAATTTTCCAGAAAGGCTCTGTATCAAGCACTACCTAAAAACTAGCACTGTGATTTCACAAGATAAAACAACTAATTTTATTCCACAATTTTACACTGAACGAAAAAACGTAAACAATAAACAACACAATGAATAAAAATTCTGGCAATTTGTTATCTGTGCCACGCTTATTTTTTTCCTATCTTTTGTCAATGTCAAATGATATTAGTTTTGTTCTATAAAGTTTTGTCTGATCGGACGCGACTGATAAGTTTATTGCATCCTCACCTCAGAAAGGCACAGTCAGTACCTCGGACCAAGAATCATATCAATCATTGGTCCTATCAGGCGCGCCACCAGATCGTTGTCGGACGTCCGAAAGCTATGTTTAAGTTTATTATTTAGTTTTACCCGTTTTACTATAAGGTACCCAAACAAGATGTTGTTCACTTTTGTTTTTATTTTATTTTTAGAAATAGTGAGTTGGACTACATTTTTGTTTGTACATAATAAAGAAAATAATAAGTAGGTATAAGTTAATTTTAAGTAATAGATCTCACCTAGATTATCGCATTAGACTAGAAAACTGTCTGTAATGATAATAATTTATAGTAAATAAATAACTGAACTGAACTGAACAGAAGGACACGTCCGCGACTCACATCCGATAGTTTGCACAGCTCAGTGTATAATCTGATAAACAATAGATATATGTAGGTATCTGTAACATGGATTTAGCATGGTACCTTGTACATTATTTATCTTAGATCTGTAATGTTAGCTTAAGTTGTAAATAAATAAATAAATGTCTAAATGTCTAAATCATTCATTATCCATCCAGCCCGCGGCTGTCAGCCGCGTCCGTAGGCGTAAGCCGCGTCCGTTAATATGATTCTAGCTTGAGGCTGTGTGTGTACGATAATTTTGGTCAACTTCGGTAAATGTACGATAATTCTACGCCCTACGATACAGCTCGCTTTTCACTGTCACTGACTACAGCTGAACCAAAAAGGTTCAATGCTAAATCCATGGGTTTGACTACCAAGGTAGTCATAAACTGACACGACTTACACCTACAGTGCTGCGTTGCCAAACGTACACTAGCTATCTCTTTTACTCGGAGCTAAGCTCCGTGAGATAGACAAAGTTACATGACTACCAGGTTTGTTACACAGATACAAGAGCGGCAACGTTGCAGGCTCTGTCCCTTAGATGATCAAACGCGGCCGCTCTGTCCAGTGTGATTCTTGGTCCGAGTTGCAACCTCTCTTTTTAACACAGCACAGGCAAAATGGGCCATAGAGTGACAAATATGACGGACAATTTCCTAGTTCAACTTGAAATGCTCAGTTTAGCATGAACAGACAGAGAGACAGACATTTTGGTTGGATGAACCGATTTGCGAGGTTGGTTGTTGTTTGGCCTGGGTTAGAAAAAATGTATTTTTGCTGTTCAAGCTAGGTGCTGGTCATGGTTTTTGCTCCAAATCAATTTAAAAAATGCCTTTGTTTTGCATGTAAGTGGTATTTCATCAAGTTCATTTCAACATCGTTGTTAGGTTATTTTGACTTGTATTATCATTGAATGTTTAGTCGGTGTCGAAATTTTATTGTTTTTGTGTACTTACTGCGTTCGTCGAAATAGTGTTATCTAACAGAAAGTGAACCAAATTGAGTAGGTACTATAATGAGAGTAAAAATTTAATGGCAGTTTTCCTTAAAGGGCCATTCAAGGTCTTACAATTCACTCATTTTGTATAATATTGATAGTGTTGGGTGTCTTCTTCTATTCACAATATTTATATACTATATTTCTATAGTCGAATAAATGACACGTCAAGCCCTGAGTTTTTTTTTCTATCAGGGAGTACTTAATTTAAATCATAATCATACCGAGATATTAATATAATTAAAACCTATTAAGTATATTGTTTGTTGGCAAGGAACAGTGCCTTATACAAACTCAATAAAACTATTTGATTCGAGTGTGTTGTACCTATAAACAATCAGTAATAATTAGTCATTGGTCATTGTCACTTATAGCTATAACTTCATTAGAGACATGCCTGGGTGTTAAGGTAATATCAAAAATAGTCATTGGTTATTGTCGCTCATAGCTAACTTCATTATGAGACATGCATGGGTTATAGAATGTAGGATTTCTCATGCCTTGCTAGATAGCTGGCTAGCCTTTGCTATCTTATAGAAAACTAGCTTCCGCGCGCGGCGTCGCCCGCGGGGTACCATCATTTTGAATTGCCTATATTCTTTTCCAGGTCCAGGCTATTCCAAGTTTCATCCAAATCGGTTCACTGGTTTAGGTGTGATTGAAACACAAACATACAAACATCAATTTTTTTTTAACGTCTAAACAATCTCACAAACTTTCAGCTTTATTATATGAGTGGGATTAAAAACTTCTTAGTAAGGGAAGGAAGTACACAATAACATACATTCTTTTTCACTAGGAATCTAAATTTTTATCATTCATCATTGGCCTGCCCTTATCCCGCTCATGCTGGGTCGGTACAACAGGTTTTCTTCTTCCACTCTCCTCTATCACTTGCCATCTTCATATTCACTCCTTTCTTACCCAACAATCCATCCTTCTTTGGTCTACCTCTACTCACATGTCCATCCACATTCATTTCCATCACTCTTTTAGTTACGTGACTTATCAAATAATTATATTTTTGTTTCAGAACTATAAATCGAGCAAAATCCATGCCAACTCTTGATTAAATTTAAATTGAAAGTAATGCATGACCAAAACAGCTGCACCAAAATACCGGTGATATAAATATGTTGTAAATTACTATCATACATTTATAAAAGCTATGCTGAAATTGACAAACAGTTTTTACAGATATTTCATGGTCACATGTGAAAGACTGGATTATAAAAAGACACATGTGAGAAAAATAGCCCATTTGAGTTGTAGAAGGGAGAGATGTAGTTTGGATTGTGTAGATTGGGAAGCCAAGAGTCAGTTCAACAGCACAAGCTTAAGGAAGTACAACAAAAAGGCAAGGTCTCGGATAAAGATACCACCTCTGAGCTCCCATGAGTTAGAGAGAACCGAGCCAATGAGTGATCCACTGCAGCCTACTGGCAATCATGTCAGCTACGGTGGTAGTTTTGATGTGTAAGTGTAGTCTTAAATACTGTCATGTTTGAAAGTCTTAGTCATTTATCCTGAAAAAGTAAAGTGGTCAATCAACTATTTTACCCACTCAATTCTGTCATCCAGCGCTTCTATTAGATTGTTCTTTGCGGGCTGGCAACTTGAAGACAGAACCAATGGATACCACCACGCCATGCGAGCGAAAGCAAAGACCAAAGAAGCTAATTATGGTAAAAAGCTGCTATTTAAGTGTTTCTAGTCTATATTTAAGATAACTCAGCATACGAATTTTGATAGGACATACTAGAATTTGTATGCTGAGTTACCCTCATAAATTGCAACTGGAAACATTTAGATGGCACTTTTTACCATAATTAGCTTCTTTTATGTTTGCTTTCGCTCGCATGATGCAGTGGTGGTGTCTTCTGGTTGTGTCGTCAAGTTGCCAGTCCACCAAGAACGTTCTAATATAAATGTTCGGGGACAGAATAATGTGGGTAAAAAAGTTGATTGACCCAAGTACCTACTATTCTCAACGTACCGCAAGTAACATTGCAAAAAGGAGCTAGTATATTTCCATGTTTTCACTTCATTTTATTCTGAAATCCTAGCTAGAACCATCAACTAGGCATGTTCTCTTTGATCTTGGAATTTGAATTTGCTTGTTTAGTTCCTCAGATACATCTGGCGTTAACTTAAAACGGGACTCCAGGGGATACCCTTCCGATGGCGACCGAGATGGCGCCATGTCCCCACACTTACGAGTCTGGGAGCCTGTCGACAAGCAGAGCAAACACGGAAATGGTATGTTGGCGTTTCGCTCCAACAAAATACAGTGTAGGTCAAACTGATTATGGTAATTCGTATGTATTGCATATCAATAACTGAGGAACCAAAACTACTAGGAAATAATATCAAGTGAGCTTTACCTCATCACAATCAAACCATTATTAGAGGTAGATTTTTACTAAAATGCTTGTCTGATTTATGTTCTTGAATGCTCAAAGGTTTTATTTTCGGTGACATGCCTAACCAACTGTATCCAGGATGTCCTAATACAGGCACTAGACCGAATTGTGGCTGCCTGCGGACGAAACGCATGACATGATATAATTTTGTAATTTTGAAGTGTTAAACCACACTTATGTATTTCATTGAGAAATGAAAAGTCTTTTATCAAAATTTTCGATTCCGACGGGATTCGAACCCGCAACGATCAGCACCTAAAGCCGGAGTGCCTCACCGCTCGGCCACGGAACCCTAATCGTCACAATCGACATTTTTTTATAAGCCGCCAGTAAGCGCATAGATACACGTTTCACTCAGTGCGAAGTTGTAGTCAGATCTGTTTGCGCAAATAACTTTTCTTGAGAACCTTTTTTTGCCTTTTCTTTAGTGAACTCCTTGATGTTCAGATAATTTCTCATGATCCTATAAAGATGTTTTAGGGGATCCTATAAAGATGTAGTAAAGTAAGTTCGTATGAGTCAGTGGCCAACTCTGGTGACGGAGTTTTTAGGCCGCCTTAAGGCCTCCGTTATGGCTTAACGACTTAAATAGCCGGGACCGACAATTTAACGTGCCCTCCGAAGCACGGAAGCGTAGATGGAAGAAGCGTAGGAAGAAGATGTAGTAGACACGTCCAAACCAATGCAGTCCAGAGTGAAAGCTGGGCATCAGTCTGGACTTAATTTTATAGCAATTAAAATGCGTTTAACCAAGCTTATTTCATCTTGTTCGTTTTATTTCAGGCAGCACATTTAAGTTCAAAGTGATGTCGTACAACGTGCTAGCACAATACCTATTAGAATGCCACCCCTACCTCTACACTGACTGCTCGCCGAGAAACCTAAAGTGGAAAGTCAGAGCAGCTCGCTTGTACGACGAAATCATGAATTTAGATCCCGATGTAAGTATCGCATTAACATGTTCTGTAACTAATTAGTATAATATAATGACTTCTATTCCCAATTTATTTATTTATTTTTATTTATCCCACTCATATAATAAAGCTGAAAGTTTGTTCGCTTGTTTAGATGCTTGGATGTTTAGATGTTTCGATGTTTGTGTTTCAATCACGCCTAAACCAGTGAACCAATTTGGATGAAACTTGGTACAGCCGTGACCTGGAATAGCATATAGGCTATTCAAAATGTTGGTACCACGCGGGTGAAACGGCGCGCAGAAGCTAGTACCTACATATTTTTGACCTTTAAACGAATTATTTCAGATTGTTTGTCTTCAAGAAGTACAAGTTTCCCACCTTAATAATTTCTACAGTAAATTCGAAGAAGCTGGCTACTCGGTTGTATTCAAGCAAAAGACTGGAGCTAGACAAGATGGATGCGCGATTTATTTCAAGTCGTCATTGTTCGACCTGCGTGATCATATGAGCGTAAGTTTTCAATCTAAAGACAATAGATATAATCACTTTATCATCTATATTTTTAATTAATTATTATGGTCATCGCCTGGTGCGGTGTCCATTGTAATTTTTTTTTTTTTAGCATCATTTAGCCCCAAACTAAGCAAAGCTTGTACTATGGGAACCAGATAACTGATATACTACATAAATACTTTTTGTTTTTTTGTAAATACATACATATTATTACACAGAAACACCCAGACCCGAGATAAATATTTGCAGATCATATAAACATTTATCCCGCGGCGGGGATCGAACCCGCAACCTTCTGCGTCACAAGCGGGCTTTCACCCACTGCGCCACAGAGGTCGTCATTACTTTTCTATAGTCATTGAATCTCTATTATATTCTATAAAATAAATTATCTGTTATGCATTGCATGCTCAAGCAAAAACCAATTTTGATCTATAAATTATATTATGTTGAGTTAAAACTTAGCTCAAACATATTTGAATTGACTGATGAGATTGGAGTGTAAACCGAAAAGGCTTAAATAGTAAAATGATCTGTATCGAATAAGTATTTTCTAGCTGTAGCTATAATATTTAATATTTTTTTTTATTTTCCAAAGAAAGTCTTTACAATCATGTTTTAAGTGACTTAAACTAAAAATATTAAGTAGGTACATTAAGAAAGATTTGTCACCTTAACTTGTAAGCTAAAAGTTTTGTCATAATTTTTGCCTAGCGATAAAGAATTGATGATTAAAAAAAATATCTGTCTGTTACCTAATAAGTGACATTGATGTGACAGCTATGTGCTCTGTTATTAAACAAAATAAATTACTCAGGCGGACCTCTGGCGAATAGCGAACGATTAGTATAAGTTATAATGACAATGTTCTCACTACCTCACGCAAAAGTCCTATACTAATGAAGTCCTATACTAATGATGCATATGTGGCATATATGCTAAGTATCAATACTGACGAAATTGCTTTACTAACAACTAGCGACCCGCCCCGTCTCCGCACGGTTGCAATGCTGATACTATATATTCAGCCAGCGTTTACAATGTAAGTGCAATAAAATGTGTTTATTTACGACATTACATTAGAAACCTCCAAATTTATCAGGGTTTCTCTACTATATCATGCATGTATTATACACTAGCTTCTTCGCCCGCGTGGTACCAACATTTTGAATAGCCTATATGCTATTCCAGGTCACTATCTACGCCTATTCCAAGTTTCATCCAAATCGGTACACTGGTTTAGGCGTGATTGTTACACAAACATACAAACATCTAAATATCCAAACACACTCTCAAACTTTCAGATTTATTATATTATTAGGAAGGATATAAACCATCCTCTAGAATCACTATCTATTAAAAACCGCATCAAAATCCGTTCCATCGTTTTAAAGATCTAAGCATAGAGAGCGGGAAGCGACTTTATTTTAATGTAGTGATATAGTATATAACATACAAGCTGTGCGAGTATTCGTCGCTAGTTATTAAGTGTGAGAATTGTGAATTCTATTGTATCTATACGCGAAAATGTCTATTGTGCGCCTGATACAATGTTTTCAAACACAAATTCTACATGTTAATTTCCTTACAATGTTTTCCTTCACCGTTTGGCAGTGTAGATACATTTTTTTACAGAAAAACTAAGGTACCACTACCGGATTTGAACCTACGACTTTAGGAAAGTAAAGCAGGATATCTTCCACTAGACTACCAAAGCTCTGCCTCTCGATAAACGATTATTGAAACATACACATTAGCTGTAGTATTCTTAAGCTGCGTTATTTATTTTTCTATCCTCTCTCAGAGCAGCGCTGCCATTGTTGGATTTTTCCAAACGCACCGCTCTTCGTACAAATATACACTCTCATATCTTTTGAATACGCAACCTTTAACCTTCTAATCTATGTCTGTTGAGAAATAAAGTAATAGTGTAAAATATATAAAAGCAGAAAGCGATGTCTTTGCTGTTTTTGTTACTGCCCTTCCTTTTGGGTGATTCATCTTTTTGCACTGATGAAAGTCAAGCACTATCCCAAGTTTCATCTAATGTGATAAAGCCTGTGTTGATGTCCGGCCTAGACTCGAACTCGCCTTTAAAACAAAAGACAAAAGTATATTCCAATAGGCCAACAACTCTTGCGACTCGCAATTCTTTGATTTTGAACCGATGACTTTAAATAAAAGCAGTCTCATTGATATTGTAATATACTTGTTCTTTTGGCACACGAAAAATAGGACAAAGAATTACACGACCCGACCTAACCTATGTCTCATTTAATGCCATTGTCTGGTACCTCATTACCTGGCTCCATTTTCATTTCAATGAACCACGAACGTAAATAAACCAAAAAGAATCTAGTATCTGATGAACTTTAAAATCCCTATTTTGTTGTGCATGTAAATTATGTCGGAAGGAAGATGGGTAACTTGTACTTTTCATTAGATTTTCAATACCTATTTGAAAACTTATTTTTACATTTATTCAGCCTATGCGAAAAATAAGAAAAACAGTCCAGAATTCATCATTTTCTTGCCCTTGTCCCACTCTATGTTGGGTCGGCACAACATATATTCCTCTTCCATTTCCCTCTATCAGCCGTCATCTCAGCACACTCCTTTCCTACTGATATCATCTTTCACACAATCCATCCATCTCCTTCGGCCTACCTCTACTCGTATGTCCATCCACATCCATACCAAGTACTCAAAACAAAAAAAAAACAGTCCATAATTATTTATTAATATAATTGTATGGAATTCGGTAACGCTTACAGGCCTACGCAGATTGGACGATGGATTGGAGAATGGACATTCGAACATATCCAGATAGAAATACGATATAAATTCCTATGCTTTAAAATAATACCGTGGCATATTAGCGACTGAAAAATGAATTCGCTATAAAACTGCTGTGCTGTGTCTACTTGCCTTATAAAAGCGACAGTTTGTATGAATAGATGGAAGTCTGTTGCTCCTTTAAACAGAAAAGATTGAACTAATTTGAATTAACTAAGACGAATGATAGCGAATTGATCTCTATAAGTATGTATGTATGCGTTATAATAGCTCTATTTATATCGAATGTAAAAATTAACCTTTGTTTTGAATGCATGTGCGAGGGAAAGCTTAGACATGTAAAACCGGGTCCACAGCGCCGTGTTTTCGTGTTTTTAACATGTTATTAACCGAATAGGCGCGTGCCATTGGTGGAAAACAATGTTAACATCTTAGAAAACACTAAAACACGGCGCTGTGGACCCGGCTTGAGACATTTTGAAAGGATTTGCAATACATAAAACATCTAAGATAAATTTACGGCGCCTTGGCGATACAGCCAAGATCTTGTAAAATAACAATGAAATATATATTTGGAATAAATTGAGTAGGGCGTCTTCTACGATCAGAAAATGTAGCTAGGATTCGGCCCCCCCTGGACGGACTTGTTTATTCTGTAGATATAGTTTGATGTATAAATGCTTCGTAAATGAGTAGAATTAGCTTTGTTTAGATATAAATTTAATAGATGGCGCTGTTTGAGAAACCATCTTACTAATATTTTTTTTTCATTTTCCCGTCTGACATTTCGACCAATCGCAACCTATCTTTGCCGTAGGTGGAATTCTACCAGCCAGACTTGCCGATCTTGAATCGCGACAACATCGGTGTTATGGTTAAACTTGCGCCAAAGGAGGCGGGACCCTCCATAGTGGTTGCAACTACGCACCTTTTGTACAATCCTAAGCGAACGGACGTGCGACTAGCACAGATGCAAGTACTTCTGGCTGAGCTCGACAGGTTCGCGTTCAACAGTGAGCGAGGGTTAGTATCTGTACTATCCATACTAGTATTTTAAATGTGAAATTAGCTTTTGCCTGTTTTACCCCTTCATGCACAAAGCGCTGAAAATTTTAGCCCAAAGTTTGGGCCTAATTTTTTTTCGGGCACTGATATAGATTGTTCTTTTCGAAAACGATTATGGAGGGGGTTTAAATAAGGGTAGAAAGCGGGACAACCGAGATAATAGCATTCAATTAAAGTCGCGGGAAAACGCTAGTCTTCAAATCAAGAAAAAAGATAACACTACTTCCTTGGTTGATGATTTTCTTGGTACACTGCAGATATAAAAAAAGAAAGTTTCAAATAGTTACATTAATCATCTGTTTTCAGAACCGGCCACTTGCCCATTATTTTGACGGGGGACTTCAATTCGTTACCAGAAAGCGCTGTGATAAAGTTGTTAGATCGAGGACAAGTTAGGTAAGGCATCATCATCATCCGCAGCCAATAATATCCCACAGCTGGGTGTAGCCCTCCCTCTGTTAACGCCATTCATTCCGGTCCTGTGCCTCCCGCCTCCAAAATCTGTGCTGTCTTGATGTCGTCTAACCATCGCGCAGGTAAGTCTTACTTTGAAGTAAAATGTAATTTAGCTCCGGGTAAAATCTATAATGTTAATGTAGTTTCAAAATAAGAACTTGTTACAATTTTCAGTGCAAGCCACTTCAGAGATGAGTCTGACTGGGAGCGGATAGGCGTGATGGACAACTGCCAACATCTTGCCGTTTACTTGGATCGTCAGGACGGAAAAGAGACGAATTTTACTAATGTTAAGGTACAAACCCAACATCATTCAATTTTCGACGAGATCTCAGTCAGTTAATCTTCAAGTTTGATCACTTAACTTCGGTGGTTTCCAAAAACGACTACGACGGCCTCTCTGACCATTTATATTACATTAGTCAGGTAATTTCCGTTATAAAATCTGACGGCTTCCAGACGAATATCCTCCCCATTCTTTTGCGACGAATCCCTTGAAAAATAATACAAGAGACGGTCAAAGAATAACAGGGTATTTGTTACAGATTTTTAACTCGGACTACACCGAGTCGTCGGCTCGATCGACTCCGGCCGCCAGCACTCGTACTCCCTTCAGCGAATTCTTCAATTCGGGTCAGATCGGCCATCAACTGTGCCTCACTTCCGTCTACGACAAGTATAAGTCGGATGGTAGCTACGAGGCGTCAACCTTCCAGGACTATTGGGTCACTGTTGATTATATCTACTTCAGGTAAACAATAATAAACATGTTAATGTGGCTACGTGGAGCCACTGAATGTGCTGCTTTTTGATTCTAGATAGCTAGCTAATCCTACCTAGATCAGGTTTACTCCTAGGTACTGCCTACTAGGAATTGTGTGCCCATCTAGCTGAATATGAAATACAATATGAAAATAAATACTTTATTTTAACTTTTTTGAAACATTTAATTATGCGAAATGTAACAAAGTAAGTAGGTAAGTATATTCTAGCTAAGTAACCGGACTTGCGCGTAAGCCGATTTTGAATTGTGAGGGGGTAACAATAATATGCCTTCGGTTGGTTGTACTTAATTGTGTGTGTAGATTTGTTTCTGTGTGCGTAAGCGATACTGATGGTGGAGTGTAATGTTCCCGAGCTTACGCACACAGAAACAACGTGCATGTGTATAATTAAGACCAAAGTGCTTAACGTGCCCTCCGACGCACGGAAGCACTACGATGAAAATGCCGCTAGTGGTCACCCATCCACTAAGTAAGTTCGTATGAGTCAGTGGCCAACTCTGACGGAGTTTTTAGACCGCCTTAAGGCCTTCGTCATGGCTTAACGACACAAATAGCTAGGATCGACAATTTAACGTGCCCTCCGAAGCACGGAAGCGCTCAGATGAAAATGCCAGTGGCGGTCGACCATCCACTTACAGACCGTTTCGAACGTTACTTTAACTTCGACGATCTATCAAGAACGACTAAGCAAGCACGACCACGAGCGCTTACCACCCATCCACTTACAGACCGTTATAAACGTTGCTTAACTTTGACGACCCCGTGATTTCTGTGAATAATATTTTATAACAGATTATTTTTGTTTTGTCCAGCGCTTGCAGCCATCTCAGACTGACGTCGCGGCTACGTTTACCAACGGCGGACGAATGTGCTGTAATTAAACGTCTGCCCAACGATGAATGTGCCTCTGACCACCTACCGCTCGCAGCCTGCTTCGAACTCGCAGAGACGCCAAACTCCTCGTTATAACTGGACTGGGGGCTAATACAGAGCTAAGTTGCATAAATCTTACATGAGCTAGGTCTTACGATGTGCGTATTGACTTGACAACAGCATATCTTTCAGAATATATCTGGACATCATCTTAGACTTAGAGGTCTAATGAGCGAGTTCTTATTTGAGATAAGTCTTATAAGGTCCTTATTATATTACCCATGATATGTCTTACATGAGCGACGGCCTACACGAGCTAGGCACGATACTATTCATTTAGCCCGCTGTTGTTTGAGTCTGTACAGAATCATTTTATAGCCTAGCGAGTCTTCGGGAATAGTATGAAATGAACTTATGAAATGAAATGAAAATATTTATTCAAAAAAGGTCTTAAATGGTCATTGTATATTAATTGGCATAATAATGCCTTTCCATAGTCTATGTTTGTCTTAAAACTTTGTGATATAGGACCCAGAACACTACGATTTCCAATTTCCTCTTTTTTAAATTAAATGTTAACGTTTGCTAATAATGAACAACGTACCTATACTACCTTTTACAAGTTGGTTAGCTAAGAGTGTGCAGGAGCGATCCATGTAATTTTGTAGGTCGAAATCGTTATTTAAATAAATAAAATCATTTTATTTCAGGCAACATTATGTAGTTAAAAGTAGAAGATGTTAAATGCCTAAAACTACGGCCCATATTATTATAAAATATATACCTTAATCTAACATACATAAAATAAAACTTTCAATAACTAATAATAATAACTTTAAATAACTTTTAACTTTTGTCATTTCATTGTCGGTTAGCTGGTTAAAAATAATATAAATCCATTATTGGCTGTAGGTTAAATCTTTAAGTTTGTAAATTAATCATAAGAGCTGTGGATTTTGTTAACAAATAAATAAATAAACTTATTTACTAGCACGTAGTGTCGGCGACGTGTGACACACGATATTATGTGCTGCGACCGGTAATCGTCCGCGAACACGCAGGAACAGCAAAAAATAGTAGAAATCTTCTCAGTTGGAATGCGCACCACAAATGATTTAAAATCACTATGACGCGAACTGTTCGACCCTCACCAAGATGTTGGTCTTCCTCTTCACATATTCCACGATCTCCTCCACCTTCGTGGTATAGTGAAGCCTGGACACGTAGAGCAACGTCGTAGGCACGGCCTGGCGCAACAAGTAGTTAGGTCCAGTCGGCGCGACGCCGCGCTGGTTTCGGCTGCTGTTTTATTTATCTCTGAATCTGTCAAAGCTACACCTTCATATTTAGGCAAATTTTACTTCCAACTTGGATTACGTGTTTCAAAAACATGATTGGTGAAAGTTTTCTAGATAATATTTTTTTAAAAGTACATGTTTTGCACACATTTTGCTATTTATCTCAGGAACAGCACACTTATTTTGGTAGGTTTTAGTTTTGTTAACGAAACCACAAGTATTTCTTTAGTTTCTTTTTTTCGTTTGTTGGTTTAAATAACTTGTAATTAGGTAAAAAGTGTTTTGGCGCTGTAAATGACGTTCCGTAGCTCTGTTCTTCTCACACGCCAAACAAAACACTCGCTGTCCCGCTTACAAAATGGCTGCTCCTGCACACTCAGGATGGTCAATATTATTGACCGTTTAGGGTTAATATTGAAGATTGTGCAATGATTGAACGAAATTTTGATCAAGTTGAATTTTTATTACACCATATTTTTTTATTATGTCGTGTAGGGTCAGTATTCCTCAATATTTTTTTGTCTTTATATGAATAAGAAGTTAAATTTCCGGCTATAAACATTGCGCAATTCCTATTATTACAGTTAGATGTAATAAAAGTGTGGTAACTCGTTCTTTAATTTTAATCACTCTGCCAAGCATTCAATTCTTATTCTTCTACCTTTGTTGGCTTCACAATCTCGAATGCCGCCATGCACGAACAAGTCCAGTGCTTTCGTTTCTACCGGAACAAATAACATCAAGTTGGTGCTTTCTTAGGGAATTGATGTTGCAGTTGTTCGTGCATAAATAGTAGTAATAAATAGTAAAAGTAATATAATAAATATTAATAATTAAAATAATACTACCTATCAGTTCATACGGAAGTTGTTCCGCTAATTTGTAAGTTATTCAAATAATGTTTTACAATTGACTTAGGTAGGACTTGTAGGTCAGAGTAAAATTCAGATAATTTATCTCGCTAACTTCTAACTTACTTTTCGCCAATTTCATATTAATTTTTAGAGTCACTTATGTACTTATTTTACATAGTTTTGATTGGTGTTTAATGCCCATAACAAGTCTACCTGAGTTGTGCTTGGCAACGGCTTTAAGTTAATACGTACTGTGTCGTGTTGTTTATTTATTTTTTACAATCTTAAACATGCATTGACACGGTGTTTTCTTCTGTTTTGTTGCTAAGTCGGTTAGCACGCTAAGAAGATTATTTGAGTTGAGCATGGTAGATGTGCGGAGAGAAGGAGAGTAACCCTGCGTCTTACGTGGGCGACTTGATGCGAACGCGATTGCGAAGCGAAGCGGAGTCTGTCCTACGTGCGCGTGAATCGTCCTACATAGTTTATGTCAAATCATACATAGTGTCAAAATTCGTGCAAAAATTCTGATCGCGTTCGATTCAATACGCGCCGCGCCGCTGCGCACCGGTAACGTAGGACACTTCTATGGTAAATCGACTGTTGTTTCCCCACGTATCGCCCATCGCTCACGTAAGACGCAGGGTTAGCGTCATTAACTTGTACTCCCTAATAAAGTTTAAACCAGCGAGCTTCGTGCAGGGGGATTACCAGTTAATGACGTCTACTGTACTTTATGCAGGTACTGAACTACAGATACTGTATACAGATGTCCAGATCATTTGGTTTATTGTGCTCACAATCAGCCATAGTACCTTGCATTATAGTCGGGTCTCACATGTGAAATAATTGTTGTGTTTGACTGTACCTGTAGTTCATTTGATTGAATTTGAATTAGCATGAGAGCTGACAGATTTGCCATTTAAAATTTCTTGAGAAAAAAATTACTGACAAAGTATCGATCACAATTACTCGTAGAACATACCCAAAAGTTTTACTTGTAAAATAATCTATTTTCTAAGAGGTGCGTGAAACACAACAGTGAAACTTTCAGCACTCATGCTAGATGAAACAGACTAATCGACTATATTTTTCACATATGTTTGTAAGAACTCGTTAAATTGACATATCTGTACTTAATAGTTTACTGTTATTAGCAAATCAAAACCAGTATCAAAATGTCTGATTTCTTTGAACTTTTTTTGACTTGTCGTTACAATCTTTATTACAATTGTTAGAACATAGATTTGTTTAATATATTCAAAGTAGTTTAAAATTATTATTTACTTTAAATAGATAAAATCCCTTGCAAGAATATTATAATATGTATTTTCTTTTTGCCAAAATGGTATGGTTAGTAAATTCGTGTGTCCACCTTTAGTACGTAGTTTAGACCGGTTATATGGATTAATAGAATGTAATAAAAAAGGTCATAGTTAAAAGTGAAAATATTCGTTTATAAAAATTAATGTAAGAACTTATTTTAAACATTGTGAATGTTTTACTGTATCTATGTAATGTATCTGTAAATATATCGGTGGGGATAGGATGGTAAATTCAGTTCTGTAGAAGTTTATGCGTATAATGCTCGCCACAAGTTTGTGACATACTTATTACAGATTTATAAGATTTTTTTCTCTAACGCATCTACAGCGGCACAATGTGTAATTGAAGATTCTCAAATTGTTCATCTTTCATAACGCTATGTGGGTAATTGTATATTTTGTTTACAGATAGTAGGACAAGGCGAGGCATGTAATATAAGCCAAATGTTTGTCAAATATCGAATGTTCTTGAACTTTCTATGCCAAGTAGTATTTATACCGATGGTCAAGTGCGAGAAACAATTCTACGTCATCTCGCAAAATAAGGAATTACGTAATAGTTCGATAAAAAAGGAGGCTGTGGAAAGCCAGTAGGTACGCTGAATGTATGGTATCCTATATTAACACTATAATAATATATTGAAAATTAAATCTAAATATATTGACATTACAAAATACTCTGGACTATAAAAGATCTGAGAGAATGTCTACCGCGCCTTGGGGATACAGTCGTGACCCTGTTTACGTTTTTTACAAAATACTCTTCTTAACTTGTAATGAAAATATAATTTAACCTGTATAAAACCGTGGTCTCTGCCTACCCCTTTGGGAAAGAGGCGTGACTTTATGTATGTATGTATAAAACTCAAATTTATGGCGAGCAATTATACTTCGGGGTTTATAGTTAAATTTGTGATATCAATCAGTTTTTAGAATTATTTTATGAATAAAAGGATTAATCAAATTTTTGTAATTTTTTTAAGTCGAAGTACTAGGTACCTACAGGAAATATATTATTTTTAAAGTTCAAATATCGATTTGACATTTAATAAATAAATAATGCTGGATATTTTACACAGCATCATCTAGCCCCAAAACTAAGCAAAGCTTGTACTATGGAAACCAGATAGGTAACTGATTATACTATAGCGATTAATCGCAAGCCTGGAACCGCAGAAAAATGTAGCAATAGGTTTTCTATACAACCGCATGTATTAGTGACTTTTTCAGTGACTGATTAAAAAAACGCAACGTGCTACATTTTACCGCGCGATTTTTTTGTGTCCCATAGTAACCCTGCGTATTACGTGGGCGACTCGACGCGGACGCGATTGCGAAGCGATTCGATGCGGCGCGCGGTGAGTCTGTCCTACGCAGTGAATTAGGTTGGGATACTACTTTATTTCTATCTATCTAATCCGTCCACATCTATGCACTGCTGAGTATATACCTCCTCATTTTCACGCCACTCCCTTTATTTATTTTTTATTTATTTATTCAAAAATGGACACCCAACAAGGGTATACACTTCACATTCCAAAACAATAACTAAGTGTCTTAACCCTAGTGTTCCCATAATTACAGTAGCTAGTATCCCAATTCACTGGTTTAACCCCATTGCTGTATTTGGCTCAATGCACATTGAATTGGCAGCGACAAGACTTATTTTTATGTTTATTGTTTCTTGTAAATATTTTTATGTTTTTATGAATATATAAATATTTTTAAGACTTAACAATAAAAGGCTCAATGCACATTCAATTGGCAGCGACGCGACGCGACGAGACGTAAAAACACAATAATAAACCTTATGTAACAATGTAACAAGATACCTATACCGCGCGAGACTGCTCGAGCCGGCGACACCTTGTTCATTCTATACCTTGTTGCATTGTTCATAAGGTTTATTATTGTGTTTTTACGTCTCGTCGCGTCGCGTCGCTGCCAATTGAATGTGCATTGAGCCTTTCTTTAGATACTCCCCTCCTAAGGGGCGGTCGAGAGTACTCACCCGTACCTTATGAGTACAAGTTTCTGTGTATACTCGTAGATGGCGGCACTCGTGTGCCGCACAGATTTGAACCATTTCGTATCATTGACTGAGGCACACTACGAACGTCTCAATACGAGCTCGCACGGTTCTGATACAGACTGCTAGATGGCACCTCGGGTTAGCCCTACACGGGATGGAGCGGTGAACGGCGGAGCGTTATTATTGAATCTGTCCTAAATTTCTAAAAGGGCATCATATCATCTACAATTTTAAAATATAGTGACCGCGAGCTGATCTGATGATGAAAAACGGAACTCCTCAACAATAGTTCGATTGAATTGAAACTCAGCACATCGGTCAAATAAAAAAAATAATACAGCTTATGCAAAAGGCTTTCGTTGCCTTGTGCATAAGCTGCTTCTACTTAGTCCGGTTTTCGGCTTCTCTTAGAGCGGTAACAACAGGGAGACCAGTAAGGGCGGTAACCTGGTCACACCAACACCAACGACGTGGTGATCGACCTCGGGGTCTTTTCCCATCTACTTACCACAACCAACTTATCCGAGTAACTAGGCGCATTTTATCTTTGCACTTTCTTCGTCTTTCATCATCGCCTTGCCTCTTATTATGTAGGTTCTCGTATTTTTTGCTTACAGTAAATGAGATAAAATAAAACACCATTTAATTTTTATTGAATCATTTATACAATGGATTCATAACTTATTCGTTAGAGGAAATCATTCATTACAGCGTAGCACTGTCAGTTAACTCAATACAAAATTGGAAAAGCTTCCAGACATACCATGGAATTATATAAAGGTAAGCGATGGTATTCAGGATATTTGGGCGCAAGATTACCAAACGAAAATGTTTTGAGTCTCATTTGAAATAAATCGGATTTCTGAAGCAATTTACTGTACCTATCTACATTTATACTTTTTCCCTCGTGGTATCGTTATTTTGGATCAAAGGACTAATAAAGGAGAGGAGATGAGATAATTTGAGTGACAAATAGGTACCTCTCGTGGTAGTTGTTGAGAGTTTAAAATGAAAAGTAGCTAAAGAAGTGCCCACAATATTTTACTCTCCTTGTGTTTTTGATTTTGTTCTTAAAAACGCCCTCATGAAATAAGTTAATATTCTACAAATTCATCATTTAATTTTCGTGGATATTGGCGATAATTTGGTCGTAGGATACCTACTTATGTGAAAGGTACAATTTTCAAAATTTGAATTCGGAGGTAATTTTTGAAATTCGTGTGCTTGTAATCGCCAGGAGTTCTAGCAAGCCTGACTTACTCTAAAATCAAATACATATTTGTTTCGTTACTTCTTCTATTGCTAGTAGGAATGACGGCAGTTGTTTCTCAGATTAGTAGTCTCACGCCCAAATTAAAGAACTGAAAATGATTTATAAAGATTTCCTATAGTTAGGTATTCTGAAATGTAAAACTCTTAATTCCACATTACGTCTTCCCTATCAGCGTCGACAGAGCGAGACAAAACATGGCATTTTTGAAATAATCGTGGTCAAAACTGCCATTATTCGACTCGGCAGTGAGGCGCGTTTATCATAAGTAACATCTTACGGCTTAGTTTTAAAAATATTTAGCCAAATTTTGTCTCATTCGCATGCCTGACGCGGTCATCAACCACCTTGTTATACTTTTACATTCCAAGTCGGCCGAGCCTTCTCTTATTTACACAAAGTGGCAAAATTTGGCCGACTTTCAGTTATTCAAACAAAATTGTGTCCTAAATATACAGTGAAGTAATCCAGCGGCTTCGACGAACGCGCGGCGGGACTGGGCTGTGCCCATGGACCACTTCTGTTCCAACTCTTTGTCATCATTGCTTATCTATTAGACTAGCTTTGTATCGTCTTACTTTTCTACTAGACATGACTTGCCTTGTTCTAACATTTTAAGTTTGACTTGCCTAACATTGTTTATTTACTTTTTCCATCCTAGTTCTCTTCTGCTGTCATGTTAACGATTAAATATTAAGAATTTAGATATGTTTGAAAGGCTTTGGGAGAATACATACGGTAAGGAATACATATGGTCTACATTATCACAGCACGTTTCTAAGTAAAAGCCAGTATTTTGGCTATCATTACTCTAATTATGGTGTTTATATTCCAATCCTTATAAATAACATTAGCGAATCCTAGTACACGTGAAGTCTGTTAAAGCCAATCATTAATGGGATTAACAAAAACACTACCTACTTATTTTTAGTTTGCAAAACCAATGCTTTTATATGTTTTATTATTAATTTTCTAGAAGTGATAGTAAAATATTGTTTCTCGTGCTCATATACATATTACTTAAAATATGGTAAGTATTCCATTAGCAAATGATTTTTATTTTTGTAAATAGTGTCAAGGAAACCCGTCAGGCAATACGCCCATTCACAATTTGACAGCAGAAGGAACCATACCTACCAGGGCACAAAACCAGCATCCCGCATACAAACGCTTCTTTATATTGAAATGAAAAATAAAAAAAAGATTATTTTTACAAGATTCTACTAACAGGATCGTTTCGTGTTCTAGAAGATGCGCAACGCGTTTTGGGATTCCGAAGCAACAAAATACGATAAACGGATCTACGCTGAGTATCCAAGTTAGCACTCGACATTGTGTGTGGTGTGGGTCGACTTTATTATACCTACTTCATTAAAAGTTGTTGATTCTAACGATAGAAAATCAAAGTCAGGATTAAGAAATCCCGTAACTTTAAAACAAATTGTTCATAACCTCTCATTATCAGTATCTGTTTCATATTCTAAAGATTTTATTTTAGTCAAATTATTCGAGAGTATTAGATAGACCACGAGCGATGAGAGCCACATAATGTTGGAACATAATTTGGAACAATTAATTTCTTAACTAATTTATTTCTTGGCCAATTTCGTGAACCTATGTTACGTACACTATAGGAGCTAGAAAACGGCTCTTAACACCAGTACACCTATTATTCTAATAATACTGGATGGATATTAAATTTAATAAATTATCGCGAAAATTCTGAATATTTCATAAGATCTCATCAATTTTGTAAGTATACTAGTCGAAAAGCTCTTAACATTAATAAATCCTTAAAGATATTGTAAGAGGATAATGTAATTAAGTACCTAGAGAGCTCTCTGCCTCGCGCTTACTCACATTAGTGAGCCTTTAACCATACGATACGAATAATCCATTTCAAAATAAAGTTAAGCTCATAGCTAGCATCAGTTTTGTGTAAATAGTAATCAAAAGATATTCGTAATAATCGAAACGAAATTATGCCATGCCTTACAAGCCAAAAAGTCAATAAAATGGACTTTTAATATTCATATTTAATATTCAAACTTACAATAAACGCTTCTTTATAAAATGAATATAAAATGTTGGCAAACTTTACCGAAGCTAGTTTATGATATCAATAAATAACGAGAAAATATTTGTCAATATGAACACGGTTCATCTGGACGGAGAGGGGCTTGTGAGTGGAAAGTATACATAGCGGGGTCGCGGCGACTCGTCCATGGCCTTGGCGGCGCTCGTTGGTATGCTTCGTGGACGAGTTAAAACTAAAGTACGCTGCAAGTCTTTTATTGAAAGTTAAAGCGCAATAAGCGCGTTAAGGTAGCTATCAAGTTAAGTGGCACTTACGAGTAGGTACGAAATAGTGTTATGCGGCCCTCATCGCGCGGCCCGGCCTCCCACGCCGCGCTCTCCACGAAACGATCCAAGCAAAATATCGAGGGCTTGCCTAAAAAATTAGGCAGCCCTGCTAAAAGGTATATCGCAGGTAGGTATCACCTAACTATTAATCTTAAAACAAATAAAATTTAATTTACAGTATTTTTACCGAAGTTGATTTTCTCTAAAGACTATATTTCATATAGTCTGTCGGACATTTTCAGACTTTACAATAATTTTTTCAACTCCATCCTAACTACAAGATTGATATAGGTTTATGGTTTCAATTCAAGAACACATAAAATGTTGATTTCCTCGCCGAAATCTATGTGGGTTTCTCTATGTATTGAACATTTTAGAAGGGGTTGTAAGAAGTGAATTGAAATGAAACCTTTCTTTTCGCACCGGGCCCATGTTGTCCGCCTCTCTGGGTACATACGCTACGTACGACAAAATATCAACTAATAATACTGAGCGAAAATCATAATACGCGTTGAGCGTGACTACAATTTTGGCCATCGCGAGTAATTCACATTGTGGTGGCTTCCGGTTTGCACTCGCGCTCGAAGGGGCTTTGCAATGTACCCATTCGTGTCCTTGCACTCTTTATCGATTCGAGACTTATTATTTTACGAGTAGTCAGGATAACAAAACATTGATATTTCTAATGCGCAGAGAGCCTTCTTACTTGGCTCGTGGGCGCCGCCGGCGCTGCCCTCTGGCAACCGCCGCCGCCGCCCTGGTGACGCTGCTGCCGCTCAGGCCTCATTAAGCCCACACGACTTCGAGCCCTGACCGGTTTACACTAGAGGCCAAACACTCATAAAAATAAAGTCACCGAACTCATGAAGATAGCAATCAATCAATTTATACTTACAGTAAAGTTAAAACTACATAGACACAGTTCATCTACATTTGTTAAATCACACAAGAACCGAATGACGACATCTTCCTAAAAATACAATTAACACACAGGAATTGATCAGTATAATATTAGACACCGAAACCAAACCTAATGCTTGGCAACACTGTTAGGAAGCATTTGATCTCAAGACAACAAGTTAAGCGTCACGCTTCGTCTAGTTCTCAACCACAGCCATTCACAGCAATCATAATGGAGTGTTTATTTCTTTTCCATTTCTAACAAAAAATAAACTGAGCCTAGTGTCTCAGTCCATAATAATTTCCCAGGAAAAGTCTTCAAATACTTATTAGTGTATATTTTAAACCTGTTACGTATGGATAGCTAACTTCTGCAAAATGTGAGCACGTATTGTGTTTTGTCGTGCATCTAACTATCCCGTAGACGTTTTCAATAATCTGAAAGTATGTCTGCCAATCGGGGATAATGCCTGTAAATTGTGATTTTGTAAAACTCAACGAAAATAACAACAATGTAGAATTGTTATCTACAAAATATTAGTAAAATAAAAAACACTGGGCAGACCACCAGCCAGATGGTCTGATAGTTTTGTTAGAAGCATAGTACCGAAAAATGGCGTGAAAATGAGGCCTAACTCAGCAGTGGATGGATGTGGGTTGATTAGATAAATAGATAGATGCAGTTGCTGTAACAAGGTACCTTATGGCCAGATTGCGAGCCAGACAAGAGCAGATGCTCCATGACTTCCCAATTGTTATCATCAGATCAGTGCTTTGATTGAGGATACAAGGTTTACTATTTAATTCTATATTATTAGGACAGTTCTTCAAATTGCCATATCAGTAATTGATTAAAAGTAAATCCATACTAATATTATAAATGTGAAACTTTCTGTCTTTCTGTTTGTTACCTTTTCACGCCCAAACCACAGAACAGATTAGGCTGAAAATGGCATGGATAAAGGTTGTATCCCAGGGAAGGACATAGGCTATGAAAAAATCCCGAGGGACCGCGGGTCACACCGCGAGAGCGCAGCTAGGAAGTAACAATGTAGTGTTTGAAGCATAAATAGGTCATGAACCAACATTATTAGAAGTTTCCACGTGTCTAATTAGATAATTTAATTGTTGTGATATATAAATGCATTCCAAGTACAAGTTATAACCAAAGAAAAAATATAACATAAAAAGTAAATTAGTGGCACAATTCGGTGACGTAGTTTTTAGGCCACTGAACGCCTCGGATGTATCGCCATGTATCGTGCCTTCCCGAAGCTAGTAAGCGCAGTATTAGTTAATAGAGCCAATGTCAATCACTGTATAACTAGTTCTTGTGTGTAAGTAAGGTTTTATTTTCAGTCAGTTCTCCTCTTTAATTTACTTTTAATTTGTACAAGCTGGTTTTATCCGGGAGATCTTGGGTTACAGCTTATGCTTTTCCAGGAGACAGGCCTTTATTAAAGTGTCCTGGTTGGTATTACTTTTTAATCAAATACTAAATAAAATAACATTTCAGATTTCTTCCTTGTTAGTGTGTGTATCAAATAAATGTTTTTATTTATCTTTTATTCGGTACTTAAGCAATTTGAAGAACCGTCAAAATTTATACATCGACTATGAACAGGACCCGAGTGCTATATCAATGAATAAACATCTATTTATGTATAACTTAAGTGCGACTTGATTATACTGACATTTAACATCGAAAGGAACACAGAACGCGCGACAGTCTCGTCCACGATCGAACCCAGCCGAATGTAGGCATGTCACAATTACTTTGGCCTATTTTATAATCCATTGAGTTTTAGATACTCTATATGTAGAGATGTGGTCACAAAAAAAGAAAACTATACATTATGTTGTTTGTAGGAATTTCCGTGGAGTGTTACGGCTAGTGACTAAAAACGCAAATTGAATTTATTGTAAAATGAACTAAAGAAATAAATAATCATTCTAACAGCCACTTTGTGAGTCACGTGATATAATTGTAGAGGTTAATCTTACTTCGAATAATAAAATGATGATTAAGATTTGTAAAATAGGCCAAAAGCTTGTGACTTGTGGGTAGTTTTCAGTCGAGCGACACACCGATCCCCATTGCTTCGGCGATTTTAAGCAAGCTGTTTTCAGTTCCCTTTAAACCAAGTCTATCCATCAGCTCGAAAAATACAACCCTACAGTTAAACGACAACCAACTTGAAGATCTAATTGACAGTTTACTGATATCAACACCGAATAATAAGGAACATTCTTTATGGTCTTCTAGAATGTTTCTTCTAAAAATTATGACTATTGTTAACATACAGATTCCATGTTAAACATCGACTTAATATTTGTACCATTAATGCTATGAAATGTGATGCTATTGCGGCACGTTGATTAAACTAACACCGATTACAACAAAGTCTAATATATTTATTTTAACACCAATTAGTTAGACTGAGAAATATTAAAATAATGGAATGTCGATTATTTCTACAAAATGAGATGCATTATTTAATGTCTTTTGCTGCTATAAAATATGAATGTAAAATAAATGTTAGCATTGAAAAATTAGGCTGTTTATAATGTTCAGTAATTTCAGAAATCAAATAAAACAGCCAATGATGAGCGTTAAATTAAACTAGGCCCAGTATAAGGGCTGTGTACACTAGAATACGTAATCCTAAACCTAATTCTACGAATATGGCGTAAATATGTATTTTCATCTAGATGTTACAGCTATGAGATGTTATTAATGATATGATGAGATTACAACGGTACTTACGATCATTGCCCGAGACTTATATTACAATAGCCATGGACAGGCGTGACGAAAGATAAACTATCTACGAGTAACCCTTGACTTGAGAGAAAGCTTGCAATGCGGAAATCTAAAGTGCTCTCGGAATGTATGTCGATACATGAGACCCAGAAATATCAATTGACTGCAGACACATGGAACCACTCAATAGACTGTCAACAAATTCACTAATTAGTAGATAGGAAAGTTAAACACGTTAGTTAGTACCGCGGGCACAGGATGGCAAGCCTGTCGCATGGCTAACAACTTACAAATAAACATTTTGTAAATTCACGTTTAAATGGATATGTTTTAAAATGTAAATATAGCTACTAATTTAAATCGTCACCAATGGTCTGCCTGCTAAGCCCGTTGCCAAGTGCGCCGGCGCCGGCGCGGCTCGCTTTGCTCGTGCCATCTAACGTTGTTTTACTTTTACCCCTCTTTTTATTATAAACATTTAATAAACACCGATTAATTAAAAACTTTTTACCCTTACTATGGTACGAAGTTTTGAATTCCATAAACAAACTACCGCTACAACATTTGAAGTTGTTATATATAGCCGAGACTGTCGCACGTATATGTAAATGTAGAGAATATAATACAATTTAATACCATTTATTACTTAAATATGAAGTAACACAAAGTGTATGCTATGCAGCATCATGTCGCTGTTTCAGATTATGCTCGCACTGCGGAGCGGATGCGGGAGTCCCGATCGAAACCAAAAGTGCGGCGGGGCGACCGCACATCGAACGCCGAACGACCGCCACTTTATTACACATTGTGTTGAAAATGTAGAAAGTGGTATCAAGCAGTATTTAAGCTGTTCCTTATTTACATTAGGAGCGGGGCGCGCTCACATACAAGCTTATAATTAAAGATTTTTTTGTAATTTTTAGTTTTTTTGTACGTTGAATGTTCTATTACTATATTAGTCAAACTCGATGAGTTCCATCGAGTCCTGTGTGGGAGTGGGCGGGGGTCGCAGCACGAAGGGGTTGGTCGAGGTGGATGGCTCGTCGATGGACCGGCGGCGCCGCCAACTGCCAGCGCCGGGCTCCCGGCTCGACGATTCTGGAAACACGACAACCACATTCAGTACTGATAAAAATATATAATAACACAAAGTTATACCTATAAAATGTCTTCGAAACATTTTATTATAGTAGGTACCTTCCGGTTAAGACCCCTCGCAGACTACAGACTTTCTATCGGCCGATAGTGGAGACGGAATATACTTCAGCTCGTAATGAGTATGGAGAAGTATAGCCCATCTCAACTATCGGCCGTTAGAAAGTCTGTAGTCTGCGAGGGGTCTAAATCGGCCAAGTAGCCCCAAGCGCCGTTGTATTGTGCCCCTCTCAAAAAATTGTCCGATCATGCCAGAAAGCAAGGTATTTAAAAATACGTAGCATTCATCAAACTCTTTCAGTTCGTCAAGTACAATTACTGGCAACAACAAACATAAAAAAGTTGGACAAATACGCGAACGCCGTAAAGATTTTCAAACTCCTCAAAATACAGAGAACTTGACACAAGTTTCGTAACCGTATGCCGTAGGGAATCAATATCCTTCGCTCTCTTATAGTACGAGAGCCCACGACCAAATTTTTCGATAGATTCGATAGATACGATTATCTGGAACTCGAAAATACCAATATCAGACATTTTCTGCGTAGCGTTTGATCTGACCGAATTTTCAAAATTGTCAAAGAATTTTACCGAACTGCATCATAGCAATATGTCTAATTTGCAGACTGTAGTTGAATGATAGTTCTGAGATACCGGAAACATATTTTTCAGACGTTAGTGGTGTAGCGCAAACCCGTAAAATCACTTAAAAAAATTAAAAATGAGACAAAAAAAATGTCTCATAGCAATACGTCTGAAAATCTTTTTTATTAGTAAATTTTGGTTATTTGATGCGAACAAAACAATTTTCAGACGGAAATGTGAACGCATTAAATTTGGAGACCGTTTTGAAAATGTTAACTTTTACCGATCGGTATCATAGCAATATGTCTGAAAATTGTTGGACATGATAAAATAAGTTGTCCACATGTGCAAAAAATTTATATCAGACAAATTAAGTGTAGCACCTTCTCTATCAGACAACTTTTCGATACTCAGATATCATTTAAAAATCGTATTGAGGCATCTTGAATTTTCTGTTACAAACCAATGAATACGTTGCGACCCTGAATTTATTAGATGATAATTAACAAGCGCTGAGGCTGTTGAAATTAAATACTGATTGATTTGATAGTTTTGGTTTTATTTAAAGCACACTTGAGTAACTTTTACAAAAGAAATAAGTAATGACATCTGTCATCTGTCAAAGTACATATAATAGACAAGGGAGATTCTTGAATATCTATGGAGGCTGTAAATTTAAAAAAAACATTTTACAGAGGCGTCGGCCAGGCGACTCCGAAACGTTATTTTCGTTTTTGGGAGTATATGCTACACTTAAAGTGTCTGAAAACAGGTTTTTGGTAATCATGGCAGCAATACGAAAAGTTGAAAAAAAAATTTATCCGTATTGCTATGATACAGGTCGGCTAAATTTGTTGACATTTTCAAAAATGCACTTAGGCTATATGCTACGCGCAAAATGTCTGAAAACAAACTTTTTCGTAATACATATATAAAATCTATGTACATTTTCACTATCAGACGTATTGCTATAATACCGACTGTCTTTTTTTTTGACACAGCAGAAATGGCCTCCCACGCAGTTGCTACACTTTCGACCGTTACTACACACCTAGTCGGGTTCAGAATCATACAATCTAACGATTTTATAGGGTTTTTGCCGTATTGCTATGAGACATGGTTTTGGTCGTGGGCTCTCGTACTATTATGGTTTCAAGACGTCATTGTGCTCAGATTTTGATTTTGAAGGGATTACAGGGCAAGTTGCCAAAAATAGCTTTCACTTGTCTAACAAGAAATTCGTTGCCAAATCACGCATCGAATCAGAGTGAGTACCTACTTGGCGAGTAAGCGTGGCCCGTGGGTAAGAAAGCAATGATGGTATGGTATTGGTTTCTTTTCCAACAATTTGGTTACTTTGGCACGCATAACATAACTTTTGGGAAGGAGTTGACTTTAGAAACAAAGTAGTTTTAAATATAGCTGTAAACTTTTACAATTATTAAAACTGTAAACAGTTACATAATTCGTAGGACTGTTATTTACTGATCAAAGTCATCATCATCATCTTCCTGCCCTTTTCCCACATTACGTGGGGTCAGCTATTTACTGATCAAAGTAAAAAATATTTCATTACCACTAGGTAGGATCACATTATGAATATAAAAGAGCTTTAGGTCTATTAGGTTCTGCAGAACCTAATGTTGGAACCTAGCAAACCTTAAAAATAATAAAATACAGCTGCATAGGATAGAAGATCCTTGATTGGATATTTTTTACTTTGTAGAAAACACTAGTATTTTCTAAAGTCTTTTCTACGCGACAATGCTGCGGGCTCGTTAAGCTCTCAAGTTGCACTCGGTTCAAGTACGATCGATACATCTTCCCAGCTACAGTCAACAGACCGAGGGTACGATGTCAAACACGCAGAATCTGTTTTTTTAACTCGGATTCATTCGTAGAGCCTTTTCTTACTAAGATCTTCTGCAATGATCTTTAGATGGCTCAATTAATTTTAGTGTATTTTAAAATAGGTAATGTCTCTAAATAGAACTCAGGTAGCGAATTCATTTCAGTAAAAACATGTATATTAAACTAGATTACCTTGTTCAAATTTCGATTTCGTAAGTATAAAAATATCCTTTTTCACATTACATTGAAACCATAGAAAATATTCCAATTATAATTTCAATTCCATTGGTTTACTCGTAGATCACGTGGTACTAAGGCAGCCGAAACGTGTTTTATGAAGTTGGATACCTTAGGAAAAGTTTCGGAGATTACCTCCTACGCGCAAACTCTACAATATCTATATATATAAAAGAAAGTCGTGTTAGTTACACCACTTATAACTCAAGAACGGCAGAACAGATTTGGCTGAAAATTGGTAGGGAGGTAGCTTAGAGCCAGGAGACGGACATAGGATACTTTTTATCCCGTTCGGTAGCTGAGAGCCAGGAGACGGACATAGGATACTTTTTATCCCGTTCGACAGCGTTCCCGTGTGACTTGACATGAAACGTCAGTCACTATAAAACGTGGTATAACAAAAAAGAATCAGACTTGGAATAACAAAACGCAAATGACAGCTATGTAATTGACGTAAAATGACAGCTATGTAATGACTTTTTTTTTTTATTTATTCTTTATTGCACAAAGAAATGATATACAAAAACACTTAATCTATAGAAGTAATGGCAAAGGCGAGCTTAACCCTGAAAAGAGACGTATGGATGACAATTTGATATTTGTAAGAAATCAATATTAAAACTATTTCTATTAAATAAATAATTAACAAGTGGATTGAAGTGAAGTGAAGTTTAATTAATAATGCCGCGACCAAGACGATCGAATCTTTCCCGACAAAGCCGTAATGTAAAATATGCTGAATATCTTCTAACACACCACAATCATCACAATTTGGCGATGTTACTTTTTTCATGAGAAACGCAAATTTATTAGAAGGGATATGTCCGGAACGTAATCTAAGAATAGATTTTAAATGGTTTCTTTTAGACATGGTGGTATCAATCCAAGGGAATTGTGATATTAGAGGTTGGATTGTTTTAAACCAAATTCCCTTCTCCCGAGATCTCCCTATATCCCTATGTATGCTTAAATCTTTAAGA
This sequence comes from Epirrhoe alternata, assembly GCA_963565295.1. NCBI lineage: Eukaryota > Metazoa > Arthropoda > Insecta > Lepidoptera > Geometridae > Epirrhoe > Epirrhoe alternata. The sequence continues at coordinate 14,634,144 of OY751375.1, forward strand.
CTACGCAACGGATTTTGATGCGGTTTTTTTCCATAGATAGAGTGATTCAAGAGAAAGGTTTATATGTATAATACATGCATAATATAGTAGAGGAACACTGATAATTTTAGAGGTATCTAATGTGATGTCGTGAATTACTAATACATTTTTTGCGCTTACATTGCAAACGCTGGCTAAACCCTAATATTTAGCATCAGCATTACACCCGTGCGAAGCCGGGGCGGGTCGCTAGTTAGTTATAAATTAATGCCAGCACTTTGACAGTCATTGAATTGCTATATTTTGCTTTTAGAAAGGTCCCTTATTTTCTTTTCAATGAAAACTACGAAAAAATATTAATACGCTTATAAAGCCTTTAGTAAGTCATAAGATATTTTAAGTCTTCGTGGTGGCACAATAAATAACGGTACCAGCCCAGCCATGTTAAATGTATCGAAGGTAGATAAAGGCTTGTACGGAAGGCTACGCGTTCGCGCGTAGCCTTCTGCACTCGCACGAGTCCTCAATCGTATATACATTTTGACATTTCACATCGACTCGCGCGAGCCTTGGAACTTTGCTTGGATCGCGTGAACAGCGGGGTATCCACTAGAGGCAGCCTCGGGCCGAGCGGCTGCCTCAACCCGAAGCTGTACAAGTGGAGACGCTGCCTCGATATGAGGCACGCTGCGCCCTGAGACAACTTCGTCGCCGCGGGCCGAGCCAAAAGTTGTGGATCAAGTTGAGGCGACACGCCACGCGTATCCTAGAACGTTTAGTCCGTAGCTTAATATTTTAAGAACATTAGTGATTGTAAGGTTAGCTTTTGTTTCGTCTATTTCATGAAATCACTTGAATAATGTAAGTATGCAAGAATTTCATTACGGACTATTTAAATAAAGCCGATCTTCAACTCAGTTCAGGGGGTAGCATTATAACTGCCTGGAAAGTACATAATAACCCTCCTGATTGTTGCAATTATGAGGGTAATAGCCAAATAATTAAATAAGGTAAGCAAATTGAGTTATAATAGTTATCTAACATACATGAAATCACTTGAATAATGTAAGTATGCAAGAATTTCATTACGGACTATTTAAATAAAGCCGATCTTCAACTCAGTTCAGGGGGTAGCATTATAACTGCCTGGAAAGTACATAATAACCCTCCTGATTGTTGCAATTATGAGGGTAATAGCCAAATAATTAAATAAGGTAAGCAAATTGAGTTATAATAGTTATCTAACATACATCACATAATACTAAACTTCCATTATGGTACCGATGCAAAATTAAGCAAAGCCTCATTTAACAGTTTCAGCGTGCGGTAAACGATAACACCACTAATAACGGTAGCGAAGGCTAATTCCCAATTTCCTGCACCCCTACTACGATGCATTTTGCATGGAGAATAAGACCTTCTATGCAATACCATAATATAAAAAAGTATATAAATAGTATATCAGGCATCTTAGTACCCATAACACAAGCTCTACTTACTTTGGGGCTAGATGATGCTGTGTGAAAAGTCCAGCATTATTATTTATTTATTATTAATCACAAAATAGTAGTAACAAACCGATAATGATTATATTTTTTTATAGTGTACCGCACACTTATGACTCACATTTTTTCATTTCATCTTTTCAACAACAATTGTATTACATCGTATTTTAAATATCTACTATATAAAAATAAGTCGGGTTTTCCTTCCTGACGCTATAACTCCAGAACGCACGAACCGATTTCCACGGTTTTGCATTTGTTGGAAAGGTCTCGGGCTCCGTGAGGTTTATAGCAAAGAAAATTCAGGAAAAATCTGGTGGCATCTGGTGGCGAAACGGAGTTCGTTGGGTTTGCTAGTTATTTTATAAGTAAGGATTACCTTAGTAAGTGGGATATAGGTGTACCTACATACACGCAAGTACCGTACAAATACGTAAGTACCGTGTATTTTCTACAAGTACCTCCTCTAAGAGCCAGCGCATACCTGAGTCACGAATTTTTTCTATTGCAGTACAAAAAAAAACCGGCAGAAGTAAAAACTTTAACGGTTCTAAACTTTATTAATAACACGGTGTCGGTGAGCAGTCACGTGACTCGCACGGGACCTTTTTGAGGCAAATCCAAGAATTTTTTCTCATCTCAAAACTGCCAAACGCGCCTAAAGAAGTTTCCACTTCAAAAATAATATGAATACGCGCACACTTAAAAGAAAACTTTTCATAGACAGAATTATTTAATACCTACAGGAACTGTACGGCGACAAGTCTGACAAATGATTGTCGGCTTCCCTTTTGCGGGCGCGCGCTTTATGTAACTACGTATTTCGTTGATTCTACGAGTATTCATGAAACGTTACATAAATACACTTTGTGCAAGTAATACGGATAAGACCCCTCGCAGACTGCAGACTTTCTATCGGCCGATAGTTGAGACGGAACATACTTCGGCTTACTTCTCCATACTCATTACGAGCCGAAGTATGTTCCGTCTCAACTATCGGCCAATAAAAAGTCTGCAGTCTGCGAGGAGGCTTAGTAAAGGAAATGACATAAATTAGGAAATAAGTATTCTATACTAGTCTTCTTTTCAAAACGTATAAATAATAAATAAATAATAATAAATAGTGCTGGAAATTTCACACAGCATCATCTAGCCCCAAACTAAGCATAGCTTGTACGTACTATGGCGACCAGTTAACTGATATACTACTTATATACTTTTTGTTTGTGAATACATACATATTATACATAGAAACACCCAGACCCGAGATAAATATTTGCAGATCATACAAACATTTATTCCGCGGCAGGGATCGAACCCGCAACCTTCTGCGTCTCAAGCGGGCTTTTTTCACCCACTGCGCCACAGAGGTCGTCATGTATTTGCACAATAGGACCGAGACAGTGGTTGTGTGCTTGAAATCGATTTACGATTGTAATATCTATACACTCGAAGTTAGAACCTTTTGAAGATCGTGAATACATGGTTTAAAAAAAATCAATACTTGAACTAATACATCTGCTAAAATATATATCCGAAACAAAAATACAAAAAAATATATATATATAGATATATATACTTTTTGTCCTAAATATCTATATAAAAAATTGTATTGTGAAATACAAATCATTGTTATTGTTTATTTATTTATTTTTATTCATGAAATATTTGAAATTAAAAAGATTTATATTATTATATTAATTAATGAAATCAACCACGATATATCTCGATTAAAATGGCAGGCACCCTCTGTTGGGTTAGCGTAGTACACGTAGTAGGGTCGTGACGTCACGGGAGGGCGCCATGCCGCAGCGGGTATTGATCCCCGAAACTTAGAAGACCATCCGAAATTACGAGCAGGAGTATCGTGGCGAGGCTACACTTTCATTTCAGACCTTTCGCGGGTCAAATGATATTATTCTCTTGTTTAAAACAATTTCTAACTCAATCTAACCACTACACAATGGCTCAAAGGAGAATGATTATCACTAGGCCCAAATTAGTTGAACTACGTGCGGTTGACAACTATTACTTTTACTACATACAACTATAATTTATAATAATTTCTGGGCAGCCACAAGAGATGAAAAATATACAGGATGTAACTTGATAACCGCATTAGCAGTCAAAAGATTAGGGAACCAATAGTGTAATCGGAAATCTTTTTTTTTCTATCGTCCCGCCTCTTTGGTAGACATAAAATAATATCAACTTGTAAAAACTAGAAAAAGGATAAATAATAGGTACTTAGTAAGTATTTACAAAAAAAAAATTGTGTTCATGTGGATGAACCCATAGCAGAAGCTCTGCTTACTTTGTGGCCAGATGATGCTGTGAGAATTGCCAGCATTCTTTTTTTATTTGTTTATTTCTCTCAAAAATAACCAGTAGCATTATAAAACCCGTATGCTAAACTTTTTTTTATCTGGAAAATGCAGCATGCAGACTACGAGTATAATGAGAATAGCGTTATATTTTATCTCGTTAAATATGGCGATAAATCTTTTATTCCTGACATTATTATTCCCTGGTGGCGAAGATTTTATTGTGTTCTATTACCTAACCTTCATAAAACTTATTCTAGTAATGTCTTTTCCTAGTTTGCTAGCATCGATTCAGGAGCTAAACGAAACGAATTTCCCCGTTACCGTTACCCACCTGCGTCAATCGAGTATGTTTACCATTTTAAAGTAGGTAAGTATCATAAATTATGCATGACTGTTTATTATGCACAGTTATCTGAATTATGAATTATTATAATTATTATCCAGATAGGTGGACGACATAGAGGCCATATAGGGAAAGACTCGGATAAGATCAGCACAGCGCCGATTGGAGTGGCGTCTGAGGGAGGAGGCTTATGTCCAGTAGTGGGCTATCATTTGAGCTTATGATGATCTGAATTATTCCAATAATACAAGCTCAATTAGGGACTAGATGGAAATTACCACCAATATACAGGGTGTAAAAAGACGTCTACCGAAGCCGAAAGGTGTAGGTACAGCATCCCAACACACAACCAAATCCAAAAGGATTTTCCGAAAAAATCATTATATCCGGAGAAAACAGCGTTTGAAGAGTACTGTTTGCGTATGTTGTGGGCGCGTTTTTTTACGTAGATTGCTGGATTTTGAGTTTTCATTGTTTTTTTCTTTTTTATATGAAATTATTAGGTAGATATGGTCTTATTATGTCGTACTAGTAGTAAATAACCGAAAATAACATAGCATGACGAAGCTAAGTCAAAAAAACTTTTTGCGTTTTTTTTTCGCTGAATATGTTTAGAATCATGGTCTGATTGCAACCCCTCAGTTTTCGGTAGCAGTCTTTTTACACCCTGTATATTTTAAAATCACACTATAAATTACTATCACATAAAAGCGAGAGTTTAAATATATGTTGCTAAACGCTCCAACCACAGGCTCCAACGCAACGGGTGAACGGATTTCAAAAGCGAACATACCGTATAGAGTACTTTATGAGTATACCTATTTGGGTATCGGATACGAGTTTATGCCAAAGAACGAGACGCTCAGAGACGAATTTGTATTTGCAGAACGGATTATCTCTAATTCCTTTCCTCTCCTATACACAACTACAAGGGAAAACTTCTTAAGGTGCGTTTGGCAGTGTTGAGATGAAAAAATTATTGGATTCTCCTCGAAAGTGAAGTGAAGCCACTGTTTTTTATTTTTCTAGAAGAAAGTTTCAAAATAAGGCTATTGAAAAAAAAAATCGTTTCATAAATAAAATCATTCAACCGCATAGTTACCTCTATATTGTAAAACTGAAATAATATACGTACGTGTGAGTTGAAAAAGAAATACACCGTCCTATAGCTACGACAAAATTCTAAAAAAAATTGTACATACGTACTTGGAGCTCGGGAATCGAACCCAGACTTTTTGAAAAATAAAACTAACAATTTCTATTGAGACATCGATTGTGTAGTAATATGATGTCTAAAATTATTAAAAGCATTGTGAAATATTTTTAGAACAATATAACGAGTAATTTTTACTCTCTTATTGATATTCTTACAATACCTATACAGGGTGTGGCAAAATTTAACAACATTTAGGGCAGCTACCTTTTCTTTTGTAGTTAGAAGGTTTTGTTCTTAAAAAAATTATAGGTATATTTTAAAAATAAAAACAACTGCATTTTTGGATTTTTGAAAAAATGTACAGTCAGCCTAAAAATGACATTTCTCAAAAAAACCAAGTAGGTCTCAATCGACGCTATTTCCCAAAGTAACTTCAAATTGTAAGTTTTTGAAAAAAAATAAAAACGTGTTCTCACTCGCACAAGTCTACAGTGATATACAGCTCAGTCACACATTACACTATGCGCTTTAAAGGACCCATTTGCTATGGCCGATTAAGCTGAGAGGATGGTTTAGGTGCTGGGCAAGACTATAATATCCCACCACAATGTCCCAGGCACTACAGCGTCCCGAGTGCACCCTCCTGACGCTGCAGTTGTATAAATAATACAAAAACAAAATAACTCAGAGACCATTTACATCATTACAATGATTTATACAGCGTCAGAATTGATTGATGTCTCTTATTGGAAAAGGACTGAGTTTTTTTGTTATTGAAGAGACTAAACGCACGAGAGCGTATAATCAATAGCTCTTGATGGGCACACCACTATGCAAAACATGACTTATGAGCCCGCGTGAAGCGAGTTATTGCGATAAACAAAACAAACAGCCAATTGGCATTCATGAAAATGAAGTACAGTATCACGATGCACATTAGCAATATTCATCTAGCTTCTGCAATTCGAATTAACGATGATAAGCCCCTAGTACATGAGGCGTTTTGAAGCACGCGCTTTGGTAACGCGCGTTTAAAAAACTGTGGTACATCCGTACACTTACGCGATGACGAAACGCGCGCTTCTAGTAAGAAAAATCTTACAACGTGCGTCTAATGCGCGCTGAAAAACGCCTAGCGTGTAACAGCTCGGTCGCTGTTACATTTTGCGGTTAGTTCCGCTATGCTCGATTCCCGCTACATTTTGACGTCTCCCAGTACTGCAGTGTGCGGTAGTTTGCAGCATTGTTGCGGTCTATGGTTACTATATAGTCCTTTTACAATAGAAACGGTTGCGTGACAAGGCTTTTTTATTTTAATTCCTAAAATTATGAAATGGGAAATAGACAAAATCCTTTTTTTTTAAGTTGTAGGGTAGTCGGACCAAAAGATGACCACCCCCCAGTAGATGACCGAAACGCACATTTTCTCGAATTATAAGAATTGAGTGGTACTCCCTGTAGTGGCGTATTTTTTCTTTAGAAACGGCAATACTGTTCCCTCTTTTAAAAATTAATACATCGTCATTGGACCCTCAGTCATGCTCTAGGACCTCATTTAGTGCCGACGTGTTTCGGCCATCGCCATTTTGTATGGACAACGAGCTAAGGTGAGTAAACCAGTTTCTTAAGCTTATGAGTGGATTGCCGATTTCTTGATATAATTAGGCCGCATTTATGAGTTCCCCTGCATTTATGACTATTATCTCAAGTAGAAAATCAAAGAAAATAAGTAATTTTTAATAAGGTTTTCGAGAAATTTGCTGTTCAATTACTGGTCTAAAAAAGATACATAAATCCTATTTGTGACCGAGCGGTCAGAATTAGCTCCGACCTGCAAATTTTGTTTTGATATTGTAGATTGTATCTTTGATTTTTTTATTGATTTTTACGTTTATCTTAATGGTTTTGGATACATAATTCTATAAACCAAAACATGACCGGAGGTTAATTACAGAAAAATCGTTGTTTTGGGCTGTTATTTTTTAGCTGGTCATTTATTGTTCCAAACGCTCTATTTGTGACCGAAGAAATTTGTTCGTTCATAATTTGGACCTCAAAACCTAATTGTGACCGACTGATTTTGACTGTTGCAATAAAACTTGTGGAATTTTACTAGGGTTCTTCGTAATCAAAAGTAAACCAATTTCGTTGGCCTTACAAACTGTTGTCATCATTACATTACTTGCTATTATAGTTTTTCTTTAATACATAAATAAAATAAATTACATTTTCCTAAACGGCGGAGGGGGAGGTATGTTTTTTTGCGGAGCTGTGTAGAACAGCTTTGGGTGATCTAAGGAAAACTTCGATTTTGAACACAGTAAATATTTTGCCCCCCCCCCCCCCCCTCTGCCCCCCAAAACCACCCATTTTGCAATTAAAATTATGATAAGTACCTTAGTATTATATGCAGACAAAATTATGTATACGGAACCCCAGTTCTTTCAAATAAAGTCTCTTGTTATGAAGAATTTCGCCTTTTATTTGGTCGGTCATAAATAGGGCCGATTTCGGTCAGAATTAGTTCCAAACCGGTCACAATTAGGGCCAAAGTCATTTTTTTGATATTTTTGCAATTTTAACTTATTTACAAATAGTTCAGAGTAAAAACAGTTTATCTAGTTGATGCACCAAATATCTACCTACGTATAAAACCAAAAACATAAAATATTCCTTGAATAGGAGTTGAGATAAATAATAAAATAACTTGAATTCCGCTTAATCAGTCATCTATTGGTCCGACTACCCTATCTTTTAGTATTATCACTAGATTTCATTTATATCAAAATGTGTCAGGGATACGTTCCGACTCGAAAAATACTATAGCAACAAGTGATATAAAAATATCTAATCTATAATATATAAAAATAATAGATTAATTGAAAACGTCGTATTTTATATTGAAAAAAAAATTCAAAAAATATAAGAATAAGTTAATAACATTTTTGGAGAAGGCCCAGGTCAAAAGTTCCCTAAACCGGCGAGCATGTATTAAGAATGTAATGAGAATGAATGAAGCGAAATTTGTGTGTCAGGATCGTAGCAAGTGGAGATTCGTGGTCTCTGCCTACCCCTTCGGGATATATGTATAAGGCGTGATTTTATGTATGTTTGTCTATCTATATATCTAATCAGACCAGGGATAAGGGCAGGCAAATGATAATATCTAATCAGCCCACATCTACCCACTGATGAATATAGGCCTCCTCATTTTCATTTTGTATGTATGTAAATAAAATAGCATTCACGAGGTTATCAAGGTAACACACAAAAATATATCAAGCTTCTATTTACTTGAACTTGTAATTGAAGGGGCTGTACAGAGTGCACAACTTCTAACGCTGCCGAGAAGTCCGGGAAACTGTTAAGCAGTTTGTTTAGACAACAAACATGTACTTTAGAACTTTGAAGCGTGTACTAAATCCTTATCAGTATCTACTAGTAATTAAGTACATAAATAAATAAATAAAATAAGAACTTTATGGTGGACATAATAATGTCCAATTGTAATAATGTCCAATCATAATAATGACAAATCATAATAATGTCCAATTATAATAATGTCCAATCATAAAAATGTCCAATTTAGACAACTTTAAGAATAAACTGAAACCTTTGATATTATAACTGACCAGCCAACGCTTTTACTCGTAGTAAAATAATAAAATAAACAGGGTCACGACTGTACCCCCAAGGCACGGTAGACTCTCTTCTCTCAGATTTTTTATGTATTCCAGATCCTTAGAAGATGTCTAGATGGGTAGTCAGAGGCATTTAGTAAGATTTTTGTAAATAACTCAATTAATTCAATTTTTTAGGTTAATGTTGTTCCTCAAGAAGAGTTTACCTTCCTGTGCATATACAAACTACATACTGATTTAATATATTTCCTATTCCAATAAACTTTTCGTGTTATATGGCCACTTGTAAAATAAATCTTCAATAAGTGTCATTTTATCATAGGTACTTGGCAAGATATTTTTTGTATATTAAAAAAAATGCAAGGTGGTTTAGGTTCTATGCTCATTACGTTTCTTCGCATTGATTAAAGAACATCTCCAAATCCGGATTCAATATCTGAAAAGAGATTATGAAATAGCTATTATGAATGCAGCTCGTTTAGCTGCATTCATAATACATTCGTTTATCCTGAGGGAGAGGTTTTTGGGTGCCTATACCATTACCAAAAGGCAATTTTTTTAAGAAATCCAAGGAATTTGAGTTAGACAGAACACCTGAGGAACGAAAAATTATTAGAATGGTAGCCAACTTGCCACTTCTACCAGCAAGTCAAACTAGAAACGGCTGGCTTAAGGTGCATTTACACGGTGCGATACGATTTAGCATCGCACGTCAATTTTCCCGTGTGAACGCTCATCGTATGCGATTTGTCTTAGTAAAATCGCATACGATGAGCGTTCACACGGGAAAATTGACGTGCGATGCTAAATCGTATCGCACCATGTAAATGCACCTTTAGCATTTTGGAAATAGGTGAAGAAGAAAGCGATAAAATGAAACTTTTTAAAAAATATTACGATAAACAGTGGCTGGGGAAATTTTCGACAAACACTCTAAGCTGTTTCGAGACGAAACATCGCACAACCAATTTATTGGAAGGCTGGCACAGGAGACTCGCAGCATCCAAAAAAAACTAATCAAGGAAGCAAGAAGAAACGATTACAAAATTGAAAATAGTTTGATTTGAAACTCGGCGAAACTCGGACATAATTTTTGATAAAAAATATAAGAATTACTTGAAACAACTGGAAGACGGGCTCTATCTACACTACAGTTTCTGCGAAAATTATATTTTGCAGATTAAAACTGTCAAATGAAATTATTGAGTAAGAACATGTTGTGACAAATTATAAAACTTTTGATCTTGCATGTAAATGTAACCAACACAATGTTTTAAGCAAATAAATTATCTTTATCTTTATCTTTAACTAGAAGGACCAACAGCCACATTAAAATACTTAGTAAGATTAACTTACTAACTTGTATGAGCTTGTATGTAGCGTTTTTATGTTAAGGAAGAAATTCAATAAAATGTTATGAGCATCACATTCATTTTTTTTATTGAGTAACCAAATATTGGCCCTAATTAGAAACGTAGAAAGGTGAATCAACTTTTAAAGTAGGTAAGTATGTATATGCACAATCCTTCTCTAGCTCTCTAAAGGAGCTGCGCAGAAACCATTTTTGATGACGCCTAAAAGACGAAGACAGCGTTGTATAGCTGCCTCGCTCACTCGCTTAGTTTGTTACATTATCGTGCTATCTCGTTTACTCTACCAAACCTGCGCCTTTCGTGCCCCTGCATCATCATAGTTTTGGATGAAAAACTGAATTGATTCCTATTTTTTATGCCAGGGACACGAAAGGAGTACTTTTAAGTTGATTTGCCCGAAAACTAAAATTAACATTAGGTTGGACAATTTTCATAATTGGACAAAATTCATATTGGACAGTTTTCTTACATGGTCAAAATTCCTATTGGTCAATTTTCATAGATGGACGAATATCTTATTGGACAAAATTCGTGTTGGACGAAATCATTATAGGACTAAATTCGTGTTGGACAAAATTCTTGTTGGTCATTAGTTCTAATTGGTCATTTTTGATTTTGGACACTAGTCGTGCCATTATCATTTTCTGCATTTGCTCTTAATTTTTTTTTGCTAGTTACAAAATAGGATAGTACAAGTAGGATTTTGAAAACACCCTAGTGGTTTCTATCTATCTATTCAGCCCGGTTGCACCCAATGCTGAGTATAAGCCTCCTCTCTATCACGCCACTCTTTTCACACTAGTAGTTTATTACTATAAAAAGAAAACAAAGCCGGATTTTAAGTTGCTTAAAATCGTGTTCCTAGTTTTGTTGACATAGATAGATTTAATTAAATAAGCTTGTTAAGAAACAATGATTGTTTAATTGGATTCGTAAATTGCATTGTTTGTTCAATCTGCCGCTGCAACGAGTCGAGCGGTCGTAGGTTATGTATGCTCAGTGCATTTATAAGCAGTTAGTCAACTGATACTTCATTTAGTTTTAACTGAAACATAAAATTTCACTAACTTACGTAATATTATGTATTATTGACTATAATATCTTGTAAAAACTCAATTTATTTTTATTTATAATTATTTGTAAAGTATCAAAAATCATTATCATCATCTTCCTGCCCTTGTCCCACTTTATTAAAGTCAGTATCAAAACTATAAAGTTTTTTAAACTATTTATTGAAGGAGTATAATGACTCAGTTTCTAAAGTTCTAAGGTAAAGGTAAGTTTTAAAACGGAATATCTAGCTAGAGATCAAGATAACAACCTCTATAAGAAAGAGATAAGAGAATGAATTGAGTTACGAATAATGATTTAATATTAAAATGATATTATTCACGAACATTTAAAAACCAATTTCAAGTTAAACTTCCTTTGTCGCTATAAAACTCCAATGGGTGCTCGAGTACAGATGGCAGAAATGAAAGTGCAGCATATTGTAAGTAGATCGGAAAATGTCCCGACAGCTGCATCGTAGCTGATAAAAACTCTTATTTGCAAACCCTCGTAACCCCTCTACGCCGTAGCCGAAGCTACGAAAAATTCCAAGCTCAGAGGAGATTCCAACCGGAACTGATAAGAGAACTTGCAATGTAATTTGACTTTCAAAAATGCACATAAAATCAGAATTTTAAATTTAACGAATATAATTGAGAATACAACGAGGTTATACAGCCAGCCTTTTGGACACTTACTTACCTGCGGTCAGTGATTTGAACTCTGTTTTTGCAGAAAACAAACATGATCTGAGGACTGGATCCCCAAAGCTCACAAGTCTTGTCTCTTTATTCTATCTTAAAATTATATGATTAAAATTCATATTTTCCTGCTTATTTATTAAGTTATCAGACAGCGTCCCGGTAAGCGTAGGCATAGGTTGCCTCTTAACGTTGACATTTAATGTAGATATAAGTTTATTGTGTTTTTACTATTGGGCATACATTTTAAGTTATGTTTGATTGCTTTGATCTTATTATAGAAAGCAAAGTCACTGTAGAAGAAAAGCATTCCTTTTCTTCGTATTATCTTCTTTGGCGTGTGAGGTATGTGATAAATCTTACTCTGCTCTAGCGGTTCCCGGCACGCAACATAAAATAAGTCAATAAATCTTTCTTCATATTTTTCCTTTATTTAACAAGGCCTTTTTAAACTCTGATATAAAAGAAGAACCGTGGTTGTTTTATGAGAAATTCCTCTCAACATAGTATATTTGACTGCAAGCCAAATATGTATTTGGGCCTCTGACTATTGTTTTATTATTGTAATCTGAGATAGGTACTTAAGCAACAAACCATTTGGTTAGTTGTTTTCAAACTTAAATGCCAAGAAACAGATGAAATCTCACTCATGTTTGAATATGCAAAGCAAAAATGCAGTAAGGCGGATTATTTTTCATTTTAGTGTCTGCAGTGGCGATGAATAAGAAATTAGCTTCCACTCTTGCTACCGGGTAGCAATCCGGAATTCGCTTCGGAAATGCGATGCGGAAAGAAACTGGCTTTTCATTTTGTGTCGCACCCAGCCGTGTGCAACCCAGCCGACCAGTCATCTAGAAAATTTTAGATACTTCTTTCTTTTTCCCTGCGTAAGATAGGAAGCCCTTTATTATTAAATAACTTCTATCTTATCTTATGATAATTATTGATCAGAAAAGGGAAATGTCTAAAAGCTATAAACGCTAAAGCATACAACAACGGGGGGTTTTTGGACACTAGTAGTAGCGTCTGGATTACCATGGCCATATTATTTTAATGTTTTTGTTTTAACGTTTTTAATATTTAGTTCTAGGTTAGGGCCGTGTCTTAACGTTTGAAAAATTGGCCCGTGTAGTCAGAAACCGTGGTGGAAAACATCCGAATATTCATCATGAACGAATGAAGAAAGAAATGCGAATACGGCCATAGTAAATTTTAAACGTAAAGTTGGTTGCCCTTTAGCGCAGTTGGTAGAGCATTGCCACGAAACCACGGTTTCTTTATTTATTTATTTAAATAAATAAATAAATAAAGAAACCGTGGTGGAAAACATCCGAATATTCATCATGAACGAATGAAGAAAGAAATGCGAATACGGCCATAGTAAATTTTAAACGTAAAGTTGGTTGCCCTTTAGCGCAGTTGGTAGAGCATTGCCACGAAAAAATATTTGATACGTGAAATTTTTTGTAATAAGTAATAAATAAATCCATGTTTTGCAGTGCTAGTCTCTGGCCAAAAGAGAATGTAGTATTTCGCCTAGACGCAATTCCGGTAGCCTTAATAACTCCACTGATTTATACGAGTTTACCTTCCTTGAGCCACATTTTGTCGCGGAGCAAAATATGCTATTAAAATTATTTTCTCATTTTCTGCAAGTCATAACAAGATACTTTTTTACCCTTGAGGAAAGTGGGGCAAACTGAGAACTTTCAATTTATTTCTACGACACTTTTTTGCATAATGTGGCGACATAAAAATGCAACTCAAACCTTGAAGGAAAACACCGTGAAGAACAAATTAGTTTTATGACAGCAAGATGACAGCGGTTGCCTTGTATTATATATTACGCCTATAAAGGTATGTAGGTATGCCTTTGACTAATCCTTTTAGATGCAAAGAATCGTGAGTGCCCGAAGATCTGAGGATGTTTACAGTGACTGGAGTCGTAAATCTGTTTCATGTCGAATGAAAATTATATTGTGTGTATATAATATAATTATGTCTTTCACACTTGGAAAATACAGTTATGATTCTGTTTTTTCTAACCGACATCTATAAACGGAGGAGGTTCTCAATTCATCTGTATGTTTTTATTTGTTTTGAAAATGGTACGTAGGTGTATTATGCGCTCGTACATAGTACGAGTGTCTTAGTAACTTTGGCCTGCGCATGCTTACTCGCTGTATTTTATTGCATTATGTAAGAGCATAATGATTATGCGAATATTATGAATATTAAGTTTAATATAATTATTCATACAGCCAGTTACCTTATTTATTGGTGGTTTTGTGCCCGCCGGATCCACTGTTCCCACCGCCCTGCCAATGTCGGCTGGATGGCAGGTGGTCAGCATGTTGGCCACCACTCGGTGACCGCCTTGGTCAGGTTGACGTACCGTCTGGCCAATTGTCTGGCAAGTACCCATTTCTCGCAACCTACATCCTCGACCTTGGTCAGTCAATTTACCTTTCTAAAAACAATTTTACTTATCCTGAGAACTGCTTTTCAAACATGAAAGGCAAGATGAAAGTAAACTGTCTTAAAATTTTTTTTATCGATGTCTATAATCTGCTATTGCAGTTGAACCCGAATGCATGTTTTAATTTGTCTGTTTGTTTTTTCACTTTTTGGAAACTACTTATCCGACTTGGAGCGGTTAGTTTTAGTGTTTTAACAAAACCCGTTAACAAATAACAAAGGCTTAAAGACTAAAGTATCACCGGTATCACTGTCTACCACAATCGACATCGTGCTTTCAGAAGTATCGAAGTTTATAATAGTAGGCATAGTACTCCTAAAATACGAAAATCTATATAAAGTCGATAAGCGATTCATTGCATAGAAACCTAAAGTCGGCCTGCACTCCGCTATTCCCTGTATTGACTACTGCAAAAGTTGAGAAAGTGCGAAAGTCGACACTAAGCTCCGAAATCGCCACGGGTCTGTGATATATCAGATATATCACAGAAAAATAGTACCTAATGTTTCCCGCGGGAACGCGGTTGCAGCGAAGCGCATTTATTGTTATAAAAGAGTAAGTGAAAAATAATTTCTTTTTATTTGCCACTTCGACGAATACTTACAAGTGTAGAGCAAGAAGGCTGGAGTAATGTCATTACTCTGCGTCTATCCTACTTTACGGCCTAATGCACTTAGCCGACGTTAACCAACAAGGCGGTTAATGTAGGAACATTATTTATACAGTTACTTGTCGCTTTTGTTCGTGCCGGTAAAAACCTATATTTACTGTGAACATAAATATGTCTAGGGGCTACTCAGAGGCACGTCCAAATATTCATAAAAATATCATGTATTTATTTTCATATTTTTTTTCATCTACACCCTTGTAACCACGTAGATATTGGTTATAATTATAACACAAGCTATAAATAAAATCAACGCACTCAAGAATAGGAAGAAATCAATTCTGTTGCATTTTTGTGACACAAAAATGCTCTTAAACTTGCTAAATAGACAGGTGAATACAGTGATATTAAATAAACTATAGATACGTTATGTTCATAGTATCCAAGTTTAAAATTTGAGCTTGGAACATGTGACTGTGACTGACAAAAACGTGTTTGACGCAACAAAATCTCAGTCAAACTGCTATTTCTACACTAAACCGGAGCGGCCGCGTTTGATCATCTAAGCACTAAACAAGTATGAAAAGAAGAAATTTAGTTGTCATAAACTGCCACAGTTCTATATTATATATTTTAATTGAAATTACATTGTTATTATTATTTTATCTATTGTTGAATGAAATACTTTGACTTACATGATTATTTGACCTTACACCTAACATTTAATTTTAATTTTATTTTGATTTATGTCACTAAAAGCATGCCATTCTCTCGGTTTGCACACCGAAATCGGTAAAACATGTTGTTACAAAACTTACCTAGAATGTAATCATCCTATTTACACATGTTTATGCAAATAAATAATCTTCATCTTTATCTAGCTGATAATAATAGCGTAATATTGCTATATTATCAGCTCTAAGGGTTACATTTTTTTTACTTCGCCTCAATTTTGTTTGACTGGCTTCCCACTGGAGCTTGACTTTTTAGTTTTAAGATGGATCACCTAAAAGAATGCAAGGCCCTAAACCGTGTTTGTTGCCCTGATTCTTCACGGTAAGAACGCGTTGGTCGCGTTTTAAGACTCTTAAGTGATCCCAGCGGTCCTACTGAAAAAATGCTTTTTGATTTTGACTTTGACTAAAAAATAAAACTATTGTTTTTGTCTAAAAAAGATTTGGGGTAGACCTATCATTATCACTTAGGGGCATGAAAAATACTTTACATCCAATTCTGAGACCTACTGCATACACAACCAAACCATAAGAATCGGTCGATCCGTTTCGGAGGAGTTTTGTTACATAGAACGAGTTACACGAGTGTTTAAGATATTGATGGAAACAAAATTTACACTGCACTTGGTTTATTTAAATCGGACACAGTTTACATAGTACATACATATATAGTCTTATTAACCGCTGGTTTATTAGACTAATTAATTATTACAGAGACGCGAGTGCTCGCAAGAAACTAAGACAAAGACAGTCAAAAGTTTGACAGTGACTTACTAGTACTTTTTAGTAAGTCAGTCTGACAATTACAGATACTAAACAACGAGAACTTTATACATGTCCCAGGCAAGTTGGCCGCGACATATTTTTAGATTTTCTATTCTTCAGAAGACAAAATGGCCAATTCAAATGTTTATCCATTAAAACAGTACCAGAACACTACTGGTAGTGGTTTGCTACAAACTACACTTCACAGTAACTGTGAACTAGTTTGCAGCAAACTAGCCAGTTCACGGTTGTTGCTAGAATTCTGCAGCACTTCAGTTTCCGCCCAGTTTATTTAGCGCTAATTTAGAACTATCAGTTTCAATATTGATGGGACAATTATATGCAGCGAACGTGCATCCGGCCGGCCCCGTGCCAGGCACGAAAGGAATCGACGAACTTTTGCCTATTGTAGTTCATTGAAATAAACTCATATTTTTATTGAGACAAATAAAGTAATCGAGAACGATGATCTTGAACCGACACAGAAAGTTACACCGCACATAAAAACTTTTCGCAGGCAGTCACAATAAGACGTTCACTTGGATAATTCTTACCTTTTTCCTATAATCTATTTGTTTCTAATTTTCAGGTGATGGCAACCATACTCTTTGGTTGGCAACTCTAGTGGAGAAGCCGATGACAGTGTCAGCGCGAGTGACGTTTGTTTCGGCGGCAACCGGGGTATCTCGTTTTGAGGAAGATTGATATAAAGAAAATGATGGAGAACGTGTAAAATAGCGAAATACACTGTTATTACTGATCTGTACTGCTTTGGACTAAATTATACTACTTTGGAAGAAAGTTGGAGTTTATACAGGTAAGTATTGCAAAGTCTACCGAGTCCGATAGTTTAATATACTCGTACGAGTAAAACGCTAACAGCCGCACTCAGTGTCACTAACGGCTATTTAAATCGTTCTTTAGTAAAGCGTTTATAACCATTACTAAACAATGGAAATAAGTAGATGACATACGTTAGTGATTCTGAGTACCGACATAAGTATCAGTAATAACAATTATTTCAATAAATGTATCAAAGATATATCAAATTATCACACAAAACACAAAAAAATACATATTCGAATTAAACTAATGATAGAAAACAGCGCAGGTATAAATACTTAAATAAATCGTCTATTAGTAATGTTTGTATTTTCTGACTGAAATAAAACTATTTCGTGTCGGGCGACGGCGCGCGGACTTCAATGAGATAAGGTTTCAGCGTACTATTTGCAAGAATTCTATTGGTTACAGCTATATGTAAATGCGAAAGTTTCGATGGATAGACGTTTGTTAGGTACTCTTTTAACCACTGAAAGAATTTGAATGCTATTTGTTATGGAGGCTTATACATTTTTTTTTTTTTTTTTAAATTTATTTAAGGGTTTTGTCGCTTAGCGACCACATCACCCAGATACAACAGAAAATGATTATGAACAATATCAGAAGAAACTTAAAACTTAACTACTTATGTAAACCTAGGAGGCTTATACATATAACAAATGTATTTACAAAAAAAGTATGAATAAATAATAAATAAATAGCACTGTACTTTTTCCCACAGCATCATCTAGCCTCAAAGTAAGCAGAGCTTGTGTTATGGGTACTACATGACTGTTACTTATATACTTTTTGTTTGTAAATACATACATATTATACATAGATACACCCAGACCCGAGACAAATATTTGTAAATGTTTCTTCTGATATTGTTCATAATCATTTTCTGTTGTATCAGGGTAATGTGGTCAACAAAACCCTTAAAACAATAAAAAAAAACAAAAAAAAAGTATTCTATCAGTTATCTGTTCCCATAATACGAGCTTTGCAAAATTTGTGGCTAGATGGCGCTGTGTGAAATGACCAGCATTATTTATTTACACCACGAATTCGTAAACTTTTTATCCCGAAAAAGTAAGGCATTTTAAAGGACTGCGGGTAACACGGGCTGCAGCTAGTTTTAAATAATACCCGTAGTAATATTTCGCCTATGCTCCGACATCTGACACGGTTCCACGGCGGGATGGGGTGACGATCTAGACTAGGGCAATGCCTAACGTGTCATCTCTAATTCAATATATTACAACGACCACTTTGGCGTTCTGAGCATATTTGGTAGATTTTTTGCAAATATTATGCCTTATAACTTTTTCAATACCTGAGCATATTAGGCAAACATTTTTTTCTTCTAATTCCTAATCTACAGTTGGAAATGATCGGAGACCTTTGCCCAGCAGTGAGAAAGTATAGGTTTAAAACATGCATTCCTTGGTCTAGCACGCGCAACGTGACTACACTGTCTCGATTTATTTTCTTGTGTAAACATCGATAATTGTAATTGTTTAAAGTTAAGTTATCTCACAGGCAATAAACATGGTGTAGAAAGATTAGCCTAGACGCTATGGTGATCTAGGCGGTTGTTTAAACTTTCTTGAGTGGTTTGGTAAGGGAAATGGTTATAGAAAAGCCGGGAGTTACGATGGAAATTTTGTATATCACACGACTTTTCTAAGACTATAAAAAAAACGTAAACTAGATTCTATAGATTAAATGGTAAAATGGTATCAATAAAAATGGTTCAATGGTTAATGGTTTGAGCGCGCGATGTCTCAAAGACTGGTAAACGCGAACTGACTCGAATTTGGGTAATTGCAGCGAATGTGCATAACTGCATACGAGGCATTTGTGCATATTCGCTGCGTGTTCGGTTTTAACGGATAAGTATGACGTCGACGTCATAGTTATCAGTGCTTTCTGAAAACGAGAAATTGGCCGTAATAGAATAAAAATTCCGATGTTTTATTTTGCGCATGCTAGGTCTAAGTTGGACGTTGTCGGCTACCATAGCATTGTAGCATTATCCCCGGTCTGTTACCTTTAGCTGACCTAGATTCGACATTCGGCCGACCCGTTGCACTTGCGAAGCTATCCTATCGACCTATCACAGTGGTAATATTGTTTATTACCCAAAATCTGTGCGACTCCTTTTGAGATAAAATAGATTTTGTTATTTTAATTTGAGAAACAGCGATCTTTTGCCGAATAAAGGAAATAGACAGTCATCACGCTAAACTAAATAACGGATTCAGAAGACGCTGCTGGACGGACGCTGACCCTAGTTGTGGTCAAAGACAAAACCAAAAGAGTATTTTTTCAGTAGCACTTCTGGGATCACTTAGAATAGTCTTAAAAGCTAGGTTATCTCTAGCTTAGTATTTTTTCTTTAAGATTGATAATGATGATTTAACTATAACAATTCTAAGTGATTGTACTATTTATTTATAAGTTGAGGGTTGCCTATACACTGTCTCGATCTCTTTGGGCAGACCCTTTCTGCTTGGCTAGGTAACATAGAAAGAGACAGTTTGCCCACAGAGAGCGAGATTGTGATGGATGGAGAGGCTTCAACTGGGTGTTTAAAGTGTGTACTGTAACACACTTCATGGGGTCAATGAATCGACAAAAGTACTTACCATTTAGTCAGACATCAGTCTCAATAGCGTCAGCGCCGGCGCCGGCGACTGCATGCAGATTGTTGACGCGCACGGTGCAGGGCCGCCGGCGCAGAGGATCGCGGCGCGGCGCAGCCACCGCCTCCTCCTCTCGCTCGCCCTCCGCCGCCGCCTGGCGGGCCAGCCGAGCCGCTCGCGCCGCCGCCAGCTTCTTCAGTTCACGTTGTTGTAGCTGACAAACAATAACTTATAAGCGAAGAATCTCTGTTTGTCCACACGTAAACACCAACGTTGTCGCAGCCGACAAAGTGCTCTTGCGACAAAATCACCGCTTGAGGCACGTAAAGGGAACAAAAACGCGGTATACTCGTACTATTTACCCTAACCCTAGTAGTAGTTTTTATTTGGAAAACAACTATAGCAACATAGGCTATACGAACATTATCTAGCCTAAACGCCCAGAGACTTCAGATGTGTCCGAATTTAACGTAAACTAAAATTAGAAAATTTTTAAGTCTATGCTATTTTGAATGACTATAAAACGTTATTTTTTTCAGAATAATTTCTTACCTTTTCGTCGTACACGCATTATTCCTATTTCCATATCCACGAGTGACAATAAAACATAGGTTTGAAGCTAAGTAATTTTTTCTCTAAACAAATCACAGAGAACTTGTAGAGATGGTCATGTAAAATTCGCAAGTGCATACGCCTGGCATTACGACAACTTACTTGGACCGCTCAAAACAACTCATGATCCGAAATCCGATTTCGAAATTTCATGGATCTGTGTTGCTATGGCAATGCGTTTTATAGTTTTGTGTTCTGACTGTGTTGTGTGGTCTGGACAAGCTGAGTTATCTATAGATCGTTCGTACGTCTTGAGATAGCTCAACTAGTACTTGCGTGTTTTGTAAGCAAATAGTAGTCTGATTTAGTTGGAGTAAAATGTTTTTCTTACTTGGTTTAGGCGGAGTAGGTCCTGGTGTTCCAAGGCCGCGATATCATTGCAGTTGCCTCCTTCCATGGCCTCCTGCTGTTCCAGGAGGATCTTCTCCTCATCACGGAGACGCTGCAGGTTCTGTTCTACGTTGGGATCCACTACTAACGCTTCCTCTTGTTCCATAGCATCGGAGGATGATTCCTCGCTCATAGACGATTTCTTTTGAATGGGTCCTGAAACTGCGCAACGAGTTATTAAAATCATTGATGCGTGTTTCTATGTCTATTAAAGAACTACCTACGCTGTTATGCTATATTCGATTTGTTCGTTTTTACTAGATGAGCGTAGCGTAGTATCTTTAGACTTCAAATAGATAAAATACGAGTAGTAGGTATGTTTTGTACCCAAATCTAGCTATGATGTATTTTTTGTTTAAATTACTTCTTTTTAGCAAAACAAAATCTACTTCAAACTAGCTAAGTTCGTATGAGTTAGTGCAAAACTCTGGTAACGTAGGCCTTGGCTTGTTATTTCTCAAAAGCACCTAACTATATTATAATAGATATAGATACGGTTTGTGTTAAAGCGAACTCAATATATTTGTAAAAGAAAAGAAAATTGTAAAACGAACAAGTAATAATTGAACACAGAAAAGAAAATATGAGCGGTTTGAAAAAGGTCTAATTCATTTGTAAATAAAAAGCGACGGGTAACAAATAACCAGTAGTCAACATAAATAAGTCAGTTGTTCGAGGGAGTAGCCGCAAGGTCTAGGCTGCAACATTGCACTGACGACAATATTACATATTTAATGAAGGACACCTTTACCTTGTCGGACGCATTATTAAATGGTATATTTGGAAATAAACCACTAAAGTATTCATAGCGAAACGTGGAAAACATTTGAAATGAATAATATTTTATTTGTAATTCTTTTTCTTTCTAGCTACTAAGGTGGTTAGAACCCGTTAAACATTTACATGACCGGCCTCTTGCCTCTTGCTTTCTCAGACTCAAAGGAGCAAGAGCTTTTATTCTGGGGCAAGAGGCAAGAATAGTATCGTGTAAATTGAGTCTTAAAGTGTAATAGACGATCGAATTTGGTGCGACCGCACCAGTGGACTGTGCGGTGCGCTCTACAAAACAGACGAGCGAACCGAACTCCGAACCGCCCAGTCGTCTTGTGCTAGCAGTGCCGTGAACACGTCTCGATAATGCCACCTATTCTATCAAAAGAGGCTAAAAACGTATTAGTTGTGTCATCCATTTTTCTAAAATTATTTTAAACGCTTGATTACGTGCATCTTTATTTCAATACAGGTTATGCGCTGTTTTCCACAAACAAGGAAAGTCTCTATACAACTCCAACAGCTCTATAATATCTCTTTTCTCCGAAACAGCATTATCTTCTTAGCGCTCCGAATCCATATTTGTTGCGAAAACGTTGCGACGTGTTGCACGTCCGGTGGCACAATAGCAATTGAACCAAGAAATGGTTCAGTGCGCCGTCCACACGATCGTACCGCGTTCGCGAACGCACCGCGTTCGTCAAGTTCGATGTGCAAGCACTCCGAACCAGCCGCACCGGTATTAATAATAATTATGTTCGGCGTACCGTGCGCTTCAGGATCGAATATGGTCCGAAGGCGGACCGAGTTCGTGGTCCGGCCGCAAACAAATTCGATTGTCTGTTAACACTTCGTTAGAAATTGAAAGACAAACTCGGACAACTAGTGACACAACCCGTAGAAGTTTTCTAAATATCCCTAAGCTGAATCTTCATTCCAAAATAAACATACTCCAAAAATTTCGCTTTTAATATGTCGGATTTCGCAACGATTTTTATATTTAGTTGTAGTGATATTCATGTGGAATGGTACATCTTTTTAATCAACTTTGACGTTTCAATTATTGTTTTCTGAGATGTTCTCCCATGACCTGTTTTTGTAATTTATTGAGAACGAGATTGTTCGCATTCCGATACCATCGTAGGATTTGAAGAACTTTGTTAATCAGTCAATTCCAGCGATTTTTTTTAGATTTGTGGTTGATACAATTATTTTGTACGAGTAGTGCAAACCTTATGACAAAGATTAAAAAGATAACTAAACAAGATAACGATTAGTATCTCCAACACGCGAAAAAATATATCTGAAATTTTGCAGATTTTTAAATAAATCATCCGACGTTTTTAAATAATTTATGATATTTTAGATATTTCAAGTACTTATACAATATGTAAACTAAATCAACAAAAGTAATCAAAAGTAACTTACGTCTCACGGTGAGTGCTAAAACTTATAAAAGCCATGTAGGTATGATATGATAACTTATGTAACCATGAATGAGGTGATAATCAATCCAATTGACATTAAAGGTAAAATAATCATACATAATAATGTTTATCATTTGTCATCATTTTTAAATTACAATAATTGAAAAGAGTGAATCAGTGCTTTTATTGTTTGGTAAGCGCTGTTTCAATTTTATGTAATGAACGGCAGTGATCTTATTCAGAATCTTTTGAGATACAAGCACAAACATTTAGGTATAGCTAAGCCGCCCAGTTGCAGTCAATTCTAAACTTTTTGATTAGAAACTCGCAATATGTCGCAAGTAAATTAATTACAATTCATGTAATGATTCTGTCATTACATCAAAATATTTCCAAAATTAAACAAAAATTAATGGTTGATATAATCAGTAAATTATTTCAATAATTTAGAGTTTGTTTTCTGAGTGGCAATGTTTCAAACAGCGAATGCAAAACAAAACATAACAAAAGAGAAAATAAATAACAATTTTATTCCGCTATCTTTACACTTATTGCTAAATATTTACACGAAACCACTTGTCCCTTACACATTAATATCACAATGATCGTCTCTGTCGATTATAATATTATACAAGTCCGTATAAAAGAATGTTTTAACACTAAACAGTCACGGGTCAGTCCCGAGCTTATCCTCGTCATCATCCTTGCCACCTGAAAGTACCGAAAATAAACATAAACTAATCAAAATAAAATGTCAAATAAATACAAAAACAATAAAGCAAAATTATACAAAAGATAAATTGAACCAAACATTGTTTCCTCGTAAATCACCTACATTATTCAGTCTTACAATCAAATCAACTTACTGAGATACGGCTCGCCCATAGTCCCGGGCAAGTACGGACAACTAGTGACATGGTTGAAGTTCTGTGACTGCATTTCCTCTTGGTCCGTCTCGCGGTGGTAGAAGTAGTTGAAGTTGGACACGATGACGGGCACCGGGAGCGCGATGGTGAGCACACCAGCGATGGCGCACAGCGATCCCACAATCTTCCCCCACACGCCGACGGGCCTGCAATACGCAACAAATGAGACCTCGCTCTCACGAACGCTTTCTCAACAAAACACCACCACATTTTAACTAGCCCTTTGCATTTCAGGATGGTTAGCATTATTACGTTGAGAAAACGCTCGTGCTAGGCTGAACTACAACTAACAGATAAGCCACCGCTTTGAAACAATCGAAGGTCAGAGCTTCGATTCTGTAAGAGAATCGGTACGGCAACGTTGCTGGTTGTCACATACAATTAATAGGTACATGAAAGTCCAACGCTCAGCTTGACGACCGCAACGCTGCTCTGTTGAAGCTCACATTAAACTTTGAATCGACACTCTGTTTGGAAGTAAACTTTTAGAAGAAAAATGCTTTCTTCTTGATATGCAAAATGTTGTTATTCTCTGTAATCTTCGATGATTTATCCACGGCATAATGATAATAGAACACAGTGTAATGATGTGCATGCATCAAATAAATTATGTTATCAGACATTCTACTGCGAGTAGAATAAAGTAATTTAAAAATGGGAATGACCTATCGTTGGAATGAAAAGAGAATTCGCACAGGCGTTAAGGAGGAGTCTAATTTCATTCATCACCAGTCACTCTCGCTAGCCGCCGCAGCGAGTCTGCGGCTTCGGGAGGGCTGGTCGCAAAGGCAATATGTCGGTTCGCAGCAGCCGTCGCATCCGAAACGAAAATAAAGCTCTCACTCCGAGAACGTATCAGTAAACCAGATTTATCGAAAACAATATTTCTGCAGAAGCCAAAAATAATACCAGTTTATTGATATATTCTCCTTGACAGCAATCTTTCGCTTCGAACACGTATGTCGTAATGTATTGGATGAAAACAAAACAAGGGAGAGTAACTGAACTTAAGTGGGGACAAACAGATCTACAGTGCTCATCTAGGACTGAGTCGACATGCACTAACATCAAACAGCAATCGTGAGACAATCGAAAATGGTGTGAAAGCTTGTGATCGACAGCCAATAAAAATATGCGATGAAATTACCGAACACCAATTTTACATAGAAGCAGTGACGTGTAAAATATTAGTAGACACGATGATCGAGAACAGTTTGTAGAATTGATATTTAGTTCGAGAGACATTGGAATGAATAGTTATTAGTCAGTACGCTGACCGAATGCTAAGTAATGAGTTACGCTCTCTAATGAAGGTATTGAGATGGTATGCAATGGATGACAGTGACCACCATTTTCGATAAGCCAAGGTGAGTGATAGTTCACCACAACACCGATGCACTAACAGGATTACAGTGACAATAGACAACAGTGAGGAACATAGCGAAGCAGACAGAGCGTGGCGTTCGCGTCAACTCGGCAGGAGAACGCTCTTCGTGAGACGTGAGGATCCACTCTAGAGCTCTCAGTTCTGCTATGGGCGATAGTAACACTGAGGACGGTCGTGACGTCTGGTTCCCTTAACTGTACTCTCTGTTTATAGATTTTTAAATATTTTACATCGATGTATGCTGCCATGTAAAATTGTGAAAGTTCAGGAAGAAAGATGACAAGTATTTGTTTTGAGTAATGTAATACCAAGAGTGTAAACAACATCGTCAATCGTGCAGTATGTAGTGGATTGTAAAGACGTGAAAATAATAAAATGTGACGGTGCCGGTGATCAGTTTTGTCCAAGCTATCGACGATAAAATCAATCGAAGCGATGTATATAGTTGGAATGTATAGTTACAAAATGCGGCGAGAGAGATGACGAAGGTGTTAAAGAGGCCGTTGCAATATAGTGGTTGAAGATGCATGACGTTAAGGCACAGATGATATTAGGGGATGATGTTTCTGAATCATACGTCATGTCGCCGTATCCTACGGTCGTCATTGTCACGACCGCCCACCAAAATGCGTCTGGGATCGATTTGAAGAAGCTGTTCTCGCTCCCGGCTTCCGCGAAGTACACCGCAGACGAGAACAGGACGACACCTATAATGAGGAGCAAACCACGAGATGGGAGACGGGTAGAGTGCGACACAGAGTAGCGGGGCGGGCGAGCGGACGTGGCGCGCGGGCGGGGTTACCTCATGTCTCCGTAGCCGACCGTGGTCATCGTTATGACGGCCCACCAGAAGGCGTCAGGGATCGATCTAAAGTTGGTGTTGGGGCGTTCTTTATCGGCGAAAAATACGGCACTTGAGAATACCACCACTCCTGTAAACACAAAAACAATGTGCACCGGCGCCCGCGCTGCCGCTGCACCGCCGTAAGATCCGCTGCCTCGTCGTCGGTCAGGGGCATTGTGAATCGTACCATAAACCCCTCACCTTCGTTTTAACAGTATATACTACTACGTATCATACTTAACAAGACCACACTGAATTTACTTTTTGTCTTCAAATACTGGATGTGCTGATTGGTGTTAGTCCTCCATACCTACTTTGCTCGATATAATTAATTTGTCCTAGTAGATTAGCAAGAGATCATTTGTTATTTTTCTCTTTGAAGATGTTTTATGTTTTAAACGTTAATGGAAACCACACAAAACTTCGTTCTCTACGAGTATAATTATATTTGGTTTTTCGTGAATTTTAACTTTCAATACAGTCGCATAAATGGCTGCTGATCTGAATAAGTTTAGTTTAAGATTTTTTTTTTAATTCTTACGGTACATAAAAATTTAATTCATTTAATACGCTTACAATTGACAATAGTAGTTAATTGCTGAAGCCTTTATTGATTAATTAATACGTACCTACTGAATAAAATTTTAAATAATTAGCAAGGTCTAATCGATTTAGTTTGTACTTTAGTGTTTTGTAATTATTTCAGCAATGGCTTAAAATTGTAAGTCAGTAGGCACCTACATCAAAAACAGATTGGATTGTGAAACTAAACTGCTCTCGTTTTTTATGAAACATTTGAAGTTATCTAATGTTAAATGTTGCTTCTCTCGATGAGAACTATAAAAACTATTTATAGAATATAACTTCTAATGAGGGCTGACATCAGCTAATGAAACAAGTGGTACTTATTCTCTTTATAGAATAGCTGCAATGATTAAATTCTATGAAATTCAACTTTAATAAATGTCTTTTATAAATGTTGACCCTCATTACATTCAAGGGCTTCCACACATTGTTTGTCAAAAACATCGGAACGTTATACTCACCAATAAACAAGAAGAATATCAGAAGTCCAAGTTCTCTCATTGATGCCTTCAGCGTCCGTCCTAAGATCTGCAGGCCCTTTGAATGACGAGAGAGCTTGAAGATCCTGAAGACTCGAACCAGTCGTATCACACGCAAGATGGCCAGACTCATGGCTTGGTTGGTTGACTTGTCTTGTGGCGAAACAGGAGCACGGGGTAGGTTCAGCGTGTCTTCTTCCTCGGCTACAACAGTGGCCAGGGTGATGAAGTAGGGGATGATCGCGATAATATCGATAATATTCATAACGTCCCTGAAGAAATTAAACTTGTTCGGACACGCTAAGAACCGCACTATCAGTTCGAATGTAAACCAGATGATACAGAGTGTCTCTATCAAGAAGAAAGGGTCAGTGATGTCGGGAACCTCGTCCTCCTCGATCTTGGTGGCGTTAGTGGTGGTGTTGAAGACCTTGTAGTGTTTGAACTCCGGAAGGGTTTCAAGGCAGAAGATGACGATTGAAAGCAGGATGACGAAAACGCTGATGATGGCAACAACGCGAGCCGCCTGAGAGCTCTCAGGGTACTCGAACAGCAGCCAGATCCTGCGTTGGCGTTCGTTGGAGGGCAGGGGCTTCTCCTCCTCCTTGATGAATCCCTCGTCCTCACTGTGAAAATATACGGTTCGTTAATAACGAAATAGCAATACATTCATGTAATTTTTTAGATATGATTTTATTAAATCTTACCGGAACTTGTTGGTGGCCTGTTCTCCGAGCTCGTAGAACTTGATCTCCTCAGAGAAGACGTCGAGGGGAACGTTGACGGGGCGACGTAGACGACCCCCGCTCTGGTAGTAGTAGAGTATGGCGTCAAAAGACGGTCTATTTCTGTCAAAGAAGTACTCGTTCCTGAAACAAAGAATTACCTTTGAGCCAACCTTTGAGGGGTTTCCTTTCCCAAACATTCATGCAAAGATAATGAATAAAGGTGCGTTTATATTATGCTACTGATTTGGCATGTGGTAGAACTTGACTGCAGGTTTGAAGTCACACCTGCGTGAAAGTTAATTGAACTGGAAATGCATTAACACTTCTCAAAATTATGTCTGCTTAATCTTTCTTTGTGTTTATAAGCGCCTAGATGAAAGATTGTTCTTTCTTAGTAATCTTACTTGGCACCAGAGAAACAGCGTTT
This sequence comes from Epirrhoe alternata, assembly GCA_963565295.1. Classification (NCBI taxonomy): domain Eukaryota; kingdom Metazoa; phylum Arthropoda; class Insecta; order Lepidoptera; family Geometridae; genus Epirrhoe; species Epirrhoe alternata. The sequence continues at coordinate 14,662,850 of OY751375.1, forward strand.
TTCTACGTTCTTATAAGTTACACTTGAACTGATGAAGGCCGGTCTATATGACGGCCGCCGAATATACCGTGTTTTTTCCGGGAAGTCAAGATACCAGACACAAGATAATCTTTATGGCTTTAAAACTTACCTTAATGGATCGAAATATCTTATTCGTCTAGCCGGGTCTCCCAGAAGTGTTTCTGGAAATTGGTTCAGTGTTCTTAGTTGAGTTTCAAATCTTAATCCGCTTATCTGTTGACAAAGAAAGAATCACTTTACAAATGGCTAGAAGTTTTTGTAATTTTGAAAAAAGAACAGCGTCTTTTCCGCGTTTGCCGGTTTTTATACCTACACTCTTGAAACGAGATATTTTAGAATGATTTTATTTAAAACAATTTCAGATTTCAAAGCTAGCAGACACCGGTAACAGTAACGATGAAACGAGAAAACTCAACCATCTCTATCGTGAAACTGAAACGCTTTTATACCATTAACCGGTTAAATGTTTACCGGTGTGTAATAAATAATGCTTCAAGTTCCCTTATTACATAACGCTTTGAAGATGCCTATACCAGCTTCCAAAATAGTCTCTTCCCCTTGACCTTTGTGTATTTTTGTTTTCGCGCCGTGTTCATAACATGAAAGTTTCTAATGTTGAGAACGCTCCATCAACTCTACATTCGTCGGATTGACGCGCCACGAGCGACACTCGAGAACACAGACCTAAAATTTTAGCTCTAGACAGGTGAACACCGAAATATTAAAGTAGGACCAAGTAGGTACAAAAATTCTTTGAGCAGGACGGAAACGTGCAAACTGCCATATTAGTATATTGGTTAATACACTGACAACAATGATATACATTTTTAAACATCATTGACTGTCATGTTGAGAATATTTAATTTTTAAATTCCGATTGAAAGCGTCAGTCGAAAGCATTCAGAAATAGCCCTGTGGCAGCTGTGTAGCTATGACGACTGCCGGCTGGAAGTAAAGGGCTGCATCGGTTATTATTGTACGGCGTACACCCGTGTCAATGTCAGTGTTACGAGGGCTAATGGGCGCACTTGAGACGCACGTTGCCGACAAGCTACTTTCAATAACAACCGACCCTCACGGTTCGTTGGCATCGCTTCGCAATCTATTATGAATGTATACTATGCCGCCACTTATTTTAAGCGCCGCACCCATTTAATCCTCGCTATGAATGCTAATATATAAATGAATGATCATTACACTCGATTACACGAAACACTACTACACCCATCCCGCTCGCCGCAATTCCTCCGCGCGTCGGCGTCGCCGGCGCCGTTTCGAAGTCCTCGACGTGCATGTGCAATGTATGCAAACCTTTATAAATATCTAGTACGATGAATTTTTCAAGGTGATTGACCGATTTATGGCAGCCGATAGTGCAACAGGTGGAAACTGTCGAACAGTTACTCCGGAGACTGTAGTTTAAGGAATTACGTACGGCGTCGATGGCGCGAGGATACCTTCCGGCGCCAGTCTCGTGAATTTTACCGCTTTGAATATTGCCACGTAAGAAACGTATCATTCCACAATACAAAAGTAAACAAACCAGTGTTATGCGCTTGGGTTATTTTTGATATTTGACCTACTTATTATTTGCAAACGCGCGCCGTGTAGGTGCTCGATAATTGTGCTGAGTGGTAACGCAACGCGAAATGCCGACTAATACATGCCCCTGAATAATTGATCGAAGCAGTATTTACTACCGTCGCGAATAATACGTTAACTCGTATAAATTAGTTTTACGATACCCGCGGTGAACGTGCGTTTCACATAATATTTCTTTCGTCGGCGCGGATGTTACTTCGTGGCTGGCAATGGACGCGGCTGAAAATACATTTTAGTGTGTGTTTCCCAAGGGCGCGCAGACGCGGCCGGCAGGCGACCGAGTGCGCTGCAGCGCCCGCGCTTAACTTGCTTACTCTTTTTATCTTTTCCGTAGTAAAGTCAAGCCACAAGGTGTCGCGTTAATAGCGCTGCACGCCCGCTACTGTCGCAAGTCACACTTTGCGCGCGCCTTTCTTCTGGGCTCTCAAGCTCACGTATCCAGTCCAGTCTCTTCTTATGTACGAATTTAAATAAGCTTGGGAGACAATAAACTTATTTTTATTAATTTTATAGTCAGAAAGACAAAAAAATTATGAATTACAAACAGGAAGAAAGAAAAGAACACAACACAAAAAACCAATTACTTATTCTTAGTGTTGCCATTTTAAACATAAACATTATTTAACTGTGTTGCCACTTATAACAAAAAAAAACTACTATCTAACTTACATTTTGTTTATCTATTATCTATGTTCAGATTGTTCTGATCGTACAGAACTATCTTATGCCGGCCACCCACGATCAAGTTTACCGTCCAGTCTGCAGCGGACTCGATGCGGCGTCCAGTAAACTTGACGGTGTATTGGTATGGGTGTGCATGACAAGCGAAAAAGAACTTCGTTCTGCCGACTTGATCAAGTTTGCAGCGCTGCAAACTAGACGGTAGACTGGATCGTGGGTGGCCGGCATTACACTTATTGTAGTTGAGGCTATAGATATCTTCATCCTATTGTACAGGAAGGGACCAAAGAAAGAATAAAATCTTGTTTTAAGTATGTTTGGCGCCAGATAGTAGAGGGCAGACTATATCTTTTCGTCTCTTGTTAGCAGTTTCAGTGGAGAATGAAAGGGCTGTGTACTGCTTAAGTACTATATTCATTATAAATTGTTTTCAAACCGATCGCACGCCGCAATCCTTATACAGTAGGTTAGAGGGATAAATAACAGGAATACTTTTATTATCGCTCTTTGGGCTCTTGCCACGGTAAGTAATAATGTCTTACTTGCTCCGCCCCATTATGTAACGCAGTATGTTAAAATTGATTGACTTAAGGCAAAGTATACTTGTCTTTTTAACTTATAATCCGGATTATGTCGCAGCTTTTTAAAAATAAATATTTATTTACAAGTTTTATTCTATATGTTACTTAAAAGTCAGGGTTTCATCCAATATAACTCCCAGATGCTTAACTAGATTAGCGCTTTTAATAATGGGACACGTGCATAGGATTTCATAATGGGCTTTAAGCACACTTTTGAGCTTGATATAGTTAGAAGGTCGTTCATGTAAATATAATAAAAATAGAGTGGGGCCTAAAATACTCCCTTGGGGAACGCCATAGCTTCTGTTACGTTGATCGTCGCTGAGAACATCACTACACTACACTTATTTATTTTCTTTTTTCACTCTGTCAGCCGGTAACAACATTTACCAATCACTACAATATTATCAACAAACACAATTAAATTCAATCAATCGTCGTCGGTACCGGGTCAATAGTCAGGGATAAAATTACAGACTTAAGAGTAAGCCTTAGGATTAGGAGTAAGCCTAAGCGCGCATTACGATTTTTAATAGCGTGATATTTTTGTCGCAGAAATATAACGTATGAGTTTCTATGTCAGTGCGCGTATTTGCGATAAAAATCGCGGAATTTCGTTATACAAAAAGTGAAATCGTAATGCGCGCTTAGGCTTATACTCGGATTCCATTTCTCTGTGAGAGGCAGCGGCGTTGGCTTTCACATGAATCATATGTCGATACTCATATTTCCTCATGTCACTCAGTTAAATTGCAAATGGAAATTTGTAATCACACATTGACGGTCGAACTTCCGTCTGTCATCGTCGGTCAGCTATAGTGGGCGGACTGATCGCATTTAGGTCTTTGTTTTTCGCCATTTTATGAAGAGCTACAGCTGTGCCATTTTATTTTATTTTTTTCGTGTATTGCTAGGTTTTATTATGAAATTTCGGCGGCATTTAACTAATGAAGCCGTACGTAACAGGAGCTTTTGAAAATAGAATGAAGGAGTATTGAAGAAGATTTCGCATTTGACGAAAGATTTCCGTTGGAGTTTTGAAGAGACAAGCCGCCATGTTTGGTTTAAAACTAAATTGACAGGACCAGACGACATGAATATAAATACATTAAAACTTGGCATTAGCAGAATTATACTGATAATACAGTTAGTAGCCATTTATCAAAAGAAGAAGAAGATCGCAGTTAGACATATAAATTTTCTTAGAAAAATATTAAACACTAGAGTCCCGCAGCGACTGCGCTCGAATTTTTGCGTAAACTATGTTTTTAGGGTATCGTAAGAAAGGGCTTCATATACAGAAGCTAAAACAGATTTTCCATCATTTTTATAGTTTTCGATTTAAGACGAAAAATTAACTTCTCATGTGTAACTTTTAGTGTATGTAGGTAGGTAGTACCTACATACAGTATAGTTTGCACTGTTTTACGTGAGTAGGTACCTACTTATTCCTTTGTACGGAACCCTCGGCGGGCGAGTCCGACTCGCACTTGTCCGGTTTTTTTATAGATTTAAAGCTTACTTGATTACTCGGTTATCGGTAATGTTTCATCTCCGGTAATAATTCTATCTACCTACTTTTAGTTATTTTGGTCCAGAAACTTTAATTTTACTTCATTTTACAAGCTTTTGCTTATTAATTATATTTTTAAAGATAAAATGAAATGAAGGTCTACTCATTATCTACACATCTAAATACAACTTTATTATTCCTTTAAGTTTATAAGCAAATTTATTTCAGAAATAAACATCAGTACCAAGACGCCGAGTTGGCCGAATGGGGTTGTACCTCGACTTTCAATCCGAAGGTCGTAAGGTCGAATCCCGGCCGTGCATCAATGGATTTTGCGTTTCGTAAAATTTATATGCGCTCTAACACGAGCTCTGAACGGTGAAGGAAAACATCGTGAGGAAACCAGTTAATATTCTTATAGGCGGCGATGGACTTGCAACCTGTCACGTATGGAATACTAACTTCTGCAAGATGTGGGCATGTATCAAATATGTATTTGTAGATGCCTCTGACTACCCCCTTAGACATCTTCAAAGGATCTGGAGTATAAAGATCTGAGAGAATGTCTACCGCGCCTCGGGGATACAGTCGTGACCCTGTTTACGTTTACGTATCAAGACGCCCTGCCATTCGTAATTTCTGTAGCTTCAAGTTCCGGAGCAAGCGACGCCAATCCGTCTCGTTGTCCCAGGGCGATGCCTTGACCCACATGCGGCAGGAGCGCCCCACTTAGGTACTCAAGGACACGCTTACAGGAACAGGATCGAAGGGGAATGGCGCGAGCGAGACCGCGCGAGGAAGTGGGACGGTGATGTAGGTTACGGTCAAACTCACTTGTCACAGATGGACTAATAGCTGATGTCTCGCTGTCACGCATCCACTATGCTTCGATAGTTGCTTGATAGTATTGCCAATATTTTGCTCGGATATTATTAACTTATAAAAAAATAGTTTTTACACATCGGTACAGCAAAAAATAAGGCACGAATCTGAATAAATATCTGTCTTTGTACCTGAGATAGGAAATGGTGAACAAATTTGTAAATTTCCAAAAAAAAAACTAACTCTTATTTGAAACATACTCGTAGTTTGCTAAGGAGAAATTTTTCTAAACGCGAAGATTTTTAAATTGTTAACATATTTTCCCAGGGCGACCATGGCAGTTTTATGATTGTGACAGGATTCAGTTCACTCTGCGTCCTGGAATTTAATATAGTTCGTAGCCTGCATTGATTCTGCGACAAAAACACTAAATTGATGTCTTTAGGGCATTTACTTGCCACCCTGTTTATGTTTTATGTTGGGCGTGCGTGTGCACAAAACATGTTTTATACAAGTTATACGTCTCATGACAAAATACGTCATTTTCGTATTGTGTGATTGGTTGGAATGGGAAATGGGAATAGACTTCAAGTTAGACAATACGCCCCCTGGTCCAGATTCCATACTTTTGTATATATGTTTTACGTGTTTATGGGAAATAATTTATTATGCAATGAACATGCTCACTAAAAGTTAAAATTACGTTTATTATAAATTACTTTCAGATGGGGTAACATTCTGAAATAGATTCAAATACAGGCTATTTCGATAACTAAACTGCGAGGATTTAAGAGGGATTATCCTTCAAAGAACTTGATGCATCTTCGCAGCTTCGCTCACGTTATTCAGTCTATAAATAATATTAAATCCCTAAATTCCATGTAAGATATTAGATAGTCTACAAAGAATATATACGAGATGTTGGTAGCCACGTATATATTTAAAAGAATTGAGAATAATATCATCTGAATTATTTTTGGTGTTGTGCGTATCGACGGTAAACCATTTTTGAATAAATAATTTACTCTTTTTGAAACAAAAGACTTCAGATAACTTTACTGTTCTTTTACTAATGTTATTAGTATTTACGAATAAATTACCTCGAAGGATTCGGCATTATGCTCGCCAATTGTGCAAATTTTATGTAAATTTTGTGCAATAAAGTATTTAAATAAATAAATAAGGATATTAGCAACGCTCTGCGTGGTCACTTAGTAGCTGGGTTACCGCTGGCAGCAATAGTTTGAGTAGATTCTTACGAGTATACAGGGTGGATTTTGAGATGGGCCACGGAGGGCAGGTACCTTAACCGTTGTAGCTACAGGAAAACGCTCTTAGGAGGCCTTCTCTAACTTTATGAGGCATAATGAACTGCATTTGAAACCACACTTTTGAAACACAGATTTTGAAAAAAATGTACAGTCAGAGACAAAAATGCCATAATAAAAAAAAATTGTTTGATTGGCATAAAAAAAAATTCGAGTTCATTCATCGATTTTTAGTACAAAATGTATCGGAAAAGTTTTTGACGTTTTCTGACTTTTCTAGTACTCAAACCTTGAATGGCCCCATAGAGTCTTTTGATCCCTACTTGAAAGTGAATCGATTGGAACATTTTTTTGGCTTTTGGCATTTTTGTCACTGACTGTATATTTATTTCAATTCTGTGAATGCAGTTCAAAGTATCTCAAAAAGTTAGGGAAGGTCTCCTAAGGACGTTTTCCTGTAGCTACAACGGTTAAGGTACCCGCCCTCCGAGGCCCATCTCAAAAATCCACCCTGAATTACTATACGAGTATTGCAAGTATTTTATTAACCTTCATATTTATTTACGATACGATCCTCTTGTATGAGTAAAACAATTTGATAATAGTGTAATACTCGTAGTAACTCTCGTAAATTAGACTCGTATTGCCAAATCTTTAGAAACTTATTTCCAGTAAAATAACATTCACATTGTACACACACACACACACCACACACACCACACACACACACAGACACACACACACACACACAGTATACAACATGCAACAGTAGACTTACTGTAAAAGCGACAAACGATAAAACGGTATAATAACTATAATCGCGGCAATTACCATTGTTCAATCGTGATTAACGGCGTTATCTGCATGTCGGTGATAGTAAGTTCGTATGTGTTGAAGTATCCATCATGGCTTAACGAATTTACAACCGGGTTATCGTTTTCCGAAGCACGGAAGCACTAAGATAATAATGTCATTTGGGGTCACCTATCAACATTGTGACCGCGCAGTACGTTGCATCTATCAAGGACTTGAGAAGGACTAAGCAAGCTAAACCACGTGCGCTATCTTATGTTACTAGCTGCGCCTCGAGATTTTTCCGGGATAAAAAGTAGCCAATGTCCTTCCCTGGGATACAGCTTTTATCCATGCCACTTTTCAGCCTAATCTGTTCAGTGGTATGGGCGTGAAAAGGCAACAAACAGACAGAGTTACTTCCACATTTATAATATTTCTTAGTATGGAAGTTCAGAGCGTTTACGTGTAGGTATGTTATGATTAGACATATGGACCACGATAATTATCGACCCGGGGGAAGCATGCATTTTATGTAAGAAAGAATACAGATATAGCTGTTCTGAAAAAAAAACTTTTTTATGTAATTTACAATAATGAAAAGCTGAAATATCAAAGTGTACCAGAATTTGGAATTTTCTCATTATTAAACGAGGTTTTAAATAAATTCGTATAGGGCTTGAATTTGAACAAGAAACACGAACAATAGCCCGACTATTTACCGAAGGCGCGGTGGACATTCTCTTAGATCTTTTTGTGTATTCCAGATGATTTTTAATGTCTAAGTGTCAAGGACATGTCCAAATACAATATTGCACATGCCCACATTTTGCAGAAGTAGGTAAGTGTTAGGTGACAGACAGGTTGCAAGCCCATCGGCGCCTATAACGATAGAATACGAGTAGATACTAACTGGTTTCCTCATACTTCTTAACAAAGAGGCAGAAAATGTTGCTAAGTTTGAGGCTGACTTTATTACTAGTTTTTAAGTTAACAATTATTTACGCATTACAGAATCCATTAATTCATTCATTTCGATGGTTTAGTTAATACAATTAAATACTTACTTAGTATAGGTAATTATGTTCGCAAACAGTAATGATCGTGTAAGCCCACCGAACCCGAATTTAACTCCTCACGCAGTGGCGCCTGAAAATCGATAACACCCATAGCTATGCCTGGCCAGCTGGGTTCCAATTATTGTACTACGACAATGGTAAAATAAGCTTAGAAAGAGGTGCAATACAAGATTACTTTGTGTATTTTCATGTGATTAGATCACTGTGATGAGATTATAAAAATCCGTAACATTGTTTCTTTGTTCCACAAACAATTGTTTTGATAGAGGCGCCAAAATATTATCTGTGTTTACACAACAATCGTGTATTTTATTAAAACATGGATGAGACTACAACAATGGTGTCAGTAGAACGCATCATATTACAAGCTGGTATTATTTGGTGAATAAAAGCTGGGGTGTTTCTCATTTTTCGTGTAAGTAATTGTTTAGTTAATCAAATATAATTGCTGAGTACCTTAACAAAATATCCAACTAGACATTCATGTTTTAGTGCTTAATTAAGCTTTGAAACAACGTGTAATTATTTTTAACTAACAGATGTATGGATTAACTCTGATAACTAAAATTGTATCTGTGTTGTATTTTTTGCTAAGGAAATAAATTATTTTTCATTTACATTTTTCATCTCACATTATTTTTGATTACATTTCGCTTAAACGTTTCCGCTGGCGTCCATCAACGGGTAGCAGCTATCGATCCTGTTTACTAACCACGCGGTTCAAACTTCAAACGTGTATTTACCAACAAACTAGTCCTGAAATACTGGCTATAAATCAACAGGTTCGTATAACCACTCAGTCACAGCACAATTATAAGCTGGCCATCGAGCATCGAGAGGTTACTGTTTCGTGGCATGCAATCGCTTTACATAAACAGTAAGTGGAAAATCAATAGGTTTGACTGCGTTATTTGGATCGAATTTCAACCTTAGAACGTTCCAAACAACGTACACGATCAAGTACGTAAGTGTGTGTACCTACTTCAGCATCAATGCAGGATCTCCAAGTACGTTGGCCACCCTCGCTTATTCGCATTCATTCATTAATTAATTTTTAACTTGTAATTAAACTTTTAATTTGTATGTTTCTGGTTTTTGAATTATTATACACACATTACTTAGTTTATTTCAGTCTTGTGTATGTATGTACTGCTCTATAAGATATAGTAAATACGTTTTTTGGATGACTGTTCTATTTACATAAGTTACATTTACCTTATCTTTAAGATCTGTGGATTTTGTGAAAATAAATAAATTAAAATAAAGTCGTTTATTATCAATAAAATCTTCCGTCTATTTTTGTGTTTAGCGAATAGAGCGAGGTCTTTGTCACAATATTTACGGTAATATTGAATAATATAGTTTCTATGATAGTCAATATTACCAGTTAATATGTTTCTGTCATTGCATACATCTTGAACACGTGCTGCGAATGGTTAGGTTTTTTTACTACTCGTATAAATACAGTTTCTGAGTAGAAGATGGATGGTTAGAATTCTTTAAATTGGTTTAAGTTTAAATCAGAAATTACTTGAAAGTAGCGAATGCAAAAGATCATTGAGTGAATGGCATTGGCTTTGACCATAGTGCTAGATCTCAGCATGAGTAACGAAAATATGGAGATGCTATTCTCACAGTGGACTTAAATATAGGAATAAAACACTTAACATATCTTTAAACCATTCTTCTTCTTCTTATCGTGTCACCAGTTATTTCGAACCAGTGTGGTGAAAGGATTTGAAGTGCGCCTCAAAGAGGCTCCTTTCGTGCACTTTTAAACCATTTGGTCGGCATCATTGTCAATTATTCGTCACAATGCATCTCGTGTTTAAAAAAAATAATAATAATAATGCTGGACATTTCACACATCATCATCTAGCCCCAAACTAAGCAAAGCTTGTACTATGGGAACCAGATAACTGATATACTACATATATACTATTCATATTTACTTCATAGTTTACTATTCATAGTTTACTTCGTCGAACTGCATATCTATACTATCTATACTAATATAAAGAGGAATGATTTGTTTGTTTGAATTGAAAAGGCTCCGAAACTACTGGACCGATTTGAAAAATTCTTTCACCATTAGAATCCAACATTATCCCTGATGAATATAGGCTATATTTCATGCCGGGAAAGTAAAGTTTTCCCGAGGGTCCGCGGGTAGATTGATAGCTAGTTTTTATTAACGTAAATCTCGCGATATATTTGCAAAAAAAATATATATAAAATAATAACATTATTAATTTCAAATTATGTGTATGCAGCTGCCACGAACTAACCTACCCACGAACTAACCGGCACCTTCAAGTTGCTGCAGCACACGCTGAGTGGTGGTCAATTTTGTGTCTATTTAGACACAAAATTGACCACCACTCACTTACTTACTCACTTACTTATACTATTTAGTATAAGTATTTAGTTTTAATTTCCATTCTATTCTATAAATATGATGTCTTCATTGATAACAACATTTCACACAGTATCATCTGGTCTCAAAGTAAGCAGAGCTTGGGTTATAGCAACCATATGTCTGATATACTACTTTATATTGACGACCTCTGTGGCGCAGTGGGTGAAAGCCCGCTTGGGACGCAGAAGGTTGCGGGTTCGATCCCCGCCGCGGGATAAATGTTTGTATGATCTGCAACTATTTATCTCGGGTCTGGGTGTTTCTATGTATAATATGTATGTATTTACAAACAAAAAGTATGTATATGTAGTATATCAGTTATCTGGTTCCCATAATACAAGCTTTGCTTAGTTTGGGGCTAGATGACGCTGTGTGAAATGTTTATTATTTATTTATATATTTTTTTGTAAATACATACATATACATAGAAACTAAAATAAAGTGTACTGATTTTTAACATATATATTTTAACATCTAGATTATTAAGGGTTTTTGTTTCCTTTAGGATGATGCCTTCTCCAACAGACGTCGCTCTGGAAAGTCGTTAACGCAAGCAGTAAAGCGCCCGTAACGCACTAAACACTTTGCATTTGACGGGCCTCCCGAACACGTACACGTTAATTATTATTATAAATAGCATGTTCATGGAACTACCGGTTCTAGGCTGAAACTCGAAGAGGCGGGTGCAGTCCATAATTTTGTAGTACGAATTTAGGAATCATACTTAAATATCATCCTATCTATCATAATCATCCTAAAGGAAACGTCAGGAAAAAAAACGCAAACAGAGTATTGGTGGAGTTGTCATCAGAATGTTATCGAAAAACCGATGTGCATTATATTTGTACCCAACGTGAAACAGTACAAGCGAATTGAATGTGAATTGTGTTGGACTGGCCGGGTTATTGTGTAACATAAATTATATCAAACTAGCTGACTCGCGCGACTTCATCTGCGCATTTTTTTCCCGCTTTTCTGTTGAAATTTTTCCTGAATTTTCTTTGCTTTGCTATAAACCTCACGGAGCCCGAGACCTTTCCAACGAATGCAAAACCGTGGAAATCGGTTCGTGCGTTCTGTAGTTATAGCGTCAGAAAGGAAAACCCGACTTATTTTTATATAGTAGATGATATCAAAAATTGCACAATATTCGCCAGTGCCTCTACAGAACAATCAAAAATATTACCTGGGCCTTATTGTGTAACTCAACTGGCAATCGACATCGACTTCATTTTGACATTTGAAACCTAGCCAGGAGCAGTCCTGAAAATGACGATTGAAGAATCGTCATTTTCGTATTGTATGATTGATTGAGCTCTATTGGGATGACAACTGGGAATCGATATCAAGCTAGACAATACGGCTGCTGGCTTGAAATTTCCTTGGTTTCAAATTACCACTATAATTGCAGTTATTGGGTTCTTATCGCAGTGGCGCTAATTCCGCTAGTTAACAACCAATGAGCGATCAGTAATCGATCGCAAATTTTACATAATCAAGCGGCAGGTTACGTACAATCGGAACAACAAAGATATTTTAAAATTAATATATTTTTTTGTCTGGACGACTTCAATAATAAGAGAATATTTCGAACTTAACATGGCTGCGTCAAGTGTGGTCTCGGCCTTAGGGTGGACAAACACAGATGTTGAAGATATGGCATCCGCCCTGGGCCTCGAGGGGAATAGAGAGGAAGCGATAAGATGATGTTCACGGACCTTGAATGGCAAAACAATGCTAAGATCCGTGAGGCTGTGGCATACATTGGGTTTGATGTGAAGAAAATAGTGGAGCAATTCTTTAAGAAGGCTGAGGAAAACCCAATCACTGATTATGATCAGCTCATTACATATGGGGAGTTCCAGGTATATGAGAGGAATGATGCTCGCACAGATCTAATGTTCTTCTTGAACGTTTTCTTGGAAAGGGGTAATAATCTCCACAAAGCATTGCTTAGATGTGATGAGGATTGGGACAAGACCGCAGAAGATACCGAAGAGTGGAAAGTGACAATTAGGGGGTATTTGCTCAGCAGTGGGACAGTGCAGGCTACTTAAACCATACTACGTACCTACGTGTCGAGTACGAGAGTTCCATTACATAAGTTAAACCAAAACTTAATTTTAAAATCAAAAAATATGTTTTTTGACTTAAGAGTTTTGGACCATATCTCAATTTCACTAGTAAGCTGTGTGACCAGCACGCTTTTTTACATTTTTATTGAAAAACAAGCTGACCCGCGCGACTTCGTCTGCGCATTTTTTTCCCGCTTTTCTGTCGAAATTTTTCCTGAATTTTCTTTGCTATAAACCTCACGGAGCCCGAGACCTTTCCAACGAATGTAAAACCGTGGAAATCGGTTAGTGCGTTCTGGAGTTATAGCGTCAGGAAGGAAAACCCGACTTATTTTTATATAGTAGATTAAATGTGAGCCTTGTAATCGTAAATATGACAGACGTGTGATGAGCAGGATGATTTCGCTTCAAGTCTCGAGCACAAATTAATCAAATATTTGCCGTGTTTCTAAAAAAATATATAACTGGGATCGCTTATCTGATTTTTGTATTTCAGAAGGTAACATTTCCCGCGGGTTCAGAACTTGATTATTTCACTTCATTTTACCAATAAAATTGCTCTATTGTTTGTGTACATTACGGGCATCAGTTTTGCATAATTAGCTGCGTCCGGAGAGACGGAATGAAAACCAGTATATTTGTAAACCTTTGTCGGTGAGAAATTCGTTTATGGCTGAACAACAACAGGGATTAATTTGCCACGGACGTTTTTGGAACTGTGATGCAATTACTGTTATGTAAGGCCGAGACAAGTCTTTAACCAACAGTGGAGGAGTAAAATCAACGAAAGTTATTCCAGCGGTCCTACTGAATAAATTATTTTTGACTTTGACTTTGAGTGGGTGTGCCGGCTTAATAAACAATTAGGGAAGTTGTTTTCAAAAGTTAATACCAACTTAAAGATAAAAAAGGTTGACCTAATTATAAACGTAAACACTTGTGATTGTTAAGTGACAAGCGGAAAAGTTACCTTTTCATCCAGCTTACAGAACATTTCCATTTGACACTTTATCTTAGACGAGTTTTTAACCGACTTCAAAAAAAGGAGGAGGTTATCAATTCGCCTGTATGTTTTTTTATATATTTTTTTGTATCTTGTAATGCTCCAGAGGTGGTCCCATATAAATTTTATTCCTGAGGGTATGATAGTTTTACGGGAAAACTATAAAACCCTTCCCTCCTAGCCATTGTAAATCGAATCTACATATAAGTCTAAGACTCTCTATGCATTATGTCAAACTGACGATATAGTCACGCCACGTGTAGAGTCGAACATTGAAGTCTGTTTTTGTTTTAGTTTTAAAACGTAATTAATTATTTGTATCTTTATACGTGATTGCTCCGCCATTTATTGACCGATTTGCAAAATTCCTTTTTTGTTTGGACAGGTAGGTCCCGAGGTGATCCCATATAAATTTTATTCCTGAGGAAATTTATAGTTTCCCCGTAAAACTCTAAAAAACCTTCCCTCCTAGCCATGTTACAAATAGTAAATCGTCAATGTCATTACATTCATTGGAACTCACGTCATCACGTGTCGCGGTACTTGACATAAAATGTATGTACCTAATTTTAGCAAATAATGACATTAGACACAGGTGGAGTTGAAGCATTATCTACCAATTAAATATTCCTATTCTATTTCGATATGAAGGGTGGGCTTATGCTCACTTGACACCCTGAGTCACGCCGTGTCCTGAGTCAAACATTGAAGTCGGTTTTCTTTTTAGTTTTTAAAACGTAAATATTGAATAATATATATCTTAATTTTGGACCTAGCTGTACACGTCTTGCATGTGCACACATTTTTATTATATATTTTTTGTTTGTTTTTAGGGTTCCGTACCTCAAAAGGAAAAAAACGGAAACCTTGTTGGATCACTATGTTGTCCGTCTGCCTGTCTGTCAAGACCCTTTATCTCGGGAATGCGTGGGGATATCGAGTTGAAATTAAAACCGTATACTCAGGTCTACGGTCACCGTAATAAATGTATATCTATGTCCTAGTCCTACTCGGTCTACATTTCGCTTAACCCTTCGTATTCTAAGCTGTTGCTGTCAACTCGATATTCACCACTATCTTTCACAAAATCCATTCATCAGTTCTACGGCTCAGCTACCACTATAGAACGTAAAAAAAACGTAAACAGGGTCACGACTGTATCCCCAAGGCGCGGTAGACATTCTCTCAGATCTTTATATTCCAGATCCTTTGAAGATGTCTAAGGGGGTAGTCAGAGGCATGTACAAATACATATTTGATACATGCCCACATCTTGCAGAAGTTAGTATTCCATACGTGACAGGTTGCAATCCATCGCCGCCTGTAAGAATACTAACTGGTTTCCTCACGATGTTTTCCTTCACCGTTCAGAGCTCGTGTTAAAGCGCATATAAATTTTACGAAACGCAAAATCCATTGATGCACGGCCGCTATAGACTTATGTTAAAATACTCACATTGATAACAACTCTCTCACAGAAGTCGTGATCGTGCAGGATGGGCTCGAACGTGATCACGCCTCCTTGTGGCGGCCTGCCCGTCTCCTCCTCTGGGTTGCTGAGTTTCGGGAGGGACCTGGCGATAGAACAAAACAATACATTAATAAATGAATCCCTTACACGCAGCGTAAAATTAAACGTTATATTATTAACAATGTCCCAGGCACTGTAGCGTCCCATTAAGTGCGTAGGTTGCCTCCTGACGCTGTGTAAATCATTTATGTGTAGATGTAAAAGTCTAGTTTTATTTAAGTGATTTGCCAGTTAGATCTAGCATAAGATCTTGCGATCGCGTAGAATTAATAATTGCAGCACTAATGCGTTTGTCTAAAAGTAAACCCTCTCATTTCGTAGTGCATTCACAATTTATCAAAAGTTTGTTCCGAACTCAGAACTTGAGCAAATCTTGTAAAAAGGAACGTGTTATTTCCGCCGCTACGTAAGCCAATATCATCTCGCTGATAGTGTTGCACCCTCAATAAGCCCAGACTGAAAGTTATAAATGCACTCAAAGCTACCTAGAAGAACTCAATCAAACTGTGAGAATTCAATTTAAAACTAAAGGTCAGGTTTTCATATTTTATTCGAGAAAAGGAAGCCTCTGATTTATTGCGCACTTTATTTTATAAAGACTAAGAAGGGTGCTATTTTGAAGTGCGAAAGGTACCGGGTGCTCTTACATAACCCTATCTACAAACATTCTGTACTTCCGTAATAATATAAAAGATTTTTAAATAAATAAAATAAAAAAATTGCTGGATATTTCACACAGCGTCATCTAAGCCCCAAACTAAGCAAAGCTTGTACTATGGGAACCAAGTAACTGATATACTACTTGTATACTTTTTGTTTATTGAAACATACATATTATACATAGAAACACCCAGACGAGACCTTTCATATAGGAGTAATCATAAAAATACAAAATACATTATAATAATAATTGACCGTACCAATGCTGCAAGCTCAGTTACAATGCGCGCGCGCAGTACTAAAAATGCCATTATGTAACTGCGCCCCATAAATAGTGCGCTTAAATCCACGAGTATTATTAAAATACCCTGAAGAAAGTCTAAACCTTCACTTTTTGTCCAAGATCGATTTACTGAAGTTGTTAAATAGTTATTAAAAGCACACACGATTTAAACTCATTTTTGTATTTATGACGGGACAAGGTCGCGTTCGAATATTACCTTACCTCGACGTTTCGATCGGGTTGCACCAATGGCCTAAGGGTTGCACCGATCGTGGTCACGAGGAAACTGGAGAGGCGGGCCGGGCACATTGTCTTCGTTTGTGAATAACATACTAAAGTTGTACTCAAGTTATTTATTTCAAACCGTTTTAATAATTTTATAACAAGTAATATAAAGAGGAAAGATTTGTTTGTTTGTATGTTTGAAATGAATAGGCTCCGAAACTACTGGACCGATTTGAAAAAATCTTTCACCAATATAATCCTACATTATCCCCGATGAACATAGGCTATATTTTATCCCGGAGAAGTGAAGTTTTCCCGAGGGATCGCGGGTAACACCGCGGCGGCCAGCAAGTAACTAATAAATATAATAACTTTATTAAACATTACACTATTATAACACACATGGTGCCCCCAATAGCGTAGTCGTATCTTAAATTCTTATTTCTATAGTTCATAAATTTAAAAATATAGTAAACATAAAATAGTCATTAAACCAAAAAAATAAACTTACCTTAATAATACATTGTCAAAAATTTTACGTTACAATAACACTAATAATAAATCATTCACCAAATACAATTATTATAAATAGTAACATAAAACATACAATGTTGCCTAAACGAAATCGGCCTGTTGAAGTTATTCACAAAGATTGTCTAAATGTGATATATCGTAATGATTCCTCAATTGATGATATGACAAGTTTTTGTACGGCTGTTTGTATTTGTTTGGCTTAAATTGATTTATAATTTGATATAAAAATAATAATTAACTAATTATTATTTTGACTTACATATTTATTAATGATTAAACTAAGCCCTTTCATGAAGTAGCAGTTGCACGATACTAATGATTAGGTTTGGATAATAAGTATTATATTATCGCACTCTACATGATTGATAGAAATACCTAATTAACTGTGTTTCCTGTTTATTAAATCAATATATTTAAATAACTACCACCATTTAGATTAATTAAGCTATTAAACCCTGCAAGTATAATAGTCATTTATTTGTTTTGTTATCATTATCGACCTCTGTGGCGCAGTGGGCGCAAACCCGCTTGGGACGCTGAAGGTTACGGGTTTGATCCCCTTCCCCTTCCAGCTGTCCCATACACACTCGCCTCATACACTTGCTTTGTCAAACGACTGTCATCCATCCTCTCTACATGCCCAAACCATCTCAAATCAAATTTAAAAATAAAACCTAATATTTCAAAATCCAATAAATCTGCAAATGGTAATAATCACATAACCATTTGAGTAAAGTCATTCTTAATCTTATTCTAAATCTTCCAGACTAGTTAACTACAGACTATAATGATTGTTGGCACATTAAAAGTTTGTTTTCGTTACACGTAGGTACAAATCCAGCCTCTAAAATAAGGTTATACTAAAAATAGCGAAGTGCGTTTTGCATGTCGGTTTGGTAAATCACAATAAATAGAAGCTGAGCTGCGTAGGCCGAAGAATGTGCGACCAAAACACGTTGAGAAACGACGTAAGTACTTGCATACTGTCGGACGGTTTTACTCTAGACAATAGACACGATTACAAAAAGCGTAGGTATCAAGCGACAGCGAAAAACATTGAGTCATGCGTGCCGCGAATTGTTGGGAACATTTAGGAAGAGAATATCTAATAATACTACGTAAAGAATGTACAGTGGACACACCTCACCAATCGAAACTCTCTGCCCCTTGAGTTCTCAGTTTGTGTTCCTACAAACGAGCGATTGTTTACAAATGAGACAGCATCTGTTGAAGTACACGCATTACTTCGGCGTGTCAACGGTGTGTGAGGTACTAGTTTTAGGTAATGCTTTGACTTCTTCACTTAATGGACCCTCTACATATTCGCCGATGATGGACGAATGCCGACGGTCACGAACGTGTAGAGGGCCTCATCGCCTGTCATATTCTAATCCAAATAATAGTTCGGCGAATAGTTCGGCAAATAGTTCGGCGAATGTGTAGAGTGGCCGTTAAACACCATTAAGATTGTAGATTATAAAATTCAATTAACAAAATCAACGCTATCAGTTGGTGATACCATGTTGAGATGATGATGATGAACGCTATAAGTGTGTTTAATATACAACTATATACAACCGACTCTTCCTGAATAATAGTACGAACAGTGAACATTGAATTGAACATGAACTTTTTTAAGTACGAGTATTTAGTTTGTATCAACTATAGTCATCTGGTGATCAGTTCATGAGTTTAAGTAGGGCTACTTTGATAGCCGTCATCGTGCTTATGACTGACTTCGAGACCGACAACTTATACATTTAAGAGCTACATAGCTACCGGAATAAAATATATCTGTAGACTAAATTTTTCACAAAACTAAAATATAAAAAAAAGAAAAAGCTTTGAATATTTTTAAAAGGTCAAGACCATATATTTAGTTCCGCTTCTGTTCAATTTCACAAATGTAAATAAAAAATTTAACCACTCAACAAAACCCCTGACAAATTCTAAAGTATTTATAAATTATGCTTCAGGTAGTAGCAGGAAATAATTTTACTAACACTTTTCTAGGATTTAAAGCACATATTAAGTTAGCTAAAGTAGTATTTATTTATCACTTTGTTGAACATCGCATCCATGTTGAACTTAGCTCTTACTTGTAACGTGTACTATAAAAAACGTGTACCCGAAACGTCCCTTTTCATCTCAAATAGTGTTATTCCGATCATCAAAAAGATACGCAGGCAATGAGCCAGTCAAAAAAAAACAAAATACGATTCAGAGAAGAAAACGAAGGCGTCGTCTCTCTAGTGACAACATCTATATAAGAGCTCGATATGAAACTACGATACAAAACCGTGAAAATAAACAGATATTTATTTTCGGAGAATATTTAGTAGGCATTATAATCATGTTCTTAAAATAGTATGTATTATGGAAATAACAATAAAACATTACAACAATAAACTGCGATACCTATTTTTTATTTGAGCTCTAGTAGTTAGTGCTTTGACTACACAAGGAATCTTAATTTAACTTAGCTCCTCCGTTTTACTGAATTGAAGCTCGTGATTGCACGATTCAGATTCAAGATTTATGAGAAATTCCAGAAATAGGAAACGGCGATTTTATTTTAAATAAGGTTTTGTATATAGCAATTACTACTATGTGTATATTGTAATACTTAATTTTAAACTTAAACGGTAGAAAATCTCATTAATCATTTTCCGACTAGGCGGCTTCAAAAGTTTTGCTGGGACATTGAATCAAAGCAAATTTTAATTTAATTTAAAAATGAGGCTTTAATTTAATTTTGACCAGTAATATTTTTTATTTAAGGTACAACAATATGTACTATTTAAAAATTTAAATTAAATTATTTAAAAATTATATAATTGTAAAATTATAGAAATGTTCTGTCTGACAGTGGATGAAATGTCACTTTTGAAATCAATTTTAAAAAGAATGTAAAAAATATTTTTGAACGAATTCTAATTAAGTCGTTTCATTCTGAAAATCCAAAACATTTTTAAGAAGTCACCAACAATGATTTTGGTGCAATTAAATTAAGTATTAATAGAACGCAGAAACTGCGTAATGGTTGCTTAGTATTCCGTTCTGTGTAACAACTAGAAAAGATGTCCCTAGCATTGATCTTCACGCAATTATTTGTTTTCAAACTAAAAAGTTTTGCGTAGATTAAAATTGTATGAAGTGTACCTATTGATATTTTACAACATTACCTTGAGATCCTTTCCCTATTGTTGAATTTGGCAAGAGCTGCAAAGACAGCAAGTAGGCCCGGCACCGATGAATCCAAATGTGGATGTCGGTCGCCATTCTGCCGGTTCCGTTTGAATGAACCATACATAGGTAATCGGTGGTTAAGCTATGACTGCGCGGACTGCGGACGTCATTTTAAACGCGTCCTGCACCTGCAATGACTCGCAATAGACTGGCCGAAGGTAGCGACCATGGCTTTCCAACCGCCCCGGGCAAAGGGCGGATATTCTACAGTCGACAGTCAACTCAATTTTTATTTTGTTATGTAGCTATGGCTAAAGCTAGTTTTACGTACTTCAAGGTTTTGAAGCCTATAATTTACTTCGGGGTATAGATTTAATTTATTTCGGAGTAATAATTCAGCTCTCTGACAAATAATTACAATGGAATATGGTAACGTGAAGAAAATACTCTAAGAAAATAAACTAATAATAAATACCTAGTTAATAAGTAATATTTTGCATGCAGACGATAAGGTAAGAAAGTATTGGAACTTTCCTCACTATTATTAAGACCAACATTGTACATAAATAAATAAAATAAAATAAAATGAGCTTTAATTCCACACTTAAGTAAAAAGTAAATAAAATAAATAATAAAAATGTGACAGATAAATGATTGATTCGATCTGTGAAATAAATGATTTGATTTGACTAGTAACGGGCTTTTATAAAGTTTAGTTTAAAAAAATTTACTTAAAAAGAAGAAGAATATCAAAGCGCAATTCTCTATGAATACAAGATCCTATGTAACATGTATTGTAAAAAGAGGGTAGTCAGGCATATCAAAATACAGATTTGGCACATGCCCACATTTTACAAAAGTTATTAACATAAAAAATAAAAAATAATATGTTGTTTTAGTTAAGTGTTTTGTTTATTACCGAATTCATAGCATTTAGTTTGACCATAGAAATACATTTATATCAAATTAAATACCTATATAAAATGTTTATTTTTTGAAATACAGATTTTACAGCGAGAGAATAACTATAGTATTTTTCACGTAGGAACGTATCCCTGCCACATATAACTTTTACGTTTTACGATGCACAACAATTAAACATTTTTAAATAAATGAAATCTAGTGATAATACTAAAAGATACAACTTCAATAAAAAAGGATTTTGTCTATTTCCTTTTTAATTTTTTCAGATATTAAGATAAAAGCGCCTTGTCACGGAACCGTTCCTACGTGAAAAGGGCTATAGGCAAGTAAATCTTATTAGGTAATAACTTAAAGTAAGGAAAAGGTATGGTTATATTTTTACATAGTTTAGCTTAGTACTAGAACACAATAAATATTGCTCTAGAAATTGTGTGTAGTCTCCTCGTTCTAAGTATGTACTTATATTTTGATTCGTTGTAATGTACATACCTAATAAAGATTCAGAGCCTCTAGACAATGTTATCTGTGTGTTAATGTTATCGCTTTCGCTAAACCAATTGTTACATTAGCTACGCCTTCAGAATCCTTTGAAGATGTCTAAGTTGTAGTCAGACAATTCTGTCACATGCCGAAGTTAGTTAAGTAACAATTCATAGATAAGTGACGCAGATTTTCGATGGCACGTTTCTATGTATAGTGTAAGCTGATGTTCGTGATAACCTTATAAAGCTTTCAGATGTCTTTGATATTCTGTGATTCGATAAAGCCAGAAGGCTATCCGATTAAGAGGAAACTACATAGAGAATTTGCGCTTGTATTACAGTCACAAGCAATAATTTTGATATTATATCGTTGCTTGAATATACTCGTAGATTTAGCATACAAACTTATGTATAGTTCAAACTAAACTTACCAGCTTGATCACAGAGGACTTACGAGAGTAAATTCAATTAAATTTTATTCATAAAACTTAATACATAAAATCACAATTATTTTAAATAATTTACATCGAACCCCGCACTAGGCTAGGCCTGTATCGCGGCAGTTCGAGTGTAATTATTAAATAAACATATTTATAATATATACCTTAAGATACCTACTGATTGTGATTGGTGGATTGGTGTTGTGAGCTTATGATACTCGTAGGTTGTGCGCTTTGACAAAGTCAAAGTCATAAAGCATTTATTCAGTAGGACCGCTGGGATCACTTAGAATAGTCTTAGAACAAATTTTACTCGAGTTCTTGCTCGACGAATACCGTGAAGAAACAGGGCAACAAACACGGTTTGGGGCATTCTTTTAGGTGATCCATCTTAAAACTAAAAAGTCAAGCAGCCAGTCAAACAATATTGAGGCTCGTTTAATAAGTTGAGTATAGTTTGATAATCGTTCTAAAATGAGACCAATTCAAAGTTCAGAGATTAAACTGTATTTGATCATCAATCTGTAATACGAGCGGCATCATGAATCGGGTTTTTTAAAACCTACTCGTATGCCACTTTATGCTTGATATAGGTACAACAAGTCTGAAAAGGATAATAAGAATGTGAGCATGGGCGGATCCAGGATTTTTTTCTGGGGGGGGCACAAGAAACAAAAACTGTCAAAAATTTCACAATTTATTCATTTTTCGTAGTTAGTAGGTACACAAAAATATCGTCTGGGGGGGGGGGGGGGGGCACGTGCCCCCGTGCCCCCCCTGGATCCGCCTATGACTGTGAGCACCTACTTCTAATTATAGGCTTCTATTTCAAATATACTTTTCCTGGAAAGTTTAAAACAGAGAGCGTTTTTGTTGGAATTAAAAAGTTTATATCTATTAGAAAGTATCGTTTGATGTCTGTCTGTAATTGGAAGAGATTTGAGAAAAAATATTTTTAGAGTCATGACTTAACACAATAACCGAATCTCGAATCATAAATAAATAAATTTTATTTGATATGAATTTATTTTTAACTTTTTGTCTTCGCGATTGTGCATCCTCATCTCGGAAATGGCTTCCCGATTTTCCGAAGCTCGGGAGACATTCTGTCAGATCTTTTGATATTTTAGGATATATTATTAGGTAGATATCGTTTTTTAGTGATAAGAACGCCGATTCTACTATATCAAAGTTAAGTTTTTTAGTTTTATATTTTTGTTTAACTTTTTATTTTTGTTTATGCGGTGTGCGATATTAGTCGTTCTTGATAGATCGTCGAAGTTAAGCAACGTTCGAAACGGTCTGTAAGTGGATGGGTGACCGCCAGTGGCATTTTCATCTGAGCGCTTCCGTGCTTCGGAGGGCACGTTAAATTGTCGGTCCCGGCTATTTAAGTCGTAAAGCCATGACGGAGGCCTTAAGGCGGCCTAAAAACTCCGTCACCAGAGTTGGCCAGTGACTCATACGAACTTACTTACTTTTTTTAAGATTGTTTAATAATGCGCTGCGGTATGATAATATACATTTTTCAAACGTTTCATAGTTAATTACAAGGGCAGTAGGCAGTATACACACTTATAATCATAATAACTAATAATAATTATGTTATATTCCTATAGATTACAGTCATGACCTTACTATCAATTAGAGGACGATTAATTAAATTAATTGATTGACAGACGAACCAAAACAATCAATATTATAAATAATAATTAGCTTATGCAATGCTTAATGTTACGACTGTATTCCCATGGCAGATATTCTCTATGATCTTTTTATGTAAATGAAATGATTTATTTGATTTATTTGCAACACAAACAAGCAGACAGTAAAAACAGGATTGAAGGTACATAAGGAAGCACAAAGTTTATGTTATGTATTTCAGATTTATATATTTTCTTATTACACTTTTCAGATTGTTGACAAAAAATCTCTTAGAATGTACCAGTGTGTACACTGGTTTCACCAAATGTACACAGTTCGTCCAGAATACGTTTTAGAAAAACCCCAGTGTATTTTGAATCGTCGTATCGAGCATCAGTATGCTCTTATTTATTTTATGCATTTCTCGCGTATAAACTTACCTACATGTCATTTGTATCGACAGACAAAATAACAACCCACTAGCTCTGAGGTCACTAGTAACGTAAAATACCCGAACTGAAATCGAATATTTAAATTTGCTTTACTGTACCTACTCCATAGTGTTTCGTAACCTTTACACATAAGTATAGATAATCGAAAGATTTTAATTATTTTCAATAACGGTTTATTAGTATACTAGCTGTCCGTCGCGGTGCTACCCGCGTTCCCTCGGGAAAACTTCACATTTCCGGGATAAAATATAGCCTATGTTCATCAGGGATAATGCAGGATTCTAATGGTGAAGCATTTTTCAAATCGGTCCAGTAGTTTCGGAGCCTATTCCTTTCAAACAAACAAACAAACAAATCTTTCCTCTTTATAATATTAGTATAGATTTATCATAATTATGCATTATAGAAGTAATAAGGTTGAAGTTGAACACGAGGAACTCTTCAAATGACTATTTGCCGCCATTCAGCTGAGCTATTTTGTGTTTCTGTGTATGACGGAAGTGTGTAATGTGTATGCCACTTTGACAAGCCTATCTTTTGTTTGAAGATGGATTACTTAAAAGACCACCAGTGTTCCGGACTAACACCGCGAGGTATGCACCGACAGCGAGTGCACTTGCTACTCAACGCGATGATTGCTCAGGAACCGGATGTAGATGTGTTTAACATGAAACTTTGTTTTTAGTTGATTTGTATCCGTTATCTATGTAGAATATTTTAAGTGGCTTACAAACGTTTTGGCCTAGGCTGTTAGGTTGTAAGTAATTAATAAATAAAGCTAAGCCCCATACCGTGTTTGTGTTTGTGACCTCTATAACCAAAAAAAATTGTTTATAGAAAAGAAAGCCATAGAAATCATCTGCTATGGGTAGCCTAACAGTCCATTCAGAACAACCGGATAAAATAATGTTTGGTTTTTGAGAGTGATGCCATTACCCATTAAACACAGGTTTCAATCATCGAATGTGCTTAAGATCTGCACACGGTCTGACAGGCGCATCAAAACACGCTCAGCTCTTGATAGGAACTTTTAGAACATCGTAATGTGCAGTTGTCAGTCAGACACCAGTCTCCGTCAGAGCTTACGTAGATACGGTTTAAGTACTTATGTGTCAGCGAAGCAGTGAACTCAAAATATTGGGGCATGCATACGGACCGTTCCTCTCCTGGATTAGTTTCGATATTATGGTTGCCATTCTGCCTATAAAATGCATTTTCAAAGTTTATAATAGACGGACATTCATCCTTTTTAAATTAAAAAAAAAATTATGCAGGTACTTGCTTTTATTAGTGATACATTTGAATTTGTAGACTGATAATAATAAACTAAAGTACAAGTCGCATGAACACAATCGCGCGAAGAATAACACCGTGACCCGCAGTGCGTGTGCAGTGCGTGAAGGGAACTCTGTAGATAGAAAGATATCGTAGCGTTTATTGTTGAAAAGATCACATTTTTTCTGGTTAGTAGTCAAAAGTTGCATTTCATAACGATAACCAGTCTGCGCATAAACTAGCTATGATGCTAGTGCAATGTTTTGTGCACCGATATTAAGGTAGCAGATATAATAGGCAATTCTTTTTGTACAAATATAAACGGTGTTACTATTAAACGTGACAAAGTTTTTCCTTAGTTCAACTTAAGATTAAGCAAAATGGCTACCAATAAACCAATTAGAAGTTACACCTTGCATAACTTTGACATTTCTTTCATACAAAAGCTATTCCGAAGTTACACCAGCTTGCACCCTTGTTTAAATATAGTGTAACCACAGAATAAATGTTAGTAGGTACTGTAAAAATATTTTCATAGTTACCACCAAAGAGTACGTATATATTTTACTCATACCAAGGAGTTTATGTCTAAGTACGGATGCCCGCCAAAATAAAAAAAAATAAAAAAATCAAAAAGAAGTGTCAAATTTGACAAATATACACAGCTGTCATAGACAAAATTATACTTATTTTGAGGTTTCTCGTTGGATGCGATGTTGCCGATTTGTGCATCTTCACGTATCAGAAGGATAGTTACATCACAGTTCCACCTTGTTTAATGGTAAGAAATTATTTCTGACATATTCTGAATTTACGCAAGGTAAAGCTATGCAAGGCGTAAATCTGATAGAACTTCGGAATAAATAGTTTTTATTGGTGAGACTGTTACAGTAAGTGTATGTACTTTACATACTGTAACTGCAGTAGCTTAGTTTCTGTGCATATATTATGTAATGTTTCGTAACTCATAATAAAATATGAGTCATAAAAGCAATGTTGCCTTTTTGCAAAGGGATGTTATGATGTTTGTGATGTTGAAATACAATATAATGAAGGGGAATAGGAAAATTCTCAACGTTATAGGTACACTTTCTTTGCTGCAACAAGCAATCCTCTTATTGCTGGCTTTAATCGTCTTTTATTAAATAAATTTACTATATTTTTATAAGATATAAGATTATTATGACTACAGAAGCCAATATTTTATTATTTGTGTAAATAAGATTATTTGATATTAGTGTCGTCGAGTTTTATGTAATCTATAATATAAAATGAATCGCGAATTTGTGTAAGCGCATAACTCAACAACGCCTGGACCAATTTGACCAATTCTTTTTTTTTAATGTTCGTTGAAGTTCAAAGATGGTTTTTACGACGAGAAAAAATCTAATAATTGCCGAAAAAACCCTAAAAATAAACAAAGGTCTGTATTTATACAGGGTTATTTGTAAAAGATCGGTAACTTCTCAGAACTGTATTACTATAATCATAAGGAACAACTTTTGTTCTATGACTTTTAAAAATTAATCATTATTTTTTTTCATCAGATTGTCATACAAAAATAAAAATATTTAAATTCAACGCTCTAAATGTTACGAAGTCTATGTGAAAGAATAGAAAGCTATCGTACAAAGCGAAGGGAGCGGGATTAGGGCGGCGAGGGCCGAAATTTGTTTTAGATAGAAAACAAAATTTTGAATGTTTGTTTTTGGTAAATGTATTATGTTTTGTAAAAAGTCATAGAACAAAAGTTGTTGTTTATGATGATAGTAATACAGTCCTGAGAGGTTACCGGTGTTTTACAAATAACCCTGTATATTTCATTAATAGGTAGTGTTTGAATGGGTCAACTGATTCTATTGTTTTTAATAAATACATAGCAGATATCACTGTTCAATATGCAAATTAAAGTAATTCCAGCTTCTAAACACAGCCACTTAATTCGTGTGCAATTTTATTTCGCATAAAAGCAAATACTAAAACTGAAACTCGACAACCGTATAACTCACGTCGCACAGAGTTATTTTAAGCGTTAGTTTATAACTCGTATAATTATAACTTTGGCTATGTGACATCATTTATATAATTAAAAAAAACTCAAAAAATAATTTCCTGAGAAAATTCGTTGAACCTCTGGGTTATTATGTGCCAATGCTATCTATACTTCTATACTAATATTGTAAAGAGGAAAGATTTGTTTATATGTTTGTTTGTTTGAATTGAATAGGCTCCGCAACTACTGGACCGATTTGAAAAATTCTATCACCATGAATCCTACATTATCTCTGATGAACATAGGCTATATTTTATCTGGGAAAGTGAAATTTTCCCGAGGGAATGCGGGTAACAGCGCGACGTACAGCTAGTATTATACAAACAAAGAATTTTTGTTTGCTTTAAGCATTTTGCTGTTTGTGTTTGTGATAGTATAGGGCAAGTAACAAATAAAACAAAACGTTTTATTTTGTTTGGGAGTTGATTCAGTCACGATAGTGGTTATCTCTGGGGATTTATGAGGAACGCACAATGATGTAATATCATTAGGAACGCAACATAGGCACGGTTCGAATACAACCTACCTACACAATGTATGTACCTATTCCAAATGTTAGTTAACTTTAAGCCCAATAAGTATTCATTACCTAGTAGTAATTTATTATGACTGCATTTCATTACACTGCAAAGCAAAAACAATTTTCATACAACTGCTAAAACAATTTCCGTATTGCAGTTTTCTTGTGTAGTGAAATGCTCCCTCTTTTGGGACGTAAAAGGTTAGTCACAGCTCTCAAATTCTTTTACAGGTACCAAGTTTAAGTAAGTTTATTATACATATATTACCGTTTTTATATCATTTATTAAATTTAAGCTTAGCCTACTCATTCATTTTAAAATATTCATTGCTTTTTATGTATGCCCCGTCCTCATCAGTTAATTTTTATCCTGTCCATCCAAAGGTTACCTGGAAGAGATAGCTTTTAGCGATAAGGTCTTATATTATTATTTAAGCGAAATCTGTTTTATTTGTTGTTTTTTCTCATAGTGTGCAATAAAGCAATATTCTATTCTATTCTATTCTAAGCGGATATTTTATGACACGAAAATGGGAATAGGTATGACCTAAAAAAGAGGCCGCTGGCCTGTTTGAAATCGAAACCAAAGTAGGCTCCGGCTGCCAATAGATTTGTTTTATTTCATCTTGCAATATGTTTTAATTTTCTCAGTTCTCTCTTTGAATAAGAAAGATGTCGGATACCGAACGTAACGGAAAATTGAGTACTTCTTATTATTATACAGGGTGTAAAAGACAACTACCGAAAACTGAGGGGTTGCAATCAGACCATGATTCTAAACATATTTAGCGAAAAAATGGCGGATTTTTTTTTTGCTTAGTTATTTTATGTTATTTTCGGTTATTTACTACTATTAGAACATAATAGGATCATAACCTAGCTAATAATCTCATTTATAAAAGAAACAACCAGTTAAAACACAAAATCCAGCAATCTACGTAAAAAAACGCGCCCAGAACATACGCAAACAGTAATCTTCAAACGCTGTTTTTTCCCAATTTAATGGTTTTTTCGAAAAATCCTTTTGGATTTGGCTGTGTTGGGTTGCTGTATCTACCTCTCTCGGCTTCGGAAGACGTCTTTTTACACCCTGTATATATATTTCTTAGTTATAAAACCAGTACTTGGAATACATTTAAAATAAAATATCATTACTATCACATAATTATCTTTTGCTAATAAAAAACTTACATAATCATTTTAATTAAAATTTAAAAATAGCGAAGAAGCCTGCGATAGGCGAAGTTTAAATAAAAAGATAGGGCGACGAAAAATAAGGCATCTATTTAACTAAATACCTACTAGAAAACTAGAAAAAGAGGGTTGGAATTAGTTGGCTTTGCCAAATTAGGACAAACAGATTCTGTTGCAGATTGACCTAGTTTGCAGGCAAAGAGTGTTAGAAACAAATTTTATTTAAAAACTATTAGCAATCGTTTTTTCTTGATCAATCATTTAAATTTAATATTTCTTTTAGCTTTATTAAAACAAATGCCTCTATATTTTTATCGAATTAACTGATTGAAAAAATGAGAGTTATTATTTATTTGTAAATAAAATTATAAAATACAATAAAATCAGTCATGCTATCTAAGGATCGTCGTAAAACGATCTATAGATAGTTCAACTAAAGCGAGCCCAAAATACTGGCGACATTGGCTCACTGAATGGCAATGCTGATTCTCTGTGCCAAAAAAATCGCCAGCTACGAAATTGAATATGAAAAATTTCCATGTGCAGTATTATTAGTCTCATCCATACTTCCATACTATCCATCCATACTAATATTATAAATGTGAAAGTAACTCTGTCTGTTACTTTGTTACCTTTTCACGCCCAAACCACTGAACAGATTGAGCTGAAAATTGGCACGGATAAAGGTTGTATCCCAGGGTAGGACATATGCTACTTTTTATCCCGAGGAACCGCGGGTTACACAGAGCGCAGCTAGTACCTAATAATTCACTAAATGCGGTTATAATTCTCGCCAAATTTCCTAAAGTGCCATAACAGCCATGTTGCGCAACTTGCTGTTGTACTTTGATCCGCTTTGATAAGCTTTGAAGTTTACTGCTATTGCAAATTTCTGAGATTAGTTTTTAATAGCCGTGTTAGCTGGCCTAGTGGAATAGTGCCTCGTGATACGAAGGATGAGGGTTTGAATACCGGTCCAAAATTACAAAATTTTATTATTACAATTTTAAATTTAATTTAGGTATTACATAATTACTTTTTACACAAGACAGGAAAATTTATAAATAGTCATATATTTTATTGTTTACTAGCTGTCCGTTGCGGTGTTACTCGCGTTCAAACGTTAAAACGTCACTTTCCAGGGATAAAATATAGCCTAGAATCTAGGATTCTAACCGTGAAAGAATTTTTCAAATCGGTACAGTAGTCTCGGAGCCTATTCAATTCAAACAAATCTTTCCTCTTTATAATATTATTAGTATATCAGTATAGACTAAACTAAATAACCAAACATAAAAGATTAAACTTTTTAAATCAGCAATGCGCTAGTTTGCATCGCAGAAAATAATAACGAAGTCTAAGAGATCGCGGCAGGTCACGCCACGACATAATGGTGTCAGCATAAGGTACCGCATAGAACCGAAACTTAACACGTAAATAATCACCAAACTTTGAGAATTTATTTTCTACGCAATTGCCACAGCTTGCTATAGTTTTTGATAATTTTCCGTTATGCTGTCAGTAAGTTATATTATAGCACATTTTTTTTTATATTATCTTAAATGTAAATTATAGATTAGACTTCGTAAGAACTTATTATGTAAGACATCACCAATAGGTATAAAAAAGTGGCATGGAATTTTATTTTTACAGCACTGAATTTAACAAAAGAAATGCGTTTCTATACCCCATACGGTACTTTATGGTGCTCGCCATCAAGTAGTATGCAAATACGACCTATATTTGAGCGGATCTCTTTAAACATGTGCTGTATATCTTCAGTTCGTTTCCATAGTTTTATGTACAATAAATTATTACTATTTATTTAAAACTGTACTTTTGTATTAATAAATATTTTCTTTAATGTCAGGGACTAACCTAATGCCACTAATTAGCGCGATTGACCTTAAATGTACGAGAAATGAAAAGTCTTATCAAAATTTTCGATTCCGACGGGATTCGAACCCGCAACGATCAGAAGATCCTCCTAAAGCCAAGACTAAAGGTATAAAGATTAAGGCATTCCGGCTTTAGGAGGATCGCCTGCCTCCGTCATAATAGCCGGGACCGACTCAACGTGCCCTCAGAAGCACGGAAGCGCTCGAATGAAAATGCCACTGGCCATCCACTCACAGTCCGTTCCGAACGTTGCTTAACTTGTGTCATTTTCATTTCTGTCACTTAACAGTTATACTGAAAGTGCTACCTAGGTAAAGATAATAAGTATCTAGTTATAATAGTATTAAATATTTCAGATTCAAAATCCATACTAATATTTTAAATGTGAAAGTAACTCTGTCTGTCTGTCTGCTTGTTACCTTTTCACGCCCAAACCACTGAACAGATAAGGCTGAAAATTGGCATGGATAAAGGTTGTATCACAAGGAAGGGCATAGGCTACTTTTTATCCCGAAAAAATCCCGAGGGACCGCGGGTCATACCGCCGGAGCGCAGCTAGTGTGTTATAATTTAAAATGATGTTTCCATCCAGAGCTGATCATAATTATTTTCAAATTGAAAATAGCCGAGAAATGTTGTCATAGATTAAACATTATTTCAACTGTACACTCGTAGAAGGAAGCGCGTCATACATAATGGATTCGCAAGGATTCAACTTCCGACAAATAATAAATAAAAGCTTGTCTATCATTGTCTATTCTACTAGTTTCTGATCATGGATCACGATACTTATAAGTAAACATTACTTCCTTGCTCAGTGACAGTTTCTGTTTCATTTCAATTTTCTGAATAATATAAAAGGGCCCTTACTAATAAACTTTATATAAAGTTATGTCATGCATAACCTATAAATAAGCATAAAAAAAATAGTTTATGCATGACAAAACTTTATGTCAAGTTTATTAGTAAGGGCCTATATATATATATATATATTGGTTATCATGCGACATTATGTAGCGACATATTTATGTGAGATTATAATGATATGGGTACTATATAATACATACATACATACATACATAAAGTCACGCCTCTTTCCCAAAGGGGTAGGCGGAGACCACGGATCTCCAGTCGCTACGATCCTGACACACAACTTTCGCCTATACTAAATAAAAGTTTTTTACTATATAAAAGTGCTGATAATGTGAAGGGTTATCACGCAAAATAAAAGAATGCGTGCAAATATTCATAAAATTTGTACAACGCACTTAGGAGCCCTGATACAGTCACAAAAACGTATGGGGCAGTAAAATTTGCGTAAACGACACAACGGAAGCAGATATGCTTCCGTACCTAATCCTTATTTATTAAACACTCCGCGAGTTTTGTCCTCAAATTCCAATAACGCGTTTACATAGAAACCAAACAGTATCACGACTGTATTTCCAACTAACTGCGTCTCAGGGCATTTTTTGGGTTCCGACCTCAAAAGGAAAAAATGGAACCCTTATAGGATCACTTTGTTGTCTGTCTGTCAAGGCTCTTTATCTCGGAAACGCGTGGAGGTATCAAGTGGAAATAAAAACCCTCAGGATAGCCAACCAATTTATTAAAGTAGTTAGCAGATCTAATTGAGAAGGTTGTTCTTTTTCATTGTTTGTATAACACTAAGCTCTTCGAATATCCTGCAAATAAATTGATTTGAATTGAATTGAATTGAATATCAGACCCGTTTAAAAAAATCCACCCCATACCATAGTACCAGAGTCAACCGGATTCCACCCACTAAAATCTTTTAATAGCTGGAATCCGGTTGACTCTGGTATCATCTACTCTGGCTCTTAACTACAAGCGTGCACACAAAAGCGGTGAAAAGAATTTGTAAAATTGACTTGGTCAGCTTTTACTGAAGACTATAAAGCGCTTAGTTGTTATTGCTTCTCGACACTAATATTAGTCCCAGTAACAGTCCAAGAAAAAATAAAAGCTTTTATATAAAATACCACCCAGTACGACGCGACTCAAAAAAGAAAGAAACTTAGTAAATCCGCTGTCAAAAGAACCGCGCGGTGGCTTAATATTTTACTTCGGATCTTAGTTTTTGGACCGAGCAAAGCGTTGTTGGTTATATTATTCTTAAGGGCCAGAATAACCCGAACATAAGTTTCTACCATTATATTCAGATTACAATACCTACCATTATTTACGCTAAGGTACATGAATATGCTGAGCTTTCGCTCACAATACAGTTTTGTTTTCTTCTAGGCCGTAGAACCGTAAATATTTTCATTGAAACTGTTTTTTTACGGTTTGGTAGTTGTTAACCAAAATAATATAATTATTAATCTTAAATATCATCATTATAGTGTGCATGAAATGCCTGTTCGTACGAATGTGCGATAATAATCTCATTTTCAACAAAGCACTTTACGTCCTACGTCGTTTTCTTTCATTGCTATCGAAACCCTCAAAATAAGTCATCCACATAATTCCCGAAAGTAAAAACTAAGCGCCGATGCCATGCAAACTGCGAAGCGGGCTCCGCGGGACGATCGCGTCGTTAACCGCGTGATGATCGCGTATGCGTGTTTATTTCGTGTTAGGACACCTAGTTTTTGTTACCGCGCGCCTACGCGATGGTCGCATCGCTTACTCGCGCAATAATAGCGTAGTCGCGTTCTATTAGGACGATGCTCGCTTACCAAGTTACTAAACTCCCAGTTTGCGAATCTTAGAACAATCGAGATAGTTACCTGGGCCAATTTGTCAAAGTTTGCCATTCGAGAAGTTACTCGACATTTCAGCGACATCTAGTTGATCAAGTCTATTGATAGTAGATCAAGTGTATATTCCTTCATTTGGTGATTTATGCGACAGTAAATAAACATTCAGTACAGTTCGTACATACATACTACAATTTTTAGTTTATTATATCTACGAGTATATACAGGGTGTAAAAAGACGTCTACCGAACCCGAAAGGGGTAGGTACAGCATCCCAACACACAACCAATTCCAAAAGGATTTTCCGTAAGAATCATTATATCCGGAGAAAACAGCGTTTGAAGATTGCTGTTTGCGTATGTTCTGGGCGCGTTGTTTTACGTAGAATGCTGGATTTTGAGTTTTAACTGGTTTTTTTTTGTAAATGAAATTATCAGGTAGGTTATGGTCTTATTATGTTCTAATAGTAGTAACTAACCGAAAATAACATAAAATGATGAAATTTAAGTAAAACATTTTTTGTTTTTTTTTGATAAATATGTTTAGAATCATGGTCTGATTGTAACCCCTCAGTTTTCGGAAGTTGTCTTTTTACACCCTGTATATTTTATATATTTATTATTAATATGTTTATTCAATCATTAAATAAATACACTCGAACTGCCGCGATACAGGCTTAACCTAGTGCGGGGATCGATGTAAATTATTAATAATAATTGTAATTTTATGTAATATGTTTTATAAATAAATTGAAATTGATATTGACTGGGGGAACTGGGGACAAATTGATGGGAGGCAAAGCGACCATGCTTAATTTCTCATTCAATTCCCTAATAAATCGTCTAAATGAACACGTAAGTATTGGGTGTCCAATAAGTGAATCAAATGGGAGCATTTACATATATAATCAACATAAGGAAGTTATACTTTAATATAACCGACACTAGGGCATTTGGGAGGCGTCGACGTGATCTCTTTAACATCACAAAGACAAATTCCCACTGCAGCGTCGATCGATGACTTCTGAAGCCGATTACTGAATAATGCACGTGACTTTTATTCCTTTTTGCAGTATATTAGTAAATAGATTAAATAATCTGGCCCTTACCGAAAACTTGTGCCATAAAGATATATCATGCACAAAGTAAAAAAAGTATAATTATTCATAGGTTATGCATGACATAACTTTATGTCAAGTTTATTAGTAAGGGTCTATGGCATTTTATTTTTTTTAACTAGGCGAACTGTATATTAACAAACTGTATGTAACAAAATTGAATTGTCCGTAAAATCCGTGAAAATAATACAAAGAAACATCTAATTGACCCTCTATATACGAGTATTCAGCGAAGATAGACGAATGCCGACGGTGTCGAACGTGTAATGGGCCTCCTCGCCTGTATTCGCCTGTCATCTTCTATCTAAATAATAGTTCTTCGAATAGTTCAGCAAAAAGTTCGGCGAATATGTAGAGTCGCCGTTATTTATTTGAATAAACCTAGATTTCAAAGCAATGTACCAATTCAGCTGAATTATTTCAATGCGTTCTATCTTAATATGAAGATCACGATTATCACGTTAACTGTACGTGCTTTTCCTAGCATTCGCAGACGAAAATTACATTCAAATGCAACGTTAACTTTTTAATGGCGCTATTCATTTCAACATGTTCAGTTAAACTATTTACCGACAGTTTCTATATTCTAGGTATTATTTGTGACTAATGAGGTAGATGTTTGACATTACTTCCATACTTAATTATGTTCAATATTATTCTATACAGTAAACAAAACCACGAGTACCTAGGTAGAATATAGAAATTGTCTGTAAATCTTTATTTAGTAAGCTGCGTAAATTGTTATTTTATAGTAAGAAAATCGCCAATGCAGTGCTAAGATATTGGTATAAAATTAAGGTCAGAATCAACAAAGATAAGTTCTGAAGATACCTAAGTCATAATAATATTATAAATAGAATTTGTATCAATATATGAGGGCAATTTAATATTCTATAATATATGATTATTTTATACAGCATGTTTACGCTTTACTGGACGCTGTAGTGCCAAGGACATCGTTGAGATATATATACTACTTTCCCGCTATCACTCAACTGTATGTACCTTTAGTCCGAGTAGATAAGATCGTATTGTATTGCTATTCAAAAAATGCACGCCGCATAGCGTTGCTCCTCTAGTCGGTGCGAGCTAACCTCAATGCTGAACGAACAGCGAGATACAGCAGAGCCCAGCGGGGCTTAATACAATGTCAATTTCAGCGCTGCCATTAGCACGTGTTACGCGAACTATTATTGTATCCAGCATTTGTTTTTATTATGACTTCATCGACCTTGAAAATCTTGAAATAGTAAAATCTGCTAACAATTCAATGGTAGCTGTCCGTAGTTTTGTTCACTTTTCTAAACTAATAAATGTTTTAAAGAAGTCAAACTAGTTGCCATTATTAGATAATTTGAATGTCAGTTCAGTTGCTGTGACGGTTCCAAGTAATCATTATTTCCTTTAAAGAATTCTTCGAGAATGTATACTGTCCTGAGTCCAAAGTCTAATAATATGTATTGTACCTATACCTACCACCTATCTTTAAATTAATGTTACCTACTTTAATACACTATAATTGTTAAGTGTAGGTACTAGGTACCTATGTAAATACCCTACCAATGTAAATTGACGTGCCAATGTTATGTTATGTAACTTCATGGTCAATAAATGAAATCTGAAATCTGTACCTTGGAGATACAGTCGTGATCCTGTTTCTTGTCTCTGTGACGTCATTAGAGCAAACAAACAGTAATTTTTCAGGAATGATAACACGGTAACTTGTTATGCAACATCTCGTATGAAAGATATTTCGCGAGAAAAATGAAAGCGAGTTGAAATGGAAAAGGCATGAGCTTCAAAAACAAACAAATGTCCGGAGATAAATGAGGATGGCCCCAATGGCAGAAAGAATTACAGCTTTTGTGTCTACAGTTTTAGTTAGCTAAAAAAAAAGATTTAAAAATCAAAAAATTTTATTTATAGGATAATTTTTTGAAAAGCAAAAATTTTATACAGAGCAAATGGATTTTTTATAATGGCATCAACAGTAAAACGTTAATAAGTTCTAACGTTTTTAATTAAACAATCTCATTAAAATCCCGATACGAAATCAAATAAAACATATGCATAGTAGCGTTTCAAGGGAGATAAGCCATAACGAATGTGCTGATTATAAAAGAGAAATAAATTGAACACGCTAACAGTTCTTCATTAATAAATCATGAGTATCCACGGCGCGATAATATGAGACGTTAATTGTACCGCAGTACGAGTATCTAACCTATCTTTGCCACCTCAATAACCAGTTTTAATGAGTAAACATATTGATTGTGGAGATCCGTGGTCTCTGCCTACCCCTTCGGGAAAGAGGCGTGATTTTATGTATGTATGTACATAGTGATTGTCCCAATTATCGGCACGCTCAACAGTAATCTCATCTATAGAAAACCCTTTAGGCACTTCGTGCCTGGAAACCTTAAAATTTCAAGCCCAATACCACTGCGATCGCAGTATCCGTAACAGAAACTCACATTTCAGCCATAATATAAAATATTGCCGCAAATCGCTTCCGATAACGAGCCTTTCTTGTCGCCGTTCCAAAAATCACAATCTGTGCTGTAAAAATCCTTTTGGTTCAACGGTCTTTCGGTGATCAAACTGTAGAATCTGCAGCAATCGATATTCTCCTCGGCGTGAAATGCCGCATTGTGAACATGGAATCGCGGGCCGATGTGGCCTCACTGATAACTAATGCCAAGTACAATATGACAGCACGCTGCGAATTCATAGCCGCTATGCGGCCTGAGCCGGCCTCGCTGCATCCACTGAGGCACGCGCGAGCAGAACAAGACCCGTCGTCTGAGGCGAATGGCTCCGTCAAGCCTCGCCGATCAGCCAGCTGCAGCCGCTTGCGCAGAGCCTGCATTGCTCTTCTCAACAGGCACTAACGCAACCAATTTGCCTGAAGCTTAATTTCATTATATTCTTACGTAAGACTTGTCTTCGATTTATCGCCCTCTAAAGAATTATGGCGTGCTGCATGAGCAATATCAAGACATCATGTTTTGATCGAAACTTAATTATAAAATAAAACCTATTTTACGAGCAGCTGGTAATGTTTCCGGTGATTCGGCTGACCACCAACATTGATCTATTCATAATTTTAATGTGTGCCTTAAATCCGCTGATTAAACGCGAGTCGCTGGGAATCGCGGCGCATTGCGGAAGATTAATGATTTATTCTGAGATCGAACGATTACAACAACTGACTGATGCGAGTGCCACTACCACGCACCTCCGCAATTTTTTCGATGACGTGTTTGTCAAAACATATTATCGCTTCTCGTGAAATCATCAAAATATTATCTTCTATTGATTCAGTTGGAGAGACGAATGTAGTCGTGCCGGTAAATAAAAGGCGTTCAGATGTTACTTTCACGACGTCATTCGTTGGTATTTTTACAGTTAGCGGGATCATATCATCGTTTTGTCTCGCAGCAAAGATTCCTTGAATTATACTTATGCCACGCGAAATAGCTCAGATTAACGCTTAATTTATCTCTTAAACGCACCAAGTATCCTTAGCAACGCCCAAAAAATCGCACATTTTGAAATATTTATATTGAACCCACACGTTCCGCGTGCTTCTGAGATTTTCTTATTGATTTATATTACGAAAGATAAAGAGGTATGTTTCATACAAAAATTTTTGGTGTTATGTTTTTAGGAACAATCGGTAGGTATTAGAAGTAAATAATTAAACTTACTTGATCAGAAATCTCTCAAAGATTTCGAATTGTTATTTGATGCAACGCATTCATGGGCCATGTGTTAGTAGAAGAGCACAACGATGACTTTGCGTGCACTCACCAGCACATAATATGCAGTGCCATGGTCGGGGCTAGTGATAGGACGCGAGTACGAGGGGGCGAGTGCAGCGCGACCAGGCGGCAGCGCGTGTAGCCCGCGGTCGCGCTGCCGACCTATTGTGACGCAAACGGGACATCCTGGCCACGAACCGTTTTACGAGCGCTGCACGATGACGCTCTCCGTCATCGCCAGTTTTCCGCTACTGCAGCGATACGTACCTTTGGTCTCCGCCTTCCTCCTGGGCTCGGGGGCATTCCTGCCTCGGCCTGAGGACAGGCGTCAGCCCCCATTTCTCGACCAACTCTATACGAGCAATGGTGGCTGCTCGAGTTCAATCTGTCATCGGGTCGGAGCGTCGGCGGTGCGGCGGGATCGTCGCGTCGGGCTGCCGGCTGGCGGCTGCGGCCCGGCTCCCGCCACGTCACGCGCGCACCATCGCGCCCGAGCCTACTCCTGGGGACTCGTCATGCCGGAGCTGGTGCCCTAGGCCTCCAGCTCGTTGCGGCGCGTCGGGCGTCAACGCACTACCGGACAACTGCGCAGCACCGGACCGAAGAGCCGGAGGTGCGCTCTGCAAGATCAGCGAGAGGATGCAGTGCCGGCTCCCTAGAGCCTCACTTCTAGGATATCCGTTATAATTCAAAGTTCAACGAGCGGATCTGATAAGTGACAAGGCGCGAGGACCGATACCAAACCACGACTGGTCACTGGGATAAGAGTTCTTACGTAACGTTAGTGGAGGACGCTGTCGGTGGCGCCTCACCGGGTCCGGCGAGTCATGATATTTCGGAACCGCGAGTGTACGATCGCGAACGCGTGCTGACGCGAGTGTCGCACGTGCGCAACGGAGGCGGACTAGTGGGGCGCGCGCGCGTCTTCCCCCTTCCCCGCACAGCACCCCGGCCCCGCAGCGCCCCGTGACGACGCCGACGGCCCGCGCCGCGATGCCGCACGCGTATCGACACCGCCCGCGACCACTGCATCGCGGCCAGGCGCGGCATACCGGCCCGTGCGGGCTACGCACCCGTCGCTATCAGCGGGCCCTAACGCCGCACGCCGCGTGTCGCGTCACGACCCTAGCCCATCGCATCACTCACGCACGCAACCTTGCCGCCACAATACATATCCCGGGGAAACGTTTGCTTTTCTTGCCCTATAACCCGTATTCCGTGAAACAAAATCTGTCTACAAATTTTGTCGGCTTTGGAGTTACTAAGTTATTTTAGTATGTTTCGAGCAATTGATACATAAGTAACTAATGATCGATGTCTTGAGATTATAAAGATTATATGACTTCTTAGAGCTAAGATTAACGCTTTACGTTTGGTTTGTTTGACACAATTTTAAAGATGTCATTTGAAGGTTCTGATGAAAAATTACATGAGCTATCCGCCGGAGGCTTTCTGCAGGTGAATGCGCCGCAACGGATACCGGAGCGACGCGAGAGCGAGCCCGGGGCGCGCTCCTAGTGCGGCCGGAACCTAGGCTCCACCAACCGGCGTACTTGCCGCTGCCAGCTGACTGACTAATCTAGATCAAAGGTTGGGGATGCAACTAGAGCCAACTTCGATCCCTCTTTTAATGCCTCTCTATATAAGTACATCAGCATAATTTACTGTTTGAACATTAAATAGGTACCTTTCCAAGTACTGAATTTAGGCAAAATAACTGTAGGTAGGTGTAAATATACCTAATACTGTATTTTCGTATAGTGTAAAATCAGAGTTGTTTTAAGCAAACTTGAATTGTATTTCAAGGATACAGTTGCTTTGTTTAATGTTTGACGTTTGATGATGGAACAATTTTTGGGATCCATTTAAAATCTTTAATCTAAAACACAGATCGGTAAGAACGTGGGTTTTTATCCCGCATGGGTGCAAATTTTTGGGATGCATTTAAAATCTTTAGATCTTTAGCTATCCCCAAGAGTGCGGTTAAGACAAGACAAGACATCGCGAAACTACTGCAGTTTCGCTGCTATGGTTTTGCAGCGGAGGTGCTACGGGCGTAAGACAATGTCATTCGTACGTATGTCAAAGAAAATCTTCTATTTCAATCATTGTACTTTTTGCAATGGCTAACTTTAAAACATTTCGAAGTGAAGAATTGGAAGAAAGTTGTCCAATATGTTCAACCGGTTGAACAAATACTTAGTTGAACATATAGAATACATCCTGTCGGTCGGTCGCTATTGGCCGGTATTGACCGATATAGAACGTATTGAACTCTATAAAACCGACGAGTTGTTCGTAACGATGTACTTCTAGTCTTGTTTTCAACTTTGTTTCCTGATTCACTTCTTGGTCCCTCAATTTTCTTTTCTTTTGTATCCGAATATTAAAAAAAAGGTCTTAGATGGTAACAATGTTAACTATGTTTTCAGCTTCATAAGAATAGAGTTTTAACAGCTGCTGCACTAGCCGCTAAAGAACAAATACTCAGGCACAATAAAGTGAAAGAGTTTTTAATCTAATAGTATAAAAAACAGTACCTATAAGAAAGAAATGTATACATAAGATTGCAGGCGACTGTCTGACGTTCATTCCACGGCCATACGCTAGACTGGAACACTGAGAGTGTTTTTGCGCCACTTTCAGTTTTCACTTAATGGAATATAGCTGTGCCAAATTTCCATGAACTGAAGGTCTAGCAGCTGATTTATCGCTCGGTATCATATTACAAATAGAATTGCTGCCAATTCTTTCGTAGAATAGCTTCGAAACCTCACTTAGT
The DNA here is from genome assembly GCA_963565295.1 of Epirrhoe alternata. Lineage (NCBI taxonomy): Eukaryota > Metazoa > Arthropoda > Insecta > Lepidoptera > Geometridae > Epirrhoe > Epirrhoe alternata. The sequence continues at coordinate 14,704,397 of OY751375.1, forward strand.
AACAAGCGAAACTTTAATTAAAAGTAACAACTTATACAACTCCTATACACGACACTAGTACTGAGGATATTCTAGTAGTAACGGAATTGAAACTCGTCGCACCAATCAAGACTCCTTGCCCCTCGAGTCCTCGATTCCGAAGACTTTCCATTATAATTATTCTGTACCAGCAGTCCGTCACGGTGTTACCCGCGGTCCCTCGAGAAAACTTCACTTTTCTGGGATAAATATAGCCTATGTTCATCAGTGATAATGTAGGATTCTAATGGTGAAAGAATTTTTCATATCGGTCCAGTAGTTTCGGAGCATTCAGAGCCTATTCAATTCAAACAAACAAACAAATCATTCCTCTTTATATTTGTGTAGAAAGATGTGTAGACAAGCCTTTTTTTATTTCTTTTATTTATTATAAACGTTAAAATATCCTAAGATCAGATAAGCTGGCGTAAGTAAAAGTAAGCTTGGTGTAGATGGTGGTCTTGATATTGATAGGTTAAATGCCAGTGATGCACGTGGAAAGCGAGATCGTACCGAACGAGTTAAAACTTCAAGACCAAGACGTTTATGTCGGGTCACATCTCTCGTTACCCCAGGAGAGTGGTTATGTAAAAGACTACAATTTCTCCACTGCCCTGAAGGTCAGAAACCAACCAGGCTTCTTATTGCACTGCTGAATTTGCAGCTAGCTTATAAACATAAAATGAGCTTTGTGATGGTTTTATTTCCTTAGGTATATCAAAATAAAACGATTATTGCTATGCTAGCCTGCAGCTAAATTTGCATTTGCTAATAGTGTCCATAGGCCAACTGAAATAATAACTAGCAATGTATCAACATCAACAAGGTGATGGTGGCCTAAATGTCTTTTCCACGCGTAAGCTAGTGTTTTTGGCAAAATCAATTTATATTTCTTATAAATGGATAATAATTATTTTAAAATAAATGATTTCAACTATACTCGTATTAGCTATCTTTTGAATCTGGATTTAGAGGAGTTCAACGCCTACCTATCGAAAAACTCTTCCTGCCTGGAAAACTTTGTTAAACAGCTTGAAAAGGGTGAAAGGCTCAAATGCCTAAAATCTATTATAGCAGTAGTCCCTTCAAAACCAGGTCAATGGAAGACCTAAGATGACGCCTAACCTGAATTTTATCAAGAATCTAATACACAAGTCTTATAACCCATCGATTTCCGGATTACATCCAAAAAACACAATGAATCAATCAATATTCACTATTTTACTATATATTAAAAAAATACCTAAGTAGGGTAAATTAATAACAATAATTTAGAAGTAGATAATTGAGTACTCATTCGATAAAAAATTTCAGAATTTCCTCAATGCTATGCCGTTTGTGGGAAAGGGTGGTGTTTCAAAAGTTGGAACAATTGTAGAGGCAAGTAGCATGCAAGGACGTGATATAGATTTTGGCACAGAAAAGGTTTAAAATTTGGAGGTGAGTCCACAACATGACATGGCATTGACCCGAGGAATGCAAATAGAACATATAAATTTGGCTTGAGACTAGCAGTTCTATGAATCATTAGCGAGACATGAAACTAAGACCTTTACAACTATACTAGATGAATTATACAGCATCAGGATTTCAGGAGTCAACCTATGCCTACACTCAATGAGAGGCTTTAGTTCCTGGGACATTGTTTGAGATGGAATAGGCTTGCCCTAAACCATCCTCTCAGCTTAATTGGCCTCCACGGGTAAGGCAACGTCAATACGTGAGGAGCTGACTAAGCTGCAGATAGCGTCACGACGATGTTTTCCTTCACCGTTAAAAGCTATATAGCTAATAATATAGGGTCTTCAAATCAAGAGTAAAGGTTCCTTCTAGGTAAGCATGCTCCATCTTAGACCTCACTACTGCTTAACAAGAGGCAGAGCAAGGTCAAATGCTGACCTATATAATTAAAAAAAAAAGCTTATTTTTATGTGAATTTATTGATGAACGGAAAATTCGAACTAGGAAGACCACTATTTGGGTAGCAACAAAGTTATCCTTGCAAATTTGCCATGTGCCAAGTTATCGGGACAATTATTATTCCTGACCTTCACCTTGCGTCACAGCGTCAGCAATAGTAGCATGCTGCGGCAATCTTCCAATTACCATGACAATGTAAAATGGCTTAGGGCACACTATCGGCAAAACTAGACTAGTATAAAAAGGGAAAGACAAGTGAAAAAAAAAATTGAAATTTATTTGGTTTAGCTGTCCGTCGCGGTGTACCCGCGGTCGGGGAAACCGCTCCAATAAATACATACATACATATAACTCCAGAGGTCCAAAAATTAAGATGTCTGCCCCATCTGATTCTTCCAACAAACCACCCAAGAGCCTCTTGGATGAGTTAATGGAGGACACAGACGATATAGAAGACATCTTGACATGTCAAGAAGGGGGGACGATCGTGTACTTAGACGATACCCTTTAAAAGGCCATAGCTCCCATGTCAAAAGAAGAGGCGAAAACTCCTCTATCCAAGCTGTCTAATTTTCTTATCCAACTAAACAATAGCCTAGATCCCCGTATTATCAGTGCATTAGACGAGCTCAACATTTTAGAAGGAGGACAAAACATTTCCATCAAGAATCTGTATGTCCAAGCTAACAACCTACTTAAAACTGATTTCTGGTATCTAAGCTATTATCAGAGACGGCTGTGATACCATATTCATCATTTAAATTGGGGCTAGAAATATGCATCAAGACCTATAAAGAGGCGACCTCTAGAGATGCGAGTTCCCAGTTGGCCGATATCGGCTCTACGTGATGATATGGTAGCACAAGCCAAAGTCCTCAAGGAACAAGAGACTAACGCTATGTCCCATGCTGATACCGTCGCTCAGGCATGAGACAACTTAACAAGATCTATGACAGTTTACACTGAGTCCCTGGAGAAGCGAACTCTTGAGATCCATACACCAACACCCTCTGCTCATCAAGCTGTCAGGTTTGTTCCAATGAACACATCAAGTTCGTCGTCAATCAGAACATCCATTCCCCAACTCGCTATCAAACCAGGGGAAGTATATCAGAGCAAGGTAGCCATCTTAAAGATTCTCAGTGAGAGAGAGATCTCTCTTACAGTCTCCTCTCACAGATACAGACCAATAAAAACCAATGTAATAATAAAAAATTAACAGATAGATCTTGTGGACACCACTACATTTTTAGGCATAACCTTAGATAGTAAGCTACAATGGGGCCCACACATAGATGGATTGTCGAAGAGACTTGCTTCTGCAGCATACGCAGTTAAAAAGATACGTCATTACACGGACGTAGATACTGCCAGATTAGTCTATTTCAGCTACTTTCACAGCATTATGTCTTACGGCATTTTATTGTGGGGGACTGCTGCAGACATTAACACCGTGTTTGTGTTGCAGAAGAGGGCTGTTCGAGCAATTTACAATATGGGTCCCAGAGATTCGCTTAGAAATAAATTTAAAGATATATTCATACTGACAGTACCCTGTCAGTACATATATGAAAATCTGATGTATGTTCGTAAAAATATTGAATCATTTAAGAAAAAAAGCGATAATCATGATGTAAACACTAGAAATAAGGATAAACTCGCTGTTCCCACTACTAGATTAGATAAAATTATGAAATAATTTAAAGGGCAATGTGTAAGCTTCTATAACAAAGTCCCAAGCGAATTGCAAAATTTATCAATCACTTAAAAATACAATTAAACGTCATCTCTGTAAAAAAGCCTATTATAAGATATCAGATTATTTGGATGACAAAAAAGCTTGGGACTTGCTCCAACTCAATGGATCCATGGATCACCTAAAAAAATGATAGGCCCCAGACCGTGTTTGTTGCCCTGATTCTTCACGGTATTGGTCGCGAAAGAACAGGAGTAAAATTAGTTTTAAGACTATTCTAAGTGATCCCTGTGGTCCTACTGAATAAATGATTTTTGATTTTGATTTTTTTGATTTTGAGACATCTGTCAGTTCTAAATCACATTAGTACCGGGGTGAAAGCATGGGGAATTTTTCTAAATTTAGACTTGGAGGAGTTTAACACTTATCTCGGAGATAGAACCCGCTACCTTCTTCATCACAAGCGGGCTTTCACCCACTGCACCACAGAGATCGTTTATAGTTGACTTTTCGAGCAGGTAGAGTGAAAAGTATATTTCATACCACTAAACAATTAGGGTGTCCCTATCCAAACATTTTTTTAGTACCGCTCACGTGAACGAAGTCGCGTGTACAGCTAGTAAAGTATAAAAATATTAATATAAAAAAGGTTATTTCCGAGGCTTTACGTGTAATTAAAATAAATTTATGATTGAAGATCTTAATTCTCGGCCACAATAAGTGTATATTTCACTGATTGTATGGGTCAACATTCAAACTTCATACAATATCATAGAATTGGATTTGCCTCTGTCTTGGCCTTAACAAGTCAAAGCATTATGTTATGTTTTATTTAACGGATACGCTTGCTTCGCTCAGGCAATGTTTTCTAGTAGGTACTTACGTAAATGTATGAACTAGGCCGTGCTTAGTTGGCACCTGAGCCAAGTTGCCTCATCATTCTTCTTTTAATCGGTTACTAGGACGCCATAAGTATTGCAGCATTCATAAATGCGTATACCGGGAACTCGCGCTCAATATTTAATCCCATACCTTAAAAATAATTTGCCAATTGAACTTAAATATAAAATAACTCAAAATAATATTAAAGCCATATTAGTAAAAAAATATTTATCATCATATCATATCTAACTTATTTTTTTTCTAAAATGCATAAATTCAATCCTATAACCAAGCTCAGGCGCAGCGTTGTCACTCAACTCTTAGATTATTTCTAAATAATCTAAGGTGCAACTGGTGCAAAATCATTGGATGCAATGGTACAGTTTCAAGAGATACCGTAGCATTGTCAGTGGATCCCAGTGGGATGCAGCGAGCGCGACGCGGCCTCACTTTGTTTTACGATCAGCGCAGCGTTGGACAAAATATGGTATTTGCAAAATATACTACTTTTATAAACCTGATTTCGTAAAATATATCTCAGTGCCGAATTTCAAGTTTCAACCAAATTCATTAAGTAAAGTTCAAATAATTTATTTGTGATACAGGTTACTGAGGTGTTTGAGAAATTCGCATTTATAAGATTAGGTACCTACTATGACAGTTATTTATTTTAAAACACGTTTGATACAACCTCATGCTCATATTTTGCAATACTTGTTCAAAATTCCATTTGAAATGGACAATTTTCTCTTGATGTTTTTGTATTATCATTTTTTTCGCAGACATAAAAAATCTTTCGAAAGCAATTACCGTAACAATAACTGCGTAGCAACTGTAATTTCAAATTCTGTGATGTCAGCAAAATGCTACAGTATTATTGCAGGGTATTGCAGTGTGTGACGTCACTCCCCGGCCTATTTATCAGACTGGGAAAAATTGGGGCCCATTATGGCTACATGCGAATAATTACAACTACTTAAGTTTAAGATGCCTTTCAAGATATATCAGCCTTGTTAAGTAATATTTTGTGCTAGCAGCTTAAAGTCTTGTACGACAAGGCGTTCCAATGTACGCGTAACCGACAGTTTTTGCAGGTAGTCCAGACTAGCGTTCCTGCAGTTGCTTGCGTCTATTAGCATTACGACGATACTAGCGAACGCTAAGTTCGTACAAGGCTTAACAGTCCGTCACATTAATTGACATGGCTGTTATCGAACAGAGTATAGAGAAATCGACTCATATCAAAACGCTCTTCCACAACTCATCCAACAAGAGTTTTTAAATCATAATCTGAATGGGATATTTATAGTCAACTCGAAAATGAAAACTCAGCGTATTTAGCGCTAAACAAGGGCTGGGACGTGCCCCATCTCGTCCACTGCTGACCTAAAAACGCGTCTGCTACTCAGCGGAGTCACGTCGCACTGCTGTAGCAGTTAGGGGGTGGGGTTTCCCCTCAGTGCCCCGGGCGCCACGCCGCCTCCACCAAAATTTGCACCAACTTAACTTTATCTCACACTTGTCTATTCTGGGTAGAGCGAGGGTGTCGTTCGAGCGAGACCATTGTACATAGCTCACATAAACATACTTTATGGTAAATTCAGTAAATTCTATAACATTTTTTTGTGTTGTAATGTGTTTTGTATGCCAAATAAATAAAATAAAATAAATGCCTAATTTAATATTAAGGTATAGCTGTGACTCTTTTTTACACAAGCTTACAGGCGTCCCCTTGAGTTTAGGAGTAGCTTGCCTCCTCTGATGCTGTATAAATTATTGTGTATAGATAAATAGGTCTACGTTTATTTTACACGCATTGGGTTACCAAAGACATATTTTTCTTGTTAAAGCCATATTTAAAATTCGTTAATTTTAATTCAGTACCTAACAGCATTTTTAAGGATAAACCTCTTAAAAACGGATACTTATATTAGAACAGGAAAATATTCAACTAAACTATGGCTAACATTCCTTTAAGCGGTGCTATTAATGCTTATTGAAGTTTTATATTTGATCTTAGCAAAACGAAAACCAAGAAATCAAAAAAACTCCGGTTTCATTCGGGGAAACGCCCTTATCTGAAGTTGCCCGAATATTTTACATATTAGTCACTATGTTACATCGAAGTTACTTAATGAAAAACATGTAAAATATTTAATATTGTTTTGATACTTAGCTTATTTTGCTAAGATAATATGTTTACCGATTGGGCGACGAGATCGCTCAGCGACAAAGCCTTTGTGTTGGTGTAAAATAAATCAGAAAATCTACGAATATCATATTGGAGGAGTGGAGCTAAATGGTCCCAAAGAAAATCTTGTTTGCATCTTTGTTTGAAAATGACACTATTCATTATTTTCTAATTTCAAATTTGGAATGTTGAGAATAAAATGTTCGAAAAGGGTTTTCATAGCGGCAATTGACCTCTCATATACTTTTATACGAGTATAAACATGATCCTCTAGCAAGTGTACCTAATTGTGAATCGGGGAAGACAATTGCGCCACTCTGCAAAGGTTGGTTTAGTTAAATCGAAGACGTTATGTTTTCCTTCACGGTTGGCTGCCGAATTGAAACGGGTATATCTTTTGTTTCAGCTGCCGCAAACCGGCAGGTATTCTAGTGTTCAGTGAAGGACAGAAAAGGAACAAGAAAAGTTAATACATGCACAAAAATGAACCTTACTCATTTGACTCGTCTGTTTTTTTATGCGGGTATGTCTTATTTATTTATCCGCAAAATCTCAAGTGAGTATGAGAGATTAAGAGGACCCAATTCCACAACCACCAGACCGGATCAAATATCCGCGGAACATGAAAACGATTGTCTCGCAGCGCCTCTTCCGCCTCGCCAGGCAGTCAAATGTTAAAAACAAAATTGCGTAATACTCAATGATGTATGTTAAAAAATATTTGTAGATAGGTTACAAATGCGGTACGCGTCAAACAGGGTGACGTTTTACTCGTAATCGCCATGTTTCAAGCCCGGATTTTAAACTTGGATAACTGAACACAACATTGCATAAAATATCTGGGTAAATACTTTACGAGTGACTGATCTATTTTTCACACAAATCAGTTATTGATCGTAGCACTATTAATTCTGCGACCACCTACGTTCGTAGCAAATTTCGTAGACCCTTCGTAGCAACCTAACAGGCTTAAAAAAATGTTATTGAAACAACTTTAAAACAACATACTGTCGTAAAATATTAATGCTAGACTTTACACCCAGCATCATCTAGCCCCAAAGTAAGCAGGACTTGTGTTATGGGTACTACATGACTGTTATACTACTTATATATTACATTTTTATTTGTAAATACATACATATTATACAATATATGTACATAGAAACACCCAGATCCGACGAAAACATCAAAGAACAAACAGCAATTACAACCACAAAGACAACGATAAGAAACATGTAACTATTTCCACAGCTTTTGTGTAGTTTGTAATGCTTCTACCACTTAGTTAAAAAGGTCATAGAATCCAAATAAAATCTGTACAAAAAGTTGTGTTTTGAAGTTACGTGAAAACTCGGGCACAATGCTGAAAATTTTTAATTAGAAAACTTCCTGAAGTTTCAATAATACAAGTCAGTTACGTAATTTTTTCAAGAGCCATGTTGATTGAGTGGCGTAGTTCCTCGACATTCGATTCGGTTCGAACCCCATCAATGGATTTTTCGTTTTGGGATAATTATATGCGCATTAACACAAGGCTCTTACACATAGACAGACAAATAAATGAAGCTTCATGTTAAACACATCTACATCCGGCTCCTGAGCAATCATCGCGTTGAGTGGTGCAGGTGCACTCGCCGTCGGTGCATAACTCGCGGTGTTAGTCCGGAACACTGGTGTCGCAAATAGAGGATGAGTGCGCGCGCGCAGGTAAGTAACGGCAACGAATAAATTACACAGAGTCAATGGGGCTGTCAATGTGGCCCCGCAGTATTGAAAATTATTGTGATATTGACGAAGTTCAAGCGTATTTAGTTGCACCATGCCACAGATAAAGAGAGACGGATATAAATAAGGATAGTATCCATAAAGTTTTCTGTAAAGGTTGCCTTTCTTTTGAACTCGCTCCAACATAAGCTTGTACTTATCTTCATGCGGGTCTCATATTAGCGAATTATATTCTAATTTAGATCTCACAAACGCATAAAACAGCGACACAATAGTCCTTCTATCAAGAAATCTAGCTGACTGCCTTGCATTAGGGCCTGTTTCTTTTGTGATTGAACAAAAATATACGGTTATGAGATTTTTCCCCATACTTGTTGTACAAGCCAACGCATGTACTTAATCTAGGTTACAGTTTTGAACTTTAAATGAGCTTACGCTGCATGCGATGCACTTTAAAATAGCGTGAAACAATAAAATCTGTCTGAATCAAGTACTCATTGTGTTCGGTTATTTTTACTGTCCTCGGACTCACCTAGCTACCCTTAGCTCTTACTTCAGCTCAGCCCTACTTATTGTTGGTTAACCCCAACATTTTGGTTCTAAGACGATACTACTTGCCAAATTTCTTAGTTCTAGGTCAACGGGAAGTACCATATGAATTTTAATTTATAGTGTCGATATATACGTTTTGTTTGCTGCATAAAGGCCGTATCTTTTTTTTGCACTAACTTAAGCGTTTGATTTTTCTACAGCGGACCGTAGACATGCGTACACGGTTAACATTTAGACGGTTAACATTTTTTATAATCATTTAAAAAAATTATGATTTTAAGAAGAGTCGACATAATCATTAATACTGGGAGTTGGACTAGTTGTCCCATTGTCCCATTATACATACAACATCCAGACCCGACAAATACTTGTAGATCATACAAACATTTGTCCCGCGGCGGGAGTAGAACTAATAAACTCTAAAATTATTGACGACACGTTATTACGAAACTAAAATGTCAAATAAATCACTACACACAACTACCCCCAAACGCCCCCCCCCCCCCAACTCCTTCCCTTCCTCTACCGGACCCATTCATTCTGAGATTGCTCTGCACAAAAGCACTTTGAACGCGAGCTTAAAACAAACACCTTAGAAAACGAGGAGTAAAGAAGAACCACTCATAAAACATCGCGGCTATACAAAATCAAACTACTGAGGCCACCTAGTGAGGAAGCAGCGATACTGTTTCACAGCGCCACCTAGTCACGAGATGATACACTTTTGGTTCACGGTGCAAAGGGGAAACTCAAATTGCGAGAAAAGCCCGTTAGTTCCACTACTCGCCGCTTATTCACTTAACTTGTTGCTGTTGCAAGAAATTCCCACTACGAGTATACCAGAGTGGAAAAGCTCTCTATGCCAAGAGCTTTGCTAATTAGTTCCGCTATTTGCCACTAGATGGCGCTGCGAAACGTTTTCATTATGCGGTAATAGTATACCATATAAATAATAGAAGTACGTTGTAGAACTTGCTACTTTTAACCCACAAATAAAACTAAAAAGCGAGCTTGGCGGGTAACAATTTTAGACCAAAGTTCACCAGCTTTAATGGGGTTAAATTTTCTTTGGTACATTTATGTTTGACCTTGTGAGCAAAATAAATATATTTTCGCAATTTAGCTGAGTGTTAATTAATTATCTTGGTGAACTTTAGCCGGAGGCAGCAAGTTATTAAATAATTGTTATTGAAAATATAAGTACAGTAAAAAAACCAATTCAACTATTGGTCTTAAACAGGGTGTAAAAAGACGAAAACTAAGGGGTCCAGACCATGATTCTAAACATATTTAAAAAGAAAAAAAAACGCAAAAAGAAATCTTGACTTAGCTACGTCTTTTTATGTTATTTTCGGTACTACTAGTACAATATAATAAGACCATTCGTAACTTATAATTCCATTTATAAAAAAAAACAATTAAAACTCAAAATCTAGCAATCTATGTAAAACGACGCGCCCAGAACATACGCAAACAGTAATCTTCAAACGCTGTTCTCTCCGAATATAATGATTTTTACGGAAAATCCTTTTGGATTGTGTAAGTATGTATAACAGAAACAAACTATTTGATTTGGTTTGGTTGTGTGTTGGGATGCTGTAGGTACCTATCCCTTTCGGCTTCGGTAGACGTTTTTTTACACAGACAATCGAACTCGCAACCTTCTGCGTCGCAAGTGGACCTTCGCCCACTGCGCTACGGAGGTCGTCAAATGTTTATGATTATTCTGTTAGGAAGCTTAAGTTAATCAAAAACAGTGGAAGGACAAACATTTTGTACAACAGATGCACTTAAAACTACCTTGTAGAAACAAACAGGAACAAACTCGCAGTTAATGTTGTTTGCAAGTTGAGAGCCAGTGCACATTTCCGATTACAGTAGTAGATACTTGCCGTATCTGCATAATTCAACTTTAGTTCAATGTCCTTTGGTAGTTATTTACAAAAAAATGTTACCTGTTTTTTATTTATTGAAAAATTCCCAGTGTTTGCCTTCGACTCGCAGTGCATTAAGTTGAGAATAGTTGCTTCTTAAATGTTACTCGAAGAGTAAATTATAATAGCAGTTCATCATCATCATCAAAAGTCCAGCATTATTATTATTATTATTTCCTTGCTCCTCTAACACAGGGCTTAGTACAACAGGTTTTCCCGTTTTATTAACGTCTTCTAGTCAACTCATTCACCTTTTTCTTACTAATAAATAATATTAATACCATCTTTCACACAGCACTTATAATCATTCATTCAATCATTGCTTGTAATACTTATAAAAATCTTTTCTAGGTTCATAAACTTCTTATCGTGACACAAATTTTCAATTTTACACAAAATCTGACATCAAAAAAATTTTAGAGAAAAAATATTAGCCCTATATTGCACTTTTCGGGAAATACAGAGCCCGGCAATGAGACTCAAAACGATTAAGCTAGGATGTGGCGTCTTGGTGGCCCGATGAAAGAATGGGGAAGGCGGAACTAAATTATGGAGTTCTTGAGCACATTTTGAAAAACAAACGATAAAATACCGACAAACTAGCGACTTTACGGGGATGCTCAAGGCTTTGAAGCTGAGACTCTACCAGAGTGTCTTAACCTATTAGCCTCTTGGCTCGCCTCATAATCGACTCTAGTGCTTGGAGATGGTGCTAGAGCCATCCCAGAGGTGAGAACAGTACTCCATATAGGCTCTAACCTGCGCTTTATACAAAGTTAGAATAAGCGCCTGGTAAATAAAAATAAGAAATGTACTTTTCTTTGATCTAGGTCAACACAATTCGGTTTAGCTCCAGCAACATGATTGAGTGTTTAGACAAATATTCAATCTACGACAGAGTGTTCAAGCTTAACGCTTTAGTACAATGCTTTGTTTTTTTTAATTGCCTTGGACTTCCGCAGCGCTTTGGGCCTTAGAAGATGTCTAAATGGGTAGTCAGATACACTTCTAAATACAGTTTTTCACATATTTTGTAAAGCCACTTCCATACACACGGGACATGTTTTCCTTCACCGTTTGATTTTCAAACGTAAAAAACAAACACGAATGGGAATCAAACTTCTATATAGTTACGGATATAATTAGGTACATAATTTTACACAACAAAAAACTCACTAAAATACCAGATGTAGGTATAATAAAAGCGTATAAATGTTGATGAACGCTGTCAACGAGGCATTATTTTTACAACGGAAATACAACATTATTTTTTCGAATCAGAACCTCAATAATCGTGTTTACCGGAGCGATTAGCCTTTCAAAGCGCGACCTACAAGTATTGTAAAGAGACAAAAGGATATTACGTGATCCTTAGTGAATAAACGGAAAGCGACTTATGGCTACGATGAGCGCAGACTGTCTCAACAAGATAAAAGCACAAAAAAACAAGTACCATTTCTATAGAAATTTTACTGCAAATTATATTACCGGATTCACTATTCACAGCCTTTCCACAGGGTTTTGTCCCGTGATCATAATAAATAGTACAAATAGTGACGTGTCACTACTAAAAAATATAATTATAAAAAAAATTAACAATAAAGAAGCAGGAGATGCGATTTGATAAAAATCTGATGAGATGGCAAGAAGAACATGGGCATGTCATCCTTAAAATACCCCTGTCATTGAGCTTATCTAGGCATAAGTCAAAGGGCACGCCGCTCAATATAAAACAACTAAAACTTAAATAGATATGTTGTTTTACAGTGATCACATCATATAGCAACAAAAAGAGAATGAGATGGTTAACCTTTAGGATAGACAAGCCATTGACGATCGTGTTCATATGCCAGTCCGGTCGCTATACACTGATTACGTCCGGTGGTTGAGGGTCGAATGCATAATGTATTTGCAAGTAACAAATTTTGAAAACCATAGGAAAACATGCCTTAGTAATAACAGGCAGTTACAGGTGCAGGAAACCGGTTTCGATGCCAGCCCGCTAGACCCTTCCAAATCTGGTAATAAACATTTTTAATGAATTCTAAGAGCATTTCATTTGGAAAACTACTTGGAGGTGACCCATGAACAAGCTGGTTAATTACCCACCTGATTCAAGCTGAAACGATGATTGTTAATTTGAAAACATAATTTATGAGAGCTTTCTATTTCATATCAGGGTATGAAGCACTAAGCATCAAATAGTGTTATTGTGGACTACTACACGCACTACTGCATGTCCATCCATACCCTATTTGCAAGCAGCGAATTTACGGAGCCAATGAGTCGCCGGTCTAATAATGAGGAATGGCTGCGACTGAAAATGGAAAAGCTCAGTTTGTAAGTACCCAAACAACTATGTTCTTTGACCCTGTTCCAGGAGGTTGTGGGCCGATGATATAAAAACGCAATGCATATTTGCAAGAGAATTCATAAAAGAATAAAATTTGAAAAACAATCGTCTACTTCTCTGAATTCATTTGAAGAATTGAACGAGATCGGGAATTGCGATTCTTGGAAGCTGCAAGCATGAAGAGTTATGGGAGTGGGAGGAGATGACGGAGATTTCAAGACCAAACCCAAGCCTCAAGCCCAAGGTCAAGATGGCGCTGTCAGCATCGCCAGCAGTCATTCCTCACATATGGAATACCCAGTCTGAAGCGGCAGAGTAGAATAATTCAACAAGCATATGAAGACAACGGATTATGCCGTAGACTTACGACTCCTGAGAATACTTTTCACTACGAAGCGAAGGTTAGTGCAACCGATAAAAAAGTATGGAAAGTTAGGTTGATTGAAATTGGCTTCTACGTTACGCTTATCCTTTCATATATGTAGGTGCTGTCAGCGTCTCTAACTGTTAACCCCCTAAAAGGCATTTTGAACGGCTCCCCACTTTCAGTGGGGTTACCAGTTGGTGACGTTGATTGTACTTACATAAATGACGAGCGTAACTTACAAGCCAATATAAATCACAAACAATAGTGTTCATAAATGTGTTTAATTGCAGGACGCACAAATAGTTCTGTATCTCCCCTGGCATTGACGAGGGGGCAGATTTTCAATTGATAAAAGTCTCATCTGTCCCCTGTTGCGAAAAGGTGAACGTTTATTTTCCAAATGCTCCCCAGGGAGACATGGTAATCATTCATTCAATATTAAAAGGAATATTATTCGAAAGAAACATTAAAGACTATCCGAAAACATGTCGTGTAATAAAAATACTCCGGAAACCAATATGACACATAATTATGGTGTTTCAAAATAAATAACATGTTTTATTGTGTTTCCAAAAAGGTTCATAGATTTTAACAATGATGATATCTCCTTATAATTAAAGAATACTTGTCATATAAGATCTTCTTCTAGGTCTAGGGTTTCTAGGTCTTACTTTTATTATACGTGTTGGTTTACCATAGTTAAACTAGGCTCTCGAACAACAGACGGTAAACTCCGATTAAAAGTTGTAACTCAAGTGAACTGCCTTCTATTTAGCGATTAAACTAACCAGTGCACCAATGCCAGCTGTTACCAAACAATAATTTACTGTGCTAAGATTGCATCCTGAATTAAAGTACAATCAAAGTTATCCCAATTTAACATTTAAATATGCGTAGACAAATCTTAAATATATAATATATTCGACGACCTCTGTAGCGCAGTGGACGAAGGCCCGCCTGCGACGCAAAAGGTTGCGGGTTCGATCCCCGCGGCGGGACCAATGTTTGTATGATCTGCAAATATTTAACTCTGGTCTGGGTGTTTCTATGTATAATATGTATGTATTTACAAACAAAAAGTATATAAGTAGTATATCAGTTATCTGGTTCCAATAGTACGAGCTGGTAATAAACATTTTTAATGAATTCTAAGAGCATTTCATTTGGAAAACTACTTGGAGGTGACCCATGAACAAGCTGGTTAATTACCCACCTGATTCAAGCTGAAACGATGATTGTTAATTTGAAAACATAATTTATGAGAGCTTTCTATTTCATATCAGGGTATGAAGCACTAAGCATCAAATAGTGTTATTGTGGACTACTACACGCACTACTGCATGTCCATCCATACCCTATTTGCAAGCAGCGAATTTACGGAGCCAATGAGTCGCCGGTCTAATAATGAGGAATGGCTGCGACTGAAAATGGAAAAGCTCAGTTTGTAAGTACCCAAACAACTATGTTCTTTGACCCTGTTCCAGGAGGTTGTGGGCCGATGATATAAAAACGCAATGCATATTTGCAAGAGAATTCATAAAAGAATAAAATTTGAAAAACAATCGTCTACTTCTCTGAATTCATTTGAAGAATTGAACGAGATCGGGAATTGCGATTCTTGGAAGCTGCAAGCATGAAGAGTTATGGGAGTGGGAGGAGATGACGGAGATTTCAAGACCAAACCCAAGCCTCAAGCCCAAGGTCAAGATGGCGCTGTCAGCATCGCCAGCAGTCATTCCTCACATATGGAATACCCAGTCTGAAGCGGCAGAGTAGAATAATTCAACAAGCATATGAAGACAACGGATTATGCCGTAGACTTACGACTCCTGAGAATACTTTTCACTACGAAGCGAAGGTTAGTGCAACCGATAAAAAAGTATGGAAAGTTAGGTTGATTGAAATTGGCTTCTACGTTACGCTTATCCTTTCATATATGTAGGTGCTGTCAGCGTCTCTAACTGTTAACCCCCTAAAAGGCATTTTGAACGGCTCCCCACTTTCAGTGGGGTTACCAGTTGGTGACGTTGATTGTACTTACATAAATGACGAGCGTAACTTACAAGCCAATATAAATCACAAACAATAGTGTTCATAAATGTGTTTAATTGCAGGACGCACAAATAGTTCTGTATCTCCCCTGGCATTGACGAGGGGGCAGATTTTCAATTGATAAAAGTCTCATCTGTCCCCTGTTGCGAAAAGGTGAACGTTTATTTTCCAAATGCTCCCCAGGGAGACATGGTAATCATTCATTCAATATTAAAAGGAATATTATTCGAAAGAAACATTAAAGACTATCCGAAAACATGTCGTGTAATAAAAATACTCCGGAAACCAATATGACACATAATTATGGTGTTTCAAAATAAATAACATGTTTTATTGTGTTTCCAAAAAGGTTCATAGATTTTAACAATGATGATATCTCCTTATAATTAAAGAATACTTGTCATATAAGATCTTCTTCTAGGTCTAGGGTTTCTAGGTCTTACTTTTATTATACGTGTTGGTTTACCATAGTTAAACTAGGCTCTCGAACAACAGACGGTAAACTCCGATTAAAAGTTGTAACTCAAGTGAACTGCCTTCTATTTAGCGATTAAACTAACCAGTGCACCAATGCCAGCTGTTACCAAACAATAATTTACTGTGCTAAGATTGCATCCTGAATTAAAGTACAATCAAAGTTATCCCAATTCAACATTTAAATATGCGAGACATATCTTAGATATATAATATATTCGACGACCTCTGTAGCGCAGTGGACGAAGGCCCGCCTGCGACGCAGAAGGTTGCGGATTTGAACCCCGCCGCAGGATACATTTTTGTATGACCTGCAAATATTTATCTCTAGTCTGGGACTAGAGATAAATATTTATGTTTCTATGTACGAGTATAATATGTATGTATTCACAAACAAAAAGTATATAAGTAGTATATCAGTTATATGGTTCCAATAGTACGAGCTTTGCCTAGTTTGGGGCTAGATGATGCTGTGTGAAAATGTCCAGCATTATTTATACAGTTTATACCAAGCAAGGTGGATATTCACCAAGATAGACAATTCAAGGGTGAACTTAATGATATCCATACAATAACACAATTTACCACTCGCTTTGATTTCGGTTGTAAATAACATCTAATAAACGTAGCATAGCATTCTCTATATCTGCTATAGTCTATAGTTATTTGTAGCAGACTGTCTTAGAAACGGCTCTGAGCAAACTCACAAATGCCAACCCGTTATCTGGTAACAGCTTCGAGGAGTTGGCTCGACGGAATCCGTAATGAACCTATAAAACGTTAAGACTTGTCAAGCCTTGCAAATGACCATTGTCCAATATCCAATCTTGATCATCAATGATTCTTACACATTAAAATTTATAAACATTTAAAAATAATGTATTAACAGAATGCCCCAATATTACTTTCGATTATTCAATTAAAGACTAGACCATTCGTCACCGATTCGCTCGTAGAACCGAAAAAAAGAAAAATACATACATACATAAAATCTAAAATCACTCGCTACGATCACTTCAAAAAGAAAAATATTTTAGATAATATTAATATCATCAAAACTACAACCGCAATACCAATAAACCATGCCTGTGCCATAATTAGGTATTATTTTATGATGGGTGCTTATCACGAACCTACTGTTTTATTTTCATTTTTCCCGATTTTTCGAACATGCCTGTTCCTAACCATTTAAAATAAAATAAAATAAAATTGTTATTTCTTTATTTTCACCGCCGAACTCCGCAAAATTGAGAAGACGTCTGAATGGTGGGGCTAAAATATCGCAAGTCTACCATCATCATTTGTACGGCCTCATTGTAGTAAGTTGCTGCGTACACACATTTGAAGAAGGAAGGTTCGGTCTAGAATTCGTAATGAAGTCATAAACCTGATCAAGCAATCGAAACTAAGTAGGTATGCCTAGTATGAGCTTTGCGCTATTCTACGTAAACCCTTAGTTGGCACGTTGGTTTGGCCGAGTAGTACTGCTATTTACGATCCGTCGGATGCGGGTTTGAATTCCGGTCGTAGTTAAAGGATTATCTGTTTCAGAATATTTATTAACCATGACTTTGTTCATGA
Organism: Epirrhoe alternata; assembly: GCA_963565295.1. Classification (NCBI taxonomy): domain Eukaryota; kingdom Metazoa; phylum Arthropoda; class Insecta; order Lepidoptera; family Geometridae; genus Epirrhoe; species Epirrhoe alternata. Next base: position 14,722,142 of record OY751375.1, read on the forward strand.
CGTTTCCTTGTTATTTAGAGGTCTTGAAATAATATTAACAATAAAAAACCAATAGGTGTACGTGTAGTGTCAAAATACACTAAAAACTACATATGAACGCTACTGTTACATTTAGCGTTACCAAGTGGTAAAAAAACGTAAACAGGGTCACGACTGTATCCCCAAGGCGCAGTAGACATTCTGTCCGATCTTTATATTCCAGATCCTTTGAAGATGTCTAAGGGGGTAGTCAGAGGCATGTACAAATACATATTTGATACATGCCCACATCTTGCAGAAGTTAGTATTCCATACAAGCCCATCGCCGCCTATAAGAATACTAACTGGTTTCTTCACGATGTTTTACAATACTTACCAAGTGGTAACCCCCTCTAATAGGGCGGTGAAGGCGACGTGCCTAGTGGATTGCAAGTTAGTGACGCTAACTGTACACGTGCATCTGTGTATACGTACGCTCCTTGTATCAACTCTATAGACGATTGAGTTCAGATTCGTAGTGTCCAAAATAAATCTTTATTCTCTTACAATGTCACAAAAGGCTATCTTAAAACTCGAACTAAACCCTCAAGTCTTATGGAAGAGGCAGCCTGTGGCGTAAAGCCCATTACCGTTCCCAAAACATGCTAGGTTTATAGAGGTCTAAGCATACAATTATGTACGAAAATAGCACCGTTGACTTCAATCATTATAGTAAAGTCACTCTCTCCGTCATTGGAATTGGCCACTAATTCATACGAACTTTTTATTACTTTTATACTTCAATCAAGAATTTTTTTTTTATTAATTTTCGTTTCTTTTTATTACTTCAATATATACAAACAATAACTTCTCGGTAAATAACAGCTCGCGCCGTTATTTTGTACAGCTTTTTGGTGTTTTTCGTTATGAATGATTTAAGTCTAAGATAATGTTTTGAGGATTTGTGACTAATTACTAGGTGCAATGGTGTAATTTGGTTAAACTTAAAACTTTTCTGTCACTGGAACAGAATTTAGCTTTGATTTTGTACGTCACGCTATATCTATAATATTCTTGATCGAAGCTTTTATAGGTGAACTATGTATTGATATAATAATTTATTTGTCTGGATAGGTTTTTTTTTTAATTTACAAGTTCGAAAGCTTGGTGCTGTTATCAGAAAATCGATTCTCGTGATAGATATCGAGATAGTCGATTCTGATGATAAAATATTATTATTATTATAAATATTATTAAATATTATTTTAAAAAGCTTATTGCTGCGTCATTTAATAGCATATGAATAGGATCTTTATTCTTTAGTAATAAGTATGGATTGCAGCCTTAGTAATGAGTATGGATTGCAGTATTCAAAGTTTTAAAAGTCGTATCCCCTGGCAAACTAAATGCAGTCATACAACATTAATTCTCAAAGCTCCAAAATAAACTACGCTAGAGTTTCCACCTCACTCGATTTTGTAAGAGTGAAAGAGAACGATTTTTATTGAAAATCAATTCAGGCTCTGCGAAGTTCACGGAATCATTCTGAAACCTAAGCACTAGAGCTCTACCTAGCGAAAATGTTATCGCATATGAATTCTTTTTACTTTCTCAATGAGCTCTTGTCAAAAGTAGCCTGGAAGAAATTGCTTCTTAGCGATAAGGCCACCCATAGTAAATTGTAATATGGTTCTCTCTTCTTTTGTATCTTGTAGTTTAAGGCGAGCAATAAAGTATTTTCATTCAAATGGATTCATTCACAGAAACTTAGCTACAATAGGTACATAAAATAACAAAATACAATAGAATCAGTCAAGCTATCTAAGGCTCGCTATAAAAACGATCTATAGATAGCTCAACTGATCCAGGTCACTGCCGATCGGAAGCGGTCCCAAAATACTGGCGGCATTGCATTTTTCATTCATTCATGCTTTCTAAACACGCAAAAAACAATTGTAGTCAGAATTGTTTTTTGTTTGTTTTAATAAAGTTTATTAGTATTTTATCTTTGTGAAATTCGTAACAAATTAAAAATCTTCCGTTTTATAAGCAGAAGTTCAGTAGGATTTTATTGTGTTACGCCTTGTACACCAGCAATTTCGTTCGAGTCTAGTCGACAGGTTCCGGCGTTCGTGTGACGATGTGTCGCATCCAAGTGTTTGATGTAATGTAATGACTAACAGTTCTGGTATCCGTACCTCTTTGGTTCAGTTTAGACGCCTGTCAAAGGGTTTCCAAAACACAAGCTCTTCTTACTTTTGGACTAGATGATACTGTGTAAAATGTCCAGTTATTTATGTACTGGCAGTAACCAATTCATGGCATTCCTTAAGAGACAGGTTGCAAGCCTATTACACTGTTACGACTCTACGCATACTTTAGTGGCGTAAAGTCATAACAGGCACCTCAAAATTTACCAGTAAAAAGCCCACTTTTGTACCATCACCAACTGCGAAAGCTTACATTATCTCAAAAACATTTTCAGGCGGGATCATTAAATTGAAATACCGTGATCCGCCAAAGCCGAAACCAGCTAAACCAAATCCTCGAAACATAACTCTAACCATAGAAGGGGAGGGTAAAAATAATTGCCATCCGACATCATTATCCGCTCGCCTTGGCCTTGGGGTCACGTGACCTGACCGCCGTAGCGGAATACGTAACAGTGCAATGCCTCAATATACTATTTATGGTGTTTATACTACGGAAAACATAGTAAGCTGACATCGTGCTTGCTTAGTCGTTCTTGGTAGATCGTCGAAGTTAAGCAACGTTCGAAACGGTCTGTAAGTGGATGGGTGATCGCCAATGGCATTTTCATCTGAGCGCTTCCGTGCTTCGGAGGGCACGTTAAATTGTCGGTGTTAAAGGCGGCCTAAAAACTCCGTCACAAGAGTTGGCCACTGACTCATACGAACTTACTTACTTATAGCCCATATAGCTTATAATAAGCTAACTTGTACTAAAGACAAGAGGTATGCACATAAACAGTCTTCATGGTATATTCTACTATTGCTAGATTCACTTCGGAAAGCACTCGTGATCTAGCTTGTTTAGTAATTCTGAAGTTTAGCAACATTCAATGTAGTTATAAAATGGATGGGTGCCAGTAGCAACAACAACTGAGAGCTTAAAATAAGCTTAGGCATTGGTAGCAAAATTAATTGACGATACAATAATATGTATGTATTACTAGCTTCAGCGCGCGGCTTCGCCCGCGTGGTACCAACATTTTGATTAGCCGATATGCTATTCCAGGTCACTATCTATGCCTATACCAAGTTTCATCCAAATCGGTTCACTGGTTTAGGCGTGATTGAAACACAAACATACAAACATCCACATCTAAACATCCAAATATCTAAACAAACTCACAAACTTTCAGCTTTATTATATGAGTGGGATAAGCACTACGTAGTCTACGAAGCGCTCGTAGTCGTTCTTGATAGATCGTCGAAGTTAAGCAACGTTCAAAACGGTCTGTAAGTGGATGGGTGACCGCCAGTGGCATTTTCATCTGAGCGCTTCCGTGCGGAGGACACGTTAAATTGTCGGTCTCGGCTATTTAAGTCGTTAAGCCATGACGAAGGCCTTAAGGCGGCCTAAAAACTCCGTCACCAGAGTTGGCCACTGACTCATACGAACTTACTTACTACGAAATCGCTAAACTTCGTATTCACTTTTTCATAAAATTACAAAATACAGTAGACTCAGTCAAGCTATCTAAGGATCGTCGTAAAAACAATCTATAGATAGCTCAACTGATCTAGGTCACTGCCAGTCGGAAGCGAGCCTAAAATACTGGCGGCATTGCCATGCTGAATTGCAATGCTGATTCTCTGTGCCAAAAAATCATATTTTATCAATATATTTATCAATTTTTAATTTATTGTAACACACATTGTGTTACATTAAATTCTATGAAAGAAGCCAATGACAAGGCAAACCAATAATGGATAAATTAATAAAACCCTCCAATTTAATTTTGTCAACGGTTTTCAATTTGACGCGGCTTAACTTTCCATTCTCGGAAGCGGTTTAAATTCATGAAAAGCTATTTATTTTACTAATGATGCAATTTTGATGTTGTGGTTTATTCGAATAGTAAATTAACGTAGATTTTACGCAGAAATTCGTGATCTAATTATGTCCACATAGGTGTTTTATGATTTCGCTATAATTCAGTCAAAAAGGTCTGATGACGATTTATGAATTGTTGTCCGCTGCATGTCAAATCCGTGGTGGCTTACTCTTAACCTTAACAAAATGGCGAATGTATTGTTCATACTTTCAGCTGAATAAATTCCACTTATACAGGGTGTGAAAAGACCACTACCGAAAACTGAGGGGTTTCAATCAGACCATGATTCTAAACATATTTGGGTTATTTAAAATTAGACCTTAAAATAAGACCATAACTACCTAATTATTACATGTATAACAGAAAAAAACTGTTAAAACACAAAAGCTATCTACGTGAAACAACGCGCCCAAACCTTACGCAAACAGTCATCTTCAAACGCTGTTTTCTCCGGATATAATGATTTTTTCGGAAATCCTTTTGGATTTGGTTGTGTGTTGGGATGCTGTACCTACCCCTTTCGGCTTCGGTAGACGTCTTTTTACACCCTGTATAATAAAGCTGAAAGACTGTGAGTTTGTTTAGATGTTTGGATATGTTGGATGATTGTGTTTAAATCACGCCTTAACCAGTGAACTGATTTGGATGAAGCTATAGGAGGCGTAGCTATCTACGCCTATACAAAGTTGACCTGGAATAGCATAAAGGCTATTCAAAATGTTGGTACGACGCGCGCGAAGCCGCGCGCAGAAGCTAGTAAATAAATAAAATACTTACCTTCGAAAGATTACTAATAATTATTTTATTAATTACTAGCTACTGCGCGCGGCTTCGCCCTCGTGGTACCAACATTTTGAATAGCCTATATGCTCTTCCAGGTCATTATCTACGCCTATTCCAAGTTTCATCCAAATCGGTTCACTGGTTAGGCGTTGCATTGTTACACAAACATACAAACATCCAAACATACTCACAAACTTTCAGATTTATTATATTATTAGGATATTAGGATTCGGATAGGATTGAATCTGTGTTTTAAGTTAACTTGTGATTTTTGGTGGAGAAAAATGACAGTTTCTTTTTATACTGAAAAAAGCAATATTCTCTTTTCAGAAGGCAGTCATTGTGGCGACCGCACACTTCTACCGATGTAATAAATAATATAGTGCCATGCTATGCTTTGGTTATGTCATGTAAAGGTTGTCACATCCAACGCACATAAACGTCGTCCTACGTCCAAAACGTCGGCTGACGCATGACGCATTTCCAATGAACTCTTTTTTAAAGCTACTCTGAAAACCAAGAGCAAGTTTTTTTACATATTAGATCGCAATAGCACTTAATCGGGTTCTATAACCATATCCATACTATCCATACTTATATTATAAATGTGAAAGTAACTCTGTCTGTCTGTTTGTTACCTTTTCACGCCCAAACCACTGAACAGATTGGGCTGAAAATTGGCATGGATAGAGGATGTATCCCAGGGAAGGACATAGGCTACTTTTTATCCTGAAAAAATCCCGAGGGACCGCGGGTTACACCGCGGGAGCGCAGCTAGTGATCAATAAGTGACGCTGTTCTTTTTCAATAAACCAATGCAATCGAATGATCTTATACGAGAAAAATTTATTGCAACTCGTATAAGACTCTTAGTACTTACATATTATGTCTATGATAAGACAGTCAGAACATTTGGTATAAATAATAAATAAATAAATAATAATTGTTACGTGCTGGGGTTCGTCGATTCTGAAGATAAACACTAGGTATAACTTTCGAAACTTTATTACACACTAATTTACTCAAAACACACTTTAAAGTTATGAACAGTCGCACTGAATATCACTGGTCACTATTCACTTTGTTATATCACTAGTTGACTCACTCGTAATTCACAAAGAACTGCCCGTGACGCGCAAACCGTCCGTTTATATACCAAAAACAACGCCTAGAAAGATCGCTGAGAGAACTCTACAAATAAACAGGAAGTTTCTATAAATAAACAACAACACGTGACAAGTAGAAGTCTAGTAGTAGAGTCTGGAAGAAATCGCTTCTAAGCGATAAGACCGCCCATTGTACATTGTCTCGTTGGGTTTTATTGATTGTGTATGTTTTGTAATATTGTGTACAATAAAGAGTTTTTCATTCATTCATTCATTTTCAAGTGACCTTGAACCTTATACACTTCTAATAAGGTCGCTTGTCAGTAGCGCCAAACAAATATGAACCTTAAGTCTAGGTATTACGATCAAATTGTTAATTCGGTATGTCTAAGCGAGAATGTTCGTGGAATTTATCCTGCGCGCGAGTCTTCTAGAACGTTCGAGTGCTTGTACGTTACACTGCCCCCTCCTTAGACATGCTCGTCCCGAGCATTATCAGTCCCGTGGTATCGCGCCAGTCGATCCACATGAACAATCTTAGCAGCACTTCGACCTTTCTGTATGCGGTAGGTAACGTCATTGATTTTGGTCACAATTCGATAGGGTCCGTCCCATTTAGCTTGTAACTTAGGAGATTTCCCTTTGCTGCGAACTGGGTTATGTAACCACACCAGTGAACCTTCGTCGAAACCTTTATTGTTCACCTTCCTGTCATAACGGGTTTTCATCTTCTCAGACATTTGTTGCCCTGATTCCCTGACATGCTCGTGAATGTCATTCATCTTGTTGCGTAAGTCATTCGCGTAATCGGTTATATTGCGATGCGCATCAGGAGGTATTCCGGTGATTAAGTCTGCAGGCAACCGTAGTTCTCTTCCAAAGTTCGCAAAAGCTGGTGTTACCGAAGTACTCTCGTGAACTGCACTTCGGTATGACAAAAGAAACGGTTGAATGTGTCTGTCCCAATCCTTTTGCTTGTTTTCCACAACTTTTGCCAGATATCTCTCCAATTTCTGATTGAATCGCTCCACCATTCCATCAGATTGTGGGTGGTAAGAGGTGGTCCTGGTTTTGTGGGCACCCATAACTCGACATGTCTCCTGGAATACTTGAGATTCGAAATTCCTTCCTTGATCACTGTGAATCTCTAAAGGCACTCCGAAACGACAAAAGACTTCATGTACAAATTTATCTGCGACAGTTGACGCTTCTTGATTAGGAATGGCAAAGACTTCTGGCCATTTCGTAAAATAATCCATTACAACCATGAAGTATTTGTTCCCAGTTTCACTCTCAGGAAATGGTCCCGCAACATCCAGGGCAATTCTTTCCCATGGTGCACCAACATTATACAATTTCAATGCACCTCTGCTACGTGTATGGGGTCCTTTCACACCCGCACAACTGGTACATTTGCGACACCAGTCTTCAACATCCTGGCGACAGTGAATCTCGTATAAACAGACTCTCGATCACCAAGTAGCATGGAATCCAAATTAACTCGGATGAAGAACTCAGGAGTGAAAGTGTCTAGCTTACTCACCACCTTTCTATTCAAAGAGCCAACAACTGATGAAATAGTAAACACAAAAAACTTGAAAAACATCACCAAAGACCTTGGTTCCATAAGTTTCCTATATCTGTATACAAACCCTCCTCCGATGGGATATGGAACCCCTGCTCCAAAGGTCGCTGAAACTGTGAATAGGACTCGTGGTTTCAACAGAAAGACTGATAAGACCCCTCTCTACATATTCGGAATCAGGATAGAACAGTTGCATTGGATAAATGAGGACAATTATCCCTTTGATGAAATAACAAGCAATTGGCATCCTGGTGAATTTCACAAGATGATAAAAATTTACTTAACTAATCATCAGAGCATCATAGATAGCATTGTCAATTCCATAATGGAGAAAATGATGTCACAAAACTCAGATGTACTAACCAAAGGCAGGCAAACATGGGATCCAATATTAAGAAGGAGCGTCCCTAGTTCCGTGGCATATAATAGAATGCTTAAGCTCTTCAAGGACAACTTAAACGTGACTTGTTCCAATAACATCGAGTGGATCCAGTGCTTTTTCAAGTGCATGGGATTGGAGAAAATCAAAACAATTGAAATGAACAATGAATCAGGTGTGAAAAGGAAATACAATAGTGCAGAAAAACAGTACATTGAAGTGGATGTTGACACCCCCAAGGTTGTGGTGAAGGTTATAGAAGGAAAGGCGGAGGTTTTTAATTACATGATAGACCTTGCTAGATCTTTCTGCTCTTATATAAAACATGGAGAGAGAGGTAAAAGAGATAGAAGGGCAATTGCATCAGCCAACCCTATATTGAGAATGTTTCTCCACATAATAGAGAGTTTCCATCTAGAACTAGCCAAGCATGTTCCGGGATCCGTTTTTGTAAACTAAAACTAGATAAAATTTAAAACGACAGACAACAGAGTTCCGCACTTTGGGTATCTTATCTTATGTTTATCGTGGTTATGTTTTTGAATAAAATTTACAGTCTATGCTCCATATTTAAAATTCAAGAGCATATTTAAGTTACGTTAATTCAAGATAGTTGAGCGCTTTGGGTTCTGCGGTGAGCTATATATCTATTTTTAATAAATAATTTTATTTTATTCCAAATCGTGATGACAGGTGGAGCCAAGTACTAACGGAGTGGTAGCCTAGAGATGGCAAAAGGAGTGTCGGTCGTCCACCTACAAGATGAGTCGACGACATCGTGACCTCCGCAGATCGTACATGGGCAATACTGGCTCAGGATAAAGGCGAATTGCAAAAGCGAAGAGAGGCCTATGCCCAGCAGTGGGATGAGAAAGGCTGATGATGATGAATTCAAAAATTGCAAATACTGAACTCTTTTAGTTTTTTCACTGATAGCGAGATATAACCACAAACGCACGAAACCGTTACTTTCTTATTTAGAAGGCGTTGGATTTTATTTTGTTAATTTAGCACCATTGTGGTACATATGTATTTCCGGCCCATAGCACTGTCAGTGTCCCGAATCAATTGAAACTGGGAACGGTTGAAAGTGAGCGTAGTGAAAGTTTAACGAGTGGTTTTACGGACAGGAGCCGTAGTAAAAGCGGAATTACAAAACTGAAAAGTACCACAGGAGGCAAATAAGCTGTATGTTAGGGACTTCAATATTCTATCCGAAAGTGGTAGGTTCGGATTCTGGTTAAGCATCACTTTTGGAGTACGGTCAGTTCGTTCGTTTTTACATTGTAAATCACATTGAAACAAAAATATAGTAGCCAGAAAAATTTGGCATGCATTGATGCTCATTTTGATTACAACCTATATTCTATCTAGGAGCAGGCAGCAGGTGGCAGGCCTCACTTTTACAATCTTTAGAACCACTTTTGGTAGATGTTATAATCTAATCCTCGTTAACTGATCACAAGTGTCCACCTGATCTCTCGATTGCGATCCTCTCCCGCAAAAAGGCGACCACTTGCCAATAAAATCAGCCACTCATCCCTTTTTGATATTAATGGTTTCTAATTAGAGACAAAATACAAGCTTCTGTTGGATAATACAGTCAGCGTGTGTAATATGTATGTATTTACAAATAAAAAAGTACATAAGTATTATATCAGTCATCTTAGTACCCATAACACAAGCTCCGCTTACTTTGGGGTTAGATGATGCTGTGAAAAGTCCAGTGTTATTTATTTATTTATATATCCGAAACCCGATTTTTTGGGCGAAACTGGCCGAAACCGAAACTTCGGTCGGACACTAATTATAAATGCGTCAGTTTGTTTGGAATATTTCTCTTTATATTTGATTAAATTACGCTCACAATGAAACAGATTACGATTTAATTTGGCAAAGTTAAAGATTATATCCAGAAATACTCGTAGCATTACCATTAACACTTAGTTCAAAAATTGCCCCTTAAAAGCAAATGTCAAGAAATATCGCATAAAACCTTTGCCGACACACATAATTCTTCATAAATATTTTGTTCATATTTATTTGTATTTACACAATTATTTAGTAAAGTTATTTGCGCGCTGTTTGTATAATACAACAAGCTGTCATAAAATCACAGAGGGCTAACAATTTCATAATGAGCGTCGTTTCAAAGAGCCTGAACGTCAACTCAGGTACTGTCATGTTATTTTAGAGAGAACTAGCTGACCCGGCAAACATTGTTTTGCCATGTAAATAATTTTAAGTAAATATTTTCATAGTCAAATAAAAAATAACTAACTTATTGTTGCTCTGAATGTTGTAAAATTTTGCTACACCTGTATAGATATGAAAAATTGCATTTTATTATTTTGGAAATAACATTATCTAAAACTGGCATGAGGTAAGTGGAAGTGTCTTCTATACGATTGGATTTAAATTTTCATATTAGTTAGCGTGTTACCTAAAAGGATGAGACAAATCTTGCACGTAAGATTCATCAAGAAAGAGATTACTAGACGACTGTTTGAACAAACTGATTGAGCATCAAACATTGAAATCTAGATCCCTATTTTTATAAATGGGTTGTTCTAAATTAGCCCAGAATCAAGATCATTCTTAAGAGGCGATATTAGCCTTTCTGGGTAAACTGTAACAATTTCTATTTTAATACTTCTTACTTTTCCATCACATTTGAAATGTATTTTGGTATTGATTGAAATATAATTAATAGTTTGTTTTGTCTTTGCATAAGTGTTGAGTTATTTTTGCTTGTTGAAGTTAGAATGCAATTTCTTTAAATAAAACGTGAAACGATTACACATCTTTGGACTTTTGTTCACATTTTTCTCTAAAAATAAATTAATGATTCATTATTCTGAACATCAATAAGTATTTTCTTAGAACATGCCAGCCCTAATTGTTTAATAAATTAGCATGCAAGGCAAAACCCTGTGGTATCGTTACGTACGGACAGTATGCCGGCGTGTGTTTATTTATAGTATACATACGATAGAAGAACACTTAAACTATTCACTGTTGGTTTTTTCATGCCAGAAGGATATCACTGCATTGTAGGTAAAGTCAGCGTCACTAGTTGGTTACTCCCTTAGTAAGGCGGTTAATACTGCTGGGAAGTTACCAGTTGGTGATGCTGACCGTACAGTGTTACTTAAATTTTCAATGTTTTATTGTTGTTTCATATGTTCAATAAAAATAATTTATTCAAGCATTCTTCAACACAGAATACGCTGACTCTGTCATGTGTTGCGTATGAGAGAGGATCAGGCAGCTGGGCGGGCTATTCATGGGGTGCCGTCCCAGATATAGGTGGAAGGATGAAGTGGAGAAAGACTTACGTTCACTTCAAATTCTTGCACCGGACTGGGTGGAAGCGGCGCAAGACAGAGGCCGATGGCGTTCAATTGTGTTGGAGGCCAGGACCCACTTCGGGGTCGATGCGCTAGGATAGTAAGTAAGTATTCTTGAACTAATAAAATGACACGAAAGAGAACCTTTGGCTTCTCAGAAACAAATTGTGAAATTCAGCGAATTGTTTTGTCGCTTGAGTGGTGCTGCTTTCCATACTTCACGGCCTCCATAAACAACTGTGCCCCTGGTCCCCTGGCTGCCTGGTCTCACCCAAGCCGGGCACAGATAGAAGCTCTACCCAATTATTTAAAAAAATAAATGCAAGCCTTGTGAATGGATTTGCCAAGTGTGTCATTGTTAGGCATGCAGCAAGAAAGCATTGGAAAACGTTGATTATCAAATGAAATAGTATGGATTTGAATAGTCATAAATAAATAAAGTACGAGTTGAAAAAAACGCTTTTAATAAAATATCTTCAAAATACGGAGAACCCACAACCAATACAAGTTGGGTCAGATAGCAATTTTCAGTTTGTAATCACGACAGAATTAATTACTTACATTGTTGCTGTATCGGTGGCGCGCACATGCTAGATTGGATGGACTTTGCCAAAACCTAAAGAATTCACAATTTTTTATTGAATCTCAAAATACAGGTTTTCGGAGCATAATGCAAGAAATAAGGTCTACTGTACCTTCGAAAATGGTTCCTGTTAAACACACTAACTGTAATGTTTTGACGTTCCTTTTCTGGTTATAGCAACATAACATAAAATTTTATAGTCAGCAACACAATTTCTGTAAAACCTCTACCTCCGTCGACTGCCTAATTACCGTACTCTTTCCAATAACGCCATTAAATTCAATGTGAGGTACCCGATAAGCGTAGAAATCACGTAGTATGTGCGTAGCAACTGCGTAGCACCTCTGCTACGAAGATTTAAATTAGTATATGACAAACACGATACGTTCAAAGGAGTAAGGAAACAGCTTTTCAAAATTGAAAAATGATTCATCTGCTTTGTTAGTATGATACTTTGACATTTAAGTCAATGTAAAATACTTGTATCAAGACTGACTTCGATTTTAAATTAGTATGTATGTATTTACAAACAAAAAGTGTTTAAGTAGTTTATCAGTTATCTGGTTCCCATAGTACAAGCTTTGCTTAGTTTGGGGCTAGATGATGCTATGTGAAATGTCCAGCATTATTTATTTATTTAATATACTATTGAAATGAAAAAAGATAATAATTATTTTGAATCACATCTCACGTTTTAAAAAATTACTTTAGGTACCTGCAGACTCAAACCGCATCGCTATTTTCCTCGGAATGAGAAATCGCGGTCGGGTTTGAGCAGCATACTCCTTTTAATCCGATGTCTATAAATAAAAATCTAATACTGACAGATCGCTGTACTCTCTCGGTTGAATACAATATTATAAAAGGAAATAACTATACCAGTCTACATGTTTAAGTTTATTATTTAGACTATTCATTTTATAACGGTCGATGATGTCAAGAGATTCTTAATTAAGATCAAGATGATTCAAGAGGATGATGAAACAGGAAACGTGTGCTAGCTAGATCTATTTTCGCAGCTTTAAAATTGATTGTATGATCTGCAGATATTGGTGCAGGTTCTGGGGTCACACTTTTGTATAGAGTGAAACAGAAAAAAAGCTCTCAAAGTAAAACAATTAGGGCTCAAACATTTCAAAACATCTCTTTTCAAGTGCATCATATCAGTATTCCAATCCGGACACAGCGAACCTTAAAATCGGTTTAGTGGCCCATTACGGTTTTGTGGACGCTCAAAGTCACGTAAATGCCTCCATGATTGTAGCCACACGCTTTTATAGCGTTCATAAGCTACTTTATTGTGTCTGTTGTATACTTATCTAGGGGTTCAACAGTTACAAAACGTGGGAAATAATAAGGTAACGTCGCGAAGGTTATAGCGCAATGTTTTACTTCTGTTTCTTGAATGAGAGCTTTTGGCAATAATGCTGGCAAATGCCTCTATGTCCTACTCCATCGTCAAAAAGTTTTAAGAATCAAATAATACATAATAAGATTAATGTATTTATATATTATAGTTATAATATGTACATAAAATTACAAAATACAATAGAATCAGTCAAGCTATCTAAGGATCGTCGTAAAAACGATCTATAGATAGCTCAACTGATCCAGGTCACTGCCAGTCGGAAGCGTGCCCAAAACACTGGCGGCATTGCCACGCTGAATGGCACTATACATAATAATACTGGACATCTCACACAACACCATCTAGCCCCAAACTAAGCAAACCTTTAATATGGTAACCAGATAACTGATAATACTACTTAGATACTTTTTTGTTCGTTGTATACATGTTATACATAGAAAAACTACACACAACATTAATGGCGGCGGGAATCGAACCCGGAACCTTTTGCGTCACAGGCAGACATTCATCCTCTGCGCCACACAGATCACGAATAGTATAGATAGAGTGTAAACCATACTCTAAAAGTAGCAGTAATGAAACATAAAATTTCATAAAAAAAATACTTCAAGAAAAGTGCAAAGGGCATTGTTAAAATTGATACCAATCGCCCTATGAAACAATCAGATAACTTTATAAACACAGATCATTAGTTTTAATTGTTGAATCTAACTCGGGCGAAGTATCAAAACTAAAACTCAACTTTAAATGAAGATCAGTAACAATTTGTAATAAAATAAGATACTTACTTTTACCTTTCAAATATCTAAGGAGAAAGGCGATACCCCCACAACCCAAACGCGGGTAGAGTAGTAGCATGTCCAACATAATTAATTATAATATTTAAGTTTATAATAAGATACTTTTATAATGACGGACGCCGCTGAGGCGGAGCGGAACTTAATCTCAAAACCTCGAAAGCCTCACTCCACTCAGATCCTCCTGAAGGAAACGCAGCGTGATATGCTAAGCTAGTTTCATAGTAAATATGACTTACGCTTCAGTGTTGTCATCTCGGGACTCGGAGCGCTCCGCGTTGGCCGCCTGGCCGCGGCGGTGTCGCGCGCGCTGGTCGTCTCCCAGACCATACAGCCCGGCGACGGCGGCCATCTCACCACTCCGCACCTCACGCTTCTCTCGCACTAGCTACGTCTACCTCCATCACAACCACTTGTCAGCTACATTACTTAACTAACCTATCTAATTTGGACGCATGATTTACAGTACATCATCTAAATCACAATTTTATTGTAACTCGTCATAAAGTTTTTGTTTCTATTATAAATACATTTGTTTGTTACCGCCGAACGCCTGCATCTGCGAAGTTGTTAAGTTGTAGGATGTTTGTTTGCAAAATTAAGTATGACGATTTGATTAGTACTTTTGGCGCGCACTCCCGTGGGATTTGGTGGTTCACGCGTTCGGATGTCGCTTCATGAGAATGACAGGGCTTTAGAGGACAATTGAGAGTGAGCCACATAACGTGTTTAGGAACATATTAGCGGGATTTGTGTACCGACCTTGGCGAAGATTGATCACATAATTTTCCTATGAGAATGAGAGTGGGCAAAATGAGAAATATCTCGACGCTATCTCTAAACTTCTATACTTATTACTATTTTTTACTGTTAATATTATTATAGAGGAAAGATTTGTATGTATGTTTGTAAACTCAAAAACTACTGGACCGATTTCTAAAATTCTTTCACCATTAGATGCTACATTAGCTTTAAGTAACGTAGGCTAACTTTTATCCCGGAACAGTGAAGTTGTCCCGAGAAATCACGGGTAAGACCGCGACAGACAGCTAGTATAGAATAAATAACGCGCTGAAAACACTAACAACGGAGACCACGATATGAAAAATATTTTTTAGAAAACATTTTAAACCAACAAAACATTTTACTACTTTATTTTTCAAAGTGAGAGAACAAAGACGAATTTCTAAGAAAGAAACAACAAAGTATCCAACATTGAAAATATATAATATTAAGGGGATTAAGCTGAGCTAGCAGTATATAAAATTTGCTTAAGCTGAATATCCAATAATGGAGGCAGCTGTTACGTGATGCGACTGTGGATTTATGTTTCCGATTCCCAATTAATTTATCATTAAAATATGCGGTTTTCTGATTTATTTTTCTGTCTAACCAATTATAATTGGTTGAACAGCAAATATTGTTTTGCTATTCTAATTATGTTGTAGAAGATTATATTGTGTGAGAGTTGTTAAATTTAAAACTTATGATCTTTTCTATAAGTTCAATCGTGTTAAAGTTATTTCATCGAATTTTTGAACCACGTCAAGTATCCTTATTTATTTTCTGAAAGTTTAATTTATCCTAATGTAAGCTGGAACCATCCAAAATCCAAATGCAATCAAACTTCCGAGGACGTGGTCTGACAAAACCGCGCAATGCCAATTATAGCAACGGAATATACCGGGCGACTGGCGATCATCACTCAGCTCCTCATATTTATACGAATACCTGCCTCCCCGCACCGCCCTAACCACCTCTTATCAGAAAGTGGCCATATACTCGATAGTTTTTATATCATAGTTACTGAATAAGGTCGTAGGCTCCCCGAGCGAAGTGTTAGTAAAGAGCAGCCTTTTAAAAATAGAACCTGTTTGAAAGGGAATGTTCTACGAGTATGCAAACGTGCATTATCATAAAGTCGTATTTTAAAAACCCACGCGCCGTTGCCATAAAGCAGAGACTTAATTGTAATATTAGGTGAGTTACAATAATCCATCATCCCTCCTGCATTAAATCGTCTTTCACATTGTAGTCTATTTTTATTCCTCATATTCGAACCTAAACCCCATAATAGATTAAACGAATAACTTTCAAAATACCACTTTCTTATCTTAAAAATCTTTTTGTCATCTAATCTGTGTCGGTATTAATATGTCCACAAATAATTCTAAAGTCGACGTCATCGTCAATTAAAAACCGACCTGGATTCTCAATTAATCTGGAATAAATGTAAATGCTGTAAACTATTCTAGAGATCATGAAATAAAAAAAACAAAACAGTTTTAAATCCCCCGCGTTTATGAAATAGCAAAATGAAAATGTATGTAGAGAATTCAAAGATAGGATTGAAAACCGATGTACGGTAGGCCTACACGGTTCTACGATAAATTGGTAAGACGAACATGTATAAATCTTTTTACCTTCTCAATGTAGTCCTAGCTCGTCAAATCACATTGCACGCATACCACAGCTCAGCCATTTGAACCATCTCTACAAGACATACCTGCACCAATAGCACCAGTTACCAGCCTGATCAAGTTATCTAGAAGAGTCCAGCCTTGTGACAAAGAAGACTAATAAATAGCGTTGCAAACTCTCTCGTTGAGCAGCGAACGTACTGTGTTTAATATGTCCGAGTTTTACGAGAGTAAAGATTCAATGGTTTTCATTTTATTCACGAGATTTCTTGGGAACATAACATTTTTAAGATAACTTCAGAATCAGATAGCCAAACAAACAAACCAACATGATTACGACTCTCTTTTGTATATTCCAGATCTTTTGAAAATGTGTTAGGGTTCAAAAAAAAATCATCATCATTGGCCTGCCCTTATCCCGCTCATGCTGAGTCGGCACAACGTGTTCTCTCCCTCCACTCTCCTCTATCACTCGTCATCTCCGTATCCAGTCCTTTCTTACCCATATCTTCTTTCACATAATCCATCCATCTTTTTTAGGTCTCTACTCACAGGGTTCAGAAAAAAAATTCAAATTTCAGATACCAATACTACTCATAAGACAACTCTAACTAAAGCTAAATAAATCTATCTATAGCTGTTTACTCACTCCAACAAACAGGTTGGTACGTTGTTAGATAGAACAAAGAAAACTTGTTCTTCCTGTTACAAATTTGTTTGTGCGCGAATTTATTGCCATATTGTTTTTATATTCAAAAATGGTTTTAATGTGTTTTTTTATGAATGTAATTATATACTACGGAAACCACGGATTACATGTTTTGATTTAATTGAAAGTTTTGCAAACAGTAGAACAATTTTGAAAAACATCTGCTTCGCGTTGATTTCAATTAATATTCGCCAGCGCTGTCAGATTAAAACGGTGGAACATCTTAACTCTAGAGTCTTTGAAATAGAGTTTTCCGTGAATTTGGTATGATTATTTTTCCGACCCAAATATCGACCAATAGAATTGCACCATTCGACGTCACGTGGTACAACCTACATGGTATTATACTGATAATTTTTTGAAAATTTTCTCTGGTAGTTGCTATATATAAAAAACAAAACATGATCCAGTCAAATTAACCACACGTCAAACTGACAGGTTGAATTCAATTGTGAAAATTGGAGATTTTGCATGAAAATGAAATTAACTGTACATTTCGTCTCATGGTGCAATTCTATTGGCCGACATTTGGGACGGAAAAGTAATCCCCCGAATACCACACGAGCTTCAAAATTATCTGGCATTTCCCTAAAGGTTCCCTGCAAACAAATAAAATCGTTTGATACATTGATACCCATTCTCCTTTAATTAAATAAAATATAATAGCATTATCAAAGTGTCAAGTATATTTTTCACTTATAATACCACAAGAGCTTCAAAATTATCGGGTATTTCCCGATAGGTTCGTTGCAAACAAATGAAGGAGTCAAGTTTTTCAGGTTAAAAAATCACTCGTGTGAGTGATTTTTCCTGAAAAACTTGACGGGTACGAATGGGTATCAATGTATCTGAATATGGTCGCAGGAACAACAGTGTTATTAAGATTAGCATACTATTGTGTGTAAAATCAATATAATGTTTGTATATGCCAAATAAACTTTTATTCTATTCTAAGTATAACCCATTCCTGTGCGTATAGCTTTCCAAAATATGCAAATTCAAAACAAATCAAATAGTGAAATGGTTTAATAAGTTATTCGTGGGTTCAGATAGCTTTGCAGGATAAAATACCTATATAAAAAATCTAAGATTCTCTAGAATAATTTTATTTATTTAGGCTTTGCTAAAAACAACTTTTTTAGGGTTCCGTACCCAAAGGGTAAAACGGGACCTCTGAGAGAACGAACGAGACTCTGCTGTCCGTCCGTCTGTCACCAGGCTGTTTCGCATGAACCGTGACAGTTAGTTGAAATTTTCACAGATGATGTATTTCTGTTGCCTCTATAACAAATACTAAAAAAACAGAATACAATAAATATTTAAGGAGGCTCCCATACAACAAACGTGGTAAAATACCCTTAGGGCTGGCGAATGAAAAAACGGCCTTTGCCCAGTGGTGGGATCCATCGGGCTGTTGAGATAAGTAAGATGGATAAGGTTTCCGTAATATAGTGTAGATTAGATAATTAGATTACCTACGAGTACACAAAATAAAACTGCAAAATATTTTTGACAGTGAAAATTGAGTTCTCCCAAATTAAAAGGTTTATAAACGGCTCCTCGAGCAACATTTTGGTACATCATTATTTTATTACTTCAATTTTGTATGTTAGGTACATCTTATGAATTCATGACCTCGGAGCGCGTGTGTCAAGGGATGAAAGGATTCTCAAATATGTGGTAAAGTCATTTCATTTTCTGAGCATTCGTGGAAGATTACGTTAGGTGGCTCACTGCATAATGAAGAAGAATTTAATGTTATTATAAATTTCTTACCATAACTGGAAAATTTTAGGATTCCCTCCGTAAAGCCGTCTTCAAATTATATACATATTAGTATGCTTTTTAAATTTTTAGGCTAAACAAAGCTCTTATGTAGCCTGTGTTATCCGTGCTTAAATAGTCATAAAATCGGATGAATAAGAGACGCTACGGTGAAACAATCGTAAATGCAAATATATACATACACATATACTGCAGAATTACAACTCTTCCTTAGTAATCGCTTTAGGCGGGTAGTGAGTAACAAAAAAAATTAGCATACCATCAACAAATCGTATAAATCTGTGTTAAAAATCTTTGAACATGCAGGCTCGTCTGCAAACCGCAGCACGCAACGAAATCTGCTAACTGGAAAAGTTATCAGTTCAAAACTCGGCGGTTAGAGGCCGGTCTAGCATAAGCTTTGCACAAACGTTTTTGTTTTTAGGTTCGGTTTGACCAACTATGTTTCACCGCGTTGTATGTAATTTTATTTACACAGACGTATTTTGTATTGTTTTGTAGGTACTTCTGCAATTAAAAACACAATGTACGAGGGTTTTACAAGTGAAGAAGATGCATAAGAATTTGATTGTTTAAGGACTGTTTCTAATGGACCCTCTACATATTCGCCAATGATAGACGAATGCCGACGGTCACGAACGTGTAGAGGGCCTTATCGCCTGTCATCTTCTAGTTCGGCGAATGTGTAGAGTAGCCGTAAGAGTGTTTTCTACAAATTGTAAACATATATCCCTCGACTTTCAATCCAAGAGTTGCAGTTAAGTTATTAAACATGGAATGCTTGCATATTGCAAAATTTTGTCAAGTGCCAATTTCATCCATCTAAGTGCTTGAAAGAGAGTAGGTGTACTTGTTTTAAGTTCAATATGCAAATCCCACATCTCTATTATTGTATTAAAACTTTCTATAATTTCAAAAGATACTGTTATTTGAAATGGACATAAAATATACTCGGGAGAACATAGTCTGGGCCGCTAGACAAGTAAAATGCTACGATAAGGTGCTTTATTTGTCTTTCACTCGTATTTGGCGCAAGCTAATAGCTCTGCAGTACAACATAAGAACGTAATCGGCCCACTGAGGGCGGGAACTAAGCGAGATCATCTACAAAGTATCCACGAGATGGGATTTCTCAATCCCCCGGCGCTACCACGATACGTCTCGCTTTATTGTTTGTCGACATTTTTTTCATTCTTTTGCAACACTTTTGAAGTCAAAAAAAGAGTTTAAAACACATACCTCCTATGTATGTTACATTTTAATAGCTGTAGTACATAGTCACTAATTGTTTGTCTCAAACACACGCTTTTTACCCGACTGCGTCAGAAGGAGTGTAATGTTCTCCGAGTATGAATGTAAATTTCTTTGTCACGCCTTACAGCTCAAACGGCTGGAGGGTTTTCGACATATGAGGTGTCGTTGAAACCTGATATGCATTCACAAGATTCACACGTATTTCTCAAATTGCTGAAGATGAAATTTCTTTTCGAATTTCACGAACTAAAAATGTTGAATTCCTTTTTTAAAGTAAAAGACAAATATGGTAATAACAATATTATTTAAATCTTAATAGATCTTTCAAAGACTTTTATCAACTTTTTTTAACATCATAATTTCAGCCATAAAGCGTCCACTGCTGAACATAGGCGTCCCCCAACGATTTCCATAGCGATCGATCTTGTGCAGCCAACGGCTCCCAGTCCATCACATTTAGATGAACGTATTAGAATGCGTTAAGACAGACAGATTATTTTCATACAGACAGCAAGATACACAGACAGTTTTTTCCATAGTTATTAGAAACTGTTTATTTATGCAAACATGTTGAATGAGACTTTGCGGGATAGCTTTATCGACTTTATGGTCTTCCTTGTGACTTAAATAAGAACTTCTTGTCGTGCCACCTGTTCTTCCTATCTTTTGCCTTATAACAACCTTGTTGGTACTACCCTGCTCCTTCTTCACAGTCCACAACCTACACTGTACAATTTGTACCTACCTAACTACTTTGTAAAATAAGCTGCTAAATAAATAAATTTCATTTCAGTTCAATGTGGTGAAAAGATTAAAAGAGGCTCCTTTCGAGCAATATTGTGTATTTTTCTATCTCTGAGACACAATCATGGAAATTTTAAAATGTCATTGCGTTCTCCCTTTGGAGTAATTTTTGTAATGAGAGAGTACAGAAAGTTCCCTCAAAGGAAACACAATCAACTCAATACAGCGCGATTACAGCTATTGACCGCAGGCTTGTTTAGTTTATCAATAATGTCTATCAGGTATTCCAATTACACTAAACTGTTGTAATCAAAGAGCGTTTAGTATTCCATGTAATGGCAACACTATGACATAGGTAGTAAGTAGTTTTGCATGTCTTGTCCGTCTTCCAAGATACCCTTTCAGGCAGGTCAAACCTTTAGGTTGAATTATTAATCGGTTGTGAAAACTTAATACAAAAGATCTCGAGAAATATGACTTCTTCTTACTCCGGGCTCAAACACAAAATATTAGTCAGTAAATCGTGAACCTGTTGACTGTTTTTACGTTTTATTTACTCTGGAACATTCAAATTATATTATGGATTTAATCCGCAAATAGGTATACTCTTCGATTGAGTTATCTAAGGGGTATCTAATATTCTAGCCACTAGGTTATTTTAGGGCCTACGTCGCCGATTGTCATTTCTTAACCAGTGAAACGAAACACTACGAGCCGGGTCGATTGTACAAGAGTAGACTGCATTGCATAGGTACCCCAGCGCATTGCACAACGGGAACAAACGTGACCAGCCGGTAAGCCACAGCCACCGGCACCAAAGCTTGTTTAATACAATTTAAACCAGATAGAGAGAAATCTTACGTGCGATTTCCACAGCCAAAAAGTTTCTTCAGAAGCACGTAGAAAAAAACACAGAAAAATTAATAAGAGCTTCTTAAATTTCTATCTGTTAAAAAATTAATCTACACTAATATTATAAAGAGGAAAGATTTGTTTGTTTTTGTTTGAATTGAATAGGCTCCGAAACTACTGGACCGATTTGAAAAATTCTTTCACCATTAGAATCCTGCATTATCCCTGATGAACATAGGCTATATTTTATTCAGGATAAGTGAAGTTTACCCCAAAGTAACACCGCGACGGACAGCTAGTTATTAATAAAAAAAAACTGTATTAATAATTAATTTTTTATTAGTATTTTTTTTGCAATCCCAGTTGTAAAAAACTTTGAGTAAGTTGGTTTTTACCTAATTTCCAAATGTCTCGCACCTCGAAGGGCTGGTAAGATTAGTATGTCTATAAAAAATTGTATAAACGCAGGCTACGTAATCATACTGACAGCGAAATGCTACAATCTTTAAGTTCAATAAGCTATGACGGAAGCCTTAAGGCGGCCTAAAAACTCCATCAACAAAGTTGGCCGCTGACTCATACGAACTTACTGTTTTTACCTATATCAGAGATCTTAGGGTAAATTATACTGCAGAGCTACTCTACTCGTATGTACCTAGCCGGTCTCATTAACAGCTGGAACAACCCAACAGCCAAAAATGCGAGGGGAGGTAAATAAATTCTCATAACGCGGCAGTTCTTACATTCTATAAAATGTACTTTATTGGGTGGACATAGCGTCTCAATTTGTGTAAATGTAAACTGGACATTATCAGGGGTTTAAAAATAAAGCAATTGTTTGAGAAGTCGCGTGTCACGGATGGTTGTTAATCCTGCTAATGGAAGTAGTTTGACACGTTTTATTGTACTCAGTGAGTCCTAGCTTCGGCACTTATCCGGAATGTCGACATGTTATATGTATCCAAACGCAAAAGATAGATATTTTTGTAATACAAATAGATATAATGAAATTTTAAGCCATCAATGCGTAGTTTTAGACATTTTTAATTTATATAAAATGGGACTTAAAGCGTAGTAAAAACTATTTTTTTTATTTTTGACAGCTATAAAAACTTACACATACCTACCTAGTTAACGATAGTTTTTATTTAACGCTAGTGCAGTGTTTTTAAATTAAACCGTTGACGTTAAAGCGCTAGATGAATAATTACACTTTTATTTCAAAAATGCTAGTACCTAGTGCTTTATTCGAAATAAGTTTTAGGAATTATTGTACAAAATATAATCTTTATTTACAAAAACTTAGCAACATAAAATTACAAAATACAATAGAATCAGTCAAGCTATCTAAGGATCGTCGTAAAAACGATCTATAGATCGTCTATAGATAGCTATCTAAGGATCGTCGTAAAAACGATCTATAGATAGCTTTGTACAAAATAATTGCATTTTTAATAACGTATATTTATTTCGTAATATAAGAAAAATCACACAGGAACTTTATATTATCATGAAAAAAAGCTTGTTTTTTTTTATTTAATTAATAATTAAAAATCTTGTTGTTGCGAATAAAGGTGAGTACTGCATGACTTGTGAAGCACTGAATAAATATTGGAAACACTAATGGTAGTAAACACTAGTAGTAGTGGTGGCTTCATAATTTTGTATCAGTCTCTACATCTACCCTTTTTTATGAGGTCGGCTCTTGACCTCGAAACTTACATAGGCAAGAATGAGGTCTACGATGAAGCGAGCCTACCCAGAAGGTGCCTATTAACTCTCTTCTTAAAAACAACAGTGTCGTAGCTCAGCGAAAATACAGACGCTGGAAGCTGATTCCAAATTTTTGCAGTGAGCATAATGAACGAACTTTCAAAGCTTAGCTTAGTTCTAATTAGTGGAATATCAAACCAGGTGTGGATGATAATCAGCTGTGCGTCTGAAGTCCCTGTAAAAGAACGGTGCAGGCGGAATAAGGTCGTGTAGCTTCAGGGCACACTCACCGTAGTACAATCTGTAGAAGACCTACTCGGACTCCAACGTAGTACGTAGTCGGTCGTACATTTTGTTTTACTATTATTACCACGAAAAACCGAAATTATAGTTCTGATCATCGAACGCGAAAAGGCCGTAGAATTTAGCAGTATTTTATTTTTGTACAACAGTCAAAAAACATTTTATCCAAAATCTTCCTTACTACTTTTTTGTAAACCTAAAATAATGTGCCTACTATATTTACAAAATTTATTGTGTTTTATAAACGTAAATTTTACAAAATTCAAGAATATAAGTGTTTATGAAGTTTTATGATGGGATCCAATTACTGTAGCTTACGCAAAATAACAGCTCAAAACTATGTGCAAATGCGACAAAAAACAGTTTTTAATAAATACATCCGATGGTTTCCAGAACGGGCGACGCGGCATCGTGTCGAGAATTTTTAAACATCAGGCGGTGATTTATATTTTATAATTTATTGCGCTTTTCACTGCCTGCTTTTGGATATTAATTTTGTTTAAAACCACCATTTGTTTGTGCAATTTATGCAACGCTGATAGAGAAAAATAAGCTCGAGGTTTACTAATAAGAGTATTTATCACTGCCTCGTTTTCTTAATGAAATTACTGTTTTTACTGTTAACTGTTAAAGGTCTATCTAATAAATTACTCGTAGGCTTAACGTTTTTTTTTCACACAGCATAATCTAGCCCCTTATGAGAAGCGTTCAAAATAACTATTCGTAGGCGCTTGAGCCATGACGTCATGACACTAAACCATTACACCCCAAACTAAGCAAAACTTGTGCTATGGGAACCAGATTACTGATATACTACTTATATACTTTTTGTTTGAAAATACAAACATATTATACATAGAAACACCCAGACCCGAGATAAATATTTGCAGATCATACAAACATTTATCCCGCCGCGGCGATCGAACCCGCAACCTTCTGCGTCCCAAGCGGGCTTTCTCCCACTGCGCCACAGAGGTCGTCTTGATCTTGATTTCGTAAATAAAAACAAACGGTAAAAAAAATGTCTGGAGATCTAAAAACGGCGGAAATATATAAATCTTGATTGATAGGTTTTATCTAATTGAAGAAATTGGTATTGAGATGCTGGTTTAATTCTATTATTTGTGTCAAGTTTCCTTTTCAATCAAAGTCAAACGGACTTTCTGATTTTAGAACGTTTTCCCGAGGCAAGTATACCATATAAAAAGGTCAGACATACATAATACGCGGTAAATTTTCATTTTTACGCGCAGGTTCTTTGTAAAGGACTTCCCTACGCTCATTACATCGCGGAAATACAACATTACGGCGGCTCAGGTAATCAGTTTGTGATGAAAATAATGATCGGTACTAAAGTTATAATTATCTTTAGCTTATTTTTTTTATTTTTCTTATTTCGTCCCACAACCGGGCCCTCCCTGTCTCTTGCTGGTTAATTATTGCTTAGATTTACATTGTTTTATAGAAACAAGAAGGAAAATCTGTTTTTTAAGCTCCTCAACATTTCTAATTTTTGCGTATAACCAAAATGATGCGTTTTTTTGTTAATTTACTCAAAAACTTACGAGAGGAAACATTGAACATGAAATATTAACAGCTACTCTTAAAAAAACTCGTGTTTTTGTTACTTTACCGATGGGTAAGCTTTTCAAACATATCCCACCCTAGAAATCAGCGAATGATAAGTAAATTAAAATTAAAATTGTACGCGATAAATTCACGAGATGCAGCATATAATTGGAAGAGTTGGAGCAGTTGAGAAGTACACTATGCAAAATTCTGATAAAAATTCAAATAAAAGTCACGGAGTCAATAACAAAAAGTAGACAACGTTGAAAAACAGATAGAAATAGAATATAGAAATATTTTTTATTGCCAAAAGAGAGAACACTAGGTAACAATATAGATCAGTTATTACTGGGCCTAGTAGCTACAAGGAACTATTGTCGATGAAGCGGTAAGTTAGTATGAGTGCGAAGCCAACTCTATGGACGTTTGTTGATAAAGCAGCCATCAGAACAGGGCAAAATTATGTAGCTCTTATTTAAATTACAAAAACAGATTTGGAAAAGAAACTCTTCAACAAAATAAATAAAATATTGGCCCACAGGGACTCAAAACAGCGATAACTGGAGATCTGGAAGGGAGACTTTTGTCCGGTAGCGCTATATTAAATAGTTATTACTTACTTATACTTGATAGTTATTTCGCAGATATATTAAATTATTCTTAAAATAGCTAAAAAGGAATGTTACATATTTAGCTAAGCTATCTTCACCCAGTCAAAGTACTTAACTGGGCGAAGGTTTTGCTGACGTTTTATACAAGTCAAATTATTTACGTGTATACATCAAAACGTATTAAATCAAAGCTACATTGCGAGCCAAATGCTGATAAAAGTTTGGTGCATTATGTGCATAAACGTTAACTGACAGTTACCCAATTCCACGCGACGATGGTTGCATGCGGACCCAATGCAGACTAACTTTAAACTGCAATGTTCCTAGCCCGCACTCGGCCGGAGCAGGTGTTCCACTTTATTGGAGCTGTTATCACTATTCGACTACTGCTTTGCAATTCAGGTACGATAATCAAGAAATACTTTAATTTTCTGTTGCCAGGGCTTCCTTCTTCTGTGTATTTGCATTTTTTTAAATAAAAAAAGCAGTGACATTCAAAGAGTGCCGACAGAAGTGAAAACTTTTTTCGCACAAGAAGCGTTGAAAAGCTTATGAGGCAGAGACAAGTCCAAATACATATTTGGCTCTTGCTTAATGCACTTTACAAATTCTCGTGACAAATCGTTAAAATTATCTTGTGAATTTGTAAACCTAAATTATTATTTTTTTGTGGTTTTTTAATTAAATTTGAAGCTCGATTCCTCTCTAAATTTAAAATAATCTCATTTGAACTTTGAAAGGCTTTGTAATCGTTTTACAGAATATACGTAATATTGTATACGCTTTGAAGAATAAACTAGAAAATATTTTCACTTCATTACCAAAGACCGTTCTTAGAATCTATACCTTGTTGACTACCCTTAGAGCCACACTCAAGTGCCGTTCATTGGCACTCGACCGACGCAGCTGTTACTAAGGCCCATGCACTTTGAACCTCAACAAGAACTCACAAGAAATTGGAGAGCTTCTTCTATCTAGACGTTTTCAACAGAGTTCGGTCAATCTCCGCGAATGTAATATGTGTGAAGTTATGCTTTATTTAAACACATTCCGTAGAATTAGCCGACTGTTTTGTCCAGGACTGACCGCTGTAACTAGTTTCTACGAGTCACTTGGAAAGTTATTAGATAGTAACACGCTATACCGTGTCAAATTAGTCAATATTATCAGTATAGCCCAATTTTTTCTCTCATCTGAAATAGCTTGCCTTTCTATTGTCCACTTTCTTTACTATGCCTTTCCTTTTTTTATGTGTAAAATGGTTAAATATAATCTAACAGATAGGATACATGGCGTAAAAGTTTCTAAGAAACTTTGTTCTACCTAACAATTCTAGTTTGATCAAAAGTTAATACTTGTAAAAATGTTGCTAAAACATGAGATTTACACAGATATTAAAATCATAGAACAAGTCAATAAAAACAACAAGGTAAACATAAATATCTGGAAAGCATCGTACTCTAAACAGTCCGGTACCGTAAATCTAAGAAGTTTGAAAACTTTGAGACTTTCCACGTCTAGTGCTTTTTGCCGCTCAGTTAATAAATTCCAGAGCTCAAGTTTTTTTACAAAGTTTTGTTTCTACTTCAAGAAATTTATATTAAAACACATACACACAGGGACTGATTTAGAGGAACGTAACAAAATTTTAAAAATGTCTTAAAGTAAATAATATGAAATAAAAGCTTCTGGATAATGTTATTCTACGAGTAAAAATAAGTCAGAATCAAGTTAATAGTGCTATAACTTAGCTCACAGATAATAAAAATGCATTTAACACATTAAAATAAGTAATATAATTTAATACGTTCCTATAAATCAGTCCCTGAGTGTACTTCGCCGTTGCATTTTGAAATACTGTACCTATTGACGTTGACTAGGCAGTAAAACACGTGTAACTGATGAACAGCAGCAAAAAAAAAAACAAACAAAAGCTATAAAAGCTACTCAAAACACAAACAACGGAATTACCTTAACGTTAAAAAACCCAAACAAGAAGACCAAGCAAACTTCGCGTCCTCACTACCAGAAAGACCACGCCAATTACCTGTCAGGTTAAAGACCTCTTTCACCCACTCTAGAGTTGGACGTTGTTTGTGTAGAAAACCGGTTGCGAGAATACTGATCAAAATTCACATTTTGCAAGGAAATTAAAGGAAGCTGATAAGCAAGAGAACCTCACTATCATCACCACGCAAAGTCTAGGAAGCTAGATAGAAATATGACTCCTAAGCGGTCGGCGGGTACTGTGCTTGTGGCAAAGTTAAGGGTTGGATTGGGAACTCACTAAATCATGACAATGCTCAGTATTACACTCTGCAGTGAGGCCGCACAAAATACTTTAGCACAGTTTGAAAAGTTACACTTAGAGCACGTAATCTAGCGCATTTTTGTAAACGCTGGCACCCTGAAATCTATAACAAATAGTTTATCGATGGAGCGGGTTGAAACCGAGTGATGTACATAAAGCCAATTGAAAATAGTTGTCCGAAAACCCGACACATACTGTATCTAGTTTAAGTGTTTTTATCGAATAGGAGAGGGCATTGCACATCATCATCATCATCATCAGCCTATAGCAGTCCACAGCTGGACATAGTCCTCCCCTGATGAGCGCTATTGCGCCCTGTCCCCAGCTCGACGCATCCAACTTCTGCCAGCAGCTTTATTGTTGAGCATTGCATAATAGTTTAATAATTTATAGCCAACTATTTTCTAGGGCAATAATAAGGTCAGACAAGTATGCTTGTGTGTATCCTGGCGCCAAGTATAGATTATTTAAGTCGTTGGAAGTGCAATGAACACAGTATTGACCCTTAGCGTGTTTGCACGGTCATTTCATAGCAAGCAATTCATTCAACTTTAATTCTGAGTATAAACTATTCCTGATTGTTTTACAGAACCTTCAGTGCGTAGATCAAGCTCCCAATCACGTGAGAAAAAAATCATCTGATAGTATGTATTATCATTATCAGGTTTATTAAGCACTATATTGTTTTATATTTTTCAGGGTTTTTGGAAAGGTAACAAACATAAAGAACAGTCTTTATATCTTGTTTAATTTCACGTGACTGCTCACCGACAGTAAACTTTTACGGCAATATTTTTACATTTCTTAACGCTCATTTTATAACTAAACGGGTAAAGTCATTATCTTTCGATTTCCCGACGATTAAAAAAATACACTAGGCACATAATTGTTCAAGTTTTCACTTCTCTTGGCAAGAGTGTGTTTTTACCGTATCTAAGTGTATCCTGTTAAGATAGTGTAATGCGAAATAAATAAATAAAACATTTAATAGGTGCTTCTTCGGCAACTTGCAACTATTATACAGGGTGTCCCGTAATGAGAGATAATCCTTTAACTACGGGTAGAGGGCTTTAAAACAAACCAGAAAATCAAAACTTGTACCCAGCGAACGTCAGTATTTGCATCTCACAATTTACTTTCAAGTTGTATAAGCTGCATGCTCTATTGAATTCAATATGAATCAGTTTGAATATAATAGTACAAATCAGAGAGTAGGGGAATCGGAGGCTAGCTAGCATAGTAATTTGTAAAGGTTTTCTACTCCATTCGCATTTCTCATTTGATCTCCGTCTTCAATCATAAAAGCTTCAACGCAGCAAAACCACACGACAGTTGAGTATTTGATAAGGCACACACCAAACAGCGCTCATAAAACATGCATACCTTCCGCCTTCGCTCACACTGTCATGTGTATGTGTATAGTGGCTAGTGTTCGTGAAACGTACAATTTTGCTATAGTTAGTATTCCATAACAATGACAAGTTGTGATAGGCAAACGCATCAACGCCTTTTTATAATATTACAGGACTGATACCCATAAAATAGATTCCTTACTTGTATTATTATTATTCTATATAATACACTACAGGGTCCATAATTTGTTTAGACTGAGATGAAGAGGATGTATTCCAATATATTGACATAACAAATGTTAAGCTCATTCAAGAGGAAGTGTGAAAGTGGCGCCAGTGAATGAAAAGATGAGGAGCAACAGGCTAGCATAGTATAGGCATAATGGGCATGTAAGAAGGGAAGAATGTCATGTAACTAGGAGAGTGTTCGGTATGAATATTGATGAATTTTTACGAGTAGAGGTAGACCAAAGAAAAGATAGATGGATTGTGTGAAGGATGACATGAGAAAGAAAGGAGTGAGTGCTGAGATGACGGCTGATAGAGGAGAATGTAAGAAGAATTAAATGTTGTGCCGACCCTACATAATGTGGGAAAAGGGCAGGAAGATTATGAGTTTCAAGCTCATCCTCTTTATTTCATAGCAACTGAAAAGAACGAAAACTAAAAAAGGACTAACACTTATTTATCATTACAAGGATAGATTGGGTCTATGTAAAAATGTAGCAGCTTTTTATTGAAAAAGTCTATTCTGTATAAAAGCTAAATGGGAACGTTGCAACCTCAACACGCTCGAGGCTAGTTCATTCAGTGCGGATAGATACAATACGGGTGATAAATGGACCCTGGGGTAACTCCTGAAAATTATTTTTTTATTTCACTGCTAGCAGGTTAATTAGAACGCTTTAGCGTCAGCTTGATTGCGAAAGCCTTTGTTTGAGTTGCTCCAATTTGTGGGAGCTCCGTGCATGAATTCGGCTAAGACGGGTTCAGTCAAAATTGGATATTTAGAAGTCGTTCAAAGTACCGCACGTTTAAATATTGATCTAACATGGAAAGTCTTTATAAACATAGCTTGGGTTTGTTTGTTTATTATTATGAATGAAGCAAGGGAACCTGATCAATTATTAAAAGAATGTATTGAGAGAAATGAAGCAAAAGTTGTTTCAGGAAAAGAAAATCTGTTGTTTCTGTCTTCTCCCACACGAAAAAGGCGTGGTTTTATTATGTATCACAAAATAATGTAAGTATATTGGAAAATGTGTGGGGTATAAAAGAAAAATAGAGCATAGACATATTAGACATGCATATTATAATATTCTATACTTAATAATGTTGCATATCATTTTTCATTTCTAAAGAGGTAAACGACCGGCGCGGCATACTTTAGGCGTGTACAGAGTAGTGTATACTCGTATAGCTCACGTTCCAGCAGGATCTTGTTCCGTAATTTAGAAGCACTAGTGTTCTGTAAGAGCTGCAATGCGACTAGCTTTTGATATTCCGCCCGGCACTCACTTCTTACAGACTATAACGAGTGCAATTTAATATGTTGCAACAACTAAATGAATTGTGCTAAGGTTTTCTGTTTGAAAATTGCAACTCTGGGAAAATAATGTTTTAACATGTAAAATATCAGTAATCCTTAAATTATGGTAGCATTTAAAATAGTGGTTTGCATGTGAGTTGCAAGTGAACACTGTCATGGATCTTCGGCATAATCCGCTTCGCTAAGGCTTCCTCGCCTTCGGTCAAAAGAAATTCAATTACTGACTATCGACATAAATCGCTTGGGATTTGTTTGGACAAGTTTTCTTGTAGGCTCATTTAAATATTCAGCGGTCTCGGAGTCTATTTAGAATATCTATCGTAGATTGAATTTGTATAGATAACGTATCATTGAGGTTAAATTTGAATAATATAAATCTGTGATGCGCACAGAAAACGGGCTATAGGGGAAAATGCATGAACTTTGCTGGATAGAAACTGTAAACGTATATGTTTGAACGTAGAATTTCTACGTGGGTATACAGTCGTGACCCTGTTTAATTAAAAAATAAAATTATAATGGCTAAATAATAACTCCTTATTTCTGTTAGCTTTGAAAAATAACAAATAACCTTAGCCGCATATTTTGAAATCAATTAGGTACACAAGTTGATAGCAAGGATCGCATCTGGCGAAAAACAATAAACTTTTTAAACATTACAAACTAAACATTTAGAATGAGACAAGATATAATGCTGATATTTTATATTCAGTACTAATAAAAATTACTAGTTGGTTATGTAGCACCAAGTCTCAGTGTTGAAGTATTGGTAAACTCGATCTTCAAACAGCAAATCCAAACTGCAAAGTCGGCTCAAACCAGAGCAATATATCGGCGACAGTATGCGGTAACAACATGAATGGAATCCGTTCCTCTCGCTTTGCAGCTGATCCGGGAATTCAATAGAAAGTAGAGAAAAGGTGGAAATCCGTGAGGCACAAGATAGGAAACAAGCCCTAATATGTGTGCTCGATGTATTTTTGGAATAATAGGGATCGAAAATAATAGTCACTGGAAATTGTCACAAAGTGACAAAAAAAAAAAGAGTTTTGGATCAACAACAAATGTTATTCTGATAAAAATCTATTGGTTTAGTAGGTAAACCAATAGATTTTTATCAGAATAACAAAAAACAAGCGATAAAAAAACAAGTATGAATTTGTTAGAAAATCGTTATTGCTTTGCCTGCACCGATGCCATGTGACTTAAATGAAAGTATTTTTATTTATACTCAGCCCTCGACATCCCACTATTGGACAAACCCCCACTCCTTTCGTTTATATCATTCTTGTTTATCCAGTCGGCTATTAAGACTTCACAATTACAACTAGCAGCAGCTAGTAACGGAGTTATTCGAACAAGTACAGAACCGGCTTTGTAAGTAAAGGCCGTATTGTATTTTATTCTGTACGAGAATCGAAGCCATACATAAAAATTCAAGTTATCTGTTTGTGGCGTCCAAAGGCCCAACACACACGAAGGAAAAATACCTCAAATGTAGTAGGATGATTTGCGCACACCTACCGACAAACTTTGGCATTTATTATATTAGATCGCAGCCTTGCTTTGAGAAATATCTATCAATTTACCGAAAATAGTTATCTTGAAAGCTATACCGAGAGAGAGACCGGGAACCATTTGCAAGTGAGATTGCGGCCAGAATCCTTGCAAACAACCGAGTGACGCGCTCAGGGAATTACCGCGTAAATGTACGACAATGTATTTGGTGATTTCCTGCCAGGCAAACAATTTAAAGACTGCTTTGAATGACCTAGTAAGTCAGTACATATCACGGTAGATACGTACGTGTATACATATAAAAAATCTTTGCTAAAGTATGAATATCCACCAAAGCATATAAGTTTTAGATTCAATCTATTAAATTATAATCTAAATAATATTTTATTAGCAGAGTGCTGTAAAAGTAATTAAGTTCGTATGAGTCAGTGGCCAACTCTGGTGACGGAGTTTTTTGGCCGCCTTAAGGCCTCCGTCATGGCTTAACGACTTAAATAGCCGGGACCGAAAATTTAACGTGCCGTGAAAATGCCACTGGCGGTCACCCATCCACTTACATACCGTTTCGAACGTTGCTTAACTTCGACGATCTATCAAGAACGACTAAGCAAGCACGACCACGAGCGCTTCAAAGAGTGCGGTTATAGTTATTAACACAGATCTTAGAACGCGAATGTGCGATCGTGCCGCAAAGTAAGTAAGTTCGTATGAGTCAGTGGCCAACTCTGGTGACGGAGTTTTCAGGCCGCCTTAAGGCCTCCGTCATAGCTTAACGACTTAAAATAGCCGGGACCGACAATTTAATGTGCCCTCCGAAGCACGGAAGCGCTCAGATGAAAATGCCACTGGCGGTCACCCATCCACTTACAGAACGTTTCGAACGTAGCTTAACTTCGACGATCTATCAAGAACGACTAAGCAAGCACGACCACGAGCGCTTCGCTTAATCGTGCCGCGATTAAGCGATTCGATCATCGTGTGCTCTTGTGGACACAAACCGGAGCTATAGAAAGCGAATTGGTAAGCAATCATCGCGTGAATAAAAGGTGCGAGCGGTACAGGGATAAACGTACACATGTCATGTCATTTTCTCCAATTGACTTCATGTAAAGGGATACAATATTTAAAAAAGAGGAAATTAGACACAACACACTGAATCATACGTGATCAATATACGTATTTTCTTTGCTAGCAGAGAAAGATTTTTAGTTAAAAAAATATATTATTACACTGTAGGTAGGTAGGTATTTCCAAGTTCCATAAGCATAGCTATTCTATAGCATTTTTCTCAACCACAACTGTCCTACATTATCGCCATGTTTGTCGCAACTCTGCAATAAAACTCTATCATCCCAGCATCCGACTTGGCAGCAGCCGAGGTGTGACGTCACCCAAAAATCCCTCAGTATTGCCGCTAAGATACTAGACCGAATACGACAATAAATAAACTTTCTCCATTAAAACATTATAGTATACTTACCAGAGTAATCACAAGCAAGGGTAAGGCAATGAAAAGAGGTAGAGGTCAACTGAAATTCTGGGCAAATCTTACCAACCAATAGCAGTGTTCGGTTTGAAAAAGCTTTTATTATTTCATTCATTCCACCTTCCAGCTGAACCGTTCACGTACTCTGCCCGAACAATGCGGTTTAGCGGTTTTCGAATTTCGAACTTGCAGTGTGAAAAAGCGTGGCCACCGAAAAGTTATTTAGGTTTAGCAAAATGTTCTTGGTTATTAAACATACTTTTGAGTTGCCTTTTCGATTCAAAGTTAGCAGAGCTAACTTACAAACTTTTTTGTAAATTAATGCATAAAACATACTCGTATGTAAGTAGGTAGATAGAAAACAACCAGACTCGTGACAAATATTTGAATATCATACAAACAATTTGGTATCGCGGCAGGAATCGAACTCCACTGCTACAGAGATTGTCGAACATATAATACAGTAATTACTTTAATTGCCATCTTCATGTTTTAGCGTAATCTAGCGATTTAGCGACGAATATGAAGTTACGCGACAAGAACAAAAACAGACAAATGCGTGTTTTATGTGATATCCTTTTCCTAGCTTTGTGAAATAGGTACGTACCTACAATTACACATTACAGCGTAGTTACGTAGCGACAGAAGTCGCTTATGATTTAACAGTTATCTACGGTTATCGCATATTTGCTCTTTCGCTATACGCAGTAGCGAATAACGCTTATAATTGAATATACCTTAAATCAGTTGATATTGGGGTTATCAACATTTACCTGTATACTGCAATGCTAAGTATCAATATTACCGTTTCCGTTGGCGCGGCTCCAACGTACCTAAGGGCGACAACACACAACCTTGAGAGAGAGACTATCATGCTCAATCAATTCTAATAAAAATGCGTTCGTGTTAAAATATACGCATCTTTCCACCTGGTTATTTTTATCATTTCTAATGTGGTGGAGTCGTGTCGTAAAAATGTCATAAACTGTAGATTGAGCGTTATGTAAAACATTTTTAATCTTGAGAAGAATTAAAGAACACTTGTATCGTAAAAGTGTGATTTATTATCAATCTACTATATTATTAGCTGTATGACCCTTTCAAAGAGTTGTAAAGATATTTGCCGAATTCCAAAGCAGTGTTACGTACCTAGTTTTCGTGTTTTTTTTATTTTTTTTATGATGAATGGATCGGCTCTTGACCTCGAAACTAACATATGCAAGAATGAAGTCTACGATGGAGCGAGCCTACCCAGAAGGTGCCTATTAACTCTCTTCTTGAAAACAACAGGGTCATAACTCAGCGGAAATACAGACGCGGGAAGCTGATTCCAAATTTTTGCAGTGCGCATAATAAAAAAACTTTGAAAGCGCTTAGTTCTAATAAGTGGAATATCAACCAGGTGTGGATGATAATCAGCTATGCGTCTAAAGTCACTGTAAAAGAACGGTGAAGGCGCAATAAGGTCGTGTAGCTCCTGGGCACACTCACCGTAGTACAATCTGTGTGTTTACATTACAAGAAAAATACATTGACTGAATGTGAAGCGTCTACAGAAATTTTTCTTACCTACAATTTTTTTCAAGCTCATGTTGTTGTAGCGTGGATCTTTTGTACTACCTATAGATTGCAGTGACCCTTACATTAAAGATCCTAACTGGTTTTAGTGAAAGGCATTTGCCCCGCAGTGGTATGATTAAAAATAATAGTAATAATGTACTATAATTGTTTATAGTGTTAATCCACACTTGGTGCTTAATCGATAAATATGAGCCAAGAATTTGGCCGAGCGGTTGATGGCACTCCGGCTTTAGGAGGATCGTCTGATCGTCGCGGGTTCGAATCCCGTCGGAATCGAACATTTTAAAAAGATTTTTCATTTCTTAATAATGTACTACCTATATCCCGCACTTGACTTTTTCTGTTTCATAAAAATATATCACAGTAAATACTGCATCGAGAATGCAGGCGGTATTGATTCACG
Organism: Epirrhoe alternata; assembly: GCA_963565295.1. Lineage (NCBI taxonomy): Eukaryota > Metazoa > Arthropoda > Insecta > Lepidoptera > Geometridae > Epirrhoe > Epirrhoe alternata. Next base: position 14,758,293 of record OY751375.1, read on the forward strand.
TTAGCACGAGGTACTTAGTCATAGCTTCATCAATCTTTATTCACTCGGAAAAGGAAAGATGTTGATCTTTCTCGATACTTCATGATTGATTGCCCTTTGATGGTGTGATGCCAGATGATTTGGTTCCAATTTTCAGATAAGAATTTACAAAATGCCCAAAAGGTGTTAAGTACAGCCTTCCCGCTACACGATTATGAAATTAATGTTCATAGCTGTTGGCTACGCTGTGTTTGTACGCGACTTCATTTTAAAAGTAGGTCAAGTACCCGTCTACGTTTTATTTAGTTTAAGTAATGAAATATTTATAATAGAACTAAAAAAACTAAACGGTGTGGTATTGCATTACATTTTTTTATATTGGCTACGACGTGGTTCCGAAAAAAATACGCTTTAATTATTGGCTTTCATTGAGTAATGTTTTTATTATTCAATTGTAAAAAAAACACAGTATTCATTACATTAGATTTTTAGAACCAACAACCACGTAACCACAAATACGCAGTAGATAGATGTACATTCTAAAAAAACTAAATATCTAAGCAAAATATGATAGCCGAACCTATTCCTAAAATCAGAACTGAGGTCACGTTTAAAGACGACTCAAATGCCTCATATTTTATAACAAGCCAATAAGCGAAGCATTCTCGGTTTCCAATCTCATCTGAAAGATGGTTATGACAAAATTATTTATGTGCAATGCAGCTGAAATAGTAGGCGAATCCGTTCCATGGTCCGTGTGCATCGTCGCGTACCCGTAGAGACGGGTAAGTTTGGCCAAGAATTAAGTGGACGTTTTAAAATTCGGGTTTTTTTTGGGAGATTTGATGTATTTTGTGTACTGAAAAGGTCTACTTAATTACATAAATACTAAGAAACATTGATTGGTACAAGTAAAAAATCTGTTTCTCCGATCGTGATTTGTACATTGACTAGTTTAGTTCATGACAAAGTCACCTTCCAGAGAGTTGAAGATTTAAATTTTGAAAGACGAACGTCATGATCCCAACACTACGATCTAGGATCCGCAGCTATATCTCATGTCGGTCATTCTGAGCCGAGTCCCGGATCAAAGTGGCTTGGGAATCTATTACCCATGACAACTTCCATAATAATATTCTCGGAAGAATAAAACTTTATGGCAACAATTGCTCGGGGCTCGTATCGTAAGCAATATTTTGTTACTTAGGTTTCCCGAAAAGTTGCGAGTCCTCTTAAAAAGGAAATACATTGTTTTTATTAACGGGACGCCATCGCGTAAAGATTTTGGATTATATTTAAACGTTAAGGTATGATTTTGAAATTCGAAATATCATCGCATAAAAGATTTTCGATAATATTCGAACTTCGAAGGTTTTTGAAAATCTTTTTTCGATTTCGTTCTGTCATTAAAATCAATGAATTTAAATCAAATCATCTCAGAAAGTTCTATTTTTGAAATAGCTACATTTTTACGAAATAAAATTTTAATCACTTAAACTATTAGGGTAACCCGGATGATTAGTGTAGACGTTAATTATACTTAATCTAGGAGTGCTTCAACAAATAACATCTTTGAAGACCCCCTGGAAACTAAGGTCTGAATTAGCAAGCAGATTTAGAAGCAAAGGAAAAGTGGCGAGGGACTTCATGCTACCGGTGCAGGTTTACTACTCCAAAATGGCACAAGCGAACATGACTGGGCTGTTGACAGAATCTTCTTAGGTCCAAACAGGTTTTCGCAGGGATGTGGACTGTCAAGTATATCGACTCTTTTTATAAACATATGGAAAGTGATAGCAACACAATGATGCAGGGAAGATTAACTTTGCCTGCGTTGACAGCAGTTTACCGAAACCTCAAGTCCGAACTCATGGTAAAGAAGGATTCTAACACCAATCACGGTTTAGTGATTTGACTGAACAAAGTCATGGGCCTGTTATACCAATAGACGTTAACCAATAGAGACAGGCAGATATTTCTGTGGAAGAGCAGACTAATTTGCTCTTTGAAATTCAACGGTTTGAATTTGGTCCCCATAGACAACAGTGGTTGGGATAAGTTTTTTGACTTGATTTCTAGATTAAGATGTGTGTAAAAAATAAATTGATTGGTGCTGCCGCGCCGACCGGCTCGCTGCACTCGCTTCGCTGACTTCAGATTCGGATTAAATAGAGTGAATATCCAACGTTTCGTATTTGTATCTGTATATTAATATTATAAATGTGAAAATAACTCTGTCTGCCTATCTGTCTGCTTGTTGCCTTTTCACGCCCAAACCACTGAACAGATTAGGCTGAAAATTGTCATGGATAAAGTTTGTATCCCAAGGACGGACATAGGCTTTTAGGTTTTCTTAAATGACATTCGAATATTTATCTTTACTTTTTTATAAGTACTCGTATTATATTTTATTTGACTTTTACATTTCATTAACAAGCACCATTCTTTGTAAAATTATTTCTTTCTAAAATTCCAGTCCAATAAATCAATTGGGTATTTGAATCTCTATCTAGTTTGAGAGAAAAATTTAAGTTCTTTAGCGTAGGTAAGCGAATGGTTACCATTTCGTAGTGAACCGACTTGCCACAGAGCTACAAAAGCTGAGTAACTTTGTTCCTAGTTAGAAACGTGGTTACACAATACTCGTTCTACACTACTAAAACAAAGGGAATCGCAGGTATCAAAGCATTCAAAATTAATTCTTAACTTACTGCAACTTGCTTTATAACGTCTCGTCTTTTAACTGATCAAGCATTTACATATTGTATTATTTTATTTTATTGTAATAATTAACTAATTTTGGTCATACGTAAGTAAATGAAAGAGATGAATGAAGAGAAAGAAAATGAATGCTTTAAAAGTCAATTTAAAAAAAAACAATGCCAGCACTAGGAGAGACTGAATAAATACTATGAAAATAATCATTTTCATAGTATTTATTCAGTCTCTCCTAGTGAGTAAGAAACGAGTGAGTGCTGAGATGACGGCTGATAGAGGGAAATGGAAGAGGAATACATGTTGTGCCAACCCCACATAGAATGGGACAAGGGCAAGAAGATGATGGTACTAGGAGAGACTTTTTACAGTTTATTATTGTGTTCTTTGCTTACGCAAACTAAAACAATGTGTCGCGAGTTTAATGTTTTTTTATCATCTCAAAAATTCCCAACGCACCTAAAGAAGTTATCACTTCAATAATACGGTATGTTCATACATCACATACTCTTAAGGTTGTTGTAACTCCGCGAAAACTGCACTTGCGGCGCTGAATAGCTTGAAACAGTTCGCAGTTTCTTGTTTCTTTGTTGGAACGGCCACTTAAACGGAACTTGTATTAAGGCTTTTCGGGTCTGCCTTGAATTGTGAATAGAGTAATTAGTTTGCCCGACCTAATGAATTGAGGTTGCCAATTCAGCAGCTAATTACATCCTTCAGGTATTTTGTCTTCATGGCATAACAAAAACAAACTTACATTATGTTTATTGTAGTTTGATTCTTTTTTTTTTAAGTTTGGATAAAATAATAGTGAAAAAAGTTGAGTTTGTGAAATTAAGCGTTCATAACATTAATGTGGTGATTGTAAAATAATAGAGGCTCTATTACGGCTATATAATCAAGATATGTTTTCAAAGTGGACACGGAAAGAAGCAAAAGAAAACAAAATACTAGGCGTCTGCTAAGCCTGACCGAGCACTCGGGTTGACAGTGACACGGACGTGACTATACCAAGCGATAACGCAAACAGTAGTAAGGTTTTTATTTCAGTTTTGGTATCATTCCACTTGTATAAACTCTAATCCACATGGCACGGTATAAACATAAAAATAAAAAACTAGGGATGGAAACTTTTAATGAAAAAAATGTGGAAAGTTTGTTGTTTCGAGCCTGTGGGCGTGGTCTTTGCCTTGAATTTTAATTACCTATTCTGAAATTATTATTATTTTTTCTCTTACACATAAATATGTGTCTGCTAATGAAGGTTTCATCCAAAATGACCCAACAGACCCCACACTATGATTCCCCGTGTGTAATGAGAAACTATGAGTACCACTTCTTCTTTTTCTTGTCGAGTCACTAGTTATTTCGAACCACCAGTGTGGTGAACGGATTTTGAGTGCGCCACAGGCTAATGAACATTATAAAAATATTAATGTCTTAAGTACAAACATGTCATTTGGGGTCGAGACCCTGGGTCCGTGGGGTTCCGGGGCCCATCGCGTCTTCAAAAATCGTTCAGGGCGTCTGGTCGAAGCGTCGCGTGATTCGAGAGCTGGCGACTTTTAGCACAAAGAATCAGCATTGCCATTCAGCGTGGCAATGCCACCAGTGTTTTGGGCACGCTTCCGACTGGCAGTGACCTGGATCAGTTGAGCTATCTATAGATCGTTTTTACGACGATCCTTAGATAGCTTGACTGATTCTATTGTATTTTGTAATTTTATGTACATATTGTAGTAGCTTAGTTTCTGTAAATTAATTAATAACATGTCAAGCTTATTTCAACCTATGGCGCGAATTTTGATACATAATTATATTGCAAAAGCTGCACTAGCTTGTTAGCGACATGAAACGGTGCCAAGAATAAATAAATCAATTCGCGAAACCTCAGGCGTCGGAGGTTTTCTTAATAAAAGATGAGATATCAGTGAGCGAATGGAAAATTGTTATCGGAATTGTACAGTCAAGTCTGTAGAACAAGAGCTGACTGCAATATTTTTTAAACCTCACAACTCGGGCACGGAAGTCATTCTATCAGATCAAACATTAAAAATGAGAATGAATGAATGAAGATATATTCTAAGAAGATAGAGGTAAAATTAACCAGTGTAATCAGCCTCACAGCTGTAACTTAGAGCGCCGACACCATTATTATTTTTAAGGTTACAAATGTTAATTTAGGCGTAGGTATCAAAATTAAATATATATTTTTAGATTTTTTGATGAAAATTCGATTATTCGCATATTAAAATGTATTAAAAGTAGTATATCAGTTTTATCTGGTTCGTATAGTACAAGCTATGCTTAGTTTGGGGCTAGATGAAGCTGTGTGAAAATGTCCAGCAATTAAAATTAAATTAAATTTTAAGGATTTTGTATTTTTTTTTGCTAGAGCAATTTGGTTGTTTCTTCATGTGTATATTCCGAATGAATGATTGATTTCATTGAAGTCGATGTTGCCAGGTCTGAACTACAAAGTATATACAAAATGGGTAAATAGTTCTAAAACTACAGAATCGATAACCAGTTTAATTAATCTATTTGTTGGCATTTGTATCTAAATAATATCTCCTGCACTACGTGGGGCGCGAAGCGAAACCCAATTGAATGGCAAGGATTGCGGCTGGCACCAGTTTCTCACTACAGAGTACAGACGTTATTGTGCGGTCATTGTCAACAGACAAATAAAAATCCTTGGAGTCAACTCACACAGGAGCAAAGATGCAAGACGGAGTGCGCTTTTTATAATAGGAACTTAATATTATTATCTAATTAGTAGAGATAATAACACATTCGTGAGCATCGTACGCACATAGAAAAAAAAATCTGAGAAGTGCGAGTCGGACTCGCGCACGAAGGGTTCCCGTACCATGTCAACGGCAAGAAAATCACGGTTGTTGTATGGGAGCCCTCTTAAATACTAATTTTATTCTATTTTTAAGTATTTGTAGTTTTAGTGACATCATATTATGTGATAATTTCCACTAACTATCACGGTTCATACAGCCTGGTGACAGACAGGCAGACAGCGAAGTCTTAGTAATAGGGTTCCCGTTTTACCCTTTGGGTACGGAACCCTAAAAGCAAACAAACTATTATTGATGAAAGACGAGTTATTAATTGAGATATTCCTATAATTTTAAGCAATTCATAAATATACGTGAGTAAACTTCAGTATATTTTGCCCAGAATTTACAGTTTCAATACATCGGGTATTAAAACTGTAAATTCTAGTGCTCAATGAACTATGAACCGATGCAAATAGAAAAGTTTACGTTGAGGTATTGGCGTAATACGATTTAAGTCTAATTGATTGCGAAATGGAACTCACATCTTTTTATTTAGTTGGATAAACACGAAGATTTTATTGAACAATATGAGATCAAATATGTTGGTCGATCGTAATAACGTATAAAATTATTGCCATTAGGTAGTTTTGCTACTCATTGAATAAGTAATGAATGTGTGTTGAAGGTATTTCCGAGAATTCAGAGTAATTCATATTTTTTGGTCTTTACATTGAGATATTGCGAAACAGCGCGACATAAATAACATTGACAGATTTACCTACAATCTTTCTACCATAAACCAAAATTAAGTAGATTAATTATAAATTAGCTTAGTTTGAGAAGACACTGATTTATATATCGGAAGGAAATTAAGTTAATTGGAATCAGACGCTTAATAAATTTAATAGAATTTGTTAAACACATATTAGACCTTTTTTGTAAGCAGTACAAAAATTGAGTTCACAGTATTCTATTCATTAAAAAATAAAGAGATATGTCAAGAGACGAATACAGAGATTAACAAGAAGGTACAGTGTCACAAACTTATCTGAACCGATGAGAGGCGCTGTTATCGCATTTGTTATTGGCAGAAAAATTTATTTTACAGTAAAATTCGATAGTTCCTCTTTTGGCCACCAGTCCAAAAAGTTTGTGGCACTCTACTGCGTTTGCTTTTCTCGGGCTCCATCAATTTCAATAACCTTACCGAGGTATACATATTATGGTCCTTCGACCAATTTAAATCATAACGCTAGGTAAATGCTCTCACATTCCACAAGCACATCAATTTTCGTAAGGGACATTTTGTCAAATCATTACTTTTAGAAGGCGTACTATTATTTTTATTTTCTTACGGAAATCATAAACTATTTATATCATACTACGAGTAAAGCCTGTTGAGCCATATAAGGGTAGTTGAAAACGATCCATAGATAGCTCACATGATTCAGATCACTGCCAGTCAGAACCGTGCCCATGAGTATAATAATAGTATTTGCGCATGTCTGTCTCTAACTGCCTTTATAAAGGTTTTTTTTTGCTTACGATAATATATTTTTAGCTGTAATTTTAGGAGGTTGATATAATAACATAAACACAAAATAATTATAGCCTTAGGATCTTATTTAGAAATCGCACTCAAGCAACTCAATTATTATATTTTAAAGAGCCTTGTAAAGGAATGCTGTTAATTAGTAATAATCTTGTCTAAAGTCTTTCCAACTCTGTCTTTTTGAGCAACGCACAATAATAATTCTTATCATACACTAACTCATAACTATTTTCCCATAGGCTAGGCAGAGAGAACACAATTCCAGTTTTTGACTTGTTACGATCCAGACATACATCTTTCGCTTCATTCATTCTCATTGCATTCTTCATACAAGCTCGCCATACAAATGGCCAACCTAAACGGTTTATTTTATTTAGCTAACCATTTGTTGAACATGTTAAAACCAAGCAACACAGCAGTTTGTACAACTAGAACAACACAGTTCACGCACAAAGCACTTAAAGGAAACAGTCGTGCATATCGATCTGTGCGGCGACGTGTTATGAACTTGCTATTGATCGCGAGCCTATAAAGTCCTTCACATTTAAATACCCTTAATCATCTACAAACTATCGTTGTGAAATATGTAGTGTAATCAATTAACTAAAAATACCTACTCATGTTTTGTTGATTTTGTGTTTTTGCTGTAGATAATGCAACGGACACTCCGCTGGGAGATTATGTAAAATTATATGTAAAACGAAATAAGATCAGGATTGTTTGGCGTAATAAACATTCAAATTATGTACTTATATCCATTGAGTATGTTTTTATTGATATTAACTATGCACATCTTCAGAAAAGAAAATTCTCCTAAACTTTTCAAGAAAATCTTATGCTAAAAATTAAGATCAAAATTATAGAACTACTGAGCTAAGAATATCTTTATTACCTAACATAACTATTTTATTTACATAAAAAAAACAGGGTCACGACTGTATCCCCAAGGCGCGGTAGACATTCTCTCAGATCTTTTATATATTTTATTTACAAATATTTGAAAACCACATGGTTGTTGGCTAGCAAAATTACATAAGAAATCTTTTAATTAATGAAGTAATTTAGAAATTCGTATAAGTAACATTCCCGACTGCATTGACTATATCCAACAGTCCTACATCTTACAACGGGCACCAGCGATTCTTACCCAGTGACCGAGAGGCAGACCACCAGGTCTGCCTCTCGGTCACTGGGTAAGAATCGCAAGAGACCGGAAAGAATGGCGCAATAGAGAGGAGGCCTATATCCAACAGTGGGTGCAAACGGGCTGAGATGATGATGATAAGACCTTTTTTAAGTAAACATTGTCTGGTCAGGTATTTTTAGGTGAACTTCTTATGATAAGATGGTTTTTTGAGAAGGTCCAAGTCCGAAACCACGAGAAGTTTGAAAGGAGACATTGCCCTCGATTTATAAGAAAACATTAATTGCAAATCTAGTTTTTTCATCAATATTTTACTTTTAACGGAAATTGACCTGAATCATTTTACAAAAAAGAAGACACCTGTATTATTGAACCAATTGTTGCTGATAACGATCAATCTTTGCAATGAAATGTATTACTAAAAATGAAAGAAAATAACAAAATTTTACTTAATACTTAACTTATTTTAAAGTAAAGTAAAGTAAAAGTTTATTTTGCTAAATTTGTTACTTCTTTTCTTTCTTTTAGTACTTCAACACGAAATAAAACTCACACCTATATGATTTTATCAAGGATGAATCCTGACATGTTATCAAATGCAGTAAACTCTTTAGAGAGACGTATTTAAACTTATGCATTATAGTCTACGGACACCAGTTGAGCAACTTATTAGTCAGATATAATTGAGATGTTAAAAGTTGTTTGTAAAAATGTGTCATTTTCGTAATCTAAGAGGATTACCAAGGCCTGGAAAAGTCATGAGATTTTTCCATTTCTTGAATAAACTCGTATTCAGTAATGAACCCGTTGGAATTTCAGCTTGAACGAAAACATAGTGCGAAAGGCAGGATGACGTAACGAGCTCCCCCGGGCCCAGGGTCGAGGAGCGGAAGGTCGATGTAACCTATTACATTCAGCTATTAAATGGCATACTCTTAACATTTGTGTCAGGACAGCAGGTAAGCTGTACGCTGGGATTGGCTAGTCATATCTATTCCATCTTGAATTTAAACTCAAACATACTTTTCAAATAAAAATCAAGAGCATCTTGCTCAATTTGCTCATCCCACTGACATGATTCAAGTTGAACATAGTTTTGGATGTCTAACAGTCATCGGTCACAACTAAAACAGTCGTTAAGCCACGACGGAAATTCGGCGACGAGAAAACTTCATCACTAGCGAGATACGAAATCTCATCCATTTTTCTTTTGTTAGCATGAAACACGTAGTGCACAAACACATGTTTTCCTATTGTGATTTTCAACAAAACATTTTGTCCGCTTATCTCAAGGTGGCACTGGTTCAATATAACTAAAATCTATTCGAATACAATGTGCGTTTGTAAACCTTATACCTAGTAGTTATTATTACCAGTTTTGACATAAAATAACACTGTGTCCGAGAAATCAATCCAGTAATAAACAAATATTGGAAAATGTGTCGCTGCCTTACAAGTAAAGTGATTTTTTCCATCTACGCTAACTATCAGAATTTTTAGTCATTTTGTAAGTCGATTGGAATGAGGATTTCAATAGAATGTAATATCTCCGTTGAAATTAGTTTTGGCTCCCAGGAGACGGGGACAAGAGCTGAAGAGAGGGGGAGGTTCAACAAACTGAAACCGGAGAATGATTTGAAATAGTTTCCTCTGAATGAAACCGCCAAAAACCGATCTATAGAAGTTTGTTGATAAATTTTATTAAGGAAAAAACCCGAACGGTCTCAACTTTTTAATTACAGTATTTATTCATGTTTTTTTTATAATTGATGAGTAAAGTCTATTCGGCTGATCCGCCGCTTATCCAACAACAATGGGTTACAAACCATTTACTGCAGTATTAGTAGGTATTACAGTTACTAAAAAATAGTAAATTAGTGTGTTCATAATGCGTAAATCCAATATTTAAAGATTTTAAAAGCTTATTTTGCTGGAGCTACTCGAAAAGTCTGTGTATATTTTATGTTTATTCAGTAATCCGCTTCGCGCTACTGAGCGTAGTATGAACTGTAGCTGGTTTTACTGCATCATGCTGCAGAGTGTAGCAGTAAGTTTAATAATAAGGTACTGAACTAAGAAGAAATGTAGGTACAATGGTAATGTAAGTAGTATCCTAACTCAATGTGTAAGTGTTTTACACTTACACATTGAGTTAGGATACTACATCATTATTTATTTATTTTTAATTAAAATTTGCAAATTATATCTTAGTAATGACTAATGGATAAATAAAATTATACGTGATCACACTAGTTGGATGACGAGTACAAATTGTTGTTACACCGACGGTAAAACCTGGATTGAAAATAGATAATTATAATTCAGAAGAAGACAGCCAGCTGATTTCCAGTTTTAGAGGTAACATGGAATTTATATTCTAACATTCTAAAGAGTGCAATTTGATCTGTTGACTCTATAAAATACACAACCGCAACCCTAGAACTCATTAGTAAGCTAAGAATATATGAATAATGGAAATGTATGATACTAATCAAAGGAAGTAAGCAGCGAGAATTATACTTTAGTATGGGCAAGTCACAACAAGCACATCACAAGGCCCGCTCCGGGCCCGACGGTACCTTAGCCCAATTCAAAAATTATTTTAAAGTAATTGATACTAATTGTCTATGGTTATCGGTTTGCCAATCATCATTTCCCTGCCTTTAGCCCACTTTTAAGTGGGGTCGGCACAACCAGTTTTTCCTCGTCCACTCCGCTCTGCCAACCGTATCTAGAAAAGAAGGTTTGAACCAAAAAATTATAGTTGACTAATAAATCGATTAATAGTAAGGAAATTATTCGAGATTTTTACTTTTTACAAAACTTATAAATTCCTAGTATTTTCCGAGATACAAGCATTTTAGTGCTTGTATCTCGTATAAATCTGATATAATAAGTCGCGAAGCGCGCCATCTGCAATCCGGATGACGGATAAACCTAAAATTTTTCGTAAGAATCAATGAGAGTTATTGTATCATTAGTATTTTTACCAACAAATGAAAAAACAGCACGACGATTGTCCGATTATCAAATTGAAGTTTCAATCAGATACCGGTTTAAATGAATTTAGTTTCTGTTGTTTTTTATAAAGCAATTTTATCTGAATTTTCACTGGTAATTCAATAGCCATTTGGTACAAGATTGTATAGGTATAAAGGCTATAAGTATTTCAATTTCAGTTAGTCTTTTATAAATGTGTTTCGTTCCACAAGTGTATAAGGTGTTGAAATCTCGTGTCTCCGGAAGGAAAAAATTGGAAGATCGGGTCACAGGACGTACATCTATCTAATCAGCCCGGTTGCACCCACTGCTGGGTATAGGCCTGCGCAGTCCTTTCCCACGCTTTCCCAGCCACATTGACAATGACATTCGACCATGGGGCGGGTGGTCTACCTCGTGGTCTTTGGGCATCTCTGGGCCACCATCCCGTAATCACTGTATTCCATTTTCCACATAAACATATATTGTGCGTTTTGCTTATTCTAGATAAAAATTTGTCAAATATTATCTATCTACAGTAAGCAGAATCAGATAGAATCGTTAATTGGATATGAAATATATGTGATATTCTTAATTAGAATCGAATCACTACCAGTGTTGGCATAACACGGTTTAAATCAATTGGGGTCTGTACCTGTATTAGTAAAAGTATTGCGACAGGATTAATTATACGAAAATTAATAACAGCGTAATTTAATTAATTTAAAACTATGACGTAAATTGAAGTAGTTGGATACCACTTTATTACTTGAATTTAGGTGTACATGATCAAAACTTTTATTAAAGACGGCCAGGTCGATATCATCAACTTGTGTTAAGTACCTACCTACGACTAAACAACATTAAAACTATTTGGGCAAAGGCCTCCCCCAATTCCCGCCAGTCACTACGAGCTAGTATGACTGGCTTGTAGTGACTGCCAGTCCCGGTCAAAGGCGTCCAGCTCATCTCTCCATCGCAGTCGGTCTACGGTCTACCCCGCCGCCGAGTAACTGTATCAGGGCTCAACAAAGTGGTAAGTTTGGACCACAGATCTCCCGACATACGGCCCACGTGAAACACACAAACAACCTATGCTACTACTGCTACTCGACTAACACAAGTTTCCGTTCCGAGTTAGAACAGAGTTTGTGTTTCAAAATGGAACCAACTGAAAATGTATCTCCACTCCGCTCAACAAAAGCGAAGTGGTAAGCAAGCCAAAAGCGCCAACACAAGGAAGGAAGGGAAGCAGCTATAAAGAGCCTTGATGTGTTCGACCAGAGCACAGCTGAACTTGAACAGGCTATCGAAAGTCTTAATAAAATCACAGTTCAACCTATAGCCATTCCGCTACCAGCAACCAGTCGCGGCGTCGGTTTTACAACCGTTGCAGAATACTGTTTTTTTATTCCACACGGCACGTTAAACTAACTTCACAATTTACCAAATTCTATAACCAGAAATGTTGCCAACCGTACGTGCAGAGCTTAATCTGATACAAAGTTTATTATTAATTTACTTGATACAAGAGATAGCGTATTATTAGTAACTTCGGCGAGCTAAACCAACGGTTAAGAGATATTCTCGTAAATGTTGAGTACATTCATCAGGTTAGTAAAAAATCTAAAACGTGTTTAGCTAAACACTGACTAAAAAACCATCTCTTGATACTCGTACTTAGAATGTTTTTTTGTGGTAACAGATTTTTATATATGTGTAAACATGGTGTTTGAAAAGATGCTTTTAACTATTTTGTAGTTTATGCAAATTTGTATTTTGCATAAAAGTTGTGTTGTGATGGTTTAGGATTAGCATAGGACGTGTAGTACATTTTTATTTGGTAATGTGATTTTTAGAGAGTTTTAATTAAAGGCGGATACATACTATTTATGTATAATTATAAACACTTTATTTGTAGAATTGATTTGTAATTCAATATGAATAGATTGATGTTCTATGTAATGTACCTACATACATACATAAAGTCACTTTCCCAAAGGGGTAGGCAGAGACCATGGATCTTCACTCGCTACGATCCTGACACACAACTTTCGCCTCATTCACTCTCATTACATTCTTCATACATGCTCGTCGGTTAAGGGGACTTTTGACCTAGCCCTTCTCCAAAATGTCGCCAATTTGATCCAAGAAGGTTCGCCTAGGACTTCCCCTTCCAGCTGTCCCATACACACTCGCCGTAAACACTTGCTTTGTCAAACGACTGTCATCCATCCTCTCTACATGCCCAAACCATCTTAACATACCTTTCTCGATCCTCAACACTATATCTTCTTTCACTCCACACTGTTCCCTTATCACACTATTTCTCACTCTATCATTCAACGTTACCCCACACATACTACGCAACGCTCTCATTTCAACAGCATCTATGTAATGTATTGCTCAAAAATATAAAAACTTAAGACAACACCTAATATCTTTTTGTATAATTTACAACATACATTTCAAAGTGTAAGAAAAAATTAAAAGAAATACCAGGTAAATTAGAAGCCGAGAGCCTTTTATAGAACTTCCACAGGTAGGTAGCATTAATTCACGATGTGGCAAAACTTTAGCATTCACAGTTTACGGATAAAGTATTTGTAATTAAGATCTAAACTTGTTTCCAAACGACTGACATGACGTTATCTAGAGACGGAACAATTATATAAGTATTTGTAGCCACTGCTGATTTGCTTGCATCAGCCAAGTTTGTATAATAACCTGGACGGGTTGGAGCGAAGTTTGGACCTTGCCACTTATGAAATGCTAACTTCTGCAAATTGAGTGTTGTGTATATAATATACAAGAAGTCAGAAGTACATTTAAGTATAATATTTGTAAGTTCTTCAGACTCTTTTAATCATGCCAAGCCAAGGTCATCTTTACCGGCCCTAGAGCATTTAGTACGCAGAATCATCGCAGGATCGTTCATAATCGTGCTATAATGGAACAATGTTTTAATTGTTTATTTTTTAAATGTTAATCCACACTTAGGTATTTTATCGAGAAATGAAAAGTCTTATCAAAATTTTCGATTCCGACGGGATTCGAACCCGCGACGATCAGACGATCCTCCTAAAGCCGGAGTGCCTTCAACCGCTCGGCCACGAAACCCACTGACGTCAGAATCGAAATGTCGTGTCAGAATGTCTGTAATTTTTGTGCACATGCAAATACAAGCTGGTACAAATTTCTATCAAAACCCGATAATTTGTCAAACACTCGATGCAACCGGCATGGCACGTTGGCGGCACGCCATTGCGGCTGCCCGCGGCCAATTTCTGGCCCGAACAGATGATGTATGTCTGTACTGTGCCCATTTGCGAGGGACAATCTGTTACTGATTGTACTAAATTGCTTGTACAACTTGCACCTAGTTCAGCGCTCGCAAGGATGTAATGTTACCTCAGACAAACTAGAACTGGACGAGTTATTGACAGAATTTCTCTTTCAACCTTTTCTGCCAGTTTCAACCGTTTTTGCGGGGGATGAGGTTGCACACGAATGCATTTTACACACACTTATGCATATTTACGCACACTCTTGCAAATTTCGTATAAGACGTACGTAATGTTAGAAGACGCACATTATTTAGAATCGTGTACATTTTGGCAGAGGGGAAATTCAAGGTAAGGCGCATCCTGTCATGTTTGGATATTTGTATTTTTGGCCTTAACCAGAACCGAGTTGGATATAGGCTATTCAAAATGTTGGTACAACGCAAGCGAAGCCGCACGCAGAAGCTAGTATCACAATAAAATATACCAACATAACATTGTACACGCAAGTGTTGGTTAAACAAAGAAACTTAGTTAAACAGTTTAAGTACAGCAATCAGAAATCCCAACTATCCCGCATAAAGACTATCCAAACACCGAGTAGCCGGGAGCGATCGACACCTCAACTCCGACAGCTTTACTGCTCTACGCTAGAATCAGTATACGTATCGAACGGCAGTGGTCTTATCCGCTAGTTAAAAACATAGAAAACATTCCTCCGTTTAAGGTTATAAACACTCTCTGACTACCCCCTTAGACATCTTCAAAGGATCTGGAATATAAAGATCTGAGAGAATGTCTACCGCGCCCCTGTCCTAGTCGTGACCCTGTTTACGTTTACGTTCTACCTCAGACACATGACAAAAATAAATTATATTTTTCAAAAAATGCTTTTTCGATACGATTTACTAATGTAATGTAAAAAAGAGATACAAATATAAAAAAAAGTTCAGTATGATGCAAATTGCAAAACGATAAAACAAATTACCTATGCTAAAATGTAAACTGTTTTCAGAGTAAATTACCTTGGTTTTGAGTAATACTTATTTTTAATATCACCACCTAGCTACTTCGAAACGTTTGTTTTTATTTTTACTTTATAGAGCATCGTATCCGTTGCCTGTATCATTTTCCGTGTCTCCGATTTTATTTTAGAACTTACAAACGTAAATACGTCGTCACGATCCTCTTGACGTATTCACGTAGACGTCTCATTTAATCATTTTAGTAATAAAGTCTACTACGAGTACAGATATAACAATTGAAATAACTCCATTGTGACTTGAAGAAGAAGGTATCAAACCATCTGTGTTATTATTTATATTAAAGTATTAACATACTCAATAATATTAAAGCGGCGTATGATATGATAACTGCTAACAACTAAAAAATTATACGTATGTGGATTTCTACATCAGTTTAATTAAAATATTCTGAAGAAAACTATGCTTATGCTTTAATAATAAGTAGGTATAATTTTAAACTAAAAATTTTTAAGAAAAGAAAAAGCCGTTTTTTTTTACTCAAATGTAATAATTGTCACACGTCACATGACTATTGTGTTTCGCTTGCGTCATTCGTAATATGAAAAATAACGATGCGACGAGAATATTATTTAAAAGAATATTTTCATGGTATTTCATCAAGGTTTTTCCTATTCGTATTTTATGTGCTACCTTTGAATAAACGATCTCAATCAAATTATACGAGTACTCGTAGTTGCTCTAAAGTGAGAAAATGAAATAAACAACTTGGGATTTTTAGGCTATTTTAAAAGGCTATTTTCTTTTGTCTTTTACTCGTCTTGTCTGTTTTATGGCTTTGACTCTTCCATTTAAATTGATCATTGTTTCTTAGTTTAGATTCTATGTAAGTGACAAGTGTGCCTTGAGCTGTTACGGCGAATAAATGAGTATGTATTTCGAAAACAAGAATTACAAAGAAAGCGGGCATGGACGAAATATTATTTTGTATATCTGTAATTAAACGTTAATTTATATGTATCTACTCGTACTTTGACAAAGTAAAAGATTTCGTGACAATGGTAAATATCCACAAAATATCTCTCTATCCCCGCCGCGATTTATCTCGGGTCTTTATGTATATAAGTAGTATATCAGTGGCCTGGTTCCCATAGTACATGCTTTGCTTAGTTTGGGGCTAGATGATGCTGTATTATATTTGCATGTATGCAGCATTATATTTATTTATGATGATGTCTTCCAGCCGATTTAGACTATGGCGACTGATTCTAGTTATTATATTATAAGGAAGAGCTTTATTTATATTAAATACAAGTGGTTATATAACTTATCGGACGTCCACCTGAGAATTGGGTACTTCTTTTGAATTTTTGGACCATTTTCCGTGATCTTTTCATATCACTCGTACATAAGAATGGTTCACTCGATAACGTGCAAAGGCTTCATTATCTGAAAGCGCACCTTGCTGGTGAAGCTGAGCAGTTGATTAGGCACACACCGATCGCTGACGTAAATTACGACCTTTGTTCGGAAATTTTAGAGAATCGTTAGTGTTACAATTATTAACATTCGTTTAAGACCTAAGGAAATAATGAAAACCAAGGTTCACCTTGGTGTAAGTTTTCATTATTTCCGTGTTGATCCTTTATCAACAAGGAACCAGGGTAGAATAGTGTGGATTACGATGGTGGAAGATCTATAAAAACATACAATGTGGTAGTCAATTCCTTGAAGAATTAGAGGAAAAGTGTTCACCAAAACAACAGAAAAAAGTAACCGGTACTTTGGAAAGATTCATAGAAAAATTTACTTTGGAACAAGGAAAAAAACAGAAAATATTTCTGAGAAATGATTGATAAAAAACGTAAAAATATAAAACTGTACAAAATGTAATGTACCCAATGAACAGTAAAACGTTTAAGCTGCCTCCAATTTCAGAAAATATAATCATCTAAGGACTTCGCGTTCGTCATAAAATGTTCACAGTTTCTTCGTAAACCGAACTTTCTGTAATTTCCATATCGAATATGGAAAAATCATGGCGCTTACTACTAGTAATAATATCGCCGTATTGAGGACGGTCCGACTTTATGAGGCCAGCAGTTTGTACCCGAATGAGTGTGCAGTAAATATTGGGAAAGCTGCGATTGTGTGCATTGCATACCAACGATATTATTTTTCAGATTTGCAATAATTACTATCCGACTTCATCTGGAGTAAATGTAGTGCAGGCAAAACACCCACCAGGCGGATTAACAATGTCAAGAGACATGAGCTGGTAAAGATTAGCTCGTAAATAGTCGTAATACGAGCGAATGGGATATACAAAGGAGGTCTTTTTTTTCAATTATGGGCGGATACAGCTATGATTATAATGATTGGTGATGATACCCGATCACACAAGAAATTAGCGAAAAGGGATGATGTAATGTATCAATAACAAAGTTTCAAAGTATCTAAAGAGAATTACAAGCTCGTCGCCATGGTGTAACAACTTGTATAAAGACCAACAATTAATAAAAAAAACAATATTTTGTTTGTTTAATTTAAGTTCTTGTCCCGTAGTTAAAAATGACAAAGCATAAAATGTATGGTAAAGCCAACCATGTCAGGCGGCATACAGCTTCGAGCTCCAAAACAGAAACGGACAGGGAAGTGGACCGCATGAGACGTTCAGCCGGGCGAATTAATACGTAGTTACATAAGTTTAATAATAGGTTTATTCGCGTTGTCTTATGGCGCCTCTTTTTCAAAGGGATATAGGTTTTTTTAGCGTAGTTGATACGAGTAGAAGCTAAGAGGCCCATGCCCAACGCGTTTCATATAATTTGTCTTGTATCTAACCCTAGAAATATAATCATATTTAGACGTACGCTAGATCGTTTTCAACGATACTTAGGTGGCTCAACTAACTCGTAGTGTATTTTGTAAAATTATGTAAATAGTATGTAGGAAAGTACCTACATAATAAAATGTGATGAATACCTCTAAAAGATTGTGATTTATGACGTTAAATCAAAACATTTATCAAAGTGTTCAAAAAACACTTTATATAAAGTACAATAAAACTGAGACGAAGGGGTCTCTGTGGACGTATTTAGTGTTTACACGGGACAAATAGGTTGAAAACTAACGCAATAATTAATTTTCACAGAAATGTCCTTACTCACGCACTGGCCAAGTAGTAGTATAGTGTACATGTGGAATGCTAACTGTTTTAAATGCTTTTTAGTTTACCCTTGTTTGTGTAACACGTTTTGTAACGATTTTTTTTAGGAAAATGAACTACAGTTACCGTATTGTTATCGAAAAGAAAATGAAAAGGGTGTTTTATTTCTTACGCGGACGAGTTCAAGCGGGGTTCAATTTTTTCTGTACGAGTAGTGCTTATATTTTTATTTGATTCGGTTCGGTTGCACGAGACTAGGGCGAGAGTGGACGAGAGCTTGCTAAGTGCGTGACGAACCTGTGTACACAGCACATAAATATAGAATAATATAGTAGGGATACAAAGTACTAACGTTTCCCGCGTCAAAGAACAAGAGGACAGCTTAAGCTGGTAGATAGAACTTCCCGCCTCAGCGTTCTAAGCAACGGCAACGTAGAAGAGAAATTATCTTTCTGAGATATCTCTATCTCTCTCGGAGTCCACGCAGTCAGATGTAGGTATTAACGGTAATAATAAAAATAGCTTGGTGGGACTGGACTGCTTTCTCTACGCCCCAGAGAACAGACAAAAATCGCTTACCCTGCGGTCAGATAGAAGACAAGAGAACAAACATGGAGCTCTGATAAGATATTGTTCTATAACTCTGAAGTCATGCATTTTCAGTTCGTTTAGTTTGCAGCTCTTACTGTATGTAATTTGTTTTATATACCCGGTTTATTCACACAGTTCATTGAATATGGATGTATAAGTTTTATAATATTTCGTAAGTTGCGTTGATTTTGAAGTATCGACTGTCAACTTTCAAATTAGAATAATAATACACATACACATTGACACCTTTAAATAGTTAACCATGAAGACGATAAGATATGTAATGTACCTCTATAATAATTATACCCTCTTTCAACTATACACGTATATAATGACTAATAAGCATCAGTAACACACGCACGAAAAAAATATAGAGCACGTGTCAAATTAAATACCCAAAGACCAAGTTTAATAGTTATTACCATGTCCTTACATAATTTTACTATGGTTTTGAATAATTTAATACTCGTAATAGACAATTATTATTTATCACACAAAATAACTTAGGCCTTAACATTTTTACTAGACAAACATCAAAAACCGATTCACACACATCAGTGAATGAACAGTTCCGACATAGTACCTTCACATCAGTGATAATAATTCTTTCATACATTCTCTATGAACGCATCCACACGTGTCAGTGTCGTCACAGTGTTCTCAGTGCAGGCGCTTACCATCACGGACGTAATCGGCGACGACGATATTTTTTGACGAATCACGAACACCTAGCCTCTCTCTGGAGATATAGCCTTCCTTCCGCCAATGAGTATCTTTATTTTTCTAATCAACTCCTAGTTTATGCAGAAGATTATTGAAACTGTAGCACTGATACGGACCTGTGCCTGTGAACCTCCCTTAAAACCATTTTTTTTACAAGGAAATGGGTAACAAACTTTTACTGGGATTAAAACTTCATATAAAATTTTGATACTAAATACTAAACATTTATTTTTACTGTAAAGATTAGGGACAAAATTTTAACGTTCCCAAAAAAACTTAAACGATAAAATTTCATTCTTCACTCAGCCTCTTATTAACAAATATTTTCACATGTATGCTTGGTGCCACAACCAATGACGAGTCGTTAAGTACATTCTCCATCATATTAGGGATTTTCTAGTGGCATGTTCTTATGGAAGTAGTGCATAGTTCAATTGAATCAATCATCAAAACTTGTGTAGATACTTGAACCTAATTTAATTCGACAATGGGCTGTCTGTTTCTGCAATGTTAAATAATAATTGCTCCACGTAGAACGTATTACTGGGCGCAAATACGTTTAAATACCTAAGTAAACAGGCTAACAACCCCAGGCTTATAAGCAAACATTCTATTAACTTTATGCTTATAAAATTCCGTCATACGGTTAGTAGTGACTTTACAACTTTTGAATTAAAATACATTTTAAAAGGGATTTTGATAAACAATGTAATATAAAAATAATAATAACGTGATCTAAGATATTATTTCAAAATATAATGCTAACTTCTGCAAGATGTGAGCGTGTATGAAATATGTATGTGTATTATTTATTTATTATTGGGGATACAGTGGTGGCTCTGTTTTTTTTTTATAATGCTTAAACCAAGCTTCCCAGATTTTTTTTATTAAATAGGTCTGCATTTGACCTCACTCTCCCTGATGTGAAGCAATAGTGAGGTTCTAAGAAGCATATACTATCTTCAAATTCGAACGTAATACTTGCATACATACTATCATGCATCTTTCTCCTAGGGGTAGAAACCACAGATTTCGACTCGCTATAATCCTGACACATCTTTCGCCTCATTCACACTCATTACATTCTTCATTCAAGCTCGTTGGCTTAGGATACATTTGACCTGGCCCTTCTCTATGTGTTGAACGTAATATTCGTTATGAAATTACATACAGTAACATAGTTGGTGTGGTGGGTTCGCCTTTCTATGCTATATTTTGGTTTACTGTTTGCAATAAACGAAAGAATATTAAAAAAATATTATTTTGCTCTACGAGGTACATTGGGTACACTCTAAAAAGCGCCACCTACGGGATCCAATTCATCATCATTTCCCTGCCCTTATCCCACTTTCATGTGGGGTCGGCACAACAGGTTTTCCTCTTCCACTCCGCTCTATCAGCCGTCATCTCAACACTCACTCCTTTCTTACCCATATCATCCTTCACACAGTCCATCCATCTTTTCTTTGGTCTGCCTCTTCTGCTACATCCCTCCACATTCAAACCTAACATTCTTCTCGTTACATGACTCTCGTCCCTCCTCATAACATGCCCATACCACGACAACCTATTACTCCTCAACTTATCCGTCACTGGCGCAACTTTCAAATTTCCTCTAATATACTCGTTCCTGATTTTGTCCATTCTTGTAACTCCACACATCCATCTCAACATTCGCATTTCCGCAACATGCACTCTTCTTTCATCCGTCTCTTTGGTTGCCCAACACTCTGATCCATACAATACGACAGGTCTTATGATCGTCTTGTAAATTTTTCCCCTTAATTTTAAGGGGCATACCTATAGGACCTATAGGTATCCAATTATAAGTAAATATTCCGGTTTTATGTGACAACAGAACAGTCAAAGTTAACGTCACCTTGTGACATCATCTGTTGATAACGCAACTAAAATAATCATCATAATTTCATACATACCCTAGTACAATTCCAAACACAACAAAAAACAGCCAAATCTGTAAAGCTATTTTCAATTGAGAATCCATACATGCGGCATTTGATTTTAATTTCCCTATACGTAGGTAAATATTTATTTAGGTATAATTTCGTCACAAGCAAGTCAAAATAGGTACTTACTTATATATTTTGCACATGACTCTATTTGCATAGGATAAAAAGGGTATTTTTAGATCTAAAATAAAAGTATCTTAAAATTTACTACAAAGAGTCGGTCGCAGAGCCGCCGGTAAGTTTGTGCTGTGTTACTCATGTTATTGACCTAGAAAGGAAAATTGTAACTTTTGACTTTTATTAAACACAAGCTTCCGCCCGCGGCTTCGCTCGCGTGGTATCAACATTTCACATAACATATGCTATTCTAGGCGTGATTGAATCAAGTACTCACTAACTTCCAGATTAATCATATTAGTTGATATTAGCACAGAACAGATATTAGCTCTGGACTTAATGAAAATCCAAAAGAAATTGACGGTATCCTATCATTTTGCAGCTACAGAGCTGCGAGACAAAAAAAAAATGTCGAGCAATCGTACTAATGAGACTTCGCTAGCTTGCAAATAGAAATAGCGAACGGTGGAAAAGCCAGTAATTATGGCATTCATTCTTCGGCTGCCACAGTTAAATCTAAAAAGCCGTCAGATTAACATCTAAGTCGAAGAATATTACAATATTGTCTCTTCGATAAATTGGCTTTGATTAATCCAGTTTCATTGTAAGAAAGGGAAACTATAGAACTATTTAAGAAATTATATGATATGACAAACGCTTTTAAATATGTATATGGATAATGTTATGACGTGGTGGACTATCTTTACTTTAGTGTCGTATTTTGTGACATTAATTATACTTTGTAGATGATCCTTCTGCTGAAAACTTGGCGAGATTTCAAATACTACTGCGAAACTAAATTTAATATAATAAATCGGTTTTATCATTTAAATTAAAGGTGTCTGTGTTTTGTCTATTTGGAATGTGGCTGCGGTTACATTCTTGTTGTTAGTGTTTAATAAACTGGTGCGTTCGCTTGATTGCATACATTGTGTGCCGACACGGCTGGCGCTGGCTCACGAGCCTTCCTCCTCGTCGCGTCCGACCGCAAGCCTAATGCTCACTGAACATGATACTATTTCCCCAAATCATTACCATTTATATAGACCTGGCGAGGTCTTAGCATAATAACAGCCGAAATTCAAACATGTCAAGGCGGGCAAGACAATAGATCCTCTACATTACGGCCTAGAGACGGCAAGTGAATGTGAACTCTACCGGGAGGACTCAAGGTGACGACGACGAGCGCTTTCTCCAAAACTCGAGTCCTTGAAATCTTAGAAGTTAAGATCGAATTTTATAAGTTGTGGTGACACTTTTAAAGTAACGGCACTCGAGCGAACCGCACGTGCAAGCGGTCGCCGTGCGTTCGGAACGCGGGAACCACCATCGGGATTTCGGCGCTCGTCTGTCAGCGGATCCGCTCGTATCGTGTCGTCGCGTCGCGTCGGCGTCGGTGGCGGCGGTGGCAAGCGGCCGCGGCGGCGCCTCCACGCTACTGCGGCGTCTGCGGCACGCGCTGGCCCGCGCCTCGCCCCGCGCGTCACCGACGCATCCCCCGCCCTCACCCCCTGAAGCCCCGCTCCCCTGCCGCACCGGCACCCGCACGCACGCCCGCATTCTTGCGTTCGGTGGTGAGTCCCAGGCCCGCCCCCTCCCGAGGATCCCACCCGCACGAAGAGCCTCTCTCCGCGGCGACGTCACACTCGGCGGCGACTTCCACGCTTCCTGCAATGCGAGCCGATGAGCGGCCACTGCGGATGTCGACCTCTCACTCGTTGCACCATTAAACGAACTCAACTTCTTTTTTAATTTATTTTCATCGGTACGACCTACCTTATACCGAAATACGTTGCAGTGCAATTAATTTGGCGCTTTACGTGAGAATGGTGTAAAAAGGTGCAGGTCAAAGCTAAAAGTAGAGACAACGAAAGCTTCGATAAGAGTTGATTAAATTACAGTTGGTTGAATTGAGCGAACCGTTGCGGAGCGAATGGCTCCCGCCCGCGGAATCAATCCAAACTTGACGTTTGAGTCAAAGAGTTACGGAATTAAACGCCAATTAGGTGCCTCAATATTGCAGAACCTTGCAACGAGCAAAGTCAAAAGAATTGTAGCGCGGTCTCTATACTCCTTTCCTTTGTTCCAATCGACACCGAGAAAAGTCAACAAACAATCCGAAGTCAGATACAAACGGAAACGAAAGCAGACTCACAAACCCTGAGATCGGTTGTTAACTTTCAAATACTAAAAACAATTTCTTATGATGTCGCCTAATCTATCATAATGTACTTAATTGTACTGCTTCTGGGGTAGATTTGCTTAAGACGACTACGATGAGGGCTGTTCTCAAAGCATTTGCAAAAAGCAAAAAGTTTACCTGGCTACAACTTTACTTGCTTAAACGTTGGCGTCATATAATAAAATTGTCATCACAATGTATTTTTTATCAGTCATAATAATTTATTTTTATGAGCCCGTGATGTCCCACTCAACTCTATGGTAAGCTAATGTTGCTTGTTGTTGAATGAAGCTCTCCATCATCTCCATTGTGTAATCCATTCATAAAAATTGCTAGCTTGTAGTTTTAAATACGATAAAACACAGGATTACGGCTCCCCAAAGGGCAAAACACATTCTCTCTGATCTTTATAAACGTTTATAGATACGCCAACGCTGGAAATACGTGTTCAACTAATTAATTTTATATTGTAAGATTACGTCATCGGTATAAGTGGACGTCTATTTAGCTGGGTATCGTTACCACATAAAGTAGTTCCATAGCCTAGTGTTCTATTTATTTACCCGGCTAGCTTAGCTAGTTGATGCGGCATGCAATCGTGAGGTATATTCTAGTTTTTGCCCCCACCCTCCTCCAGCTTGCATGCCCAAAATGCAGCTGTACACTTTGTGACAGGTTTAAATTATGACTTTTCTCTAAAGTTATTTGAAATTTTATTGGAAATAAAGAACAAATCACTGTGTTTCTCTTGATTTTATTAAATGTAATAATTTGCGTCACTAGTTCAAAATATTTCTATGTATAAATTCTAATACCAGTGCGCGAACTTCGCGCCGCGAAGCTCAGCTTGCGGTGCAGTAGGTTGTGGTTGAATTCTCGGAAAAAAAAATACTCTACTAAAATATCTACGAATAATTTGTCTTGGGTCTAGATGTTTGATAATGTAGGTGTTTACAAAAAAAATATTACATTTTAGTATCAGTTATGTCGTCGTACACATAGCACAAGATCTGCTTACTTTGCGCCGGATTACAAAAAAATAATCTAAGCATTACAAAAAAAATATTATCTCATTTCTTCAGTGACTCATTAAAGCTTTTACATTTAACTTTAGCCCAGAAGTGAGTACGTTTGGGGCATATCTTGCAAGTAAGATTTGAATCACTACAGTCAGATTGAACTGAAAGGCACACATAATGATACTTGGTGATAATACAATTAAAACGACAATGACTTGAACTGTTGCAAAAAGCACGTATTGAATATTTTATAAACAAAAAAACTTAAGCTGGACATTTAACAGAGCTGTCTAGTTGTTTAATCTGAACTCAATATTTATGAACTTTCCAACACTTTAACATTCTATTATTATTAAATCTAACTACCAAGAGTTTTGGTCTGTTTCTACAAAATGACTTCTTCGGGGGTAACTTTCAAACGCTATTAAAGTTATTTTGTATTCCGACAGCTTAGTTTTCAGCAAGTATTTTTATTTGACTCAACAGTTAGAGAGTTGGTTTTTGTATCAAAATTTTTGACGATTTGTTAGTCACTGAAAAAACAACTGCATCGAATTGAGTTAAGGAAAAATCTGAGGAAAGCATCTCTTCATAATTAAATGTCGATTAAGTGTTTTATAATAAAATGCCTTAAAATCACCATTCCATAGTTACTCTTTCTTTCGCGACCATGACGAATTAAGGCAAGAAACGCGTTTTGGGCTAGCGTTTAATATTACTAAAATATTCTTACAGGTTTTAATTTAAGAATATTCTAGAAAATTTGAGCGCGAGTCACGCATCAAAATGTCGTTTTGCAGATAAACTGCAGAATATTACAATACCAAATGTTGTACACACTAGTTAAACTATAATAACGTAACTTTTAAAATACGCTAGAGTTATCTAAGCAGTTTTAACTTGTAGTTTAAGTACCTATCTATGTTCTTGTTTTATTAAGTGTGTCTGTGTATCTGTGCCAATAAAGTTGTTATCTATTTATCTATCTATCTAAGGATCGTTGAAAAAATAGCGTTGTTATTTTCAATCAATAGAGACGCTATGTAATAAAAGTGGGCGATGAACTTAAGTACAAGAACTCAAAAAGGGGGCAAAATTCTACAATTTCTATGGATGGCTAGAAATAGTAGACGAAATCAGAAAGGGGGTAAGCGGCGAACAGACCGTTTAAGTTTAAACTTAAAACCTTAACTGATACAAAGTCCTTCTACATTCAACGTACAATAATTTTACTCATTTGTCGTCGGTCAAGATTCAGGAGCTCTCGAAACAGGCGGGTTTGCTTAATTAATCTCACGGGTACAGTGAGGTTTGGTGTCAAGTGTTTTTGATTTTCCTCCCTACGGTCTTCTATTTTGTATGCTGCCTATACGAAAGCAAAATATCAATTTCTTAGGCCTTAAAGACTAACACTTTTGTAGTCTCACTCAGAAGTAGAGCTCTATACACTCACCACCATCCATGTTGATGCAATGTTTGATGAAATTAAAAAACAAGTCTGTCGATCTTTGCCGAGGAGAACTGTTAGAGATGGTATCGGTAACGAGTTCGATGGTTTTTACCCATATCAAAAATGCCCAACGCGCCTAAAGAAGTTTTCACTTCAAACGTGGCTGTGTGAAAAAGTTAGAGTTGGGGAGTATTTTTCACAACCAAAGATCTATTTATCGATATTCTTTTAAATTCGTTGATAAAATCCCACAAGTATAAAATAGTATTTAATGCTCAGCCCTCTGTTGTCCCAGTTACTTTGTCCGCATTTAACCACAATTTCACGCTCACACGCTCGCGAATATCCTATACATTGTAGACAAAACTCTACCGAATTATAAATCATTCTGACTTGAAAAGTTATGGACAGCAGCAAGTAAACTCTAAATACTTATATGAATTGGTACTTTTTTATAAAATTGAAGACCAAGTGCGAGATACTTCACACAGCATCATTTTGATCACGTAGCACGTAGTAGTATTTTTTTACATACCTAGTTGCAGATCATACAAACATTATCACAGCCACAGACATCTTCAAAAGCGAAGCCATGCATTAAATTGATTGTGAAATTCATCGAGTTAATAAACTCATCTGCAGACTAGACTTCCAAGCCTCATGCCAAGCCAAGACTCTTGAAACTTACACCGGTATTCACAAACATTACTATGAGGTCTCACAGTGCGCGCGGACAGGATCCCAAAAACCTACTGATTATGGGACCCTGTGCGTCCGCGCGCACTGTGAAACGTCAAAGTAATGTTTGTGAATACCGGTGTTAGAACCTGGGGACTCTCTGAGCGACACACCTCTTCAAGACAAAAACAAATTACCACTACATCTGGGCAACTGACGTTACTTTAAAGGCGTTGCTTTGCCCCTCACTGCGGTGCTCACGACCGACATCATATAGCGTCGTGTCGTATGCTTTCTAGGCCCTAAATATGTTAAACTATTAGTGGAGGTTGTAAATACATCTTGCCACGTTTGCAAAACGTACACAAATATAAAATATTTCAGATGTTGAATATGACGTGTAAGTTAGGATGACGTATGCCCAGAGAATTGGCAGTGAACTTAGCGGCAGTATTCTTTACGTTCTCAGTCCATTGACCTTAATGACATAACTTTGTATCACTTGGCATCGTGTAACTAATGGTAGGTCGATGGTATTCTCTGGCCTTTTGTGACGTCACAATAATATATGTAATAGATCAGAATTCACGAGACCTGTAATTGAATTTAAGTATAATCGATGTGTGTGCAAAAGTTTAAAAATCTATTTTTCGTTTTTTACGAGGCCAAAGCCTCATTCCATCTAAATTATGACAAGAGTCACTACTGTACCTTTTGTTTTCGTATGACGACCACTGACCACTTAGTGGATAACTCTGGTGTTTGAGTATAGGCCGCCCTAAGGGTCAAAGGATCTGGTATTGAAATGGAATATGTTATGCTGACACTGTAATATTATTTTAATCAGATATATTTATAATACGGACTATGGAGCAGTACGGTAGATACAGACAGCAAGGTCAGTGTGACAGTTTTATTTAGCATGCACGTATACGCGTCATTCTATCATTTAATTTGACATATATTTTGGATGTTTGACGCGGCGTCTGCTGCGTG
The DNA here is from genome assembly GCA_963565295.1 of Epirrhoe alternata. Taxonomy (NCBI): domain Eukaryota; kingdom Metazoa; phylum Arthropoda; class Insecta; order Lepidoptera; family Geometridae; genus Epirrhoe; species Epirrhoe alternata. The sequence continues at coordinate 14,786,616 of OY751375.1, forward strand.
GGATTGTTACCGAATCGTAGCATATATATTTTTTCTCGCATAACTGCCTCGTTTTGTATTTGTCGTAGGTGAAAATTCACATTTTTGTTTGACTACTTCGTAAAGAAAATTATAACAGAAAAAATACAATATACCTATCTGGTGGCGATATTTTGTTGGAACGGATTGGAATGATTTACAACTATACATGCCGACAGTATATTTGTAACAACTTACTCGAGGACCTAAATCATCTCTAGTAGATGGAGAAAAGGCAAATGATGATGATGACCCGAGGACCAATAATACGGGTTTTCAAGTACCAACTACCAGAATTTGTAATGAATACAATACTTTAAAAAAATCATAATTGAAAAAAGTTAAGCTATTGTGCAGTTTTAACTTCGATAAAAAAAAACTATTTTTTGCCCGTCGTAACAAAGTTACTTTAATTCTAACTATAATTCTCTTCTGAAATGTTCTAATATATTATATATGTGGTAGTATGCTTTAAATAAAGCAACAATTCGTTTTTATATATCTTATTACTTATTTATTTTATATAATGTACCAGAATGAGATTAAAATTGTTTGATATTATCTATATGTTTAAGATGAGACTAATCCTCTTTCTTGCAATTTGTAAACACAATCTTTTAGGATGAAAGTTTGCAGACCGAGTCGTTCGGCGTATTACGACTTTTTCGGCGGAGAGCCTGATAACCGGCGAACTGGCGCCTATAAATAAATAAAAACTTCCTAGAAAATAGATCCGTAATAAAATTAAAAAAACCCGCCAAGTGTGAGTCAGACTCGCGCACGAAGGTTTCCGTACCATTAGATAGATACATTAACGCTTTATTGTACACAAGAGCATAATACAGAGAATACATAAAAATAAAAATATAGAGATAGAGAATTGACATAGAGTAAAACGGCAAAAAATCACGTTAGTTGTATGGGAGTCCCCTCAAATATTTATTTTAAGCTGTTTTTTTTATATTTGTTGTTAATGCGGCAACGGTTTGTTAATGGGACAGTTTAGGCTAATTAAAAAAAAATGCGGCAACAGAAATAGATACCTACATCATCTGTGAAAATGTCAACTGTCTATCACGGTTCATGCGAAACAGCCTGGTGACAGACAGACAGCGAAGTCTACGGAACCCTAAAAAGGAATAAATGTAGTTTCAGTGACTGTTAAACTTGTTTCTATCTATTCTTGGTCGGTTACGAAGGAAATACTGAGAAATGCACACAGATTTCCCTTAGATTAAATGAGTCAATAGTCACATAGCAAACTACATCAAGTTCAACTGATACGTTCTCAAACGGTACTACCATTGTTTTCTATTATTTAACTCAAAACATAAATTTTATTTAAATAAAAAAAAAGGAAATACACTGTTAAAATAGGTGTGCCCAACGAAATTCAGTCGAAATAAGCATTTATAAGATCCCACTTCCCACTAATATAATAAAGCTAAAAACTTGTGAGTTTGTTAAGATGTTTGTAAATTTGTGTTTCAATCACGCCTAAACCAGTAAACCGATTTGGTTGAAATTTGGAATAGGCGTACGTGACCTGGAATAGCACATAGGCTATTCAAAATGTTGGTAACACGTGGACGAAGCCGCGCGTAGTAGCCTGTATTAATATAATCATGTATTTACCTAATAACAATAGGAAGCTATAAAAAGCCATCAGACAAAAGAATAAAACCTATTACACCTGAGCTTCTAGACAATGTAACAGTTGATTGGCGAAAGCGATAGTAGAAAAGTCATTTTGTACGGAATTAATAATTCAATTTTTTCGATATGTTGACGAATTCGAATTGTATCTACATTGTCTACCAATCTATTCGTCGACAACAGATCACGTGAACGAGCTACGCTCGGAGTTTCTCTGAAAGATAGAATCCGCAATGAGACTATCCGACATAGAACCAATGTTGTCGACATAGCTCAGAGATTTAGCAAGCTGAAGTGGCAGTGGGCTGGCCATATCTGCCGAAGAACGGATAACCGTTGGGGTAAACGAGTTTTTGAGTGGAGACCTCGACTCCGCAAACGTAGTGTAGGACGCGCTCCGGCCAGGTGGAGTGACGATCTGCGAAAGGCTATTGGCAAAACCTGGATGCGGTGAGCTGAGGCCAGGCCGCAATGGCGCTCATTAGGGGAGGCTTATGTCCAGCAGAGACTGCTATAGGCTGATGATGATGAGATCACGTGATATATTTAAGGCCCAAGTCAACCATACATTTATGTATTTTTCTACAATCGCTTTCGCCAATCGATTGTTACATTGTCTATAGATATTGCTCTGAGCTCGAGCGTAGAGAGTTAGATCCGTTTATAAAATCTCCGATATTCATTTAGCTCCGCGGGCTGTTGACAATTATTTACATTCATTCAGTTATCCAGCTTTGCCTATCGCGCAACTTTAAACGTACTTAATTAAAGATAAGCCTTTGCATATTCGGCGGGATAGTAATTTTGAAATAGTTCAGCTAATATTTTTGTACAGGTTGTAGCAAAACTTTGCCGCATTCAAGGCATTTTATTTCGTAGTTAAAATATTTTTTGAAGTGAAAACTTCCTTAGGCGCGTTTGGCAGTTTCGAGATGAGAAAAAATTCGCGTATCTGTATTCTGTGGATCCGCCTCGAAAAGGTCACGTGCGAGTCACGTGACTGCTTACCGACACCACGTTATTTTTCAAGTTTAGAACCGTTCATGTTTTCACTTCTGCCGGCACTCCTGGAGTGCCTGTTTTGTTTGTAACACAAATCATATAAAGTTCTTTTTATTTTAAAGAAAAAAATAAACGCGTTTTTGGAATAAAAAAAATACAGTCAGCCTAGAAAATTACATTTGTCAAAAACACAAGTTGATCTTAATCGACGCTGTTTCCTACTAGGAACACTTTTTTTTAAGTTTTAGCAAAAAATAAAAAAAATGATTTCCATACAATTTGTATGAAATGTGAAACATCTTCGTGAAACACCCTAGCCTACTTTTTACCATTAATACCATGAATGGAAAGTTTGTATGTGTATGAATGTTAAAACGAGTTGGCTACTCGTAAAAAAAGCACTTACCTTTTGCTGTTAGTAGGTACTAGGCGAATGGATTAGTTCTGCACTTACCTGTAACAATAAAAATTTAAACATTATTATAGGGAATTGATTATAGAATGAATGATTCACTTAATAAATGAGACCAAGAGATTTTAGCAGAACATCTTCAGGATAAGAGTTATGCTCAGACAAACTAGAACTGGACGAGTTATTGACAGAATTCCTCTTTCAAAGTTTTCTGCCGATTTTTGCGGGGGACGAGAACACGAACGCATTTTTTACGTAGCATTTTACACGCACGTATGCATAAAAAATGACAATATACATTCATTTTTACGCACACTCACGCAAATTCGTGTAAATAATAAAGTGATGTGCGTAATAATATAGGACGCACAAATGATTTGTAATCGTGTTCATTTTGGCAGAGGGGAAATACAAGGTAGGCGCATCTCTTCTAAATGATCTAAGAAGTTATGAATTAAGAACTTGTTTGATAACTAGTACAAACGCCTATCAACGTCAATGTTTCTTGAATAATTCAACGTAATAAGGCTAGCATTCGTTTCATTTTCAGGCACCAGCTAAGTGGCAAAGGTTGACTCCTGACGGTAAATCATCTAACACAGATGCAAAAGCCTAACTTTTTTTAGTTTCATTTATAAAATTATATTCAACTTACAATTTCTAAGTCTAGAGATAATTATAGGCAACTGCGTGACGATAGTGGCCAAATTCAATGATGACTAGCCCATCTCGCAGATGAGATCTCTTCATCTTGGTCAGATTAGAATAAATAGGCTGACGTGATACTGTGGGAAATTGCATTTAAGATTATAAGATTAGACACAGCAGAGGATAGTCTTTTCTAGATATTGTGTAAAATACTGGATTATACAGATTGCCGGATTATCCTATTTAATGCATGAGTTCTTACTTAATGTTAATTTCTTAGTTTAGCTGAGAGGATGTTGGGTGTTGGGTAAGCATATTCCATCTCAAACAACATGTCAGGCACTACAGCGTCCCGTTGAGTGTAGGTATATGTTGCCTATTTTTCTAGTAAAGATGCCTAAGTTCAAGTTTGTTTTATAAGTTTGTGTGAACGTATAAAATAATGATGGTCTTTCTTAATTATAATGAACTAGCTGTTCGTCGCGGTGTTACCCGCGGTACCTCGGGAAAACATCACTTTCCCGGGATAAAATTTAACCTATGTTCATCAGGGATAATGTAGGATTGTAATTGGGAAAGAACTTTTCAAATCAGTCTAATAGTTTCGAAGCCTATTCAATTCAAAGAAACAAATATTTCCTCTTTATAATATTAGTGTAGATTAACTTGTGCTGAAGGTTCATCAAGAGAACTAAGAGAAACGAGAGAGGGCGCGAACTCCAGAAGATTAATTGAGGTCAAATTTTACTTTGAGAATTGGATAATAAACGTTGGCACCGTGTTCAGAAACAAAAGTTTTGTAAAGATCGCAGCACGGCGTTAAATATTCATACAGAATGTAATACTTTGCGACGAACGATTTAAATAGGTACTCGTACCTACTTGTAGCTGAAGATTGTCTTTTAGCTGCGTGGGTTAATTTTTTTACAACGTAAGTTAACGTTTCCACTACAGCACACGCTATACACGAATATTAACTCACGACTATGTACAACTGTAGCGCAGCACAGTCCCGCAGTACGCTTCCGTGTACTGCGTGCACAGTACTGCACAGTCTGCACAGCCTGCATGGCGTTGACAGCATTGAGCTACGTGAGCGCCATATTCGAGCAAGCCATGCGTGTACCAATACCGTCAATTCATGCGTAGCGCGTGTCCGTGGGTTGCAGTTGATACAATAACAATAACATAAATTTTCTTGCAAAACTAAACTTAACGCACGTACCTAGACTGCGTAGCCTCTCCGTGCGGCGCAGTGGGATTTCGCCTTTATTGTTTACACTACGAGAACGCCCTACATTGTTTATGGAGAGAACTGATTTTCCCTCCGGGTCCGTAGCTCTGGAATCCGTTCGCGATGTTCTTGAAAACGATAATCCTTGTGAGTCGGACTATGTTGAAACACTTCACTACACTTGCGCTTCACCATCATCATCATCAGCATATAGCAGTCCACAGCTGGACATAGGCCTCCCCTAATGAGCGCTTATTAATTCTTAAATAATTATTTTTTAATTAATTTTTATTGCGGAGCGACGTGTTGGTTAATTTAAGGCAGGTTTGGTACTTCTTCCCTCGCCACTACCTCCCTATTATAATAACATTTCCTTAGTTTGGGACTAAAAAGTAAAAATAATATTAATAATTTTATTATGACAACGACTAAAAACTCCGTCATGTCATCAGATTTCGCCACAAGCTTATACCAATTCATTAACTTAAGACTAGAATAATAATTCCTTAGGTTTCTACTTTCCAGACATATATTGTATTCTGTAATGGATTATGTACCTAATTATTATTTTTGTGTAATCTTTAAAGAATCTGGAATACATAAAAAGATTTGAGAGAATGTCTACCGCGCCTTGGGGATATAGTGATGCATGACCCTGTTTTTTTTAATTCTGTAGGTATATTCATTTCATAAAGATCGCATCAATTGTAAAAATATGATCTCTCTTGAGCTCTTTAATACTTTTACCCTGATATGGTCTAACTTACAAAGCCGAAGCTTTGTAAGGTTATACGAACTTCGTAAATTCGTTAGCGAGCTTCGCTTTTAGACCAAACTGTGGAGTATCGTGTTCTTCTTGATTCATAGTTTTCTTACACGACCGAAACTATTCAAATTTTTTTTTGTATTGAGTTGAACACAAACTTTATTCTTTTTAATATTTCGTAGTTTAACGAGTAAACTTTTCTGAAGTTTTATCATTCAGGAACCAAAATATTTATTGAATATTCTCTACAGGACTAAAAACATCAGTCGTTCGAACATCAGTCGCATTAAAACCAATAATAGATAAATTGTTTAGAAGTAGGTAAAAAGCAAAAGCAATATTATAATTCGCTTAGTTGTAATTGAACCCCGGTTAATGGGCAGGTGAACGCACGCCCCAGAATGGCTTCGTCCTATGTCAACGAAGACTCTGAACAGATCCCATTAAACCGTGCTTTATCTAAACGAAGAATCCCTGTCTTTGACCGAGTTTAAATGAGAAAATATATTAGTATACACCGCTATTTTGTAACTACAAGAAAAAATTTAGGACAGTTGCAGCAGATGCAGAAAAAAGTTATTGAGGATTGTTGTCAACCAAAACCTAACAAAATTTTATGAAAACTAAAAAAAAATACTACAGACATCAATCGCGTACGCACTCTCATTTAAACTAAGCTCTCGTTTCATTCCCAGTTAGATATAAATAAATAAATAAATAATGCTGGACATTTCACACAGCATGATCTAGCCCCAAACTAAGCAAAGCTTGTACTATGGGAACCAGATAACTGATATACTACTTATATACTTTTTGTTTGTAAATACATACATATTATACATAGAAACACCCAGACCCGAGATAAATATTTGCAGATCATACAAACATTTATCCCGCCGCGGGGATCGAACCCGCAACCTTCTGCGTCCCAAGCGGGCTTTCACCCACTGCGCCACAGAGGTCGTGTAGTTATCATAAATCCAAGTCTCTGTCTCGTCTCGTCTCCTTTCTAGGTAATATTTTTCTGAATAAAGGATAGTGTTACGATTTTCTAATGGAACATGCCTCTGGCTACCCATATTCCAATACTAAACTTCTTTTCTAATTCCTCGGTCTGAATCGAGCATCAAAGCATTTTGTACTTTTTTCGAGGTTAATTTACCTAACCTAGAATAAACCTGGGTACACTACTATTATTTAAATAACGTTCCATTTATATTCGGGAGCCCTCGGGAGACGGAGGTGACGACTTCTACTTCTAAAGAGGGCGGTGGTTCCGCCAAGAAGAGAAAGGCCGACGACTCACAATCCAAAAAGCGACCCGCTGCTCCTCTGGCCTCCACCCCGCCGATGAGATCCCCACAGGTCGGAATTCGTCGGCTGACGCCCACCTCTGAGGACATTGAAAAACTCTCCAGAGACATCCTGAGACAATTAAGTGAGAAACCGGAGCTCGCAAAGGCCTTCAGGGAGGCGACTGGAGTTGGGAGAGACCCGGCAGGAAGATCCAGGAAACCTTCGGCGGGAACCTCCACGGCCGATTCCGAGACTCAGGATGCAATGTACACTGAATAAATATCCAACTTTTTTTACCTTTAAAATATTATATTATTAACCTAAATTATTATTTGGTGCTAAAATGTATTTTTTATACTCATCTTATTTTTTTCATCTTACATTTAGGCTTGAGGGCGACCTGAAAACTCCGTCACCAGAGCTGACTACTAACTTATACGAACTTACTTATCGTATTTTAAATAAATAAAGTAATATTTAAGCAGATGTTCTTTTATTTATATATAAGCCTTTATTCAGACAAGTTTTTACTTATTATGTGCCCTGTCCACTTCCACTTGAGCTTCCTTATTCTTAATGTAGCATCTTCCACTTTCGCAAACTAGAATGGGACCAATATGGTTTAAACATAAATGGGCAACAACTCACTCACCTAAGATTCGCTGACGATATCATAATATTCGCTACAGCAAAAACACAGCTCCAAAACATGTCTAACGATGAACATATCTAAAACTAAAGCCATTACGAACGCGGCTGAAGATCCAATCTTTATAAATGGTATGCATATTGAATATGTGAAGGAATATACTAAAGTTAACAGATTTATTTACAGCAACTAAGCTACTACAATATGTACATAAAATTACAAAATACAATAGAATCAGTCAAGCTATCTAAGGATCGTCGTAAAAACGATCTATAGATAGCTCAACTGATCCAGGTATACTTATACTTATTTAGTCCAACTAATTTTAACTACTGATCTTATGTCCAAAGAAATAGATATAAGAATAGGCAACGCATGGAAAAGCTATTGGCGAATGAAGTAAGTCATGAAAAATAAAGAAGTTTATATTTCTATAAAGAAGAAGCTATTCAACACTTGCGTGTTACCAGTCCTCACATATGGTTTCCAAACCTGGGCCCTTATCAAAGCACAAAACGCAAAAATAAAGACTTGTCAGACGGCGATGGAGCGGAGCATGCTAAATATAAGGAAAAGGGACCGAATAAGAAACAAAGTCATAAGAGAGCACACAAAAGAGGTTCTTTTATACATTGTATTAATAAAATAAACGGAGAAAGTAACTTAAACTTTGGTACAAAAGTAGCTCTAGAATAAATTGATAGAGACTCGAAATCTCAAAGTAAAATAACGATAAAAAAGATTCATAGAATTCTGTTAAAAAAATCAATTAATTCTGAAGGCTTATTCATGAATATTTAATATGATTCTATACATATTATCGAGCGGAACCTGGCGAGGAAATTCCAATCCTAAAAACATATACAGTCCAATAATAAACAATAATAAAATAAATTATTCCTGAAAAACCCATGAAAAGAGTAATGTCATATGAGTTTAAAGGCCAACTACAATGACGAAGTTTCTAGGCCGCCTTATGACCTCATTGCTTACCTGACCTCATGTCATGGCTTAGCGACTTAAATCCGGGATAGATCATTTAACGTGCACTGCGAAGCAAGGAAGCGCTCAATTTATAATGCCACTAGCGGTCACCCATCCACTCCACTTCCTGGCCAATCAGAACGTTTCTCTATCAAGAACGACTATGTAAGCTAAACCACGAGCCCTTCGTGAAGAAACCAAGTTACATTCAGTTACAGAGACTTTCAGACACAGTAACACGGCTGAATCCCCAAGACATGGTTGACATTCTTTCAGATCAAGTCACTCAAGATCATCTGAAGATGTTCAGGTCGGTGTCAACGACTCTTCCAAATACATATTTGGCGCATGTCCCCTTTTTAGCAAAATGAGCATATACATTTTCTGACACAAACAACATAACCATTAATGGCCGCCGGGATTCGAACAACCCGGACACAACTCACTTTCTTTGATGGACATCCCCTGGAGCTTGACTAGTTTTAGTTTTAGACTATTGTAAGTGATCCCAGCGGTCCTACTGAATGCTTTTTTATTTGGAACTCGGCCGGTACGTCTTTGCATTAGAATATACTTCCGTCGAGTTAGAATAAACGTTTTGGGTGCTAAGGTAATGCTGTATAAGTTTTGAATTTATGCATACCTTATTGGACAAGACAAGCTAAGCAGAAAATTCGCAACCTTTTTACTGCAGCAGCACCACAGCAATCTTTATTATGATTTAATAGTGCATCTTTCCAACAGTGCGAGAATTTAACAATGTTGCATTCACATTTAAAAAGAAAATTAAATATAAGCGCATATATTATTCCTAAGTATAATCTGTCAAAATGGTGTGGTTATGCTTAGTTGATTTTCAGGAATAACTTATACCATGATTATATATAGAGGGATAGATAAACAAATCCCGGCAACTAATATATTTTATTCCAAATCAAAAACGATCCAATTTAGTAATACTTACTCGTAACAATGTTCAAGCTTTGTTGACGAGCGTGTATTCGGAGGATTAGTTAGATCGACGTTCGAAGCTATGCCGTTCTGAAGCGCTGATTGTATTTCTACATTATAGAGAATGGAAAAAGAACACAATATGGACTCTACACAACCGCAGTTTACCGCATTCGTAATAACGAATGCGGTAAACGCGGTTACGAACGCATACAATCTCTTGTATGCGTGTGCACTTGGAGTCACCTGATTTTTTCTCAAATCTGAGATATAAAGGACTTAGTGCCTAGTCTGAAAGTTTTGTGAATTTCATATGGGATTTTGTGTCAATCTTATAATCAAGTTATGGGCAAAAGAGTCGGTCACCCCGTCCCCACATTTCCGTCTGGGTGTCTTGCCGTAACTAAGAAACTAGGAGACTAAAATACTATAGAAAAAAATACTATTTATTAGGTACAAGGCACATTACAGTAGAACTATGTCAAAATCTATGATAGCATCAAACAAAAATTCTAGCAGCTAATACATAACTTCAAACGCTTTCCTATTTCGAAATCTTACTCCAAAAAAGACACCAAAAAAACGTAATTTTCAGAAGTCCACATAAAACGTAATTTTAAGTGTATATGTTTATTGTTATGTTTATATAATAATAAACACGTATATGTTTACGTTGTTGTACGTATATGTTTTACTTGCAGCTCCTATGGCGTTTCACTAGTAATTGAAAACTATGTGCAAATTTGTGATACTAAAAGCTTGCCTCTACTCTTTGTAGTTTTAATTTTATAGCCTTGAGAACACACATTTTTTTTTTAGATTTTGTTAAAATATGTGATGCCCCCAAAACAATAAATTCACCAAGCAGCTGTGAGTCATCGACGACCACATCTACTGAATAAAAACCTTACACAATTTACCATGCTTACATGGAATTAATATTGAAATGAAATTGTTCTATATTAAGTGTGTACGGAGAGAAAGATGCTCAGAAAAATCTTGGGTCTAGTCCAACGCGAAGATGGTACCTGGCGAGTGAGGAAGAACCGAGAGATTGCTGAGCTTGTGGCCGAGCCTAATATAATCGGCGAAATTAAAGCACACAGAATACGCTGGCTCGGTCGTGTGTTGCGTATGAGAGAGGATCATGCAGGAGGGCGGGCTTTTCATGGGGCGCCAGTCGGCCGTCGACCAGTCGGCCGTCCCGGATATTGGTGGAAGGATGAAGTAGAGAAAGACCTTCGGTCACTACAAATCCTTGCAACGGACTGAGTGGAAGCGGCGCAAGACAGAGACCGTTGGCGTTGTATTGTGTTAGAAGCCAGGGCCCACTTTGGGGTCGATGCGCCAGGATAGGAAGTAAGGATATTAAGTATTAAGTTTACTTAGAGAATTGTGAAAGTTTCCAAGTCTTAAAAAGCACCATTTTAGTGGCATATTGGACGTATGTCATATACAAATAAAGTCACCGGAGAAAATAAAACTAGATGGCATCATAAAATATACTAGATTCCAACCTGATGATGTTGAAAAACTTGATGAAAGATTAGATTTAGAAATCAAGGAGCTGAACAATGATTTCTTTGTATGGTTTGATGAGGAAATCAAGTTGAAAAACAATAAAATCACAACTTCGAAAATTACGTTTTTATTTGGTGTCTTTTTTGGAGCGAAATAAGAAAGCGTTTTAAGATTATGCGCAATAATGATGAAGCTACTAATAAATTAGAAAGTACATACTAACTACTATTTTTTATTTTAAAAGAAGAACTATCACTAAACGTTTAACATTTTAAAAGTGACTTTACAATTGCAGTGACTAACGGGTTGCAAAAAGATAAAAAAAATGTGATCAAAAAAGGAGGTTTTTTTCACTACCAGCAAGCTGCTATTATTTAAACCATTAGCTATAACGAAACGTTTTCGCTGTGTTTCTCAAACCATGCCACATGTAGGTAAATGAATATGTTCAGTTTGATGTGTAGAATCCATATTGTATGTAAATCACCAATAGGAAGAATTGCATTGTGTTAACAGCATATACCAAAAACAAAATGGCAATGTGGATGTTGTTGAACAAGTATGTGGATGTTGCAACACGAGTGAAACCGCGAATCTGAGTAGTATACAGGGTGTAAAAAGACAACTACCGAAAACTGAGGGGTTGCAATCAGACCATGATTCTAAACATATTTTTCGAAAAAAAAAACGCAAAAAAAAAATTCGACTTAGCTACGTCATTTTATTTTATTTACGGTTATTTACTATTATTACAACATAATAAGACCATACCTACTTAATTAAATAATTTATAAAAGAAAAAAACAATTAAAACTCATAATCCAGCAATCTACGTAAAAAAACGCGCCCAAAACATACGCAAACAGCACACTTCAAATGCTATTTTCTCCGGATATAATGATTTTTTCGGAAAAGCCTTTTGGATTTGGTTGTGTGCTGGGATGCTGTACCTACCCCTTTCGGCTTCGGTAGACGTCTTTTTACACCCTGTATAAAGGTATTATGTGTGAACAGTTTGCGTGGCCGTCACCGGAAAAGGAGGAAGTGGCTATTAACGCGCCAATTGACCGGCGATAGCCGCGACAACGGACTAATGACGGCTAATAGTGTGCTTCGGCCCGTACTTCCATTAAGAAATCGGCGAAAGAAATAGACGAGTAATCTAGAAACTATATCAAGAACTTAAGGCCAGATTACACGTACCGAGTAAACGCGAAACACCAAAATGATGCTAGGCCGAGAGTTGGGCATTCGTTTTAGCTTTCCGAAAATGCAAAAACTACGTTTGTGATATATTTAATACCAATAATAAGTCCCAATAAAGTAAATGTTTGAAGACTGTTTTGAAAACGAAGAAATTGCCACAGATGATTCCGACTTTTCCGAAATAAAACCAACTTTTAGTATGAAAAAAAATAACATTGCAAAGAATAAGAAAAAAAAATTAAGAGGCCGGCGTGTAAAACATTGGAAGAAGTAGTGCTGCCCCAAATATTTAAAGAAAATTTTCTGCTGTGGGAGGATCGCACAGAAGAAAATATTTTGCTGTTTGGCACCAAATCATTAGTTTTTGAGTACGTTTCTTACTGGTTTTAGGTATTAATGTGTGTTTAAAAAAATATATATATATTTTGTATTTGTTTCTTTATTTATTTAAATTGTGATTAAAAATATTAAGCGCTGTTAGGAGACGGTACGTTGGGTGGCCCCAAGTCCATTCAAACAATTATTCACCATTCACTTAGCACAAACATAATTCCCATATTATACGCATTACTTCCAAATAAAACTACAAATACTAGTACAGAGCGAATGTTTACTTTTCTTGGAGACAAACTAAAAATTACTATAAAAACCTTTATGTGTGTTTTGAACAAGCACAACATATAAACTGTAAACAGTGTTTCATTACACATTACTTTTTTCAGTATAATCGTGCGCTAAGGATATAAGAAAAATATTTGAAATAAGTAACAACTAAAGATTCTTATTAACCATTTTTACCGTCACATTTAATATCTACTAGGTGGAATGAAGTCATTGAAAATTCCGAGAAAGTGCAAAAGTTTGAAAACTATTTAACCAATGGTTATCACAATCGATTCTACCTGAAATCGAAATCGGCATCTGTGACCAGCGACATCGTACTAATTTGTTACTACGATGTCGCTGGTCACAGATGTCGATGCTGGTCTTGAGGCATGGCACGGTCGCTTAAAAAAGAGGATGCGTGTAAACCCTATCTTGC